>CM045764.1:144147244-146641075 GCA_025200525.1 Camellia lanceoleosa | reverse complement strand
AAATCAAAGATGAACTAATTTAAACAAAGAATTGGAATGCATGAAACCAAAATATAATTCAGAGTCATAATATAATATAATAAAACATTTAGTGTCTGAAATAACTTGCACTTACAATTGTTGTATGTCTGCAAGGATCTTTAATTAGTGCAAGAACATGGGAAAGTAAACCTCACTCGAATCTGTTTTTCTCACAAGCGAAGGGTTGAAGAAAAGAAGGTGTCAGTGATTACAAACAATTACAAATATAGAAAATAAAATTAACTATGCGGCATGTGATAGGGAACTATGCAACATGTGAGCTGGGAACTATACGACATGTGAACTGAATGGTGAAAGCATTTGGTATGAAATGGCGGTCGAGTGTCGGTTGCTTTTGATTGATTGAATAGTGGAGCATGTGAATAAAGGAATCGAATAAATATAAATTAATGACTTTTCTCAAAAAGTATTGATTGAAGTCAATTTTATATTTATAAAGAATCCTATGTTGATTATTTCAAGCAAATGGGTCTGAGCATCTTGAAACTGGGACGATCGAGTTGATTGGTTGATTCTTCTGACTATTTGAATTCATTTGTCTTGGCTGAATTTATTGGGTAGTGCGAGAGATTGTTCATTCTTTAATTGGGCTTGGGCACGATCTACGAGAGGCGGGCCATCTGGAAGCGGTGATCACTAGTGGATCGAGGTTGAACAATGAAATTTGGCGGGAGGTGAAATGGGCTTAGCTTTTGATTTGGATTTTGACTTGGGCTTTGAATGAGCCTTGGTGGTCGAACTATTGGAATTTTGGACTTTCCTTTGGATCTAATCTTGGATGATTTGGGCTTGGAGCCACTAGATGATTTGCCAAGATTATTGGAGGAAAGGGTGACTTCCTTGGTGATTGCGGCGGTTGGGTTCTCTTTGAGCTTTGACTATTGCGGAGTTGGAGCACAAGTGTCGGAGGAAATTCCTCGTAAACAATTTCAATAATCACAGGCACATTGAACTTAGCCCGCCATTTAAGCGAGTGTTGTCGAATAATTATGTTATCATCAATTCCATAATGCCATTTGAATATCCATGGAATTTTGTATTTGGATATAAAAGCGAGCAATATAGGAAATTGTTTTTGATGAAGCGATGAATGGGTAAGCAATGACAAAGTATGCAATTGTTTCATTAAAGGGAACTTGGGAGAATATCTGAAATGGGGCCATAATAGTCCACCATCTCGAAACCGGGTTGGTAACTTCAGTTTGAATTTTTGATCAAAGGAGATGAACCGGAGTGGTGAATGACTCATTTTGAATGCAGGAACAATTTGAACCAAGCATCAACATAATCATAGTAACTATATTGAATAGAGTGACGGGGAGATCCTGAAGCGATTAAGATTTCCCATTACGCTAAAGAAACAATGTTGTGAATATAAAGTGAATGGTATAGGATCTTATAAGCATATACTCGATCTGAATGGGTTTGATCAAAATGGAGCGGTGGTTGGCGGGATATCTTTGTAATAAGAGGTTTTTTCTGGAGGTGAAGAAATGAAATGACATCGAGCCAAAATGGAATTGAGCAATTTCATTAATAGTTTGACTTACGGGGTGACTAGGTTCTTTGTAGAAACGAGTTAGTAACATGTGATTTGGTGTACTCGGTTAGGGATGGGCGAACTTGGTTAATTGGAAGTGGAAGTGATTGGCTTGAGACAAAAGGATCATTAGCCAATGCGGAGAATGTCGGGGCGGTGAATAGTACCAAGAGTATGGTAGCGGTTTACTAAGTCAATGGATTTAGGTGGCCAAGGAGGAGGAACTATAAGTTGATTAGGTTTCTTGGAACTAGAAGAGGACCAAAGCCTTGGAAGGAGGCCTTGGGCCAGAGACATCTGTGGAATAGGAAACAAAGATTGTAACGAAAGAAGATCTAAATAATTCTTGTCATAAAATAGATCATTATAATAATTATGGCGTAAATGCGTTGAGCTTATGTCGATGGTGAAGAATGTATTGGGCTCTTTTAGTAGTAGGTGCAGGTGATTTAAATGGGTTAATCGGTGATTAACTTGTTTGATCGGGGTTTGGAAATGGGTAATTTGGGTTTTAACATAGGAAATATCTTGAATAGCACTCATCCCTTACCCACTGTAAAAATTCGGAGTAAGAAAATCGAGGGAATTTTGACAACGGTATATAAGTAATATCAAAATCAAAAATACTTAAAATAGATTGCAGTGGCAAAAATTTGTTTACTAGCAAGATTTTGAACATCTTTTTCCAAAACATATTTATGATTTGCAATCAACACGAAGTAAATTTTGATTTAAAATATCATCTTGAAATTTTGAATACATAAAGCAGTAGATAAAATTTCTTTTTAATAGTACTATAATTTAATTGTGCTTTATTCGGACACGAATGATAGCGAACAATTTGTTGAGATATTTGAGGAGTGACCTTACGGAGTAGAATGCCACCATAACCAATATCGAAGCATCGGTTTGAATAATTTTGAATGAGAAATCAGTAGAAATAACAAGACAAAGAAGGGACTTAACATATTGTTTGACTTGTTGAACAAGTGATATGAAGCGAAGACCAAGGAGGAGGATTATCCTTTAACCTGCTCGAACAATGGTTGTGATTTTCCTAAGGTCTTTATAAAATTCAGCAATGTAATTGAGAGATCCTAAAACCGTTGTAATTGGGTTTTATCAAAATTTCATCGAAATTTAGGCAAACTCAATAGAAGCGACTAATTGGGAGAATAGTATTATGGTGAATATCATAACCTAAAAACCTAACTTTAGTTTGAAACAATTTAATCTTAGGGCGAAATGACTAAACCATGACTTTTAATAGTATAAAGAATGCGGTTAAATGTTTCCAATGTTCACTAATGGATTTGGAAAAGATTAATATGTCATCAATGTAAACAATTGAAAAATGACTAAATGAATTGAATATTTCATTCATTATGTTTTGAAATTCACTAGGAGCATTTTTTAATCCAAATGGCATGACATTCCATTCATATTGACCAAAAGGTGTATTAAATGCAGTTTTATATCTATCTTTAGGATGAATTTGGATTTGCCAAAAACCACTTTTTAAATCAAATTTACTAAAAATAACAGCTTGATTAAGTCTTTTAATTAGGTCTTTTTTATTGGGAATAGGATATCTAATCCATTCAAGAACAACATTTAATGGTTTATAATTAATAACTAGGCGAGAACACCTCGTTCTAATTGACATTTTTATTAACATAAAAGCGAGGACAAGACCATGGTGATTTCTTTGGGACTAATAATTCTATTTTTAATAATTCATTAATTTCTTTTTACACATTTCTAACAATTCATGATTCATTTGAATAGGTAGGGATTTAGTAGGTATTTGTCGTTCATGAAAACCTTTAATATATGGTAAAAGTAACAACATGCTTTTTCTATGCCAAAATACGGTAGGTAAAGATGAGCAAGCAGTTGATTCAAGTTTTAATTTAAAATCATTAATTTGAGAAATAAGCTGGATCGATTAACTGTTGATCAATTCTTTTATAATTAATTTCTTCTTTAAGAAAATTAATATGTCGAGTTAATCGGTTAATAGTATGAGTAATAGAACAATCTTGTAATTGATTTAATTCTAATGGTTCAGGAGGAAACAAGAATTTAAATGTGACAGGATGTCCTAAAACATGAGTGGTAATTCCTTGAGTAGAAGTGGTAAATGGATATAATAATGATATAAATGGTGTACCTAAAATGATTCTATCAGTCATGTTTTTGACTAAAACAAATGTAGTTTTGAAACAAACATTATTTTGACAAACATGTACTTTAGGTAATTTATATTTAATATGCATTTTACTACCATTAGCGAGAGGTTAATTTCTCTTGGCATTTGTGATAATATTTAGTAGGAGTAATCCTTCTTGAATCTGAGTTTAAATCGGCACAGTATCAATTAAAGCAACTAGTTCTAATTCAAAATCTTCAACAATGATTTTAATTCTTGAATACCATTTTGCATATAAATTTTATTAAGTAAATTTAATCTTTTATCGTCAAGGTTAGCGATTGAGATCGATTATCAAAAATAAGTTTATCTGGATTTGTATGATCAGTTAGGGATCGAAATTATATTACGATTGATGAGGTGATCTTTGGATTAGGTTGAAAATCATTTAAATTTTGTTTAAGCTTAATATTGATGATTTCATTTTCTAATTCATTCTCTTTATTCTGAAGTTCTTTGATAGCTTGTTTAATTTCGTTTGTATCAAATCGTAAATCTTTAAGTGTAACTTCATTAGTTTTATATTAAAATTTTTCCAACGTTTTAGACAAACTAATTATAGGTTTATTAACCTTAGGTTTAGTTTACGATTGAAGCATTAAGCCTTTCAATTTATCAATATATTTTTGTTTTTAGTTGAGGATCTTCTAATTTACTAATTAAATCGATTAAGCGATTCTTCTTGAGTATGTTTGGTAGAGCAATTTGTTTAACAGGTTTACAACAAACATCAGTACAAGCCAAAGTAATTTGATTATCTGAATCAGAATGATTATTATCAGAAGAGGAACTAGATGTAGTTGGAGGAGCAGAAGAGGAATCATTATCAGATTGATTTAATTGGAAGATTTCAAATAATTGAATTTTGGATTCTTCATTAATTTGGAGTTGATTAACTCTGTCTTTGAGCTTTTGTTTCTCTTTACATTTATTAGCATAATGACCCTTTTGTCCACAGTTATAGCATGTAATATCTTTATTAGATTTTGATTTCGGATGTGATTTAGATTTGTAATATTTCTTTTTGGGTTTAGTATAAAATTTATCATTCGATTTGGAAGATGAATAAGGCTTCTTGTATTTATTATAATATTTTGATTTATGTTTTGAATATTTGTGTGATTTCCTCTGAGAGGGTGCAGCAGGAGGTAATCCATATTGTTCTAAAATTGCCTAATTCATATTTAGCTTTATGTTTATCTTTAGAGGCCTTTTGACTAAGTTTTAGGTCAATACACATTTTAAACCTTCTTTTGAATAGTACTAATTATATCACCATATGTTAAATTATCATATTCAATAACACGGATAAGGTGACTAAGAACATCTCTAATTTTGTGAGCAAATAAACTAGGTAATCCATTAATAAATTTTTCTTTCCAGAATGATTTAGTACAGTCTTCTCTTAACATAACTCGAGAGGTGAAAACATCTTTATACCATCTGAAATCGCTTAAGGTTGGACAAGTAAGATTACTGAGTTGATCATGTATGCGAGAATATATATTAGTTGGGGTACCAATAAAATGTCTAATAATTGTATAAATTAATTGGTTAATACCATCATGTTGGCAACATCCTAAATTTTCATCAAATATAGGTAATCCTTGATCATCAGTTTGGTTAGCATAGATGATGGAGTCTCGTTGGGTGTCAGTTAAATATTTTTCCCACCAAGATTTGAGCTGACCAGTAAAACCAGTAGTAATTAAATTTACAATTTCAGGTTGAGTATATTGGGGATAGTTAGAGATAACTATTGAGACCATAGATAAATGATTTAATTTTGGAGGAGTTGATCTTCACTAAGACCATAAATATTCCATTCGTATAATTTTTTGGCAGAGACAGAAAATTGATTATTAACATTATTTTCTTCAAATTGTAAATCAACAGGAGTAGGTTTAGTATACCAATTCTTAGTAGTTTGAGGATTAACTTTAGGATAGTGAATTTTCGCAACTTGGAATTGTTGAGCTAATTTATTGATGTCATTGTAAATTGTCGGAGAAGTAGAACACAGGTTAATATCAAATTGTTGATTTAGGGCGATACCTTTATCTCTAGAAGGTGAGGGAGTATCGAATCTGAGATAATTTGGTAAATAATTTTTCAATAGCTTGGGATAGATGATTGATCATTTGTAACTAAAATTTGGTTCGGGTGGAAGCGTTTACTAGGTAGGTTAAGTAAAGGTGCATCTAAAGGTTGTTTAGAAGTGTGAGCGATTCTAAATTAGTTTCTATTTTATCTAATTGTTTACCAATTGTATTTAAACCTTGGTTAGTATAATTATTTTGTTCAATAACTTTTTGAGTTCATTATCATCGCGAGTAATTTAAAAAGGAGAATTTGAACCTTGTTGATTAAGAATAATTTTCTCTAAGGGAGGATGACTAGAACTAATTGTAGTGGTAGCGAAGTTTTCCATTTATGTTTAGTAATGTCGTAGTAAGTGTTTTATAATATTTTTCTTCATATTCTAGTAAGGGTAATTCAAAACCATATCGAATCATAAAATTATACCATTCTTGGGAGATTTGAGACATTTGAAGTATATTTAGCATAATAAGCATGGTATTTGAGTGCGATTAACTTTAGATTTAAAATCAATAAGTAATTTATCAAGATTGGGAGTAAATTCCTTTTTAATTGTCAATAATTGGGGATTGACGGTGGTGTAAATTCTTCCATATCGGTTTAGTCGGAGAGTTAGTGAATGAACTTCTTCATCAAGGAAATGAGTATGTGTAGAATAAAGAGTTTACTAATTTGAGAAGTTGAGGAATTATCAATTCCTTTTAATTTTGGATTGATTGTAGGACCTATGGATTTGGACCAATATTGAGTTGACTATTTTTCTAAATAGAGGTGTGGTGAATATTTCATCTTGAGTTTCTATTTAGCTAGGGACACTAGATGTACTATGTCTAGAGGATTGACTACGGTTAAATTTAATATGAGCAGAGCCATCATTAAATTGTCTAATATCTTTAATATCTTGTTAGGAGGATTGTTCTTTGATTATGTTTGTAATTTTCATTACTTGATAATCCATTCATCGTAAATCTATATCTTTCCATTCAATCATTTTAGGAATATTAATATGTGATTCATTATGACTACTACTTTGAATAAGTAAAGTTTTATCTTTAGGTGATTTATGCGAGCATGAACATTTAAATTAGTTTGCATACATTTATAGTGAACACGATAAATTAAAAGCAATATTATGTGTCTTAGCCATCATATTAGTAAATGAACCATGTAGTTGAATATTTAATGTTAAAGCATGTAAAATATTTGGATCACTTAAAGCGAGTGTAAAATCGGAAAACAATTAAAATGTCTTGGTCCTTTATGAAGACCGGTTTCCATCATTCCCATTAGACTATCATTATAATTAAGAAAGCGAGCATCTCTTAAGCATAATAAAAGCAGTATTTTTTCCAGGGTGTGAGTGGATTAAGACCAACTTGGATTAGACCAATGTGAATAAAATTGTAACCATTATCTTTGTGTCTTTTAATTAATTTAGTATCAAATAACTGTCAAGTTTCTCGAGGTTTTTCTAAAGCATAAACTTGTTCAATTGTTTTAACATGGAATGCAACTTTAAAAACGATGCAGAGAAATGTTGTTTTATAAATTTCTTTGATTTGTAATTTGGTATATTCCAATCTCTATTAAATTGATCATTTTGTATTTCAACATCTTCTTCATTAATTACTAATCCTTGATTAGGTATTGAAGGCAAAGTGGTTGACCTAGAACTGACTGATGAGTTACTTCGAAATAATCGACTCATTGTTCTTTCTAATTAATCGATTTCTGAGATATCTTATTACATACCCTTTTCTTGTCAAGTTACCACAGACCATAATGGTTTCATACAGACCCTATCCTAAATGTCACCTTTGCCTAACTCTAAGGACTTACTCGGACGAGAAAATGGAAGTGGGTGGCTGAAACAGTGGATATGAGGTGATCTCGTGGGTGATTAAGATGGAACGAAAACTAGATTAATCAAATAAACAATGGAAGCGATTAATTGGAAGAAACTAAGCGATTAAGCGAGATACAACATCAAGACTCACGATACCATATGGCGGAAGTAGCATACAAAATAAAGGAGATGGATTACGAAATCAAAGATGAACTAATTTAAACAAGAATTGGAATGCACAAACCAAAATATAATTCAAGTCATAATATAATATAATAAAACATTTAATTAATCTGAAATAACTTGCACTTACAATTAGTTCTAGTCATCCTCCCTTAGAGAAAAAGTAAAAATATTTATAAAAATCAATAAACACACAAGAATATGAAAAAATATACTAAATTCTCTTTTTTTTTTGTATTTTTGATATTTAGTGAATTTTTTAAAATTTTTTTACAAATATTATACTTTTTAAATGTATTTATATTAAGTGTATCTAAAGTTTTTAAAAAATATTTAGAATATTAAAAAAAATCAGGAAAAATAAAAAAATATAAGAATAAAATTTTTTAATTTTCTAAGTGAATTCTGAAAATTCAAACAAAAAATTGATTATCCTTTACTTATACTTTAAGAACACTAGGCAGACTAGTTTTACAAAAATCGGACCCGATCCGTTTTGAATTTTAATTAAACCCACATTAAGATGTGCTACAAAACGGGCCCAAGTTAATTCCTTCATTTTAGTTGGGCCAAGATCGACTTTTTACTCTCCGAATCCACATCCTACACCAAGTCGGCGACACCCCGGCGCACATTAGTCTCCTCCGCAGCACACCGGCTCTGTCAGTTCTCTTCTCTCCCCCCCATCCCAGAGAGAGAGAGAGAGAGAGATCATCAATGGACGTTCTCTTCAACTCAATCGACGTACGAGATCTACTCTCCTCCCACGACCTCGACGACTCGTCCCCACTCTCCGCACCCGATCTCAGGCTCCTCATCGACCGCCTCCAAGTCTACTCCCTCCACATCAAGTCCAAGGTTAGAGACTACATCCTCTCTCACCACCACGACTTCTCTTCTCTCTTCGCCCAATGCTCCGACGCCGTTTCCAACTCCGAACAGCTCTCCGGCCAACTCTCCGACCTCCTCCGCCTCATCTCCGACCATCCGATCGACGTTGAGATCCGTGACGTGGTTGCTGAGATTGGGAGGGAGAGGAAGGAGGCGATGGAGAAGAAGGAATTGTTGGAGTTGGTGAGGACGATTGTGGAATTGAGCGAACAGTTGAGGCGAGTGAAGGAGGATGTGAAGGCGGGAAGGGTGGTTGAGGCGGCGGAGGCAGTTAGGGTTTTGAAGGCGGCGTTGCGGATACGTGAAGTCGCTGCAGCGGCGGAGGAGGAAGGAGAGCCGGTGGTGTATGGTTTGTTGAGGAAGGAGTGGGCGGAGTGCTTTGAGGGTAAGGATTCAATTTAAACTGTTTGGTTGCTGAGAAAGTTGAGGAATTGAGAATTTGAGATTAAGATTTCAATTTCTATTGCTTTCTCTAGAAAGAAATAGTGGACTTGATTCATTGGGACAATGACCTAATTATTTTGTGATTTGAAGAAACATAAAATACAGTGTTCTGATTTTCCTTTTCCTCGAAGTTCCTGGTGACTGAACTTTTCATCAGTTAATTTTCTAGTCAGTTGTGACTGATTTATTGGTAATTTCTTTAGTTTGTGATTGTATTTTTAGAGAAATTGGTTTTGGGTTTGGGTTTGTAGATTCAAGATTTGCTTCTGAGATTTATGAAGATCGCAGTGCGTTTTGAGCAGCAGCAGAATGCAGTTCAAGTAAAGTATCTGTTGAGTCTAAATGAAATCAACGGGGTTGAGCTTCGTACCATTTTGAAAGCAATGGACGTAAGTTTGGTACATGCATTGTGTCCTTTCAGTTTGAATTAGTAGGAATTGAATTCTTAAGGTAGATAAATAGAAACCTGATTTTGGCTTTTTATTTTCAAATTGCTTTTGGAAGATGGTCTTAAGAAATAGGTCTGTTTTTCATTATTTGGGTACTATGTAGGTGGTTGGCATTCTAGATTATGGGCTCGCAAAAGTAGCTGACATGATGATTAAGCATGTTATCACTCCGGCAGTGAACTGTAGATCTCATGTTTCTTTTGTGGAAGAAATAGATCAAGAGACAGAGCATATCACTGAGGCAATTCTGAAGATAGTTCCGTCTTCTGATCGAGGTAAAATTTGAGATTGTAATATATAATTTGTCTGAAGGTTTGATTGCTATCCATAGTAACACTAAAAAGTAGAATACAGCAAAAGAATTACCAAATTATTAATGGTTTGTGTCTTGAGAGAACAGGGTCTGAACTGCAAACCAAGAGAACAATTGTTGAACAACTTTGTTCACTTATCCTGGTGCACAATCAGTATTGCATTCCTTGAGTTTTAAGTTAACTTATTTTGCTCATATTGAGATATTATGTGAACATTCTGAGGACTAAATGATTGATAACTTCTGGTTAGAATCTGAAAAAATTAATTCTTGTGGTGAGCAAGTCTTTAGATTGGGCGGACAGAAAATTGAAGTTCAGTCTATTAACCTACCTATAGTCTAGATATTAGACAAGGTACTAATCCATGTGATGAAACATACTTCTCTGCTTATAATAATGCACTAAGGATGCTCCTTGTCTTCAAATATTGTTAAATATAGCATCTACTTCTTGGGGGTTAGGCAGTTGGTTATGTTTAATTTGGCTTTGCTGGGTAAGTGATTGTGGCGTTTTGCGGGGGAGAGGAAGCATTTATGGAGGAAGGTGGTTGTAGCAAAATTTGGTTTGGGTAGAGGGGGATGGTGTTCAGGTAGGGTGGTGCAGTCTCATGGCCGCGGTGTTTGGAAGGGTATTTGGGTGCGCTGGGAGAAGTTCTAGCAGAGATTTTGGTTAAAGGTAGGGATGGGGGATAGAGTTCGTTTTTGGTGTGACAGATGGTGTGGTGATACCCCTTTAGAGCAGTTGTTTTTTGATTTTGGGATTGATGAAGATTGTGAGGTTGTGGTGGAAGCGGTTGGACTAAGTAAGGACAAGTGGTTGTTTGGAATGTCTTGATTCTTGGGATGTTGAGGATTGGGAGATGGAGTTGGTGGAGTTTTGGGTTTCTTATATGGTTTGCAAGTTGGGGGTGTCGGGGAGGATTCTATGGTTTGGGTTTGCTTTCGGTGCTAGGGTTTTATTTTCTATGTCATCGTTTGATGGTGCGCTTGTTCGTGCTGATGCAAGTTTGTTCCCTTGGAAGTGTATCTGGGTGTCAGGCTCACCATCTAAGGCAGCTTTCTTTGTGTGGCTGGCAGCATTGTGGCGCATGTTGCTGAATGATAATATAATTGGTGTGGGCATATCTTGGTGAATTGGTGTTGTTTGTGTTACGGTGATCTTTGAGTCGGTAGACTATTTGCTTATTCATTGCCCAATGACTTGTTGGCTTTGGATGATTGTTGTTGTGACTTTTGGCTTGGTATGGGTGCAGCCTAGTTTTGTGTTGGCAGTTTTGCAAAGTTATGCTGTGGGTAGGGTTGAGAGGAGGCGTCGGAGGACATGGATGATGGCCTCTCAGTGTCTTATGTGACTTATTTGGTTAGGCGCAATAGGCGTGTTCTTCAAGGGTCCTTGGTTGGAGAGGCGTTTGCTTATGGTGTTGTATAATTGGGTTACAGATTTGGTTGATCTAGATGTTTTGGCTTTTGTAGATTTTGTGGAGGATCTGATATCTTAGGCTGTGTTTGGTTATGTGTTCCAAACACATTTACACCACTTATTTGAGTGTGGTGTTTGTTTTGAGTTTTCAAATTATAATTTCACACCTACTTTTGAAAGCTCCTTTCTAGGCGGAAAATTTAGCTAACTTTCGTCGTTCTCCCGGGCGTTGGCGAGTTGACGAGAATAGTGTTAGGGTTTTTTTTTGAGCACCTGTTATTTTTATATTGTAAATAAAAAACATTTTCGGAATTTTTTTAATTTTTATATGAGCTTTAAATAGAATTTTGGGTTGTATATTTGGTTATGAGTTTTAAATTTTTAAATCAAATAACTTTTCTAATTTTAAAAACTCAAAACTCCCTTTAAAACTCAATTCAAAACTCATAACCAAACAAATATTCCATACTCAAATCGTAATTCTAAAACTCACAAACTCAAAATACAACTCTATTCTCAAATCATATTTAGAAAACTCTACCAAACGCTATCTTAGTTTTTTCTTAGGGTTTTGAACCATTGTATTCTTTGCATCTTCTTGATGCTTTTCTAATAATATTTTGTTTATTTATCCAAAAATAAATAAATAGAGCATCTACGCCGTTCTTCTGTTTGCAGATTGAAAATGCCGACGGAAAGCATCTATTTAGCAATTATTTTGGTTGTTAAGTTTATTTACAAATTCTTATGCTTCCAAAATGGTGCTTGGATGCAATGTTTTGGAAGATTGACATGGCCAAGGTTATCAGAGTTGATAATTGCCAACTTCCTTTCTAAGGTTTGTTTTCCAAACATATCTGCGCTTGAGCTGCTTGTTTTCCCTATTCTACAAAGTTGTCTCTGTGGTGAATGCTGTCTATATGCATAATTATGAAAAACATCGAGTGTTGTTACATTACATTAGGTTGTGTGCTGGGCCTGCTGGCTTTGACTATTAAGAACTGTTTTAATTATCACATCATATGATTATTTATATGTAAGACTTATCCAAAGAACCTATTGAAGATAAATTGAGAGGAACATGTTAAGGTGGTTTGGTCATATACAGCGAAAACATATAGAAGCAAAGGTAAGGAACAGTGATAGGATCACCATAAATGTAGATGTTAGGGGAAAGGGAAGACCTAAGTTGACATGGGATATGGTAGTGGAAAAATATATGAATTTATTTAATTTAATTAAGTATATAGCCCTTGATAAAGCTGAATGACGAAAAAGGATTCATGTAGCCTACCCTAGTTGATTGGGACACAAGGCTTAGTTTAGTTTGGTTTGGTTTGGTACTTATCCAAAGAAAATTACTAAGTGACTAAGGATTAATCTGAAGGTAATTTTCTTTTGGACTTCAAGATTTATAAGTTCCTCCTCTCTTTTGTTAAATATGGTCAACCTTACTGATTTTTACTAGTGCTAACCCTGAGGTATTAGCGGAGTTGATTTGCTACCAGGCCTCCAGAACCATGGTTTTAGACAGCCTTTTGTTTCGTTCACGCCCTGGGTTTTGCTTTGGCTATATGGAATAGGATGATTCATATGGTCCATGGGATTACTCCCAACTTCTACACCTGGGCTAGAATAGTAGCTGGAACTTCCAGACCTTGGGGAAAAGGAAGGAGTTTCACTTTTATTGTAATTTGAATATGGCAAAAACATGGGGATTGGTAATCTATTAAGATTTGTTGAAAATTGAAGCTTTGGTATATAAATGGACTCTGTTTAAATCGTATGGCTGCAAGCTGGGCTGCTTGTAGAAATGTCAATAATTCATGCATATGTTGTGGCCTACTACTTGAGCTTTTAGCTCTCTTTAAGTTGTGCAGCTTAAGCGAGGTTTTCATGCTTCTTCACTATGCCTTCATATAGAAGATTTCTCTGCCCAATAAAGATGCTATCGTTTAGCTTAGGAAGAATATTTGTTGTTCTGCAGTATGCTTTCATATAAATATCTTCTCAATTTACCTTTTCCTTCATAACTATGCTAGCGATGTGCCACTTCCTATGCTGAATTCCATGTCCTTAATAACAGTCTTTGGCATAATATGAGTATATTATATGCTAATATGCATGTTTCATTGCATGTATTGCTCGCTCTATGCTTCTCTCTCTCTCTCTCTCTCTCTCTCTCTCTCTCTCTCTCTCTCTCTCTCTCTTTTTCTTCTTCTTGCTTGCAAATGTAAGTTGAAAATTTTAAAATATCTGGCTTCAGGTTGTCCCTGATGATGCTTCTAAATTTGCGGACTTCCAGAGGATCATCAAACTGACATCTGAGTTTGAAACAGCTTTAAAGGAAATGATGTTCATTTCTGCATCTGATAACAAGGATGACAGATTAAGTAATTTTACTGACAATGTTGAGGTTCACTTTGCAACAAGGAAGAAGGTTGAGATCCTAGCAAAGGCTAGAAATTTGCTTCTACAATCAATTTTGTCCTTCCTCAAGTGAGCTTACTACCTTGGAATCTCCACTTATGTCATTATTGAGATGAGTTAGCTTTTGATTATCAAATCTTCCCACAGGAGCATCTGAGGAAAGTTACCGCATTGAAGAATGGTGGAGCTGCAAAAAGGTTTCCTGATCATGTCGTTGATTTGATTTTTTCATCTGAGAGTTGTGTGGTGTCTAAAGCAGCTTGTCAATTAATGGAGCTGGTTCATCAAACTCTTAAGGTGGGTATAACAAAAGAGGAGCATCAATCATCAATCTTTTTTTCACAATGTGGAGAATTCTTAGAAAGGTTTTTCAGATTTAGTTTTCCAGGAATGCTATATTCTCCATTTTATACACTTCCAACTTTCTCTTGCTGTGAATTTTCTTGTGGTGATATGTTATCAAACCACCTCCATTGACTCATGCTTATCTCAATTTTCATATGTTTGATAGCACCAAAAGTTGGTCTGAAGCAATTTGTGGGAGAAGATGTTTTTCCCTTTGATGAAATCAGTTATTCAAATAAGACCTTAAATAATTAATGTTGGACTTAGATGAGACAGATTTGATATATATACATACTTCTTGTTGTAACCAATCAGCATTTATACTACTCTTTGGACATTTGATTGCAACCAATGGTAATATGTGCAGGATGTTTGCTTGTCATCCCCTAGAGTGGCATGGGAATTCTATCATGCTGCTAGAGATGCTCTAATTCTTTATGAAGCTGTTATCCCTGTCAAGGTTAGTGCATGGGGATAATTACATCAATAGATTATTATAAGCGTACTCATATCTTTCTCTTCATACGATTTTCATTGGCAAGAGAGCTTCAATTTAGAATTTGTTGCAGTAGAGCTTTGTCGGCTTGCTAATCATGTGATTTTGTTTTTGCAAGAAAGCTTAATTTAAAAGGTTTGTTCGCTAGAGCTTTGTGATTATCTCTCTCGAGATTGCAAATTTGAATGGGCGCTATTTTTCTGTTTTAAAATTTAATGGCCATTATCTCATGAGTCATTACTATGGTGGTAATCTTTTCTTTTGATTTATGAAGCAAGAAAGGCAGCTTGCTGGCATCAATCAGGTTGCTGTTCTCATTCACAATGATTGTCTCTATCTGTCTCAGGAGATTCTTGGGCTTGCATTTGAGGTATGGGTGATAGTTTTGTAAAGTTCACTAATTCCCGCTTATAATTTCTCTCTAAGAGTTCACCACATTTCTCTGCGCTTGCACAAATATGCTCTTATATGACCTATAGGCTCACTTGAGGATTCACATACTTTTTAACACAGGTTTGGGGCACACAAATTTACACAGGAAATCAGATATCATGGGAATATGATCATTTAGATCACTTAATTGAAACATATAAACTAGTTTTTCATGTGTGAATGGCCTTGCTTTTTATCATCAGAAACAAAACATTGTCTTCAAAACAGGTCCTTTATTAACTGTTCTCTCATTGGCCGTATTTTGATTTGACCTTTGCTCTTTTTGCTCCTGAAACTAGTCGGCCATGTTTGGGAACCAAACATTTTACCCAAAAAGTAAAAAAGCCACTATACGTTTTAGAATCATTCTTTTTACTTTTTGCACGTCTTTTTGTAAAAAGTCAAAAAGCTACTAAAAAGGCCAATTCTCAAACGAGCCAACAAAACAAGCTAGTATTTTATTTTATCTTTTCTTAATAATGATAAATAATTTGAAAGAACCTAATCGACCGCTAGAAATAAGGGGTTATGCCATCTCAGGTAGATTCGCAAATTGTTGAGCTGAGCTGGATTTGAGCCAAAGTAGACATATTGCCAATAAATTTACAGTCCATCCCCATTAATCACTCAGGCATCGACCCAATTATGTTTTATGCATGACCTTAGTAGGGGAAAAAGAGAGGAACATATAAGAAGCCATTCTTGGTTTCAGATACGGATGATGATTGGTAGACCATGAGGTTAGTGAAGACCAAGTTGAATCATCCCGGCTATGTTTGATTCTCGAATAAGGATTTGGTAGGCAGGATAAAATATCTGTGGATTCGTAATCTGGGGATAACTTATCCTGGGGAGGACATTTTAGCAATTTTGCGACCGAAGTGTCATTACCAGGATAACAGCCTATGAATGAATTAAGTCTAACCAGATACCAAATATTGTTAACCTCTACCGTGGTTAGGTTCCCTTGCTACTCAGTGGTTTATTTTCAGAAGGGATTTATCTTGACTGTACCTTTTAGACAGCTAAGCCACTAATCACACAGCTAATAAAGTCGGTCACTACTGAGACAGCTTATAAAAGTAGTTTGATCCCTATTCCCTCTAAAGCTTCAAATACTTGTATTATTTAACTTGGCTAACTCACAATGTAAGTGAATTTAGTTTCAAACAATTTATTGACAAATATAAAGAAACTAGTCTATGTCTCAATAGTTGCTCATGCAATGCTGATTCAACCTTTTTCTCAGTTATGGAATAGATCTATCTCTGTTGATAGATATACTTATGCATGTGAACTCCATTGTTTCAGTATCGCTTGGACTTCCCGAGTTCCATTAAGGAACTTGCTGTCTTTGTTGATTTGGCTCCACGATTCCAGCTCATGGCAGAAGAAATATTACAAAGACAAATTAAACTTGTAATTTATAACTTGAAAGAGGTAAGTTCGTTGAAATGTAAACAAAATATGAATATGTTTTATCTTCTTTTTTTTTTTTTTTTTTTTTTTTAATGGGTAAATTACAAACCCCCCCCCCCCCCCAGGTTTACTTAAATTACAAATTACCTCTTGTGGTGCTAGAAATTACATTATGCCCCCTAAGGTTTCTAATTTCATAACAAATAGGTTCTTTTATTGATAAATCATCAAGTTAATTAACAGTTTTTAATAATGTTAAAATTTTATTTAAATTAATAATTCAGATGATTTTATTATTGTATAGGTGAGCAGGTTAGAAATTTCACTTTTTCAATTAATTACATTAAATAAAAAATTCTAACGAGGAGATATTATAATTTTCAAACCACTAGGGGATAATTCGTATTTTAAGCAAACCTCATGGGGTGTATTTGTAATCTACTCTTTTTTTATTCATCTTCCTTTTGTGAAGTTAATTACTTGATTCATCCTTCACAAATCTTGTGATTTCAGGCTATTGATGGTGCTGATGGCTTCCAGAATACCCACCAAAAGCAACAATTTGAATCTGCAAAGTTTAGCATAGATCAGGTATAAATGTCATAACATAAGCGTGTGCAATTTTGTTTCGAATTTTTTGCTTCCCAATGTAATAATAGAAATTAATTTTTTCTTGATCAGGTTGTTTTCATCCTTGAGAAAGTACATATTATTTGGGAGCCTCTCTTGCTACCTTCCACTTACAAGAGAAGTATGTGCATGGTGCTGGAATCAGTTTTTTTAAGAATGACAAAAGACATTCTCCTGTTAGATGATATCGCTGCTGAGGAGACACTTCAGGTTCAATTTATAAACCTTGATCCAGATTTTCTGATAGTTAAAAACTCGAATGTTAAAAAACTCACTTTTATTATGTTTTCAGCTTCAAAGACTGATTCATTTGATGCTGGAGAGCCTATCTTCTTTGTTGAATTCGTGGATACTATCAGCCAAACAGGAAGTCACAGGAGAACCACGAGTTCGGTTGATGAACTAATACCTTCTCTCGGAAAATCGTAAACTGGCAGGCAAGCTTTCTTGACATGATTCTCTTCAATGCCTTGGGACTGTGGAATATATTAGTTGATTGAAAACTAACCACCTGATTCTTTCATTTCTTTTCTTTCTTTCTTTCCATGGTATTTCACTAGATTTGTTGGACATGCCTTTGAAGTCCATCACAACAGCCTGGGAAAGTGCAGAATTGGTCAGTTGTGGTTTCACGTTGTCTGAGGTATGAGAAGATGAATTCCCACACTAACCACTGTTTGGTTTCAAGTACCATGTTGCTTTGGAAAACAAACACCCCTTGTTTTAACAAGTACTTGTCAAGTCATGAGGTTCAACTCCTGAAGCATAGCCCAATTTATATGTGTAGTTAGTAATTGAACAGTTACTTAAGTTTTTCAAAATTCACCCGTCACTAAGGTTGCAACTTGAGTGGGCCTAACCTAAGCAACCCTATTCAGCCCGCAAAAAATTAGGGCTTGGGAAGTATAATTTCAATTTTGGTGCTAAAATTTGTGAGCCCATTAGGATAAGGCTCGGGCAAGGGTTTCACAACTCGAGCAACCAAGTAACGAATTCGATAATTAATATATATGAGGGTTAATTACACTTTACCTCCTCGTGGATTAATCAAAAAACACATTACCTCCTTATAATTTAGAAACATATACATAACAACCACCTTATAGTTTGGAGTGAAGTGTAAAGTACTCCATTAATATTTTCGGTGAAAGGTCAATATTTGTTCTCTTATTTTCTTTTTCATGCCACCATCACCACAACACTCTCTCTTCCTAGAGTAGATCCAAACAGCCCCACCATAGTTGCCTCAAACAGCCACTACCTCCTTCCTCTCTCCTTATGCAACCCCAATATCTGTGGAAGCAACACAAAATGGAAACATGTTCAACAGAAAAATCACTAAGAACTCCGAGTCCAAGCTTTCGGTAAGTCAATATTCTAATTATCTTAATGATGTTTACCAGTTACAAAATTTGTCAGATGAAATATATTGGGAGTCTTTTTTTCCCTGCTTTTTCCTCTTAGTTTTCCATAGCTATCCACGGCTGTACAGGAGCAGCAACCCACTCACTCCTTTGTCTTTCTCCTCAAAGCGCACCCAACCCAACGCCCCAATAGAAACCCAACAGCCACTGTTGCAATTACCCAACAAACTCAGCTCCCATCCTATTACTGACCAGTGACCACCCACCACCTTCCCCTTTCACAGCACCCATGGTGGTGGCCACCACTACAATTTGGGTCATGGCTTACTTCTTATGTGTGCCTATATGTACAAATGTGTGTGTCTGTAAGGACAAAGAGAAGATGGAGAATGATGGTAAAGAAAATAGATGGTGGAAAGTGGTGGTGGTTTGGATTTTCTGGGGGTTGCTGGTTGAGGTGGTGCTTGGTAGCCACTAGTAGTTATGGTTGCCACATTTGAAAGAGAGTGTGAGAGACTGCCATGGGAAGCCATGGTTTCAGTGGTGGTGGACTTAGCTTGTTTTAGGAAATCAAGGAAGACATGGAAATGACGGGGATGAGATGGTGGGTGAATGTACTGTGCAACAGCAGCAGCAGTGAAAGGAAGAATGATGATGAATGGGAAGAAAGGAAATAGAAAAACAAAAGATTATAAAAGGGGAAATGGAATAATTGTCATTTTCTCATTCCAACTACGTCACACATGCTTAATTCAGTGATTTTTAAATGTGCCATTACTTTTAACAGAATCTGTTACTTTTGCACTTCACTTTAGATTACAAGATTACAAAGGTGTATACTTTTAAATCACAAGGGGGTAAAATGTGTTATGGTCCAAACCACAAGGGGTATAATATAATTAACCCTATAATTATATATAATAGACATGAAATATTATAAATTACGGATTATGTTCTCACCATTTGAATTAAATCATATTACAATGTAATATATTATATTATTTGGTACTGCGTACACATAACTCAAACTAATGTTTTTAGGAAAATTTAGTCAAAATTCCTTCATTGGACCTTTGTTTAGTGAAAATAACAACTTAATTTATTTTGCTTCATAAACCCTTTTAAGGAGAAGGCGCACAATTGAGTAAGGAAAATTTCTATTTTTTTTTCCTTAGACAATATTGCCTATGCATATATATATATCACAAATTTTTTTTGACAATGACACTTTTTATTTTATTTTATACAAGTTTAAAGATGTTGTGTGTGTAATTTTGGTTGGCTCATCTAGGATGTACTTTGTTTTTTATAATAGTAACATGTTACTGTGAAATAGAATAACATATTACTGTCAAATAGAGTAACATATGACTGTTTACGTCAATTTTGACGGTATTTTTTGTTATTTTTATTTTCTAAGAATTTTGTAGTCAACAAGGATCTTATTTAATAAATCTTGATGAGAGATTCTAAGAATACTAATTTTATTAAAAATCGATATCTAGATCAAAAGTTATATTATTTTAAAGATTAAACTATTAAATTACTCACTAAGTATATTTTGGTAATAGTGGTATGTATTGGATTTTTAAGAAATTTTTTGTGTTGGTCATTAATCGTTAAAATTTTATTATGAGGACACTTTGACAAAATCCCCCATGTTTTTATTATGGTTCTTTTTTTGTATTTTTTTGAGTTTTTTAAACACTTTTTTGGTAAGTGCAATACAATTAAAGATAATTTTTGTGTTTGAATTTTTGACAACCAAAGCCTAGTCCAAATTTATTGAGTTAAAACTCTGATTCTGGGCAAAAGTCCGGCTTGGGTAGATCCCTCTACACTTTGGGTTGAGCCTGGACAGATGTTCAACCTAACCAAACACTTCGAGCTGTTACTGTTGTTTCTTGTATGTTTATTTCCTTCGTCTCTTCATGAGATTATGTTTTCTAAGCTGTTAACCCTTGCAGGTGCAAGATTTTATCAAAGCCATATTTACAGATTCTCCTCTGAGGAAAGAATGTTTATGGAGAATAGAAAGTACCAGTTTTTAGAAAGTTTCAGAAATGAGCTGAAGAATTGACCTATGTGCCATGTCATCTCTCTTACAACCCAACTAACAGGAATCAGATCCAGTTTTCCCTCGAGTTTTTGTTTCTGAAATTGACTCATTTTTATGTTTCTGAACACAAAATCTTCTGATGCGGATATCAGTTTGTAAAATTATGTACTTGTAAGTTTTTGAGGGAGATGATAAGGGAAAATTCTGGCCGAATGAGAGGTAGCAGATATTTTTGTAAACTATGTAAATATTTGTTGAAATGATACGACATTACCTGCTATTGAATGGAAGAAAAATTTTATTCGGCCTTCTTTATTTTTAAGCTTGGCTGGACTTTAATTACATGTGAAACTCATGTCTCTTGTCCCAAAATTCTTTTGGTCCGTCCTAATTTATTTTTAATTATTAAATTATGTCTCGAAATTTTAACATGATTTAAGGATTGAAAATACAGTAAGCGATGAAATAGAGAGTTGAGAATAGAGAATAGAAAATTTTTGGCCAAAGAAAAAGGAAAATGTAGTAAAAGAAAAATGAAGTTTATTTATTTTAAAACTCTTTTAATTGGATTATAAGAAATAAAAAATGAATATATATTTATTAAAAAAATCTATCTTTTTTGCTTAGTTACATGAGGTTCAAGATCATACAGCACCTCTATTTGTCTAAACATAGACTTACAAATAAATATTTTAAAAAAAAATTATTGTACCAACTAGTGAACTTTTTCTTTTTGCACCAACTAGCGAACATTAGACTATCCAAAACAAAAAAAAAACTAGTAATTATTAGAACCTCTTTGTGTTTGGTTTTGCGGAAGGAGAGACAACTAAAGACTTATAATCCCAAAAGGTTGCAGAGTCGAATCTTATGAAAACCAAATATCCTAAAAATAGAGTTACTGAAAGTTTGCCCTGTCATTAACTTTATGACTTCAAGATTAATTGAGGTGTGTGTAAACTGACCCAAATATCCAATTATAAAAAAATAATAATAATAATTAGTGAACCTCAGTGGCTTTAATGACTAATATTTCCAATTTGTAATCAATTAAAGATGGACTTAACAAACTTTGTTTGAAAGAAAATCCTCAAGAAACAACTCATCTGGAAACAGTAAGAATCTAGTAATCCAGGGCACTAATACATTGCTTGTATCATCAAATCAAAATAATTTCTAAACTGGATTCTCATTCCCCTCAATGTTACAATCTGGGCTGGTTACAACTCATCCTTGCTCACAGATTCTTCCCCCATAAGTTCTTCAAGGGAGAATTCATCTTCTTCAAATATTTCTCCATCTTTACCATCCCATGGTTCGGTCTTCACAATCGTGGGGGTGCTCGCTAGAGGCAGATTACCTTTTCCCCCAAGCCCCGCTTCTTTTATAAAAGCTCTGAGAAACCAATATGGGTATTATAACCATGCTTCACTGTTAACACAGTTGCATTCAAATGAAAGAAAAATCAGATACTTACATTATCTGATCGCGCTCAAATGCACTCTTAAGTGGGGCATATGCTCCTTTCTTCACATTGAGGGCCACCAAAGCTGGGTACCCATAACCACCGACACCCAAATGCTTTTCAAGATCTGGCTGCTTACCAGCAGCTGCCCAAACATAGCTGCAATAATATTAAATTGTAATTTAGTTATCTCAAGACGAAAGTCAGCCCACTAAGCAACCGAAACTTCATGCACATTGGAGGTGCATTAAGCATATGATATTTGACAAACATTCCAATATATAAATCTGAATAAGGATTCTCATATTCTTACCTGTAAGGACTCCTTTTGAACTTCTCTGCAATGGATAACAACATTTCTAGATACTTGTTCCTTCCCTCAGCCTTGGAGTCCAAAATGTCGGGGAGAAAAGCAACAAAACAAATGGCAGCTGAACCACACTTCTCTTCCATGACATCCTACAGAGAAAGATCACATCAGTTTGTATATTGCCAACACAAAAAGAATCTTATGCTGGAAAATAACACTTACTGGGCCAGTCAATTCAGTCACTTCAGGTGGTGAAACATTTGTTTCCAGCTGCACTAGAGCAAACGATTCAATCGCAGAGGCAGTTCTTGCACCTTCATATGGTAATGGGCTGTCTTTATCGGCACCAAATACCAAGATGGTAGGGAATCCTTGCACATTGAACCTGCTCATTAGAGACTGGTGACACCAACACATTAGAGCCATGCCATGCCATAAGCACACAATCCAAACTAATCCTACAATATTACATTTCTCTTCAGATTTTAAATTCTGCAGAGAAAAAGCTCAACATGTTTCCATTGCTTAATCCAGTCAAAACTTATTCTGCAAACTGAGTCTCAGCACAATTATGCTCATCAGAGAAACCTGGGTAGTTTTTTTAATATTTACAACTCACCTGTATCTATAAAATGAAAAGTACAATAACATCTACAAGGATTCCGGGCAAGTCAGAGATAAACAGGATGACAATATACAAAACCAAAATGGAATTAAAAAATTACCTTCTCTGCATCACAGTCTACATGACCCAACTTGACCTTGCCCTTTAAGTTTCTTGCAGCCTTCTTCCACTCTGGAGCAAGCTTCTTACAGTGTCCACACCTTCACAATAACAAATTTAATATATTGATAAGAGGGGGAAACACCAGTAAATCAGAATATATTGCACATACCAAAACACTTAAAAATGCAATTGATGCCCCTAAAATGGCAGGCCCTGCACTTCAATCTATGT
Source organism: Camellia lanceoleosa (assembly GCA_025200525.1). Taxonomy (NCBI): domain Eukaryota; kingdom Viridiplantae; phylum Streptophyta; class Magnoliopsida; order Ericales; family Theaceae; genus Camellia; species Camellia lanceoleosa. Next base: position 146,617,727 of record CM045764.1, on the reverse strand, counting down.
TCCTTTTGATAGTAACACAACGGAAGATGAAGCACCATGGAAGCCAATTTGATCAGTTTTTTTGTGCTATTCAATGATGATATCTTTCTAACTCCACTGATATTAATTCTACAGTATTAAGATTTGCTTTGACTTGCCATGGCCCCTTTCCACCAGCTTGTGCCAACATATCTTGTGCTCTCATAACTTTCAATAGTAGCAGTCGCCAAACTTGCTTTAGCTGTACAATTCACACTGCTTTCTGTATTCAAGGTGATTGACACTTCCATGCATGACAAAACAAGCAACATATGACATAACAAGAAATATAGAATTTTTTCAAACACTGTTGATCTATACAGATAGTCATAGAATAACCTATCAGCCACTGCCAATTCAAAACCAATCAAAGGTTAACCAACTAAAATCAGTATCAGTAAACATCACTTACCAAGGTGCAAAGAACTCCACAATCCAAAGTTCTTTACTTCTAAGCACCAATTCATCAAAATTATGTGAATTCAATTCCACTGATGCACTAGGTTCAGATTTTTCACTTGATCCTCCAGTACCTTTTCCACTTAACCGTTCCTTCAGAAGTGCCTTTACCTGTACACGACTGAAACACATTAGCATTTTCACTCATAATGATGCTCAATGGAAGGAGTTAGCCATGATTTTAGACGAGCACTAGCCCCAAGAGCTTAAGCTCTCAGGCAATGGGCCAGGAAATGTATATTGAGCTCTAACACTCTCCGTGATATGTGAAGCCCTCTCACATGTGAAAAGCAGAGATACAGATAGAACAGAGTGTTAACAGACTGACAGCATGGTCAAATAAATGAAAGCAGAGAGTACCATATTTAGACAACCATTAGTCCCAAAAGCTTAACCTGTCAGGAAATTGGCCAGGCAGTGTAAATAAAGGGCTTCTTTATTTTGACAAGCTATTTAGTGAAGAGCTACTATATATGGAATTTAAACATTTAGTGGCTACTCCACACACCCCTGAAACCAATAATCACTCTGTCAAATACTAAAAATTAGAAATGAAAGTAGAAAGTTCAAGAAAGAGCATCTGGATGTCAGTTCAGCTATGATTATTGGCAAAGCCGGTGGAGCTAAATGAAATCCATGTCTAATGCTGAAAATAAACCTTTTGTGAAGATGACATTATATTGATGCATTTTCATATGTGGTGGTGTTTATTTAGATTTTTTGGATTTGGTGCTGGGATTTTGAAGCATCTTTTGTGCTTCTTTTTAATTTTCTTTATTTTATTTTCTTCTTTCTTTAGTAATTATACTCGGGTTGTGCCGCCTTGGCACATTCTCTAATACAATCTTCTTTGTTGCTTATAAAAAATACACACACACACACATATATATTCTTTGATAGACATTATTACAATGCATGAACATCTGGCTGCAAATCATCCCCCCATTTTACCATAAAAAGTTTACAAATCCTGTAGTTGGTGCACACTATTTAAACAAAATCGTAAAAGAAGAAAATTGAACTTTTTCTAAAAAAAAATTTAAAAAAATAAAAATTGACCTTTATTAGCTTAAGCTAATTGAAATAAGAACAAATCATTTTACGCTACAAAAGAAAAAATAGATAAAAAAACATAAAGCAAAATGATAAATGGATCACCACCTGTTGCAGGGCATATTCTGCAATGGGTTTTACATCCCTAGCTCCTTGGTAATCTACTGGAGGTTTTCCAGGAACAAACACCTTTATGGTAGGAAATCCCTTAATCCCATATTCCTACAAGATAAATAAATAAATAAATAAAATTACAGGAAAGTTAGAAAACACAAAAGCTCCAGACAAAAAGTTAAAATTTGTTTATCACAGGCAATTATGGAAAACGAAATGAAATCTCAAGACAAGCTGTGAAATAGTGCCAAAAACTATTCTTACATCTAGCCCATCATTTCCAACATACATGATGAATATTCAGTCTTGTTAACTTTTATAACAACTCCATAACATATGCCAAATAATTGCATTACAATCTTGAATCTAACAATAATTAATCCAGGTTTTTAGTTCAACCACTTCTGATTTCAGGCATAGAAGTAATAACTTTGGTGACAGAGAAAGACAATGTGGGATAATAAAGCCAACATCTCTAGCGTGCCATCAACTTTTGATAAAAGCACTACATGAACTATAATAACCAAATCCAATGATCAGGATGAATACCATCACCAAGAAATTACAGCAAAGCACGAGAAGGAACCAAATTAAACTTGGCATGGATACCCAACCTTGAGGTTATGGGTTCAAGTTTGGGACTACCACTTTGTGCATTATGCCAAAGGTTAGGTGTGCACTCAATCTTTCTCCTCCCAAATACACATTAATGTGTACTAATTAGGCGTGGTTTTTGTAGATAACCAACCAAATTGACTAATGATATTCTACATCTCAACATGTCATCTGAACATATTGAAAAGAAGGGAGACAGGCGCATTGTTTTCCTATTACTATTTTTTTTAAGGGTAAACTACTAATAGGTCCTAATAATTGGACTTTCCCATAAAGTCTTATTGAAAATAAGTCCTAATAAAATCGACGATTATTTGCATGTCGCTAAAAATTAACAATTAACGACTTTTTTTTTGTTACGGTTTTTATAAATTGTTACTAAAACTTACAATTAGTGACATTTCTCTATGACGAATTTTTCAAACTGTCACTGAAAATTAAAAATTGGTGACTTTTTTGTGACAATTTTTTTAAACTGTCACTAAAATTTATAATTAGTGATATTTTTTGTGTCAATTTTTAAAATGTTGTTGAAAATTAACAATTAGTGACGTTTTTTAATAGTGTTTGAAAAAAAAACAATAATAATTATCATAAGACCTATTGGACAATAAGTCTTCTTAGGAAGACCTACACGTAAGTCTTCTTTTTTTAATCATAGACAACACGTTCATTAATCATTACACATATTGCATTTGAAGATAATTTGAAAGGGAAGTATAGGCTTAACCATAATAAGCACAACATTCTAAGGACATCCGCGGTATGTAGAAATATCTCAAGTATAAAAAAAAAACCTGAGCAAGGGACTGGTGAGCATCAGCATCAAGTGCTGCCACAGTAGCAACACCTTTCAAGACTGTAGCTGCCTTTTCCCATGTTGGTGTCAGAGCTTGACAGTGACCACACCAAGGTGCAAAGAACTCAACTAGAACAACCCCATTCGAATTTAGAACCTGCCACCATTCAAGGAAAACATATCATGATATCACTAAGCCAAATGTGTTGGAAATTTTTAAATTTTCATTTTTACTATTATTGTTATACTTTGTTTTGAAACAAAAGTACAAGTTAATTGAATCAAACATGTGACAATGGGTTTTTGCCCAAGCGTTTTAATTTTTATTTCTGCGATAGCTTTGACCAGTGCAAAGATTAACTTTTTACTAGTTAATATGAACACAAAAAGAAAGGTTCAAGAAGAAAGGAAATAGAAGTATTGCAACACACTCTTCCTGGAGCTCAGATATGTCCTACAAATCTAATTTTTAGATAAAGATAACAGTCTTAAACACATAATTTCTTATTTAGGACCAAAATGTCAAGTGAAAAAAAGAGTGAACATAGAAACAATCATAACCAAAAGCCAAATATTATTGTAATTATAAGATTTGAATCCTGGTGGCTGTCTGTCTACTCCACAATAGTTGTGGTATTACCTACCTAGCCCAAGATGCCAGTTTTGATAATTTCATTTCTCTATATCACATATAAATGTCATAAAAACAAATGCATAAGCATGACCATACATAAATGATCAATTCTGAATGATACATAGAAAATTTAGCCAACAAAACACAGCAACTGCAGAGATTCCAAACATCAACCAACTCTTCCCCGTACAGTTCGAAATACAAAAGTTTAAGCTAAGCACAACAACAACAACTATAATAATATGTTCCAAGTTCACAGAATTACCCATTAATGGAATTTAACAATAAAGAGTCAGATCTAAAGTTTACACAAAGGACCCATTGATCGAAAGTTAGCAAATTTTGATAAATTAAGTGAATTGGGTGCCAAAACTGCATCAAAACTTAACCTTGGACTTGAAGTTGGATGGGTTTAGCTGAACCACCGGTGACGATGATTGGTACAGTGCATCTACCTGTGAACTGAGCTCCAAGATCAACAACAAAGAGAACGCGATCAACGCTGCTAATGATCGATACATTCCTCTCTTTCTCTCGATTGAAGATTGCAGTTTCTGTTTTTGGGCTCTTTGCGGGTGAGATAGAATAGAACCAAATCGGAGCAGAAACCTCTCGACGCAGACAGGGAAAACCCTTCCTTCCCAGTCTACTATTGCTTGACGGAGCTACGTGTATCCACCAATAAGAGATTTACACGTCATCTGTGGTGTATATCTCTGGACAAATGTTATAGATTCTAAATTTTCTACTGGAAATAGATTTTAGGGGTTGGTTTGGAATGATTTAAAAAAGTATATTTTTTAATTTATTGATTTATATGAATTGGGTTTGGGTCGGATTTGATGTAATGTGTTAGGAATAATATTTTTGTGCCTGAATTTCTCTGCCCCGAATACCCCTAATGCCCAAAGCGACGTCGTTTTGGACATTAGTTTTTTTTTTTTTTTTTTTTTTCCTTCTTCTTTCATTTTTGGACTGAACCAGAGAGGGAGAAGAAGAGGGAGAGAAAGAGAAGAGAGGAAGAGAGAGAGAGAAAGAGAGAGGAGGAGAGGAGAGAAGGGCCCCTCTTGCCGAGCATCGCGATCGCCGCAAAGATCATGATCGTCGCCTCGATCCCGCCTCCCGCCTCGCCTTGCCTCCACCCGGTTGATATGGCCTCCAGTCCAGTTCTTCTCTTCTCCTCCCTCCTCCTCCTTCTCTTCTTCCTCCTTCAAAAAAAAAAAAAAAAACATTAGGGGCATTCGGGGGAGCCCAGATTCGGGCTCCCAATCAAAACTCAATGTGTTAGAGGGGTGATGTGATTTAAATAAGATAGTGATTTTTTGACTTTTTATTTTATTTAGTTTATGCCAAATCAACCCTAGATGTTTTACTAAATGAATAGTCAAATATCTATATTTTTATGACATGTGACATTTGGTCATTCATTTAATAATTTTTTTTTATCCCTACCATTACTCATATCTCTTCTTTTCTTTTCTTATAAAATATTTATTATTTAGGAAAAAAAAAAGATAAAATACTTATAAAATGTGTTTAAAATATAAATTATTTTTTATGATTTTAAAATTATAAATAATTTATAAATTTTTTTTAACAGAATTAATAAAAAAATAATATTTTTAACTGTTTACATTTATAATAATAAAATAAATATTAATTAACTTTATAATTTATTAATGAAATAAAATAATTTATTATAAAATAAAAACTTAAAAAAGAATGAAATTTTAAGAATCCACTCGGATGTATATGTAATTCTTTTAAAGAAAAAATTTAATAATTGGGCCACCATAACAAGTCCAAACCCAAGCTCGTTCTATTTTGGGCCCACCCATAAAACATGAAGAGTTTCAGGGCTTGGGCTTAGAACAGAGTGGTGTAATTAGGCTGAGTTAGGATTTGAAATCGGTTAAACCTGAGTAACATCGGAGTCTGGAGCCAACCGGGCAAAAATCTATCTCAAGTGGATTCGGGCCGGTTGAAGGATCTGTTAGGCCTCGTTTGGCATGAGTTATTTTAGTTAAATTAGGTAATAAAGACAAAATATGTTAAAATAGTTTAAAAGACAAAATATCAATTTCAACCGATAATCATTTCACTTTCGACAAAGCTAGAGATATTAAAACTTTTATCAAATTTTCTACCAAATATCTTTATGGGAGTAGGACCCACATAACCCACGTGTGAGATATTTAGTAAAAATTTTGAAATCTCTAATATTTTTTTAAAATTTTTTTTACAATTATCAAATGAATTAAAAAAAATTTAAAAATAAAATAAAATTAGCTCATTCCAAACGAGAGCTTAGAATAAAAAGATCTATCCAAACCTAATTTTAAATCCTGGCTTTTTGTCTAATTTTCTTATTTAAGTCTGAGCACGAGTTTAATTCAAAGAATTGGGACAGGCTTGAGTTGTTGAGTTGCCCAAATTTGAAATAAATTTTTATTTTTATTTTTTTATGTTATGTAGAGTATTCTGGGCTAATTTACGGACATCAGACTAAGTTCCTACAACCCGAACAAGTCTTTTGAAACAGGACTTACAAAACAATATAATATATTACATAACAATATAATTTAATCAAATGGTGTGAAAATAATCTTTAACTTATCATATTTCATGTTTATTATATATAATTTATATATATTAACAATAGAATTCGGTTTATTTAGGTTGACAAATTTTAGATTTGGTGCTGTCTAGTTTGAAGTTATACTGCCTAAGCTTTACATGTTGACAATTTAACAATAGAATTCGGGTTATTTAAGTTGACAAATTTTAGTTTGGCCCTCCTCAAGTTTGAAATTATATTGCCTAAGCTTTATAATTTTTTCAGTTGTGATTAGTGCCCCGCAATTAGGGGCACTAATGCCTAATTTTTCATACAAGGCAAAAAAAAAAATAAATAAATAAATAAAGTTACCCAAATTAGAAATTAGGGGCATTAGTGTCCAGTTTTTTAGTGTCACAAAACATTTCTGTAATTTTTTAGGTTGACAAATTTAACAATAGAATTAGGGTTGTTTAGGTTGACAAATTTTAGTTTTGGCCCTCATCAAGTTTGAAATTATACTGCCTAAGTTTCATAATTTTTTGAGTTGGACTTGGATTGTTTGAATTAAACCCACCCAAGTTATATTATTAATCTCAAAACATATCGAATACAATCATCATACTGACCACAAAAAAATAAAAGATAATGTGGTTATATTATGAAGTTCTTTATAAAGTAAATTTATATTCGTACATATGGACAAATAAGTTAACTACTTTTACAAAATTAAAGTACAATAATAAAATAATCTTTAATATTGAATTATTCAAGTAGCATGTCAAATTCAAATTTTGACAATGTTATGCGGGGTGCACAGTAGTCACTGCTGTGCAGTCATTTGGGCCATTTTCGAGACTCATTTTGATAATCTAAACCGTTCACATTTTAAAATACATCAAGTAGAATGTACCTGTGAAAAATCAAATTAATCGGATATTGTTTACCCATTCATCCACTCACATTTGTATTCATTTTAATACTTTAAATTATAATTGTTATTTATTTTTGTAGCTACAAATGTGAGTGGATGAATGGGTAAACGATATCCGATTAACTTGATTTTTTTAAAATTTGTTTTACTTGATGTATTCTAAAATGTGAACGGTTCGCATTATCAAAACGAAACCCAAAAAGAGCTCAAATGACTGCACAATAGTGACTGCCGTGCACCCCGCATAGCAGCCACATCAATTCCGTTAAAATGCCAGACAATATTTTAATAGTTTAGCATGTTTGACCAACATACCGTATGACTTACACATCTAGTGAGATTTACAAAGAGATATTTGTTAATTGAGAAAAAAGTCAGTTTATTGGCTTAGTTGAATCACATCATCTTTTTAATTTAGTTAAAAAATGCTGGGAACCCAAATATTTTACTAAAAGTTCAAACAATGTCTCATGGGTTTGAGGCCCACACCATGTGGGTCTCATGTGGGCCCCACATCTATGTGAGACATTGAGTAAAATATTTGGTAAAGCATTTGAGATCCCTAACATTACTCTCTTTTTCTTTTTCTTTTTTATTTAAAAGAAAAACTAAAAAAATTAGGTATTCTTTGGTAGAGTTTTAGAATTATAATTTAATAATAGAGTTGTATTTTGAGTTTGTGAGTATTGGAATTATGATTTGAAAAGAGAAAATTTATTTGGTTATAAGTTTTAAATAAAGTTTTGAATTTTTGATATGACATATGAAATGAGAAAATTGTTTGGTTATGAGAAAAAATTTAAAACTTAGGCCTCGTTTGGGAACAGGCTAATTTAGTAACTTTTGGCTATTTGGCTAAAATATGAGCTAAAAAAAATTAGTATGTTTGGGATGACTTTTTGACTTTTTACGAAAAGATGTGCAAAAAATAGAGAGAAAAAAAAATCTTTGACTTTTGGTATGGATTGTTGGTTTTTTTAGCCTTTTTTGTAACTTTTTGACTAAACGGGACACTTCCCAAACGAGGCCTTAATTGAAAAACTTATTACTTATAATCAAACATACAACTCAAAATTCTCTTGAAAATTTTATTCAAAACTCATAACCAAACTTTTTTTAAAATTCAACTCAAAAAAATAATGTCATTTTGGTCAAAAAAATAATTTATATATTTAAAAAATATAAAAAACAAATATAATTTTTTTTTTCCAAATAACAAGTGACTATTGGCAATTGAAAAAATAAATAAATAAATAATGTTCCGGTTAACCGGCCGGACGACCGAGTAGATCAAAAATTCTAAAACTCTTTGATTTATCAAACATATTTTCAAAATGTGTTTTGAAATTAAGTTAAAATCATAATTTGAAAACTCAAATCAAATATTACATTAAAATATAAAGATAGAATTAGCTTTAGACAGTTAAATCAAACACAGCCTTAATTTTTTTTTTTTTTTGGAACTCCCAAAATAGGCCTCCCAATTGATCAAATCATGTGCACTCGGGAAAAAACTCTTCCATATTTCCATATCTTTAGAGGTGACGGTTAGGTTACGTTTGGAACCTGAAATTATCCCATGCTTCCTACTTTCAGTTTCTCTTTTTGGTTTTAGTTTCGTACCCACTATGATGGTGTTTGGCAAGTGATTTTGGGGTTAAAATAATCACAAAAAATAAAATAGGTTATTTTAGTCACAACAAACAAAACATCACATCCAACCCAAACCAAACCAAACCAAAAAAGTCAAAAAGTCCTTCCCAAATCAAATTTTTAGCCCAGGCTAAAATAGCCAAAAAAGTTAAAAAGCTAAAAAATCAATCCACTTTCCAAATATAAAAACTGCAAAAAGTAATCTCTCTCTCTCTCCCCCTCACTGTCACTCTCTCTCACTACCAAAAAATAAATAAATAAAAAATAATAATAAATTTAGAGAAATTTAGTGATAAAATTATTTTTTAGGGATCAAATATTTTTATTACGAAAAGTGTTATTATATTTTTAGTAACGAAAATTGAACATTAGTGATGAATTATTATCTTATTGAGACCAAGTTCTTTTGTCGTTAAAAGTTTTGTTTTTAACTTTTCAAGATGACTTTTTAACTATTATTCTCACTACAATAGAAATTAGTCTTTAAATACTTTTTATAACAAAATTTTTATTTTTAAAAGCAAAAATTTAATATCTAAAATTCTTATATATTGTAGGGTGTCAACAAACTGATCTTAAGTTTCCCAAGCAAAGGCAACAAGCCCAAGTTCTAAAAGCAGGAAAAAGACAAACAAATGCCAATGAGGCCTCTCATTTATTCATTTTGAACCTTATTTGTAAGCACCTATCCTCTCTAGCTTCCGTTACAAGCCCCACACATGAAACACACCAGGTAACCCCCCCTTCCTCTTCAAAGTTCCACACATTGCATGTGTTGTCAATACGTACACACACATACATTAGAGAGAGAGAGAGAGAGAGAGAGAGAGAGATGTTAGGAAAAATAGTACCAAATTATATGAAAAATATAATTTAAAATTATGCAAACACTTTTTGGGCAAAACCAAAAATTGAAATAAATCAACATAATAATATGATAAAACTTACAGTACGTAAAAAGATAAAACTTGATTGAGTCGAGTGTGTGACACTCTTTCCTTAAGACAGATTCGTCCTCCCGCCGGTGCTTAGGATTCAATGGACGTCTATCTCCCAGGATACAACGATCAATGTCTTGCACTAGCAGCACTACTATTGCAAGCCTAGCGAACTTTGCTGTGCATGTACTCTCTTTATAGGAAATATTAGACTCAGGAAATATGAAAAATAAATGGAAAGTGAAGAAGAATGGCAATTCCCCATTCAAAAAGATGTGAGGGACATGGAATATAAAGACTTCGAAGTGACTCTTCAGAAAGGTTGTGATTCTTCAAAAGGACACACCCTTTCATCTCAAGAGACAACCATTTGAGTAAATTTAAATTCAAATTTTCCAACAATCCCCCACATGAATGAAATTTACGGAAAGGACATGCAACAATATGCAGACAAAAAGAGAGTACATTAAGAAAATATCCTGCATCGGGATAGGTAGTTTTCGGCTTTGAATCTTCCCTAGTGAAAGCCTATCGGACTTACTAGCTAATAGTGGACGTGATGCCTTGAACTGTTTAGCCGTTTGTGTAAGCCAAGACAATAGAATTTGCACAGAATATCTTCAAACACAGCTTAGTTCTCACGGTTGTGCCCGTTTTGGCCTTGGGCAAGTCCTGATGTTTCTTGAGTGCTTTAGAGAATTTAGCCTTATCAATTCTCATAGAAGCGGCCCCTTCACACTCATATAGGTGATCCTTATTTCGAGTCTCTTAAATACTCCTCTTGAAAGATACCCCTCTAGGATTTCCAAGATAATCATTAAAAGCATAGCTTACCCTAATTTCCCTGCATACAACACATGTTGCAAATATCACTCTCATCATAGGAATGGATAGGAGTTAGACTCCTTTAGTGATTTCTAGCGAGCCACACATAACTTAGTTGTCCCTTTGAACTTAATTCTTGGGATCTCCAGTCATCTAAGTAGGGTTACCATTATGATGACTCTGATGTAATAGGCTTTAATCACATTCCCCTCGATAAACTTTCCCTCATTTGCTCTCTGGTCAAACTTTTTGTTTCGTGGCCACTATTTTTCCGTTTGACCTTCTCAGTTAGATATCATTGAGTAGTTAGTGAATCCATTATATTATCCTTAGACAATTTTCACAACTAAAAGCAAATGTCATACGGTGTTAAGTCTTTGATTACATCGAGACTTATCGTCACTCTATGTCACTTCCATTTAAATAATAAACATAGAGTTGTTCCTTAGGAGTTAATGAAACCATTGTTGCTTCTACTCCAACTTTGTCCTATATAAAGAATTGAGATTCTTTTTGGACCTATTATCGAACCGCATTTTGGTAAAATCCTCCAAGCACCCCCACATTTTAAGCATTCTAAGGAATCTTAATTCCTCTTGTTGAAGTAAAAGTATACAAAATATTAATACACCCCACAATTCTGAGATAAACCAGAATATATCATTAATTGGTGTGCTTGAACTAAATAACAAGATGTAAACTGTTTTGTGAATATAAATCACAATACTAATTTGTCTAAAAACAATTAGACTTCATAACTTGCTTTTGCAGTACAAAGAAGAAATGACTAAAATCGGTTGTGACCACAACAATTTGTCAAATAACATTTTTTTAGCCATGATTAATTTTCTTTTTGTTTACTGCAACCCTTAATTCCAATCTCAACATGGAATATAAATATCACTGTATAAATATATTTACACTTATTTGTCTTATCCAGTATTGGTGACTACGTCGACAATTACCAAAGTGTCTTTCACCCATGAAATATTTTAACTTATAATATTTCATTACGGAGTTATCAGTCACCACACCAATTTCAGTCTTTTATTCCAAAGAATAATTAGAATTCCTCTTATGTCAAAACACATAAGTTCACATTTTTATCAATACTTTGATAAATAATTGATATCCATTTATAATACATCGCATACCAAAATAATATTAATGACATCCATTTATAATACATCGCATACCAAAATAATATTAATGACATCATAAATTGATTGTCAACTCTACAACATATGTAGACAGCATACCAAAATGATATTAATGACATCATAAATTGATTGTCAACTCTATAACATATGTAGACATGGAATCTCTCTTCCCCCACATTTGTGATAAAACATAAAGTAGCACAAACAACATGATTCATGCCCAGACAAGTGTCACTGTCACAACTAATAATTCATTTTTGATGAATATTTGGGACAAAGAAAATTGAATTATATTTTCTCAGTCAAAAGAGAAACGCCCATAGTAATATTATGGTTCATGGTTAAACAAATTCTACTATACAAGTAAAAAATGATTGATGACAATTTATGTCACAAACTCAAAGTTACTTTCAACTGAATTATTAACAAACTAATAATCAACATAAAAGAATCTTCAATCTACTTCTAATCAAATGGAATGACACTACTATTTCAATTATCATGTTTAAACTTTTCTGATGTTAACAATTGTGAATACTACTATCACAATCAACTAAAAGGATTATGTACACAGGAAATATACTTTTCGAAATAATACCCCACAAGAGATCCATTGGTATGTCATCATCACAATCACAATTTAATTAAAATTTCACAAACTTTCAAATAAAATTGAAATTAAAACCCAGACAAAGCATTGTAAATAAATCAGGAAAAAACTAACACATCACATTTTTCTTTTCCCATAAAAGATTTCATGGCAATATATGACACCATAAAATCAAATTTAGATCATATAAAACAGTAAAGACAACCATACTTGTGAAATAGATTTATCATTTCTGATTATACCGTATATGTGCTTTTGAATCGATCAGAATTCAATTTATTTTGGGAATCTTTTGAATTGTGACTTTTGTGGTGTTAAAGGCTGTTTGTAACTGTTATAGAAACACAACAATGCTTTTGTTTAATCAAGTCAAAAGAACCAAACATAAGAGAAGATCAATTTGCATTTAATTGTTCACACTTTCAAGCACATTTCGACCCTTTTTAAGAACTTTTTATTTAAATACATTTTTCAACATGTATTGCAAGTTTGGAAAATCAAACCTGCCCAGTACTTATTTAATAGAATTCCTGGGAGGTATGGAGTTTCTTGGGACACCATGGTGTCCGGGTATGTTCGAGGGGTATAAGGGCACATTTGCTGGGTTCCAAGGAAGTATTCAATTACTTTCTTTCTATCAGCCGAGTAGCCCCACTTTTCTGGCTCACTTACCGTTGTAGGCTAGGCCGGGAAGCCCTTGACCTTGGCGAGAACAAGATCGTTGATTTTCCATTGCTTGCGGGCAGCGGCAGCGGCCGCTGCAGATATTTTTCCTAACAATCTTAAGACAGATTCGTCCTCCCGCCGGTGCTTAGGATTCAATGGACGTCTATCTCCCAGGATACAACGATCAATGTCTTGCACTAGCAGCACTACTATTGCAAGCCTAGCGAACTTTGCTGTGCATGTACTCTCTTTATAGGAAATATTAGACTCAGGAAATATGAAAAATAAATGGAAAGTGAAGAAGAATGGCAATTCCCCATTCAAAAAGATGTGAGGGACATGGAATATAAAGACTTCGAAGTGACTCTTCAGAAAGGTTGTGATCCTTCAAAAGGACACACCCTTTCATCTCAAGAGACAACCATTTGAGTAAATTTAAATTCAAATTTTCCAACAAGAGCTAATTCATGGACAACAAAGGAGAGAAGGGTATGAAAATGGAGATGCTCAAGAAGTATTGGAGAAAGTTAAAGAAGTTGTTAACATTCCCCGATAGAAGTGCTTCGATTTTGCCATATCGTGCTGTTAGCTGTGACGCTCTTCATTGCATCAGGAGCAAAAAAGAGTCGTCCCAGAAATGATATCGATATTGATCCCTTCATTGCTGCTCATATTGCTGCCCAAAATCACTTCAGCTTGAGGCCTAACCTCTATATTTGAGATAAAGACTCAGAAAGATGTTTATGCTCTTGTATGTGGTCTTCCGGTAACCAAAATCCAAAATTTCGTGTATGCTATAAAATCTCAAAAATAGTACAACTTTTTCTCCTCCTTGTTCAGTTGTTCTAGTTCTTATGTCGATTGTAGAGTACTTTAACATCTCTATGCAGCCAAATTAAAATTTATCCTGGAGCCAGGATATATAGTAGATATCTAAGTGTAGAACAGTGCTTCTCTGTGGGTGTGATTGGAGAAGGGAAAATATATTCTTTACCTTCATTACATTATACAAAAATAATTAAGGGGTTCACTTAAAATAATCTTTTTTTGTCAAGTATACACAAATTGGCAACAAACAAGTTTATTTAATTCATCCAATACTAGACCATATTAACCATACATAATATGCTTTACAAAATTATTGGTCATGCCTTTTAATTTGGCAGTACAAATTTTCTCAGTGGAGCTTGAAGAATGCCATGAGAGGATCGTACACAAGTTTATTAGCATTAACACCAAAAACAAAATCAGAGTGTGCATAGTCCTTCCTGTACTGCACCACAAGCTTATTGGCATGATGACCTTTGAGAGTGGCTAGAAGTGTCTTGACATCCTTGACATCAGAAAGCAAGTCCTGGCCTCCATGGCTAAGGAACAGAGGAAGGTCCTTTGGGATGCTTGCCATGTTGTAAACTGGAGGAGTCGGCTTCCCATAGTGCTGGTTGTTCTCGAACTTACTCCCATAGTCATACATTGCTATGGTACCCCATCTAATCACTGTTCCAAAATCACAATCCAGAAAAAGTAATAATAATAATAATAATAATAATAATACAAATTAAAAAATTAAAAGAAAACACTAGAGAATAAATCCTTTCATGCATTATTTTGTTTGCTTGTGCTTGTGTTTACTTAGATGTTTCCTTGAGAAAACACTAGAGAATAAACTCATTTTCTTACATACAGAAATGATACAAACTTTGATTAGTGTCATTGTTCATGTATTTGAGTTGAATAGATGTACAAAAACAACAATAGAGTTACTATTTGTTATAGCAAGTGTAATTTCCAGATAAGTTTTTTTGTTGCTTCCATGGTGTTTCATTTCAGGTGGAGAACCTTTACTACAAGTAGTAAAAGTACAAAGACAGTACTTACTCTGAGATAGGTGGATCATGGTCTTTGTTGCTGTTGGCTGGGGTTCATGTTCAAGAAAAGTGCCCGTCTTGGAATTATTGACGCAGCAATTCTTCCCTATTTTTAGCAGCAAACACAAGCTGGTTAGTGGTTGAGAAAATTAACTTTTCCAATTCTGCCCAGGGGAGGAAGAAACATCAATCAATATTACCAGTAAAAGCAGTAACCAAGTCGGCACAGTTACTGTGTGTTTCATCACAGATAACCTTCAGAAGTTTCGCGGCAGCATCCCTATTCACATAATAAAGAAATGAGATTATCCCAAATTTGAGTTAACAGAATACGAGAGATTAAATATTACACAACATCAAATGTACTGTCTGCAGGTTTATAAGTTTTGCAGTTATAAGTAGCGAATACCAAGATTTTTAATCACAATAAAAATCGTTTAATTGTATAGCCAGAAAATTCTGATGACATCAAATAGATCAATTAACAGTCTGTTTGGATTGAGCAATTTAATGAGAAATGATAAGAAAGAGAACTCAAAAGTAAAACTGTAAGATTGCTTTCTCACCCTTATGGAATGAGCAATTTGATGAGAAATGATAAGAAAGAGAACTCAAAAGTAGATCTGTAAGATTGCTTTCTCACCCTAGTGGAATGAATTCACTGATCCCCAACCAGTACGTGTACTGTCAAAAAATCAGATTAAACAAAATTAACTATAATCAGAGCAAATTTTATGGCAAGTTGGAATTGAATTAAAAATATGAGACATTTATTATTATTAATATTACTTCGGCTAGAAAAGCATCAGCTGCAGCCCTTGCAAGTAGCGAAGACATCTGACCAAGGTAAGCGATGGGGCTGAGCATAGCAGCCGACCTTAACATGTTCACTAGCTTCTTTTGTGAAAAAGCAGCTAAGGCAATCAAAGTTCCCTATATATCAGTAAAGAGAAATCACTGTTAGTACCTTAATTTCGCGTCAAAACAAATTCATAGAGTAGTTTGTAAATGTTAAAACAAGTGATAGCAAAGTGTGAAAAGATACTTGCCAAGGAATGTCCAACATAGTGCATGTTCTGCCCTGTCTGAGCATGAACATAGTTGAATGTAGCGGGAAGATCATAAGCAACTAGTTCATCCCATGACCAATCCCAATAAGCCTACAAAATATATGTGCAAAAGAAAATCAAAAGAAGTTAAAGATGTTGTTACATCTTGTATTGAATGATATAAAGGCGTGTTTGGCAATTGCTTTTTTAGTAGCTTTTTTGCTTAAATAAAAAAGCTCATGTGTTTGGGAATTACTTAAAAAGATATTTTTTTTTGTTTTGGAGAAAAATTTATGAGTCATGTAACGCCTTTGCTTTTTGTGCTTAAATTACCATATTACCCTCCAAATGGTGCGGAGTCCTTGTTAACAACCAAAAAAAAGCGCACAAAGGATGGTAACATATATTTTTTTTTGGAAAGATTCTAAACACAATAGTTTTTTTTAGAAAAATGCTTGGTACTCCCTTTTTTTTGGAGACCGCCACAATCCCCTTTGAATCTCAACCATGTATTTGTGGGACCCACTCATGTATGTGGGGCCCACACCATTAATGGTTGAGATCCAAAGGGGGTTCTGGGGGTCTCCAAAAAAAGGGGTCTCAATTATTGTTGTTTTTTTTTAGAATAAAGATTGGGACCCTCTTTTCCCCACCCCCTTTTGACCCCCTTTCTTTTTTAATTGGTCACTTTTTCTTTTTCTTTTTTTTCTCCTCCTCCAATCACCACCCGCCACATGTGTGTGGGGGTGGGTGGGGGTTGAAGTTTGAGAGGGTCTAAATCACTGTTGTTTTTTTTTATATATAAGCTGCTTTTAGCCTTTCCTGAATAAGTTTTGGCTTATGCCTTTTTTTAGCCAAAATGCTTCTTATTTAGGAGATCCCAAGTTGAAGAGAACCGCGTCATTGGGACTAAGTGATGTGTGTCCGAGGCTAGAAATGGTGCCGCGCGTGTTGGCAATCCAAACATCGAACCCATTGTCAGCCAAGATGAATGCTAAAGATTCATCCGGGGAATTCAGCAGCCATGTTACAGAATCCTGTTGTAACATAATAACTTGTCTCATTCATCTATATCATTTGTCTGTCAATCTGAATTGCAAAAAAATAAAAAAAATAAATTATGGAGAGTGCAAAGATACAAACCACCAAGACCCCATGTTGTAGAAGAACAGGCGGCTTGTCAGGTTTCTTTCAGAGCGCCCACCGAATCCTCTGCATGCCAAGAATATAGCCATCCTTTGTTGTTACCTGGAAACTCACTCAAGTCACCTCATCCATCAGTTACTCTGCATAATTCAGACAACATGAACAGTACATTAAATAGTGCTAAAAACATCATACCTTATGGTGTTCACAAACATAGCCTTGTGACTCCACCATTGATTGGCAAATACCATCACTGGCCGCCAAGTTTGGATGCAGTTTTGTTCTTGCTCCATCTGCTGACTGACTCAATAGAATTACAAGAAGTAAAGTTGGTAGGGTGTTAGCCATTGACTGATACATATTTGCTTATTTTGTTCCCACAACAAAAACCAATTGATTTTGTTGCATTTATAGCAGAAGAAATGCATATCAAGACAAACTATTTTAGAACAGTTTGAGCAAAGTCTCAAATAGGGTCCATGTTATGAACAGCTGCAGCAGAGCTGGTATTCTTGTTCTTCTGTTTATCTATTTTAGCTGGGAAGGGAAAACAAAGAAAAACGGAGTTGCTGGAAGAGAGTTAGGAACAGGGAAATCAAAAATGGGAAACCCAATCCTCCAATATCACACAAGTGTGGAATAAAATTCTGGATGATATTTCAAACTCTGATGGGTACAATAAATAGGAATAAAGTGAACCACTCTGCTAAAGTTTAGCAGCCAATATCACACCAAAATAGGAACAAACCCACTATCTCACTAAACTAGGAACAACCCAACAAAATAGGAACAACCTAATAGAAATCTGATAAACATGAATATGAAATTTAAATTCTCCTAATATCAAGTGAAGACTTATTCAACTGATTTATTGCAGCTAAAGTCCTGCTCCAATAGAAACATGGCATTCCTTCCCCCTAAACAATACCCTTGTCCTCAAGAGTAGCTTCAGGAAATCGCAGATGGAGCTCAGCAAGATTTTCCCATGTGGCGTCGGCAGTGACGATCCTTGCCAATGAACCAAAACTTCTTCTCTGTTTTTCTTCTTTCATTGATCGAGGATGGCTTGAGGCAAGGAACAATTGAATTACAATTTATCCTAGAGCCAGGATATATAATAGATATCTATGTGTAGAACAGGGTTTCTCTGTGGGTGTGATTGGAGATGGGAAAATATATTATTTACCTTCATTCCATTATCATAGAAAAATAATTTAAGGGTTCACTTAAAATGATCATCTTTTTTTGTCTTCCTTCACATTACAAGCTGGTCAAGTACACACAAATTGGCAGCAAACAAGTTTATTTAATTCATCCAATACTAGACCATATTAGTCATACATAATATAAGTTACAAACTTATTGGTCATGCTTTTTAATTTGACAGTATAAATTTGCTCAATGGAGCTTGAAGAAGGCCATGAGAGGATCGTACACGACTTGCTTAGCATTAACACCAAAAACAAAATCAGCGTGTGCATAGTCCTCCCTGTACTGTACCACAAGTTTATCGGCATGATGACCTTTGAGAGTGGCTAGAAGGGTCTTGACATCCTTGACGTCAGAAAGCAAGTCCTGGCCTCCATAGCTAAGGAACAGAGGAAGGTCATTTGGGATGCTTGCCATGTTGTACACTGGAGGAGTCGGCTGCCCGTAGTGTTGGTTGTTCTCATCCTCACTCCCATAGTCATACATTGCTATGGTCCCCTGTCTAACCACTGTTCCAAAACCACAATCCAGGAAAAAAAAATATTGATAATAAAAATTAAAAAATTAAAAGAAAAGACTAGAGAATTACTTAGATGTTACCTTAAGAAAACACTAGAGAATAAACTCATTTTCATACATATGGTAAATGATATAAACTTTGATTAGTGTCATTGTTCATGTATTTGAGTTGAATAGATGCACAAAAGCAACAGTAGTGCTTCTATTTGTTTGTTACAGCAAGTGTTATTTCCAGAGATGTGTTTGTTTCTTCCATGGTGCTTCATTTCAGGTGGAGAACCTTTACTACTTGCAGTAAAAAGAAACTTACTCTGAGCTATGTGGATCATGTTCTTTGTTGCTGTTGGCTGAGGTTCATGTTCAAGAAAAGTGTCTGTCTTGGAAGAATTGAAGCAGCAATTCTTCCCTATTTTTAGCAGCAAACACAAGCCGGTCAGTGAGGGAGAAAATTTTAACTTTTTTTTTTTTTTTTTTTCAATTCTGAGCAGGGGAAGGAACGTCAATCAATATTACCAGTAAAAGCAGTCATCAAATCAGCACAGTTACTGTGTGTTGCATCACAGATATCCTTCAGAAGTTTTGCGGCAGCATCCCTATTCACATAATGATGAACTGAGATTATCCCAAATTTTAGTTATTAGAATACGAGAGATTAAATAGTACACATCATCGAATGTACCATCTGCAGATTTATAAGCTTTTGAGCTATAAGTACGATATTAAGATTTGTAACCGTGATCAAAATCACTGGAACTGTTTAACCAGAAAATTCCGATGACATCAAATAGATGGACTAACTTTTGGATCGAGTGATTTGATGAGAAATGATAAGAAAGAGAACTCAAAAGTAGAACTGTAAGATTGCTTTCTCACCCTCCTGGAATGAATTCATTGAGCCCCAACCAATACAAGTCCTGTCAAAAAACCAGATTAAAAAACAAAAAGGACTGTAACCAAAAGCAAATGCTACGACAAATTGGAATTGGATTAAAAACATGAGACGTTTATTATTATTGCTATTACTTCGGCTATAAAAGCATCAGCTGCAGCCTTTGCAAGTGGCGAAGACACCTGACTGAGGTAAGCGATAGGGCTGAGCAAAGCAGCCGACCTTAACATGTTCACTAGCTTCTTTTGTGAAAAGGCGGCAAAGGCAATCAAAGTTCCCTACATATTAGTAGATAGAAATCACTCGTAGTACCTCAATTTTGTGTCAGAACAAATTCATAGTAGTTTGTAAATTTTAAAACGAGTGATCGCAAAGTGCGGAAAGATACTTGCCAAGGAATGTCCAACGTAGTGCATGTTCTGCCCTGTCTGAGCACTAACATAGTTGAATGTAGCAGGAAGATCATAAGCAACTAGGTCATCCCATGACCAATCCCAATAAGCCTACAAAATATATGTGCAAAAGAAAATCAAAAGAAGTTGAAGATGTTACATCTTGTATTGTACGATATGAAGGCATGTTTGAGAATTGCTTTTTTCGTAGCTTTTTTGCTTGAATATAAAAGTTCATGTGTTTGGGAATTACTAAAAAAGTAGTTTTTTTTTTTTTGTTTTGGAGAAAAATTTATGAGTCATGTCAAATGTTTGCTTTTTGTGCTTAAATTACCATATTACCCTCCAAATGGTGCGGAGTCCTTGTTAACAACCAAAAGCAAGCGCACAAAGGATGGTAATATAGTTTTTTTTATGAAAGATTCTAAACACAATAGTTTTTTTTTTTTTATGTATAAGCTGCTTTTAGCCTTCCCTAAACAAGTTTTGGCTTATGCCTTGTTTTAGCCAAAATGGTTCTTATTTAGAAGATCCCAAATAGAGTGAAGAGAACCGCGTCATTGGGACTAAGTGATGTGTGTCCGAGGCTAGAAATGGTGCCGCGGGTGTTGGCAATCCAAACATCGAACCCATTGTCAGCCAAGATGAATGCTAAAGATTCGTCTGGGGAATTCAGCAGCCATGTTATAGAATCCTGTCATAACATAATAACTTGTCTCATTCACCTATATCATTTGTCTATCAATCTGAATTGCAAAAAAATAAAAAATAAAATAAATTATGGAGAGTGCAAAGATACAGACCACCAAGAGCCCATGTTGTAGAAGAACAGGCGGCTTGTCAGGTTTCTTTCCAGAGCGCCCCACTGGAATCCTCTGCATGCCAAGAATATAACCATCCTTTGTTGTTACCTGAAAACTCACTCAAGTCACCTCATCCATCAGTTACTCTTCATAATTCTGACAACATAAACAGTACATTAAATAGTGCTAAAAACATCATACTTTATGGTGTTCGCAAACATAGCCTTGTGACTCCACCATTGATTTGCAAATACCATCACCGGCCACCAAGTTTGGATGCAGTTTTGTTCTTGCTCCATCTGCTGACAGACTCAATGGAATTACAAGAAGTAAAGTTAGTAGAGTGTTAGCCATTGACTGATATGTATTTTCTTATGTTGTTCCCACAACAAAAATCAATTGATTTTGTTTCATTTATAGCAGAAGAAATGCATATCAAAACAAACTATTGTATTAGAATAGTTTGAGCAAAGTCTCAATAGGGTCCCTGTCAGTATGATCTCTAAGATATCGTTGCAGCTACGACATTTAAATAATAAAAAATGTTCTTAGTTTACATGTTCACACTTCACACTGAGTGAAAAGAACATTGCATTTTGTTGGTGCATTTTAATATTAAATGTGTATACATTATTTTTATAAGGTGCTTTCATACATATACTGTATACATACTCTTAAACAATGAATGTAACCATTCATGTTCCACTCATGGAGTTTAATATATAAATCTTCATCAACTTCAACTATTACTCTAATTAATTTAATGAACCACAACTATTGCCCATCTACCTTAGCTCCTAACATGCCAGACATTGTTGTGAATCATGGATAACTTTTCAGTGTTACATAAAGAGTGGGCTGCTTTTTAGAATTTTTTTCTATAACAGTTTGCTAAACAAATTTTTTTTTTTTTAAATAAAAAAAACAAAAAACAAAAAAAAAAATGATACCAAACATTTACGTGCTAGTCTCATCTTGTAAGTACCTTGTTGCAAACATTTTTCCACCAGTGTGAACAACATAAATAACCATATCTTAGATATCTTTTTTTTTTCCCAATGCTTTGGAATTTAAAGATAATAGAGTTTTAAAAATATGTTAGATATCAATTTGAAAGCATTGCTATCATGGTGTGGGGATATATTTTCTGAGTATCAACACGTGGCAAGGTGACGCCGATGTGTCAGCCGAGGTGTCACGTGTCCTGGTCGTTATGCCGAGGTTATCTCGGTGTTGCCGAGGTTGTCTCCGAAGATGTCGGAATCCGAGATAAGCGGATAGGGGACAAGAGTCCTAAAATGAAGAAAGACTTCAAGATGGATAAGGATAGTATTCTTAGGGAGTCTATCCTTATCTCTTGAGGAGTCCAAAGTAAGCACTGAATGGGAGTCCATAGAAGTCAGGCTTCTAGTGGGACTAGGATTGAGAAAACTGTAAAAGAGAGGCACCCCCGTGGGTCTAAGGTACGCAATTTATGCTCTGAACAGTGAATTTAGCACTTGATTATCTTTGAAATATACTGACTTGATCGTCGGAGTGCCTCCGGATAGAAGAACCACCGCCGGAATCTTCTCTTTCTGTTGTAGGTTAGCCAGGTGTCATCTATTCTGCTAATTCTCTTCAGTTGATCACTGAGTTGGCAGTGTGATCGAAAAATTACTCACACAATTTGGTGCCGACTGTGGAAAAGATAGGAGAATAGATGGCCAGCAATGGACAGAAGGAAAAGATTGGGGACGACACTCCTGCTGGGAGTGGGAGACCTATTGACCTTGATGTCACAGGAGACGAATACAATGCAGAAACTCGTGACCAGAATCACGGAGTGAAGGACGTTGGCCAGACTGGCGACGCACCAAAGAAACCAGATCGAAGTGGCTACTATAACGAAGACGACCTCCAGGTATGGAAGGATAGATGCCTGCAGAGGGACGAAGAAATAAAGAAGATGGTAAACAAATTGGCAGACCTACAGTCGGTTGTCAATTTCATGATGCAAAATAACGTCATCTGACCATCATTCATTGCAGACACGCCATTCAATGCCAATGCCCAGAAGGGAGGGTAGAGAATAACCCCCGTAGCCCCTCAGCACAACGGGAGCGAAAGACACTCTCACCGACCTTCTAGGAAGGTCGGACAAAGGGAGCCAAGAAGAGAAGAATCACAGAGGACGCATCATACAAGGGAGGCAGACCCCAAGGGACATCGGCATGTTCAGGGGTAGGCGCTGTGCTTTGACATAACTCATGAAGAAGGGTCGAAGAGGACTCACCACGAAGTTGAAAGTAGTGCACCAAAATGGCTGAAAGCAGGAGATAGCCGAGCTCCTGAGAGGAAAAAAGAGGACTTAAGAGATTACCTCAAGAGGAAGCAACAGAATGCCGAAGCCGAGGTAAATTCCCCAGATAAACCGAGGACACCATTCTCGGTGGAATTGGACAGGTTTGAGGCGCCAAAGAGATTCAGTATGCCGAGGTTTCAAATATACGATGGAAAGTCAGACTCCAACTTCCACGTCGAATTATATTTGAACTCAATGGCACTGTATAGTGGGAACGAGCTGTTGCTCTGCAAAGTGTTCCCTCATCCTTCGGGGAGATTGCATCAGATTGGTTCCACAAACTACCAAAAGGAAGCGTGAAGACTTGGGAAGGCCTGGCCCAGATGTTCGTGGCCAGGTTCGTGACAAACAAGCTGCAGCCATTAAGGGTGGACGCACTGATGGCTCTGAAGATCAGTAAGGATAAAGGCCTTAGGGCCTATGCAAAAAGATACTATGAGGTATTCAATCGAATACCAGAATGTAATCAAGAAGTGGCGATCGTGTCATCCAAGAACGGCCTGAAAGACAACTGTCCACTACGGAAGTCTTTGGCAAAAACTTTGCCAAAAAGCATGGAAGAGCTCATGGCGAGAATCGAGAAGTATGCCAGAGCCGAGAAGATACATCGGGGACTACGGAGATAAAGCAAGAGAAAGGAAACGGCTCGCCGAAGCGAGGCCGAGGTAACAACGAATCGAACAAGCATGAAACAGAACTGAGGGCTGCACAGGCGATGACGACTGTGTTCTGGGTCCCAATTTACAAAGTCCTGGAACAAATTCGGAACCAACCCTATTTCAGAGCACCAGTAAGGGCACTAGGGGAATTCATGGGCAGGAACGTCAGCAGGCGCTGTGCCTACCACAATGAAGAGGGGCACACAACTCAGAGTTGCAGAGCCCTGAAAGCACACTTTGAGGACTTGGTAAGGCAAGGCCATCTGAGAGATCTGGTTGACGAGGCCAGAACAAGAGAAGAACATGCAAGATTGCCTCAAGCACTAGTAGCTCCGCCTCCCCCAGTAGAGCAACCTTAGGCAGGAGGACCTCGAGTAGTCAATGTGATTCACTCAAAGGTCAACGAGAATGAAATTAGAGGGGAGACCCAGAAGGCAAAACACCTACAACATGTCTATCAAGTTGGGAAGAAAAGACATCGGGCAAAAGGATTCCTGGAACCATTGATAACCTTTACTGAAACCGACCTAGAGATGGTCCAGTATCCGCATAACGATGCCTTGGTAATATTCCTCCAGGTTAGAGAGTGCCAAGTGAAATGCATCCTGATTGACCAAGGCAGCTCTTGTGACATCATGTACGTCCGATGTTACAAGGAGCTCGGCCTTCACCCAGACGACATGGAACAATCCAATAGCCCAATGGTTGGGTTCAATGGAACGCCGACATGGCCACTGGAAGCAGTAAACTTGGAGGTGCAGGCTGGCACCAGGAAGATCAAGACAGAATTCACCATCATCGACACACCTTTCCTTTACAACATTATCTTGGGAAGGCCATGGTTGCATGCAATGAGGGCAGTTCCCTCAACATTGCATCAACTTTTGCGATTCCCAACAGAGCATGGGATAGAGGGAGTCAGGGGCGATCAGCTGCAGGCGAAGAATTGCTCCATGATAGCAATGAAATCTACCTGTAGCATATGAGTGCAAAAAAAGGCAGAAATTGAAGATGAGGACGTGGAAGTCCTAGAAGACATCGGCAATGAGCGGTAGAGAAGAAGCGAAGAGGCTTCAAGAAAATCCTCGTCCAGGATGGGGATGAAGAACGCTTCTTTCTTCTCGGCTCGGGCTTAGCCGAAGAAGAGGAAAGAGAGTTGGAGGCTTTTCTGAGAGCAAATATTGAGGTGTTTGCTTGGACACCTTACGAAATGCCTGGCATCGACTCCGAGGTCACTTGCCACAAACTAAATGTTGACAGGTCAGCCAAACCTGTAATTCAACGAGCTAAAAGACCAACATTGACGCACGTTGAAGCGGTAGAAGAAGAAGTAGACAGACTTCTGGAGGCTAGGGTCATTAGAGAAGTTCACTACCTGACATGGCTGTCCAATACAATGGTGGTAAAGAAAAAGAACGGTAAATTGAGGGTTTGCGTAGACTTTACCAGTTTAAACAAGGCCTGTCCCAAAGATAGCTTCCCTTTACGCAAGATTGACCAGCTAGTGGATTCCACTTCGGGGCATGGAAGGATGAGCTTCCTGGATGCCTACAGAGGGTATCACCAGATAGCTATGGACCCAGCGGATGAAGAGAAGACTGCATTTATCACTCCCAAAGGGCTATGCTGCTACAGAGTGATGCCCTTTGGATTGAAAAATGCAGGAGCCACCTACCAAAGATTGGTAACCAAGATGTTCAAGCACCTGATTGGACAAACAGTAGAAGTCTACATTGACAACATGGTCATTAAGACCAAGGAGCCTGAGGGTCATCTCGCCGATCTAAAAACAGTCTTAGAAATCCTTAAAACATATCGACTCCGACTCAATGCATCGAAGTGTGCATTTGGAGTTGGATCTGGTAAGTTTCTAGGATACTTGGTGACCAAGAGGGGCATTGAGGCCAGCTCAGATCAGATCAAGGCCATCCTAGAGCTGAAGAGCCCGACGTCGGCAAAACAGGTGCAGATGTTAACTGGAAGGGTCATGCATGAAACGAGCAGTTTATAAGTAAGCTTCGAGACAAGTGCAAACCTTTCTTCAAATTAGTGAAGAAAGCCACAGACTTTCTTTGGACGGAGGAGTGCGAAGAAGCATTAGCAGATCTGAAGAAATACCTGACCACAACTCCAGTTCTTTCGAATCCAGAACTTGGGGAGGAGCTGTTCCTATACTTAGCAGTTTCAGAACATGCGATAAGTGCAGTACTAATTCGAGAAGAAAAAGGGGAGCAAAGGGCTGTTTACTATGTAAGCAAAACCTTAGCCGACGCAAAAACAAGGTATCTACCCTTAGAGAAATTGACACTGGCTCTAGTAATGGCTTCAAAGAAGTTGAACCATTACTTCCAGGCCCATAAAATTATGGTATTGACAGAGCATCCATTAAAGTCCCTATTGCAGTAGGGAGACTTAACAGGAAGAATAGCTAGATGGGCAGTCACCCTAGGACAATATGATTTGGAGTACAGGCCCAGAACTGCAATCAAAGGCCAGGTTTTGGCCGACTTCGTGGCCGAGTTCACGCCAGAATCCATCGAACATCGGGTTCCGTTGAGCCAAGACAGACAATGTCCAAACAAGCAAGCAGAAGCCCAGCCAAAGGCTAAAGAACAAAGGAAAGAAGAGAAACCCAGACCCTGCAGCATTTACATCGGCGACTCCTTTTAACTGTTCGTTGATGGGAGTTCAAACCGACAAGGAGTGGCGGCAGGAGTAGTACTGATATCTCCAGATGGAGAAATATTAGAACAGTCCATTCGATTGGGGTTCAAGGCCTCAAACAATGAGGCAGAATATGAAGCATTGATTACAGGACTGAAGCTAGCAGCAGCAGTACAAATAGATGAGGTAATAGTTTTTTGTGATTCACAATTGATAGTTAACCAGACAACGGGCGAGTTTGCAGCCCGAGATGAAAGAATGTCGGCCCTCATAAAGGAGGTCATCGGTGGCGACCTTATTCGAGCAGACTACTTCAAGTCAGCCGAGATGATAACAACCATGCCGATGCATTGGCCAACCTAGCTAGTGCAATATAACCAGGAAAAACAAGGACAATAATGATTGAATACTTGTCGGGCCTGAGCATTGAACCAGTAGTCACAGAGCGTGAAGCAATGTGCGTAGACATGGGACCAAGCTGGATGGACACAATTGTTGCGTTCCTGAAAGAAGGAAAGCTACCATATGACAACAAGGACGCACACAAGATCAGATTGAAGTCGGCAAGATTCAATCTGATAGCAGAAGGACATCTCTACAGAAGGTCCTTCATTGGACCCCTCTTAAGATGCGTACACCCTCTGCAGGTTAAAGATTTCTTATATGAAATTCATGAAGGAATTTGTGGAAGCCACACTGGGAGCAGATCACTAGCTCACATGGCCATTACCCAGGGGTATTGGTGGCCCTACATGCAAAATGATGCAGAAGCCTACCTGAAGAAATGTGAACAATGCCAAAGGTTTGCACCTTTGATACACCGGTCAGCTGTTGACCTAAACCCTGTATCCAGTCCTTGGCCATTTGCCCAATGGGGCATGGATCTCGTTGGGCAATTGCCCCAAGCAACTGGGCAAAGGAAGTACTTGTTGGTAGCAACAGATTACTTCACAAAGTGGATAGAAGAAGAACCTCTTGGCAAGATCCAAGATGTGGATGTCAAGAACTTTATATGGAGAAACATCATCACCAGATTTTGGATTCCAAGAGCAATTGTTGCAGACAATGGAACTCAATTTGATAGTAAGCTGATCAAAAACTTCTCTGCAAAGTTCAAGATCAAAAACTACTTTTCAACCCCAAGTTTTCCACAAAGCAATGGACAAGCAGAAACATCCAACAAAGTAATTCTGGATGGGATAAAGAAGAGGCTGCAGGCAGCAAAAGGGAAGTGGGTAGACGAATTACCCAATGTACTCTGGGCATATCGGACTACGCCGAGGAGATCAACAGGGGAATCCCCCTTTGCCATGGCTTATGGCACAGAAGCAGTCATTCCATTGGAGGTCGCCATCCCAGGGATCAGAACCCAGGGAGTTGAGAACGAGACTAATGATGTACTCTTAGCCCGAGATCTGGATCTTCTAGAAGCAAGAAGAAAGCTATATCTGACTCATGACATACCGACAACTTAGAGCTTATAACAAGAAGGTTAATCCAAGGGAATTTTAAGTCGGTGACCTAGTCCTGAGAAAAGTTGTCGGCAACAAGAAGGATCCTAGGGAGGGCAAGCTTGGCCCAAACTGGAAAGGACCCTATAGAATCATTTCGATATTGGGCAATGGGGCATATCGACTTGAAGATAATGAGGGCAAAGCATTGCCAAGACCCTGGAACACTTGTAATTTAAAATTCTTCTATCATTAGTTTTTTCTTGTTTATTTACCAACGAGATCAATAAAATCTTAGCAGAATTCTTCAATACTTATGACTGATAAAGATGCATAATGTGGTTTCTGAAAGACATGAATAATGAAAACCCAAGTGGAACTCAGGTTCACATTAGGGGGCAGAGAGTTATAAATTTATGTTTAACACTTATTGAAATGTGTAGCAATTTACAAGTTGAAGTTAAACCGATGTTATGTTTACCACTTGTTGAAATTTGTAGCAATTTACAAGTTGAAGTTAAACCGATGTTATGTTTAACACTTGTTGAAATTTGTAGCAATTTACAAGTTGAAGTTAAATCGATGTTATGTTTAATACTTGTTGAAATTTGTAGCAATTTACAAGTTGAAGTTAAACCGATGTTATATTTAACACTTGCTGAAATTTGTAGCAATTTACAAGTTGAAGTTAAACCGGGATCATTGTTAACCGAGGTAATTCATCCCGAGAAGGTTGCACAAAGAAGGAAGAGTATATTAAAGACATGCAGAATATTCTAAGTATAGAATCATACAAAAACAATAAAAAGAAGATAAAGGCACAAGCATTCAAGAGAAGAAAAGTTGAATTAGATATTCAAAGAACAAAGAGGCACGTCGGCCATATGTAGAGCTTACATTGTCTGAAAAACAAAAAGTACAAGAGTACAAAAGACAAAAGAAGAAAAACATGAAAATTAAGGTTCCTCAGCATCAGCAGCAACTTGGGGTAATACCTCGGAAGGCTGTTGAGAAGCCACCTTGGCCTCCTTTTTCGCCGCGAGCTCGGCATCGATTTTTGCAAGAGTTTCATCTACACTCTTGTCGGCAAGAGGAACAACAGCCGGTGTCTTCTCAGCCACAGCATTGTCAGGAACCTCCTCAGCATCCTCATCTTGAGTCAAGTCTAGGACTTGCTCATTTTGTGGAGAAGATTTGGTCACTGTGGCCTCTTTTTGTTTTCTTACCAAAACTTCCTCCTCAGCCTCATCCTCAGTATCAGATTCACTAGGAGGTGGAGTTGAAGGAAATGACAGGGGAATGGCATCAACGTTCCTTAGG
Source organism: Camellia lanceoleosa (assembly GCA_025200525.1). NCBI lineage: Eukaryota > Viridiplantae > Streptophyta > Magnoliopsida > Ericales > Theaceae > Camellia > Camellia lanceoleosa. Next base: position 146,588,379 of record CM045764.1, on the reverse strand, counting down.
GAGGAGTCTTCAGGGACATCAAGTTTTTTTAGCAAAGTCATCCAAGCAAGGGAGAAACCCTTGTTGCATGCTTGCCTGACTTGCTTTTCATAAGCCTCTGTCACATCGGCCATGCCCTAAGCATACGCCTTTTCATTGGCATCTTTTATTTCGGCCTCCTTGGTGGGCAGGGCATCCTGAAGCTCCCTCTGGGCCTGGGCCATTTTGTCCTTAACCTCTTTCAGCTGGGCTTGAAGAACTTTGTTTATTGCCTCAGTGGCACCGACCTTCTCCTCGGCCTCATCTTTCTCTTTGATGGCAACCTCGGCCTGGTCCTCTAGGGTCTTCATCTTTGATTGCAGGCTCTTATTGGTTTTTTGGAGTGCGGAGACCTCTCTCATCTTCTTAGCTAGCTTCTCACGATTCTCAAAAGATTGCATTGAGAAAGAGTGGGCATGCTGGATGGCCTGAAAGGAAACAGAAATATTAGAAAATATTCTACGTATGAAATAAAGCAGAAGAAAGAAAAAGTACCAAGCAACAACACTTACCTGAACAGAGCGTTGAAGCATGAGAGCGTAGTTCTCATACTCACTAAATTCTGCGTTTCGCTCCAGGTTGCCTGGAAGAAGCAGTGCAGTGCAACGCCGACATTTATATCATCAACGCTATCACTAGCCATTACAGGCTTATCTTCCAAAGTGATTTCAGGGGCCCAGGGGGCATCCGGCTTCTTAGACCCCGAGGTCGTTGCAGATGACCTCGGCCTTTTGGACTTGGTAGATTCAGAAGGAAGGGTTTTAGCAGACCTCTTCGTAGGGACAGAGGCAGCCTTTTCACTGGGAGCCAGCTTGGAAATTGGCAAAGTGTCTTTAGTCTCAACCTGAGTCACTTTGGCCTTTGGTTGAGCATTCTTAACTCTTTTCAGCTTCTGTGGAGGCAGGGCTTGTGTTGATTGAGCATCAATATAAGTTGGGATATTGGCTAAGAGATCTTTGGCCACTGGTTTTGCGCGACCCATCTCAGCTACAAGAACAAGTCATCGACGACGTTTGCGTTGGGATGGTGGGATCAGGTATTGAGCCGAAGTAGACGGCTGTTCTGCTGGATCAGAAGTTGATCCTTGATCTGTTCAAGATGTGGACACAGTCTGTGGAGTTGTGGCAGAAGGTGGAGAAAGGCTTTTCTTCTTCTTTTTCTTAGGGACGTCGGGCAAAGCAGACTTGTATGTTGGAATAAAATTGAGAAGTAGAGGTGCCTTCCGTTTTTGGACTGGCAAGTCCAAGAGTTTCTTCAAATCCTTGCTAAAAATGAAGGATTGGCGAAAGTTCTTTGGTGGTTGACGGAGAGCTGCAAGGGAAAACAGACATTAGAAAACAGGTAAAGTATTAAAGACTTGAAGAGAAACAACTAAGTATTAACACTGGGCTCTTACCCTTGCCCTCTAAAATTTATCGAGGAAGAGGGTAAAGATGGAGGTCCTCGTCTGAAGCAAACTCCCAATTTCCTGAGGTAATGAAGTAATCGTCTCCAGCCCCCTTGTTGGAGTCTGGGAGGTTGGCTACAATTTTGAACTCTGTGGACCTCGGCTTAAGATAATAAATATAGCCTTTTTCTTTCAAGTTAAGGCTGCACATGGTATAGCAATATTGAATATCGGCTAAGGTGATCCTAGCGTTTTCCTGTTTAGCTAAGGCTATGATACCATTGATCACTCGATAAGAATTGATAGCAAGTTGCATGGGGTTCAACTTATAATAATGGAGAACCTCGCGAAACAGAATGTTGAGTGGAAGCCGAAGTCCACACTCAATAAAGGCAACTACAGGGAAGGGCATGGAGTCGTCAGTAGGCATGATGGAGTCATTATCCCCAGCCAACCTCAGATGGACATCGGCTGGGATTTCAAATTGCTGTCTAAAGTATTCTAGTTTAGATGGGGTGTTTACCCTATGTTTCCACATACCCATGATATCGGCTTAATCAAGGAGATTGGGTTTCAGAAGATGTTTTGAAAGGGTTATTGGGACCTCGGCAAACGCTTAGGTAAGTGCAGGTTTCAGTTTTCTCCTAAAGTGTGTGTTCTACAGACAAATCCCAAACCTAAGTCTATGGAAACAAAGATTGAAAGCACGAATCTGGAAAAGACACAAAAAATAGAAAACAAGAACGAGTTTCATAATCAAGAACAAAGGTGGGCTATCAAAAGCATAGAAAGTACAAGGGGTACAAGGTCAAGAACAGTGGAAAAAATGCAAGAAAGAGGTGAACAGTACACATTCAAAACATGGGCAAGAGCAAAGCCATTGAATAAATATATTCAGATATATGATTCGCAAAATCAAAAGTTGAACAAAACAGTAATGGCAACGAATGATGAAAAGTATCAAGGAATTAAAAACAAAAGGAACAAAGGCTTACCAGAAAATGTGAAGCCAGTGAGAGGATCGCCGAAGTCAAGCGACGGTTACAAAAGTAACAGAGCGGCAAGAGCTTCACCAGAATGAAGGGAGGCAGGCAGTTGCAGAACTCGAAGCTGGAACAATGGTGGATTCAGGAAGAAAGGCAACAGAGAGAAAGAACTCGATAGTGCAAAGTGAAGAGACGAAAAAGAGGGAAGAGTTTTGATTAAACTTGAAATGGCGGCAAAAGAAATCATTAATGAAAACCTAGAAGAACGATATCGTCGGGCGCGACGTGAGAAACAAGGCGGCTTCTGAGGCGTGTGTGCAATGCGATCTAGTAAGAAAAAGACGCGTGGCTGGAAACGGTTGAATTGTTACAAGTAAAACAGCTCATACGCATAAGGGAGCTCTTGGAGTTCTTGATCTTTTAGAAGACATGTCGGCCTATGATGATGATCTCGGCTGAGATACTTTAAGCCGACGTACTGGAAGGAAGTACCGATGTAGGTTCCATCACCTTAGAATGCCGAGGTAATCGAACCTAGGGAGCAGTTGTGGGGATATATTTTCTGAGTATCAACACGTGGCAAGGTGACGCCGACGTGTCAGCTGAGGTGCCACGTGTCCTGGTTGTTATGCCGAGGTTGTCTCCGAAGATGTCGGAATCCGAGATAAGCGGATAGGGGACAAGAGTCCTAAAATGAAGAAAGACTTCAAGATGGATAAGGATAGTATTCTTAGGGAGTCTATCCTTATCTCTTGAAGAGTCTAAAGTAAGCACTGAATGGGAGTCCATAGAAGTCAGGCTTCTAGTGGGACTAGGATTGAGAAAACTATAAAAGAGAGGCACCCCCGTGGGTCTAAGGTACGCAATTTATGCTCTGAACAGTGAATTTAGCACTTGATTATCTTTGAGATATACTGACTTGATCGTCGGAGTGCCCCTGGGTGGAAGAACCACTGCCAGAATCTTATCTTTCTGTTGCAGGTTAGCCAGGTGTCATCTATTCTGCTAGTTCTTTCCAACTGATCACTGAGTTGGCAGTGTGATCGAAACATTACTCACACACATGAATAAAAATTTCAGGCCACAATCCTCTCCAGTTGGGATCACAAGGTCCATCTTGATGATTTGAATAGCTCGTAGAGTACATTATTTATGCAAAAAATTTGGTTTATCGGATAACCATAGCCATTTGATCAATTCACATTTATTTTAAATAAATAGATAGTCAATTCTTCAAACCATATTGGTCATCCATTTTTTTGAAGGCAAATCTTGTTTGATCCTATCGCTACTATTACCCGATCAACTTGATTTTTACATGAATGATCTAGTCGGAGGGCCTTATGAGATGAACAATTCGGATCATCGATGTGGAGCTGCGATTGGACCCACGAAACCCAACAACACCTTTCAGTTGGAGGTGCCTAGCTAGAGGGAAACCTGACTAAAAAATATCATCTTAATCTCAATGTCTTGTATTCTAAAATCTAATCAGGATAGAGTCCCATGATAGCAGGAGGTTTCTATTCTAAGCATTCACGTCTCTCTCAACAAAATAATATTACACCAAAAATTTCCTGCATTTTTAATTAAGAATTTACTTATGCAAATGAGACAAACACTTTCCAATTATAAGGTCTGATAAGATCCAGTTATATAGTAATATTGGATAAAAATATACCTATCCTCCCTAAAATACGTGTTTCAGTGTCACTTTAGTCCTTCAAATTTCAAAATTTTCGCTAAAATTTTCAATTTGGGTTGAGTAACTTCAATTTCAAATTGATCATCTAATTCATTAGTGCAATATTACATTGTACTAAAAGCCCAAAATACCATTCTGTTAATGATTTAGACTCCTAATTTGTCATAGCTGTGGTTGAAGTGTAAAGTTAGGACTGTCAAGTGGTTGCCTACAAGTTTATCCAAAGTAGTCTACTAAAAAAAGGAAGAGCTTAGTTTAAGTTTGTTTTGATGAAATTGGTCATAAGTAGTTCAAATGTATTGAGTCAAGCTTGACTACATTAGTGAAAGTAACTTCAATTTTGTCGTCTTGTGCTACTCACTCTGATGAGCTCTTCATTCAATAAATAAAAAAACAAAGAAAATAAAAGAGTCGCAAATGATGTTGATCCATTCAATGCTGCTCATGAAATTGATACAATGGTATTTTTCTCATCATGCTGCCCAAAAATTTACAAAAATACTGGTCATACTTCACAATTTTACAGTACAAATTTTCTCAGTGGAGCCTAAAGAAGGCCACAAGAGGATCATACACGACTTGCTTAGCATTAAAACCAAAAATGAAATCATAATGTGCTTAATTTTCCTTGCACTGTACCACAAGTTTGTAGGCATCATGATCTTTGAGGGTATCTAGCAGTGTCTGCACACCATTCACATCAGAAAGCAAGTTCTGCCCTCCATAGCTGAGGAACAGAGGAAGGTCATTTGGGATGCTTGTCGTGTTGTACACGGGAGGAGCAGGCTGCCCGTAGTAGTGTATGTTGTTCTCATCCTCATTGCCATAATCATACATTGCTAGGGTCCCTTGTCGAATCACTATTGCAAAACCACAATCCAAAAAAAAAAAAAGTTTTACAAGAACGTTTAAAAAAAAAAAAAAAAAAAAGAAGAAGAAGAAGAAGAAAGGGATAAAACGGGAAAAAAAATTGCAAATCAATAAGGTGCAATTTTCAATTATTTTTCTGGTTTTCAATTTTATCCGATATTCCCCTCAAAAAACTTGGCCAATATTCTTGGAAGCACCCATAGATCAATCCATACAACAGTCTTTACCCTTGTATTGAATAGGTTGACTTAGATGTTTCCTTAAGAAAACACTTTGAGAAAAACCTTCAAATTTTTCATGAATTTTAACAAGAACAATAATAGACCAAGTTTTATTATTTGCCTCGGAAAATGTTGTTGCCAGAGATGTTTTGGTTGCTCCCATTGTGTTTCATTTCAGGTGGAGATGTAAAAAGAAGATTGAAGAAAATTACTCTGGGCTAGGTGGATGAGATTCTTTGTTGTGGATGACTGAGGTTCATTTTCAAGAAAAATGCCTGTCGTGGAAGCATTCAAGCAGCAATTCTTTCCTATTTTTATCAGTCAAACAATGTCGTCAGTGATGGAGAACTAATGAGAAGAGCAGAAACATAAATGTTGCCCGTAACAACAGTCATCAAGTCGGCACAGTCACTTTGCCTTATATCGCAGATAAGCTTCAAAGGTCTAGCAGCAGCCTCCCTATTTGCATAAAGAAATGACATTATGCAAAATGAACATATTCATCGAATGTATTTAACGCATATTTAAAAGTTTTTGTAGTTAAATAAAACTCAAATATCAAGATTTCTAATCATGATAACAATCACTTCATGTTGCATCTTATGGATTTCCTTCTAATGCTTTGTACTAGTGAAAGTAGAATTTTAAAATTGTTTTCTCACCCTCCAGGAGCAAATTCAACAAACCCCAACAAGTAAAAGTCCTGTCAAAAAATGAGATTAAGAAACCAAAAGGACTGTAACCAAACAGTTCTACTTCAAATTCGAATAAAATTGAAACCGAAGAGTTATTATTACTTTAGCTATAAAACCATCGGCTATAACCCCTGCAAATGGGGAAGGCATCTGACCGAGGTAAGCAAGGGGGGCAAGTAAAGCCACTGACCTTAACATGGTCAATAAATTCCTTTGGGAAAAAGCAGCCAAGGCAGTCAGAGTTCCCTAAGAATTATCAGTAAAAAGAAATCACTCTTAGTACCTCCTTTGTGTCGAACAAAATTCCAGTACTTTGATAATTGTAAGTTTTAAAACAAGTGATAACACAATCCAAGCATATACTTGCCAAGGAATGTCCAACATAGTGCAGGTTCTGCCCTGTCTGATCATGAACATACTGGAATGAAGCAGGAAGATCATAAGCAACTGATTCATCCCATGACCAATCCCAATAAGCCTAAAAACCATACATATGCAAAAGAAAATCAGAAGTTGAAGATATCACATTTTGTATGATATAAAGAGATGCACTAAAATGAAGAGAACCGCATCACTAGGACTAAGCAATTTGTGTCCACGGCTAGATTTGGTGCCACGGGTGTTGGCAAGCCAAACATCATATCCATTGTTCGCCAAGATGAATGCTAAAGACTCACCAGCAGGATTCAACAGCCATGTTATAGCATCCTGCCATAACAACATAATTTGTCTCGTTCATGATATCTTTTGTCTATCAATCTGTATCGCAAACAAAATAATATAATAATAATATGAAAAAGATTATGGAGAGTGTAAACATACGAACCACCAAGAGCCCGTGTTGTAGAAGAACATGCGGCTTGTCAGGTTTCTTGCCAGGGCGGCCCACCGGAATCCTCTGCATGCCAAGAATATAACCATCCTTCGTTGTTACCTGAAAACTCATTCAAGTCGCTTAATCCATCAGTAAATACATAATTCAGAGGACATAGTACATTAAATAGTGCATAAAAAATCATACTTCATGGCCTTCACAAACATAGCCTTGTGACACCACCATTGACTGGCAAATACCATCATCGGCCACCAAGGGCAACACACAGAAGAGAATTACTAAAACTGAAGTGGCTAGAGCGTTAGCCATTGGCTGATATATGGCTCTTTTTGCTCCCACAACAAGATTTCGTTGCTGCCACGACATTTAAATAAAAATATAATATATATATCTATATATTTCTTAGTTTAGATGTTTATATTGAGTGAAAAGACCATTGCATTGGATGATTTTGAAGAATAGAATTATACATATCACTAGTGTGGACAAGAATTGCTATCTTTGTTATAAATATCATCTTAAAAATCTTGTCCACATGGTAGCAGCTAGAGGTTTCTATTCCAACCATTCATATACATTGCCACTAATACCAATACAATGACAAAATAATATTCTCCAAAAGATATATCTATTTTCTAATGAACAACTCGAAGCCTGGAATATCAAACATAGTATCATGTTTTTGGCGACCAAAAGTTTTGTAGCAAAAAAAGAAAAAAAAAAAATCAAATATTTGGTGACTAAACGTTTTGTAGCCAAAAGAAAATCAAACATTTGGCGACTAAAAATTTTGTAGCCAAAAGAAAATCAAACATTTGGCGACTAAGATATTTCGTAGCTAAAAACAAAAGATGAAGAATAAAAACACTTTTGCCGACTAAAATTTCAGTAGTAAAAAATGTGAGAGTTTAGGCAACTAAATTTTTAGTAGCCAAAACAAAAAATTATTTGCCGACTAAAATTTTAGGAGCCAAAAAAATTTGACTTTAGGCGACTAAATTTTTAGTAACCAAAACAAAAACTATTTGCCAACTAAAATTTTAGTAGTCAAAAAAATTTGACTTTAGGCGACTAAAAGTTTAGTAGCCAAAAAACTAGTATTTACTTTAGGCGACTAATATATTTAGTAGCTAAAAACATTTTTCGCGACTAAATCTTTGGTCGTTAACAATATTGAGGCTTTTGGTGACAAAAAAACTGGTCGCCGAAAATGTTTATTTAATTTTTTTCCTAACCCTTTGGGCGACTAAATATTTAGTCGGCAAATAAATACATTTGGCGACTAAAATAAGTTTAGTCGCCAATTAGCTTTCCCAACTACTCTTCGGCTACTAATTCTGCGACCAAAAAATTTAGTCATTAAAGCTTTTCGGCGACTAAAAACTTACTTTTGGCGACTAAAAATTCAGTCGCCAAAAGTAAAAATTCTTGTAGTGAATTTAATTAAGAACTTACTTATGCAAATAAGAGAAGTGCTCAATTCTAATAATGTGTTTCACTCAAGGTCTGATTCCAAGATCCAGTTTTATATAGTAGTACTCCTAGGGCAAGATGATGGTACTACTATACATTGCCAGTAATACCAATACAAGATTTCATTGCTGCCATGACATTTAAATGAAAAAAAATTCTTAGTTTAGATGTTTATGCTGAGTGAAAAGAACATTGCATTGGATGATTTAGAGGAATAGAATTACACGTATCACCAGTGTGGACAACTGTCTCTTAGACATCAATTTGCAAGAATTGCTATCATTGTTAAAAATATCATCTAAAAAATCTTGTCCACATGGTAGCAGCTAGAGGTTTCTATTCCAACCATTCATGTCTCTCTCAAAAGGTACTATACATTGCCAATAATACCAATACAACGACAAAATAATATTCTCCAAAAGATATATCTATTTTCTAATGAACAACTCGAAGCCTGGAATTTAATTAAGAACTTACTTATGCAAATGAGAGAAGTGCTTAATTCTAATAATGTGTTTCACGCAAGGTCTGATTACAAGATCCAGTTTTATATAGTAGTATTTCTAGAGCAAGATGATGATGCATAGTATTAACTTAAGAAGTGAAATTAAATTCATCATCACCTCAGAAAAATACTGCATTCCATAAATTTTTTTTTTGTTACAGGAAAATCCTCCCTACCCTCCCGTAGGTCCAAGGCAGCGTCCCTTGCAGAGATCACCAGGGTGTCCTGTTAGCCATTCCGAGTGAGGAGACTATAACCTGGGAACTTGCCCCGACCTCCCAAGACAAACTCTGCTTAAGTCAGGACTCGCATAATGGGGGAGTATTGAACCCACACCAAGTGCTGATTAGACAACTTGAGATCCAATCTCCTAACCAACTGTGCTTCGCCCAGGAGATTGGCCCAGGAGGGAGGGAATTGAACCTGTGACCTTGGGGCTTAAACCTCAAGCCTTAACCACAATGCCACTCACCCCTGGGTTGCATTCCATAAATTAACACAAGGTAAATATACATTTTCCACATTTACCCCAAAAACTTAACAATACCGGTAATTGAGGATAAAAAACATGATATAACTGTTGCAATTGGACACCAAAAGAAGTGGTTTCATGCTCATAATTTACAAAAAGCATTTGTAATACAATTTTTCATTTTATGTTACATATGTTGTTAGTGGAGCTTGAAGAAGGCCATGAGAGGATCATAAACAACTTGGTTTGCATTTACGCCTAAAACAAAATCAGCATGTGCATACTCTTCCCTGTAGAGTGTTACAAGCTTATCAGCATCATGGTTTTTTAGAGTGCCTAGCAGTTTCTTCACATCCTTCACATCGGCAAGGTCATCTTGTCCTCCGTAGCCTATGAAAAGAGGAACGTCGTTTGGGATGCTTCCCATGTCGTACACATGAGGAGTGGGCTGCCCATAGTGTTTGTTGTTGTCATCTTCATTCCCATAATCATACATTGTTATGCTCCCATGTCGAACCACTACATAAGAACAAGATATTTTTATACATTTTCGTGCACTTTCATCTATTTTCTTAAGGAAAATTTTATTGCCAAATATGTTTTGGTTTCTGAAATGGTCTTTCATTTCAGGTGATCTTCAAGAAACTTATGCCGAGCTAGATGAGAGAAACTTACTCTGTGCGAGATGGATAAGGTTCTTTGTGGCCGTTGGCTGAGGTTCATACCCAAGAAGAACATCTATTATGGAAGAATTTACGCAACAAGTCTGGCCTGTTTTTAGCAAAATGCAAAAAGCCGGGTTAGAAGAAGTAGAAAAAATTATCTTTTCGGAGTTCAGATTGGAAGATTAATATTACCAGTCAAGGCAACCATTAAGTTGGAACAATTATTGTGCGTTTTGTTGCAAATTTCTTCCACTAGATTGGCAACAGCCTCCCTGTTTATATTTTGAAAAAAATTAGATTATTTAAAATACTACAGATTAACACTCAACCTCTGCGTTTCTTTCGAAATGATCAAAAAGATGTTAAAACTAAACAAATGTAGAAATTGTACATGTTCGTCAAATTTACCACTTTTGCATTTTTTAAGGTTTAAGGTTTTTAATCATGGCCACATTCTTTAATGTTAGGTTTTTATTCTTGACAATCCCTTTTAACAATCCCGTTGGCAATCCCATTTAAATGTTGTCGGGTGCATGTGTCTGAGGATTTCATGTAGTCATGCCATGTGTTAGGTGCATGTGCCTTAGTTTTCATGTTTTCATGCTATATGTTCTTAAAATCTCCAATTTATATGTATTCATATTTCCATATCATGCTTCAAGATAATTTTGTCATATGTCTATTGTTTTTTCATATACTCTTGTGGCACTAATAGTTGTTTTGGAGATTGTGGCACTAATAGCTATTTTGCAAATCATGACCTTGAGAAAGAAGTTTGCATTTGTTGGCTGTAATGGGTTGGGGTGATTAAGATTTTATTTGTTAGGTGTGTTTTGTCACGGCATTGCCAAAGGGGAGAGATTGTTAGGTTTTTATTCTTGGCAATCCCGTTTGACAAAATTCTTTTCAGTTGTATTTTTATTTACTCTTTTATTTCAGTAAGGCTATAAGGTTTTTAGATGTGAATCCAACCCGAATTGTGCAAGTTTGTGATGTTTATTCTTTCATGTTTGCCACTTCACTGGCTATGACGAGGATCGAGCTACAGTCAACTTCATGGGGTCGAGGCGGCGCCTCATGGTGGGTCAGCGTGCCACGGCGAGGTTGAGGGGCAACACCCCCGAAGCAAAATGCAAAAATCCACTCAAAGTTGCATGTGCGCTCAAGTGGCCGTTTGTGCGCTCGAGCGGAGAATCTTTGGTTCCAGAAGTTTGATTGCCTGCAAAAATACTGGGAGATGTTTTTTCCCGCTTGAGCGGAATTTCCTCGCTCGGCGTCGATCCGCTCGGCGGCCATTCCAAAGACTCGGCGGAGATCGTAAGCAGATTGCTATAAATATGTGTTTCAATTAGATTTTAGGGTTACGCTTCCAGATCTTCTTCTTGGATATTAGGGTTTATATTTGGGGTATTTTGCTAGTTTTCTTTGATATTTGATTGACTATTTAACTCATGGTTTAAGAAATATACATCAAATGATTGTTTGTTTATTCGATAGAAAACAGAGAGTTGTTCTTCGGTGGATTTAGGAGAATTCGAGCCTGAATCTTTAGTGGATTTTGGAGTAGCTCATCGTCGTGATTCGACATCGGCGTTGTGGATTCAACGTTGGGCAAGACAATTCCGAGGTAAAGACGGTGCTGGAAGAGGCACATAGGAGTTGGTTCAATTTGGGTGTGGATTCGCTAAGTAATTGAGAATATACCTGTGTAATTCCTTTATGTCTTTTTAGTGGATTGTTTTGTGACTTTTGCTCGTGATTTTTTTTTTATCATAATTGGAGGCGCTCCAATTGTGGTTTCTCTCGAAAATCGTTGTGTCAATTTGTCTTGATTGTTTTGATTGGGATTGTTATTTACTGTTTAAAATTGATACATAATCACAAATCAACATTTAGGGGATTTCTAGATTTTTCATTTAAGTTGTTATACCTAAAATATTTACCATGATTTTGTATTGTATCTTTTGGATTTGGTTCTATTTTCTATAAAGCGTCAATAAGAACAAATCAAAAGAACCATGAATTTGATTGAATATGTGATGCTTTATAGTAGTTAAAATAAAATTGTCCTTTCTCACCCTCCTGGAATAAATTCATGGAGGCCCAACTTGATACAAGTCTGCCAAAAAAATTATAAAAAAAAAGGGCAACGAGATTAAAAAAACAGAAGAAGAAAGGGGAAAGTCATGAGCAAACTTTACTTCAATTTGAAGTCAAACAAAAGAGAAAAATTTATCGTTACTTCGATAAAAGAATTAGCAGACTCTTGTAAGTTGTGCAGGATCGACCCAAGTAAGCAATGGGGCATAGCGAAGCGGCCGACCTTAACATGTTCACTAAATTGTGTTGGGAAAATGCAGCAAGAGCCATCAAAGTTCCCTATCAAGTAGAATCAAAAAGAAAAGTCACGCTTAGTAGCTTCTTTATGTCAAACAAAATCATAAAACGTAGTTCATAAATTCACTACTAAAGTGAAATAAAAGGTATCTCCAAAAGCAAATGACTGCAAAAACATGGAAACTTACCAAGGAGTGTCCAACATAGTGCAGATTCTGCCCTGTCTGGTCATGAACATCTTTGGAATGAAGCAGGAAGATCGTAAGCGACTAATTCATCCCATGACCAATCCCAGTAAGCACCAAACATAGAATATATGCAAAAGAATATCACAAAATGTTCAACAAGTGTGTTGTATCGTGTGCTTAAGACAATCGATCAAAGGAAGAGAAACCGAATCACTTTGGGACTAAGTGATGTGTGTCCGCTGCTATATTTAGTCCCACGGGTCTTGGAAAGCCAAACATCAAAACCCTCGTCACCAATATGAATGGCAAAGATTCATCTGGAGAGTTCAACAGCCATGATGTAGCATCTGCATTGCCGCAAAACCACAAGTTAATGTTAATTTCTTGGTGATTTCATTGTCAATGTGATTTGCAAACATTCAACAGATGTAGAAGACATTGCGCATCGCAAATGTCAAGTTGGTTTGAAGTTACAAGATTGGATTATATATTTTACAAAATCTTTTATTCATTGTTTGTAGATTATTGTGGCTTATGTATTTGGGAAACCATATTTTTAGCCAAAAAGTCACTACAAGACTCTACTTTTCAATACAATTCTTTTTTTAAATTTCAAAAAAAAAAAAATATAATTAAGATCGTCAATTTCCAAATGGGTAAGTAAATAAACATATGATAAAAATGTACTCACAATCATGATCCCATGTTGAAGAAGAACAGGTGGTTTGTCTGATTTGATTCCAGACTTCCCCATTGGAATCCTCTGCAAGCTAAGAATATAACCATCTTTTGTTGTTACCTGAAACAAATTAAAAAATGCCCATGACAACATTGTAAGGTGAGAGGGTAAATTATATTTATTATTGGGCCGAGCTAGATGTTTGGCCGAGCTAGGTGTTGGGCCGAGGTCAGTACAAGAGTGGGAAACTCTCAGTAAGAAAGGACAAGTATGGAGTAGTTCGGTTGCCGAATGAGCATCCGTAGCTCGGTCGTGGCAATGTCCAGGATGGTAGACCGGTCGAAAAGGCATACCGGTTCTTGTATGCTTAGCCGGTCGTGTGCTGACACCGGCTCAGACTCGTTAGTCCGGTGGGGTCACGTCCTAGTCCGGTTGGGCTCTCTTATGGTTAGCTCGGTTACGGCATGGGAAACCGAGGTAAGAGAGGTAAGAGCAAAGACCGGACTAGGGGTTACTTCGGTTATAAGGTAATTCGGCCATGACAAGAACCATCTCTCTTGGTTTAAGCAGTGAGGAGGGTGTTGGAGGATAAGCATTATCTTCCAAGAGTATGAATTCTAGGAGGACTCTATGCTAGGAGGGGTAATCCTAGAAGGACTCTACACATGGAGGAATGCTAGTCTTAGGAGGACTCTTCGCATGGAGAAGTTAGAGTCCTACTAGGGCGGCCACTTGAAAACCTATATAAGCTCACCAATATCACCTTTGGAGAGGTAATACAATCTTGCTCCCTGAATACATTGAGCTTTTGCCTTCTTGTCTTGCTTACTGACTTAGGCATCGGAGAGGTTTCCGGCACACACCCGCCGGCTAGCTCACGTTAATATTTTCAGGTGGTGGAACGACATCGTACAGAGGAACGAAGACTTGGTCAACAGGATTATACGAGAAGGTGAAATTCTTTCCCGTACAATTGGCGCCGTCTGTGGGAAGAGCAGAAAAGAACAACCTCTTGATCAAGTTTTTCTTGAACATCAATGGCGAACAACGAAGAACTACCTCAGTCCGCCGTTGACGGACTAACTCCAGAAGGAGGGGCAAGGCGTGAAGGCCTACCTTTGGTCCCTCCCATGGCGAGCCTGGAGCCACAAAGGCAGAATACCAGGAGGGATGCGAGGGGACGAAGGAGGAATGGCAGCCCTCATGCCTCTCGTTCGCAAAGCCCAGAAAGACAAAGGCGCAGAGTTGATCCTCAAATTCTGGAGGATCGCGTCCGAGAGCAAGACGAACTAATCCGTAAGATGGCGGCGGACATGGAGTCTCTGAAGCGCCAGATGAAAGGAAAAGAAGTGGCGACAGGAGAGGGGCGCAACAACAAAACGCCCCCTCGCCACTCCGAGGGTCGTGGAAGGAATTCTACACCCTCTCATCCAGAAGACAGAAGCCTCAGGACAGGCGACACGCGATCCGTAACTTCCAGGACTCGTCACTCCAGGTCTGAGAGGACGAGGCCTGAGAGGTCATACACTGAGGGGAGTACCTATTGGCCCTCACACACGCACCATACGAGGTCTAGACAGACGGAATTACCTAGGTCGTCCGACCTGCGATCCATGTTAGAAGAGAAGGCACGATGGAAGGAGGACGCCAGAGCGCGCGATCCCCACAGGGTTCCTGCCTTGCAGCGATTGGCTCCTCGGACGCACGGAAGCGTCGAGGTTGGAATGCCAAGACCGCACTTGGCATACGAACCAGCGGATAAGGCATTGGCGAGGCTGCAGACCTCACCATTCGTCCCAGAGATTGAGAACGCGCCCCTTCCGTCAGGCTTCCTACAACCCAAATTCACAACGTATGAAGGAAAGACGGACCCTTACACCCACTTGAGCCACTTTCGCCAGGTTATGGCTGTATACCGGCGGAACGAGGCATTGATGTGTATCCTATTCCCTTCAAGCCTCGGCGACCTAGGCTTGACTTGGTTTGAGAAGCTTCCCGAGGGCAAGATAGCCTCCTGGCGCAATTGGCGAAGCGTTTGTAACTTGTGATCGAACAAACACAAAAACCGGTGGAGATCGACCGGTTACTCTCCATCGACATAGGCGACAAGGAGACCACGAGGTCTTACAACGATGCTCTTGGGAAACATTCAGCAGTTGGGGATCGCCTAACCAACCTCGCCATCAAGAATACATTAATAATACAAAGAGGCCTTCGATCGGGAATAGGCGAGGACTCTATCACCATGACTCCACCACTCAGGCCATGGCCACGATGGAGAGAGTGCATCAACACATCAGGTGGAAGAGGATGGCGCTCGTGCCAAAGCAAAAAGCTGGCGCGCCGCCAATACCGAAGAAAGACCTCAAAAAGGTCAATACGGAGGTCGCCAAAACAAAACAGACAGGCGTGAGTGACAATGATGAAGACAGGACAAGAGATGGTTGAGGGTCCGCACCGCCATCACCATGTTCAAAAAGCGATCTCTGAGTATACTTAGCGAGATGAGGAGGGACGAACCTTTCGTCAAGTGGCCTGCCAAGCTTGGCGAGGCACAGAAGGACTATGATGACAGATCCAGATGCACCTTCCACAAGGAAAAGGGGCACCGAACTGAGAACTGCACGCCATTGAGGCAGCATCTGGAAGAATTGGTGGCGGCGGGCCACCTAGATAAATACATAGAGGGAGGAGCGCAGCCAGCCCCCCAAGACCATAACCTCCCCAATGGAATGCCAATCGACGCCCCGCCACAAGGCACCATCAACGTAATCCATGGAGTCTTTGAACCAGAGCGAGTATGCGAGCTCAGAGGTTCAATCAAAAAGCGAAACACTTGAGAGAGGTGCTAAGCGCCCAACTGTGTCGAAAAAAGGGAGGGCGAAGCTACAAACATCATGTCCTTTTCGGATAAAGACTTGGACAGAATATATTGCCCACACAACGATGCCTTGGTCGTCACTCTCCGAGTCAAGGATTTTGACGTCAAGCGGATTCTGATCGACCAAGGTAGCTCGTGCGAAATCATGTACTATGAAACCTTCAAGCAGCTCAAGCTGCAAGACAAAGACCTGGCCCCAGCCGTATCCCCTTTGATTGGATTCAACTCTATGCCGGAGTGGCCAGTCGGCAAAATCATCCTTCCAGTCAGGGCGGGAAGCGTGACGAAGCAAGTAGAGTTCTGGGTGCTGAAGGTCCCCTCTACCTACAACATCATCTTAGGCAGAACATGGCTGCACGCCATGCGCTCGGTGGCTTCCTCCTACCACCAAGTGATGAGGTTCCCCAACGACACCGGAGTAATTGAAGAAGTATATGGGGACCAGATTATGTCCAAGCAGTGCTTCGTCGCAACGAATGGTAGCCGCGCTGCCAAAGGATACGTTCATTCGGTTGAAGAACCGGGGAGTAATGAACTATTCGCGGATGTTGGCAAAGCGGCTGATCAAAAAGCAGTGGAGGACTTGGTGGAAGTCAAAATAGATGAGAAGAACCCGGAAAAGTTCTTCCTACTTGGATCATCGTTGTCCAGCACTGAGAGATTGGAAGTCTTGGAATTTCTGACCTCCAACATCGAAGTGTTCGCCTGGACCCCATACGACATGCCGGGCATTGATCCCAACTTTATTTGCCATCAACTCAATGTCCACCGTTCTGCTAGACCGGTCATCCAACGCACGCGCAGATCGGCAATCCACCACGCCGAGATAGTGGCAGAAGAGGTGGGTAACTTGTTAGAAGCAGGGGCGATCAGAGAGGTGCACTACCCCAGGTGGATCTCTAACACAGTAGTAGTGCCAAAGAAGAATGGGAAGTGGCGCGTCTGCGTCGACTATAAAACTGTCAACAAGGCATGTCCAAAGGACAGTTTCCCCCTGCCAAGGATAGATCAATTGGTGGACCTATGACGAGACACGGGCTTAGCTTCCTTAGCGCATCTGAGGCTATCATCGGATAGCCATGCACGAACTGAATCGAGGAAATGCGTCCTTCACCACTCCAAGAGGACTATACTGTTACAAGGTCATGCCCTTTGGCCTAAAGAACGCAGGGGCAACGTTTCAGAGGATGGTTACCAAGATGTTTGAACCATTGTTGGGCAGAACAATGGAAGCTTACATCGATGATATGGTGGTCAAGAGCAAGAGTGAGAGTGACCACCTCAAGGACCTAAGCGAGATGTTCGAGATCCTGAAAAAGCATAAGATTCTTAACGCGTCGAAGTGTGCTTTCGGAGTGGGATCAGGCAAATTCTTAGGCTTCTTGGTGACCAATCGAGGTATAGAGGCAGATCCTTCTCAGATCAAAGCAATTCAAGAGCTAGAGAGACCTAACTCAGTGAAAGAAGTGCAGCATCTCACCGGCATGGCGGCAGCACTTAACCGATTCATCAGCCGGTCTTCAGACAGATTGCGCCCATTCTTTCAGTCATTAAAAGCTAAGTTTGAGTGGGACGAAGAATGCGACAAAGCTCTGGCCAGTCTGAAGGAGTACATGTCTTCTCCACCATTACTCGTTACCCCATACAGGGAAGAACTCTTCCTCTATTTGGCGATCTCTCGGCCTTGATAAGTGCGGTGTTGGTTCGGCGAGAAGAATCCAACACCGCCTATCTTCTATGTCGACAAGACATTCTTTGGGAGCCGAAACAAGGTACTTGCCTCTAGAGAAGTTAGCACTGGCCTTAATGATGGCCTCCAGGAAGTTGGCACACTACTTTCACGCCCACACCATTATCGTCCTCCTGACCTTTCCACTAAAGCTTTATTTGAGAGGCGAACTTTTACGGGCGGATTTTGAAGTGGGCGGTGGAGTTGGGACAATATGATGTGAAGTTCCAACCCGAGAACATGATAAAGGCCCAATCTTTGGCGAGACTTGTCATGAAATTCACCTGGAGGTCACCAAGTTCGCCTTGATCGACTGACACAACCAAACTAGGGATGGAGGTTGACGCCGGAATAGCGCAACCCCTAGTACAAGTTACTCAGTCAGAGCCAAAGGCAGACCAAAATAGAGAAGGCCAGGAGGAGGCCGACCTTACTGCACCAAGCCAAAACTCGCCAACATCTGAGGACTTGAGACCATCAGAAGACAAGGGGCAGACTGCAACTATGGACTCTGAAGAAGACATTAGCAACCTGGAAGACCCCAAGGCATCATTTGATCCCTCCACATGCTGGAAGTTGTTTGTTGGGGAGATGTGGAAGCTCTTTGTGGATGGGGCATCCAACCGACATGGCGCAGGACTTGGCATAGTCCTCATCTCTCCAGAAGGTCTAGTGGTGGAACAAGCGATCAACCTTGGCTTCCCAGCATCAAACAATGAAGCAGAGTACGAAGCGCTTCTTGCAGGACTCAAGTCAGCGGCCTACATGAAGGCCACCGAACTCATGGTCTACAGTGACTCGCAGTTGGTGGTGAATCAAATTTCTGGCGACTATGAAGCAAAGGACGACCGAATGGCTAAGTACCAAGACTTAGTCAGGACAGAGATCAAGAAGTTTGAAGTCGTGAGAATAGAACAAATAGGCCGGGAGGAGAATAATAGAGCAGACGAACTAGCAGGCTTCGCCTCAATGGCAGATACCTCCATCCCACATCCTCTATTGATCGACTATTTGCCCAGACCAAGTATTGAAGACCCAGAAGCTGAAGAGGTATGTTGTGCGGAGTTAGGTCCTTCTTGGATGGATCCCATCATCTCGTTCTGAAAAGACGGCACTCTACCAGAAGATAAGAAAGAAGCCAACAGAATAAGAGCCAAGTCGCAACGATTTTGGCTCTCTCCATCCTTAGCCTTATACAAGAAGTCGTTTTCAGGACCTTACTTAAAGTGTGTCCACCCCAGCAAGGTAGAGGCATTCCTGTTCGAAATACACGAAGGGGTTTGTGGCAGCCATCAAGGAGGAAGGTCATTAGCATACCGAGCTATTTCACAAGGATATTGGTGGCCCTACATGCAAGCGGATTCGGAGAAGTATGTCAAAAAATGCGAAAAGTGTCAGAAGTTTGCGCATCAAATACACCAACCTGCAAGAGAACTCCTACCTCTCACTAGTCCGTGGCCTTTCGCAATGTGGGGCTTGGACATAGTGGGGCCACTCCCAACAGCACCAGGCAACAGGAAGTTCTTTCTTGCGGCAACAGACTACTTCACAAAGTGGGTGGAAGCAGAAGCCTTGGCATCAATCAAGGAAAAAGATGTGAAGAAGTTCGTCTGGCAAAACATCATTACTCGTTTTGGCATACCAAAAGCATTGATTTCAGACAACGGCACTCAGTTTGATGGCTGCATATTCAGAAGCTTTTGTGAAGAGTATAAGATCGAGTTCTACAACTCCACACCAGCATATCCCCAAGCAAATGGACAAGCAGAAGCTTCGAACAAGGTAGTCTTGGATGGACTGAAGAAAAGGTTGGAGAAAGCCAAAGGCAAGTGGGCCGAAGAGCTCCCACATGTTTTATGGGCTTACCGCACCACACCTCGACGATCAACAGGAGAAACACCATTCTCCTTAGCATATGGCATGGAAGCGGTCATCCCATTAGAAGTCGGACTCCCCACAATTCGGAGCGAAAACTTTGATCCAGACCTAAATGGTGAAGCAATAGCATTGGAACTTGACTTGGCGGAAGAAAGAAGAGAAAAGGCATTGGTTCACATCGCCTCCTACCAGCAAGAATTGTCCAGGAAATACAACAAAACAGTACATCCAAGACAGTTCAAGATCGGCGATTGGGTGCCATAAAGTTATGGGCAACACATTGGTCCTGAGGAGATGGCAAGTTAGGACCTAAGGGAAGGACCTTACAAAGTGGTCGGATTAGCGAGCAAGGGCATACCACTTGGAAGATAAGAATGACAAAAGCAATTCCTAGGCCATGGAATACTGCCAATCTCAAGTTATTTTACTTTTAGCTTTTTTCTTTTTGAGTATGTGTAATTTTCAACTTTCTCAATAAAACAAGTCGATTCTTTTCAATATATTTGTTTTCCATAGAAAGTAGTTTTAGCAAGTTAGTAGCGTTGTAAACATAGTTGGCCGGAATAACCAACTATTGACCCTCCTAAGCCCAGGATCAGGATCCAGGCTGCAGGACGTTTGGTCGGAATAACCAAACATTCTATTCTAAGCTGGCTGGAAAAACCAACTTAGAGGTTGGCTGGATTAAACCAACAGTTAGCCAAGGTATGGGAATGGCTACTTAAGAGGTTGGCTGGATTAAACCAACACTTAGCCAAGGTATGGGAATGGCTACTTAAAAGGTTGGCTGGATTAAACCAACTTTTGTACTCTTCCGCCGAAGTAAGTTATATCGGCTGAAGAGTGGTTGGCTGGATTAAACCAACTTTTTGTACTCTTCAGCCGAAGTAAGTTATATCGGCTGAAGAGTGGTTGGCTGGATTAAACCAACTTTTGTACTCTTCCGCCGAAGTAAGTTATATCGGCTGAAGAGTGGTTGGCTGGATTAAACCAACTTTTGTACTCTTCATGAAGTAAGTTATATCAATTTGAAGAGTGGTTGCTGGATTAAACCAACATTTTGTACTCTTGACGAAGTAAGTTATATCGGCTGAAGAGTGGTTGGCTGGATTAAACCAACTTTTGTACTCTTCCGCCGAAGTAAGTTATATCGGCTGAAGAGTGGTTGGCTGGATTAAACCAACATTTTGTACTCTTCAGCCGAAGTAAGTTATACCGGCTGAAGAGTGGTTGGCCGGATTAAACCAACTCTTTGTACTCTTCAACCGAAGTAAGTTACATCGGCTGAAGAGTGGTTGGCTAGTGAGTTATATAGTCAACCGAGATCACAGTTGTGTAATTAAGTTCATGGAAAAGTAAACATACAAGCAGGCAAGTACACAACCGGAACGAAAGTTAACAATTTTTTCATTGATGACAAATGGAAGTACAATTGAGGGGCCACAGCCCGGTTACAGCCATCGAAAACCGGAATACAAGAAAAGAAAAAGACACAAAACACAATCATCCAAGGAGTGCATCAAGTTCGGCATCAAGCTCGGTTTCAGTTGCTTGGAGGCAAACGAGAAGGAGCCGGTTTGGACAGTGTTGTCAGCCGGTATCTCGTTGGTTAAATCCACCGTTGGCTCCAACCGAGCTGCTTGATTGTTTTGTTGATCGGTGGCGACCGGAGTCAGAGATGGCTCAACCTCATCATCATCATCATCATCATCATCATCATCGTCTTCGTCACCAGACGCTTCAAGGAATGCCTTTTGAAGATCGTCTGCGTACTGCTTAAGTGAAGTCGGAATAAAGTACGGTGGAGCGTTGTAAGCATCGGTGTCAGGAGTGCAACCGAGCTCCTCCACCGCACTTGAAGAAGAGGTCCTTGCTGCGCCATTGAAGGCGTATCGTCTTGACCTTCTTGAATCCTCGCTTTACGCACTTTTACTTGACCTTCGAGTCTATTTGGCGTCTTTTATTCTGCGGTGGGCCATCTCCACAAGTAGTAATCTTTCACCTCGGTGTGACCTTTTGTTTGTCACTTTCGGTAGAG
The DNA here is from genome assembly GCA_025200525.1 of Camellia lanceoleosa. Classification (NCBI taxonomy): domain Eukaryota; kingdom Viridiplantae; phylum Streptophyta; class Magnoliopsida; order Ericales; family Theaceae; genus Camellia; species Camellia lanceoleosa. The sequence goes on along the minus strand of CM045764.1, from coordinate 146,566,817 downwards.
GTAACGGTCCGGTTAGACGGGCTACCTCGGCCTCCAGTTCGGCCGCCTTGTTCTGGGCCTCTGTTAGTTCGGTGGATTTGGCCACGGCGTCTCTCATGGCCTGCCTGGCAGTTTTGCGAAGTTCCATCACCTGCCGGTGTGCAAGCGTGGTTTTCTGAAGAGCCTGCGCAAAATATGGTAAATTTTTAGTTGTTGACCGAAATGGAAGTCGTACAAATTTTGGAAACAGAAAGGACCGTATTGCTTACCACGATCATTGACTTCGAAGCAGACCGAAGTGACTTGATCTCGGTGTTGAGCTTCTTTTGGTGGTGCTCCATGTCTTTTGGAAGGCACACACCCCTGGCCAAGTTGAAGGCCAGAAGGTGGTCCTTCTCTGCGACGACGGAGTCACCCTCGCTGATAGCTCGGTCGTTGAAGACTAGGGGAGCCATTGTGGGGTCTCGGACGGTTGGATGATTCCGGTAGGGGTCCGGTTGGCGATTCTGGTGGGATTGGTGGCGGAGCATTCTCATCCTCGTCAACAAGTTGTGGCGGTTTGGATAGTCAAGACACGCTTGTTCGGCGAAGCGAAGGTTCTTTGGGATGGAAGAGCCATTCGGCCTCGGTTGATTGGCGGTCTGTGGTACCTCGGTAGGGTTGTTTCGGTGAGCATAGCCCATGATCGCTTCTCTTGGCCATTTCTTGTTCGGTAAGAGGACGAGTCGATTTGGGCAAGGTTGGGTCAGTCTTTGGGGATCCTCAAGGAGAAAGTCTGTTACTTTGGCTTTTCGGTGGCCGGAGTATTTGTAGGTCGGTTCAAAGTCCAGAAGTTTTGCCCAGCTTCTTTCTTTCACCCGAAGTGCGGCCTTGAGTACTGAGATATTGGGGTGGTTGTAGTTGAAGATGAGGTGGGACTTATCTGCAAAAAATAGATCAAGTGTTAGTTCGGTTAGAGAGAGGAAAACCGAAATGAACAATGATAAAGAATGCAACCGAAGTATGAATACCGGGTTCTCCTTTCTTCCAGTTTATTCTTTGGCCTGGAATGTGGGCTTCGAGGTCTTCAAAATTGCCCGAAACCCAGAAGAAGTCGTCGTCATTAACGTCTTTATCCGGTGTATGCTTTATTATCTTTTCTTTACCTCGGCGTACTCTCAAATAGTAGCACCAACCTTGGTTTTTGGATCCTATTGAATATTGATGTAGTATCTCGGCCAGACCTAGGTTCAGACCGGTTTGTTGGTTTAGAGCATCTATGCCCATTATAATTCGGTATGTATTGGTGGATAGTTGAGTTGGGCAGAGTCTGGTCTGTCTAAGGAATTCGCATATTAGTGGCTGGACTGGGAATCTGAGTCCGGTTTCTACTATAGATTGGAGGGTAAATGGGACAAAGCCTTCTTCGTCCCATGGGTCAACTCCTTGTTCGGCTAGCTCTAGATTTACATCGGCTGGAATGTTGTACTGTTCTCGGAAATCGGCTAGGCCGCCTGGGGTTTCTACCAAGTGTCTGTACTTCCCCATTTATTTTATAAGTTATGAAATAATTTATCTCGGTTGAAGGAGCGTGCTCAGTAGTCTGGTTGGACGCACAGAGGGAGTGCCTGGACAGCCTAAGTCTGCAAAGTTGAAAAAGCAAGTGTCAAGCACAGATCAAAGACCGTGCTACAAAAATAAAGCAAGAAAAGGTTGGTTGTACTTCGGTTCTACAGGGTGCTAAGCTATCTACATCGGCTTGTGAAAGGTTCTCGTTATCTCGGCTCGAAAAAGGTTTGTGGTTATCTCGGTTTCACCTATGGTTTTTCTTACCACGGTTAGGCCTCGAGGGGCATCTTTCTGAGTTCGGTTTAGAAACTCAAAAGGATGGCTTAGCCCCAGGGCTTAGCTCGGTCAGAAGCCTAGCCCGGTCTGGGCTGAAGTCCCTATCTCAAGTCAGTTTTAATTTCGGCTAAGGTGAATCGGATGCTTTCTCATTAAAACTACTGTGTTATCTACAAGTGCTAGCTCGGTTCTAGTTCACCTAGATAGCACAAACAGTTCCTAGCTCGGTTGGATGCATTTTTATGGATCAAATGATTGTTCTACCAGCAGTTCATAAAGTTCATAGTATTTGTGCGAGGTTCTTTTCAGAAACATAACATGCAAAGTGTTTTGTGAAAACACACACAAACATACTACTGTGAATCAAACGGAAGCAAAAAACAGATAAATGAAGGTAGGTTCGTGCACTTACCAAGAGGAAGAAGAGTGAGATGAAGGCAGAGGCAGCAACAACACGAGCACGGGTGCAGGAGTACGAAGAACACCAAGAGAGCAAGAAAGTTGAGGAGAGTGAAGATGAACAGTGCAGAGCAGGAATGGCAGTAGAAGGGTTGGTTTTGTGTAAAAGTTGTTTTTGGAGGGAACTGTTCAAATATTACGAAGCACGAGGACGGTATGTAGAGATCCAATCGAGGTTGCCACGTGTCATGGAATCTTGAGCGATTGATTTACGAAGAGTGAAGAGACGTCTTAATAGGAAATCTTGATCTGTGACGGCTTAGCTCGGCTGAATAAGCAAAAGGTGTTTTACCTCGGTTGGATAGGCTAAGTATGTCTTAGCTCGGCTGGAAAGGCTTGGGGGTTTTTAGCTCGGCTGGAGAGGCTAAGTAGTTGTTAGTTCGGTTGGGAAAGCTAAAAGGTCTCAGTTCGGCTGGGGAGGCTAAGCAGTCGTTAGCTCGGTTGGAAAGGCTCGAAAGGTTTTAGCTCGGCTGGAGATGTTAGGACTCTATCTCGGTTGTTACATGGGTAATCCCTATCATGCTTCGCAGATGGAATTAAGGGGCAATTGAGAGGGTAAATTATATTTATTATTGGGCCGAGCTAGATGTTTGGCCGAGCTAGGTGTTGGGCCGAGGTCAGTACAAGAGTGGGAAACTCTCAGTAAGAAAGGACAAGTATGGAGTAGTTCGGTTGCCGAATGAGCATCCGTAGCTCGGTCGTGGCAATGTCCAGGATGGTAGACCGGTCGAAAAAGGCATCTGGGTTCTTGTATGCTTAGCCGATTCGTGTCTTGACACCTCGAGACTCGTTAGTCGGTGGGGTCACGTCCTAGTCGGTTGGGCTCTCTTATGGTTAGCTTCGGTTCTGGCATGGGAAACCGAGGTAAGAGAGGTAAGAGCAAAGACCGGACTAGGGGTTACTTCGGTTATAAGGTAATTCGGCCATGACAAGAACCATCTCTCTTGGTTTAAGCAGTGAGGAGGGTGTTGGAGGATAAGCATTATCTTCCAAGAGTATGAATTCTAGGAGGACTCTATGCTAGGAGGGGTAATCCTAGAAGGACTCTACACATGGAGGAATGCTAGTCTTAGGAGGACTCTTCGCATGGAGAAGTTAGAGTCCTACTAGGACTGTGCCACGCGAAACCTATATAAGCTCACCAATATCACCTTTGGAGAGGTAATACAATCTTGCTCCCTGAATACATTGAGCTTTTGCCTTCTTGTCTTGCTTACTGACTTAGGCATCGGAGAGGTTTCCGGCACACACCCGTCGGCTAGCTCACGTTAATATTTTCAGGTGGTGGAACGACATCGTACAGAGGAACGAAGACTTGGTCAACAGGATTATACGAGAAGGTGAAATTCTTTCCCGTACATAAGGCTATGCTCAGTTTGTTTTGTAAAAAAATGATTTAGTTTTTATTTCTTGACATTTAAATGTCAAAAAATAAAAATTACTAAGTCGCCATTGGGTATTTTTTTAGTTAATTTTTGTGAGTTGAGACTTTTTTAGCTTGGGACTAAAATGTTCGTTTGATTTGGTTTTTTTTTACTTTTGTGAGGAAAAAAAAAATATGATTATGCTTTTAAATGTGACATTTATCTTATTGATTTATTTAATCTATTTTATCTTTTGTAATTTTTAGCCCAACTAAGTTAGCCAAAGCGATTGGGTGTCTATTTCCCTGGTTCTCTGGCGGCTCTGTTGGAGGATGGTTAGTTTGTGAGCTCTGGTTCTTGTTGTCTTTCCAATTTTCATGTTCAAAAAAAAAAAAAAAAGCAAGAAAAAAAAAGAAGAAGAAATAGTTAACCAAACGAAGGCTAAAACATTGTGGTGGGGTTGTTTTTATCTAAACAACAAAATAATAGGGTGCCTCTATTTACACACGATCTTTCATCTTAAGGCACATCATTATTAATTTATTTTTTATTACAATATTAACCTAATGTAAAATGACCACAAAGGATAAAGGGTTATGATACACACCTTACGTAATACACACCAATTACTCATTGCACACTACATCCAATTTTGATTTTTTATTTTTCACTAAATACATACTATCAATTTTCAAATATTTCCAAAATATCCTCATAACCATAACCCTAACCCTAACCCCAACCCTAACTATACCCCGCAGCTGCAGCCGCAACCGTAGCCGCCGCCACCGCCATCAACTATTACCGTTAGCCATCCTACCTCTTTCTGCCGCCGCTACCTTCCAACCGAAACCATCCCCTTTTCCGTTTCCATCCCTAATCCATTTGCGCCCATGGTAGCAACTTGACTACCATTTCCTTCATCACGACATTGCAATCGTATCTCTCTCTCACCGTCACCCCTCTCTAGCCCTGTTAATAACTTCTACCGCTTCCCATCATCTAGATCCCTCCACAAGGATTTCGGTTCCTCCACTCCATCATTCAATCTGCGATTCTTAGAGAGAGAGAGAGAGAGAGAGAGAGAGAGAGAGAGAGATTTGGGTTTCCAAATCTAGGGTTTGAAGAGGAGAAGAAGAAAGGGCTATGGGTGGAAATAAGAGGAGAGAGGAGCTACAAGTGGAGCGGGGATTTGTAGAGAGAAGGCACTGACTGAAGGGGATTCAGAGGGGCAACGCTGGCGGCAATAGTGAGGAGATGTTAGGGTTTAGGATTAAAGTTGGGATAGAAGAGATGAGGATAGCAGGGGGTGGCTTATCGGAGCTAGGGATGGCGGAGGAGGTGCAGTCGAAGCAAGTAATAGCTGCGACGACGACGGGTGGCAAGCGGGCGACGACGATGGCAGTTAGGGTTAGGGTTAGGACTAGTGGGGGTGGGTTGTGTGGATTGAGAAATTTGTGTGAAGGTTAAAATTGTAATTAACTGGAAGGATAAAGATGTAATAAATTTTTTTAAGGAAATGGAAGATTGAAGATTGTGAGTGGGGTGTGTGAGTAAGGGTAAAGATGGAAGATTGTGGTGTGTATTGAGCAAATTTCTTATTTATCAAATTATTAAAAGTGTGTCTTGAGATGAAATGTGGTGTGTAAATAGAAGCACCCAAAATAATAATGTAAAATTAAAATTAAAAAGAAATTTTTATCCTCATCATCTTCGACCATCTCTAATCCTTTTAAATTCTAACCCTAATCATTATTTCGACCCCCATCGTTGCCTTCGCTGTACTTCTTGACCACCATGGTCACCTACACTTACATCCTTGACGCAGCGCCGCCCCCCTTCACTTTTGGACCACCACCCACCGCCACTGCCGCCTTTCCAGTTTCGGATCATTATTGCAGAGTTTTGCGATTATGCTATTGCAAGGCGTTAAGGTTCTATAGGGACCTAGGGTTGCTGCTGTGAGCCCGTGAGGACTTTTTCCGAGTCTTTTTTTGATGATCTGAATCATTTATATTGTAAGGTTTGTCAAGTATATCATCCATACAAAAAATTAAACTAATCAAAAATCCGTAACCTTATGATCATATTCAAATTGTTTTACAAAAAGTATCAAGATAATGTTAACCGTTTATTTTTTTAAAAACAAATGTACTCGTTATAAAGTTATAGATTTCCAATCAATTTGATTTTTTACATAGATGATTTATTTAACAAACCCTACAATATAAACGGTTCAGATTATCAAAAAAAGATTTAAAAAAATTCTCCATGTAAGCACAGCAAATTATTGCTGTGACTAAGGCTAAGTTTGGGATATCCCAAATAATCCAAAAAGTCAAAAAGTTACTCAAAAAGTTAAAAAGTTAACACTATTCACCAAAAGTCAACAATTACGGCTGCACAACTCCCAATTCAAATTTTCCTCTAAAAACTAATTTTTACAATTTTTTATTACACATTTTTCCATAAAAAGTCAAAAAGTTAACCCAAACATCCATATTTTCAACCTCACTTTTTTAGTCAAAAAAGACAAAAAGTGCACTTATTTAGTCTTCCCAAACAAGGCCAGCACCCAAGTTCTTAATATTGACGCCTTCGCGTTAAACGGAGCATAGATGGTAACTATTACATGCACCCAAAACAATTTGTGATCTTATGATTTAATTTAATTAATTAATTAATTTATTTATTTTTTTGAGAAATGTATAACTTGAAACTTAAAATTAATCCATGTCAAGCATTAATTTGGTAATACTGTGCGTGTATATATATATATTATTGGGTGATATACGTAATATGTACAGTTCAAGTAAGTACATATAAAATAAAATATATATTAAATATTGACGGTGTTTGGCAACTTAATTTTAAGGTTAAAATAGTCTTAAAAAAAAAAAAAAAAAAAACCTAATAGCCCCTAAATCAACGGTTTAAAAATAAATAAATAAATAAAAAATAGTTCGGTAGAGGCATTACATGACAAATAGTATAGCCTACCGCCACAATGGACAGTCTGTAAATTATAATTTTATCTCTTTAGATTAATTTTGAAAAATGTGAGGTTAGGGGCAAATTTGTTATTTTAACTTCAAACATCATTTCAACATATTTTTCAATATACTAACTCAAATAAAAATCTATCACATCTTTCCAAACACAAAAACTAAAATAGCCTATTAAAATAGCTAAAAAGCCAAAAAAAATCTCTAAAATAGTCACTTTCCAAACATTTACATTGTTACCTTTACCACCACCACCGTCACTTTACCACACCAACACATTAATTTTAAAATTACAATTACACCAAAAAATATTCATACGGTAGATAAAACTCGTAAAAAATTATTTAGTATTTTTTTGTAATAAATATTTATAGTCGAAACAGAGGGAAGGCAAATGTCACAGATGGTATCATACATTGTGCTCTTCACAAACATAGCCTTGAGTGTCCACCAGTGATTTGCAGATACCATCATCAGCAACCAAGGATGATAGAGACCTGCAACCTCGACTGTTGATCAAGTATGGTAATGTTCTTGCTCGTCCATCTGCAGACAGACACAACAGAATAACTGAAACTAAAGTGATTGTTAGAGTATCAGCCATTGTGTGTGTGTGTCTTTTTTTTTTTTTTTTCTGTTATTGTTGTTGTTGTTCCTAGTAATCTTGGTGCATATATAGTAGAATAAATTCATATAAAAACAGGGTATAAGGTACATGTATTCTTACCACTAATGTTTAAAACAGAGCATCCAGTGGGACCCATGCTTTTCCATCTTTGGGATTTCGTCGATGCCACGATATTTAAAAACATAAAATTCTTACTTTCATTTTTGAGTGACAAGAACATTGGTTTGGATGGTTCGAAGAGTTACAAGAGCTGGTACACAAATGTGTGTTTGGATTTATTATCAGAAATGAAAATGAAAATGAAAATAAAATAAATATATGTAACTTTTTTTTTTACCTTATTCTTTTCTTTCCTTAGTTTTTTTTTTTAAATTTTTTTTAATTTTGTTTTGTTTTGTTTTGGGGTGAATAACTTTTCTTATTTTTCCTTTCGCATAAGCCCAACAAAATATTTTTTTTAATGATTGGGAAGAAGTAGAAAAGATCTCCTTATACCTATTGATGGCATTTATCGTGAATTTCTAAAATTGAGTCCAACACCGGCCTTACTTCAATAATTCATCTTGTAGGTTTTTTTAAAGTTGAGTAATTGTAGGGGGATATTTAGTCTAACACTCTTCTTCAATTTGTAATAATGACAGAGGTTCACAATATTATTTTTTTTTAAACTTAAGATCCCTCTTCTATCTGGTCTTTCGAATCTCACAATTCATTTGAGAGAGAGAGAGAGGAGCAAAAATTCAAGAATGAGATCTGCACAACCTCAGAATAAAGTGTTGGTTTCCCTGAAATGAACCCAAGCCGTTGGATTGATCTATTGCACAAATCCAAGAAAATCACTCCGCTTATTTTATTGTGCTAGATTCTAAAGACTACCTTGACCATGATATGTTTACTACAATGTCGAGTCCAACCATTGCTGCTATCTCTATGGTATTTGACCATGCAGAGCATGAAGACATATACCAAACCTATATTGCTGGATCCCTAGCTGTTGAAGATTTCAACGGGCCATGTATGAGAACTGTTGGTTTCTTCTATCATGTTGTCTCTTCTTCTTGAGCTTTTCATGGTTGTGTTCTCTCATGTATGAAAAGGTTTTTGTTGGGTGAATTGAATTTGGCAGAGAAACTGTTCGGTTAAAATGAAAATGCAGAAAGAATAAAGAGAAAAACACTCATCGCAAAAAAAAGATTTCATGATGGTTGTTCAATTTTCTCTGATTTGATAAAAAACACATAAAAAATTATAAATAAATTAGAGAAAATTGATCAAAACACAGAAATTTGTGAGTAAATTAGAGATATTTCAATTCATAAAAATTTTAAAACATAGAGAAAATTAGAGGAATTGAGCAAATCAGAGAAATTTCAAAATACAAAGAAATTTGTCTATTTTTTGAAAAAAATTTCCTATACTAGGGATCATGAAAAAAAAAATCATGAAATGTTTCATAAAAATTCTCTACTTTAGATTACATGTACAATAAAATTCCACACACTAATTAAAGGATACAGAATTTTCATAAAACATTTCATAATCTTTTTTTCATAATTCTTGACATTACTCAAATAAAAAATAAATATTTTATTTTTAAAATCATATTTATTGTTCATTATTTTAAAAATAAAAATAATAGACTCATCTCACTATAGTTAGTGGATCAATAGGCAGGATGAGTGGCGGATCTGTTTAGTGGTGTAGCTGGACTACCAAATTTTGTTAGAATATATGCCAAATTTTGTACAAAATTTTTTAGTTTTAATAAAATGACCTTGGTAAATCTAAGAACAAAATATTAAAATTTGGAGTTTACAAATTGACCCAATAGATTTTTTTTTTAAAAAAAATTATACAAAATTTCAACCTTTTAGAAGGAAAATGTCATACATATTTTAAAATTTTTTGCTAACAAATGTGTAAAGCATTGATAAAACTTTGAAAATTAAAATATAACTTACTTCAATAATATAATATGTATCATATCAGCAAGTCAAGTTTTTTATAAAATTTTATTAGTTCGTATGACATTATTTATTTTTGAAACAAATTTATTTGTTCATTTATTCTCTTCAATTTTATTTCAACCACAACAGACACAATTTTAATAACAGAAGTGCTTCAGACCCCCACTGGGGGTCGACCCCCAGTGAGGTGGCGGCTCCTGATTCACTGCAATCACAAAAAAACAAAAAAAAGCTGTTTTTTGGCCCCCTGCTGACACATCATCTGGGGTTAATTCCAACTGGGGGTGCCAAGCTTTTCTGTTTTAATAACTTACTGAATGACTCTGCTGAGTGAAAATTCTGACTGCAATATTGGGCAAGATTGGAAAGAGTCCATATTTGTGTGCCAAGAAAGTTCCATTCGTTTTATATAGATTTCTCAATTTATTTTTAATTGTGTGATAATGTTATGAATTAATAAAGTTTAAGAGGATAGAAAATAATATATACAAGAAGACAAATGATTTGAATTCATTTTTGTTGCCTCAATGCACATTCTTCACTCTTCTTGCAACGTGGTGATTGCTTGACGTGGAAAAAAATATATTATTCTACGCAGAGTTGAAGACTACACCGCCCGAGCTCGTACGGCAATCCGGATCCATAAAAATGATAAGGCCCACACCATGCTGGGCCGGACTGGGGAACAAAAAAAGATTTTTTACTGGTCGGTCCGACCTTTTATACTTATTCTCCTTTTAGTTCTGAGTTTTGCTCTTGTGCACTAACAGATCCTGAGCCTTTTTTTTTGTACCGTTTTACCCCTCCCCTGTTTTGGCGCGTTTCTGTTTGGATTTTCCATCAAAATATTGTGTTTGTATTTTGGATTTCTATGGAACTTCACGATTTGCAACTGTATTATTGAGGAGCTTCGTGATTTCTGATTTCGCGCTTGGTGTATCTTCGCAATTTGTGATTTGCGATTGCGTGCTTGGTGATTTTTCCTATTTGCGATTTCGCGTTGGTGTATAGTTGCATTTTCTGATTTGCGATGTTATGGAGTTAGGTCGACTGGTATGTTTGACTTTGATTTCAATTCCAATGTTTTGGTTCTTTTTAGTTTGAGTTGGTGATTTTGATTTTGTGGTGATATTGTTGTTTCTGTTGCTATTGAATTTGTGTTTTGATCATGATATTGAAAGTTTTGAGATATGTATATGTTGATTGAATTTTAGATTTTTATTTTTTTTGGTTACGAAATTGTGTTGATTGAACACAGGTGTTAGTTTGTTATTTTATACAGTGATAATTTTATCACTGTGTATTTTGGGGGTGTTGTTGGATTAACTTTTTCAACAGTGATAAATTTATGAGTGAATATGGGAATAGGAGATAAAAAGGTTGCATAATGTAATGGTAAGATTCAAATCGAGTTACCATGTCTAATAAGTATAAGCCTTATTCACTGTTCTTGGTCTTTGATGGTGTTAACTGTTAAAGTTATCAGTATTGATTTTTGGATATGTTTGAGTTGGTTGATAATTTTATCACTGTATTTGATTTTGTTTTAGGGTGTTTGAGTTGTTTGCTGAAATATAATTGTTGTATGTTGCAGGATTTATAGTGATGGAGAATTGTTTGTTTCTTATGTGCAAGTTCAGAGGTGTGACATTGGTTATCAAGTATAATGATGGATTTAATTTCGATGATTTAGTATATAAATTGTGTGCAAAGTGGAGTGAGTTAGTTGGTAGTTCTTTGAATATATCGTATTCAATGCCTGGACATTCTTGTTGTGGTCTACAAAGTGAAGAGGATTTGGAGGTTGTGGTTGGACTGGCACTTTCTTGTGATATTTATCGTATTGATATTTTTGTGAAGTGTTGTTCTTTGGGTGAAGGTTATATGATTTGTGATGGTGAAGCTAGTAGTAGTGGTAGTAGTAGTATTGTTTGTGAAATTGATTTTTTGCCTTCATTTTATTCAAATCAACGGAAACCTTTGCTCTCTGATGGGTGGGTTAATTGTATGAAAGGAGTGGGACAAAGGTTTGCTCAAGGAGTTGTTGAATTTCGAGATGCATTGTCAAAGTATTCTATTCATTCCGATTTTAATTTTGATTTTGTTAAGAATGATAAGGATCGTGTCACTGTTCATTGTAAGAGAAGGGCTGATTTGGAATGTTTATGGAGCGTGCATGCTAGAGTGGAAAATTATAGTAAAACTTTTGTTATTAAACAATTTGATGATGTTCATACTTGTAGATCTTCTTTTCGTACAATTAAACATGCTATGATGATTTCAAGTATGATTGGTGGGCTAATTTCAAGTGATATTCGTAATAAAGCTTCGACATCGGTTAGTGAGGTGGTTTGTGATTTCAAGGACTATTATGGAACAGAAGTTTCTTATTGGCGAGCTTGGATGGATGTTGAAAAAGCAAGGGGTTTTGTTTTTGGTGACTATTTATCATCATTTGACGATCTTCGTTGGTATGTTAATGCTGCTAATGCTTGCAATCCGAGGAGTGTTTTTGATATGGAATTTGATATTGATAGTAAAGGAAGACATTTCAAATGCTTGTTTTTCGCTTTTGAGGCATGTATTCATGGTTTCAAGTATTGTAGGCCTGTGTTGATGCTTGATGGAACTTTCTTGAAAGGAAGACACAAAGGTTGTTTATTGGCTGCTACGACAACAGATAGTAACCAAGGTATATCATGTCTATTTGTTATTATTATTGAAACAGTGATAATTCTATCATTTTTGTTACTGGAGAGTGCTGATTATTGAGTATGGTCAATCTATTAGTGATAAATTTATGATGTATACTTTTGTTAAATTTTTATATTTAGACAGTAATAAATTTATCTATGGCTGGTGCTATATGTTATATACTTTGTGTTTTGATTTTCTTTTTGTAATTTTTTTATTTGTTATTGATAACGTGTATATATATTTTGTTTGTAAGTTTATATCCGTTATGTTTTGCTATTGTTTATAGTGAAAGTTATGACAGTTGGCATTGGTTCTTGTCAAAGTTATTAGGTATTTTGACTCCTGAGAGAGATATTGCGTTTGTTACTGATCGACATGAAGGTTTGCTGAAAGCTTTAGCTGATGTCTTTCTGTTTTCTTCTTATTCTTTTTGTCTAATGCATTTGAAAACAAACTTGAAGACTTATTTGTCAGTGAAGAGTCGTGAATCTAAAGAGTATTTGCTTATTCCTTTTAGTAGATGTGCATATGCCCCTACTATTGAGTTGTTTAATGAGCTATTTGAAGAATTTAAGGGTCGTTGTGGTCGTAGTGTTGAGAAGTTTCTTGAGGATTTGCCTAATGAGTGTTGGTGTAACGCTTATTTTCAAAGCAAGAGCTATGGTGAAATGTGCACAAATGCTGCGAAATCTTTTAATTCATGGATTAGGAATGAATACCATTTGTTTTCAACTAGTCTTGTTGATGCTATACGGGTGAAATTAATGGAGCAATTTTCAAGAAGGAGAGAAGTTAGGAATAAATGGAATCATATTGTTTGTCCTTTTGCAGAGAAAAAGTTAGAAGAAGCTTTTAATGATACAAAAGCATAGATAGTTAAGAAATGTAGCGATGATATTTATCAAATCCAATTGGATCATTCAGTTATGGTTGATATTGGGAAACGTTGTTGTTCTTGTCGATTGTGGGAAATTGATTCTTTTCCTTGCAAACATGGTTTTTGTGCTATAAAGAGGAATGAGAAGGATCTGAATTGCTTTCTTGATGATTACTACCGTGTTAGTAGTTATTGTGATTCTTATTCACATTCTATCTATCCAGTTCCTAGTATGTGGAAGCCAAATGTAGTTGTTGATGATGATGTTGTTTTACCTCCTCTTTGTAAGAGACTAGCTGGACGTCCAAGAACGGAGAGAATACCTTCTAAGGGCGAAATCAAGAGAATTAGGTACAGTAGGTGTGGAAAGATGGGAACTCATAATCGGAAGACATGTAAAGAAGCTTCGCTTTAGTTGTATTGATTTTAATTGAATTACTTTGTTGAGAGTTGAGAGGTGTTACTTGCGTTGAATGATTGAGTATTTTTGGAAAGATGTATCATTTTGGTACTCGCATTGAATGATTGAGGAATTTGTTGAACAGAAATTATATTTTTTGCTGATATTTTTACAGGATTAAGTTTCACAGATTTATATTTTTTGATTTAGGTTAAATGTAGTTGCTGTTTTTGGTGTTTTATAAAGTGATAAATTTATCACTGGTTTGTTTGGACAAGTTGATGGATTATTTTTTTGTAAGAATGATAAATTTACCATTAATGTGGTTCTTGAATTTTGTTATTTTGAAGAACGATAAATTTATCACTTATTGTGTGAGAAGAGTTGATGGCTTATTACATTTATGTCAGTGGTTAATAAATTTATCACTGTTATATCCAAGCAAATGTTTTTTTCTACAGTGATAAATTTATCATTGTTTGGAGTTATCTAGTTTTTCCAGGAAAAATTTCCACAATACAAAGGCGTAGATCAAATCTCTAGAATACATAATTGCATATCTGCTGTGTTAATTGCTTTAAAAAGCAAAATTTTTTAGATCAACTACCATGTTTACCTGGTTTAGCAACAAGTTTTCACCGATAATCGCTTTTGTGGTCACCGTGCTAGCTTTGGATGTTTGAGTTGTTTAACTAAAGTATCAAATGGTTTTGATTATTCAGAAATCACCAAGGATGGCATGTTCTTACATTCATTCTCAAAGTTGGGAATATCTACAAATTGTAATAGTATTTTAATTTCCAATTTGGACAATGTAATAGTGCTTGTGTTTTAATTTTCAATTAGGTAAATTTTTTATTATTTTTTATAGTGTTTTGTTTACTTGAATTGGGGAAAAAGAATGAGAGAGAGAGAGAAAGAGAAAGAGAGAGAGAGAGAGAGTCGCTGGTTTTTTTGTTTGAACAGTGATAAATTTATCAGGGTAAACAAAACACTATAAAAAATAAATTTATCAGTATAGTGACTCCAAACCTGTTATTAACCTTTAAATTCAACACAAACACTCAGATTAGAATTAATATTTTGAATGAAATTTGGATAACAAGACTGATATTAAAAGCCAGATTTGGTAACGATATGGCTAAAAAAGACTAAATATTTCATTGAAGCAAATTTGAGATTGTAACGACCAAACATTGTCCATAACTTTGATATTGTAATAACCAAGCACTGTCCATAACTTTGACATTGTAACAACCAAGCATTGTAATATTCATTGAAGGAAAGTAAGAACCAAAATCATCAAAATACAGGTAACACTCTAACAAGCAAACAAGCAAAATGTATGAAGTATTGACATTCTAACAACCAAATGAATCAGTGTTTCCTTTTGTTTTCTTTTATTCCAGATTTGTTGATTATTGTAGAGGCAAGTCATCAATGTTTTCATCAAATATTTGTCGTTGAGCAACTTGTTGGTCAGTCAAGAAGATAATTAACATATCGGCTCTCAATTGATTGCATTCTTCCTTGGAAAAAGTAGGCATTATGTTATTTTTGGAAACATATTGCCTCATGATATAGCAAACAATGATTCCATAATCAAGCCTGCAAAAACATTTTGAAAACAAAATATTATAATTTGGTTTCATTGCTTTTTTTTTTAATAACAATGTTTTGTTATTGATAAACTTACGACGTGTTTTCTTGTTGTGGGCTGTTGATGACGCTCTTTGTCTCCTGTTGAAATTTATCAGGGTGGATGAGAGTTGGCTTCTCATCCTTTATGTACTTGTCAATAATCTCTCTCTGCAACATATCCATTTGTATAATTGTTCTATTAGAAAATCAGTTGAAACAATTAATGAGAAACCATGGATTTAAAGAATGATAAATATGTTACTGTATAAATTTTTGATGTATAATTGAGCATGAATCAAGATTGATGTATTGGATTAATGTTAAGTTTGATAGTGAAAACATTTTTACCACTTCATTTACGACATTGAAGTGTGAATCTTTAGCCATTGCTCCCCTTGGTTTCATGGAATTGTATAATTTCCATAAACCTTCTTCAATGTCAGGGACAAGTATTGTCCAGTGAAAATTTTGGTAGATTGGGAAGAGAAGGTATCTTGCTTTCAGGGCTTCAGGCATCATTTTGTTCAGCATTCTCTTTCTTGCTTTCTCATCTTTTGTAGTTAACAAGTGCTAACAAATATATATAAAAAAAAAATAATGTTAATTTAACTTTTAAACTTTTTCAAATTAAATAGGTGGTGAGTATGAAACTTTTTGTCACTGTGATCAAAATTTTATCAATCCATATCAAAATTTATCAGTGCATTGCAAAATTCATCTATACTACATATAAAGGGAACACATCTATTGGTGTCTTGAGGCCTTTTTTTCTTCTCCATGTGAAATGGATCTTTATATCCCCTAATATATCTATACTATGCTTCTCTTTCATTCTTTAAATATTCATAGATGATTTGTAACAGGCTATATATCCATACTGCTTATTTCAAGTACATTCATGTGAGTGTGCACATCTACTAATGTATATATATCATGATTCTCTCCATTCCATAGTTGTAATGAAAGTTGTCCGTTACTTAATAAATTACATCAAATAAGAGCTCTATGAGGCTTCACCATTAACAAAATGAAAGTGAACTATGTTCTGCAACATTATCACGACCCAAACCCGTCCCTATGGGTTTAGCACGGTAACCGGCCAGTAATCCGAGATCACCGAAGGCCTGCTTAAGAGTAGAACAGTAATACAGAGTACAGGGGCATGGCGGAAGCCAATACAGTAAATAAAACAATGTCTAATGAGCTGTGACAGTCTGTATGCAAAAAGACTTTTCATACATTTATACTTTCAGTACAAAACAGTATGCATCATATATACAATCATTCAGTATAGGGACTTAATCCCTATTAAACAAAGACAAAGAATAGTGCAGTCTTTATCAGTCTATACAGTTATACAAAACAGGTACAGAGACAGATGGTGGAAATAAAACAGCCTTAAGCCCCTAAGCCATAGCTTGATAGGCTCGGAACCTCGCAGTGAGACACAGTGGTTGGCTTGACAAAACTGGAGTTTACCCTGACGCTGCTAGCAACGGTCCGGTGCTTGAACACCTACATATATATATGAGCAATGAGCTAAAGCCCAGTGAATAACATAATGCGTAAAGGGGTTAAGAAAGAATGTCCTTTCAGGATTTTAAATAGTCGTTTGCCTCGGTAAATCAGTTATATAGTCGGTGGCTTATACTTCATGTCATATCAGTCATTTAGAAATCATAGTAATCGTACATGGCACATCCGATAGCAAAACAACACGCGGTAGTAGTAGCGAAGTCGATGAGTAATAACGAATAAAGACAAAGATAAGAATGATAATAAAGATGTGATTCTTATGGACTCAAGAGGTGTCTCGCACAGATTCTAGAGATGGCTCACACTATAGCACTTAGGTCCGTGTAGCACTTTGCTCCAGATTTCACTGATTGGCTTAAAGCCCAGTATGGACTCAAGAGGTGTCTCGCACAGATTCTAGAGGTGGCTCACACTGTAGCACTTAGGTGCGCAAACACTTTGCTCGAGATATCTGTGATGGCGATGCGATGCAAGATAAGAGGTCTTAAAAAGAAACGATCGATTAATGGCCATCAATCAAGAACGATGAGTGGTTCCAACGAGGGAACCGACAAAGATCTCTGTAACAGTAACAGTCAGTACAGTAGTTGTCAAGGATGCCACAATACAGTTCAGAATATAGGACATATGTTCATTCAGTTAACAATATCAATTCAGAAAGCAGTATAGTTCAGTATTCAAAAGATAATCATTTTGAACATATCTTTACACAATTGTTACTCACAGAGTTCTGGGCTACAGTAGGCTAGAGTGTCTCCTCGAAATGCCAACCCTACACAGTTCACAGATTGAGCACACACTAAGCTACACAGTTGGGGAAAGATAATAGCTTAATCTCTAATTGCCTCGGTGTGTTCTACATCAACATCCTCATTAAGATGCCTTAAATATGCCCTAGGAATGCCTAGGATGTAAAGAGGATGTAAAGATGCACTCAGAAAACATTTTCAGAATTTCAATGAAACAGGGGTCCCGCTCGAGCGTAGGTTACTCTGCTTTAGCGGTAAGGCAAACAAAGGTCCCCCCTCGAGCGTCAACTACCCGCTCGAGCGTACCAAAAAGTACTGGATAGGTGAAACTCACGCTCGATCGGGTGCTCGATAGCCGCTTGAGCGTAAGACACAAGGTCCCGCTCGAGCGTCAATCCTTCCGCTCGAGCGAACTTCAACACAGTACAAAGTACTAGGAGCACGAATTTCCCGCTCGAGTACCACTTTCCCCGCTCGAGCGGGAGTCCAAAATCTGGAATTTCCAGATTTGAACTTCCAAGCTCAAAACAAGTTTAAATGCATCAAATTCGATCCTCTTGGGCTAATTTTCTGGAAAACACTTGTAAACACATAGAACAACAAGATTCAAAGCTTAATTTGAGAAATCAAAGCCCAAGGGTGAGTCAATTAAATCCAATTTTCAAACCCAAATTCATGAACAAGATGAACATGCAAACATGTATGAATTAAACTCAATTCAAGCTTCAAAACATGTTCTAATGAGCCAATTCTTCTTGAAACATGGTGAAATCATGGACTTAAACATAATCATGGGCATGCATGCAATATTTTGCCATGACAACACCCTAAAACTCTTCAATATATACATGCATGCAAGATTGGAGCTATAATTCAACATTATAAAACCAATTCAAGACTAGCTCTTCAATTTGACATGAACCATGCTACAATCAATTTAAAGACAACAATGAGAGGTTGAATTTCCTTACCTAGATCCTCAATTACAAGTTTAGGAGCTCAATTGACAATCTACATTTCATTTTCTTCAATTCCCAAACAAATCTACAAGTTGAGCTCAATACGCTCACTTTCTCTCTCTCTAAATTCGGCTAAGGTAAGGAAATGGGCTGCTAAAATGCTTGTTTGAGTGTATAAAGGCTCAATATGTGTTGCCTAAGTGCTCCACTCACAATGGCATTTTGGTAGATAAATCAATTCTATGATTTAACACTATTTAATCTAATTTAATCATTCCAAATCACTTTTCAATTAAATATACCATTAATTCACATAAATTTCAATGATCATAAAACATTGATCCATTTCCGATTCGGCCGTCGATAAGGCCTTCAATTTGCAGTTTAAATTACAGAACATGAACAGATTGATTAACAATCAACAGGTAGAAAATGCATTTAAACAGTTACAGTTAATCAATCAGTCTCAGTTCTCAGTCAGTCAGTTCAGTATTTCAATCAATTCAATTATTAATCATAATCAGTCTCAGATTAGCAGTAATCAGTGCTTAATCAGTAATCAGTAGTGAGGGTTATTACAAACATCATAGTATATAATCAAGCTATTTCAATTTCAACACATCTCAATATTTGTTGAAGTTCTCAATATCATATGCAGTAGTTTCGAAAACCCAAAAAAGTGCCCAGAATTTGTAATCAAAATCTAGGATTTGCTCATACTGTAGCGCCACAATAACAAGGTCAAAATATATAACAGTGATTACAAAATCTGAGTTAGAAATTCTGGTTTGGTTTGCTTGACTTTTTGTTTCACATGTCAAGCTTTGAATTAGGAAACAGGGCCAACTGAAGAGGGAAGATAGTGTCATATGTTTGAAACTGGTTACTTAGTTAAGCAAACAGAGGTTATACATTGATAAAAAACAAAACAAGTGTTGTTCCTCGGTTAAGCAAACTAGTTACTTACATGGCAACTTGAAATGAATACGAATGATGTTGTTCCTTGTTTTTGTGCAAGCAAGTGTTCTGCATATACATCTATTACCTATGTTAAAAACAAAAAACAAAACAAGGAAATAATATAAATCAAACACTATAATGTTATTTTAATGAGTTACAAATTCAATTTACAATGCCTGCCAAATCTTGACCCTTCAATATTTTGTCAATGTTATTTAAGTAGACATAGGTTCCATGGTGAGATCCTTGCCACACTGGCTCATCCTTGAAAAAAATGTTATTAGTGTTGGAATAATAAATTTATTAATATTTTTGGAATATTTGTTACTTATAAATTCAATATGAGTTAATGATATACAGTCGGCAAAAGTGAACTATAGGAGTCAAGAGAGAAGATTGTTACTTTTTCTTTGTATTCGCCCAATGTGCAATGAGATTTTGCCTTGATTTCTCTGGTAGGATGTTGAAAATTTTGTTTGAAGTTTTTAATTTCTTCATTGCAGGCTATTGTTGTGTGTGTTGTTCTTCCGAGTACTTGTTTGCCTCAGCCAATGTTGCAATTCTGTCATGGAGTATTTTGATTTCTTCATCTTTCCTTTGCATTTGATTTTTTGTAGTTTTGTGTCGATCTTATGCTTTCCTTTTCACTTGTTGAGTTCTTTGCTGCAGGTTATCATTTGCAGTTTGAAGGATGTCCCTTTCCATTTGTAACCTTTCCATTTTGAGCATGTTGTCTTCTATCCTCTAAAAAACAAGTACTTCTACCATATTTGGATCCACTTCAGGCTCTTTGTCAACTTTGTTTCCTACACTCTTTTGTGATTCAAAGGGTACTGTTTTCTTTTTCTTTTTAGGGCATATTTTGTGTGGAATTGGTTCCCATGTTTCATATTTGGATTTGTCTTCAGTCAATGTTTGTTCTTCTTTTTCAAAAATTTCAGGCTGATTTTGTTGCTGAAAATCAGCATCTTCATCTTTATCTTTATCCTGAATTTCTCCTAACAGCATTCGGTATATTTTTTTCTCTTCATCTGTGTGCTTCAAATTGTTCTCCTACATAGATGAAAATTTAAAAAATGAATGATATGATACAAATTTCAGAAATAAATTTCTTATAGCAAATTTTATCACTCAATTAGGAAAATCAAACAAATCTATGATTGTTATAGCAAATTTTATTACTGAACTAGGCATAGTAAGGAAATCTGTCATTATATATCAAATTTTATCACTGAATTAGCAAAAGTAAACTAATAAAGTAAATATAAGACAAAATGTCTAATTCAATTCATTTTTATGGATAAATTTATCAATACAGAAACCTAATCAATTCTAGTCGAATATAAAGTAACACAAATAAAGTAAATATGAAACAAAACTCATGCACAGTAGACAAATAAAAAAACATTCACTGCATAAAATAATTTATCACTCAATTAGGTATACTAAGGGAAATTTTTCACTCAATTAGGCAAATTAAATAAATTTATCAGTGTGAACAAAAATTTATCACTGCATAAGAAAATCTATCATTTGTTTAAACAAAACAAGGGTTAGCATTGCATACCACAATATCTTTTAGCTCTTGCAAGGATGAACTTGCCAATTGCTATCCCAAACATGTGATGTTCCATTTAGCAAATCTTGGGATTGCATTCTTGGCATTGGGTTTGATGGTGTGTGTTCGTATATCCAATATTGTTGAAGACAAAAAAAATTGTTATAAACAAGTATTTAGTAAATGTAAATATTATAGTTCGTAAGTTATAAGTGAGGTATGTACTTACCAATATGACCATCAGACATCCGGATACTTTATCAATTTGGTTGATGTTTCTTTCTATTGATTTTGTGAGCTGTTGCTTTACTGCGTCGCACTAATCATAAGACTTCATTTTGTCAATATCCTCAAGATATTTCATGAACCCCCAACCAATTGTAGTGCTAGTACTAGGATATAACAACAGCAAGCAAATCAAAAGACACACAAGCCTCACAACATCTTCTCTGTCTTCCTTTTTCTTGCTTCTCAAAAGTTTGGTTATCAACTTTTGGATTGAAGCACTTGTCATTCTATTCTCTCTTATTTTCCTTCTTTTTACCAAATCTATGTCATCTTTTCTTCCATATACAAGATTCATCTTCTTTTGTACACATGCAATCCTAAAAATTAACTTGAAATCATTTCTTTTCAACTTTAGCTTCTTCCCTCCAATTTGAAATGTGGTTCCATCCATTTAGTATGTTTGCAAGATTTTTGCAACCACATCATCATATTTTATTGAATCTGCTTTTTGCACCTTCTTCTTTGACAAAATGTCAATTAGAAGGAAGAATGGAGTCTTTTTCAATATTTGAAAATGCTCATTTTCAAGTTTCGTGGCATTGAAGAATCTGATGAGGGATAGCATGTTTGAGCAGTACACATATTTTGCTTCACGGTCATGAATTTGATCACTTCTTGTTTTTCTTCCCTCTATTTTCTTCTTGCCTTTTGGTTTGTGCTGCTTTGGTTCTTGTTTGTTTTGTTGGGACTTGGTTCTTGTTTCTGCTTGTTTCTGTTGTTGGTGTTTAGTTATTCTTTTTTTTTGTTCTCCTTGTATTTGAGCTTCATTTGCAGGTTCATCCTTTTGCTGTCTCTGTCTTTTCTTCATTTCTTGTTGTTTGCTTGTTGTTTCTCTTGTTGCTGTTTCCTTTTTGTTGTCTTGTTGCTTTTTTGTCTCTTTGTTGTCTTTCTCTTCTTGCTTTTGTGTTTTTGCAGTTAAAGATTTTCTTTCTAGCATAGATAATGTCATGAGAGAGCTCACAACATCTATGTAAAAGAAGGATATCAATGAAGTAGGCAAACCATGCAAAATTTATGGATATACGACAAAATTTATCATTTAATTAAGTAAAGAAATACTGATAAAACTTGAATATATTCATAATTCCTTTGTATTGATTTTGTTAGCTAGCAAACAAAATAATTCAAACAATCAAAGAAAAAATAAGAAGAATTATGACAAAATTTATTACGTAATTAAGCAAACAAAGCTTATACAGTGAAGAGTTTTAATAATGACCAGCAAAATAGACCACTCAATTGGGGTTAGGTCAGATGCATGTGGCAACAGTTGGGAAGGAATTCATTGCACCAATTCATGTGTGACATCTATTGTAAAACCCAAGTTATGTGTAGGATTATTTTATTGGATAGATTAGTAATTAAATTAATTTATATGGGTCATTTATTAATATCAAAAAATTAGTTATGAGATGGCATTATATTTCCTATTACCTAGATGGGTAATTTTGTAACTTTGAGAAATTAGGTTAATAAGCCCACCTATTGTGGCTTTAAGTCTTGGAAAACAAACAAAACAGAGGCTGTGAATTGCTCCATAGGCGGTTAGGGTTTGAGAAGGTAAAGGAAAAAAGAAAAGAAAAAGAGAAGAGAGGTTCAAGTGAGGCAACAATAGGGATTGGAGGCAACACGTTGGTGATTTTGGGACACCTATTGGTTAAGGTAAAATCTGTCTTTACTGTTAATTATTAAGTTTATGTCGAGGAATTTAACAATCAATGCATTAAGGAGATTTGAAAGATCTATAGGTGCCTACTTAGGTTTTGAGAATTGGGTGCAATGTGTAAGTGTAACTTTGGGTGGGTAATAGAAACAATGGAGTTTTGTATCAAGGGTAAGGGTGTGTTTGGCTTTAAAGTTGGGTTGAATGGTTTGATCTCTTAGATATTAAAGCAATACATTATTCTAATATAGTGGGGCTTTTGTGGGTGTATGTAAGATGTAAAAAATATTAATTTATTTGAGGTTTTATTTATTAGGTTTGTGTGATTGAAGTGGTGGAGCTGGGTGTTTGGAGTTGGTGTTGGAGTATCATTTCTAAGCTTTTGAGGTAAATAACCCTCTATCACTGTTGGTTCATTTTTATTCCTATCGAATCGTTTAAAATTATAAATATTTATTTATAGCCTTCATGTTCTCTTAAAATAAAATATGGGTCAAGTATAAAACAGCATCGAAAATTATTATGAAAATTATTTGAATATTTTGTGGAACTATTATGAAAATTGTACTAAATGTTTATTCTGAAAATATCGAATATTTTATTTAAAAGTTGTGTATTGTTTGAATTTTGAACATTAGTCTAATCTGACTATAATTTGGACCCTAGCCAATAGGGGTTATTTATTGGCACAGAAACTAGTTTCTTTTGAGACTTTACCACCGGCCTATGTGTGGTTCTGGGTCTTGTCACGGGCTAAGTGACCATAGTCACCAAGACTTGGGTTTTGTGAATTGCATCATTGAACCATTTGAATATCGAACTATCAATTTTGAACAACGAAATTTCATCGAATTATCTCATTGTCTTTTCAATTAAAATGTATTGCTACACTGTTTATTTTCAGCTACGAAACCATCTTACAAAATAATTATTCATTTATTGAATGGTAGCAAAAAAATATATTTATTGGTTATCGACTATTTTTTTTTGTATACTTGATCCAGCTAACAGTGATGGTTGGTTATTTACTAAGCTGTCTAGCTTACCCTTATTTTATTTTTCAGATTCTGAGGAGTAGAGCTGCGCGGGGTTTTTCCTTGTGGGAGTGCCGAGAGTAGGACTATGATTTAAGTACTTGGATCATTATTATTATTATTTTTATTAATGGACTTGGTGGGCAATTTCATATGATAAGAATTATCTATTTATATGGTTTTTAGCATTATGATATTTAAGGATTTAATTTGAGTATTTTACATTGTTGGTTATGTATTGGACTCTTAGCCTTGCATGCTTACTTAAATGAGTGTGCGGCGTTGTCACGGAGCTTGGGAAGTGACATCTATATAAGTTGGTATTGTGTTTTATCTTTAATGCATTGTTGTTGTTTCCTTATTCTTTCTTTTGCTTCTGCTTGTTTTTGAGCTTCATTTGCAGGTTCATGTTTCTACTGTCTTTGTCTTTTCTCCCTTTCTTGTTGTTTGCTTGTTGTTTCTGTTCTTGAGGTTTCCTTTTTGTTGTCTTGTTACTTTTTTGTCTCTTTGTTTTGTTTCTCTTTTTGCTTTTGTGTTTTTGTAGTTAAAGATCTTCTTTCTGGCATAGATAATGTCATGAGAGAGCTCACAAAATCTATATAAAAGAAAGATATCAATGAAGTAGGCAAACCATGCAAAATTTATGGATATACAACAAATTTATCATTTAATTAAGCAAAGAAATACTGATAAAACTTGAATATATTCATAATTCATCTGTATTGATTTTGTTAGCTAGCAAACAAAATAATTCAAACAATCAAAGAAAAATAAGAAGAATTATGACAAAATATATTACATAATTAAACAAACAAAGCTTATACAGTGAAGAGTTCTAATAATGACCAGCAAACAAAGCTTTTTCTTCTTTGAAAAACTTGTTTCTCGACGACGTAATCTTTTACGATGACTGGGAACATCTATACAAAAATATTGAGCATGAACATTGAAAATTAAGAAGAAATTTATCACTGAACTAGGCAAACTAAGAATAATTTATCACTCTATTATGCAAATTAAGCAAATATATAACTGTATAGCAAAGTTTAGATTCCAAATTGCAAAAGAACATGAAGTATCATGATGAAGATGAAAACAATTGTATAGCAAATTTTATCACTAAATTACCAAAAGTAAGCAAATGCATCATTGTATAGCAAATGAACATAAATGTATGATTATTATGACGTTGAATATCACTCATAAATTAATACTGTATGGTATAGATTCAAAATAGCTTCAAGTCGAATTTTATCAATCAATTATAGTTATGAAAGAAGAAGGGAAGCAAATCCATTGTTATAACAAATTTTATCACTCAATTAGGAAAATTAAGCAAATCTATCATTCTTATAGCAAATTTTCTCAATGATTTGGGCAAAGTAAGCAAATCTAGCATTGTATAGCAAATTTTATCACTGGATTAGCAAAAGTAAGCAAATCCATCATTGTATAGGAAATGAACATGAAGATGTGACTATTATGAAGTTGAATATCGCTCATAAATTAATACTGTATGGTACAGATTGAAAATAGCTTCAAGTCGAATTGTATCACTCAATTATAGTTATGAGAGAAGAAGAGAGGCAAATATATCATTATAACAATGTATCACTCAATTAGGAAAATTAAGCAAATCTATTATTTTTGTAGCAAATTTTATCACTGAATTGGGCAAAGTAAGCAAATCTGTTATTGTATATCACATTTTATCACTGAATTAACAAAAGTAAGCAAATCCATCATTGTATAGCAAATGAACATGAAGATGTGATTATTATGAAGTTGAATATCACTCATATATTAATACTGTATGATACACATTGAAAATAGCTTCAAGTCGAATTTTATTACTCAATTATAGTTATGAAAGAAGAAGGGAAGCAAATCCATAGTTATGAAATAAGAAGAGAAGTAAATCCATCATTATAACAAATTTTATCACTCAATTAGGAAAATTAAGCAAACCTATCATTCTTATAGCAATTTTCTTACTAATTGGGCAAAGTAAGCAAATCTGTTATTGTATATCAAATTTTATCACTGAATTAGCAAAAGTAAGCAAATCCATCATTGTATAGCAAATGAACATGAAGATGTGATTATTATAAAGTTGAATATCAATAATAAATTAATACTGTATGATACACATTGAAAATAGCTTCTAGTCGAATTTTATAACTCAATTATAGTTATGAAATAAGAAGGGAAGCAAATCCATCATTATAATAAATTTTATCACTCAATTAAGCAAATCTATCATTCTTATAACAAATTTTCTCACTGAATTAGGCAAAATAAGCAAATCTGTTATTGTATAGCAAATGAACATGAAGATGTAATTATTATGAAGTTGAATATCACTTAATTATAGTTATAAAAGAAGAACAGAAGATGAATACGACTCACGTTTGATTCGCATGTTTGTTGAAGATGAACTAAACAGAGAATATAGATCGAAACGGTGGAGAATTTGCTGGGGATTTGTTTGGAATCAGAATATAGATCGAAACAGAGGTGATTTCTTTGGAAACGATGGGAGATTCAGGGAAAATCTCTTCGTTTGTTTCGATTTTCAAATCTCAAATCGCAAATCGCCTCAGAATGATTTCCAAATCGTCTCAAAATAGTTTCCAAATCAGAACAATTGAGAAGGAGCGTGTGTTTCACGCGCACAAGGAAAAGCTCGTGATATGTTCTTTGCTTCACGCGTGTGGTGTGACATTAAGGGGTAAAATTAGAAACTGAAATAAGGCAGGACTTGGTGGGTATTAATTTGTTTGCATGGAACCGGCTGGTAAGTCCCCCAACAAAAAAGGTGTCTAAGCCCACTCACTAGCTAAGCTCATCGGGATTTTTTATGGGTCGAGTCAGGCCGATTTGTGGGCCAAAACTTGAAACCCAAACCCATCTCTCATAGGCAAACAGACGGGTCCAACCCACAAGCTTGGTCCATCTGGTAGAGAATCAAGCTTACAATTTCATATTTAATTTTTGTTTTTTTTATATATATATTTTCTGTCTGGCTTGTTGGCCGAGCTGGTAAATGAGTAGACGGGATATCTCTCATAGGCCAATGGGGTATGGACATCGGTCGGATAAAAGTCCACTAGTTGAGGAGGACTTTCGGGCCAATTGAAGGTTTTTTTTTTCTTATTATATTAGGTTTTGAATTGTCCAATTAATATAAATGCATGTAAAGACTAATTATTGAGATATGCTCAAGTTTATCGATCATTTTTCTTTTTTGTTATTAATTTGATTTTTTTTGATGAGTATCATTTAAAGCAACCATAATAAGTATCTGTAAAAGATGATAATGAAATTATATTTACATAAAAAACTACAAATGATAGAGAATGGAGAGAAATAATATAAAATTTATAAGAGAATATTTTAGCATAATTAAACATTTGAAGTGATAAATTACAAATAAAAACAAAATTGTTAAAAAATGCACAAAAATTTAGGAGAATATTTTAAATTTCAAAACAACAAATTGAAAAATATTAGTAGATGAGAAAATGTTAGATTATCAGCTTATCTGATTAGGTAGGAATGAAAGACAAGCAACATTCTTGATGTCAAAAAACACACAAGCAGATCATACCTTCGCCATATATATAGAGAAAATTAATTGAGGATTTGTATTTAGTTAAATGATCATCTTTTTTGTCTCTCTTTAAATTACAAGCTGGCCAGAACACAACTGTTGAATAAAAGAAAAAGTGGTTCTATTCATGTTTCACAAAACAGAACTAGTAATAACATTTTCCATTTTAGGTTGCATCGATGTTGTCAGTGGAGCTTGAAGAAGGCCATGAGAGGATCATAAACAACTTGGTTTGCATTTACACCGAAAACAAAATCAGCAAGTGCATACTCTTCCCTGAAGACTGTTACAAGCTTATCGGCGTCGTGGTCTTTGAGAGTGTCTAGCAATGTCTGCACATCCTTCACATCTGAAAGCAAGTCCTGCCCTCCATACCCCATGAAAAGAGGCAGGTCCTTTGGGATGCTTGCCATGTCGTATGCTGGAGGAGTTGGCTGCCCATAGTGTTTTTTGTTGTCATCTTCATTTCCATAATCATACATGGCTATGGTCCCTTTTCGAATCACTACACAAGATCCACAAACCCACAAAAGTATAGGTTTAAAAGAATTATGGATCGGCCTAATGACAACTCAATGTATTGTCATTAAAATGAAGAAAATATATATTTTTTAAATTGTGAATACTATGGTATTCTTTTACACATTTTCATGCAATTTTCGTACTCTCGTTGATCTTAATGATAGATTTTTAGACAGATGATAGTAATTTTCAAGAATTACAACCAATAAAAAGAAAATAAACTTCCGAGTTTTTCCCTTCTCAACTTCCATCATAAAAAGACACGGGATCTTCTGTCTTCAAAATCTCTTATCCTTAATGCACTCCAATTATACATGATCACTCTAAACTCACGCAGCAATTTATTAGGGGAGAAAAATTTGGGAATAGAGGATCCTGGCCTAGTTCGAAACAAGTTGATCAACCAAAATTAATCTTGGAAATCCAAATTTATTACGATCATAGAACTACTTGCTTTTTCTAAGGAAAATTTTATTGCCAAGGATGTTTTGGTAGCTTAAATGGTTCATTCATTTCAGGTGATCGTAAAGGAACTTACTCTGAGCTAGATGGATGAGGTTCCTCGTGGCTGTTGGCTGCAATGCATGCTGAAGAAGAACATCTATCGTGGAAGAATTCACGCAGCAAGCCTGGCCTGTTTTTAACAAATTTTGAAAGCTTAGTTATAACATAGAAGCAGAGAGAATTGTGTTTTCCAAGTCTAGATGCTAATGAGGAATTAGTCCAGAAGATCGATATTTACCAGTCAAAGCAACCATTAAATCGGAACAATTACTGTGCGTTTTGTTGCAGATTTCACCCACAAGATTGGCAACAGCTTCCCTGTTCACTCTTAAAGAAATTAGATCGATTTTTGTGACACTCAGCCTCTTTGTGTTTCTTTTGAAAGTATCAAGAAGATATTGAAATTAAACAAATTTGAAGTTGTACTTGTTCATTAAATTAACCACATGCATTTTTCCAAATTTTTAAAATTTAAGGTGCTTTAATCATGGTCATATTATTTTAGTTGTTCAACCTAGAAAATTTTCGAATATGTTAATAGTTAAAATAATGTTGTCATTTCTCACCCTCCTGGAAGAAATTCATGGAGACCCAACCAGTACAAGTCCTGCAAAAAAGAAAAAAAAAAAGAAAAAAAAAAAGAAAAAAAAAAAAAAAAACAAACAAACAAACAAAGAGATTAAGAAATAATACGATGAGCAAACTATACTTCAATTTCTTCGAATTCAAAATAAAGCAAGAAATTTTGCGTTACTTCACCGAGAAAAGAATCGGCAGCAGCTCTAGCAAGTTCGGTTGGTATCTGACCCAAGTAAGCAATGGGGCATAGCATAGCAGCTGACCTTAACATGTTCAATAAATTTTCTTGGGAAAATGTTGCAAGAGCCATCAAAGTTCCCTATGAAGTAGAATGAAAGAGAAAAGTCAAGTAGCTTCTTTATCTCAAACAAAATCATAAAACTTGGTGCGTAAACCTTTGCAATTTGCCACTTTAAATGTTTAATTTTGCTAAAATCTTCTCTGATTAATTTTGTGTTATTTTTCTCTCCTCTCATTTCTCTCTATTTTTCCTTTTGTGTGTTCTTGCATTGTAATGTAATTTCATCCTCATCTTTCATAGAGGCATGTAATAGTATTTTAAATTATGACGATTATCACGTTCAAAAAATAAACATAAGATCAAATTAATAACAAAAAAAAGTGAGTCATTAACTAGAGCATAAATCTAACATAGAATTGTGAAATCATGCTGATCATTAATCGTAAAAACTCAATCTTGCTGTCGTGAGCCAAAATCCTAACTCCACCAATGAAACAAGTAATCGCAAAAAACATGGAGACTTACCAAGGAGTGCCCAACATAGTGCAGGTCCTGCCCTGTCTGATCATGAACATACTCGAAAAATGCAGGAAGATCATAAGCCGCTAATTCATCCCACGACCAATCCCAGTAAGCCTGCAATGCAGAGGATATCACAAAAATGTTTAAGAGGTGTGTTAAATATATTACATACTTAAGACAATCATTCAAATTAATGAAGAGAAACCGGATCGTTGGGACTAAGTGATGTGTGTCCACTGCTATATTGAGTCCCGCGAGTGTTGGCGAGCCAAACATCAAACCCCTCATCGGCCAATATGAATGCCAATGATTCATCTGGAGAGTTCAACAGCCATGCTGCAGCATCCTGCATTGCCACAAACACCACCACAAATTAATGTTAATTTCTTCACTCATTTCTCTGTCAATTTGATTTGCAAACAAGTCGAATAAATTGCTGTGCGTGAAATGTAGTTACTATCAAGATCCCATGCTGCAAAAGAACAGGTGGTTTGTTCGATTTCTTGCCAGACCGCCCTGCTGGAATCCTCTGCAAGCTAAGAATATAACCATCTTTTGTTGTCACCTGAAACTCATCAAAAGTCATGTAGTCTATGAGTAAATGCCATAATTCAGAGAACATTGCAAGTCTATGCTCCGTTTGTTTTGCCGAAAACTTTCCTATATTTTAAGTGTATGTAATCGGAAAACGATAGTTGATAGAAAATATTTTCGTAATTATGAAAACAAACTAGGGCAAAAAACATTTCCTTTTATTTTTAAAACGTTTTTCAGACTAAATTCTTATCAACGCCACACGCTACCACCACCACGACTCCACCCCTTCCCTACCACTATCGCCACCGGACCCACCACTACTATACAACCATTCACACATTAGTTTCAAAATCACATATATTTTTTTGTAAGAAATGTTTTCGGCCGAAACAGATAGGCTGATGATGAGTATCATACAGTGTGTTCTTCACAAACATAGCCTTGTGTGTCCACCATTGATTTGCAGATACCATCATTAGCAACCACGGATGATAGAGACCTGCCACCTTGACCGTTGATAGAGTATGATACTGTTCTTGCTCCATCTGCGGATAGACATAACAGAATTACCGAAACTAAAGTGATTGTTAGAGTATTAGCCATTGTGTTTTGACTGTCTTTTTTCCTTTTCTGTTGTTGTTCCCACTAATCTTGCTGCATAAATACTAGAAAAAAATAATCCACATAAAAACAAATTATAGTATTATGTATTCTTTAACCCTTTATCCAGTGGGTCCCATGTTTTGTCCATCTTGAGATTTCTTTGATGCCACGATGTTTTAAACATTAAAATTCTTAGTTTCACACTTTAGTGACAAGAACATTGGTTTGGATGGTTCGAAGAACAGCAAGAACTAGTACATAAATGTAGGTTTGGTTCTTAGATTTATTGACAAAAGGGAAAACAAAAATGAACTAGGAATGATCTCCTTTTCCTCATTGATGACATTGTTGTCCAGATGTGAGTTGGCATGATTGAGCAAAAGTTCAATATATAATTAAACCCACAAATTTGGGAAAAAGAAATGATTCTAGTGTCATTTGCTAAAAAAATTTGAAAGCACTTTGAAGAACAAAATAACTGTTTTTTTTTTTTTTATATATGTTTGAAAGCACTCTTAGCATTAACAGAAATATGATATTAATTTTTACCATCAAACAACGGGAAATTATTTAATACTCCCAGAGTACCACGTGTCCATACTCCAAATCAATTACTAATTATTTAGTCCCATGTTGTTCCCGCCATCCCCAACATAAATCGTGGGCCCTTGTGTCTCTCCATCAATCAAAACCTTATGTAGCACCATATGCCCATACTTCGGGAGTACTGAATAATCACCCATCAAACAACAATGCTATATGGGCATGTTTGATTGACAAGATTATAATATGGGATTAAAATTATTAATCCATGAGCCCAATAATCCTGTATTTGTTTTGATATTTTGTTTCATGATTATTAATCTAATGGATAATTAATCCAACAAATTTGTAGGATTATTAGTAATAAGGTAGGGGTGGGATTATATATCCTGAGCTGTGAAATAAAATAAAAAGACTCTTTTATTCTTGACTAAAAATTAAAACACATTATTTTTATATAATTTTATATTTTAGAAGGCTAAAAATACTTTTTAAAAGATCAAAAATATTTTTTGATATTTATTTTATCAAATTAGTTTATATTTAAAAAAAAAAAATTAAAAAACAAACCAAACATGACCTTTGTATTTTGTATTTTTATTTTGCTTTATTTATTGGGAAAAGTTAGGGATCATGAAAATTTTGTCATGAAAATGATCATGAAAAATTTATGATCCTTGGATTACCTTGATTAGTGTGTGGTGCTTTATTCTAAGTGTAATCGAAGGGTTACAAAACTTTCATGATTATTTTCATAAAAATTTTTTCATGATACCTAGCATTGCTGTTATTTATTTATTTATAATTTTTTTCAAAACCAAGTTTATGAAGAAATTTTGATAAAGTAAAGATTGTGAAGAAACATTGATAGATGGTACGATTGGAAAAGAAGATAAATATATAATAGTAATCTTACATTCATATGGTTTTTTATTTAATGCAAATCAAACAATGAATACGGGGATAATTTATCATACTAATCCAATTGAATAGTAAATACCACACTAATTGAGATTATTAATACCTTCACTATTAGTGGACCATACATTAATTTTTGTGTGAATCTGTATGCATATCCCACCATTTTATTTATTTATTTATTTTTGTGTGTGTGCACGCACAGGTAGCAATACTTCAACAAGAAGATGGCAGAGCAGAGTATTAACTTCAGAAGTGAAATAAAAATTGGAGACTACAATAAACTACTATCTTCCACAAAAATACAGCAAGTATAGGGTGTTCGGTGCCGGTTAAAAAATGATTACTTAGTGCATGAGACTCCCACTAAAATGGGTTGTTGACACGGATATGAGGAAAAATTTAGTCCCGAATCGAAATTTTTGATTTTGTTGTTTGAGAAATGAAAACCGACGGCATGATAAAGTTTACTTTTTATATATTTTTTTTGTTTAGCGTAAATGAGGAATTCACAAGGGATTTTAAGATTTTTTTAAAAACTAGTTGAAATCCACATCGAGAGAATAAATAAAGAAGGCGAAGGCTAAATTTCAAAATTGAAACAGACCGTGCCTTGTGAAAGATCAACTGAAAAATTTCAGTCCGTTGACTCGGTTTTCACCATCTTTGTTAAATACTTTACAAATTTAGAATAGTCCATGTCACGCCCCAAGCTCCGTGACAACGCCGCACACTCATATAAGTGAGCATGCAAGGCTAAAAATCCAATCACATAACCCACAATGTAAAATACTCAAATTAAATCCTTAATTGTCATAGTGCCAAAATCCATAAAAATAAATAGTTCTTATATGAAAAAGTCCACTAAGTCTACTAATTTAATCCACTAACAAAACAATAATCTAAGTACTTAAATCACAGTCCTACTCTCAGCACTTTCACATGTAAAAATCCCACGCAGTTCTACTCTTCAGAATCTGAAAAAAAAAAAAGAGGGTAAGCTAGAAAGCCCAGTAAATAACCAACCATCACTGCTAGCTGGATCAAGTATACAAAAATAAATAAAGAAATCGATAACTAATAAATATAATTTTTCTACAGTTCAATAAATGAACAATTATTTGTAAGATGGTTTCAAAGCTAAAAATAAACAATGTACAATACATTTTAAATAAAAAGCCAATGTGATAATTCAAAGTAATTCGTTGTTCAAATCGATGGTTCGATATTCAGATAGTTCAATGATTCGATTCACAAAACCACAGTCTTATTCACTATGGTCACTTAGCCCGTGACAAGGCCCAGAACCACACATAGGCCGGTGGTAAAGCCCCAAAAGAAACTAGTTTCTGTGCCAATAAATAACCCCCATTGGCTAGGGTCCAAATCATAGTCAGACTAGAGTGATGTTTAAAATTCAAACAATACACAACTTTCAAATAAAATATTCGATATTTTCGGAATAAACATTTGGTACAATTTTCAGAATAGTTTTACAAAATATTCAAATAACTATCATAATAATATTCGATGTTGTTTTATACTTGACCCATGTTTTATTTTAAGAGAACACGAAGGCTATAAATATATATATTTATTATTTTAAACGATTCGATAGGAATAAAAATGAACCAACAGTGATAGAGGGTTACTTACCTCAAACGCTTAGAAATAACACTCCAATCACCAACTCCAAACACCCAACTCCACCACTTCAATCACATAAACCTAATAAATAAAACCTCAAATAAATTAATATTTTGATGTCTTTCACACATCAACAAGAACCCATTATATATATATATATATATATGCGCTTAAAATCCAAGAGACACCAAATCAATCCACCCAATTCAATAGCCAAACACACCTTACCTAATATACAAAACCCAAAAGTCAAAACACACCCTGATCCATGATACAAAATTCCATTGTTTCTATTACCCACCCAAAGTTACACTTATACATTGTACCCAATTCTCAAAACCTAAGTAGGCGCCTATAGATCTTCCAAATCCCTTTAATGCATTGATTGTTAAATTCCTCAACACAAACTTAATAATTAACAGTAAAGGCAGATTTTACCTTAACTAATGAGTGTCCCAAAATCACCAACATGCTGCCTTCAATCCCTATTGTAGCCTCACTTGAACCTCTCTTCTCTTTTTCTTTTACCTTCTCAAACCCTAGCCGCCTATGGAGCAATTCACTACCTCTGTTTTGTTTGTTTTCCAAGACTTAAAGCTACAATAGGTGGGCTTATTAACCTAATTTCTCAAAGTTACAAAATTACCTATCTAAGTAATAGGAAATATAATGCCATCTCATAACTAATTCTTTGATATTAATAAATGACCCATATAAATTAATTTAATTACTAATCTATCCAACAAAATAATCCTACACACAACTTGGGTTTTACAGTCCACATGACAAGGGATCTGCTAAATACACTCAAAATATTTCTTTCTACATTTGCTGTACAAGAATATCCTTTGTAAGGTACAAATGTATCAATACACATGGGTTTAAAGAAAAATGTGTCAGGTTTATTTAGAACCACTCATGTAGAGTTGTTCTAGGAACACAAAAATCAATCACAAAACCACACATAATCTTCTTACATGGGTGTGCAACCAACAAAAAGGTAGGACCCGCATCATGTGAGAAGATTGTGTCTAATTTTATGATCGATTTATGTGTTCCTAAACTTCTTCAAATACAAGCAACCATGCTAACTTTTTGCTCCCTTACATGCTTTTAAAATAATGTCATCCGTAGTTACTAGCAATTGGAAACCTTAGTCACAAAACTAAGCTAGAGATGAGCTCTGATCTGTTCTGTTATTTATTTATTGTTTTTGCAGATGCTCAAGAGCTACAACAATGGATAAGAACAAAATAAAAGATTGTTTGGGTCACTCAAATCACCGCATGCTAATTGACTCAAGTAGATATATTTACCTAATGTTGGTGAGATTTACTAGTAATGGTTTAAACTTTAAGAAAGATTTAAGAGGGCATATAGTTCATATCATTTTCAAACTGTCAAGCTTGCAAGAACACCAAGTCAATAATTGAATACAACTCAAACTGTAAAACTGTAATTCATTTTGAAACTCAACTTGATTAACATTTTACATATTGAATATGAATCTTCGCGTAAACAAAGAAAATTCTGCTAGAGCACATTATAATTCATTTTCGGATTGTTGTTGTCACTGAAGCCTTAAAAAGGCCATGAGAGGATCATAAACAACTTGCTTAGCATTGACAGCCATAACATAGTCTGCATGAGCATAATTCTGCACATACTGAACAACAATCTTATCTCCGTTGTGATCTTGGAGGCTGCCTAGCAAGTGCTTCATATCATTGACATCAGAAAGCGCGTCTTGCCCTCCATAGCTGAGGAACAGAGGAAGGTCATTTGGAATGCTTGTCATGTCGTAGACTGGGGGTGAGGGCTGACCGTAATGTCTCATGTTCTCCCCCTCATCATCATAGTCATACATAGTGATGTTTCCGCTTCTAATCACTGTCCAAAATTCCCAAAATTAGACCTTGAACCGATTTTCCAACAAAGAATTCTTCAAATCCTTTACTTGGGATCTACTAGTTGTTTAGAAATTTGAATTAAAAAACTTAAATTGCAAGCATAATATTGCTCTTGATGGGAACTCCTCAACTAGCCTAAACCCTATAAACATAGGTTCAGTGATATGGACACCAGATTTCTTGATTACCAGCATGCCTATATTGCAACTGTCGAAACAACCTTAAATGCTGGCACTATCCTTAAAACAGAGTCTTTTTTTTAGCAGTGATAACATGTGGAACGGAGATGTAGACTTACTCTGAGCCACATGGACCATATTCTTTGTTGATGTTGGCTGAGGCTCATACTCTAGAAAAACTTCGACTATTGAAGAATTTAAGCAGCAGTTCTGACCTGCAATGATGAAACAAAGCTAGGTCACTAGGCAAAGTTGAAAGTTCTGTATATCAAGAAGCTAATTCAAAAACCCGGATATATAGTCTACCTGTGAAAGAGGTCAACAAGTTAGTGCAGTCGACACCTGGTTTGCTGCAGATAGCTTTAAGAAGTGCAATTACAGCATCCCTGCTCACTTAGCAAAAATAACCATTGTGAAAAATCTTTTTCTTCGAAATTTATTTTTACCGAGAAATAGTCAAAGAAATTTCAGTCACTTATTGGATCAAGTGTAAAACATTGAGACTTTTGGTGAATGTAGTTGTAGCAATAGAGTTACATTGATACATATGCAGCACACTGAGATAGGAAAGGAGGGAACAATTTCTTACCCTCTTGGATTAAATTCGTGAAGACCCAACCAATATAATGCCTGTTAGAACAAAGAGAGATAAATACACGACTGTTAGTGTAACATTCCTCTTGAAATCTGAAAATGTGCACACAGAAAATAGACTTTACTTCAGCGATGAAGTTGTCAGCAGCAGTTCTTGCAAGCGGGGAAGTCATCTGATCCACATAAGCGATTGGGCTGAGTAGGGCTGCAGATCTTAGCATGTTAATCAGCTGCCCTTTTGAAAAGGAAGCAAGAGCAATCAAAGTTCCCTACGAAAGAAATTGACCTAAAAAGTCAGCATCGCCATTCTAATTTACTGATTCCAAGAACACGATGATGAAACAGATTCTATTAGTATCTAGAAACAGCATGTTCACCAGTGAATGCCCAACATAGTGCAGTTTCTGTCCTGTTTGATCGTGCACATACTGGAATGTAGCTGGAAGATCATAAGCTACCAATTCATCCCATGACCAATCCCAATAAGCCTACAAAAAATATATATATACATACACATAAGGTAAGCAATAAAGAAAATCAGAAATGACAAAACAGAGAACAAGAAGATGGAAGAAAAGTAACTGGGTCATCAGGACTGAGAGATAAATGCCCACGGCTAAATTTAGTTCCACGGGTGCTTGAAATCCACACATCGAACCCATTATCTGCCAAGATCAACGCCAAAGATTGATCTGGAGGACTCAGCAGCCATGTTATCCCATCCTGCAAACAATGTGGACTTTGCTGTTAACAAGTTTCAGTTTTATCAATTTAAATTCTAAAAAAACCAGCCACAATGAGTACTGACCATGACAAGACCGTGCTGTAGCAGGACTGGAGTCCGTCTCCCTTGTGTCTCACCTGACCCGCCCACTGGAATTCTCTGCATGCTTAGCATATAACCATCCCGTGTTGTCACCTGAAAAGGAAAAAAGGAGTGATTTTCTATCACATTATATCAATCACATAAACGTGTGGTTTTGTAAACTGGATTGTATATGCAGGTTACTTTATGTTCTTCGCAAACATAGTCATGTGTCTCCACCATCAATTTACATATGCCAACATCTGCCACTGCAGATGTGCCATCGTCGACTTTGGTTGTGAACAACTTTGTTCTGCTACCAAATGCTGACCCACAGAACAGAATCAATAGAATTATAGAAGTTAAACTTTTTGCCATTTTAATGTTTGGTTGTTGGTGGTGACAACCCTCACCTTCCCTCCACAGTTTATAGTGGATGAATTGCAGATACAAACAATACACAGTATATAGAAATGAAATAGTCTCAAGCCTCTTGTGTAAATACTCTGCACTAAAGCCTTAGACAAAGCATCTGATGAGGACTAACCTTTTGACTAGAAATTCTTAGTTTGCTTTCATTGTATAGAGTAACCAGGTCGATTTGGCTGATATGTATGCAAAAACATGTACATCATAGAAAATATTTTTTTGGGACTATTGCCTTTG
Source organism: Camellia lanceoleosa (assembly GCA_025200525.1). Classification (NCBI taxonomy): domain Eukaryota; kingdom Viridiplantae; phylum Streptophyta; class Magnoliopsida; order Ericales; family Theaceae; genus Camellia; species Camellia lanceoleosa. The sequence goes on along the minus strand of CM045764.1, from coordinate 146,528,846 downwards.
TCTCCTCGTTAGAGTTGAAGATGCAGCTCCAACAAATTATAAAAATCTAGGAACTATCGATACCTTTTCTCACACTTGAAATTCATGATTTTCTAGTTGCACACATTTCTTAATGTATGCTAATTTTTGTCCAGAACATATTCACTAATGTTTTGCACAGAGGCCCTTGTTCCTTCCGACAATCTAAACATTCATTAAAGGGCAGTCCCAGTGCATGAACCTCCTACCAATGCAGGGTTTGGAGAGACTCTTGATTTGAACATTTGGCCCAGGTCACAGTGGAGTATCTTGGAGTAAACCTATAGTTATGTTACATTTATTTTTCTCAAGGATAGAAAATTAATAAAACTTTAACCCTTCTTTCTTTTGAAGCATGGTTGTTCAGAGTTTGCTTATTTGGTGATTATTCTTTTCTTTTTTACTTATTTTCGTCTTTAATTAAACTTTCTTTTTTTATTTTTTCAAAAAGTTTTAAGTTACTAAATTTAGCTCGATTAGACTAACAAAAAAATAAAATAAGATAATTTAATTTTAAAAAAAAAGACAAAAATAAGCCAAAAATAGTGATCTTTTTTTCTCTTTTTTTTTTTTTTTTTTTTTTCACTTTTTCATTTTTTGGGGGGAGAATTTCAACAAAATAGTGTGTAGAGAAAATAATAGTTCCTGTCATCATTTTAAAATTATTTTTTTTTACCCTCTGCCTTTTTGAAATTCTCTCCTTTTTTTTTTTGGAATTTTTCAAAAAAAATTAATTTTTATATTCATCTACACAAGACAGACTGGAAAAGTTTAAAAAATTGACATAATTTTTATAAAAAAAAAAGTCACAAAGACAAACAAAATAATTTTAAAAAATATTTATTTTTTAAGTGTTCCCAACAAAGAAAAATGTATTAGGAAACATGTATGCCTTGCCTATGGTCCAATTATTAATACACCAACAACATTTTTAATAGAGGGAACAAATCAAGTCCGCCCCACGGCATTCAAGAAAAACTAAAAAATGTAGATATATATTGTTTCCTCTCTTCCAGTCATTAAGAAAAATGAACGCAAAATGGCAAGATTCGAGGAGATCCATCTCAAAGGAAAAAAACAAATGTAATAGGAGACAAAACTGGTAGATTATATTTCTTTCCAAGTAATAAGTACAAAAATCTCCAATGAGTATAATCTCAATAAATAATATATTTTCCTCAACAAGTGCTGCTGCATTTTATATCTGTTACTAACATGGTCGATTCATTTCTCCAGAATTATGTGCAACAGGTAAATCCTTTTGGAACGCTTATGCTGGTTTAGCAGCATTTTCGGATGATTTGGGTCGTATTAATGGTCTTCTTAAGAACTTGGGTTGCACCTTTTAGGTTTGATCTGTCCTACCAATTTCATTTGCTCCCTCCTGAACTTCCTATTCGCATACCATTTTCCACCTCGCCAACCCAAACCATACCTACAATTCAGCAAGAAGCAAAGGGAGAAGCTGTAAGGCAAATTACAATGTATAAAGCATAGTTTTGCAAGTGAAGAATCGATAATTGAATGAAAAAATGACCCCCAATCTTTAAACCAACATACCATCCTCAAAAAACAAGTATTGGTAAAATGGATTATCATGGTGACACGTCTTATTGTTATTTTCCACATTTCACTCTCTCTCATTCAATTAAGAATTTTATAGAACAAACAGTAGTAGTACAAAAAAAAGAAGCTAACTTTATTTCAATAGAGATGTCGCCTGGTATTTTTTTACTCTTTCTGGTGGGGTGTTCTGTTCACATGCAAGTAGAAAATATCAAGGGAGTACAACAATGCACAATATGATTGACAATATCAAAAAGCATAAAAAGCCCAAGCCCCATGGAACTGCCCTAGGTCCACATTTATATTTTCCAAATTAGTGAACGAAAATACAAGTATAACCAGAAAAAATCAATCAATCAATCAAAAGACACATTTTACTACTTTAAAAGTACTCTATATTTCCTTTTTTCCAAAAGGAGACAGTGGAAATAACACCTTTTTGAGATGAAAATAAAGACTAATTGACTAATGTAGAGAAGTCCAATACTATAACTAGGGCTACAAACGAACAGAGCTATTCATGAATAGTTCAAGCTTGGCTCGTTAACAGCTCATTCGAGCTCAATTCGATTAGCTAATAAACGAGCTCAAGCTTCATTTCCAGGCTCGTTTGTTGAACGAGCTAAGCTTGAGCTAACTAAGGCAAGCAAGCCATAGTATTTAAATCCAAAAAAAAAAAAAATTAGGGTTCCTCTTTGTATCGGATTCATATGCCACTACTTTTTGTAACCTACACATTCCTATCCTATTAATGCTGCAATCATTCCTATCCTATCCAGATCTAGCTAACATTTGAATCAATCACACAAAGAATTAATCTCATCAACTCTCAGACACTCAAACATCAACAGTATAGTTTCGTTGCTCCGATGAAGATCTAAGACTGGGAGATTATTCTCCTCTCTTGAATCCATTGTGGTAAATTAATTCTCCCTCTCTCTCTCTCTCTCCCCCTTAACAAAATGGTGTCTCACATGCTCTTATGCCCACAATACACTTATTTCACCATTGGTGTCACAACCCAAACCTGTCCCTATGGATTTAGCGTCTTAACCGGCCAGTAATCATTAGATTACCAAAGGCCTCTTAACAGAATAACATATAATTAGGGGCTGAGGAAGCAAATATACCAAATATACATAGTCTATAGAGCCGTGCAGACATACATAGGACAGAACTTTGAAACCTTATAAAAATATATATATATACGCAGTATCATGATGCAGTAACTTCGTCACATTTAATACAGTTGTAGCCCAAAAAGGGACATAGCCCAATATACACATATCAAAAGACTTGTCCGTATTACTCAAATACAAGGTCTTAACTTATGTTGTTTAAACACAACTTGCGCACAAAAGGGAACCTCCATGGGGGCACAACAGTTGACTGACAAAACAGAGATACCAAATCCTCAACTTTGGGTCTGGTCACGTGCCTGATCACCTACATACATAATATAAATAATGAGCGAAGTCCAATGAATAATAACAGAGTAAAGATTTTAATGAATGATGTCCAGAACATATTTCAAATCTCATAGCAAATTAGAATCATAAGCAAGTTTATAGTAGAAACAGAGTCAAAGTCTTGTTCATATTCAAATCATGTGTGGTACATCCATTAGCATAAACATGTCTCTTTGGTCAAGCATATTAAGTTCCAAAAATGAACCTTTAGTACCGGGTAACATATCTCAGACATGAGCCACGGTATTGTTTCTCTCAGGCGAGGGCCTATGCCATGGTATTATCTTCTCCAGACGAGGGCCACATGACCATAAGCCACAGTATTATGTCCCCTAGGCGAGGGCCTCTGCTAAGGACACCACAATTACTTTTCAAAGAAAATTGGACATTCATTCATTTATACAAAACATAACAATTCAGAAAACTGATCATTTTGTATCATCAGAAAATAATTAAAGTCAAACATAACTTTACAAAGTTATTATTCACAGATAACTTTGGTAGTAAACAAATAGATCAACTGCTCATAGCACGTGACCTACACCAAATATAACAGATACATATAATGAAACACACACTCGATTGGTACTTAACTTCTTTCGTTTCATTCTTAGTGTGTTTCTAAGTCTTAACCTCTTATTGAGTTTTAATCTTGGCCTAGGAGTGCCTAGGATACAATGAGGATGCTAAAATGCACTTGAAAACACTTGGCTAAAATATCTGAAAACAGGGTCTCTGCTCAAGCGTAGCTTTCTTGGCTCGAGCGAACATGACAAATGTGAGTGATCGCCGAGCATGACTTCCTTCACTTTCGAGTGGTCGCAAACTTTTGAAAAGTCTTTGGTTGCTTGATTTTCTGCCCGATACTCGCTCGACTCTCGCTCGGCGTGAGACTCAAGCCCTCACTCGGCGCAACTGTTGTCGCTCAAGTGGTCTGCAAAACACTCAGACTTCTGGGAGCATGCATTTCACGCTCGAGCCAACCTTTGGTCGCTCGAGCGAAGGTGCAAGACACAGAGTGGTCGGTCGAGCGTAGACTCCTTCGCTTGAGCATAAGAGCAGAATTTTAGAATTTCCAAATTCGGTCCCAAGCTCAAAATTCAATTTCCAAACCTTCAAAACACATTCTTTTGGGCCAAAACTTAGTAAAACATTAAGAAACTCATAGTACATGATAAATTACAAACTATTTTGCAAAAGTAAGCCCAAAAGCTAAGCCAATTGTACTAAACAAAGCTTGAAACTTAAATAACATAAGTTGTATGTAATGTCATGAATTTCAACTCCCCAAAACATGATCAAATGAGTCATTAAGCTCAAAAACAAGTTGAATTCTTTTAACAAAACCAAGATATGAACATGCATGTGGGAATTCTTGTAAAAACAACTTCAAAACTTTATGATATGCACATGCATGCATGAGTCATGTTCAATTCTATCATCTAATCTCAATTCTCTTTGAATAATGCATAACAACTTCATGTCTTGTTGATTTCACATGTAATTGAGCCTAAGGTTACAAAATGTGAGTTGAAGTCTTACCTAAGGCTCAAATTCTTCAAGTTGGGGTTTAATTCCTTTGAATTCACTTCAATCCCCTCCAAATTCTAACAATCACTCTACAATTGAGCTCAATTTCCTTCTCTCCCACTCTCACGCATTTTTAATGGTCAAGCAAGAGGAAATGGAAGTGTAAAAGTGTGTAGGAGGTAATGAGATGGCCTTATATAGGCTTGATTAATAAATTCATTAATTTGGGATTAATTGAGCATTAATTATTCTAATTATTTAGATTCAATCGAATTTTAATTAAACCTACTATAAAATTCTAAAAATTCTAATTAATACATAAATCAAGCCAATTTCTGAATCGGATGCCGATAAGGCCTTCAATTTGCAAACCGAAACGGAAACATGAACAAATCTTTCTACGTTAAACAGATATAAACACAAATAAGGCAATGTATGGTGCAAAATTTCACTTTAATTTCTTATTAGGCATAATTAAGAATGAATTAACGTTAATCATGGGTCGGGGTTGTTACAATTGGCCCTTTCTCTCTCCTCTCCCTTCAGTCCCAAATTCGCAGAATCTTACTATCCCTTCAATACACACCTTTGTTATGTATTTTTTGTTTGTCTTCTTTGCTAGAGTGAAAGTTTAATCAATATATATTTGTCCCTTGTTTTTTTTCTTTCTTTTTTTTGGATTGGTTTTTGTCCCCTATTTTGAACATATAAATTAGGGAAAAACTATAATTTCTCTTCTTTCTTTTTTTTAAGGATTTATTTCATAGTTTTGATATTTTTCCAGTCTATGAGGATGATTTTTGAGTTGCATAATGAGTGCATGCATATCCATATTCAAATCTGGGTCTTGGTTAATTTGTGATTTACTAATTTTGTGCTTTAACAATTCAATTTTTGATGCTTTGTTTTGGGTAATTTTCTCTCTCATTTCACTTATTTGATACAATGGTGGTTCAATTTTCAGTATATATATTGTCCCTTATTTTTTTGAGTTGCATAATGAGTGCATGCATATATATCAAATGACGAAAACGGTGTACAAGAATCTTGCTCTGGAGAAGTGAGAATAATTTGTCTATTTGACATATCTAAGAAAAATAACAATAATGCAAGAAATAAATTAATGCACTAATAAACTAACAATCAATATAAAATTAAACTAGACTAATAATAAATTAAGAAACTGAAAATTAAACCAACCATTGTATTAAATAAGTGAAACCAAGAGAGAAAATTACCCAAAACAAAGTAACTAGTCCACTCATGGATACAGTTAATGCGAAGGCTCATGCGAAGTTCCAAAGAAATGAAGACATTTTGGTGTATTTTCAAGTGAATCAAGTCAAGACATTAGTGGTTTAGTTTTTGGTCATTATGTTTTGTTTAAGGATGTACTGTGTTTTTGGTAATTATGTTTTGTTCAAGAATGCACTGTGTAATGCTTGCTATGCTGTGTAGTGCACAGATTTTTTATTACTAGTTGTATCTTTCTTTCTTTTTTTTGGCGGGGAGTTTGATTTTTTTGAGAAAAAAAAATGTGATTGGAAAGTTTATTGAATTAGTGACAAAACAGTGTACATCCCTCTCCATATATGAATTGGAATTTCATTTTTTGAGTAATAGATGCGAATTGGTATTTCGAGCTTGTTCGAGCTCGTTTATATTATCGAGAGCCAAGACGAGCCGAGCTCAAGCCTTTAAATTAGCTAACAAGCTGAGCTTGAACATAATTTCTGAAGCTCGAGCCGAGCTTAAGCTTTCCTCATTTTGACCGAGCCAAGCCTGAACATTTGAAAGCTCAACTCGGCTCGTCTCGTTTGCAGCCCTAACTATAACAGCAACAAATAGTGATAGTGTCCACACTAAGGGTACTACAAAAACAACATTAATATAACTTGAGATAGTAACAAAAGATGTGTTAACTTGTGATTTAGTAGAAATTATGGCACTTGACCAAGTAGAATGCCAAACAAGATTTATATGGCAAGCCCAAATAGTTGGGAGAGACAAGGCTTTTGTTGCCTCAATGATTTGAAAATAATATATACGAAAAGACAAATGATTTGTGTGTGAGTGAATTTCTGACCACACTGCCAACTCAGTATCCAGCTGGAGAACACTGGCAGAATAGGATTAGCCTGAATAACCTGCAACAGAAAGAAGAGACTCCGGTGGTAGTTCGTCCACCCGGGGGCACTCCGATGAGTAAATCAATAATCAAATATCTCTCAAAGATAATCAATAATGCTTAACTCACTGTTCTGAATATAAATTACGTACCTTCGACCCATCGGGGGTGCCTCTCTTTTATAGCTCATTCAATCCTAGTCCCAATAGAAGCCTAGCTTTAATGGATTACGGCTCTGCTTATCACGGACTCTCTAAGAGATAAAGATAGACTCCTAAGAGTATTATCCTTATCTATCTTTGAAGTCCTTCCTTATTCTAGGACTCATGTGCCTTATCCACTTAGCTTTGAATTCGATATCTTCGAGGTAACCTCGGCCTAGCCGGGATTACCTCGGCATCACGATCAGGACACGTGGCACCTCGGCTGACACGTCGGCGTCACCTTGGCCATGTGTTGGTGCTCTAAAAATATATCCCCACAACTGCCCCCTAGGTTCTATTACCTCGGCATTCTGAGATGATGGAACCTATATCAGTACTTGATTTCAGTACGTCGGCTAAAATTTCTCAGTCGAGATTATTATACAGGCCGACATGTCTGTTTTAAAGAACAAGAATTCCAAGAGCTCCCTCACGCATATAAGCTGTCAAGCATAATGACTCAACCCTTTAAGCCACGTGTTTTCCCCTTACTGGATCATACTCCGTACGCGCTTGTAAGTCGTCTCGCGTCTACATGCGCCGCTTGACAAATCCATCATTCTAGGCTCATCAATTCCGTTCTGCCGCCCTTTCGTGTTTTTGACAAAACTTTCTTTCTTCCCCCGTCTTTTCACTCTTCTCCATCGTTTCTGAGGCTTTCTCTCTCTTCCTAGCTTTTTCTTTCAATCCTCCATTGTTCAAGCTTTCCTAGCTTTGCAATTTGTTGTATTCGTCTTCTCCGGCGTGATTCTCACCACTTTATCGCTTCTGCAACCGTTGTCTGACTTCGGCGATCCTTACACCGGCTTTATTTTTTCTGGTAAACCACTGTTCCTCCTGGTTTTATTTCTTGTTGCTCTTCAAGAGTTTCTGCTTTATTACTTGTTGCCATTGTTGTTTTGCTAAAGTATTCAATTTATGAATCATGTATCTGGGTGTGTTTATTGCATGACTTTGCTTTTGCCCATGTCTTGAATACACACATTGCTCACAATTTTTTTGTACTTTTGCCACTATTCTTGGCCTTTATACCCTTGCACTCACTTCTGGCACAGTGTTCTTGATAGTTCATCACTGTTCTTGATTCTGAAACACATTCTTGCTTTTCTGTTTTCTGTGACTTTTCCAAATTCATGCCTTCAATCTTCGTTTCCATAGATCTAGGTTTGGGATTTGTTTGTAGAACCCACAAATTTTAGGAAAAACTGAAACGATTTCCCGTAGATTTTGTGTATTTTCAGGCTTGAGCCGAGGTCCCTAAAACCCTCCAAAATACTCCCATTGGAAATCCAACTCCTCCAGTTAAGCCGATATCATGGGTATGTGGAAGCATAGGGTAGACACCCTAACCAAGTTAAAGCACTTTAGGCGAGAATTTAACATCCCTGCCGATGTTCATCTGAGGTTGGCTAGGGAGGATGACTCTATCATGCCCACAACTGATTCTATGCCCTTTCCCGTTGTAGCCTTTATCGAGTGCGGACTTCGGCTCCCACTCAATATCCTTTTCCGTGAGATACTTCATTATTATAAGTTGAACCCGATACAGCTTGCCATCAACTCCTACCGAGTCATTAATGGCATAATAGCCTTAGCCAAACAAGAAAGCGCTAAGGTTACCTTAGCCAATATTCAATACTGCTACACCATGTGTGGCCTCAAAAAAGATACGGGCTATGTTTACTACCTCAAGCCGAGGTCCTGAGTACAAAATTGTTGCCGACCTCCCTGACTCCAACAAGAGAGCTGGGGATGATTATTTCATTACCTCGGGGAACTGGGAGTTCGCTCCAGACGAGGACCTCCATCTCTACCCTCTTCCTCGATCAGTTTTGTAGAGGGCAATGGTAAGAACCCTGTGTTCATACTAACTTGTTTTTAAAGTCTTCAATACTTTATTTGTTCTAATGCCTGTTTTCTCTTGCAGCTCTTCCTCGGCCACCAAAGGGCTTCCTTGATCTTTCTTTCCCAACAAAGACTTGAGAAAGCTGTTGGATCTGCTAGTCCTAGCGGAGAGCCCTTTGGTACTCAATTTCATTCCTACCTACAAGTCGGTTCTTCCCGACGTTCCAAAGAAGAAGAAGAAGAAGAGTTTGTCTCCTCCTTCTGCCACGACTCCTTAAGCTGCCTCCACATCTCAGCCAGATCAAGGATCGACTTCTGATCCAGCAGAACAACCATCTACCTCGGCTCCACAGCTGATCCCGCCATCTCAACGCCACCGATGATGCTGAATTGTTTTTGCCGTTGAGATGGGCCGCCAGAAAGCAGTTGCTAAGGACCTTTTGGCCAACATCCCAGCCACTATTGACGCTGAACCAGCACCATCGCAACCAAAGCAAAAACAAAAACAAAAAAGGATAAAGAAGGCTTAGGCCAAGGCAACGGTGACTCAGGTTGATACTGAGGACACCTTGCCAATCTCCAAATTGGCTGAGAGCGATAAGTCCCATTCTGCTGTCGAGAAGAGACCTGCCGAGGCCCAACCATCCGAGTCTAAACGATCAAAGAGGCCGAGGTCATCCGCCACAACCACCTCGAGGTCTCTAAAGCATGATTCCCCCTGGGCCCCCAAATCACACTGGAGGATAAGCTAGTTAAGGCTAGCGATAGTGCCGATGACATTAATGTCGCCGTCGCCCTTAGTACCGCTCTGCTCCTTCCCGGCGATCTCGACCGAAATGCCGAGATGAGCGAATGTGAGAACTATGCTCTGATGCTCCAGCGCTCTGTTCAAGTAAGTCTCTTTATTTGGTAATTTTTCTTTCTTTCTCTTCTTTTTATGCTTATAATATTTTCTAATAACTTTTGTTTACTTTCAGGCCATCCAACATGCTCATTCTTTCTCAGTGCAAGCCTTTGAGAATCGGAAGAAGCTGGCCGACAAGAAGAGGGAGGCTGCTAGTCTGTAAAAGACTAATAAAAACTTGCAATCAAACATGAAGACCTTGGAGGATCAAGCCGAGGCTGCTATCAAAGCACAAAATGACGCCGAAGAAAAGGCGAAATCCGCTGAGGCCTTCAAGAAGGTTCTCGAGGCCCAAAAAAGAGAGGCCGAGAAAAAGATGTCCCAGGCTCAGAAAGAACTTCAGGATGCCCTGGCCACAAAAGAGGCTGAAGTCAAGGCCGCCGACGAGAAGAGATATAATGAAAGGGTGGCCGATGTCACAGCGGATTACGAAAAACAAGTAAAGCAGGCATGCAACAAGGGTTTCACCCTTGGTTGGATGACTTTACTTAAAAAGCTCGAAATCGCCGATGACTCCCCCCTCAGGAACACCGACATCCTTCCTTTGCCATTCCCCCCAACTCCAAGCCAATCAGACGATGATTACGAGTGCAGGAGGAGGTTTTGGTGAGGAAGTCAAAGGAGGCTATTGGGGCCAAGTTCCCTACTCCAAATGAGCAAGTCCTGGACTTGACTCAGGATGAGGAGGTTCCCAAGGATGCTACACCCGAGAAGGCATCTTCGGACGTGCCTCTCGCCGACAAGAGCCTCGATCAAACCCTTCAAGAAATAGATGCCGAGCTCGCAGCTGGGAAGGCTGCCGAGATGTCCTCCCAGCAGTCTTCTGAACTTCAAACCCAACCCTCTGGTGGTGCTTAAGAATCTTGATTTTATATTTTTTCTTTTTTCTGTGCCTTGTACTTTTTCTTTCTTCTGGAACAATGCGAGTACTTCATGTGGCCGATGCGTCTTTTTTGAATATAAATACAACTGTTTCCTTCCAATGTTTGTATGCTCTTGTACTTGGAATATTTCTACATGTCTTTAATGTACACCTGAACTGTGTAATCTTCTCGGCAAAAACATAAGTGCTCACTTGAATACGACTTTGGTCTTTACTTGTAAATTTTTCACAAATTTCAACAAGTGTTTGACATGGTCTCAGTTAACTTCAACTTGTAAATTTTCTTAAACATGATCTCGGTTTAACTTCAACTTGTAAATTTTTCTCAAATTTAAACAAGTGTTAAACATAACCTTAGTTTAACTTCAACTTGTAAATTTTTCACAAATTTCAACAAGTGTTAAACATGATCTCGGTCTAAATTCAACTTTTAAATTTTTTACAAATTTTAACAAGTGTTAAACATGATCTCAGTCTAACTTCAACTTGTAAATTTTTCACAAATTTCAACAAGTGTTAGACATAACCTTAGTTTAACTTCAACTTGTAAATTTTTCACAAATTTCAACAAGTGTTAAACATGATCTCGGTCTAACTTCAACTTGTAAATTTTCACAAATTTCAACATGATCTCAGTTTAACTTCAACTTGTAAATTTTTCACAAATTTCAACAAATGTTAAACATGATCTCGGTCTAACTTCAACTTGTAAATTTTTCACAAATTTCAACAAGTGTTAAAACCGTTTTCCAACTCTCTACCCCCTAATGTGGACTGAAGTTCCACTTGGGTTCTCATTATACATGCATTCTGGAAACGTCGTTAACTATCATATCGGTCATGAAAAAATCAAGCTTTATTTATTACTTCGGCTAATAACAAAGAACAAGATAATTTAATGATAAAAAAACTTAAGATTGCAAGTATTCCAAGGCCTTGGCAACTCTTTGCCTTCATTATCTTCAAGTCGATATGCCCCATTTCCTAGTACCGAGATGATTCTATAGGGTCCTTCCCAATTTGGGCCAAGCTTGCCCTCTCTGGGATTCTTCTTGTTTGCTGACGACTTTTCTTAAGACAAGGTCACCGATTTGAAACTCCCTTGGGTTGACCTTTTTATTATAAGCTTTGGCAAGCTGCTGCTGGTATGCTGCGAGCTGAATTGCAACTTTCTCCCTTCTTTCTTCTAGAATAGCCAGATCTCGGGCTAAGAGTACATCATTAGTCCCGTTCTCTACTCCCTGGGTTCTGATCCCTGGGATGCCGACCTCCAACGGAATGACAGCTTCTGTGCCATAAGCCATGGCAAAAGGGGATTCCCCTGTTAATCTTCTCGGCGTAGTTCGATACGCCCAAAGTACACTGGGCAACTCATCCACCCGCTTTCCTTTTGCTGCCTGTAGCCTCTTCCTTATCCCATCCAGGATAATTTTGTTGGATGCTTCGACTTGTCTATTGCTTTAGGGAAAGCTTGGGGTTGAAAAGTAATTCTTGATTTTGAACTTTGCACAGAAGCTCTTGATTAGCTTACTGTCAAATTGTGTTCCGTTATCTGCAACTATTGCTCTTGGAATCCCAAACCGGGTGATGATATTCTTCCATATGAAGCTCTTCACATCCACATCTCGAATCTTGGCAAGGGGTTCAGCTTCTATCCACTTTGTGAAGTAGTCTGTTGCCACCATCAGGTACTTCCGTTGTCCAGTTGCTTGGGGGAGTTGTCCAACGAGATCCATGCCCCATTGGGCAAACGGCCAAGGACTAGATACTGGGTTTAGGTCTACTGCTGGTTGGTGTATCAGAGGTGCAAACCTTTGGCACTTTTCACACTTCTTCATATAGGTTCCTGTATCTTTCTGCATGTAGGGCCACCAATACCCCTGGGTAATGGCCCTATGGGCAAGTCATCTGCCCCCAGCGTGGCTTCCATATATTCCTTCGTGTATTTCGTATAAAAAATCTTCAATTTGTAAAGGATGCACACACCTCAAAAGGGGTCTAGTGAAGGATCTTCTGTAGAAATGTCCCTCTACTGTCAGATTGAATCTGGCCAACTTTAATCTGATCTTGTGTGCCTCTTTGTGATCATCTGGCAATTTTCCTTCTTTCAGGAATGAAACTATTGCATCCATCCAGCTTGGTCCCATGTCTACACACATTGCTTCACGCTCTGTGGTCAGTGGTTCGATGCTCGGGCCTGACAAGTAATCGACCATTATCGTCCTTGCCTTTCCAGGTTGTATTGCACTAGCCAGGTTGGCCAGGTCATCGGCATGGCTATTATCATCTCAGCTAACCTGCTGTAGTTGGTAATTCTGAAACAAGGCCACCAATCTGTCTACTTCCTTTGCGTATGCCGACATACGTTCATCTCGGGTTGCGAACTCGCTTATTGCTTAGTTGACTATAAGTTGAGAGTCACAAAAAACTATCACCTCATCTGCTTTTACTGCTACTGCCAGTTTTAGTCCTGCGATCAGTGCTTCATACTCTGCTTCATTATTTGAGGCCTTGAACCCCAAACGAATGGATTGTTCTAGTATCTGCCCATCTAGAGATACCAGTACTATTCCTGCCTCCGCTCTTTGTCGGTTTGAACTCCCATCAATAAACAGTCGAAAGGAGTCACCGCTGTAAATGCTACAGGGCCTTAGTTTTTCTTCTTCCCTTCGTTATGTTGCCCTCGGCTGGGCTCATTTTGCTTTCGTTTGAATATTTGTTCATCTCGGCTTGACGGAACCCGATGTACGATGGCTCCTGGAGTGAACTCGGCCACAAAGTCGGCCAAGACTTGGCCTTTGATCACCGTTTTGGGTCTGTACTCTAGGTCATACTACCCCAAGGCCACTGCCCATCTGGCTATTCTTCTTGTCAGATCTCCCTGTTGCAACAGGGACTTCAAAAGGTGTTCAGTTAGCACCACAATTATGTGTGCTTGAAAATAATGGTTCAGTTTCTTTGAAGCCATTACTAATGCCAGTGCCAACTTCTCAAGGGGTAAATACCTGATTTATGCATCAGCCAAGGTTTTGCTTACATAGTAAACAGCCCTTTGCTTCCCTTTTTCTTCTCGGATTACCACTGCGCTTACCACGTGTTCTGAAACTGCTAAGTATAGGAACAGCTCCTTCCCAAGTTCTGGATTTGAGAAAACTGGAGCCGTGGTCAAATACTTCTTTAAGTCGGCCAGGGCAACTTCGCACTCCTCTGTCCATAACAAGTCTGTGGCCTTCTTTACTAAGTTAAAGAAGGGTTTGCATTTGTCAAAGCTCCTGCTTATGAACCTATTCGATTTGCGACCTTTCGATCAACATCTGCACTGTTTTGCGGCGTTAGGCTCTTCAACTCAAGGATGGCCTTGATCGATCTGGTTGGCCTCAATACCCCTCGGTCACGGTATCCCAGAACTTACCAGATCCAACTCCAAATGCACACTTCGATGCATTGAGTCGGAGCCGATATGTTTTAAAGATGTCAAAGACTGCTTTTACGTCGGCCAGATGACCCTCAGGTTCCTTGGTCTTCACAACCATGTCGTCGATGTAGACTTCTACTGTTCTGCCAATTAAATGTTTGAACGTCTTGGTTACCAATCTCTGGTAAGTTGCTCATGTGTTCTTCAACCCAAAAAGCATCACTCTGTAGCAATACAGCCCTTTTGGGGTGATAAACGCAGTCTTCTCCTTATCTGGTGGGTCCATTGCTATCTGATGGTACCCCTTGTAGGCATCCAGGAAGCTCATCCTTCCATGTCCTGAAGTGGCATCCACCAGTTGGTTAATCTTTGGTAAAGGAAAACTGTCTTTGGGACAGGCTTTGTTCAAGCTGGTAAAGTCCACGCAGACCCTCCATTTACCATTTTTTTTCTTCACCACCACTGTATTTGATAGCCATGTCGAGTAATTTACCTCTCGAATGGCCCTGGCCTCCAGAAGTCTATCTACTTCCTCTTCCACTGCTTCAACGTGCATCAACGTCGGTCTTCTTGCTCGTTGGATTACAGGTTTGGTCGACCTATCAACGTTCAATTTATGGCGAGTGACCTCGGGGTCAATGCCAAGCATTTCGTAAGGCGTCCAAGCAAACACCTCAATATTTGCTCTCAAGAAAGCTTCCAACTCTTTTTCCTCTTCTTCGGCTAAGCCCGAGCCGAGAAAAAAGAAGCGTTCTTCATCTCCCTCCTGGACGAGGATTTTCTTCAGTGCTTCTTGACTCTTCTCGGTTGGCTCCTTGCCGACGTCCTCTAGGACTTCAACATCCTCATCTTCGATCTCTGCCTTCTCTGGTTCTCGTATGCTGTAGGTGGATTTCATTGCTGCCATGGAGCAATTCTTTGCCTGCAGCTGATCTCCTCTGACCTCCTCTATCCCATGCTCTGTTGGGAACCACAATAGTTGATGCAATGTTGAGGGAACAGCCCCTATTGCATGCAACCATGCCCTTCCCAAGATAATATTATAAGGGGAGGGTGTGTCGATTACGGTGAACTCGGTCTTTATCTTCTTCGTGCCAGCCTACACATCTAAGTTTGTTGCGCCCAACGGCCATGTCAGCGTTCCATTGAACCCAACTATTGGGCCATTGGATTGCTCCATATCGTCGAGGTGAAGGCCCAGCTCGTTGTAACATCTGACATACATGATGTCACATGAGTTGCCTTGGTCAATCAGGATACGCTTTACTGGGCACTCCCTAACCTGGAGGGATACTACCAAGACATCGTTGTGTGGATGTTGTACCATCTCAAGGCCGGCTTCAGTGAAGGACACCATCGGTCCCTGGTACTCATCAGCCCAAGGTCTTTTCTGCCGGACCTGGTACACATGCTGCAAGTGCTTTACCTTCTGGGTCTCCCCCTATATTTCGTTTTCGTTGACCTTTGAGTGGATTACATTGACTACCCAAGGTCCGCCTGTCTGCGGTTGCTGTGCTGGGAGAGGTGGAGCTGCTGGTGCTTGAGGAAGTCTTGCTTGCTCCTCCCTCGTTCTGGCCTCATCTACAAGGTCCCTTAAATGGCCCTACCTTACCAGGTGTGACTTTAGGGCTCTGCAACCCTGAGTCAGGTGCCCATCTTCATTATGGTAAGCACAATGCTTGCCAAGGCTCCTTTCCATAAATTCTCCTGGTACCCTATCTAGTGCTTTGAAATAGGGTTAGGTTCGGATTTTGTCCAGGACTTTGTGAATTGGAATTCGAAATACAATTGTGACTGCCTGTGCAGTTCTCAGCCCTATCTATTGCTTGTTGGATCCGTTGTTACCTCGGCCTTGCTTCGGCAAGCCGTTTGTTTTCTCTTGCTTTGTTGCCTTAATCCGTAGAGTGTCTTTCTTGGCTCTGGCGTATTTCTCAATTCTGGCCATGAGCTCCTCCATGCTTTTTGGCAATGTCTTTGCCAATGACTTTTGTAGTGCGCAATCCTCTTTCAGGCCGTTCTTGAAAGACACGACCTCCACCTCTTGGTTGCATTCGGGTATTCAGTTGAACACCTCATAATACCTTTTTGCGTAGGCCCTAAGGCCTTCATCCTCACTGATCCTCAGAGCCATCAAGGCGTCCACCCTTAATGTCTGCAATTTGTTCGTCACGAACCTGGCCACGAACATCTCAGCTAGGCTTTCCCAGGTCTTCACACTTCCCTTGGGCAATTTTTGAAACCAGTCCGATGCAATCTCCCCAAAGGATGAGGGGAACACTTTGCAGAGCAACGACTCATTCCCAGTATACAGTGCCATCGAGTTCAGGTATAATCCGATGTGAAAGTTGGGGTCCGACATACCATCGTATATCTGGAACCTCGGCATACTGAATCTTTTTGGGGCCTCAACTTTATCTAACTCTACCGAGAATGGTGTTCTCGGTTTAACTGTTGAAGTTACCGAGAATGGTGTTCTCGGTTTCTCTTGAGGTAATCTCTCAAGTCTTCTTTAGTCCGCCCAAGAGCTCGGCTATCTCCTGATTTTAGTCTCTTAGGTGCACTACTTTCAGCTTCGTTGTGAGCCCTTTTTGATCTTTCTCCGTTGGTCGCATCGAAGCACAACTCCTGCCTTTGAACATGCCGATGTTCTCTAGGGTTTGCCTCCTTGGTGCGATGTGTCCTTCGAGATTCTTTCCTTCTTGGCTCTCCTCGCCCGACCTCCCTTGAAGGCCGGTAAGAGAGTCTTTCGCTCCTAGCATGTTGGGAGGCTATAGGGATTGTTTTCTGCCCTTCCTTCTGGGCATGGACCGCTGGGATCGGCGTGTCCTACAGTGGGAACGGTGGCTGCATGACGTTATTTTGCATCATAAAATTGACGACCGATTACAGGTCTGCCAATTTATTTGCCATGGTCTTCACTTCGTCGTCCCTCCGTAGGCATCTTTCTTTCCATACCTGGAGGTCATCCTCGTAGTAGTAACCGCTTTGGTCCGTTCTTTTTGGTACATCGCCCTCCTGGCCGACGTCCTTTCCTCCGTGATTCTGGTCTTCATTGCAGTTGTCTTTTTCAACATCAAGGTCTGCCAATTGACGACCGATTGCAAGTCTGCCAATTTATTTGCCATGGTTTTCACTTCGTCGTCCCTCCGCAGACATCTTTCTTTCCATACCCAGAGGTCATCCTCGTTGTAGTAACTGCTTTGGTCCGTTCTCTTTGGTGTGTCGCCCTCCTAGCCGACGTCCTTTCCTCCGTGATTCTAGTCTTCATTGCAGTTGTCTTCTTCAACATCAAGGTCTACAGGTCTCCCACTCCCAACAGGAGTGTTATCCCCAATCTTCTCTTTACGTCGGTAAATGCGTTGGCCATCTATTCTTTTAAGTTCCTAGCAGTAGCTAAAATGTGTGAGTGAATTTCTGACCACACTGCCAACTCAGTATCCAACTAGAGAACACTGGCAGAATAGGATTAGCCCGAACAACCTGCAACAAAAAAAAGAGACTCCGACGGTGGTTCGTCCACCCGGGGGCACTCCGATGATTAAATCAGTAATTAAATATCTCTCAAAGATAATCAATAGTACTTAATTCATTGTTCTGAATATAAATTGCGTACCTTCGACCCATCGGGGGTGCCTCTCTTTTATAGCTCATTCTATCCTAGTCCTAATAAAAGCCGAGCTTCAATAGACTCTGGCTCAATGCTTATCCTGGACTCTCTAAGAAATAAAGATACTCCCTAAGAGTATTATCCTTATCTATGCTGAAGTCCTTTCTTATTCTAGGACTCCTGTGCCTTATCTACTTATCCCGGATTTTGATATCTTTAGAGGTAACCTCGGCCTAGCCGGGATTACCTCGGCGTCACGACCAGGACATGTGGCACCTCGGTTGACACGTCGGCGTCACCTTGGCCACGTGTTGATGCTCTAAAAATATATCCCCACAATTTGAATTCATTTTTGTTACCTCAATGCACATTCTTCACTCTTCTTGCAACGTGGTGATTGCTTGACGTGGAAAAAAATATATTATTCTACACAGAGTTGAGGACCACACTGCCCCAGCTCGTACGGTAATCCGGGTCTATAAAAATGATAAGGCCCACACTATGCTGAGCCCGATTGGGGTACAAAAAAGGTTTCTAAGCCCACTCACTAGCTAAGCTCATCGGCATTTTTTATGGGTCAAGTCAGGCCGATTTGTGGGCCAAAACTTGAAACCCAAACCCGTATCTCATAGGCAAACAGACAAGTCCAACCCGCAAGCTTGGTCCATCTGGTAAAGAATCAAGCTTACAATTTCATATTTAATTTTTGTTTTTGTTTTTTTTATATATATATTTTCTATCTGGCTTGTTGGCCGAGCTAGTAAATGAGTAGACGAGATATCTCTCATAGGCCAATGGGGTAGAACATCGGTCGGATAAAAGTCCATTAGTTGAGGAGGACTTTCGGGCCAATTGAAGGTTTTCGTGTTACTTATTATATTAAGTTTTGGAATTGTCCAATTAATATAAATGCATGTAAAGACTAATTATTGAGATATGCTCAAGTTTATCGATCATTTTTCTTTTTTTGTTATTAATTTGATTTTTTTATGATGAGTATCATTTAAAGTAACCATAATAAGTATCTGTAAAAGATGATAATGAAATCATATTTACATAAAAAAACAACAAATGATAGAGAATGGAGAGAGATAATATACAATTTATAAGAGAATATTTTAGCATAATTAAACATTTGAGGTGATAAATTACAAACACAAAAAAATTGTTAAAAAAAGTACAAAAATTTAGGAGAATATTTTAAATTTCAAAACAACAAATTGAAAAATATTAGTAGATGAGAAAATGTTAGATTATCAGCTAATTTGATTAGGTAGGAATGAAAGATAAGCAACATTCTTGATGTCAAAAAACACACAAGCAGATCATACCTTCATTATATATATGGGGACATATTTTGTGAATGACAACAAGTGGCCAAGGTTACACTGGAGTGTCAGCCGAGGTGCCACGTGTCTTGGTCATGTTGCCGAGGTGATCTCGGCTAAGCCGAGGTTATCTGCAGAGATATCAGAATTCGAGATGAGCGGATAAGGGACAAGATTCTTAGAATATGGGAGGATCTCAGTTTGGACAAAGATAAAGCTCTTAGGGAGTTTATCTCTATTTGGTTGGGAATCCAAGATGAGCATTGAAGCTAGGCTTCTACAAGGATCAAGTTAGTGCTGGCTATAATAGTAAGGCACCCTCGTGGGTCTAAGGTACACTTTTTGTATTCTGGCTAGTGAGTGAAGCACTATTTGCTATCTTTGATAGATAACTGAGCATTGACTTGATCGTCGGAGTGCCCCCAGGTAGACAAACCACCGCCGATATTCTTATCTTTCTGTGATAGGTTGTTCTATTCTGCATGTGCTCTCCTGCTGAGTTCCTGTTTGGCAGTGTGGTCGGAAATCAGCACCTATAATTTGGCACCGTTTGTGGGAAACATAAGGAGAATAGATGGCCAATGACGAGTAGAAAGAGAAGATTAGGGACGACATCCCCAGTGGGAGTGGGAAACACACCGATCCTAATATAGAGGAAGAGACCTGTAATGAAGAACCCCAGGAGCAAAATCCCGGGGAAAAGGACATCGGCCAAGAGGGAGACATTCCAAAGAAAGTATGTTGATGCGAGTATTACAACGAAAGTGACCTCTAAGTTTGGAAAGATAGATGCCTAAAGAAGGACGGCGAGATGAAGGGGATGGAAAACAAATTGGCAAACCTGCAATCGGTTGTCAATTTCATGATGTAAAACAACGTCATGCAGCCATCGTTCCCATTAGAGGACACGCCGATTCCAGTGGCCAAGAACGATGCCTAGAAAGGAGGGTAGAAAGCAATCCCTGTAGTCCCTCAGCATGATAGGGCAAATAAGCATTCTCATCGGCCGTCACGGGACGTCAGGCGAGGAGAATCGATGAGAGGAGAGTCTCAGAAGACACCTCATGCCAAGGAAACTTATGCCAAGGAACATCAGCATGTTCAGTGGAAGGAGCTTTGTTTTGACACGACGAATGGAGGGAGGTCCAAGAGGACTCATAACAACACCGGGAGTAGCGCACCAAAAAGACTGAAATCTGTTGACAGTCGAGCTCCTGGACAGACTAAAGAGGATTTAAGGGACTACCTCCAGAAGAAGCAACAAGATGCCAAGGTCATATTTCCGGTCAAGCCGAGAACGCCATTCTCAGTAGAGCTGGATAAGTTTGAGGCCCCAAAAAGGTTCCACATACTGAGATTCTAGATATACAACAGTAAATCTGATCCTAACTTTCACGTCAGTTTATATTTGAACTCAATGGCACTATATATCGGGAACGCACCGTTGCTCTGCAAGGTGTTCCCCTTATCCTTTGGAGAAATTGCATCAGATTGGTTTCATAAGTTGCCAAAAGGAACTGTGAAAAGTTGGAAAAGCCTGGCCGAGATGTTTGTAGCTAGGTTTGTTATAAACAAACTGTAGCCGTTAAGGATAGACTCCCTGATGGCTCTGAGAGTTGGCGAGGATGAAAGCCTCAGGGCTTATGCCAAAAGGTATTATGAGGTGTTTAATTGAATACCGGGGTGCAACCAAGAATTGGCGGTCGTATCTTTTAAGAACCACCTAGCGATGACTATTCGCTTGAAAGTCAGCAAAACGGCGCCAAAAAAGTATGGAGGAACTCATAGCCAAGATCGAGAAATATCACGAGGTGAAGAGGACACGCGAGGGACAAAGGAATCAAAACAGGAAAAGAAGCGGCTCCTCAGCGAGGCGAAGTATCTTGGATATAACGGGCAAGCAGGGTGAGGGCCTGGCGATCCTACCGTATTCTGGATTTCGGTTTATCAAGTTCTGGAAAGAATCAGGAACCAACTATATTACAAAGCGCCAGAAAAGGTTCCTGGCGAATTCATGGGAAGAAGCCTGGGAAAGCATTGTGCTTACCACAATAAAGATGGACACCTGACACAGGGTTGTAGAGCCCTAAGAGCACATTTGGAAGATCTAGTAAGACAAAGTCACTTAAGGTACCTAATAGATGAAGCCAGAACAAGGGAAGAGCAAGCAAGGTTGCCCCAAGCACCAGCAGCACCACCTCTACCAGTACCACAACCGCAAGCGGGCGGACCTTGAGTGATTAATGTGATTCACTCAAAGGTCAATGAGAATGAGGTACGTGGGGAGACTCAGAGGGTAAAGCACTTACAACATATGCATTAGGTCCAGCAAAAGAGGCCTAGGGCAGATGAATACCAAAGACCAATGGTGTCCTTTACTGAAGCTGACCTAGACATGGTGCAACATCCACACAACGATGCTCTGGTGATATCCCTCAAGATTGGAGAATGCTAGGTAAAGCGCTTTCTGATTGACCAAGGTAGCTCTTGTGACATCATGTACGTCAAATATTACAAGGAGCTCGGCCTTCATTGAGATGACTTGGAGCAGTCTAACAGTCCAATAGTCGGGTTCAATGGAACGCCGACATGGCCCCTAAGAGCAATAAGTTTGGAAGTGCAGGCAGACACCAAGAAGGTAAGTACAAAGTTCATAGTAATTGACACCCCCTCCCTTACAATGTTATCTTAGGGAGGTCATGGTTGTACACAATGAGGGTTGTTCCCTTAACACTGCACCAGCTGTTGCAGTTCCCAACAAAGCATGGGATTGAGGAGGTCAGAGGGGATCAAGTGCAGGCAAAGAATTACTCCATGGAAGCGATGAAATCTACCTGCAATGTACGAGAGGCAGAAATAGTAAAAATTGAGGACAAGGACATGGAGGTCCTGGATGACGTCTGCAAAGAGCCGGCCAGCAAAAGCGAGGAAGCCTTGAAAAAAGTTCTGGTCCAATAAGATAATGAAGAGCGCTTCTTCCTTCTTTGCTCAGAATTAGCCGAGGAAGAAGAAAGGGAGTTTGAAGTATTCTTGCGAGCAAACATAGAGGTGTTTTCCTGGACGCCCTACGAGATGCTTGGCATTGATCCCGAGGTCACATACCATATGCTCAACGTATATAGGTCGGCTAAACCAGTCATCCAATGAGCAAGGAGGCATGTTGATGCATGTTGAGGCTATTGAAGAGGAAGTGGACAGATTGTTGGAGAGTCCAGATCCTCGGCCGCACAATCCTGCCGCCATCCCTGCGGCACCTCCAAAATGACGTCATTTTGAGGGAAATTTCAATTTAAAAAAAAAAAACAAAGCAGAAATCAGACGAAAAACCAGAGGAGGAGAAAAATGAAGGAAAATGGGAGAAGAGGGGAGAAGAAGGTCACCCACCGCCATCGCCGCCCATCTGCTCCTCTCTGTCTCTTTCTCCTTCAACATTGAGGCTCCGATCCGGCCCCCCTCCGTCCTCTCTCTCTGCAAAAAAGACCCAAAAAGACTTAACAACCCACTCATCTCCCACCTTACTCTTCTTCTCTAATCGTTCATTCACTCCATCTTTGCCTGGTATCACAATCCAACTTTACAAAAAAAATAAATAAATAAGAAGAAGAAGCAGAAGAAGATTCACAACTTCAACATCAATTATACAAAGCTCAAAAATGAATTTGAAGATGTATTTGGAGTTCTAACCAAAGTTTAGATTATCAACCTATGAAAGAAAAAAAATTAGAACAAGTTAAAAATTATACAAACACATTCATCAACATTTATTAATTTACATTTATCTTCTAGTTTGACGTTTAAATTTTAAAATACAAAATCAATAGAAAAAACCCCAAAATCACTCGAAAAAAATTGGTAGTTTGAATTTTTCAACAAGAAATTGTAACTTGATTAAGAGAGAGAGAATTGAATCTGATGGCGATGCCTTGAATTCTTCTTTGAGTTCTTCTTGCCTCCACAGGATGGATTTAGAATTTGGGTTATAGGGCTTGTGGAGTGAATGAACGAACAAATCAAAAGAACATTTCACTTCGCACTACATACATATACATATATACCTATTTTTGATGAATCTCTGCTCAATGGCCGCCAAACACAAGATGTCGTTAGCTGTCCTCTATTTCTTCTTCCCCTCTGGTTTCTGGGTTTGATTTTGGTCCCCCTCCGTCCTCGCTCTCTTCTTTCCCTCTGATTTCTGCTCTATTTTTTTTTTTTAAATTGAAATTTCCTCCAAAACGACGTCATTTTGGGGGTGCCGCAGGGATGGCGGCAAGATTGTGTGGCCGAGGATCCGGACTCATTGTTGGAGGCCAGAGCCATTCGGGAGGTAAACTACCCAACTTGGTTGTCAAACACAGTTGTTGTAAAAAAGAAGAATGGGAAGTGGAGGTGCGTGTGGACTTTACCAACTGAATAAAATTTGGTCCCAAAACACTTCCTCCCCAAGATCGATCAATTAGTGGATGCCACTTCAGGGCACAGAAGGATGAGCTTCTTAGACACTTATAGGGGGTACCATCAGATAGCCATGTACCCCCCTGACGACGAGAAGACTGCATTTATCACCCCAAAATGGCTGTATTGCTATAGAGTGATACCTTTTGGGTTGAAAAATGCAGGAGCAACTTACCAGAGATTGGTGACCAAGATATTCAGACATCTAATTGGAAAAACAGTGGAAGTATACATTGATGACATGGTCGTGAAGACCAAAGAACCTGAGGATCATCTGGCTGAGTTGAAGGCAATTTTCGACATCCTTAGAACATATCAGCTCCGACTCAATGCTTCGAAATGTGCATTTGGAGTGGGGTCTGGTTAGTTCTTGGGATACTTGGTTACCATAAGGGGCATTAAGGCAAGCCCAGATCAAATCAAGGCCATCCTGGATTTGAAAAGCCCAACGTCAGCAAAACAAGTGTAGGTGTTGACTGAAAGGACCGCAGCCTTGGACAGGTTTATAAGCAGAAGCTCAGATAAGTGTAAACTATTTTTCAGTCTGTTGAAAAAGGCCACAAATTTCTTGTGGACAGAGGAATGTGAAGTGGCCTTGGCCGACTTAAAAAGATACCTGACAACAACTCCAGTTCTGTCAAATCCAGTACCTAGAGATGAGCTATTCTTATACTTGGCGGTTTCAGAGCATACAGTAAGTGCAGTGATAATCAGAGAAGAGAAGGAAGAACAAAAGGCAGTATACTATGTGAGTAAAACCCTATCAAGCCTAGAGACCAGGTATTTACCCCTGGAGAAATTGACATTGGCCTTAATTATGGCCTCAAAGAAGTTGACCATTATTTCCAAGCCCACAAGATTGTGGTATTGACTAAGCACCCCTTGAAGTCCCTACTGCATTGAAGAGATCTAATAGGCAGGGTGGCCAAATAGGCAGCGGTATTAGGCTAATACAATTTAGAGTTCAGACCCAGAACAGCAATCAAAGGCCAGGTTTTGGCCAACTTCATGGCCGAGTTCACACCTGGAGCCATCCCACGTCGAGCTCCGATGAGCTGCAGCTTAGGGTGTCTAGGGGAACAAAAAGAGACCCAGCTGGGAATGAAAAACCCCTCAGCAGAGCAAAAGAAAGCAAAAAAACTCAAGCCCTGCGATATTTATATCGGCGACTCCTTCCGCCTGTTTGTTGATGGGAGTTCAAACCGTCAAAGGGCAAGGGTAGGAGTAGTGCTAATATCACCAGATGGGCAGATGTTAGAACAATCTATTCATTTGGGGTTTAAGGCCTCAAATAATGAAACAGAATATGAAGCACTGATCGCAGGATTGAAGTTGGCAATAGCCATGGAAGCCGATGAGGTGGTAGTCTTCTATGACTCGGCTTATTGTGAACGAACTCTGATGAGTATCTCCGAGATGAGAGAATGATAGCCTATGTTGTTAGCCTTATTTCAGGATTGTCGATTACAGCAAGTTAACCGAGATGATAATAGCCATGCCAATGCCTTGGCTAACCTGGCTAGTGCAATGAAATCAGAGGAGGCAAGGACAATAATGGTTGATTATTTGTCAGGCCCAAGTGTGGAACCACTAATCATAGAGTATGAAGCAATATGTGCGAAGATGGGTCCAAGTTAGATGGATGTAATAGTGATGTTTCTCAGGGATAGGAAACTATCAAACGATCTCAAAAAGGCACACAAGAATAGACTGAAGTCGACTAGATTTAGCCTAACAGCAGAGAGACATCTCTATAGAAGATCTTTTACTGGTCCCCTTTTGAGGTGTGTGCATCCCTCCCAGGTTGAAGACTTCTTGTACGAAATACACGAAGGGGTGTATGGAAGCCATGCTGGGGGCAGGTCACTTGCTCATAGGGCCATTACTCAGAATCTTGGTGGCCTACATGCAAAAGGATATTGAAGCCTATGTTAGAAAGTGTGAGATGTGTTCAAGGTTAGCGCCTTTGATACATCAACCAGCAGCAGATTTGAACCCAGTGTCCAGCCCTTGGCCATTTGCCCAATGGGGCATGGATCTTGTTGGACAACTACCCAAAGCAACTGGACAAAAGAAGTTTCTGCTGTAGCAACTGACTATTTCACAAAGTGGGTAAAAGTTGAACTCCTTGCGAATATTCGAGACACTGATGTAAAGAACTTCATATGGAAGAACATCTTCAGTAGGTTTGGGATCCCAAGGGCAATAATAGCAAACAATGGTACACAATTTGATAGTAAGCTAATCAAAAGCTTCTGTGCAAAGTACAAAATCAAGAACTATTACTCCACTCCAAGTTTCCCTTAGAGTAATGGTCAAGCAGAAACATCCAACAAGACTATCTTGGATGGGATCATGAAGAGGCTGGAAGCAGCAAAGGGAAAATGGGTGGAAGAGTTGCCCAATGTACTCTTGGCATATCGGACTACGCCAAGAAGATCAACTGGAGAATCCCCATTTGCCATGGCTTATGGCATAGAAGCAGTTATCCCACTAGAAGTCGGCATCCTAGGGATCAGAACCCAAGGAGTAGAGAATGGGACTAACGAGGCATTCCTGGCCCGAGATCTAGACCTACTTGAGGAGAAAAGGGAGAGAGCAGCAATTGGGCTGGGGGCATACCAACAACAACTTACTAGGGCTTATAATAAAAAAGTCAATCCAAAAGAGTTCAAAGTTAGGGACCTGGTGCTAAGGAAAATGGTCGGCAACAAAAAGGATCCTAGGGAGGGAAAGTTGGGCCCAAATTGGGAAGGGCCTTATAGAATCATCTTGGTCGCTAACAATGGGGCATATCAGCTTGAGGACAGTGAAGGCAAAGAGTTGCCAAGACCCTAGAACACTTGCAACTTAAAGTTTTTCTATCATTAGACTTTTTTGTTTTTTGAAATTTATGTCATAATTTTCTTAGCTGAGATAGTAATAAAATTTTAGCTTGATTTTTTAAGAATTTGAAAATTGTGTGATTGGACTGACTAGTCCTATGGCGATGTTTCTAATTGAAACATGACGAATAACTTAGACTTATTATATGGCAGAGTTGAATTATACTTGCATATAATAGAGTTGAACTAAGTTGGCGATGTTTCTAATTGAAACATGACAAATAACTTAGACTTGTTATATGGCAGAGTTGAATTATGCTTGCATATAATAGAGTTGAACTAAGTTGGCGATGTTTCTGATTGAAACATGACGAATAACTTACACTTATTGTACAGCAGAGTTGAATTATACTTGCATATAATAGAGTTAAACTAAGTAGAATTGAAATTAGACTTGCTACATCAGCAGAATTAAACTCGGAATGGAACTAAATGCATTTCAATTAGATTACCAAAGAAACCAAGGTTGAGAACCTCGGCTAGTCTGTGTGTGAATTTGACTTTGGCGAAAGATTATACGTGCTTAATGTAAACATAAGTGAAACTTAGGTTCACATTAGAGGGCAGAGAGCTAGAGAATGATGAATAAAAATTTGAAATGCTTGGGACTTGTTGAAATTTTATAGACAAAATTTACAAGTCAGAATGGGCTTAATACTTATTGAAATTTCAGAAAAATTTACAAGTTGAAGTTAGCCGAGGTTATATTAGAAAAAGTATCCGAGATACATAATTGCCGAGATGGCCAACCAGGTTGCCAGGCTTGGAAAGGGTAGAAGGAAGAAGATTTGATAGAATATAGCATGTGAAAGTAAAAAAGCAATACTGAATAACACTTGTAAAAATATTTTGATATTTTTTAAGTGTTAGCCGAGAAAAACATTTAAGATTTGTATCCGAGATATTGTGTCCCAAAGTCATCAAACAGCTAAGTTATACTTTGAAGGAATGCAATAATATTCTAAGTATGAAAGCGTGAAAGGCATGAGAGAAAGCAACAAAACCTACAAACATTTAACACTTAGAAGAAAGAATAAGACTTGCATTCAAACAAGATTAGTTGTTCAGTTACAAAAAGGGCACTCTGACCAAATTGCAAACTAAACATTGTTCATACAAAGTAGAAGAACAAAACAAAGAAAAAATATCCTAAGTGTTAGGATTGGTTTGGGATTGCTCAACTTCGGCTAATAGAGTCTTATTGGCCTCAGTTGGCAGTAGTGCATTTTTTTCCGCCGCTATTTTGACATCTATCTCGAGTAAAGTCTGGTCCCAAATCCGTTCGGTGCACTGGACCTTAGCTTCAGATGTGGTTGGTTTGGGGGAGATGCCCTTGGAATCCAAGTCATCCTCCTCATCTTGAGTCAAGTTTATTTGCTCATTGAGGGTGGGAGACTTGGCATCAGTGGCAGCCTTCTCCTCCACTTCATCGGATTCACCATCCTCGGCATCATCTTCGGGCTCTGGAGGGAAAGGCACTTGAAACTGATTGATGTCTCGGAGGTCGGAGTCCATGGGAACAGACAACTTGTTAAGCGCCACCATCCAACCAAGGTGGTAACCTCAGTTGCAAGCTAGGCTGACTTGCTGTTTATATTGGTCGCGGACGGCAGCTTGCCCCTCTTTGAAAGCTTTTTCATCGGCCGCCTTGACATCGGCTTCCTTTGAGTCAAGGGCCTCTTGAAGCTTGGCCTCTAGGTCAACTACCTTGGCCTTGACAGCCGCAAGATCAACTCTGGCGACCTCGGCTTCATCTTCAGCCAATTTGGCTTTTTTCTCGACCAAATTCTGAGCAGCTTTGGCATCCTTAGCTTGGTCCATGAGAGCTCGATTGTTGGCCTCAGCTTTATTGAGTGAGGATAGGAGTTTGGCAACTTCCTTGGTCTTCCTTGCTAACTTCTTCCTTGTCATCTCGGTCTTGACAACATATGAGTGAGCATGCTAAATAGCCTGCAAGAAATAAAACAGATTAGTGAGATTTTACTATAGAAAGAAATGTAAAAGAATAAGTAAAAGAGGATTACCAAAACCGAGTATTGCATCATGATAGCAAAGTTCTCATACTCATACAACTCAACCATGCGGTTCACATCTTCTGGCAAAAGAACAGTCGTTGACAAGGCTGCGCCGACTTCAAGATTCGTTGCAC
The DNA here is from genome assembly GCA_025200525.1 of Camellia lanceoleosa. Taxonomy (NCBI): domain Eukaryota; kingdom Viridiplantae; phylum Streptophyta; class Magnoliopsida; order Ericales; family Theaceae; genus Camellia; species Camellia lanceoleosa. Next base: position 146,500,464 of record CM045764.1, on the reverse strand, counting down.
TGTCACCGACTGTTAAGGGTCTATCGTCCACCGTAACCTCGGGCGCCCAGGTCATGGTGCGAGGATAGCTACTGCCTTTGGGGTGATCGGATCTCGGCGTTTTGGCCAGTGGGGCATCGGATTATAGGGCCTCGGCTGGCCTTTTGTCGGTGGAAGGGGCGCTTTTTTCGGCCTTGGCTAGTTTAGAAATTGGCACAGTGTCCTCAGAATCAATCTCAGTCACTGTGGCCTTTGCTTTGGCTTTCTTCATCCTTTTTGGCTTTGGATTTGGTTGGGATAGAGAGGACGAGGATTGCACCGTCACAACCCTGGAGATGTTGGCAAGAAGGTCTTCAACAACTGCCGGTTCTGACCTATCTAGATTAGCGATGGGCGTAACTTTAGTGCCAAAGTGTATGGTTGGAATGGCAGTAGAAGGGTTGGATGGGTCGAACATCGGTGTGTTAGAACCTCGGCGTATGCGGCTTCAAGTCCTCCCAGCTGGAGCGTTGGCAGGAACTCGGCGACGGCGTTGGTGCTAATGTGGTGGAATCAATTAGGGAGCAGAGGTGGATGGTTGCTCCACAGGACTAGAGGTAGATCCTTGATCTGGCCTTAATGATGATTCAGCTTATGAAGTTGTAGCGGAATGAGGGGTCTTGCTCTTCTTGGAGCGTCAGGCGGTCTTGGTTGTAAGTCGGGATATAATTAAGCGATGAGGGGCTTTGCCTTTGGTCAATTGGCAAATCAATGACCTCTTAAGGTCTTCTTGGGGAAGAAGGTTTTGCGAAAATCCTTTGATAGCTAGGGAGAGCTGCAAGTACAAAATTCAAACATTAGCACGAGATAAAGGAAATAAAATGATGAGTCTTAAGCGAAAATTTGACACTTAATTCTTACCTTCATCCTCTTTAAACACCGATCGGCGCAGAGGATAGAAATGAAGGTCGTCGTCAGGTGCAAATTCCTAGTTGTCAGAGATGATGAAGTAATCATCTCCAGCAACTTTGTTGGAGTCTGGGAGGTTGGCTATGAGTTTGTAGGCTGTGGATCTCGGCTTCAGATAATAAATATAGCCTTTTTAGGATTTTAGGCCACATGGTATAACAATATTAGATATCGACTAGTGTTATTCTAGCATTTTCTTAGCTAGCTAGAGCAATTATGCCATTGATTACCCTATATGAGTTGATAGCTAACTGCACAAGGTTGAGCTTATAGTAGTGGAGGACCTCCCTAAAGAGGATGCTTAGGGGAAACCGAAGTCCACACTCTATAAAGGCTACTACTAGAAAAGGCATGAATCCCCATCAGGCATGAATCCCCAGCCAACCTGAGGTGAACATCGGCTAGGATAGAGGACTCTCGACGGAAGTATCTCAGTTTTTCTGGGGTATCTACCCTTTACCTGAACATACCCATGATGTTGGCTAAAGGAAGAAGGTGCAAGATTTCACAGGAAAGTGGTTGATGTGGGTTTGAAGGACCTCGGCTAAACCCTAAACGGGAACTGGGGCAAGGGTATTTCAAGATCTAGGGGAGTTTGTTTCAATTTTCCTAAGTATGTGATTTCTCTATCAAAACACAAGCCTAAATCTATATGGAAACATGAATCAATGGCAAGAATATGGAAATAAGCAAGAAAAACAGAAAGATGAAGATGATTTAGAACCAAGAAGGATTCAGAGAAAAAAAAAAAAAACAACAACAGTCAAGACTCAAGTAAACAGAAAATCAAGAACACTGAGTAAGTGTGTGCAAATGTGCAAAGGCCAAGAACAGTGGCAAAGTTGTTAAAAATTTCAAATTTATGAACACTACGAATCACATACAATGTACAAAGAATAAAGGGGTATCCTGAACAGCATATAGCAACAAGATTCGTGCAAATGGGCAACACAGACTAACATTCAAGAGGCATAATGACAAATTACGAACAGAAAACAGATTCAAGAATTGATTCATGATCAAAGGAGAAAGCAGTACAACCATAAAAACAAATTCAGCGATAATGGAATAAGTATACAAGGAAAATATACAAAGTAATGAAAGGCTGAAGACTAAAATCGAAAGAAATAAAGAACTTACCAATTGGGGCCGAGATCGAGGACACCGGTTTAAGTTTTGCCGGAATCAAACAGTGACAATGGGTGAAGTAGGACGGTAAATGCTTTGCCGGAGAAGGTGAACAGTGATTGAGAAGAGCTTTGAAGATCTGAAAATGACGGTTTGAGAAATTTTTCAAAGAGAAAGGTTCTAAGCGAGAGAGAAAATGTTTTTCCAAAAGTGAAGAGGCGGAGAGAGGTAGGAGTTTTGTTAAAAGCATAAGGTGGCAAAGCATAAATGATATGCCTTGGATGATGTATCTGTCGAGGCGGCGTCTTGTGACGACATGACCTGATGGCATGTGTCAGGTACGAATCAATGAGAAAAGGATAAAACGGTTGAGAAAACCGTGCGTGACAGCTTATGCACAGATAGAACTCTTGGAGTTCTTGATTTAATGAAGCAAAAACCTTAGCTAGGGAAACGGTCCTGGTTAAGGAACTTGAAAACTTGGTTCTTGGTTCTTGGTCATTGATAAATTGGACTGCAGAATCTTGGTCATGTCAAGCCGACGTGTGATTATCTCAATCATGAAGGATAGAGTAGGTCTTAGCCGGCGTGCTATGCGGACAAACGATGTAGGTTCCATCACCTCAGGATGCCGAGATAATAGAACCTACAGGGCAGTTGTGGGGACATATTTTGTGAATGACAACACATGGCCAAGGTGGCACCGGAGTGTCAACCGAGGTGCCACGTGTCTTGGTCATGTTGCCGAGATGATCTTGGCTAAGCCAAGGTTATCTACGGAGATATCGGAATCCGAGATGAGCGGATGCGAGACAAGAGTCCTAGATTGGAAAAGGACCTCAGTTTGGATAAAGATAAAACTCTTAGGGAGTTTTTCTCTATATGGCTGGAAATCCAAGATAAGCATTGAGCCAGAGTCCATTGAAGCTAGGCTTCTACAGGGATCAGGTAGTGCTGGCTATAAAAGTAAGGCACCCCAGTGGGTCTAAGGTATGCTTTTTGTATTCTAGTTAATAAGTGAAACACTATTTGCTATCTTTGAGAGATAACTGAGTACCAACTTGATTGTCGGAGTGCCCCGGGTGGACGAACCACCGCCGGTATTCTTATCTTTCTGTGACAAGTTGTTCGGGCGTAGTCTATTCTTTCTGTGCTCTCCTGCTGAGTTCCTATTTGGCAGTGTGGTCAGAAATCAACACCCACAATATATATAGAGAAAATTAATTGAGGATTTGTATTTAATTGAATGATCATCTTTTTTTCTCTTTTTAAATTACAAGCTAGCCAGAACACAACTGTTGAAAAAAAGAGAAAGTGGTTCTATTCATATTTCACAAAACAGCGCTAGTAATTACATTTTCCATTTTAGGTTGCATAGATGTTGTCAGTGGAGCTTGAAGAAGGCCATGAGAGGATCATAAACAACTTGGTTTGCATTTACACCGAAAACAAAATCAGCAAGTGCATACTCTTCCACGAAGCTATTACAAGCTTATCGGTCGTGGTCTTTGAGAGTGTCTAGCAATGTCGCACATCCTTCACATCTGAAAGCAAGTCACGCCCTCCATACCCCATGAAAAAGAGGTCCTTTGGGATCTTGCCATGTCGTATCTTTGGAGGAGTTAGGCGCCCATAGTGTTTTTGTTGTCATCTTCATTTCCATAATCATACATGGCTATGGTCCCTTTTCAAATCACTACACAAGATCCACAAACCCACAAAAGTATGGTTTTAAAAGAATTATGGATTGGCCTAATGACAACTCAATGTATTGTCATTAAGGTGAAGAAAATATTTTTTTTTAAATTGTGAATACTAAGGTATTTTTTACACATTTTCATGCAATTTTTAGGCAGATGATAGTATTTTTCAAGAATTATGACCAATAAAAAGAAAATAAACTTTCAAGTTTCTCCTTCTCAACTTCCATCATAAAAAGTACGGATCTTACATCTTCAAAATCTCATCTTTCATCTCAATGCACTCGGTTATATAGGATCACTCAAAAATCCGGTGTTTTCTTAATATATTGGAGGAGAAAAGTTTGGGAATAGAGGATCTGGCCTAATTGAAACAAGTTGATCAACCAAATTAATCTTGAAAATCCAAATTTATTATGATCATAGAACTACTTGCTTTTCTAAGGAAAATTTTATTGCCAAGGATGTTTGGTAGCTTAAATGGTTCATTCATTTTAGGTGATCTTAAAGAAACTTACTACGAGCAAGATGGATGAGGTTCCTTGTATTTGTTGGTGCAATGCATCTTGAAGAAGAACATCTATCGTGGAAGAATTCACCTTGACAAGCCTACTTTTTAAAAATTTCAAAAGCTTAGTTAGAACTAAGAAGCGGAGAGAATTGTGTTTTCCAAGTCTAGATGCTAATGAGCAAGTAGTTCAAAAGATAGATATTTACCAGTCAAAGCAACCATTAAGTCGAACAATTCATGCGTTTTGTTCTGATTTCTCCCACAAGATTGTAGCATGACTTCACTATTCACTCTTAAAAACATTAGATCGATTTTTGTGACACTCAACCTCTTTGTGTTTCTTTTGAAAGTATCAAGAAGATATTGAAATTAAACAAATTTGAAGTTGTATATGTTCATTAAATTAACCACATGCACTTTTCCAAATTTTTTAAATTTAAGGTGTTTAATCATGGTCATATTATTTAAGTTGTTCAACCGAGAAAATTTTCGAATATGTTAATAGTTAAAATAATATTGTCATTTCTCACCCTCCTGGAAGAAATTCATGGAGACCCAACCAATACAAGTCCTACAAAAAATAAAAAACAAAACAACACAAAAACAAAAACAAAAACAAAAACAAACAAACAAACAAACAAACAGAGAGATTAAGAAATAATACAATGAGCAAACTCTTCTTCAATTTCTTCGAATTCAAAATAAAGCAAGAAATTTTGCGTTGCTTCAACGAGAAAAGAATCGTGACTGACTCTTGCAAGTTGGTCGATGTCTGAACCAAGTAAGCAATGGGGCATAGCATAGCAGCTGACCTTAACATGTTCAATAAATTTTCTTGGGAAAATGTTGCAAGAACCATCAAAGTTCCCTAAGAAGTAGAATGAAAGAGAAAAGTCAAGTAGCTTCTTTATCTCAAAAAATCATAGAACTTGGTGCGTAAACCTTTGCAATTTGCCACTTTATTAAATTTTTGTAAATATAAACTGAAAACTGAAGATGAAATGTCTACCAAACAGGCCCTAAATGTTTAATTTTGCAAAAATCTTCTCTGATTAATTTTTTGTTATTTTTCTCTCCTCTCATTTCTCGCTCTATTTCTCCTTTTGTGTGTATGCATTCTAATGTAATTTCATCCTTATCTTTCATAGAGGCATGTAATGGTATTTTAAATTATGACGATCATCACGTTCCAAAATTAAACATAAAATCAAATTAATAATAAAAAAATATGAGTCATTAACTCAGGCATAACTCTAACATAGAATTGTGAAATCGTGCTGATGGTTAATCGTAAAAACTTAATCTTGCTCTTGTGAGCCAAAATCCTGACTCCACCAATGAAAACAAGTAGTCGCAAAAAGATGGTGACTTACCAAGGAGTGCCCAACATAGTGCAGGTCCTGCTCTGTCTGATCATGAACATACTCGAAAAATGCAGGAAGATCATAAGCCGCTAATTCGTCCCACGACCAATCCCAGCAAGCCTGCAATGCAATGGATATCACAAAAATGTTTAAGAGGTGTCTTAAATATATTACATACTTAAGACAATCATTCAAATTAATGAAGAGAAACCGGGTCGTTGGCACTAAGTGATGTGTGTCCACTGCTATATTAAGTCCCATGAGTGTTGGCGAGCCAAACGTCAAACCCCTCATCGGCCAATATGAATGCCAATGATTCATCTGGAGAGTTCAACAGCCATGCTGCAGCATCCTGCATTGCCACGAACACCACCACTAGTTAATATTAATTTCTTCACTCATTTCTCTGTCAATTTGATTTGCAAACAAGTCGAATAAATTGCTGTGTGAAATGTAGTTACTATCAAGATCCCATGCTGCAAAAGAACAGGTGGTTTGTTCGATTTCTTGCAGACCTCTTTTGGAATCCTCTGCGAGCTAAGAATATAACCATCTTTTTTGTCTGAAACTCATCAAAAGTCATGTAGTGCGAGTAAATGCCATAATTCAAAGAACATTGTAAGTCTATGCTCCGTTTGTTTTGAAAACTTTCCTATATTTTAAGTGTATGTAGCGAAGCGATAGTTGATAGAAAATATTTTCGTAGTTATGAAAACAAACTAGGGCAAGAAAACATTCCGTTTTACTTTCAAAACATTTTTCAGACTAAATTCTTATCAACCACACACTACCACCACCACCACTCCACCCCTGCTCTACCACTATCGCCACGGACCCACCACTACTATAAGACCATTACATTAGTTTCAAAATCACAACTACAAAAAATATATATATTTTTTGTAAGAAATGTTTTTGGCCAAAACAGATATGCTGATGCGGAGTATCATACAGTGTGTTCTTCACAAACATAGCCTTGTGTGTCCACCATTGATTTGTAGGATAATTTTCACTGTATTTAAATTAAATAATTCTGTTTGGGTACTAAACGACAAACAGAATATAAAAAAAAAAAAATAGGAAAGGAGAATGAATGTTTGATTACAAAAAATCAAACTAGAAAAAGAATTAAATAAATAAAAACAAATTTTATTTTGTTACAAAAACAAAATTAAAATCTGATTTAAATAAATAAAAATAAAACAGTAAATAAATAAATAACTTACTTGATTAATATCTTGAATATTATTCTGATCAAGTCCAGTGTTCGACATTGTGTCCTTAAGACAGATTCGTCCTCTCCACGGTGCTTTCAGAATATAGACATCTATCTCTCAGGATGAAATGATCAACAACGAATAAATGCAGCATTATAATTTATTCGTATAACGAACACACTAAGTGTATATATTCTTTCTGACAGAAAACTAATGCAACAATATGAAGAGAATAAATTTGTAGAAGAGAAGAATGAATTTTCTGAATGAAAACATCAAATGAAGGCTGCCTATTTATAGATGTGCCATTGGTTTTGAATTAAACAGGTGCAAACCTATTTTGAACAGGTATGAAACCTGTTTGGTTTTGAATTAAACAGATTTAAATCTGTTGGGTTCAAAATTCAAACAAATAAAACCGTAGAGCCCTGTTTGCGTGTAGAAAAAAATCGGAACAGATTAATTTGTATTCTAGGACAGATTTTATTTTAAACAATAAAATTAAATCCAAATGTTTTTTGCCCAAAAAGATTAGTATTGGGCTGGAGAAGCCTAATCCAACCTCACACCACGCACTTGACCACTGAGCCGGGATGGCGTGGCACTGTGTGTAGTGATTTTTGGGTCCAATGGGTCTAGCCCATAACCTCCCTCTCTACAAAACTTGGATACCCCTTGGGGCACACTCCAAGTTCCAATCTCATGCCTTATAAATCCATTCAAAACTTCCCACCAAATCAATGTGGGCAAGCCATTTTCCAACCTTAAGGAATTTCCACCAAAACTCCATTTTCATGGAGCTCACTTTGGCTTCAATTTCCCATTCACCTAATAATGGTTTTGAGCAACCAAATATACCACATGAATCACAACGCGGCATAGAACGCGTTACCACTTAGACCCGCCAAATTTGACGCACGGGTCCCACCTAAATAATAGACCAAAGTTAGGAAAAATTCTATTTTTACCCAGAATTTTCCAAACCATTTCTAACAATCCCCCACATGAATAGAATTTGATGACAACGGAAATGCAACAATATGCAAACTTTGTCGAAAGAGTATAAGTCGAAAATATCTTGCATCAGGATAGGTAGTTTTCGGCCTTAAACCTTCCCTAGTGATAACCTATCGGACTTACTAGCTAACCATTGTACGCGATGCCTTGAATTGTTCAGTCGTTTGTATAAGCCAAGACAATAGATTTCACACAAAATATCTTCTAACACATCGTGGTTCTCCTTTGTTGTGTTCATTTTGTTGAACATACGGTTTTCATGAGTGTTTCTAGAGAATTTAGCCTCTTCATTCTCATAGAACCGGCCCCAGTTCGACACTTATATAAGTGATTCTTATTATGAATATCTCCTTATACTCGTCTTAATTTTATGCCTAAATCAAGATATAAGTAATCATTAAAAGCAAAGCTTATCCTTATACCCCTGCATACAACATATGTTGCAGATATCACTCTCACCATAGGAATGGGTAGGGAATTTAAATCCCTTGGTGATTTCTGGCAAGTCACACATAACTTAGTTGTCCCTTTGAACTTAGTTCTTGGGATCTCTAGTCATATAAGTAGGGTTACCATTATGATGACTCTTATGTAATAGGCTTTAATCCCATCCCCTTCAATAAACTATACACTTGCTCTTTTGTCAAACCTTTTATTAACGAATCCGCAGTACTCTCTTTAGATTTTATATAATCTATTGAGATTATTCCATTTGACAATAATTGCCTTACGGTATTATGTCGATGACGAATATGTCGTGACTTACCGTTATACATATGATTATGTGCCCTGCCTATTGCCGATTGACTATCACAATAAATGCAAATAGCTAGCACAAGTTTTGGCCACATTGGAATGTCTTCTAAGAAGTGACAAAGCCATTATGCTTCTTCTCCTGCTTTGTCTAAAGCAATGAACTCGGATTCCATTGTGGATCGTGCGATGCATGTTTGTTTCGTGGACTTCTAAGAAACAGCAACACCTCCCAGAGTAAAGACATATGTACTAGTGGATTTTGAATCTTTAGTATCCGATATCCAATTGGCATCACAACAACCTTCAAATCTTCTTTGGATATCGAGTAAAGTTCAAACCATGATCATGAATAAATCTTAAATATCTAAGAACCCGAATGATCGCTTTCCAATGGTCTTCTCCGGGGTTACTAGTGTACCTACGTAATTTACTAACTGCATAAGCTATGTCAGGATGAGTACAATTCATTAGATACATTAGGCTTCCAATGATTTGGGAGTATTTTAACTGAGACACCGCATCACCTTTATTTTTTGATAAATAAAAATTGATGTCTACAGGTGTTCTAACTACATTCAAATCATCCTTGATAAATTTATCAAGAATTTTCTCAATATAATGAGATTGAGATAATGCATATCCATCAGATGTTTTAGTAATTTTCATTCCTAATATAACATCTGCGACCCCCATATCCTTTATATCAAATATTTTGTTAAGCATTTGCTTAGTTGATTTGATCATATTTTCACTGCTTCCAATGATAAGCATGTCATCTACATAAAAACAAACTATGACATATCCTTGGTCAGTGTTTTTAACATAGATGCACTTGTCACATTCGTTTATCTTAAACCCATTAGTAAGTATTGCATGATCAAATTTTTCATGCCATTGCTTAGGTACTTGTTTTAATCCATAAAGAGACTTTACAAGCCGACAAACTTTCTTTTCTTGCCCCGACACTACAAACCCTTCGGGTTGCTTCATATAGATCTCTTCATTTAGATCATCATTTAAGAAAGCTGTCTTAACATCCATTTGATGTATTTCTAAATTAAACAATGCTGCTATAGAAATAAGCATGCGAATGGATGTTATTCTTGTCACAGGAGAATATGTGTCAAAATAATCAAGACCTTCCTTTTGTCTATAACCTTTTACTACAAGTCTTGCTTTATAAATGTCTATTGAACCATCTGCTTTCATTTTTCTCTTGAATATCCACTTATATCCAAGATGTTTACAACCAGGTGGAAGATCTACCAATTCCCAAGTATGATTTTGCATAACGGATTCAATTTCATTATTAACAGCCTCTTTCCACAAAGGTGCTTCAGGACCTGTCATTGCTTCCTTGAAGCTTTGAGGTTCATTTTCTAACAATTATGTCAGAAAATCTAGATCAAAGGATTTTGATGTTCTCGCTCTCTTACTTCGTCTAGGTTCATCATTAGTTAAATCCTGTTGGTCGAGACCATTACTAGTCTCTTGTGTTTGATTGTCATTAGTCTCTTGACTTTGTGTACAATCATAAGTTCTTTTCTGTGAACTTAATTCCTATCCTTTCTTGTAAGGAAAGACATGTTCAAAAAACACAGCATTCCTTGACTCTATAATAGCGTTCACATTTATATCAGGTATTTCTGATTTATAAGTCAGAAACCAATATGCACTACTATTATGAGCATAACTAATAAACACACAATCTACTGTTTTTGGTCCAATCTTAGTCTTTTTAGGAACAGGAACTTTAACTTTTTCCAAACACCCCCATTGTCACGACCCAAACCCGCCCCTATAGGTTTAGTATCGTAACCGGCCAATAATCTTGGGATTACCAAAGGCCTCTTGACAAATTAACATATAGATAGGGGCTACGAAAGCAAATATACAAAATAGGCAAGGTCCAATGAGCTGTGATAACATACATGAGATAGAATAGCTTGAAACTTTTATAAAATGCGAGCGAAGTCAACACATGTAATATATGCACAACACACTTAGGCGTACATGACAAAAATCTCGCCCACAACTTAACAAACAAACATAGTCTATCTGATTACAAAAGCGACCCGTAACCAAACTTCATCAGGAACCTCCTCGGGAGGTGCAAGGGTCGACTAACAAAAGCTGAAGCGTGGGCGTCAACTCGCCTGATCACGGACCGGCTCACCTACATGCATAATATAAGCGGTGGCGGAAGCCCGGTGAATAATACGAAGTAAAGGGTTTTCATGAATCATGTCCTTACATATTCAAATTCATAATCATGTTGAGATCATATCTGAGAAATCATAAGTCGTTTTTAATCATCGTGCTACATCCATTAAGCGCTATGAGTAGATATAGAACATATCGAGAATATGTGGTGGTTATAAATAACCAGTTCCATAAAGGAACCTCCGGATTCGGGTAACAAAGAATAAACATGCTGAGCCCCATGATGGAGCCTCTGGTACGAGTAACAGAGTGAAGACATATTAAGTTCCATAATGGAACCTCCGATATTGGGTAACAACTAACATATATCACATGATGCTAAGGATGCCACGAATACATGTCAGAAGTACAGAACATATTATTTTAGAAAACAAATATGAATTTATCATACAGAAAGTAAATAAAGTTGAACATAACTTTACTAAGTTATTACTCACAGTTGGCTTCAAGTGCAGACATACAGAGCAGACTAATCAACGGTTTATGGCATGTGACCTACATAGACATATAGCAAACACACACTTGAAACACACGCCCAGAACGTACATAACTTACTTTATTTGTTCCTAGTGTGCTTCTAGCCTTTAACCTCATTAGGGAGTCTTAATCATGGCCTAGGAATGCCTAGGATGGAATGAGGATGCAAAAATGCACTTGAAAACATTTTTCAAAATTTGCTGAAAACAGGGTCCACGCTCGAGCATGGCTTTCCTCGCTCGAGCGAACATGCAAGAAGTGAAGGTTCACTCGAGCGTAAATTCCCTTGCTCAAGCAGACTGTAAATTTTAATAAAAGTACTGGATGCATGGATTTCACGCTTGACGGACGCTCGACCTCGAACGTGAAGTCCCTCGCTTGAGCGGACTGTAAAACATACGAACTTCTGGCTACATGCATTTCACGCTCGAGCGTAACTCACGTCACTCGAGCGGAAGTGTACATACTCAGAGTGCTCGCTCGAGCGTGGAGTCCCCCGCTCGAGCATGGATAAAATTTCTGAAGTTTTCAAATTTGATCTTCAAGTTCAAACTCAAACATTAAAGCATCAAACCTCATTTTCCTAGGCCAAAACTTGAGAAAATACATGAAAACCCTTAAAACAACATGAATTAAAGATCATTACAAGAAATCATGGCCCAAAAGTATATCAATTGTACACAATTTCAACTTAAATTTTATGAATGATTCAAGAACATATCATGCATGGACTTTCTTAATTTTGAGCTTCTCAAAACATGATCAAATGCCATAAAACAATTTGAAACTTGATGATTTCCCCAAATTGAGGTGAATTTTAAACATGCATGAAGGAATTTCCTAGCAACATGTTCTCAATGCATTGAAATGTACATGCATGCATGAATTCATTCTTAATTCCATCATTTAGCCCAATTCTCATGCTAATTCACCTATCACAATTGATTTCATACATCAATCAACTAATTACAAAGCTAGAGACTAACATTCTTACCTAAGGTTCTTAATTCCTTATGGTTAAAGATATTCTTGAGTAATTCTCCAAGGTCTCCTAGCAATTTTTTCTACCTTCAAGCTTGATCTCAATTTCCATCCCTCTCTTCCTCTCTCTCTCTCTCTCTCTCTCTCTCTCTCTCTCTCTCTCTCGCACGTTTGTGTGTGTGAAGAGGCTCAAAGTGTGATGACCATTCCAGAAAAAGATGAGCGGAGTATGTAAAGAGCTTATAAGAGCTCACTTGGTAGCTATTAATTAAAACAGACTAAATGTGCATTAAATTAATCTAATTCAATTGTTCTGAATCGAATTTCAATTGAACCTACCATACGATCCTAAAAAATTTCAATTAACACATAAATCAGATCAATTTTTGTATCAGATGACGATAAGGCCTTCAATTTGCAATTCGAAACTAAAACATGTACAGATCTATCTACGTTGAATAGATAGAGACACAAAAATAATGCAATGCACATTTAATTAACTCATGATCTCTTCTTAATTACTTGTTAGGCACACTTAAGCATGAATTAGCGTTAATTAAGGGTCTGGGTTGTTACACCCATACTTTTAAGTATTTGCAGGAAGGCGATCGACCTTTCCACAATTCATAAGAAATGTTGTTGATTTTCTTGTGGGGTGATACATTAAGAACATAATTAGCAAACAATATTGCTTCCCCCATAAGTTCTATAGTAGCTTTGAACTTAGTAACATGGCATTCATCATTTCTTTTAGGGTTCTATTCTTTCTTTCAGCAATTCCATTTTGCTGAGAAGAATAGAGTGCTGTAGTTTGGTGAATAATGACATGTTGTGCACAAAATTCATTTAATGGTACATCATATTCACCACCCCTATCACTTCTAACCATTTTAATGGTTTTACCAAGTTGATTTTCAACTTCTGTTTTGTAGAGTTTAAACATGTCTAAGGCTTCATCTTTACTTTTAAGTAAATAAACATAACAATATCTTGTGCAATCATCAATAAATGTTATGAAATATTTTTTGTCTCCTCTAGTTTGAACAAATTTAAGATCACATACGCCTGTATGAATTAATTCTAGAGGTTTGATTTTCCTTTCAACCGATTTAAATGGAGCCTTAGTTAGTTTTGCTTCTACACAAATTTCACATCTATGATTAGGATTAATTTCAAACTTTGGTATATAATCTAAACCAATTAATCTACGCAAAGTATCAAAATTCACATGTCCTAATCTACCATGCCATAAATTCAACTCAAGAATATAAGCAAAAGATGTGTTATTCTTATTCATAGCAACTTTCGATACAACTATCATTACATTTAATTTGAAGAGACCATCACTCATATATCCCTTATCAACATACATACCACTCTTTGATAATATAAATTTATCAGACTCAAATACAAGCCTAAAACCATTTTTACTTAACAAAGAGTCAGAAACCAAATTCTTCCGAATGTCAGGTACATGCAGTACGTTGTTGATGGTCAGTTCTTTTCCTGATGTCATCTTCAAGATCACTTTTCCTTGTCCAGCCACAGTAGAAGTAGAAGAATTTCCCATGAAAAGTTGTTCACCATTTGCAGCCTCATTATAGGTAGTGAACATCTTCTTGTCCGCACAAATATGACGAGTTGCCCCAGTGTCAACCCACCATTCCTTGAGATTTCCAACCAAATTAGCCTCAGACACCACAGCAGAGAGGTTGATGTCATTCACTCCGTCAGAGATGTAATCTAGTTCAGTTACATTGGCTTGATTGGTGGTCTTTTTGCTTGTACTTTCATGATCCTTCTTAGGGCGACAGCAGTCAGAAGCTCGATGTCCAATCTTGCCACAGTTATAGCATTTTCCTTTGAACTTCTTGTAGCCATTGTTGTCGCCTTGTTTAGGACCATCTCCAGTAAACTTCCTCTTTTTGTTATGTGGTTTGTGAACTTGTTCAACCACATTAGCCTTGAACTCAATGGGATTTTTCCCATTCCTCTTTTCAGCCTTTCGATTATCTTCCTCAATTCTCAATCTTACAATCAACTCATCCATAGTCATCTCCTTGCGTTTATGTTTTAAATAATTTTTGAAATCTTTCCAAGCCAGTGGTAACTTTTCCACTAAGCAGCGACTTGGAAAGACTCACTAAGAGACATACCTTCTGAATTAATATCATGCAAAATTATTTGAAAATTTTGAACTTGAGAGATTACCGTTTGGGAGTCTACCATAACAAAGTCCAGAAATTTACCGACAATAAATTTCTTCATGCCGGCATCTTCTGTCTTGTACTTCTTCTCTAAAGAATCCCATAATTCTTTTGCTGACTTCAGGGGACTGTAAACATTATACAGCATGGACTATAAACATTAATCTAATTAGATATTAGTTTCTGCACAGGAAATCTGAATGTTTCCAAGCATCTACAGCGGCAACAACTTGCTAATCACTTTCACCCTCTTTAAGTGCTAGAGCGTCTTCACGGAGAAATTGGACCAAATTTAGAGTTGTAAGATAGAACAGCATCTTCTGCTGCCATCTCTTAAACTCAGTACCGTTAAATTTTTCTGATTTTTCTCCATGATTTATTGGTACTTGAACATAGTTCTGGATAGGGACCGGAGTTGGTGTAACAGTTGGAGTACCACTACCGATTCTTGAATTCATTGTAGTAGCCATAATATCTTATTACAAAATCGAAAAACAAATCACAAATTAATTTTCTAGTTACTAAAACCGGAAAAATAAATTATAATACAAAATAATTTTATTTTTCTTGTTACTAAAACCAGAAAAATAAAATACCAAAATAATTTTCTGTAACACCAAATAATATTCTGCAATTATTAATAACACCAGTATATTACTACTAGTTGTCAAAGAAAATAGACAGTATATTACTACTATCTGTCAAATAGTTTATAATTACTATTTGTATTTTCCAACCAGATTATCACTTTGAAAATACAGAAAATTAATACAATGAAGACACCAAAAATATCATGTCTTAAGTTTGTAGGATAATCTTCACTGTATTTAAATTAAATAATTCTGTTTAGGTACTAAACGACAAACAAAATATAAAAGAAAAATAGAAAAGGAGAATGAATGTTTGATTACAAAAAATCAAACTAGAAAAAGAATTAAATAAATAAAAACAGATTTTATTTTATTACAAAAATAAAATTAAAATCTGATTTAAATAAATAAAAATAAAACAGAAAATAAATAAATAACTTACTTGATTAATATCTTAAATATTATTACGATCAAGTTCGATGTTTGACCTGTGTTCTTAAAATGATTCGTCCTCTACGGTACTTTCAGAATATGGACATCTATTTCCCAAGATGAAATGATTAACAACGAATAAATGCAGCACTACAAGTTATTCGTATAACGAACACACTAAGTGTATATACTCTTTCTGACAAAAAACTAATACAGCAATATGAAGAAAATAAATTTGCAAAAGAGAAGAACGAATTTTCTGAATGAAAACATCAAATGAGGGTTGCCTATTTATAGGTGTAGTGGTAGCTATTGGTTTTGAATTAAACAGGTGCAAACTTGTTTTGAACAGGTATGAAACCTATTTGGTTTTGAATTAAACAGATTTAAATCTGTTGGGTTCAAAATTCAAACAGATAAAACCGTAGGGACCTATTCAAAAAATAAAATAAAATCCAAATGTTTTTAGCCTAAGAGGATTAGTATTGGGTTGGACAAATCCAACCCAACCTTACATCACGCACCCGCGCCCACCTTATCGGATGGTGGCGTGCATGGTGATTTTTGGGTTCAATGGGTCTAGCCCATAACCTCCCTCTCTACAAAATTTGAGTACCCTTTGGGGCACACCCCAAGTTCCAATCCCATGCCTTATAAACTCATTCAAAACTTCCAACTAAATCAATGTGGGATAAGCTATTTTCCAACCTTAAGGAATTTCCATCAAAACTCCATTTTCTTAGAGCTTACTTTGGCTTCAATTTCCTATTCACCCAACAATGGTTTTGAACAACCAAATATACCACGTGAATCACAACGCGGCATAAAACGCATTACCACTTAGACCCGCCAAATTTGACGCACGGGTCCCACCTAAATAATAGACCAAATTTAGAAAAAAATTCTGTTTTTACCCAGAATTTTCCAAACCATTTCTAACAATTTGCAAATACCATCATTAGCAACCAAGGATGATAGAGACCTGCCACCTTGACCGTTGATAGAGCATGATACTGTTCTTGCTCCGTCTGCGGACAGACATAACAGAATTACCGAAACTAAAGTGATTGTTAGAGTAATAGCCATTGTGTTTTGACTGTCTTCTTTCCTTTTCTGTTGTTGTTCCCACTAATCTTGCTGCATAAATACTAGAAGAAAAAAAAATCCACATAAAAACAAATTATAGTATTATGTATTCTTTACCCCTTTATCCACTGGGTCCCATGTTTTGTCCATCTTGAGATTTCGTTGATGCCGCGATGTTTTAAACATTAAAATTCTTAGTTTCACACTTTAGTGACAAGAACATTGGTTTGGATGGTTCGAAGAACAGCAAGAACTAGTACATGAATGTATGTTTGGTTCTTAGATTTATTAACAAAAGGGAAAAGAAAAATGAACTAGGAATGATCTCCTTTTCCTCATTGATGACATTGTTGTCCAGATGTGAGTTGGCATGATTGAGCAAAAGCTCAATATATAATTAAACCCACAAATTTGGGAAAAAGAAATTATTCTAGTGTCATTTGCTAAAACATTTTGAAAGCACTTTGAAAAACAAAACAACTGTTTTTCTTATATATGTTTGAAAGCTATATGGTATTAATGCACTCTTAGCATTAACAGAAATATGATATCAATTTTTACTATCAAACAACAACAATGCTATATGGGCATGTTTGATTGACAGGACTATAATATAGGATTGGAATTATTAATTCGTGGGCTCAATAATCTAATATTTGTTTTGAAATTTTGTTTCAGGATTATTAATCCAATGGATAATTAATCCAACAAAATTTGTAGGATTATTAGTAATGGAATAGGGGTGGGATTATATATCCTAAGTTGGGAAATAAAATAAAAAGACTCTTTTACCCTTGACTAAAAATTAAAACACATTATTTTTATATAATTTTATATTTTAGAAGGTTAAAAATAATTTTAAAAAATTTAAAAATATTTTTTGATATTTATTATTTTATCAAATTAGTTTATATTTTTTATAAAAAAAAAAAAACTAAAAAACAAACCAAATATGGCCTTTGTATTTTGTATTTTTATTTTGCTTTTATTTATAATTTTTTTCAAAACCAAGTTTATGAAGAAATTTTGATAAAGTAAAGATTGTGAAGAAACATTGATAGATGGTAAGATTGGAAAAGAAGATAAATATAGTAGTAATCCTACATTTATGTTTTTCTTATCTAATGCAAATTAAATAATGAACAAGGAGATAATTTATCATACTAATCACTAAAAAAATTGAAAAATAACAAAAATTTAAATTAAAATTATTAATTATTACTATTTTATTCATGTGAATCATGAATCACCCATGACCCAAAAAAAAAAAAAAAAAAAAAAAAAAGACCATACATTAATTTTTTTTGTGTGAATCTGATATATCCCACCATATTTTATTTATTATTTATTTTTTTGTGTGTGTGCACGCACAGTAATAATACTTCAACAAGAAGATGACAAGAGCAAAGTATTAACTTCAGAAGTGAAATAAAATTGGATTGGAGACTACAATAAACTACTATCTTCCACAAAAATACACCAAGTATAGGTGTTCGGAGCGGGTTAAAAATGATGATTCAGTTCACAAGAGGGTATTAACCTATTAAAATGGGTTGTTGGCACAGATATGAGGAAAAATTTAGTCCCGAATCAAATTTTTTGATTTTGTTATTTGAGAAATGAAAACCGACGGCATGATAAAGTTTACTTTTTATATTTATTTTTTTGTTTAGCGTAAATAGGAATTCACGAGATTTTAAGATTTTTAAAACCTAGTTGAAATCACATCGAGAGAGAATAAATAAAGAAGGCGAAGGCTAAATTTCATAATTGAAACAGACCGTGCCTTGTGACAGATAAACTGAAAATTTTCAGTGGTTGAAATTTAGTTTCAACAGATGACAAGAAGATTTACAAATTTAGAATAATCCACATTTTTTCTACATTTTGTACAATAATCTCCTTTATAGGCAAATGTAGAATAGTCCACATGTACAAGGTGTAAAGAAAATGTGTCATATTTATTTAGAACCACCCATGTAGAGTAATTCTAGGAATACAAAATCAATCAAACCACACAACATGCCCTTCTCATGGGGTGTGCACTCCACAAAAAGGTAGGACCCACATTATGTGAATGTGACAATAATGTAATTTAATGAGAATTATTTATGTGTTCCTAGACTTCTTCAAATACAAACAACCATGTTAACTTTTTGTTCCCTTACATGCTTTCAAAATAATGTCATCTGTAGTTACTATCAATTGGAAACCTTAGTCACAAAACTCATCTAGAGATGAGCTCTGTTCTGTTCTATTCTATTCTGTTATTTATTTATTTATTTATTGTTTTTGCAGATGCTCAAGAGCTACAACAATTGATAAGAACAAAATAAAAGATTGTTTGGATCACTCAAATCACCGCATGCTAATTGATTCAAGTAGATATATTTACCCAATGTTGGTGAGATTTACTAGTAATGGTTTAAATTTTAAGAAATGTCTAAGAGGGCATATAGTTCATATCGTTTTCAAACTGTCAAGCTTGCAAGAACACCAAGTCAACAATTGAATACAACTCAAACTGTAAAACTGTAATTCATTTTGAAACTCAACTTGATTAACATTTTACATATTGAATACGAATCTTCGCGTAAACAAAGAAAATTCAGCTAGAGCACATATAATTCATTTGCGGATTGTTGTTGTCACTAAAGCCTAAAAAAGGCCATGAGAGGATCATAAACAACTTGCTTAGCATTGACAGCCATAACATAGTCTGCATGAGCATAATTCTGTACATACTGAACAACAATCTTATCTCCGTTGTGATCTTTGAGGCTGCCCAGCAAGTGCTTCACATCATTGACATCAGCAAGCGCGTCTTGCCCTCCGTAGCTGAGGAACAGAGGAAGGTCATTTGGAATGCTTGCCATGTCGTAGACTGGAGGTGAGGGCTGACCGTAATGTTTCATGTTCTCCCCCTCATCATCATAGTCATACATAGTGATGTTTCCACTTCTGATCACTGTCCAAAAATCCCCAAATTAGACCTTGAACCTATTTTCCAACAAAGAATTCTTCAAATCCTTTACTTGGGATCTACTAGTTGTTAAGAAATTTGAATTAAAAAACTTAAATTACAAGCATAATATTGCTCTTGATGGGAACTCCTCAACTAGCCTAAACCCTATACACATAGGTTCAGTGATATGGACACCAGATTTCTTGAATACCAGCATGCCTATATTGCAACTGTCAAAACAACCTTAAATGCTGGCACTATCCTTAAAATACGGCCTTTTTTTTAGCAGTGATAACATGTGGAATGGAGATGTAGACTTACTCTGAGCCACATGGACCATATTCTTCGTCGATGTTGGCTGAGGCTCGTACTCTAGAAAAACTTCTACTATTGAAGAATTTAAGCAGCAGTTCTGACCTGCAATGATGAAACAAAGCTAAGTCACTAGGCAAAGTTGAAAGTTCTGTATATCAAGAAGCTAATTCAAAAACCCGGAACATATATAGTCTACCTGTGAAAGAGGTCAACAAGTTAGTGCAGTCAACACCTGGTTTGTTGCAGATAGCTTTAAGAAGTGCAATTACAGCATCCCTGCTCACTTAGCAAAAATAACCATTGTGAAAAATCTTTTTCTTCAAAATTTATTTCTACTGAGATACAGTCGAGAAATTTCAGTCACTTATTGGATCAAGTGTAAAACATTGAGAGTTTTGGTGAATGTAGTTGTAGCAATAGAGTTACATTGATACATATGCAGCACACTGAGATGGGAAAGGAGGGAACAATTTCTTACCCTCTTGGATTAAATTCATGAAGACCCAACCAATATAATGCCTGTTAAAACAAATGAGAGATAAATACACGACTGTTAAGAGTAACATTCCTCTTGAAATCTGAAAATGTGCATACAAAAAATAGACTTTACTTCAGCGATGAAGTTGTCAGCGGCAGTTCTTGCAAGCGGGGAAGTCATCTGATCCACATAAGCGATTGGGCTGAGTAGGGCTGCAGATCTTAGCATGTTAATCAGCTGCCCCTTTGAAAAGGAAGCAAGAGCAATCAAAGTTCCCTACGAAAGAAATCGACCTAAAAAGTCAGCATCGCCATTCTAATTTACTGATTCCAAGAACACGATGATGAAACAGATTCTATTAGTATCTAGAAACAGCATGTTCACCAGTGAATGCCCAACATAGTGCAGTTTCTGTCCTGTTTGATCGTGCACATGCTGGAATGTAGCAGGAAGATCATAAGCTACCAATTCATCCCATGACCAATCCCAATAAGCCTACAAAAAATATATATATATATACATACACATAAAGGTAAGCAATAAAGAAAATCAGAAATGACAAAACAGAGAACAAGAAGATGGAAGAAAAGTAACCGGGTCATCAGGACTGAGAGATAAATGCCCACGGCTAAATTTAGTTCCACGGGTGCTTGAAATCCACACATCGAACCCATTATCTGCCAAGATCAACGCCAAAGATTGATCTGGTGGACTCAGCAGCCATGTTATCCCATCCTGCAAACAATGTGGACTTTGCTGTTAACAAGTTTCAGTTTTATCAATTTAAATTCTAAAAAAACCAGCCACAATGAGTACTGACCATGACAAGACCGTGCTGTAGCAGGACTGGAGTCCGTCTCCCTTGTGTCTCACCTGACCGGCCCACTGGAATTCTCTGCATGCTGAGAATATAACCATCCCGTGTTGTCACCTGAAAAGGAAAAAAAGGAGTGATTTTCTATCACATTATATCAATCACATAAACGTGTGGTTTTGTAAACTGGATTGTATATGCAGGTTACTTTATGTTCTTCGCAAACATAGTCATGTGTCTCCACCATCAATTTACATATGCCAACATCTGCCACTGCAGATGTGCCATCGTCGACTTTGGTTGTGAACAACTTTGTTCTGCTACCAAATGCTGACCCACAGAACAGAATCAATAGAATTATAGAAGTTAAACTTTTTGCCATTTTAATGTTTGGTTGTTGGTGGTGACAACCCTCACCTTCCCTCCACAGTTTATAGTGGATGAATTGCAGATACAAACAATACACAGTATATAGAAATGAAATAGTCTCAAGCCTCTTGTGTAAATACTCTGCACTAAAGCCTTAGACAAAGCATCTGATGAGGACTAACCTTTTGACTAGAAATTCTTAGTTTGCTTTCATTGTATAGAGTAACCAGGTCGATTTGGCTGATATGTATGCAAAAACATGTACATCATAGAAAATATTTTTTGGGACTATTGCCTTTGTCTCCTCGTTAGAGTTGAAGATGCAGCTCCAACAAATTATAAAAATCTAGGAACTATCGATACCTTTTCTCACACTTGAAATTCATGATTTTCTAGTTGCACACATTTCTTAATGTATGCTAATTTTTGTCCAGAACATATTCACTAATGTTTTGCACAGAGGCCCTTGTTCCTTCCGACAATCTAAACATTCATTAAAGGGCAGTCCCAGTGCATGAACCTCCTACCAATGCAGGGTTTGGAGAGACTCTTGATTTGAACATTTGGCCCAGGTCACAGTGGAGTATCTTGGAGTAAACCTATAGTTATGTTACATTTATTTTTCTCAAGGATAGAAAATTAATAAAACTTTAACCCTTCTTTCTTTTTGAAGCATGGTTGTTCAGAGTTTGCTTATTTGGTGATTATTCTTTTCTTTTTACTTATTTTCGTCTTTAATTAAACTTTCTTTTTTTATTTTTTCAAAAAGTTTTAAGTTACTAAATTTAGCTCGATTAGACTAACAAAAAAATACAATAAGATAATTGAATTTTAAAAAAAAAGACAAAAATAAGCCAAAAAAAGTGATCTTTTTTTCTCTTTTTTTTTTTTTTTTTTTTTCACTTTTTCATTTTTTGGGGGGAGAATTTCAACAAAATAGTGTGTAGAGAAAATAATAGTTCCTGTCATCATTTTAAAATTATTTTTTTTTACCCTCTGCCTTTTTGAAATTCTCTCCTTTTTTTTTTTGGAATTTTTCAAAAAAAATTAATTTTTATATTCATCTACACAAGACAGACTGGAAAAGTTTAAAAAATTGACATAATTTTTATAAAAAAAAAAGTCACAAAGACAAACAAAATAATTTTAAAAAATATTTATTTTTTAAGTGTTCCCAACAAAGAAAAATGTATTAGGAAACATGTATGCCTTGCCTATGGTCCAATTATTAATACACCAACAACATTTTTAATAGAGGGAACAAATCAAGTCCGCCCACGGCATTCAAGAAAAACTAAAAAATGTAGATATATATTGTTTCCTCTCTTCCAGTCATTAAGAAAAATGAACGCAAAATGGCAAGATTCGAGGAGATCCATCTCAAAGGAAAAAAACAAATGTAATAGGAGACAAAACTGGTAGATTATATTTCTTTCCAAGTAATAAGTACAAAAATCTCCAATGAGTATAATCTCAATAAATAATATATTTTCCTCAACAAGTGCTGCTGCATTTTATATCTGTTACTAACATGGTCGATTCATTTCTCCAGAATTATGTGCAACAGGTAAATCCTTTTGGAACGCTTATGCTGGTTTAGCAGCATTTTCGGATGATTTGGGTCGTATTAATGGTCTTCTTAAGGGGAAAGTCTATAGTACATTTCATTAAAAAAATGTATGGTACATCGAAAATCAATGGCTCAGATTGAGCCACATCATTAAAAGTGACCTGGTAAGCAGGTCACTTTTTATAGTTATGAGCCAAAATCATATTTGTTCATAACTAGAATCAAATTAATCATAACTTAGTTATAAGCTCTCATCACTTATCTCATAACCATATCTCATAACCAGCACCATTTTGTTGATAACCAATATCACATATTTCATAACTACACTCACATATCTCATAACTACATCTCATAACCAATATCCTTTAGCTCATAATCACACCACTTTGATCATAACCACTATCACATATCTCATAACTATTAATCACATATGTCATAACTACTACTCATATAGCTCATAACCACATCTTATAACCAATCCACATAGCTCATAACCACATCTTATAACCAATCCCCCTTTGACTCATAACCAACATTACATATCTCATAATCAACACCCTTTTGCTCATAACCACATCACTTTGATCATAACCAATATCACATATCTTATAACTAATAACCACATATCTGATAACCAAACACCCTTTTGACTCATAACTACATCACTTTGCTCATAACCAAAATCACATATCTCATAATCCACAATCATATATCTCATAACCATTACCCACATATCTCATAACCAACACTCTTTGGCTTATAACTACAATCACATATCTCATAACTACATCTCATAACCAATATCCTTTAGCTCATAATCACACCACTCTGATCATAACCACTATCACATATCTCATAACTATTAATCACATATCTCATAACTACCACTCATATAGCTCATAACCATATCTTATAACTAATCCCCATAGCTCATAACCACATCTTATAACCAATCCCCCTTTGACTCATAACCAACATTACATATCTCATAATCAACACCCTTTTGCTCATAACCACATCACTTTGATCATAACCAATATCACATATCTTATAACTAATAACCACATATCTCATAACCAAACACCTTTTGACTCATAACTACATCACTTTGCTCATAACCAAAATCACATATCTCATAATCAACAATCATATATCTCATAACCATTACTCACATATCTCATAACCAACAATATTTGGCTCATAACTAACATCACATATATCATAACTACTAATCACATATCTCATAACACCCTTTGGCTCATAGTCACACCACTTTGATCATAATTAACATCACATATCTCATAACCATTAGTCATATATTCATAATCAATACTCTTTGGCTCATAACCATACCACTTTACTTATAACCACTAATCACATATCTCATAACCAACATTATTTGGCTCATAACCACACCACTTTACTCATAACCACTAATCACATATCTCATAACCAACATTCTTTGCCTCATAATCACACCACTTTACTCATAACTTTGTGACTTGATTACAATATTATGGTCTGTTTGGTAACTATTCCGTTTTTAGTTTTCAGTTTATATTTATAAAAATTTTAAAAACTGTCATAAAAACTTGTTTGATAATTTTTTTTGGTTTATAAGGTGTCGTTTGGTAACACTTACGTTTTCAGTTTTCTGTTTATATTTACAAAAATTTTAAAAACTCAAATAAAAACTTGTTTAGTAAAATTTTTGATTTATAAATCAGTGGTCTCAGTTTATAAATTTGTCCAAAAAATGAAAACACAAAAAATATGTTTCTGTTTTGAGTTTTGAGTTTTTTTTTTTTTTGTTTTTACCACCCAACACTAACCACCACCCGCCACCATTTTCAACCACCGTCTTCCGCCACCACCCCCTACCCCCTATTACCACCACTCACCACCCACCTGCCACCACCACCCACCGCCCGCTACCATCACCCACCAGCCACCACCCACCTGCCACCCACTCACCATCACCACCCATCCCTCACCACCACCACCACCACCACCCATGCACCACACCACCCACCCCGCAAATCACTACTATCTACCGCCGCTACCACCACCCGCCACCTACTTGCCACCACCACTCACCCACCACCACCACCACTACCACCACCACCACCGCCACCCACCCACCCACTACCACCATACACTACCAACCTCACCCACCCACCGCCACCACCACTACCACCACCCACTGCTACCACCCACCACCGCCACCATTTTCCACCACCTTTTCGCCACCACCCCTACCACCACCACTCACCACCCACCACCCACTACCATCACCCACCACCACCACCCACCGCCACCCACTCACCACCACCACCCACCGCCATGCACCCGCCACCACCACCGCCACCTACTTGCCACCACCACTCATCACCCACTGCCACCACCATCCACCACCGACACCACCACCACCTACCTACCACCACCACCCACCCACCCACTACCACCACCCACTACCACCCCTACCGCCACCCACCGCCACCACCATTACCACCACCCACTCACTACCACCCACCACCACCACACCCACCCACCCACCATCACCACCCATCCGCCACCACCAACCACCACCCGCCATTCCACCCACTTGCCACCACCACCCACCACTCACCACCACTACCACCACCACTACCCCTACCATGACCCACTCGCTCCCGCCCACCACCCGCCACCATTACCCACCCGTTACCACTCACCATCCGCCACCCACCTGCCACCACCACCCACCACCTGCCACCACCATTACTACCACCCACTCGCTACCACCCATCACCCGCCACCGTCACCCACCCACCTACCTACCCACCCACCACCACCCAACTTTGATTTTTAACGACGAAAATGTGTTGTAGAGAAAGTTATTTGTCTTTTAGCGACCAAATATCATTGTCGTTAAAAATGTCATTATTTTATTTTTTTCGACCAAATTGGGACATTTTATGACGAAGTATTAGCGACCAAATGTTTAGTCTTGTAAAATCAAACATCTTGTGACAATATAAAATTGGTTGCTAATTGTCATTTTCAGAGACATTTTCAAAAATTCGTCGCTAAAGACTTTTCTAGACGCACTTTTAGTGACTTTTTAGTGGCGAATTTTATTTTGTCACAAAACCATTTAGAGACCAAAATAGTGATTTTAGGGACCAAAATAATTGGTCGCCAAAAGTCATATATGTTGTAGTCTGAGCACTAAAATGGTTGCGATTGTTCATAAATGGTTGACTATTGGTTTCTTTGGCCACCCAAGAGAAGGAAAGGGCCGTTAGATAAATATCACTCGTGTGTAATCATGATCAAGCATATTATGGTGTCAACAATCATGGGCACAAATTAACATCTGAGTCACTCACCCTGCCCCACACACACAAATTTGTGTATTCAGAAAATGAAAACAAAAACATCGACCAACACACAATCTGTGTTTCCAGGAAATGAAAACAAAAACACCCACCATGTCACGATGTAGAAAAGGAATGAACCAAAAATACTCAGAAAACAAATAAGACGAGATGAGTTTTTTTTTTTCCTTCTTTTTTCTTCGAAAGAAAAGGAAAAAAAAAATCAGAGAAAAGCTCCACAACCCATACCACAAGGCAGGGAAACAAATAGTAAGCTTCATATGGTGTAAGCCACCAAATCGATACACATAGATACACAATACAATAAAGTCTCGTCTTTTTTTTTTTTTCATCTTTACTCTTTCCCCACACCAACACAGTATCATAGCATTAAAAATGGATTCAAGACCATCATCACTCTACAGCTCCTATCTTTAGGAAAATATGGTGGGGCGAACAACGAACACGCTCTTCTATTGAAGCTCTTGCACAGAGACGACCTCATCAAGATTCTGTAAATCAAGACATTTTCAATATAAGAAAAAGCCATGTAAATGAAATTGCCCCATGAAAAGAAAAAAAAACACAAGCAAAGGAAAAGCTAGCTCGCCAATGAAGTTCTCTGCTACTTTTGTGTCTTGATGATTTGAAAGGTTCTTTACCGTTAGTATTAAATTAATCACATAGCATCAATGTGCGGAAAGTTATTTTCCATTTTTTTTCTTGTTTTGTAAGTTTTCCTAAATTTTTGAAATTCAAAATTATTTTCCAAGAAACAAAGCCTTTGTGGCCAATTAGAAATGCAAACTGATGGTGCAACAGTGAATAAGCAAAGAACAACTCACGCGGGAGGCTTGGCAGGTTCCACTCCATGATTAAGATTAGAATCGACTTTCTTTGGTGACTCGGGTTTGCCACCGGTCTTTTTCTCATCCTGGCCTTATTAAAGATTACAAGAAATCCTCGGTGATGCAAGATCATTCACATCCCACTGCCGAACTTCGGCAATGGTTGTCCCTTTTCCTGTCAGAGGGAAGAAGGAAATGGATAATTTAGACCCAGAAAAAATTACAAATTCTCCTTGCAAAGAAAATTTCTAATTCACTGTTGTTTGCATGAGAAAGGTTAAGGTTAAGGTTCCACGGATCAGACATACTAAATAGAAGCCGTTTAAGGTTCATATTAATTTGGTGCGAAATGGCATCAAACATGGCACATGAAGAGTAGAGCATGCTTACTATGGGGCATGATTTTTAAATTTTTACATTATTTAACAAAAGATATTCAAAGTTTATGGACTATTGAAAAGGGTTCTTTGATTAGGCATCAAAATTCTTATAGTAACAATAAGAAATTATGAATGCATTTCATCCATCACTTGAAAAATATAATGCCTGCATGGTCATTGATACCATGGAAGGACCCATGAAAAAAAGATAAAGAAGCATAGAACAACAATTCATTAATTCATCAATTCCTTTTCTTGAGAACGTCAACATACAAGACTGGGAGTCGTCGAGTAAAACAATACATGCATCAAAAATTAGAATCACCAAAAAAATGATTTTTCAAATAACTACGATCATTTAACCAACCCATCCATGGGGAAAAGAACTCTGGCGATAATCAAAATTTTACGAGGTGTGAGATGGAGATGAAGATTTTTGTCTTCCCTAGGCACGAGGTGTATTCCGCAGACAGGCATGCTCACACACACAACATATTTTGAATTTATCAAAGAACTAAAAAAAATGAAAAAGAAGGCCAAAAAATTTTTTGTAAAAACGCACAGAATAACTCATAAACCAATTACTTCCACTCCCTGATTTAGCATACTCCTAGAACTCCCAAAATCTTCACTAGGCATGGCGAAGTCTGCGTCCACCGAAACTAACTAGTCCAAGTAGATCATTCATGTTCAAGAAAATAATTCAAACATAACCACCCATGTTATGCCCTCAATGGTTTCTTTGCAAAGTGCAAACTCCCAAAAGGATTTTCATGGTCAATCCAATTGATCAACCTAATTCCACACAAAAATCTCTGCAAAAGTCCTTCCTCATTGTGCCCAAACATACCAGCCAACAATCTACCTCTCGTCCAACTCAAAAATAACCTTTTTCTCATCCCTATAGACTTTTTTTTCCCTTGGACCAAAAAAAGAAATATAAAACATACCCGAAAAAAGAAAAAAAATAATAATATAAGCACAGTAAAAGATGTAGCAGAATAATCCGGTTGCAAGTATACAACTTCGCATTCATGCAGGAACAAAATGATAATATCTTTGAATTTATACAAATTAGATGTTATAAATGTGGAAAAAGTGTTTTAATACAAAGTGAAGGTACTTAACAACATTCTTATATATTGGCATGGATTAGAAACAGAAATGCTCAGAGATCAACCTAAAAAGTAGGAGATATAATAATACAAGAAAATAAGACATAAGTAACCTAGCCCATGTCTTGTTTGTAACTCAGAGATCAAAGTTGGAATATTAGACATAATAACATCCATTTGGTGGGATTGTCAATTGAGGCACTCTATTCCTCCTTGGTTCGTCTAAATTTTCTCGCTAAATTGGCCAATACCGTCACAAAAA
Source organism: Camellia lanceoleosa (assembly GCA_025200525.1). Lineage (NCBI taxonomy): Eukaryota > Viridiplantae > Streptophyta > Magnoliopsida > Ericales > Theaceae > Camellia > Camellia lanceoleosa. The sequence goes on along the minus strand of CM045764.1, from coordinate 146,471,370 downwards.
GAAAAAACATCAGGAAAGATCTCCAACAAAACTCAAGGAATCATCAAAACTCTCAGATCATTATATAAGGCAAGTAACTACAAAAATATAATGCATTATTATAACATGGTTGAAGTAACCCAAATCAAGAGGGAAATTTTATTTTTAAATTTTCGGTCACTAAATAGTGAAAATCATCGGTTTCCCATCGAGAAAAATACAACAAACAATATCAAATCAAACACATTTAATCTCAAAAGACCAACATATTAAAGAAACAAAATGATGGAAATTACACTTAACAATTCTAGCAAATTGAAAAAGATGAGAGAAGATAAAAATAAAACACACACACACACACACACAATCGCCAACTTCACAATTTACAAACCACAACCGAGATTTCAAAGTAATTCAACTACATATACGCAACGCATATATCTCATTACAACGAAACATCATTAATCACCAAACCGACTCAGATTAACTCTTTCTATCCAACACATAGCAGGAATAAATCCATAGCAATTGAAAGATCAATACACGCCAAATCGAATCAACAAAGACAAAAAATCTCAAGAACCAAAAAAAAATAAAAGTGATCGAAAGAAAAAATAAAAATCGAGCCATAATAATTAAGATGAAAAGGATCAAATTAGGGCTTTTTAGAGAGAGAAATTGGAGTACATACCGACATGAATTGGCGATAAAGATTTATCTTTCGCAGAAAAGGATTATTATACGAATACAAGAGGATACATGTCATGGATGCATATTACGGTTTGTTAATGTGAAATTTCTTATGTCGAGTTAGACTAGTTGTCGAAAGGCGGGTTCATTATCATTATTTTAACTATTTGTTTATGCTATGAAAGGTATAACAGAGGATGATTTGGGAATGTGATCAATGACATTCTTGATTCTAGATACAATCAAAGAGAGATAGAGAAATAGATAGAGAAGAGCAAGAGCGCGAACGAGAGAGGAGGCCAATGACTTGATGTTGGACGGCTCGACACTTGCTTTCTGTTTGGTGGTGGTCTTGGCAATGGTGAAGCTTCACTATGGTGGAAGAGAGGAGGAGGAGGAGAGAAGAGTAAGAGCACGAACCAGAGAGGAGGCCAACTGACTTCAGATTGTTGGACTACTGTGACACTTTGCTCTGTTTGGTGGTGGTCTTGGCAATGGCTGAAGATTCAGCTATGGTGGAAGAGAGGAGGGAGGAGGAGAGAAGAGGTAAGGGCATGAACCAGAGAGCACGAACCAGAGAGAGGGAGGCCAAATGGGTGATGACTGTTGGACTACTCTGTTTGGTAACTGGTTCAACCGGTTGCCTAATTTGAGAGTCAATTATTTAAATAACTTAGTTATGACATGGTTATGAGCAATATGGTATAAGTAAATAATTGAATATAACTAGGTTATGAGTTAATATGATAGTAGTTATGACTAATATGGTATTGGTTATGATATAAATCATATAAGTTCATAACTAAATGTATGGTACATCTAAATGTACCATAGCATCACCCCTTCTTAAGAACTTGGGTTGCACCTTTTAGGTTTGATCTGTCCTACCAATTTCATTTGCTCCCTCCTGAACTTCCTATTCGCATACCATTTTCCACCTCGCCAACCCAAACCATACCTACAATTCAGCAAGAAGCAAAGGGAGAAGCTGTAAGGCAAATTACAATGTATAAAGCATAGTTTTGCAAGTGAAGAATCGATGATTGAATGAAAAAATGACCCCCAATCTTTAAACCAACATACCATCCTCAAAAAACAAGTATTGGTAAAATGGATTATCATGGTGACACGTCTTATTGTTATTTTCCACATTTCACTCTCTCTCATTCAATTAAGAATTTTATAGAACAAACAGTAGTAGTACAAAAAAGAAGCTAACTTTATTTCAATAGAGATGTACTTTGGTATTTTTTACTCTTTACGGTGGGGTGTTCTGTTCACATGCAAGTAGAAAATATCAAGGGAGTACAACAATGCACAATATGATTGACAATATCAAAAAGCATAAAAAGCCCAAGCCCCATGGAACTGCCCTAGGTCCACATTTATATTTTCCAAATTAGTGAACGAAAATACAAGTATAACCAGAAAAAATCAATCAATCAATCAAAAGACACATTTTACTACTTTAAAAGTACTCTATATTTCCTTTTTTCCAAAAGGAGACAGTGGAAATAACACCTTTTTGAGATGAAAATAAAGACTAATTGACTAATGTAGAGAAGTCCAATACTATAACTAGGGCTACAAACGAACAGAGCTATTCATGAATAGTTCAAGCTTGGCTCGTTAACAGCTCATTCGAGCTCAATTCGATTAGCTAATAAACGAGCTCAAGCTTCATTTCCAGGCTCGTTTGTTGAACGAGCTAAGCTTGAGCTAACTAAGGCAAGCAAGCCATAGTATTTAAATCCAAAAAAAAAAAAAAATTAGGGTTCCTCTTTGTATCGGATTCATATGCCACTACTTTTTGTAACCTACACATTCCTATCCTATTAATGCTGCAATCATTCCTATCCTATCCAGATCTAGCTAACATTTGAATCAATCACACAAAGAATTAATCTCATCAACTCTCAGACACTCAAACATCAACAGTATAGTTTCGTTGCTCCGATGAAGATCTAAGACTGGGAGATTATTCTCCTCTCTTGAATCCATTGTGGTAAATTAATTCTCCCTCTCTCTCTCTCTCCCCCTTAACAAAATGGTGTCTCACATGCTCTTATGCCCACAATACACTTATTTCACCATTGGTGTCACAACCCAAACCTGTCCCTATGGATTTAGCGTCTTAACCGGCCAGTAATCATTAGATTACCAAAGGCCTCTTAACAGAATAACATATAATTAGGGGCTGAGGAAGCAAATATACCAAATATACATAGTCTATAGAGCCGTGCAGACATACATAGGACAGAACTTTGAAACCTTATAAAAATATATATATATATATATACGCAGTATCATGATGCAGTAACTTCGTCACATTTAATACAGTTGTAGCCCAAAAAGGGACATAGCCCAATATACACATATCAAAAGACTTGTCCGTATTACTCAAATACAAGGTCTTAACTTATGTTGTTTAAACACAACTTGCGCACAAAAGGGAACCTCCATGGGGCACAACAGTTGACTGACAAAACAGAGATACCATATCCTCAACTTTGGAGTGCAGTCACGTGCACGATCACCTACATACATAATATAAATAATGAGCGAAGTCCAATGAATAATAACAGAGTAAAGATTTTAATGAATGATGTCCAGAACATATTTCAAATCTCATAGCAAATCAGAATCATAAGCAAGTTTATAGTAGAAACAGAGTCAAAGTCTTGTTCATATTCAAATCATGTGTGGTACATCCATTAGCATAAACATGTCTCTTTGGTCAAGCATATTAAGTTCCAAAAATGAACCTTTAGTACCGGGTAACATATCTCAGACATGAGCCACGGTATTGTTTCTCTCGGGCGAGGGCCTATGCCATGGTATTATCTTCTCCAGACGAGGGCCACATGACCATAAGCCACAGTATTATGTCCCCTAGGCGAGGGCCTCTGCTAAGGACACCACAATTACTTTTCAAAGAAAATTGGACATTCATTCATTTATACAAAACATAACAATTCAGAAAACCGATCATTTTGTATCATCAGAAAATAATTAAAGTCAAACATAACTTTACAAAGTTATTATTCACAGATAACTTTGGTAGTAAACAAATAGATCAACTGCTCATAGCACGTGACCTACACCAAATATAACAGATACATATAATGAAACACACACTCGATTGGTACTTAACTTCTTTCGTTTCATTCTTAGTGTGTTTCTAAGTCTTAACCTCTTATTGAGTTTTAATCTTGGCCTAGGAGTGCCTAGGATACAATGAGGATGCTAAAATGCACTTGAAAACACTTGGCTAAAATATCTGAAAACAGGGTCTCTGCTCAAGCGTAGCTTTCTTGGCTCGAGCGAACATGACAAATGTGAGTGATCGCTCGAGCATGACTTCCTTCACTCGAGTGGTCTGCAAACTTTTGAAAAAGTGCTGGTTGCTTGATTTTCTGCTCGATACTCGCTCGACTCTCGCTCGAGCGTGAGACTCAAGCCCTCACTCGAGCGCAACTGTTGTCGCTCAAGTGGTCTGCAAAACACTCAGACTTCTGGGAGCATGCATTTCACGCTCGAGCCAACCTTTGGTCGCTCGAGCGAAGGTGCAAGACACAGAGTGGTCGGTCGAGCGTAGACTCCTTCGCTTGAGCATAAGAGCAGAATTTTAGAATTTCCAAATTCGGTCCCAAGCTCAAAATTCAATTTCCAAACCTTCAAAACACATTCTTTTGGGCCAAAACTTAGTAAAACATTAAGAAACTCATAGTACATGATAAATTACAAACTATTTTGCAAAAGTAAGCCCAAAAGCTAAGCCAATTGTACTAAACAAAGCTTGAAACTTAAATAACATAACTTGTATGTAATGTCATGAATTTCAACTCCCCAAAACATGATCAAATGAGTCATTAAGCTCAAAAACAAGTTGAATTCTTTTAACAAAACCAAGATATGAACATGCATGTGGGAATTCTTGTAAAAACAACTTCAAAACTTTATGATATGCACATGCATGCATGAGTCATGTTCAATTCTATCATCTAATCTCAATTCTCTTTGAATAATGCATAACAACTTCATGTCTTGTTGATTTCACATGTAATTGAGCCTAAGGTTACAAAATGTGAGTTGAAGTCTTACCTAAGGCTCAAATTCTTCAAGTTGGGGTTTAATTCCTTTGAATTCACTTCAATCCCCTCCAAATTCTAACAATCACTCTACAATTGAGCTCAATTTCCTTCTCTCCCACTCTCACGCATTTTTAATGGTCAAGCAAGAGGAAATGGAAGTGTAAAAGTGTGTAGGAGGTAATGAGATGGCCTTATATAGGCTTGATTAATAAATTCATTAATTTGGGATTAATTGAGCATTAATTATTCTAATTATTTCGTTCTGAATCGAATTTTAATTAAACCTACTATAAAATTCTAAAAATTCTAATTAATACATAAATCAAGCCAATTTCTGAATCGGATGCCGATAAGGCCTTCAATTTGCAAACCGAAACGGAAACATGAACAAATCTTTCTACGTTAAACAGATATAAACACAAATAAGGCAATGTATGGTGCAAAATTTCACTTTAATTTCTTATTAGGCATAATTAAGAATGAATTAACGTTAATCATGGGTCGGGGTTGTTACAATTGGCCCTTTCTCTCTCCTCTCCCTTCAGTCCCAAATTCGCAGAATCTTACTATCCCTTCCAATACACACACTGTTATGTATTTTTTGTTTGTCTTCTTTGCTAGAGTGAAAGTTTAATCAATATATATTTGTCCCTTGTTTTTCTTTTCTTTTTTTTTGGATTGGTTTTTGTCCCCTATTTTGAACATATAAATTAGGGAAAAACTATAATTTCTCTTCTTTCTTTTTTTTAAGGATTTATTTCATAGTTTTGATATTTTTCCAGTCTATGAGGATGATTTTTGAGTTGCATAATGAGTGCATGCATATCCATATTCAAATCTGGGTCTTGGTTAATTTGTGATTTACTAATTTTGTGCTTTAACAATTCAATTTTTGATGCTTTGTTTTGGGTAATTTTCTCTCTCATTTCACTTATTTGATACAATGGTGGTTCAATTTTCAGATATATATTGTCCCTTATTTTTTGAGTTGCATAATGAGTGCATGCATATATATCAAATGACGAAAACGGTGTACAAGAATCTTGCTCTGGAGAAGTGAGAATAATTTGTCTATTTGACATATCTAAGAAAAATAACAATAATGCAAGAAATAAATTAATGCACTAATAAACTAACAATCAATATAAAATTAAACTAGACTAATAATAAATTAAGAAATTGAAAATTAAACCAACCATTGTATTAAATAAGTGAAACCAAGAGAGAAAATTACCCAAAACAAAGTAACTAGTCCACTCATGGATACAGTTAATGCGAAGGCTCATGCGAAGTTCCAAAGAAATGAAGACATTTTGGTGTATTTTCAAGTGAATCAAGTCAAGACACTAGTGGTTTAGTTTTTGGTCATTATGTTTTGTTTAAGGATGTACTGTGTTTTTGGTAATTATGTTTTGTTCAAGAATGCACTGTGTAATGCTTGCTATGCTGTGTAGTGCACAGATTTTTTATTACTAGTTGTATCTTTCTTTCTTTTTTTTGGCGGGGAGTTTGATTTTTTTGAGAAAAAAAAATGTGATTGGAAAGTTTATTGAATTAGTGACAAAACAAAGGTACATCCCTCTCCATATATGAATTGGAATTTCATTTTTGAGTAATAGATGCGAATTGGTATTTCGAGCTTGTTCGAGCTCGTTTATATTATCGAGAGCCAAGACGAGCCGAGCTCAAGCCTTTAAATTAGCTAACAAGCTGAGCTTGAACATAATTTCTGAAGCTCGAGCCGAGCTTAAGCTTTCCTCATTTTGACCGAGCCAAGCCTGAACATTTGAAAGCTCAACTCGGCTCGCTCTGCTTGACCTCTAACTATAACAAAGAACAAATAGTGATAGTGTCCACACTAAGGGTACTACAAAAACAACATTAATATAACTTGAGATAGTAACAAAAGATGTGTTAACTTGTGATTTAGTAAAAATTATGGCACTTGACCAAGTAGAATGCCAAACAAGATTTATATGGCAAGCCCAAATAGTTGGGAGAGACAAGGCTTTTGTTGCCTCAATGATTTGAAAATAATATATACGAAAAGACAAATGATTTGTGTGTGAGTGAATTTCTGGCCACACTGCCAACTCAAGATCCAATTTGGAGAACACCGCGTAATAGGATTAGCCTCAATAACTCGCAATGTAAAAGAAGAGACTCCGGTGGTGGTTCGTCCACCCGGGGGCACTCCGATGAGTAAATCAATAATCAAATATCTCTCAAAGATAATCAATAATGCTTAACTCACTGTTCTGAATATAAATTACGTACCTTCGACCCATCGGGGGTGCCTCTCTTTTATAGCTCATTCAATCCTAGTCCCAATAGAAGCCTAGCTTTAATGGATTCTGGCTCAGTGCTTATCCTGGACTCTCTAAGAGATAAAGATAGACTCCCTAAGAGTATTATCCTTATCTATGCTGAAGTCCTTCCTTATTCTAGGACTCATGTGCCTTATCCACTTAGCCTGAATTCCGATATCTTCGGAGGTAACCTCGGCCTAGCCGGGATTACCTCGGCATCACGATCAGGACACGTGGCACCTCGGCTGACACGTCGGCGTCACCTTGGCCATGTGTTGGTGCTCTAAAAATATATCCCCACAACTGCCCCCTAGGTTCTATTACCTCGGCATTCTGAGGTGATGGAACCTATATCAGTACTTGATTTCAGTACGTCGGCTAAAATTTCTCAGTCGAGATTATTATACAGGCCGACATGTCTGTTTTAAAGAACAAGAATTCCAAGAGCTCCCTCACGCATATAAGCTGTCAAGCATAATGACTCAACCCTTTAAGCCACGTGTTTTCCCTTCGGATCATAATTCGCACGCTTGTAAGTCGTCTCGCGTCTACATGCGCCGCTTGACAAATCCATCATTCTAGGCTCATCAATTCCGTTTTGTCGCCTTTCCGTGTTTTTGACAAAACTTTCTTCATTCCCCGTCTTTTCACTCTTCTCCATCGTTTCTGAGGCTTTCTCTCTCTCCTTAGCTTTTTCTCCCCAATCCTCCATTGTTCAAGCTTTCCTAGCTCTGCAATTTGCTGTATTCGTCTTCTCCGGCGCGATTTTCACCACTTTATTGCTTCTGCAACCGTTGTCTGACTTCGGCGATCCTTACACCGGCTTTACTTTTTCAAGTGAGCCACTATTCCTCCTGGTTTTATTTCTTGTTGCTCTTCAAGAGTTTCCGCTTCATTACTTGTTGCCATTGCTGTTTTGCTCAAGTATTCAATTTATGAATCATGTATCTAAGTGTGTTTATTGCATGGCTTTGCTTTTGCCCATGTCTTGAATACACACACTGCTCACAGTTTTTTGCACTTTTGCCACTATTCTTGGCCTTTATACCCTTGCACTCACTTCTGGCACATTATTCTTGATAGTTCATCACTGTTCTTGATTCTGAAACACATTCTTGCTTTTCTGTTTTCTGTGACTTTTCCAAATTCATGCCTTCAATCTTCGTTTCCATAGATCTAGGTTTGGGATTTGTTTGTAGAACCCACAAATTTTAGGAAAATCAAAACGATTTCAGAGATTTTGTGTATTTTCAGCTTGAGCCGAGGTGCCTAATACCCTCCACAATACTACCATAGCTAATCCAACTCCTCCAGTTAAGCCGATATCATGGGTATGTGGAAGCATAGGGTAGACACCCTAACCAAGTTAAAGCACTTTAGGCGAGAATTTAACATCCCTGCCGATGTTCATCTGAGGTTGGCTAGGGAGGATGACTCTATCATGCCCACAACTGATTCTATGCCCTTTCCCGTTGTAGCCTTTATCGAGTGCGGACTTCGGCTCCCACTCAATATCCTTTTCCGTGAGATACTTCATTATTATAAGTTGAACCCGATACAGCTTGCCATCAACTCCTACCGAGTCATTAATGGCATAATAGCCTTAGCCAAACAAGAAAGCGCTAAGGTTACCTTAGCCAATATTCAATACTGCTACACCATGTGTGGCCTCAAAAAAGATACGGGCTATGTTTACTACCTCAAGCTGAGGTCCACAGAGTACAAAATTGTTGCCGACCTCCCTGACTCCAACAAGAGAGCTGGGGATGATTATTTCATTACCTCGGGGAACTGGGAGTTCGCTCCAGACGAGGACCTCCATCTCTACCCTCTTCCTCGATCAGTTTTGTAGAGGGAAATGGTAAGAACCCTGTGTTCATACTAACTTGTTTTTAAAGTCTTCAATACTTTATTTGTTCTAATGCCTGTTTTCTCTTGCAGCTCTTCCTCAGCCACCAAAGGGCTTCCGCCAGTCTTTCTTTCCCAACAAAGACTTGAGAAAACTGTTGGATCTGCCAGTCCACAAGCGGAGAGCCCCTTTGGTACTCAATTTCATTTCTACCTACAAGTCGGTTCTTCCCGACGTTCCAAAGAAGAAGAAGAAGAAGAGTTTGTCTCCTCCTTCTGCCACGACTCCTTAAGCTGCCTCCACATCTCAGCCAGATCAAGGATCGACTTCTGATCCAGCAGAACAACCATCTACCTCGGCTCCACAGCTGATCCCGCCATCTCAACGCCACCGATGATGCTGAATTGTTTTTGCCGTTGAGATGGGCCGCCAGAAAGCAGTTGCTAAGGACCTTTTGGCCAACATCCCAGCCACTATTGACGCTGAACCAGCACCATCGCAACCAAAGCAAAAACAAAAACAAAAAAGGATAAAGAAGGCTCAGGCCAAGGCAACGGTGACTCAGGTTGATACTGAGGACACTTTGCCAATCTCCAAATTGGCTGAGAGCGATAAGTCCCATTCTGCTGTCGAGAAGAGACCTGCCGAGGCCCAACCATCCGAGTCTAAACAATCAAAGAGGCCGAGGTCATCCGCTACAACCACCTCGGGGTCTCTAAAGCATGATTCCCCCTGGGGCCCCCGAATCACACTAGAGGATAAGCCAGTTAAGGCTAGCGATAGTGCCGACGACATTAATGTTGTCGTCGCCCTTAGTACCTCTCTGCTCCTTCCCGACGATCTCGACCGAAATGCCGAGATGAGCGAATATGAGAACTATGCTCTGATGCTCCAGCGCTCTATTCAAGTAAGTCTCTTTATTTGGTAATTTTTCTTTCTTTCTCTTCATTTCATACTTATAATATTTTCTAGTAACTTCTGTTCACTTTCAGGCCATCCAACATGCTCATTCTTTCTCAGTGCAAGCCTTTGAGAATCAGAAGGAGCTGGCCGACAAGAAGAGGGAGGTTGCTAGTCTGCAAAAGACTAATAAAAACTTGCAATCAAAGATGAAGACCTTGGAGGATCAAGCCGAGGCTGCTATCAAAGCACAAAATGACGCCGAAGAAAAGGCGAAATCCGCTGAGGCCTTCAAGAAGGTTCTCGAGGCCCAAAAAAGAGAGGCCGAGAAAAAGATGTCCCAGGCTCAGAAAGAACTTCAGGATGCCCTGGCCACAAAAGAGGCTGAAGTCAAGGCCGCCGACGAGAAGAGATATAATGAAAGGGTGGCCGATGTCACAGCGGATTACGAAAAACAAGTAAAGCAGGCATGCAACAAGGGTTTCACCCTTGGTTGGATGACTTTACTTAAAAAGCTCGAAATCGCCGATGACTCCCCCCTCAGGAACACCGACATCCTTCCTTTGCCATTCCCCCCAACTCCAAGCCAATCAGACGATGATTCTGAGTCTGGGGAGGAGGTTTTGGTGAGGAAGTCAAAGGAGGCTATTGGGGCCAAGTTCCCTACTCCAAATGAGCAAGTCCTGGACTTGACTCAGGATGAGGAGGTTCCCAAGGATGCTACACCCGAGAAGGCATCTTCGGACGTGCCTCTCGCCGACAAGAGCCTCGATCAAACCCTTCAAGAAATAGATGCCGAGCTCGCAGCTGGGAAGGCTGCCGAGATGTCCTCCCAGCAGTCTTCTGAACTTCAAACCCAACCCTCTGGTGGTGCTTAAGAATCTTGATTTTATATTTTTTCTTTTTTCTGTGCCTTGTACTTTTTCTTTCTTCTGGAACAATGCGAGTACTTCATGTGGCCGATGCGTCTTTTTTGAATATAAATACAACTGTTTCCTTCCAATGTTTGTATGCTCTTGTACTTGGAATATTTCTACATGTCTTTAATGTACACCTGAACTGTGTAATCTTCTCGGCAAAAACATAAGTGCTCACTTGAATACGACTTTGGTCTTTACTTGTAAATTTTTCACAAATTTCAACAAGTGTTTGACATGGTCTCAGTTAACTTCAACTTGTAAATTTTCTTAAACATGATCTCGGTTTAACTTCAACTTGTAAATTTTTCTCAAATTTAAACAAGTGTTAAACATAACCTTAGTTTAACTTCAACTTGTAAATTTTTCACAAATTTCAACAAGTGTTAAACATGATCTCGGTCTAAATTCAACTTTTAAATTTTTTACAAATTTTAACAAGTGTTAAACATGATCTCAGTCTAACTTCAACTTGTAAATTTTTCACAAATTTCAACAAGTGTTAGACATAACCTTAGTTTAACTTCAACTTGTAAATTTTTCACAAATTTCAACAAGTGTTAAACATGATCTCGGTCTAACTTCAACTTGTAAATTTTCACAATTTCAACATGATCTCGCTTTAACTTCAACTTGTAAATTTTTCACAAATTTCAATAAGTGTTAAACATGATCTCGGTCTAACTTCAACTTGTAAATTTTTCACAAATTTTAACAAGTGTTAAAACTGTTTTCCAACTCTCTGCCCCCTAATGTGGACTGAAGTTCCACTTGGGTTATCATTATACATGCATTCAGGAAACGTCGTTAACTATCATATCGGTCACAAAAAAATCAAGCTTTATTTATTACTTCGGCTAATAACAAAGAACAAGATAATTTAATGATAAAAAACTTAAGATTGCAAGTATTCCAGGGCCTTGGCAACTCTTTGCCTTCATTATCTTTAAGTCGATATGCCCCATTTCCCAGTACCGAGATGATTCTGTAAAGTCCTTCCCAATTTGGGCCAAGCTTGCCCTCTCTAGGATCCTTCTTGTTGCCGACGACTTTTCTTAAGACAAGGTCACCGATTTGAAACTTCCTTGGGTTGACCTTTTTATTATAAGCTTTGGCAAGCTGCTACTGGTATGCTGCGAGCTGAATTGCAGCTTTCTCCCTTCTTTCGTCTAGAAGATCCAAATCTCGGGCTCAGAGTACATCATTAGTCCCGTTCTCTACTCCTCGGTTCTCGATCCTCGATGCCGACCTCCAACTAATGATACTTCGTGCTATAAGCCATGGCAAAAGGATTCCTGTTAATCTTCTCAGAGTTCGATACGCCCAAAGTACACTGGGCAACTCATCCACCCGCTTTCCTTTTGCTGCCTGTAGCCTCTTCTTTATCCCATCCAGGATAATTTTGTTGGATGCTTCGACTTGTCTATTGCTTTAGGGAAAGCTTGGGGTTGAAAAGTAATTCTTGATTTTGAACTTTGCACAGAAGCTCTTGATTAGCTTACTGTCAAATTGTGTTCCGTTATCTGCAACTATTGCTCTTGGAATCCCAAACCGGGTGATGATATTCTTCCATATGAAGCTCTTCACATCCACATCTCGAATCTTGGCAAGGGGTTCAGCTTCTATCCACTTTGTGAAGTAGTCTGTTGCCACCATCAGGTACTTCCGTTGTCCAGTTGCTTGGGGGAGTTGTCCAACGAGATCCATGCCCCATTGGGCAAACGGCCAAGGACTAGATACTGGGTTTAGGTCTGCTGCTGGTTGGTGTATCAGAGGTGCAAACCTTTGGCACTTTTCACACTTCTTCATATAGGTTCCTGTATCTTTCTGCATGTAGGGCCACCAATACCCCTGGGTAATGGCCCTATGGGCAAGTCATCTGCCATAAGGCTTCCATATATTCCTTCGTATTTCAGATATAAAAATCTTCAATTTGTAAAGGATGCACACACCTCAAAAGGGGTCTAGTGAAGGATCTTCTGTAGAAATGTCCCTCTACTGTCAGATTGAATCTGGCCAACTTTAATCTGATCTTGTGTGCCTCTTTGTGATCATCTGGCAATTTTCCTTCTTTCAGGAATGAAACTATTGCATCCATCCAGCTTGGTCCCATGTCTACACACATTGCTTCACGCTCTGTGGTCAGTGGTTCGATGCTCGGGCCTGACAAGTAATCGACCATTATCGTCCTTGCCTTTCCAGGTTGTATTGCACTAGCCAGGTTGGCCAGGTCATCGGCATGGCTATTATCATCTCAGCTAACCTGCTGTAGTTGGTAATTCTGAAACAAGGCCACCAATCTGTCTACTTCCTTTGCGTATGCCGACATACGTTCATCTCGGGTTGCGAACTCGCTTATTGCTTAGTTGACTATAAGTTGAGGGTCACAAAAAACTATCACCTCATCTCGCTTATCGCATCGCCAGCTTTTAGTCCTGCGATCAGTGCTTCATACTCTGCTTCATTATTTGAGGCCTTGAACCCCAAACGAATGGATTGTTCTAGTATCTGCCCATCTAGAGATACCAGTACTATTCCTGCCTCCGCTCTTTGTCGGTTTGAACTCCCATCAATAAACAGTCGAAAGGAGTCGCCGCTGTAAATGCTACAGGGCCTTAGTTTTTCTTCTTCCCTTCGTTATGTTGCCCTCGGCTGGGCTCATTTTTGCTCGTTTGGACGCTGTTCATCTCGGCTTGACGGAACCCGATGTACGATGGCTCCTGGAGTGAACTCGGCCACAAAGTCGGCCAAGACTTGGCCTTTAATCACCGTTTTGGGTCTGTACTCTAGGTCATACTACCCCAAGGCCACTGCCCATCTGGCTATTCTTCTTGTCAGATCTCCCTGTTGCAACAGGGACTTCAAAAGGTGTTCAGTTAGCACCACAATTATGTGTGCTTGAAAATAATGGTTCAGTTTCTTTGAAGCCATTACTAATGCCAGTGCCAACTTCTCAAGGGGTAAATACCTGATTTATGCATCAGCCAAGGTTTTGCTTACATAGTAAACATCCCTTTGCTTCCCTTTTTCTTCTCGGATTACCACTGCGCTTACCACGTGTTCTGAAACTGCTAAGTATAGGAACAGCTCCTTCCCAAGTTCTGGATTTGAGAAAACTGGAGCCGTGGTCAAATACTTCTTTAAGTCGGCCAGGGCAACTTCGCACTCCTCTGTCCATAACAAGTCTGTGGCCTTCTTTACTAAGTTAAAGAAGGGTTTGCATTTGTCAAAGCTCCTGCTTATGAACCTATTCAGGGCTGCAGCCTTTCCAGTCAACATCTGCACCTGTTTTGCCGACGTTAGGCTCTTCAACTCAAGGATGGCCTTGATCTGATCTGGGTTGGCCTCAATACCCCTTCTGGTCACCAGGTATCCCAAGAACTTACCAGATCCAACTCCAAATGCACACTTCGATGCATTGAGTCGGAGCGGATATGTTTTAAAGATGTCAAAGACTGCTTTTACGTCGGCCAGATGACCCTCAGGTTCCTTGGTCTTCACAACCATGTCGTCGATGTAGACTTCTACTGTTCTGCCAATTAAATGTTTGAACGTCTTGGTTACCAATCTCTGGTAAGTTGCTCATGTGTTCTTCAACCCAAAAAGCATCACTCTGTAGCAATACAGCCCTTTTGGGGTGATAAACGCAGTCTTCTCCTTATTTGGTGGGTCCATTGCTATCTGATGGTACCCCTTGTAGGCATCCAGGAAGCTCATCCTTCCATGTCCTGAAGTGGCATCCACCAGTTGGTTAATCTTTGGTAAAGGAAAACTGTCTTTGGGACAGGCTTTGTTCAAGCTGGTAAAGTCCACGCAGACCCTCCATTTACCATTTTTTTTCTTCACCACCACTGTATTTGATAGCCATGTCGAGTAATTTACCTCTCGAATGGCCCTGGCCTCCAGAAGTCTATCTACTTCCTCTTCCACTGCTTCAACGTGCATCAACGTCGGTCTTCTTGCTCGTTGGATTACAGGTTTGGTCGACCTATCAACGTTCAATTTATGGCGAGTGACCTCGGGGTCAATGCCAAGCATTTCGTAAGGCGTCCAAGCAAACACCTCAATATTTGCTCTCAAGAAAGCTTCCAACTCTTTTTCCTCTTCTTCGGCTAAGCCCGAGCCGAGAAAAAAGAAGCGTTCTTCATCTCCCTCCTGGACGAGGATTTTCTTCAGTGCTTCTTGACTCTTCTCGGTTGGCTCCTTGCCGACGTCCTCTAGGACTTCAACATCCTCATCTTCGATCTCTGCCTTCTCTGGTTCTCGTATGCTGTAGGTGGATTTCATTGCTGCCATGGAGCAATTCTTTGCCTGCAGCTGATCTCCTCTGACCTCCTCTATCCCATGCTCTGTTGGGAACCGCAATAGTTGATGCAATGTTGAGGGAACAGCCCCTATTGCATGCAACCATGCCCTTCCCAAGATAATATTATAAGGGGAGGGTGTGTCGATTACGGTGAACTCGGTCTTTATCTTCTTCGTGCCAGCCTACACATCTAAGTTTGTTGCGCCCAACGGCCATGTCAGCGTTCCATTGAACCCAACTATTGGGCCATTGGATTGCTCCATATCGTCGAGGTGAAGGCCCAGCTCCTTGTAACATCTGACATACATGATGTCACATGAGTTGCCTTGGTCAATCAGGATACGCTTTACTGGGCACTCCCTAACCTGGAGGGATACTACCAAGACATCGTTGTGTGGATGTTGTACCATCTCAAGGCCGGCTTCAGTGAAGGACACCACCGGTCCCTGGTACTCATCAGCCCAAGGTCTTTTCTGTCGGACCTGGTACACATGCTGCAAGTGCTTTACCTTCTGGGTCTCCCCCTATATTTCGTTTTCGTTGACCTTTGAGTGGATTACATTGACTACCCAAGGTCCGCCTGTCTGCGGTTGCTGTGCTGGGAGAGGTGGAGCTGCTGGTGCTTGAGGAAGTCTTGCTTGCTCCTCCCTCGTTCTGGCCTCATCTACAAGGTCCCTTAAATGGCCCTACCTTACTGTGTGACTTTAGGGCTCGCAACCCCGAGTCAAGTGCCCATCTTCATTATGGTAAGCACAATGCTTGCCAAGGCTCCTTTCCATAAATTCCTGCACCTATCTAGTGCTTTGAAATAGGGTTAGGTTCGGATTTTGTCCAGACTTTGTGAATTGGAATTCAAATACAATTGTGACTACCGTGCGCTTCAAATTTCTATCTATTGCTTGTTGATCCGTTGTTACCTTGCTTCGCAAGCCGCTTTGTTTTCTCTTGCTTTGTTGCCTTAATCCGTAGAGTGTCTTTCTTGGCTCGGGCGATTTCAATCTCGCCATGAGCTCCTCCATGCTTTTTGGCAATGTCTTTGCCAATGACTTTTGTAGTGCGCAATCCTCTTTCAGGCCGTTCTTGAAAGACACGACCTCCACCTCCTGGGTGGATTCGGGTATTCAGCTTGAACACCTCATAATACCTTTTATGTAGGCCCTAAGGCCTTCATCCTCATCGATCCTCGAGCCATCAAGGCCCACCCTTAATGTTCGCAATTTGTTCGTCACTTAACCTCGCCAATAACATCTCAGCTAGGCTTCCCCAGGTCTTCACACTTCCCTTGGGCAATTTTTGAAACCAGTCCGATGCAATCTCCCCAAAGGATGAGGGGAACACTTTGCAGAGCAACGACTCATTCCCAGTATACAGTGCCATCGAGTTCAGGTATAATCCGATGTGAAAGTTGGGGTCCGACATACCATCGTATATCTGGAACCTCGGCATACTGAATCTTTTTGGGGCCTCAACTTTATCTAACTCTACCGAGAATGGTGTTCTCGGTTTAACTGTTGAAGTTACCGAGAATGGTGTTCTCGGTTTCTCTTGAGGTAATCTCTCAAGTCTTCTTTAGTCCGCCCAAGAGCTCGGCTATCTCCTGATTTTAGTCTCTTAGGTGTACTACTTTCAGCTTCGTTGTGAGCCCTTTTTGATCTTTCTCCGTTGGTCGCAAGCTAACAACTCCTGCCTTTGAACATGCCGATGTTCTCTAGGGTTTGCCTCCTTGGTGCGATGTGTCCTTCGAGATTCTTTCCTTCTTGGCTCTCCTCGCCCGACCTCCCTTGAAGGCCGGTAAGAGAGTCTTTCGCTCCTAGCATGTTGGGAGGCTATAGGGATTGTTTTCTGCCCTTCCTTCTGGGCATGGACCGCTGGGATCGGCGTGTCCTACAGTGGGAACGGTGGCTGCATGACGTTATTTTGCATCATAAAATTGACGACCGATTACAGGTCTGCCAATTTATTTGCCATGGTCTTCACTTCATCGTCCCTCCGTAGGCATCTTTCTTTCCATACCTGGAGGTCATCCTCGTAGTAGTAACCGCTTTGGTCCATTCTTTTTGGTACATCGCCCTCCTGGCCGACGTCCTTTCCTCCGTGATTCTGGTCTTCATTGCAGTTGTCTTTTTCAACATCAAGGTCTGCCAATTGACGACCGATTGCAAGTCTGCCAATTTATTTGCCATGGTTTTCACTTCGTCGTCCCTCCGCAGACATCTTTCTTTCCATACCCAGAGGTCATCCTCGTTGTAGTAACTGCTTTGGTCCGTTCTCTTTGGTGTGTCGCCCTCCTAGCCGACGTCCTTTCCTCCGTGATTCTAGTCTTCATTGCAGTTGTCTTCTTCAACATCAAGGTCTACAGGTCTCCCACTCCCAACAGGAGTGTTATCCCCAATCTTCTCTTTCTGTCCGTCGTCGTTGGCCATCTATTCTTTTTAAGTTCCCACAAACAGCGCTAAAATGTGTGAGTGAATTTCTGACCACACTGCCAACTCAGTATCCAACTAGAGAACACTGGCAGAATAGGATTAGCCCGAACAACCTGCAACAAAAAAAAGAGACTCCGACGGTGGTTCGTCCACCCGGGGGCACTCCGATGATTAAATCAGTAATTAAATATCTCTCAAAGATAATCAATAGTACTTAATTCATTGTTCTGAATATAAATTATGCATCTTCACCATCGGGGGTGCCTCTCTTTTATAGCTCATTCTATCCTAGTCCTAATAAAAGCCTAGCTTCAATAGACTCTGGCTCAATGCTTATCCTGGACTCTCTAAGAGATAAAGATACTCCCTAAGAGTATTATCCTTATCTATGCTGAAGTCCTTTCTTATTCTAGGACTCCTGTGCCTTATCTACTTATCCCGGATTTTGATATCTTTAGAGGTAACCTCGGCCTAGCCGGGATTACCTCGGCGTCACGACCAGGACATGTGGCACCTCGATTGACACGTCGGCGTCACCTTGGCCACGTGTTGATGCTCTAAAAATATATCCCCACAATTTGAATTCATTTTTGTTACCTCAATGCACATTCTTCACTCTTCTTGCAACGTGGTGATTGCTTGACGTGGAAAAAAATATATTATTCTACACAGAGTTGAGGACCACACTGCCCCAGCTCGTACGGTAATCCGGGTCTATAAAAATGATAAGGCCCACACTATGCTGAGCCCGATTGGGGTACAAAAAAGGTTTCTAAGCCCACTCACTAGCTAAGCTCATCGGCATTTTTTATGGGTCAAGTCAGGCCGATTTGTGGGCCAAAACTTGAAACCCAAACCTGTATCTCATAGGCAAACAGACAAGTCCAACCCGCAAGCTTGGTCCATCTGGTAAAGAATCAAGCTTACAATTTCATATTTAATTTTTGTTTTTGTTTTTTTTATATATATATTTTCTATCTGGCTTGTTGGCCGAGCTAGTAAATGAGTAGACGAGATATCTCTCATAGGCCAATGGGGTAGAACATCGGTCGGATAAAAGTCCATTAGTTGAGGAGGACTTTCGGGCCAATTGAAGGTTTTTGTTTTACTTATTATATTAAGTTTTGGAATTGTCCAATTAATATAAATGCATGTAAAGACTAATTATTGAGATATGCTCAAGTTTATCGATCATTTTTCTTTTTTTGTTATTAATTTGATTTTTTTATGATGAGTATCATTTAAAGTAACCATAATAAGTATCTGTAAAAGATGATAATGAAATCATATTTACATAAAAAAACAACAAATGATAGAGAATGGAGAGAGATAATATACAATTTATAAGAGAATATTTTAGCATAATTAAACATTTGAGGTGATAAATTACAAACACAAAAAAATTGTTAAAAAAAGTACAAAAATTTAGGAGAATATTTTAAATTTCAAAACAACAAATTGAAAAATATTAGTAGATGAGAAAATGTTAGATTATCAGCTAATTTGATTAGGTAGGAATGAAAGATAAGCAACATTCTTGATGTCAAAAAACACACAAGCAGATCATACCTTCATTATATATATGGGGACATATTTTGTGAATGACAACAAGTGGCCAAGGTTACACTGGAGTGTCAGCCGAGGTGCCACGTGTCTTGGTCATGTTGCCGAGGTGATCTCGGCTAAGCCGAGGTTATCTGCAGAGATATCAGAATTCGAGATGAGCGGATAAGGGACAAGATTCTTAGAATATGGGAGGATCTCAGTTTGGACAAAGATAAAGCTCTTAGGGAGTTTATCTCTATTTGGTTGGGAATCCAAGATGAGCATTGAAGCTAGGCTTCTACAAGGATCAAGTTAGTGCTGGCTATAATAGTAAGGCACCCTCGTGGGTCTAAGGTACACTTTTTGTATTCTGGCTAGTGAGTGAAGCACTATTTGCTATCTTTGATAGATAACTGAGCATTGACTTGATCGTCGGAGTGCCCCCAGGTAGACAAACCACCGCCGATATTCTTATCTTTCTGTGATAGGTTGTTCTATTCTGCATGTGCTCTCCGCCGAGTTCTGCTTAAGGTGTGGTCAAATCAGCACCTATAATTTGGCACCGTTTGTGGGAAACATAAGGAGAATAGATGGCCAATGACGAGTAGAAAGAGAAGATTAGGGACGACATCCCCAGTGGGAGTGGGAAACACACCGATCCTAATATAGAGGAAGAGACCTGTAATGAAGAACCCCAGGAGCAAAATCCCGGGGAAAAGGACATCGGCCAAGAGGGAGACATTCCAAAGAAAGTATGTTGATGCGAGTATTACAACGAAAGTGACCTCTAAGTTTGGAAAGATAGATGCCTAAAGAAGGACGGCGAGATGAAGGGGATGGAAAACAAATTGGCAAACCTGCAATCGGTTGTCAATTTCATGATGTAAAACAACGTCATGCAGCCATCGTTCCCATTAGAGGACACGCCGATTCCAGTGGCCAAGAACGATGCCTAGAAAGGAGGGCAGAAAGCAATCGTAGTCCTCAAAGATGATAGGGCAAATAAGCATTCTCATCGGCCGTCACGGGACGTCAGGCGAGGAGAATCGATGAGAGGAGAGTCTCAGAAGACACCTCATGCCAAGGAAACTTATGCCAAGGAACATCAGCATGTTCAGTGGAAGGAGCTTTGTTTTGACACGACGAATGGAGGGAGGTCCAAGAGGACTCATAACAACACCGGGAGTAGCGCACCAAAAAGACTGAAATCTGTTGACAGTCGAGCTCCTGGACAGACTAAAGACGATTTAAGGGACTACCTCCAGAAGAAGCAACAAGATGCCAAGGTCATATTTCCGGTCAAGCCGAGAACGCCATTCTCAGTAGAGCTGGATAAGTTTGAGGCCCCAAAAAGGTTCCACATACTGAGATTCTAGATATACAACAGTAAATCTGATCCTAACTTTCACGTCAGTTTATATTTGAACTCAATGGCACTATATATCGGGAACGCACCGTTGCTCTGCAAGGTGTTCCCCTTATCCTTTGGAGAAATTGCATCAGATTGGTTTCATAAGTTGCCAAAAGGAACTGTGAAAAGTTGGAAAAGCCTGGCCGAGATGTTTGTAGCTAGGTTTGTTATAAACAAACTGCAGCCGTTAAGGATAGACTCCCTGATGGCTCTGAGAGTTGGCGAGGATGAAAGCCTCAGGGCTTATGCCAAAAGGTATTATGAGGTGTTTAATTGAATACCGGGGTGCAACCAAGAATTGGCGGTCGTATCTTTTAAGAACCACCTAAACGATGACTAACTGCTTCGAAAGTCACTGGCAAAGACGCTGCCAAAAAGTATGGAGGAACTCATAGCCAAGATCGAGAAATATGCGAGAGCTGAAGAGGACACGCGAGGGACAAAGGAATCAAAACAGGAAAAGAGAAACGGCTCCTCGAAACGAGACCGAAGTAATACTGGATATAACAGGCAAGAAACAGGACTGAGGACTGCACAGGCAGTCACTACCGTATTCTGGATTTCGGTTTATCAAGTTCTGGAAAGAATCAGGAACCAACTATATTACAAAGCGCCAGAAAAGGTTCCTGGCGAATTCATGGGAAGAAGCCTGGGAAAGCATTGTGCTTACCACAATAAAGATGGACACCTGACACAGGGTTGTAGAGCCCTAAGAGCACATTTGGAAGATCTAGTAAGACAAAGTCACTTAAGGTACCTAATAGATGAAGCCAGAACAAGGGAAGAGCAAGCAAGGTTGCCCCAAGCACCAGCAGCACCACCTCTACCAGTACCACAACCGCAAGCGGGCGGACCTTGAGTGATTAATGTGATTCACTCAAAGGTCAATGAGAATGAGGTACGTGGGGAGACTCAGAGGGTAAAGCACTTACAACATATGCATTAGGTCCAGCAAAAGAGGCCTAGGGCAGATGAATACCAAAGACCAATGGTGTCCTTTACTGAAGCTGACCTAGACATGGTGCAACATCCACACAACGATGCTCTGGTGATATCCCTCAAGATTGGAGAATGCTAGGTAAAGCGCTTTCTGATTGACCAAGGTAGCTCTTGTGACATCATGTACGTCAAATATTACAAGGAGCTCGGCCTTCATTGAGATGACTTGGAGCAGTCTAACAGTCCAATAGTCAGGTTCAATGGAACGCCGACATGGCCCCTAAGAGCAATAAGTTTGGAAGTGCAGGCAGACACCAAGAAGGTAAGTACAAAGTTCATAGTAATTGACACCCCCTCCCTTACAATGTTATCTTAGGGAGGTCATGGTTGTACACAATGAGGGTTGTTCCCTTAACACTGCACCAGCTGTTGCAGTTCCCAACAAAGCATGGGATTGAGGAGGTCAGAGGGGATCAAGTGCAGGCAAAGAATTACTCCATGGAAGCGATGAAATCTACCTGCAATGTACGAGAGGCAGAAATAGTAAAAATTGAGGACAAGGACATGGAGGTCCTGGATGACGTCTGCAAAGAGCCAGCCAGCAAAAGCGAGGAAGCCTTGAAAAAAGTTCTGGTCCAATAAGATAATGAAGAGCGCTTCTTCCTTCTTTGCTCAGAATTAGCCGAGGAAGAAGAAAGGGAGTTTGAAGTATTCTTGCGAGCAAACATAGAGGTGTTTGCCTGGACGCCCTACGAGATGCTTGGCATTGATCCCGAGGTCACATACCATATGCTCAACGTATATAGGTCGGCTAAACCAGTCATCCAATGAGCAAGGAGGCATGTTGATGCATGTTGAGGCTATTGAAGAGGAAGTGGACAGATTGTTGGAGAGTCCAGATCCTCGTCAAGACAATCTCGCCGCTTATCCTCAAGGCACCTCCAAAATGACGTCATTTTGAGGGAAATTTCAATTTAAAAAAAACAAAGGTAAATCGCATTTAAAACCAGAGGAGGAGAAAATGAAGGAAAATGGGAGAAGAGGGAGAAGAAGGTCACCCACCGCCATCGCCGCCCATCCGCTTCCTCTCTCTCTTTCTCCTTCAACATTGAGGCTCGATCCGGCCCCCCTCCGTCCTCTCTCTCTGCAAAAAAGACCCAAAAAGACTTAACAACCCACTCATCTCCCTCCTTACTCTTCTTCTCTAATCGTTCATTCACTCCATCTTTGCCTGGTATCACAATCCAACTTTACAAAAAAAATAAATAAATAAGAAGAAGAAGCAGAAGAAGATTCACAACTTCAACATCAATTATACAAAGCTCAAAAATGAATTTGAAGATGTATTTGGAGTTCTAACCAAAGTTTAGATTATCAACCTATGAAAGAAAAAAAATTAGAACAAGTTAAAAATTATACAAACACATTCATCAACATTTATTAATTTACATTTATCTTCTAGTTTGACGTTTAAATTTTAAAATACAAAATCAATAGAAAAAACCCCAAAATCACTCGAAAAAAATTGGTAGTTTGAATTTTTCAACAAGAAATTGTAACTTGATTAAGAGAGAGAGAATTGAATCTGATGGCCAGTGCCGTTGCTGCTGGGTTCTTCTTGCCTCCACAGGATGGATTTAGGCTGGGTTATAGGGCTTGTGGAGTGAATGAACGAACAAATCAAAAGAACATTTCACTTCGCACTACATACATATACATATATACCTATTTTTGATGAATCTCTGCTCAATGGCCGCCAAACACAAGATGTCGTTAGCTGTCCTCTATTTCTTCTTCCCCTCTGGTTTCTGGGTTTGATTTTGGTCCCCCTCCGTCCTCGCTCTCTTCTTTCCCTCTGATTTCTGCTCTATTTTTTTTTTTTAAATTGAAATTTCCTCCAAAACGACGTCATTTTGGGGGTGCCGCAGGGATGGCGGCAAGATTGTGTGGCCGAGGATCCGGACTCATTGTTGGAGGCCAGAGCCATTCGGGAGGTAAACTACCCAACTTGGTTGTCAAACACAGTTGTTGTAAAAAAGAAGAATGGGAAGTGGAGGGTCTGTGTGGACTTTACCAACCTGAATAAGGCTGGTCCCAAAAACAGCTTCCCACTCCCCAAGATCGATCAATTAGTGGATGCCACTTCAGGGCACAGAAGGATGAGCTTCTTAGACACTTATAGGGGGTACCATCAGATAGCCATGTACCTCGACGATTAGAAGATCGCATTTATCACCCCAAAATGGCTGTATTGCTATAGAGTGATACCTTTTGGGTTGAAAAATGCAGGAGCAACTTACCAGAGATTGGTGACCAAGATATTCAGACATCTAATTGGAAAAACAGTGGAAGTATACATTGATGACATGGTCGTGAAGACCAAAGAACCTGAGGATCATCTGGCTGAGTTGAAGGCAATTTTCGACATCCTTAGAACATATCAGCTCCGACTCAATGCTTCGAAATGTGCATTTGGAGTGGGGTCTGGTTAGTTCTTGGGATACTTGGTTACCATAAGGGGCATTAAGGCAAGCCCAGATCAAATCAAGGCCATCCTGGATTTGAAAAGCCCAACGTCAGCAAAACAAGTGTAGGTGTTGACTGAAAGGACCGCAGCCTTGGACAGGTTTATAAGCAGAAGCTCAGATAAGTGTAAACTATTTTTCAGTCTGTTGAAAAAGGCCACAAATTTCTTGTGGACAGAGGAATGTGAAGTGGCCTTGGCCGACTTAAAAAGATACCTGACAACAGCTCCAGTTCTGTCAAATCCAGTACCTAGAGATGAGCTATTCTTATACTTGGCGGTTTCAGAGCATACAGTAAGTGCAGTGATAATCAGAGAAGAGAAGGAAGAACAAAAGGCAGTATACTATGTGAGTAAAACCCTATCAAGCCTAGAGACCAGGTATTTACCCCTGGAGAAATTGACATTGGCCTTAATTATGGCCTCAAAGAAGTTGACCATTATTTCCAAGCCCACAAGATTGTGGTATTGACTAAGCACCCCTTGAAGTCCCTACTGCATTGAAGAGATCTAATAGGCAGCGTGGCCAAATAGGCAGCGGTATTAGGCTAATACAATTTAGAGTTCGCACTGCAAAGAATCAAAGGCCAGGTTTTGGCCAACTTCATGGCCGAGTTCACACCTGGAGCCATCCCACGTCGAGCTCCGATGAGCTGCAGCTTAGGGTGTCTAGGGGAACAAAAAGAGACCCAGCTGGGAATGAAAAACCCCTCAGCAGAGCAAAAGAAAGCAAAAAAACTCAAGCCCTGCGATATTTATATCGGCGACTCCTTCCGCCTGTTTGTTGATGGGAGTTCAAACCGTCAAAGGGCAAGGGTAGGAGTAGTGCTAATATCACCAGATGGGCAGATGTTAGAACAATCTATTCATTTGGGGTTTAAGGCCTCAAATAATGAAACAGAATATGAAGCACTGATCGCAGGATTGAAGTTGGCAATAGCCATGGAAGCCGATGAGGTGGTAGTCTTCTATGACTCCCAGCTTATTGTGAACCAGGCTACAGGCGAGTATGCAGTCCGAGATGAGAGAATGATAGCCTATGTTGTTAGCCTTATTTCAGGATTGTCGATTACAGCAAGTTAACCGAGATGATAATAGCCATGCCAATGCCTTGGCTAACCTGGCTAGTGCAATGAAATCAGAGGAGGCAAGGACAATAATGGTTGATTATTTGTCAGGCCCAAGTGTGGAACCACTAATCATAGAGTATGAAGCAATATGTGCGAAGATGGGTCCAAGTTAGATGGATGTAATAGTGATGTTTCTCAGGGATAGGAAACTATCAAACGATCTCAAAAAGGCACACAAGAATAGACTGAAGTCGACTAGATTTAGCCTAACAGCAGAGAGACATCTCTATAGAAGATCTTTTACTGGTCCCCTTTTGAGGTGTGTGCATCCCTCCCAGGTTGAAGACTTCTTGTACGAAATACACGAAGGGGTGTATGGAAGCCATGCTGGGGGCAGGTCACTTGCTCATAGGGCCATTACTCAGGGGTACTGGTGGCCCTACATGCAAAAGGATATTGAAGCCTATGTTAGAAAGTGTGAGATGTGTTCAAGGTTAGCGCCTTTGATACATCAACCAGCAGCAGATTTGAACCCAGTGTCCAGCCCTTGGCCATTTGCCCAATGGGGCATGGATCTTGTTGGACAACTACCCAAAGCAACTGGACAAAAGAAGTTTTCACAGAGTAATCGACTATTTCACAAAGTGGGTAAAAGTTGAACTCCTTGCGAATATTCGAGACACTGATGTAAAGAACTTCATATGGAAGAACATCTTCAGTAGGTTTGGGATCCCAAGGGCAATAATAGCAAACAATGGTACACAATTTGATAGTAAGCTAATCAAAAGCTTCTGTGCAAAGTACAAAATCAAGAACTATTACTCCACTCCAAGTTTCCCTTAGAGTAATGGTCAAGCAGAAACATCCAACAAGACTATCTTGGATGGGATCATGAAGAGGCTGGAAGCAGCAAAGGGAAAATGGGTGGAAGAGTTGCCCAATGTACTCTTGGCATATCGGACTACGCCAAGAAGATCAACTGGAGAATCCCCATTTGCCATGGCTTATGGCATAGAAGCAGTTATCCCACTAGAAGTCGGCATCCTAGGGATCAGAACCCAAGGAGTAGAGAATGGGACTAACGAGGCATTCCTGGCCCGAGATCTAGACCTACTTGAGGAGAAAAGGGAGAGAGCAGCAATTGGGCTGGGGGCATACCAACAACAACTTACTAGGGCTTATAATAAAAAAGTCAATCCAAAAGAGTTCAAAGTTAGGGACCTGGTGCTAAGGAAAATGGTCGGCAACAAAAAGGATCCTAGGGAAGGAAAGTTGGGCCCAAATTGGGAAGGGCCTTATAGAATCATCTTGGTCGCTGACAATGGGGCATATCAGCTTGAGGACAGTGAAGGCAAAGAGTTGCCAAGACCCTAGAACACTTGCAACTTAAAGTTTTTCTATCATTAGACTTTTTTGTTTTTTGAAATTTATGTCATAATTTTCTTAGCTAAGATAGTAATAAAATTTTAGCTTGATTTTTTAAGAATTTGAAAATTGTGTGATTGGACTGACTAGTCCTATGGCGATGTTTCTAATTGAAACATGACGAATAACTTAGACTTATTATATGGCAGAGTTGAATTATACTTGCATATAATAGAGTTGAACTAAGTTGGCGATGTTTCTAATTGAAACATGACAAATAACTTAGACTTGTTATATGGCAGAGTTGAATTATGCTTGCATATAATAGAGTTGAACTAAGTTGGCGATGTTTCTGATTGAAACATGACGAATAACTTACACTTATTGTACAGCAGAGTTGAATTATACTTGCATATAATAGAGTTAAACTAAGTAGAATTGAAATTAGACTTGCTACATCAGCAGAATTAAACTCGGAATGGAACTAAATGCATTTCAATTAGATTACCAAAGAAACCAAGGTTGAGAACCTCGGCTAGTCTGTGTGTGAATTTGACTTTGGCGAAAGATTATACGTGCTTAATGTAAACATAAGTGAAACTTAGGTTCACATTAGAGGGCAGAGAGCTAGAGAATGATGAATAAAAATTTGAAATGCTTGGGACTTGTTGAAATTTTATAGACAAAATTTACAAGTCAGAATGGGCTTAATACTTATTGAAATTTCAGAAAAATTTACAAGTTGAAGTTAGCCGAGGTTATATTAGAAAAAGTATCCGAGATACATAATTGCCGAGATGGCCAACCAGGTTGCCAGGCTTGGAAAGGGTAGAAGGAAGAAGATTTGATAGAATATAGCATGTGAAAGTAAAAAAGCAATACTGAATAACACTTGTAAAAATATTTTGATATTTTTTAAGTGTTAGCCGAGAAAAACATTTAAGATTTGTATCCGAGATATTGTGTCCCAAAGTCATCAAACAAATTTGTTATACTTTGAAGGAATGCAATAATATTCTAAGTATGAAAGCGTGAAAGGCATGAGAGAAAGCAGCAAAACCTACAAACATTTAACACTTAGAAGAAAGAATAAGACTTGCATTCAAACAAGATTAGTTGTTCAGTTACAAAAAGGGCACTCTGACCAAATTGCAAACTAAACATTGTTCATACAAAGTAGAAGAACAAAACAAAGAAAAAATATCCTAAGTGTTAGGATTGGTTTGGGATTGCTCAACTTCGGCTAATAGAGTCTTATTGGCCTCAGTTGGCAGTAGTGCATTTTTTTCCGCCGCTATTTTGACATCTATCTCGAGTAAAGTCTGGTCCCAAATCCGTTCGGTGCACTGGACCTTAGCTTCAGATGTGGTTGGTTTGGGGGAGATGCCCTTGGAAACCAAGTCATCCTCCTCATCTTGAGTCAAGTTTATTTGCTCATTGAGGGTGGGAGACTTGGCATCAGTGGCAGCCTTCTCCTCCACTTCATCGGATTCACCATCCTCGGCATCATCTTCGGGCTCTGGAGGGAAAGGCACTTGAAACTGATTGATGTCTCGGAGGTCGGAGTCCATGGGAACAGACAACTTGTTAAGCGCCACCATCCAACCAAGGTGGTAACCTCAGTTGCAAGCTAGGTTGACTTGCTGTTTATATTGGTCGCGGACGGCAGCTTGCCCCTCTTTGAAAGCTTTTTCATCGGCCGCCTTGACATCGGCTTCCTTTGAGTCAAGGGCCTCTTGAAGCTTGGCCTCTAGGTCAACTACCTTGGCCTTGACAAAGAAGATCAACTCTGGCGACCTCGGCTTCATCTTCAGCCAATTTGGCTTTTTTCTCGACCAAATTCTGAGCAGCTTTGGCATCCTTAGCTTGGTCCATGAGAGCTCGATTGTTGGCCTCAGCTTTATTGAGTGAGGATAGGAGTTTGGCAACTTCCTTGGTCTTCCTTGCTAACTTCTTCCTTGTCATCTCGGTCTTGACAACATATGAGTGAGCATGCTAAATAGCCTGCAAGAAATAAAACAGATTAGTGAGATTTTACTATAGAAAGAAATGTAAAAGAATAAGTAAAAGAGGATTACCAAAACCGAGTATTGCATCATGATAGCAAAGTTCTCATACTCATACAACTCAACCATGCGGTTCACATCTTCCGCAAAGAATGCTGACAAGGTCATAGCCGACTTCAAGATTCAAGTAATCGTCACCGATCGTTATGGTCTATCGTCCATCAGAACTCGGGCGCCTGTGTCATGGTGCGAGGATAGCTACTGCCTTTGGGGTGATCGGATCTCGGCGTTTTGGCCAGTGGGGCATCGGATTATAGGGCCTCGGCTGGCCTTTTGTCGGTGGAAGGGGCGCTTTTTTCGGCCTTGGCTAGTTTAGAAATTGGCACAGTGTCCTCAGAATCAATCTCAGTCACTGTGGCCTTTGCTTTGGCTTTCTTCATCCTTTTTGGCTTTGGATTTGGTTGGGATAGAGAGGACGAGGATTGCACCGTCACAACCCTGGAGATGTTGGCAAGAAGGTCTTCAACAACTGCCGGTTTACGGCCTATCTCGTTGGCAGTGGAGGCGACTGTAACTTTAGTGCCAAAGTGTATGGTTGGAATGGCAGTAGAAGGGTTGGATGGGTCGAACATCGGTGTGTTAGAACCTCACAGATGCTTCAAGTCCTCACCGAGCGCTAAGGTGAACTCGGCGACGGCGTTGGTGCTAATGTGGTGGAATCAATTAGGGAGCAGAGGTGGATGGTTGCTCCACAGGACTAGAGGTAGATCCTTGATCTGGCCTTAATGATGATTCAGCTTATGAAGTTGTAGCGGAATGAGGGGTCTTGCTCTTCTTGGAGACGTCGGGCAGTGCGGATTTGTAAGTCGGGATATAATTAAGCAGTAAGGGGGCTTTGCACTGGTCAATTGGCAAATCCAGCAGCCTCTTAAGGTCTTTACTGGGGAAGAAGGTTTTGCGAAAATCCTTTGATAGCTAGGGGAGAGCTGCAAGTACAAAATTCAAACATTAGCACAGATAAAGGAAATAAAATGATGAGTCTTAAGCAGAAAATTTGACACTTAATTCTTACCTTCATCCTCTTTAAACACCGATCGGCGCAGAGGATAGAAATGAAGGTCGTCGTCAGGTGCAAATTCCTAGTTGTCAGAGATGATGAAGTAATCATCTCCAGCAACTTTGTTGGAGTCTGGGAGGTTGGCTATGAGTTTGTAGGCTGTGGATCTCGGCTTCAGATAATAAATATAGCCTTTTTAGGATTTTAGGCCACATGGTATAACAATATTAGATATCGACTAGTGTTATTCTAGCATTTTCTTAGCTAGCTAGAGCAATTATGCCATTGATTACCCTATATGAGTTGATAGCTAACTGCACAAGGTTGAGCTTATAGTAGTGGAGGACCTCCATAAAGAGGATGCTTAGGGGAAACCGAAGTCCACACTCTATAAAGGCTACTACTAGAAAAGGCATGAATCCCCATCAGGCATGAATCCCCAGCCAACCTGAGGTGAACATCGGCTAGGATGGAGGACTCTCGACGGAAGTATCTCAGTTTTTCTGGGGTATCTACCCTTTACCTGAACATACCCATGATGTTGGCTAAAGGAAGAAGGTGCAAGATTTCACAGGAAAGTGGTTGATGTGGGTTTGAAGGACCTCGGCTAAACCCTAAACGGGAACTGGGGCAAGGGTATTTCAAGATCTAGGGGAGTTTGTTTCAATTTTCCTAAGTATGTGATTTCTCTATCAAAACACAAGCCTAAATCTATATGGAAACATGAATCAATGGCAAGAATATGGAAATAAGCAAGAAAAACAGAAAGATGAAGATGATTTAGAACCAAGAAGGATTCAGAGAAAAAAAAAAAAAACAACAACAGTCAAGACTCAAGTAAACAGAAAATCAAGAACACTGAGTAAGTGTGTGCAAATGTGCAAAGGCCAAGAACAGTGGCAAAGTTGTTAAAAATTTCAAATTTATGAACACTACGAATCACATACAATGTACAAAGAATAAAGGGGTATCCTGAACAGCATATAGCAACAAGATTCGTGCAAATGGGCAACACAGACTAACATTCAAGAGGCATAATGACAAATTACGAAACAGAAAACAGATTCAAGAATTGATTCATGATCAAAGGAGAAACAGAGTACAACCATAAAAACAAATTCAACAGTAATGGAATAAGTATACAAGGAATATATACAAAGTAATGAAAGGCTGAAGACTAAAATCGAAAGAAATAAAGAACTTACCAATTGGGGCCGAGATCGAGGACACCGGTTTAAGTTTTGCCGGAATCAAACAGTGACAATGGGTGAAGTAGGACGGTAAATGCTTTGCCGGAGAAGGTGAACAGAGTGATTGCAGAAGAGCTTTGAAGGTACGAAAATGACGGTTTGAGAAATTTTTCAAAGAGAAAGGTTCTAAGCAGAGAGAGAAAATGTTTTTCCAAAAGTGAAGAGACGGAGAGAGAGGGAGGAGTTTTGTTAAAACGCAAAAAGGTGGCAAAGCATAAATGATATGCCTTGGATGATGTATCTGTCAGGCAGCGTGCGCAGAAGCGACATGACCTGATGGCATGTGTCAGGTACGAATCAATGAGAAAAGGATAAAACGGTTGAGAAAACCGTGCGTGACAGCTTATGCGCAGATAGAACTCTTGGAGTTCTTGATTTAATGAAGCAAAAACCTTAGCTAGGGAAACGGTCCTGGTTAAGGAACTTGAAAACTTGGTTCTTGGTTCTTGGTCATTGATAAATTAGACTGCAGAATCTTGGTCATGTCAAGCCGACGTGTGATTATCTCAATCATGAAGGATAGAGTAGGTCTTAGCCGGCGTGCTATGTGGACAAACGATGTAGGTTCCATCACCTCAGGATGCCGAGATAATAGAACCTACAGGGCAGTTGTGGGGACATATTTTGTGAATGACAACACATGGCCAAGGTGGCACCGGAGTGTCAACCGAGGTGCCACGTGTCTTGGTCATGTTGCCAAGATGATCTTGGCTAAGCCAAGGTTATCTACGGAGATATCGGAATCCGAGATGAGCGGATGCGGGACAAGAGTCCTAGATTGGAAAAGGACCTCAGTTTGGATAAAGATAAAACTCTTAGGGAGTTTTTCTCTATATGGCTGGAAATCCAAGATAAGCATTGAGCCAGAGTCCATTGAAGCTAGGCTTCTACAGGGATCAGGTAGTGCTGGCTATAAAAGTAAGGCACCCCAGTGGGTCTAAGGTATGCTTTTTGTATTCTAGTTAATAAGTGAAACACTATTTGCTATCTTTGAGAGATAACTGAGTACCAACTTGATTGTCGGAGTGCCCCGGGTGGACGAACCACCGCCGGTATTCTTATCTTTCTGTGACAAGTTGTTCGGGCGTAGTCTATTCTTTCTGTGCTCTCCTGCTGAGTTCCTATTTGGCAGTGTGGTCAGAAATCAACACCCACAATATATATAGAGAAAATTAATTGAGGATTTGTATTTAATTGAATGATCATCTTTTTTTCTCTTTTTAAATTACAAGCTAGCCAGAACACAACTGTTGAAAAAAAGAGAAAGTGGTTCTATTCATATTTCACAAAACAGCGCTAGTAATTACATTTTCCATTTTAGGTTGCATAGATGTTGTCAGTGGAGCTTGAAGAAGGCCATGAGAGGATCATAAACAACTTGGTTTGCATTTACACCGAAAACAAAATCAGCAAGTGCATACTCTTCCCTGAAGACTGTTACAAGCTTATCGGCGTCGTGGTCTTTGAGAGTGTCTAGCAATGTCTGCACATCCTTCACATCTGAAAGCAAGTCCTGCCCTCCATACCCCATGAAAAGAGGCAGGTCCTTTGGGATGCTTGCCATGTCGTATGCTGGAGGAGTTGGCTGCCCATAGTGTTTTTTGTTGTCATCTTCATTTCCATAATCATACATGGCTATGGTCCCTTTTCAAATCACTACACAAGATCCACAAACCCACAAAAGTATGGTTTTAAAAGAATTATGGATTGGCCTAATGACAACTCAATGTATTGTCATTAAGGTGAAGAAAATATTTTTTTTTTTTAAATTGTGAATACTAAGGTATTTTTTACACATTTTCATGCAATTTTTTAGACAGATGATAGTATTTTTCAAGAATTATGACCAATAAAAAGAAAATAAACTTTCAAGTTTCTCCCTTCTCAACTTCCATCATAAAAAGTACGGATCTTCTGTCTTCAAAATCTCATCTTTCATCTCAATGCACTCCAGTTATATAGGATCACTCAAAAATCCAGTGTTTTCGCAATATATTGGAGGAGAAAAGTTTGGGAATAGAGGATCCTGGCCTAATTCGAAACAAGTTGATCAACCAAATTAATCTTGAAAATCCAAATTTATTATGATCATAGAACTACTTGCTTTTTCTAAGGAAAATTTTATTGCCAAGGATGTTTGGTAGCTTAAATGGTTCATTCATTTTAGGTGATCTTAAAGAAACTTACTCTGAGCAAGATGGATGAGGTTCCTTGTAGTCATGGTCGCAATGCATGTCAAGAAGAACATCTATCGTGGAAGAATTCACGCAGAAGCCTCACTGCTTTAAAAATTTCAAAAGCTTAGTTAGAACTAAGAAGCGGAGAGAATTGTGTTTTCCAAGTCTAGATGCTAATGAGCAAGTAGTTCAAAAGATAGATATTTACCAGTCAAAGCAACCATTAAGTCGAACACCATCGTATGCTTTTGTTACAGATTTCTCCCACAAGATTGGCAACAGCTTCACTATTCACTCTTAAAAACATTAGATCGATTTTTGTGACACTCAACCTCTTTGTGTTTCTTTTGAAAGTATCAAGAAGATATTGAAATTAAACAAATTTGAAGTTGTATATGTTCATTAAATTAACCACATGCACTTTTCCAAATTTTTTAAATTTAAGGTGTTTAATCATGGTCATATTATTTAAGTTGTTCAACCGAGAAAATTTTCGAATATGTTAATAGTTAAAATAATATTGTCATTTCTCACCCTCCTGGAAGAAATTCATGGAGACCCAACCAATACAAGTCCTACAAAAAATAAAAAACAAAACAACACAAAAACAAAAACAAAAACAAAAACAAACAAACAAACAAACAAACAGAGAGATTAAGAAATAATACAATGAGCAAACTCTTCTTCAATTTCTTCAATTCAAAATAAAGCAAGAAATTTTATGCTGCTTCAACGAGAAAAGAATCAAGAAGCTCTTGCAAGTTCAACAAGATTCGAACCAAGTAAGCAATGGGGCATAGCATAGCAAATTGACCTTAACATGTTCAATAAATTTTCTTGGGAAAATGTTGCAAGAACCATCAAAGTTCCCTAAGAAGTAGAATGAAAGAGAAAAGTCAAGTAGCTTCTTTATCTCAAAAAATCATAGAACTTGGTGCGTAAACCTTTGCAATTTGCCACTTTATTAAATTTTTGTAAATATAAACTGAAAACTGAAGATGAAATGTCTACCAAACAGGCCCTAAATGTTTAATTTTGCAAAAATCTTCTCTGATTAATTTTTTGTTATTTTTCTCTCCTCTCATTTCTCGCTCTATTTCTCCTTTTGTGTGTATGCATTCTAATGTAATTTCATCCTTATCTTTCATAGAGGCATGTAATGGTATTTTAAATTATGACGATCATCACGCTCCAAAATTAAACATAAAATCAAATTAATAATAAAAAATATGAGTCATTAACTCTGCATAACTCTAACATAGAATTGTGAAATCGTCGATGGTTAATCGTGAAAAACTTAATCTTGCTCTTGTGAGCCAAAAACTCGACTCCACCAATGAAAACAAGTAGTCGCAAAAAGATGGTGACTTACCAAGGAGTGCCCAACATAGTGCAGGTCCCGCTCTCATTCGATCATGAACATACTCGAAAAAATGCAGAAGATCATAAGCCGCTAATTCGCCCCACGACCAATCCCAAAGAAGCTCGCAATGCAATGGATATCACAAAATGTTTAAGAGGTGTCTTAAATATATTACATCCATAAGACATTCATTCAAATTAATGAAGAGAAACTGGGTCGTTGGCACTAAGTGAAGTGTGTCCTCTGCTATATTAAGTCCCATGAGAGTTGGCGAGCCAAACGTCAAACCCTCATCGCCAATATGAATGCCAATGATTCATCCGGAGAGTTCAATGACCATGCCGCAAAGATCCTCGCATTGCCACGAACACCACCACTAGTTAATATTAATTTCTTCACTCATTTCTCTCACAATTTGATTTGCAAACAAGTCTAATAAATTGCAGGTGAAATGTAGTTACTATCAAGATCCCATGCCGCAAAAGAACAGTGGTTTGTTCGATTTCTTGCATCACCGCTGAATCCTCTCATGAGCTAAGAATATAACCATCTTTTTTTGTCACCTGAAACTCATCAAAAGTCATGTAGTCTGAGTAAATGCCATAATTCAAAGAACATTGTAAGTCTATGCTCCGTTTGTTTTGACGAAAACTTTCCTATATTTTAAGTGTATGTAAGCAGAAACGATAGTTGATAGAAAATATTTTCGTAGTTATGAAAACAAACTAGGGCAAGAAAACATTCCGTTTTACTTTCAAAACATTTTTCAGACTAAATTCTTATCAACGCCACACACTACCACCACCACCACTCCACCCCTGCTCTACCACTATCGCCACCGGACCCACCACTACTATAAGACCATTCGCACATTAGTTTCAAAATCACAACTACAAAAAATATATATATTTTTTGTAAGAAATGTTTTTGGCCAAAACAGATATGCTGATGCGGAGTATCATACAGTGTGTTCTTCACAAACATAGCCTTGTGTGTCCACCATTGATTTGTAGGATAATTTTCACTGTATTTAAATTAAATAATTCTGTTTGGGTACTAAACGACAAACAGAATATAAAAAAAAAAAAATAGGAAAGGAGAATGAATGTTTGATTACAAAAAATCAAACTAGAAAAAGAATTAAATAAATAAAACAAATTTTATTTTGTTACAAAACAAAATTAAAATCTGATTTAAATAAATAAAAATAAAACAAAGAAATA
Source organism: Camellia lanceoleosa (assembly GCA_025200525.1). NCBI lineage: Eukaryota > Viridiplantae > Streptophyta > Magnoliopsida > Ericales > Theaceae > Camellia > Camellia lanceoleosa. Next base: position 146,435,970 of record CM045764.1, on the reverse strand, counting down.
AATAAATAACTTACTTGATTAATATCTTGAATATTATTCTGATCAAGTCCAGTGTTCGACATTGTGTCCTTAAGACAGATTCGTCCTCTCCACGGTGCTTTCAGAATATAGACATCTATCTCTCAGGATGAAATGATCAACAACGAATAAATGCAGCATTATAATTTATTCGTATAACGAACACACTAAGTGTATATATTCTTTCTGACAGAAAACTAATGCAACAATACGAAGAGAATAAATTTGTAGATGAGAAGAATGAATTTTCTGAATGAAAACATCAAATGAAGGCTGCCTATTTATAGATGTGCCATTGGTTTTGAATTAAACAGGTGCAAACCTATTTTGAACAGGTATGAAACCTGTTTGGTTTTGAATTAAACAGATTTAAATCTGTTGGGTTCAAAATTCAAACAAATAAAACCGTAGAGCCCTGCTTATGTAGAAAAAATCTAACAGATTAATTTGTATTCTAGGACAGATTTTATTTTAAACAATAAAATTAAATCCAAATGTTTTTTGCCCAAAAAGATTAGTATTGGGCTGGAGAAGCCTAATCCAACCTCACACCACGCACCCGCGCCCAGCCCGCCCGACCGGATGGCGGCGGTGGCACGCATGTGTAGTGATTTTTGGGTCCAATGGGTCTAGCCCATAACCTCCCTCTCTACAAAACTTGGATACCCCTTGGGGCACACTCCAAGTTCCAATCTCATGCCTTATAAATCCATTCAAAACTTCCCACCAAATCAATGTGGGCAAGCCATTTTCCAACCTTAAGGAATTTCCACCAAAACTCCATTTTCATGGAGCTCACTTTGGCTTCAATTTCCCATTCACCTAATAATGGTTTTGAGCAACCAAATATACCACATGAATCACAACGCGGCATAGAACGCGTTACCACTTAGACCCGCCAAATTTGACGCACGGGTCCCACCTAAATAATAGACCAAAGTTAGGAAAAATTCTATTTTTACCCAGAATTTTCCAAACCATTTCTAACAATCCCCCACATGAATAGAATTTGATGACAACGGAAATGCAACAATATGCAAACTTTGTCGAAAGAGTATAAGTCGAAAATATCTTGCATCAGGATAGGTAGTTTTCGGCCTTAAACCTTCCCTAGTGATAACCTATCGGACTTACTAGCTAACCATTGTACGCGATGCCTTGAATTGTTCAGTCGTTTGTATAAGCCAAGACAATAGATTTCACACAAAATATCTTCTAACACATCGTGGTTCTCACTGTTGTGTTCATTTTGGCCTTGAACACTTCTGGTTTTCATGAGTGTTTCTAGAGAATTTAGCCTCTTCATTCTCATAGAACCGGCCCCAGTTCGACACTTATATAAGTGATTCTTATTATGAATATCTCCTTATACTCGTCTTAATTTTATGCCTAAATCAAGATATAAGTAATCATTAAAAGCAAAGCTTATCCTTATACCCCTGCATACAACATATGTTGCAGATATCACTCTCACCATAGGAATGGGTAGGGAATTTAAATCCCTTGGTGATTTCTGGCAAGTCACACATAACTTAGTTGTCCCTTTGAACTTAGTTCTTGGGATCTCTAGTCATATAAGTAGGGTTACCATTATGATGACTCTTATGTAATAGGCTTTAATCCCATCCCCTTCAATAAACTATACACTTGCTCTTTTGTCAAACCTTTTATTAACGAATCCGCAGTACTCTCTTTAGATTTTATATAATCTATTGAGATTATTCCATTTGACAATAATTGCCTTACGGTATTATGTCGATGACGAATATGTCGTGACTTACCGTTATACATATGATTATGTGCCCTGCCTATTGCCGATTGACTATCACAATAAATGCAAATAGCTAGCACAAGTTTTGGCCACATTGGAATGTCTTCTAAGAAGTGACAAAGCCATTATGCTTCTTCTCCTGCTTTGTCTAAAGCAATGAACTCGGATTCCATTGTGGATCGTGCGATGCATGTTTGTTTCGTGGACTTCTAAGAAACAGCAACACCTCCCAGAGTAAAGACATATGTACTAGTGGATTTTGAATCTTTAGTATCCGATATCCAATTGGCATCACAACAACCTTCAAGTACTGCTGGATATCGAGTAAAGTTCAAACCATGATCATGAATAAATCTTAAATATCTAAGAACCCGAATGATCGCTTTCCAATGGTCTTCTCCGGGGTTACTAGTGTACCTACGTAATTTACTAACTGCATAAGCTATGTCAGGATGAGTACAATTCATTAGATACATTAGGCTTCCAATGATTTGGGAGTATTTTAACTGAGACACCGCATCACCTTTATTTTTTAATAAATAAAAATTGATGTCTACAGGTGTTCTAACTACATTCAAATCATCCTTGATAAATTTATCAAGAATTTTCTCAATATAATGAGATTGAGATAATGCATATCCATCAGATGTTTTAGTAATTTTCATTCCTAATATAACATCTGCGACCCCCATATCCTTTATATCAAATATTTTGTTAAGCATTTGCTTAGTTGATTTGATCATATTTTCACTGCTTCCAATGATAAGCATGTCATCTACATAAAAACAAACTATGACATATCCTTGGTCAGTGTTTTTAACATAGATGCACTTGTCACATTCGTTTATCTTAAACCCATTAGTAAGTATTGCATGATCAAATTTTTCATGCCATTGCTTAGGTACTTGTTTTAATCCATAAAGAGACTTTACAAGCCGACAAACTTTCTTTTCTTGCCCCGACACTACAAACCCTTCGGGTTGCTTCATATAGATCTCTTCATTTAGATCATCATTTAAGAAAGCTGTCTTAACATCCATTTGATGTATTTCTAAATTAAACAATGCTGCTATAGAAATAAGCATGCGAATGGATGTTATTCTTGTCACAGGAGAATATGTGTCAAAATAATCAAGACCTTCCTTTTGTCTATAACCTTTTACTACAAGTCTTGCTTTATAAATGTCTATTGAACCATCTGCTTTCATTTTTCTCTTGAATATCCACTTATATCCAAGATGTTTACAACCAGGTGGAAGATCTACCAATTCCCAAGTATGATTTTGCATAACGGATTCAATTTCATTATTAACAGCCTCTTTCCACAAAGGTGCTTCAGGACCTGTCATTGCTTCCTTGAAGCTTTGAGGTTCATTTTCTAACAATTATGTCAGAAAATCTGGATCAAAGGATTTTGATGTTCTCGCTCTCTTACTTCGTCTAGGTTCATCATTAGTTAAATCCTGTTGGTCGAGACCATTACTAGTCTCTTGTGTTTGATTGTCATTAGTCTCTTGACTTTGTGTACAATCATAAGTTCTTTTCTGTGAACTTAATTCCTATCCTTTCTTGTAAGGAAAGACATGTTCAAAAAACACAGCATTCCTTGACTCTATAATAGCGTTCACATTTATATCAGGTATTTCTGATTTATAAGTCAGAAACCAATATGCACTACTATTATGAGCATAACTAATAAACACACAATCTACTGTTTTTGGTCCAATCTTAGTCTTTTTAGGAACAGGAACTTTAACTTTTTCCAAACACCCCCATTGTCACGACCCAAACCCGCCCCTATAGGTTTAGTATCGCAACCAGCCAGAAATCCTTGGATTACCAAAGGGCTCATGATAGATTAACATATAGATAGGGGCTGCGGAAGCAAATATACAAAATAGGCAAGGTCCAATGAGCTGTGATAACATACATGGGACAAAATAGCTTGAAACTTTTATAAAATGCGAGCGAAGTCAACACATGTAATATATGCATAACACACTTAGGTGTACATGACAAAAATCTCGCCCACAACTTAACAAACAAACATAGTCTAATACAGATTACAAAAACAGCCACAGAACCAAACTTCATCAGGAACCTCCTCGGGAGGTGCAAGGGTCGGCTAACAAAACTGAAACGTGGGCCGTCAACTCTGGCCCTGATCACGGACCGGCTCACCTACATGCATAATATAAACAGTGAGCGGAAGCCCAGTGAATAATAACGAAGTAAAGGGTTTTCATGAATCATGTCCTTACATATTCAAATTCATAATCATGTTCAGATCATATACAGAAATCATAAGTCGTTTTTAATCATACGTGCTACATCCATTAGCGCTAACAGAGTAGATATAGAACATATGCAGAATATGTGGTGGTTATAAATAACCAGTTCCATAAAGGAACCTCCGGATTCGGGTAACAAAGAATAAACATGCTGAGCCCCATGATGGAGCCTCTGGTACGAGTAACAGAGTGAAGACATATTAAGTTCCATAATGGAACCTCCGATATTGGGTAACAACTAACATATATCACATGATGCTAAGGATGCCACGAATACATGTCAGAAGTACAGAACATATTATTTTAGAAAACAAATATGAATTTATCATACAGAAAGTAAATAAAGTTGAACATAACTTTACTAAGTTATTACTCACAGTTGGCTTCAAGTGCAGACATACAGAGCAGACTAATCAACGGTTTATGGCATGTGACCTACATAGACATATAGCAAACACACACTTGAAACACACGCCCAGAACGTACATAACTTACTTTATTTGTTCCTAGTGTGCTTCTAGCCTTTAACCTCATTAGGGAGTCTTAATCATGGCCTAGGAATGCCTAGGATGGAATGAGGATGCAAAAATGCACTTGAAAACATTTTTCAAAATTTGCTGAAAACAGGGTCCACGCTCGAGCATGGCTTTCCTCGCTCGAGCGAACATGCAAGAAGTGAAGGTTCACTCGAGCGTAAATTCCCTTGCTCAAGCAGACTGTAAATTTTAATAAAAGTACTGGATGCATGGATTTCACGCTTGACGGACGCTCGACCTCCGCTCGAACGTGAAGTCCCTCGCTTGAGCGGACTGTAAAACATACGAACTTCTGGCTACATGCATTTCACGCTCGAGCGTAACTCACGTCACTCGAGCGGAAGTGTACATACTTAGAGTGCTCGCTCGAGCGTGGAGTCCCCCGCTCGAGCATGGATAAAATTTCTGAAGTTTTCAAATTTGATCTTCAAGTTCAAACTCAAACATTAAAGCATCAAACCTCATTTTCCTAGGCCAAAACTTGAGAAAATACATGAAAACCCTTAAAACAACATGAATTAAAGATCATTACAAGAAATCATGGCCCAAAAGTATATCAATTGTACACAATTTCAACTTAAATTTTATGAATGATTCAAGAACATGTCATGCATGGACTTTCTTAATTTTGAGCTTCTCAAAACATGATCAAATGCCATAAAACAATTTGAAACTTGATGATTTCCCCAAATTGAGGTGAATTTTAAACATGCATGAAGGAATTTCCTAGCAACATGTTCTCAATGCATTGAAATGTACATGCATGCATGAATTCATTCTTAATTCCATCATTTAGCCCAATTCTCATGCTAATTCACCTATCACAATTGATTTCATGCATCAATCAACTAATTACAAAGCTAGAGACTAACATTCTTACCTAAGCTTCTTAATTCCTTATGGTTAAAGATATTCTTGAGTAATTCTCCAAGGTCTCCTAGCAATTTTTTCTACCTTCAAGCTTGATCTCAATTTCCATCCCTCTCTTCCTCTCTCTCTCTCTCGCACGTTTGTGTGTGTGAAGAGGCTCAAAGTGTGATGACCATTCCAGAAAAAGATGAGCGGAGTATGTAAAGAGCTTATAAGAGCTCACTTGGTAGCTATTAATTAAAACAGACTAAATGTGCATTAAATTAATCTAATTCAATTGTTCTGAATCGAATTTCAATTGAACCTACCATACGATCCTAAAAAATTTCAATTAACACATAAATCAGATCAATTTTTGTATCAGATGACGATAAGGCCTTCAATTTGCAATTCGAAACTAAAACATGTACAGATCTATCTACGCTGAATAGATAGAGACACAAAAATAATGCAATGCACATTTAATTAACTCATGATCTCTTCTTAATTACTTGTTAGGCACACTTAAGCATGAATTAGCGTTAATTAAGGGTCTGGGTTGTTACACCCATACTTTTAAGTATTTGTAGGAAGGCGGTCGACCTTTCCACAATTCATAAGAAATGTTGTTGATTTTCTTGTGGGGTATTCTGTTAAGAACATAATTAGCAAACAATATTGCTTCCCCCCATAAGTTCTATGGTAAGCCTGAACTTAGTAACATGGCATTCATCATTTCTTTTAGGGTTCTATTCTTTCTTTCAGCAATTCCATTTTGCTGAGAAGAATAGAGTGCTGTAGTTTGGTGAATAATGACATGTTGTGCACAAAATTCATTTAATGGTACATCATATTCACCACCCCTATCACTTCTAACCATTTTAATGGTTTTACCAAGTTGATTTTCAACTTCTGTTTTGTAGAGTTTAAACATGTCTAAGGCTTCATCTTTACTTCTAAGTAAATAAACATAACAATATCTTGTGCAATCATCAATAAATGTTATGAAATATTTTTTGCCTCCTCTAGTTTGAACAAATTTAAGATCACATACGCCTGTATGAATTAATTCTAGAGGTTTGATTTTCCTTTCAACCGATTTAAATGGAGCCTTAGTTAGTTTTGCTTCTACACAAATTTCACATCTATGATTAGGATTAATTTCAAACTTTGGTATATAATCTAAACCAATTAATCTACGCAAAGTATCAAAATTCACATGTCCTAATCTACCATGCCATAAATTCAACTCAAGAATATAAGCAAAAGATGTGTTATTCTTATTCATAGCAACTTTCGATACAACTGTCATTACATTTAATTTGAAGAGACCATCACTCATATATCCCTTATCAACATACATACCACTCTTTGATAATATAAATTTATCAGACTCAAATACAAGCCTAAAACCATTTTTACTTAACAAAGAGTCAGAAACCAAATTCTTCCGAATGTCAGGTACATGCAGTACGTTGTTGATGGTCAGTTCTTTTCCTGATGTCATCTTCAAGATCACTTTTCCTTGTCCAGCCACAGTAGAAGTAGAAGAATTTCCCATGAAAAGTTGTTCACCATTTGCAGCCTCATTATAGGTAGTGAACATCTTCTTGTCCGCACAAATATGACGAGTTGCCCCAGTGTCAACCCACCATTCCTTGAGATTTCCAACCAAATTAGCCTCAGACACCACAGCAGAGAGGTTGATGTCATTCACTCCGTCAGAGATGTAATCTAGTTCAGTTACATTGGCTTGATTGGTGGTCTTTTTGCTTGTACTTTCATGATCCTTCTTAGGGCGACAGCAGTCAGAAGCTCGATGTCCAATCTTGCCACAGTTATAGCATTTTCCTTTGAACTTCTTGTAGCCATTGTTGTCGCCTTGTTTAGGACCATCTCCAGTAAACTTCCTCTTTTTGTTATGTGGTTTGTGAACTTGTTCAACCACATTAGCCTTGAACTCAATGGGATTTTTCCCATTCCTCTTTTCAGCCTTTCGATTATCTTCCTCAATTCTCAATCTTACAATCAACTCATCCATAGTCATCTCCTTGCGTTTATGTTTTAAATAATTTTTGAAATCTTTCCAAGCCAGTGGTAACTTTTCCACTAAGCAGCGACTTGGAAAGACTCACTAAGAGACATACCTTCTGAATTAATATCATGCAAAATTATTTGAAAATTTTGAACTTGAGAGATTACCGTTTGGGAGTCTACCATAACAAAGTCCAGAAATTTACCGACAATAAATTTCTTCATGCCGGCATCTTCTGTCTTGTACTTCTTCTCTAAAGAATCCCATAATTCTTTTGCTGACTTCAGGGGACTGTAAACATTATACAGCATGGACTATAAACATTAATCTAATTAGATATTAGTTTCTGCACAGGAAATCTGAATGTTTCCAAGCATCTACAGCGGCAACAACTTGCTAATCACTTTCACCCTCTTTAAGTGCTAGAGCGTCTTCACGGAGAAATCGGACCAAATTTAGAGTTGTAAGATAGAACAGCATCTTCTGCTGCCATCTCTTAAACTCAGTACCGTTAAATTTTTCTGATTTTTCTCCATGATTTATTGGTACTTGAACATAGTTCTGGATAGGGACCGGAGTTGGTGTAACAGTTGGAGTACCACTACCAGTTGCAGATTCAGTTGTAGTAGCCATAATATCTTATTACAAAAATCAGAAAAACAAATCACAAATTAATTTTCTAGTTACTAAAACCAGAAAATAAATTATAATACAAAATAATTTTATTTTTCTTGTTACTAAAACCAGAAAAATAAAATACCAAAATAATTTTCTGTAACACCAAATAATATTCTGCAATTATTAATAACACCAGTATATTACTACTAGTTGTCAAAGAAAATAGACAGTATATTACTACTATCTGTCAAATAGTTTATAATTACTATTTGTATTTTCCAACCAGATTATCACTTTGAAAATACAGAAAATTAATACAATGAAGACACCAAAAATATCATGTCTTAAGTTTGTAGGATAATCTTCACTGTATTTAAATTAAATAATTCTGTTTAGGTACTAAACGACAAACAAAATATAAAAGAAAAATAGAAAAGGAGAATGAATGTTTGATTACAAAAAATCAAACTAGAAAAAGAATTAAATAAATAAAAACAGATTTTATTTTATTACAAAAATAAAATTAAAATCTGATTTAAATAAATAAAAATAAAACAGAAAATAAATAAATAACTTACTTGATTAATATCTTAAATATTATTCTGATCAAGTTCAGTGTTTGACACTGTGTTCTTAAGACAGATTCGTCCTCTCTACGGTACTTTCAGAATATGGACATCTATTTCCCAAGATGAAATGATTAACAACGAATAAATGCAGCACTACAAGTTATTCGTATAACGAACACACTAAGTGTATATACTCTTTCTGACAAAAAACTAATACAGCAATATAAAGAGAATAAATTTGCAAAAGAGAAGAACGAATTTTCTGAATGAAAACATCAAATGAGGGTTGCCTATTTATAGGTGTAGTGGTAGCTATTGGTTTTGAATTAAACAGGTGCAAACTTGTTTTGAACAGGTATGAAACCTATTTGGTTTTGAATTAAACAGATTTAAATCTGTTGGGTTCAAAATTCAAACAGATAAAACCGTAGGGACCTATTCAAAAAATAAAATTAAATCCAAATGTTTTTAGCCTAAGAGGATTAGTATTGGGTTGGACAAATCCAACCCAACCTTACATCACGCACCCGCGCCCACCTTATCGGATGGTGGCGTGCATGGTGATTTTTGGGTTCAATGGGTCTAGCCCATAACCTCCCTCTCTACAAAATTTGAGTACCCTTTGGGGCACACCCCAAGTTCCAATCCCATGCCTTATAAACTCATTCAAAACTTCCAACTAAATCAATGTGGGACAAGCTATTTTCCAACCTTAAGGAATTTCCATCAAAACTCCATTTTCTTAGAGCTTACTTTGGCTTCAATTTCCTATTCACCCAACAATGGTTTTGAACAACCAAATATACCACGTGAATCACAACGCGGCATAAAACGCATTACCACTTAGACCCGCCAAATTTGACGCACGGGTCCCACCTAAATAATAGACCAAATTTAGAAAAAAATTCTGTTTTTACCCAGAATTTTCCAAACCATTTCTAACAATTTGCAAATACCATCATTAGCAACCAAGGATGATAGAGACCTGCCACCTTGACCGTTGATAGAGCATGATACTGTTCTTGCTCCGTCTGCGGACAGACATAACAGAATTACCGAAACTAAAGTGATTGTTAGAGTAATAGCCATTGTGTTTTGACTGTCTTCTTTCCTTTTCTGTTGTTGTTCCCACTAATCTTGCTGCATAAATACTAGAAGAAAAAAAAATCCACATAAAAACAAATTATAGTATTATGTATTCTTTACCCCTTTATCCACTGGGTCCCATGTTTTGTCCATCTTGAGATTTCGTTGATGCCGCGATGTTTTAAACATTAAAATTCTTAGTTTCACACTTTAGTGACAAGAACATTGGTTTGGATGGTTCGAAGAACAGCAAGAACTAGTACATGAATGTATGTTTGGTTCTTAGATTTATTAACAAAAGGGAAAAGAAAAATGAACTAGGAATGATCTCCTTTTCCTCATTGATGACATTGTTGTCCAGATGTGAGTTGGCATGATTGAGCAAAAGCTCAATATATAATTAAACCCACAAATTTGGGAAAAAGAAATTATTCTAGTGTCATTTGCTAAAACATTTTGAAAGCACTTTGAAAAACAAAACAACTGTTTTTCTTATATATGTTTGAAAGCTATATGGTATTAATGCACTCTTAGCATTAACAGAAATATGATATCAATTTTTACTATCAAACAACAACAATGCTATATGGGCATGTTTGATTGACAGGACTATAATATAGGATTGGAATTATTAATTCGTGGGCTCAATAATCTAATATTTGTTTTGAAATTTTGTTTCAGGATTATTAATCCAATGGATAATTAATCCAACAAAATTTGTAGGATTATTAGTAATGGAATAGGGGTGGGATTATATATCCTAAGTTGGGAAATAAAATAAAAAGACTCTTTTACCCTTGACTAAAAATTAAAACACATTATTTTTATATAATTTTATATTTTAGAAGGTTAAAAATAATTTTAAAAAATTTAAAAATATTTTTTGATATTTATTTTATCAAATTAGTTTATAGTTTTTATAAAAAAAAAAACTAAAAAACAAACCAAATATGGCCTTTGTATTTTGTATTTTTATTTTGCTTTTATTTATAATTTTTTTCAAAACCAAGTTTATGAAGAAATTTTGATAAAGTAAAGATTGTGAAGAAACATTGATAGATGGTAAGATTGGAAAAGAAGATAAATATAGTAGTAATCCTACATTTATGTTTTTCTTATCTAATGCAAATTAAATAATGAACAAGGAGATAATTTATCATACTAATCTAATTGAATAGTGAATACCACACTAATTTAATGGAATTATTAATACTTTCACTATTAGTCTTGTGAATCAAATATGACCCATGTGTACAAAAAAAGTGCATAGAAAAATCAGTGGACCATACATTAATTTTTGTGTGAATCTGTATGCATATCCACCATTTTATTTATTTATTTATTTATTTTTGTGTGTGTGCACGCACAGGTAGCAATACTTCAACAAGAAGATGACAGAGCAAAGTATTAACTTCAGAAGTGAAATAAAAATTGGAGACTACAATAAACTACTATCTTCCACAAAAATACACCAAGTATAGGGTGTTCGGTGCGGGTTAAAAAATGATGATTCAGTTCACAAGACTCCTATTAAAATGGGTTGTTGGCACAGATATGAGGAAAAATTTAGTCCCGAATCGAATTTTTTGATTTTGTTATTTGAGAAATGAAAACCGACGGCATGATAAAGTTTACTTTTTATATTTATTTTTTTTGTTTAGCGTAAATGAGGAATTCACGAGATTTTAAGATTTTTTTTAAAACTAGTTGAAATCCACATCGAGAGAATAAATAAAGAAGGCGAAGGCTAAACTTCATAATTGAAACAGACCGTGCCTTGTGACAGATAAACTGAAAAATTTCAGTGGTTGACTCAGTTTTCACCATCTTTGCTAAATACTTTACAAATTTAGAATAGTTCACATGACAAGGAATCTGCTAAATACACTCAAAATATTTCTTTCTACATTTGCTGTACAATAATCTCCTTTATAAGATACAAATGTATCAATACACTGTAGGAAATGGTTATAAAATTCTGGGTAAAACCAGAATTTTTTCCTAAGTTTGGTCTAATTTTTAGGTGGGCCCCGTGCATCGATTTACACGGGTCAAAGTGATAACGCGTTCTATGCCGCGTCGTGATTCACGTGGTATATTTGGTTGCTTAAAACCATTACCGAGTGAATAGGAAATTGAAGCCAAAGTGTGCTCCATGGAAATGGAGTTTTGGTGAAAATTCCTTATTGATTGAATAAGGCTTGTCCCACATTGATTTGGTGGGAGGTTTTGAAAGGGTTTATAAGGCTTGGGTTTGGTACTTGGGGTGTGCCCCAAGGGGTACCCAAGTGTTTTAGAGGGAGAGGTTATGGGCAAAATGGGCTAGACCCATTGGACTCAAAAATCACCACACGCGCGCGCGCCGCCATATTGCTGCATTCCATCTCTGCCATATTGCTGCATTTTATTTCTGAAAGAAAGAGTGTAAACACTTAGTGTGTTCCACGAACAATTAAATTGTAGTGCTGCATTTAATTGTTGATAAGATCATTTCATCCTGGGAGATAGACGTCCAAGTTCTGAAAGCACCTTGGAGAGGACGAATCTGTCTTAAGGACACAGTGTTCAACACTAGACTTGATCAGAGTGTAAACACTTAGTGTGTTCCACGAACAATTAAATTGTAGTGCTGCATTTAATTGTTGATAAGATCATTTCATCCTGGGAGATAGACGTACCAAGTTCTGAAAGCACCTTGGAGAGGACGAATCTGTCTTAAGGACACAGTGTTCAACACTGGACTTGATCAGAAAGTTATTCCAAGTATTTAACCAAGTAAGTTGATTAAATTATTTTTCTGTTTTCTTTATTTGTTTATTAAAATCAGATTTTAATTTTGTTTTTGTAACAAAATAAAATCTGTTTTTATTTGTTTTATTTTATTTTTATTTTGAGTTTGATTTTTGTAATCAAACAAATTTCTCTCATTTTCTTTATTTCTTTAAATTCTGATTGTTGTTTAGTACACAACAGAATTTAATTTATTTAAATCTGAGAAAGATTGCCCAACAATCTTAAGATGATTCCTTTTGGTATCTTCATTGTACTTAATTTTACATTTTCAAAGTAATATTCTGGTTGGAAAAACAAATAGTGATTTATGCTATTTGACAGATAGTAGTAATATACTGTCTCTTTTCTTTGACAACTAGTAGTACGATACTGGTGTCATTAACAATTTCAGAATATTAATTGGTATTACAGAAAATTATTTTGGTATTTTATTTTTCCTGTTTTAGTAACAAGGAAAATAGAATTATTTTGTGTTATATTTTATTTTCTGGTTTTAGTAACTAGAAAATTAATTTGTGTTTTAATTTTTCCTGATTTTTGTAATCAGAAATTATGGCTACTACAACTGAAACTGCATCTGGCAGTGGTACTCCTGTTGTTACACCAACATCGGTCCCTATTCAGAACCATGTTCATGTACCAATCAATCATGGAGAAAAACCGGAAAAATTTAATCTGCAGCGAGTTTAAGAGATGGCGCAGAAGATCTTTGTTCTATCTTACAACTCTTAATTTGGCCAGTTTCTTCATGAAGAGGCTCAGATCGAAAGAGGGTGAAAGTGATCGGCAAGTTGTTGCCTTTGTAGATGCTTGGAAACATTGATTTCTGTCTGAAACTACATCCTCAATGGCCTTGACAACATGTCAGTATAATGTATACATCCTCTGAAGTCGACAAAAGAATTATGGGATTCTTTGGAGAAGAAATACAAAAGCGAAGATGCCAAGACGAAGAAATTTGTTGTCGGTAAATTTCTAGGTTTTGTAATGGTCGACTCCCAACCGGTAATATGTCAAGTTCAAAATATTGAGATAATTTTACATGATATTCATTCAGGAGGTATGTCTCTTAGCGAATCTTTCCAAGTCATTTGCTTTGGTGGAAAAGTTACCACCGGCTTGGAAAGATTTTAAAAATTATTTAAAACATAAGCAAAGAGATGACCATGGATGAGTTAATTGTAAGATTAAGAATTGAGGAAGATAACCGAAAGGCTGACAAGAGGCATGGGAAAAAACCCATTGAGTCCAAGGCTAATGTGGTTGAACAAGTTCAAAAACCACATAACAAAAAGAGGAAGTTCTTGGAGATGGTCCTAAACAAGGCAACAACAATGGCAACAAGAAGTTCAAAGGAAAATGCTATAAGCGTGGCAAGATCGACATCGAGCTTGCCGCCGCCCTAAGAAGGATCATGGAAGTACAAGCAAGAAGACCACCAATCAAGCCAATGTGACAGAATTGGATTACATCTCTGACGGAGTGAATGACATCAACCTCTCTGCTGTGGTGTCTGAGGCTAACTTGGTTAGAAATCCCAAAGAATGGTGGGTTGACACTGGAGCAACTCTTCACATATGTGCGGATAAGAAGATGTTCACTACCTACAATGAGGCTGCAAATGGTGAGCAACTTTTTATGGGAAATTCTTCTACTTCTCTTGGTGGACAAGGAAAAGTGATCTTGAAGATGACATCGGAAAAGAACTAACCCTCAACAACGTCTTTGCATGTACGACATCCGGAAGAATTTAGTTTCGGTTCTTTGTTAAGTAAAAATGGTTTTAGGCTTGTTTTTGAGTCGATAAGTTTGTATTAACAAAGAGTGGTATGTATGTTGGTAAGGGATACATGAGTGATGGTCTCTTTAAATTGAATGTAATGAATTTGTTGTGAAGTTGCTATGAATAAGAATAACACATCTTTTGCTTATATTCTTGAGTCAAATTTATGGCATGGTAGATTAGGACATGTAAATTATGATGCTTTATGAGATTAATTGGTTTGGATTATATACCAAAGTTTGAAATTAATCCTAATCATAAATGTGAAGTTTGTGTAGAAGCAAAACTAACTAAGGCTCCATTTAAATGGGTTGAAAGGAAAATGAACCTCTAGAATTAATTCATCTTGATGTATGTGATCTAAAATTTATCCAATCTAGAGGAGGCAAAAAGTATTTCATAACATTTACCAATGATTGCACAAGATATTGTTATGTTTATTTACTTAGAAGTAAAGATGATGCCTTAGATATGTTTAAACTCTACAAAAGCGAAGTTGAAAATCAACTTGGTAAAACCATTAAAATGGTTAGAAGTGATAGGGTGGTGAATATGATGCACCATTAAATGAATTTTGCACAACATGGCATTATTCACCAAACTACAACCCCTTATTCTCCACAAAATGGAATTCTTTGAAAGGAAGAATAGAACTCTAAAAGAAATGATGAATGCCATGTTACTAAGTTCAAAGCTTACTACGAGAACTTGTGGGGAAGCAATATTGTCAGCTAATTATGTTCTTAATAGAATACCCCACAAGAAACCCAAAAGCATTCCTTATGGAATAAGGAAAGGTCGACCACCGTCCTACAAATACTTGGAAGTGTGAGGGTGGTTGGCAAAAGGTGAAGTGCTTGTTCCTAAAAAGACTAAGATTGGACCAAAAACAGTAGATTGTGTGTTTATTGGTTATGCTCGAATAGTAGTGCATATCGGTTTCGACTTATAAATCGAAATACGATATAAATGTGAACACTATTATAGAGTCAAGGAATCTGTGTTTTTGAACATGTCTTTCCTTACAAGAAAGGACAGAATTAAGTTCACAGAAGAACTTATGATTGTACACAAAGTCAAGAGACTAATGACAATCAAACACAAGAGACTAGTAATGGTCTCAACCAGCGAGATTTAGCGATGATGAACCAAGAAGAAGTAAGAGAGCAAGAACATCAAAATCCTTTGGTCAGATTTTACGACATACTTGTTAGAAAATGAACCTCAAAGCTTTAAAGCGACAATGACAGTCTGAAGCACCTTTGTGGAAAGAGGTCATAATAATGAAATTGAATCCATTATGCAAAATCATACTTGGGAATTGGTGGATCTTCCACTGGTTCTAAACCTCTTGGATATAAATGGATATTCAAGAGAAAAATGAAAGCAGATGGTTCAATTGACAAGTATAAAGCAAGACTTGTAGTTAAAGGTTACGGACAAAAGGAAGGTGCGGATTATTTTGACACATATTCCCTGACAAGAATAACATCCATTCGCATGCTTATTGCTATAGCAGCGTTGTTTAATTTAGAAATACATCAAATGGATGTTAAGGCGACTTTCTTAAGCGGTGATCTAAATGAAGAGATCTATATGGAACAACCGAAGGGTTTGTAGTATCGGCAAGAAAAGAAAGTTTGTCGACTTGTAAAATCCTTTATGGATTAAAACAAGCACCTAAGCAATGGCATGAAAAATTTGATCATGCAATGCTTACTAATGGGTTTAAGATAAACGAATGTGACAAATGTGTCTATGTTAAAAACTTGACCAAGGATATGTCATAGTTTGTCTTTATGTAGATGACATGCTTATCATTGGAAGCAGTCAAAACATGATCAAATCAACTAAGCAAATGCTTAACAAAAGATTTGATATGAAAGATATGGGGGTCGCAGATGTTATATTAGGAATGAAAATAACTAAAACATCGGCGGATATGCATTATCTCAATCTCATTATATTGAGAAAATTCTTGATAAATTTATCAAGGATGATTTGAATTTAGCAAGGACACCTGTAGACATCAGTTTTTATTTATCGAAAAATAAAGGTGATGCAGTGTCTCAGTTAAAATACTCCCAAATCATTGGAAGCTTAATGTACCTAATGAATTGTACTCGTCCTGATATAGCTTATGCTATCAGTAAATTGAGTAGGTACACTAGTAACCCCGGAGAAGACCATTGGAAAGCGATCATTCGAGTTCTTAGATATCTAAGATTTACTCGTGATCATAGTTTGAACTTTACTCGATATCCAGCAGTACTCGAAGGTTATTGTGATGCCAATTGGATATCGGATACTAAAGATTCAAAATCCACTAGTGGATATGTCTTTACTCTAGGGGGTGCTGCTGTTTCTTGGAAATCCACGAAACAAACTTGCATCGCACGATCCACAATGGAATCAGAGTTCATTGCTTTAGACAAAGCGGTGAAGAAGCGAGAATGGCCGTCACTTCTTAGAAGACATTCATTCAATGTGGCCAAAACACATGCGACTATTTGCATTCATTGTGATAGTCAATCCGCAATAGGCGAACGCACAGAATCATATATAACGGTAAGTCACGACATATTAAATGTCGACATAATACCGTTAGGCGGTTGTTATCAAGCGGAATAATCTCAATAGATTATATAAAATCTAAAGAGAATATTGCGGATCCATTTACAAAAGGTTTGACAAAAGAGCCGTGTATAGTTCATCGAAGGAATGGGATTAAAGCCTATTACATAAGAGTCGTCATAATGGTAACCCTACTTATATATTTGGAGATCCCAAGAACTAAGTTCAAAGGGACAACTAAGTTATGTATGGCTCGCGAGAAATCACCAAGGGATTAAAATTCCTACTCATTCCTATGGTGAGAGTGATATCGCAACATATGTTGTCTGCGAGGGCATAAGGATAAGCTTTGCTTTTAATGATTACTTATATCTTGATTAAGGCATAAAATCAAGACGAGTATAAGAAGAAACTCACAATAAGAATCACCTATATGAGTGTTGAACTGGGGCCGGGTCTATGAGAATGAACGAGGATACATTCACTAGTAACACACATGAAAACCAGGAACGTTCAAGGCCAAAATGAACACAACAGTGAGAACCACGATGTGTTAGAAAATATTTTGTGTGAAATCTATTGTCTTGGCTTACCCAATCGGCTGAACAATTCAAGGCATCACGTCCATTGGTTAGCCAGTAAGTCCGATAGGTTATCACTAGGGAAGGTTCAAGGCCGAAAACTACCTATCCTGATGCAAGATATTTTCGACTTATGCTCTTTCGTTAAGTTTGCATATTGTTGCATTTCCGTTGTCATCAAATTCCATTCATGTGGGGGATTGTAGGAAATGGTTATAAAATGCAGGTAAAACCGTAATTTTTCCTAAGTTTGGTCTAATTTTAGGTGGGCCCCGTGCATCGATTTACACGGGTCAAAGTGATAACGCGTTCTATGCCGCGTCGTGATTCACGTGGTATATTTGGTTGCTTAAAACCATTACCGAGTGAATAGGAAATTGAAGCCAAAGTGTGCTCCATGGAAATGGAGTTTTGGTGAAAATTCCTTATTGATTGAATAAGGCTTGTCCCACATTGATTTGGTGGGAGGTTTTGAAAGGGTTTATAAGGCTTGGGTTTGGTACTTGGGGTGTGCCCCAAGGGGTACCCAAGTGTTTTAGAGGGAGAGGTTATGGGCAAAATGGGCTAGACCCATTGGACTCAAAAATCACCACACACGCGCGCGCCGCCGCCGCCGTCCGTCCGGTCGGGTGGGCTGGGCTGGGCTTGGGCTTGTTCGGCCCAATACTAATCTTTTTGGGCCAAAAACATTTGAATTTAATTCAAATAAACTGTTTTGGATTTTCTGTTCATCCAAACAGGGCCCTTCCCGTTTTCAAACAGAATTAAACTGGTTTGGTATTTTGGTTCATCCAAACAGGGCCCTTCCCGTTTTTATCTGTTTGAATAATTTCCCAACAGATTCAAGCCTGTTGAAATTCAATCCCAACAGACTGCTTACCTGTTCAATTCAAATCCTACAGCCACCTTAACATCTATAAATAGACCAGCCTCCCATTTGGATTAAGACACCAATTTTCGTATTCCATCTCTGCTTTATATCTTTGCCATATTGCTGCATTTTATTTCTGAAAGAAAGAGTGTAAACACTTAGTGTGTTCCACGAACAATTAAATTGTAGTGCTGCATTTAATTGTTGATAAGATCATTTCATCCTGGGAGATAGACGTCCAAGTTCTGAAAGCACCTTGGAGAGGACGAATCTGTCTTAAGGACACAGTGTTCAACACTGGACTTGATCAGAAAGTTATTCCAAGTATTTAACCAAGTAAGTTGATTAAATTATTTTTCTGTTTTCTTTATTTGTTTATTAAAATCAGATTTTAATTTTGTTTTTGTAACAAAATAAAATCTGTTTTTATTTGTTTTATTTTATTTTTATTTTGAGTTTGATTTTTGTAATCAAACAAATTTCTCTCATTTTCTTTATTTCTTTTAAATTCGATTGTTGTTTAGTACACATGAATTTAATTTATTTAAATCTGATGAAGATTGCCCAACATACAGGTGTAAAGAAAAATGTGTCAGGCTTATTTAGAACCACCCATGTAGAGTAATTCTAGGAATACAAAAATCAATCACAAAACCACACATGCCCTTCTCACATGGGTGTGCAACCCACAAAAAGGTAGGACCCACATTATGTGAGAGAATTGTGTCCAATTTTATGATCGATTTATGTGTTCCTAGACTTCTTCAAATACAAACAACCATGTTAACTTTTTGTTCCCTTACATGCTTTCAAAATAATGTCATCTGTAGTTACTATCAATTGGAAACCTTAGTCACAAAACTCATCTAGAGATGAGCTCATTACGATACGCTACATTACGTTACATTTATTTATTTATTTATTGTTTTTGCAGATGCTCAAGAGCTACAACAATTGATAAGAACAAAATAAAAGATTGTTTGGATCACTCAAATCACCGCATGCTAATTGATTCAAGTAGATATATTTACCCAATGTTGGTGAGATTTACTAGTAATGGTTTAAATTTTAAGAAATGTCTAAGAGGGCATATAGTTCATATCGTTTTCAAACTGTCAAGCTTGCAAGAACACCAAGTCAACAATTGAATACAACTCAAACTGTAAAACTGTAATTCATTTTGAAACTCAACTTGATTAACATTTTACATATTGAATACGAATCTTCGCGTAAACAAAGAAAATTCAGCTAGAGCACATATAATTCATTTGCGGATTGTTGTTCTCACTAAAGCCTAAAAAGGCCATGAGAGGATCATAAACAACTTGCTTAGCATTGACAGCCATAACATAGTCTGCATGAGCATAATTCTGTACATACTGGACAACAATCTTATCTCCGTTGTGATCTTTGGGGCTGCCCAGCAAGTGCTTCACATCATTGACATCAGAAAGCGTCTTGCCCTCCGTAGCTGAGGAACAGAGGAAGGTCATTTGGAATGCTTGCCATGTCGTAGACTGGAGGTGAGGGCTGACCGTAATGTTTCATGTTCTCCCCCTCATCATCATAGTCATACATAGTGATGTTTCCACTTCTGATCACTGTCCAAAAATCCCCAAATTAGACCTTGAACCTATTTTCCAACAAAGAATTCTTCAAATCCTTTACTTGGGATCTACTAGTTGTTAAGAAATTTGAATTAAAAACTTAAATTACAAGCATAATATTGCTCTTGATGGGAACTCCTCAACTAGCCTAAACCCTATAAACATAGGTTCAGTGATATGGACACCAGATTTCTTGAATACCAGCATGCCTATATTGCAACTGTCAAAACAACCTTAAATGCTGGCACTATCCTTAAAATACGGTCTTTTTTTTAGTAGTGATAACATGTGGAATGGAGATGTAGAC
The DNA here is from genome assembly GCA_025200525.1 of Camellia lanceoleosa. NCBI lineage: Eukaryota > Viridiplantae > Streptophyta > Magnoliopsida > Ericales > Theaceae > Camellia > Camellia lanceoleosa. Next base: position 146,415,681 of record CM045764.1, on the reverse strand, counting down.
TTACTCTGAGCCACATGGACCATATTCTTCGTCGATGTTGGCTGAGGCTCGTACTCTAGAAAAACTTCTACTATTGAAGAATTTAAGCAGCAGTTCTGACCTGCAATGATGAAACAAAGCTAAGTCACTAGGCAAAGTTGAAAGTTCTGTATATCAAGAAGCTAATTCAAAAACCCGGAACACATATAGTCTACCTGTGAAAGAGGTCAACAAGTTAGTGCAGTCAACACCTGGTTTGTTGCAGATAGCTTTAAGAAGTGCAATTACAGCATCCCTGCTCACTTAGCAAAAATAACCATTGTGAAAAATCTTTTTCTTCAAAATTTATTTCTACTGAGATACAGTCGAGAAATTTCAGTCACTTATTGGATCAAGTGTAAAACATTGAGAGTTTTGGTGAATGTAGTTGTAGCAATAGAGTTACATTGATACATATGCAGCACACTGAGATGGGAAAGGAGGGAACAATTTCTTACCCTCTTGGATTAAATTCATGAAGACCCAACCAATATAATGCCTGTTAAAACAAATGAGAGATAAATACACGACTGTTAAGAGTAACATTCCTCTTGAAATCTGAAAATGTGCATACAAAAAATAAACTTTACTTCAGCGATGAAGTTGTCAGCGGCAGTTCTTGCAAGCGGGGAAGTCATCTGATCCACATAAGCGATTGGGCTGAGTAGGGCTGCAGATCTTAGCATGTTAATCAGCTGCCCCTTTGAAAAGGAAGCAAGAGCAATCAAAGTTCCCTACGAAAGAAATCGACCTAAAAAGTCAGCATCGCCATTCTAATTTACTGATTCCAAGAACACGATGATGAAACAGATTCTATTAGTATCTAGAAACAGCATGTTCACCAGTGAATGCCCAACATAGTGCAGTTTCTGTCCTGTTTGATCGTGCACATGCTGGAATGTAGCAGGAAGATCATAAGCTACCAATTCATCCCATGACCAATCCCAATAAGCCTACAAAAAATATATATATATATACATACACATAAAGGTAAGCAATAAAGAAAATCAGAAATGACAAAACAGAGAACAAGAAGATGGAAGAAAAGTAACCGGGTCATCAGGACTGAGAGATAAATGCCCACGGCTAAATTTAGTTCCACGGGTGCTTGAAATCCACACATCGAACCCATTATCTGCCAAGATCAACGCCAAAGATTGATCTGGTGGACTCAGCAGCCATGTTATCCCATCCTGCAAACAATGTGGACTTTGCTGTTAACAAGTTTCAGTTTTATCAATTTAAATTCTAAAAAAACCAGCCACAATGAGTACTGACCATGACAAGACCGTGCTGTAGCAGGACTGGAGTCCGTCTCCCTTGTGTCTCACCTGACCGGCCCACTGGGATTGTCTGCATGTTGAGAATATAACCATCCGTGTTGTCACCTGAAAAGGAAAAAAAGAAAAAAAGGAGTGATTTTCTATCACATTATATCAATCACATAAACGTGTGGTTTTGTAAACTGGATAGTATATGCAGGTTACTTTATGTTCTTCGCAAACATAGTCGTGTGTCTCCACCATCAATTTACATATGCCAACATCTGCCACTGCAGATGTGCCATTGTCAACTTTGGTTGTGAACAACTTTGTTCTGCTACCAGATGCTGACCCACAGAACAGAATCAATAGAATTATAGAAGTAAAACTTTTAGCCATTTTAATGTTTGGTTGTTGGTGGTGACAACCCTCACCTTCCCTCCACAGTTTATAGTGGATGAATTGCAGATACAAACAATACACAGTATATAGAAATGAAATAGTCTCAATCCTCTTGTGTAAATACTCTGCACTAAAGCCTTAGACAAAGCATCTGATAGGCCTAACCTTTTGACTAGAAATTCTTAGTTTACTTTCATTGTATAGAGTAACCAGGTCGATTTGGCTAATATGTATGCCAAAACATGTGCATCATAGAAAATAATTTTTTGGGATTCTTGCTTTTGTCTCCTCGTTAGAGTTGAAGATGCAGCCCCAACAAATTATAAAAATCTAGGAACTAAAGATACCTTTTCTCACACTCGAAATTCATGATTTTCTAGTAGCACACATTTCTTAATGTATGCTAATTTTTGTCCAGAACATATTCACTAATGTTTTGCACAGAGGCCCTTGTTCCTTCCGACCATCTAAACATTCATTAAAGGGCAGTCCCAGTGCATGAACCTCCTACCAATGCAGGGTTTGGAGAGACTGTTGGTTTGAGCATTTGGCCCAGGTCACAGTGGAGTATCTTGGAGCAAACCTTTAGTTATGTTACATCTATTTTTCTCAAGAAAATTAATAAAACTTGAACCCTTGTTTCTTTTGAAGCATGGTTGTTCAGAGTTTGCTTATTTAGTGATTATTCTTTTCTTTTTTACTTATTTTCGTCTTTAATAGAACTTTTTTTTAATTTTTTCAAAAAATTTTAAGTTTCTAAATTTAACTCGATTAGGCGAACAAAAAAATAAAATAAAATAATTTAATTTTTAAAAAAAAAAGAAGACAAAATTAAGCCAAAAATAGTGATCTTTTTTTTGGGAGGGGGGGGTTATTTCACTTTTTCATTTTTTGGGGGGAGAATTTCAAAAAAATAGTGTGTAGACAAAATAATAGTTCCTGTCATCATTTTAAAATTATTTTTTTTACCCTCTGACTTTTTGAAATTCTCTCCTTTTTTTTTGAAATTTTTAAAAAAAAATTAATTTTTATATTCAACTACACAAGACAGACCGGAAAAGTTAAAAAAATTGACATAATTTTGAAAAAAAAAAATCACAAAGACAAACAAAATAATTAAAAAATATATTTATTTTTTAAGTGTTCCCAACAAAGAAAAATGTATTAGGAAACATGTATGCCTTGCCTATGGTCCAATTATCAATACACCAACAATTTTTAATAGAGGGAACAAGCAAGAACACTTGCTAAAATCAAGTCCATGCCACGGCATTCAAGAAAAACTAAAAAATGTAGATATATATTGTTTCCATTCTTCCAGTCATTAAGAAAAATGAAGGCAAAAAGGTAAGATTCAAGGAGATCCATCTCAAAGGAAAAAAACAAATGTAACAGGAGACAAAACTGGTAGATTATATTTCTTCCCAAGTAATAAGTACAAAAATCTCCAATGAGTATAATCTCAATAAATAATATATTTTCCTCAACAAGTGCCGTTGCATTTTATATATGATACTAACAAGGTCGATTCATTTCTCCAGAATTATGTGCAACAGGTGAATCCTTTTGGAATGCTTCTGACGGTTTAGCAGCATTTTCGGATGATTTGGGTCGTATTAATGGTCTTCTTAAGAACTTGAGTTGCCACCGTTTAGGTTTGATCTGTCCTAACAATTTCATTTGCTCCTTCCTAAACTTCCTATTCGCGTACCATTTTCCACCTCGCCAACCCAAACCATACCTACAATTCAGCAAGAAGCAAAGGGAGAAGCTGTAAAGCAAATTACAATGTATAAAGCATAGTTTTGCAAGTGAAGAATCAACAATTGAATGAAAAAATGACCCCCAATCTTTAAACCAACATACCATCCTCAAAAAACAAGTATTGGTAAAATGGATTATCATGGTGACAAGTCTTATTGTTATTTTCCACATTTCACTCTCTCATCGAATTAAGAATTCTACAGAACAAACAGTAGTAGTACAAAAAAAAAGGAAGCTAACTTTATTTCAATAGAGATGTCGCCTGGTATTTTTTACTCTTTCTGGTGGGGTGTTCTGTTCACATACAAGTAGAAAATATCAAGGGAGTACAACAATGTACGATATGACTGACAATATCAAAAAGCATAAAAAGCCCAAGCCCCATGGAACTGCCCTAGAAACCCACATTTATATTTTCCAAATCAGTGAATGGAAATACAAATATAACCAGAAAAAATCAATCAATCAATCAATCAAAAGACACATTTTACTACTTTAAAAGTACTCTATGTTTCCTCTTTTCCAAAAAGAGACGGTGGAAATAGCACATTTTTGAGATGAAAATAAAGACTAATTGACTAGTGTAGAGAAGTCCAATACTAAAACTAGGGCTGCAAACAAACAGAACTGTTCATGAACAGTTCAGGCTTGGCTCGTTAACAGCTCATTCGAGCTCGGTTCAATTAGCTAATAAACGAGCTCAAGCTACATTTCCAGGCTCGTTTGTTAAACGAGCTAAGCTCGAGCTGACTAAGGGGCGCGAGCCATAGTATTTAAGTCAAAAAAAAAAAAAAAGGTTCCGCTTTGTATCGGATTCATACGCCACTACTTTTTGTAACCTACACATTCCTATCCTATTAATGCTGCAAACATTCCTATCCTATCCTATCCAGATCTAGCCAACGTTTGAATCAATCACACAAAGAATTAATCTCATCAACTCTCAGACACTCAAACATCGACGGTATCGTTTCGTTGCTCCGGTGAAGATATGAGATTGGGAGATTATTCTCCTCTCTTGAATCCATTGTTCGTTGCCCCGGTGAAGATATGAGATTGGGAGATTATTCTCCTCTCTTGAATACATTGTGGTAAATTAATTCCCCCCCCCCCCAAAAATGGTGTCTCACATGCTCTTATGCACACAATACACTTATTTCACCATTGGCCCTTTCTCTCTCCTCTCCCTTCAGTCCCAAATTCAAAGAATCTCACTATCTCTTCCAATACACACACTGTTATATATTTTTTGTTTGTCTTCTTTGCTAGAGTGAAAGTTTAATCAAATATATATTTGTCCCTTATTTTTTTTTATTTTTTTTGGATTGGTTTTTGTCCCCTGTTTTGAACATATAAATTAGGGAAAAACTACAATCTCTCTTCTTTCTATTTTTTTAAGGATTTATTTCATAGTTTTGATATTTTTTCAGTCTATGAGGATGATTTTTGAGTTGCATAATGAGTGCATGCATATCCATATTCAAATCTGGGTCTTGGTTAATTTGTCAATAAAGATGATTTACTAATTTTGTGCTTTAACAATTCAATTTTTGATGCTTTGTTTTGGGTAATTTTCTCTCTCATTTCACTTATTTGATACAATGGTGGTTCAATTTTCAGTATATATATTATCCCCTGTTTTTTTGAGTTGCATAATGAGTGCATGCATATATATCAAATGACGAAAACGGTGTACAAGAATCTTGCTCTGGAGAAGTGAGATTAATTTGTCTATTTGACATATCTAAGAAAAATAACAATAATGCAAGAAATAAAGTAATGCACTAATAAACTAACAATCAATATAAAATTGAACTAGAATAATAATAAATTAAGAAACTGAAAATTGAACCAACCATTGTATTAAATAAGTGAAACCGAGAGAGAAAATTACCCAAAACAAAGTAACTAGACCACTCATGGATACAGTTAATGCGAAGACTCATGTGAAGTTCCAAAGAAATGAAGACTTTTTGGTGTATTTTCAAGTGAATCAAGTCAAGACATTAGTGGTTTAGTTTTTGGTTATTATGTTTTGTCTAAGGATGCACTGTGTAATGTCCTGGGTAATGTATTTTATTTAAGGATGCACTGTGTTTTTGGTAATTATGTTTTGTTCAAAGATGCACTGTGTAATGCTTGCTATGATGTGCAGTGCACAGATTTTTATTACTAGTTGTATCTTTTCTTTTTTTTTTTGGTGGGGGGTTTGATTTTTGTGAGCAAAAGAAATAATGTGATTGGAAGGTTTATTGAATTAGTGACAGAACAGTGTACATCCCTCTCCATATATGAATTGGAATTTCATTTTTTGAGTAATAGATGCGAATTGGTATTTCGAGCTCGTTTATATTATCGAGAGCCAAGACGAGCCGAGCTCAAGCTTTTAAATCAGCCAACAAGCCGAGCTCAAACATAATTTCTGAAGCTCGAGCTGAGCTCGAGCTTCCCTCATTTTGACTGAGCCGAGCCTTAACATCTGAAAGCTCGGCTCGGCTCATTTGCAGCCCCAACTATAACAGCAACAAATAGTGACAGTGTCCAAACTAAGGGTACTACAAAAACAAAATTAATATAACTTGAGATAGTAACGAAAGATGTGTTGACTTGTGATTTAACAGAAATTATGGCCCTTGACCGAGTAGAATGCCAAACAAGATTCATGTAGCAAGCCCAAATAGTTGGGAGGGACAAGGCTTTATTGAGTTGAGCTGGGTAGAAAAAGGAAAGAAATAAAGCATTTCTACTGTCCAAATATAATATATACTTGTTATGTAAATCATTTTCTATTCAAATTGTTATAACAAATGCAACTTCTTCTATAAAATTACAAAAATCCCAGGTCCTAAGATACAATATAAGATAAAACCACGCAATGCAACACAAACAAAGATCAACACTCAATTTAGTACTCCCTCCATCCCACAATGTTAGCACCTTCTGGGAGTTCAAATTTTTCAAAGGGACATACAATTAAAGAAATTCAAATTCAAATAAAAAGGCATTTGGTTTCTCAGATTCCCCTTTTATTCCCAGTCTTAAATATATTCAGTCACTTTATGAGGGACCATTTTTGAAAATAGTAAAATTTTATGCTCTGACTTTCTAGAGAAGACTAACATTTTGGGACATCCCCAAATTGGGAAAAGGACTAACAGTGTGAGACAGAGGGAATACACAGATTGACACTAGAATCACATTTGTATGGGGGAAAGGAGGGCTAGAATTGGACCATTAGTTCCACATCATCCCTTATCCTATGTTTGGTGGCCCTTAAATAAGGTTGAGACTAATTGTCCTCCTGGACAAATAATACTATGTAGACAGCATTATTTAACACAATGGGAAGGGGTATATTATTGATAACGGAACTATGCCAGTCTTTGGTTTGGATAAGGCTCAAAATGACCAGCATACAGTTTATCCTTCCAGTAATTCAACATAGAAGGGACATAAATGAAATTACATAAATGGTTTAGGAACATTTTTGTTCATTAGGCCCTTAACACTTCCCAAACCCATTTATGCTATTCCTAAACCAAACTTGGTATAGGACTAGATTACCTTTCAATGCAGTTTCCCTGTATTCCACCTCATCCCAACATAAAATTAAGGACAATTAGTCCCAATACTCCTTGTCCTAGTATTAATTCTCCTTATGTTGAACTATTCCCCCCTTTTCCATCCCCAACATAAAATTAAGGACAATTAGTCCCAATACTCCTTGTCGTAATATTAATTCTCCTTATGTTGAACTATTCCCCTCTTTTCCATCCCAAAAAACAAACGCAACCTAGAAAGGAGAACTGCTATCATTACAAATTCAATGAAAGAAGCATCCACGAAGAACATGTCACAGCGTGCATTGGGCAACATAATCAATTTAGACATAAGTCACACAAAAATTATGAATAGATGCCTGTTGCACTAAACAAGCAAAACAGTGGTCCACCCAAATTTTCAATATTTTTCAAGTACATCCAAGTTACAAATTATATTGGACAGTTTTTTTAAGATTAAGAATGAATAATAACCACTAGAGAAACTGTATAGAGCTGTTCACTAGCACCCTTTATTGTATAAGTACTTTTTTTTTTTTTTTAGAGGGTGGATATGTATGAGTACTAAACTCCCATTAAGTCGTAGAACTTCATTTTACCTTTGGTTTCTTTCCAACACAAATGATAGTCTCCATCAATGAAGAAATTCAAAAGTACATATATAATAAAGAATTCAACCATCAAAAGACTGAAAACAAGGTATTAATAACAGAATAGAAAAAAAGATAAAACAAACCCGATAATTAAAGTGGTTCCAGCAGTGGCAACACAAGTTGCAGTGCTGTAACTTCCAGAGCCAACCAGTTTCTTAAATTCATTACGTTCAATTTGATATTCATACTTCATCTGCCAGAAAAGGAAACTATCATGTCACAGATCTAACAAACAACACCAGAGAGAAAGGTGCAGGAGTAGGGGAGTGATTAAATATAACCCAAAAAAGAATTCAAAAAACACATCAAGAGAAAAGCAAGTTCAAGTTATAAATACTTGAACAAGTAACAAAAATCTCATGTATGGTTATCCAATCCACATAAGCTAAATTCTCAACAAAAAGAAAACGGATTAGCTAAAGACATTGCTCTGCAATGTGAGGTAAAGATGCAGCAACTCATATGGAGCAGAACAGTATAAATATGAATTAACAGTCTTAGCACATCTAGCAAGAAACACATTTTCTATCATAGTTTCAGAATCTTCCACAAGCACCATGCTTGTTTGGCCAAGGACGCCAGGATTCAGATCCTAGACAGCCATAATGAGAGGTTAACTTAAATTGGAATTATAGGAATTTAGAGATGAAAAAATAACAATACATGTATAAGCCTACTAAAATATAATGAGATATTTTATTGGGCTTCTATTTGCAATCCTTTGTGATAGGATTCTCTTGTTTCTTTTAGCTTCGATGACTGTGATGTTTTTATTCTTTTTGGACCTGTTTCACTGTATGAGGACTCCTTGTCCTCTCTTTTCTATTGCTTTTCTTAATAAAATTTATTGTTGATGTTTCAAAAAAAAAAAGAAGGATACAATTAGACAAGATCGAGAATTTTATAAAAAAAACATAAGCAGTTAACTCAACCATTTCGTAGATCCAATTAGGGTAGCAAAGGAACCGAGTTGTTCACGAACAAGCTAGGCTCAGCTCGCTAAGGGCTGGGTTGGGCTGGGCTCATTTAGTAAACGAGTCAAGCTCGACCTCAAATATTGGGCTAGTTTATCTTTATTTCAATTATATAATAAATATATTATTTATATATTAAATAATATATAAATAATAGTATAAATACACTATAAATACATTATTTATATATTAAACAATATAAATAATATTAAAAAAAATCTTATCGAGCCGAGCCGGGCCGAGCTGAGCTTGAGTTTCATTAATATTAAGGAGCCAAGCCGAGCTCAAGCCCAATTACTTATTGAGCCAAGCTCGAGCTCAACAAATCTCGGCTCGGCTCGTTTGCAGCCCTAGATCCAATTAATTAGAAGAAGAAAAAAAGATCAATAATCATAAACATAATCATAGAATCAGAAAGAAATGCCACAGCAGACTGCAATCATAGCAATTCTTTTATCACTACAAAAATTAAAAATTAAATGGATAATTACACAGACCACCCTGAAGCTTCTAACAATTACAAGAACATCCCTCGTGGTTTTTGAAATTACACTGCCCTCACCTTATCAGTTTTCTATCGATCAATGTAATCTCAAAAGTTATAAGTTAAGTGCATTCATCAAAATATTATGTGTTGAAATCATACAGGTATAGTAAGCAAAGAGCTGCAGTAATCAACAGTAAAGGCAGCTCTGCTTTGTCTACTTTGCTGTTTGTGTATGAACAGGATATCACTTCAGGGAGCTAACACCAAGGTTCTAGGTTAAAGTTTATTTATTTATTTACTTATTTATTTTTTATAATTTATTTGACAACTTTGTTTTTGTGGGAGTCAAGGAGTCCATCCCAAACAGATTTGAGCATTGCTTAGAGAATAATCTCATTATTTTGTCTTCATCCTTTTTGTATCGTTGTTTAGCCTACTTCTGCTTGGGTTGCATACCCTTCACACATCTTTGGATTCTTTCTTGTCAAAATATGTGTATACAATACGTACATGAATAATATGTGTATATAGTATGCAATAAATACTCACAGCTTTTTCAATTGAGTCAAGCCTTTGTTCAACTTTTGATTCATGAAGGTGGCGTAAAGTGTAACCTGCATCATCATTTCATCTTTTTAAGAAAAAGTCCAACCATAGTTAAAGAATTAGGAAACATACTTTAGCTAAAAAGGAAACAAAAAGAAAATAAACAAAATGAAGACATATTCAGCAACAAAATTTCATGATGAGACCCTTATTCATCTCATAAAAAACAGAACACCATGGATATTGGCTACACTCAGCAACCTAATAAAGGAAAGGTTCCCTAAAATCCATTCAGCATTGTCAATTGGACCAGTAGAATTCTAACAGTCACCACTAATTTCTTATTAGTTCCTACTCCAAAGAATCTACCATTACTACATATTATATTTCTTATCTGCAAGTCCAGAATAATCAGATAGTCTACCTCCATTCAATGCCCATTAGGTATATCAGATCCTAGTACAAATCTTCAACATAAGGAAAAACAAAAGAACAAAAATAACATTGCCGTACAAGCTATCTGGTTTGGCTATGTAGTGCCAAAATACAAATAAAATAATTACTCATGAATTGCGTAAAATTTGAACTTCAGCATAACTTTAATCAAGTGGTATCTCTTGCTCCCTCATTGGAAAGGTAAAAGGTTGAATTCTCAATGGGAACAATGGGTTGAGAGCTTGCTATGGGCTAAGAGGAGTAAAAATTACTGACAAAAGGAAAAAAGATGAACTTCCAAGTCTTCAATCGTTCCAAAAGTACAACTAATGAAAGTTGATGTACATTTAACCATGACTAATTCAATATTGTGAGGGGGGACGTCACTTGGTGTGATATTACAAGCTCAGAAGTTAAAGTTAAAGGACTGTCAGGCTGTCACCTTGTCTAAATACTGTCAAATATTAAATCTACATCCAATTGACCCCTCCTAGCACCTCAAAATAATAGGACCAACTGCAGGTACAGGCCTTTGGCCACATCCATATAGTGAAAAGATTGTAGGCATCTTGCCTATAAAAATGTCATATTGTTTAGTTTATAGGTCCACCAGGATAAAGAGAAGACCAAAGAGGGTGCCAATTTAGACATGAGCAAATACACCCAGCCTCTAAAATTAACAAGATAAATGCCCAAGTAGAGTATAAACAGTCGTACACAGTGCACAAGGCCCTTGCTTACAGCAAGGTTAGGAGAGGTAATAGGTAGGCAGCTTTACCCCCATTTTTTTGTGAAGAGGCTGATTTCAGTGACTCAAACCCTCGCTGCAAGGCTAGTCCCAAATCCCCAAATGGAGTGAAATGGAAAATATCAGTTTTTTAACTGACCCCAAATGTTTGAGATTCAGCTTTGTTAAGTTGAAGTGAATGATGCAGAGGAAGATTTCTTTAGCAGCCCTGGGTCCATAAATTTCAATGTCCAGACCAAAATCACAAACATCCAGTAAATAGTAGCAGCAGAACATTGGTTCATGAGAGGAGGACCATTACTGACCCAAGAAAGGTACATCCCAGTGGTCATAGTTAAATAGAAGCAAAATTCTTACTCTTTTTCACATTACCACACTGAAGCAAAAGACATCTACAACTCAGTTATGTTCTTCAACAATCAAAGCCAAGGGCAATACACTGCACACACATTAACTATTACAACAATTGTCACTTTTATTGAATCTCTGTGCTGATCCTCATCCAAACAGCAGGAAAGAGATAAAAGAAGGATTTTCTCACTAGTGACCCAATCTCATCATCTAACTAACATGAACACATTTGTCAGCCCGAATTAAATTCTTTAAGTACAAGTGTCCCTCTAGTTGTTAAAGTCAATGTTAATTATTAATTAATAGTCGCGCAGGCTTCATTGCTCGTGGCATAACAGAGTATCACAGCAACATAAACCGACTTAAGGCCTCATTGGCATGACTCAATTTCATCTTCAAATCTTTCTAAACAAAGTAAATGAATATTAAAATCATTGATATATATATTTTTTTTAAAACCATTATTCAGATATGTCAAATTTACATTTGTGACAAGTGTTAACAAAAATGTGGGTCATATCAATTACTACAACCCAAAAGCATTTTAATGAGAATTTTTGTTGCAAATCAATATAAAACCTAGACAAAAAATAACAGAGAAGATTTCAGGGGATTCAGGATCAAACAAAACGTACCACCCCAAGCTGTAGCAATCGATGCTAAAGATGTTGCAATTGTAAATACGACTTTGTGCCCCTCAAAAATATCCTAAACATCAATTCCAAACACACAACATGAGAAACCCAAGAACAAGAAATCCAAGAGAGGAAAATCACAATCAATCTGAGTATAAAAAGGCATTACCTTGGTTGAATAATAGGTGTCCTGAACAGCAGACCATGAATTCAAAGCTTTTCTCTTCAACTGAGGCAGAGCCAGTTGCCCTATAATTGAAGACCCTGAGGTCCTCAATCGCTGCATACTTCAGTACAGTCCAGACCCAGTTGATTCGATTGAAGTTTTCCGGTTTCGATTCGGGGAAACAAGCAAGATTCTCGGAAACCAAACGGGAATTTTCTCGGCGAAAAACGATTTCAACTATTTTTCTTTGCTTCTCTTCGTTGGGATTGGAAAAGAGTTTCACTTCAAACAGCATAATTTTAACTTGGGGAATAGGTAAAGTTTGTAAATTGATTTTGGGCCGTCCACGTTTGGGGTATAGAATAAACAGATGATCTAGGCCGTTCATCTGATCTTTTTGGATTTGTATTTGGGAAATTCTAGTTTTAAGCTTGAACGATTGGTCTGGGAAATAATTTTTTTGTTATAAGATTTTTTTTTTAAAAAATTATAAGTGTTCGAAAATTTCTTTTAACTTTTTACCAAAAAAAAAAAAAAACGTGTAAAGAAAGAAAAAATAGAAAGAAATTTTAGATTTTTATTTGATTTTTTTATTTTTAATTTTTTTAGTAATTTTTTAATTAAATTAATCAATTGCCAAACACACCCTAGGGTAGATCTGCTCTCAAGTTCATCTTATTGTTTTCTCAAATTTGATAAACAAACCCTGACTAGGCAAAAATAAATAAATAAAAACAATATGAAGAAAGAAAAATCTTTTATTTCTTTCACAATTTTGAATTTTTTTTTATATTTTAAAAATCACTTTATGAATTTATGATTGAACCACAAAATGTATGTGTAAACAGTATATTTATGTAAAATTGTGATTTTTGGTTTTGGATGTATACTTACATGCGTAGTTAGACTTTTGTATAAAATCAAAATTTGCCTAACTCGGTTTGGATTGCTGTCAATAAAATTTTTTTTTTTTTTTTTTTTTGGAGGACAGTTATAAGTGATATATAGATAAAGGTAATGTTAGGAACACCAATTTTTTTACCAAATAAACTATCAAATGTCTAAAATACGAAAGCTTCTTATTCCACAACGAAAGCACTTTTTCACTCTTTCATATACTGGGGGATTTCACTTGGAAAAGAAAATATTCCATACTAATGGATTCTGGTCCATAACCATGGGTTCCAATGCACGAGATCTTGTAGCACTTACCAATGAGGTCATATCGATTAGTATTACACAGAAGAAATCAATTATAGATACTAATACAATTAAATCCGCTCTTCATAGACAAACTTGGGATTTTCAATCCCAGGTAAGATCGGTTCAAGATCATGGAATCCTTTTCTATCAGATAGGAAGGGTTGTTGCACAAAATGTACTTCTAAGTAATTGCCCCATAGATCCTCTATATCTATCTATATGAAGAAGAAATCATGTAACGAAGCGGATTCTTATTTGTACAAATGGTACTTCGAACTTCGAACGAGTATGAAGAAATTAACGATACTTCTTTATCTTTTGAGTTGTTCTGCCGAATTGGTCACTCAAGATCTTTGGTTTATACCCAGACTCAATGAAAAAAATGGGATCACTTCTTATGGACTTAGGGTCTACACTTTTATGGACCCCACATCCATGTAAGACATTTAATCATTCATTTGATAGAAAATTTAAAACCTATAACATTTTGCTATAGATAAAGTAAAGTAAATCACATAATGTTCTTACACATCAAAAACAAGAACACAACAAAAGATAGATACAAAGTTAAAAAAGCTCATTTTTTGTGAAGTTCTCAAGATTAAAGTCTTTGTGAAGTTCTCAAGATTAAATTCATCGACTGTTGTCTTACCAAATTCATGCAAATTAGGTTCAAGTTCACAAAATCCCATCTAATATGCCTTAGCATTGGAAAAGAACTCCACATTTTAGACAATCATCAAATGATGAATTCTAACATTACATTAGCAGACTAGCCTGATTTATCAACTGGAAAAAAATAAAATTCATTGAACTATAAGCCTAACAAGATTGTGGTAGGTAAAAAATACAATGGATTATTACTATCCAATCCCATTAATTGAACTTAAATACCTATAAGCCCTATAGATATTTTGTATGCACCAATAAACCCTAGTATCCTTATTTTGCCCTCATACTCTTATCTTTTCTCTCTCTCTACAACGTTTCTCCAAGAGCCTTACACTGCCACCACCATTGCTACCGTCGTCGACCACCACTACCATTGTCATCTATCAAACATTGACCACCACCACCTTCGTCGGCCACCTACCACTATCGTTCCTTCACCATCTCCGATCTACCACCATTATTCACGATCAACCTTCATCGTCGCCGATTTACATTCCATTGTCACAGATTTACATTCCATACTGTTACCGATCTACATTCCACCGTCACAAATGTATCGTCCCTACTACTTATTTTCTACCATTTTATCCGATGATCTCAAATATTCTAGATCTACACCGATCTAGTTGTTTTCTATGGAGAAATCAACTCCAAATGACTCCAAGCAACTGTGATTCCCCAGATCTCGTGTCTCTCTCTTTATCTCTATCTCTCTCTCTCCCTATTTATTTCTCTTAAACTAAATCTATTGCAAATAAGGATTTAATATATTAGTGATAATTTTATCTCTGAATGTGTTTATCAGTGATAAAATTAGAGTGGTGCTGTTAGCTACCCTATAAATTATTTTGGACCTCCCATTTCTCTGGACCCCCACTTATAAATTTTGAAACTCTTAAAATTTCTTTTCTTCCCCCAAATAATACCAAAATTATCCTTAAACATTCCACCTATTGAATGCACACCCTACAACCCTAAAAAAACCTCCCTTTCAAAAAACCCTAACAAAACCCACTAACAAGAAGAAGAGTCTCATCATTTTCAAAACCGACGAAGAAGAAAAAGAAGAAGAATATTGTCTCTGTCGATTTAACCAACTTCCCATATGATATTTTTCATTGTTCTCAAATCCAAGCTCTTGATTTGAGCCACAATAATCTTTCAGGAAATGTTCCTGTGTGAGTGATTTTCCGATCACACTGCCCTCCTTAGTAATTCAGCTATAGTACACAGGCAGAATAGATGGCACCCTGCTGTCCTGCACAGAAAGAAAAAGGCTCCGGCGGTGGTTCTTCCACCCGGGGGCACTCCGACGATCAAGTCAGTATATCTCTCAAAGATAATCAAGTATTCAACTCACAAGCTTGAGTCTTCAAAACATACCTCAGACCCATGGGGGTGCCTCTCTTTTATAGCCAATACAATTCTAGTCCCAATAGAAGCCTAACTCCAGTGGACTCAGAATTATTGCTAACCTGGAACTCCCAATGGGTTTAGGACAAGAACTTTCCAAGAGTTTTACCATTATCCAAACTGAAGTCTTCTCCCAATCTAGGACTCCTGTCCTTTATCCGCTTATCTCGGATTCCGATATCTTCAGAGATAACCTCGGCAACTCCGAGATTACCTCGGCGTAACTACCACGACACGTGGCACCTCGGCTGACACGTCGGCGTCACCATGCCACGTGTTGGTACTCAGAAATATATCCCCACAGTTCCAATACAAAACTTGTCTATGGTTGTCACCAACCTTACTTATCTTAACCTATCATACAATCACTTTTCAGATATTAAAATCCCTGATTCCCAATTCTTAAAACGATTCAGTTATTTGAGTTTTCTTTATTCTAGACTCATCCTATATTACTAAAATTTCAAAATCAATGTTCAGTTATTGATTCCCGAACAAATAAATAATGTTCAGGCCTGTGTTCTCGAATTTTGGTCATATGTTCAAGAGTTCAATCCCGAAAAAATGACGAACATATTTTATTATTTTTGCCATTTTTTTCAAGAAACTTACCCTTATAAGGCCAATCTCCTTTGAGCTAAGAACAACATCAAAGTTATGAACCTCCTCTAAACTTTTATTGTTGTACTCCTCTCGTCTTGTGGAGTTGTGGTTGTCAAAAAAAATTTCACTCATTGTCATAGCCAAAAAAGTGTAGGTAATCAAATGATTGCCACCGTTACCACCGAAATATTACCGCCAAAGTATTTTCTAGGTTTTGAGAGTGGGTAGATTTTGAATGTGGGATTTAGGAAAAATGGATGTGTGATGATGAAGGTGGGTGCTCTCATAAACCCTAATTCATAATGTAGTGGGTGTGTAGGTTTAATTGTGGAGTAATGCTAGAGACCCCGAAAATTTTACCAAATGTCTCACATTAGAGCATCTTCAATGGCAAGTTATTTGAGCTGCCATTGTCAAAATTTGACAAGAGTTCTAAAAAATGTTGCTCCAATGGGCTGCTATAAACCCTGCCAAATTTGGCAAATGTCATTTCATCTCTCAAATTTGGCAACAAGTTTGGCAATTGCCAAACTTGTTACATCATCCAAATAAACAGAATTTGGCTCCAAAATTTTCATGGAAGAAATAAACACAGTGGAACAATAATATACCAGAAATGGAACAATAATAAAAAAAACACAGTGGAACAAAAAATTTGCCATTACAATAGATTTTTGGTAAGTTGAATTATATTTATTTATTTTTTAAAATTTTCAATATCTTTTTCATTTTTTATATTTGTCTAGTCGGGTATAATGAAAATATATAATTTTTTGGGGAAATTATTGAACAGTCCTTATTTGAAAAATGTTGCACCAGTTGGCCCCACAGTCTAAATGTTTGATTGGCAAGTCTTTTGTAATGGTAAATTGTAACCAAGAAGTCCCGTTTCAAATGTAGCTTTGTATTGGTGGGACAGTTATGCCCTCTTTAGTTTATTTGCAGAAAGTTCAGTGGTTTTGGAATGTGCCATAATACGTGAATTGGGAGGGGTATATTTTGTTTCTAAAGTTTTCATATTGGGGGATATAGTCAGGAAGCGCAGTAGTTAACGTCGACACCACCGTTGAACCCAGGTATGTCCAAAATTTTGCATTACAAAGTCATCCATCATCATTCCCACACAGTCACACCAGTGCACAAATCAATGTTGTTGTTATCACACTGACAGTGGAACAAGAACGGAGAAACATTGATACCTGTGTTTGACGCCAACAGTGCAACAGTCCATCTATATCAGAGGTGGTGTGGTTGTACTTGGCATTGAGTGTTGTGGTGTGAAGAACACTAGTTTGGTTGGTCGGTCAGAGGTGTTTTCTGTGAATCGGGCTTAGCGTAGTGGTAATGGACTAGCGTAGTGGACTAGACGGAGTTTGGAACTGTGAATCTAGCAGATCAACGTGAATAATGTCACAGAAGATGGACGGAGTTGGGGACTATGAATCTAGTAAATCAACGTGAACAATGTTATAGAAGATGGACTGACCAAGCAAACAAAATAAAAATGGTAGATCAACGTGAACAATGTTTGAAGGGAATTCGGCAGATCGACTTTGCCGACGCGATACACCGACTTAACGATGTTCACGTTAGAAGCAGCAATGGCGAACTATCACAGAAGATAGACTGGCCAAGCAAACAAAATCAACGTAAACAATGTTAGAAGGGATTCCGGTAGATCTACTTTGCCGACGCGGTACACCGAATGGTCGGGTTGTTGAATGCAAAGACGAAGTCTAGACTGATGGACCCGTCGAAGCAAGATCAAAGATCTTAGAGGATGATGAAATCTGGGTTTTTAGGTACAAGCAGTGAAATCGACGAGGACGATCCTTTTTTGGATGAAGATTTTCCTGAAGAATACAAGATGATGAAGTTCAGTACATGGTCTGTGATTCAATTGACGAGTTTGATTTTGATTGTTGGTGCTTTAGCTTGTAGCCTTGCAATTCCCAAATTTAGGAACAAAAGATTGTATGAACTTGAATTGTGGAAATGGGAACTCATGATTTTCGTTCTGATTTCGGGTTATGAAAAATCCGAAACGGAAATTCAAAACCATTTCAGTGTGCCTTATTTCGCGTGTTCACGTCACGAACGAAACAACACTACGACGTAACCACGTTTCATTTCTGCACGTGTTACAAACCTACTAAATTAAAAAAAGTATTAGTGCACTTTTCCGATCAACGTGACACACAAACATCCATTTACCTTCCCTATACAAATCCACGCCAATCAACCAATAATACTAGTAATGGCAAAATAGTCAACAAACAAATTAAGGGACCATCCAATCACCAAGAAAACATTTAAGATCTTATAGATTACAAGTCCACAAAATGGGATTTACTGGTCAATTCCCCTAATTTTTTTTTTACAAATAGTTAAAAAAAAGGTCACAAAAAACAAAAAATAAATTAAAAAAATACTAAAAAATTTATATCCAAACAATATCTACAAATTTGAAGGAAAAGTTGGTTGAGATTTGCCAAAATAGCATATGTACCATTGGAGCACTATTACTATAATTTGACAAATTACTACTATTCATTGCTAAATTATAGCAATAGCAATGGTATTATAGAAAATATCATTGGAGATTCTCTTAGTGTGGGATCCACACAATGTTGGTCCCACACTCATGTGAAACATTTTGTAGAATTTTTGAGGCCTCTAACATTTTTGTTAATTGTAAGATGGAATGTGCCAAAATTAATGATGTCCTTTGTAGTAATTTTATTTGAAGTTATTATTGTAATGAAAAAAAAAAAAAGCTAATTGAATGTGCTATTTTGTGAGATGGGGGGGTCCAAAAAAGTTAATTATGAGATGGGGGATCCGAAATAATTTATGGGGTGCTAACACTCTAAATTTATCATTGAATGTGTTTTTGATTCTTGACTATCTTGTGAGTGTAAGTGTGAATGTGAATGAGTGAATTGCCGTTTGTAATTTTTCACAAATCACTAAGTGATAAATTTATCACTGAATGTATTATTTCTTTAAAATCAAATCTTCCATTTGTAATTTTTTTAACGAATTCACCAATAATAAATTTATCACTGAAAGGAGACAGAGAGTAGATGGCAAATGGAATGATTATGTTGATCTACAAATCTAAGGAGGTAGTGACGGTAGTGATGTGATGGAAATGGACATTATTTTTGCTAAGAAATAGTCGAACAAATGTCGCCAGAAAATATTACTAGAGGTTCAAGGGTGGTCTTTGATAGTCAGAGATGATGGCCAGAGATGCTCGTTGGATCCTGGAAATAATGGTCGGAGACAGTAGTCGACAACTAGAGGTATTTGCCGTCGGTGGGGGGTCGTGGCAGTGGTCTTATGGTTGAGGTGTTAAAGAAGGTGAAAAAAGGACATTTTGAGCATATTAATAAGTAAAAAAATTAATAGGATTTGTAAGTAAATAAATTTGGCCAATAAGATGCTCACGTAAGTGTCCCAAAATATAATAACATCAGCCTCATAAAATGTAATGGGCTAGATCAAAAAGGAGGCCCAGTTGATAAAAATGAGGAAACCTAGCCTAACTTTTAGGCTGCCGAATGCACCAACTAAGGTCAAAGTTTGGCAACCCAAAAATAATTTATCTTTTTTTTTTTTTCATCATATCACCTCTCTATTTTTCTGGATATCTTTTCGTAAAAAAACAAAAAGTGTACTTATTTAGGTCATCCCAAACAATCCCTAAATTTGTGAAAATAAAAATAACAAAAATCCTAAACACATTACATTAGGAATACAATAAGTAGAATGTGCAATATCTCCAGTTTTAATTTTAATATGTGTAGCTCAATATTTGTCACAGTGTTCCGAATGGATTTGGATTCTCTTCAAACTCAGAGAAATCTTGTCTAGTTAGGTTTTTTTTGTTCAACTAAAATAAAAGAAACAGAGTACAAGGCCAATCAGGCCCTTTCACATGAAAGTCCAACCATGTTTGCAACAAGTAGATTTACGATTTGATTTAGTTGGTTTTCAAGAACTACCCTCGTCTAATTAGGCTTGTTGGCTATGATGAGTAGCTAATTATTCATTGAACAAATCATATTAATCTAATCATCATAATCATATAAACTTATCAAATCTGTCTTACAAAAAATATATATATTTTTTAAAAATATACTTATCATTTATTTTTTATTTTTTTAAAAGATATATGATGAAATCACATGCCTACTACATAAAAGTTTTACAAAATGATAGTTCCAATGCCTAATCCCATGCTTCAACCTAAAACCCCAAAGAGATTTGGCTAATGTTCAAAATCATCTAGACAATCCCCTTGCACGTTGAAGGACTTGACATGTGAAACTAAGATGAGATATATATGGTCATATATTATTACATTAGAATTATATCAAATTAGACATTAAGTATGATAAAAAATCAATGCTATATAACCACGAGACAAAACAAGTCCAATAACCATTATAACAACCATAAAATCATTCACTCTAATGAAAATCAAACTTTAAAGACAAGTTGAATTCCAAAATTTTAACAATTTTAATAGTAATATCGTCAATCCAACACAATCAACCACATGACATGGGCACAAGTAAAAGGAGCATAATAAGAATATTCGGAACTTGAACCAGATAGAAAATTGTCGCCATAACGTGGACGATAATGAATTATTTAATTAGTGACAATAATGGACAAATTTTAGTATATCCTTCATAATACATATTAAAATTAGCAAAAATGTTTTAGGTGGTTCTTTGAAATAAGACTCTGCACTCTACAGGGCCTTGCTTTGCCCTGTCTCTGTCTAGATTCAAAAGAGGGCAACAATCTTTGCATTTCAACAAATAAATAATATTTTTATGGAAGAAGCACAAAATGGAAGGACACAGCATATTGCTGAGGTAAGGGCAAAAAAAAGGAATCCACGACAATTTGTGAAATAAGCAGACAATTTTAAGATTGCAATCTTTGTTAAATGTTAAAATTGATTTTTTCTTCCACATTATACATGATTTGTGCTGTATTGATTTTATTTCCTATACACTATTGATGGATTATAATTATCCAATTTGATGTAATATTTTTCATATTTGTAATTAAAAAAAAGTTAAACAATCAAAAACCTCTCAAGACTCATATTGTAACCCAAGTGATTTTCAGAGGGTATGAAGTGTCTGTAGAAAACTATTGACATGCGTTAGAGTATCTCCAACGGTGTAGCAAATATTTCACCAAATTTGAGTAAAAAACAGGCCATTTCCTTAATTTGATACGTCGCGCTCCAACGGTTCAGTATCAAATCCGTTTTATCAAATTTGTGCCGGAATGGTTGATTGACCGGTCAATCCAGAAGGACAATTTTTTTTTTTTTTTTACCGGTTTGAACCTTTTATTTTGAACTTTTTGAACTTTTGGTGGTCGACCGGGTGGTCAAACCGGCCGGTCGACCGGGTGGTCGACCACTTAGGCAATTTTTTTTTTTTTTTAAACGGTTTGAACTGTTTTTGACCCGTTCGAACCTATGTATTTCAAAGAGAACCGGTTAACCGGTTGGTCAACCGGTCGGGCAACCGGTGTACCACTTTCAACGGTCAGTAACAGTGATTTGGTAAAATTTGTCTCCTGGTATCAGTTTGATATTTTGTTTGGTGAATCCTCAGTTTGATATGAGTTTGGTGCAACGGTTGGAGCTGTGAAAAGTGGATTTTTCATCAAATTTTGAATTTGATGCTGGATTTGGTTCTCCGTTGGAGATGGTCTTAGAGCATCTCCAACGGTGTAGCAAATATTTCACCAAATTTGAGTAAAAAACAGGCCATTTCCTTAATTTGATACGCTATGCTCCAACGCTCAAAGATCAAACTGCTTTCATCAAATTTGTGCCGCAACCTTGGTCGACCGGCCAACCCAGAAGGACAAATTTTTTTTTTTTTTTTTTTACCGGTTTGAACCTTTTATTTTTAACTTTTTGAACTTTTGGGTGGTCGACCACCTAGGAAATTTTTTTTTTTTTAAACGGTTTGAACTGTTTTTGACCCGTTTGAACCTATGTATTTCAAAGAGAACCAGTTGACCGGTTGGTCAACCGGTCAGCAACCACTGGCAACGGTGTACCACTTTCAACGCAGTCAAGAATGATGATTTGGTAAAATCTGCTCTCGTATCGCTTTGATGTTTTGTTTGGTGAATCCTCAGTTTGATATGAGTTTGGTGCAACGGTTGGAGCTGTGAAAAGTGAATTTTTCATCAAATTTTGAATTTGATGCTGGATTTAGTTCTCCGTTGGAGATGGTCTTATAATCTAACTATTGACTAGCATCTTATTAGGTCAAATAATAATAATAATAATAAAACCCTCTAAACAAAATTAAAGAATCCTTGAGTCTCATCCAACAGAAATTGTCACATAATACATGTTCCGTATAGGTTTTGTGCCAAAAACCATCAAGAAGGATTTGCTAACCTTTATGATCTAGATGCACTAAGCATAGCCTTTACATATGACACTGAACCATGCATAGTTTGAATAGAATGATGCAAAAAAATGAGGGAGACAAGATTTCACTGGTTCAAAGGAAAAAGGATACAGTTTGCAAATGAAATCCGCAATTCACATGTGCAATAAATGGTTCTTCAGAAACCCCTAAACCAAACAATATCATCCATGATCACCACCTCCACATTTCCATTATCACATATTCATGCTTGGGCCACATTTCTCTGCTCCACAACAAAAACAACCCATAAAGTTTCTTCTAATCCCACTTGCAAGATCAAATTAATTAACAGAAAAAAACATAAACTTTCACATCAAGAACTCCTAAAAAGCCAATACTCAAAGCATGCCCATATGAAATGCAATGCCAAAAACAGACTCTGCTAACCTTTATGATCTAATTGCACTAAGCAAAACCTTTACATGACACTGAACCATGCATAGTTTGAATAGGATGATGTAAAAAAAATGAGTGAGAGAAGGGTTTCACAGGTTTAAAGGAGAAAGGATACAGTTAGTGTGCAAATGAAATCCACAATTCACATGTGCAATAAATGATTCTTTCTCAGAAACCCCAAAAACCAAACAATATCATCCATGATCACCACCTCCTCCACATTTCTATTATCTCATTCATGCTTGGGGCCACATTTCTCTGCTCCACAACCCCCCTAACTAAAGTTTCTTCTAATCCCACTAACAAGATCAAATTAATTAACACAAAAAAAACATGAACTTTAACATCAACAACCACAACTTAGAAAAAGTCTCAAAATTCCTAAAAAAACAATACTCATATCATGCCCATATGAAATGCAAAGCAAAACCCAACTCAAATCAAACCATTTTCAACCTCCAAGATCTCATTTTTGCATACAAGATGAATCAAAACAGTGTGAAACAATTTGATCTTTTATTTGTAATTTTATACAAAATGAAAGAGGAGTATCAGATCAAGAGAGAAATAACTCAAGATCAGATCCAATTTTCTCTGGGTACAGATAACAATTTTCTGTAAATACGATCTAGCAAAACCCACAACAGTTGAAGAAAAATCCAGATCGCATAATGGCACCACCGTACACTAATCTACATATGATCTAACCAAAGAAAAGAATCCAACCACCAGGGTCATAATTTTTTTTCTTTTTCTTTCATATTCTTTCAAGAGAAAAATTGAAAAGAAAATTTAAAATAAATATATATAAAAAATAAAAATAAAAATAAAAAATCAAAGACACAAGGCCGTGGCGTGTAAATCATCAGCATTCGAAATATCGACGTCTTCAAGAGGAGGCAAGAGATTGAGATCGAAAGGTAAGAGAGGTTTGTGGAACGAAGAAGTGAGATCGGCATCGCAATTGTCGATCACAGACGACGATGAATCGCAATCGCTGTGACAATCCTCCGGCGGAACCGGCGGTTTGAACCGGCGGTTGATTCTCGGCGGCGGCGGCTGAGGAATCGAGAGTCTGGGGCCACTGGAGGACTCGACGGTGCTGCTGAGGCTGCTGGTGGTGGGGCGAGAATGGAATTGCTGAAATTGATGACGACGACGATGATCTCCAACAGGATTAGGGTTGTTGTGGTTCAAATCGGTAACATCGGGGATCGAGACGGGTACAACGGGAAAATTCGTCTTGGCTTTGGGTCCGCGTAGGTTGATGGCGGCGGCGTCGTAGGCTCGAGCGGCGTCCTCCGCCGAGTCGAAAGTACCGAGCCAGACACGGGCTTTCTTCCATGGATCTCTGATCTCGGCGGCGAATCTGCCCCATGGCCTCTTCCGAACGCCCCTGTACCTAATCCCCTTGTCTTCCGCCGCGGTGGTTGCCGGAGCTCTGCCGCGTCGCATGACCATTTGTGGCGGCGATCGGTGGTGATGATCGGAGATCGGAGATGGTAGATTTTTTAGACTTTTAAAGGAATTTGAGGGCTACCACCATCTCCTTCTGGTGAAATTGTTAAACTTCTTGTTCTTGGGTTGGATTTGGGTTTCTCTCTCTTTCTTCTATCTATTCCTTTGCTTTCTCTCTCTCTCTGAATGGAGTTATTTTATTTTGATTTTTATTTTATTTTATTCAGAGGGTGGTGGTAAGTGATTTTACTAAATTGCCATCCATTGTCGGCCATATTGAACTTTGGGTTTGATGTAATATTTGGGGATTCAATTCGGACGCACTCGACCGGAACCCAACTCTATTATTTTATTTTATTTTATTTATCACAGCTTCTATCCAATTCACATTCGCGACTAAGTTTAGGGATGACAATCTAAACTCGGTTTAACGGGAATTCGCCTTCTCAATTTTGATTTGAGCGGTTTTTTTTAAAAAAATATTTTTAACGGGTTAGGGATGATATTTAAAAATAAATTCCCAAACACCTTCGGGGCGGGGACGGTACCCCGGCCCCGACTCCGACTTCCGGCCCAATCCCCACCCCGCTACTTCCCGAAATAAAATTACTACTTTACCCCTGTGTACATATATATGCGTGTCTTTATGTTGGCAGTGTCACTTTGCTGTTGCGTGAGAAAAATAGAGTGAAAGGGACGGAAAGAGGGAGGAGGGAGAGAGAGAGCAAATCCTCCGCCGTTGCCGATCTCCTCCTCCGCCATCCTTCGCCGTTCTCTTCCGCCGACTCCTTATCGATCTCCTCTTCAGAGTGCCGATCTCTATTCCTCTCTCTTTCTCTATGTTATACGCACACACATATATGTATATATATGTTGTTGATCTTTTTTTTTTTTTTTTTTGGATCGGTTGGTTTATTTTGATCTATTATGTTCTGTTCTATTTTTTTTTTTATCTGTTGTTGATGATGATACATGATAATGATGATCTGTTGGTGTTGATCTCTCTGTTTCTCCATGTTGATCTTCTTTTTTTTTGATCCTCCAGCTTCAAAGTAGTTTTCCAAAAAAAAAAAAAAGGGTTAGGGGTTGTTCGGGGTCGGGGAAGGAGAAACCCGATTCTCGGGGCGGGGACGGGGGCGGGGGCGGATATAGGTTCCCTATCGGGGATTGGGACTAGGGGGATTTCTACCATTGGGGACCGGGGACGGAGAATGTGATCCCCAGCCCCGCCCCGCTCCGCCCCGTTGCCATTCCTATAGACTACCAATTTTGCCCGCGGTCTAAAGTAATTATCCTATCTTCAGGGGTTGTTTGGAAATAGGCCAAGTGATTTTTTATTTTTTATAAAAAGATATATAAAAAAAATTATGTGATCTAAATAAAAAATGATGTAATCAAAATAAGATAAAAATGTAATAAATACACCATTTTAGGTTGTTCCCAAACAACTCTTTAAAAACTTTCACGTTGATTGTTTGTCTAATTAATAGTAAAGGGTTAAGGTCTATTTTGGAAAATGATTTTTTTTTTAAACGTCCAAAAAAATTTAGGAGAATGTGACATAAATAAGTTAATAAGCATTTTTTTTTTTTACCTTCTCAAAAGAGGCTTAAATGAATACATGGCCATAATATTAAAATAGTGGACAAATTATAATATTTTATTGATTTGGCATATGAACATGTGGTCTTCCTAACCTAATAGATAATTTCTCACTCAAGCTCAGTTTTCATAATTTAATTTTAAAAAAATTATTTAAAAAAATTAGACTCTAACCCTTGTGAATAAGATCTTGATTTTTTTGATTTTAAATTATTTATCTATTTTTTAAGTAAAATTAAAAAAAAAATTGTAATTTGAAAAATCTGAAAATCCTAGAGATATTAATTTGTGATTATATATCAATTTTAAACAGTAAATAGCAATCTCAATCAAACAATCAAAGACGAATTGATACAATAATTTAACATGGAAAAATCACAATTGGAGCGCCTCCAATTGTGATAAAAAAAAATATCATGGGTCAAAGCCACAAAACAATCTACTGAGAAGACAAAAAAAGAATTACACAAACGTACTCTCAATTACTTAGCGAATTCACACACAAATTGAACTGATTCCAATGTGCCTCTTCCACTAGCGTCTTCAACTCAGAATTATCTTACTCAACGTTGAATCCACAACGCTGATGTCGAATTCACGACGATGAGCCACTCCGGAATCTACTAAAACTTCAGGCCTAAGTTTCCTAGAATCCACCAAAGAACAACTCTCTCATTTGTGAATAAAAGAAAATAAACAAACCCCTTAATGATGTTGATATAAAATTCATGGATCCATTGATTACTCTTAAATTATCAAGGAAACATTCATAAAGTATCCTCAAATATAAAACACTTTGTTTTTTCTTCATTTCTGAAAAACTGGACCGCTCAAACCCTACAACAAGCAAACAGCACACTTTATTGTAATCTAGATCGCGAAGACCGCTCGAGCGCACATTTCACCGCTTGAGCAGTGTGACTAAAGGTGATGTGAAATATATAGGCTGACCGCTTGAGTACAACTTTCATCGCTTGAGCGGTAAAACTTTCTTTCCAAAAATTCAAACACTCTACAAAGTACTGGATGATTCTTTTATTCGCTCGAGCACATAAATGACCACTCAAACTGTCAGATAACTTCAATTGAGAAGTCTGTCATGGGGCGTTGCCCCCTGGACTCCTGCGAGCTGACCGAGTGATTAAGGCCGAAATGTACATCATTGAGGCCATTAATTAGAATCTCTTAACTTCACTTGCTGGTCAAACCGTATACTTTATGTGTGTTGAATGTCAATCAGGTTGTACTTTGTTGGAGCATAAAATAGGCAAAAAGACAAAATTTGGACAGAGTTAACTTTTTCTAGAAAAGTCAAACCGATGTTTTAAACCTGTTTGGAAGTGAGTAGAAGTATAAAAAGGAAAGGAAAAGGCTTTTCTAGGGTTCTGAAGTTGTTTTGACCTAAAGAGGGAGGCTAGGGTTTGGAGAAGGGGAGTCTACCAAAGCTTGAAGGACCCTTCTATGGAGGTTTCTTTCTCATCTTCTTCCTCTTTCCACTCCTCCATGAGTGGCTAGTCGTCTTTTCTAGGGTTTTGATGAAACCCTAGCATTGTAATAGAATTTTTCATGAGCTTTAATTGTAAATTGGTTTGAATAAATGTATGAATGTTTTAGAAGTTTATAAATAATTGTTTCGTTCTTCTCTTCAAGTATTGTACTCTCTGTGATTGTTAAATGCTTTCCATACATTAGTATTTTTTGTGTTTGTATTCAAAGTATGAGACGAGTCATGCTATGAGAGACGGGTCGTTTTGCTAACTTAGTTTAGAGCAAACGACTAGTACTACTCGAGATGATTCGTGCCTGTACATTGAATGCAACAACCCTTTTGATTAATATTTCAAACTTGTAGTTGTGAAATATTGGGTTGTTCAAACCGAATTGCGATTGGTGGTTGATGTTAAGTCTCATTCATGTGGTTAGTGGTGAATTCTCTACCCTAGGATTTTTTCCCAATTCAGTAAACCCAATTTCATTTATTAATGATAATTTAATTCCTTAGTTTAATTTATTTGTTAGTAAATTAGGTTATGAACAATCAAACTTTTTATCAAAATTAATTTAAGAATTTAACAATTAAATTAGTTTAATTTCACAATTGTCCCTGTGGATCGATACCTGGACTTGCCATTATTCTAAAAGAATTTGGTGTAGTTTAAGGTTTAATTTTGGTGTGTTCAACGACCCATCACTGAGCAACTTAATTGCTTGTACTTAGTCATCGAACTAACAAACATGGTAGGATTAAGATTACAAACTTCTCTGCATAGCATAATTTGGGTTAGATTTGCATCTAAAAACTCTCATCCTCACTAAAACATAAAAGCGAATAAATTACAACTGAACGAAATTTTGTCAAACGAGATTGTCAATTACAAAAACCTAACACAATTTAGTTATTAAACTCACTAAAAAGAATATTTTAGATATTTTATGTATACTTACATTGTTTTAATTACTAAAATATTAGTAATTTTTTTCTTTATTTTACTTAACAAAAATAGCCTAGTACGTAATTTAAATTGAAAACAAATCAAAATATTAAGATTTAAATTGATAAAATAAAAAATTTATCATTTATTTTGTTACAATAGTCACCCTTAAAAAAAAATTATAATTTTTCTTTAATTTATTTATTTGTAAGCTTTTATGTATAAATTGTTTATAAAAAATTAAATCGATAATATAATTATAATCATATTTTTTCAATACATTTGTCTTAATAAAATAATTTTTTTTTTCAAAATTACTTTCCATTTTTTGAAAAAAAATATATAAATACAATTATTAAATACATCTAAATTTTATATGAATAACCTACGCATAAAAAGTTAACAACCTATAAGATTAATAGACTAGATTATCATAATAGGGTTCATGGTGGCCTCATAAGCCAAACTCATTTATTTTAGGCTGTGAATAATTGTTTCTGATTCGGGCAATAGATCAAGTAATCTTAGAACTTAAAAGGTGAGGTTTGCGTTCAAATTTCTGAAGAGACATTTGCCTGGCACTCAACTGTTGGAATTTAACTAGTAGGAACATTTCTATTTGTTCATTAAATTTGAATAAAAATTTATTTTGATATGTTACATTCTAATCATTTTTATCAATTCTGCTGGTCGTAGAGTTGATCGTCTGGCATAAAGTAAGTTTTGATCAAAATCTGACCGTCTACCCAATCGTCTACTTACGATCACCTGCAAAATTTGATGAAAGATTAAATGCTTTCTCGTTTTGATAAAAAAATCTACCACTTCTTTCACTTGATATTACCTTGATGATAGGATTAGATTATTGTTTTTACCACATATTCATCAAATTTAAATGTGATGAAAGATATAGTAGGTGTTTGGGAAGTGAGTTTTTTTAGTTATAGGATATTATTGAAAAAAAAAAAATTGTGTTTGGGAAGATAATTGAATTTTTTTTGTGATTGGATGTAATGTTTGTAAGAGAAAAAATAAAATGACTATGAAATTTGATGTGATATTTTAATTAGATTTGTTTTTTTTTGATTTTGTAACTAATTTGTCTTTTAGTAAAAAAACAAAAAACCTCCGTCCCAAACAATGCCATAAGTAAATGTCAGAGATGACCTAACTTACTAACAAATATTTACCCCAAACAACTCCTAGTCACGAAAAGATAGGCTTGCAATTGTGTGATCCATCTTAAACCTCCATCTTGAACCTCCCAATACAACAATTGATACTAAAATTTTTGGTATAAAAAACTCACAAGACTGGTTTTAATGGGCAATAAGCATTGACTAAGGTCATTAGTACAGTGAATCCATTTAAGGGCCCGTTTGTTATTTGAGTCTAGACATTTGGAATAGACTATTAGCCTGAGCTGGAGCTAGGGGTGTAATTTCTGCCTAGCCTGGCCCCATGTCGGGGCTTTGCGGGTTCCCGTCAAAAAATTAGGCCGGTACAGGCCAGAAAATTAGGCCTAGGCCCAAGGATGTTCGGGCTTTGGGTGGGCCAGTAAGCCAAGCCCCTGGGCTCTGGCTTTGGGCGGGCCTAAACAAATTTTTTTAATTTTTTCCATCAAAATTTTATTATTTTTCATTAAAAATAATATCAGGTCTCGGGTGGACCGGGCTTTTGATAGGCCAATGGGCCGGGCGGGGGTTCAAAAAGATGGCCCTGGCCTTAGCCCTGGCCCACGACCTTGGGCTAGGCTTAGGCTCAGGCCTTAAAGGGCCGGGCCCATCTCGGACCCCCCCTCGGACCACGGGCCAAAATTACACCCTAGCTGGAGCATCAATCTCACGTTTGATTGCAATGGGATTAGGAGTCCATTCGAATTATGAAAGGCTTTGGAGGGACTATGAGTCTAGGCGAGGAGATGATATTTAAAAATGAATTCAATCAGATTAAAGTGAATTGGTCGTCCGGGCAATCCACCTATTCAAGTGCCTTTTTTTTTTTGGGTCAATAAAACTCGTGGTTTGTGAAAAAACCATGGCAGTTTTGAAAAATTAACAATCTATAATTATTTTATATAAAAATAATTTAACAATCCCTACACTAAGAAATATCATCAAAATAAATATAATTTTACTCAATCCTTTCACTAATAATCTCATAACTAACAGTTCCCTCATTAACAATCACATTCATCTTATCTCTGAAAATAAACAGGACTTAAGTTTCTTCCTCTATTTCTACTAGGAGTTTTCTTAGGTGTGCAACCCACAAAAGGTGTAAGTGGGTTTGTGCCACTCCACTCACACAAAAGGTGTAAGTGTAAGGTGTAAGTGTAAGTGGAAGGTATAAATGAAATGTATAAGTTGCACACCATGTGCCACTTACACAAAAGGTGTAAGTGCAAGGTAAAAAAGGTATAAGTGTAAGGTGTAAATGAACACAAAAAGGTGTAAGGTGTAAGTTGCACACTATAGCATTACCCTTTCTACTATTGTTCTTGATAAAGTTTCTTTTGCCCTGTTCAAATTGAACAATACACATCGACAATCACACAAAATGTAATAACTCTAACAAATACTAGGAAGATCTCAAGTAATGCCTTTAATTTCCTTTGTGAGTCACAATGCCTTCCATGAAACAAAAATATTTTTAGTCGAAATGCACGTAAATCCACTTAGAGACTCCCAATTATCAAAAAAAGGAAAAAAAATTTATTAGAAAACTATTAAAGAAAGATTAATAATTCTAAAGTGGATGATTTAATAAAAGCATAGGAGATGTATTTCGTTAAAATCTTTATGTAAGTAATAAAATTTATGAAAAATTATTACAATAACAATGCTACGAAGATTAAATTATTTTTTTCAATCATCTATCTTGCAAAGCGATGAGTGTCACAAATACCATATAAGATTCACGGCGTTTTGAATGAGGAATGAAAAAAGTTGTAAATTTAAACATTTAAAAACCACCATAGCGTACCAATGCAGTAAACATCCATCAAAGAGCATGGCTACTTTCACCGTCCACCATTCATTTCAAAATTAATGATCAATTAGCCTTCAAGCAATGTTCACATTAACGCTCCCTTGGTTGAGGTGGAAAATATTTTTTAGAAAAATATATTTTATATTTTTTGATATTTAGTATAAGAAAAAATGTTTTTCATAATTAATAATATTTAGATAAAAAATATGTTTCATTTTTAATAAATAAATTTTCTTTTTAAATTAAAATTTTACTAATACTATCACATTCTCACTATTACCATCACCTCCACCCCACCTATTGCCACACCACAGCCACTATCACTACCGCTATTGTCTGACGTCACTAGCTAGCATCCCAACACCTACTTCTTCCACCATGTGTTTCTTTCCTTCTAGTATATAATACAACTATATTTATTTACAATAATATTTGATATATAAACTTAAATAAAAAAATTAAAAATATATGTCAAAATATGTAAAATACAATTATATTTTATTATTAAATTTTTATCTAAATTTATTAACAAAACACGACAATGAGACTTTTATGCTACTGTTTTGTCACGACCCAACCTCAAGATTTAAAGTTGAAATCGCAACTTATTAATTTATTCTTATTCGAAGCAAATTAAATTGCGCAAGCGAAAATTTAAAAAAAAATGATTACACAGAAATTTTACTACATCTTACTATTTAAGAAAGAGGAAATACATTTCTAGGACTTTCATTATTTTATTATTCAGTGATCAGCCCCGAATAAAAACAAAAGGGAGCAAAAATATAAAAAAAAAAGAAGATAAAATAGTGGTTTAACAACCGTCCATGAACAGGTTCCATTTCGTGGAATTATGGATTTCCCTTATGTCTCGTCACCTAAAAGGGTAACAGCTATAAGTACACAGCAGAGTGAGAAATATTATGCCAAGAGTGTAGGGAATATAAAATATCCATGGATAATTAGTTAGGCTAAATATTTGCATAATTTAATTTAAAATGACAATTTATTTAAAGTGGCAGAATACAGAAATTATGTAAATAAATAATTATAACCATGGTATAAAACAGAACAGAACGGAAGTCACAGAAGTGACAATCAAAACAGAGGTCAATGGATCCATGACAAACAGAGGACCACAAAGTGGCCAAACAGAGGCTCATAGTTATTTAAGTCCCCCAAGGCGTGGGACTCCCGTGGTGGTACTTACAAAATATAATTATTTATAAGGTTATAGTCAAATATATACTAAAATTTAAACAACCATATCCATGGGTTTCTTCTTCAGTAAATAGAGTTTTAGAAGTAACCCACATGATTGAAATATTTATAAACATAACTTTTATTTATATAACTTAATAAATATAACTTGTTTAAAATAAGTTATGGTAATTCAAAATATCAGTAAAATATATAATGGTAAATCAATGTATAACATATCTCACCTTAATTATAACCCTTAGCTTTACTTTACTATCAGAACTTCCTTACTATGGATTCCTTACCCTCAACTGACGAGTCTCTCCCTCTCAATTTCTTTCTTTCTTTCTTTACTTCTACCTATAGCATTACCTCTCCTATTTATACACAATTTACGTGATGACTCACATCCTAAAGCTCCAGGTAATCACTGCCTCTATTCAAGTCTAGTGTCCAAGTGGCTTCACCGTTTTTCATTTCGGCAGATTGTAATCTAATTCATTAATGATCCTTGATCTATTTGGATAATATGGCAAGATTGTATTTGATGACACTGATTTGTTTTTATCTAACCAACTAATATATCTTAACTAAAATTGGTATTTAATAATAAAATTGATATTTAATTTATCTTAATAATTTTCTTCGTCATATATTTAATAACCATAATGATAAATTAATTTACCTAGTACATATAACTTATTCATTTTATTATTGCCATTATTATTCTTCTCATTCCATATATTATTGTTATTATTATTTATTTATTTTTAATTTGATCCAACTAGTATTAGAATTCCATATTTCTGGTCATTTGGCCCCAAATAAAAATCTCTAATTAATCTCATATAACCCAGTGCTAAATTAGATTCTGTATTTATTAGTAATTATTTAATAATATATACCACATACACCCATAATTATATAACTATAAATATTTATGTCGTATTTAATTAAACATTCAGGGTGTCACATGTTTAACAAGCTGGTTAAGAGTGGATTGGGATAAAAAAAAAAAAAACACAAAAAATGGGTTCGTTTGGGAAGTAAGTTAGCTTTTTTACTTTTTGGGTTTTTGACTATTTTAGTTTGAGGTTAAAAAGTTTCGCTTGAGATAGACTTTTTGACTTTGTTAATTTTTGTGAAAGAAAAAATATAATTATAGGTTGAACGTGATATTTTGTCTCAATAGACTAAAAAGTCTATTTTATTTTTTGTGACTATTTTAGTCAAAAAGCTTCAAACCCACTCTTCCAAACCAGCACAAAGTTGTTGTTTGGTTGTGGTGTTTGGGAAGGAAAATTGAGGCTAAATTAGTCACATGTGGACAAAAGAGGCTTATGTAGCCACATGACGACAAAAACGCTTGAACGGGTTGGAAAGGAATCCTTCTTAGGTAAATTTACCAAAATACCCTGAAATATCCCTCTAATTCATTTCGCCCAACGCCTCACCACACACACAACCTTCCTAGGGCATAGAAGAAGCAAATGAGGCGATTAATGGCAACCAGTGGCGACGAGACCTGAGGCAGCTTAGCAGAGGCGATCGGTACCGGAGTACGCATCTGCGGTGGCAAAGACGACTCGCGAACAGGTCGGCAAATCGGACGGTTGGGGCATACGTTGGCAGCGGCAAACAAGAACAAACCCTTTCAAACACCACCGATATTTAGGTAACTCTTTCAAACCCTTCTGATTTCGTTTCCCTTTTCGCGTGTGTGTGGCCTCTGCTTTCAATCTGCTTAGGGTTCATGTATGGAATCCCTTTCTCTGTATACAACGTTAGGATTTTTTTCCAAATTTGGAAGGAAGTGTGGACTCTCTTTTTTTAAGTTAACAGATTTTGGGTTCATTACCGACCTGTTGAAGTTAATCGTCGTGCTTAGGTTCACACATTTTGAGTAGAGATATATATATATATACATATATCTGTTCTTATATATAAATCTGTAAATCTGTGAGTAATGAAGGTCGGAGTATGTAAAGCTCTATTGAGATCCGTAAAACACTCTGTTCTTCTTTTGATTTTTTTCTTATAATTATCATTAAATATGAAATTTTTTAGATCACAAGTTCGAATTAATGTATACAAACGCTGAATGAAATCTGATTTATCAAATTGATGTATACATTGTTCCACTGCTAGTCTCTAGCCATTTTTGAAATAAATTCTGAACGAAATCTGTGAATGCATATATGATTCTGTTAAATACCTATTGATTTGTCATGAAATCTGAGTCTGTGAATGAATAAGGAAAACTGAAATGGGTTCTGTGATTTTTTAGTTAATGAGGGAAAAAATGTCCAATTTTTGTTATATTTTTTGTTATACTTAATGCTCAAGCCTGAATTTTTGTTATTTTTTGTTATATTCAATACTCAATGCTGAAGAGGATGTCCAAATTTTTGTTATTTTTATACTCAAATACTGAAGAGGATGTCAATGCTGATTCTGTTAGGAAATTTTTTTTAAAAAAAAAGTATGTACAATTTTCATGTGGATGTCAATTCTGTTATATTTTCATGTCCAATTTTAAAAAAAAGTATAATCTTTAAAATTATTGATATAAATAGAGTATTCTCAAATTAAATGTAACAACTGAAAATAATAATAATAAAATTAATGGTTACAAACGGAATCTGTGCAAGTGCATATGGGTTAATAAATACTCCTACCACTATACGTAAATTCAAGATGCATAATACTTTCACAAAAATTCAATTTCGTTAATGGAATCAAATATAAAATTGCATTAGTCTTTGTACGTTTTCATGTCGATTCATGTAAATTTAATTGAAATGCCTATTGATTACGACTTCATAATTTACAATGTTTTGACTTAATTTGATCATGAATTCTTCATTTCAGTCATGTAAACACACGGTTACGTAGCCCTTTAAAATATATTAGGTTTGCAAAGGAAATTAGATCTCTGCTTTTCTATTATCACCTTCACAGTGAAACCATGATAATATAGCCTGCTTTTTTTAAAAATAAACTGAAGGAAGTTGAAAATTTGTATACCTATCCAATATAGAAATGTGCATAACGTAGCCCTGATATATGGATAACATAAACTAATTACTTGTATGATTCATGGTCACTTCTGAATGTTTGTAAAGTATAGCATGGCTTTGTTTACCTCTACTGCAACTTCCAGTACATGGCCACGACAAATGTGTGCCTGTGGACATGGCCCTTGTATTGTTAAGATTTTCGGGTCCACCAAAAATCCAGAGCGTCCCTACTTTGCATGTCCCCGCCCTGGTGAGTGACCCATTCTTTATCGGTCATAACTGTATGAACATTAACAACCCATGAAACTAATAGTTCCATCATTTGCACTCATCAGCCTTATGTCAGTTGGATTGGTTGGTGCAAAGAACCAAGGCGAGAGAACCAAGATTATGCGTCACCCAGAGACGAAATTGTTATGCAATTGCGGGCTGATGTCATAGACATTCAACAATCCTTGCGTGTCCTTAAGACCATTGTGTATGTGCTATGTATTGTCGTTGTCATTTTGTTGTTCCGTATGTAAGCAATGTTAGGATGTTGTCAGTATGTACTAACACGTTACAAGGTTGTTTTAGTAGTATGTTTTAGTATGACTTTAACCTGTCTTTGCCTTCCTCCACTACGAAACGTTAGGAAATATTAATGACTATCATAACTATGCCCACTGCTGAGTTCTATAGAACCTGTGTATTGTGTATGTTATTAATGTGCAATGGTTATATGCTTTTTAATTTACCATCCTATCTCTCTGTTTTTTGTTATTAATGTGCAATGGCCTATGCGTCTGTATATAACAATCGAGTTTGTGATGATAATCTTTTGTAACCCTACATTAGTAATGGCTTCCATATGTACTTCTCCGCGTACCCAATCCAAAACCAAAGGCATTATCACAAATAAGTCAAGCAGTCTGGAAGAGACACATAATCAATTCAGCCACAAGGCCTCATGGGACAGTGACTCAATCCGAGTTTTCCTGCAGTTGATTGCAAATGAGATTACAAAAAGAAATCGACCATTCCTAGTCCTCAGCCAAGCAGGGTACAAATCCTTAGCAAAGAAATTTGAGAAAAAAATAGGAAGAAAGCATGGCCTCAAACAGTTGAAGAATAAATACATGAGTTTGAAAAAAAAGTGGCAAGCGTGGACAAAGTTGATGGATTTAAGCAAAAGAGTGTCAGGGATAGGGTTTAACAGTGACACCGGTATATTTCAGGTACCTGAGGAGTGGTGGGACAAGATGGAATCGGTAAGTACATGTTTATTGCATTTCATATTCATCTATTACCAGTACATTTAAACTTTTCAACTTAACTACATTACTTGTTATATGAAATGTAACGCCTTCCTCTTTTTTAAATCTACAACTGTGCAGATAAACAAGGTGTGTGCCAAGTTCAGGAAAAAAACTCTGGAACGTCGTGACTTGATGGAGACGATCTTCATGGGATCATCTGCTACTGGTAATCACCATTGGACATTGGAAGAGAAATTTGCTGATGAGGCCGATGACTCATCTGATTCTGTGCGCAGTCTGGGAGCGCAGCCATTTGCTGATTCGATACCCGCAGGAGTACAAGACGTGGATTCAAATTCTTCACTAGAACCGGTTGTGGTTGAAAAGGAAAAAATGAGAAAGACGCCATCAACAAGTGTTTCAAAGTCCAAGAAAACAACAAGTGGAGCGTCTGTTATTGCGGAAAGCATGAACAATCTAACAGATGTAGTGCGTACCAAAAATCAGCAGGTCACGATGAGGCACCTCACAGGTAACGAATCGCTGTACACTATCTTGGAGTGCATGCATTGCCTGACGACGATTCCATCCCTTGTTGGCACACCGTTATTTCATTTCGCCTCGACCCTTATGGATAATGCAGATTACCGGGAGGTGATAATGTGCCAGCCTGATGATAACCACATTATAGGGTGGCTTACAAGTAAGCTTGGCATCGTGTCGCCATTTATTTGCGAACCTTTTTGGGGCTCGCCGGATGTGATATAGCCGTGTTATTCATGCTGAAGCTGCCTGCCAAACTTGGACTTTTGAAAACTTTTACTTATGTTATTGTTGGAACTGTACTAAAACAGGATGGTTGTGTCTGCATGTTTGAAACTTGTACAATATATATATTTTTTTCTTGCTAGCTATGGTTTCGTAATGGTTTGCATGTTTGTCTTAGACGCAATGTCTAAATGGTTGTCAGTTTTTGTTGGAATGGAATTAAATGTTGTGTTTGAATTAAATGTTGTGTTTGGGAAATTGTTACGGTAGTTTCACATCATCTTTTCAGGCTGTGTTAGCAATGGCTTATGCTGTGTTAATAGTCCCCTTGCTCAGGACAACGACCAGGTTCACTATTTGTTTAATTCATTTCATTATGCGGTTGTCATGACATTGGTGACGGCATTTTTTAACATTAACAATGATGTTGCCTTAAGCTATACTTGGAAACTGTTATATCATTTTAGTTCATGCATCACGCGCAAACTGATTGAAACAGTGCCACTCTTGTAGGTTTCGCGACAACAACGACGTGATGAATCCTTGAGATAGAAGCAACAATGACGAGTTAAGGGAAATGCTTAATGGAATGGGCGTACAGCTGCAATACGAACACAACTGCACATTCCTACAAGCATGCCAATATGTCACAAAATGGTACCAAAAACACATGGCTAAAACGCCATATCGCACTTCTATACTGACCGGGAATGCATGGATATCCGAACTATATGCGGGCCATATGGGTCGATTTGAGGAAAATGTTTGCATGCCAAAGGAAATTTTTGCCGCTTTGTGTGAGACATTAGTAAATGATTTTGGGTTACAAGTACCGCAACGTCCATATGACTTAGCTGTTGAAGAAAGCGTTGCAATGTTTATCCATGTGTTGAAAGGGAAGCAAAATCGAGAAATCCAAGAACGGTTCCAACATTCGGGGGAGACTGCATCTCGGCACGTGCATAACGTATTAGCATCTATGAAAGAGTTCACTGTTGTTCATTGCCGACCCACATATAGTCAGCATCGTATACATCCATACGTGCGGTCTAAACGGAAATACCTACCGTTCAAGGTACTACTGCAACACATTACTTGGGTTTATTTGTGCGAAGTATGAAATTTTGTGTTAAATATTAAGTGGACATGAAGTATGAAAATAACCATTACATGTACCCGTACGAATAACAATACAATTGGGTTGTTGGCAAGACTGTATTGGAGCAATAGACGAAACACATGTAAGTGCATGGGTTACGGGGCCAAATGCGGCAACATATTTCGGTAGGAAATACTGTCACAGGCAAAATATTATGGCCACGTGCGATTTTGACATGTGTTTCATCTTCATTTTGTGCGGATGGAAAGGAAGTATGCATGATAGTCGTATCTTCACCGAGATACTAACAAATGACAATGTCTCATTTCCACATCCTGAAGAAGGTAAATTGATGGGGCTATAATTTTTTGTCAAACAACGTTACTTGAAAATGAAGCACAATATGTTTGCTTTTTGGTGTCATTCATTGTCGTCCTGTCTGCAGGCAAATATTATCTTGTCGATTCTGGCTATCCAAACCGGATAGGTTACTTAGCACCATTCAGAGGCAGTCGTTACCACCAACAAGCATTCCAACGTACTGAATGGAATAGGACGACAAACACGTTAAGGGAATTATTTAACAAAGTTCACTTGTCGTTACGCAGTGTGGTGGAACGCACTTTCGGTGCCTGAAAAAATCGATGGGGGTTTATTCGAGACATGTGTAGACACCCCATTTTTGACCGACCTTAAGACTCAGACGTCACTGATTGAGCGCTTGGTGATGTTGCATATTGTGCTCGTTCAGAAGTTTCAGAGTCTCGGCTACGAGCCTTGCCTTCGGACTTCCGGACTCTTTTGTGCCTTGCCTTGGTTTGCGAACCAAGCTTTGTTTCCTCTGTTTTCTCAGCCCGAAGGAAGGGAGAGGTCTCGTAGACCGTCTCTCAGTGGCCGTAGGCTACGTTTCGTGGTCGTGGGCCATTTTTCCCGTTTGGAGCCCAGTTTTCGATTTTTCGGAGCCGTCGGCCGTATGCCTCGGTTCGGGACCGCATAACCACCTCTGTTTGCTCCGGTTTTTGGCACGCACCTTATTTCCTCCCTTTTGAGGGACACTGTGGCCCGAGAGACCAACTTCGTGGTCGAACGCCACCTCCGATGCTTAATAGTCAATTTTGGGGGCCCAAGGCTGCGCGTTTCGGTCCCCGAACCTCCGTTTTGCATCCGTTTTGGTTCATTTTTGGCGGAGACCATATTTTCTTTGTTAGAAAGGTTGTAGGAGGGTGGGAGACCAGCATTTTTTTGAAAAACCAGCTCTTCTCTTCATTGCTCTTCGTCGCCCATTTTTCTTACTAGAAAGCTAGTTTTTTCCATTCCCGGACCACTTTTTCTGACTTTCCACCAACCATTGTGATCTATACACCAAGGAGGCCACCAATATGGGTAGGCCGAACAGTAATTCTTCCCGACCCTTTTGAACCCCTTTAAAAAGCTGGTTTTTCTCTCTCTTGGGTCACATTT
The DNA here is from genome assembly GCA_025200525.1 of Camellia lanceoleosa. NCBI lineage: Eukaryota > Viridiplantae > Streptophyta > Magnoliopsida > Ericales > Theaceae > Camellia > Camellia lanceoleosa. The sequence continues at coordinate 146,375,636 of CM045764.1, read as the reverse complement.
TCTGGTTTTTCTCCATACAGCTGTGTTGCACTCACCTGGGAGGCCACCATTCTGGGGTGGCCGGCCAGCAATTCTTCTTGACCCTTCACCGACCGGTGGCCGACAGGAGGTGGGCTTCACCACCACTGGACCTTTTGCACCTGGTCGGCCAGGTTTCTCTCTCCAGGTGCATTCTAGTTGTGCCAGCTGTTTTGCACCAGATTCACTGCCCGAGGGTTTGTCCTTGTTTTTGGTCCATTTGAGGTGGTTTTGACCCCCTTTGCTTGGTTCCAAGGTGGTTTGGCCCCTTTGGTCAAGCTTGACCCTTTTGGGTTAGCTTCTTCAAGAAGCTTGACCCCTTTAGTCAAGCTTCCTTTAGAAGCCTTGAACCCCCCCTCTTTAGCTTCTCTAAGAAGCCCCACCCTTCTCCCTCTATAAAACCAACCCTTGAGCTCCATTTGCAAGGGTTAGAAAAAACCAACTGGAGCATTTGCATACAATCCTCCATATCTCTCTCATCCAAGCCTCAAAACACCCTTGTCCTTGCACCATTTACACACCAACCCATAGCACAACACCTCCATAGCACAACACCTCCATCATCCATTCCAGCACCTTGGAGGCCATTTGCAAAGGTTTAAAGCTCAGAATCTTGGATCAAAAGCTGCTGGAAAGCTACTCTTCAAGGGTAAGTCTCTATTTCCTTTTTTCTTGCCTTTTCTTGCTTCATCTATAAGCCATACTTGCAAGCATTTATGGACTTTGGCATAAACTAAAAAGTATCATATTTTGAGCTCCCCTTGAATATTGTATGAGAACACTTTTCTGTTTGAGGCCTCCTACACCCTTGCATGCTTTACCCCTCTTCGTAGGCGTTTTTTTTGCATCATATCTTAGACCTACTTGTGAGCATATTCGAGATTTTCCATAAACTGTAAAGTATCATATTTTGAGCTCCTCTTCAACTTTTTTTAAGGGTTATTTTCTGTTTGAAGTCATTTGCTGCCCTGTTTGTTCAATCTCTCTTTTAGGGCTATTTTTGCATGATATATTAGCCTTATTTGTGAACATTTTTGGACCTCAACCTAAACTAAAAAAAGTCTTGTTTTGACATATTCTTCAAGTTTGGTTAAGGTTCCATTTATTTTTGGGGTTATTTTCCCCTTATGCATGCTTCATCTCTTCATAAATAGGGCTTTGCATTAGAGCACTTGCATTGGCCATGGTTTGGACTTTTAGCCACTAAAATTCAGTGGATTTTCAGTGGCTTAGATGCATTTTTGAGGACCAAAATTAGAGGGGGGTGACCCCCTCTCTCCTTATCTTGTTTGGTGGTCTTTTGGGCCTTCCAAAGGGACTCTATTTTGCATGCATCGAAGTCTTATTTTAGGCCTCATTATGAAGGTTTTGAGGTCTGCCTTGGCTCTATCCAAGGCCTTTTTGGCCAGATTTTATGTCTACAATGCATGTGTAGAGCAATCCTATCCAAAGCCTTTCAAAGGGGCCTTTCTTTGCATGTTTCCTAGATCCATTTCAGGGCCAATTTGGTGAGTTTTAGGGCTGTTAGAGTCCATTTCCAGATGTGGTTTTGCTATGCTTCATGTCTATCTTTTATGTGCTTAACAACCCCTTGCATGGCCCTCCAAAGAAGCCCCTCATTTTTGCATGCATTGGTTGAATTTCAGTGATTATTTGGGCATATTTTGACATGTTTTATTCACTGTTTTTGGCTAGTTTGATGAGTTCTCATACGCTTCATATACATGCCATGTAAACCATGTTTGCTAGTCAAAGTTGCATGCTATTTTAGTCCATCGTGCTAGCATCTTTTGGTCATGCTTTGAACTAGAAGTGTTCATGTTTTTGGACTGCCTTGGCTCTGTCTTTGTGCTTCATAGTCAAATAATGCAAGCTTTGTATAACTATAAGTCAATACATGTGCCTAGTTTTGAGTTTCGGGGCTTATCTCACGCATCGGGTGCCATGTTTCCATGTTTCAGGACCTTTTAGCATCATGTTTCAGTGCTAAAATTTACATGTTTGAATGCCATGCTTCATGCTTGCCATGCCTTGTTAGAGTTGCATGCTGTGCCTTAGGTTCGGTCCTCGGTTTGCGTGCATGTGTACACGCATTTCGGTAGTCTCATTTTCACCTTATGGCTGTTGATGTGGGTGTGGCTGAGGTCCACTCATATTGGTATAAGCCCATATTGCATTGTGTATGCCATGTTACATCGAGCATTGTGTATGCCATTTCATAGCATTGCGTATGTTAGGTTGTATGTTAGTCGCATTCATGCATGTCATGTATATTGCATCGTGCTTGGGATAGGAGTTAGCCCAAGCACGGAAAACGAGGGACGTTTCGTACTTCGAGTGATGGAACATGTCTCAATTCCCCGTCACCGACACTCCGGATTAACCATGATGGAGTCTAGGTCTTGTTGTGTTATATGTGCATTCATCTCACATCGAGTCGTGCAATTCGACTCCTCGACCACCATGCATTGAGATGCGTGATTGGTGACACGAGGATCGAGGCAAGCGTACATATATGAAAATACTTTGCCATGCCCCTTTCTTGCTCTCTGTTGCAGCAAATCAAAAACCGATAGTCTTTTGGGGCTTCGCGCAATATTCCGGGCTTAATTGTAAACAGAGGCTAATCGGGGCATCGCAATGGATTTCCGCGCAAAGCAACTCAAGCATGCATCATTCATCATTTGGAACAGAGTTGAGGCAGTCCATAGATTTGCGTGCTAGTTTACTGTTTTCCTAGTTAAATTTGTTAATTAATTAGGGTTTTGTACTTATTTGGACTGTATTATTTATTCGGACCCTCCGAGCGAGGGCACAATTGTAATAAGTGTGCATTCGTGCGATGTATGTCTTCCAACCCCACGTCTTTCTTCCTTTTATTTACCAGCATATGATGGCTAGATTAGGACATGTTTCACTTAGCATACAGTATGATAGCATGCTTGCATTCATTCATCTGTTTTACATGCACCGGGCTCGACGCATCATACTAACTGCATTGTATTTCAATTCCAAGTTGAATACGCGTTATCTGTTGCATTTCATATGCCATGTTTAGAATAGCCAAGCCTATTGTAGTTGCATTCCTGCATGTGTTGCATTAGGCATTTCAGTATAGTTAAGATCATGCATGGATTTCTAACATAGCTTCTATTTTGGCTCGGAGTACTCGGTAAGTATTTATGCTTTAGCATCCTTGCATGTGTGTGAGTGACTGCCATGATAGCATGCTTACCATGAGGTTATGTGCTTATGTGATATACCTGCCTGAATGCCTGTGGGTGAAGGTTGGATTATCTGAATTGGAATAATGCATTGACTGTGAGTTTTAAGCCCACTTGAGAGTGGCAAATCATCTTGTTTTCTAAGCCCACCTGAGGGTGGCAAATCCACATTTTAGCCTACTTGCGAGTAGCAAACCGTCTTTCAAAAAACAAACATGAGATGTTTCGTTTCAATTCAGGCGATCCAGTCTATACTTGTATGCTATGCTCATCACATAGTAATTCTAGGCTAATAATCGGAATAAGAACGCATAATGTTTTCAAAACTTGATATCATGGTTAATAGAGGCCGATCTTTGATCGGGCGAGTGGGGGTGCTCACGAAGTGACCTTCCCCAATCGTACCCAAGTTCCCGAGCCGAGGCAACTTTGATGATGACGGACACGTGGCCTTAGGCAACGAGTCTGGGTTTTCTAAATTTTCCCAAAATAAATATTTAGGTGGCGACTCTGTATCTGGCAAAACAATCCATGTTTGGCACTTCTTTCAAAAAAATATGTTTTCAAAAACGATTTGCCGAATTTGGACTCTTTGATGATTCATCGGTCTTGCATTACACTCTGCGAGATTAGATACAGGACCGTGACATTGAGTCCTGAACTGTAGTGAGCCCAATGAACAGAATGGGATTTCCCTCCCGGGACGTTCGGGGACGTCTACAGTTTCTGGCGACTCCGCTGGGGATTTAGAGAACTTGACTCGAACTCATAATATCTTGCTTTGATTACACTTATGTGTTTCTTTGCATTGCATGTGCATTGGTGCGCCTAGGACACCGTGTTTGCCATCTGCTATTCTGGCGGCTTTGCTAGAGGTCAAGTGCCATAAGGCTTACGTTACTGCTCTGCCAGTATGGAAACACAAACCCCGGTTTTACTGGGGCACCTTTTTGACCATTTGACCTAGTGCATATTCGGAATCCATAGTGACCATTCCAAGCTAAGACAGGTTGCTTACCCGATAGGTTGTTTGAAACCGCTGCGTGTGTAGTGAAACCCTAGCTCCTGACAAAATAGGACAGGGAAACCCTACCCCAACATAGGGGTGTTTTGGCTCTCACTTGCTTGTTATGTGCTTTTAGAGTGCGTCTTTACAGGAATGCATATATCAGTTTGCAAGTCTGGGTATCAAGCCTGAGGGCATCAGTATTTGGGGAATCAGTTTTACCTGAGGGTAGCGATTCTGCAGAATTTTTGGCGTAATTCAAGAGACACATACCATCTGTTATGCTCATATTTGTTTTGGTAAAATAAGGCTGAGATGCTGCATGTTTTCTCTTTTGCTAGGGGGGTAGTCTGGAAACCGTAGCTTCAGAAGGTTCCAATATCCCTCGAAGTTCATCGGACTTGTCCTGATAGACTTTGTCAGGTCAGAGATTCAGTTCAAGGGCAATCAGTGTTCTTTTGCTGGAGGCAGGGTAAAAGGGCTAGTCAGACACAGTTCACCAGTTCAGTGGTTACCAGATCAGTGGCCCTTATCCACCCCACCAGTGAACAGTCAGGCTGAAGTCTCAGTTTCTATTGTAGGGATAGATATACCAGTCAGTCAGATGGATCAGCAGAACACGTCAGGGATGGAGGCAATGATGCGTCAGATGCAGGAAAGTATGAAACTCATGCAGCAGGACGTTGTCCGCCAAGCGGAATTTGCCAAACAGCAAGCCGAGGTCATGGCCCAGGAAGCAGAGCTAATCACCAGACTCCAGCAACAAGCCGAGGTATCCGCTTCACACAAAGCTCCTCCCCCACCAAGAGATCCAATACCTGGGAAGACACCAAATGTTCAGAATATCTAGGAGGATACAGACATCCCGACAGGGCCGGCTCCGCCCCTGATTCTACCTCAATTATCCAAGGCACCCACTCCTATCAATCAACCAGACTCTCCCTTTGAGTTCGAGATGGACCCTACAGCGTTGAAGTTGAGCAAGCTTGAAAAGATGTTCAAGAAATCTCAAGGAGTAAAGTCCATCCCGGACATCGAGAATGGGTATACCGATGCAGCTGTGACGCTGTCGGATAAATTCAAAATGCCGCATATCGATCGCTTTGACGGCTCTGGAGACCCAAGGGTGCACCTCCACCTGTTTTCTGATATCTTGAGGCCAATGGGTTTGACCACAGCTCAAAAGTTATCTCTCTTTGGCCGAACCATGTCTGCGATAGCCACAATCTGGTATGCGAAATTGGAGGACTCTGTGAAACAGAACTGGGAAGAGCTGGCTGAGGCCTTTATTGCTCAATACTCCTACAACGCACAAATTGAGGTCATAACTCGTGATCTCGAAGTCACCCGCCAAGAACCAAAGGAAAGTTTCTCTGAATTCGTAACCCGCTAGAGGGCCAAGGCCTCAATGATGACCATAAGGCCGACGGATAAAGATCAGATTCGGATGATTGTGCGCAATCTCCAACCCAAGCTTATGCAGAAAATGATTGTTCTCCCCTTCCCCACCTTTTCAGATTTACACTAAATGGGGGTGCAAATCGAGGACGCTATGAGGCAGGGCCTCATTGACCAGGAGAAGGAGTAGCCCAGGAGGGCATTTTTCCGCAGTTCGAATGCAACCACCAGTGGTGATGCAGCTGCAAGATCTTTTGAAGTGGGCATGGTCACCACTACCACATCAAAAACAGCTACCCCATTCACCGGTGCGTCCAGAAGTAGCTCACGAGCAGCCAAATATCCACCCCAAGCCAAGAAGGTTTTCATCCCACTTTATATGCCTTTGTCAAAGGCTCTAGGGGTTTTGATCAAGAAAAGGCATCTGAAGCCCCTAGAGCCGCAGCCATTACCAAAGAACCTCCCTCTCTCACACAACCCAGCCAACTACTCTGCCTTCCATCAGCGAGCTGGCCATGACACTGACATGTGCTTTCGTCTCTGCCACGAAATACAAGACCTAATCGACAACGGGGTCATCGTCGCTCCAAGTCCTGCAAAGTCTATCGGCACTTGATCGGTGAACTTGGGGGGAATAATGTGATTATGTGATCGGGGGATGAACCACCTGCGGATGGCACTCGATTTACTCCAGATATGGCGTATGGCATGCACCGTTTTGAGCATTTGGTGAATGTTACATTCTGACTTGGGTATTGAGTCAGTCTTGTTGTTTTGTTTTGAGTCAGTCTTTTCATACTAAGTCAGTTGAGGTATATCTTGTCATACCGAGTCAGTCCTATTGTATAGGAGTCGGGTGATCCCGGGGGTCTTACCTCTGACATCACTGTTTTGTTTCTTGTTTGTCTTTTTGCTTTCTTTGAGTCTATTTCTACCGAGGAGCCAGTTGTGCCAATAGATCTCAATGAAACAGCAGTGATTTTCACACTCTTGTATTTGCTTCGGCCGTGCGCCAGTTATGCCAGAAAATTTAAATTGAACGGCAGTACTTTTCGTCTACTTTTCTGTGCCTTGAATTTATTGCATTGACCTACGTTTTTCAAAACTTTTTGAACACTGCGGTGAAAACGAAGAGGAAAGAATTCCTCGGGATTTGCAAAAATTTGATCAAGTGAGAGAAAGAGAGACATGTTGAGCCCTTAATGAATGAAATCATGCTTGATAAGGTGAGTACTAAGAAGGATCCTGGCTTGATCCGGAGTGGTTCCGCACTATCTTCAACGCGAGCGATTTTTCGCTTTCTTAAAAGATTTCAAAAAATGTTTTTGCGCGATCCAGTGAAGACCTGTGTGGAATCGCTCGTGAGATTGTGCAGCCTAGGATCGCTCTCAGCCTCGAGACTCGACCCCTCACTTACAAACCTTGAACTGGGATTCAGAATGTTCAACGGCCAACCACAATGTAAGGCTTGAATGGTTAGATCAGAAGCAACCCTTGAACTAGGGGCAAGAAAGTCAGATCAAGAAGGTCGGATATGATCAAAAGAAGCTTACAAAGCTGGATCAGAAGCACCCCTCGAACTAGGGGCAAAAATGTCAGACAGCTCGAAGAGCCAAAGGTGGATCATTCCGTAAGTCAGTAAAGACTGGCAAGAATGCCAAATTCCAGAAGGAAAGAAAAAAAGAAAGTATCGCTGAAGGACAACTGAGTTCCTATCCACAACACTAGGGGCAAATTCTGCCCTCCATTGAATGGACTCCTACATCGTCAGCGAACGACAGCTATTCTCCTAGATTCAGATGACTTCAAGATCTCAAAACCATTTGACATGGACAAAGCTACACTTTTACCCTTAAGAGGCTCGCTAGGCCGAAAACTCAGAAGGGCGACCCAAGCAAAAGTTAGAGCAAGAAAAAGAAGAAAAAAAAAATGCAAAAAAAAGAACAACAAAAAAGAAAATCAAAAAAAAAGAAAAGAATGAAAAGAATTGAAAATAAAAGAAAAACAAAGCTCGCAAGGTTGAAAACCCAGAAATGGCGGCCTTGGCAAAAGTTAGAGCACAAAATGAGAGATTAATACCCGAGTGTACCTTAACCCCGAACTACATAAGGCTTGATTCCCATCTTTGGGATACGTAGGCAACTTCATTTTGAAGTCCAGCCGTAAAACACTTCAAATTGATTGTGCCCATGTAATGGTTTTGATCATCTTTCGCCTTCTCTGTATCCGAGAATTTGGTTGTGTTCGTCACTCTGAGGACTGACTACAATGCGCTGTGGTGCCATTCAAACAAGGGGCAACTTTCCGTTGCTATTCAGTGCGCTGCGGTGCCATTCAAACAAGGGGCAATTATCCGTTGCTATACAATGCGCTGCGGTGCCATTCAAACAAAGGGCAACTTTCCATTGCCATACAATGTGCTGCGGTGCTATTCAGACTAGGGGCAACTTTCCGTTGCCATGCAGTGCCCTTCAAGCAAGGGGTAATTTTCCTTCGAATCTGAGGTTGTGCATCTCAAGAGTAGGTTCTGTGCTCGTTGAGTAGTGGTTGTTTGCAAAAATAGTTTTTGAAAATTTTAACTAAGGTTGATTAATTCTCTCGAAAAGCATTCCATTTTTTCTAAAACTGGACCATTTCTTGGACCCAAAAAAGAAAAATTTTCAGTGCTCATAACCTGACTTGCATGATTTTAAATCAGAAAATCGAACAAACGTGTTAATCTAACTCTCATTTTGGTTAAAATTGTTTTAGCAGAAGCAAAAAATAAAGAAATGGTCAAAATGATGAACTAGGGGCACAGTTGGGTCAGGTGTTCTGTCTTTTTCCATTGTCAACATACTTGCCAGAAAGGGCACTCTATCTGCCAGAAAGGGCACAACTGAAGCTAACAGCAAAGGGCAGAAAGCTCTCACACCCTCCAAGCAGTGTCGAGCCATGCGCATTGCAATTAATGGAATGGATCAAGATATTCCACTCCCCCATCTGGACACATCTGATCACGTCCAAACTCCTCAGTAGAGCATCATCAACCGGTGTCAGCTGCAGATTTGCTACACACCCAGTTGTAGCACAGTCCCTCTGTGGGAGAAACTCACTGTTGTGAACAAGAATAAGAATCTAGCGGAATGCTAGGGGCAAGAGCCCACAACTTTCTGTTTATCCATCAACCACCCAGGGGAGGGATTTAAAATGAGAGATTGAAGAATAGAGAGGTGTGCGCTGAGAGAAAAAGTGAGAAAATGGCTTTTTTAGAAAAAAACAAAGCTTGAGGGCCGAGTGATGTGAGAGACACAAATGAGAAAGGGTGGGAAACAATACCCGGTGAAACTGGCTCCTCGCGATCTGAGAGGTCTGTCGTCTTTGTAATACGTCTGTGTGTCGTGTCTTTTGTTTTGTTTGTCTCGATTCCTGCTTTGAGTCGTCCCGAGCATGTTTCGTTGTGTTTAGGTCGTTTATCTTTTGTTTTTCTGTGTTGAGTCATTTTGGCTGTCGTCAGTTGTAGGCTCAATACCCGGTTGAGAATTCTTTTCTCATTTCAATTTCAAAAGAAAAATCATCTTGTGCTCAGAGTGCTGTGCCATCCTCCACATTTGCACAAAATAGGATTTGTTCTTTCGTAAAACTGCAGGGTTTAACCCGAATCATGTGAGAACAATAGAACAGGACCTATTTGAAGCTATATGGGTTCTAGGCTGCGAAGCAAAAGAAAAGAGGAAAAATTGGAGCATTTGAGTTTGTTTCAGTTTCCGTGATTATACTCCGGATGAACCTCTTCAAGCCTTGTCAGTGCTCCGAAGTATGAGTGTGCCTCTACTCCCAAACTCAAGCTTGTTTCAATGACAGAATGGCAATCGAATTGCTCCCTCAGAAAACCAGCCCCTGCTAGATGCATCTTGGCTGTATTTGCAATGAGTTCCTAGGAGACCAACTACGATGGTGGAAACTAGAGTTTGGACGGCTATTGCCTAGAACGCAAAGGTTCGGGATTTCCGAGACTAAAGTCTGGTTTAAATACCCAGGGGTCTATCATCGGCTTGAAATCTGTATGGCAACCTCATAGATTAAGATGGCATGTGAATGCGCCTCGATCCTAGATACTGAATCGACCTAGTCTGTCACCCCGTTGGAGAATAGGGAAAGTTGTGAACATGGCCAGGAAGGAAAGGTAGTAACTGCGGTTTGGAAGTACAATCAAGAAAGTGCAAGAAGAACCCACTCTTTACAGCTCAAAATGTTTCTGCAGAATTTTCAACTCATGTCTTCGATGTGTAGCTCATCGTCAGTCGGTATGCACGTGGTGTATCCTTTTTGGATTATATCGTGACCCCTCCGAGAGGTAAATCGGAGGTTGCGTTTGGAATTTGGTCTCCTTCAGGCTTGTATTCCCTTATTCGGTATTTTTGTTTCAAATGGGCGTTGTCACATGCGCTCCACTGGCATTGTTATGCTCATTCGTTGCATTGTTATGCACATCTATCTAGCATTGTTATGCTCAATCGTTGCATTGTTATGCACATCTATCTAGCATTGTTATGCTCATTCGTTGCATTGTTATGCACATCTGTCTAGTATTGTTATGCTCATTACTTGCATTGTTATGCACATCTATCTAGCATTGTTATGCTCATTCGTTGCATGGTTATGCACATCTGTCTAGCATTGTTATGCTCATCACTAACATTGTTATGTACACTCCACCTGCATTGTTATGCACCTTTTCACTTGCAATTGTCGTCTTTTCTCCTCTCGCATGCGGTGCGTTAGGACATCTTATGTTTCGAACATTCGGACGAGTTCCGGTGTCCATTCATACCTTTCCTCTCTTGCGTGTGATATACTGAGAGGTTCACCTTTCTTCTCTTGCGTGTGATACGCTGAGAAATTTACCTTTCCTCTCTTGCGTGTGATATGCTGAGAGGTTTTCTCTTGCGTGTGATACGCTGAGAAATTTGCCTTTTTCTCTCTTGCGTGTGATATGCTGAGAGGTTCACCTTTCTTCTCTTGCGTGTGATATGCTGAGAAACTTACCTTTCCTCTCTTGCGTGTGATATGCTGAGAGGTTCACCTTTCTTCTCTTACGTGTGATACGCTGAGAAATTCACCTTTCTTCCCTTGCGTGTGATACGCTGAGAAATATGCTGAGAAATTCACCTTTCTTCCCTTGCGTGTGATACACTGAGAAATTTACCTTTCCTCTCTTCCGTATGATATGCTGAGAGGTTTTCTCTTGCGTGTGATACGCTGAGAAATTTTCCTTTCCTCTCTTGCGTGTGATATGCTGAGTGGTTCACCTTTCTTCTCTTGCGTGTGATACACTGAGAAATATACCTTTCCTCTCTTGCGTGTGATATGCTGAGAGGTTCACCTTTTTTCTCTTGCGTGTGATACGCTGAGAAACTTACCTTTCCTCTCTTGCGTGTGATATGCTGAGAGGTTTTCTCTTGTGTGTGTGATACGCTGAGAAATTTACCTTTCCTTTCTTGCGTGTGATATGCCGAGAGGTTTACCTTTCTTCTCTTGCGTGTGATACGCTGAGAAATTTACCTTTCCTCTTTTGCGTGTGATACGCTGAGAGGTTTACTTTCTTCCTCTCCTGTGTGTGATACGCGGAGAGATGTTGTGTGTGAGACTCCGGGTATTCTCGGTAATCGCTTTTAACTTTCTCCGCGTGAGATGCAGTGAGAATTGCATAATTTTCTTACATCCTTTCTGCATGAAATGTAGTTAGATTTGTATTCACCTACTTAAAACTGTTGCATGATATGCTTCATTACAGCTTTCTTTACATGATCATAAGTTATGTTTGGCTTCTTGCATTGTCATTGCATTTTTGCCCCCGTCATGGGCACATCTCTTTGATTATATTACTGCTTGTCTAAGTCTTGGCCTCGTCAAAATAGGTCGCCTCGGCTTTGACATTCACTCCGCCACTTATGACTTCCGAAGTTCTCAAAGAAGGGCAATCAGAGACACCCCATTTTTGACCGACCTTAAGACTCAGACGTCACCGATTGAGCGCTTGGTGATGTTGCATATTGTGCTCGTTCAGAAGTTTCAGAGTCTCAGCTGCGAGCCTTGCCTCCGGACTTCCGAACTCTTTTGTGTCTTGTCTTGGTTTGCGAACCAGGCCTTGTTTCCTCTGTTTTCTCTTCCCGAAGGGAGAGAGAGGTCTCGTAGACCGTCTCTCAATGGCCGTAGGCTACGTTTCGTGGTCGTAGGCCATTTTTCCCGTTTGGAGCCCAATTTTCGATTTTCGAAGCCGTCAACAGATGCCTTGTTCGGACCGTGATAACCATCTCTCGCTTTGCTTTTTGTTTTTGGCACGCACCTTATTTCCTCCCTTTTGAGGGATACTGTGGCCCGAGAGACCAATTTCGTGGTCGAACACCACCTCCGGTTCTTAATAATCAATTTTCGGGGCCCCGGGCTGCGCGTTTCGGTCCCCGAACCTCCGTTTTGCATCTGTCTTGGTTCATTTTTGGCGGAGACCTTATTTTCTTTGTTAGAAAGGTTGTAGGAGGGTGGGAGACCAGCAATTTTTCTAAAAAACCAGCTCTTCTCTTCATTGCTCTTCGTCGCCCATTTTTCTTACTAAAAAGCTGGTTTTTCCCATTCCCGGGCCACTTTTTCTGACTTTCCACCACACCATTGTGATCTACACACCTAAGAGGCCACCAATATGGGTAGGTTGACCAGTAATTCTTCTCGACCCTTTTGAACCCCTCTAAAAAGCTGGTTTTTCTCTCTCTTGTGTCACATTTTCTGGTTTTTCTCCACACAGCTATGTTGCACTCACCTGGGAGGCCACCTTTCTGGGGTGGCCGGCCAGCAATTCTTCTTGACCCTTCTGACCCCTGGTCGGCCGACCAGGGGAGGTGGCCGGCCGGCCACCTGGACCTTTTGCACCTAGTTGGCTAGGTTTCTCTCTCCAGGTGCATTCCAGCTGTGCCAGCTGTTTTGCACCAGATCCACTGCCCGAGGGTTTGTCCTTGTTTTTAGTCCATTTTAGGTAGTTTTGACCCTCTTTGCTTGGTTTCAAGGTGGTTTAGCCCCTTTGGTCAAGCTTCTTGAGGAAGCTTGACCCTTTTGGGTTAGCTTCTTCAAGAAGCTTGACCCCTTTGGTCAAGCTTCCTTTAGAAGCCTTGAACCCCCCTCTTTAGCTTCTCTAAGAAGCCTCACCCTTCTCCCTCTATAAAACCAACCCTTGAGCTCCATTTGCAAGGGTTAGAAAAAGCCAACTGGAGCATTTGCATACAATCCTCCATATCTCTCTCATCCAAGCCTCAAAATACCCTTGTTCTTGCACCATTTACACAACAACCCATAGCACAACACCTCCATCATCCATTCCAGCACCTTGGAGGCCATTTGCAAAGGTTGAAAGCTCAGAATCTTGGATGAAAAGCTACTGGAAAGCTACTCTTCAAGGGTAAGTCTCTATTTCCCTTTTTCTTGCCTTTTCTTGCTTCATCTATAAGCCATACTTGAAAGCATTTCTGGACTTTGTCATAAACTAAAAAGTGTCATATTTTGAGCTCCTCTTGAAGATTGTATAAGGACACTTTTCTGTTTGAGGCCTCCTACACCCTTGCATGCTTTACCCCTCTTTGTAGGCCTTTTTTTTGCATCATATCTTAGACCTACTTGTGAGCATATTCGAGATTTTCCATAAACTATAAAGTGTCATATTTTGAGCTCCTATTCAACTTTGTTTAAGGGTTCTTTTCTGTTTGAAGTCATTTTCTGCCCTGTTTGTTCAATCTCTCTTTTAGAGCTATTTTTGCATGATATATTAGCCTTATTTGTGAACATTTTTGGACCTCAACCTAAACTAAAAAAAGTCTTTTTTTGACATCTTCTTCAAGTTTGGTTAAGGTTTCATTTATTTTTGGGGTCATTTTCCCCTTATGCATGCTTCATTTCTTCATGAATAGGGCTTTGCATTAGAGCACTTGCATTGGCCATGGTTTGGCCTTTTAGCCACTAAAATATAGTGAATTTTCAATGACTTAGATGTATTTTTGAGGACCAAAATTAGAGGGGGGTGACCCCCTCTCTCCTTGTCTTGTTTGGTGGTCTTTTGGGCCTTCCAAAGGGACTCTATTTTTCATGCATCAAAGTCTTATTTTAGGCCTCATTCTAAGGGTTTTATGGTCTTCCTTGGCTCTATCCAAGGCCATTTTGGCCAGATTTTATGTCTACAATGCATGTGTAGAGCAATCCCATCCAAAGCCTTTCAAAGGGGCCTTTCTTTGCATGTTTCCTAGACCCATTTAAGAGCCAATTTGGTGAGTTTTAGGGCTGTCAGAGTCCATTTCTAGAGGTGATTTTGCTATGCTTCATGTCTATCTTGTATGTACTTAACAACCCCTTGCATGGCCCTCCAAAGAAGCCCCTCATTTTTGCATGCATTGGTTGAATTTCAGTGATTATTTGGGCATATTTTGACATATTTTATTCACTGTTTTTGGCTGGTTTGATGAGTTCTCATACTCTTCTTATACATGCATGTAAACCATGTTTGCTAGTCAAAGTTGCATGCTATTTTAGTCCATCGTGCTAGCATCTTTTGGTCATGCTTTGAACTAGAAGTGTTCATGTTTTGGGACTACCTTGGCTCTGTCTCTGTGCTTCATAGTCAAATATTGCATGCTTTGTATAGCTATAAGTCAATATATGTGCCTAGTATTGAGTTTCGGGGCTCATCTCACGCATCGGGTGCCATGTTTCCATGTTTCGGGACCTTTTAGCATCATGTTTCAGTGCTAAAATTTACATGTTTGAATGCCATACTTCATCCTTGCCATGCCTTGTTAGAGTTGCATGCTGTGCCTTAGGTTCGGTCCTCAATTTACGTGCATGTGTGCACGCATTTCGGTAGTCTCATTTTCATCTTATGCCTGCTGATGTGGGTGTGGCTGAGGTCCATTCATATTGGTGTAAGCCCATATTGCATTGTGTATGCCATGTTACATCGAGCATTGTGTATGCCATTTCATAGCATTGCGTATGTTAGGTTGTATGTTAGTCGCATTCATGCATGTCATGCATATTGCATCGTGCTTGGGATAGGAGTTAGCCCAAGCACAGGAAACAAGGGACGTTTCGTACTTCGAGTGACAGAACGTGTCTCAATTCCCGGTCACCAACACTCTGGATTAACCATGATGGAATCTAGGTCTTGTTGTGTTATATGTACATTCATCTTACATCGAGTCGTGCAATTCGACTCCTTGGCCACCATGCATCGAGATGCGTGATTGGTGGCACAAGGATCGAGGCAAGCATACATATATGAAAATACTTTGTCATGTCCCTTTCTTGCTCTCTGTTGCAGCAAATTAGATACCTGCAGTCTTTTGGGGCTTCGTGCAATATTCCGGGCTTAATTGTAAACAGAGGTTAATCGGGGCATCGCAATGGATTTTCGCGCAAGACAACTCAAGCATGCATCATTCATCCTTTGGAACAGAGCTGAGGCGGTCCATAGATTTGCGTGCTAGTTTACTGCTTTCCTAGTTAAATTTGTTAATTAATTAGGGTTTTGTACTTATTTGACCAGATTATTTATTCGGATCAGATATTTATCTGCATTCTCCGAGCGAGGGCACAATTGTAATAAGTGTGCATGTGTGTGATGTATGTCTTCCAACCCCACGTCTTTCTCCCTTTTATTTACTAGCTTATGATGATTAGATTAGGGCATGTTTCACTTAGCATACAGTATGATAGCATGCTTGCATTCATTCATCTGTTTTCCATGCATCGGGCTCGACGTATCATACTAACTGCATTGTATTTCAATTCCAAGTTGAATACACGTTATCTGTTGCATTTCATATGCCATGTTTAAAATAGCCGAGCCTATTGTAGTTGCATTCCTGCATGTGTTGCATTAGGCATTTCAGCATAGTTAGGATCATGCATGGATTTCTAACATAACTTCTGTTTTGGCTCGAAATACTCGGTAAGTATTTATGCTTTAGCATCCTTGCATGTATGTGAGTGATTGCCATGATAGCATGTTTACCATGAGGTTATGTGCTTATGTGATATACCTGCCTGAATGCCTGTGGGTGAAGGTTGGATTATCTGAATTGGAATAATGCATTGACTGTGAGTTTTAAGCCTACTTAAGAGTGGCAAATCATCTTGTTTTCTAAGTCCACCTAAGGGTGGCAAATCCACATTTTAACCTACTTGCGAGTAGCAAATCGTCTTTCAAAAAACAAACATGAGATGTTTCGTTCCAATTCAGGTGATCCAGTCTATGCTTGTATGTTGTGCGCATCACATAGTAATTTTAGGCTAATAACTGGAATAAAAACGCATAATGTTTTCAAAACTTGATATCATGGTTAGTAGAGGCCAATCTTTGATCGGGCGAGCGGGGGTGCTCACGAAGTGACCTTCTCCAATCGTACCCAAGTTCCCGATCTGAGGCAACTTTGGTGATGACGGACACGTGGCCTTAGGCAACAAGTCAGGGTTTCCTAAATTCTCCCAAAATAAATATTTAGATAGCGACTCTGTATCTGGCAAAACAGTCCATGTTTGGCACTTCTTTCAAAAAAATCTGTTTTCAAAAATGATTTGCCGGATTTGGACTCTTTGATGATTCATCGGTCTTGCATTGCACTTTGCGAGATTAGATACAGGACCGTGACATTGAGTCCTGAATTGTAGTGAGCCCAATGAACAGAACGGGATTTCCCTCCCGGGACGTTTGGGCACATCTGCAATATGCCTCGGTATGACTTTGCGAATGTGCAAGTTCAATTAGTAGGTGCGTCAATAGCATTACATAATTATATACGGCTAAACACAGGTAATCCAACAACTGTTCACCCAATCTGTGACGAGGAAGAGGCTATGACAGTAGTAAATGCCATACCAGAAGTTGAACATAACAAGAATGGTTTAATGGTTAGGGATGAGAACCCGCATATGGCATTGGTGCGTCTTCGCATACGCGACAAGTTATGTTACATGCGTAATAACGGAACGTTATGAAATATATAATAGTCGACTTAATTGTTGTAGGGTTGTAACATTGGTAACATACGTGGAACAGACTGTATTATTGTATATTATCATGTACAATATGTATGTGTTTAAATGAAAGAGAAATTAGCATTTGCCACGTAATTTACAAATAAATAAAACTCATGAAACCCCATTTTTGAAACATAAATGCAAATTAATGTATACATCTCTAAATTTGACAGAACCATAAATTTAAAAAAAAAAAGAATGACAAAAATACGGCTCATCTAAAAAATAAGAAAAAAAATTTAAAAAACAGAAATGAGCATTTGCCACGTAATTTACAAATACATAAAACACATGAAACCCCATTTTTCAAATATAAATACAAATTAATGTATGCAAATAATAAAAAAATTACAAAAATGTAAATTAAAAAAAAAGAACGACAAAAATACGCCTCATCAAAAAAAATAGAAAAAAAAAAAACAAAAAACAGAAATTAGCATTTGCCACGTAATTTATAAAGAAATAAAACACATGAAAACCCATTTTTGAAATATAAAAACAAAGTAATGTGTATAAATAAAAAAAAGACAAAAACGTAAATTAAAAAATAAAAATGACAAAAAAACGCCTCATTTAAAAATATTTTTAAAAAAAAACATAAAAACATAAATTACTATTCGCCACGTAATTTATAAATAAATAAAACACAAGAAAACTCATTTTTCTAAAATAAAAAAAATTTATTGTATATCAATAAAAGTAAATAAAACAAAAAACATAAATTAAAGTAGAAGAACTAATGTATAAAAAAAAAAGAAAAATGACAAAAACATTAATTTTTTTTTTAAAAAAAAAAAAACATGCAAATACACCAAATTCAAACCCAAAAAGAAAAAAAAAACAAAAACAAAAAGCAAATTCGGTCCAAACCGAGGCTGACGTAGAGGAGTTGGTTAATTTGGTGGCATGTAATGATATATAAAGGGTAGTTTGGTAATTTAATAAGAAGACACCTCACAAAAAAGTTAAAAAATTAAAAAAGTCAAAAAATCATTCTCAAATCAAATTTTTTAGTCCCAGACTAAAATAGTCAAAAAAAATTAAAAAGCCAGTCCACTTTTCAAATGAAGACTTTTTCGAGTTAAAATTTTTTTAATTTAGAATTAAAAAGTTTGTTTGGATTGATTTTTTTTAATTTTTATAAAGAAGAAATGAAATGATTATGATTTAAATGTGATATTTTATTTTATTAATTTATTTATTTTATTTTGTCTTTTGTACTTTTAGGTAAAAATTTCCTAGCCAAATGAAACCAAAATAAACTAATTTAAATTATAATTATTATTATTATTTTTTTTTAACAATGTTAGGTAATTCGAAAAATTATGACTCAAATAGTTCGAAACACTCAAAATAACATTATTTTAAGTGTAAAACGATATCATTTTGACATATTCAAATCATTCGAGTCATAAAAATTCGAGCCATCACACATTTTTTTATTTTTTTTTATAAAAAAATTAAAAACATAAATTAAAACAGGTTAGATCAAAAAATAAAAAAATATATATAAAAAAAAAAACAGGAATTAAAAGACCACACGTGGCAGGAGCACTCGCTTCAAGAAAGCTGAGTGAAATTGACAAAGTCAAAAGCAGAGTGAATTCGCACACCAACAAAGCAGCAGCTCATGTAAAATAGTATTTAAATTTTTTTTAAAATATAAAATCGTATTTGTGTATTCCGAGGCGGCCGCCTTTAATTGAAACCTGTCAAATTAAGATTATAAATGCCATACGTCCTAAATTTTTTATTAAATAAATGATTAAATATTTTATAAGATTATTCTTTTTAAAGTCTTTGATATTAAAATTTTATAATATAAAAAATATCAAATATTTTAATGATGTTTGAGAGGAAAATTTATGAGTTGAAATGGATCATGGTAGAGGTCGGGGCAAGTTAAGCGCCGAGCATATTTGAGCCGAGATAGCTTGGGCATGTCCAAAGATAGTTTTGCTCGGACGAGGCCCAAGACTGTGTTGGGACCGAGCTAACTGGGACAAGCCCATGTCCAAAGTCAGTTTTGCTCGGTGGATGATCAGGTCCACGTCTCGGCCGAAATGATAGCCTGCCATTCGGATTCCACGGCCTGCGCGTTTAGCTCGGCCGAAAGGCCTTCGGTTACCAGCTTAACCTAACTTGAACTCGGCTATGCCGAAATGCAGACGAGCTCGGTCGCTATGTAACTCGGCGAGTGGGGCACTCGGATTCGTTATGCAGTGCGGTGGTGTTAAACCGAGGTGATGTCGTCGGTTTACCAAGCTCCTAGTAATGTGGTCTGGCGGTTTGGTTAGGTAGTGATTGCTGGATTTGTGCTGACAGATGGGAAAGCGGCACCATATGTCAAGAGACTAATGTGAGTAGATTTGAGCGCAGAAGGTATATAAGCATGACTACGCCCTCCATGTTAGGGATGGAACATTATTTTGGTGAGAACAACCTAAACACTCAACTCTCTCCTCTCTCTATATCCCCGAGTGTGTGCTAACTTGACCATCGAAAGGGTTTTCTGGCCACACACCGCCGGGTTGCTCATCGCCGTTGTGTTCGTAGGTCGATCAGATAGACAAGGAGCTTGGACGAAAGGAGTACGAGCTCCGCGAAATATTTGCTCCCCGTACAATGTTTAAGGTTCTTCAACATCAATCCAAAGAAATTTCAGTCCTAGAGAAATTTTTTGGATTCAAACCAGAGAAAATTGAAATTTCTCTGAGTACCAAAAAAATCTAGAGAAAATTGTGGTGAGAAAATTTGTGTATCTATTCAAGAAGATTCTCTCACTGCATAAATTTCTCTGGCTCTTTTCTAATTTTTGCATGCCATTTATAGTGCAAAACACCAAAACTCATCATCTCATCTTTTTAATCACTGACATCTATAAAATACATCAAATGTTTGATAGCAATGGCAAAATTTAACAAGTTTAATGACATCTCCATTGAAGTACCCAACTGCTATAATATAATTATAACAGTTCAAAACAGCAATTCTATTGAATCCAATGCATCTAGATCCAAAATAACTATTGTCCTGTATAGTTTGAATACGAAAAAGTCTTATACTTTGATTAATACTTTTGAAGCACTGAATTATTAGTTAAAATCGGTCAAAATGAACCTAGAGAAATTTGAGAAGTTCTTGGGGCCTCCGCTTATGAGCTGTTGCTTTTGCTTAGCCTTCTCTTGCACAGTCAAGGACTGATCAGACTCAATCGCTCGAATCGCCGCGATCAGATCCCCAGAGGATTCAAATCCAGCGACCGGCTTGTCGATGAGATTAGGATCAGCGATGACGGAGCAATCGAGGCATTTCCACTGGACAGTATCAGCTAGGGTTTGAGGGGGAGTGGAGAGACAAGTGACGTGTCAAGGTGTGACGCATGTCTTGCAGGTGATGGTCTCGTCCTCCGCCGACTTCTTCTTGCAGATCATGAAAATACCGTCTCCGTCGCAAGGGAGGTTGCTAGAGTGCGCCATTGGAGTGAAGTGCAGTTTTACCTCAAACACAAAAATTCAACAATAAAAATTCAAAAATTCTCTGGAGATAGTTTCTTGAACTTTGCAACAAGTTCTGGAAATCCAAACAGAGTCATAGCACCTCCTTTGGCAATTTCAGCGAAGCACGATTCGGAGATTCTCGAAGATGCAGAGAAGATGTAGTCGCAGAGGATTCTCTCCCCCGTAGAAGACCGTCTTTACGGCGATCTTCATGGCGTGGAGCCTGTGACGACCCAGAACTTTTCCCTCCGCTCGAGCAGAAGAGTTAACGCTCGAGCGGACTTTTGGGGTTCCCAGCAATTTCGCAGACGGCCTGAGATTCTGCAAGTTGTGAATCTCCGCTCGAGCGGAGAAGTTGACGCTCGAGCGGACTGCTTTATTGGTCTGTGAGCGCTCGAGCGGGTGAGGTGACGCTCGAGCGTGGAAAGTAAGATTGTCCTTGGCATTTTATTAGTGTACTTAGAACCTTCTTATGTTATTTTGGAGTATGGGTTGAGGTGGTACAATGAAGGTAAAGTAGGATGGAACCAAAAGCTTTAATTTGAATGATTCATCTACGATCAGCCGCCACTCTTTTACCCTTTTCTTTTTCCACACTTTGAATTTGGATGTGAGGTTAGAACCATTGAAAAGCTTATTTCTGAGGCTTCAATTTGGACACAAGAACAACCTAAAACGGAGTCTGGATGGGAGAGTTATACCTATTCAAAGTTTCGAAGTCTATGCTGAAAACAGGTACGCTCAAGCGGGAATTCCTCCGCTCGAGCGGGAATTACGGGACAGCAGCTTAAAACGAGATTTTTTGGATCATTTCTCACATTTTCCTTTTCCCCTCTTCATCCCCCTCCCCTAGGTCCGAAAACCCTGGGTTCTTAATCTCCAAAACTTTCCATTTCTCTTAGTTTTGATCAAGATCATCCATCAAAAAGTGAAGAAGCATGAAGATTATTATGTTCTACCGATTGGAATTTCGAGATTTTGGAGGATTCTTCTCAATCCTTGCTCCTTTGTTTGATTCTTGAGGTAGGGGTCCTTATTCCCTTTCAATATATGCATTCATGGATGGATTTGTGGTATTTTGTGTATATAAAAACATAATCTATAATTTAAGCATAATATGTCCAACTTGAGATTTGGGGGTTTCGGGTTTATCATGTTGGTGATATAATTGATGGGTTAAAATGATAGATTATGAATCCTAGGTGTATAATCAATGGGAAATTGGAATAGAAAATGATGGGTTAATAAGTTTGAATTTTCTTGACATTTCAATATTTTTCTTGAAACCCTAGGTTAATTAAGGATGATAACCAAAGATTTGGCTCAAATTGGAAGTAGAATAATAAAATTGAGGTATTGAATTGTATGTGTTCAAGTTTAATTTGAATTTGGAAATGTTTGAAAATTATGTTTAAATTTGCGAATGAGCTTGTTATGAGCATTATAAATCATATGTTAATGAGAAAGGAAATTGGGGGAAAGATTTGTTGATGATGTGGATAATGTAAACTTGGCTATGGAATGTTGAAATGAGCCTTAGTAATTTAATTTGAAATATGTTGAATTATATTCGGTGGCATTAAGTTGAATAACGTTAAATAGTGTGGATTATATTGGATGGTGATGATTATGGCGGATTATGTTGATTATGTTGAGTTGTGTTGAGTAATGTTGAACTAAATGATGTTGTACTATGATGGATTATATTTGAATTATGTGAATTGTGTAGGGCTAGCTATAGGGGCGGACCAAGCATCTAAACACTGTGAGTAATAGTACCTCAAACATATGTTATTTACCGTTAATCATTATTGTTATTGACATTCTATCCTTCGTGAGCTAATATGTTAACATGTGTGTTGATTGAGAATTGATGTGAACATTAAAAGAGTGATCACACACCGGTATGATTCTAAACCTACTTTGTATTTTGGGTTATGGCTAATGATTATTGTCAATGTACCATCCTAAGAATAACCTATACTTCTGTATAAGAATTGCATACAACTATTAACACTGTGAAGTTGGTTTATGAATTGGTCTGATTTACCTTCGGATTATGGGTAATGTTAAGGTTCTGTTAATTACGAAACAAGTATGTCTATGTACAAAGAACCATGAGGAAACATTGTACTATATGTTTTGTTTGCTATTGATAATTAATGTTACCATTCTGTTATCGGCAACGTTCTGTTAAGCTTATGTATCTATGTTTATTTATATGAATAATGGGAAAAATGTGCTTATCTGTATTAATCTGTTCTGATGTTTTCTGGTATGGAACAAATACATCTGTTATTCCTGTTACCACACTTTATGCGTCCTGTTATTACGCTTGATGCGTCTTGTTACCACGCTTTATGTGTCCTGTTATTACGCTTTATGCGTCCTGTTATTATGCTTTATGCGTCCTGTTGCCACGCTTTATGCGTCCTGTTATAAATGCGTTCTGTTACCCTACGCTCTTGCGTTCTGTTACCCCACGCTTATGCGTTTTGTTATTTCTGTTAGTTCTGTTATTTCTGTTAGTTTTGTTATTTCTGTTATTTCTGTAATTCCGTTATTTCTGGGCCGATGGCCATTCTGATATTTCTGGACCTATGGTCATTCTGCATCTGTAGGCTTAAGGCAGTTCTGTATATACTGGGCTTAAAGCCATTCTGTTACGGAAGTTGGACTCATGGCTTTTAGGAATAATTACGGAATGTAGTTAATCACATGCATCTGCAGATATATGTTTGATTATTCAAGTTAAATATTACATTATTTATGTACTGTTATTCACTGAGTTCGCTCATCCTGTATTTTGTCTGTCTATTCTTGTAGGTAACCAACCGGGAGTTCAGTCCTAACCTTTAAGGCTTGTGTTTCTCTTGTCAACTTTGATGCGTCCAGGCACCACCTGAAGCCGTGTATTATGTACAGTGTTGTTGAGTGTTGATTTACGCTTTGGACGTCTATTTATGGTTGATTGTATATAATTCCTTCTTCATTAATATTTTTGTTATACGCCTATTTATGGGGTTGAGTCAAGGCATATGTATATAAACCATCTGTATAATATTTACTTAGTGTGATGTTGAGATCTTGGCATGTTAGGAATAGCTCAATGGATGTTATTCTATGTATTTTTTTTTTTTTATTATTGAATGCTTCCGTTCAGGCCCCGTATGATATGTATAACAGGATTAGTGTCTGTTTTCGAATGAGTCATGCCCAAACTTTTAGGGGCGGGTTTGGGGCGTGACAGAGCCAGCTTTTGATCTTGACCTCGATCAACTCCCAATCCAGTTTCTAAAGCTATACGAGCCTATGTTGCCCTTCAAGGGGCTTGTATGTGGTTGTGGTTGTGGTTGAAAGGTAGCAGTAGAGGAGAGTAGGAGAGACAAAGAGTCAAATTTCTCTGATATATGTTTAGGGACCTTACACATCAAAAAATAATTTTTTGGATCTCTTCCATTACTAAAAATGGAAGAGGAACCTTGGACTAATTTTTCCTATTTTATATGAGTGTAGAGTTTATAAAATTGTAAATCTCACATTCATATGAGATATTTGATTATTTTGATATAATATTTGGTATCTCTAACATTATTTAATTGGGATCAAAGGGATAATTTAGTCATAGCAGCTATATGTGGTGTTTTGATTTTTTTTTTTTTCAGACAAATTACACTAATAGTCTTTATAGTTTGGATCTTGTGTCACTTTAGTTTCTGACTTTTCAATTGTAACACATTTGACCCTGAATTTTGAATCTTGTTCCAAATAATGACAATTTAACATACCATTGCTTAATTTCAAAGGCAAAATCGTTAATTTGATAAAATATAAACTAATTTAACAAAAATAAATGTCAAAAAAATATTTTAAAATATTTAAAAAAATTATAACTGTATAAACATTAACAACCCATGAAACTAATAGTTCCATCATTTGCACTCATCAGCCCTGTATCAGTTGGATTGGTTGGTGCGAAGAACCAAGGCAAGAGAACCAAGACTATGCGTCACCCAGAGACGAAATTGTCATGCAATTGCGGGCTGATGTCATAGACATTCAACAATCCTTGCATGTCCTTAAGACCATTGTATATGTGCTATGCATTGTCGTTGTCATTTTGTTGTTCCGTATGTAAGCAACGTTAGGATGTTGTCAGTATGTACTAACACGTTACGAGGTTGTTTTAGTAGTATGTTTTAGTATGTTTGTAGTATGTTTTAGTATGACTTTAACTTGTCTTTGCCTTCCTCCACTGCGAAACGTTAGGAAATATTAATGACTATCATAACTATGTCCACTACTGAGTTCCATGGAACCTGTGTATTGTGTATATTATTAATGTGCAATGGTTATATGCTTTTTAATTTACCATCCTATCTCTTTGTTTTTTGTTATTAATGTGCAACGACTTATGCGTTTGTATATAACAACCGAATTTGTGATGGTAATCTTTTGTAACCCTACATTAGTAATGGCTTCCATACGTACTTCTCCACGTACCCAATCCAAAAGCAAAGGCATTGTCACAGATAAGTCAAGCAGTCTTGAAGAGACACATAATCAATTCAGCCACAAGGCTTCATGGGACAGTGACTTAATCCAAGTTTTCCTGCAGTTGATTGCAAATGAGATTACAAAAAGAAATCGACCATTCCTAGTCCTCAGCCAAGCAGGGTACAAGTCCTTGGCAAAGAAATTTGAGAATAAAACAGGAAGAAAGCATGGCCTCAAACAGTTAAAGAATAAATACCGGAGTTTGAAAAAAGAGTGGCAAGCGTGGACAAAGTTGATGGATTCAAGCAAATGAGTGTTAGGGATAGGGTTTGACAGTGACACCGGTATGTTTCAGGCACCCGAGGAGTGGTGGGACAAGATGGAATCGGTTAGTACATGTTTATTGCATTTCATATTTATCTGTTACCAGTACATTTAAACTTTTCAACTTAACTGCATTACTTGTTATATGAAATGTAATGCCTTCCTTTTTTTTAAATCTGCAACTGTGCAGATAAACAAGGTGTGTGCCAAGTTCAGGAAAAAAACTCTAGAACATCGTGACTTAATGGAGACGGTCTTCATGGGGGCATCTGCTACTGGTAAGCACCATTGGACACCAGGAGAGAAATTTGCTGAAAAGGCCGATAACTCATCTGATTCTGTGCGCAGTCTAGGAGCATAGCCATTTGCTAATCCGATACCCGCAGGAGTACATGACGTGGATTCAGATTCTTCACTAGAACCGGTTGTGGTTGAAAAGGGAAAAATGAGAAAGACGCCATCAACAAGTGTTTCAAAGTCCAAGAAGGAAACAAGTGGAGCGTCTGTTATTGCGGAAAACATGAATAATCTAACAGATGTGGTGCATACCAAAAATCAGCAGGTCACGCTAAGGCACCTCACAGGTAACGAATCGCTGTACACTATCTCGGAGTGCATGCATCTCTTGATGACTATTCCATCCCTTGTTGGTACGCCACTATTTCATTTCGCCTCGACCCTTATGGATAACACAGATTACCGGGAGGTGATGATGTGCTAGCCTGATGACGACCACATTATAGGGTGGCTTACACAGAAGCAGCTCCAGTGTACTACGTCGGCGCCGTTTGCGAACCTTTTTAGGGCTCACCAGATGTGATATAGCCGTGTTATTCATGCTGAAGCTGCCTGCCAAACTTGGACTTTTGAAAACTTTTACTTATGTTATTGTTGGAACTGTACTAAAACGGGATGGTTGTGTCTGTATGTTTAAAACTTGTACGATGTTTTTTTTTTTTCTTACTAGCTATGGTTTCATAATGGTTTGCATGTTTGTCTTAGACGCGATGTCTGAATGGTTGTCAGTTTTTGTTGGAATGGAATTAAATGTTGTGTTAGAATTAAATGTTGTGTTTGGAAAACTATTACGGTAGTTTCACGTCATCTTTTCAAGCTGTGTTAGCAATAGCTTATGCTGTGTTAATAGTCCCCTTGCTCAGGATAACGACCAGGTTCACTATTTGTTTAATTTATTTCATTATGCGGTTGTCATGACATTGGTGATAGCATTTTTTAACATTAACACTGATGTTGCCTTATGCTGTACTTGGAAACTGTTATATCATTTTAGTTCATGCATCACGTGCAAACTGATTGAAACAGTGCCACTCTTGTAGGTTTCGCGACAACAACGACGTGATGAATCCCTGGGAGGGTAGCAACAATGACGAGTTAAGCGAAATGCTTAATGGAATGGGCGTACAGCTGCAACACGAACACAACTGCACATTTCTACAAGCATGCCAATATGTCACAGAGTGGTACCAAAAACACATGGCTAAAACGCCATGTCACACTTCTATACTGACCGGGAATGCATGGATATCCGAACTTATATACGGGCCATATGTGTTGGTGCAACTTGGGTGGGCTCAACCCGAGCAACCCAAGCCCAGCCCGAGTTTTTTTAGGGCTTGGGCAACTATATCTTGTAATCTGGACGGGCCTGGGCAGATTTTTGATGCCCGAATTGTAATTCGGGCCGGGCTTGGACAGAACCAATGGCCAACCCGAGCAACCCGAACCCGAATTAAATTTAATATATTATATAAATTATATAATATATAATATATAATATATATATAATTTAATAAATTATATAATATATATAAATTAAGTAAAAGAGTTAGTCTTAATTTTTAATTTTTATTTTTTGGTGACCAGAAAATAATTTTGAATAATTCTCAATTCTTTGTTAATTATCAATTCTACCTACAAGTTTCTGGGCAATTCGGGCAATTCGGGCTAACCCGAGTTCAAAATACAAAGCTTGGGCCAGGCTTGGGCAGCAAAGCTCGGGTTCATGTTCGGGCTTGAGCGCTTTCGCCCAATTGGGTCGGGCTTAAGGCGAGACCCCAACCCGACCGAACCCGCCCGAGTTGCACCCCTAGCCATATGGGTCGATTTGAGGAAAATATTTGCATGCCGAAGGAAGTTTTTGCCGCTTTGTGTGAGACATTAGTAAATGATTTTGGGTTACAAGTACCGCAACGTCCATATGACTTAGCTGTTGAAGAAAGCGTTGCAATGTTTATCCATGTGTTGAAAGGAAAGCAAAATTGGGAAATCCAAGAACGGTTCCAACATTCGGGGGAGACTGTATCTCGGCACGTGCATAACGTATTAGCTTCTATGAAAGAGTTCACTGTTGTTCATTGTCGGTCCACATATAGTCAGCATCGTATACATCCATACGTGCGGTCTAAACGGAAATACCTACTGTTCAAGGTACTACTGCAATACATTACTTGGGTTTATTTGTGCGAAGTATGAAATTTTGTGTTAAATATTAAGTGGACGTGAAGTATGAAAATAACCATTACATGTACCCGTACGAATAACAATACAATTGGGTTGTTGGCAGGACTGTATTGAAGCAATAGACGGAACACATGTAAGTGCACGGGTTACGGGGCCAAATGCGGCAACATATTTCGGTAGGAAATACTGTCACACGCAAAATATCATGGCCGCGTGCGATTTTGACATGTGTTTCATTTTCATTTCGTGCGAATGAGAAGGAAGTATGCATGATAGTCGTATCTTCAACGAGATACTAACAAATGACAATGTCCCATTTTTACATTCTAAAGAAGATAACACAATGCCATGAATTCTTAATTGATGAGGCTATAATTTTTTGTCAAACAGCATTACTTGAAAATGAAGCACAATATGTTCGCTTTTTGGTGTCATTCATTGTCGTCATGTCTACAGGCAAATATTATCTTGTCGATTCTGGCTATCCAAACCGGATAGGTTACCTAGCACCATTCAGAGGCAGTCATTACCACCAACAAGCTTTCCGACGTACTGAATGGAACAGGACGGCAAACACGCCAAGGGAAATTTTTAACAAAGTTTACTCGTCGTTACGCAGTGTGGTGGAACGCACTTTCGGTGCCTGAAAAAATTGATGGGGGTTTATTCGAGACATGCCTCGGTATGACTTTGCGAATGTGCAAGTTCAGTTAGTAGGTGCGTCAATGGCATTACATAACTATATACGGCGAAACACAGGTAATCCAACAACTGTTCACCCAATCTGTGACGAGGAAGAGGCTATGACAATAGTAAATGCCATACCAGAAGTTGAACATGACGTGGATGGTTTAATGGTTAGGGATGAGGACCCGCACATGGCATTAGTGCGCCTTCGCATACGCAACAAGTTATGTTACATGCGTAATAACGGAACGTTAGGAAATATATAATAGTCGACTTAATTGTTGTAGGGTTGTAACATTGGTAACATACGTGGAACAGATTGTATTATTGTATATTATCATGTACAATATGTATGTGTTTAAATGAAAGAGAAATT
This sequence comes from Camellia lanceoleosa, assembly GCA_025200525.1. Classification (NCBI taxonomy): domain Eukaryota; kingdom Viridiplantae; phylum Streptophyta; class Magnoliopsida; order Ericales; family Theaceae; genus Camellia; species Camellia lanceoleosa. The sequence goes on along the minus strand of CM045764.1, from coordinate 146,347,070 downwards.
AGCATTTGCCACGTAATTTACAAATAAATAAAACACATGAAATTCCATTTTTGAAATATAAATGCAAATTAATGTATACATCTCTAAATTTGACAGAATTGTAAATTTAAAAAAAAAGAATGACAAAAATACGACTCATCCAAAAAATAAGAAAAAAATTTTAAAAAACAAAAATGAGCATTTGCCACGTAATTTATAAATACATAAAACACATGAAATCCCATTTTTGAAATATAAATACAAATTAATGTATACAAATTTAAAAAAATTACAAAAACGTAAATTAAAAAAAAAAAAGAACGACAAAAATACGCCTCATCAAAAAAAATAGAAAAAAAAAACCAAAAAACAAATTAGCATTTACCACGTAATTTACAAAGAAATAAAACACATGAAAACCCATTTTAGAAATATAAAAACAAAGTAATGTGTACAAATAAAAAAATGACAAAAACGTAAATTAAAAAATAAAAACAACAAAAAAATGCCTCTTTCAAAAACATTTTAAAAAAAACATAAAAACATAAATTACTATTCGCCACGTAATTTATAAATAAATAAAATATATGAAAACTCATTTTTCTAAAATAAAAAAAATATATTGTATACCAATAAAAATAAATAAGGTAAAAAACGTAAATTAAAGAAGAATAATTAATGTATAAAAAAAGAAAAATAACAAAAACATAAAAAAAAAAAAAATTAAAATAAACATGCAAATACACCAAATCTAAATCCAAAAAGAAAAAAAACAAAACAAAACAAAAAACAAAAACAAAAACAAAAAGCAAATTCGGTCCAAACGGAGGTTGACGTGGAGGAGTTGGTTAATGTTGGTGGCATGTAATGATATGTGAAGGACAGTTTAGTAATTTAACAAGAAAACACTTTATAAAAAAGTTAAAAAATTAAAAAAGTTAAAAAGTCCTTTTTAAAGTAGGTTTTTTAGCCTTATTCTAAAATAGTTAAAAAAGTTAAAAAAGCAATCCACTTCCTAAATAAAGGCTAAGGCCTTGTTTGGCATGACCTATATAATTTATCTTTTTATTTTTTTTTCATTATATCACCTCTCTACTTTTCTGAACAACTTTTCGTAAAAATACAAAAAGTGCACTTTTTTAGGACACCCCAAACCAACCCTAAGACTTTTTTAGTAGACTTTTTTGAGTTAAAATTTTTTTAATTTGAAATTAGAAAGTTTGTTTGGATTGATTTTTTTTTTAATTTTAATAAAGAAGAAATGAAATGATTATGATTTACATGTGATATTTTATTTTATTAATTTATTTATCTTATTTTGTCTTTTATACTTTTAGGCAAAAATTTCCTAGCCAAATGAAACCAAAATAAACTAATTTAAATTATTATTATTATTATTATTATTTTCAACAATGTTAGATGGTCTGAAAAATTATGACTCGAATGATTTGAAATACTCAAAATAACATCATTTTAAGTGTAAAACGATATCGTTTTGACATATTCAAACCACAAAAATTCAAGCCATCACACATTTTTTTATTTTTTTTATAAAAAAATTAAAAACAGGAATTAAAACAGGTCAGATCAAAAAATAAAATAAAATAACAAAAAAACAGGAATTGAAAGACCACACGTGGCAGGAGCACTCGCTTCAACAAAGCTGAGCGAAATTGGCAAAGTCAAAAGCAGAGTGAATTCGCACACCAACAAAGCAGCAGCTCATGTAAAATAGTATTTAAATTTTTTTAAAAATATAAAATCGTATTTGTGTATTCCGAGGCGGCCGCCTTTAATTGAAACCTGTCAAATTGGGATTAAAAATGTCATCCATCTTAAATTTTTTATTAAATAAATGGCTAAATATTTTATAAGAGTATTTTTTTAACATTTTTTATATTAAGATTTTATAATATAAAGGACATTAAATATCAACATTAATCCAAAGAAATTTTAGTCTCAGAAAAATTCTTTTCATAAAAAGTCTCTCCAGAGAAAATTGAACTTCTCTCCAGAGAAATTCTCTGGATTCAAACCAGAAAAAATTGAAATTTCTCTGAGTACCAAAGAAATCCAAAAAAAATTGTGGAGAGAAAATTTGTGTATCTATTCAGGAAAATTCTCTCCTTGCACAAATTTCTCTGGCTCTTTTCTAATTTTTGCATGCCATTTATAATGCAAAACGCCAAAACTCATCATCTCATCTTTTTAATCACTGACATCTATAAAATACATCAAATGTTTGATAACAATGGCAAAATTTAACAACTTCAATGACATCTCCATTGAAGTATGCTATAACATAATTATGACAGTTCAAAACAACAATTCTATTGAATCCAATGCATCCAGATCTAAAATAACTATTGTCCTGTATAGTTTGAATACAAAAAAGTCTTCTACTTTGATTAATACTTTTGAAGTACTGAATTATTAGTTAAAATCGATCAAAATGAACCCAGAGAAATTTGAGAAATTCTTGGGGCCTCCGCTCATGAGCTGTTACCTTCGCTTAACCTTCTCTTGCACAGTCAAGGATTGATCGGACTCAATTGCTCGAATCGTCGTGATCAGATCCCCGGAGGATTCAGATCCAGCGGCCGGCTTGTCGATGAGATTAGGATCAGTGATGACGGAGCAATCGGGGCACTCCTACTGGACAGTATCGGCTAGGGTTTGAGGGGGAGTAAAGAGACAAGTGACGTGCCAAGGTGTAACGTATGTCTTGTAGATGATGGTCTCGTCCTCCGCCGACTTTTTCTTGCAGATCATGCAAATGCCGTCTCCGTTGCAGGGGAGGTTGCTAGAGTGCGCCATTGGAGTGAAGTGCAGTTTTACCTCAAACACAAAAATTCAACAATAAAAATTCAAAAATTCTCTGGAGATAGTTTCTTGAACTTTGCAACAAGTCCTGGAAATCCAAACAGAGTCATGGCACCTCCTTTGGCGATTTCAACGAAGCACGATTCGAAGATTCTCGAAGATGCAGAGAAGACGTAGTCGTAGAGGATTCTCTTCCCCGTAGAAGACCGTCTTTACGGCAATCTTCATGGCGTGGAGCCAGCTTTTGATCTTGACCTCGATCAACTCTTAATCCAGTTTCTAAAGCTATACGAGCCTATGTTGCCCTTCAAGGGGCTTGCATGTGGTTGTGGTTGTGGTTGAAAGGTAGCAGTAGAGGAGAGTAGGAGAGACAAAGAGTCAAATTTCTCTTATATATGTTTAGGGACCTTACACATCAAAAAATAATTTTATGGATCTCTTCCATTATTAAAAATGGGAGAGGAACCTTGGACTAATTTTTCCTATTCTATATGAGTGTAGAGTTTATAAAATTGTAAACCTCACATTCATATAAGATATTTGATTATTTTGATATAAAATTTGGTATCTCTAACATTATTTAATTGGGATTAAAGGGATGATTTAATCAAAGTAGCTATATGTGGTGTTTTGATTTTTATTTTTTTTCAGACAAATTACACTAATAGTCTTTATAGTTTGGAACTTGTGTCACTTTAGTTTCTGACTTTTCAATTATGACACATTTGATCCTGAATTTTGAATCTTGATCCAAATAAGGACAATTTAACATACCATTGCTTAATTTCAAAAGAAAAATCATTAATTTAATAAAATATAAACTAATTTAACAAAAATAAATGTCAAAAAAATATTTAAAAAAATTATTTCTATCCACCAAAAATAAAATTATGTAAAATTGATAAAAATTACATGATTAATTTTTAAAAATTAATTTTACATGATCATCATCCAAATACATAATAAAAATTAATTTGGTAAAAAAAATGTCTAAAAGATTTATCAATTTTATATAATTTTATCTTTAGCAGCTAGAAATAATTTTTAAAAATTCAAAAATAATTTTTTGACATTTATTTTTATCAAATTAATTTATATTTTATCAAATTAATGATTTTGCCCTTGAAAAATTCAATAGTATCTGCAATTATCCTTATTTGGAACACATTTGTTTTTATCAAATTAATTTATATTTTATCAAATTGATGATTTTGCCCTTGAAAAATTCAATAGTATCTGCAATTGTCCTTATTTGGAACAAGATTCAAAATTCAGGGTCAAATGTGTCACAATTGAAAAGTTAAAGACCAAAATGACACAAGCCCCAAACTATAGGGACCATTAATGTAATTTACCCTTTTTTATAAAAAAAAATTACAAATACATCTTCTGAGATTTGCTTAAAATACAAATTGTTCCGTATAGTTTAGAAAATTACAAATATCTCTGTGTCAGAATTTTTTATTTATCAGAATTAATTAAAAAAGTAAAATTTTTAATTATTTACCTATACAATAATAAAATTATCTGAATTATTAATTGAAATAAAATTTTAACATTATTAAAAATTGTTAATTAACTTGATGATTTATTAATAAAATAACTTATTTGTTATGTAATTAGAAATCATAAGAGGCATAATGTAATTTTTAAAACTACAGAGATAATTTATAATTTAAACAAACCTCAAGGGGTGTGTTTATAATTTACCTTTTTTTTATTTTGTTTTTTAGTATTTTTTAATAATTTAAATTATTCATATTATAAGATTTGTTAAATACCCTAGATCACTCATGTAAAAATTAAATTAATTAAAAATTTATAACTTTATAACAAGAAAATATTTATTTTTTAAAAAATAACCGGTTAATATAATCTTGATAATTTTTATAAGATAATTTAAATACAATATTGTACGGGAAAGAAATACGCCTTCTCGTATAATCCTGTTGATCAAGTCTGCGCTCCTCCATACGACGTCGCTTTATCACCTGAAAACACAAACGTAAGCTAGCCGGCGGGTGTGTGCCGGAAACCTCTCCGATGCCTAAGTCAGTAAGCTTGACAATAGACAAAAGCTCTGTGTATTCAGAAAACAAAGTTGTGTTACCTCTCCAAAGGTGATATTAGTGAGCTTATATAGGTTTCGCGTGGCACAATCCTGGTAGGACTCTTATTCCTCCATGTGCAGAGTCCTTCTAGGATTACTCCTCCTTGCGTAGAGTCCTCCTTGGATTCATACTCCTGGAAGACAATGCTTATCCTCCAACACCCCCCCTCACTGCTTAAACCAAGTGAGATGGTTTTACCTCGGTTGAATGTCAATACAGCCGAACTAACATGACCATGCTTAAGCCGCAAAGTAGACCGAGCTCCAGACCGAGCTCCGACCGTGGTGACCGTCTTTACACTTGGACCGAGCTACCACTCTTCACTCCGACCATGGTGACCGTCTCCACACTTGGACCGAACTACCACTCTCCACTCCGACCGTGGTGACCGTCTTCACACTTGGACCGAGCTACCACTCTCCACTCCGACCGTGGTGACCGTCTCCACACTTGGACCAAACTAACACTTGGATCGCGGCTGACACCTCTACCTCGGCTGACTCTTTTACCTCGGCTGATATCTTTACCTCGGCTAACATTGCGGTCAACCAAGTTACTTCGGCTCTTCTCTCTGTTTGAATACCTTGCTTGGTAGCTCGGCCATAGCATTGACTGCCACTAGGAAGTAGCTAAGTCCCGTAGCTAGGTCCCGTGGCTAGGTCTCATAGCTAGGCCGCGTAGCTAGGTCCAATAGCTTGGTCCCGTAGTTAGGTCCTGTAGCTCGGTCTCGTAGTTAGGTCCTGTAGCTCGGTCTCGTAGTTAGGTCCTGTAGCTCGGTCTCGTAGTTAGGTCCTGTAGCTCGGTTCCATAGCTCGGCCCACTTGTTTACAAATTACCCTCTCAAATATGAATGATGCAGGTTATAAAAACAAAACAAAGCATCACAGATACTGTGCCTTCAGTCACGGTAAGATCCCAAATCCGTCAAATTGACAACCTTCAAAAATTCACTATGAATTCATGAAAAAAAATTAAATATTTATCTCTTATCTTTTTTTCAAAAATAAATATATAAATAGAAATTATGATTATTGAATCAATATAATTTTTTTTATCAATAATATATAAAATATTTTTTTCAAAATGTAAAATTGTAATCATTGAAATTAAATCTATAACAAATTTAACGAATCCAAACATAACAATTAAATTTACTTTTATTTTTTTAAAAAAAAGAACTTTCTTTCCGTATAATCGGATCCAAATGGACTTAACATCACATTCTTAATTTTATTTATTTATTTATTTTTTTCAATTCAACGGAAATAAATACATTAATATAAGAGTTGACAAAATCTATAGGAAACTAGTCCCCCGAATTCATAGTGCTGACCATGTCAGTCACAAGAAGGGACCTAAGTGGCTCCGGGTGATAGCAATCTCGTACACAAAGCTCCATTGGAGACATCTGATCTGATATGTTTGAGACTCAAATAAGAACCGCGATTGGGACCTCGAATTTGAGATCCCCCGAATGCCCCGAACTTCAGCAGAAGACGAAAAAGAAGAAAGGAGAGGAGGGAGGAGGGAGGAGGGAGGAGGAGGAGGAGGAGGAGGAAGGACTGGAGGGGGCCTAAAAAATGGAGAAAGAAGACGGAGGAAGAAGAGGCGGTGATCTATGACAGAGGCGAGGCGGCGTGAGGCGGTGATCGGCCATGGACACGATCGGCGACCTCTCTCTCTCTTTCTCTCTTCTCTTTCTCTCCCTCTCCCTCTTTGTCTCTACTTCAGACCGAAGAAGAAGAAGAAGAAAATGGAGGAAGAAGAAGAAAATGGCGGAAGAAAAGAAAAAAGAAAAAAAAAAATTGAATGGCTGAAACGACGTCGTTTCAGCCATTCGGGGGATTCGGAGGAGAAGGATTCGAGGTCCAAATCTTTTTCCCTCAAATAAATATGTGTTAATTGTATTTCAATTGGAGAGTAAAAAATAATTACATTATAAAATTAAATATTTCTTAGTGCAAATCTCATCTTTAAAAAAAATTACACACAAAAAAAAAGATTTAAAGATGAAAAAAAAAAAATTATACTATCTACGAATATGAGATTTCCTAAGCCTTTGTTTGGGAAGTGGATTGACTTTTTAACTTTTTAGTTTTTTTGACTTTTTTTACAAAAGAATAGTGTAATAATTATAGATTAGATGTGATATTTTGTTTGTTGTGGTTAAAATAATCAATTTTATCTTTTGTTACTATTTTAATCACAAACCAACTTGCCAAACAACACATAAATAAATTTTCTAAACTCATAAATTTAAATAAATATTAAATATAACAATAATAATCACTACATAATAATATCACCGTTACATTTAATGAGCAATCTCATCTTACAATAAGAATCACTACATTATTAAGTTAAGTTAAAATTTTTAATTATTTCTATTTGTAATTTTTTACTAGCCATTAACATTATGTAAAATAATATCACCATTGTAGTGAATATTTTTCTCACCATTTAGTTCATCATTCTATAGAATCTCCACTTTTGACTGGTCGTTGATCTTATGCTTCCACCTCCCAATACCAAAAGTTGATGGTGACGGAGGGAGATAAGGAGAGGACGGCAGCGTGCTTGCGCCGCGTTGAGTGTGGCTGGGTTCCCACCACCAGCTTTATGGGCACCAATATCAACTCCATATCATGCCTCTGTTTGGAAGGAGGGTTGTGTTGAGGTTGGAATTATTTTAGTCATAAAAAAAAAAATTTAATTTAATAAAATAAAACATTATATTCAATATATAATTTTTATATTATTTTTCTCATAAAATTTTAAAAAAAAGATTAAAAAATTCTTTTCAAATGAGACTTTTTAGCCTATGCAAAAATAGTTAAAAAATCAAAAAGTCAATTCACTTCTCAAATGAATCTTAAGGCCTCGTTTGGGAACAGATTTTTTTAATAATTTTTGAATTTTTGAGAAAAGATGTGTAGAAAAATAGAGAGAGTGATGTGATAACTTATATTGACTTTTTAACTAAAACATACAATTCCCAAACAAGACCTAGTTTAGGGGACATTACAATTGAAGTGTTTTAAAAAATTATGACATATTAATGAAAAAATTATGATTTTAATTATTTTAATTTATGTAATTTATTATTTTTTTGTAATTTTTTTTTCCTAAGAACTGAGATGTAATTTTTTCATTAATTAAAATAAAGAAAGTATATATGGTATAGAAAAATCATTCATTAGTTTCACAATAAATAGGATTGATTTTATCTCGTCTCGTTTAGAAATGTGAGTTTTTTTGTCAAAAGATTATTACATGTTATCGAATCATTATATTTACTTTTTTACATATTTTTTTTTGTAAAAAAATTAAAAAGTCAATTCCCAAACACTTCCTTCATTAACATCAATTAAAATTTGGTTGATTTTTTTTTTTTTCAATTGATTGAAAATTATTTATAATATGAAAATAATTATATCTAAAAAGTCATATGTAAAATAACTAAAAACAAAATATAATTTGAAGATAATTGACTTCCTGACATTTCAAATAAAAGTAAATTAGGTTTAATCAATTTCATTCATCAAAACATTATCCTTTCTAATGTTTTAAGTATGTTATGTTAACATGTTGAATAGTACTTCAAAATTACTTAGTAATTATTTGTAAAAATATATGATGTGCCCATTCAATTTTACAATTACGCATAATTATCTTTATCTATTAGACAATTTCTCAGAAAAATAAACACATATACCGCGAGTGCATGTTTTAAGATTTCTAAATTTTAGGTTTTTTAAAAAAATTAATTTAAAATTTTTATTAATTTTTGATTGAATATGGCTAAATTTCAAATCCAGCTAACTTTTCAACTTTAAAAAGAAAATTTTGAAAATTTTCCTAAGAAATTTGGACCACTTCAAAATTGATTGACTAAATCGAATCTAATTTTTACAAACTTTTGTAAAAAAATTCGACAAATAAATAAAACCAAACGTAAGTGTTACATTATTATATATCACCACACTTTAGACAGGATTGCGCACTTGATTACAGTTTGCAACATGTGACGTGTGATGCCTCATTTTCTTACATACATGTATTTCCCATAATTTTGGTCTGCCTGAATGTTAGTCACATGTACATGTATCCAAATTTATTTATTTATTTATTTTTCCCTTCAGGGTACGTTACCTCCAACATATTTTAATTGTTAAATTTTTTTTTTAATCAAGAACTCAAGGTCTCGTTTGGGAACTAATAATTTTAATTTAAAAAGTTAAAAAATTATTAAAAAAACCCCAAAAACTTTTAACTTATATTAAAAAGTCAAAATTTTCATTTTCTCTCTACTTTTTGCACATTTTTTTTTTTTATAAAAAATCAAAAATTATTCCATGCATACAAATTTTTTTTACCTTATATTTTAACCAAAAAGTCAAAAAGTTTACTAAAATAACCTATTCCCAAACGAGGCTAGAAAGGTTTTAATTTTTAATTTTTAATTTTTTTAATCAAGAACTTAGCCTTAGTAAGGGAATTCAAAAGCTACCCCTAAGCCTATGAACCAGTCACACGGAAAATTTTAATAATTAGCACTGTAAATGTAAACTATTGAAATTGTTTCATTTTGTTCCAAATCATGAATGGCATTACAATGGTTTGACAAAAATATTCACATTGCCATTGTATCATTTTATCCTTTGACCTACCAAGTTAAACAATTAAGACCTTAAACTATTTACATTAATTTAATTAGCAAAAAAATCATTAACCACTGCTACAATTTTCTGTGGAAGACTACAATAATCGGTCAAGACTGATCTTGTAAGAGACATTGGAGAGAAAAAAAAAAGAAGCCCTTCTTTAGTCAAATTCATATCATCAGCTACAAAGAGAAGAGAATAATACTAAAATTATTTTAATGTTGTTGAGTAATTAATTTCATTTGAAACCTCCAAATTGTCTTCTTCCTTTCTAATATTTCATTTACAGCACAGAAACACAGCAACGAGTGACTTTTCTATAAAGATGGTTTTATCAGTTTCATCTCTGTAGGGTAACATCTAAAGGCTCCTGAAATTTCTCATCTCAAATATTTTAGTTCCTCAGGCTTGTATATTTAGGACATGTCGTATAACCATTTTGTTTTCAATTTTTATTTCATATTTACAAAAATTTTAAAAACTGTCATAACAACTTGTTTGATAACTTTTTTAATTCATAAATAGTTGTCTCCGTTTATAAATTCAAATAAAAAACATAAACTCAAAAAATGAGTTTACATTGATTTTTAAACAAAAATTTGAAATTTTGACTAATAAATTTTTTTTTTCAAATATTTTTTTTTAATTAATTTTTTTTTTTCCAATTATAATATGTATGATCCCATTGTCATAAATAACAAAAAATAAATATAAATATTTTAAACTTGAACAAACATATTTTTCAATTTATGTTTTTAAAATTTTTCAAACATTTTGTTCAAACCAAACGCGTTTGTAGTTTATATTTTTCTAAAAATAAACAAAAATCAATTTATAAAATTTATGTAAACATAAACCAAAAAACGTAAACGTTACCAAACGTTACCAAACGTTACCTTAATATCATATAAAAGAAAATATCGGGGAGATATAAAATTCCAAACTTTCACATTCAACAACAATCGCTTCTGATGAAATCTCACAGGACACATAATCTGCAGAAATGTGAAAATTTACTGAGGAAAAAAAAAAGGGAAAAGGAATCTTACAATTTCTTCACCTGCATTTTATTCACCACAAAAAGAGCCTTCCACAGCCCCCCAGCTTTCCCTCATCCCATTGAACCCACAAACGACCTATCCCATTCCAAACAATCGCAGGTGAAAAGGGGGCCTGGAGGCACAAGTCATCAAGTGTTTTTATCCAACAAACTCAACAGCAAAACGAATAGTTTGAGTAAAAGGCAGAGAAAGTAACATCAATCAGAATGATCATGTGGAAGTTCTGACGGAATCGGTGTGGGATGTGGTGGAGAACCAGCATGTTCTGATGAATTTTCAGTATCCAAGTTATGATTTTTGTTGCTTGCAGATTCAGATTTCCTTACCCAGTCAGGAACCTTAGATGGTTTAGAGGGAGAGGTTTCTGCTGAGATGACCATGGGTGAATTTCTCTGATATGGAAAGAGTGATGGATGTACAGAGACAGTAGGATAACTCAAACCATAGTTATAAGAATATCCTGTAGGGTGATCAAATTTGCAAGTCGGGCCATACTTACATAGTCCATACAAGTTGTAGTATGAACAAACAGCTTGCCCCTGCATGGAAAAGATATCGAGTCAAGACAAATATGGGACGATCAAATTCTAAAATTCAGTAAGACCCATCGTTCAGATTGATTAAATTATTGTTGAAGCTAGTTCTAATGCATATAGTACCGAACTGAAATGCATACTGCGTATGAATAAAGGATACAACTTACAGGTCTCAATGGAAGCCCAAGTGGTCCTAAAGAATTTGTTGCCAATTGAGCAATCCTTTCTCTTGGGTGATTGTACTTGCAATCAAATCCATATTTGCAGCTTCCGGTGCTCATGTAATGCCGGCATTCTGGTTGATCCGGTCTCTCAGGTAGATGAGGAATGGATGTAGATAACATATGCACCATGCCAATGGAACCCAACTCGCCCTGATTCTTGGAGTTATAAACAAAATCAGATCCAAGATAACTGGTAGAAGATACAGGACTCATGCATCCCTGGTTCACATTAAAACACTAGAAATCAATTCAAAAAATCTCATCCTGATCCAATAACAATATTCCTCCTAGCATATTTCAGAAAGCACAAAATAAAACCTCAAATGTTGCCAAAAAGTTAAATAAAAGAATGATTGTAACGAAGACATCATAAGAGAACCGATATAACAAAACACATAATATATATATATCATTCAGAAAATCCGTAACTACCAATTTTGAAAACCTTCTCGTTCAACAAAAACCAATATTCTGACTCACATAACCAGCAGAACATGCTAGAAAGATGGTTATGCATCTTGAATTGTTAGCACCAACAGTTCACAAATAACGAGACAAATAACTACACAAATTGCATAACTAAGCTCATCAGTGGAACTTTATCAGCTGCGATAAATTCAAGATTGTAAGTTTTAACACAATACTCTATATATATTTATTATGAGGACAGTTAAAACGTAAAACTTGAATGCACAGAAAATTGATAAACAACTAAACCAACAATAACCTTCCAAACTTTTAAGATCCACTGGCAGTACAGAGAGAAATCACATATATATTCTATAGTAAGTACATCCTGAAGACTCAATTGTTGGCTCAATTAAAACCAAATCATAAATCAGTTGTCCAAATGAACAGTATGCAAATGTGCTTCTCTAGGTGGATGCTTATGTTGGATATAGCAGAAGAACGGGGATGCTCTGTTAAAGCAGTAATTAAAAAGGAGCTTCACATCCAAAGAAGGATATGATAAAGACAACAAAAGCTCCTGAAGCAATGCATGCTTAATTGCTTAATGAACTAACAGATTTGGACACCCACGTAATTCTTCAGTCTTCACATAGCCCCTTCAAACAGGTAAAGCCATAGCTGTTAATACGATCCTTACAAGAACAGCAGACTTGTTGCAAAGAATGGCCAAGGGGCCATATTCCACTGTTTCACACAGATGAACTTTCCCATATTGTAAGAAACAGATGCAATAAATTAATAATGCCAGGGCCAGTTTATTTCTAGGTCGTAAAACCTAAATAACTTCAAGATAGATGTATAAACCATGTGACTATCTTGTAATGAGAATTCTTTATGATGACCCCTACTTAACAAAACCTATTCAAGTATATATAACTTTCCACAATATTTCTTTAACAATATTCCCACAAAAGAGTGCATTATAAGCATTGAAAAATAAAGATAAACATGTTCATTTATGGATATATGCTTGCAATATGATCCCATTAACATAAAAATAAAAATAAAAAAACTATTGGAAAAAGAAAACTATAGTGTGGTATATACCTATGTGTACAGAAAAACCTATTCGATATTCCACCCTTGTAAGAGAAAAAAAAATTAGTCTACAAAAAATTCATGATGGCCAAAGAACAAAAAAATAATTCTGGATACTTTTCAAATCAATAAATATGGATGTCAGGAAGTAAGATATTTATCTTACTGATAATTGCAGAATCAAGTTTATCGGCCCACAATAACAGGAACAAGAAGGGAAAAGTGAACAGTAGGTGCTCCAAAAATGGTATGGCCCAAATCACCAAGCATTTGTAAGTAATATTTGTCACTAAGTTGAGGATTATACAACACAAGCAGGTCAGCTGCAATCTAGTCACCAGTAACTAGCAAGAAAATGGTTCAATACTCAAGAAGTCAACATTTGGGGATGAAATCCATTATTTGTACACTATGAGAGATGATACTACTGTTACATTTCTAAGCACAAAATATTGTCACGGTGGCTTCATAATTAACCTATGCAGCTAAAAAATTCAAGAAGAAGAATTAATATTTTGCTTGTACAGTGAGATAATAATAGTCTACATTTCTAGGTATAACAACACTCTTGTCATGGAGATTCATGTTGAACAGATGCACTTTAACAAAGAAGGGGAGAGATGGTGAAAATGAAAAAGTAAACAAATACTTTTCTAGACATAAACAAAAAACCATAGTTAAAAATCAAAAAAAATAAATATATAAATATTAGAACAAAAGAAAATAAACCCAACCCTGGAACCAATATCTGACCTGAGTATTGAATTTAAAAAATAAAAATGAAAAAGAACAAAAAAAGCTCAAAACCATGTACGCTTACTTAGTAAGGAATACTGTCAAGTGAATATCAAAATTCATATTACAGCCTACTTTCCTATACAAGACAATATTCACTAACCATGTAAGTGTTCCAGACATGTGCAGGTGCAATGCCTTGAGAGGGAGACACAACAACAGGCATATATGTCTGGGGGCCTTGCGCACGGGGACCAGATAAATAAGGTGTCTTTGGCAATGACGATGCTGAAACTCCTCCCACATAATGCAGACCAGATGAAGAAACAACTGTTGAGCCAGAAGATCCGTAGGCAGCAGATCCAGGAATGGGAAAGACGGTTCCAGCTGATGCAGGTTGAGGATGATTGAACTTGCATGCAATTCCAAACTTACATAATCCAGTTTTCATGTAAAAAGGGCAAGGCTTTTCTTGCTGAGAAAATTAGGTGAAAAAAATATATCAAAAACTTTGATTAATAGCATTAGTGTATGCATACATGGGCAGCAAATCATGAATATGGCAATAAATGAAACTGCAAGGACAAGGATAGAGAAGTAGGAGGAGCAAGATGCATGAGTGAAGCAAACACCTGACGCAAGGGTAGGCCCAAAATATTCATTTGGACAGGTGCGGCACCATGTCTATCCCGTGGGTGATGATATTTACATGTTGATCCATATTTGCAGGTCCCTGTCTTAATATAATACTGCAATGCACAGTGAGAAATAAGCAAATTATTTGTCGACAAAGTTACCATATTCTCATTATCACAGAATTAAAACAATTTTGGAGAAATTTGACATATATCACACATTAATCTACTTCACCCAAAGCCAACACAAATTTTTAAGTTCATTTGTGATTGGTCCCTAGGTTGAATTCAATTTTTTTTCAAAAAACATCTGCCCCCCAGTTATTTGATACATGAAATAAAGCATCATAATAAGTTTCTCGAGTCAAATAAGTAGCTAAACTCAAAAGCAAACAAAGAGGGCATACAGACATTGCAGCATAAGTCTGACTTCATTAAGCAAAATAAAAAGATAAGCACTGAAACCTGAGAAAACATCCTTCAAGTTCAACTACGGTAACCACAGAATCATGTGCTCAAAAGCATGTGAATTTCAGCTCAGTAGATTTTAAGAATCCAACGACACTTGAGTTCTTTCAAAGAAGAAATGTAAACAAAATCAGAATGCATATACTCCTATAACAAGGTTGACAAGTTGGAATTGACGCTCAAACAAATTAATTATTTCTCATGAAACTTATGCAAAGAAAGAAACATTGTTGTGCTTAAAAATTGGGATGACATAGCTCCAACACTAACTACCAATGACAACTTAATATATATATAGGCAATCGGGTGTAGTAAGTACCGCATCTATAGTTTCTAGCTCTCTCTTCCTTTTTCCGATATATAATTGAAAGCGAACATTTCGGTAAACATTTGGTTGAAATCAGTCTATTAGCAACTTCAATTGGAGTGCCTTTCAAACCAATTAATTAATAATGTTATATTATTTATTAGCGGCCATTACACAAGTTATGCATGCTATTCTACCTGTTGAAAACTCTAAGAGCATCTCCAATGGATGCATTAAATCCATTGCTAGTGTCAGCCGTTATCTAACTATGGTAGAGAGAGAGAGAGAGAGAGAGAGAGAGGGGGGGGGGGGAGGAAATCTTCATTTTATTTTAATTTTTTTAATTTATATCCACTTAACACACATTTTAGCTACACTATTGGAACACCCCATTCACTCCCTAAATTAACAAAATTGTGAGTCTCACTTTTATCACTTTTTGTCAATTAACACAATTTTAACTATCCCATTGGAGATGCTCTTAGTCAACTGCAAGGAGAAAGAGATATGGTGCAGAAGATTCAAAACTGAAACAAGTACTAAATGGGCTAGCCATTAATGTTTCCTATTTAACCCTTGAAGTTAATGGAGAAATGAGTATTCGGATGGTAAAAATAATAAGTTTTGGTGATATTTTTGAAATAAAAGTGTGTGTTACATGGCATCACTCTTGGATTCACACCAACTAAGGTATTAACATTATAATGTAGCATAGATATCACAATTCAAATTCTCATACAAGGTAAATCATGCCACCATAGCGCTGCACTGCATATAATTATTTACTAATTTCTTCACCGAGCATAATGTGATTAACTTTATTTACTTATTATACACATAAAAACAAATGCAAAAAAAGAGCCTATTACTCGATTTATCAAATATCCAATCAAAAGTCAATACAAACACCAAATGATGTAGAAAGGGAACAATCCCTACTGGGGAGAAAATTACCCCACAGTCAGGTTGTCCAACTCTTTCCGGCAGTTCACCTTTGTACTGACCACCCTGTACCTAAATGCAATCAACAAATGTACAAAAAACAGTTAAAATTATCAATTGCAAATTAAACTTGATAGCTCAGAAAAAGGAAAAACAGAATAAACCAATCACGCATATACTTGTACAGACATGTATTTACCTGCCCCGAAGAAGAAGTAGGGTGATTAAATTTACAATTGCTTCCGTAACCACACAACCCAGTTCTTAAATAGTATATGCAATCCGGTTCCCCGGGACGATCCGGGTACAAATTAGCCGTGGCGCCACTGTCCTGGATACCATTTGGGTGAATGTTAAACCGCCTTATGGCCTCTACAATCCATTCAAGGGTCAAAATCAACATCAGTATATACACACATTATGTTTATAGAAAAATTGAAATAGCTATTATCTATGTCTAGAAAGGGAAAGATGCATTAATAATTATTTTTAAAAAAAAACAAAAAACAAATCTTGAGAGATAAAACAGACACACAACAACAAAAGCAAAAAAAGGAAAGGTATATATGAGAGTAGATGAATATTAAAACAACAAAACAACAAACAGAAAGCGATGATTATAGTGTATAGATCATTGTTGCTTGAAACTCAAGCATATATTACCTTCAAGGGTATTTGGTGAAGAATTGGAAACACCTCCATTGCTCTGAACCTGTCGATTATCAGGCATCGATCCCCGATAATCTCTACCCCAATCACAAACCCCAATAATAAAAACAAGAACAACCCTTGGTTTGAGTCACCAACAAGTTTCTCTCTCTAGAAAGTGTGAAACGAAAACCAAAACCAAAACCAAAACAGAGATCGATCAAACGAGTGTATCAAATCAAGAGAGAGAGAGAGAGAGAAAGAGGTAAATTTATGACCAATCAATGTGAAAAATCTACAAAATATATTCCGATACAGTGTAAGTTCTTCTTCTTTTCTCTCTCTTTCTATCTCTATTTCTCTCTCTGTGCTTTTCGGATCCCTTCACGATTTGGTGTTTGATTCGAAAGGAGAGAAATTTCGGATCACCTCACTCACAGTCTGAAACTTCCCCTCATAGATTAATATTTTTTTTAAATATAATTATTGTAATAAATTAAAGTTTCTTTCACTCTTGTACGACGTATATTTAATAATTAAAATAATAAGCTGTCTATTGCGAAAATACAAATTTGCCCCAATAAGAGGACTGATTTGGGGGCGGTTTTGAGGGGTAGATTAGTCTTTTGGACGACATTGTTAATACAAAGGGCCTGAAATCACTGAATAGTTTATGAATTTAGTAAAAATTTATATTTATATAGAAATATAGTACATATGTAGGTATGTATGTATTTGTGTGTGTCTGTGTGTATAGGTGTGGGGGCGTAGCGTGGATATGGAAAAGGTTGTGGAAAATCGTCGCCGTCGAGGACCGCGAAATGGGGGTTGCGTGGGGAGCTGTCGTGAGATTAGATGAAAATTCTCGTGGGTCCTGGATGATTGAAGAGAAGGGGGATCCTTTTGTTTTGGAAGTTTGGGTGGAGTTTTATACAAATTTAAATTTAATTTAAATTATAATAACTTTACATGGATAAATATTTATTTTTTATATATTTTTTATAATTCACAAATTTAATATCAATTTTATATTTTATGTTTTTTTTTCCTTAATTCTTACAATGGTATTAAGCTTTTTTTTAAAATACTAAATTGCCATTATTTTATATTCAATACTAATTCTATATTATGAATTTGTTGTTTAAATTTTATAGTAATTCTATATATGAAATTGTATTTCTTTTCTTACATTATTTTATACAATCATAATTCATAGAAAGAAAACCTACACAATAATTATACTCTCGAAGAACCTCTAAAATTTAGATTTATTACTTGAGTTACTTTTTGAATTGTTAAACACTAAGTTATTTTATATTTTAACATCATATTACAGATGATTAATCACTTCACACATTGAGATGTATTTATTATTTAAATGTTTTCGTTAATATATATATATATATATATTTTGCATTAGATGTTATTATGTGATTCCTTCTTAATTAGTTGTTGTTAAATTTTTTTTATAGTTAATATTTTAATTTAATTAATAGTGTTTATTTTACAATTTTATAATTTAATATATATATATATATATATCATATAAAATCATTATATGATAATTCAACTACATTATATTTATATTTGATTTTTTTAATAAATTTTATATAATTTATATTTCTACAAATTTTTATTTTCTAAATAAATATAAAAGAAAATTAAATAGTTAGAATTAATTTTAATTTTATATTACTAATTCTTCTTCTAATTTAACTATTATTTTTAATATCAAAATAAATATTTATTTTACTATTTTATAATTTAACATATATCATATTAAATTATTACATGTTAATTACGCTTTTATAATATGATAGAACTAAAATTATCAAAATACACAAATAATTTAATTAAAATTAATATATATATATATATATAAGCATTCAAGTAATAATTTTATAAAACGATAGCGCTAATATTATCAAAATAAATAATTAAAATTATTTTTTTATAACACACATTGTATCATTAATTTAATTTTATTTTTTAAATAGCATATGCATTGTACGCATTAAGTGCTAGTATGATATTAGAGTATTATTTCTCACCAACCATATACCACTTGACACTTATTTAGATATTTTTTAAAAATTAAACAAAAAATATTAGGTGCTATTTTTTCAATTGGTTATTTGTATGAAAACTCTTCAAATTATTGAGAAATATCGCTTTCACTTTAAAGAGTCTTCATCCACCACATTTATCACCATCATCATCCACCTAAATCCCTTGCCAATCTATCAAAATCTGTCACAATTCTACATAAATCCATCAACGATCTACCAAGATCTATCTTTGATCTACATCATATCAATTACTAATCTTCACTATCTTTTCTGATCCTTTCTATCGTCGCAAATCTACATCATCATTATCGATCTTCACCATTGTTATCGATCTTCATTGTTGTCGACGATCTTTTCATCGACCAACATCTTTTCCCTTATCAAAATGCTAAAATTATTTTTACAATTTGCAATACTTCTTTTGTGGTTGCATGTGCTATAAACTCTTTGTTATTGTATTACTATTGCTTTTACCTAGTATGAAACATTTGATTTCATATATCTTTTATCTTTTTTTGCTGGTACACTTGGTGCAATTGTACATGACTGGATTTTAATAACCCTCAGTATTATCAATTGATAATTTATTGTGTTATTTTTGTGCATTAACTCAGGAGGAGTTCTATATTCAACAGATATTGTGTTAAATGTTTGCATCATTATTGTTAAATATTTCTTGTTGCATTTATTTCAAAAGATAAATATTTTTTTTTACTCGTATTAACCTTTGTATTTTGATGATATCAAAAGAGGAGAAGAAATATGATTTTTATATAAATTTATTTGATAAAGAATTTGTTAATAAATAGAGAGAAAATATGATGCAAATAAATGCCTGTATTATGATTGTTGAAAATTTTTTGTTCCATTTATTTCTGTGAAATTTTGTGTCAATTTCATAATTGTATTGCCATAATAAAAAAGGGAAAGATTGTTAATCATATGGTTTAATTTTGATAATGTCTAAAACATTATGGGATAAATTGTGATTTTTTAATATATATATTTTACATTTTTTGACACAAAAATAATTATGGTACATGTTTGAAATTTGTAAAAGTTAGCATGCATAAAATCCATTTGTCATTATTTTACTATTCATGTTTTGAAAAAATTCATTTATCAATATTCACTTATTTTGATAAAATTTGATATACCCACGTGGGGTGATTAGTTATTTTTGTTAGAGCGTATCTAAAATTTTTACAATAACTACAAAGATTTTAAAAGGAGTATATATTTTTATATCTGATAGAAATATTATTTAAAGAGATTTTACTATGCATACAAATATTTTAATAGAGAAGTTACTGTGTAGTCAAATATTTTAATAGAAAAAAATTACTATGCAGTCACTATGCATCATTTGTTTTTACGAGAATTGTTTTGAAATTTTGTTATTACTATTAATTGAAAACGACTTCGGCCTATATTTTCAACTCATCCGCCTGCTAAATTTGAAAAGAAGAAATTGGCCCGTGCTCCGCATGTCTTCGTTTCTTCCAATGGATATAGAGCGCCTCTTTCCCAACAGATATATTTTTGGATATATATAGAAGTGTTTTGGTTTGAGAAAAATAAGAAGTGAAGAAGAGAAAAATATGTTATATTGAAATATTCTCAAATATTGTATTGTGCTTAATTGAGTTATATTTTATGTGAGAAAATTTGTTGAGAGTTTGAGCAAAATTGTAAAAAGGTTTTTTATTTTTTATTCATGTTATTCTTGTAAAAAAAAAGAGTTTTTATGAGTGATTTTTTTGAAATAAAATCACTTGAGTTAGGTGTGACTAGACACCGGATTCAAAACTAGTTGAGATATTTTTGAGATAAAATTACTTGGTTAGGTGTGATTAGATACCAGATTCTAAACTAGTCGGAGCAATCGAAATTAGTCACTTGTTGTAAAGGTTTACTAGTGCTTGTGAAACTAGTGGTATAATTATTATTTGAAGAATAATGGAGAAATTTCTAATGAGGATACTTGGGTAGTGGATGTAGATCGATATGCTAAATCACTGTGTTTAATTTTCTTTACCCATCTTTTTTACTTTTATATTAATTATTATTGCGCTATTATTTTATTTGTTGATATTCGAATATTTTGATTATTATTTTTTTGGAACATTTACACCCAAGTCATAATTTATGAACGTAAACTCCATTATTCTAATTAAGATTTTTTAGACTTTCAAGTCTCATTAAATTTTTAATAGTCGAAATTGTCCTTCAAACAATGATTATTCATCATTTATGATTATCTATAAAGGAACATGATAATTTGATATTTATTTTGATTTACAAAACTTTAAAACATCAACTTTCAAATTAAAAAAAAAAAATTGTGTGCAAAAAAAAAGAAAGTGTTTTTTTTTGAAAAAAATGAAAAATGAATTTTTTTTTGTGTCTATAAAGAGCATGATGTTGGAACATTAATGTGAAGAACTAGAGAAAAAAAAAACTTTAAAATTGGAAAGAACTGATAATGTTCTCAGTTTTAAAATTAGAAAAAAACGAATAATGTTCTCGATTTTATTAGATAGCTGAATCAAGCTAATAAATAGAAAGGCAAAAACGTTTAATCTCATGCTCTGATTTTTTTCATCAGCTAGCGAAACAATTATATGGAACATTACTATGCAAAATTGATAATGTTCTTTAATTTTAAAAATTGAAAAAAGCTAATAACATTATTAGTTTTACTAAATAAGACTTATTGGTTCAAAAACTTTTAAATAGGACCTAAGTTACCATAATATTCCTAAATAGGACTTTTAGATAATTAACTCAATTTTTAATATTATGCAATTTATTTAATAACTCAATTCATCTCCCTCTTGGATTACCTACCTGTGATAACAAACTTGTTATTGGAGATTATAATTAAGATATTGTGGGGACATAATTTTTGAATGACAATACATGGCCGATGTGTCACCAAAGTGCCAGCCGAGGTGCCACGTGTCCTGGTTATGACGCTGAGATGATCTCGGCTAGGCCGAGGTTATCTGTGAAGATACCGGAATCCGGGATAAGCAGATAAGGGACAAGAGTCCTAGAATGAGAGAATATTTCAGTTTAGGTAAAGATAAGACTCTTAGAGAGTTTATCCCAATCCTATTAGGAGTTCAAGATTAGTAGTAATCTTAAGTCCATTGAAGCTAGGCTTATATTGGGATTAGGTGAGTGTTGGCTATAAAAGAGAGGCACCCCCATGGGTCTAAGGTATGCTTTTTATGCTCTGAATAGTGAGTTAAGCACTTTGCCATCTTTGAGAGATAACTGACTTAATCGTCGGAGTGTCCCCGGGTGGACGAATCATCGACGGAATCTCTTCTTTTTGTGATAGGTCGTTCGGGCTTAATCTATTCTGCCAGTGTTCTCCAACTGAGTGCTTGATTGGTAGTGTGGTTGGAAATTGACACACACAATTTGGCGGCATCTGTGGGAAAGAAAGAAGAATAGATGGCCAACGGCGGACAGAAAGAAAAGGTTAGGGACAACACCCCTATTGGGAGTGGAAAACCTGTTAACCTTGACATCGAAGAAGACAACTATAACAAAAAGACTTACGATAAGAATCACGGAGAAAAGGACGTTGGCCAGGAGGGCGACATACCAAAGAAAACGGACTGAAGCAGGTATTATAAAGATGACGACCTCTAGGTATGGAAAGATAGATGCCTGTGGAGGGATGACGAGATGAAGGGAATGACGGACAAATTGGCGGACCTGCAAACGATCGTCAATTTCCTACTGCAGAACAACGTCATGCAGCCACCGTTCCCGCTATAAGATACGTCGATTCCAGCGGCCAAGAAAGGTGCCTAGAAATGGGGGCAGAAAACGGTTCATGCATTTCCTCAGCATGGCAGGACCAAGGGACATTCTCACCCGGCCTTCACGGGAGGTCGGGCATGGAGAATCCCAGAAGACACGATCTCGACCTAGATGATTAGGTCCGAGAAGAGAAGAGAAGAGCTCAGGCTAAAGTGAGTAAATCCTAGATTCTAGAAAACAAGATCTCAATCTAGATGATTAAGTCCGAGAAGAGAAAAGCTCAGCCTAAGTTAAAGACTTTTTATATAAGGTCCACAAAGGAGTAGGGGGAAGCCATGCAGAGGGCTGAAGAATGATACTTGGGAGTTGGAATTTTCAAGCCAAGATCGGTTTAATACTTGTTGAAATTTAAGAAAAATTTACAAGTTGAAGTTAAATTGAAGTCATGTTTAACACTTGTTGAAATTTTTAAGAAAAATTTACAAGTTGAAGTTAAACCGAGGTCATGTTTAACACTTGTTGAAATTTTAAAGAAAAATTTACAAGTTGAAATTAAACCGAGGTCATGTTTAACACTTGTTGAAATTTTTAAGAAAAATTTACAAGTTAAAGTTAAACCGAGGTCATGTTTAACACTTGTTGAAATTTAAGAAAAATTTACAAGTTGAAGTTAAACCGAGGTCATGTTTAACACTTGTTGAAATTTAAGAAAAATTTACAAGCTAAAGTTAAACTGGGGTCATGATTAAAGGAAAGAATGATATAGGTTCCATCACCTCAGGATGCTAAGGTAATAGAACCTAGGGGACAGTTTTGGGGACATAATTTTTGAATGACAACATGTGGCTGAGGTGTCACCGAAGTGCCAGCCGAAGTGCCACGTGTCCTGGTCATGATGCCGAGATGATCTCGGCTAAGCCGAGGTTATCTGCGAAGATAGGGACAGTTTTGGGGACATAATTTTTGAATGACAACATGTGGCTGAGGTGTCACCGAAGTGCCAGCCGAAGTGCCACGTGTCCTGGTCATGATGCCGAGATGATCTCGGCTAAGCCGAGGTTATCTGCGAAGATATCGGAATCCAGAATAAGCGGATAAGGGACAAGAGTCCTAGAATGAGAGATGATTTCAGTTTGGGTAAAAATAAGACTCTTAGAGAGTTTATCTCAATTCTATTGGGAGTCCAAGATTAGCCGTAATCCTAAGTCCATTGAAGTTAGGCTTTTATTGGGATTAGGTAAGTGTTGGCTATAAAAGAGAGACACCCCCATAAGTCTAAGGTATGCTTTTTATGCTTTGAATAGTGAGTTAAGCACTTTTGTTATCTTTGAGAGATAACTGACTTGATTGTCGGAGTGCCCCCAGATAGACGAACCACCACCGGAATCTCTTATTTTTGTGACAGGTCGTTCAAGTTTAATCTATTCTGCCAGTGTTCTTCACCTGAGTGCTTGATTGGTAGTTGTAGACACCCCATTTTTGACCGTCCTCAAGACTCGGACGTCACCGTTGGAATACTCGGTGATTATCCGTGTTTGTGTTCGTTTGGAGTTCCCGGAGTTCTCGGCTGTGCGAGCCTTGCCTCAGGACCTCCAAACTCGACAGTTTGTGTTTGGTTCTACACCAAACACTTGTGTTTTGCCTTGGAAGGGCAGGGAATGCTTTGTGAGGCATCCCCATACACCACCGGCTGGGGCTAGAGGCCACCAGTGGTCAGAGTTGCTATCGGCACTTTATTGTGCCGATCGGCTCTTTGTGCCGGCCGCACTAAGTTTTGTCAAAATGACACTCTTCTTGCCGGCAACCTTTGTTCATTGCTTTTGAGATATTTTCTCACAGCTGTTCAGCCTTTTGCTCCCCTCCATACACGTGTATGGAAGGATGAGCTTGTTTGGTAACTTAACTTGTAAGTTTGGTTGCCTATACAAGAGAACTCTCTTCTCTTGGCTTAGGGTTGGATTTTCTTGAGAGGTTTTCAGCCATTTTAGATAGAGAGGAAGCTCTGGTTTAGGTTAGAAAATATATATCTATCCTATATCTATTCTTCTCTTGTTAAACTAGGTGTTTTGTGCCTTACTTTTGCACACTAGCACCTAGTGCTTCACCTTTCTCTTGGGACAGAGGTTCTAGAGGTTGGTTTTTGATGATTCTTGGCTGATTTTGAGCTCAAAGAAGACACAACACCAAGCTTTGTGAAGAGGTCTACAAGGGTGAGCCACTAGTTCTCTTTTTCCCTATTCTTGTACCTTGTTTTTACTTGGTTCAAAACAGTTTTTGGGCTTAGTGTTTGGCACATAAAAGTTCTGATTTTTGACCCTTTTTATTGTATATTAAGAGTGTTTAGTGGTTTGGGTAGGTTTGACTACCCTTAGGCCTTGAAAAGGGCACTTTTTGTGCTATTATGTGAGAGATCCGAGATTTTGGTGATAGGATCTCTTCACCACTGAAATCTTGAGGGATTTCAGTGGTGAAGAGCATGCCTTGAAGTCTCAAGAAGGAGAGGGCCCCTCTCATTGGTGTCCTTGAAAAGGGCAAGTTTTGGCTTCCAAAGGAGCACCATGTTTGAGTGTGTGTTGAGCATGCCTTGGTTGTCTTTCATGCTTATATTGCCATGATATAACATGTTTTCAAGTTGGTTTTGGTCTTCTATGCATGCTTAGTATAGTTGCCTTGTAATGCCCTTTTATGTCTTAACATGCTTAGGTGGTATGCCTTCATTTCTAGCATGTTTTAGACTTGTGTTTGTGAAGATTTTGTGCTCATATTACCATGTTTTAGGTCTGTCCATAAGTATTTTGGTCAATCTTGGCATGTTTAATATAGCCCCTTTGCATTTGGCTTGTTGGCCTTAAGAGCATGTGAGTGTAGAATGCTTTGCTTACAACGTTTTTGATGGTTTGGAACCATCTAGCATGCTATTTCAGTCCCTTAGAGTTGCTTGTATGCTTACCTTGCATGCTCCTTCGTGATTTCTTAAGCTTGTGTTATATGCTCCATGTTTAGGCCTTATTGCATGCCTTAGATTCCATGTCCCTTGGATGCCATCTAAGTGGTCCTTTGGGCCTAATTTGACATGCTAAAAATCTGTTTTTGGTTGTTTGATGCATGCCATATGTGTTTGTGCTAAGTGTGGTTTAATGCCCTATTGACTTGCTTTAAGCTTAGGCCATTTGCATGCTTTGTTTGGCATGCTTCATTGCATGATTTGGGCATCATGTTTGGCATGGATTTCAGAGCTTTTCATGCATGCTATTAGCCCATGTTTGTGCCTCTTAAGTGTGCATGAGAGTTGCTTTCGTATGCCTTGGGTTTGGACCTTGACACTTGCATGTGTGTGAGTTTGTTTAGTCTCCATTTCTAGGCACTTTGGCCACTGATTTTGGGCCCATTTGAGATGCTTAACTCATGTCTAAATCCACCATTTCATTGGTTTGCATGCTTGTCTTGAATGCTTACTTGTATGCTTGCATGAGTGCATCACATTGCCCATATTGCATACTAGTTTGTCATGTCTAGGATCGCATCATATGAGCATGCATGCTCTACCTCTTGACTAAGTCATGATGGAGGTTTTAGCACCATTGTTTGATTGATCGCATTGCATACATTTGACATCAAAGATGCACTCTTGGTTCTTAGGGCCATCATGCATGGAAATGCGTGATTGATGGTCCGGGAACCGAAAACCTGAGCCCCTGAGTCAATAACATGATAGGGGTGTGTTTGGTGCATAAATGGCTTGAATTGCATTGCCTTGCATGTTGTTTCCCTCTAACTTTTGTGAGTTGCGAGGTTCTGCGAATTTTGTGCCCGGCCAAGCACTATTTATCTTGGCAAACAATCGATCGGAAGCCGATGAGTGAATTGATGCGGTGGCCTCCTCCTTGGCCGGTGGTTCTCTGCCCACGGTGGTACTCCGATGCTCTGAGAGGCACTCTGGGATTTTGGTAATTTTAAGAAGAGGAAGAGGAGAGGAGAGAAAGGCACACTTGCACGACGGTCAAACGATCCGGCCGAAGGTGCTTTTGGCCCTCATCCCGAGGCGATTTACTGTTTAATTAAATTAATTAATTTATTTAATTAATTTAGTTGATTTGTAATATTTAATTAGCTAGGGTAGTTAATTACCTATTCGGTCTGTATTATTATTTGGTCCCTCCGAGCGAGGGCAAAAATGTAATAAGTGTGTGTGAGTGGGTGCATGTCTTCCAACCCCCACTTCTTTCTATCCCTTTTATTTACCTGCTTATAATGGTAGATTAGGGCATACTTATTTTTAGCATACCTTATGCAATGCATGCGTGCATACATGCATTTGTTTACATGCACCGGGCTCGGTACATCATACAAACTGCATTGCAATTTTCAATTCTAAATTGAATACGTGCTACTTGCGCATTTCACATGCCATGTTTAGGGTTAGCCGAGCCTACTCTAGATTGCATCTATGCCTGTGTTGCATTAGCCATTTAAACATGAACTAGGTCATGCATGTTTGCTAACTAGTTTCTTGTTTTGGCACGGAGTACGATGTAAGTTTTTATGGCTTTAGCATATCGTATGCGTGTGAATGTTTACCATGACAGTATGCTTGCCATGCGGCTAAGTGCTTACATGATAAACTGTTTGAATGCCTGTGGGTGGAGGTTGGATTGCCTGAGTTGGAACAACTCGTTGAAATCCGAATTTTAGCCTACTTGCGAGTAGCAAAAACTAACACGTTGTTCGAAACAAAACGGATATGCAATGTTTATTTCCAAATTAGGCAATCTAGTCTATACTTTTGCGTTGTGCGCATCACATAGTAAATTCTAGACTAATAATCGGAATAAGAACGCATAAAGTTTTCAAAAACGGATATCACGGTTAGTAGAGGCCGGTCTTCGGACCGGGCGAAAGGGGGTGCTCATAACTGACCTTCCTCGATCGTACCCAAGCTCCCGAGCCAAGACCACTTTGGTGATGACGGACATGTGACCTTGACGCAGTCGAGTTTCCTAAATTTCCCATTTTAAAATATTTAGGTGGCGACTCTGTAATCTGGCAAAACAGTCCATGTTTGGCACTACTTTTCAAAAATCTATTTTTCTTCAAAAACGATTTGCCAGAGTTGGACTCTTTGGTTCAGACTTAGAACCGTGACAAAATTGAGTCCTTTGAACTGTAGTAGACCCAATATCAAACCGGAACGGGAGTCGTCCTCCCGGGGCGCGTTCGGGGACGTCTACAGTAGTATTGTTAGAAATTGACACACACAGATATAAATATGAAGGTCGATGGCAATAGATAATCTACCCTATGAGTATCCATGGAGACCCAACCAAAATACATGAATTTTCTTTTCTTTCTTTTTTTTCCCTTATCCGTCGGGTTGAGTAAGTGGTATTCTTTAAATCTCTATTGGGGATGGGTTGGAAATGGGTACCTGCCCATTTCTCCATATATATATATATAGATACATACATGTATACCCACACCGATATGTTCTCCTCCTTGTGTCTCTATTCCTGATTTCTTCCCATATATATGCAAGTATAGCTATATATATATATATAATTGTAAATCACAAAACTTTCCTTTCTTTGAAATCGCTAAAAGCTGCGAGAGTCTCGCCAGCGGTGATCACAAATTCAAAGAATTCTCTTTCTCTCTCTCAAGTTTGTGACATTGGAGTGATGTTCGCTATCTTCGAAGTTGAATTCAAGATATTTGACTGTTTTACTTGTTTGGATTTTGAAAACTCTTGCATAGCTACATATATATATATATATATATACATTCAAGTCAATTTTCAATCTCTCTGATTTACTTGTTTGGATTTTAAAATCTCTTCTCATTCAATAATTTCTTCATTTTTATACATAATTAATTAATGTGTATTTAATTTTGTTATTGAATTAAAAAATAAAATAAAATGTATATTTAGCTTTGGTTGTAAACCTTTAAAATAAAAAAATAAAAAGTCAAATTGGGTTGGGGAAAATCCAAACCCCCATTTTGTGACTATGTCGTATCTTGCAATACTTGAAGAGTGCTCCAGGTCGGGGTTTGCTATACCGCTGATCTTTCTCTTTATGCATCAACGGCTTGGTAATCTTGATTAAATGGTAGTAATAAGATTGACTGACGTTCCACCTTGGGCTATTGTACTTTTGTTGATGGTAATCTTGTTACTTCGCGTAGCAAGAAACAGACCGTTGTTACTCGTTCTAGTGCCGAGGCTAAGTATCGTGCCATGACTCATATTGCTTCTGAGATGCTTTGGGTTCAGTCTCTTATCCAAGATGTTGACTTTTCTGTTCCCACTCCTATAGGATGGGAAGGGTAGTACCTATGGGGGATGGAGAATGAGAAAATTTTATTATAGAGGAATGAGGATGAGGAATTAATATCCACTCTATTATCCCATTGCCATCCCTAATTATTTTGTATTAAGATTATGCATAAGTATATTTCTCCTTCAATACTTTCATGTAAATTGAGATTATTAATTCGAACGTGGGGCAACAGAGCACACAAATGCTTGGATGTAATTGATACGAATAGCATGTAAGTGATTGTACTCTGTGTCTTATTTATAGCCTTGTTGATTAGAATTCTCCGTTATGTATATTAGTGCATGATCATTAATAATGAAATATCAATACTGAATATCATTAGCAAAGCCAATGAAAGGGCACATTTTGAGTTATATACAATTTTCCATATTTATGAAGAAAAAAAAAAAAATTTTGGCCTTTCAAAACTTAAATAATTTCTCAATTTTGTGAAACTAAAATTGGAATGAAATTTTAGAGTTAATTCCCAATTTCACATTGTTGGATTAAACTTCTCAAATTTTGGGCTTAAATTTGTTAGTTTTGGGTTGAATTTTCTAATTTTGGCATGTAATTTTCCAGTTTGGTGAAATTGAGAATTTTGGGATGAAATGTCATAGTTTTCTCGCCATTTCTCGATTTGTGATGAAACTTCTCAGTTCTCAAAACAGTAAAATTTCTCAATTTTATAAAAGTTTGAAATTTAGGAGTAAATTCCACTATCATCCTTATTTTCACTTTCTAGATGAAATTTATTAATTTTGACATGAAATTTCATTTATTTTACCTTTACGTTAATATTTAAGAAATAAGAAAAACTAATAAATTTATTAATTTAATAAGTATACACAATATGTTAAAGTATTTGGTTAAACTTTAAAAAACTCTACTAAGACCAAATTGGGCAATGGCTAAAATTCACAAAAAAAAAAAAAAAAAAACAAAATAGATTAAAACAGTTAATAAGATAAAATGTTAAATTAAATCTATACTCATTTCACTTTTTTTCTCATAAACCTCACATTTAACTATAAAAACATCTAATTATATTTTCAAATACAAAAATTTTAACCTATTAAAATAATAAAAAACTAAAATAACTTATTAAAATAACCAACTTCTCAAACAAAGCCACAAATATCATGAACATAGGCCCAAAGTGAGCCCTACAATTGGGAGCCTATTAGCCCGGTTTGGTGCAGCTTAAAAGTTACTTATTTCAGCTTTCAGCTTAATTTAAGTTATTTTGATGTGTTTGGTTTAGTTTATAACTTATACCTTATAGCTTATAGCTTTTTAGAAGTCAGAAATCAGTTTATTCTTTGAGTGGGCAGGAGATGCTTAATTTATAAGTCAGAAATCAGTTTATGTTCATAGTTATAAGCTATAAGCTGTTTAGGCATAAGCTATAAGTACTTTCCCACAGCTCTACTAAGGCCATTGTAGCTTGCACCACAACCACAAACTTTGGAGGCAATGAGATTCTTACATGCGGTTTATCTAAATTGTTTATAATTTTTATTTATTATAGGTGTGTGCTAAAAATTAAAGAAAATAATAATAATAAATAAATGAGGAAGTTGAGTGAAGGATTTTTACTTATATATTTTTTGATTTGTAACTTTTTAACTTACAATAAGTTATATCAAATAATACTAACACCAATACAACCACAACCATTATTTCCCCAGCGTGTGCACACAAAAAAAAAAAGAAAAAAGAAATATTTATAAAAAAAAATTGATTAGATTATTATGAAAAAACAAAAATGCAAGAAACTAGTATGGTTTTTTTTTTTTGTTTTTGTTTTTGCTTGGCACCCAAAAAATGTAGGCCTTGTTTGGTTTGGTTTTGCGAAATAAATTTTCAAAAAAAATTTGGGAAAAGAGTTTAGAAATTTTTTTGGGTTTGTTTGGTTGTATATTTTAGAAATAGGTTTGGAATATGGGATGATTTGATATTTTATTGTAAGTAAGTAAATGTGTGCGAGAGAAAATGTGATTGAGAAGGAGAGAGAGGAGAGAAAAAGTGATTGATTGATATATAGGAGATAGAAAATGATTTTGAAATTTTTTTTCCAAAATCACTGAAGCAAACAAAATTTTTAAATTTTTTTTCAAAATTTTTTTTTGTCAAAACCAAACCAAACATAGCCGTAATTTGCAGGCTTGCAGGGAGGCACAGGTTCTGAAATGTCCTAAGGGGAAATAATACATCCTCCTAAAAATAAAATTTTAAATAAAACTTTATATACTTGGCAATAAAAAAAAAATTAAAACATTACATCATGACTTGCCATTCCCTAGAGCTTCATTAAAGTTCTTATTTTAGAATTTTAAAACATTTTTGATGTTGTAAAATTTAGATAAATGTATGAGAACACAAAAAGATGGGAACATACATAAAGTTTGTTTCCGAATAATATTTGAATTAAAATAATTATATAAGATAAAATAAATTATTTTAATTAAATAAGATAAAATAAATTATTTTAATTAAATAAGATAAAATATTACATTCAATTCATAGTCATTTTATTTTTTCTCTCATAAAAATTTAAAAAATCAAAAAATTAATTTTAAACAAAAATTTTTAATTTTAAATTAAAATAACTAAAAAATTAAAAAGACAAAAATCCACTCACACCGCGAACGAGCTCATAGAAAAAGGACCCTTTACACTGTTACATGTGAACACAACACGACATAACACGGCACACCTCTCTCTCTCTCTCTCTCATTTGTACAAACCCTCGAAATCTTCCACACCATGCCTCCTCCTCTTTAGTGGGTCCCATGGAGATTTAGTCAAAGTAATACCCAATAGGGGGTGGACACGTAAGCACATCTGCCCTTTCACTATGGCATGCACAGTAGACTTTAATTGCGAATAGTGAATTTTTCTTGTACGGTGAAAATGCCAAACCGTTGACTCCAACCACTGTTTTTGTTTTTTTACTTCCAATGTTCTAACAACCGATCCTTCACGTGCCAAGAAATATCTCTCAGATCAAGATCACCTGACAAGTAAGACTTTTTTTTTGAATTTTTTTTTTAATCCAATTTTATCAAAATGCCCTGCATCATTATATCACCAACTTGAAATTTTCTATTTCTTCCAAGTTTGAATGGAAAATCCATAATAGTAAAATGAAAAACACTAATTTATAAAATACTTATACAAATCTCAATCACATCCAATATTTATGGTTTTTAAATTTTTACTAAATTTTTACAAAATATAATTCTTAAAATTTAATGATTTGAGTCATTCTTAATTTCATAAAAAAATTATTTTTTAATTTACCATAAATTTCATAAAAAGATATTATTATTATTGTTATTTTTTTAACTACAAACTCGAATTTGAAGAAAAATGTTTTGAAGGATTGCTCTTACAAATCAATATCAGAATAAGGTCATATACAAATTCATTGGTGGTTCAATCAAAGATGATGCCTTGCATGTAGAATCCTTCAATAAATTTGAATTGGCCAAGCTAAGAACTCATCCCAAAAAAAAAAAAAAAAGTCCGACGTTCAACTCCCACCAACACATTCTTTATAGTTGGATCCACTCCATTTATGACAATGCTAGCGATCAAAAAATTAATTACCAACCAAAAAAAAATATAAAGAAAATTTTATTTCATCTGTGGACTTACGAGTGTTAAATCTTAAGCTGTACAATTTTTTCTTTGTATTTTTCCAAGGTTGGTTTTTTGGCCTCTAGCATTTTTGCTTCATTTATAATGGAAAAAGTTATGACATGTTCTTAGGTACTGTCTAAAATCTTCAAAATTCACATAATCGCGTAAATTCTTTTATTTAGATACATAATGTACTTATGTGATCATATTATTCTTAAAAAGTATAGGATATTGTCTCAAGAATACAAAATAACTTCTCTCCAAATGGAGTAGTCCATTCTAACAAATCTTAATGATAAAACATAGATCAAATCCGGACTGAGAGTTGCTACCGTAGAGGCATTCTTTGACTATATTTTAATGATCTGAACCGATCATATTGTAAAGTTTGTCGAGTATATTATTCCTATAAAAAATCAATTTAATCAGACATCTGTAACCCCATGATCAAGTCCTAATTGTTTTAAAAAAATTATTAAGATCATGTTAACTGTTTATTTTTTGAAAACAAATGTGCTCTTATTATGAGACTACGAATGTCCAATTTACTTGATTTTTTGCATGAATGATTTATTTGACAAATCTTACAATATGAACGGTTCGAATTATCGAAAAAGATTCGGAACACGCCCTCAATGGATCTCACAACAACCTGCTATGCCTTAAGGTAAAGCAGAACCCCAACTCCGATCAAATCCCCAGTCACCAATTCTCGTCTTTATCATGTTTAGAGAAACTCATGATGTAGTTGAAATAATTTGAGACACGAGGATAAATGTCTTGTTTGGTAGGGCTTATTTCCAGCTTAGGCCTGGTTTGAGAACCCTCTCTTTTAGTCAAAAAGTCAAAAAGTTACTAAATTAGCCAAAAAGCCAACAACCCATACTAAAAAGTCAAAGATTCTCTTTTCTCTCTACTTTTTGCACATTTTTTCGTAAAAAGCCAAAAAGTCATCCCAAACATACTAGTTTTTTTTAGCTCATATTTTAGCCAAATAGTCAAAAAGTTACTAAATTAGCCTATTCCCAAACGGGGCCTTATTTCAGCTTTTAGCTTAATTTAAGCTATTTTGATGTGTTTGGTTCAGCTTAACAATACAAATCATAGCTTTTTATAAGTTAAAAATCAACTTATTCTTTGAGTGGGAGAGGAGAAGCTTAATTTATAAGTCAAAAATCAGCTTATATTCATAGTTATAAGTTATAAACTGTTAAGTTATAATCTATAATTACTTTTCCACAGCTCTACCAAACGGGGCCAAAGTATAATTGGGATATAACCCGACAGAGCATTGTGTGTGTACATAGCAAACCCACTTTGCAATATGCCGCTATAATTTGCTAAAATAGATAAACAATATGAAATGAATAAATAATAAAGTACCATGTTAAGTGGCGTTTGGCAAATGCTTTTTCAATGGCCAAACAAGGGCATCTTAAAGAGATCCATGTATATGTGTTATCATTGCTACCACGATTCTCACAATAAAGCAGAGACGGTTGGTAGTTGATTCAGAGGGAGTTAAAGCTTCAAGTCAATTATTGGAATCTCTATATACAAGTCTTAAAGTCAAGCAACTTGCTAAGAGCATCTATGGTCTCTTCTGGTTAAAAAAAGAAGAAAGCAAAGTTGAAAAGAAAGCAAAATAGGGCTCTCTGACCTAATTCATTGTGAAATTAAACAATTAATTTATGAATAAATTTACATCTCAAATTACCTTAAATATGAAATCACACTATCTAAACTCTATTTTCACTCAATGTTTACATTCAAGTAAAAATTCTAGTTAGCAATAACGCTTTTTAGGAACAAGTTTAATTTAACTATACAAAAGAACTGACTTAACAAGTCAAAGACTACAAAATAGGCGTGTTCAAGGACAAATCTTCCGTACACAAAATCCATGATATTTTGTACCCATTACATTCCGAACTGCATAATTTTTTATTGAAAGAGTACTAACAGTAAATACAAGAGAACATGAATGATGCAAAAATTCTTGACCTAAGTTTAAATACAAGAGCTAAAGTTCATGGTACAAATATACGACAAATTCACTCATTGTATAAAATTCATAGTCAAAAGAAGCAAGAAAAAAGGCACCACAAGGGGGACATGCCACGGTCCTCTTTATCAAAGATGTCCCACCTTAAAGTTACCATCCGAAAGGAACCCATCACAGTGAAATTTCTCAATCAAATGGCAGTCCTATCTTCAAAAAAGTAACCCATCATGGTTAAATTTCTCAATCAAATGGCACCCACTACTATCTTCCAAAAAGAAAATAGTGTGCCATAGTGCATTATGGTTTTTACTTGCACATGTCAATTTCTATGTGAATCAACATAAGAAGTCAAAAGGATACAATCAAATTCATCAAGTGACATCATTTTCCTTAAGAAAGGGATATCAAATAGAATCCAATAGCTAGATTGCTTTAATTCTACAACACATAGCAGGTATAAGAGCCATTTTTCTAACAACAGTATCAATCAAAACATCTCATCCCCAAGCAAAATTGGGGAAATACAAAGTATAGCAATTTCAATAGTGCAAACTACTATATACTAAAGCCACCAACTGGTCATGATTACCTATACCCTAATCTTTAATTGCTAGTAAGTACTTTGAACCTGATTATCTGAATATGAAACACCAGAATTGTATTTCTTTTCCCCAAGAACAAACACTTGGGGTCACATGTATTCACTCTATATGACCCAAGTATTTACATATTTGACCAAACTATTTATATAACCAGTGTGTATGTCCTCCTATTATCATCAGCTCAGCAAAAGAACATAGAACCCTGAACATTCTCATGCAACCTCGGAAGCTCAGGAACTGCAACACTTCCTACTGATGTGAGGCTTTTTTGCCTCAAAGAAGTTTCAAAATGAATTGCCCCATTTGTTGGGCTGCAAGGTGCGCATAACAGACAGGTGCCACTAGAGAGAGGGGAAAACAGTGAGATAGAGAATTACTAGGGAAAAAACCATTGCAGTTTTTTAGGTTTCATTTGAAAAGGAAAAAGCAAAGAGAAAGAAATACATAAGCACTAGAGGTGGTGACATACCAATTGAGATTGCAGTAGTGCTCCTTTGGTACCTGGAAAGGACCAACAAATGTTATTTGAATGAATAATGCCATTTACAAGTTCAAACTTAAGACATAGCTAAGAATCAAAGAATGAGAACTTGAAAGCTTACACGTATGATAGTGTGAGTGGATAAAATTCTCAAGGTCATCAGGAGAAAAACCAATCTCATCAAGCAAGACATGATAGTGTGCAGGTCGAGAAGTTCCCTGTAACACAAAATGATGGAAAAGATTTTATAGGCACCAGTAATGGCCATCAACACCCACTATCAGCTTGCTGAAAAAATATGGGGGGAAAATTAACCTCAACTTTCTGGTTGTTCAAAGAAACAAAAATAGAAAACCTACATGGATTGGTTGAGGCAATTCCATGTTTTTGTACCCAGAACAAAAAATAGAAGATCTTAGAATTCTTTTCTTTTCCTTAGTATTCTAAGAAAACCAAATTGCAATCTCGAATAGAAACTCTTTTATACTGGATAAGCTCAAGTTGCTATAGTTTACGACACTAATAGATTTTGGTATATGCTGCATGACTACCATTCAAACAGATCAAAACAAGATTTGGACCAAGATGCATAATCAGATACCACAGGAATGATGAAAAAGGTGATAAACTTACTATCATCCCCGCTTGAGCACACATGTAAAAATCATAGTTTCTGGGATGCACAACTTTTGTGTCAACAACAGTACCTGCACAAACGAGTGGACATGTACATACACAAAGAAAAAGAGCTTTAACACATTTTACATCAAGTAGAAACAGAAACAATTAATGCAAAGAAACAGACCAGGTGGAACATTTTCAGGAGCACTAGCTTGAAATAGCTTTGTGTGGTGGTTCTTTTGAGCCACAATCACCGTAAACATGGGAATGCCAACCTCACCAAGATGCTGGTAAGCCTGTGGTAACAAAAAGTTATGAATCTCAGAATTGAAAGCACGAAGAAAAAGCTCCTACCATTATTAGGAGGGTATAGAGGCCACCTACAATCCGAATACAGGCCCTCCAAAAACAGAGGAATGCAATACTACGCATGCAAATGACTAAGGAGAGATTTGATACAAATGATCAGGCAAACAAATTAGTTGATGCCCTTGTGGTGATTTCAGATTACTCAAGTTTTTAACATTTGACAATAAGAAGCCATAATCCTGTTGCCACATGCAGGTATTGGGTACTAGATTGTCAGGTGCATGTATTGCATACAAGATTGCCAATTGTGTCAACAAAAAGAACTCACAATATGCTCAACAATTAAAAATAAATAAAAAATTAACAGGGCATATAATAAAATTATCGGAAGAAAAAAAACCCTTTATAATTTGATCCACCTCATTGTTCAGCGCTTGATGAAATTGCGATTCACTCACTCCATCCCTAAGAGAGTTAAAATTCAATAAGGCAAAGAATCATGTCATTCAGTATAATACACTCGATGTGCAAACAAAAACTGGATACATATTGCAACAAAAGTAACCAACATTTTAAAACAAGGATTCAAAATATATGTGCTTAGTGCAAGATTTCAAAAACGAAGTCAATGTTGCCCTTGTAAAACCATTTTATCCAAAGATAGTTAATTATTTTTATAAAAAAGGAAAAAAAAATAATCCATCCTAATCTAGATTCAACATAATATCCAATCCAAGCATGGACGGAAAATGCAAAATTTAGAAGAAAAAGGTACAAAGACATAACAGGGCTTTATATCACTCGGTGAAAATGGTAACTTAAAGACGACAACACAGATTGCCTCTGTAGGGCTCTTACTAAAGCTCATTTTACATTCTCGCAAGACTATATGTTAAACTTCCATTCTTGAAAAGAAAATCCCATGTCAATGATTGAGATATACTAGCAGCCACTACGGAGGGTAGGATGAGTTGCATGACGAAGCCAAGTAATCACATTTTTCATAGGAAAGAAGAGAAGGAAGAGGATAATATTTGGATATAAATTAATCACATTAAGATTTTTTTCATGACAATTTATCCTTTACATTATGAACAAAACAGCTCAGTAATTTGATAATGAGAAAGAGAAAAACACCAAGTGCACAGGCTCCTGCTTACAGCAGTGCCTGGAAGGGGTAGACTGGAAGCAGGTAGGCAGCCTTCCTCCCACCTTTTTTGTAGAGAGGCTGAATTCCAAAAGCAAAAACAAATCAGTATAACTGAAAATTTACCACAACAATATAATGAATACTTGAATACAATAATCTCACCGTTTTGCGTCCATTGCTTGTTTTGTAGAATTCTACAAGTAGTTCCCTGCAGCACAGTAAGCAACAGCAATTCTTTAACAGTGTAATGCTTTTAAAGTCCAGGTAATTGAAACACAAATACGAACAATGAACTTACGAATCATAATATTGAGAGGAAAAAAATCTTTATACAGAAGTACCTCATAATACCATCATCCTTCCCATTTGCTAAAGGTTTGTACAAAGATTCAATCATTTCCACCTTTGATGATTGTGTTTGTCAAGCTGCTCTATATCTTGATATCAATGGCCAAGAGCAAGATCCAACAACCTAAAAATAATCAGCCCATTGGGTGAGCAGCAATAGAACTAATAAGCACCATTAAACAAAGTGATTGATCAAGATGCTGCAAGGAAATTTATCACGTCAGAAATACCGCAGCTATTGATGGAATATCTGATCGACCAGGAGACCCATGAGAAACGTCCATCCCCAAAATCATAGTTGGAGTATCTTTTATCAGGGGGATATGAGAGGAATGCTCTATGGCCAACAAAGAGTTTGTCCCTCCAAGCTATGAAAAGAAACAAACATAATTAATACCAAACGGAGTATGATGAATGCAAGGAATGATAAAAAATACGTAATTCTGAGCTCTAATTACCAGAATAACTTGGTATTTATTTTAGGGAGGACATTTGCGAGATACTGATCATTGATCGTAGTAGGGGAAATACATTGAGTGGCTATGCCAAAGTCACTCAGACTTTTCTTCTTCCATGGTCCTTGAGGACATAAAGAAAATTTAGTATGTTATATATTAAAT
Source organism: Camellia lanceoleosa (assembly GCA_025200525.1). NCBI lineage: Eukaryota > Viridiplantae > Streptophyta > Magnoliopsida > Ericales > Theaceae > Camellia > Camellia lanceoleosa. Next base: position 146,308,478 of record CM045764.1, on the reverse strand, counting down.
TGCCTTCTAAAATAATAAAATACAATCAAAGAAACAAAATTCAGCCTCACCATAAATGTCAGAATTTTTCCGCTCAGGCAAGACACAGAGAAGGAATTCCGGAGGACGTGGGAGTTTTGCAGTGATCAGTTCGAACATCTTTTCTACCCGTACTAGAGGGCTAGAAGTTGTATATTGTGGATCTTCCTCAATTAGTGTATGTGGACGTTCAATATGCTGATCATAACGAAAACAATTAATTTTAAGCAAAACTTAACTAAACAATAATGACCACCAGAAAAACAAAATAAACTGCATAACATACAATGCCCTTGTTCCTTCCACAGTTAATAAGCTCTCGGGAAAGATGACTTGTATCACAACAAGCTGAGAAGTTGACAACAACCCACCATTCTATTCTGATGGGGGTTAAGAGTTGCTTCAAGAGAATAAAAAGAGAAGCATTAACTACCAAATCAGAAATCAATTTCTGAACTGAAGCAGGATGAGGCATTTGAGTGAATTATCAATTTCTGCCTCCACCCCTAATGCTAGCACTTCTCTTCCTTTATTTCAAGGAAAGCAAGGGAATACCTTCTTGTTAAAGTTCCATTGTCCATTATGGGGTACACAATCTTCACTGTTACCAACCTTCAACTACAAATTGCAAGACAAAGATAAGTTGAAAGATAATGGCATTGGTAGGTAATTGGTATTTGAAAGAAAAGTTGCACAAAAACATCCTTCAATAAATTTAAAAGACAATGGTAGTCAATTGTATTTGAAAGTGAAGTTGCACAATAACATCCTTCAACAGCAGTTCAAAATTTACCCTAGATGCCTCAAGGACACGACCATCAACTTGAGTAAGCTGTCTCTCAATTGAAATGCCGCAAGCAACAAGAAGAGGGTCATCATAATAATGATACTTTCTCACAGCCTGCCAAATTAATTGAGCATTAAGGTTGCAACATTAAAACTAAGAACATATACATTGAGATGGCAAAGAGAATTTACATCAGTCACAACTCGTATTCATTCCGGAGGTTTTTACCTCGACTTTTCAACTAAAGGTGCTCTCTGCATTGAAGATAATGCCTTCGTATAGCGTTGAAGAGAGACAAGGGTACAAAGCTGGAATGCAGGGAAGGAAACAACATCAGAATATTTTGCAGAAGCAAAGAAGGGTGCTGGGAGAAAGTAAACCAGAAACAGGAGGCGAGGAGACAGGGCTCAAACACTATCAAATTTTGCATACCTCCAGCGGAAGATAGTTAGGCCGTTCTGGTTTTCCAACATCAATGCATGGCGTGTACTCTGAATTAGTAATTTCAATGTTACGGTGCTTGGTGAAATACTCATACACAGTAATGTCCAGAGTCTGCCCTCCATCATGTCCACCATCACCATTATTCACTTTCAAAGGAAAACTAGGAGACACAATAAAACATCAGAAGTGCTCAACTGGAATGTATCAATAGGAGGAGTTCCTTACAGTTTACAAGCACATACAATTGCTGATTGCAAGGCTTTTCACTCAAGCCTGTGATCTTAAATTCCATGTTTCTGTGCCTTGTCTTAACCCTCATATTTTTTAGCATTCTCTTAGCCTCTCCATTCAAAAAATTACAATTTCAATACACAGAAGATAACCATACACAAATGAAAAATAAGACGCAGTTAACATTTTACTACCTTTGCCCAGTCAATATTACAAGGGTCCCGTGCAGTCTGGTTGGCTAGCAGAAAATCAATCAAAGGTTCAGGTGTTAAGATCATAGTTGTAGATACATCTGTACAAAGAATTGTAAGCAGCATTGACAATGAGCAACTAACAGCTAAAGTGCAACCCCTGATTGCCAAAAAAATAAAAAAATAAAAGCAACGGAGTGGAGTTATACCCATATTCAGGGACAAACCACCATGAGTAGGACGGAAGCTAGAATGGAAACCCCGACAGCCAGTTATGCCTCCCCCTATAGCAGTGAACTTCCTCGAGTCATCATGAAAGAATGACTGCCTAACCAAAAGGCAACCCATGGCATTCAGCATCAATAATTTCAATTACTCAAAGATACCACCCTCATTGGGGTCGCAAAAACTAAGAAACATAAACAAAAAGTGAAATTCTAAAAATACCTGTTAGCTGCTTGCTGCCTCAATATAATGTCAAGCGCTCTCAATGTGTCTAGAATATTTTCAGGCTCAGATACTTGGAGTACAAGAGAAATGGACTTCAGGGGTATTTTTGCAGCATAACTGAGTTCTACCTTGAAAGTTTTTGACTGAAAGGAACGCTTTGACCTTTTACCAGACTCACTAAGGCTCCCACCATGAGGACTCCCACTACCACAACCAGATAAGGAAGAATGCAACATAAGTATTGGAATTTTGAAAAACACATTCTAATCTACAAACAAAATATAAGAAAGAAGAAAAAATTTAAAAATACAAATAAATGACATACCGTTTTGCAAATGACTCCCCAAGCACCACTGTGAACTCGAAGTTGTTTTGCGGAAGAGGCCCCACTGTGTATAAACTTTTTTCTCCATCATATGCAAATCCCTTCTCAGCAAGTTCAGAAGAGTATGTTTTGTATAGTTTATCAACAACTTTTCTCCCAAAACCCTTGCTCTCAACAGCTCTGTTATCCTCTGAACTAATAGAAACCTGCATGTAATATGGCACAATAATTTCACTCTGAACGTTTGTGACACTAAAAAAACAAAATAGGAAAGATGATGGCTAACATACAGTATACTGGTAAAATATTTTATCTGGGTGTTTGACAGAAACTTTGAAGTGGTTCGTCAGCAAAGAAATTCGCCGCCCAGTACTACCAAACGCATGCCTACTGATTATAGAACGCTTGTGAGGGTCTAATTTTTCTGGCTTAACATTGGGTGGAACAATTGGCGGTGGTGGTGGTGGTGGTGTCTGCAGCGGTAAAGGAGGGGGCCCACCTGCTTTTTTGTCCATCTTTTACTTGAACCAGTAACCAAAAAGAATCTAAGACAAACCAAACAGTAAGCATTGTGTTTGATAGAAGGCAATAAATTACCAATTCAAGGAACGTAATAAGGATTCAACAATCCAGACAAGTTCTAGGAAGCAGATAAGATGATTAGCATCCCTAAATGCCAAGCTGCCAAATAAAAACAGCATGAAACACACTCTACAAAAGTAATTTGAACAGGTTCTAGGAAGCAAAAGAAGATTAACATCCCTAAATGCCATACTTCCAATTAAAGAAAAATAGCATGAAAAACATTTACAAAAGGTATCTTTGCCACAATAATCATTCAAAATTTCATCTGATAGCAGTTTAAACCAATAATCCATGGGAAACACAAACCAGTAAATCTGGAAGGAACGCTACTGATTTTTCAAGTAATATTTGATGTTAGTGTCAGCAATTTTATCGTATGCATATTAAGAACGCACAAATAAAAAACTATCCAAAAACAAAACTAAAACAGTATTCATGAAATATCAGTAATGAAAGACAAACATGTCTTAGAAGCTAGAGCCATAACACAACTTTTCGAAAGACAAGTAAAATAAGCTCCCAAGAAAAAACTAAAGAATACTCCAATAAGAACCTTTCCTAAATATCTTGCTTCAATCCATCCATACATCTACACCCAAATACACATGTGAATTAGGTTGCACAGCGAAATATATCAATGCTCATCAGGTGCAACAGAGCCATGAGGGCTATTTGATGTGGCAATCATAGAACATATATATCACGAGGCACCTCTATATAATTCAAAAGGCAATATAGTAACTAAATTACTAAATATGTAAAGAATCAACACATATTTTCATGAAATACACTAATAATCCCTTGTTAATTGTTCACTGATTAAGAAAATATGCTTTGTAATGTAAATTCTTTTTCATCCAAAATGAGTATAAGGTGCTTCAATTTGTCAATGGCATGTAATGTGCCTGGAAAAACTAAAACTCATCCAAAGAACAAACCAAACACTCAATTGAACACATTCCATGAGCACGTGCGCAAGAAAACATGCAAAAGCATAAGCAAGTGAGAGCTGAAGACAACCTGAACGAATCCTACCAAATTTAATCAAGGTTAAAATTCATAAATACTTTTCTTCAATCCATTTGCACTGCTCTACAATCTCTATTACAAAAGCATGAATAATTATTATTTTTTCCACCCTAGCTAAGACAAATGTGACACCCCAAAGTATGTTTAAATTCTCATCAAGTGTGAAAAATCCATGAGGGGCATGCAGGTGATGATTTCAGATCATCCATATGGTTCAGTTAGCCATATAGAAATCGATGATCATCTAGTACTGAATTTTTAAAAATAAAAATAAAAAATTGTAAAGAATAATCACATTTTTTTTATAAAATAAACAAAGTAACCCTCAATAATTGTTCCCTAATCAAGAAAAAAAATAGTGTCATAACATTTCTTATCCAAAACAAGTACAAGTCAATTTCATGCGCTACTATCATAAAATTTATGCTCTGCAAAAACTAACACTCATCTCAATAACCTAACAAGAATGGCATGTACACAGCCACGTGAGTATTGAACATGCACAAGCACAAGGAAAAAGAAAACATACAAAACCATGATTAGATGTGAATATATGTATGTGCATACAACTCATTTTTCCAAAGCAATAGATAATTCGTTAATGTGTGCATTTGAGATATTGCTAAAAGTGTTGGGGAAAATATATGATTTAAAACTAATACAGAAAAATTAAATCAAAAGCAACATAAGAATTTTTACGTGGCTCCTTCAATGTGAGGTACGTCCACGGGATCAAAATCTGATTCCACTGTCAACCAAAAAGTTTTCAAACGATTATAAACGAGACACGAATGGTCACAAAATCAACCTTAGGTGAATTCCAAATAATGAAAAAAATTTCACCAAATAGATAAACAAAAATCTTCGACACAGAGGTGTAGAAGACCCAAAATAATAACCCAAATCTACTTTTGAATCATGGGCAACAACATCAACAAATCAGCCCAAAGCATTGACCAATAGTCAACAATTGAATTTGCCCAGCGTGGTCACCAAAGATGAATCAATATTGATAGCAGTCCCTCTGTCTCTTTCTGTCTCCTCGAGAGAACAAATAACAATATCAATGTATATATATATATATATTGTGAATCTAGGACTTTTTATCAAAATCCTAACTACTACCAAACTGAAAATACCTATTGGGCCCCCCAAAGTTAAATATAATATATAAAATATATTATACTCAAACCAAATCAAACCAAATACAAATTCTTTTAACAAACCAATTGGGTCCCATACTCCAATAGGAGGTATACTCTCCCCCTACCGACTTAAGTGGAGACATCAACCATACTTGCCAAAGTTCGACACTTTAAATATTTGTCCCTCGACAAAGTCTTAGTCAACATATCCGAAATATTATGATCTGTGTAAACCTTTTCGAGTTGCAACAATTTCGAATCTAACATATCACGAATCTAATGGTATCTCACATCAATGTGTTTCGATCTCAAATGAAAAGTAGAATTTTTGCTCAAGTGAATAGCACTTTGACTATCACAATAAAGTACATACTTTTCTTGCTTCAAACTCAACTCTTGCAAAAATTTCTTCAACCATAACTCTTCTTTGCAAGCTTCCGTAATGGCAATAAATTCAGCTTCGGTAGTTGAGAGAGCAACACATTTTTGTAATTTAGATTGCCATGCCACAGCTCCCCTGCAAAAGTCATCAAATACCCCGAAGTAGATTCCTAGAATCAATATCACCGGCCATGTCAGAATTTGTGAATCCATCAAGCATCAGCTTACCATCCCCAAAACACAAACACACCTTCGAAGTTTCTCGAAGATATCTTAGAATCCATTTTACCACTGCCCAATGTTTTTTTCCCGGATTAAAGAGAAATCGACTCACCACACCAACGGCGTGAATAATATTTGACCTTGTACAAACTATGGCGTACATCAAAGAACCAACTACTGAAGCATAAGAAATCTTCAACATCTCTTCTTTGTCTTTCTCACTTGTAGGACATTGATTTGAACTACGTTTTAAGTGAACCGCAAGTGGACAATCAACCGACTTTGCTTTATCCATGTTGAACCTCTCAAGAACTTTCTCAATGTAGCTTTCTTGAGAGAACCAAATCAGCCCCTCTTTGTGATCACGAACAATTTTCATACCAAGTATTTGCTTTGCCGGTTCCAAATCTTTCATAGCAAATGACTTACTTAACTCCAATTTCAACCTGTTAATCATGGTAGAATCTTGACCCACAATTAACATGTCATTAACATAAAGCAAAAGAATAATAAATTTACCATTTGGGAAATTTTTCACAAACACACAATGGTCTAAAGTGGTTTTAGAAAAACCATTATTCATCATGAAAGAGTCAAATTTTTTGTACCATTTCCGCAGAGCTTGCTTGAGACCATACAAACTTTTGTTCAATTTGCAAATAAATTTTTCTTTCCCTTTCTCTACAAAACTTTCCGATTGCTCCATATAAATTTCTTTTTCAAGATCACCATGAAGAAATGCGGTCTTTACATCAAGTTGCTCAACTTCAAGGTTCATACTTGCAGCCATGCCAAGTACAACCCGAATAGAAGTCATCTTCACAACCGGCGAGAAAATCTTATCAAAGTTAATACCTTTCTTTTGCCCAAAGTCTTTCACAACAAGACATGCTTTGTACCTTAGATTCTTACTATCATTCTTCAATTGGAAAACCCATTTATTTTTCAAAATTTTCCTTCCCTTTGGCAATTTCACTAAATCATAAGTGTGATTTTTAAGTAAGGAATTCATTTCCTTTTCATGTCCTTTTTCCAATTATCTTTCTTTGCATGCTCAATTGCTTCTTGGTAGCTCTCGAGCTCCCCTTGATCCGAAATCAACACAAATTCATTGGGAAGATATTTTTTCGAAGGTTGCCAGTCCCTTGTAGATTTCCTCAACTCAAGTTGTGGTGGAAGTTCTTGAGTTGAATGCTCTTCCTCAATTTCTAGCTCAACTTCATTTGAAGTAGCATCATCATCTATATCTTCAAGAGGTAGTTGCACATTTCCCCTATTTTCATCATCCACCGAAGATGAAGGAGATGGATCCATGTCAATGAGATCACTACTTTTTGGCTCTGGTTGATCACCTTTGTCAAAATTTTCAATTGTTTGGTCTTCAAGAAACATAACATCACGACTTCGAATGAATTTTTTGTTGACCGAATCCCACAATCTATAACCAAAGTCATCATGCCCATAGCCAAGAAAAATACATTGTCTTGACTTACTATCAAGCTTGGACCTTTCATCCTTTGGAATGTGAACAAAAGCTCGGCAACCAAACACTCTCAAGTGCTCATAAAACACATCTTTGCCAGTCCAAACTCTTTCTGGAACATCACCATTCAAAGGATGGGAATGAGACAAATTGATTACGTCAATCGCTGTCCTCATTGCCTCACCCCAAAAGGATCTTGGCAATTTAACTTGTGAAAGCAAACACATTGTTCTTTCCACAATGGTGCGGTTCATCCTCTCGGCAGCGCCATTTTGTTGAGGAATCTTTTTAACTATCTTTTGGTACCGAATACCTTGGCTGCGACAATACTCATCAAATAGCCCAATGTATTCACCACTATTGTCTAATCGAATGCATTTCAATTTTTGCCCTGTTTCTCTTTCAACCATGGCTTGAAAAAGCCTAAATACATTTAGAACTTGATCTTTAGTTTTTAGTATAAAAGCCCAAACTTCCCTTGAATAATCATCAATGAAAGTAACAAAATAAAGTGTACCACTATGTGTTCTAACTTTCAAAGGACCACAAACATTTGAATGAATCAACTCCAAAACATTTTCTTTCCTAGAAGCAACGTTTTTATGAAAAAAAACTTTATGTTGTTTACCCGCCAAACAATGAACACAAGTTTAAAGATGTGTACCTTTCAAACCAGGTAGAAGCTCTTTTTTGAACAAAGCTTGTAACCCCTTTTCACTCATATGGCCAAGCCGCTTGTGCCACAATTTGGTAGAAGTATCATCTTCAAGTGCATTGACAACACCTTTACAAATTTTTCCTTGGATCGAATAAAGTGTATGAGTCTTCTTGCACTTAGCTACCACCAAAGAACCCTTTGTGAGCTTCCATATTCCATCACCAAATTTGTTATTGAAGCCTTCATTAGCTAGCTTCCTGGTAGAGATCAAATTGAGGTGAATGTTAGGAACATGCCTCACACCGTTAAGCAACAACTTGCAGTCCAAATTTGTTTCCAAGCAAACATCACCCATGCCAATAATCTTAAACAAACCTTCATTACCCATTCGAATAGAACCATAATCTCCTTTAGTGTAGGTAGTGAAGAAATCAACTCGAGAAGTCACATGAAAAGAAACATCGGAATCAATCACCTAATTGCTCTCTTGGCCCATAGAATTGATACAATCATCTTCACAAACGACCATAAGATCACCATTAGTAGTAACCGCCGTTGTATCTTCTTGCTTCTTATCCACACTTTTGTCATGCATTTTCTCATTGTTCTTGAGTTTTCGACATTCCCGCTTCATGTGCCCTTTCTCATGGCAATAATAGCACTTAATGTCTTTCTTTGAAAAAGAACCATCTCTTGATTTGTCACGGCTTTGATCACGACTATGAGAAGTCTTACTCCTCCCCTCTTGTTTTGCTTCAGCCTCTCACAACAAATGCTTTCGAATGAGAGGAACCTGCTGATTTTCTTTTAGTTTCTTCAATCAACAAGCTACTAGTGACTTGGCTCATTGTGACAACTCTATCGGGTGCTGAATTACTAACCGTCACAACCAAAGTCTCCTAACTTTCGGGCAAAGAACTAAGTAGCATCAAAGCTTGTAACTCATCATCAAAAATAATTTTCATAGAAGCAAGTTGATTAACAATACTTTTTATTTCATTCGAATGTTCCGGAATAGGACTGCCCTCATAATATTTTAAATTAACCAACTTGCGAAACAGAAAAGCTTTATTTGTGGCTGATTTCCTATCATAAAGGCCTTCTAATTTTTTCCATAAATCATATACTGAAGTTTTAGTAGCAACATGATGAAATGCACTGTCATTAATCCATTGACGGATAACACGAACGACTTTTTGATTAAGCCTCTTCCATTCATTATCTTTTATATCTTCGGGTTTGCCACTATTACCCTCAATAGGCCCATACAAATCTTTACAAAATAATAGGTCCTTTATTTTAGTTTTCTAAGTTACCTAATTGCTTCTATTGAAGCTAAACATACGACCTACATTCCCCTCCATTGATTTACACAAATAAATAAACCAAAATAAACCATAAGCTCTAATACCAGTTGTTAGAGAAAATATATGATTCCCCAAAAGTAAATCAATCAATGGGAATAAAACTAATGCAAAAAAATTAAATCAAAAGTAACACAAGAATTTTTACGTGGTTCCCTCAATGTGAGATACGTTTACGGGATCAAAATCTGATTCCACTATCAATCAAAGAGTTTCCAAATGATTACAAATGAGACACAAATGGTCTCACAAAATCACCCTTAGGTGAATTCTAAATAATCACAAATAAACAAGAGGAAAAAATCTCATCAAATAGATGAACAAAAATCTTCGACACAGAGTTGTAGAAGACCCAAAATAATAATCCAAATCCATTTTTGAATCATAGGCAACAACATCAACAAATTAGCCCAAAGCATTGACCAATAGTCAACAATTGAGTTTGCCCAGCGTGGTCACCAAAGACGAATCAATATTGATAGCAGTTCCTCTGTCTCTTCGGGAGAACAAATAACAATATCAATATATTTATATATATATATTGTGAATCCAGGGCTTTTTATTAAAACCCTAACTACTACCAAACTGAAAATACTTATTGGGCTTCCCAAAGTTAAATATAATGTATAAAATATATTATACCCAAACCAAACCAAATACAAATTCTTTTAACAAACCAATTGGGTCTCATACTCCAATAAGGAGGTATACCCAACAAAAAGCAAGTAAACAAAAGCTCAAAATGACTCTCAAAGCAAGCAAATACAAATACATGGAGTTACATGCATACCTCAGTGGGGTCAGGGGTTGCTTGACCATAATGAAAACATGAAAAATTGAATAGTGTTCCTAATTATAAGAGTTTTTTAAATTAAAGAAATAGTCAAAAATCTATGCATGGTTATTTATGTTTTTGTTAGAAAAAGAGAGACCCTTAACGATTTTTACAAAAATTAGTATTTATACTTTGATGTTTTTTGCTTTTGGTCACCATGAAACGATTTAATTTATAACAGTTTATCCAATGACAAATGTTGTGTCATTTTTTTGTGTGTGTGAAATTAGTAATTTGTTGAAACTTACAAAGAAAACATAGATAAACATTTTTTAAGGGGGGGTGTCTCTCGGGGTTTGAACCCTAGACCACAACCCAATCTGGGGCAAGCGGATTGCACTCGTTAAAACTTTAATGTACCCAAAAAAAACATATAGAATAATTTTTTAAAATTTTGTATGAAATTGGTTGTACAATTACATATTGTTATGAATTACTAATTTTTTAAAAAAGCAGCCAACAAAACAAAAACTTATATATCTTTATGTCATACTTTCAAACCACTAAAAAAACATCTAGCTACATATCATCAGGGATAGAAATTATCTTAGACAGTTAAATTCCCAAATCCTAAACCCTAATAACAATAATAACAAATAAATAAAGAGGGCGAAGGAAAAATTAAGTGTACACTACATGAAGTTTAAAATAATAAATAAATAAATAACTATTATATCATAACAAATAAACGTAAAGTAGAGAGATAAACATAAAGACAAATCTATGTGTATATTCTGACCATTGCCCTATTCTCCTAAACACCCTCTCTTGTCTACTTTCATCCTCTAAACCTTTTCATTTTGAGAGCATCTGGTTTTCCGACCCATCCCTTTACTAGGTTGTTAATGATAGTTGGTCTCCCTCCAATAACCTTGTCATTGAGAGTGTAGTTGACTTCAAGACTAGAGTTAGCATATGGAACAAAACCAATTTCGGTAACATCTTCTACAAAAAGAAAAGACTTGTGGCTAGGCTCCTAGGTACTCAAACTTCCCTTAGCTTTGCCTCTAACACCTTCCTTCTGAACCTCAAAAATACTCTCATTGCCGATTACAACAACCTTCTTAAGATTAAGGAAGACTTCTGGTCTCTCAAAGCCAAAGTTAACCTAACCCTTGAAGGAGCTGTGAGACTATTATGTAATTATGGAAATATATCAATTAGGTTGATTATGAATATTCGATTGATTGTATAGGGTTATTTCCTATTATAGATTAGGTTTAGGATTGCTATAAATATTGGTTGTAATCTTTGTATTACTGATAAGTTGAATATACAAAACATTCAAAATTTTTAACATGGTATCAGAGCCGTATTCATAACCCTAGTCCTCATCTAAGTTCGAATCATCAATCTATGGTTCATGGGCATCAGACGACCTCCCTCTGAAATCGCAACCGTGGTCGCGACCCTTCTCTCTCTCCGGAGTCGCGATCCCACTCGCTTTCTCTTTCCCGACTCACGTCCTTCATCGTTACTGAAATCCCAACGTGATTAACTTCAACATCCTTTGATTTTGTCACTGTTCTACACTCGTAAGAGGTGTCTCTCTTTGGTTCGAGAATCGTGACACCTCTCTTTGGCTTTGGTTGTTCGACTAGTTCTTATTCGCGTGGTTCTCCGACTAGTTCTCTCTCTCTGTTCGTGACTTTGACTCTCTTAGTATTTGATTAAAAAACTCTTATTTACAGTTTGGCCCACTTGTTAGTACAGTTCTTAACGGCTCTTTCCCCTCAGTATAAGGCTATCCGTGGTGGCATCTTTCATCGGTCTCCTCTCCTTTCTGTGGATGCTATTGTTTGTGAGCTCTTCTTCGAGGAAACCCGTCTTAAGACAACTGGTCAGACTTTGTCTCCATTTGTCTTCTTGGCTCCTACTCAGCCTCCTCTGTTGTCGACCCCGCTACATCATTAGCTTCAGGTCACTGCGAAGCCTAAGAAGGGGTCACTGGTCTTTGATGAGTGTGCATTTTGCCATCAGAATGGCCATTAGAAGTACAACTGTCCCAAGAAGGGACGTCAGTTTGGTCAGTCTTCTTAGTTGCCTCAGACACAGTTTCAACCTCCGACTACTTATATTGCATTTGCTCTAGCTTCTGATCCTGACTTGGCTTCCTCGCGTTCCCAGATGGCTCAGCTTCAGCATCTCCTGTCCATCTTTCGGCCATTTCCATCTGCCTCTGCTCTCATATCTTTTCATTCAGGTTTGTTTGAGTCCTCTTCAAGTATCTCTTCTTTTATCTGGCTTTTTGATTTTGGCGCCTCTCATCATATGACTCCTCACCTTTCCTTACTTCAAAACTGTATCCTCTCTCCCTCTCCTATTACTGTTAATACTGTTAATGAGTTTGGTATGCCTGTTCTATCTGTTGGGTCTGTTTTACCCTCTGCCATGTCTGTTGTCAATATTCCCTTTGTTCTTTATGTTCCTCAACTATCTGTCAATTTATTATCTATCAGTCAACTTGATACTTCTAGTTTTGATGTTATCTTTTCCTCTTCTGTTTGTTGTGTGTAGGATTAGGTGTCCAAGAAGTAGATTAGGATCGGCCGTAGAGTTGGAGATCTCTATGTGGTAGAAAGCTTGCATCTCCCTCTATCTACCTCTCAAGTTGTTTTTTCCTCATTTCAGTTAGATTCTCAGTCGAGTCAGTTTTACTTATGGCATTCTCACCTAGGTTATTTGTCTATTGACCGTTTACGGTCTTTAGCTTACTCAGGCTTATTGGGTAAAGTTTCTCCTAGTCAAATTGATGAATGTCGGGGATGTAAACTTGTCAAAATGTCAATATTACCTTTTAATAAAAGTATTTTAGTTTTTGTTTCTCCATTTTCTCTTGTGCATACTGATGTCTGGGGACCCTCTCATGTTCTCACTAAAGGGGGTTTCGCATACTATGTGTCTTTTGTTGATTATTGCACCTGTTATACTTGGGTTTATCTTATGACTCATAAATTTGACTTCTACCAAATATATCGAGCATTTTAGTCTATGATCACTACATAGTTTAGAGCTACCATTAAATTGTTACGATTTGACTCGGGTGGGCAATATTTTAAAACTGAGTTCTGTGAGCAAGGTTCTGAAAAGTGGTTGTGGTCGCCAGAATGATGGCGTGTGGCGCTTGATTCTTGGGTGTAAAGGCCGTAACCATTGATTATCGGAACTGTGAATTTTTATTTTTATTTTTCGCACAATTTGCAAAAAACTTACCGATACGCATATTTTTTTTTATAATCATATTTATTGGGTTTTAAAGTAAATTTTGATAAAATTTTCATAATTTTTAAGTATGATCTAATATATTTCATATTTTTAAATCACTAGAAAATGAATTTTTTTACATTTTATTTCAATAATTAATGACTTTATATGTCATAAATCCATATTACACTTGTAGCGAAAATTTCTTTTATTGGACTTAGATGTATAAAATTATTTTTAATTATTATACTTGTGGAAGCATATGTACATTTTAACTCAAATAGTTTTAAAAAAGTATACATTCTTAATGGAAGAACTTGACAAAGTACATAACATCATAGCATAAATCACAAATAACAGAGAGTACATTTTATATAATGTTACTACTAAAATTACATAATGTCACCACCAAAATGAGTGACGTGGTGCATCTTGGGATTCAAATTGTTAAGCTTGATTGTTGCTGCTACCTTCACCCCACCAAAATGAGTGACATGATGCATCTTGGGAATCAGATTGTTGAGCTTGATTGCTACTACCTTCACCCCATCTAGTAGGAAATATATAAGTGAATGTGCTCATCATGTCATCTCTTTCTGTTTCGTGCATTGGGAGAGAAAATGGATATCTTAGCTGAAAAGGATCAACATACTCTTCTTGGGCTTGTTGATAATTTGGCAAACCGTATCCTAGAGGACCATGTTGTTGAGGGGGCCAAGGATAATTTTGTTGAGGTGGGTAAGGATAGCTCTAGCTATCACTGCTATAGGATGGGTAAGGGTGATATAGATAACTGTGACTACTATCAAATAAATCAAGCTGTTGTTCTCTACTTCTTATTTTTCTTTCATCCCTACATGTATTACTACCATGAAACCTCCTAGGTAGTTGGGGTAAATGTGCAACAAGTTCTTCAATATCATAATGTTCCCCAACATCACATAATGCAAATCCTCCAATAAAATCTTCACTTCCTGCACCAAAACTAGTACCATCACCGCCATCACCACCACCATTACCACCATCACCGTGAGAAGTGCCTTCACCATCACCATCATCACCTCCTCCATCAGATGGTGTTAAACCACCACTATTATTACTTTGAGTTGGAGTAGGAGTTGAGCTTTGAGAAGTGTGTCGAGCTTGATATCTATGGGTGCCACCACCATCGTTTCCATCGCTGCCATCGTCATTGCTGTGGTCGCCACCACCACCGCCATCATCTGAGACCAAATCTAGCCATTCAGAATTATCCACACCATCTAGTAAAGGATTTTCCCTTTCTTCTATCCATGGAATTATTGGATCATCTTCTTCAAATATGTAATCCAAGTTAATAGGATTAAAACTCTTATCAATCTCCTCTTGGCTGCTTTTTTTAACGCGTCTCAATTTTAATCTCATGTTGTAGGTGATGAAGACTAATCTTTGAATTTTCTTATATTTCAATCAATTCCTCGTCTTCGTATGGATGACTAAAAGTACTCCAATTATGTTCACAGTGAGATGATGTGGTGGTTTGACTTAATACTTTCACAGCTATTTTTTGAAGTTCAGGAGCATAACTGCCATGAATAATCCACCACTCAGCTGCACAAAATTACATTACATTAGACATAAGTCAAAATATGATAGAAAATTATTTAAGTATTTATATATTGTAGATTTGTAATTTTGAAAATAAAATCTGGATTTGATTGTTTCCATGCTCTTTGTGCTAAAGGAGTGCCAAAAGTTTTCTTTTTATCTCGAAACAGCAACAACTACAATTTGGACAATCATTACAAGTAACATTTGCAAAAGTAGATTATTACTATTAAAATTTAAATAATTGGTACGTATTTGATTTGTTGCTTTCACTTGAGCATTCATATTAGGCTCCAGTCTGGTAATTACTTTTTTAAGTCCATCCATCACTTCTCTTATCATTTCATTGATATTGGAATTGAGGATTTAAAAAATATCCTTCAAAAATAAGAAGACAATTAATAATTGTAAACAAATATACATTTTATAATTGAAATAGCAACACTTACCAGCCGCATGCAAATCTTGATGCAATTGAAAAGACCATCGAGTATCAATAATTTTCCAATACTCGGTGTAGTAGCGACAATCTCTTTTAATTGCCAACTTTGCTCTATCTATAGCTTCATATATGAAACCCATTGTTGGCTTCTCATCCCCATCAAGCAACCTCAATACTCTGACTAGGGGCTTATGAACTTTACAAAGCTCTGTTGCTTTCTGTCAAAACTCCTTTTCCAAAATAATTTTTTTCACATTGTAAAGCTGCCTAGTCTTTGCCTTCCCCCATCTAGAATTCTTTCACTCATCACTATTAAACATAGCTCTCAATTGTTGTTTATATCTAACAATACTCTCAATGGCAATAAAATTTGTAGCAAATCGAGTGATGGCAGGTCGAATCAATTCTTTATCTCCAGTGAATTTTCTCATTAAATCCAACACCCATCCACCATTATAAATGAAATTGGTGATGGTTTTACCATCTTCAATAACTTTTGCTATACTTTTCTTATTGGCTATGTCTTTTAGCATGAGATTGATACAATGTGCTGAACAAGCTGTCCAATATAAATGTTTCCTTTTTCTCATTAACATTTTACCGGCATCTTTCAGTACAGGTTCATTATTAGTTACCACTTGAACAACGTATTGTTCTCCAATTTCATCAACAACTTTATCTAACAACCCAAAATAATATTCAGCAGTTCTACTAACAATATTAGAGACATCAATTGATTTGTGAAATATAGTACCTCTATTGCAGTACACTAAGAAGTTGATGATGTGTTGCCGAGTTAGACTGCTCCAACCATCACACATGATGGATACACCTTTCTCTGCCCAAATTCCCTTACATGATCCTATTCATTCTGTCATTTTATCATGCTCCATGCCCAAATATACTTCAGAAACTTCATAAGCATTAGGACCATTTACTCTTGGCCCTACTTCAGCAGCAACATCAAGCATGGGTTGTGTATACTCTGAATCAACTGCATTAAATGGAATACGATTATAGAGTATAAACTTGGACACTGCCCGTCCTAATCTCTCTCTTAACTTCTGTAAATTCATTGTAGAGATTTTTCGTTGCTTTGTACTCTTGCACTTTTGGAGTTCTACATCCATTGTCCTCAACCTTGCTTCAGGAGCATTGGGCTTAATCCAATTACGTCCACTCTCACCAGTTTCACGCACGGATTGTGATCGACAAAAAATATTAGCAATACTTGACCCTTTTGGCATTCTTTGACCACTACCCCCTGCACCAGAACTACCACCTGCATCGTATTGTGATCCATGACCTGCAACACCTCGTCTAAATTGTTGCCTTTTCTCCCATTATTGTTGTGAACGAATACTTGCTTGTCTAGCCCTAGTCATCTCTAGATTAGAGTCAGAGTCATCATCTCGAAGATCTACAAAACCTCCCCCTTCATCCTCATCATAGAGATCATCTCCCCTAATATGTGCTTCCAATTCAGCTTTTCTCTTTTGTTTGTCTGCTTTACTCATTTTCTTATTTTGTAAATGTTTCATCACGTCTAACATTAGGACAAGAATGCACTTGCCCCGTTTGATGTGCTAAATATTGTTTGAAATGCGTAATCTCACCTTTAATGTGATGTCCACAAAATTTACAAATAATATGATGCCTAGTGCCTTCAACTGGAACTCCAAATTTCCAACCAATATTATCACTTGGGGGTTCATCATTGGCACCCTTTTGTTGTAGCATTTTTGAATTTGAATTCTGCATCATTGATACATTTTTTTAATTTATTTTAAATGTTTACAAAATTATTTTTCAGCAAAACTTGAACTAACTAAATAAACAATATTTACATTTATTAAGTGAAATGATTGTAAAAAAAAATGCAACCACTATTTATACATTTAGTTTTTATATGCTAATGTAATCATATAAAAATTTAAAAATAAATTATAAAGATTTTTTTTTTGAACTATTGACTTTTTAAAAAAAGAAAATTTAGCCATAAAAATTGTTGGTACAACACATTACAATTTAACATTAAAAGCATATTTAAAATTAAATACTAAATAAAATAATTATAAAAAAATGCAACCACAATTTATACATTTGGATTTTACATGCTAATGTAATCATATAAAAATTCAAAAATAAATTATAAAGATATTTAAAAAAAAGAAAATTTTGTCATAATAATTGTTGTCACAACAAATTTCGTCATTAAAAAAAAAAAAATTTGTTGTCACAACACATTACAATAACAAAATAAAAAAATATTTATAATTAAATGTTAAATGAAATGATTATAAAAAAATTCAACCATTATTTATACATTTGGATTTTACATGCTAATGTAATTAGGAATAAAGACATTTTTCATGACATTGTTTGAGCTATTGTTTTTATTTTTATTTTTTTATTTTATAGAAAGACATTTTTTTGAAAAAAAAAAAATTGTGCCATAAAAATTGTTGTCACAACACATTATAATAACAAAATTAAAACAAAATATTTCAAATTAAATACTAAATAAAATAGTTATAAAAACATGCAACCACTATTTATACATTTCGATTTTACGTGCTAATGTAATCATATAAAAATTAAAAAATGAATTATAAAGAATTTTTTTTGAGGTATTGATTTTTTTAAAAAAAAAAGATATTTTAAAAATAAAATTGTACCTTTAACAGTGTTATAATAACAAAATAAAAAATATTTATAATTAAATATTAAATAAAATGATTATAAAAAAAATGCAGCCATTATTTGTACATTTGGAGTTTACATGCTAATATAATCATATAAATATTAAAAAATAAATTAAAAAGAATTTTTTTTGAGGTATTGATTTTTTTTCTTTTAAAAAGATATTTAAAAAAAAAAAATAGTGACTTCAACATTGTTGTCACAACACATTACAATAACAAAATAAAAAATATTTATTATTAAATATTAAATGAAATGATTATAAAAAAAAAAATGCAACCACTATTTATACATTTGGAGTTTACATGCTAATATAATCATATAAAAATTAAAAAATAAATTATAAATAATTTTTTTTGAGGTATTGATTTTTTTTTTCTTTTAAAAAAATATTTTAAAAAAAAAATATAGTGACTTCAACATTGTTGTCACAACACATTACAATAAAAAAATAAAAAATATTTATAATTAAATATTAAATTAAATGATTATAAAAAAAAATGCAACTGCTATTTATACATTTGGAGTTTACACGCTAATATAATTATATAAAAATTAAAAAAAATTATAAAGAAAAAAATTCATACATAGTTGTTTTTTGGGCTTCAATCACTTGAGTATTTGTTATCTTTTTGAATAACCTGTAAGAAAAAAAAATTCAGTAAAAACTGACATATATAAAATGTATTAATATAATTATAGGTGTTATGATTTTTAGATATTATAAAAAAAATCAATCACTAATTATTATATATAAAATACTAAAAATAAGTGCATAGCTCTATATATATATTTAAATTAAAATTACTAAATATATCACATACATTTTGTAGGTTTTACAAAATTTAAAGCTTGAGATCGTTGTTTAAAAAAAATAAAAATAAAATAAAATAAAATTTGCCAGTTGGAGACCACAAAGAAAAACAAATGCTATAGCCTATGTATCTTCCCAAGGTCAACAAATGATATATACATCTTATCTTCCCCACGAAGCTAGACAGAGAAGCAGCTGAACAAACAAAAATTGATAAAAAAAGGCAACAGTTTGATGGACTTACTTCGTCTTCAACACAAAGGGGCAGCCGGAGAGTCGCTAGTTTCAACACAGAACAGAGGCAGCCTTGAAGATTCAACACAAGTTCATCTCTTCCATCTTCCTTCTTCCCTCTTCTCTCTTCTCTATTTCTCACTCATCCGTATTTCAGATTTGAAAATTTGTGGATGGCTGATACACCTATGGAATCTTACTTCAAAGTGGTTCATGGGCTGTAAAGATAAAAGAAAAATCCCAATTATAATAAAGGTATGTACCGTGCGTAACATGCCTTTTCTTTTGTTTTTTTTTTGGAAAAGAATCAGCTATGGAATATCATCTTCAGCCTTTTCTTTTGCTTTTTTTTTTTGAAAATTTGTGGATGGCTGATACACCTATGGAATCTCATCTTCAGCCTTTTCTTTTGTTTTTTTTTTTTGTGAAAAGAATCAGCTAAAAAAGCCCTCAGAACGTCATGAACGTTCTGCATGATCGTTACATAAAGACCGATTTATCGATACGATGGCCGTAACGGCCGATACACCTGTGAATTTCAATCACACCGCAAAATCGGGGGTAACGCGTGGTGCCTACCGCCGAAACTGTTACGTAACGGCCGAAACCGTTACGTAACACTGCATTTTTAAACCTTATCTGTGAGTATTTGGCCAATTTGGGTACCATTCACCAAACTTCTTGTACTGATACATCTGCCCAAAATGGTCAAATCAAGCGTAAACACCGTCATCTCCTTGAGACAGCTAGGTTTCTTCTTCTCTTTGTCTCAATTCCAGCTTCGTTTTAGGGTAAGGCAATTCTTACTGCTGCTTTTTTTCTTTACCGCATGCCTACTCCCCTTCTTTCTGGTCGGTCTCCTTATGAGGCTTTATTCTCTCAACTTCCCAATTACTCCCTTCTTCGTGTATTTGGGTCTGCTTGTTTTATCCTTCTTCACCGTAAAGATCAGACTAAACTTAGTGTCTGGTCTATCCTATGTGTCTTTTTGGGTTATAATCTTACTTAAAAAGGTTATCAGTGTTACCCTATTTCCCGTCGTCTTTACGTCTCCCGTCATGTTTCTTTTCTTGAACGTTTGCCTTACTTTCAGTTTTCTCCTACCACTGCTCCAGTTTCCAAAGAGGATTTGGTTCACATTTATCCATTTCCTTCTGAGGTCTCTCCTGATAAGTACATCTCTATTGTTCCCCATGACCTTACTCCATTTTCTCCTCCTTCTCCATCTTACCAACCTGCTCATTCTCCTCCTCCTTCTCATTCGTTGTTAGTTTATTCGCGTCACCAGGCTCTCTTTTCACCAGTTGTCTCTGCTCCTACTATTGATCCTCCTACTTTTGACAACTCTGATCCTGCTGCACATCGCTATCTTGCTCGAGCGCGTCATCCTCCAAATAGGTTGGGTTGGTTTAATACATATTTTTTTACTTCTTATCGTACTTTTTTTTTGTCTATTATTTGTTCTTTTTTAGAACCTTAGTCTTACAAAGAGGCCTGTCAGGATCCCTATTAGTTTCAAGCTATGGAGGATGAGTTGTCTGCTTTACAGAAAACTAGTACTTGGGAGTTGGTTCCTTTGCCTGCAAGTAAAAATCTGGTTGGTTGCAAATGGGTCTACAAAGTCAAGACTCATTTTGATGGTTCTCTTGAGTGCTACAAAGCTTGTCTAGTTGCTAAAGATTTCTCACAGGAGTATGGTATTGATTATAAGGAGACCTTTGCTCTTGTTGCTAAGATGACTGTTGTCCATACCTTGATCTCTGTTGTTGCTGTTCATTCTTGGCCTCTTTATTAGATGGATGTTAAGAATGCTTTTCTCAATGGCCATCTCACCGAGGAGGTTTACATGCGTCCTCTCTCTGGCCTTCACCATTCCTCTGGACAGGTTTGTCGTCTTTGGCATGCTTTGTATGGTCTGAAGCAGTCTTTTCATGCTTGGTATGATTGCTTTTAGACTGCTGTTATTGCACTTGGGTTTCATCCTTATGCTCAGGACTCTGCTTTATTTCTTCTCTACAACTTTGTTAGATTTGTTGCCTTATTACTGTATGTGGATGATATGATCATCATTGGCTCTGACTCTTCTGCCATCTCTGAGGTCAAGCAGCATTTTTTTTCCACTTTTGAAATGAAGGATTTGGATCCCTTGCGGTATTTTCCTGGTATTGATGTACTTCTTCTCCCAATGGCTACTTTCTCTCTCAGGCCAAGTATGCCAATGAGGTTATTCATCATGTCGGTCTTACTAACACTAAGATTTCTAATACCCCCATTGAGCTTAATGTGAAGCTCATCCTTACTGATGGTGTTCTTCTAGATGATCCTACTTTATATCAAGAGCTCGTAGGTTGCTTAGTCTATCTGATGGTTACTCACCTTGATCTTGCCCATGCTATTTACATGGTTAGTCAGTTTGTTTCTGTTCCTCGTTCTACACATTAGGCTACTTTGGTTCGGATTCTTCGCTATCTCTGGGGTACTACATTTCAGGATTTACTGTTGTCTTCTACTTCTTCTTTGGACTTGGTAGCTTATGCTGATTCTGATTGGGCTAGTGATGTTACTGATTACAAGTCCACTTTTGGCTTTTACATGTTTCTTGGTGATTCCTTAATTTCTTGAAAGGGCAAGAAATAGATTGTTGTTGCGTATTCCATTGCCGAGACTGAGTATCGTGCTATGGCTCATGCTACTGTTGAGATTGTTTGGCTTTATTGTCTCCTGATTGATTTAGGTCTCTCTTAGTCTTCTCTGACCTCCCTTTACTGTGACAACTGCAATGCTATTCAGATTGCACATAACACTGTCTTTTATAAGTGGACGAAGCACATTGAGATTGATTTTCATTTTGTCCGTCAGCATCTGTGGTCTGGCTCCATCTCACTTCAATGCTATTCAGATTGCATTGAATAGCAATCTACAATGCTATTCAAATTGCACATAACACTGTCTTTTATAAGTGGACGAAGCACATTGAGATTGATTTTTATTTTGTCCGTCAGCATCTGTGGTTTGGCTCCATCTCACTTCCTTTCATCTCTTTGACATTGCAACTTGCTGATTTCTTTACGAAGACTCACACAACTTCTCAATTTCAGTTTCTTCTTGGTAAACTCTTAGTGTTTTCTACTAAAATACCTTGAGTTTGAGCAGGGGTGTGAGAATATTATGTAATTATGGAAATATATCAATTCGGTTGATTGTAAATATTCGATTGATTGTATAGGGCTATTTCTTATTATAGATTAGGTTTAGGATTGTTATAAATATTGGTTGTAATATTTGTATTACTGACAAGTTGAATATACAAAACATTCAGAATTTCTTACAATCGAAACACCAAATTCTTCAATGCAACCACTCTTGCTCGTAAAAAGAGGAATAGAATCTTAGTTATTAAGGTGTTTAATAACCTTTGGCACTATAATACTCATGATATTGAGAATATCTTTGTCAAGCACTTTTCTTGCCTCTTCACTTCCTCTAGACTTGAGGATGATGTTAATTGCCATACACCTTTTACTTTCTCCTCCCTTGATACTGCCCTTTATCAATCTCTCACAACCCCCTCTTCCTTGCTAAAATAAAATATGTTCTTTGATCTTTCAAACCTTGGAAAACCCCTGGCCCCGATGGACTTCAACCTGCTTTTTACCAAAAATGTTGGGACATCATCTCATTGTCAACAAACTCATTAGCCCTTTCCAGTCTAGTTTCATTGCTGGTAGAAGGGGCATTGATAACGTCATCATTGTGCAAGAATGCATTTATTCCTTCAAAGCTAAAAAAGGCAAAATTGGAGACATGCTCATTAAGCTTGATCTTGACAAAGCTTTTAATAGGCTTGAATGGGGCTTTATTAGGAAAGTTCTCATCTTTTCAATTTCCCCACTCTCTGGATTGACCTTATCTTGTCTGATGTATCCATCTCATCCATAGAAATCCTTTTCAATGGTAGTTGCACTCAATTCTTCATTTTCTCCAGAGGCATTAGACAAGGAGACCTCATTTCTCTCTATCTCTTCATTATCTGCCTAGAACACCTGTCCATTAGCATAAGCCAAGCCTGCGAGGCCAAAGCCTGGTCACCTATCAAAATCAGTAACAGAGGCCCCCCTTTGTCCCATTTGTTCTTCGCTGATGACTTGATTCTTTTTAGCAAAGCTGTAGTTTCTAATTGCCACTACATCAATGACATTCTGGATGACTTTTGCACCTAGTTTGGTCAAGTGATTATCCTTCATAAATCCAAAGTTTTATTCTCCTCTAACATTGACCTAGACACTCAAAATCACCTCGCACATCTTCTCCACATATCCAAAACTAGCTACCTTGGTAAGCACCTTGGATACCCCATTCACCATTAAAGGCCTAACAAAGCTACCTTCTAATTCTTGGTGGAGAAAACTTAGTCCAAACTTGCCAGATGGAAAAGCAAATTGCTTTTTAGACCTACATGTGAAACCCTCATTAAGGTTGTGAATGCTGCCATCCCTAGCTATGTGATGTAATGTAACTATCTCCCCAAGTCAATCTCTAACACTCCTGACAAATTGAATAGGGACTTCCTTTGGGGATCCACCATTGAAGCCAGAAAAATTCATGCTGTTGGATGAGACACTGTTACCAAACCCAAATCTCTTGGTGGGCTAGGGATTAGACAAATTGACCTAGTCAACAAAGTAGCTATGGCTAAACTCAATTGGAGGCTACGAAATGAGAAGAATGCCCTTTAGGCCAAGGTCCTCAATGACAAATACCCTAACAAAGAGAAAAAAGCTAACAAGGCATTAGGCATCCCTTACTTGGAGGGGCATTCAGAAAAGCTCTTAATTATTCAATATGGGTACCAAAATCCTGCTCAAAAGTGGGCTCAATACCTCCTTTTAGTACCATGATTGGACTAGTTTTGGTTTAATTAGACACCTTGTTGAAGAGGCCCTTGCTAGAGACGAAGAGAAGCTTACTGTTAGGAACTGCTCGGTCAACAACAGTTGGAATTTCTCTAACATCTCTCTCACTTTACCCTCTAGCCTTCTCAACTCAATCCATAGTATTTCTCTCCCTTGGTTCTCTAATGAACCAAATCAAATCTGTTGGAAATACTCTCCAAATGGTGTCTTCAATCGCAGCTTTGTCTATCTCCTCACCAAGGATTTTAATAAATCTTTTCCCTTAGACATCTGGGACTGGGTTTAGAAAATCAATGCATAGCCTTCACATCTGTCATTTTTTCTGGTTAGCCTTGCACCAACGGATCACCACGAAATCCATTCTCCATCACCGTAATATCTCCATTGATAACCTCTGCCTCCTTTGTAACTCATCTCCTGAAACAACCATCCATGTCCTGTGTGATTGCATTGTGGCCAATAACCACTGGATCTCTATAGGCATTCCCCTCACCCATGCCTCATCCTTCAACCTTAACCTTGTTGATTGGATCAAAGTCAACTGCCTTTCTGTCGAAATCTATAACAACACCTATTGGTCCATTGTTTTCCTTCTTATTTGCTGGGAAATATGGAAAGTTAGAAACTCTCAATGCTTCTCACCCACAAACCCCAACCTTTTTAAACACCTTATCCCAGCTCTTGCACTAGAGTGGCAACATTTCACCAACTTCTGTCAGGGAAAAAAATCCTCAATCACTAGCCACGTTAGTTGAAAACCATCCGATGGGGCTACAAAAGGAAACCCAGGCCCAGCCAACTGTGGAGGAATTCTTAGAGACCATCTTGGAAGATGGGTTGCTAGTTTCAATAGAAATATTGAAAATGCTTCAAGTATCTGTGCTGAATTATGAGGCATAAGAGATGGTTTCAACCTTTGCCTGGAGAATGGTTTCAAAAATATAGTAGTTGAAACAGATGCCCTTCTTGCTATACAACTCATTTTTGGGGATCACAACGACTCTCATCACCTCAATAATCTCATATGTGATTGCAGATACCTGTTGAATCAATGGGGAGTGCACTCAATTGAGCGCCGATGCTCTAGCTGATTTTGGTTTACAATCATCAAATGGTTTGCACATTTTACACCAATTTCCTCATCGTATTGCAACCCAAATGTATGATGATGCTAGAGGTATTACTTATCCCCAAAATTTGTACTTTTCTGGTTAATCTATATTCAGTTCCATTTTACCCACTTTTTTTGTTAGCTAGAGATTGGTTGCCAGTGTGTGATATGTAGGCTTTTGCTTTGAGAGTTTTTTGGTTGGATTTTGTTTTGTGTTTTTCCTTCTCTTTTGTAAGAGGATGTCTTATCCTTGCTTACTTTTTTGATTTATCAATAAGGTTCTTTGTTGTTGATAAAAAAAAAAAGTTCCATTTTACCCATCAAAAAAAAAAAATGTATATAAAAGCACGAAAATTGGAACAACATATCATACTTACCAACATAGCCCACAGAAAACAAATCAATAGCATATAAACCTACATTGGCTAAGAGACTTGTCTAATCAACAACAGCAACAACAACAATCATAACAACAAATACTAGTGAAAAAAGCAAAATGGAGAAATCGAAACTTATTACATTGCAAAAAATACCAAAAATAGCACAAAAAAAAGTAAGGATACAAACCAGCAACATCATAGTCACAAACATCATCAATGTGGTCATAAAAATACATGATTCAGAGATGCAAAGAAACAGATATAGAAGGAAATCTTGAAGAAGAAGAAGAAGAAGAAGAAGAAGAAGTATTTCAGTAAGAAAGTGTGTATATATATACGCTATATATGAGTGAAATCGAGTGAAAGAAAACTGAAACTAGTCTCAATCTCACCTTGTGATGGCTCCGAAATCGGTCCGTTAGGGTTTCTGAAACAAATAGAGAGTGAAGCAATCTCTTTCTCTCTGACTCTTCAGTCTCTCATCCTTTGGCATTCAAAAGAGAGCAAATATATATGGAGGGAAAGAAAGCTTCTCTGCTATATATACCCACAATAAGGAAAAAAAAATTGGGGAAATATATAGTACATCGTCGATCAATTATGTTACATCATTTTGGGCTGTTGATCTCGCATCACAACTATTGATACCTAACGTAAAAAAAATAGATCAAATTTGTTCCGATGAATAAAGATATATTGTTTACACAAAAGTACTTAGATAAAATTTAAAATATTTTCTTTTATGAAAAATAATTTATAACCTAATTTAAGAATAAAAATCAATCAGAATAATGTTATACTAATAGTAATGTTAAAATTATAAGTTATACTATTAGTATTTTAGTTTAAAATAAAATGAAGATAAAACATCAAAACTTGGTTTGGTTTCAATATCATAATTGGTTTTGTAAAAATATAATAATTGGTTGGAAAAATTACAAAGAAAATAATAATAAGTAATAATAATGGTAAAGTTTGTGTGATAACCTTGTCCTGTGTTATGTTAATTAATCTTAATTATGATTGAGATTATGTGCTTGATATGATTTTGAGTGCCATTTATATGATTATATGTGTTTTTAAATTTCTATCTATTCGTCGTAGGAAAATCTGTTCGATCTACTGCTATAATTTGAAATTGAAGGCGATCTGAGATTCTGGCTAAATTATGCGCATCATTGTAATAAGCGTGATTTTTAGAGCCTATGGTGAAATTTAATTAGAAATTGATTTGGATCAAAATAATTCAATCGAACTGATTAATTAAGCACAGTTACTTTGCCTTAATCAAATTTGATTAAGACAAGCATATATAAAGGCCCAATTACACTTATACTCATTCCTTGGAGCTCAAAAATCTAAAATAGGCACTCTAGAGAGAGAGTAAGACGATTTTAAAGATTTTGTAAGGGAATTGGAGAACTAAAAGAATTAGCTCAAGAATTGACTATATTTGGAAGAATTGAAGCTCTTAAGTGGGTAATTAAACTCAAATTCATGAGTTTAAGTTCATAATTCCATGAATTCTAGCATGGTATGTGACCTAGAACAAGAATTGAGTTTATGATGATGATTTTGAAGTCAATATAACCATGCATGTAGAGAGTTTCCATAGAATTGCATAATCAAGCATGTAGCATGTTAAATATGAAAAATTGTGTATCAAATCATACATGCAAGCATAGTTTTGTTGAGCTTCATGATTATAAGCATTATTTGTGCTATTTGAAATGGTATTAGAGTCTATATTGCACATGCATGCATAATCCATATAGTTATTGTGATAACCCTCACATCTGATTAGCGTTAAACTATGATTGAGCATGATAAGTAATTGATTAGAATGAAATCCTAATTTGTTTGTATGAGTGTGTTGCTTTAATTGCATTTCTATCTGTTTGTCGTAGAATGACCTGTTCATGTTTTAATTTCGAATTGCAAATTGAAGGCCTTATCGGCGACCGAATTAGAAATTGATTTGTGTTATATGCTAATTAGGATTTATGTGATTTTATGGTAGGTTTAATTAAAATCCAATTTGGAATGATTAAATTAGATTAAACAATGTTAAATTAATTGAACCTAGGCTAATTACATCATTGCCATTGAGTGGATTAATGCTAGGCCATTTATTTAATCTTGATTCATATATGTTAGCACTATCATCTCATCCATCTTCTAGACCAAAATCGAGTGAGAGAGGGAGAGTAGGAGGAAAGAATTGATTCAACAAGAATTGGCTTGGAAATTAGAAGAATTGCAGGAGAATTTGCAAAATTGAGTTAGCACACTTGGAATTCAAGACCTAAGGTAGGAAATTCACCCTCTTGAACATGAATTTAAGTTGTTTCTTGCATACTTCATGGAAATATTGGAGATTAGAGTCAAGTTATAGCCTAAAGAGTTGAATTGAGAAGCAATGTGTGCACGCATGTCCATATCATTGAGTTTTGAGATCATTTACATGAGAATTTCTATATGCATGTCCATATTTTGGTTGTAGTCCATGAATTCACCATGTTCTAGAGTTCAATCTTGCATTTGACCATGTTTTGGAGCATTGGAATTCATAAGAACTCATGTATGTTATGTTTTTACATAGTTCTTGAAAGTTTTATTGAAATTGTGTTCAATTGTCTCACCTTTGGGCTTGATTTTACAAAAATGATCTTCAAAACATGTTGTAGTATGAGTTTCAAGTGTTTCCAAAAAAATTGGCCCAAAAGGTTGAGTTTTGATAAGTTTAATTCTTGGTTTGAGCTTTGGAGGCAAATCTGGAAAACCCAAATTTTGGCTTCCTCGCTCGAGCGAATGATTCTACGCTCGAGCAAGCACCTTTGTTTTCTGAATTTCGCTTGAGCGACGGAATGCTGGCTCGAGCATGGATTGCAAGCTCTCAAGTTTTTTGTGGACGCAGAAGCACGCTCGAGTAATGAGACCTGTGCTCGAGTGAAGGACTATGTCTTACGCTCGAGCGAGCATCAAGCGAGTATTGAGTAGAGAATTTCAACAACTAGTACTTTTTGCATTTTTACAGACCGCTCGAGCGAGGGAGTCTACGCTCGAGCGACCCTTCTGTTTTGGTAAGCTCGCTCAAGCGAAGAAAGCCACGCTCGAGCGAGACCTCTGTTTTCAGCAAATTTTGAAAAGTGCTTTAAAGTACATTTTTGCATCCTCATTCCATCTTAGGCATTCCTAGGCCAAGTTTAAGGCATCTTAATGAGGATAATGTTATAGAACCACACCAAGTCAAGTTAAGGGGCTAAGTTATTAATCCCAGTGTGTAACTTAGTGTGTGTGTTCGTTCTGTAACTGTGTAGGATTGGCACCCGAGGACGCTGACTAGCCTGTCTGTAGCCCAGTACTCTGTGAGTAACAATGTTGTAAAGATATGTTCAATTATAATTATTTCTGAATAACTGATTATACTACTTTCTGAAATGGCATTGTTTACTGAATAAATGTTTGTCCTATTTGTAAACTATACTCGTGGCATCCATAGCAACTTCATCGCTCTTGTCTTTATCGCCATCGCTTTTACGAGAGATCTCTGTCGGTTCAATGTTTAGAACTACTCTTTTTCTTGTTTTGATGGCCATCAATCGATCGTATTGGTCTATTAAGACCCTCTTGTCTTCGTTTTGCTATTGGACGTACCACGTATGACTGTTATGATTTCTAAATGACTGATATGGCATGAGATATGAGCCACTGATTGAATAACTGATTTACTGATGCAAATGACTGTTTTAATTAAAGAAAGGACATTCATTCTTAACCTCTTTATGCATTTGTTATTCATTGGGCTTTAGCTCACTGTTTATATTTATATGTGGATGTCCAGGCACCAGACCGAAGCTAGGAGCGTCAAGTTCAGCTCTCGTTTTGTCGAGCCAACCATTGTGCCTCACTTTGAGGTTCCGAGTTCGTAAAAGCTAAGGCTGTTTTGGGGTGTTTCAGATTCACCTTTTTGTCTATGTTTTGTATTGATTGAATAAGACTCGACTGTACAGTTATGGTGAAGGGATTTGGTCTTTAACCTGGATATTGTGTATATGATGTATGTGTGTATGTTTTGGTTATGAATGTGGCTTGTTCATATAAGTCTTTTTGCATTCAGATCTTTACAACTCATTGGACATCTTTTTATTACTGTTTGGCTTCCGCCAGCCCCTTACTCTGTATTACTGTCATTACTGTTAAGCAGGCCTTTGGTAATCACGGATTACTGGCCGGTTGCGATGCTAAACCCATAGGGGCGGGTTTGGGTCGTGACAGAGTGGTATCAGAGCACGAGTTATACCGCACACACGTGTCCAAATGAGCTATAGGATGTCCTAGAAAAGTAATTAGGGCATTGCATGAGCATGAGAAAGTGTGTGTGGCCATGATATGAATATATGTGCTAATGTGCTAATGTGCTTAAGTCAGCAACTTCCTATGTTTATTGTTACCATATTGCTTATAGTGAAATGAAGAATGCAAGAAATGCTGATGAATCTGAATCATCTGAAGCAAGAATGACAAGGTTAGAAAGAACGGTTGAACTGTTAACTGAAGCCCTAAGGCAACAACAGAACCAACAGCCCCCACCTCCTCTAGTACAACCCGAACCGAATATTCACGATGATGTAATATCTTTGACACAGAAGTTCAACAAAATGAAACCACCATCATTCCAAGGAGGCCTTGAACCACTAAAGGCCGAAGCATGGGTTTTGGAAACTGAAAAGTTGTTTGAAGTGTTTCCGTGTTCTGAAGCACACAAGGTATTATTGGCTACCTTCACTTTACAAGAAGAGGCCAGACGATGGTGGATGCTTATCCGTGACACTAACAATGCTATGACTTGGGCTCAGTTTAAGGAAGCCTTCTTTGAGAAATATTTTTCCCAGTGTGTCCGAGACCGCAAAGTAACTGAATTTGAACAGTTGAAACAAGGTACCATGTCAGTAGCAGAATATCAATCTAAGTTCACTGAACTCGCTCGATATGCACCACACATGGTTGATATTGATTATAAAAAGGCCAGGAAGTTTGAGGACGGGCTTAATGTCGAGATACTCGATCGGATTAATGTTTTGAAACTACTCAAATATGTGGATGTCCTTGACCGAGTAATTATGGCCGAGGCAAATATCACTACATTGCAACAAACTAAGTCACCGGTAACTGAATGGCGGGGTAAGAGGCGAGGCTTCAATTTCAAAAAGGGCCAAAATAACTCATTGAATAAAAAGCAGAACACAGGGTCAACAAGCAGCTCTAATCAGGGAAATGGTTCCATACCACCCTGCTCCGAATGCGGCAAAAGGCATAAGGGGGTTTGCTACAAAATTTCTAGTGCTTGTTATAGGTGTGGCAAGGTGGGCCACATGGTTAAAGATTGCCCTTCCACGTCTCAAGGCAATAGTAAGGCTGCAACTAGTGCCGCAGTATCAGCTGTTACACTGAAACCCAATCCTAAAGCTACTAGAAAGGAGCCTTTACGGCAAGGCTGAGTGTTCGCACTTGTACCGGGAGACGTGCAGAACACCAAGACAGTTGTGTCAGGTATACTCTCAATTTGTGCCCAAAATGCTTATATTCTGATAGATTCGGGGTCTACACATTCGTTTGTCTTGCATGCTTTTTCACGAAAATTAAATAAACCACTGGAACCTATGAACTATTTGTTAGCTGTATCTTCACCTACTAGGGGATCCATGACTTGTGCTTATGTGTATCCTGCATCTAAGATTGTTATTGGGGATGCACTTTTGTATATTGATTTACCGCCTTTGAATATTGATCATTTCGATGTAATTTTGGGAATGGATTGGTTAACAAAATATCATGCTACCATAGATTGTGTAACGAAACAAGTTGTTTTCCGTTCACCTGGATTGCCTGAATTTGTATTTAACAGAGTTGGTGTAGTACCTCCCCCATATCTGATTTCGTCCATGAAAGCTTTCAAATTAATTAAAAAAGGGTGTAAAGGGTATTTATGTTGCATATTGACTGTATCTGCTGATACTAAAGCTAATGTGGACAATATTCCTATAGTCAGAGAATTCCCAGATGTTTTTCTAGATGACTGGCCAGGGGATTTGATTGATAAGGAGATTGAGTTCACTATTGAAGTATTACCGGGTACACAGCTAGTTTCCAAAGCTCCGTACAAAATGGCACCTATCGAATTGAAAGAATTGAAAATTCAACTGCAAGAATTGTTGGATAAGAAGTTCATTAGGCCTAGTACTTCACCGTGGGGCGCGCTAGTTTTATTTGTGAAAAAGAAACACGGCTCGCTAAGACTCTGCGTTGACTACCGTGAATTGAATAAGGTAACAGTGAAAAACAAATATCCATTGCCTCTATTGATGACTTATTTGACCAGTTGTAAGGTGCTCAGGTTTTCTCTAAAATTGACCTTAGATCCGGATATCACTAGTTGAAAGTCAAAACAAAGAACATTGAAAAGACTGCCTTCTGAACGAGGTACGAACATTATGAATTTCTTGTTATGCCTTTCGGAGTTACTAATGAGCCTACTGCATTTATGGACCTTATGAACAGAATTTTCAAACCATTCCTTAATGAATTTGTG
Source organism: Camellia lanceoleosa (assembly GCA_025200525.1). Lineage (NCBI taxonomy): Eukaryota > Viridiplantae > Streptophyta > Magnoliopsida > Ericales > Theaceae > Camellia > Camellia lanceoleosa. The sequence goes on along the minus strand of CM045764.1, from coordinate 146,276,350 downwards.
GTTGTTTTTATAGATGACATTTTGATTTATTCCAAGAGTAAGGAAGAATATGAATGTCATTTGAGAATTGCTTTACAGACCACAAGAGAACAAAAATTGTATGCAAAACTAACAAAGTGTGAATTTTGGCTTGATAATGTTATGTTTTTGGGGGATGTGATTAGTAAGGATGGCATCTCAGTTGACCCACAGAAGGTCGAAGCAATGGTGAATTGGCCCAGACCGACTAATGTTACCGAAGTTCGAAGTTTCTTGAGCTGAGCTGGGTATTACAGAAGGTTTGTGAAAGATTTCTCCAAAATCGCTCTACCATTGACTCAATTGACTCAAAAGGGAATATCATTTGACTGGACTGATCAGAGAGAATCAGCTTTCCAAGGGTTAAAGACTCGATTTGTGACTGCACCGATTCTTACCCTACCTTAAGGTACGGATGGATTTACTATTTTTAGTGATATTTCTTATAAGGGCTTGGGATGTGTATTAATGCAGAATGGTAAAGTTATTGCATATGCTTCCCGTCAATTGAGGCCACGTGAAAAGAATTACCTAACTCATGATTTAGAACTTGCCGCAGTGGTATTTGCATTGAAAATTTGGTGCTACTACCTATATGGGGCAACCTGTGAAGTGTCCACAGATCACAAGAATTTGAAATATTTCTTTACATAGAAAGAGTTGAACATGAGGCAGTGGAGATGGTTAGAACTGATAAAAGACTATGACTTGTAAATTTTGTACATCCAGGGAAGGCTAACACCATTGTTGATGCACTTAGTCTGAAATCAATCAGGAATTTGGCTTGTTTACTCACTGGACAGAAAGAACTGCTATGTGATCTTGAGAAATTTGAAGTTGAGATTGTTTTGCGAGAACAAGATGGAACATTGGCTGCTATTTCTGCTCAACCAGCACTCATTGAAGAGATTAAAGAGAAATAACACCAAGATGACTTTTTGACAAAGATCATTGATGAGCGGGAATCCAAACCAAGGCCGGACTTTAAATTTGAAAACAATGTATTGAAATTTCAAGGAAGGTTGTGTGTACCAAATGATTCTGAATTGAAAAGGCGAATTTTGCAGGAAGGCCATAATTCAAAACTTTCCATCCATCCAGGAAATACAAAAATGTACCAAGACTTGAAACTTAATTTCTGGTGGTCGGGAATGAAGAAAGAGATTGCTGAGTTTGTATCGAAATGTTTATATTGCCAACAAGTCAAAGCTGAACATCAACGACCCGCAGGCTTACTTCAGCCCTTACCAATGCCGAAGTGGAAATGGAAACATATTACTATGGACTTCATTGTCGGATTACCTCGCTCCAGTAAATGTATGGATTCAATTTGGGTTATTGTTGATCGATTGACTAAATTTGCTCACTTCTTACCTGTCAAAACAATTTATAATGCGGACAAATTGGCTACAATTTATATTGATGAGATTATCAGATTGCATGGAGTGCCTGTGTCCATTGTTTCTGATAGGGACTCGAAGTTTACATCGAGATTTTGACAAAGTCTGCAAACGGCATTGGGTACCGAATTGAGACTGAGTAGTGCATACCATTCTCAGATAGATGGCCAATCAGAAAGAACCATCCAGACTCTGGAAGATTTACTGCGTATGTGTGTTCTGGATTTCCAAGGAAATTAGGAAAGTCATTTACCTTTAGCTAAATTCGCCTACAACAATAGTTTTCACTTGAGCATTGGCATGGCGCCTTTCGAGGCTTTATATGGCAGAAAAAGCTGATCTCTTATTTGCTAGGCAGAAGTTGGAGATGGGCCTTTGCTTGGGCTCAAGATTGTACACGAAACCATAGAAAATGTGAAACTGATTCAACAAAGATTGAAAACCGCACAAAGCTGACAGAAAAGTTATGCGGATGTCCGAAGGCGAGACAAGGAATATGAAGTGGGTGATCATGATTTTGTTAAAGTGACACCAATGAAAGGACAGACTCGTTTTGGGGCTAAGGGTAAACTAGCACCGAGATATGTTAGGCCGTATGCATTCATTGAAAAGATTAATCCAGTGGCGTACCAAGTAGCGCTTCCTCCTGAAATGGAGCATATGCATAATGTCTTCCATATTTCAATGTTGAGGGATTATCTTCGGGATCCCTTCCATGTTATTGAGCCTACCCGTGTGGTACTGAGCGATGACTACACTTACGAAGAACGGCCTATCCAGATTGTAAACCGACGAATCAAGAAGTTGAGAAATAAAGAAATCCCGTTAGTGAAAGTGGATTGGCAAAACCATGGTGGCGTTTATGCCACTTGGGAAATGGAAGACGATATGATGAAAAGATATCCTGAATTGTTTCCCCTGAATCTAGTGTTCTTCCAAAACGAAGGTAATCCGAGTTTGGAGGACCAAACTCTTTTAAGAGGGAAAAACTGTGACAACCCTCACCTCTGATTAGTGTTAAATTGTGATTGAGCATGATAAGTAATTGATTAGAATGAAATCCTAATCTGTTTGCGTGAGTGTGTTGCTTTAATTGCATTCTATCTGTTGGTCGTAGAATGACCTGTTTATGTTTTAATTTCGAATTGCAAATTAAAGGCCTTATCGGCGACCGAATCAGAAATTGATTAGTGTTATATGCTAATTAGGATTTATGTGATTTTATGGTAGGTTTAATTAAAATCCAATTTGGAATGATTAAATTAGATTAAACAATGCCAAATTAATTGAACCTAGGCTAATTACATCATTGCCATTGAGTGGATTAATGCTAGGCCATTTATTTAATCTTGATTCATATATGTTGGCACTATCATCTCATCCATCTTCTAGACCAAAACCGAATGAGAGAGGGAGAGTAGGAGGAAAGAATTGATTAAACTAGAATTGGCTTGGAAATTAGAAGAATTAAAGGAGAATTTGCAAAATTGAGCTAGCACACTTGGAATTCAAGACCTAAGGTAGGAAATTCACCCTCTTGAACATGAATTTAAGTTGTTTCTTGCATACTTCATGGAAATATTGGAGATTAGAGTCAAGTTATAGCCTAAAGAGTTGAATTGAGAAGTAATGTGTGCATGCATGTCCATATCATTGAGTTTTGAGATCATTTACATGAGAATTTACACATGCATGTCCATATTTTGGTTGTAGTCCATGAATTCACCATGTTCTAGAGTTCAATCTTGTATTTGCCATGTTTTGGAGCATTGGAATTCATAAGAACTCATGCATGTTATGTTTTTACATAGTTCTTGAAAGTTTCATTGAAATTGTGTTCAATTGTCTCACCTTTGGGCTTGATTTTACAAAAATGATCTTCAAAACATGTTGTAGTATTAGTTTTCAAGTGTTTCCCAGAAAATTGGCCCAAAAGGTTGAGTTTTGATAAGTTTAATTCTTAGTTTGAGCTTTGGAGGCAAATCTGGAAAACCCAGATTTTGGCTTCCTCGCTCGAGCGAGTAGTTTTGTTTTCTGAATTTCGCTCGAGCGACAGAATGCTGGCTCGAGCGTGGATTGCAAGCTCTTAGGTTTTTTGTGGACGTAGAAGCACGCTCGAGCGACGAGACCTGCGCTCGAGCGAAGGACTGTGTCTCACACTCGAGCGAGCATCGAGTGAGTATCGAGCAGAGAATTTCAACAACTAGTACTTTTTGCATTTTTACAGACTGCTCGAGCGAGGGAGTCTACGGTCAAGCGACCCCTCTGTTTTGGTAAGCTCGCTCGAGCGAAGAAAGCCACGCTCGAGCGAGACCTCTGTTTTCAGCAAATTTTGAAAAGTGCTTTAAAGTACATTTTTGCATCCTCATTCCATCCTAGGCATTCCTAGGCCAAGTTTAAGGCATCTTAATGAGGATAATGTTATAGAACCACACCAAGTCAAGTTAAGGGGCTAAGTTATTAATCCCAGTGTGTAACTTAGTGTGTGTGTTCGTTTTGCAACTGTGTAGGATCGGTACCCGAGGACGCTGACTAGCCTGTCTGTAGCCCAGTACTCTGTGAGTAACAATTTTGTAAAGATACATTCAATTATAATTATTTCTGAACGATTGATTATACTACTTTCTGAAATGGCATTGTTTACTGAATAAATGTTTGTCCTATTTGTAAACCATACTCGTGGCATCCATAGCAACTCATCGCCATCAGTCAGCATTACTATCTATTACAGAGATCTCTGTCAGTTCCAATGTTTAGAACTACTATCGCATCGTTTTGATGGCGAATCGATCGTTTCGGGTCTATTAAGACCTCTGCATCGCTTTTGCTATTGGACGTACCACGTATGACTGTTATGATTTCTAAATGACTGATATGGCATGAGATATGAGCCACTGATTGAATAACTGATTTACTGATGCAAATGACTGTTTTAGTTAAAGAAAGGACATTCATTCTTAACCCCTTTACGCATTTGTTATTCATTGGGCTTTAGCTCACTGTTTATATTTATATGTGGATGTCCAGGCACCGGACTGAAGCTAGGAGCGTCAAGTTCAGCTCTCGTTTTGTCGAGCCAACCATTGTGCCTCACTTTGAGGTTCCGAGTTCGTAAAAGCTAAGGCTGTTTTGGGGTGTTTCAGATTCACCTTTTTGTCTATGTTTTGTATTGATTGAATAACACTCGACTGTACAGTTATGGTGAAGGGATTTGGTCTTTAACCTGGATATTGTGTATATGATGTATGTGTGTATGTTTTGGTTATGAATGTGGCTTGTTCATATAAGTCTTTTTGCATTCAGATCTTCACAGCTCATTGAACATCCTTTTATTCGCTTGGCTTCCGCCCTTACTCAGACATCACACATCATAAGTAGGCTTTTGGTAATCACGGATTACTGGCCGGTTGCGATGCTAAACCCATAGGGGCGGGTTTGGGTCGTGACAGTTATGAATCTTGGTTGTATGTGTCTTGAAGTTGTCAAGAAGGATATGAAATGAATTAGGAATTGGATCATGGTTTGGGGCAATTGGTCTTAAATTACCTATATTCTCATGTTATGTAATGTTTTTCCATCTGTTTGTACCAAAAACACGAGCTTTGGACCTTTGAACATCAAGTTTGAGCTTCAAACAGAATTCTGGAAAACCCAGAATTCGACCTATCCGCTCGAGCGAGGAAATTCTCAATCGAGCGTAAAAATCAAGCTCCCAGAAGTTTTACAGTAAATTGCACGGTGGCTCGAACGGCAAACCTTGCGCTCGAGCGGATCCTGTTTTGCAAGACTTCTTGCTCGAACGCTAGAAGTCTCGCTCGAGTGTAAAATTCATGTAACCACTATTTTTACAAAACTTTGCAGTCCGCTCGAGCCACCAAAGTTGCGCTCTAGCGAAGAACCCTGTTTCAGAAATTTTGAAAAGTTATTTTGTGTTTTGTTTTCCGTTCTCTTTTACTTCTAAACACTCTTAGGCATACATTGAGCATTGTAAATGAACTAAAAGGATAAGAAAGAAGCCTAAGAGAAATAAATAACTTAAGAACGGATTGAATTGCTTGTGACCCAATGTGCTATGAAATGTGTAGGGTCAAGCGCAAGGACAAATCTACCGATTGAACATTGTGAGTAATATCTTAATAAGAATGTGTTGAAGTACGCTACTTTCCAAATGGTCACTTTTGTATGGGTTCTATGGATTTGTCAATTTGAATCGAGTATTCGTTGTGCCAATGATTGAATAAGACAGTTGGAATATGATTATGATTATGATATGCTTATGATCTCAAGTATGAAATGCGCATAAATACGAATAATTGGGCCAAAGGCCGTTTGACTCGAATGATTGGGCCAAAGGTCGTTTGCTACGAATAATTGGGTCATAAGTCGTTTGATACGAATGATTGAGCCAAAGGCCGTTTGACATGAATGATTAGGCCAAAGACTGTTTGATAATAAGGAATTGGGCCCGAGGCCGTTTGATATGCTTGGGCCTGAGGCCGTTTGATGTATTAGATAGAAACACGAAAGGGCCTAAGGTCGTCCACTATGTCTATTACGAATTTCATTCATGTAACTTCTTTATTTTGATATTATTCACTGGGTTTTAGCTCATTCTTATTTATATGTATGTAGGTGAGCAAAGAGATGTCCAAACCCAACCTTAGTGAAGAAAATGAGAGGAAGTCAAGTCTTGTGGACTCAGCTTGAATGTCTCACACACGAGACTTTGTTTTTGTTCTTTTGTTTACCCTTTTTGCTATCTTGATGAATACATTGGATCACCCATGTACATAAGCTTTTTGTTTGGCTGACTGCATATCTAAAAGTTCCTGGATATATAAGATATTAACTCTATTTATATGTGTGAGTTATTATGGATTGCTTATGAAATGTTTTACTTTACCATATAAGCACTGTTCATTGGATAAAATTCTTAAGTTTGCTTCCTTTTTGGCCCTTTGCTTTATTGAAAATATGCTTGATCAAATTTGAAGCCATAGGTAATTCCTTGATTACTGGCTGGTTATGACCTTAATCCATATAAGCGGGTTTGAGTCATAACAGTTTGAGTCTAACAAAATAAATTTAGAGTTTTTAGTTTTGTTAATCTAAATTTAAATTTATTTATTTATTTTTAATATAAATTATTTGTCTATTTTTTATTAAGTAAAATTATCAAAAAAAGTATTTTAGTCATTAAGCTTATGGTAGGTGTACTGAAAACGTCTGAAATACTTATTCTATTAAATTTAATGAATAAACTATATAAAATGGATAGTAAATTGATTTCTAAATAGAGGGCCAAAATTAAACTTATATTTTATTATAATTCCAAAAAGAACTAAAGAAATGACATATCATGACCCAAAATGCCAGATAAATAGCATGACACAAAATGAAACAATGGAGGCCAGAGAAATAACTTATCGTAAAGAGTGTTAGCATAGTCCCAAATATATTTGGAAAAATTTTAAAAAGAAAACAAAAAATGTAACTTACCACATTAGCAGCATTACCCAAATTGGTACAGGTTCGAACAACCATTAAGGGGTTAGAAAACAAGTTGAGCCATGCCTTGTAGCTGTTGCAAAGAGTTACCAATGAATGCGAAAATAACTTGGATTATCATAGGAGAAGTGTGAGTCGCCCTAGGATGTCACAAGACAAGCGAGTCACTACTAATGGTCAAGCAGTCGCGAAAGTGGTAGTGGCAATATTTGGTGGTGTTGAGCAACGCAGAAGAATGGTTCAGAGTAATGGGGTAAAATAGTCAATTAACCCATAGTTCTAAAGAATTCATTTTTGAATATCACCTCCCTTAAACCACTATTAATTCCCTTATCTAAGACTTTTCATAGTCTTCAGAATTATAACACTATGTTTGGGAACTTAGGAGAGAAAAGAAAAGAAAGAATTACTTAAGTTATAAGGGAAAAGAAAAAAAGAACAAGAAATGATTGTGATTTCTCTTCTTCTTGTTTGGATAAGTAAGAAATAAAAGAAAATAAATGATTGTGATTTCTCTCCTTCTTGTTTGATTAGATTTCATGAGAAAAAAAAAAGAAAAAGAAATTATTTTATGTTATATTACCAAAAAACCTTTTTATATTTTCAATCATTTTATTTCTTTTATTTTTATAGGGACAAATTTGGTATTATAAAAGTATAAGAGTTTATTGGTTTTTTTTCTCTCTCAATCTCTTCACTTTTGGAAAGATTGAAAATGAGGATTATAAAAGAAATTAGTTTCTCCTAATTTCTCTCCACTTAAGTTATCCTAACAAATAAAAAAAAAAAATATTTTTCTATTTATTTTCATTTCTCTCCAAATCACTCAATCTGAATATAACATAAATCTTAAGATCTATTTTAAAAACAAACATGATAATTATTATTTCCACCTCACTATTAATTCAACCCTCACACTTACCTCTCAAAACAAACCAGCCCCCGTATACGACTCATCACTCACCGGCCCTCGTATACAACTCATCACTCATTCTCACTCTCAGCCGTTTCAGTCCTCTCATCTCTCTCTTTGCTCAAAACACAAAAACCTCTCATCATATATATATATATATATATCTATAGATTTCACATTCGTCTCCACTTCCTCTCCGACAGTTGCTGCTGCTGCTGCCAATTCAACGGCGGTTTCCGGCTCTTCTGTCACAGCCTTCGAAGATCACCGACGCCGCTAAAGGCCTAAAGAAGAAATCTGAAGCTCACCTACGACTCTCCGCACCACGGCCGCCATCCACAGCAATGTGGTTTTTTGCTTCTGCTTCTCCCTCACACACACACCAAACGAGGTCGGCGATCTCTTCATCCGCCACCGTCGAAGCCAGATCTAACGTCGCACCTTCTCTTCCTCCATTTTTGACGACTAATCAGAGATTTTCAGTCGGATCACGAAGCGCATAGTGGAACTTTGGATATATAAATACATGGACTTTTCTTAAGTGTGCAACTTACACTTTACATTTACGCCTTTTTTGTTTGCTGTCCTATTTCATGTTTATATCTTTCACTTATGCCTTTTGTGTTGGTTGCATATGGTGTGCAACCTTAAGGGGTTGCACACCATAACAGGACCCTAAATACATATACGTGTGTGTTAGCGATCTCAGTCCCCAGATCTTGCCGTCGCCGATCTCTCTCTTCAGAGGAGGAAATCCGAAAGGCTTATTATATCAAGATCTTATATTTGTTTGATTGTTGAAACTCCAATCTTAAATCTTATTTCATTGATGTTTGTAAGGTGTTGAGAAGGAGATCTGGAAATCTGGTTCTATACTACATATATATGTGTGTATATATATTTCTCTATTTACATGTGTATCAGTTGCATGTGAATTATATATAGACCTGTTTCAAAGTGTTGTCTGTGTTTGTTGATTGTTGATTTTGATGTTATTTTATGTTTGGTTCCCAAGAGAATGAGGGAATAGTTGAGAAATTGATCATTTGAACATCAAAGCAACAGTGAGGATAAGATTATATTTGGTTTTTTTGTTATGTTTATGTGTTTTTCTTAGCAACCAAACATGCAGGGTTATCAATTCTGTGTTTTTCTTGTTATGTTTCTGTGCCTATTGTACAAGTTTTTATTTATTATTTATATTTTTTTGTTGTTTTTGATCTTGAGGAGAGAGATGTTGAATTTGAATAGATAGATTTTCAAAACATAGAGATTTGTTGTTGTTGCTCTTGTTGAATTTGGGAAGAAAGTGTATGTATGTATATTCGTGTGTATATGTATGAGACATATTTGGGAAAAAAATTGATAACATTTAGACAGATCTAGGAAAAAATTGAACAAATAAGAAAATAAACTGACATAATTTCAACATATAGGAATTGTAGCAGATACTGATAGATATAATTCAGGGAAAAAATTGAGTAGATAAATAAACAGATAAGGAAAAAAATTTGAATAGATAGATATAAATTTGAACAATTAAATAGAATTTAGAAAAAAATATTTGAATAGATAGACAAAACATTTGAACAAATAGAAGAAAAATTTGAATATAAATAGATATAAATTTGACAAATAGTCAACGAAAAGTCAAACAGATAAAAAAAAAGTCAAAAGGTAAAATTGAAAACAAAATATCCTTTAGGACTTCTCACTAAATTATTTTACAAAATGTGGACTTTTCACCAATATTCACTTGACTTAATGCTTTATACCCTTCCTAGATTAGATTTATCACCAATTTTCTCATTATTGAAATTATAAAATATCTATAAAAAATATTTAAAATTAATAAATATATAAGAATACGAATATGTATTAAATTTTCATATTTTTTATATTTTTAATATTTAGTGAATTTTTTAAAGATCTTTTTTTACAAATATTATATTTTTAATTGTATTTATATTAAGTGTATTTAAAATATTAAAAAAAATTACTAAAAATAAAAAAATACAAAAAATAAAAAATTCATTTAAAAAAAAATTGAATTGAGGAAATTGAAACATTGGGGTCCGTTTGGTTTAGTTTTAAAATTATAATTTGAGTATAGAGTTATGTTTTGAGTTTTTGAGTATCATGATTTGAAAAGAGAAAATTTGTTTGGTTATGAGTTTTGAAAATAATCTTGGAATGGTTTGTAATTTTTTTTTTTTTTTTTTTGATTAAGAGCATCTCTAATGATTTGTTATTAGAGATGCTAAAACCATTTTATAGTAGGTGTGGGCTAAAAGTGTTCTCTAATAGTTTGTTTTGGCAACTACTATCTTTGGCAAATGCCAAAGCTTGTGTCAAATATGGCACAAGCTTTGATAGTTGCCAAGTCACCAAAACCAATCGTTTCCTCTTTTCCTCCATCCCTTTCTCATCATCTTTCCAAGCAAAAAGTTTCAAAACAGAAGCAAAATCCACTTGAAAATAAATAAATTCTAAAGCTTCTTTTTTTTTTTTTTTTTTTTTTCCAGAATCAATAATAAATCCATTTGAAGCCCCCTCCAAAAAAAAAAAAAAATGAATTTCAAGAATTTCAAACAATATGAATGAATCAATTTCAGCAATTTCAAGCAATGAATTTCAATTTTTTTCCCCCGAATTTTAGCAAGATAATATCATAAAAAATACCTACAATTTGAAGAGGAATTTGGCTTCATTTGCTTCATCTTCATGTTTGGATCATCTTCATTATGGCTTCGACTTGATCTTCTTCGTCTTCTTTGGATGGTTTTCATCAGGGTTTTGGGTTTGGATCATTTTTTATAGAGAGGGATTGTTGGAGAAGAGATTAAGAACAGAGGGAGAGATAGATCGAAAAGGGAGAGAGGATCATTTTAGTTAGGTTTAGGGTTTTAATCGTTGGAGAAGAGAGTTTAGAACGGATAAGGAGAGAGAGAGAGAGAGAGAGAGAGAGAGAGAGAGAGAGATCGAAGAGGAAGATGCTGAGAAGAAAGTGAGAGATAGGGGTTATGGTGGAGAAGAGGGTCGGAGAAGAGAGAAGGAAATTTGGGTTTGAGGGTTGGAGATCGGCGGTCGGTGTGGTAGTGGTTTTGTTAGTTGTGGTGGTGGTGGTTCCTGTGGTTGTAGTGGTGGTTGTAGTGATAAAGAAGGTGAGAAACAGAGAAAGAGAGTGAGTGAGGAAAAATGGAGATGGTGAGAAAGAGAGAGAGAGAGAGAGAGAGAGAGAGAGAGAGAGATGAATATTGGTTCTAGAATGAAGATAGACAGAAAGATAGATAGAGAGAGAGAGCAGACTTGGGAGATGAAGTGGGTAGATTGGTCCAGAGGATAGTGTTGTGCCGTTGGATTATTTGAGTAACGACTCTTTTTTTTCCTCTCTCAAAAGTTTGAAACGACTCTTTTTAATGGCTACAAATTAAATGGAAAAAAAAGTCATATTTTTACTCCCTATAAATATAAACAACCAATCACAAATTGAATTCACAACTTTGAATTCACAAAATATTTTTCTTGTTTGTTTTTTTATAGAATCAATATGGAATATTCATCAAAAATAAAGAGAGGAAAATCATTCACCACTCAAGAAAATGTGACAATTTGTAGAGCTTGGTGTCACATTACTGAAGACCCAATTGTTGGTAATTAGCAATCGCATGCTAATTTTTAAGCAAGAATTTTTGAAAATTATTGCTCACTTTAGAGTGATCAATCAAGAATATAAGTATCTATCTCATCTCGATGGAGTGTAATCATGAAATGTTGTAACAAATTTTGTGAGTGTTTAGCGCAAGTCGAAAATCTACACTCAAGTGGGATGTCTCAAGTTGATATAGTAAAATTTCATTTTCATTTATTATGTTAGTTTTTTATTTTGTCTCATCTAAAAATTAACTAATTAATTAATTTAATATTTTATCGATACAAATGCTTCAAGCAAAACTTTTATATCATCAAGATGAAAACAAACATTTTGCTTTTGAACATTGTTGGCCAATCTTGCAAAACAATATCAGGTGGCAATATGTAACTTCTACGAACACAATGAAGTTAAGGATACATGCACCGTTTTTTCCTAATTCAACCCCCAAATATGGATAACTGCATTTCTCTTAAAGATGACAACAGTCCAAGTCTAGGTAACAATTCAATTATTGGTAATAATCCAATCGGTGTCTCTACAGGGGATAAAAGGTCTATGGGTAGGAAATCTACAAAAGAATTACTTTGGAAAAGTCAAGCTGTTGAAGTTGAAGTAAACCAATTTAACAATTTGTTAGAGACATTTAATCAACACCTTGTTGAGAAGAAAATGAAAAAAATTGAAAGAGAATAAAAAAGAGTTTAAGCATTGCAAGAGATGAAAGAGCTTGAGATCAAAAAGGAAAAACATTTATAGGAGACGAGAGAACTTGAGATCAAAAAAGAAGAACATTTGATAAGGACTACGGACATTTCTCATTTGGACCCTTAGACGAAAGCGTATTACATAATGCACAAAAATGAGATTTTCGCTAAATGGTTCGCACATGTTAACAACCCAAATTACAATTTTCCCTTGCTTCTTGATGAATAATAATGAGAGAATGTATTTTTTAATTTTGTAATGTCATTTATTTGTCAATGTAATTTTAAGTATTTTTTATGTTCCAATGTAATTTTGTTTTTGCAATGCAATGTTGATTATTTTTTGATATAATTTTAATTTTTCAATGTTATTATAAAAAAATACATATATTATTGAAATGAATGTAATAAAGTTGCAAATGAAGATAATTTTATTAAAATAAAAAACTTTACATGACATTAAGTGTCATTAAAAAGATAAAATAAAAACTTAATCTAATTCTCCAGTAGATCTAATCTTCTAGCAATTCAACATAAATTCAGCATACTTTAGATTTGGATCGCGTGACACTTGACATGGGGTATTAGTGGTATCAGTTTGCAGTAGTGCTGCACTGCATTCATTTTCTGGACTATTACGCTTGTCTTCAATGATCATATTGTGCAAAATAAAGCACGTTTTCATGATGTAGTATAGATCCTCATCACTCCAACCTCTCGTCGGAACTCTAACAAAATTAAAACGTGCTTGGAGCACTCCAAATGCCCTTTCGACATCCTTCCGACATTTCTTATGCATCATCGCAAATAGTTGTCTCTTTAAATCTTGAGATTAATGTATTGTTTTCACAATCGTTGCCCAACGAGGATAGATACCATTAGCAAGATAATATCCCATGGTGTACGCGTGATTATTGATGGTATAGTTAGCAGCAAGGGCACACCCTTTAGTTAATTCATAAAATAAAGGCAACCTGTTAAGAACAGTAATATAATTTAGAGAGCCAGGCATGCCAAAGAAAGAATGCCAAATCCACAAGTCGTAGGAGGCGACTGTCTCGAGTACAACTGTTAGTTTGTGGTAATGTCTAGTGTAAACACCAGCTTGGGCAGTTGGACATTTATCCCAACGCCAGTGTATACAATTCGAACTCCCTAACATTCTAGAAAACCTGTGTTGCTCTCCCTCTTGCAATAATATGGCGACATCTGCCTTATTTGGAGATCTTAAGTAAATGCTTTCATAGATAGTAATAATCGTTCTGGTAAAGAAATTCAAGGTGACAATTACAGTAGTTTCGCCGATTCTGATGAACTCATCTATAGCATTAGCAAGTACGCTGTATTACAGGATTTGAAGTGCGGCAGTCATCTTCTGTACACCGGATAATCCAAGAGCACTAGTGGCATCATGGGTTTGGATGAAGTACTCATTGACTTGTTGAATATCATGTAAGATACTAAGAAATAATGACCACCTCATTTGAAAACATCTTCGGAAGTATTCTTTTGGGTAGACAGGATTATCTGCAAAGTAATTTTTATAAATTTGTTCGTTGCTTTTGACCCTCTCACGATTAATGTGTCGACAACCACTTGTGGAACCAACATGTCTGGTTGGTTAGTTTAGGATTAATGCTTGTATTATTTATTGTTGCATTGTTAACTGATGCATCATTAAATGATGGAAATTTATCAAAATCTCCATTGAAGACGGCTTTAGTGAAATTGTTTATTGTAGGTGGGTGGGTGAATATGAAAATTATAGAAAATCTTGTGAGTGGGTACAGAGAATTTAAAAGATATGAAAATTGTGGATAGGTGAACATGAAAATTGTAGAAAACCTTATGTTATAATTTATAGAGAAAATTGTGAGTGGGCGAATGATGGATAATTGTTGGTGGATGGTTGTTGATAAGTGAATGGTGGATGAATAATGGATAGTTGTTGGATAGGTGGTTGTTGGTGAATGAATGTTGGGTGAATGATGGATGATTGTTGGTGGGTGGTTGTTGGTGAATGAATGCTGGGTAAATAATGAATGGTTGTTGGTGGGTAGTTGGTGATTGTTTATTTTTTAATGTAGTTAATAATTTTTATTTTTTTATTTTTTATGGTGGTACGTTTTTTGGTGGGGTGAATTATATTTAATTTTTTTTAAAATTTTTCAATTTTTTAAATATTTGTCTGGTCGGGTATAATGCAAATATATAATTTTTTTTAGAAACAACTGAAAAAAATTCACAAAAGACAAAAAAAAAAAAAAAAAAAAAAATCTATATCCAAACAATACCTACAAACTTGGAGAGAAAGTTGATTGCGATTTGCCAAAACAGCATGTGACTATTGGAACACCATTGCTATAATTTGACAATTTACTACTATTCATTGCCAAATTATAGCAATGGTGTTATTATAAAAAAATACCATTGGAGATGCTCTGATTGATGTATATAATATGAGAGAACTAGTGTATGCTTGTACCTAAAGGTATGGTGTGAATAAAAATAAGTGAACAAAAAGGAGAAAATAAAAAATAAAACAAATGGAGAGAAAAATAAAAATGAGAGAAAATAAAATAATAAAAAGAAAAGAGGAAGGAATGTGGGATCATAGCATGCAGTTAATAATGTTTAATTATTATTTTTTATAGTGGTATGTGTTTTGGTGAGGTGAATTATATTTATTTATTTTAATTTTTCAATTTTTTTTTATATTTTATATTTGTCTGGTCGGGAATAATGTAAATATGTAATTTTTTTTTGAAACAGTTAAAAAAAAGTCTCAAAAGACAAAAAAAAAAAAAAAAAAATCTATATCCAAATAGCATTTACAAAGTTCACTACAAGAAATTTCACTTTTGGTGACTAAATTTTTAGTTGCCAAAAGTACGATTTTAGTCGCCGAAAATTTTGCCCGACTAAATATTTTGGTCGTTAGATTAGTCGCGAGAAGGTTGTTGACTAAAAAATATTTAGTCACCAAAAGTCCTACAAATGGCTACTAATATTTTTAGTTGCCAAAAATATTATTTTCCGCCACTAAAACTTTGGTCACCAAAACTTGAAGTATCTACGGTGAGAGGGTAATTTATATAAAAATTGGGCCGAGCTGGGTATATTGGGCCAAGCTAAGTAGTGGGTCGTTTTTGGGCCGCACTACGAAGGGCTGAGTAAAAAGACCATATAAGTTACTCCGGTCTGAAGAAGTAGTCTTGGAGTTAGACCGGTCGCAACTGTGGTATCTAGTCCGGTCAGATATGGCTTATTTCTACTTCGGTTAAGGGATGTTTTGAGGAATTCGGTCTTCAGTAATTAGTTTGGCTCCACTCTTATGGATAGCTCGGTCTTAGCATGGAAAGCCGAGATAAGGGAAAGGGAGGTATGGGCCGAGCCATAGTGGAGAGCCGGTCTAAGCATAGCTCGGTTTAAGATCATAGGTGCCTTGCTTACTTCGGTCGTAAGGTAGTTCGGCTGTGGTAAAAACCATCTCACTTGGTTTAAGCAGTGAGGGGGGTGTTGAGAGAAGCATTATCTCTCAGGAGTATGAGTCCTCGGAGGACTCTGCATGGAGGAGTAAGAGTCCTACTAGGATTGTGCCACACGAAACTTATAAAAGCTCACCAATATCACCTTTGGAGAGGTAACACAACTTTGTTTTCTAAATACACAGAGCCTTTGTCTATTTGTCAAGCTTACTGACTTAGGCATCGGAGAGGTTTCCGGCACCCACCCGCCGGCTAGCTCACGTTTGTATTTTCAGGTGATAAAGCGACGTCGTACGGAGAAACGCAGACTTGATCAACAGGATTATACAAGAAGGTATAATTCTTTCCCGTAGAATTGGCGCCGTCTGTGGGAATTCAGACAAGAACAACCTCTTGATCAAGCTTTTTCTCTCAAACATCAATGGCGAACAACGAAGAGTTACCTCAGTCCGCCATCGACGGACAAACTCCGGATGAGGGTGCAAGGCGCAAAGGCCTACCCTTGGTCACTCCCATGGCAGACCTGGAGCCACAGAGACAGAATTCCAGGAGGGATGCGAAGGGACGAAGGCAGAATAACAGCCCTCATCCCTCTCTTTCGCAAAGCCCAGAAAGACAAAGGCGCAGGATTGATCCTCAAACTCTGGAGGATCGCGTCAGACAACAAGACGAATTGATCGTAAGATGGTGGCGGACATGGAGTCTCTAAAGCGCCAGGTAAAAGGAAAAGAAGTGACAACAGGAGAGGGGCACAATAACAAGACGCCTCCTCGCCACTCAGAGGGTCGTAGTAGGAATTCTACACCCTCTCAAGCAGAAAACAGAAACCTCAGGACAGGCGACACGCAATCCAGATCTTCCAGGACTCGTCACTCCAGGTTTGAGAGGACGAGGTCTGAGAGGTCATACACTGAGGGAAGCACATATTGGCCCTCACATACACACCAGACAAGGTCTAGATAGATGGAATTATCCAGATCGTCCGACCTATGATCCGTGCTAGAAGAGAAGGCACGATGGAAGGAGGACGCTGTAGCGCCTTGATCCACACAGGTTCTTGCCTTACGTTATTCTCTGACGCATGAAAGCGTCGAGGTTGGAATGCCAATACGCTACCGATACGAACCAACGGACAAGGCATTGGCGAGGCTGCAGACCTCACCATTCGTCCCAAAGAATAGAAAATGTGCCCTTCCACAAGCTTCCTCTGACCCAAATTCACAACGATGAGGGAAGACGGACCCTACTCGACTTGAGCCACTTTCGCCAAGTCATGGTCAGATAATCGGAACGAGGCCTTAATGCGCATCCTATTCCCTTCAATCCTTGGCGACCTTTGGCTTGACTTGGTTTGAAAAGCTTCAGAGGGCAAGATAGCCTCGGGCACAATCGGCGAGGCGTTTGTAACACGATCTTAACAAACACGAAAACCCCGTGGAGATCGACTGCCATTACTCCATCGACATGGGCGATAAGGAGACCCCGAGGTCATACAACAATGCATCGGGAGACATTCAAGCAAATTGGGGATCGCCTAACTAATCTCGCCATTGCGCAATATAAAGAGGCCTTCCAATGGGAAGCGGTGAGGACTCTATCACCATGACACCACCTCACCATGGAGGCCCCGATGGAAAGAGTGCATCAAAGACATCAGGTGGAAGAGGATGGTGCTCGTGTTAAGGCAAAGTCTGCACAACCACAAAGACAGAGAAGAAGACCTCAGCAAAGGTCAATACGGTAGATCGCCAAAACCGAAACGGACGAGGCAGGTGAGACAACGGCGAGGACCAGGACAAGAGATGGTTGAGAGTCCGCACTGCCATAACGACGGTATTCAAGAAACCAATCTACCGTATACTTAGTGAGATTCGAGACGAGCCTTTTGTCAAGTGGCCAGCCAAGCTAGGCGAGGCCCAGAAGGACTATGATGACAGATCCAGGTGCACCTTCCCAAAGAAAAGGGGCATCGCACTGAGAATTGCACGCCGTTAAGGCAGCATCTGGAAGAGTTGGTGGCAGCAGGTCACCTGGACAAATACATAGAGGGAGGGCACGGCCAAATTTCAGACCATAACAACCCCAACGGGATGCCAATCGACGCTCCGCCTCAAGGCATCATCAACGTAATACATGGAGTCTTTGAACCTGAGCGTGTATGCGAGCTCAGAGGTTCAATCAAAAAGGCTGAGCACTTAAGAGAGGTGCTAAGTGCCCAACCAGTCGTCAAAAAGGGGAAGACAGAGGCCACAAATGTCATTTCTTTTTCGGATAAAGACTTGGCAAGGATCTATTGCCCTCACAACGATGCCTTGGTCGTCACTCTCCGAGTCAAGGATTTTGACGTTAAGCGGATTCTGATTGACCAGGGTAGTTCGTGTGAAATCATGTACTATGAAACCTTTAAACAACTCAAATTGCAAGATAAAGACTTGGCGCCTGCAGTATCTCCCCTTATCGGGTTCAGCTCCATGCCAGAATGGCCCGTTGGCAAAATCATCCTCCCAGTCAGAGCAGGGAGTGTGACAAAACAAGTGGAGTTTTGGATGTTGAAGGTCCCCTCCACTTACAACATTATCTTGGGCAGAACATGGCTACATGCCATGCGCTCGGTGGCGTCCTCCTACCACCAAGTGATGCGGTTTCCAAACGACACCGGAATAATAGAAGAAGTTTATGGAGATCAGATCATTTCAAAGCAGTGCTTTGTCACAGTGAACGGCAGCCGCACTGCCAAAGGATACGTTCATTCGGTTGAAGAACCTGAGAGTAATGAACTATTCATGGATGTCGGCAAAGCGGCTAGTCAGAAAGCGGTAGAGGACTTGGTGGAGGTCAGAATAGATGAAAAGAACCCGGATAAGTTCTTTCTGCTTGGTTCGTCGTTGTCCAGCACTGAGAGATTGGAGGTCTTGGAATTTCTGACCTCCAACATCGAAGTATTCGCCTGGACCCTATACGACATGCCAGGCATTGATCCCAACTTCATTTGTCACCAACTCAACGTCCATCCTTCTGCCAGACCGATCATTCAACGCACCCGCAGATCGGCACTCCACCACGCCGAAATAGTGGCGGAAGAAGTAGGAAACCTACTAGAAGCAGGGGCAATCAGAGAGGTGCACTACCCAAGATAGATCTCCAACACCGTCGTAGTGTCAAAGAAGAATGACAAGTGGTGTGTCTGCGTCGACTACAAAACGGTCAATAAGGCGTGCCCAAAAGATAGCTTTCCTCTACCAAGGATAGATCAACTGGTAGACTTAACGGCAGGGCACAACCGACTTAGCTTTCTGGATGCATACAGAGGCTACCACCAAATCGCCATGCATGAACCAGACCAGGAGGTCACATCTTTCACAACTCCAAGAGGATTGTACTGCTACAAGGTCATGCCCTTCGGCCTGAAGAACGCAGGGGCGACATTTCAAAGAATGGTCACCAAGATGTTTGAGCCATTGTTAGGCAGAACAATGGAGGCTTACATCGACGATATGGTGGTCAAGAGCAAAGATGAGAATGACCATCTCAAGGACCTAGGTGAGATGTTCGAGATCCTAAAGAAGCATAAGTTACGCCTCAACGCGTCGAAGTGTGCGTTAGGAGTAGGATCTGGCAAATTCCTAGGCTTCTTGGTGACCAACCGAGGTATAGAAGCAGACCCTTCTTAGATCAAAGCAATACAGGATCTGGAGAGGCCAAACTCAGTGAAGGAAGTACAGCACCTCACTGGCATGGCGGCTACGCTCAACCGGTTCATAAGCCGGTCATCAGACAGGCTACAACCATTCTTCCATGCACTAAAGGCTAAGTTTGAGTGAGATGAAGAATGCGACCATGCCCTGGAAAGCCTAAAAGAATACATGTCTTCTCCACCACTACTTGTAACCCCAATCCCTGGAGAAGAACTCTTCTTATACCTGGCGGTCTCGCAGCATGCAATTAGCGCAGTGTTGGTCCGCGCAGAAGGAATCCAACATCTTCTTATCTACTATGTCAGCAAGACATTACTGGGCGCCGAAACAAGGTACTTGCCACTGGAAAAACTGGCATTGGCCTTGATGATGGCCTCAAGGAAGTTATCGCATTACTTTCACGCCCACACCATAGTTGTTATCACAGCCTTCCCATTAAAGGCTTTATTTGAAAGAGCGAACTTTTCTAGGCGAATTCTGAAGTGGGCAGTGGAGTTGGGACAATACGACATCAAGTTCCAACCTAGGACCGCAATAAAAGCACAAGCATTGGCAGATTTTGTCGCAGAATTCACATCAGGAAGTCATCACATCTGCCTAGTCGACCTAACTGAGACAATCGAACTAGGGATGGAAGTTGACGTCGGAATAACGCAACCCCCAGTACTGGTTACTCAGTCTGACCCCAAGGCAGACCAGAGTAAAGAAAGGAAGGAAGAAACAAACCATGCTATAACAAGTCAGGACTCACCGACAAATAAAGACTTGGTGCAAACAGAAAGCAAGGGGCAGACAGCGAGCATGGACTCTGAAGAAGCCACCAGCAACATAGAAGATCCCAAGGCATCACATGATCCCTCCACCTGCTGGAAGTTGTTCGTTGTAGAGATGTGGAAGCTCTTCGTGGATGGAGCATCCAACCGACATGGAGCAGGACTTGGCATAGTCCTCATCTCTCCAGACGGCCTAGTAGTGGAGCAAGCAATCAACCTTGGCTTCCTAGCTTCAAACAACGAAGCGGAGTATGAAGCGCTTCTGGCAGGTCTCAAGTCAGCATTCTACATGAAGGCCACCGAGCTAATGGTCTATAGCGACTCACAGCTGGTGGTAAACCAAATATCTGGCGACTACGAAGCAAAGGATGATAGAATGGCCAAGTACTAAGAACTGGTCAGAACGGAGATAAAGAAGTTTGAAATGGTGAGAATAGAACAGATCGGCAGGGAGGAAAACAGCAGAGCAGATGAACTCGCAGGCTTCACCTCAATGGCAGATACCTCCATACCTCACCCACTACTAATCGACTACTTGCCTAGACCAAGCATTGAAGACCTAGAAGCAGAAGAGGTATGTTGTACAGAGTTAGGCCCTTCTTGGATGGATTCCATCATACTGTTCCTAAAAGACGGAACCTTACCAGAAGAAAAGAAAGAAGCCAACAGAATAAGAGCAAAATCACAGCGATTTTG
Source organism: Camellia lanceoleosa (assembly GCA_025200525.1). Taxonomy (NCBI): domain Eukaryota; kingdom Viridiplantae; phylum Streptophyta; class Magnoliopsida; order Ericales; family Theaceae; genus Camellia; species Camellia lanceoleosa. The sequence goes on along the minus strand of CM045764.1, from coordinate 146,255,500 downwards.
GCTCTCCCCATCCTTAGCATTGTACAAAAAGTCGTTTTCAGGACCTTACTTGAAGTGTGTTCACCCCAGCAAAATGGAAGCATTCCTATTCGAAATACATGAGGGTGTTTGTGGCAGCCATCAAGGAGGAAGATCATTGGCATACAGAGCAATCTCACAAAGATATTGGTGGCCATACATGCAAGCGGATTCGGAGAAGTATGTTAAAAAGTGCAAAAAGTGTCAAAAATTCGCACACCAAATACACCAACCTGCCAGAGAACTTCTACCTTTGACTAGTCCATGGCCTTTTGCAATGTGGGGATTGGACATAGTAGGCCCACTTCCAACGGCACCAGGTAACAGGAAGTTCTTTCTCGCCGCAACCGACTACTTCACAAAGTGGGTGGAAGCAGAAGCCTTGGCGTCAATCAAGGAGAAAGATGTAAAGAAGTTCATCTGGCAGAATATTATCACTCGCTTTGGCATACCAAAGGCTTTAATCTCAGACAACGGTACTCAGTTCGATGGCAGAATATTCAGGGGCTTTTGTGAAGAGTACAAGATAGAGTTCTACAATTCTACACCGGCATATCCCCAAGCAAACGGTCAGGCAGAGGCATCAAACAAGGTAGTCTTGGATGGATTAAAGAAGAGGTTAGAACAGGCAGAAGGCAAGTGGGCAGAAGAGCTCCCCCATGTTTTATGGGCTTACCGCACCACGCCTCGACGATCGACAGGAGAAACACCATTCTCCTTAGCTTATGGCATGGAAGCAGTCATCCCATTAGAAGTTGGCCTCCCCACAATTCGAAGCGAAAACTTTGATCCAGACTTAAATGGCGAAGCCATTGCATTGGAGCTTGACCTTGCGGAAGAAAGAAGAGACAGAGCATTGGTTCACATCGCCTCCTACCAACAAGAGTTGTCTAGAAAGTATAACAAAACAGTGCATCCAAGGTAATTCAAGATCGGAGATTGGGTGCTACGCAAAGTGATGGGAAACACCTTGGTTCCAGGAGATGGCAAGTTGGGACTTAATTGGGAAGGACCTTACAAAGTGGTTGGATTAGCAGGCAAAGAGGCATACCACTTGGAAGATGAGGACGGCAAAGCAATTCCCAGGCCATGGAACACTGCAAATCTCAAGTTGTTTTATTTCTAGCTTTTTCTTTTTAAGTATGTGTAATTTCTTACTTTCTCAAATAAAACAAATCGATTCTTTTTTAGCATAATTGTTTTCAGTAGAAATTAGCCTTAGTAAAGTTAGTAGCATTGTAAACATAGTTGGCCAGAATAACCAATTATGACCCCTCCTAAGCCCAGGATAAGGATCCAGGCTGCAGGACATTTGGTCAGAATAACCAAACATTATATTTTAAGTTGGCTGGAAAAACCAACTTAGAGGTTGGCTGGATTAAACCAACATCCCTCCTAAGCCCAGGATAAGGATCCAGGCTGCAGGACGTTTGGTCGGAATAACCAAACATTATATTCTAAGTTGGCTGGAAAAACCAACTTAGAGGTTGGCTAGATTAAACCAACACTTGTTACTCTTCAGCCGAAGTAAATTTATGGCCGAAGAGTGGTTGGCTGGATTAAACCAACTCTTTGTACTCTTCAGCCGAAGTGTACAGCTGAAGAGTGGTTGGCTGGATTAAACCAACTCTTTGTACTCTTCAGCCGAAGTAAGTGTACGGCTGAAGAGTGGTTGGCTGGATTAAACCAACTCTTTGTACTCTTTAGCCGAAGTAAGTTATATCGGCCGAAGAGTGGTTGGCTGGATTAAACCAACTCTTTGTACTCTTCAGCCGAAGTAGTTATATCGGCTAAAGAGTAGTTGGCTAGTGAGTTAGACAGTTAAAACCAAAATCACAGTTGAGCAAATGAATTCATGGAAATTTCATTACAAATGCAAGCATACTCAAACAAGAAAACAAACCGGAATAAGAGTTGAAGAAGATTTTTTCATTAAAGTGCAAAGCAAGTACAATTGGGGGGCCACAGCCCGGTTACAAAGTTCAAATACAAAAGAAGAGAAAGAAAAAATCAGCGTAGAAGTGCATCAAGTTCGGCATCAAATTCATCAGCGGCATTCGTCCGGAGTCCGGTGTCAGTTGGGAGCACGGTTTGGGCTGGGAGCTCGGTTTCGGCTTGAACCTCCATCTCAGTTGGCTGCGTTTTGTCAGTCAGCAGCTCGTTAGTAAGGTCTTCAATGACCACCTCCAGCCGAACTGACTGGTTGTTGGGTTGCTCATTAATGACCGGGGTGGGAGTTGGCTCATCTTCTTCAGAATCATCATCATCTTCATCAGACCTTTCCAGAAATTGCCTTTGAAGATCGGCAGCATACTGCGACAGTGAAGCCGGAATGGAGTACGGTGGAGCATTGTAGACCTCGGTGTCGGGCATACAACCGAGCTGCTCCACCGCAGTCCTCTAGCCACATTTGAAAAATAGATCTTTTGCTGCGTCACATTGTAGAGTGTATGCTTCTTCGGCTTTCTTGAAGCCTCGTTTTTCGGCTTTCTTTATTCCGGCCTTCAGTTCGTTTATTTCGGTATCTTTTTTCTTCTCAATCGAAGTCAAGTGACGCAGGTACTTGTCCTTTGTCTCAATGGCGATCTTTTGCTTCTCGGCCTCGGCCGAATTAACCACTTCGATCGACCGTTCTCAGACCTGGCTTCGGCCAAATTTTTTTTAGCTTCCTCTGACCTCCGCCATTGCCTCCCTTGTATTACATCGAAGTTCCATGACCCTCCTATGAGTGACTTGGTTTTTCTGGATGGCTTGCAAAGGAGAAGTAAATTTAGCTGGACTGAAAGTTGGAAAAAATTACATAGAAGGAAGAAGCTATTTACCAGGATCATGGACTTAGTGGAAGACCGGATTGACTTCAGCTCGGTATTAAGTTGTTTGTAATGATGCTCCATATCCTTGGGAAGGCACACACTTTTGGCCAGGTTGAAAGCCAACAAGTGGTCCTTCTCAGCAACCACCGAATCCGAAGCAGTGATATCTTGGTTGTCGAAGGAGAGGATAGGAGTCCATTTGGAGGAAGTGGCAGTTCGGTCGGTTTGCTCCGATTGGAGGCTTTATGGAGGACTTGGCGGAGGGCTTTGTGGCAGAACGGTCTCGTCCTCGTCAGCAAGACGTGGCTCGGTTTGGCTAGTCCGAGCACGCTTGTTTCGGCGAAAGGTGGATGGCTGTTAGGATGGGAGGGCCACCACGGTTTCAGTGGTTTGGCTGGTTAGTCGCACGTCGGCTGGAGTTGTAGCGGTTAGAAGGGCCTTTAGCCTATTCTTCTTTGCCATTTCTTGTTCGGCAGTAAGGGGCACAAGATTGATCTGGGGCAAGGATGGGTCCGGTTCTGGTGCCTCTTCAAGAAGAAAGTCGGTCACCTTCGCTTTTCGGCGACCGCTGTATCGGTAGGTCGGCTCAAAATTTAGAAGTTTTGCCCAACTTCTCTCCTTAACTCGTAGTGCGGCGCGTAGAATACCGAGGTTGGGGTAGCCGTAATTTGATAGGAGATGGGCTTTATCTGCAAAAGAAGACAAACTGTTAGTTCAGTTTAGAGGAAAAAGCTGAAATAAAGAAAAAAGTGAAATACAACCGAAGTATGTATACCGGGTTCTCCTTTTTTCCAATTTATTCTTCAGCCAGGAATCTGGGCTTGATGGTCTTCAAAATTGCCAGACACCCAGAAGAAGTCGTCATCATTTAGATCTTTGTCCGGTGTATGTTTTATTATTTTCTCTCGGCTGCGGCGTATTCTTAAATAATAACACCAGCCATCATTTTTGGATCCTATGGAGTATTGATGGAGTATTTCGGCTAAACCGAGGTTGAGACCGGTTTGGTGGTTCAGTGCGGCTATTCCCATTATTATGCGGTATGTATTGGTGGATAGCTGGGTTGGGCACAGTCTGGTTTGCCTTAGGAATTCGCATATTAAAGGTTGGACTGGGAATCTAAGTCCGGTTTCTATTATTGATTGAAGGGTGAAGAGGACAAAGCCTTCGTTGTCCCATGGGTCAACATCTTGTTGACCGAGTAAGGTTTACATCGGCTGGAATGTTGTAATCCTTTCAGAATTCAGCTAGGCCTCCTGGGGTTTCTACTAGGAACCTATATTTCCCCATTTATTGTATAAATTAAGAATAAATTATCTCGGTCGAAAGAGTGTGCTCAGTAGCTCGGCTGAGCGCAGTGAAGTGCCTGGCAACCTAAGTCTGCAAAGTGGAAAACAAGGTGTTAAGCACAGATCGTTGACCGTGCTACAAAAAACAAAGCAAGAATAGACAAGTCCTACTTCGGCTACGCAGTGTACTACAGGATCTACCTCAGTTGTAACCAAGGTGCTTGTTATCTCGGCTTGGTAGGATGTTTGGTTATTTCGGTTTTACCTATTGGATTTGTTACTCCGGTTGGGCATAAAGGGGCAGCTTTCTGAGTTTGGTTTAGAAACTGAGAAAGCTGGCTTAGCCCCTAGGCTTAGCTCAGTCGAGGGCCAAAATTTTCTAGTTTGGTGCATTTTTATTTCGGCTAATGTGAATCAGTTGGTGGCCTATTGAAACTACTGTGATGTGCACAAGTGCTAGTTCGGTTCCAGTTTTCCTATATCTTTATATAGCAAAAACAGATTCCTAGTTCGGTTGGACAGGTTTTTTTGGATCAAATAAAATGTTCCACTAGCTATTACTTGAAGATTCATGAAGTTCTAGCGTTCTACAGGCAAGTTCTTTCTAGAAAAAGTACAAAAATAATAGCAAGAAGTGTTTTGCAAAAACACACTACAAACGGATTGAACATTAACAAGAGAAGAGAAAACAGATTTCTGATGCTTACCTGGTAGAGAGGAAGAGGAACAAAGTGGAAGCAAACGGCAGCAAGACACGAGCTTCAGAGATGCAAGGTTGAGGAACAATAGGACTTTTAGAGATTTGCAAGAAAGAGAGAAGGAAAAGCATAATAAGTCCAAAAATGAAAGGGTTCTTGTTTTGTGAAGAAGGAAGGGCGGGAACTGTTCAAATTCACGAAGTACGAAGAACGGCGTGACAGCTGGGATAGACCAATCAAAGGCTGCCACGTGTCCTTTGGAAAGGAAGCGTTTGATTCTTTGCAATTGAAGAGACGTTTTGACAGGACGTGCACAGCTCGGCTTAGACTTAGCTCGGTTGATAAGCTAAATAGATTTTAGCTCGGCTGGAGAAGTTAGCAGGTTTTACAGCTCGGCCGAAATAGCTATAGGATTATAACTCGGCTGGAAAGGCTTACGAACTCTAGCTCGGTTGATGGTCAGGTAATCCCTATTATGCTACGCAGATGGAATTAAGGGGCAATTGAGAGGGTAATTTATATAAAAATTGGGCCGAGCTGGGTATATTGGGCCGAGCTAAGTAGTGGGTCGTTTTTGGGCCGCCTCTGAAGAAATAAAAAAAGACCATATAAGTTACTCCGGTCTGAAGAAGTAGTCTTGGAGTTAGACCGGTCGCAACCGTGGTATCTAGTCCGGTCAGATATGGCTTATTTCTACTTCGGTTAAGGGATGTGTTGTGAGGAATTCGGTCTTCAGTAATTAGTTTGGCTTCACTCTTATGGATAGCTCGGTCTTAGCATAGAAAGCCGAGATAAGGGAAAGGGAGGTATGGGCCGAGCCATAGTGGAGAGCCGGTCTAAGCATAGCTCGGTTGAAGATCATAGGTGCGTTGCTTACTTCTGTCGTAAGGTAGTTCGGCTGTGGTAAAAACCATCTTACTTGGTTTAAGCAGTGAGGGGGGTGTTGAGAGAAGCATTATCTCTCAGGAGTATGAGTCCTAGGAGGACTCTGCATGGAGGAGTAAGAGTCCTACTAGGATTGTGCCGCACGAAACTTATAAAAGCTCACCAATATCACCTTTGGAGAGGTAACACAACTTTGTTTTCTGAATACACAGAGCCTTTGTCTATTTGTCAAGCTTACTGACTTAGGCATCGGAGAGGTTTCCGGCACCCACCCGCCGGCTAGCTTACGTTTGTATTTTCAGGTGATAAAGCGACGTCGTACGGAGAAACGCAGACTTGATCAACAGGATTATACGAGAAGGTATATTTCTTTCCCGTACATATGGTGACCAAAGTTTTAGTTGTCAAAGGGTTTTTTTTTTTTCATCTCATTTTATTTTATTTTTTTAGCTACTAAATTCTTAGTCGCTTAAAGTCTACTTTTATTTTAGCTACTAAATATTTAGTAGCTAAAAGTTTTTCTCGATTTTTATTTTTTATTTTTAACTACTAAATATTTAGTAGCCAAAAGTTTTTTTCCATTTTATTTTTATTTTTAGCTATTAACTATTTAGTTGCTAAAAATATTTACTTCATTTTTGGCTATTAATTGTTTAGTCCCCAAAAACATGATTTTATTTTATTTTTTAATTAATTTGTCCACAACATATATGTATTCCATGCAATGTGTATCATATATATATAAATAAAATAATACATCTATTATGAATCATTCCGCAATTTGCATCCATTTCATTTCCAACCATCCAAAAAAGAATAACTTTTAATGTCAAATTTCATACAAATTAAGTATATTCCAACCTAAAATAATAATATTATTCTATACAAAACAGAGAATCAGACCAAAACATGTCCTCCGTACACAAATATATTAACTACCATGCCAAATATATTCCCTAAAGAAGATATCTTTATTGCTGTAAAATGAGTTGATAATGATGTCCATAAGTCGAGACACCTCAGCCTGAAATTCAAATTTCCCTAGACCATTGTGGAGTGATCTTTTCGACAAGTTTCCCTAAACCACATAACTAAAAAACTGAACTTTGTAAGTAAATAATTGCAAAGATGGATTGTTTAAAAAAAGAAAAGAAAAGGATTTCAATGAAGATACCTTTGGCTCTTGGAATTGCAACAGCCCTGCATACCCATACAACAAAAGAAAAATAAATTCAGCCAATTGTCACATTTGCGCCTTCTTCTACATTTGAATTTAAAAACTAAAACAAACTAAGACTACATAAAATTTAACTCATAAACATTGAAACTTGATTTTCAAGATTTGTTACAGAGCAATGGACCTCCCTTCCAGGTTCAAGATTCAACAGCAATACACCACACACTAAATACGTTATTAAACTAAAACTTTTACCAAAAAAAAAAAAAAGAAAAAAAAAAGGAACAAAACTATGTAATTCTAAACTTGGTGTTTTATGTACTACAGTGTAGACACCCCATTTTTGACTGTCCTCAAGACTTGGACGTCACCGGTTGAATACTCGGTGATTATCCATGTTTGTGTTTGTTTGGAGTTCCCGGAGTTCTCGACTACGCGCCTTGCCTCAAGATCTCCGAACTCGACTGTTTTGTGTCTGGTTTTGCACCAAACACTTGTATTTTGCCTCAAAGGGGCAGGGAATGCCTTGTGAGACATCCCCACACACCACCGGCACTAGCTAGAGGCCACCAGCTAGTTTTTGTTGCCACCGGCAATATATATTGCCGGCCGGCACTCTTTGTTGCCGGTCGGCAGTCATTTTTGTCAAAATGACATTTTTGGCTAGCCGGCTACTGTTCAGCTGCTTTTTCAGATATTTTATTACAGCTGTCTGGCATTGACTTCCCCTCCATGTATGGAGGGATGCACTTCTTGTCTTGCTTAATGCCTAAGCTTACAAGATTGCCTCCTCTATAAGAGGAGGCCTTCCCCCTTGGCTTTAGGGTTGGCTTTTTGGAGAGAAAAGAACTCAGAGAGAACTCTGGTTTTAGGTCTAGGATTGATACATATTATATCTCTATACCTCTCTCCCTTAAGTGTTCTAGGTGCATTTGTTCATAATATTGCACATCAACACCTAGTGTTTCACCTTTCCTTGGTTTCTGAGGTTCCAAGAGGTTGTTCTTGGTGTTCTTGGCTGGATTTGAGCCCAAGGAAGCAACAACATCAACACTTGTGAAGGTGGTCAACAAGGGTGAGAAACTTGCCTTTTATTCCCCATTTTTGCATCCTATTTTTACCTATCTTAAAGCTGTTTTTGTGTTTAGTGTATAACATAAAAAAGTTCTATTTTTAAGCCCTCTTAATTGTTTGTTAAGGGTGTTTTGTGGTTTGGGTGTGTTTGGTCACCCTTAGGCCTTGAAAGGCCTCATTTTGTGCCATTTTGTGCAAGTTTCGAGACTTTGGTGTTTGGGCCTCTTCACCACTGAAATCTTGAGGGATTTCAGTGGTGGAGATGGTGCCTTGAAGTCTCCAAAAGGAGAGGGCCACCCTCTCTCCTTGTTGTCCTTGAAAAGGACCTATTTTGCTTCCTTAAGGAGCCTTATGTTCAAGTGTGTGTTGATCATGTCTAGGCTGCATTTCATGCTTATTATGCCATAATATAATCATGTTGTGTGTTGGTTTTGGTACTCCATGCATGTTTAGCATAGTTGCCATGTAATGCCTTGTAATTCCCTTAACATGTCTTAGGTTGTTAACCTTTGTTCGAGCATGATTTAGGCTTAGACTTATGAATGTTTTGTGCTTATTTTGCCATGCTTTAGGTCTTTCCATAGTCGTTTGGATCGATTTTGGCATGTTTAGTATAGCTCCTTTGCATTTGTGGCTTGCCGGGCTTGTATGCTTCAAGTGTATGAATGTGTAGCATGTGTTGATTGCATCATTTTGGTGGTTTGGAACCACCCAACATGTAATTTCAGTCCCTTTGGCATGCCCGTATGCTTGCCTTAGTTGCTTCTTTGTTGCTTTGAAAGCATGTGTTGTATGCCCTTTTGTTTTGGCCATTATGCATGCCTTTGAATTTGAGTCACTTAGGTGCCATCTAAGTGGTCTTTTGGACTTAGTTTTATGTGTTAAAACTCTGTTTTTGGTCGCCTAATGCATGCCATGTATGGTTGTGTTAAGTGTAGTCCATTACCTCTTTGGTGAGCCTTGAGTGCTTGGGCCTTTTTGCATGCTTTACTCAGTTTATTATGTTGGTTTGGAACCTTCTATAACATGATTTTTAAAGCTTATGATGCATGCTAAGTGTCCATGATATCCCCTTTCAAGTGTGCTTGAGGGTTGCTTACTTAGTGCCTAAGTGTTAAGTCTTAACATATGCATGTGTGTGTATGTGGTGGCTTTTATTTTTGGGCATTTTGGCCACTGATTTTAGGCTTAATTATAGTTGCCTAAGTCATGTTTAAGACCATCATTTGCTTGCTTGCATGCTTACCTCATGTTTGCTTGTATGCTTGCATTGTTTGTTCACATGCTCATATTGCATCCCTAGCTAACATGATTAGGTTGCAATGCATCTTGCATGCATGCCTTGTCCCTTGATTTGGTGATAGGGATTGGGCTTTTTGTTTGCTTAGTTTGCATTTCATTTGACATGAAAATTGCACACTTGATTCTTTGGGCCATCATGCATGAAAATGTGTGATTGGTGGCCCGAGAATCGAGGCACATCCTCCTTTGAGTCACAAACATGATAAGGAATGTGTTTGGTGCATACATTGCTTGAATTGAGCTGCCATGCAAGTTTTGCCCTCTGCTGCTGTGAGTTGCAGGTTTTGCAGGAATTCATTGCCGGACAGCAATGTTTAGTGCTGACCAGCAATCAATTATTAGCCGATGAATGAATTCTGTGCCGATGGCCACATATAGCAGCCGGTGGCTATTCTGTTTAGCCGGTGGTGATTCCCACTATCCAAGGAAGTAGTTCTGAGACTTTGGCAGTTTTTAGAGGAACAAAGCAGGGAAAACAGAGGCAAGCTAGGCATGGCAGTGCAATTCCGAGCGGAATCCGAGCGCGCGTGCATTGAGCCTTCACCCCGAGGCGGTTTACTGTTTTTCCTTAGATTAATTAATTTGTTAATTCAATTAATTTGTAATATTTAATTAGCTTGCGTAGTTAATTATTTGTATTATTCTTTTGGTCCCTCCGAGCGAGGGCGAATCTGTAATAAGTGTGGGTGAGTGGTGTGTATGTCTTCCAACCCCTACTTCTTTCTTCCCTTTTATTTTAGCGTACCTTATGCTACGCATGCGTGCATCCATGCATTTGTTGACATGCACCGGGCTCGGTACATCATACAAACTGCATTGTATCTTCAAATCTAACTCGAATACGTGTTACTCGTGCATTTCACATGCCATGTTTAGGGTTAGCCGAGCCTATCCTAATCACATTCTGTATGCGATGCATTAGTCACTTAACATGAACTAGGACATGCATTTTTGCTAACTAGTTATTGTTTTGGCACGGAGTACGATGTAAGTATTTACGCTTTAGCATATCGCATGCGTGTGAATGTTAGCATGATAGTAGGCTTACCATGTGGCTAAATGCTTATATGAGATAAATTGTTTGAATGCCTGTGGGTGGAGGCTGGATTGCTTGAGTTGGAATAACTCGTTGAAATCCGTGTTTTAGCCTACTTGCGAGTAGCAAATCCAAAGCATTTTCAAAACGAACGGATATGCAATGTTTGTTTCCAAATTAGGCAATCTAGTCTATACTTGTTTGCTGTGCACATAATATAGTAATTCTAGGCTAATAATTGGAATAAGAACACATAATATTTTCAAAAACGGATATCACGGTTAGTAGAGGCCGGTCTTCGGACTGGGCGAAAGGGGGTTCTCATAGCTGACCTTTCCCGATCGCACCCAAGCTCCCGAGCCAAGACAACTTTGGTAATGACGGACACGTGGCCTTCGGCACCGAGTCAGGGTTTCCTAAATTTCCCATTTTAAAATATTTAGGTGGCGACTCTGTATCTGGCAAAGCAATCCATGTTTGGCACTACTTTTCAAAACAAAATCTGTTTTCTCAAACGATTTGCCAGAGTTGGACTCTTTGGTTCAGATTAAGAATCGCAACAAAACAAAACAGGGGAGTCCGAACTGTAGAGTGAGGCCCCAAGGGCGCGTCTACATACAGCTTTTAGCTTTATAACGTAAAGCTTGCTTCCTTACTTGCTACCTAAAATTCCTAACAATCAACAAAATCCTAAAACAAAAATAGTAGTAAAAAACAAAACTTTCTGCCCAGGAGAGATAAATTGCAATTTTGATTTCAACAAGGGATGTAAGATTAACTGTCAGTAGACATAAATGATAAAATCCCCAAATTGATAGTAATTGGTTTCACAAATTCCTCAACTGTACACACTATACAAAAAGTACCCAAATTCCAAAACCACCATACAAAAATTTCCTCAACTCGCAAAGTATCTGAATCGAAGCGATAATGATCATTAATGAATAAAATTGACAATATATATACGGAGAATCAAAATTACAGAGAAAATAAAGCAAAACAAAACAAACCCAGATGAAAAAAAAAAGAAAGCAAAGTGGAAAGAGAGCTCACAGAGCAGTGGCATGTTGAATATTAGCTTCCAGAATTTTCAGAGAGCCCTGTTAAGAGAACCTAGACAACTGCTAGTACATCATCTCCATCTTTCTCTCACTAGAACCTAGACAACTAGTAGTACATCATCTCCATCTGGCTCCCAAGTTTCCCTCAACCCAATTTGGTATCATAAACTTCACAGAAATGAAGGAAGATCAAACTATACCTGATCAATAGTAGATGGCCTTTTTCCATGGTGGAAAGTTGAAATCACAATGGACATAGCTTGTCCATGATTCATACTGACATTAAACTGATCTTGTAACATTCTAGCTCTCTCATCACACATGCTTGCAAAGGGTTTCTTTCCTCTTCTCCACAACTTGGGAGCTCATGTACCAGAACATAGACAAAGATGCTAAGGTCCATAAAACAATCCAAGTGACCAAAAGGTTCTTCCACCATGTTTTTCTCACTCTTTTGGACCCAATATACTGGTAGTATCGATGTTGGATCTTACTCGTGATTTCTGAGATTATCTCCTAAAATTTCACCCAAATCTTTGTACCATCACCTAGAAAACCAGTCTTGGTTTCCATGATTCCACCATTAATGAACCAATTCATGGAAATCACAAAGAAAAGCCAGCAACACAGCATCAACAATAGGTGGCGAACCTTCAAGCCAAACCCAATTACATGAAGAAAATTCATCCACAATAGTAACCAGAAAAGAGTTCAAACAGTATCAGATTGAACTGGGTCTTGGCTGTTTTCTAATGTCATAAAATAAAAATAAAAAGTAAAAAAAAAAATGAACTCCACCACTGTCAAATCTACAGAAACTTAGTTAGACGATCTAACATAAAATTTTAAAAATTCAAAGTTGAAAGAAGCAAAGAAGTAGGAAGAAAATGAGCCCACCACCTCCAACTCCAGATTGTGTCTGTGGGGGTTGAATAATTATATACTAAGGAAAGCCAAATTTATTTGAAGGAAAATCAGGACAAAGATGAATTAGCTACTGAAAGCCACTTAATTAGCTACAACTAATTAATTACAACACATATTTGATCTAATACTAATTAAACTAATTAGCTAATCCCGAGAAGCAAGGGATGCATGCATGCTCGATTTTTCACCCGAAAAGCCACTGCCTTACTACTGAAAGCCTTTGTTTGTACATATGAACACCAACAAAGTTGCCCACTTCGAGAACACCTTTGCTCTCTCTTACCAACACACTGTGCAAATTTCATTGGTGGCCGATAGGGGGCCGGTCGACTACCAATGGTGGCCGGTCGGCTACCAATGGTGGCCGGTCGGCCATTGGTGATGGCTGTCGGCCACTGCTGATTTGAACTTCCTTGCTGCAACAGAGAGCAAAATAGTGTATTTCTCAAGGGTTGTTTGCACACTTTGCCTCTATTTTTTATGGGAAAATCAAAGAAGGGACAAGCTTTGGTTCATAAACCATCAATCAAGCAATTTTGTTGCATGATGGCTTGCGAAACCAATTGTGCAAGTTCAATAAATGCACAACAAGACCAAAATGATCATCACCCTATCATGCATGATCAAGGGCAATGGAGACCTAGGAAAAGTGGCATATTTCGTCACTCTTGAGTACGAAATGTCCCATTTTCCTTGTGTTCAAATTAACGTCCGATTTCAACACATGTAATGCAACACAAAGAATGCTTATCTTGCCTCTTTTACTTGTCAATTTTGTTTGCTCATTTTAATTTACCAAATCATTCTTTAATCCATTAAGTCCATTGGTGAGTGTCCTCTAATAGAAGGAGCATCAAACTACAAGTTGTTTTAGACGTGAGAGAAGCTTCATGTCGTTGGTAATGAATCTCAAAGGTTTTAAACCATTAAGCACAAGACCTCAATCTCATGCTTTAAATAAGCAAGGAACTTGAAGCACTTTCAAAGAAAAACAAAAAGTCAAGAAAGGGGGAGGTTGCAGAAATTATCAATGCTGAAAATAAGTGATAAAAAGTATAAACAGATGCAATCAACTCAAAGGAGGTGGTGTCCAAGGCCTAGAACACCAAACTCATGAGGACTGTTACACTAGAAGCATGCAAAACAAAGCTCAAACACAACAAACACCTAAAAAAAAGTCTTAAAATTGGTCTGAAACAGCCCTAAAACATGCTGGAATTATGCTAACAAAAGCTAGAAAAATAAGCTAAGATATGGAGCATGTTAAGCTAGTAAACAAAATACAAGGAGGGGAGTCTACCCCATCCATTTTTGGACCCCAAACATGATTTTAGCTACTAAAATAACTCTGAAATTCAGTGTTTAAAGCCTTTGAAAAAGATGATGCAAGGATGGGAAACACAAGGGCAAAGGCCTCCAAAACAAGATACAAAGAAGGGCTATCAACCCCTCAACCTTTAATGGCTTTAGGACCCAAGCTTCAGCCAAAAAACAGAGAGTTTTTATAGCCCAAAATCAGTTGGAAAACATGCTGGAATGAAGATAAAAGTAGCTAAAACAATAAGCTAATATATGGGGTTACATTACAACTATACAAAACAAGACTCAAACAAACTAACCAGCCCAAAATAGAACTAAAATAGGTTATTTCAAAGGCTAAGACATGCTGGACTTGAGCTAAGTTAAGCTAGAAAAACATGCTAACATGTGAAGCTAAATAGACATGCAAACAAGACACAAAAAAGGGAGGCTAACCCCTCCAAATTTGGACCTCAAAATAAGTTTTTTTTCCATTGAAAAACATCTGAAATTTAGTGGTTAAAAGGCCCAAAAAAAGTTGATTTGAAAGTGGTGAACAAAGGCACAAAAGCTTTACAAGCAAAGAGGCAAGAAGGGTGAACCACCCCTTAACTGTCACGACCCAAACCCGCCCCTATAGGTTTAGTGGCGTGAAGCCGATGTTGTGGATTACCTCACCTCTCAAGACATTAACAAAAATTAAAGAAATTTGAGTAATGATGTAAATAAACAAGGTCTAATGAGCTGTGATGACATATATGGGACAGTAAATTTTAAAACTTATTTATATACAAAGCATGCCAATCAAAGTACACCAATATGTACAGAATGTTTACATTAGTACGTCCCAGGATCCGACTTTACAAAAACACTACCACTGACTGGCATGAAGTACAAAATTGCCACGGTGTTAGGCTTCAGGCGGAACCTCCTTGGGAGGCGCAACAAGTGGCTGACCAAAAACAAAAACAGAGGGCCATCAACTCTGGCCAGGGTCTTGCGCCGGCTCACCTACATATATATATATAATAAACTGTGAGCGAAAACCCAGTGAATAATAACAGAGTAAAGGGGTTTAATGAATGATGTCCATCACAGAGGTTATATCAGAAACACATTCATATCAGAAATAGAGTCTTATGCATATTCAGATTTCCAATCAGAAATAGATTCAGGTACATGCTCATATTCATAATTAAACTCAGATTTTGCATAAGATCATACGTGGTACACCCATTAGCTAACAGATCCATCGGCCACGGTATTATTACCCACAGGCAAGGGCCATCGGCCACGGTATTGTTACCCCCGGGCGAGGGCCATCGAAACCAAGGGTGCCACAAATACTTTTCAGAAAAACTGGACATTCATTCATTCATTTCCAACATATCATAGCTTTTCAAGAACCAATCATTTCATATCATAGTATACTGAAAATACATAACATTGAACATAACTTTACAAAGTTATTACTCACAGTGAGCGTTAATATAGGTAGAGACGAAGTCAATAGGGTCAAATAAACTGCGGCACGTGACCTACACAACACATACACATCACGAATACACACTTTGAAACACGCTCTCCAAACGTACAAAACTTACATCAACGATTCTAAGTGTGTACCTAACCCCTTACCCTTAGTATGGAGTATTAATCATGGTCTAGGAATGCCTAGGATAGAATGAGGGTGCAAAATTGCCTTAGAAAACATTTTTCAAAAGTTGCTGGAAGTAGGAGCCTCGCTCGAGCGAGCCTTCCTTCGCTCGAGCGAGATTCCAACATCAAAGGCTTCGCTCGAGCGAGAACTCCTTCGCTCGAGCGGTCTGTCGAAACAATAAAAATACTGGATGCTGTGATTTTAAGCGCGATGGTCGCTCGATGCTCGCTCGAGCGGAGCCCTGGACAAAGGTGCTCGCTCGAGCGAGGAAGCCAAATCTGGAATTTCCAGATTTGTCTCCCAAGTTCGAACCAAGCATTCTACAACCCAAAACTCAACCTCTTGGGCCCGAATTCTGGAAAAACACTTTAAACACATAGTACATCAAGTTCCAAAAGCCAATTTATAAAATCATTGCCCAAGAGTGAGTCAATTTTGAGCATCATTTCCATAAATTTTCAAGAACCAAGTTTAAACAAACATGCATGAATTCAAGTGTATTTCAAAGCTTCAAAACATGATCCAAAGCAACATTAAACTCAGAATTTTGATGAATTCAAGAACTCTAACAAAAATATGGACATGCATGTTAAGTTGTGATGAAAACAAACTCAAATGGCAAGAGTATAAACATGCATGCATGATATACTACCCAATTCCACCATTTCCCACTAAATCTAGACTTTAATCTTCTATATGTCATGAAAATATGCAAGAACTAGTTTAATCACATGAATGAGGGGATGAATTCTCACCTTTAAGTCTAGAATGTCAAGCTTAGAGGCTCTAACACACACACACTTCTTCAATCCTCTCCAAGATCAAGCCAAATCACTTGTTGAGTTCAAAATTCCCAATTCTACACCAATTTTCCTTCTCCTCTCTCTCTAGTCGGTTTTGGAATCAAGAAATGGCTGAGGAGAAAGTTTTGTTCAAGTGCAATAAACTCAATACAAGTTGCCTACACATTCCACTAACAATGGCATATTGGTAATTATACTAGATTCATTACTAAAATGTTAATTAATCAGATTTAAGCATTCTAAATCGAATTTTTAATTGAACCTACCATAAAATCACATAAAATCTAACTAGTCTAAAACTCCAATCAATTTCGGAATCGGGTGCCGTTAAGACTTTCAATTTACAATTTAAAGTTTAAGACACAAACAGATGTTTTGACACCGAACAGATAAAAACACATAATTCATGCAATGTACATGCAATTTAATTCCAGATTTCCTCTTAATTATTATTAGACTTAATTAAGTTCCAATTAGCGTTAATCAGGGTCAGGGTTATTACATTAACTGAAAATGGCCTCAAACCACCACTTTTAGGCCACAAAAATAGAGTTTTTTACAGTCCAAAAATAGTGGAAAGAGATAGGAAAACAATTGTGCATAACAAGCTTAAAAGGAGAGTGCTATACTTCTTGAAGCCAAGACACAATTGAGGCAATAAATCAAGCCAAGACCACCTTCTAGAGCTCAAAGAGGGTCCCAAGTAACCTCATCCCAAAGATAAGCAACTTTGGTTAAGGGTTGATAGGCAAACTTGAAGTGTATCTATACTTGTATGCACAAAAGTTCAAGAGAGAGAGAGAGAGAGAGAAATCTAAAGACAAAGAATTGTAGAGAGAGAGACTCCCAAAATTTTTTCAACCTTGAAAACAATATAGAAGGTCCTCTATATATAGAAATATATGGCTTCAGGTCGAAAATATCAATATAGGACAGCTGGAGCAGTGTGGAACAACTGGAGGGAAAATGTCTGCAGAAAACTGTCTTTTTTGCACCAATGGCCGATCGGCCATCACTGGTGGCCGACACGCTTCACCCCTGGCCGACACGCTTCACCCCTGGCCGACACATGGCCGTCAAACCCCACTAGTGGCTGACACATGGCCGTCAAACCTCACTAGTGGCCGACAAGCAAAAAGCTATTTTCTGGCCCCTACTTTAAACAGGCATATCTTCTTTGTCCGGACTCCGTTTCAGGTCATTCTTGAGTCTAAATTGAAATCCCAGAAGTAAAATTTCCAATGTGGAAGCCTCACATCAAAATTTCAAGTGTGCAAAAATATATGCCTATTTTAGTGAAGATCGCTCAACTTTGGTCCTAACCGGATTCATGCCTAACTTCTCCTTAACTAGTTTTCTTCCCTCCTCTCCTATTTTCTTCAACTCCAAACCTCTAAATAAGGTGTTTTGAAATATTTTTCAAAGAGATCATCTCTCTTTCATTTATTTCCACATTGTCGTTGCTTAGTTTATTGAAAAGCGCAACATTTAACGAAATGCGAGCCTTAGAACATTGTAGAAATTTTTTTCAAATATATTTTGAAAGAGAGGGTTTTAAGGTCTAAAATCATTTTGGTCAAGATAGTTTTGGTCCAAAATGGGGTGTAAGATTGGGATTTGACGCTCTGCTTGCCGAAGAAATTGAACCTTTGCATAGCATAGCCTTCATCACCAAGTGATCAACCTGTGGCACCCAAGTCTTATGGGCGGTCAAAAATGGGGTGTCTACAGTCCCCTCCGTAGTTTGCTAACTAGACGGCCCCCCAAAATAGTCTGGGCGTTAATGAAAAAAGTCGAAGAATATTGCAAAGTGGAAGATGATGCCCTGCGGGTCAAAGCTGCACAGAAAGTCGTTAAGACGATTTCGCCTGTAATCGTTTAGCCAGTAAGCGTCGTGTTATCAAGGAGCCCTGAACCACGGGATCGGACTAAATGAGACAAAAAAGGTGTGACTCGCGCCGATCAAATGATTGATGTTCACATCGATCAAATGAACAATATCAAGTGGATAGCAGGCACACAAGACGCTCGAACAAAAAGTACACGAAGTTGGTAGAGCCGGTCATCAAGATTTTGTCAAAAGTTCAACACTTTCCGTTCTTTAAATAGCCGTCCAAAATGATTGGACCTCCTGATACTAGGAGAAAGGACAAGCGGTGTGAATACCATAAGGACCATGGTCATGACATCGACAGTTGTTATGCACTGAAGGACCACCTAGAGGAACTAGTACAAGACGGCCAACTGGCGCAACACATCCGAAAGAATAATCCATCGAACACGGTAACCTTAAGCCCAGATTCACCTCCACTTGGTGTCATTTACGTGATATACAGCCTGTTATCGTCAGCCGAGATACAGAAAATTCAGTTACAACCTAGCCTCCAAAAGTCGATCACACCGGTAAAACGCCCCATGAAAATGGGAGGATCAGTGTTGATGACACCGACTTAGTTGGAGTAACTCTCCTACATGCCGATCCCCTTGTCATTGAGCTACGCATCAACAGATTCACCATTGAACATGTTTTTATCGATCAGGGAAGCACTTCAGAAATAATGTATTATAAGACATTCGTCAAACTCGGCTACAAGGACTCGGATCTGTTGCTGGCTGATTACCCATTATTCGGCTTCAACGCTAACCCTGAGTATCCATTGAGCAAGATCACATTACCAGTTTGGGCGAGCACCAGATCAGTAGATGTAGAATTTTTGGTCGTCAAACTTCCGTCACCATATAATCTCATCATGGGAAGAACTTGGTTACATACAATGCAAGCTATTCCGAGCACCTACCATAAATTACTTCATTTTCCGACTGAGTATGGCATTGAACAAATTCGGGGTTCTCGAGCAAAGACCGGGCATGCTACCTTGTTATAAAGAGACTTTGCTAAAGTTTCTATATAAAGGAAATAAAAGTGAATTCAATTGAAGTACCAGATCAGGAGAGCCTCGAGGACATTGGGAAGATCCCTAACGAAAAGGCAACTGAAGATTTGAATAGGATCGAAATTAATGGGAGTCCTGACAATTTCTTCATGATCGGCACTTCCCTGAATGAAGTTGACATGCACGAGCTTATATCCTTCTTACTCGGCAACCTCGACGTGTTTGCATGGACGCCATACGAGATGCCGGGAGTGGATCCATCTATGGCCCAGCACTGCTTAAACATTGATCCAAAATGTAAACCAACCATTCAGAAAAGTCGCTGGTCAGCCGCAGAGCATGCTTTTGCCATTGTTGAGGAAGTTGACCGATTGCTTGATGCCGAGGCAATTCGCGAAGTTACCTACCCTACATGGTTCTCCAATATGATGGTGATAAAGAAGAATAATGGATCTTAGCGTATTTGTGTGGATTTCACAGATTTAAACAAAGCCTGTCCCAAGGATTGTTTTCCCCTCCCAGAATAGACCAACTTATAGATACAATGGCGCATTATCAACGTATGAGTTTCTTGGACGCCTACAGAGGCTATCACCAAATTGCCATGCGCCTGGAGGACCAAGAAAAGACTGCATTCCTCACCTCGAGAGGAACCTATTGCTACAAGGTCATGCCTTTCAAGCTGAAGAATGCAGAGGCAACTTACTGGAGATTAGTTACTGCTATGTTCAAGGAACAGCTCGGCCACACCATGAAAGTATACATTGACGACATGGTGGTCAAATCTAAGGAAAAGCACGCCCATCTAGCTGACTTGTTAGAGACATTCGGCATTCTTCGAAAGTACAAAATGAAACTGAACGCCTCAAAGTGTGTATTCGGCATCAGTTCCGACAAATTCCTCGGCTACATTGTTAACCACCGCGGTATAGAGGTGAACTCGAGGCAAATCACGACAATTCTTGAACTCAACTCTCCTCAGTTAGTCAAAGAGGTTCAGAAGCTAATGGGAATGGCCGCCGCGCTCAACAGGTTTATTAATCGTTCCACAGATCGTTGCCGACAATTCTTTTATACACTTCGGCAGGGTAAAGCCTTTGAATGGACCCCCGAGTGCCAGGCCACTTTGGACGGTTTGAAAACTTACCTCCGATTAATACCACTCTTGGCAATCCCCTTGGCGGTGATTCTGCTAATGCAGACTGGCAGATTCGAAGGTCAGCCAGATTTTTTAAGGGAAGAACTCGGGGAGCAGCGACTAGTTTACTATGTAAGCAAAGAAATGGCTGACACCGAAACACGCTATCTACCAATGGAAAAGTTTATCTTTGCTCTCATTATGGCTACAAGAAAACTAATGCATTACATTCAGGGGCATATCATAGAGGTACTAACGGACTATCTGTGACAACCCTGACCTATGTTTAGCATTAATTCATGATTAAGCATGCTAAGTAAATGATTAAGATGAAATCCCAAATTGATTATGGGAGTGTGTTATTTTGATTGCATTTCTATCTGTTTGACATAGAACGATCTGTTCACGTTTTAATTTCGATTTGCGAATTGAAAGCTTTATCGGCGACCGACCCAGAAATTGAGTCGTGTTATATGCTAATTAGGAATTATATGATTTTATGGTAGGTCTAATTGAAATTCAATTTGGAACAATTAAATTAGAATAAATAATGCTAATTAATTGAGCTTAAGTTAATTACATTTTTGCCATTGAGTGGGCTCCCTCAAGATCATTGTCTTGTTCCTATTTTATATATGTTTGATACATCATTCATGTCCCACCTTTTTGCATAACCGTGAGGGAAAAAGAGAAGAGTAGGGAGAAATTGAATTCAACAAGTGAATAGCTTGAAATTTAGAGGAAATTGAAGAAACTTTGAGGACTTGTCCATCTTGCTCATGAATTTAGCACCTAAAGTCCAATTGAACATCTAAGGTAAGAAATCAAGTCCCTAGTCTTGAATTTAAATTGATTCATCTATGAATTCAACTATGAGATATGAGATTTGAGCTTAAGAAGTATTAATTCATGCATGCATGTCCTTATCATTGAATTTTGGAGTTGTTTTCATAAAATTTTCACATGTATGTTCACATTATGGTTGTACTTTAGAAATTCACCATGTTTTTGAGTTGAATCTTGCATTTGATCATACTTTGGAGCATTGGAGTTCATGAGAGCTCATGCATGTCATGTTTTTGAATCAATCATAAAGTTTTAGTTGAATTTGTGTTCAATTGGCATACCTTTGGGCTTTGATTTTATGAAATGATCTTCAAAACATGTTGTGTTATGAGTTTTTAAGTATTTTCCAGAGAATTGGCCCAATAAGGATGAGTTTTGGCATATTTAATCCATGGTTTGAGCTTTGGGAACAAATTTGGAAAACCCAGAATTTGGCTTCCTCACTCGAGCGAGGGATTCCACACTCGAGCGACCACCTTTTTTTTTTTTTTTTTTTTTTTTCTTTTTTTTTTTTTTTTTTCAGATTTTCGCTCGAGCGACGAAATGTTGGCTTGAGCATAAATTGCATGCTCTTAGAATTTTTGCGTGTGCAGAAGCATGCTCGAGCGACAAGACTTGCGTTCGAGCAAGAAACTGTGTCTCACGCTCGAGCAAGCATCGAGCGAGCATCGAGCGGAGATTTTCAATAACCAGTACTTTTCACATTTTTGCAGATCGCTCGAGCGAAGGAGTTTATGCTCGAGCGACCAAGCACATTCTGCATGTCCGCTCAAGCGAGAAAAGCCACGCTCGAGTGAGACCCCTGTTTTCAACAAGTTTTGAAAAATGTTTTTAAGTACATTTTTGCATCCTCATTCCATCCTAGGCATTCCTAGGCCATATTTAAGGCATCATAATGAAGATAATGATATAGAACCACACCAAAAGAAGCAAGAGGCTAAGTTGTAATCCCAAGTGTGTAATTTAGTGTGTGTTCGTTCTGCAACTGTGTAGGTTTGGCACCCAAGGTGTAACGCCCTCAAAATAACAACATTAAACCCATCAATATAGACGTTCATTGATATATAAAAGATCCACATTCTTCTATTCAACAGAGTTTCATTACAAAAGGTATTACATGTTAACAACAAAAGCAAATGCCCTAAGGGCTTACAGCTTTCCAAGTTAACACTTGGTTACAAAAAGAGAGCACTAGCTCAATTACACATTAAGCCCTTGGCTTGAATCTACCTGTAATACACCAAAAAGAAAAAATACAATCAAGAAGTCCATCCGCCTCAAGCCTCCCAAGCTATGTCCTTGGAGGTGGCATGCTACCTGTACTTGAAAATGATGTTCCCATATAGGGTGAGCCACAACCCAGTAGAAATATACTAAACCCACCATGAATAATGACTAAAAGATTAGCAGTTGATAGATGGCCAACACTGATACATCCACTTATATCCTCTTACAGTTCCATGACATACAAGTCCATGTTACAATTCATTTTCTATTCTTTTCAATTCTCAATTCATAACTATGGCTCAGAACCTGGCCAAACCACTTATATGAGACAGTAACTCATATTAAACATTTTCCTATTTCAATAAAAGATAAGCATACTAGCTATATCAACACATTAACAGATAAGCATATGAGCTATATCAACATTTCCATAGATATGCCTAAGAGCAATATCACACTTCCAGCGACAAGCGTATGAGTTGTGTCAACACATTATTAGATAAGCATATGAGCTATATCTATGGAGTCCATCCGCTATCTTCTCCCAAACAACATCCGGTTTAGAGGTCCATCCCCTATCATCCCCTAAACCGTAGAGTACATCCCCTATCTTCTCCAACACAACACAATGCATATAAACAATAATTATACACATCACCAATCAATACATAAAATTAATGTATTCTTTCAACTGTCACACTCCATGACACATTTCAATGATCAGTTTTAGTTTGCCTAGTCATCATGCATTGTCTACAACAATTAAGGCTATCCTCCACCGATAGCCCAAAACAGTTATTTCTATACGAAAAATAAATGCACAAAATGGATAATATATCAACATTTCAATTTGGTGAGTGATAAGTAATTCAACTACATCCTTTAATTCCCACATATTCCCACTCTCAGCATTTCCATTTCGATTCCTCATTTCTCACAATTTATTATCCCAATAAATTAATCAATGTAATTAGGGCATTTTCCATAGTTAACACTACAATTCTTAAGGTCCCATTTTCATCAATGATTCCACATTCATTCCATTTCTCTAAGCTCAATACGTTCATGGGTCCATTACAAATAAAACCCCAACTTTGTAAAATTACACAAAAGCCCCAAACTCTCTCAAAATTACGCAACAACCCTCAACATCTCAAAATACCAAAATTCAAAGACAAAGTTCATAAAGAGGAGTAGGATATCCCTACCTCAAAGTTTGAGCTCCAATGGAGATGAAGACCAAAACCAAAATGCTCCGAATTCCAAAATTTTCAGATTAAAATGTAGCCCTCAACGATCAACACAACTTTTGTAAAGGCCAAAAGTGGGCAAACAACTCCTACTAGATCAAATCTAAGAGAGAAGGGCCGATTTTAGAGTGAGAAACTCTGAAAATGGCTTTTTGGAAAAGTAAGAGAGAGAAAAGATCTTGAAAAAGTAATAAAAAAGTCGGATCCCGCTTTTAAATAAGAGTCACCCGCCGGCGTGAAACCCCGCTCGGCCTGAAACCCCGCCGGCGCCACTCACAGACTCCCGCTCGAGCGGCCAAACTCTCGCTCGAGCGGCAGATGCACACTCCCAGAACCTCGACATACCAGGTCCCCGCTCGAGCGCCCAACTCCCTGCTCGAGCGTCCCTCACAACCTCCCGCTCGAGCGGCCAATCCCCCGCTCGAGCGTCCAACACTACACAGGAAATACTGGATGGGTGTATTCCCCACTCGAGCGCCAAAACCCCCGCTCGAGCGGACAAGCAACAACAAGGTCACCGCTCGAGCGTTAAAAGATCCGCTTGAGCAGACAGGCCAAAATCTGGGCAACTAGTTTTGGTTCCTAAGCTCAACTAACGTGTAACAAACCTGCCCAGCACATCCTATAACTCAAATACAAAGTAAGAAAAGATGTAAACCAGGTAATAATCAACTACTAACCCCCCACGGACACATGTCTGGATCATTGTAGAATAAGGGGTAAACCCGGGATCGTTATACAAGAACGCTGATTAGCTTGCCTATAGCCCAATAATCTATGAGTAACAATGTTGTAAAGCTATGTTCAATTACAATTATTTTTTGAATGATTAACTGTACTGCCTTCTAAAATGATATTGTTTACTGAATGAATGTTTGTCCTATTTGAACTGTACTCGTGGCATCCATAACAATTGGTATTCTTTATTCTTTATTCTTTATTACATTACTATCTTTATAGAGATTTTTGTCAGTTCCAATGTTTGGAACTACTGTTGTTTACTGTTTTGATGGCCATCAACTAACTGTTCGGTCTATTAAGACCTACTGTACTGTTCTGCTATTGGATGTACCACGTATGACTATTATGATTTCTAAATGACTGATATGACATGAAATATAAAACACTGTATGAATAACTGATCTACTGATGCAAATGACTGTTTTAATTACCAAAAGGACATTCATTCTTAACCCTTTTACACATTTGTTGTTCACTGGGCTTTAGCTCACAGTTTATATATATGTAGGTAACCAAGCATCCAATCATAGCTAAAGGCACCGACTTAGACTCATGTTTTGTCAGGCCAACCATCGCGCCTCATATCGAGGTTCCGAACCTGCACGAGTCAAGGCTGTTTTGGGGTGTTTCAGATTCACCCTTTTTGTCTATGTTAATGTAATGAATGTTTAAGTCTTTTGATGTATAGTTATGACGAGGGGACTAGGTCCCTAACCTGTATACGATTATGGTATATATATATATATATATGACTATGAATGTGGTTACGCTCATGAAACTTTTCCATTCAGGTTTTCACAGCTCATTGGACATCTTTTTATCACTGATTGGCTTCTGCCAGCCCCTTTATATTGCATTACTGTCATTACTGTTAAGCAAGCCTTTGGTAATTACGGATTACTGGCCGGTTATGATGTTAAACCCATAGGGACGAGTTTAGGTCGTGACACTATTCCCTCTGGTTAGCGCTCCACAGTGCAGAAGCATCAGGGCACATTTCGAAGTGGGCTTTGGAACTCGGCCAGTATGATATCCAGTTTCTGCCTAGAACTTCCATCAAGGGGCAAGTTCTCGCCAATTTTGTAGCCGAATTCACGGGATGCCTCAGTGACCTCAAATCTGATCAAATGCAACCTAAACCCAATTTGAGGATATATGTTGGAGATATTTGGAAGATGTACTGTGACGGGTCATCCAACCAATGTGGTAGTGGGGCAGATGTAGTAATCATGACCCCCAAAGGGGCAGTAATCGAGCAGGCGGTCAAACTGGGCTTCGATGCATCAAACAATGAGGCCGAATACGAAGCATTATTAACCGGCCTATGGAATGCACTTCACCTTGGTGCACGACGGCTGATTGTTTTCTGTGACTCCAAATTAGTAATCAACCAGTTGAAAGGGAAATACGCAGCTAAAAATGACCGCATGGCTGCCTACATGAAAACGACAAATTCCTTGCTCGTAAAATTCGACCACTATGAATTGAATCAAATAACCCAGGATCAGAACACGCATGCGGATGCCCTGGCTTGCCTAGCCTCTGCCATCAATTCAGAAATCAAACGGACAATCGAAGTAGGATTCGTCCTTGAGTCGAGCATTGCCTCTGCTGAACCAGTTCAGATTAACATCATTGAATTTGGTCCAAGTTGGATGGACCTTATTGCTGCATTCCTTTCCTCAAAGCAACTTCTAATGGATAAGAAAAAAGCCCACAAACTGCGGATAAAGCCTTGCAATACTACTTGGATCCGCATGGAAAGCTCTACAAAAAATTCCTTTCCGAACCGTACTTAGAATGCGTTCATCCAAATAAAGTTGAGGAACTCTTGGTTGATCGAGTTGTAACACAAGGGTATTATTGGCCAACCATGTGAACAGATTCTGAGAGCTATGTCAAGAAATGCGAACAATGCCAAAAGTTTTCCATTTTAACTTATCTGCCTGCCAAAGAGTTAAGCTCTATCACTAGTCCTTGGCCGTTTGCTTAATGAGGACTTAATATCGTCGGACCATTGCCGCGAGCTCCTGGGAACAAGCGATTCCTAATTGTCGCAATAGATTATTTTACAAAATGGATCGAAGCAAAGGTGGTAACATGTATTCGAGATGTCGATGTTAAGCGTTTCGTATGGAGAAACATCATAACATGATTCGGCATACCAAGAGCACTTGTCTCAGACAACGATACCTAATTTGATTGTGGTGTCTATCGAGAATTATGCAACACGTATGGTATCAGGCCATACTTTTCCTTGCCGGCCTATCCATAAAGCAATGGTCAAGCTGAGTCCTCCAATAAAATCATCCTAGATGGCATCAAGAAAAGATTAGAAAAAGCTAAAGGTAGATGGGTTGAAGAGTTGCCCAGTGTATTATGGGCTCATCGCACTACTCCAAGGCGATCCACTGGGGAAACGCCGTTCGCTTTGTGCTTTGGAACCCAGGCAATTCTCCCCCTGGAAATCGGCCAACCCACGCTGAAATCCAAGGTTTTTGACATGGGCCGTAATGACATGATGTTGGCCTTAGACTTGACTCTGATCGAAGAACACCGAGATCGTGCCTTAGTATGTATGGTGCGGTATCAACAATAACTCGCTAAATTATACAATCAGTTCGTGCAGTTGCGTCGTTATACACCTGAAGAATTGGTCCTCAAGAAAGTATTACCTGCTACCAAGAATCTGGCAGATGAAAAATTAGGCCCCAATTGGGACGACCCTTATCAGGTTGATTCAATCGCTAGAACAGGGGCATATCGGCTCAAAGACATGGCTAGGGGAAGTTTTCCGCGCCCCTGGAATTCCACATGGTTGTGCAAATTTTATCATTAAGCCAACCTGTACGGCATGCTAGCTTGTTTCAAATTTTCGTTGATGTATGAATTTTTGTTGATATATATGTATTTCTTTTAAATTCCCGAATGCAATTCCCTTTCTTATCCTAGTCTTATCAATAATGGTTTGATAACAAATAAAAAACTCAGAATTCAGAGCTTCATCCGTGGTTGCCACGTTTGGGCCGAATAAGCCTCCGAATTCGGAGCACCCTTCATGGATGTCACGATTGGTCAACACTAAAAGACTCCAAATTCAGAGCCCCATCCGTGGTTGCCACGTTTGGGCCGAATAAGCCTCTAAATTTGGAGCGCCCTTCGTGGATGTCACGATTGGCCAACACTAAAAGACTTTGAATCCAGAGCCCCATTCGTGGTTGCCACGTTTGGGCCGAATAAGCCTTCGAATTCGAAGCGCTCTTCGTGGATGTCACAATTGGCCAACACTAAAAGACTCTGAATCCGGAGTCCCATCCATGGTTGCCACGTTTGGGCCGAATAAGCCTCCGAATTTGAAGCGCCCTTTGTGAATGTCACGATTAGCCAACACTAAAAGACTCCGAATTCAAAGCCCCATCTGTGGTTGCCACGTTTGGGTTGAATAAGCCTCCAAATTTAGAATGCCTTTCGTGGATGTTACGATTGGCCAACACTAAAAGACTCCGAATCTGGAGCCCCATCCGTGGTTGCCACGTATGGGCCGAATAAGCTTCCGAATTCGGAACGTCCTTCGTGGATGTCACGAGTGGCCAACTCAGTCCCTTCCGTGGATGTCACGTTCGAGCCATAATCTTCTGAATTCAGAGCGCCTTTTGTTTATAACCACGAATTGCCAAATAATCCTCCTAATTCAGAAGGACCAAATTTGGCAATATAATGGTATGGATCAGTGTATGATTACCACAAAAAAAAACAAACATTAATCAAAACAATATAGAAAATTTTTATTTCATTAAATAAAGCCTAAATACATGACTTTTGACAAACTTAAAGGGTACAATGCGACATACAAATTTATCGACATATAAATTTATTCAGCACCCTCTTTATCATCGGTCTTCTCGGCATCATAAGCCTTGAAGGGAAACTTGTAGTTCTGATATAGAGGTGACGCTGAGTTGATACGCCCAGCCTGTAGTGCCTTAGTCCACACGTGCTTAAATCCACTATTTTCGCACCGACAGACGTCCTCAGCTAACTTTTCTTTCATCTTATCGATACCAATTTTCCGACCGTCAAAAAAGCCTTCATTGTAGGCCTTCGTTCTTATCGCTTCTCTTGTGAACATGCTAGCCGTATCTCGGTCGACAATGGCATGATCTAAAAGCTGCTGATTTACCCTTTTCGCCACAATCGGGTCAACTTGACTTGCCGATTGCTTTTTGAAAGTTTTTGCCTTTTTTAATTCATTCTTGGCTTTTTCTGCACGTTGTTCCAAGCTTTGAATGCGGCTGTCTTTCTGCGCTATCTCCCTTCGCGTGGCACAAAGATGCATGCCGATTTCATAAGAGGTGTATAGACCCCTCATCGCTCCATGGATGCCCTCCCGAAAAACTTCGTAGTCAAGCCGACCGATCATTGATTGCTGGACCTCAGGTGGAAAAATCTCTTGAGCAAATTTGACTGCACATTTGGATCGCGGGCGATAGATTCCACTTCAGTCATCGATTTATTCCCAACGAAAACCAAAAAGCTTAACAGAAGCGAAGCTTTGCTCGGCTCACTTCGCGCAGCACTCTGACCACTGATATTACTCTTTGACCCCCCTCGTTGCTGCACCCCATCCCTAGGAGACTTCACTGCGTCACCTCTTTTGGGGGACCTACTCCGATGTCTGGGCGACCGACGTCTCTCATTCCCTTCCACTGCTATATCCCCCGTTCTTTGAGCTTTACTTCTAGTAGCGTGATGCATTTCAGCGTCCAGTTCAGCTAAAATTTTTGTTTCTCCTTTACTATTGAAGAATAGCCTCTGCGATATCTATGGTCCAACTCACGTTTTTATTTTTCCTCCAATTATCGATTATCGTCGTCTGTGCCAGATTCGTTCCATAACGCCTGCAGCTTCTTAAATACTAAATACCTTGTTCATTAATTATGGATACAACATTTCCAATGTGCCCAATAGTTAGCCCCGCGTCTGTTGCCGGGTTTGAAATATGTCTAAATTGACACATGTTCTTCGGCGTTGTAACGGTATGCCCAAATGAGGCAAGGGCATCACTATAATAGCCATTTGATAGTATAGCCGAATGATAATACATTACCTCATTTGGCCAGACGTTTAGCTTTAAGTCGAATATTTTATTCAGAAGTTGCAACCTGTAAGGGACATATGTTATTCGACGTTGTAACAGTATGCCCAAATGAGGCAAGAGCATCACTATAATCGACATCTGATGGTATAGCCAAATGATAATACATTACCTTATTTGGCCAAATGAGGCAAGGGCGTCACTATAATTGACATCTGATGGTATAGCCGAATGATAATACATTACCTCATTTGGCCAGACGTTTAACTTTGAGCCAAATATTTTATTCACAAATTGTAACTTGTAAGGGACATATGTTATTCGGCGTTGTAACGGTATGCCCAAATGAGGCAAGGGCATCACTATAATCGGCATCTGATGGTATAGCCGAATGATAATACATTACCTTATTTGGCCAGGCGTTTAGCTTTGAGCCGAATATTTTATTCACAAATTGCAACTTGTCAAAGGACACATGTTATTCAGTGTTGTAACGGTATGCCCAAATGAGGCAAGGGCATCACTATAATCGGCATCTGATGGTATAGCCAAATGATAATACATTACCTCATTTGGCCAGACGTTTAGTTTTGAGCCGAATATTTTATTCACAAGTTGCAACCTGTCAAGCGACACATGTTATTCGGCGTTGTAATGGTATGCCCAAATGAGGCATCATAATACATTACCTCATTTGGCCAGACGTTAGCTTTGAGCCGAATATTTTATTCACAAGTTGCAACCTGCAAGGGACAAAGGTTATTCGGCATTAACTTGTCCAAACTGGCAAACTATTGAGCTCGGCATACAATTTAATAGTCGAATTAAGCTACGTTTTATTTTGAATGACTCAAATTAGTTATCGCCTACTGGCGTTGCACTATCACATTAGCATGCAGAAAATAGACAAAAAGACAATTTTCATTAATAAATTGAGTACAATTAGTCATCATTTTACGCATGAAAACTGCCTTACAAAAATCTACAAAAATTACATACAAGAAAATACTAATCAAAAAGAAAAATTACACAAAACTACTTATTTTTTAGGGTCAGACTCCAGCGGCTTAACCTCTAGTTGCTCATATGAAATTGGCTGCTGCAATACCATATTAGCGGCTACGAGGGCTTTTTGAGCCAGCCGTGTTTGAATCCCCGATTCTCAAATTTAGGTACTTCCTCCACATATTTCTCTAAGGCAACGATCTCGCCAGCATTGAACACTTTGGAAACCTCGAAGTTGACAATTTTTTTCACCTTCTTCGATTCTTCCAAATCGGCCTCCAGCTTCGTAATCGCTTCCTTGGCTAACTTTAGCATTTCTTCACCAACGTTCGCTCTATCCTTGACGACTATCCTGAGAAGATCTGAGTGTTTAGCCTTCTCTTCCTCGGCACTGGCCCTTGCTTGCTCTTCTTCCGCTTTCTTGGCTTCAGAGTCAGCCCTGAGAGATGCCAGCACCAGTTCAGCCCATGCCTCTTTAGCCTTGCCCTTTTCGGTTTCAATTTCGGCTTGAAGAAAGCCGATTTGCTCAATGGTGTCAAAATGATGGTGACCGATCTCTGCAATCCTGCCCGCCGCCTAAGCAAAGCACGTGTAAGTTAATCGACATTATTTAAAAAAAATAAAAATAAATAAATAAAAATAAAACAAAATAATACGTGAAGTACATACCAATACCACCGACTGAGCAACTAGCGCTATCAAGACCACGTTCGGCTCAACACGGAATGCAGCCCCGTCAACCAGCAAGGATATCGACAAGGCCACACTTAGGGCCACATTGGGGTCTTTTAAAGCTGACGCGTCAGCCGAAACCGGCGTGTTCTTTATTTTAGGTTGGATAATAAATGGCGCCGTTATATCCTGTGATTCTTCCATACGTGGCCATTTATTGACTAAGTCTTTAGAGGAATCGGCTCCAACTTCGGCGGGGCATTTTTCCCTCCTCTATTCAGCCAACCGATTGTCTGATTGCTCAATGGACGACTCATCCACAATAACTTGCTTCGTTTCTTCAACAAGAGTTGGTGAAGTTTCAGCCTCAACCGGAGCCAGAGGAAGAGAGTCAGTCTGAACAGGTGGTGGTGGCTCAAACCTGGTAGCTTCGAGCCGTCATCTTCTTGGCATTCTTTCTTCTAGTCATCTGTGCAAGCGACTCCCCAGCCATATTTTCAGGATTTGTGCCAGAAAGATCTCCTAAATTGGTGAAAATATCGTCTTCCAACGATATGTCAACCCGACCTGAAGTGGACAGAGAGTTAAAGCCGACTTCCTCAAAAGCCAAGTTGAGAGTCGCGTTGACTTCTTCTAAATCGGCCTCGTTTGGTTTGGTGACCTGATCATGGACTTCACCTTGCCCTAATTTCGAATCTCTAACACCAATTACCCTAAGGTTCTTATAGTTCGGGAAAATAAGTGTCGTGAGTTGTTGTTCGCCCTTTGGAATCGGAATGTGATCCGCAACCGAAAAAGTGGCGTATGTAGGTTCGTATCGTAATAGTATATGGGCAGCTCACCCTTGTTTTTAAAGGTTGGGACGGCCAAAAAATTCTAGCGTGGTTTTGACTTGTTGAAGTACAACGTCGTCGACTGAAGAAAGTACTTTCTTCAAATCGTTACCTGCACAAACTAAAACGATTAGTAGATGGAATTTAATCCAAATGAACATATAAGAAATGCGTGGAAAAATGGGATTACACGGCCACCTGGTTCACCTTTTTGTCTAGGCACAGGATCTAGGCGATCTTCGCCCTTGCTGAATTCCCAGTTGCCTTAGACAACGACCATGACATCATCAACACGCTTGCCAGAGCTGGCAAGCATAGTCACCAAATGGTGGTCGGTGTCTTTAGCCCTAAGAAAATAGCGTCTTTGTCGACCAGAGGATTTGGCCAAGGCATAACAATGCCGAATAGCAAGAATTCCAAGATTAAGCCTAAGTCGGCAGTTTAATTCTACTATTCCCATTATGATTTGGTAAAATTTTACGTTAGGTTGAGAAGGGAGTAGACCCCAATAGTGAATGATGGCCCTCAAAAATGGGTGAAGGGGGAAATAGACTCCACCCTCAGCGATTGACAGGAAAAGAAAGATAATCGTACTCACATCGGTCCTCTCCATGTTAACTACGCTCTCTGTCACGAGTGATAGATGGACGTCGTCAAGAATAGAAAAATTGCGTCGAAAAGCGAAAACACGATCAGCAGAAAGAAGGGCTTTCAAATGTTTCGCCATCTGAGCCAGAATAGAAAGTACTCTAAACTAAAAACAAACAAGGAAATAGGAGTTGGAATGAAGAAAAAAATAACTTACAAGGAGCAGAGAGGACAATGGGGAACGGATAGAAGTTATAGAGGTCGTGAAATGAAAGAGAGATGTTGAGAGGCAACCAAGAAGCCTTGCGTATTCAAAAAAAAAAAAAACATTCGAAGGGACAACACGGTTTCAAATCGCATTAAATAAACGACGCGTACGAAGGGGTAGGAAATTATAATGATTTCTAAAACGTGGACGTTCTAACGCTTCAATATTGGAAGGTGTGCAAGCGCCGTATTTTTGACTTTCCAGGTTTAGAACCAAACATGCCGACTAATTGGCGTTAGTTGGATGTTTGGGGGGAAATTGTGGGGGCGAAATAATTATATACTAAGGAAAGCCAAATTTATTTGAAGGAAAATCAGGACAACAACGATTCGACTCTGTCCTGAGAGGTCTTGAAGCCAAATATTTAAATCGGCCATGCAATCGGCCATACAAGGAGCAGAGTAGGAATTGGGATACAACAGAAAGGCCGAATAAGCGATTATGCGCTAGATCAAGAGTGGGGCCGACCCCTGGGACCAGATACTAGTATAAATAAGAGGAATATCAACCAAAGAAAGATATGTGAGAATAGATTAAATTGAGATAGAAGCAAACTAAGAGCATATACTAACTTGTCCGTCGAAATGCTAATTCCGGCATCCCCGACCGAAGTGTTCATTCTTTTTCAGGTGGCAATCAGAGGATCAAGAACGTCTTACAAGATCTGGAGCATTTCCAAACCACTTCTCCACAGTGTCCAGAATTAGATCTGTGGGAAGTTTGGGTATGTAGTTTCAGGGAGAACTACAACTTGAGCTTGGCATATAAACAAACATGTAATAGGCAATCAGAATGATTCTCAGAGAAATTAAAACCAACAATGGCTCAGATCGATATATTTAAGCAACAATAATTGATCTCATAATCGGTGTAGAGATTATATATATATATATATATATCAGTCGATTAGAGAGAGGAAGATAAAAACCTTGCAATGTGAGGAGCTGTAAGGGAGGAGTCGCCGATTGAGCGTCCTTGGGTGATGGATCTCAGGCCTCGGTGACCAACAACGAGGTGAATCGATGCTCCAGTTGCCGGCGACCGCAAGAGAGAGGAAAGGAACAACGGAGAGGGAGCGGGAGAGGCAGAGGGAGAAAGAGAGAGACACTAAAAAGAGAGAGACAGAGGCTCTAGTTTGGGTTTGGAAACCAAATATATATATATATTACATCATTAGCGACTAAATATTTTTAGTTGTCAATTAATTTTATAAATCCCTTTAAAATTTGAAATGTCTCCTTCCAAATATTTTAGTTTGTTGGTGACTAAAATATTTTTTTGTTGTTGAAAATAAGTTTTTGGCTACCAAACTTTTGGTCGCCAAAGATAAAATAATTTTTTATTTTATATTCGGTGACTAAATTGTTTTAGTAGCCAAAACTCAATATACGGTGACTAAAAATATTCTTTTGGCTACCAAACTTTTGGTCGCCAAAGATAAAAAATAATTTTTTTATTTTACATTTGGCGACTAAATTGTTTTAATAGCCAAAACTCAATATACGGCGACTAAAATATTCTTTTTGTCGCCAATTCTTTTATTTTTAGTGACTAAATTTTTTTTAGTCACCAATAATCAATATACCCTGACTAAAAAAAATTAGTAGCTAAATATTGTACTTTTGCCAACTAAAAAAATTTTTTGTTGCCAATTCCACACCTTTTGGCGACTAAATTTTTTTTAGTCGCCAAAAATGCATTTTGTTGTAGTGCTTGGAGAGAAAGTTGATTGAAATTTGCCAAAATAGCATGTGACTATTGGAACACCACTGCTATAATTTGACAATTTACTACTATTCATTGCCAAATTATAGTAATGGCAGTGTTATTATAGCAAATACCATTAGACATGCTCTGATTGATGTATATAACATGAGAGAACAAGTGTATGCCCAAACTTGAAGGTACGGTGTGAATAAAAATAAGTAAACAAAAAGGAGAAAATAAAAAAATAAACAAGTAGAGAGAAAAATAAAAATGGGAGAAACTAAAAGAATAAAAAGAAAAGATGGAGGAATGTGGGATCAAGGAATGTGGGATCATGGAATGATGGGTGAGAAAAGAAAAAAGTAAGAGAGAGAAGCGGAAAAGTGGCAAATGTACATGTAGGATTTTTTTGAAAAATATATCTTAACCATTGTTTTATAATTTGAACTGATTTGAGCCATCCAAATGTCCTAGTATGACAAAAATATGTTGAAGATTCAAAAACCATTATACTTTATTATATAGATGTGAAAGGAGAGATGAGAAAAAAAAAAGTGGTTAATTGATTGAATAATAATAAAATTAAAAAAAAAACAAAAAAGAAGTTTTGAAAATAATTTTGAATTATATTTTAAAATTATATTTTGTTAATATATTTCATCCAAATGACGATTTAAAAAAGGGGAATTGACCAATAAATCCTGTATTTTGATCTTGTGATCCATAGGGTCCTAAAGGTTTTCTTGTTAACCGTGTAGTCCTTGGGGTTATTTGTTTACTAATTTGCCATTGATGAAACCATTGTCAACAAGGGGTTGTTTGGGATAAACTAAATAAGTGTACTTTTTGACTTTTTATTAAATATGAGTTAGGTATCGGTTGGATTTGAAGTGATGTGGTAGAAAGATGATGTAACTTAAATATGATAGTAACTTTTTAACTTTTTTTGATTATGTCAAACCAAACCTTAATTTTGGGGATAAGGGTGTGTGTTTTTCACGTCTCCTAAAAAAACGTACTAAGTATTATTGGAACAATCTTCACTGTATTTAAACGATTTAATTCTATTGTGTACAAAACAACAACTAGAATTTAAAGAAATAAAGAAAATGAGAGAATTTGTTTGATTATAAAAATCAAACTCGAAATAATAAATAAATAAATAAATAACAGATTTTATTTTATTACAAAAACAAAATTAAAATCTGATTAAATAAACAAATAAAAACAGAATAAAATTAAACAACTTACTTGGTTAATTTCTTTGCAGTGTTTAACACTGTGTCCTTAAAACAGATTCGTCCTCTCCACAGTGCTTTCAGAATTTGGACGTCTATCTCCTAGGATAAAATGATCTTTTCAACGAATAAAAGCAGCACTACAATTTAATCGTTCGTCGAACACACTAAGTGTTTACACTCTTTCTTTCAGAAATAAAATGCAGCAAAATGCAGAGATTTAAAGCAGATGATGGAGTACAAAAATTAGAGTGAAAAAACCAAATGGGAGGCTTAATCTATTTATAGATGTAAAGGTGGCTCTTGGTTTTGAATTGAACAGGTACTGTACCTGTTCAATTTGAATTAAACAGATACATACTGTTTAGGCACTGTTTGGTTTGAAATTCAAACAGATTTAAAGCTGTTGGGTTCAAAAATGAGAAGGGCCCTGTTTGGATGAACATTAAATCCAAACCAGTTTAATTTTGTTTGAAAACGGGAAGGGCCCTGTTTGGATGAACAGTAAATCCAAACTAGTTTATTTCAAATGTTTTTGGCCCAAACAAGCCCAACCCAACCTCACACCACGCACCCGCGCGCGCGCACGTGTGTGGTGGTTTTTGGGTCCAATGGGTCTAGCCCATTTTGCCCATAACCTCTCCCTCTAAAACACTTGGGTACCCCTTGGGGCACACCCCAAGTACCAAACCCATGCCTTATAAACCCTCTCAAAACCTCCTACCAAATCAATATGGGACAAGCCTTATTCAAACCTTTAAGGAATTTCCACCAAAACTCCATTTCTATGGAGCATACTTTGGCTGCAATTTCCCATTCACTCGGTAGTGGTTTTGAACAACCAAATATACCACGTGAATCACAACGCGACATAGAACGTGTTACCACTTTGACCCGTGTAAATCGATGCACGGGACCCACCTAAAAATTAGACCAAACTTAGGAAAAAATTCTGGTTTTACCTAGAATTTTATAACCATTTCCAACAATCCCCCACATGAATGGAATTTGATGACAACGGAAATGCAACAATATGCAGACATATCGAAAGAGTATAAGTCGAAAATATCTTGCATCAAGATAGGTAGTTTTCGGCCTTGAACCTTCCCTAGTGATAACCTATCGGACTTACTGGCTAACCAATGGACGCGATGCCTTGAATTGTTCAGCCGTTTGTGTAAGCCAAGACAATAGATTTCACACAAAATATCTTCTAACACATCGTGGTTCTCACTGTTGTGTTCATTTTGGCCTTGAACGCTCCTGGTTTTCATGAGTGTTTCTAGAGAATGTAGCCTCTTTCATTCTCATAGAACCGGCCCCAGTTCAACACTTATATAGATGATTCTTATTGTGAGTATCTTCTTATACTCGTCTTGATTTTATGCCTTAATCAAGATATAAGTAATCATTAAAAGCAAAGCTTATCCTTATGCCCCTACAGACAACATATGTTGCAGATATCACTCTTATCATAGGAATGGGTAGGAAATTGTAATCCCTTGGTGATTTCTGGCGAGCCATACATAACTTAGTTGTCTCTTTGAACTTAGTTCTTGGGATCTCCAGTCATATAAGTAGGGTTACCATTATGACGACTCTTATGTAATAGGCTTTAATCCCATCCCCTTCGATGAATTATACACTAGCTCTTTTGTCAAACATTTTGTTAACGGATCCGCAATATTCTCTTTAGATTTTATATAATCTATTGAGATTATCCTGTTTGACAAAAATTGCCTTACGGTATTATGTCGACGAATATGTCGTGACTTACCGTTATACATGTGATTCTGTGCTCTGCCTATTGCAGATTGACTATCACAATGAATGCAAATAGCTGGCACAGGTTTTGGCCACATTGGAATGTCTTCTAAGAAGTGACGAAGCCATTCTGCTTCTTCACTTGCTTTATCTAAAGCAATGAACTTGGATTCTATTGTGGATCGTGCGATGTAAGTTTGTTTCGTGGACTTCCAAGAAACAGCAGCGCCTCCTAGAGTAAAGACATATCCACTAGTGGATTTTGAATCTTTAGTATCCGATATCCAATTGGCATCACAATAACCTTCGAGTACTGCTGGTTATCGAGTAAAGTTCAAACCATGATCATGAGTAAATCTTAGATATCTAAGAACCCGAATGATCGCTTTCCAATGGTCTTCTCCAGAGTTACTAGTGTACCTACTTAATTTATTGATAGCATAAGCTATATCAGGCCGAGTACAATTCATTAGGTACATTAGGCTTCTAATGATTTGGGAGTATTTTAACTGAGACACTGCAGCACCTTTATTTTTCGATAAATAAAGACTGATGTCGACAGGTGTTCTTGCTAAATTCAAATCATCCTTGATAAATTTATCAAGAATTTTCTCAATATAGTGAGATTGAGATAATGCATATCCGTCAGATGTTTTAGTAATTTTCATTCCTAATATAACATCTGCGACCCCCATATCTTTCATATCAAATCTTTTGTTAAACAATTGCTTAATTGATTTGATAATGTTTTGACTACTTCCAATGATAAGCATGTCATCCACATAAAGACAAACTATGACATATCCTTGGTCAGTGTTTTCAACATAGACGCATTTGTCACATTCGTTTATTTTAAACTCATTAGTAAGCATTGCATGATCAAATTTTTCATGCCATTGCTTAGGTGCTTGTTTTAATCCATAAAGGGATTTTACAAGTCAACAAACTTTCTTTCCTTGCCCTGATACTACAAACCCTTCGGGTTGCTCCATATAGATCTCTTCATTTAAATTACCGTTTAAGAAAGCTGTTTTAACATCCATTTGATATATTTCTAAATTAAACAACACTGCTATAGCAATAAGCATGCGAATGGATATTATTCTTGTCACAGGGGAATATGTGTCAAAATAGTCCAGACCTTTTTTTTGTCTGTAACCTTTAACTACAAGTCTTGCTTTATACTTGTCAATTGAACCATCTGCTTTCATTTTTCTCTTGAATATCCATTTATATCCAAGAGGTTTAGAACCTGGTGGAAGATCCACCAATTCCCAAGTATGATTTTGCATAATGGATTTAATTTCATTATAAACAGCCTCTTTCCATAAAAGTGCTTCAAGACCTGTCATTGCTGCCCTAAAGCTTTGAGGTTCATTTTCTAACAAGTATGTCAGAAAATCTGGACCAAAGGATTTTGATATTCTTGCTCTCTTACTTCGTCTTGGTTCATCATCAGTTAAATCCTGTTGGTCGAGACCATTACTAGTCTCTTGTGCTTGATTGTCATTAGTCTCCTGACTTTGTGTACAATCATAAGTTCTTTTCTGTGAACTTAATTCTTGTCCTTTCTTGTAAGGAAAGACATGTTCAAAAAACATAGCATTCTTTGACTCTATAATAGTGTTCACATTTATATCAGGTATTGCTGATTTATAAGTCAGAAACCGATATGCACTACTATTCTGAGCATAACCAATAAACACACAATCTACTGTTTTTGGTCCAATCTTAGTCTTTTTAGGAACAGGAACTTCCACTTTTGCCAAACACCCCCACATTTTAAAGTATTTGTAGGAAGGTGGTCGACTTTTCCATAATTGTTGGTTTTCTTGTGGGGTATTCTATTAAGAACATAATTAGCAGACAATATTACTTCCCCCCACAAGTTCTGTGGTAAACCTAAACTTAGTAACATGGCATTCATAATTTCTTTTAGGGTTCTATTCTTTCTTTCAGCAATTCCATTTTGCTGTGGAGAATAAGGGGCTGTAGTTTGGTGAATAATGCCATGTTGTGCACAAAATTCATTTAATGGTGTATCATATTCACCACCCCTATCACTTTTAATATAAATCAAAATATAACATCCATCACTTGTTTGTCTATGATGTGTTTGATTAATAAATTTCAAAACATGATTCACGAAAAATCCAAAATAATTATGATTACACAAGTCAGAATTAATGTTTTGACAAAATCATATCCTCATAAAAAATTTTGCTTAAGAATCAAACAATTCAAAAACCCATTTGATTGTATACATTCTTGCAACTCAATAACAAATAAATGTCACTGTCATAAAAAATATTTGTGACAGAAAAAAACTAAATTATCTCAACTAATGCAAGAGATATACCCCCATATTAATAAAATGGTTCATGGTTTAACAAATTCTACTACGCAAGTAAAGTAATTATTAATGATATCTCATGTCACATAATTCAAAATAAACTAAAAATCAATATAAAAGATTTCTTAAATTTACTTTCCAATTAAATGGAAAAATATAATTGCATACATCTTCATGTTTAAATTTCTCTGGTGTTTAAACACCCATCAAAAATTTATTGGAAAAACTCAAATTAAACTGTTTATGTACAAAGTCAACATATTAATTTATCATTCCAAATCATATGCAATTATTTTTTAAGAAATAACTCGAGTTGATATCAACACATGCATATCAAACGCATCTACTAAAAATAATAAATTAATCAAAATAAATTAATCATGCATGATTCCATAACTTGCATCATGAACTAAAAGGATTCTCAACTCATAAATAACATCCAACACATTTTAAACTTTAAACTTCAAAATGAAAAACATACCTTCATTTAATAAGTTTGATTTGTACATAAATAAACTAATTAAATATGCATTCAAATGTCCTTGTGAATATATATATTTTCCGACTCATGTGCAGAAACTATAAGTCACGTATAAAATTAACAAATTGTGACCGAGTCACAAAATTACATGATTGATCAATAAAATTAATTTGTGATTAATGTTTCTGATTTTTGTAATCAGGCCGCCGCCATCCGTCCGGTTGGTCAGGCGGGCTGGGCTGGGCCTGGGCTTAGGCGCGGG
Organism: Camellia lanceoleosa; assembly: GCA_025200525.1. Taxonomy (NCBI): domain Eukaryota; kingdom Viridiplantae; phylum Streptophyta; class Magnoliopsida; order Ericales; family Theaceae; genus Camellia; species Camellia lanceoleosa. Next base: position 146,215,096 of record CM045764.1, on the reverse strand, counting down.
TGCATGGTGTGAGGTTGGGTTGGGCTTGTTCGGCCCAATACTAATCTTTTTGAGCAAAAAATATTTGAATTTAATTTTATTTTTGTATAAAATAAAATCTAGAATTCAAATTAAACTGGTTTGGATTTTCTGTTCATCCAAACAGGGCCCTTTCCGTTTTCAAACAGAATTAAACTGGTTTGGATTTAATGGTCATCCAAACAGGGCCCTTCCCGTTTTTGAACCCAACAGCTTTAAATCTGTTTGAATTTCAAACCAAAGGAATTTCTACCAAAACTCCATTTCCATGAAGTATACCTTGACTTTAATTTTCCATTCACTCGGTAATGGTTTTGAACAACCAAATATATCATGTGAATCACAACGCGGCATAGAACGCATTACCACTTTGTCCCGTGTAAATCGATGTACGGGGCCTACCTAAAAATTAAACCAAACTTAAGAAAAAATTTGAATTTTACCCAGAATTTTATAACCATTTCCAACAAGTATTTAGTTGTTTAGAATGTTTGAGTTGGAAATGTGGGGGTGTGAACATGCCACATGCATATGGTGTATTTTTTCTGATGTGAGTGATATCATGTAGGGGTACATGGAACACCATGTCACTATTAGAACATAATTTTCTATACCCTCACCCCACACTCCACTAATACAACCACAACAACGTCCATTACTCAAATGTGTGGTTTCTTAGATTCAGTATGCGGTGCACACACAATCTATCTTTACAATATTGAAAACCCACAATTAAAATAACCAATACAACAACACATCAATTATGAAACATATACAATGCTAGACATAAATTTCTTATTATACCTATCATGTTATCACATTTAGAAAAAGTACATTAATGAGTTTTTTATTTTTTTGGAGTGTCACATCATACCCATCACATTGTCACATTTGAAAAAAGTATACTAATGAGTTTTTAATTTCTTTGGAATGTCACATCATACCTGTCACATTATCACATTTAGAAAAAGTACACTAATAAGTTTTTAGTTTTTTTGGAGTGTCACATCATACCCGTTACATTATCACATTTGAAAAAGTACACTAATGAGTTTTTAATTTTTTTAGAGTGTCATATCATACCTGTCACATTGTCATATTTGAAAAAAATACACTAATGAGTTTTTATTAATTAGATAAACTACCAATATGTCATAATAGTTAGACTTAATTCTCATCAAGTCCTATTGAAAATAAGTTTTGATAAAATTGTGGCTAAAAATATTTTTTTTGTGACAATTTTTTTACATACGTCGCTAAAAATTGACAATTAGTGACTTTTTTTGTCATGATTTTTATAAATTGTCGCTAAAACTTACAATTAGTGACTTTTTTTATGACAAATTTTTCTTATAGGACTTATTAAATAATAAGTCCACTTATTAGGACCTACATGTAAGTACACTTTTTAAATTTTTTTGGAATGTCACATCATACCCGTCACGTTGTCACATTTAAAAAAAGTATACTAATGAGTTTTTAATTTTTTTAGAGTGTCATATCATACCCGTTACGTTGTCACATTTGGGCTACGTTGACATATTTAGAAAAAGTATACTAATAAATTTTTAGTTTTTTTTTTAGTGTCACATCATACTCCATGTTGTCACATTTGAAAAAAGAAAAATGCTTGGAGCACTAAAAAGAGAGTACTAGGGAGAGTACTAATGATGTGCCAGTAGGTCTCGTCCACTTTCTATGCCTTTTTTTTTAGGGGTACTTACCAATTAGTCCTGTTAACTAGACTTATTTACCTACAGGTCCTAACTAATAAATTTAACACTATAAAAATAAGAGAGTGATAAATTTATCACTAAAAATGTATTCATAAAACAAAGAGACTGATAAATTTATCACTATAAAATTATTCATAAAAAAAAAGACTGATAAATTTATCTTTATCACTTAATAAATTATATCAAATAGGACTGAATGGGTAATAAGTCTCAAAAGTAGGACCTATTGAGTAATAAGTCTCCAAAATAGGACCTATTGGTAGTTTACCCTTTTTTTTAACCATTCCCAATACATTAGTGCTATTAGTGATATATTTTTTAGTAGTCGAAATCATTGTTGTTGAAAAAAACATACTAAGGCATTTTTAATTTTTTTTGGAGTATTAGATTATAACCGTCACGTTATCAACCCCTTCATCAATGGAATATCACCCCTTCCTCAATGGAATATTACCCCTTCCCCTCCAACTGTGTGATCACATATTCCAAAAATAAAATAACATTTCCAATTAATAGTAAGGGTATATCCGCCTTATTAATACCCATCTATATTTGAAAAGGCACTTCTTGATCGCAAAATACACCTAATAAGGACTTGCCAATCAAATATTCCAAACATGGGATCAAATGGTACAAAAGTTTTCAAAATACGACTTTCCAATAAATTTTCCTTTAAAAAATGAGATAAAAGTTGATTTAAAAAAAAAAAAAAAAAAAAGTAGGCCACCCGCTATGGTTTCGCCATTTCATCAAACAATTTGGATGCGACTACAGTACTGGTTTATTGAAGCACACGAATCAGAGACGCAAATGCACTAGCGGGCCGAACTCGACAAGGTTGGTTAATAATTTATTCTATTCAATGGTCGTTTATACAGTGATTTTCGATACGATTGTAGCTAAAATTGTGTTTGTTTGTTGAGAAAAATGTGTAGAAAACAAGGAACATGAAGTCTATGATCATATGTTCTATGTTTTACACACTCGAATTAAGCTTATTGATTTATGAGACCAAATATAGTACAAAAAATTGAAGGTGCAAAACACAATTATAATCTGATTGTTAGTGGACGAGCCTGTGTATGCTTGATTGTGCTTTGTTGGTGCTTGTGGTTTCTGACTAAAATGATAGGGGAAAATGTTCAATTTGGCAATACTTCTTAAGAAATCAATAAAACCATGCCAGCGAACCGGTACTTTTGCAACTTTTTACCAAGAAAATAAATGAAGCTTTGATTGCCATAGTTGTGGAAAATAATCGTATGCTATAGATCTATACTGTTGCTATACTGCTATGTGGTTAGATTCAATTGAATAGCAAATGACTCATGTTATTATGTTGACTAAAGTGAATTCAACAGATGGGCTGGAAGTGTTGCCACCAGAATGTTTTCAATATCTAGTTTTAAACATTTCCAAATTCAAAATTTGTCACTTTCTTTTAAATTTTTTGATGGGCCTGGTTATTTGTATGTTGTATTATCAATCTCCATATTTTGCCTTCCAGCATGTGCACACCATCATCTTTCCCACTTTTGAAGGTTTAACAGTTTAAGGTTTAGGTTCTTTCCTTCATTGTTTTTTCTTAGGCCAACACTTTTTATGCCATTTGTGGCCATATTTATAATTGACCAATGGTCAGACTAAAGTTGTTAGAAGTGTGGAGAAAGGGGATAATGGGGTGAGGGAGTTGAAGAAATCGCTTTGACCAATTAATTACGAGGGGAGAAACAAGGGTGGGCAGGGGAGTGGCAAGGGAATGGGGGTGGTGACCCGTCAGGTTACTATGAAGATTAAGATTATTAGCTGCCTAGCTGGAATGTGAGGAGTTGATAAAAGCTTTGCTAGAGTAGAGTGATCTTGATAAAAGCTTTGTCCTGTTTATTTAAAAATGTGGAGGATGGGCCTTTTTTTGCCGTTTATGGCCTGGAGTTGAATAAGTTGAGAAAGGAATTTTGGGAGGAGCTGTCAGAAATTTCTTCTAGTTGGGATGTTCGTTGGTGTACTGGGGAAAGATTAGGTTTGCTCATTGCTTAATGGGGCTGTGAGGGAGTTTTCTGCTTTAATTACTGAGTTAGAGCCTGTGTATTTGCCTTTGGCAGGGGGTGGCTTTCGCATGGAGCAATTTTCAGGAAGCTCCTTCCATGTCTCACATCGGTTCTTGGTGTCAACAACTTGGCAGGAGCATTTTTAAGAGGTGGCACAGTTTTCTCTTCCGAGGGTGGTGTCAAATCACGTTCCTATAATGCTGGATAGCGGGGGTATAAAGGGGTTTGCTCGAGATTCTGAGGGTAGAGTGGTTGGGGTATGTGTTCAGCAGCTTGAAGGTATTTCTTCGCCAAGGATAGCCAAAGTGCTAGCCATTAGACTTGCTCTGATCTCAGCAAAGGAATGCGGCTTTACCAGCATTCAGGTGGAAAGTAATGCATAGCTAGTAATTTGGTCATTACAGAGGCATGGAAATATCCTAATGGATAGTAGCTGAGGATTGCATTCTTCTAAATTCTTGGTTTATCTCTTGTGATTTTAATTTTATTTGTTGGTTGGGGAATGTTGCAGCACACGAATGTGTTAAGGATGCTATTCCTGTTGGGATTTCTGGTATATGGATTGGACAATACCTTCCATGGTGCATGGAATTACTGCAGGAATATTGTATGCCAATTGGCCTTTTGAGTTCTGATCAATAAAATCTTTAATCCTTCGGCAAAAATAAAAGGACCGATGATGAGTTTCTGAACTTGGTACCCCAGGGTCTTCAATTTGTGCATATGAACCAAACTGAATATGTTACAAATATGTTGCCACGAGGATTCTCCTTTGCCCTTGGACAGCGAAGGGATCCTCTCTGTAACTCTTTTCTGCTCTGCATGTTTGCAATTTTTTCCCCATAAACTCTGGGCATTTCTATCCTTTCTAGCTGTCTCCTATGCAGCTGTAGAGAAACAAGGGTTGGGGGATGTTTCTTGTTTTAGTCTTTGATTGTCTCTCTTAGGTTTTGTGAAAAACTAGCCAAATTGCTGACATTGCAACACATTTTGGTGGCTTGAATTGTTATTTGAGAAGGTGTTTGTTGGGTCTCATCTTTCTACAACAATATTGCTGCTCCTACTTTTTTTTATCAAAATTCCCACCACCCTTCAAATGGGTGAGTTCCACAGTGAGACTCAGCGGTAGAAATTTCAGTAAAGGGGGCAGGATCTCTTAACATTTTTGTTGTATACAAGCACTATTCTTTTTAGTTGATTGGATTATTTTATTTTGTTATTTTTGAAAAGTAAGTGGAAACTTAATCAGTTCATAGAGCGGTTCTTTTTATGGGTAATTTGTTCAGATTAGTACTGTTTGGGGGCTATATAAATGAAAATAATTTTGTGGGTCTTAAGAGTAGTAAACAGATGATACATTGCTCGTGAGTTGTGGCAGTGCAACAAAAGTGTTTGTTTATCATAATGTTAGTAGTATTCTGCTTGAGCTATTTTCGATTCATTAAAATGTAAGGTAATTGAAATTTTTAGGTCTTTGGATGACACCTATGAAGATGCTGGATCTTACTTCATTGGTGCCGTATGCTGGAAGAGTGATAGCCCTTGTTGAACACTTGATGCTTATTTTGTATATGTTGATAAATTGAATCTTGACTTGGGAAAGGGAATAATATTGAAGTGGTAAACTAGTATGCTTTTTCAAAGCAGTTTTTTATGCAAAATTAATAATTTTTAGTGTTTACAAAAAAGAAAAGGTTTGACAAAGCTTCTAGCATTCATATGTTGATTAATGTACTTTGCCTTTGCAGTTCTTTAACTGAGCTCTTTGTACTATGCAAGCTCAATTGGGGGACCTCTTTTGCCTGCACACACATGTACCATGATTGTGTATTGTGGGATTGATGATAGCTGGCTTCAAAAGGAGATCCATCGGGCGTGTTTGGTATGGTTCATTCTCTCTTCTCGGAAACAAAAAAAAAAAAAAAAAAAAAAAGGAAACTGACAAAAAAATTTGTAAAAACTTGCCTTGAGATAACACTATTAAATTATCTTCTGGCTTTCTGAAAATCATTTATGAAGTTTTGTTTCGATGAATCAGATGATGACTACTTCAGCCAAATTATATAGTAAGATAAATTTTCTCTATGGTTAAATTACGAACTATATATGGTGAAATGAAACTGTAAGGATTGGACTAGTGCATGACCTATTTTCTTGTTCTGTGATGTTTGTATTGGAATCTTAATATTGTTGTGTGATGCAATTTTTTCTTCTTATATTCTTCTTGTAAAGAAAAATTTAATCGGGTAGATTAGTAATTATAAAAAATTAAGATATTAGTTCATTAAGTTTTAGTATAAAATTACCATCTAAAAAAAAAGTTTTAGTATAAAATAATTATTAATTACATATTAACAAGTACTCTTACACGGAAAATTATTTAATATTTCCGGAATATTACGAGTTATACTCTCTAACTAATTATCATTCAATATTTAATATATCCTCTCATGTTTTCCAATCACCTAACACAATATCTCACTTACCTACCTTCTTTACCAATCATAATATTATCATGTGTCTATACTCCGAAATTACTGAATAATTATCCCTCCTACTTAGTATTAGATATGAAAAAAATACCTTTCCTAGACGTTAGCTTTCAGATATGAAAAGAGGCTGGTATACCGTTTGTTGTTTAGGTTATTGCTTCACATAATCACAAACTTCTTCTACTTTTGGAAGGAACTATAGATCACACAGCTTTGAAAATTGGACCCTACAAAGAATGATAGAAGAGAAAAAAAGCAACAAAATTAAAAACTGAAACCATTGTTAGATAGTGTTGGAAACAAAAAAAAAAGAAAAAGAAAAAAGACCAAGGTTTACAAGTAAGGAAGGAATGCTTAGCCATTATTCTCCACATAACATTTGTAACTGTACTGCAAATTTCACATTCTGTTCACATAAACATATATATGCTTATATTATATTTGGACACAAACCACATATTGACCATCTAAGCTATTTGCACAGAAACAATCTACTCATTCTTATATTTAACAAAAAGTTACTTATGTTCTACACTTTTTTTGGTACAGCAAAACTCCAAACATGGAACCACTTACATACAAGAAACAAAGCTAACACTTGAGATTACAAAAAGAGCTCAAGAGGGATAGACGAGAGAAGAACATCCACAAACTCTAACTAGACATCATGCAACTGTAACCTCACGAAGGGCTTAGAGTGTGGCTACGGGCTTGCAAGGTCAAGAAAACTCGAACGGCCGTCGTGGAGTTCAAAGAAAAAAAGAAAAGATTTTACAAGAAGAAGCTCAGAAGGGACAGCGCCATGACTTGTCTCACATTTTGCTTGGTTCAGTCAAACCTTGAACCAGATGAGCCATGAACACGAGGACCAGTGGTTGATTGACTAACTCAACCATGGTTAGAAGACAGAAAGCGGGTGAGAGGGAAGCTTTGGAAGATATGGCTACTAGGGTTGACAAAGGTTGGTGTGACAGTGCCATGAGATGGATGAGGTAGGAAGGGGGTGAAGCAGCTATTTATACAAAGTTTTTTGACTCAACATGAAATAAAGAGTAAGAGTATAATTTTCTGCCTCATTGAATATAGGGTTGATGTGTCATTTTCTAGCTGCTTCTAAGGCAGGGACAATTTGGAAAATGAGAGTTTGTTTTCTTGGTTTTCGAGATCCATTTGAGTCTCCATTGCAGATTTGTTAACAACAATACTACATGAATTATTAAAAAAATTATTCAAAAAAAAGTTAATAAATATATTATATTTATTATGGGTGTGACTTATATTTAAATAACTTTAAATCTATATTATGTATTTATATCTATTATCTATACATAAAATTATGCCATCATGAAAATATTTGTACAGAATGATGTCTATGGTCATATGATCAACTCTGTTAATGATTTTTTTATTTTTTTATTTTTTTTATAGAATTTGAATAGGAATATTTGGTGTAAATTTAACAGATTTTCTTTATCAGATTTTCTTTATGCCATCAGAGTAATGTGATCTTTTAAGCTTTTCTCATTTTATATTAAAGTATTATGATTTACAATTTTAAGAATATGATGAATCATGCATTATGAACATGTATATACCTTCCTGTAACTTGTAAGTGATCAAAATCTAAATTTGGTCTAGCATATTTAGTTCAAATAAAGCCAACATTGATTCTTACGCTAATTTCTTACTAAATTAACATGCATGTGATGTAAAAGTTTATATTTTACATGATTATCAGCAAAAGATATGTATGATTTAAATTAATAAATCATGCATCCAAACACAATCATGACAAGTCAGTGGTCCATTGAAGGAGTATTAATTTTCAGTCCAATTAGATGTAGTAAAAATGACAAATGAGAGAAACAGTGGTGCATTAAATTTTGTTTGTTAGAAAGACAAAACGTGATGATGGTCTTTGACCATTAAATTCATTACTCTTCACCAGGTGCAACTGGCCCATAAATACTCTACCCACAACTCTCTTTCTCTCATAGAGGTTGGCACCCATACTATTGTGTGTATAATTTGAAGCAATTGAATTTGATAATTATGATAATGGTTTTTAAAATAGGAAATTAAACAGTTTAGAACACTCATCATGCCTTTGGGTATTTCGAGAAATTCTAAAATCTGTGATAATTAATACCAACTCTAGGGTTAACTTTCTATTATATATATGTAAAATTCTAACAACAATAGTTAAGAATGCATAATTAAAATATAAAAATAATTTTATTTTTTAATTATGTGTTATTAGCGCTCTCTATGAAGTTAGGATGACCATATTTTATTTAAGGGAAGTTTGCAATCGAATTGGAGAGTTTTGTTGGCCTATGGTGGGTCTATGTTAACCATTCAAATTATTCAATATATAAAACTCGTTGAGTACATTCATACAAAAATCATGTTGATTAGATCATATTTGTGACCAGGGTGATTATAATTTTTAAAATAAATTGTTGAAACAAACGTGATATAATTAAGTAGTTATTAATATCCGATTAACATAATTTTTTACAACAATGATATACTTGATGGGTCTACATATTAAATTGTTTGAATTTGAATGATCAGAATAAATTCCGATTTGAGCCCACCATGGGCCAACAACACTCTCTCGTCCATAAACGGACTAGAGAGAAGCCTTTGCCATTTAACATGTTTCAATTATAATACCAAGTGTCACAAATTTTGTTAGTTTAATGAACGCATCACTCATATTTGATAATGATGTAGTGATCAGTATTATTGAAATTTTGATCTTAGGGGGGGAAAATGTTTACACTAAATACAAACATCATTAAGGTTTTTCAAAAAACAAAATCTTATAAATAGTTATTAAATTTTACAAAAAAAAAAAAAAAAGGCTTAGAGATGATGAACCAACCTATATAATTTGAAAAACATTCTCAACAAAGACTAATCTACATTGTCTCCATATCTGTATGTAAGCCTCAGATCCAATCCAATTAGACATCCATTTATTTCAATTTTGAAAGGATTATCAAATTGGATTTTAGTAACCGAATACACACCTACACACTAGTTGTATATATGTATGTATGTGAATATAGGAGTATAGTATGTGATGCAGAGAGAAAGGGAAAGAACATAAACAAAACCCTAGAGAGAGATGGAAAAGGGGGGTGTCTACACACAAGCTCAACTTTAAAGACAGTTCATTTTGTCCCACTGTGGGAATTGCTAAATTCATACAAAAAACCCCAGAGGCAGGGACAGAGTGCACCCTAATTTCCCATGTCTTATGTAATAAATGATAGTATGATGAATTGCTCCTACTTGCAGTCTGAGAATAGGACACTGTGAAGTGAAGGAAGGGTCACTGCTTCCTGCATTGTGAGGTCAATCTCGCATGGACCTTCCATTAATGACTCTCCTCCCTCATCTCTTTATTATTATGACTAAATTTCAGAGAAATTGTAAGTCTGTGTAGATTATATCATTTTTAATAATTAAAGCTTATAATTTATGTTTTGTAATGAATTTATAAAAAAAATTAAAAAACATCACTAATATGTAATTTCTCTATTTAACTACATAAATAACTTTTGGAAGAGACTTGTCTCCTATTGATAAAATTAGAGGTATTGTTAGATTTTGATAATTAGAATCACCTTGGTTGCCGTTTTTTGAAAAAAAAATACTTGTTTGGTTTTCAAAAAAATATATCATTGCAATTTCAAATTTCTCTCTAAATTAATGATTGAAACAATTAAAAAAATACAAAAAAATCACATCAAAACATTCTCTCAGATTTTTTAAATATATATATATATACATACATATATATACCTATATGTACTTATTTTACTAAAGCCTACCTATCTCATTTTCAAAGCCTACCTATCTCATTTTCAAAACCTACCTATATGTACCTATTCTACTAAAGCCTACCTATCTCATTTATTTTTTTGAAAACATAACTCATTTTTTAGAATAACCATACAAATTGTATAAAATTTTCAAAAAATCATATTCAAAAAATCACAACCAAACACACTGAATAATTCGTCAAAACCTCCTGGGTCTAACATGCTAATGTGTAAACAACAATTCAAAATATTTACTTCTTAAACTTCCTGAGAAAAAGAAGCGTGTTCTTTATGAAGGATAAATTAATATTTTTTTTTCTTCTCTCTCTGTACGAACCACTTCATGAAGTACTTCGAGTTCAAAATCGTTTCCCAACTTCTCCAAGAACAAGATCAAAGCCCACATGGCTAGCTTTAGGGTATGTATTATCATTAACTGGAAGCCAACCAACACGTTTCGCTGCCTGAATGAGGAACAGAATGAGGAAAAGAAAGGAAGACCATCAAACTCATGGTGGGATTTGATACTTAACAGTGAATAACCGTGGACCTGATGGGTTTCTTGGCTCTGGCATTACCATTGACATTGCTCGCGATTGTGTTCCAAGTATTTGGCCTAATAATGAAAGTACTGATCAAAATTCAGTTGATTCTGAGCTTCTTCTGCCACTTGTTATTTGCCATTTTCAATTAACACAAAGAGGTTTTTTGACACAGCGATTGAGTATTCTACAATAATTTCTAGAACTAGTCTGAGTTCATATACATGGAGCGGTGGTATTATGTTTTTGTTGCTGATGTTCGTTTAGAACCGACAGTAAAATGATACTGTCAATCAAAGTAATATTTTAATGTAAAATAGAGTAATATATTACTATTTATGTCAATTTTAACCATTTTTTTTTAAAGAATTTTATAATCAATATGGATTTTATTTAATAGACCTTGATGAGAGAATTTTAAAAATATTAATTTTTATTAAAAATTAACATCTAAATCAAAAATTATATTATTTTAAAATTTAAAATATTAAATTACTTACTAAATGATATGTTGGTAATAGTGGTATGTACTAAATTTTTCAAAGAAAATATTTTGTGCTTATCCTCGATGAATTAAAGTTTTATTATGAGTGTCTTTGACCAAATTTTCTTTGTAAGATTTGTCAAAAATATTGTACTTAAAAAAAATCAAATTAATTGAATTACTGTAGACTGATTATGCCCTCTTTTGGCATGAGGTTTTTTTGAGGTTGAGAGTTAATTTAGCCACAAAAAAATAAAATAAGTTAAAAAATTAATAAAACAAAATTTCACATTCACAAAAGTAAAAAAAGTCAAAAAAATCTAATCTAACTGAATTTTGTAGCCTAGGCTAAAATAGTTAACTTACTTTCTAAACAAATCCTATATTTATTTTCAAAATAATAAATATTTTTTAATAACAAATATTATATAATCATGTAATTATTATTATTAAGGCAATCTAATTCTTTTGTAAGAAAAATCTTCACGAGAAATCCTATAATATAAATAATTAGGATCTCAGAATGGGCTGTGGTGAGCTCATAAGTGCCTACCGACACCTCCAATTGAGAGAAACCTCTTCGTTTCGAAAGTGTGTTAATTTTTTAATTTTTTTAATTATTTTAGTCTGAGTTAAAAAGTTTAGTTTGGGAAATTTTTTTTAATTTTTTTGTCTTTCTTGACTTTTTTGTGAGAGAAGAGTGCAATAATTATGGGTTAGATGTAATGTTTTGTTTGTTGCGGTTAAAATAGCCTATTTTATTTTTTGTGATTAAAATAACCAAAAAAAACTCTCAAACCATCTTCCCAAACGGTAGATAATCTACTATTTTAAGCCTATTAAATATTGCCTTCATTTGACATGCCAGTTTTTTTTTTTTAATTTTTTGACTATTTTAATCACAAAAATATAAAATAAGTTACAAAATATCACATTCAACTTATAATCATTTCATTTTTTCTCTCACAAAAGTCAAAAAAGTCCAAAAAACTTATCTCAAACAAGATTTTCTAGTTTCAAACTACAATAATTAAAAAGTCAAAAAATTAACTCACATTCCAAATGAACCATTAAATTTTGTTAACAAACTTAAAAGAAGGTTGAGTAAATTTATTTTCCTTGGCACTGCACGTGCTTTATGAAGCAAGACCTAGTAACACGGTTCAAGATAATTTTTTAATTTTTTAAAATCACATTATTTTTTATTTTTTTATATATTTTAAAAAAATCAAAAACAATTAAAAAATAAATTTCTAACCTCCTCAAAATAAGTCCAAATTATGGGCATGTTTTAACTCTTTTTTGCAGTACTGAGAGTACACAAACAAAGCAATGCAGCAGCCTTTAATTCCAACAAAAGTCATCACGAGGCTGTAGCGTCGTCATCACATTAAAGTTTATACTTTGAAGGGTCCACTCGGGTGTGGGAGCATTGTTAAATCAACAATGTTAGGGGGTTCCGATTTTGTGATTATAATGACTCAAAATTATTAAAACGATATCGTTTTGACATATTTTGTATTCAAAACGACGTCGTTTTGATAGTTTTGAGCCATTACGACCACAAAAATTGTGGTCCTCAAACATTTTCCTTGTTAAATTTCAGGGAAATGGCAAAAAATTTTGTAACAAAATTAATTTTAAAATTTAAAATTTTGATTTATTTTAATTTAAATTATTTATCTATTTTCATTAAATAAAATTGATAAAAATTTTATATTTTAGTCATTAAATTAATACAAAAAAATAATATTTTAAACATTTTATATATATATATATATATCTATTTTGAGTTTAATGTCTGAAATACTATTTTTCTATAATTTTTACTTAACAAAAATTGATAAATGATTTAAATTTTAAAAAAAATAAAAAATTCAAGTTTAAATTGATTAAATAAAAAATTCAGAATTTAATTTATTATAAGGCTCAAATTTTGAGTTTTTTTGTTGTTGTTATTATTCCTATATTTTATAATGAACTACCTTATAACTCTTGAAGTTTGAAAAGATATTAATCTTATATTTTTTATATAATTATGTTAATCTTTTTCGAGAGTTTAATTTATATAATATTTATATTATTTTTTATTAGTAATTCATTGGTTGTTGATGTTGGCCGAAAGGTATTACATTGAGGCTACTTAAGTTATAGTTTTAGTCTTTCAATTTTATTTATTTGGTGGAGATGATGCGTTTCATGCACTTGTACAGATTTGGCAGGAAATATGAAACTTTAATAAAAAAAGGCGCGAAAGCAGATTCTCTGTGCGAGAAGTGAATAATCCGAGCCAGCCAGACTACCGCACGTGCGTCCAAGCTTCACCGCTTGAGCGGCCCACATAGGCACATGAGCGGCCCACCTAGGGACGCGTGCACTGAATTTTTGGTCTGTTTTGCTGCGAAAAAAAGAGAGAAAAATAGTCAAACCTAGGGTTCAAAAAATTAATTCAGAATAGAGGGAGGCTAGGGTTCCAAAGATGTGATATTCTACCAAAGCTCGAAAGACACTTCCATGGAGGTTTCTTCCTCATCTTCTTCCTCTTTCCACTCCTCCATGAGTGGCTAGTCGTATTTTCTAGGGTTTTGATGAAACCCTAGCCATGTAATGGAAATTTTCATGAGCTTTAATTATAAATTGGTTTGAATAAATGTATGGATGATTTAGAAGTTTTAATAATTGTGTTGTTCATCTCTTCAAGCATTTTACTCTCTGTGATTATTTAATGTTTTCCATACATTAGTATTCTTTGTGTTTGTATTCAAAGTACGAGGCGAGTCATACTATGAGAGACGGGTCCTTTTGGTAACATAGTTTAGAGCAAACGACTCGTACTACTCGAGATGATTCGTGCTTGTACGTTGAATGCGACAACTCTCTTGATTAATATTTCAAACTTGTATTTGTGAAATATTTGGTAGTTCATGTTGGAACAATCTTCACTGTATTTAAAAGATTTTAATTCTATTGTGTACAAAACAACAATTAGAATTTAAAGAAATAAAGAAAAGGAGAGAATTTGTTTAATTACAAAAATCAAACTCGAAAAAAATAAAAAATAAAAACAGATTTTATTTTGTTACAAAAATAAAATTAAAATCATATTTAAACAAATAATAATAACACAGAAAATAAATTAAATAATTTACTTGATTTAATTTGTTCGAATTATAAACTGATCAAGTCCAGTGTTTGACACTGTGTCCTTAAGACAGATTCGTCCTCTCCACGGTGCTTTCAGAATTTGGACGTCTATCTCCCAGGATGAAATGATCTTCTACAAATAATAGAAGCACTACAAATTGTTTGCCATACGAACACACTAAGTGTTTACACTCTTTCTTTCAGAAATTAAATGCAGCAAAATGCAAAGAGATTTATAGCAGAGGATGGAGTACGAAAATTGGAGTTAAAATCCAAATGGGAGGCTGGTCTATTTATAAATGTAAAGGTGGCTCTTGGTTTTGAATTGAACAAGTATGATACTTGTTGGCTTTGAATTCAAATAGATTTGAATTAAATTTAAACAGATACAAAAAACGGAAGGGTCCTGTTTGGGTGTGCAATAATACCAAACTAGTTTATTTCTGTTTGAAAATGGGAAAGGCCCTGTTTGGATGTACAGTAAATCCAAACCAGTGTAATTAGAATTCTGGATTTTATTTTACCAAAAATAAAATTAAATTCAAATGTTTTTGACCCAAAAAGATTAGTATTGGGCCGAACAAGCCCAACCCAGCCCAACCTCACACCACGCACCCGCGCCCAAGGCCAGGCCCAGCCTAGCCCACCCGGTGGCGGCGTGCACGTGGTGATTTTTGGGTCCAATGGGTCTAACCCATTTTGCCCATAACCTCTCCCTCTAAAACACTTGGGTACCCCTTGGGGCACACCCCAAGTACCAAACCCATGCCTCATAAACCCTTTCAAAACCTCCCGCCAAATCAATATGGGACAAGCCTTATTCAATACCTTTAAGGATTTTCCACCAAAACTCCATTTCCATGGAGCACACTTTGGTTTCAATTTCCTATTCACTCGGTAATGGTTTTGAGCAACCAAATATACCACGTGAATCATAACGCGGCATAGAACGCATTACCACTTTGACCCGTGTAAATCGACGCACGGGGCCCACCTAAAAATTAGACCAAATTTAGGATAAAATTCTGGTTTTACCCAGAATTTATAACCATTTCCAATAGTTCAAACTGGATTGCAATTGATGGCTGATGTTAAGTCTCATTCATGTGATTAGTGGTAAATTCTCTACTCTAGGATTTTTCCCAAAAATTAATATCTCAAACCTTAATTTTAATTGTCAATATAATTCTTCAATTTTATTTAATTGCTGTTTAGTTATAAAATCAATCTTATCTTTTTAATCAAAATTAATTTAGGAATTTTGCGATTGAATTAATCTAATTTCACATTTGTCCCTGTGGATCGATACCTGGACTTGCCATTATTCTAAAAGAATTTGGTATAGTTTAGTAATTTATTTTTGATATGTTCAACGACCCATCAAATTTTGGCGCCGTTGTCGGGGACTTCTGGCGAAATTAATTAATTTAAAGTTATATTCTTATTTTAATTTTTAGTTTAGGATTTTATGCTTTTGTGTTGTTAAGTGTGCAGAGCGTTTGAAATTGGAGCTATCACTGAAGTGCAAGCGGAGCACAGCCGAGCTTTAAAAATATAAAAAAAAACGCAGCACTAAAATACGTAAACAGAAGCAAACACTCGCCAGCAAAGCACCAAAGTGCTAAAACGAAAGTCAAAGCTCAAGTAGAGGTTGGAGACAACGTCTACACATCAAGTATCCGCAAGACGAGTAAAGCGTTTTCGTTGAACTGCTGTGAGTATTTCTCCTTTGGCATTTTGCTTTCGTAACTTAGTGCACAGAGTCGAACTTTTTGTGTGTGTGTGGGCAGTGTATGCACGAGCGCCGTTCTTGTCGCCCTGAATTGTGGAGTTTGGACCTTGAACTAGAAAGGACTCCTAGGAGACTTAGGGCCTCTGCCCGTGTTCCTAGGCTTGAGTATTCATCTTCATACATTGAGCCATTAGAGATGGTAGATCCTGATGTCCCGAATGTGCTTAACCGGACCCTTAAGGATTATTTCATACCCACTGCATATACATCACCATCATGCATCCAATTACCTAACACCACTGTTGCTCATTATGAGATTAAGTCCAGCACCATACAAATGCTCCCATCATTCCATGGACTAACTAATGATGATCCTTATAAGCATTTGAATGAATTTCTGGAAATTTGCTCGACAGTGAGGATCCAGAATTTCACAAATGAGGCCTTAATGTTGCGATTGTTTCCATTCTCATCAAAGGATAAAGCCAAACACTGGCTAAATTCTTTACCTGCTAATTCAATCACAACTTGGGACCAATTACAGCAACGGTTCTTGGAGAAGTACTTTCCCATAGGTAAAACCAACCAACTTAGGCAAGCCATCATAAACTTTGCTCAAATGGATGGCGAGCAATTCCATGAGATGTGAGAAAGACTTCGAGACCTTCTCCAACAGTGTCCCCACCACCAAGTGCCTGATTGGCAACTTGTTCAAACATTTTATTATGGCTTAACTGAGCCTCACCGCCAAATGATGGATTCGTCCTATGGTGGGACATTCATGTCTAAAAATGATGCCGAGGCATGGCAATTATTTGAGAACCTAAGTGATAATTCCCTTCATTATGTCTCCGCAGCCCGGCAAGTCCAGCAACTAGTAGTTGGAGCCCCGAAAAGAGGGGGCATTTATGAGGTCGGGCAAAACCTAGAGTTAGCCCAACAAGTAGAGGCATTGTAACACAAAATAGACCAATTATTAGCTGCGGGACATGCCTCTACCCAGCAAGATCAGCCTCAATTCTGTGAGGCATGTGTTATATGTACGAGCCCTTCTCATGACTTGAGTGAGTGCCCTTCGGCATCACAATTTTCGGAGTTAGTCCAAGAGCATGTGAATGCGGCTCAAGGATTCTCCAACCTGGGTAATGATCCCTACTCCAACACATACAATCTGGGATGGAGAAATCACCCTAATTTTTCATGGAGACCGCCTTCACAAGGCACTTCTTACAATCCTCCACCACCAAGGTAGAATTTTAATAATTTTGCCAACCAATCATCCTACCGACCACCGTAACCTTATCAACCTCCACAATCGTACCGGCAACCACAACCCTCGCCTGTTCCTCAGGGCAACTCTGCCTTTGAGACTCAGGTGTTGGAAGTTCTTTCAGAACTTAAGGGGTTGGCACCAGTAGTTCACTCCCACACTCACTCTAGTGCCAAGCTAGAGGCCCAATTGGGTCAAATGGCTAACAACATGAATCGAAGAGATGAGGGAAAATTACCAAGTCAAACTGTGGCCAACCCTAAGGGACAATACGGGGCAGAGAGTTCGGGTGGGAATGGAAAGCACTATGAGCAAGTGCAAGCAGTGATTAGTTTGAGAAGTGGGAGGGAGTTAGAGCCTCGATCGATTCGTCTAATGTAACTAGAGCTAAGAAGAGTGACCACGGTGGTACACCCAATGAGAGCAAGGGTGAGGGGGAAACACTTAAGAGGGATGACTTAGTCCCTAACACTTCACATGAGCCCAAGGCACCATATGTGCCTAAGGCACCCTTTCCCCAATGCCTTGATACACCGTCCCCTTTTAATAAGAAGGTGGTATCTATGGAGGCAATGATGGAGATCTTTAAATAGGTAAAAATCAACCTCCCCCTATTGGAGGCAATTAAGCAAGTACCCTCATATGCCAAATTTCTGAAGGACCTTTGTACGCAAAAGCGTAAATTTAGGACACACGTGTCCCAAAAAGTCTTACTCACGGAGTAAGTAAGCTCCATCTTGTTGAATGACATACCTCCTAAGCTTAAGGACCCGGGTGCCCCAATCATTGCATGCATTATAGGAGACCATTTCATTGATAGGGCCTTATTAGATTTAGGGGCTAGTGTCAATTTGTTGTCGTACTCTGTGTATGAGGAATTTGGGCTTGGTGAGTTGAAGCCCACTGCTGTTACTCTTCAGTTGGCTGACCAGTCCCTCAAAGTGCCACGTGGCATGATTGAGGATGTGCTAGTTAAGGTTGATAGGTTCTACTTCCCTGTTGACTTTTTGGTGTTAGATATGGAACCGGTAGCCAGTTCTAGGAAACAAATCCCAGTGATCTTAGGTCGATCTTTCTTGGCTATGGCCAATGCATGCATTAATTGTCGGACCGAGGTTATAGAAGTTTCATCTGGTAACATGCAAGTGAAACTTAATGTTTTCCAAGCATCCCAACAACCCAATGAGAGAGAGGAGTGCTTATTTGTGGCTATTGTGGATGAGGTTATGGAGGAAGTTTTGCCCTCCATTCTTATAGAGGACCCTTTAGAGGCTTGTCTAACTCATTTTGGGTTTGAAAATTTTTATATTGATGGGTCAGTTGAGGAGGTGAATATCTTGCTTAATGCTTCTTCTACACTGGATTTTCCTCCCTGGAAAGCCCGGTTTGAGTCACTTCCTCCTCTGCCATACCATCTTTAGTCACACCACCTACACTTGAGTTGAAGCCACTTCTGGCCACACTCAAGTATGCATTTTTAGGGCCACAGGAGACTTTACCAGTCATCATTGCATCTGACTTGACTACAGAGCAGGAGAGTCAGTTAATGAGTGCTCTTGTGAAACATCGGAGTGCTATAGGGTGGTTAGTGGCTGATTTGAAAGGGATAAATCCCTCCATGTGCATGCATTATATACACCTAGAGAAAGACACCAAACCTTCTCGCGAAATGCAAGGGAGACTGAATACTAATATGAAAGAGATGGCGAAAAGGGAGGTATTGAAATTGTTGGATGCGGGTATTATATACCCCATCTCAGATAGCAAGTGGGTGAGTCCCACACAAGTGGTGCCCAAGAAATCGGGCATCACCATTGTTGAGAATGAGAGAAGAGAGTTAGTTCCCACACAAACCACTACTGGGTGGCGAGTGTGCATTGATTATAGGAGACTGAATTCCTCGACTAGGAAAGATCATTTTCCCTTACATTTCATTGACCAGATCCCAGAGCGGTTAGCGGGGCAGGGTTTCTATTGTTTTCTTGATGGTTATTAGGGATATAATCAAGTCCCAATGTACCCTGCTAATCAGGAAAAGACCACATTCACATGCCCTTTTGGTACTTTTGCTTACAGGCGCATGCCCTTTGGGCTATGTAATGCACCGGCGACTTTTCAACGGTGTATGATGGCCATTTTCTCCGATATGGTGGAGAAATTCTTAGAGGTTTTCATGGATGATTTTTCGGTGTTTGGACCGTCTTTTGAGGAATGCCTTAGGAACTTGACTAGAGTGTTGGAATGATGCACTAAGGCAAACCTAATTTTGAGTTAGGAAAAGAGCCATTTTATGGTTCGTGGGGGTATAGTGTTGGGACACATTGTGTCCCCTCGAGGTATAGAGGTAGACAAGGCTAAGGTTGACCTCATTGCAGGCCTTCCTCCACCCAATTCCGTGAGTCAAATTAGGTCTTTCTTAGGGCATGCAGGTTTTTACCGTAGGTTCATCAAAGATTTTAGTAAGATATCACGGCCTTTATGTAGTTTACTGGTTAAGGACGTACCTTTTATCTTTGATGAGGCATGCTTAAAGACATTTGAAACACTGAGAATGGCCCTGACCACCGCCCCAATCATGAAATCACCAGATTGGTCGCTTCCTTTTGAAATCATGTGTAATGCCTCCGATTATGCTATCGGGGTTGTATTAGGCCAAAGGGTTAATAAGGCACCATTTGCTATATACTATGCTAGTCGCACTCTCTCAGATGCACAATTGAATTACACTACCACCGAGAAAGAGTTGCTAGCTGTGTTCTTTGCCTTAGACAAATTCCGGTCTTATCTCCTAAGTTCCAAGGTTATAGTATTCACTGATGATGCTGCTTTGCAGTATTTACTATCAAAGAAAGAGACCAAACCTAGGTTAATTAGATGGATTTTGTTGCTCCAGGAATTTGACCTAGAGATCCGAGATAAGAAGGGATCTGAGAATGTTGTGGCGGATGACCTTTCCCGAATCCTTGTTGAGTATACTAATGATCCTCTTATTTTGCATGATTCGTTTCTGAACGAACAACTCTTTGAGCTGTCACGAGCGAGCCCTCCGTGGTTTTCACATATTATGAATTACTTGGCCATTGTGGCAAATACCCATCAACTTTGTAGAAGTTGTTTGCGCTGTCAGCAAATGGGTTCGATGTTTTGACGTGACATGACGTGACATGATGCCAATGTCCCCTGTTCTTGTGGTAGAAATATTTGATGTTTGGGGGATTGATTTTATGGGACATTTCCCGTTGTCATTCAGGTTTGAGTATATTCTCTTGACAGTAGATTATGTGTCTAAGTGGGTGGAGGCGATAGCTACCCGAACAAACGATCATAGAGTTGTAATCAAATTCTTGCATGACAACATCTTTAGTCATTTTGGGTTTCCTAGAGCCATAATAAGTGATCAAGGTACGCATTTTTGTAACCGGTTCTTTCAGTCGGTAGTCAAGAAATACTCTATCACTCATAAAGTTGGCACTCCATATCACCCTCAAACTAGTGGCCAAGTAGAAGTCTCAAATAGGGAGGTAAAGCACATAATAGAGAAAATAGTGAGGCCAGATAGGAAAGATTGGTCACAACGGTTAATTGATGCATTATGGGCTTACCGCACTGCTTATAAGACACCCATCGGGATGTCACCATATAGAGCGGTATTTGGCAAAGCTTGCCATCTCTCGGTTGAACTTGAGCACCGAGCATTGTGGGCCATAAAAGAAGTTTAACTTCGATATGGCCGTGGTTGGGCTCAACCGGAAATTGCAACTCAATGAGCTGGAGGAAATCCAGAATGATGCATATGAGAGTTAGAGAGTTTTTAAAGCTCGGACTAAAGAATTCCATGACAAGCACATTAATAGAAAATCCTTTGAACGCGACCAAAAAATGTGGCTTTTTAATTCAAAATTGAGACTCTTTCTGGGTAAGCTAAAATCTAGATGGGATAGACCCTTTTGTAGTTGTTGAGGCATTTATTCATGGCGCCGTTGAGGTGCAAAATCCAAAGAATGGCCACACTTTCAAAATGAATGGCCAAAGATTGAAACCATATATAGAAGGGATTGAGAATGGGGAAATGATTGAGTCCATTGCTTTGATGGACCCTTTTTACTATGATTGATAGATTGATTTCTTGTTCTCCTTTCTTTCCCTTCTATTCTATTCTATTTTTCTTTATTCTTGTTGTGCTTTATTTGCATCTAAGAGACTTTAAATCCTCTAAAGGTGTAATTCCTTTGGTGTTAGCTGTGCTCGAACGACATCTGACGGTCTGGTATAGCCACCTAACCGTATTTGTAGTGAGTTCCTAGGAGACCAACTGAGACGATGGAAATTAGAGTTCGAATGGCAAAGCTTAGAACACAAAGGTTTGGAATTTCCGAGACTAGAGTCTGGTCTAAATACCCAGGGGTGTAGAGATTGCTTCAAAACTACCCCGGCTTGAACTCTGTATGGCAGCCCCATAGGTTAAGGTAGCTTTATGCACCCCAATTCTGGATACCAAATCAACCTAGTCTGTCACCCTGTTGGAGAATAGGGAAAGTTACAAACACAGTTAGGGAGAAAAGTAGTACCCGTGGTTTTCGCGTGAAGATTATATCTTTAGTAGGCATTCCGATATTTTCTAAAATGCTATATTTATTTCGGATGTCAATTGAAGGTAGAAATGGTTAAGTATACTTTGGGCTATACTTGGTTTTTATTTTCTTTTCTTAAATCTTTTGTGAGTATAGATATATATATTTATATATAGTTATACTAAATAAATAAATAAATAAATAAAAATGTTGTATTTGTTAATTGTTGTTTTTGGTCAGTAGCCCGAAGGCTATAAACTACGCTGGGTTTTATTACCTGAGGGATTCTGAAATGGCAACTTTATGCCATAACTCTGATGTCTTTTGTTAGGTGCTGGGAGTTAGTTTTCTATTTTCTTGAAGCATGTACGCTTGTGAGTGCTTCTTGTTTTTGTTAAATTATGCTGTTGTAATGTAGCAGAAAAAGGTCATTGCATGCATGTGGGTGGAAGGGACCCTCCCTAGCCTGGGTAAGACCTTGATTTCTGCTTTGTGGTTTGTGGGAAATCAAGTATTCAACCACATTCAAAATGCTTAGAACTTTGTGATTTTTGTCTTATTTAAGTTCCCTCTGGAATGCTTATAGCTTTGTGTTTCCAACTGTATTCAAGCTAATTCTAGGGTGCTTATGGTTTTGTGGCCCTAGTCCTATTAAACCATTCCTAGCTTGTGCTTTGAGGTTTGTGGCAAGCTTTGTATTTAACCTTTTTGTCAAAAAGCATGCTTTCATAGTTATTTTCTTTGTGTAAAAAAAAAAAAAAAAAAAAAAAAAAAACCAGACTGCACAAGCAGTTGGTCTTGCCGCATGAGCGGCCAAACCCAAATTGGCTACTATCTAACGCCGCAGGAATAGCCCACTAGCACTGCACGAGCGGCCCAAATTCGGCGCACGAGCGGCCCATTTTTAATTTAAAAAAAAAAAAAAACCTCAGAAATAAAGTTTATAATAATAATAATAATAATTTAGTTTATTTTTATTTCCTCTATTGTTTAGTTTAAATTGTTTCGTTAGTGATTCTGGTTAGTTTAATTAGTTAGTGAATTATTTTTTTTTATTTTTTATTTTACTTGTTTAGTTAGTGATTTTATTTTTATTTTTATTTTTTTTGTTAAGTAGTTTAGTTTTTATTTTATTTTATTTAATTTTCTGAATTTTTACTTCAGTTTATTTTATTTTCTTCTCTTCTACCAACTTAGATTGTTTAATTTAATTTAATTTTCTTATTTATTTCATATTTGTAGTTCCATTGTGAGTTTGTAAATAAATAAATACCAATCAATTCGGTGGTGTGAGGATGATGCGGTTTTGAATGATTTATGCATATATGCTATATTTGATGAGTGTTAATATAATGGTTCCACATTTTTTGTTGTGTTGGTTGAACTATTTTGTGCAGATATGGCTTCATCATCCCGCCGAGCACCCAAACGGCCTTACAATGCCAACATTGCATTTAGGGATATACCAACCGATGCTTGGGCCACCAAACCAGTTGCATGTGATACATCCTTTGATGTGGACTTCTTTCGTCGCCATCAAACCACTGCGTGGAGTATTCAATAACTTGAAGACCGAGGCCTCCTGGGCATCTGCACCGTCACTGAACCGGCATACCCGCGCATTGTGCGACTCTTCTATCAACATATGTACATCAGTGACGAGGCCCTAGAGCTCTTTGCTCCCTTGTTGACGGAGTGGAGTTAGTGGTCACTCCAGCTTCAATTACCGAGGTCCTTCACTGTTCTATGGACCTTATCAGTGCAGAACAGTTTCCGGTATTCACTCGGGAACTCACCATCCCAGCACTAGTGATTGAGTTTTATGAGGGGCGTTAAGAGGATGACAACCGTACGAGCATCCGGCGGGCTAATTTACCACGCCGCCTTCTCTTTCTTGATGTGGTACTGAAAAAGAATGTCATTCGTATTGGCCACAAGGAAGAGTGGCGAGGGGACTTCCTCCGTGCCTTACATCGATTTGACTTCGGGTTTTGGATTGACATCCTTACCTTGATCTACAATCAGATGCATCGAATCCTTGATGAAGTCAAAATACGGAATACCCGGGGCAGTTCTACATGGGCCCTCCCTTTTGCCAACCTCATCACTGCGCTCATCAAAGACCAAGACACATACCCACTTCAGGCCAACGAGGTTCAGCTTCTGCCGCCCACATTTTGTGGTAAAACCCACTGGCGCCAAACCACTGCTCGCCTGCCGCCTCTACTAGTCCTTCTCGAGGCCCCGGCCAATCTTAATGATGCCCCAGTCAAGCCCGCCGCCGCACCAGCGCCATTCCGTATGACAAGGGCACAATATCAGGCTCTTTTGGATAATCAAGCCGCCCTTTAGCAATCTATGGTTGATCTCTAGACCGATTACCAGGTTTATCGGGATTATTTACAGGCGGCATTTGATAGGTATCAGCAATCAATTGCCTCTTTGCACACTGACTTCTTTGCATACCGGGATTTGAGTGGGCAGCGATTTGATCAGTTTGATCGGCAGTTTGATCAGCATGGCACTAGGGTTTACGATGAGGCGTTCGAGACTCGGACACTGATGCATGCCTTATTTGAGCAGTATTTCCCACCACCACCGCCAGATCCACATCAGTGATTTCTATATATTTCCTTTATTTTCTTTCCTTATTCATTTTGTTTTGTTTTCTTTTCTTTTCCTTTCTCTTTTATATTGTTCAAAAATAAAATAAAATTCAAGAGTATGTTTGGGTGTCCTTGTCTCACTGGATGTGTGCCCATGCTGTCTGATGAGATCTTCTCTCTCATTTTACTATCTAATGTCTACTTGCTTACATTGAGGACAATGTTATATTCCAGTTGGGGGGTGAGGGCATTTGTAATAACTATTCATGTTTGTACTTGCTGTATTTGATTGCACCACTTCACTTAATGTTTACTTTGTGCCAGTATGGTAATGATATGAGCATATGTTAATTGGGGAGCGTAGTGGGCTTGTATGAAAATGGTTTATTGGGTAAATACTCACATGTGATGTTTGCACTAGGATAGTTGTTTGTGTTTGTGGTATTAACACACTTGTCATGAGTATGCCTTAATTCACATGAACACACTATCATAGCAGTGACTTCTTTATTATAATCCATGGTGTACATCATTGATGATGGTTGAGGTTGCAAAAAAGAATAAATGAGTAGCCAAGATTCATAAATTAAAAAAAAAAAAAAAAAAAAAAAAAAAAAAAACATTAACTTGTTTGGGTTCGTAGCCTCTTTAACTCGAGTTACTAAGCCTGTAGGGGTGTCTCTACACCTATTGCCCTAAAACCGTCTGGTTTGGGAGTCATTGGCCAAATACTTGCTACATGGGTTAATTAGAAAGCTTAAGGGACCTAGACATTGCACAGTTAAGGAAAAATAAGAATGACTTGTTCGGATTCGTAACCTTTTCAGCTCGAGTTATTAAGCCCGTAGAGGTGCCTCTATACCTAGTGCCCTAAAACCGTATGATTTGGGAGTCATTGGCCCAATGCTTGTTACAAGGGTTGACTAGAAAGTTGAATGGATCAGGACATTGCACAGTCTTTCAGTTTTTTGTTAAAAAAAATTGAGAATCTTAGTTATAACAGTTTAGTTTTTCTGTATATGTTGAGTGTTATTATGAGTTATACTGGGCTATTATAGTGGACAGTTAACTAATATGGATATTGCACTTTACACCGAGGGTACTAATGATGTGTCTACTAGCATTCACAAGTATATGAGACTTTACTTTTGTATAAACTAAAGTGTGGTTTTGGCTCAATAGATTCCTTTATACTTGTCCACTGTGTCTCCAATGACTCATCATGTCTTAATATCATACTGTAGTTGCACATAAGTTGATTGTTGTGTGGAGTATGTGGTTAATAGTTGTTGAGCGGATATGAATATGTTGATGTTTGTGGGTATTATCTCTGAAAACCCTCACAAGACTATACTTGTCCACTTGGGGTAATTTTGTGGTTTAAAGGCTTGTTGCATATGCTAAATGCAATCGTGATCCCTACGAAAGTGACTGAGAGTATTTTACTTTTCTTATTTCTTTTGTTTTGCATGAGGACTAGCAAAATGTAAGTTGGAGGATGTGATGTTGGCCGAAAGGTACCACATTGAGGCCACTTAAGTTACAGTTTTAGTCTTTCAATTTTATTTATTTGGTGGAGATGATGTGTTTCGTGCACTTGTACAAATTTAGCAGGAAATATGAAACTTCAATCAAAAAGGGCGCAAAAGCAGATTCTCCGTGCGAGAAGTGAAGAATTCGAGCCAGCCAGACTATCGCACGTGCGGCCCACCACCGCTCGAGTGGCCCACCTAGGGACACGTGCATGAAATTTTTGGTCTGTTTTGCTGCGAATAAAAGAGAGAAAAATAGCCAAACCTAGGGTTCGAAAAATTAATTTAGAATAGAGGGAGGCTAGGGTTCCAAAGAGGTGATATTCTACCAAAGCTCGAAAGACACTTCCATGGGGATTTCTTTCTCATCTTCTTCCTCTTTCCACTCCTCCATGAGTGGCTAGTCGTCTTTTTTAGGGTTTTGATGAAACCCTAACCATGTAATGGAAATTTTCATGAGCTTTAATTGTAAATTGGTTTGAATGAATATATGGATGATTTAGAAGTTTTAATAATTGTTTTGTTCATCTCTTCAAGCATTTTACTCTCTATGATTGTTTAATGCTTTCCATACATTAGTATTCTTTTTGTTTGTATTCAAAGTACGAGATGAGTCATGCTATGAGAGACGGGTCATTTTGCTAACATAGTTTAGAGCAAACGACTCATACTACTCAAGATGATTCGTGCTTGTACGTTGAATGCAACAACTCTTTTGATTAATATTTCAAACTTGTAGTTGTGAAATATTGGGTAGTTCAAACCGAATTGCGATTGATGGCTGATGTTAAGTCTCATTTATGTGGTTAGTGGTGAATTCTCTACCCTAGGATTTTTCCCGAAAATTAATATCTCCAACCCTAATTTTAATTGTCAATATAATTCTTCAATTTTATTTAATTGTTGTTTAGTTATAAAATCAATCTTATCTTTTTAATCAAAATTAATTTAGGAATTTTGCGATTGAATTAATCTAATTTCACATTTGTCCCTGTGGATCGATACCTGGACTTGCCATTTTTCTAAAAGAATTTGGTATAGTTTAGTGATTTATTTTTGGTCTGTTCAATGACCCATCAGTTGTATTAATGAAAAAATATTATTATATTTTTTATACTAAAGTGTACATTTATCTTTATATATTAGGAAAATTACAACAAAGTGGTAATTTCAAAAAATTATTACACATCAATGAAAAAATTTATAATTTTATTTATTAATATTTATAATTTTTATCACTTAGTGGCAATTATTTTTTTTAACAGTGATTGATTTGTTATTTTTCCTTTTTATTTTAGTGTTAATTCATCATTTATATTAGTTTCGATTATTTTAATTTTATTAAAAGAGATATTAGTGTAATTATATTGAAAATATAAGCTAACTGTATTTTTTCTAAACTTTAGAAGAAATTAATGTAATTCACCATAAATTTTAAATTGTAATCCCTTCTTGACGTCAAGTGTTTTGCCAAACATAGCGATTTATCTATAATATATATAATTTTCTTATAAGGGGAAATATGTGTTGATTTTTATTTATTTATTTTACTTTGTAAAAGAGTATTGCTATTAACACCCTATGAATTATTTTAGACCCTCTAATTTTTAGTTTTTTTATTACAATAATAATCTCAAATCAAATTACTACAAAAGACATTATTAATTTTGGGACACCCCACTCACAATTAAACTTACACACTCACTATATGATGAATTAGGGTTTATGAAAGCACCCACCTCTATCACCACCCATTCATCTTTCTCAAATCTTACCTTCAAAACCTATCCACCCTCAATTTGTTAACAATTTCAATGGTTAAAATTCTTAACACTCCCAGAAGTTTTCATTTTTCTAAGTTCGAGAATACAGGCCTGAACATAACTTATTTATTCGGGAATGCAGGATTGAACATGAAAATTTATTAACATTTTGAATGGTTAAAATTCTTGACACTCCCAGAAATTTTCATTTTTCTAAGTTTGAGAATATAGGCCGGAACATTATTTATTTGTTTGGGAACACATTCCCGAACATAGCTTATTTGTTTGGGAATGTAGGTCCGAACATGAAAATTTGTTAACACTTTGAAAAGGGAGCATCTTATTAAGTCACCAAGACTTCCCATCCATAGCACCGCCATTGTCTCTCATATATGAAGTGTTTCATTTGATCGTTGGAGAACAAGTTTCGGATGCACAGTAGCCGAGGATATCTTATCCACCCCTTTTGTCAATAGCACTGCTAACGCCTTCAAATGTGTGGGTTTTCATGAGATTTGAGTTGATAGAGGAGTGAGATCTATAGGAAATTAGAGAGGAAGTAAGGAGGGGATGAGTGAAAAGGAAGAGAAATTAGAATGAGAGGAGGCACAGAGATATGAGACTTTGTGAATAAGAGATAATTAGACATAGAAAAAAACACACACACACACAGCTTACCAACTATGACAATGGTTCAATTGGTAGAGACAATATTCTTCTTTTTCTTCTTCTTATCTATCTTTTTCGTGGGTTCTTCTTCTTCATGGGTTTTGACAAAGATGAAACTCTACTTCTTCTCAGTAAATTTTGTTAGGTTTTTTTTTTTTAAGGCGTAGGGATGTTCAATGGGTGAAATATGTGAGGATAATTTTGGTATTATTGCGAGGGTAAAAAGAAATTTTAAAGATTTCAAAATTTATAAGTAGGGATTCAAAAAAGAGAAAGTCCAAAATAATTTATGAGGTGTTAAAAGCACCACTCTGGTAAAATATTCCTCGAAGTTGGCCAACTTCCATCTCTAGCAAGTTAGTAAACCCCTAATTACCGCTTCAGTTAAAGTCAAAAACAAAATAATAAAGGATAAATTACATTGATACCCCTTGAGATTTGGTTCAATTACTATCCACCCCTTAACGTTTTGGAAATTACAGTTCCATTTCATAAACTCCCCTGCTTATATAAAAAGTAACAACTCCTAGTAGGAAAACAGAGGTAATTACATTTTTTTAAAAAAAAGTAAAGGAAAGGGAAAAAAAAAGAGAAAGTAAAGCAAAGCCAAAAAAGAGAGAGTGCATGAGTGTAATGTCTTCATTCCGTCTAAATAATTACAATGACAGAGGGGTTAGTATAATTTTTCAAATGTCAGGTGATGATATGTATTAAATCCAAACCTCAGGGGGTGTAAGTGTAATTTACCCAATAATAAAATATTAAAAAATACTAATCATTTTATATTATTTTTATTTTTGTGCCGTACCAGTTTTTTAAAATTCAAAAAAGTGAGTGTTTCCAAAAAATTGGTTGTTTATAGAAAATAAAATAAAATTCCAAAACAACTTTGGAAACAGTTGCTCAAAAATACTCCTTTAGCTTCGCTTTTTCTATTTTGAAAAAAAAAAAAAAAAAAAAATAGAAGATGATGAAATAAATAAAAAAATAATTTTTTTTTTTATCATTTTTATATAATTTTATCTTTTGAGATATCAGAAATTATTTTTAAAATTTTAAAAATATCTTTTTTGATATTTATTTTTGTCAAATTAGTTTTCATTTTTTCAAAAAAATTCTGATTTTTATTTTTTTCCCTGAAAAACAAACCATGTCTATGTTTTTTGGTCTCGAGATTGGGCATGAATGGGCCTCCGATGAAGTTAATGTGGTTCTGCTAAAGGTGAGGAAATCCATCAAAAAAACTTTTAAAACAGGGCCCAACTTCAAATTTGATGAAGTGAAAGATCCAAATTTGAATACTGTCACGTAGTTACCATATGGGCTTAATTTGTTAGCTTCAGAGCATCTCCAACCGTGACTCAGATTTTTCACCAAATCTGAGTAAAAAATGACCCATTTTATCAAATTTGATGCAAACTGCTCCAATGCTTCACCAAATTCAGCTAATATGCTTCAGGGACAACCGGGTGGTCGACCGGTTAGAGGAATTTTTTTTTTAAAATTGTTTGAACCTTTTCTTGCACTGTCTGAACCTTTTTTCGGGACAACCGGTTGGTCAACCGGCCGGTCGACCGGTGTGAGAATTTTTTTTTTTTTTTTTTTTAATTGTTTGAACCTTTTTCCGGGACAACCGGTTGGTTAACCGACCGGGCAACCGGCTGGTCGACCGGTTGATATCCCCCAACGGTCAGGAACAGTGATTTGGTGAAATGCTTTGGCTGTACTCAGTTTTGATGAATTATTTGATGAAAACTCAATCTGATGCTGAGTTTGATGAAGCGTTAGAGCCGTGAACAGTATTGTTTTCACCAAATTTTGAATTTGATGCTGGGTTTGATGAAGCGTTGGAGATGGTCTCAGTGGGCTTAGCCCAATCTTTCCTGAGAAGTTGGGCTCGAAATTTGGTTGCATTAAACAAATTATTATTCAGTTTTCTTTTCTTTATTTTTATTTTTTGGAACAAAGTAGTCTCGAGTTTTCAAAAAAGAAAGAAAGAATATTTTAGTGTAAAAACAATTAATCTGTTTGGTCTTGAGTTTTAAATCAATATGCTTTTGTTTTTAGTAAATTTTTTAATATTTTAATAATTTTTTTAACTTTTTAGATCCACGTAAAGTGTAAAATTTAGAAAAAAAATCTTTTACAAGTTCACTAAATACAAAAAATTAGTAAATTTTTGTATTTATTGATTTTAAAAAATTTATTTACAAATATTTTACTTGTTAATGTATTTAGATTAAATTAATCTTAAAAAAACTAATTAGAATATTAAAAATTTCACAAAAAATGAACGAATACATATTAAAAATTCAAAAAATTATTTTTCAAAACTAAAAAATAAAGCTGAACAAGAGGTGTCGTATGGATAAGGCAGAACTGTGAACCCATTCACATGGATGGTTGCCTTTTTTGAACATTGCATTTGGATTATGAAATGGATGTTGGATGTAGAGAGAGATGCTGAAAACCCACTTGGTTGCTTGTGATTTGCGTGAAGTACCTCCTCTCCTCTTTAGTAGTAGTGGAAAAGAACGTGATTTTATAAATATAAAATTAATATAAAAAATATATTTAAAATGATATGTCATGAAATCTTGTTTAGAAACAGGCTATTTTAATAAAGGGAAAATTGGTCTAAGGTCCCTATCCAACTTTTAATATGAGGAGAGATCCACAATAATATTTTTTGGTGTCTAAGGTCCCTCAATGTTAGTTTAGTTTATAAAATAACTATTTTACCCTTTTGTATATTATACGTGGTTTTCAATTTCCAGCCCAATAGGGGAACTTTCCGGTGGATCAATTGGTCGAAGATGAGATGCATCATCGGTCAGCTAATCTTCGGATCGATTGCCGTCGTTCTCGCCGTAACTCAGTCCCCATCGCCATCACCTCCGCCATGGTCGCCATCGCACTCTTAGGGACCGTCATCGGTCAGCTAAGAACCCATAAAACGCGTCCAGGCCCATGAATCGTGGTCTCGACGGAGCTGTAATCCTCCAAACAATTTCCTCAAATTCGATGTGCAAGCTCGAATCCACATCTCCAATCGAACAGTCTCAATTGATCAATCTTCACGCCTCTTGCTTTTACGAACTCAAGGTTTCAATCACACATACATACACTTATTTGTTTGTAATTGGGTTTCATTTTGTATGTATTGATTGGTTTTAAGCTGGTTTTGTAGACTGCGGTGGTGTTGATCGGAGATGAAGAGGTTCACTTGGTGGCAATGTCGAGCAAGCAGAAGAAATTTCCGTGTTTTTGGTGCTATCTTGATTCGTCCGGTTTGTATAATGCTTATTTGGGGATGTTGAATTCTGATGTCTTTTCAATTGTGTTTGATCTGGATGAAACTCTGATTGTTGCCAATACTATGAAGTCGTTTGAGGATCGAATTGAGGCTTTGCAGAGTTGGATTGCACGCGAAACAGATCCAATTCGTATGTCGGGAATGACTGCTGAGATGAAACGATATGTTGATGATCGAGCTTTGCTTAATTTCAAAATTTCTCTGGACTCCCCAAACCCAAAGAAATTCTCAGACAAACATTTTCAAAGATTCTCTCACCCAGAGAATTTCTCTGGACACCACAACCCAGAGAAAATTCCCAGACAAATATTTCTAGAGAAATTCTCTCAATCCAGAGAATTTCTCTGTACTCCACAACACTATTATTTCAAATATGGATATTTTTCATATACAAATCATTTATGTTTTGTTTGTAGTGTCATTAGATTGCATGTGAATAAGAGTTGAACTACTTTATATGAGCAATTTTAGTCCCCTGGAACTGTAAGCTATGTAAGGGCATAGTATCTTAATTACCAACACTAATAATTTATTATGACACTGAATAATTACATTGAAAGATTACATATGCTTAATAGTCTCTTTCACCTAGATCTTAGACCATGCTGTCATCAAAATTAAACTTTTGAAAATAAAAATAAAATCTGAGGATGTTAGAAAACTTTTAGAAAATAAATTGAAGTATTGAGATTTAGATGAAAAAAGAGGATGATGATGATGATGATAATGATGGGTTGTGTGCGCATGATTATTGTGTGAATTGTTGAATTGTTTTGATAGGTACAAATCTTGGAGTAGAATTGTTGGATAAGCTAAGACATAGGCTTTCTTCATAGAAATTTGTGAAGAAAGCGGAGAAATTCTATGTGAACAAAGTCATAGAAATTTTAATTTTCTTTGAACAAAGCCAGAGAAATTTGTGATGAAGTCAGAGAAATTTTAATTTTCTCTGATTTGAACCCGGAGTAATTCTCTATGAAGCCAGAGAATTTTCTATGAAATATCAGATGCTGTTGGAACATCATACAGTTGCTTCTAGACTTATTTTATTTTAGCTTTATTGTTTTACTTGGTTAATGTTTTAGTTTCATCTATTGTAATTTTAATTTTCGTTTCTATTTGTGTGTAGGGATTATTTGAAGGTTTGAAAGCCTACAGGAAACAAGATGGTAATACAATGGGTTTGTGCGACTTGAAATTCCTTCAGTAAGTCAGAGAAATTCTTTGTAATAGAGCCAGAGAATTTTGTGAAGTCAGAGAAATTTCCTAGATTAATGTACAATCACCAAGTTCATTTATAAAAATCTGACTTTACTATAAATAGAGAGAATTTCTCTGGTTTGGAGAAAATTTCTCTAGTTTTGGACCAGAGAAATTTGTGGGTTTGTAGGTTTGTTAGACATGGGTTTAATTGTAGCTCAAATGATTAAATGGCTTGCTATGTTTCCAGGTATGTTTTCATTGTTTCAAGGGGTTTACAAGTGAATTTCTCTGGTTGGTCATTCTCATGCAGAGCATTCTCATTCTGATTCACTTTTTTTTTTTTTTTTTTTTGTGATGCAGAAAATTTCTCTGGTTTAAAGAATTTCTTTGGATTGAATCCAGAGAATTTCTCTGGTGATGAGATTTTCTCTGTGAATATGTATCCAAATCATTGAAGCCTCAAACTGCAGATAACAAAAATGAAGTAAACTCTTGTGTAGAATTTGAAATAAATTCAGGAAGTTACAAAGGCTGAAATCTGGACTTGAAGCTCAAATGATTAAATGGCTTACTATGTTTCCAGGTATGTTTTCATTGTCTCAATTGTTATTTTTAATAAACCAAAGAAATTCTCAATTGATATTTC
This sequence comes from Camellia lanceoleosa, assembly GCA_025200525.1. Taxonomy (NCBI): domain Eukaryota; kingdom Viridiplantae; phylum Streptophyta; class Magnoliopsida; order Ericales; family Theaceae; genus Camellia; species Camellia lanceoleosa. Next base: position 146,181,488 of record CM045764.1, on the reverse strand, counting down.
AATAACAAACCAGAGAAATACTCAGATTTTTCCAGAATTTCTCTGGTTCTGGTAAGTTGCCATTGTTATCCCATTCTAATGTTGCTTACATATTACAATGTGGAATTTTTCTAGTTGAATTCAGTTGAACAATGTTGCTTACCTAATGAATCACAGTGATTTGGATGTGAATGAGAAGAAAAGTAGAGAAACTCATCCAGAGAAATTTGGTCCAGAGAAATTTCTCTGGGCTAGAATTTCTCGACTAATTTTCTCTTCAGACCGAAATTTCTCTCGACCGAAATTTCTCCGATCAAATTTCTCTGGACTGAAATTTCTCTGATCTGTGAAGGGTATTTTGGTCCAAAAAAAAATGAAAAACACGCCTGTCATTAGTGAGGGACCTGAGACATCATTCCTATTTTTGGTGTCCTTTATGCTGTAAATTACTCTTATTAGGGAGCTGAAAAAAAATTCCCCTTTAATAAATTTTTGACTTTTTATGAAAAAAAATATATATAAAAACATAGAAAGAGCGATATTGATTTTTTTATTAAAACTGAAAGTTGCCAAACGAGGCAAGGGATCATTTAGCCAAAGAAATTAAATAAAAAAATAAAAATAAATAAAAAAAACCATAACAACTAGTGCTACTATTCAAAGAGAGTTGAGAGTTGTTTGGCAAATGATTATTTTAGGGGTAATATTAGCAATATCAAATTTTCTATTAAAAAAATTATTTTATGAGCCTCATATCTATGGGAGACATTTAATTATTTATTTGATAAAAAATTTAAAACCTATAACATTTTCTTTATTTTAATTAAAAAGTTAAAAAAAATTCATCTCATGCAAAAAAAAGTCAAAAGTTTCTTTGTATTCACTCAACTTTTTGTATTTTGTTCCCATATAAATTCTTCCAATATATATATATATATATTCACATCATATTTTAGTTAGAAAAACCAAAAAATCACTTCTCAAGGTCTTGATAACAAATGCACCTATGCACAAGGGAAAAAGAAAAAAAAAATTTGAGTAGAATCCAATACACTTTACACTGATTTCATAGCACTTTTCATTCATTTTAAAACATTTTATAATTTTTTCTCTATTTTTAATACACTTTTTATACTAATCCTAACATAAAAAAAAAAAAAAAAATACATATGGAGTACTTATTGGCAACTTAGATAAGGACATGGGGTGCATACTGTGCTTATAAGGCACACCATGGTACTATGATGGTTCATTAGGCCTTGTCTCGAGCCCATGTTGTTGATCTGAATCATTTATATTGTACGATTCATCGAACAAATTATTTATAAAAAAATCATATTAATTGGATATGTGTAACCCTATGATCAAGTTTTAACTATTTTAAAATACATTATCAAAATTTTTCTAACCATTCATTTAAAAAAAAAAAAAAATGTGGTCTCATTTTAAAGTTATAAATGTCCAATTAATTTATTTTTTTCATAAATGATTTATTTAATGGCCAAGTTTGGGAAGTTTAGAATAAGTGTACTTTTTGACTTTTCTTGTATTATGTGTAGAAAAAGTAGAGAGGAGATGTTGATTGATGTGACCCAAAAAAGATAAAAAGATGAAATAAGTGCACTTATATTGGGATGCCAAACTTGGCCTTACAATACAAATGATTCGGATCAATAATATGAATTCGAGACCAGGCCCAACAGACTGTCACAGCACGCTCACCAAGCCCATTAGGAAGTTCAAAACATTCTCGCAAACCCAACACAAATAACCCCAATGTCGGTATCAGAAAAAGATTGCCATAAAGAAAAAATAAATCTTTGACAATAATTAATCGTTGAATTCACTTTTTTTGTTTGACATGTGATGTTTAAAATTTAAAATATTATAGTGTAAATTGTGATTTTTTTAATGTGCATATTTGAAATTTGTGAAAGTTATTGTGCATAAAATTTGTTTGTCACTATTCACTATTCACGTTTTGAAAAAATCTGTTTAAAACTATTCACTTCTTTTGATAAATTTGATATACCCACATGGGGTGGTGGGCTATTTTTATATATCCAAAATCTCTACAATAGTTACAAAAAAATAAATGTTATTTGCAGAGATTTTACTATTCATTCAAATATTTTACTAGAGAAGTCGTTGTATATTCAAATATTTTATTTAAAAATTACTATACAGTCACTGTGCACCATTTGATTTTACGGCAAATATTTTGAAAATATTGAAATTACTATTCATCAAAAGCAACCTTTTAGTCATTAATTTCAACGGTTGATTTGCGTGTATTTCCTCTGCGTGCTCGAGCTAACAAGTCAAAAACAGGAGTGTGGGTTCTGTTTTTACATGACATGCAAGCCTGAAGAGGAGTGTCTCTCCTCTCTTAACGGGAAATTTTTTTTGGATATATATAGAAGTGTTTTGGTTTAAGAAAAATAAGAAGTGAAGAAAAGAAAAATCTGTGATATTGAAATATTTTCAAATATTGTATTGTGTTTTATTAAGTTATATTTTTTGTGAAAAAATTTATTGAGACTTTAAGCAAAATTGTAAAAGGGTTTTATATCCCTTATTCATTTTATACTTGTAAAAAGAGAGTTTTTGTGAGTGATTTTTTGGGATAAAGTCACTTGGATTAGGTTTGATTAGGCACTGGATTTAAAACTACTTCAGATATTTTTATGAGCAATTTTTTGAGATAAAATCACTTAGGTTAGGTGTGACTAGGCATCGGCTTCAAAATTATTTGGAGTGATCGGGATTGGTCACTTGTTGTAAAGGTTCACTAGCACAAGTAAAGCTAGTGGTATAATTACTATTTGAAGAATAGTAGATAAATTCTCGATAAGGATATTTGGGGAATAGACGTAGGTCTAGTGTGCCAAATCACTATAAATTACTGTATTTGATTTCTCTTTCCTTTACTCATTCTATTTCATTACTTTATTTTTTATTATGGAGTATATTTATTTATTTATTATTTGAATTAATTTTTAATTTGATAATTTATTTAAAAACCCGATTCACACCCTTAGATTGTTCATTTGAAATAACAATACGTTTCGTAGATTCAAACATCAAAATTGTGCATATTTGTAGGGATCATATTATGTAGTCTATATATACCTATTGTTATATAAAATTGTAAAAATTATTAATAAAAAGAAGAAGAAGAGGAAGATAAATTTGTTTATATTAGAACATTTTGGGACACTTTATTGAGCACTTTTGCATCCATGCATGATTGACGCTGACTAAAGCTCGAATAAACAAACTATTTAATTATTTATTTTTTGGTCCAGCAGATGAAATGTTAGCCATGTGCAAGCTCCAAAGGAGAGATCCTTTCCAGCACCAAGTATTCTTTGGAGTGTTTTTTTTTTTTTAATTTTTTAAAGTGGTGTATCGTGTGGTTAAAATTTAATATTAAAAAATTAATGTGACTTGTCATTAAATCTCAATCACACAATGCACTACTCTAAGAAACTTTAAGAAAAAAAAAAACTCTAAAGGATCCTGTCTCCCTTTCCAGACCTTATTATTTGCTTGCAAGCTAATTTGTGGGTGGTTATTGGGTACTCCTCATGTGGTGCTTCATGCTATTATAATTGGTGGAGGAAAAATTATTCAATAATTTTAGAATGTTACGTGATTATATTCTAAGCTAATCATCAATTATCTAGTCCTATATTGTTCCTTCATTCCCAACATAAATTTTGAGCCCCTACCGCTCTCTACTAATCAAAACTTTATGGAGGACTACGTGTATATACTCTAAACGACCCCGCTACGTAGCTCGAGATTTTTGGTTCGAAATTGGCTCGAAATTGTTTTTCATTCTTCCTCCTTTCTTCCGCCAAGCATTTGCAGCCTCCATTCCTTCTTCCTCCTTTCTTCCGCCAAGCATTTGCAGCCTCCAAATCCTCTCTATGCCTCCTTTCTTCTTCACACAGCCCCCCTTCTTTCTTTCTCCCTCTCTCTCTCCTCAAACCCAAGGAAGAAGAAAAAGAGATCAAATCATCATCAACAAACATTTATTCACCTATTCACCTTTAGATCTGGATCACAATCAAAATTAAAAAAATCAAAATCATTTGTTTTTTCTTTCCCTTGATTAAAAAGGTGAATCCAGAATATTTTTTGATCTGCAACAAATATTTTGATCAAAATATTTGATCTGAACACCTATTCATTTTTTGATCTGCAACAAAGGTGAATCCAAAATCAAAAAAATCTTTTGAATCCTTGATTAAAAAAGAGGCGATCAACAAGAGGAAAAAAAAAAAAAAAAGAGAGAGAAGAAGTAGAGAAAAAAAGACAGAGGCGATCAATTTTTTTTCCCCCTTTAGATCCATCTTGAATCCATCCATCACCTTCGATCTTCTCCTCCTCCTCTCTCGCCTCTTCTCTCTTCCTCTCCTCTTCTCTCTTTTCTCTCTTTCCTCTTCTCTTCTCTGCCAACTGTAATCGAAAGCAAGAAAAGAAAAAAAAAATTAAAAAAAAAAATACCCAAAACAACGCCGTTTTGAATATTTGGGCCAATTTCGAGCCACATGTTTTGAGCTACGAAGCTTTTTCCTACTCTAAAAATATTAAATAATCACCCTTGGTAGAGAGGGTGGGACAATATTCTTTTGTATTCAGTGGTACTATATGCACCAATCAGGGCATATTTGATTAACATGATTAGAGTATGAGATTGTGATTATTAATCTATGGCTCCAATAATCCAAGGTTTGTTTGAAATTTTATTTCAGGATTATTAATCTAATGGATAATTAATCCAACATATTTGTAGAATTATTAGTAATGGAGTAGGGGTAGGATTATATATTCTGAGATGGGAAATAAAATAAAAAAACTTTTTTACCCTTGACTAGAAATTAAAACACTTATTATTTTTATATCTATCTAATAAAGCAGGATAGTTTTTGAATTTGTTTTACACACATTTGTCCTACTAGGATATTTGGACGGTTCAGATCTATTCAAATTATAAAACAACGTTTGAGATACATTTTGCAAAAAATATCTTACTGTACATTCTATTTTCCCGCTTTTCTCTCTTACTCTTACTTTTTTTTTTTTTTTTTTTCTCACCTATCCCTCTATGATTCCATGATCCCACCTTCCTTTCTCTTTTTTATTTTTTATTTTTTATTTTTCTCTCTATTTGTTTTTAATTTTTTTTCCCTTTTTGTTCGCTTATTTTTATTCATATTATATGAAAAAGTCTGCGATTCCAGAATTAGGAGCCAGATTTTACTATGTAGTGGAGATTATGTTAATGATTTTTTTAGCCCACAAATTAAATGGATTTTAACAATTAATTATTATTTTTAAATATATTGAATACCTGATAGACCTCGTAAATTTAGACCTCATATTAATCTTCAACATCTATATAATAAAGCATGATGATTTTTAAATTTGTCTTATACACATTTGTCATATTAAGACATTTAAACGGCTCAGGTCTATTAAAATTATAAAACAACGGCTGAGATATATTTTCAAAAAATATCTTACATGTGCATTTCTTATTCTCCTGCTTATTTCTCTTACTTTTTCTTTTTCTCACCCATCCTTCTATGATCCCATGATCCTACATTCCTCCCTCTTTTTATTTTTTATTTTCTCCCATTTTTATTTTTCTCTCTATTTTTTTTTTTTAATTTTCTTCCTTTTTTTCATTATTTTTACTTGCATTATATGGAAAAGTCTGTGATCCCAAAATTAGGAGCTAGATTTTACTATGTGTAGGGGAGATTATATTAATGAATTTTATAATCCACAAATTAAATGAATTTGAACAATTAATTATTATTTTCAAATATATTGAATACCTGAGAGACTTCTTAAATTTAGACCTAATATGAATCTTCAACATATTTTAATAAAGCAGGACGGCTTTTTAATCTTCAATATATTTTTGTCCTATTAGGACATTTGGATGACGTAGATCTGTTCAAATTATAAAATAATTGCTGAGATATATTTTTTTCCAAAAAAATGTTCTACATATACATTTTCTATTTTCCGGCTTCTTTTTCTTACTTTTTCCTTTTCTCACCCATCCTTCTATGATCTCATAATCCCACCTTTCTCTTTCTTTTCTTTTTATTTTTTTATTTTCTCCCATTTTTATTTTTCTCTCCATTTGTTTATTTTTTTTTTTTATTTTCTCCCTTTTGTTCATTATTTTTACTTGCATTATATGGAAAAGTTTGCGATCCCATAATTAGAAGCCATATTTTACTGTGTGTAGTGGAGATTATATTAATGAATTTTATAGTCCACAAATTAAATGAATTTGAACAATTAATTATTATTTTTAAATATATTGAATACTGATAGATTTCGTAAATTTAGACCTAATATGAATGTTCAACATATTTTAATAAAGCATGACGGCTTTTTAATCTTCAACATATTTTTGTCGTATTAGAACATTGGATGACTTAGATCTGTTCAAATTATAAAGCAATGGCTGAGATATTTTTTTCCGAACAAATGTTTTACATATACATTTTCTATTTTCCCGCTTCTTTCTCTTACTTTTTCCTTTTCTCACCCATCCTTTTATGATCCCATGATCCTATCTTCCTCTTTCTTTTCTTTTTATTTCTTTATTTTCTCCCATTTTTATTTCTCTCTATTTTTTTATTTTTTTCATTTTGTTCACATATTTTTATTCATATTATATGAAAAAGTCTACGATCTCAGAATTAGTAGCCAAATTTTACTATGTGTAGTGAAAATTATATTAATGAATTTTTTAGTTCACAAATTAAATGAATTTGAACAATTAATTATTATTTTTAAATATATTGAATACTTGGTAGATTTTGTAAATTTAGACCTCATATGAATGTTCAACATATTTTAATAAAGTAGGGCAATTTTTGAATCTTCGACATATTTTTATCCTATTAGGACATTTGGATGGCTCAGATTTATTCAAATTATAAAACAATGGCTAAAATATATTTTTCAAAAAATGTTCTACATATACACTTTCTACTTTCTTGTTTCTCTCTCTTACTTTTTCATTTTCTCACACCCTTCTTTCCATGATCCCGTCTTCCTCTCTCTTTTCTTTTTATTTTTTTATTTTCTTCCGTTTTTATTTTCCTCTCTATTTGTTTATTATTTTTATTTTCTTCTTTTTGTTCAATATATTTTACACATATTTCTATACAATCTATGTATGCCCGTAATACACTAGGACATTACGGGCGTACATACAATTTTCATATATTTATATAAACAAAAGCAGTATTGTATGTATGCCCGTAAAAATTATATGTATGTTAGGTACATCTATCTATCTAGCTATATATTATATAAGTAAAAGCGAGTTTTCATAAGGAGTTTTGTGAGAACTTCAAAATTTTATAATAAATTTGTGATTTTATAAAATTAAAAAATAAATTTAAATAGTGTTGGGATTACAATTATATTCTAATCCTAATATTATTTACACCGTGCCTTCAGGTATGGGTATACGCTAGTAATTTTATATTTTAGAAGGCTAAAAATAATTTTTAATAATTTTAAAATATTTTTTGATATTTATTTTATCAAATTAGTTTATATTTTTTAAATAAAAAAATTAAAAAATAAACCAAACATGGCCTTTGTATTTTGTATTTTTACTTTGCTTTTATTTATTTATTTATAATTTTTTTCAAAACCACATTTATGAAGAAATTTTGATAAAGTAAAGATTGTGAAAAAACATTGATAGAGGGTAAGATTGAAAAAGAAAATAAATATAGTTGTAATCCTATATTCATATATTTTTTTATCCAATGCAAATCAAACAATGGATAATAAGATAATTTATCCTACTAATCCAATTGATAGTGAATGTCACATTAATTTGATGGGATTATTAGAATAATGTTATATGTACTAATTAGTCTACTAACTAGTGTATCAATTGATGATGTGGCATAATTTAAGAGATTTTTGGCATTTGTAATGTGATTAATGAATGAGGTTAATAATAATATCATAACTAGTGTTAGTATACTAGTTAGTACACTAATTGGTGCATATAGCACCACCGGAATTATTAATCGACGGTGTTACATGCATCAATCAGTGTACACACTAGTGTACCAACTAATGTTATGATATTACTATTAACCACATTTATTATACAGATTACAAATATCTAAAACCATACAAATGATGTCACATCATTTGTTAGTACACTAATGTGTATATTAATTGGTACATATAACATTATTCATTATTAATACCTTCGCTATTAATCTTGTGCCTTCAGTGTACTAATCAGTGTACTAACATTAGTTATGACATTATTATTGACCTTACTCATTATACAAATCACAAATATTAAATTTTTTTAAATTATGTTATATCATCAATTGATACAGTAATTAATATAGTAATGGGTACTGTTATGGTGTGCAACTTACGCCTTACACTTACGCTTTTTCTGTTTGCAATCCTGCTTTTGTTTTCCCTTCCACTTACACTTTTTGTGTAAGTGGCACATGGTGTGCAACCCTTGAGGGTTGCACACTTAAGAAAAATCCTATATTAATTAGTGCATATAATATTTTTCTTTTCTATTAGGTGAATGAGGAACCTAATAAATGCTGATTGGTAAAGAAATATGAACATTTGATAATTTGAGAGGGTCTAATACCCTCTGCTTATTTGGTGTATGAACTAATACTTTTCTGCTTTCTTTCCTTTCATTTGAATAAAAAAGAAAAAAGAAAAAAGAAAGATAATCTGAGAGTACATAATAATTTTTCATAAAGTGGTGTGTTTTCCTTCAAATATTGTGGATCACGCACTGAATGTACGGAAAATTGTAATTTAGTGGGATCTTTTCAAAATAATTGCAAATTAGTTAAATACTTTATCAACTTTAATAACTAAAGTTATAATTTTTTTTATAATTTTATAATTATTTTGAGAACACTCCATTAATTTTCATTTCCCTTAAATGTATGTGATTATGGACCGAAACCAACTTGATTGTAACAACAAACGTAATGTTAATTAATTTGAGTATTAAAAGGGAGCATTTTGGGTCTATTTTATTGATTTAAATTGTTTAATTTTTAGTGCATTTTGAATATATTTTTGGGTGAATAATTTTAAATAGATCTAATTAAATTCATTGTTACGTTTATCTTTAAAAGATGGACAACTCTCTTAAATCTATATAATATGGCAGGACGGTTTTTGAAATCTGTATAATATAACATGACGATTTTTGAATCAACGGTTTAGATAATTTCATCTAATAATTTAAGAGTCAAGATGATTTCTTTACTTTTGTTTTTCCCTCAAAATATCTCCCTCTCTTTCTCTCATTTTTTGAGTTTTTTCACCTATCCACCCATCCATCCTCCATATTTTTTTGAGTCTTTTCCCAAATTTCAAGTGTAGTGTACTACTTTCTCCAATGCAATTGTCTTCTTCGGGACTAAGTCTTTAATTTGTTTTTAATTTTTTTTTTTTTTTTTTTTTTTTTTGTGTGTATAAAATGATATTGGACTTCTAAAAATATACCTTGGGACAGAGTTTGACTGCTGTTTAAAAAAAAAAAAAATTGGATAAATCACCCCAAAAAAAAAAAAATCTTAGAGTTTGACCATGGTAATAAAATAAATCTTGTGGTTTTAATTTTTTTTTAATTTAAACCCTTATTTTTTTAATCTAAATTACTTGTCTATTTTTATTAAATAAAACTAGCATAAAAAGTGTATTTTAGTCATTAAATTTAATGTAGTTATCCATAAAATGTTTAAAATATCATTTTTTTTTTTGTTTTAACAGCTAAAATACCATTTTTTCGTTAATTTTACTTAGTATAAATAGATAAACAGTTTAAATTGAAAACAAATCAAAATAGCAGTGTTTAAATTGACAAAATTAAAATCTAGGGGCTTATTTTGTTATAAGGGTCAAATCCTAGCAGATTTTTTTTTTTAATAATTTCCCCAAAAAACTTTAACCAAATTATTATTCATTTTCTTATTGGTTGTATTTAAAAAAAAAAAAAAAAAAAACTAGGCTACCAATTGTTAAAAATTAAATAATGTTCAAAAATTAAAATTAATTTTAGATATTCTTACACAATTTTATGTATTTATATATATATATATATATATATATATGTTTACATTTTTAATATAATACTAGCGTATACCCATGCTAGAAGGCACGGTATAAATAATATTAGGATTAAAATATAATTGTAATCCCAACACAATATAAATTTATTTTTTAATTTGATAAAATCCCAAGTTTGTTATAAAATTTTGGAGTTCTCACAAAATTCCTTTCGAAAACTCGTTTTTGCTTATATAATATATAGCTAGATAGATAGATGTGCCTAGCATACATACAATTTTCACGGGCATACATACAATACTGCTTTTGCTTATATAATTATATGAAAATTGTATGTATGCCCATAATGTCCTAGTGTATTACGGGCATACATATATTGTATGAAAAAATGTGTAAAATATATTGAACAAAAAGGAGAAAATAAAAAAAAATAGAGAGAAAAATAAAAACCAAAGAAAATAAAAAAAATAAAAAGAAAAGAGAGAGGAAGGCATGATCATAGGATCATGGAAGGAGGGGTGTGAGAAAAGGAAAAAGTAAGAGAGAGAGAGAGAGAGAAGAAAATATATATGTAGAACATTTTTTGAAAAATATATTTCAGCTATTGTTTTATAATTTGAATAGATCTAAGCCATCCAAATATTCTAATAAGACAAAAATATGTTGAAGATTCAAAAACCGTTTTACTTTATTAAAATATGTTGAAAATTCATATGAGGTATAAATTTACGAAATCTATCAAGTATTCAATATATTTAAAAATAATAATTAATTATTCAAATTCATTTAATTTGTGGATTAAAAAATTCATTAATATAATCTTTACTACACACAGTAAAATTTAACTCTTAATTCTGGAATCGCAGATTTTTCTATATAATATGAATAAAAATAAGTGAACAAAAAGGAGAAAATAAAAAAAATAAACAAATAGAGAGAAAAATAAAAATGGGAGAAAATAAAAAAATAAAAATAAAAGAAAAAGGAAAGTGGGATCATGAGATTATAGAAGGATATGTGAGAAAACGAAAAAGTAAAAGAGAGAAGCGGGAAAATAGAAAATGTAGATGTAGGATATTTTTAAAAATATATATCTCTACTGTTATTTTATAATTTGAATAGATCCGAGCTGTTTAAATATCCTAGTAGGATAAATGTGTATGGAATAAATTCAAAAACTATCTTGCTTTATTATATAGATGTTGAAGATTCATATGAGATCTAAATTTATGAAGTCTATCAAGTATTAAATATATTTAAAAATAATAATTAATTGTTAAAATTCATTTAATTTGTAGACTACAAATTCATTAATCTAATCTCCACTATACACAGTAAAATCTGACTCCTAATTCTGAGATCGCAGACTTGTCCATATAATATGAATAAAAATAAGTAAATAAAAAGGAGAAAATAAAAAAAAAAAACAAAAAGAGAGAAAAATAAAAATGGGAGAAAATAAAAAAATAAAAAAAGAAAGAGAGGAATGTGGGATCATGGGATCATAAAAGGATAGATGAGAAAAGGAAAAAGTAAGAGAGAGAAGCAGAAAAATAGAAAATATACATGTAGGATATTTTTTGAAACATATATCTCAGCCATTGTTTTATAATTTGAATAGATTTGAGTCATCCAAATGTCTTAGCAAGACAAATGTGTGTAGGACAAATTTTAAAATTATCATTTTATTATATAGATATATTTAAGTATGTATTAAAAATTTAAAATTAACATTATTTAATTTTGATCAAATAATCAGAGATGGGTTATAAGCATAATATTTTTTAATAACCAATAAGAAAATCAATAATATTTTGTTCAAAGGCTTTTTTCTTTAAATAAATGAAACCAATAAGAAAATCAATAAAACATTCTGCAACAAGGAATATTTTTAAAAGCCAATACCATCCAACAACAATGAGCCAAAAACAAAAAAAAAAAAACAAAACAAAACAAAAAAAAAACAAAACAAAACAAAGAAAAAAAACGATTTTGTACCATGTGCAGTAGTTCATGTGCAGCAATTGCTGCTGTGCTTTATACACAGAAGCATCTTCACATCTAACATTACCATCTAAAACTTTGCACCCATCCACCCTCCTTGTTTCTATCTCACGTCTCACCTCATTCTCTTTCTACACTCTCCTATCTCTCTTTCTTTCAGCTTCACTTTTCAGATTTTAAATTTCAAAACACACATTCACTCTATCTCTCTCCCCAGGCTTTTTTCACATTCTCTCTCTCTCTCTCTCTCTCCCTCTCTCTCTCTCTCTCTAAACTCTCTTATCTCTCTTAAGGCTCTCACTTCTCAATTTCCTGCCTCACTAAACACTTTCTTTTGTCTTTTAGCCTCACTTCCCCCTGCCTAAACCTAGCAACTCGGCAGCGTCGACGAACAGGCCTTCGTTGTCGTGACTGCATCCAAGAGCAACGTTGGGGACTCTGGTCCTCTAAAACATTAACATTTCAGTTAAGAAAACGCCCACCGTGAACGAATCATCGCTATACAATACCTGGTAGAGACACATTTGACAGTTGTTGCAATTGTTGGAATAATTTTCTGTGTAGAATAAATAACTTGAAACAAATCAAACAAATAGAAAATAAATTACGTTCCAAATTTATTTTACCAAACCAAATGTATAATAAAAGATCAAGTCGAGTGTGTGACACTTTGTCCTTAAGACAGATTTGCCCCGCTACGGTGCTTATGGACAAATGACATTTATTTTTTAGGATACAATGATCTTCACAAATTGTAGTAGCACTCCAAACAATTTGTTCGGAGAACAAAACCTATATTCTAAACTCTCAGAATTTTTCCCTAAAATAATATGAAGAATAATGCAAACAGATAAAAAAAAAATCTAGACAGCAAGAAATGTATATTTCACACTGTTTTTCCCCAGATCCCCAACTGTTGGAACAATGTTGGTATATATAGGCAAATTTTAGACCTGAATAGGTATTAATTTCTAACTGGAATAGATTCAATTCAAACCAATAGGTGCAACACTATTTGAACAGATAACTGCTGGAGTTTGAATCTGTTGGTAATTGCTAGACAGATTTGAATCTGTCTAAGTAGTTTCAATCTGTCCGAGATTTGAAACTGTTGTGGATCTTAGAAGAGGCACAAATTTTGGACAAAAATTTGAATTAATTTCCCGCAAGAAATTTTGAAAAAATTAACATTAGAATCGACCCACAACCCACACCCACATCTGGCATGGCCAGACAGCAGCGATGCGCGTGCGCGTGTAGTAGTTTGGGTTAAGGTTTCATTTGTCCATAACTCCTCCCTTTTACAAACTTGGGGTGCCCCTTAGGGCCCAACCCAAGTGTTGTCACCTTGAACTTATATACACATATAAGTTATCTTCAAGTTTCAATGTGGGACAAGCCTTACAAAGAAACCCACATTTAATTCTTTAAATGTTTATTCTATGAACCCGAAAACAACGTCAAGTTCCCATTCACTCATAAATGGTTTTGACAAACCATCTTTACCATGTGACTTGCCATACGATAAGAAATATGTCACCTGTTCGAACCCACCCCAAAAGACAAGTGGACCCCATTCAATTTTGGGCTTAAAGTTGGCCCAAAATAAGCCTATAAAAACCAATTTTCCAACAGCAACTCGACAAGTCAATTTGGTCAAATCGAAGATTAGGTCGGTCTGAGTGTAGCTTTTTCGGCACGGGGAGCACTGGATCCAAATGAACTGTCGCTATATGATACCTGCCGAAGTCCGCGTAGATAGTGTTGCCGTAGATAGCCCGTGTATAAGGTTTTGGCCCTACTGCGTCGCATTGGAGGCGGCATGGAAAATGTGTTCTGTGGTGGCAGTGAGGGTGGTTTTGGAAAGGGTTATTGTCGGTGAGGGTGGTGTAACTGTACAGAGAGGGTGATTTTGGATTTTGATCGACAATGAGAGTTTTTGAATCTTGAGTTGCTATCCATGAGAGATATAATGGTTTTGGAAGAAATTGTAGGAGGAGGGTTTGGAATTGGAAGGGTTAGGAAAAAAAGGTTGAGAGAAAAGAAGAGGAGTGAGAAACTAAACATTATTTATTTTTTTTTTTTTCTATAACCTGGGCATGCCCTAGATTTATGGGTTTATGTGTTTTATGTTAGGGAAAATCAATGATTCCCCACAAGTAAATCAATCAATGAGAATAAAAACTAATGCAGAAAAATTAAATCAAAGGCAACACAAAAATTTTACGTGGTTCCCTCAATGTGAGGTACGTCCACGGGATCGAAATCCGATTCCACTATCAACCAAATAAGTTCCAAACGATTACAAACGAGACACTAATAGTCTCACAAAACCACCCTTAGGTGAATTCCAAATAATCACAAATAAATAAGAGGAAATACCTCACCAAATAGATGAACCAAAATCTTCAAAATCAGAGTTGAAGAAGACCCAAAATAACGAATTCAAATCAATTCACACGCACACTCCAAGGTGCGTAGCAGCTACCAAAAACAGAACCAAGCAAAGCATGATTTGACCTTATGATAGATAAGAACAAAGGCACTATTTCACCAAAGTTGTATGCTGCTGCTGCCTTTCTTGCTTGGGAAAAACAACACACCTAATATATTGAATCTAGGGTTTTTTAATAAAATCCTAATTGTATCCAAATTGAATTGGGCCTCCACAAATATAATATATAAAAATATATTATACTTAAATCAAGCCAAATTAAAACTCTTTTTTCAAAACTAATTGGGTCCCACACTCCAATAAGGAGGTATACCTAACATTTTATGTTCTTAAAATTGAAGAGTATGCTCTAGATTTATGGGTTTTTGTAGGTAACATAGGAAAGGTTAAAAAAAAACAAAAAAGTAGGGAAGAAGGATTTGGAGGCAAAGGGCGTGTAAAATTGGTCTTTTTTTTTTTTTGCGTTTGCTTTGTGTGCTGACTGGTGCTACTGAGTTTGATTATAGTCATATTAAAAAATGTTTGTGATTTTTTTTTAGTTTACAAAGTTGAATTCAAAATTTAAATAAATAAAAAAATTGAAGTTGTCTGGTTATTAAGAAACGAAATATCATTAGAAATATTTATGTTTAATGATGAGATCAAAATATAATTGGAAGATGTTTTTTTGGAAATTTTTTTCCCTTTGGTGAACAAATTTGAATTCAAAATTTAAATTGGGTTTAAATTAGGTTCTGTTAACAAAAAAAAAATGATTATAGTCATGTTAAAAAATATTTGTGATTTATTTAAAGACTAAAAAAGCCCACCTCAGTAACAAAAATAACATATTTTTATTTCCGGATAACTAATCGGATCTTTATTTATATTTTCACTTTAAATTTTTAACAACAAATTTGGTAAGTTACATTTTAATTTAATCTCATTATTAATTAGACCATGCCTCCAGGCATGCACATACACTAGTTTTATATATAATTGATGGGTCACTTATGAATTAATGACATTCAAAATTTGATAACGCATGGTTATCAATTTGAGAAAAGTTAGGGATCATGAAATTTTTTTCATGAAAATGATCATGAAAGATTTATGATCTTTGGATTACCTTGATTAGTGTGTGGTGTTTTATTTTAAGTGTAATCCAAGGATCACAAAGCTTTCATGATTATTTTCATGAAAGGTTTTCTATAATACCTAGCATTGTTGATTTTGTTTAAAATTTTATACCTAAATTTCAACCAAAAGTATTTAAGATTAACTTTTTTACTAATTTTTTGTTGATTTTCTATATTTACTGAACTTTTTAACGAAGTTTTCAAAAAGACTATTATAATTTTAGGTTCTATTTCATTAGACAAACTAAAAAAGTAAAAAATAAAAAATAAAAAATAAAAAAAATAATTGTAAAAAATAAGTATACATTTTTGGATTTGTTTTATTTTATTTTTAGATCATTGTATACTATATAGATCTGGAAAGTAAACATTTTGACACAAATTAAATATAAAAAAATACTTAAAACAAAAAATTTAGAAACAATGTAAATTTTTTTGGTTGATTAGTTTTCATCAGTTGCTCTCGAAGCCTAATTTTCAGCAATTTGGTCATCTCCATCTCTGATAGAAACTAATCAGTTTTAATGTGCAAAGTTATAATATATTATTAAAATATTTATGAGTTTTAAAACTTCACTACATGTTTTTGTTCGAACATATTTTTAAAATAGTTTTATTAATGTGTGACTCTAAAATATATGTTAATAAATTTTAAAAAATTATAGATTTTACATAAAATTAAGGCTTCGTTTGGGAAGAGGGGGTTGGGTTGGGTTTGGGGCTATTTTAGTCACCAAAAAAAAAAAAAAAAAAAAAAAACTTTTTAATCCAATAAAACAAAATATTACATCAAATTCATAATTATTACATTCTTTCTCTCACAAAAAATTAAAAAAAATTAAAAAACCCTTCTCAAACAAAGCTTTTTAACCCTAAGTTAAAATAGCTAAAAAGTAAAAAAAAAAAACCAAAAAATCAACTCACTTTCCAAACTAACCCTTAAATATAATAAAAATATATTATTATTATTATTATTATTAACTTGTGTCCTAAGGACATTTTAGCTAGACGCTTTTTACAAAGTCAAAGAGCGATGTATAGGCATGGCAACTTAAGAGAAGGAGGAGAAAAAAACAAAAAAAAACAAAAACAAAACAGGGGTAGTGCAAAGAAAATACTAGAACGATAAAAATAATTTGGTCTTCATGATGATACTTTAAGAAAATATTAATATTTAAGAAATTAATCAAACTTTTATGGGGAGTAAAGATTATTTGTAATTGTTTTACAAATATAATTGTTTTACAAATATTATGAGATATAATATTGAATAAGAAAATATAATTGTTTTAATAGTTAAATGTATAAGTATAACAAAAATAACATAGAGGGTCTAATCCCTCTAAATCCAGTATTTTTTACCCATTTTCTCTATGAATTAATAAAATTATTAAAATTTATTATACAATTTGCATAACAAAAAAAACTTTGGGATCCAACTGTCATCTAGTGTAATTTGACTCTTTATCCAACAAACCAAACTAAAAGGAGGAAAAACTACCAATAAATTCCACTTTTGGAAATGTTACTCCATTTGGTCCTGGATGTTTTCTTATACTCCGTTTGGTCCTTTTTGAGTGTAAAGAATCTGTGTATTTGATTTGTTATTGGTAATGTTTACAGTTTTAACCATGTGCAATGGGAATGAGTGAATTCTGGCAAATAATGTGGATTTTGTACTGTAATGGTAACGCAGTGTAATATTTTTGTTTCATATAATATTTGATTCAGTGATTTGCGGTTGCATTGGTTAGGTTGTTGGGTTTTGTGTTTATTGGTTGTGGCGTTTTGGTCTTCGAAGTTTGTAGTGTTGTGTTAGATATTCTGTTGCCACCGGTGATCTGGTATCTTCTTCATCAAGGTAAGTGTGTAATGGTTTTCGTTTATTGGTTTTGGATGTTATTAATGTTATATGCTGATGATGTTATTGATGTTATACGGCGACGAGGTTTTATGTTTTTTTAATTTTTTTGTATTTAGTTGGGAGGGTGTGGGTTTGGGAAATTTACTGCTGGGGGTTTGTGTTAATTTTTTTTTTTTTTTTTTTGGTTGCAGCCATGGAGGTTGTTATTTTGTTGCTGTGTTCGTTTAGCCAAACAAATGTTGCCGTTCGACTTCATCAAGCGTTAACATTTGCGGAGTTGGTAAATGGGATTTGCGGGAAGGTTGATGGTTTGGACCCCGAGATGGTGGTATTGGCCCTGTTTAGTAGGGTTTATTTTCAGCTTATTTCAGCTTTTAGCTTAATTTAAACTATTTTGATGTATTTGGTTCAGCTTAACAATACAGCTTATAGTTTTTTGTAAGTCAAAAATCAACTTATTCTTTAAGTGGGGGAGGAGAAGCTTAATTTATAAGTAAAAAATCAGCTTATATTCACAGCTATAAGCTATAAGCTGTTATGCTATAAGCTATAATCACTTTCCCACAGCTCTACCAAACAGGGCCATTATATTGTTTTCTATACTCAGGTACAATAAGTTTTAGGTTGCATGTGATGAGGATGTTCAGAATATGTTGTCCTTAGCCAAGTCTTTCGGTCTCGATCACGTCGATGTTCCCGTTGAACAGCGGAATGTTGGAGACAGCGTAAATCGCACTGCCGGTGATTGTAGATTTGATGTTAGGAGCACTACCGGTGGTTGTAAGTTTTTCAAGGTAGATGACCAGGCAGACCTGTTACCATCGTATTGCCGGCATAGATCTAAGATGTACTTTTCGGCTGATTGGGCAAGTGTTATTTCAAATTTGGGTTAATTTTTTATGGGTAGAGTGAACGAATTTCGGACAGTGCTTCCAAATATGCTATCGAGTGTGATTTTCAATTTAGGAATGTTAAAAATGATTCGGTTCGTGTTATTGTCGTGTGTAAGTTTGCGGGGTCGACAGGTTGTACATGGTTGGTACATGCGAGAGTGTTACCATCGAACGGTATCTTTTGTTTGAAGAGGTTCAATAGTTTGCACACATGTGGTGTGGCCGTGCGAACATCTAGGAATCCACGCACCAGTTCTGATTTGGTAGCCAACGTTGTCGTGGATCATGTGCGTGCTCAGCCATTGATGCGCCCCACCGACGTCGTCTTTGGCTTGAAAAATGACTACGGTCTTGATATTAGTTATCAAGTGGCATGGCTTGGTGTCAAGAAAGGGCGAGGTGAAGTGTATGGTGATTATGCTGTGTCGTTCGACCAACTTAGGTGATATAATGATGCTACGATGGAAAATAACCCGAACAACTACATAAATCTCGACTTTGAGCAGCGTACCGGAAGGTTTGTGAGGTATTTCATATCGTTTCGTGCATGCGCAAATGGGTTCAACCATTGTCTACCACTATTATTTCTGGATGGTACGTTTCTAAAGAGCAGATTCAAGGGTAATTTACTTGCAGCTACGGCAAAGGACGAGAACCAAGGTAATGTGTGTGTTGTGTTTTTTTGGGAAATTTATATTATATGAATTATGTATCCAGGTTTACTGCTCCGTTTTTTCATTATTCTCCTCATTTGTTGGGATGGCCCGACGTTGTGGGTGGTGTGATTTATTGTGTGTATCATAAGGCTGGTAATTGGTGGTGTTTATTTATTTGTTTTTTATGTATACATCTTGTGGGTGGGGGAGGGGGGGTTAACGTCTTCGGTACATGGGTTTTTGGTTTTATGTTTGTTATGATTTGTTCCATTGGCCAGATACAGGTTTGTTCCCTGTCGAATTCGCAATTGTCGATTCTGAAAATGCAACAAACTGGGAGTGGTTTCTTCGTCAGTTGTCAGAGGTTGTTGACCGTGATCAGACGTTAACATTTGTATCGGACCATCACGTTGGTCTGTTACAAGCTATGCTGCATGTATTCCCGTCAGCCCATCATGCATTTTGTCTATTACATCTTCAAATGAACCTCAGAGACCGTATGAAATATGTCAAAGCCAAGCAGAAAATTGGATTGATGCGCAAGTTATGTGAATATGCATACGCACCTACAGTGACATTGTTTAATTAGAAAATTAAGGCGTTGAAATTGTGTAGCCCGGCAGTTACTGGGGAGCTTTTGAAAGATTTGCACCTGGAACATTGGGTTAATGCTTATTTCAGGTACATATATGCAATGCTTTTTTTTTCCCCTTCCATTTTGGTTATAGATTGTGTTTAATGTGTGAGTGTGGCGTGTGTGTAGGGGTTGTCGGTACGGTGAGATGTGTTCAAACGCTACCGAGTCATTTAACAATTAGATTTGAGAAGCCTTCCATCTTCCTATTATGCAGTTGGTTGATGCTATTAGGGGTCAGACTATGGAGCAAATGTCAAAGCGTAGGGTGAAATTTAGCAAGTGGGCTGCCCATATTTGTCCAAAAATTGGATAAGAAATTGGAGGCTAAATACAAAACTAGTAGAGCTTAGATTGTAAGTCAATCGGATGAAGATGTCTACGAGGTTCACTCGCAGCCGTCGGTGTTGGTTGATGTAAATCGGCGAACATGTTCATGTTGCCAGTGGTATGTGAATGGGTTCCTATGTTCGCACGCTGTGGTTGCATTTTGTAATAGTGGGTGAAACATATATGATTTGATTGAGTCTTATTACCACGTTACTGAGTTCAGAGCAACGCACTCAGAGTCCATCCACCCTATTCCGACGGTTGAGAAACCCACTGTCACGTCTAATGAATACATTATAGCACCGCCTGCTGCTAAGTGCCCGTCGAGAGGCCAAAACGGAAGAGGATTCTATCTAGGGGTGAGGTGGTCCAACGTATTCAATGTGGCAGATGTGAGAAGATGGGTAACCATAACAAGAAGACATGCAAGGAACCGATTTAGCCATAGCGCAGGCTCAACATATTCGTTATTTAAAAATGTCGTATTTTTTGTAACCATGTTTCGTATTGTCTGATACAGTTACATGAAATTTTATAATTTTTAGATTACGTAGACCTTGTTGGCGTTGCATTATAAAACGCCAATTTCCATTAAATACCATCCCACTATGTTAACATTTTATCATGATGTTCGCTTCACAGCATACATTAATAATTGAGAATAATTTTTGAGCCTATGATGATATTGGATTGAATTTCACTCATGTGTTCACTACAATAACACCGTATGTTTGTTTGCACTGGTGCTTCCCTAAAATAAAGTTTGTATATAAAGCCACATTTTCTTATGCTTGAATTCCGTCAATGCTACGGTGCCGCAGCATACATTAGTTCTGAGTAATAACGTGGTTAAACGTGGGGTTGGTGGCTGCGTAACATTCGGCCTGTGTCGTGTAATGTTTGTGTAATGGTCATCATTTTTAATGTAACACGTGTTACATGATCCTTTTACATTGTTGTTGTGGTTGCAACACATTGTTGGAACGATGGTAACAACAGTCACAGTACATGGAAAACTACTATACCACATCAATTTACACGATTGTCACATCG
This sequence comes from Camellia lanceoleosa, assembly GCA_025200525.1. NCBI lineage: Eukaryota > Viridiplantae > Streptophyta > Magnoliopsida > Ericales > Theaceae > Camellia > Camellia lanceoleosa. The sequence goes on along the minus strand of CM045764.1, from coordinate 146,160,371 downwards.
TATTGTAAGTGGATCAGTGTATAACATACTAATTGTTTACATTGTGGTTATGGTATCAACGTGTTATCGGAACGATGGCAACAACAGCCATAGTAAATGATAATCTACCAAACCACATCAACTGACACTATTGTTACCTTGTACTGTAAGTAACTCAGTGTATAATATACTACTAAGTTATGTAGTGTTCACATTATGTGTGGTTGTTTCCCTCGTCATTGTCATTTGGCATCGGACGTTGTCGTACTTGTTGGTTTACTTTGTGTCGTCACACCTTCCAACATGTGTGCATGTTGCGGTGGAATTGTCAATAACAATAGCATACCAAACGACACCACCTACCAGCTATTGAAAAATATAATGTTTCAAAAAATAACACACCATATACATATAATCCCTTCGTTGTGTTAATTGTGATGTATAAAGTACATCATTGACATCCTTGTTTTTATATTATGTCGTCGTTCCCTAGGTTGTTCTGAAAAGTGAGTGATGCCATGAAAACATATCTTCCAATTGTCCTCGTATTTGGTTTAATAAAAAAATGCAACTGAAACTGTTTCGAACGCGAACAACTAATGTAATGTAATGTCATAAACAAAATAGCCAACACAGTATTGTTGTCCCTTTGCCAAAAAAAAACCCATATTTATCAAAATACAACCAAACTAAACAAAATTAACATATATCTACTTCTTACTAAGGGAGGTGTTGTAGGTGCATCACATTAGCCTAGCACGCAGACCTTTTTTTGGATCATTCAGAAAGGTTTTCTTCATAACGGGGTTCAAACCATCCATTATGTTGTCAATTTCAACCATGTGCATGTGCTGCCTCATGATGAAACACACCATCATCGCACATTCCACCTTGTCATCCGAAACAAAACATTCAATTTCAGCAACAATAAAATCTGCAATCGTACCACATGGGGAGATGTCCTCATGATTTGTAAACATTTACATATCAGCGTCTTGCCGTGGGCAATCCATCACTGATTCTAGCGTCCCGTCAATACTTTGCCTCGTCACATTGTTTACTGCAATACCACTCTTCCAATCTGGAGCTGGTGTTGGACCACCCAGTGTTTCTAATTACAAATATGTAAACGTTTAGTCACTTTACAAAATGTACATATACGAAATCAGCCCACTGTGACAGTAGGTAATGCGGTTTTTCGACGCACGCACCATTGTGATGTTTAAACGCACCGTATGTGGTATTTCTACACTCAGACCAGACATTTTTCAAATGTATGTGTACAATAGGGATACACTTATCAATTTCAAAGCTTCTATCAAATGAACATCTCGGATTCCATGACATTGTCTCATAGAGTTATAGTGTTTCCAAGTCCCACATTTTCTATCGTTCACCATGATGGTCCAGTGGTTGTTATGGTAGATGGGGTAATGGACGTAGCGGTGTGCGGCTGATGAATTGATGTTTATAGTAGGGTACTTTTCCCTGAACGTTGCACTTGGGTTACGCATCATGTCCTGTTCATGTAGCTACCAAAATGTTACAACGTAGCACCAAACAATATTTGACTAAATTAATTCATAATATGTTGTTATCATTGACGCAATCCACAAGTATGACACCATGCTAATATTGTAACCGTGTGCTAAAAAGAAAACCACATACACTTGTGTGAAAAAAAATAAAATAAAAAAATACATGCTTACAAAGTACCTTACATCTTAAAACCAACTAAGATCATCACACCATCTTTCATTGTCATCAACAGAACACAATGGCAAACACTTAAAAATCAAACATTATCATACATTTGAGTTTCGTATTGACCGTTACATCACATTCACATCATGTAATTAACATAAACCATAATATAAATCTTCACACAACATAATCTAGTCATACCATTTGATTTCATCTACAGTTATCAAAATGTACCGTGCAAATGCTATTGTAAAAATAACAAGTGTCTCTATACTCGCCCTGCACAGCTGATCTTCGTTGTAGATTGGTGAGGATGGCTGCATAGGCATCAATTACCTGTGTTACACACCGCATAGTGTTAGTCAAGTTTCAAAACTTACCAAACCTAACAATATGTGAATGGCAGGTACCATGCAAACCCCACAAGTCAACGTTCAACTCTTACATACCTTCCCGCTTATATACAACTATGTAACCAATGATTGAATATTTGTGAAGTAGACAAACACACACCGTTATCTCCACCATCCCAAATCACCTGCAAAGATCAACACACATCTTCTTACAATAGTTGTTTTCAAAATCACATATTACGTTCAATCATTTTAACTATAACATGCATATTACCCGTGTCCATGGAAACTGTACACGTCTTGTAGTAGCTTGTGTTCTTTTATTGACAGCATTGTCTACACAGTGTGCTTATAGTTCATTCCAAACCCGTTCCATGTCTTTTGTTGGATGTCCGACTCATCGACGTTGACAACGTCATTTTATCCAGGCCCAATACTTTCTCTCAATTTCCTAGCTTGCCTGACCCGCCCTAGAAAACCTTCAAATTTGTACTTAGCCAACCTTAATTCGCACCTTGGTTTGTCTTTAACACGACGAACCAATGAGGACACCTTGAGGTGACAAGTGTTGCTCACACCCTTTTCTATATCAACTTTTGTTAGCAAATTTGTTTTTCCGATAACTACGCCCCCAGCACACTCTGTACCACTTTGTACAACGGTGGGGTATGGACCCCTCATTGATGTACGCATTTGTGAAATCTCCAAATGTCCGCTCTTCGACGATGATTCAATCTCCACGGTATCGCCAATGTTGGTGCACACTGCCCAAATTGGAATAGTTGATCCAAATCTGCAATTGGATAATGCAGAACGTTGCTCGCACCCACTGCTGTATGTGTAGCTACAACTCCCTTTTCCATTTGCTACTCGACTGGTACACTCTTACTTGATGACGTGTGTGCCGCTGACTGTGTCACTGCATGTGCTGCTTCGTCATCAATTTGGTCTTGCAATGTTGCAAGTTCGCCCTTCAACTTCACCACTAATGCATTCAACCTTGATATTTTTGTGTCTTTCGCCACAATTACACTGTCATATCCAACAACCAAATTGGTTGCTTTGGCACCAATCAAACGCTCTATTGTTGGTACTTTACATTCCAACTCATTAACCCGCATTGTCTTCATTCTGTTTTCATTTTCCAAAACTTTAGTTCTCTCATTAGCAGTTACAAGTTCTGCACCTGCACCTATACCATCTCCATCATCAGCTGTACTTGATAGTTCAAGCAGATAGGGAAACAGATTAGGCCACCCCTTTCTCGCTACATTCATACTGTTGCACCTATGTCTTGGCAAATCCGAGATGTCACTAGCATTAACGATGGGCTCAGACACAAGCTTGTTGTCAACATGACCTCCATTTGGAGAGTCCTCTTGCCAACAATCAAAACTCGGATCGACGTCATTCATTTCAATTTCAAAATCAGCAATTGCATCACTTTCTGCGCGTGCCCCAACTCCCAACTTGCTCTTCATGTTTTGCCTTACACCACTGTCATCCATTGACATATTCACGTAATTAACCTGTGGCAACAATGTCAAAACATAACGTAATCAAACACAAAATAAAAAGTATGTTGTATGTACTGCAAGATACATGTTTACTAAAAGCACGATGTGCACATGAATTACAACAATATTAACACTGGAAGCTGTGAAACGTTATTAACTTATGGTGTAAAACAGTGCATCACATTATATTTCACTCACATCACACCAACTACATCATCCACAATTGCCATCCAAACACCTTAACCACAATGCACACACAATGCATAAGACCCACCATATAATACCGCTTCACCACAAAAACTATTTTGGAAGACACACATGCTTTCCGGGGAAGTTTGGCTTTAAAAAAACATAAACAAGTAATGTGTCAACATGCTTTTTAGAATCAATTTTCTAACATTTTGTATGCTAATCGTCTTGGAATCAAAAAAATTCCATACCTCGAACAGATCCGACGCTGTCAACTCAACTCCTTTGATCTTAGCTATTAGTGCCCCAAGGTTCCACTTACAAAATTTGGGAAATGCAGTGGGCCGTTCCAGTTCCAAGAGTGTCATGTGTTCGCAAATTAGAAACTGTCAAAACAAAACAAATCACATACATTGTTCAATTTTAATCTTCACCCTGTACTAAATGGAAGTCAAGTTGTATGTGGGGTGTTTGCAACGATAATGAGACAAACTATACGTACCAGTAACGCGATGACACATCCAGTCACCTTCTTCGGCTTATGATGGAACTCATTTAATGAATTAATTAGGGTGTTCCGTATGGTGGTTGTCCAATCATAATGCCATAATGTTTCCAACTTGTGAATCACACAGACGAACGACCAACCAATTGACTCTCCGATGGTTATAAACAACAGCTTCGCGAAGATGTACAAACATAGGAGCTTTGCGATGTCCTCCTCATCATGTTCTGTCTTGCCTTGCAAAGCTTCAAACAATAAATCCTTAATAACTTTGCATGATATTCTGCTGACAGTGGGGCACCTCCATTTTTGGTGCATATGACACATCCAATTTTTCCTTTCCACATTGAACACCAAAGAAAAATAGTACATCACTGTTTCTTAGTGCTAAACCTTGCCCGCCAAAGCAAAAATTTTCATCTTCCGAACTGTACGTTACTATAATATGCCATACTATTTCGTCACACTTTCTGAACGTGTTTCGCTAGAGGTTGTGCTTACAAATTGCTTCAATCATGAGCCAGAACGACATTTTCTTCAATTACCGGATGTGCCCTTCGATCAGTTGTATCTCCAGTACGGTCTTGATCACGCTTGCAATGTTCGACCGGTACATCAACCTTTACGTGTCTAAACATGGCATTTTTTTCACAACTAATGTTGGCTTGCTACATCTGAATGGTAACTTCGCTTGTCTCTTCATTGTTAACCGGGTAGATGTACATTTTTTTGTAGTTGAATCTCGCAAATGTTTAGCCGATACTTTTTCCAGAGTTTGTTGCCAAGCGTTGCCTGACATGATTAAATTTAATTTACCAATGTCAAACAACAATTAAACAATTATGACTGCAAAAAAAAAAAACACAATATATGTTGCAACCACTTAAAAGCAATGCATTATCAATGGGTTTTTTTAATAATGTAGACATATACAATAATGACACAAACATCGTAAAGCTCAACATACGACATAACCAACAACAAAAATTCAAGGAAACGTTCTCATTATGCCGTTTATTCAAATGACAACTGAGTGTGGGACCTACGCACTTATTACATTGTGTCATGTTTCAGTCCGCCAAACATAGGGCCAGGAATTCCCCTGCGAATAACTGTCACGACCCAAACCCGCCTCTAAGGGTTTAGCATCAGAATCGCCGATCTGAGATTACTAAAGGCACGCTAACAAGAATACAAGAAAAAGCAGTACAGGGGCATGGCGGAAGCCAAAACAGTAAATAAACAATGTCCAATGAGCTGTGACAGTCTGTATGCAAAAAGACTTTTCATACATATATGCAGTCAGTGACAAAACAGTATGTATATATATACAATCATTCAAAACAAGGACTTAATCCCTATCAAACAGTACAGTAACAGTCTATACAGATACAATACGGTTACAGAGACAAACGGGGGAGATTAAAACACCCCTAAGCCAAAGCTTGAACAGGCTTGGAACCTCGCAGTGAGGCACAGTGGTTAGCTCGACAAAACTAGAGTTCACCCCGACGCTTCTAGCATTGGTCCGGTGCCTGTATACCTACATATATATATGAGTAGTGTGAGCTAAAGCCCAGTGAATAACATAATGCGTAAAGAGGTTTAGAATGAATGTCCTTACAGTAATGAAAACAGTTCATTAAATCAGTATTTTAGTCTTTCAGTCAGAACAGTCATTCAGTCATATGTGGTACATCCATTAGCATAGCAGTACAATAAACAGTAGGTCTTAAAAGACCGGACAGAAAATGATGGCCATCAATCAGTAAACAGTAGTGGTTCCTACGAGGGAACCGACAGAGATCTCTGTAATAGTAATGATCGATTAATGATGGTTGCTAAGGATGCCTGTCTGATTTAGAACATAGGACATACATTCATTCGTTAACAAGAATAGCTTAGAAAACAATGCGATTCCAAGATTCAAAAGATAATCATTTTGAATATATCTTTACACAATTGTTACTCACAGAGTTCTGGGCTATGGTAAGCTAGAGCGTGTCCCCAGTCACCAACCCTACACAGTACACAGGTTGAACACACACTAAGCTACACAGTTGGAGAAAGTATAACTTAATTCCTAAATTGCCTCGGTGTGGTTCTACATCTATATCCTCATTAAGATACCTTAAACTAGGCTTAAGAATGCCTAGGATGGGATGAAGATGCAAAGATGCACTTAGAAAACATTTTCAGAATTTTTCAGAAAACAAGGGTCTCGCTCGAGCGTGGCTTTCTTTGCTCGAGCGAGCTTCAAAAAACAGTAGGGTCGCTCGAGCGTGAACTTCCTCGCTCGAGCAGTCTGCAAAAAAGCAAAAAGTGCTGGATATTGGAAAACTCCGCTCGATGCTCGCTCGAGCGTAAGACACAGTCCTCGCTCGAGCGTAGGTTCTCTCGCTCGAGCGTGCGTCTGCGTGCACCAAGATTCTGAGAGCTTGAAATTTACGCTCGAGCCACCATTCCTTCGCTCGAGCGGTGCTCAGAGTAAACGGTGGTCGCTCGAGCGTAGAATCCTTCGCTCGAGCAAAGAAGCCAAATTCTGGAATTTCTATATTTGCCTCCCAAGCTCAAACCAAGCATTCCTTAGCTCAAAACTCGACCTCTTGGGCCCAATTTCTAGAAAACACATCTAAACTCAATATATAACAAGTTTCAAAGCTTAATTTGTGAAATCAAAGTCCAAGGGTGAGTCAATTAAATCCAAATTTCAAACCCATTTCCATGAACATGATGAATATGCAACCATGCATGAATTAAATTCAATTCAAAGCTTCAATCTCATGCTCTAGTGAGCCAAATCTTCCAAATCAAGATGAAATCATGGTTTACGATCAAGAGATGGAAATGCATGTACCAAATTCCATGAAATCAAACTCAAAACTCTTCAATGTACACATGCATGCATGTATCAACCTATAATGCAACAACCTACAACTAATTCATGATCTAGAGCTCTTATCTACCCTGAACATGCAACAATTAATCTTAAATTCACAATGAAAAGGATGAAATCCTTACCTAAGTCTTCAATTATGAGAATATAAGCTCAAGTTGCAAATTACTCTTCAATTCCATCAATTGTCAAGCAAAACTCAAGATGAATCACTCTAGTCTCCTACTCTCTCTCTCTCTATGTCGGTTGTGGTGAGGAAGGAGCTGATCAAATGTTGTGTTTACATGTACTAAGGCTCATATGTGACTAGGTAGTGGGCCACTAGAGTGGTGAAATGGTAAATAAGTCCAACAATGCAATTTAACTTATTTTAATCTAATTTAATCATACCAAATCAATTTTCAGTTAATTACACCATAAAATCACATAAATTATGACAATCATAAAACACTAATCGATTTCCGATTCGACCGCCGATAAGGCCTTCAATTAGCAATTTAAACACAAGGACATGAACAGGTAATTTGGCAAGCAAACAGATAGAATGCAATTTAACTAACATATACTCAATCAATCAGTTTCAGATTTCAGTCAGTCAGTTCAGTATTTCGATTACTTCAGTTATCAATCATAATCAGTCTCGGTTTAACAATAATCAGTGGTTATTCGGTAAACAGTGGTGAGTGTTATTACAGTCTTCCCTCCTTAAAAGAGTTTAGCCCTCTAAACTCGAGTTACCTTCATTCTGGAAGAAAACAGGATTCAGTGGAAACAGTTCGAGATATCTCTTGGCCATGTCATCTTCCCTTTCCCAAGTGGCATACACGCCACCATGGTTTTGCCAGTCCACTTTCACTAACGAGATCTCTTTGTTTCTCAACTTTTTGATCCGTCTGTTCACAATCTGTATAGGCCATTCTTCAGAAGTGTAGTCATCACTTAGCACTACACAGGTCGGCTCAATCACATAGAAAGGATCCCGGAGGTAGTCCCTCAACATAGAAATGTGGAAGACGTTATGCATATGCTCCATTTCAGGAGGAAGCGCAACTTGATACACCACCGGATTGATTTTCTCAATAATCTCATACGGTCCGACATACCTTGGCGCTAACTTGCCTTTGACTCCAAAACGAGTCTGGCCTTTCATCGGTGTCACTTTCACAAAAACGTGATCCCCCACTTCGTATTCCCTGTCTCACCTTCTAACATCTGCATAACTTTTCTGTCAGCTCTGTGCAGTTTTCAGTCTCTGTTGTATCAATTTCACTTTCTCAGTCGTTTCATAAACAATCTCAGGCCCAAGCAAAGGCCCGTCTCCAACTTCTGCCCAGCAAATCGGAGATCTACATTTTTTGCCATACAATGCCTCAAAAGGCGCCATACCAATGCTTGAATGATAACTGTTGTTGTAGGCGAATTCAGCCGATGGCAAAATGGCTTTCCCAGTTTCCCTGAAAATCAAGAACACACATTCTCAACAAATCCTCCAGAGTTTGGATGGTCCTTTCTGACTGTCCATCTGTCTAAGGATGCTAGGCACTACTCAGTCTCAATTCAATACCCAATGCAGTCTGTAGGCTTTGCCAAAATCTTGATGTAAACTTCGAATCCCTGTCAGAAACAATGGACATAAGCACTTCATGCAGTCTAACAATTTCATCAATATAGAGTATAGCCAATTTGTCCGCATTATAAATTATCTTAACAGGTAAGAAGTGAGCAGATTTAGTCAATCTATCAATAATAACCCAAATCGAGTCCATACCTTTACTGGAGCGAGGCAATCCCACAATAAAATCCATAGTAATATGTTCCTATTTCCATTCCGGTATCGGTAAGGGCTGCAATAAGCCTGCGGGTCGTTGATGTTCAGCTTTTACTTGTTGGCAATGAAGACATTTCGACACAAAATCAGCAATTTCTTTCTTCATTCCCAGCCACCAGAAATTTAGTTTCAGGTCTTGGTACATTTTCGTATTCCCCGGATGAATAGAAAATTTTGAATTGTAGCCCTCTTGCAGAACTCTTCTTTTCAATTCAGAATCGCTCGGTACACACAATCTTTCTTGAAATTTCAGTACATTATTTTCAAATTTGAACCCCGGTCTCGGTTTAGATTCCCTTTCTTCGATGATCTTCCTCAAGAAGTCATCATGTTGCTGTTTCTCTTTAATTTCCTCAATCAGTGCCGGTTGAGCAGAAATAGCAGCTATTGTTCCACCTTGTTCTCGCAGAACAATTTTAATTCTAGATTTTTCAAGGTCACAAAGCAACTCTTTCTGTCCGGTAAGCAAACATGCTAAGTTTCCAATCGATTTCCAACTCAATGCATCGGCAACGGTATTGGCTTTTCCCGGATGGTACAAAATCTGTAGGTCATAATCTTTAATCAGTTCTAGCCATTTCCGCTGTCTCATATTCAGTTCTTTCTGAGTGAAGAAGTATTTCAGACTTTGTGGTCGGTATATACTTCGCATGTCGCCCCATATAGATAGTGACGCCAGATTTTCAGTGCAAATACTACTGCAGCAAGTTCCAGATCATGGGTCGGGTAGTTCTTTTCATGCGGTCTCAGTTGTCGAGAAGCATAAGCAATTACTCTCCCATTCTGCATTAAAACACATCCCAAACCCTTATGAGAAGCATCACTAAATACAATATAACCATCTGTACCTGAAGGTAAGTTAAGAACAGGTGCAGTCACAAGTCAAGTTTTCAACTCTTGAAATGCAGATTCCCTTTAGTTAGTCCAGTCAAATGATGTCCCATTCTGAGTTAACTGCGTCAACGGTAAGGCAATTTTGGAGAAATCTTTGACAAACCTTCTGTAATAGCCAGCCAAACCCAAAAAGCTTCGGACTTCTATCACATTTGTTGGTTTAGACCAGTTCACTACAGTTTTAATTTTCTGTGGATCAACTGAAATCCCATATTTGCTAATAACATGTTCCAAAAACATAACATGGTCAAGCCAAAATTCACATTTAGACAGTTTAGCATAAAGTTTCTATTCTCTTAGGGTCTGTAGGAAAAGTCTCAGATGATGTTCATGTTCTTCTCTAGTCTTAGAATAAATCAGAATGTCATCAATGAATACAACAATAAAGTCATCAAGGTATGGTTTAAAGATCCTGTTCTTGAGGTCCATAAATGCAGTAGGTGCATTGGTAACTCCGAAAGGCATAACTAGAAATTCATAATGTCCATACCTCGTTCGAAAAGCAATTTTGTCAATGTCCTCTGGTTTAACTTTCAACTGATGATATCCGGATCTGAGATCAATCTTAGAAAACACTTGAGCACCCTGTAACTGATCAAATAAGTCATCAATTCGAGGCAATGGGTATTTATTTTTCACAGTTACCTTGTTCAGTTCGCGATAATCGATACACAGTCTCAGTGAGCCATCTTTCTTTTTCACAAACAAGACGGGTGCCCCCCACGGTGAAGTACTAGGCCTGATAAACTTCTTGTCTAGCAGTTCTTGCAGTTGCACTTTCAATTCTTTCAATTCAGTTGGAGCCATTCGGTAAGGAGCTTTCGATACAGGCTGTGTACCCGGAATCACATCAACGGTGAACTCAATCTCCCTGTCAATCAAATCCCCTGGCAGATCATCTGGAAATACATCTGGGAATTCTCTGACTATAGGAATACTGTTCACATCAGTTTTAACATTATCATCGATGAATCTGATCAATACAGAACACAGATATCCTTTACACCCCTTTCTAATCAATTTAACGGCTTTCACAGATGAAATCAAATACGGAGGAGGTACTACTCCAACCCCATTAAACACAAATTCAGGTAAACCAGGTGGACGGAAAACAACTTGCTTTGTCACATAGTCAATGGCAACATGATATTTTTGTAACCAGTCCATCCCCAATATTACATCAAAATGATCAATGTTCAATGGCAGTAAATCAATAAACAGATGCATATCCCCAACAATGATTTCACATGCAGGGTACATATAAGCACATGTCATGGATCCTCCAACAGGTGATGATACAGCTAACAGATAATTCATGGGTTCTAAGGGTCTATTCAATTTCCGTGAAAAAGCATACGATACATTTGAGTGTGTAGAGCCCGAATCAATCAGTACATATGCATTTTGAGCACAAATAGAGAGGATACCTGACACAACGGTCTTAGTATTTTGTTCGTCTCCCAGTACTAGGGCAAACACTCGGCCCTACCTCATAGGCTCTTTCCCGGTAGTTTTGGGGTTTGGTTTTGGTGCAACAGTTGATGCTACGGTGCTGCCTGCAGCTTTACTATTGCCCTGAGCAGTGAAAGGGCAATCTTTCACCATGTGGCCCACCTTGCCACACCTGTAACAAGCACCAGAGATTTTATAACAAACTCCCTTATGGTTCTTACCACATTTGGAACAGGGCGAAAAGGAACGGTTCTCTTGACTAGAAGTAGTCGTTGACCCTGTATTTTGCTTTTTGTTCAGTGGGTTGTTCTTGCCTTTCTTGAACTTAAAACCCCGCCTCTTACCACGCCATTCAGATGTTGGTGTTTCAGATTGTTTCACTGCTTCGATGTTCGACTCAGCCATCAATGCTCGATCAAGAACACCTATATAGTTTGGTAGCTTTAAAACACTTATTCTGTCGAGTATTGCAACATTCAGGCCGCCTTCAAACTTTCTGGCCTTCTTATAATCAGTGTCTACCATGAGTGGTGCATATCTAGCAAGCTCGGTGAACTTTGTTTCATATTCAGCAACGGACAGTGTACCCTATCTCAACTGTTCAAATTCAGTCACTTTTCTGTCCCTGACACACTGGGGGAAATACTTTTCAAAGAAGGACTCCTTAAACTGAGCCCAAGTCACTACAGTGTTGGTGTCACGGACCAACATCCACCACCTTCTGGCCTCTTCTTGCAAGGTGAAGGTAGCTAACAGTACTTTATTTGCTTCCGAGCACAGAAACACTTTAAATAACTTTTCTGTCTCGAGGACCCATGCTTCAGCATTTAACGACTCAAGGCCTCCCTGAAAGGATGGTGGTTTCATCTTGCTAAACTTATGGGTGAGAGCAACTATGTCCCCATCATTAACATTCACATTCTGTTCTAGTTGTATCGGAGGAGGAGGTAGGGGCTGTTGATTCTGTTGTTGATCTAGTCTTTCAGTTATCAGTTCCATCATTCTTTCCATTCTTGCCATTCTTGCCTCAGTGGATGAGGATTCAGATTCATTTGCAGTTCTTGCATTATCCATCTTACTATAAGCAGTTATAGCAATTATAAACATAAGCAGTTGCACACTTAACAGTTTATCACATTAGCACATATTCAGTCATGTCACAACTACACACTTATCATGCTCATGTAATGCCCTAATCACTTTTCTAGGACACCCTATAGCTCATTTGGACATGTGTGTGTGGTATAACTCGTGGTAAGTATCGCTCTGATACCACTCTGCCACAACCCAAACCCGCCCTAAGGGTTTAGCATCAGAATCGCCAAGAATCCGAGATTACCAAGGCTTGCTTAACTGAATACAAGAAAATAGAGTATGAGGCATGGCAGAAGCCAATACAATAAATAAACAATGTCCAATGAGCTGTGACAGTCTGTATACAAAAAGATTTTTCATACATATATGCAGTCGGTGACAAAACAGTATGTATATATATATATAAAATCATTCAAAACAGGGACTTAATCCCTATCAAACAGTACAGTAACAGTCTATACAGATACAATACGGTTACAGAGACAGACGGGGGAGATTAAAACACCCCTAAGCCAAAGCTTGAACAGGCTTGGAACCTCGCAGTGAGGCACAGTGGTTGGCTTGACAAAACTGGAGTTTACCCCGACGCTTCTAACATTGGTCCGGTGCCTGTACACCTACATATATATATGAGCAGTGTGAGCTAAAGCCCAGTGAATAACATAATGCGTAAAGAGGTTTAGAATGAATGTCCTTACAGTAATGAAAACAGTTCATTAAATTAGTATTTCAATCTTTCAGTCAGAACAGTCATTCAGTCATATGTGGTATATCCATTAGCATAGCAGTACAGTAAACAGTAGGTCTTAAAAGACCAGATAGTAAATGATGGCCATCAATCGGTAAACAGTAGTGGTTCCTACGAGGGAACCGACAGAGATCTCTATAACAGTAACAGTCGGTAGCAGTAGTTGCTAAGGATGCCACAATACAGTTCAGAACATACATTTATTCAGTTAACAGTAATAGTTTAGAAAATAGTACAGTTCAGTATTCAAAAGATAATCATTTCGAACATATCTTTACATAATTGTTACTCACAAAGTTCTGGGCTACAGTAAACTAGAGCGCGTCGCCAATCACCAACCCTACACAGTACACAGGTTGAACACACACTAAGCTACACAGTTGGAGAAAGTAATAACTTAATCCCTAAATTGCCTCGGTGTGGTTCTACATCTATATCCTCATCAAGATGCCTTAAACTAGGCCTAAGAATGCCTAGGATGGGATGAGGATGCAAAGATGCACTTAAAAAATATTTTTAGAATTTTTCAGAAAACAAGGGTCTCGCTCGAGCGTGGCTTTCTTCGCTCGAGCAAGCTTCTCAAAACAGTAGGGTTGCTCGAGCGTGAACTTCCTTGCTCGAGCGGTCTGCAAAAATGCAAAAAGTGTTGGATGTTGGAAAACTCTGCTCGATGCTTGCTCGACGCTCGCTCGAGCGTACGTCTGCGTGCACCAAGATTCTGAGAGCTTGAAATTTACGCTCAAGCCACCATTCCTTTGCTCGAGTGGTGCTCAGAGTAAACGGTGGTCGCTCGAGCGAAGAAGCCAAATTCTGGAATTTCCATATTTGCCTCCCAAGCTCAAACCAAGCATTCCTTAGCTCAAAACTCGACCTCTTGGGCCCAATTTCTGGAAAAACACATCTAAACTCAATATATAACAAGTTTCAAAGCTTAATTTGTGAAATCAAAGTCCAAGGGTGAGTCAATTAAATCCAAATTTCAAACCCATTTCCATGAACATGATGAACATGCAACCATGCGTGAATTAAATTCAATTCAAAGCTTCAATCTCATGCTCTAGTGAGCCAAATCTTCCAAATCAAGATGAAATCATGGTTTACGATCAAGAGATGGACATGCATGTACCAAATTCCATGAAATCAAACTCAAAACTCTTCAATGTACACATGCATGCATGTATCAAGCTATAATGCAACAACCTACAACCAATTCATGATCTAGAGCTATTATCTACCATAAACATGCAACAATTAATCTTGAATTCACAATGAAAAGGATGAAATCTTTACCTAAGTCTTCAATTATGAGAATATAAGCTCAAGTTGCAAATTACTCTTCAATTCCATCAATTGCCAAGCAAAACTCAAGATGAATCACTCTAGTCTCCTACTCTCTCTCTCTCCCTATGTCGGTTGTGGTGAGGAAGGAGCTGATCAAATGTTGTGTTTACATGTACTAAGGCTCATATGTGACTAGGTAGTGGGCCACTAGAGTGGCGAAATGGTAAATAAGTCCAACAATGCAATTTAACTTATTTTAATCTAATTCAATCATACCAAATCAATTTTCAGTTAATTACACCATAAAATCACATAAATTATGACGATCATAAAACACCAATTGATTTTCGATTCGGCCGCCAATGAGGCCTTCAATTAGCAATTTAAACATAAGAACATGAACAGGTAATTTGGCACGCAAACAGATAGAATGCAATTTAACTAACATATACTCAATCAATCAGTTTCAAATTTCAGTCAATCAGTTCAGTATTTCGATTACTTCAGTTATCAATCATAATCAGTCTCAGTTTAACAGTAATCAGTGGTTATTCAGTAAACAATGGTGAGGGTTATTACAATAACCCTTGCCATTTCATAAAGCACATTAATTTGCGTTTCATTTTTTCCTAGCTATATTTCTCTACAACTTCCATGTCAACATACTATGAACCCCGGGTCATTAGTAATTCGAACACATTAAGACAATGACCAAACACAAAAACAAAGTCATACACAACTAACAGCAATGATGCCCCAATACCTGCACTACATAATTGCATGCCAACAAACATTGATGTCTTGATGTTATTCACACCTATTACACCTCATCAAAGTATCAAATTAATTACACCGTAATCCAATAACGACCAACCAACACCACCACTCCAATGGAAATTCACATCAAAATTCGTTAATGTCACAACACACACTAAAATTTCAAAACACATCGCATTACACACACGGCATGTCAGACATACAGCCATTCCCCCAAAGTATGACGGGGGGGTCAAATATGTTAATACACCAACAAATAACCAACCCAACTACCCAAATTAAAATACCACATATAACATCTCAAAATAAGTCACCAATTTTACGACATAAGTTACGAACCTGCTTTTTTCATTGTCATCGGCTGTAACTCCAATGATGGCCGATGATGTTATTAATGTTATACGGTGATGAGGTTTTATGACGACGATGTTATTGATGTTAACGGACCAAACGAATCGACGTTTCGCTCTGTCTCAGTCTACGACGCCAGTTCTTAGTGGACACAGTATTGTTTTCCTCCTAATTTAAGGTTCCTTCCAAATCAACAATGTGGAATTTTGTGGGTTTATATTTGTATTTTCAAAACCCACATTTAGGGGTTCAATAAGAGCGAATATCAATGTTCAAATGATCATCACCAATATTTCCTTATACGGTCTAAAAGATTCCATCAAAGAGGAGAGAAACCTAAAAAACCCTATCGTACGCTCGATGGACACAAAAGTAATTTCACTAATACTCAAAACCAACAGTGCCCTTCAAATAAAAAATTAACACGCGAAAACTGAAGGCTAAATGTGACATTCCACTTATCTCAGGACTTTTTGGTTCAAAAGAAAAGATGCAGGACTAAATAGTGCATAAGTCATTAATTTAGGATTTATTGGTGCGTTGCCCCTAAAAAAATTGGGTTACTTTTTTTTTAAGGGGAATTGCAAGAAAATTTTATTTTTTATATAAATATGGAGGGTGGCAAGTTACAATTGCACCCTTACAATCTTTCACTTGCACCACATATATTTTTGTAATTTTTTTTTTATCTATCCAACTATTTTGAAATTTTCCGCTTTTTAAATCTTTGTGATTTAATTTAATTTTTATTTTGATCATCATTGTTTCAAGTTTAATAGTTTGATCTTTGTATTTTCAAATTTAATTTCAATTTGGTCTTTTTTGTTAAAATTAATGGTTTTTGAATATTTGTCAGATTGTTGAGGTGTACACATAAGAAACATTTATAAAAATTTAAACAAACATACCAAATTAAAATTTGACTTAAAGTGTAACGACTAAATTATTAAAATTAAAAATATAGAAATCAAAATGAATTTGACTCAAACTATAAGGATTAAAAAAATATAATTAATCCCAAAAACCTAGTAGACCCAACTATCTTCGGCCTATAATTAAATTTGTGTCTTTCACTTGCAATTTAGTTTTTAATCAGTCATATCAAGCATAATATTAAAAATAGTTCTTTTGCATGCACATGATTTGTTCATAAATTAAAATACAATTTTTCACATAAACTCATACAAGATGGTTATGTCCAGTTATATCCAGTCACATGAAAGAGTTATGTATGGTATTATAATCAGATTATACACATTTGCAATACAACCTAGGGTTGTGTAAACCGCTCTATTTGGTAATTGCGATTTAAATTTTAAAGTTTAAATCGCAGTCAGCGAATAGAGTGGTGCAGATTGATTTTGACAATACAAAATTTTAGTTAAAAGGCTAAAAAATTAAATATTTTTCTTTACACATTTAAAAAAAAAAATTCAAAACAACTCTCAACCTCGGTAAAGAAACTTGACTTTGCGCTCGTTTGGCATAGTGGTTGGATTGACTTTTTGGCTAAAATAGTTATAAAAAGACAAAAGAGGTTAAAAAGTCAAATAAAATAACATGTCACATCCAAACGATAATCATTTTATTTTTTCTCTTACAAAAGTCAAAAAAATCAAAAAACTCATTCCCAACGAGACTTTTAAACCCCCTGTTGACATAAAAAAATAATGGTCTGTCGATTATGGCTTGTCGATTATGGCCAAGTCTCGTTTGATTGATTGTGATTTGTCAATTATGGCCAAATCTAACTTCATTGATTGTGGCCTATCGATTTTGATCTGTCGATTTAGATCATGACCATCTTCAAAAATTTACTATAGCCATAATTATATTTTATTATTATTATTGCTAGCAGTATTCCTAAGCTTGCGCAGGAGGAAAATGACAACGTTGATCATAGCATCATGGCTCTAGAACAACGTGAGGCTTGGAAACTTAAGGAGGTGATTCAAAGCATAGTGGCTCATAGCAATAAGGAAAGAAAAGTGGAACATGGAAAGGCACTCCTTGTTGACAAGTTGAAAGATGAACACGTGTGACTTTATGCTAAGAATGTAGATTGATTCAAGGAACTATGGATTGGTTTTTCATTTATTGAATAACTGTTTTGAAGAATTGCTTTGGGCAGTTTTCGTTTGAAAATATGCCTATAAAAGACCAAGGGAGATACAAGGGAAAAGGATCAACAAAATATCAAACTCATAAGAGTTCTTTATCTAGGAGTAGTGTCACGACCCAAACTCGCCTCTATAGGTTTAGCGACGTAACTGGCCAGTAATCCTTGGATTACCGAAGGCCTCTAAATAGAATAATGTATATTTAGAGGCTGCGGAAGCAATTATACAAAATATATGTAGTCTATTGAGCTATACAAATGTACATGGGACATAGTATAATGTCAAACTTCCATATACATAGTATCATAAGGGACTTCACCCAATGTACAGGTAGACAAACAAAACAAAAACAACATCTTTAATAGGATCATAAAACTTGACTTCTTAAAAAGGAACCTCCATAGGAGGCACGGTGACTGGCTGATCAAAAAATTCGTCAGGCAGCGGCTTAGACCTGGTCACACGCTTGCTCACCTACATACATAATATAAATAGTGAATAATAACAGAGTAAAGGGTTTAATGAATATTAATGAACCTAGCTTAATTACATTTATGCCACTTAGTGGCTTTACTTGGGGCAACATTTAGTCTATGTTATTGCACTTAGAATCATCTCATATCAGCCATTCCTTAAGCTAACCAACGGCTAGAGAGAGATAGGGTGAGGGGAGATTGATTACAACATGGTTTGCTAGAGGAATTGTAGGAGAATTGCAAGATTGAGCTCACACACTTGAAATTGAAGGTTTAAGGTAGGAATACACTCTCTCAATTATGTAATTGAACTAACTCTTGCATGTTTCTTGGCCAAATGAAGGTTAGAGTCTAGAGTTACCTTGGAATTGTTGAATTGGGTAGTGTAACATGCATGCATGTGCATATTCATGGAAATTGAAGTTGTTTGGTGTCAAATCTCCACATGCATGTTCATATTTTTGCTGAAGTCCATGAATTCATCAAAATTCTGAGTTTAACTTTGCTTTGGGTCATGTTTTGAAGCTTTGAAATGCACTTGAACTCATACATGTTGGATTACATCTTGTTCTTGAAGATTTATGGAAGTGGTGCTCAAATTGACTCACTCTTGGCCCTTGAATTTACAAATTGGCTTTTGAAACTTGATATACTATGTGTTTATAGTGTTTTTCCAGAATTTGGGCCCAAGAGGTTGAGTTTTGAGCTTTGGAATACTTGGTTTGAGCTTGGAAGGCAAATCTGGAAATTCCAGAATTTGGCTTCTACGCTCGAGCGAAGGATTCTACGCTCGAGCGACCATCGTTTCTTCTGAGCTCCGCTCGAGCGAGGGAATGGTGGCTCGAGCGTAAATTTCAAGCTCTCAGCATCTTGGTGCGCGCAGGCGTACGCTCGAGCGAAGGGACCTACGCTCGAGCGAAGAGCTGTGTCTCACGCTCGAGCGAGCATCGAGCGTAAAATCTGAGCATCCAGCACTTTTATCAGTAGCTTGATCGCTCGAGCGACGGAATCCACGCTCGAGCAGAGCTCCTTTGTCTGCATGTCCGCTCGAGCGAGACCCCTATTTTCAGCAATTTTCGAAAAAATGTTTTCTAAGGCATTTTTACACCCTCATTCCATCCTAGGCATTCCTAGGCCATGTTTAAGGCTCCATACTAAGGGTAAGGGGTTAGGTACACACTTAGAATCGTTGATGTAAGTTTTGTACAATTGGAGTGCATGTTTCAAAGTGTGTATCCGTGATGTGTTATGTAGGTCACGTGCCGCAATCTATTTCGTCTACCTGTATCAACGCCCACTGTGAGTAATAACTTTGTAAAGTTATGTTCAATGTTATGTATTTTCAGTATACTATGATACGAAATGATTGGTTCTTGAAAAGCTATGATATGTTGGAAACGAATGAATGAATGTCCAGTTTTTCTGAAAAGTATTTGTGGCATCCTTAGTTAGATGGCCCTCTTTGGTAATAATACCGCGTCGATGGCCCTCGCCCGGGGGTAACAATACCGTGGCCTATGGCCCTTGCCTGGGGGTAACAATACCATGGCTACTTGCGCGCAAGATATGGACCTTTGTGGTTGTGGGTACCATCTTTGTTTGTGGTCTTCGGACCTACCTGTTGTGGTCTTCGAACCTGCCTATTGTGGTCTTCGGACTTGCCTGATCTGATAGCTAATGGGTGTACCACATATGATCTTATGCAAAATCTGAATATGAATATGAGCATGTACCTGAACCTATATCTAATTTGAAATCTGAATATGCATAAGACTCTGTTACTGATAAGATTATGTTTCTGATGTAAACTCTGATTTCTAATTCTGTGATGGACATCATTCATTAAACCCTTTACTCTGTTATTATTCACTGGGCTTTCGCTCACAGTTTATATTATATATGTAGGTGAGCCGGCACAAGACCCTGGCCAGAGTTGATGGCCCTCTGGTTTGTTTTGGTCAGCCACCTGTTGCGCCTCCCGAGGAGGTTCCGCCGGAAGCCCGATGTTATAGCAGTTTTTCACCTCATGCTAGTCTTTTGTACCTGTTTTGTTAAGTGGATCCTAGGATGTACTTATGTAAATATTTTGTACGTATGGGTGTACCCGACTAGCATGTCTATGTATATAAATAAGTTTTGAATTTTCTGTCCCATGTACGTCATCACCGCTCATTGGACCTTGTTTACTTTACATATTTGCTTCCGCAGCCCCTTAATAATTGTTAATGTCTGCAGAGGCCGTAGGTAATCCACGGATTACTGGCCGGTTACGGCGCTAAACCTATAGGGGCAGGTTTGGGTCGTGACAGAAACTTGGTGAATTCTCAAAACAATAGTGGGATGAACACATGCAAGTGAGATTTGTTCGAAATTGAAACTCAAAATGTCATAGAAATGCATGCATATATGGTTGTTCTTCCTTTCTACACTCTAGAGCTCAATTCATGTATGATTCACCTTAATTCTCTTATATTCATGTGCTAAATGACTTAATTCCAAAGTTGCAAGGTTGAACTCTTACCTAGGCTACCCAATTGAGCTTCAAATAGTCAAAATCTTGAGTGCAATGTCTTTATCTCAAGTTTGGTCCCAAGTTCCTTAGTCTCTCACTCTCCCTCACGTTTGGTCACAAGAGTGAAAATTAAGTGATGAAAAAGTAAGTTTAAGAGATGTATTAGCCTTATATAGGCTTTCCTAGTGGTGGTAATTAAGTAAACTATGCAAATGAGCATGAATTGATCTAATTTAATTCGCTCTGAATCGAATTTCAATTAAACCTACCACAAGGTTCTAAAAATTCCAAATATCACGGAGAGC
The DNA here is from genome assembly GCA_025200525.1 of Camellia lanceoleosa. Lineage (NCBI taxonomy): Eukaryota > Viridiplantae > Streptophyta > Magnoliopsida > Ericales > Theaceae > Camellia > Camellia lanceoleosa. The sequence goes on along the minus strand of CM045764.1, from coordinate 146,139,389 downwards.
AAGTCAATTTCGTGATCGGATGCCAATAAGGCCTTTAATTTGCAGAACAAAACAGAAACACAAAAGGATATTCTTACCTTCGACAGATATAAACACAAATACTGCAATGCACATGCAATTAATTCAGAATTTTCTCTTAATTAGTAATTAGGCATAATTAATCATGGTTAATCGCTAAATATAGGTCGGGGTTGTTACAAGTAGTCTATCTTAATTTAGGAGTAGATTACCAAAATTTAGGAGTAACTTTTAGCAATTATTTTCGGTTCATATAATCTTTTTTTATTCCTGTCGATTGTGTAACAAAAATTGTGCTTGTTGTTTGATTAATGCAATTGAGTAACAAGTTTCAATTTTATTACCAATTTTAATGTGTTTGTATTTGTTTTTTCACATTACAGCCTCCAAAGAAATTCTTGAATCTGTCAAGGCATAGGACACCAACCACATCGCTTGATTGTACTTTTGTTTATGAAAATTGATTTTCTCTGTCAAATCTCTTTTGTTGATTTGACCCAAAGTAGATTTTTGCTAATATATTTTGGTACGGCCGGTGGAACTTGTCTAATTCGGAGTTATGGCGATGAAGAAGCAAACTAATGCTTATGGAATCATGCCTTCAAGTGACATGTCGAGGTATGCATCCATGGATGCAAACCGCCAATGGAATGACAATATTCCCATGGGTATAAATTATCAATGGAATGTTTCATCTTCCATGTCTAAAGATTGCCAATATTATGGCAATGATTCTAACACCTATTGCCAAAATAATGGCATGATAAATGATATGGAAAGAATGATTTGGTATTGTAAAGATGAAATTTATTAGTACGGGAGTGAAAGTTTGGCCATAAGAAGAGAAATTAATTCTCTTTATTCGGCAAAGATTTCAAATAATTTCATCATCTCCATATTATTTGATGCAAAGAGCTTTAAATTATTCTGATGAAAAAATTCATCAACTTGAAGGTCAAATTTACCTAACTGATGAAAAAATTCGATATTTGGAGCATAATTTAGAAGGCTTAATGGCCAAGAAAAAATTAAGGTATGAAAATAATGTGGCTTGGGAAGCTAATACCCATATTTCTAAGGAGCTAATTATTCATGAAAAGCTAAGGTATGTGGCTCGAAGGATTAATACACCAAGTCATGAAGATAACATGATTTTGAAGGATTTTCATATGTCAATAGTGGCTAAAATAGAAACACAGTCCATTCTCTCAAAAGATGTTAAAATTTCATTACAAAATAATGGTGAAAATACACTTGGGGGCATGATTTTTTACCAAACATGGCAAAGAATAACAAGCCATTAATGGCTAAAAAAGAAAAACAGTCCCTTTTGACAAAAAAATGATAAAAATCCATTACAAAATAATGGTGAAGATTTACTTGGGAGCATAATTTTAAGTCAAAGATGGCTAAAAATTATGAATGTTGAGGGCTTGATTTTAGACCAAAAGCGACTGAAAATTATGAACAACCCACGTTTGTTGAATGTGAATTTTGTGACATTGTTCAAAGTGTCAAAATTTATGAATTTTTCATAACATTCAACTATTTGAGTTTTGGAATCCAACATCCATTGTGTATGTGTGGATCACACCAGAAGTTAATCTTTATGATATGGTTTGAACAAAATAATGGTTAAGGCATGTCATTTTAATTGGCTCAAGTTTTGGTCCTTTTTTTCATTTAAGGCAAAATTTAGTTTTACCTTAAATGAGGGGGGCATTGTTGACATTAAAAAATAATTATCTGTCGATTATGGCCAAGTCTCGTTTAATTGATTTTGACTTGTCAATTTTGACCAAATCTACTTCATTGATTGTGACATGTCGATTTTGGTCTGTTGATTTAGATCATGACCATCTTTAAAAATTTACAATGGCCATAATTATGTTTTATTATTATTATTATTGCTAGTAGTATTCCTAAGTTTGGGAGGAAGGAAAATGACAACATGGATCATAGCATCATGGCTCTGGAACAACGAGGGGCTTGGAAACTGAAGGAAGTGATTCAAAGCATAGTGGGTCATAGCACCAAGAAAAGAAAAGTGGAATATGCGAAGGTGCTCCTTGGTGACAAGTTGAAAGATGAACACGTGTGACTTGATGCTAAGAATGTGGATCAATTCAAGGAACTGTGGGTTCGTTTTTCATTTTTCATTTATTAAATAACTGTTTTGAAGAACTACTTTGGGCAATTTTTGTTTGAAAATATGCCTATAAGAGACCAAGGGAGATACAAGGGAAAATGATCAACAAAACATCAAACTCATGAGAGTTCTTTATCTAGGAGCAGGCTATTTTAACTTAGGAGTAGATTACCTTAATTTCGGAGTAACTTTTAGCAATTAGTTTCGGTTCTTGTAACTTTTTTTTATTCCTATCGATTGTGTAACAAAGATTGTGTTTGTTATTTGATTAATGCAATTGAGTAACAAGTTTTAATTTTATTATCAATTTTGGTGTGTTTGTATTTGTTTCTTTACATAACAATTTCCAAAGAAATTCTTAAATCTGTTAATGCATAGGACACCAACCACATCGTTTAATTGTACTTTTATTTGTGAAATTGATTTTCTTTGTCGAATCTTTTCTATCGATTTGACCTAAACTAAATTTTTACTAATACTTCCAAATTAAAATAGTCAAAAAAAAAAAAAAAAAAAAAAAAACCAATCACATTCTAAACGAAACCTATCGAAATGGATTTCCACTGCGAAGTTCACATCTCACATTTGGTGTCCATATTTTGCGACTCATGCACAGTAGCATTTTTTAACGTTAAATAGATGTCAATTTAAGGGGAAAAAATAAAATTTTATCTTTTATTTTAGGGTAAATTATAAATATATTTTCTGAAATTTACTTAAAATATAAATTATTCTTTATAATTTAAAAAATTACAAATACCTTTTTATTAGAATTTTTTATTTGACAAAATTAACTAAAAAATAAAATTCATAATTGCTCTTTCATGCAATAATAAAATTACTTAAATTATTAATTAAAATATATTTCTAATATCATTAAAAATTATTAATTAATTTGATAATTTATTAATAAAATGAGCGATTTGTTATGAAATTAACTCACGGGTGGAATGTGATTTCCAAAATCACAAGGCACGATTTGTATTTTAATCAAATTTTAGAGGTGTATTTATAATTTATTCTTTATTTTATTTACATTTTGCTTTATTTTATTTAAAATATAATTTTTAAAAATTTATTTCTGAAATTATTAATTCAAGCACAACTTTATAGTTGGCGCGTGCATCTCACCTTCAAAGCAACAAACAAACTACAAAAAGAAGTACGTGGGGCGCAGGTCTCGCACGTCAAGTACTCTCTCCCCCATATCGCATATTCTTTCGAATGTTCTCTCTCCATATCTCCTTAGAAAATAATACTATAAAAATAATAATAATAAAATGCCTTTTTTGTTTGGTCGACATAAAATTATAACTTTAAAAATTAAAAAAATAAATAAATACAAAAGCATGTTGCTTAATCAGTTTGGCTAGCTAATTATCATTATTATTATACTTTAAAAATCTTATTAACGTGTGAAGATTTAGTGAGATAAATTCTCCTCCATACTTTATCTTTCCCTATCTCTCCATATTCTTCTTGTACGTTTTAATTTGAACCCGCATCAATGATTTGAACTGTTTATTTTGTGAGTTTCACAATAAAGGTCATTTACACAAAAGATCAACTTTATCATAAAATTATAAATACAAAAATAAATTACTTTTTATTTTATAAAATAAATGGAATATAATTAAATTTAAACTATCTATTTTGTAAAATAAAATGCAAGTTGTTCTCATATTTATAATTATTTGATAAAATTAATTTTTTTTATATAAATGGCCTTCATTACAGGACTTACGAGATAGATTATCAGTAAGAGTTTGAATTATAACTCATAAAAAGAATATAGAAAGATATGAAGAGATAAAGTATGAACAAAAATTTATCCCTAATCATCAAACAAAAAGCGAAGAAAACACTTATCTTTAATCCATTAATTAAAGCAACCCGCAAGGGTAGCCCGGCTGGTTGAGGCCAAGGGACTTGGGGCCTGGGGGTATGCTCCTTCGAGGTCTCAGGTTCAAATCCCAATCCCTGCTGTGCTACTGGCGGGTTACTGGAGGTTTGTCCGGTCGTTAACTTCAGAGCCTCGAGATTAGTCGAGGTGCACGTAAGCTGGCCCGGACACTCGATTATCAAAAAAATCCATTAATTAAAGCAGTGAGCATTACCCCTCACCATAAATTTTTTAATAGCATTAGTAGACTATGTTACTATTAGTATTACCGTTTTAAATAAATGAATGAAAGAATTTCATTATACTCTTGATAGTTAAAATAATGAAATTTACAAAATAATATTTTATTAAATAAAAATATTAGTTTAATAAATTTAATATTTAAAGAAAAATTTAAAAAAAAATATATATATATATATATATATATCCATATTTTATCGCCTTTCACACCCTTTTCTCGTTTTTTCTTTCTAATCACAGCCCCTAGTCTTAAGCTTGGAATCCGCCCCTAGTCTTGAGCTTTATCCATTCCAACATATAAATGCAAACTTTCTATTACTTTTTTTTTTTTTCTTTACTTTCCTAGACTTTGACACCTTTTATTTATATTTTATAAAATGAAAAATTCTTAGTGCCTTGAATTTATGTGATTTAATAGTTTAATGTTATGTTTGGTTTGGAGATTTTGAGAAGGAATTTAAAAAGAGAAAGAAAAAATGTAAGTGAAACTAGATAAAATTTAAACATATTTTATTCACATTTTACTTACTTTTTTTATTTTTCTTTTCAAATCTCTCCTCAAATCCTTCAATCAAATACAATATAAATATATCAAAATAATATCATTTTATATCTAAAACAACATCATTTTAAAAGATCCGAATCAGTCGAATCAAAAAAATTTTAAACCACCAAACATTGTTTTTATAAAAAAACACACAAAACACCCAGTGCTGTTGGCTCGCCTGGCTCTCTTTTTATTTCATATTTGACTCTTTTTAATCTTTGACTTTGACCCATACCTCACTCTCTCTCTCTCTCTCTCTCTCTTCAGCCTCGGCATATACACGCATATACCATAGATGCTAAATCTCCGCGGCCGCGGCCTCCTTTAACCACCAGCGCCACCCAATTCTGACTACTATATATATCTATATATATATACCAACACAACACACCATCTTCTACAGCCTTTTAACTGTCAAAAAAAAGTCCAGTATCTGAATCTTCAACTTCCTCTGATCTTCTTCTTATTCTTCTACGCGTTGATTGAATATGAAAGTAGAGGAAGAAGTCTACGGTGGCAACATCTACAGAACCATCGAAGTCGCCGTCGTTGACCCACCATCACCAATAACGAAGCTCTCTCCGACCGCCGTACCAGACAACAACTCCGACGATGACTTTTTTATTCCACCTTTGAACTTCTCCATGGTCGATAATGGCATTTTCAGGTCCGGTTTCCCCGACACCGCCAACTTCCCCTTCCTCCAATCCCTCGGCCTCCGCTCCATCCTGTAAGTCCTCTCTCTCTCTCTCTCTATATATATATATATATATATATGCTTCCATGAGAGAGAGAGAGAGAGAGAGAGAGAGAATTGACAATTTTAGGGTTTTGGATTTGCAGATGCCTTTGCCCGGAGCCTTATCCTGAGGCCAACGCCCAGTTTGTGAAGTCGAATGGGATTCAGTTATTTCAATTCGGGATCGAAGGTTGTAAGGTAATGTTACTCTTTAGTTAATAATGATTGCTATTTATTAAGATTTAATTTTATTTGATTTTATTTTGTGGAGAATTTGATATCTGGATTTAATATGATAATTTGAGTTCATAAGTGGATGTTAATTTCTCAACTATGGGGGGGGCATATGAGGTTGTTTAGAAAGTGGGTTTGATGATTGTTATCTATTACTTGTATTATCACCTTGCAAGTTGTAACATCATATTCTATCAGTTTTGTCTTAAATTTCAATCAATCTTTATTAAGATAAGTGGCTTTCTTGAAAATTTTCAAATTTTCTTTTAAAGAAACTTTAATTGTTTATTTATTTCATGTTTTGTTAAATTTCATTAGTAGGAGGATTGACATCATTCTCTAGTGATGTAGTATATCCCTACCTTGAATAAGAGGTTATGGAGTTATGGAAGATAGGATCCTTTCAAAAACACTGACGTAGGTTCATCTAAAGTAGTCATGTGTATAGATTTTATATATATTTGTTTCTTACACACACTCACATGCATAATTACCCTAAAGTTCTCTTTTCCAGTTTTTATAGATGCAAAATCAATTTTTCACTATGCATTTTTTTATGAGAGCACTTGTCTCCAATAATTGAATGTCCAGTTGAGAGAGACACGGCTCTTTTTTATGCTGTCCAACTTGAAGGCAATCAAGTTTATTTTATGCAATTTGTGACCGGGAAATGATGTCGGTACCACACATTTCTCTCTTACGTGAGTGTGAAAAGACCAAAATATCTCTGTGAGACGGAAATGCGTGACATTAACATCTTTAGTGCCCTTCTGTGTTTCTTTTGCTGTTGTATGCTATTTTAATTTTTAGGCAACCGTGTCACCATTTTCAGCCCTTCACATAATTCACAAACCCATTCTTTGTGGAGATTAAGTTGAAAGACATTAGGTTAGTGCCTTTTCTTTTTGTTGTTTACTTTGGATCAAGTTTTCTCATTATGCCTTGTTGATGCATTGGATTTTAAAGGTATCATATATTTGGCTACTCCATGGACTTTCTTAAGCACTTGGCTTTACTTTATTCAAATTAAAGTAATTCCTTGAGTTTTGAACATATATGAGGATAATTAGTTTAAAGCATGCTTTAGGATGAGATAATTTGTCTAGGTTTGATAACGTGCCTACCGTACACTGAGGATAATTAAGTGAAGATTGATAGCATGGCACCTGGTGTTAATTTCAAGAAATGAGCATGCTTCCTTCTCAATGGTCTTGAAGTAAAGCCATCTTGGAAGTGCACATGATAGTACTGGTGTCAATACAGCTACATTGCATATATTTAGGGGGAAGTTCATTTGGTCTTGCACTCGTGCTTTCTATTTGTCACAGTTCATCAGTTTTATGAATCGAATCGAAAAAAGAATTGTGTTGTGTTTCATGGTTCAGTCATTTGATAAGGCAAATCTCTTCATCAGACATGGTGAATTTCCAAGGTCCAAACACTTCATATTATCATTGTTGGTCTGCCCTAAAATTCCACCAGATTGTTGCTGGATTGAGACATCTGTCAAAATAGATATATCTACAAGATCAATGTTAAGCCATGTAACCATCTTTTACTGATTTCATCTTGCTATATTGGTAGATTTTGCAGGTTTTACCTGCTAAATTATGTATTCCATAGGTTCTGCCGATGACTTCTCATGCTGAAGTTTGATCTTCTCTATTTAAATTTGAAACTTTATTCATGTCAGCACATGTTGCCTTCTATGGTACCATTGTTTGGTTTCAATTATCTGGACAGTGTAAAGGTCTAGCATACTGGCTATAGTAATTAATCCTACTGCACAATGGTTAGTGCTGCTGTTTCATTGGTTGCTGTCTCTGTATCTGCTATCTACTTCATCAATTCTTAAACAACAATATTCCATCTGCTGATTAGTTTGCTTAGTTTAAGTATTATATTCAGTATTCTGCAATTTCACTTTGTTGCAATGGTAAGGTCACCATCTACTCTTGGCTCACTTCAAAACATAAATATTTAGAGGTATGGAGTTTCATAATTAATGCCATTGTTCTCTCTACTTGTCATCGTTTCTTCAATGCTGTTTCTTTACTGATTATTGTACCTAGGGTTAATATGGCACCTTTTTTTTTTCTTCTTTCTTTACCCTTCACCCCTTTGTAATGTCTACTTCATAGTGTTAGGGTTTGTGACTTGCACGGTCATCTTCCAGTTTATTTTTTCTTTTGTTAGAACATAGAACTGGATTTCCCAGCCACATCATCTTTAGGATGACTTAATTCCTTTAGTTTATTTGGTTTTGATCACTACATGCTGATTTTTCAACTCTGGAAAATGGACAACTTGAAATTTCTCTACTCTTTCTAGAGATGTTGTGGAGATCTGTGGTAGGATCAATAGCTGAGCACCATACATGCTTTAATCAGAAGTCAACAAAGGAATCGAGCTATTATCACCAGATAATTAGCAAAGTGTTGTAATGATTGTATAGAGTTTTGCATGCCTACAGATGCTTGGTGACTAGTAAGTGGTGAATAAAATGTCAGGCTTTGGTAAGACACTTGGATGATTTATGTACTTAAAGAATTACGCTGGTAAATGTTTCATAAAGAAAAAAAGTCCTTCCTTTTAAGTTTATTTGGTACAACAAACTCATTGACTTGAATCAGTAGTCAAAACAAATTCATTGGTATCCAGCTAAGAGAATTGATCATATCCAAACTTGCTGTTTCTTATGGCGAACATAAGGTTTGTGGTGCTTACAAATGCAGGCAGTGACTCAAGGTGAAAGAATTGACAGATGGTATAATTCGAAAATAACATATCCCATAATCTTAGGAGACCAATTTGAGCTTGAATGTTTAATAATATGCCTATGTTGGACTGGTTATGAATATTATGGATTTTTTTGCACGATGTTAAGAGCTATATGAATTGAGCTTTGTAATTTAAGTGATAATTGTGCAAGTTTCAGTTTGGTGATATACCTCATTGCTTGAACAGTGAAAATTTCTTTAATTTGAATTAATCCCGAGTCAAGGAAGTGATTCAAAATTTATGTGCAGGAACCTTTTGTAAACATTCCAGAGGATACTATTCGTGAAGCACTCAAAGTTGTACTTGGTATGCTAAATGCTTGTTACTTTCATAATTGATTTCTGCCAATTTACAGTGTAACCTGTTAATCTTTGCTTATGGTTACTCTTACTCATCTACAATGCAGATGTAAAGAATCACCCACTTTTGATCCATTGCAAAAGAGGGAAGGTATGTGCAGTATCTTATTAAATTTTGTGTGTGTGTGCGTGTGTGTGATGTAATCTTTGTTTTTCAAGTATGAGGACCTTCTAACTGTTATGTGGGGTTGGTTGTTTTTGCTTTATTCAGCACCGGACTGGTTGTGTAGTGGGGTGCCTGAGAAAATTGCAGAAGTGGTGCCTGTCTTCTGTTTTTGACGAGTACCAGCGCTTTGCAGCTGCCAAAGCTAGAGTTTCAGATCAGAGGTTTATGGAGTTGTTCGATGTATCTAGCTTGAAGCATCTGCCAATGTCATCATGTTCAAAGAGGTAACAACCAAAACGTCGTAAGGCTTTTCCTTACTTTCATTATTGAGAAGAGCGTCTTAGTTCCTGTTTTGGATCAAATAAACTAGAAAAAGTGATGATTTGCTGGAATGCATTTCAGCAGCAAAGGAATGATCTTTCATCTTCCTGTCAAGGATAATCGGTATCTCTTACTTTGAGTTCCCCTCGTATCCCTTACCCTCGCTGCTTTTTATTCCCTTTTCTTTTGATATAAGCATTATCTATATCTATTTCAACATATTTGGATCTTTTTAAATTTCATAAGATGATTGGAATATTTAAATCAATGCTGAAAAAGGATGTTTCTGATACGTGTCAGGATTGGAGCTCGTCTTCTCCATTCCAGTTCTTCTTGCCAAAGATGATAATGAAAAAGTGTGGCAGCTAGAAAAGCTTTTTGTGCCGTGCATTCTTGTGCTCGATAAATTGTTCAATATATTTATTTCACTTGTAGAAGTTTCTTATGATATATGTGGGAGGGAGCTTGATAACTACAAGAGAGAATCCCTTCTTTTTTTTTAAAAAAAAAAATGAAATTTAGAAACAATAAAAAGATAATCTTTTTCTTTTTTTTTATCAGCAAAAAAAGATTTATTGATGATAAAGCAAAGTGCATGCAACAATACATCAACAAATCAGGGAAGTGCACTAAGCATCATAGTTAACCTCCATAATCCCAACTAAGTTGGCATCGCGAAGGAAGCACAGTCATATGCAAGCACTTGACCTACCTAAGATTGGTGAGAAGCCAACCAAGAGCAACCAAAATTCAAAAAATAGAATACCAATACAGCAAAACAAAAGCAATCAACATAATTCTACACCAGCTCCAAACCATAGAACTTCCAACAACAGCAAAAGCAACTTTTGTCTATGGGCAACCTTAGAGTATTTGCACAGACTAGAACAACTTCATACATCAGCAGGCCAAACAGTAGCAAGCCTTTGAATCGCAGTATACATCAATAGCATATAGCAGGTCACGACAGCAACATACAACAACAGACAATCTCATAACAACATCAAACATCAGCAGGCCTCCCAAGCCATACCACCTTCACCTACAATAGCAACCAATAAGCAATACACCAGCTGTAGCAAACAAAACAACAACTGCAACCAGACCAGTAACAACATCCCAATGCTCTACAGCCCTAAGGCAGCCAAGACCCTACTGCTTAACATAAATCACACATTCACATTTCCACCAATGCAAACTCTAATTTGATTCATGTTTAAAATAAATTCATTAAGTAAAAACTGGGCTAGTTTAGGTGATGTCTTTGCCCATATAACAACTCTAATCTTGACCAACTCAATGACTTCATCAAGGTTAGGATTTGAGTTCTTGAATTTACACTAATTTCTAAGCTTCCAAATAGACCACAACACTGCTAGAGGTATACTTTTCCATATCACTTTCTCTGATTTCCTAACTTTGGCTCTATCCCACCAGAGAAACACCTTTTCCACTACATCCAACAATGCTCCAAAAAAACCCCACTACTTTAACATAGCAACCTAGATATGCCAAGAAAAAGGACACATAAGAAAGACATGGCGAGCAGACTTAGGCTTAGCTTTGCAAAGAATGCATTTAATATCTGAGTTGCTACTCAAGACCCCAATTTTCTGCAGAAACTCAGCAGATTTGATTCTATTCTTCCAAGCCAACTATCCAGAGAATTAGACTTTGGGTGGAATAGGCTTGAACCACACCAACTTGTAACCCCAAACTAAAGAACCAAAATTATCAGAACAGAACTTATACACAGAAGAAATGGAAAACACTCATGAGGATTCCACACCCCAACAAGGTACATTAACAAGACAATACTTCCAACTCCTCCCACTCATACAAAACCCTTTTGAAAGGTATCACCCATTCTACTAAACTTCCTTTCAAATCAGAGTAGTGCTTAACAGAACCTTCCTTAGTTTGAGCAAGGCTGAATAGGCCAGAAAATTCTCTTAGAGACATACATTCCCACACCACTTATCATACCAAAATCTAGTTCTAGATCCATCCCTAACTTGAATGTGAAAATTTTGCTCAAAAAACTCAACCAAGTCCCATCTTTGATCAGCAATGGCAATGATGTCCTTCCAAATGCTAGTATATCTACTACTGAGATTAAAATTAGGACTCCACTTGTCAATCCCAATTCTATATTTACTACAAATCACTCTCCTCCAAAGAACACTTGCTTCAAGACCAAATTTCCACCACCATTTGATGAGTAAACAAATGTTCACCTCCCTGATTCGCCTAATCCCTAACCCACCTTGATCGACCCTTTTGGTGATCTCCTCTTATTTCACCATATGAATTTTCATTTTCAGATCAGAGCCATCCCATAAGAAAGATGCTTGAAGCCTTTCAATCTCCTTAGTTATTCCCTCTGTTATTCTAAATAGTGACAAATAGTACACAGGTAAGCTAGACACAACTGCTTTGATCAATGTAAGCCTATCTGCAAATGATAGAAGCTTCTTCCACCCAAAGAAGTCTGGATCTAACATTCTCCAATACAGGTTGCCATGTTGCTTTTCTTCTAGGATTGGCCCCAAGAGGTAACCCAAGATACTTGATGGGCAAATTCTGGACAGTACAATTTAACAGAGAAGTAAAGTTTGCTAGATTGTCATTAGGTACACCAACACCACACACCATACTTTTGTGATACTCCCTCCGTCCCAAAATAATGGTCCCTTTTGGGGAATCTAACTTTTTTCTGTAGTACAATTATTGCACTTTAAAAAAGTTATTTTTCCAAAATTACCCTTTTGATAGTGCATTTTTTGGGAATATCAATGTCATAATTGTACTTTTTATATTGTTTATTAATTTTAAAAAAAGGCAAAATAGGAAATTTATATTATTTTTGTACTTGATTTTTGAAGAGGAACTAATATTTTGGGACAATGAAAAATAGAATAAGGGACTAATATTTTGAGACGGAGGGAGTAATTAATTTTCAACCCAGCTAATATCTCAAAGCACCTCAAAATCCTCTTTAAGTTCACCACTTCATCATCTTCAGCTTCACAAAATAGAATTGAGTCATTCACAAATTGAAAGTGAGAAATTAGAACATTATTGGATCCAACCTTTATACCTTTAATCAATCCCATATGTAGAGCCCTTGATAACAAGATGTTCAATCCTTCAACCACTATATTAAATAGGAAAGGGGACAAGGGGTCACCTTGCCTCAGACTTCTCTGAGGACAGAACTCCTCAGTTGGGGAACCATTGACAAATATAGATAATTTCACAGCGGTCACACTCTTCTTAATCCAAGAGATCCATTTGTGCTTGAATCCAAAATTTGAAAGCATGAAGAATAGAAATTCCCAATTGACAGCATCATAGGCTTTCTGAAAGTCTAGTTTAATGATTAACCCCTTCTTCCTTGTTTTCTTCCAACAATCCACTACCTCGTTGGCAATCAAGACTCCATCAACTATATTTTTACCACCCAAAAATGATGACTGTGCTTCACTGATAATTTCAGGTAAGACAAACTTCAATCTATTAGTAAGTACCTTAGCTAAAATCTTATACAGTGAGCCCACCAAACTTATTAGACTAAAATTTTCTAGTTCTATAGAGTTCTCCTTTTTCGAAATCAATGTTATGAAAAAGCTATTGATGCCTTTTACCAAACATCCATTTCTATGAAAATCCTTCATAAATTGAACCACATCACCCTTTATAAGCTTCCAAAACTTCTGAAAATAAAATAAATTAAAGCCATCTGGTCCTGAAGCTTTGTTGCCATCACACTCTTTGACAGCTAATAGGATTTCAAGTTCTGTAAACTCTGCCTCCAAACTATCAAACATAAGGCTATGTTTGACAAGTTTGAAATCCCCACCAGGTGTAGGTCTGCATTGTCATGACTCAGAAAATAGCTTAACAAAATGAAGTTTTACTTTCTGTCTCACCCTTGAGGGATCATCAACCACCTCTTCATTTTCAATGAACAAACTTATCATATTCTTATTCTACCTGCAACTTGCCATGATATGGAAAAATCTAGTGTTTTTGTCTCCATTCAAGAACCAGTTTAGCCTAGATTTTTGTAGCCAAAGCCTGTCCACCATCCTGGTTACCTTCCAAACTTCTACCCTCACTACAGCGCTCCTCCTCTTTTCATCTTCATCTAGCTCTTTGTTTTCAGCTTCCAAATCAAAGGCATGCAACTCAACCTCAACTTGTTTCAACTTTATATTCACATTCTCAAACACTTCCAAATTCCACTGCTTAAGAGCTAGCTTTAGAGATTTTAGCTTAACTTGGAGCTTGTATGTGACGCCCCGATTCTACACTATAGGTTGCAATCAAGGGAGAGTCACTAGTGAGTCCTATGGCTAATAACCAAGTAAGATCCCAGATCGCCAGAGGAGTCAAAATAGCCTCCCTTCTAAGTCCAGCTTTCTTAGGCAGCGCATTACCTTTTTGACAGATCTTACAATGCATTGACACAAGGTCTCATAAGCAACAATAAGGTTTATACATAGAATATAAATACATAACAACCACAATTATACTTGATTCAAAAGATTGTTCCATTATATTACATCCCAAAAAAAAAGTTTTAAACTCCAAATGAGTCTTACAAAATATCCAAAAGGAAACTTCTAATATTCTAGGATAGCCAAAGGTCTTCAAAGGTTTCAGGTTCGAAGTCTCCTACTATAAGTTCCTCTTCATCACCTGGCATGATATGCCATGAGCTTTGAATGCCCAGTAAACACACACACACCCCGTCCCTTTTTTTCCAGTCCAATACATAATCACAATTATAACATCAAGTAGTAAACATGATATTCAAATTAATAAATAAGGAGTTAAGTTAGATGTTAGTAAACTAGAAATCCCCCAAAGAGATTTCGTCCTCCCAACCACAAGAATCAGACGCGGATTATTCGGTATACCCCCTCTTTTGCTGCTTTGTTGCAGAACTAACATCGAATGCCTACCAACGATTATATACCGCGTAGCGCCAACCGCAGGGTCTCAAAAGAGACGGTAAAAATAGGGCCTTGCCCGAATCCCTCCTTACACCAAGCTACCTAGGGTCCAAATACAACCGCTCCGTTCAAGGATTCCGAAAACCACTCACACAAGGCTTTAACCTTCGAATAGGGAACGCATCCCAACAATCCATATATCACATATTATCATCTTTTCAAGACTCAAGTGCTCGAAAACCCAATACCCTCCCAATTAGGTTTCCCGTTGAATTAAGTGTTTTAAGACAAGGTTAATTCAACTTATAAAACAGTAGTATCCATATAAGCATGTATTCTTAAGATAAGAAAGGTAAATAATATAACCACAACACATATATTATCAGGTCAAGATATGATTATAAGCTACAAACATTCTCATGAACTCAAAGGTACAAAATATCCGCACCTAACAAAGTTTCCAGATTTAGTATCGCATAAAGATTAAAATGAAAGGACTATTTTAGATCTTCCACCGGACTTGGTCTTCCTATGGTTCGTAGAGAATTTGATCTAGTTTCTAGAACATTTTTCGGAAATGGGATTACTTTTCCAAATTTTAAGTTATTTAGAAAATAGTCCAGTGCTGTCCAGAATCTATCCAGATCCGTCGACCGTTACGAAAACTTGATTTTATTGAAAACCGCTTAATTTTTTTCGATGAAAATAATTTTAGTTGAAAGCTAACTCATTAAGGAAGGTTTTGACATAAAATAGAGGTCCAAAATATTTTTGTACATTTTTCTGGAATTTTTGAAAGTGGGCTGCAAAAACAGATTCTAAGGTAGAATGCCCAAAACATGAAGATTTGTGAGAAAAGGGTTCCACCAAGGGAAAGTTTTCATTTAATTTGTGAAGAAAACATGCTAACTAACATATATTTACTCAGAAATTTTGCTTGAAAGTGTGCCTTGGAAAGTTGAGAGATTGGTAATAAAAGAGGATGGTTTTGTGCCAAAAAGGAAAAAATACAAGAGAGATGGAATCAATACTCAAATCTTAGTATTTTTAACATAAGAACTCATCAACAACAGATCTGAAAACATTATTTAGAACCCTTAGAAACATGTATTTGAAAAAGGAAATGAAAGAGAAGGTTGTGTTATGACTTACTTGCTAATTTTGCACAAGAATGCTCTCTTCTCCCTTCCTCTTCTTCTCTAGACTCATTTCTCTATTGCTCTCCTCCCTCTTTCTAACCAAAATGTGTGTGGGGGTCAGAGTGTTATGTGTGCTTGCAAGCTGGGGGGGTGTGTTGGTATTTATAAACAAACCTTTGAGGCAAAAAGTCTAAAAAGTCCCTTAGTTGAAAATGGATGGAAAGGTTAGGATTTGTTTGGATTCTAAGGAAATGAAAGGAATTTGGAAGGCTTGGTCAATGATTTAGGCAATACTTAGTTAAAAGGGAACTAATTTTGGAATTAGCACCCTAGGTCTAGGTACTAGGTTGGTGGTTTTTCCTAGAAGTTCATGATGATGTTTCTTGGAAATTGATTTCTCACTTTCTTCTAGGAAGGCTAGGCATAGCAAAGGGTGAAGGGAAAAAAAAATTTTATTATTTTATGTTCTAGGCACATTCCTCAAGGTGTATACATATATATATATATATATTACAAGATTGATGGTACTTCAAGGTACAAGGTACAAGTACTAGTTTGGGGTAAATTTAGAATTTGAATAAAGTGTGAGGGCTTGGAGTTAATTTCTTGTATTGGGACTCTACTTAGGTAGAATTAAATTAAATTAGGTTAGGGAACCTAATCCGGCTAGTGTAATTCATGTTTTGATAAAAATAAATAAATAAATAAATAAATAAAATAAAATAGTAATGCTAACCAACAAGATTCGAATTTATTCAAGTAACCGAGGGGCTTTAAGAAAATAATTCATCATTAGGGTCTTAAAAATAAATGCATATTTCGGGGGCTTCACATTGTATCTAGCCCAAGCCTCTACATTTGTTTCATTCCATACTTTCTTCAAAAAAAGAGAGAAATCTGGGTGCATAGTCCACGCATTGATAAATCTAAAAGGCATAGGACTCCAATCCCTCTCATCCTCCATTAGTAATAATGGGCAATGGTCAAAAATTATAGTAGGTAAAACTCACAATTTTACTTTAAAATGTTCCAACTAGGAGTGTGCGCGGTGCGGTTCGAGCAGTTTGAGAATAAAATTACAAACCGAATGGCGAGTTAGCGGATTGACAAATTGTGGTTTGGGTGGTTTTTGACAGATTGGCGGGTTGAATAATATTCTAACTAATTATCATACATTTGCATAATATATAACACTAATTTGTATAATATTTTTTATATATATAACACAAAGTAATTTTACATAATACGTTTCATAGATATAACCACTAATTTGTAATAAATTTCATATTTTAAATATCTCTCACACTTATTTTTACAATGATATTTCATTGGAAGTTAAAAAACTTATACGTATTAACTATAGCGGAGCGGAGCAGTTCGGTTGGCGGATTATAAATTTTAAAATTTAAACCGCGATTAACAGTTAGAGCGGTGCAAATTGATGCAGATCAATACAGTTTTAGCGGATTGGACGGTATTTTGCACAGCCCTAGTTCCAACCATTCTGGGTGAACCATAAATCTATCAATCCTACTCCATTTTCTACCATCATGGCCATTACATCAAGTGAACTTCCTTCCTAACAAATTTATATCTGTAACCTCACATCTGTCAATGAAATTATTTAAATCTCTCATACCTTTGTCCCTTTTAGAGCACCCTCTTCTTTCACCCATGTTTCTAATTTCATTGAAGTCCCCCCCTAAACATTATGGTTTAGGAAAATCCTTTCTTAACATCATCAGGTTGTCCCAGAACTTGCCTCTAACCCCCATATCATTTGGTGCATAAATATTTATAATTACACACTCAAAGGTATAGAAGAGAGTACCTGATAGCAGGATAAAACTTCTACTGTTACAGCAGTCAACAAGTTGAAAAACCCCAGGGTCCCATATGCACAGAAGACCCCCTGCAAGCCCATCTAAGTTAACAACCATGTATTCCATTTTATCTCTTACCCATAATGATCGAACCACATCATCAAACTCAACTCCTTTTTAGTCTCCTAAAATAAAGCAATATCAATTTTCCTCTCTCTGATTATCTTTTTGATCATCCCCCTCTTCTCTTGCATTCCCAGACCTCTAATGTTCCAAGATAGTATCTTCATAATAACCAACAATAATACACTCTAGAGACCCCAACTGTGTGCCGTTTACATAGCATCAACAACCCTTCCTATTACCTTTTCATTATCTTGCAATTCCAGCTCAACAATTCTCCTTGCCACCTCCTTTTCCTTCCCTTTATAATTAATACCCAATAATTTCCCCATTTCCATTGTTGCTTGAGTTTCATTGAGGATGCGTCTACCTCCACCAGCCCCACACTAAAAGAAGAATCCTTGATGCATTGAATTCTCAGAGATGCTGTTGTAAGCTAAATCTGTCAAGTAGTTTCCTAACTTTATGGGTCTGTTTGGTAACGTTTACGTTTTCAGTTTATATTTATAAAAATTTCATAAACTGGTTTTTGTTTATTTTTTGTTTATTTTTAGAAAAACATAAACTACAAACGCGTTTGGTAATTGACAAAATGTTTTAAAAAATTTAAAAATATAAAAAAGAGTGAGAAATGGCAAGTAGTGGCAGGTGACGGCGGAAGATGGTGGTGGAAAGTGATGACAGTAGGTGGTGGGTAGGGGGCGGGGGGGGGGGGGGTGACGGTGGTGGGTGGTAGCGAGTGAGTAGTGGTAGTGGTGGCGGGTGGTAGTGGCAGGTGGGTGGCGGCAGGTGGTGGTGGTGGGTGGTAGCTAGTGGGTGGTGGTGGTGGTGGCGGGTGGTAGTGGCAAGTGGGTGGCAGATGGCGGCAGGTGGTGGGTGGGTGGTGGTGGCAAGTAGGTGGTGGGTGGTGATGGTAGGTGGATGGGTGTGATGTGGTGGTGGGTGGTGGCAGTGGGTAGCGGATGGCGGGTGGTGGTGGGTGGTGGCAGTAGGTGGCGAGTAGGTGGCGGGTGGTGGTGGTGGTGGTAGGTGAGTGGGTGACGGTGGCGAGTGGTGGGTGGTAACGAGTGGGTGGTGGGTGGTGGTGCTGGTGGTGGTGGTGGCGGGTGGTGGTGGTGGTGGAGGTGGGTGTCGGTGGTGGCGGGTAGGTGGCGGATGGTAGTGGTGGCGGGCGGTGGATGGTAGTGACGGGTGGTGGGTGGTGGTGGTGGTGGTGGTGGTAGTGGGGGCGAATGGTGGGTGGTGGTGGCGAGTGGGTGGCAGGTGTGTGGTGGCTAGTGGTGGGTAGTGGTGGCGGGTGGTGGGTGGTGGTGGCAAGTGGGTGGTGGGTGGTGAGTGGTGGTGGCAGGTGGTGGTGGCGGAAGACGGTGGTGGAAAATGGTGGCAGGTGGTGGCTAGTGTTGGGTGGTAAAAAAAAAAAAAAACTCAAAATTCAAAACAAAAACACATTTTTTGAGTTTACATTTTTTAGCCAAATTTATAAACTGAGACCACTGATTTATAAATCAAAAATTTACCAAACAAGTTTTTATTTGAGTTTTTTAAATTTTTGTAAATATAAATAGAAAATTGAAAACGTAAGTGTTACCAAACGGCACCTATGTATCTTAGATGGATGATTTGATGATTTAATTTGTGTAATAACCATCAACACATTCCCTTTATGGAAAACTCTCAAGTATGCATTGTATACGATATGCATGCATTTTTATTATGTAATTTTGTGATTTGAGTTATACATTTTTATAAAAACGACTTGTGTAATGATTTTGTGAATTTCTAAATTTTATGAATAGCTTATGCAAATTTATATTTAACTTGCACATTTTTATAAGATCATTTATATAAGTTTGTGAAAATTTACATAATTTTATGAATTGTGCATACGATGTGCAAGGTTGCACACTCAAACACTTTCCCACATTCATAGTGGATGATAGACATATGTAACTACCTCTTGAAGTCATGGATTGATGACTTTCTTACGAAAAACCCCAACCCAGTCATTTGACACTATGATATGGGCAAAATTATCAAACGAGGTAGAAATTCTTGCGTGACAGTCATTTTATCACATTATTATTATTATTATTTCTTGAAGTGCTTACATGCTCTATAAGGACACGCAACACACTATTTTTTTGAAACACCAAATAATTTCTCATGATACAAAGCTTTTTAGCCTCCGTTTGAGAAGTGAGTTGGTTTTTTGATTTTTTTAACTATTTTAACTTGCACTAAAAAGTTTGGTTTGGGAAGACTTTTTGACTTTTTAATTTTTTTGATTTTTTTTGTGAGAGAAGAGTGTAATGATTATAGATTAGATGTTATTTTTATTTATTGTGACTAAAATAACTTATTTTGTCTTTTGTGATTAAATTAATCCCAAACCTCTTTGCCAAACTCAACCTGACGTTTTGACATTCCTAGCAAGTTCCTCTTCTCTTTTGGTAAAAGCAAAATGAGAGAGAGAGAGAGAGAGAGAGAGAGATGTGATCATATTTAAATTGTGTTGTCATAGACTTTATTAGTTGCTCCACTCAACACTAATTGCATAAGTTGGCCTACTAGTTACTCAAAAGTAACTTTTAAAGTGGATTATATGTATATCTTCAATTTTTAGTGACAACTGTGACCTTGAAGATTTCTCCCTATCTTCCTTACTTTTGCTACCTTTTTGGTAGCTAATCTTGTGGTTGAAAATATCGTCGAAAGGATTTTCTCTATTTGAAGAAAAACAAGATGAAAAAGAAAAGAAGGAAAGCAAGATGAAAAAGAAAAGAAGAAATACAACTGTTGTGATTTTTTGTGAGAAAATTATTTTTAAAAATAAAGAAATATAACTTTAAAATGTTTCCTTAAAAGAAATGATGTTTTTAAAAATAAAAAATAAAAATTATTGTCAATTTTTTTTCTGTTTTTTTTTGAAAAACAAAACAAAAAGCAAAAAAGCACCAAATGCACTCAACTAAACTTGTCAAACTTCTCTATGTATACTTTTACAGTAATATTAAGATATTAATAAATAGGAGAAATTACAATTCAATATAATTTTTTTTAATAAACTTTATGAATTTTAATAATTAAAATTAAAAAAAAAATTCTATGAATCAATAATAATTTTGTGAAAGAGTTACTGAAATGTAATTTCTCCTAATAACTATCTCAACAAATAAATCAGTTAAGACAGAATTGGCGAGTAAATTTCATCTAATAGTTTGCCATCATTTTCTCTAATTGGCATTTGATTTTTTAAAAATTTCTTCTCAATTATTTTCCCTCCAATCTAGATAACGATCATATATCTGTTGTTGTCAACTTTTAGATTTTACTTGAACCTTTATTAAAGGTTACGTTGGTCCTGTTTAGTAGAGCTGTGGAAAAGTACTTATAACTTATGCCTAAACAGATTATAACTTATAACTATGAATATAAGCTGATTTCTGACTTATAAATTAAGCATTTCTTGCCCTACTAAAAGAATAAACTGATTTCTGATTTTTAAAAAATTATAAGCTAAACCAAACACATCAAAATAATTTAAATTAAATTAAAATTTAAAATAAATAACTTTTAAACTGCATCAAACAGACACGTCATCCTATTACCACATTGGAAATGAGATAATAGAGATGCTCTGTTACCATGCAACAAGCAAACAATCTATTTTATTTATTCTATTCTATTCTCTTTCTTGGGAATTGAAGCGCACTTTGGAGCTTGGAAAATGCCTGAGACCCCCAGTGGGGGTCACTGGGGATCGTACGGAAGAGAGGCTGATTGGCTGAAAAAAAAAAATTTGTTTTTTTGTTTTTTTGTTTTGAATTTCGACGGATGGGATGACGCCATCTCACTAGGAGTTGACCTCAGTGGGGGTCTGAAGCACGGCCCTTGGAGCTTCAGTGAGTCAAGAATGCACCAAATGGTCCCTTAGCATAAGCACTACAATTGTTGTTTGTTAGCAAATGTTAATAAATGATCCATAAATATTATTTAATATTGAGATTTATGAGAATTTTTTTTTTTTGGAAAATGGTGAAAATATTAAAGAAAGTTTTAAAATGAGTGAAAAGTATTATAAAATTAGTAAAAATTGTTGAATTCTATATTGTTTTTGTGCTTTGGAGTATCTCTTTTTTTCTTTTCTCATATTTAGATGATGGGAAAAGTTAGGGATCATGAAAAAAATTTCATGAAAATGATCATGAAATATTTATGATCCTTGGATTACCTTGATTAATGTGTGGTACTTTATTCTAAATATAATCTAAAGGTCACAAAACTTTTATGATTATTTTCATAAAAGATTTTTCATGATACCTAGCATTGCTGTTAGATGATTTAATTAAAAATTACCTGCATCTAACTAAATATTAGCAATTGACAGATAACGTAATGACAAAAAAAGTATTCACGTAACTAATCTCATTTGAGTGGATATAAAGTATAGTTAGATTTGATTTAATTTAATTTAACATTAGAGGCGACGGAATAAGGAGCAAATACATTTTTAGGGACAAAAGATCTTGAGTCTTTTTAAAGGAAGTCGGATTCTCTGTTTTATTCTCTCTTATCCAAATTACTTTCTTACTATATGATTTATCTCTCTAACTCTAATCGTGTGATAGAGACATCCTCAATCCTCTCTTGAGATCCACTACAACTTTAATTATAAAAAAGAAAAAGAAAAAAAAGAAAGAGAACATGAACAGTAAACTGATTTATTCATAACATAATCTTGTCATACATAATAATTAACTTTTGATCCGCTTACTACAAATGGTAAGCAAACTCCATAATACTAATAAACGAAGACTTCTAAAAATCCCAATAATTTGTCCTTATCCTCTTAGATTTGCCACACCAACCCCAAAACAAAACAAACATAAAAATTCCACTTCTCTTTACATGCATTTTGACCCACTCTTAAGCTGTTGCAATAGGACCTAGATCGACATTAGCTTCTGTGGCTTTCATGGCTTCAAATCTGGGCTCTTTGGCCTGGAACTTCACGGTGGCATAGAGTTTCATGTAGTCATCGAACATGAATTTTGGGTACACTAGATTTGTTTGATCGTCTGATCCTTCATTCACCAGTGCCGGTGCTGGATAGATCACTGCATCATTGCCTGGATTGTAGAAGGAAGCTATGGACATCCTGTTTCCATCTGTTTGTGCTATGACTCTGTGAAGCACACTCTTGTATTTGCCATTGGTGATTACCTGTATAGAGATTCAAAAAATGAATGTGTGGCTAGGATTTACTTAGCATAGTGTGAGATCCACAACAATAATGGATGTCAACCACTTGTTGATGATTCTGGATAATATTTTGGACAAATTTTCTGAATACATGATATGATTCCCATCTCCAAGGCTAAAGCCGGATAATTGCATAATATATTTAGGATTGGAGACTATATATATTCAGGGTTTTAATTCAAGCATTTAAGACTGTAAGTTTGGATATTTGATAATTATATATTCACCAATATATCAACCAATACTATTGTGAGCAAAAAAACCTCTTAATGAGCATACCTCAAGTTGGTCACCAAGGTTGATGACAATGGAATGGCGCATGGGAGGAACATCAATCCACTGTCCATCCTTGAGGAGTTGGAGGCCGCTGACCTTGTCATCTTGGAAGAGCAAGATGATGCCGCCGGCGTCGGTGTGGGCTCGGAGGCCCTTGATCAAGTCTGGCTTGGGACATGGTGGGTAGTTGCTAACCTTGGTCCCAAAGTTAGGACCCTTTGTTCCATAGAAGGCCTTCTTTAGGTACCCTTTCTCTAGCCCAAGATTCTCACATAGCAAGTCCAATAGCTCCTCTGCTAGTTTCTCTAATTTTGCAGCAAATTCCTTCATAACCTTCCTGCTCATTATTCACATACACAAATCATGAAGTCAAGCTAATATCCAATATGTATGAACTCACCAAAAAAAAAATCGCTATTTGAACATAAGGTGTAAATTTAAACTTAGTGTCGAGCTTGTTTGGTATAATTAGATACAGCTGAAAGTTAATAATCAGAAAGTAAAAATTAAAAACTTTTCTACACTAGCTTCCAAATAATAATAATAATAATAATAATTATTATTATTATTATTATTATTATTATTATTGTTATTATTTAAGTTCTTTAAGATATTTTTGTTTTATGAGTTAGAAGCAAAAACTCTCTAAATATTCTGACACAAATTCTCAAAATACAAAAATAGGTATAAGCAACTTCAATGGCTTTGTTAGATTATTTTTTTCCCCTATTATTTTGAAAATTCCTGCAAGATGATTTGACATAATTTTTACATACTGTTTATGAGGCATAAATAATTTATACAAACTAAAAAAAGTCTATTATTGAACAACAGAGAAGTAAATGCTTTTATATTTTGTGATTATTTTCAACTTATAAGAATATACAGCCCAATATGCAGAACTGTCGTGTGGATACATTTTAAACTGAGTATTTTTGTGAATACGCAACATTGCTGATGTTTGTTTACCTATATTCGTCATTGAGATCGGGTACTTCTGAAATGTTGGATTGAGGAAGATGGCGCAGGTGGAAGGTGCTCTCCCAGTCCATGTTGGTGACCTCTGCTTGGACACCCTCAAGAGCCTTGCTTGCTACCACCTCCTTGAACCTCTGTTCCATACATTTCTTGTAGTGCTCCTTTGTCATTCTCTCCACTGTGTCCATCATCTCATGAGAAATTCCATGGTTCATCAACTACATAGTAAACCACAATGAAACACCCAATATTAGGAAAAAAATTTCTATACCAATAATAGGTATCAAGTGGCACTACTCTTCCACTAATCACAAATATATATGGTACAATATGGCCCATACCTTCCACCAATTATAATAGTGGAAGATACCATATGAATATAACCTATGCACATACAAAAATCACTTAGGCTTAGAGAATGGGAGCGTGAGAAGTAGTGACTAAGATTATTCTGCTCTTAATTTTTTTATAGTATAACAATTTATAACGCTTGCTAAAAAATTAGATAGAAACCAAGTATATAATTGATAGTGGGAAAGATGAATGGGAGAGGATGAGGCGGTGAATAAACCATTTTCCCATTCTATTTAATTTCTTAATACATATTATCAATTGAATTAAATTGATACTATACCAAAAAAAAAAAAAAATTGAAAGCAGGACTATTTGTGACATAAGCATTGGCTTAATTGTACCTCAAAAAAGCCCCAGTTCTCACAAGCATCTTTGATGAGCTCCATGGTGGCTCCTCTTTCTTCACCATTTAGTTTCTCCATGTTAATCACTGGGAATGTCTCCATTGCTCTCTCTCTCTCTCTCTCTCTCTCTCCTCTCTTTCTCTCTCTCTCTCAATGAAGTTGTGTGTTTGTACTATGAGTATGGAGTTTGGTGTGCAATTTATAGGGGACTGAAGTGGTGTAGTAACAAGTTGGTGTGTGTAGGGTTGGAGAAAGAAATTAAAGAGGAAAGGTGATTTATTTGCCAATTTTCAGTTTTAGTTAAAAAAATTTAAAAATCATTATAAATTATCATATTATTTTTTTTATATTTTTATAAAAAAATAAAAATTATTAAAATAATCTCTTCCACTCAATGCATGTGCGGTCCAAGCTCCAACCCATGGCTAAGGTCATTATTGTTCCTTGTTCAACTTGCATCCCTCCTCCATTGGTCAGGACCCCACTCTGGTGACCGGACTGGAAGTTTCTTTTTTATTTGCACTTCAAATAATATTCCACACCAAAAACACTTTTATTTTCTTTGCATATTTTTGTTATTATACAAAATAGTTTTATAATTTCTCTTTTCATATGTCGTTTTTTTTAAGAGGAAATTAGATACTAGTGGAATTTTTATAAAGTAATTACAATTTTATGGAGAAGTTTATATTATTAGTTATTAAAATTTGGATAGAGTACTAAACATAAATATCTCACATGAAATGGAATTCATACATTTAATTCATCTCACCCTAAATGAAATGATTGTGACCAATTCGTAATTAACTATGCTAGAACATAAAAAACTTACCCGGAAAGAGTAATGGATTATTGAGATATTTGAGATGCAAATTCTACTATACAATAATTAAATCTAAACCATACATCTATTTTCTCATTAACTTTTTGGGTTAATAGGCTTTCTAGGCTTTTTGTTTTGTAATTAGATTAGGTAGATCTATAAAATATCAAAAATTTACTGAAAAATACAGAACAAAAGACTAAAATTTATTTATGGAGTGAACCCCCAAAAAAATATATTAAATCTACAGAATAATTCTACATTTCTAGATCAATTTCTGAGTTTATTTTATGAGTCGTGAACTTTTCCTCTATGGGAAGTTGCATTGCTATTTCACATCTAAACACCACTATGCGGCACTGGGATCGTTGAAGTTTCTTGGGAACATTGACAGCTTGACTCGCGCACATTACCCTTATTTGGTAAATCTTTTTGTTCACCTTTTTTTACCCCCTTATCTTTATTCTGTCGATTATAATCGGAAAAGAAAATATTTGTGACTCATAAAAATAAAATAAAAAAATCATAACTAAATTCATAATGATTTGTGTCAATTTTTAATGGAGTTTTTTTTAGGGTCTCTGATATTAAAATTTATAGTATAAAAGACATTTAATATTTTCATAATGTATAAAGTTCCTCAACATTGAACCAGAGAAATTTCAGTCCAGAGACATTTTTTTCACAGAAATTCTATTCAGAGAAATTCTAGGCTTCCAAAGAATTTCTCTGGATCTATGGACTAACATAAAAAAATAAAAATAAAAAATAAAATAAAAAATAAAAAAACCACAATATCAGAACCCTCAAAATGACACACCATTTGCCTTTATTTACACTTTGAATGAACACACAATCAACGATGTAGAAGGTGATCAATCTTGTAATCAGACATGACAAAGTGAATGTATAGAAATCCATAACAGAGTACCCATACTAAAATGTTAAAATCAGTGCCTTTGATTTTATCCAAAATGCAAACATAAGAACTTCTAACTAATTTCTTCACCTCGCACTACACCAGATGCTTATTTTAACAAAACAATCTCATTCCTTGTTTTCCATAAGATCCACAAGATTGCTATGGGCATTGCTTCCCAATTTCTTCACATGTTTGAATTTGCAGCGTTACCACCATTTTAGTAAATCTGATAGAGAAGCAGGGTAACACTTTTCTGTTGAACAGCAAGTCAAATGTAAGAATTCTATTCCTCCATGATAGGCAATGGAACATTTTAATGTGTGATCTCTGGATTTTTTTTTCCTGATATATGATATTCTAGTTTTTCTCTTGCCCATTATATGTTGGAAATCATATAGGTTTATTATTACTTCTGTACATGTATTACTGTATGGTTGATTAAGAGAAAATCTCAAACTCAGAGAAAATTTATATGATAGTGTGACAACCCTCACCTTTGATTAGTGTTAAACTGTGATTGAGCATGATAAATAATTGATTAGAATGAAATCCTAATCTGTTTGCATGAGTGTGTTGCTTTAATTGCATTTCTATTTGTTTGTCATTAAATGATCTGTTCATATTTTAATTTCGAATTGCGAATTGAAGGCCTTATCAGCGACCGAATTGGAAATTGATTAGTATTATAGGCTAATTAGAATTTATATGATTTTATGGTAGGTTTAATTAAAATTTGAATTGGAATGATTAATTAGATTAAATAATACTAAATTACATTAGTTTGAATTTATTACTTGTTTGCCATTAGTGGGCCACTTTAGAGGCATTGGTTGGGGTGTAATTCATATCATTTTTGATGCATCATCTTCATCCATTTGGAGACCAAAACCAAGAGAGAGAGGGAGAGGAGGAGAAAATTGATTCAACAAGAAATTTGGCTTGGAAAATTAGAGAAATTGAAGAAGATTGCAAAATTGAGCCAACATACTTAGAATTCAAGACCTAAGGTAGGAATTTCACCCTTTTCATTGTGAATTTAAGTTGTTTCTTGCATGGTTCATGGTAAATTGGTGATTGAGGGTCAAGTTATAGCCTAAAGAGTTGAATTGAGTAGCAATGTGCGCATGCATATCCATATCATTGAGTTTTGAGATCATTTACATGAGAATTTTCACATGCACGTTCATATTTTGGTTGTAGTCCATGAATTCACCATAGTTTTGAGTTCAATCTTGCATTTGATCATGTTTTGGGGCATTGGAATTCATAAGAACTCATGTATGTTATGTTCTTGCATTGTTCTTCAAGTTTCCTTGAAATTGGTATTCAATTGGCTTACCTTTGGGCTTGATTTTACAAATTGATCTTCAAAAACATGTTGTAGTATGAGTTTCCAATTGTTTTCCAAAAAATTGGCCCAAAAGGTTGAGTTTTGTTAAGTTTAATTCTTGGTTTAAGCTTTGGAGGCAAATCTAAAAAACTCAGATTTTAGCTTCCTCGCTCGAGCGAGCACCTTTTTTTGAATTCGCTCGGCGGCGGAATCTTTGGCTCAAGCATAGATTGCAAGCTCTTAGGTTTTTGTGGACGCAGACGCACGCTCGAACGACGAGACCTACGCTCGAGCGAAGGCCTGTATCTCACGCTCGAGCGAGCATCGAGTGAAGAATTTCAACAACCGATTACTTTTGCATTTTACTGGACCGCTCGAGTGAGGGTGTCTACGCTCGAGCGACCCCTTTGTTTTGGTAAGCTTGCTCAAGTGAAGAAAGCTACGCTCGAGCGAGACCTCTGTTTTTAACAAATTTTGAAAAGTGTTTTAAAGTGCATCTTAATGAGGATAATGTCATAGAACCACACCGAGTCAAGTTAAGGAGCTAAGTTATTAATCCCAAGTGTGTAACTTAGTGTGTGTGTTCGTTCTGCAACTGTGTAGGGTTGGCACCCGAGGACGCTGACTAGCCTGTCTGTAGCCCAGTACTCCGTGAGTAACAATGTTGTAAAGATACGTTCAATTACAATTATTTTTGAACGATTGATTGCACTGCTTTCGGAAATAACACTGTCTACTGAATGAATGTTTGTTCTATTTGTAAACTATACTCGTGGCATCCGTAGCAACTTACTGTTACTGTTACTGCTATTGTTACAAAGATCTCTGTCAGTTCCAATGTTTGGAACTACTACTGTTTACTATCATGATAGCCATCAACTAATTGTTCGATCTATTAAGACCTACTATACTGTTTTGCTATTGGACGTACCACGTATGACTGTTATGATTTCTAAGTGACTGATATGGCATGAAATGTGAGCCACTGACTGAATAACTGATTTACTGATGCAAATGACTGTTTTAATTAATGAAAGGACATTCATTCTTAACCCCTTTACACATATGTTATTCAATGGGCTTTAGCTCACTGTTTATATTTATATGTAGGTGTCCAGGCACCGGACCGGAGCTAGATACGTCGAGTTAAGCTCTCATTTTGTCAAGCCAGCCATTATGCCTCACTTCGAGGTTCCAAGTCTGTCTAAGCTAAGGTTGTTTTTAAGGTGTCTCAGTTTCACCCTTTTGTCTCTATTTTGTAATAAATGTTTAAGACTTGACTATACAGTTATGGTGAAGGGATTTGGTCCCTAATCTGGATGTTTGTGTATATGACGTATGTATATATGTTTGGGTTATGAATGTGGCTTGTTCATATAAGTCCTTTTGCATTCAGATTTTCATAGCTCATTGGACATTTTTTTATTACTGTTTGGCTTCCGCCAGCCCCTTACTCTGTATTACTGTCATTACCATTAAGCAAGCCTTTGGTAATCACGGATTACTGGCCGGTTGCAATGCTAAACCCATAGGGGCGGGTTCGGGTCATGATAGATAAGCAATGGAACATTTTAATGTGTGATCTCTGGGTTTTTTTTTCCCTGATATATGATATTCTAGTTTTTCTCTTGCCCATTATATGCTGGAAATCATATAGATTTATTATTACTTCTGTACATGTATTACTGTATGGTTGATTAAGAGAAAATCTCAAACTCAGAGAAATTTCACTCTGACCCAGAGAAAATTGCCAAATCCAGAGAAAATTCAAGAATAATCCAGAGAAAATTGTCAAATTTAGAGAAAATTCAATCTAGAGAAAATTGCCAAATCTAGAGAAAAGTGGCCAAATCCAGAGAAATTCAACACTGTCAACACTGTCATTGATGCAGACAAATCAGTATCACGTACCAGCAACATAAACGGAAATTAAACAGAGACGATGACATCGAACTCGAAGCTCCATCAGCATCATAGAAGCGATGCGAAACTACTCGAACTCTTGGACTCACTCACATCAGCCCCCAAGCTGTAACTTCCACAGAGCTCACTCTGCTGATCCTCATCTAAGGATTTCTTCTTGCGTTGGTTCGATCTGGGTGGCTCGTCTGACTTTCTCTTTTCGGAAATTTCTTTGCTCCGTCGAATAAGCCATGCCAGAGACTACACCGAGTTTACAGCAGATGATTTTCGGGGAAGGGATCAATTCTCCCAACTTGTCTGTTTGGGTTTTGTGACTTTATTTTGAGGCTACCCATAACTTTATATGTTTTTTGAGGCCCAAGGCATTTCCAATCGTAAATTTGAGTAGAAGTTTGGCCAAAAATTCTTTTTGATATGAAGTGATTCAATGAGTGTGTTATAATTTTATCAATGATCGATCAGCACATATGTGACAACCCTCACTACTGTTTACTGATAAGACCACTGCTTACTGCTAAACTGTGACTGAACTGGATAAGTAAATGATTAGACTGAAATTCTAAATTTATTGCATGAATATATTGTGTTATTTGCATTTCTGTCTATTGACTGTCAAATGCATCTGTTCATGTTTCACACTTTAAACTGCAAATTGAAGGCCTTATCGGCGGCCGAATTTGAAATTGATTAATGCTTTGTGTTAATTAGAATTAATGTGATTTTATGGTATATTTATTTGAAAAGTGATTTGGTATGTTTAAATTGGATTAAATAATGTTAAATTACAAGAGTTAGCCTTATTTACCAAAATGCCACTTAGTGACCTATCTCTACAACATTTGGGACTTGATTTCATTGCATTTTATCAACCCTTTTCTTGAGCCATAGCCGACTAGAGAGAGAGTGAAAGGAAAACTTGATTTCAACAATTTTAGCTTGGAGACTTGAAGGAATTGAAGGTTAATTGTATACTTGAGCTTGTACATCTTGCATTCTAGATTTAAGGTTGGTGTTCCATCCCCTCATTTATGTAATTGAGTTGTATCTTGCATAGTCCATGGTTAATGAATGGTTTAAGTCAAGAATTTGCTTTAAAATGTTGAATTAAGGCTTTAATCTTGCATGCATGTCTATATTGTTGAGTTTTGAGTTGTTTTCATGGAAATTCTTGCATACATGTCCATATTATTGTTCTAGTCCTTGAATTCACCATGTTTTTGAAAGAATTGGCTCTTTGGAGCATGTTTTAGAAGCTTTGAAGTCATTAGAACTCATGCATGTATGAGTTTTGCATTAATTCCCATGTTCTTGAGTTTTGAGCTAAAGTTTGTATTTAATTAACTTACCTTTGGGTTTTGATTTCTCAAATTGAGCTTTAAATCATGTTATGCTACGAGTTCACAAGTGTTTTCCAAGAAATTAGCCCAAGAGGATCGAATTTAAGGCATTTAAACTTGGTTTTGAGCTTGAGGTTCGAATCTGGAATTTCCAGAATTTGGACTCACGCTCGAGCGGGGAAATTGGCGCTCGAGCGTGGAATACGTGCTTCCAGCACTTTGCATTGTTTTACAATCCGCTCAAGCGGGTGTCGAGCGCCCATCGAGCATGATTTTCACACATCCAGTACTTTTTTCATATTTTGCAGTCCGCTCGGCGAAGTAGCCTTCGGCGGGGAACCTTTGTCTGCATGTCCGCTCGAGTAGGGAAAGCCACGCTCGAGCGGGACCCTGTTTTTCTGAAAATTCTGAAAATGTTTTTAAAGTGCATTTTTGCATCCTCTTTCCATCCTAGGCATGGTTAAGGCATCTTAAGGAGGATAGTGATGTAGAACCACACCGAGGCAAATTAGGGATTAAGTTATTATTTTTTCCAATTGTGTAGCTTAGTGTGTGTTCATTCTGTAACTGTGTAGGGTTGGCATCCGGCGACGCTCTAGCTTATCTGTAGCCCGGAACTCTGTGAGTAACAATGTTGTAAAGATATGTTCAATAATGATTATCTTCTGAACAATTGAATCTATCTTGTTTTTCTACAATAATCTGATTCTTGATTGAATGATGTCCTAATTGTAAACTGTATTGTGGCATCCTTAGCAATCTACTGTTACTGTACTATATTGTTACTATCATAGAGATCTCTGTCAGTTCCCATGTTGGAACCACTACTGTTTACTGATATGATGGCCATCAACTGACTGTTAGGTCTATTTAGACCTAATGTACTGATTTGCTATTGGATGTACCACATATGACTGCTATGATTGAATAACTGATGTACTGATTGAAATGACTGTTTTCAATACTGAAAGGACATTCATTCTTAACCTCTTTACACATTATGTTATTCACTGGGCTTTAGCTCACTGCTCATATATATATGTAGGTGTACAGGCACCGGACCGTTGCTAGGAGTGTCGGAGTAAACTCTAGTTTTGTCAAGCCAATCACTGTGCCTCACTGAGAGGTTCCAAGTCCTTCAAGCTAGGGCTTTTGGAGTGTTTTAGATTTTCCCTTTTTGTATCTGGTTTTGTAATACTGTATAGACCGAATGATGTTTTAATGTACTATTCTAACAGGGATTAAGTCCCTGTCCTGGATGACTGTATATGGATGTATATGTACTGTTTATGTGTATATGTATGAAAAGCCTTTTTACATACAGACTGTCACAGCTCATTGGACATCTTTTAATTACTGTTTTGGCTTCCGCCAGCCCCTGTACTTTGTATTACTGTTTCACTGTTAAGCAGGCCTTCAGTAATCTCGGATTACTGGCCAGTTACAATACTAAACCCATAGGGGCGGGTTTGAGTCATGATAAAATGATTGATCGGTTGACTGGGCATTGGATACCAACCCAGCTGCCATTAATGTAGGAAAGAGAGAGAGAAAAAGCAGAGAGTGAGAAGAGAGAGACCAAACTTAATTTTTGAAGATAGTTTTGAAGCCCTTTCGTTTCTTCTAAAATTTGTCTGTTATATATGGGTGTGGTGTTGAAGGGCCTTAGACATAATCAAATAACATTGTGGATCTCTTCCATTATCAAAAGTGGGAGAGGGACCTTAGACTAATTTTTTCATTTTTAATTTGTTACACATGTAATGATGTAAAGTCTACCTACCTTGCCTACATCATTGTAAATAAATTTGTGAATCTAAATAGTGGGATTTATAAATTAGAAAAAAAAATATTAAAAAAAAAATCTCAAAGTTCTTATGACAAAATAAACCCTGAATTTTTGATTTTATCAATTTAAATTATAAACTTTTGATTTGTTTTCAATTTATATTATTTACCTATTTTCGTTAATCAATGAAAAATGAGTATTTTAATCATTAAATTCAATGAAAAGTTATATTTTAAACATTTTATGTATATTTACATTGAGTTTAATAACTAAAATACTATTTTTTTTATCGATTTACTTAATAAAAATAGACAAATGGTTTAGATTGAAAATAAATTAAAAATTAAGGTAAAAAATTAAAAATTCAGGATTTATTTTGTTTAATGAGTCAAACTCTAGGTTTTTTTTTTTTTTTGTAATTGTCTCTATAAATTAATACAGTAATAAATGATATAAAACTTTTAATATATAAATATAAGGGTAAATTGCTAATACATCCTCTGAGATTTACTTAAAATAGAAATTGTCTTTTATGATTTTGGAAATTACATTCTACCCTTTCAAGTTTATAGTCGTATAACAAATAACATATTTTATTAATAAATTATCGATTCAATTAATATTTTTTAATGATCTTATAAATATATTTTAATTAAAAATTTAAGTAATTTTATTATTGTGTAGAATAGTAGTTAGAAATTTTATTTTTTTTATTAATTTTCTTAAATAAACAATTTTGATAAAAAAATTATTTATAATTTTTAAAATTATAAAAAATAATTTATATTTTAAATAAATTTCAAGAGTATTTATAATTTATTCATGAATCCTATCAAATCATTTGTATGAACGGTATGAAGCCTAAAAGCCTCAAAAAAATGGATTATGTATCATAAAATTCGATTAACTTTTTACATTGATTGCAATAGTGGGTGAAATGATAGACAAAAGAACAAGGGTAGTTGTGTAAATTTGACGGGGTGAACAGTCATCCAAAGTTGAAGAAGACAGCGGGATTATTTGTTAGGAAAAATGATTGGTGCACACAAAAAGTGTGCACACAGTGCCCCTAATTTTTATATTTGGTAAATTTTGTTTTTTTTTTTTTTTTTTTGCCTTTTTTTTTTTTTTTTTTTTTTTTCCTTAAAATGACAATTTCAGGAGATTCGGAGCCGGGGGTTTCGAGCTCCCAACTGGGACTCTATTTGTTATAGTTTTGGAGTGTGATTATATCTTATTTAAATTTAAGAGTCTATGTTAAATTATTTTGATGTAATTTTTATTTATGATTTATTAGATATAAATAATTTAAATAAATTTAAAAAAATTAAATATTTAAAAACTGAAATAAAAATATATTTAATTTTTAATTATTAATTTTTAACTTTAAAAAAAACTGCACCAGGCCCATTTGGTCTAGGTATAGTGGGGTGACTAGCATAAAAATGAAAAAAAAAAAAAATAAGAAAAAGAAGAAAGAAAGTGTCAGTGGCCGTGTCAATCCCGTGATGTGAGGGGAATTATCATATTGAAATATTGTGGAGGTGAGCCAACTAAATGCTTCCTATTAAAGGCAATGGGCCGAGTCAGCTTCCAGCTGATGGTATAGCATATCCACGAGCAAGGATTCTCTCTTTCCATTTTTTACTTTACTCCCTTTCTACAATAGTCAAAATTTATCATAAAAAAATTTAATAGCTTAAATCACTTTATTAAAAAAAAATTAAAAATTAAAAAATAATTTTTTTGAAATGATCTATACCGTTAAATTCTCTTAAAATAAATCTTAACCGTTACAAAGAAGAAATAAAGTAAGAAAGAGAAAGAGAGGATCCTTACTTCATATCCACACCATACAAAACATTCCATTGTTTTCACTTTTTCTTTGTTTTAATTTTTTAATTATGAAAAATATTTACAAATAGAAATTTGGATGAAGGTACCGATAAATTTCAAAATATAATCTTATAAATTATTTAATCTTCATTTTTTTTTATGAATCTATACGTTTCATTAAAGTAAAAATTACATAAAAAGATAGTTACTTACATGTTTTGGTTTAATTTTTTAGTGATAAAAGTGAATTTTTTAAAATGTAAAATTACACATTTAGTCAATTTGCATTATAGAAATTTTGAATTTTCTCTCATTCTAGAACAAATCTCACATTACGAACAAAAACTTAACACTCTAATAATGTAACACTTCAATGTAACATAATAAAAGACTCCTCAATGTATATTTTTCAAACATAACAACGTAATACTAAAAAAAAAAACTCTTTGATGTATTTTTTCCAAACGTAACACTTTAATGTAACATAAAAAAAAAATTCTTAGGCCTCGTTTGGGAACAGGCTATTTTAGTAACTTTTTGGCTTTTTACGAAAAGATGTGCAGAAAAGTAGAGATGTGATGTGACTAGTTTTAGTTGACTTTTTGGATTTTTGGCTAAAATAGCCACTCCCCAGGCTATTCTTAGTGTATTTTTCTCAAACGTAACACTCCAATATAACATACTCCAATGTAACACACAAACACTAAAAAAACTCATTAATATACTTTTTTCAAACGTAACACTCATAGTTTCAAATTATACATTTATTCAAAACTTACTAAAAAATATTTGTACTCCTTTTGAAATGGTTTGAAGAATCTTATATTCTTTTTTTTTTTTAGTGCTACATTGGAGTGTTACGTTTAGGAAAAATGCACTAAGAAATTTTTTTTGTGCTACATTAGAACATTACGTTTGGAAAAAGTATATCAAAGAATTTTTTTTGTATGTTACATTAAAGTGTTACACTAATGAATTTTTTAAGAGTGTTTTATTGAAGTGTTACGTTTGAAAAAAGTACACTCAGAAATTTTTTTGTGTATTACATTAAAGTGTTACACTAAGAAGTTTTTGTGTGTTACATTAGAGCGTTACACTAAAAAGTTTTTTTAGAGTACTATATTAGATTGTTACATTTGAAAAAAATTACCTTTAATTTTTTATGTGTTACATTAGAGTGTTACATTGGAGTGTTACAGTTTTAAATTATACATTTAGCCAAAACACCAAGTAGTTTTTGTATTTTTTTAAAAATGTTTGAAAAATCCCACATTGTTTTAGAATGTCTAAAGAATCCTATATTTTAAGTCATTTTTGTATTCATTTTGAAATGTTTTCCAAATAAAAAAGATTTTTATATAAAAATTCATCTAAAATTTGATTCTCATATATTGTGCACCTAATCTTTATAGCACAAAAGGGAAAGGAAAAAAAAAAAAAAAGAAGAAATATAATAGAAATAAGGGTATAGCCGTAAATCTAATTTTTAAACAATATATTAAATCTATATTTTTCAAAATCAATGGGACTAATTGGTCTATAAGAAAATCCTTAGGACTAAATGGATTATCATTTCTCAATATGGGGGATTTATAGGTAAATTTTCCTAGAAATTTTGTACATAAAATCCATTTGAAATAATGTGATAATAATATTTTTAAAACTTATAATACATAATAATTAATGTTTAAGTTTAAAATGAGAAACAAAAAAAAATGTATATAAATTCTATATAAAAATTTATTTGACATTTCCTCTCACTTTTTATTTTTGACAGATAAGGTAGGTATGGTGTTATACCTTCTTTTTTTTTGTTCAATCAATCAGTAAGTGATTAATTACAAATATAAGAATAATTACATAAAATCAAACAATTAAAGTCAAATAATGCATATCTACAAGCTCAATAATCACCCCAAAAAATAGCCCATAAGAATGGAAAATAATCAATCTTCGACCACTCTGACCTCTTGAATAAAAGTGTTAAATGACTAAAAGTCTTTGAGATGAATGGTAAATTCAGACATACTAGAATATTCAAAGTCATCCTCTTCCCGTTATGCTTTTAGTTTTTCATTTTTTATAAAAAAAAAAAAAAATTCAAAATGGTCTTTACAATGTGAATAATTTCATGTACTCATCTTTATTTATCTCGAATTTATCCCAAATAAAATTGTTTGGTTATAATTGAATTTGTACAATATAGTATCTATATAAAATAAATTTAAATCACAAGATAATAGTTTTAAATAATTTATAAATTATTAAATTTAAATTTACAATATTACTGTTAGCATGTATACAAGTTGCCATGACTTCAAACTTTTGAAGGGTCATTGGATTGACTATCACATGCCTTGCTTCTCGCCTTGTTTCTCCAATCAAGTTGGTTTTTAGTGGAAGACAGTGCACGCATTATAGTTTTGCTTCCTTTCTTCTTTTCCTTTTTTTTTTTTGGTATTGAAATACTTTAGAGCATGGTAGGCTGGAATGAAATGAAAAAAAGAATGAAATGAGAAAAATAATAGAATATGAGGTTGAATCAAATGGAATATTTATTTTTATTTTATTATTTGGTTGTCCATATGGAATGACAGAGGAATAGGATGATAATTCTCATTATCATGTTTGTTTATGCCTATTAAACTTGTACAATGAAATATATTTTTATTATTTTTTTAACACGTTAGTAACAAATAAATTAAAAATTTATATAGATCATGATAATGTTGATAGTTGTGGAAATGATGGTATGAAATGTAGTAGTGGTGGTGGTGGAGTGGATGGTAGGAGAACAAAATGGTGATAGTTGTTAAATAATAATGTTTTTTTAAGTATCAACAAAAGAAAAAATAATTTAATTTTATAGTAATTCCATGATGGAATAGAATGGTCATTTCTTAAGTTGGAAGAAGAAATAGCCATTTCCACGTTTTGTCTGAATAGTCATTCCAATAGAATAATTATTGTCACTTAAACAAGACATACCAAGCAAAAAAATATAAAATATAAAACTAGAATGAACAATTCATTTCATCGTACTCTTCTATTTGGAGGGATTGGAGTGTGGGATAAGATTTATATCCGTTGTTTAGTTTTTAATTTTTACTTGGACCAATAGTGCCCCGGACTACTTGTCCCATGGGAGAGGGGGACACAAATCAGGGGATATGTATTTAGGTGGTGAAATAACTCTTTTGACTCTCTACTATTAAATTATGTGTTATATTTAATAAAATTTAATAAAATTTAAATGTCTCAATTTAAAAATAAAATAATTTTATTTAATTTTTAGGATAAATTATAAACACACCCCCTGAAGTTTACTTAAATTACAAATTACCCCTGTGGTTTTAGAAATTACATTATGTCCCTAAGGTTTATAATTTCATAACAAATAGGTCCTTTTATTTATAAATCATCAAGTTAACAGTTTTTAATAATGTTAAAATTTTATTTCAATTAATAATTTAGATAATTTTATAATTGTATAGGTGAATAGTTAAAAATTTCATTTTTTTAATTAATTTTGTAATATAAAAAATTTTGACAATGAGGAATTTGTAATTTTTCAAACCACATGGGGCAATTCATATTTTAAGCAAAGCTCAGGGGGTGTATTTGTAATTTATCCTAATTTTTATTGATGTTTTATATATTTAATTTTTCAAAATAAATTTTTATAGATATTTTATTGATGTTTTATTTTAAAATTTAGTTTATATGTTAATTAATTTCATTATTTAAATTTTAATAGATGTTTTATTTAATTTCATTATTTAATTATTATTAATTTTTAAAATAAATTTATTTAAAATTTTAATTAAAAATAAAATATATTTTTATTGATATTTTATTTATTTAATTTTAAAAAAAATAAATTTATTTAATTGTATAAAAAAAATAATTTTTTATTTAATCTAACTAAAAATAATTAAAATATTAAAAATATGTTTAATATTGTTATTACTTAGTAAATAGTTGAAAATGATAAAATTGTCATTTGAACATTTATCTTTTTTCATAATATCTCAAACAAACATAAGATTCATATCATATCCAACCAAATAGTCTCAAGACTATAAATCTTAAAATTACAATCCGATAAATTCTAATCTTCCTTTATCCAATCCGTCGAAAAACACACACCCTTTTTCTTTTCAAAATTCCATTCAGCCTTAATAATTTTTAAATATATAATGTATAATTATTATTTATCAAAAGCAACTTGCATGAAGGGTCGGTGAATATCTTGGAATTTGGTTTGGGTAAGGTACCTTTGGCGGAAAAATTACCTTTGGCGATTAAGTTTTTAGTCGTCAAAAGTTTATTTTTAGTCGTTAAAAATCGACTTTTTAGTTTTTTCGATTAAAATTTTTAGTCGCCACTTTTGTCGCGAATACATGGTCGCCGGAGGTATTGACGACTAAAACTTTTTTAGTCGGTAAAAAACAGGTCTTTAGCGACCAAAGTTTTAGTTGCCAATAGTGATTTACACTTTTAAAAATCATACATTTAGCGACTAATCTTTTAGTCGCCAATATTCACTGAATCGCCGACTAAACCGTTTAGTCACCAAAATAAAGACTTTTGGCGACTAATAATTTCAGTCACCAAAGGTGCTTCCGTGAAAAAAAAAAAATACCAACTTTTTTGCTTTTTCTGAGATTCGAACCACCAACCTATCCCACATTCTAAACCTTTAGCAACACACTCTCTCCACTATGCCACTACAACACCACATAAATATATATGCAATATATATTATTTATATAGTAAATTGATCCGTATTAATATAAAACTATATATATATAAATATAATTATTTTTATTCAATATAATTTATGTAAAAAAATAAATTATTTACTAAAAAAAAATTGAAGCCACTTTTGGCGACTAAATCCATTACTTAGTCGCCAAGTCTGTAATTTTGGGCTACTAATTATTTTTTAGTCGCTAAAAAAATAAGTTCCGCCTAAAAATAAACAGTTTAGGCAACTAAACCTGTTTTTAGTCACCAAAAACGTCTCCTTTTGGCTACTAAACTGAATTTTAGTCGCCAATTGCCTGTTTTTAGCTACTAAATTTTTTTTAGTAGCCAAAAAGCTTCACTTTCAGCAACCAAACTGTTTTTAGTCGCCAAAACACATATAATCGGCGACCAAACTGTTTTTTAGTCGCCAAAACCTATACTTTTGGCTACTAAATTATTTTAGTCGCCAAAAACCATCACTTTTGGCTACTAAAAAACCTTTAGTCGGTAAAACCCATATAATCGGCAACTAAATTGATTTTCAGTCGCCAATAACTATACATTTGGCTACTAAATTGTTTTAGTCGCCAAAAGTCTTCACTTTTGGCTACTAATTCCATTTTAGTCGCCGAAAATGGCACTTTCAGCGACGAAAATAATTTTTTTAGTCGCCATTTCTAGATTTTCTTGTAGTGGGTCGGCTTGCTTTTTCATGTTGTGTTTAAAATTTTTGATTTGCGAAAATTTACACTTTTTTTTTTATTATCAATGAATCTATAAATGTTAATTATGTATAAAATTTTTATATCGGTAATGTTAGGGATATCAAAATTTTTACCAAATAAATGACCAAATGCTTCACATGAGTGTGCATTCTCATACCCATGTGAGATATTTGGTTATTTATTTAATAGAAAATTTGAGACCTATAATATTTTCTTACAAATAAATCACAAATGCTTGGTTTGGATTCAGTTTTTTTTATACTAGTTTTTAGCATTTTTAATCATTTTAAAAAAAAAATTAACTTGGGGTATTTTTAAAAGGGGAATGCACCAATAAATCCTAAATTTGTATCTTGTGGCTCATTTGGTCCTATTAATTTTCTGATGAACCGTTAGATCCTATCCCAATGTTAATGACCAAATTAATCACGTTACATCGCGTGTCGGAAGTTATAGTCAGGACAAATCTGGGATTTCACAATGTGTAATTTACGCTTATACCCAAAGCTTGAAATGGAAAAACCAGGGATTACAGATCAACATCAGGCCATGATCAACATCATCAGCATTATACATGTATTTCCATGATCAACATGATACATGTATTTCCAAGATCAACATCATCAACATTAGGCCATAATCAACATCAGTAACATTATTTCCATGATCAACATCAGCGAATCAACGCCGTGATCAACATCAGCGACATCAGACATCATCAACATCAGGGCCATGATCAACATCATCAACATTGGTTCCATCATCAACATCAGCGATATCAATGCTATGCTCAACATCGTCAACATTAGCGCAGATCCACACCGATCCATCATCAACATCAATGGTAGACATCATCAACATGGCGGATGG
Source organism: Camellia lanceoleosa (assembly GCA_025200525.1). Classification (NCBI taxonomy): domain Eukaryota; kingdom Viridiplantae; phylum Streptophyta; class Magnoliopsida; order Ericales; family Theaceae; genus Camellia; species Camellia lanceoleosa. Next base: position 146,098,425 of record CM045764.1, on the reverse strand, counting down.
GTGAGGATCATTTTTGCAATGGCGGATGGGTTTTCTCCGACGTCTTCTTCGGCGCCTCTGTGTATATCAGATCAGCGCCGCATCTATCTCAGATCTGTCGGATCTCCGATGATCTCGATCGGGTTTTCAGAAAACATGGATGAAACCGACGTTGATGTCAGATTCCGACGAACTCTTTGGGGTTTCGGCTGTCGGAATCTGAGTTTGAAAATGGAGATTGCATCGCCGGCGGAGAGAGAACATGAAGGAGGAGAAGAGAACAATGAAATAATGTTAATCAATAATAATGAAATAATGTTAATCAATGAAATAATGTTAAATAATCATGAAAAGGGTATTGGTGTAAAAACAAATGTAATCAAATCACATCCAAAAAATCAGGTAATAAATTAGGACTAAATGGTGTACAAAAAAACTTAAAGAATTAAATGGTTTAACTTTTATCAGGATAGGATTTATGAGTAATTTTTCATTTTAAAATTAATATTGCTTTTTTTATTATTATTATAGACTTAGACTCGGATTTTTGCTTTTTTCTTTTAAAAAAAAATATTAAAAACAAAAATGAAAAAGTACCATATGATATGAATAAGGAGGGTGAGAGAGCGTGAATATATACCAATTATATGCTCTGCATCTCAATTGCGGCTTGTTTGTCTCCTATATTTTGTGGATTGGACGGCGCGGTTAGATTTGTGAGATTCATTACAGATATTATTGAATTTGTGAGATTCACCACGTGGTCTGTTTTGATAATTTAAATCGTTTAATGTGTAAAATTCGTTAAGTATTTTATATATATAAAAAAATTACATTGATCAGATATCGATAGTAACTTGATCGAATTAGATTTTTGTCAATAATTTATTTTGAAAATTATATTTACCGTTGTCAGAAATCTAATCCAATTAAATAGTTATCGATATCAGATAAACTTAATTTTTTACAACAAAAAAAGACTCGACGAGTTCTACATATTATAATTTAGATTATCGAAATAGAACATACGATGAATCCTGCCCTTATACAATATATTCACTGTTGACTGATCAAGTGTCCTTCCCATTGAAATTGGCCAAATCAGAGTGACAATCACCAATTCTATTACTTACTTGTACTACAAGAAAGAGAGAGATAAAAATATTGATTTATAATAAGAAAACAAACTAGAGTTAGGCTCAATTTTGCAACACAGTTATAAGTCACATTTTGGCAAAAAGTCAAAACGTTAAAAGTAGTTTTTTTTGGCCATATATTGATTTGAGATTTTGGTTATAAGTCAAAAGAAAAATTACGAAATTACTCTCCATAGGTAGAAAATGACATGGTGAAAATGTGTAATTTTTCAATTGGATAGGGATAATTTAGTCATTTTATTATGATTTGACATCATAAACAAATATTAATCAAAAAAGTTAAAAGTAACCTTTTATCAACTTTCCAAATTATTTGTCTAAAAAAGTCAAAAACTTGATTAAAAGTCAAAAAATTACTTTTTATCATCTTCCTAAAATAAGTCTTAGGGTTGGTTTAAGATGTCCTAAAAAAGTACACTTTTTGACTTATTGGTGGGTTTGGGTTGGGTTTGGGTTGGGTTTGATGTGATGTGTTAAAGAGGTGATGTGATTTAAATAAGATGATGTGATTTAAATAAAATAATGACTTTTTAACTTTTTAACTTATTTAAATTATGTCAAACTAACCCTTAGTTATGGTTTGTTATATACCAAAAACATAAACAAACCCATCAAAACATACCCAAAAGACACTCCTGCTTACTTATAGTTCTAGAAACATACTTTTTATAGTAGTACTTCTAGTATCACTTTTCAAGAAGTCACTTTTTACCATCTTCTCAAAATAAGTCTTAGTTATGATTTGTTATATACCAAAAACATAAACAAACCCATCAAAACATATCCAGAACTATGCTTGGTTACCACTTTTCAAAAACATTTTTTAGAAAATTTTACTTTCTTATTTTTCGTGTTTTTTTGTTTTTACTGAATTTTTTTAATATTTTGAGTAATTTTTTTAATTTTTAGATATACCTAACATAAATATACCTAAAAAGTAAAAAAAAAAAATTAAAAAAAATCTTTTAAAAATTCACTAAATACCAAAAATACAAAAAAAAAATACGAGAATTCAGTACATTTTTTGTATTTTTATGTATTTATTAATTTTTAAAAATATTTTTTCACAAATTTTTTACTTTTTAGATACATCTAAGTAAGGTGCATCTAAAAAGTAAAAAAAAAACTGTTTAAAATTTTAAAAACATTCACTAAAAATAAAAAAACACAAAAATTAAAAAAATTTAATTTTCAAAAAATTTAATTTAAAAAACTCAAACCAAACATATAATTTTGGATGAACGTTGGACTTTTCCTCCATTTTTTGGGGGGGTATTTGTTAGGTTGTTGGTTTTGCACTTGTGCTCTTTGCTTCTTCCTGTCCATTTTTTGTCCTTCCAAAACTCTGGCGACCAAACCAATACTCACCTCTCATTACCATCTCTTTTATTGCTGGTTTTAGATTTTCTTCAACTATTTGAGGAGTTCAATTTTTTTTTTAAAAGAAGAATTAAAGAGCCTCCAATATAGTTGAGAAAATTCAATTACTTTTATATTGACACTTAAATTTTTTTTAAAAAAAAGCATAACAAGGGCCACTGACCCTAAAACTCTCAATATTATGTTAGATATGTTTGATGCAATTTTTTTTGTAAATTACAAGTTCATAATTAAAAGCAGAAATGAAAAGTCGAGTCTCAATTAGCCCAGTGCACCAACCACGTGGTACCACGGGCACTCAAAGACCTGGCAAATGATGGCCTACCCTGCCCAAGAGCGCTTATGTCATAGGTGAACTCATGGCTGGAAACAATCCTTATCGTTTTGATATTTCATAGGAATAATAAGAGTCAAAGTCCAGGTTGGTTGGTGAGCGGAGACTATCTAACTTGGTTCGAAGAGCACTTGTTGGTTTTAAAGATTTTTTTGTTAACAACTATCTATCTAAATGTTAGAAGCCAAAACACTACTCTCTCAATTTTTAGATAATTAATTATTTTTAACTTATTTAAATTAATTCTACCTAATAAGTTGTAAATAAAACTTATATCAAATAGTTTAACACATATTTTTAAAACAAAAAATTATAAATAATTCAAATAAACTGCACTAAATAGTCCCATTGAACCTCAATATTTGTCACCATATTCTAGCAAAAAAAGCACACACACATACATCTATATATATTTGTTGTCATATTTACCATAAGAAATGGTATATTGGCCATTCCAAAATATAAGTGATCTTACTTTTGGGGGGAAAAAAATTATTGTAAGAATATTACGAAATTAACCCCCAATCTCTATTAACTGGGTGTTGGAGTCATGTCATCAAGCTCAATCTTACTTTGAAAATTTCATCCAATGGCAGTAATTATAACAATTTAAAAAATATATATTTTTATAATTCAAATATAATTCTATCTTAGATCTATTTAAAATTTTAAAACTTGGATGATTTTATAACTCCATTTGAATCTATGAATTCAAGTTCAAAATTGGTGCCCAGTGACTCCTTAAAACATAATGAAATAGATGACTCTCAGATTTGGAATGCAGTTTTATTGTTTTAGTTTAATTTCTTTTATTTATAATATTTATTAAGAGGAAATAATAGGACATGTAAACAAAACTAATATAATTTATTAACTATTTAGAAAATTCTTTTCAAAGGGAGAGAATTGAAACACCTATGCAGGTTTTACTACTAATGACTATTTTGGAAAGATTGTTATAATTAGTTTTTTTAGTGAAAAGCTGTTTATAAACAGCTTATAAGTAGTTTTTTTTGTGAGAGGGGAAGTGAGTTATAATCTAGAAAGTGAATTATAACCTACTTTTCAAAATAGATCTAATAATAATTAGCCAAATATTGCAAGATAAGTGCAAAGATTTAAAAAAAAAAAATTTGTCCCCATGTCAAATACCAACTTTGAAACTATGATTGTTCACCCAAAAAAAACTTTGAAACTATGATGGTGATTGGTGAATAACTTGGAAGTTGGACCACAAATCATTATTTTGCAGCAAGTGTTCAACTACAACTGTTAGAAAATGACTTATTAAAGTAATTTAATTTGGCAACGTTTATCTTCAGCCCTTTTATTTTATTTTATTAATGCAAAATTTTCATTTTACAGAATAAATTTTAAATATATAGTCATTTCTTTTGTAATTCACACATATTAATTAAAATTGTACGCATCACTAAGGGGTTGTTTGAGATGATCTAAATAAGTGTATTTTTTTACTTTTTATGAAAAAAACGTGAAATATGAGTTGAGTTTGAAGTGATATAGTAGAGAGATGATGTGATTTAAACGAGATGATGTGACTTAGGGCTCTTTTGAAAAAGCATAAAAACGCGAGGTTTGCGTTTTTCCAGCAAAACGCAGGTTGCGTTTTTCTTCTCATTTGGCTGGGGCAAAAAGCAAGCTGAAAAATTACATAATTACCCTCAATATTTACATTTTGTAAATTTGGATAAAATGTAATTTTTTAAGTTGAGTGAGGGTATTTTAGTCATTTTAATGTGATGTGACACCATAAATAAATATTAATCCAAACAAAAAAGTAACTTTTTACCAACTTTCCAAATCACTCCAAAAAAGCTTGGTTAAAAGTTAAAAAGTCACTTTTTACCATCTTTCCAAAACAACTCTTAAATAGGATAGTGACTTTTTAACTTTTTAAATTTTTTGTATTATGCCAAACTAGACCTAAATCAAAGACTAATTATATATATATATATCTTTTCTATTTGTATTTACCTTTATGTTTGTTTTGTAAGCAGTGTAATAATCAAAAACATCTTTTGCTTGGCATTAAGTTCTTGTATGATAATGTGAAAAATATGTCTTTAGTTTCAGTTTTTTGAATTTAATTTTTTAAAAATTGAGTTGTTTTTTTATTTTTCGTGTCTTTTGGTTTTTAGTTAATATTTTTAAAATTTTAAGTAAAATTTTTTATTTTTTTAAATGCACCTTACTTAGATGTATCTAAATGATAAAATATTTGTGAAAAAATATATTAAAAAATTAATAAATACACAAAAATACGAAAAATATATTGAATTTTCATTTTTTTTGTATTTTTTGGTATTTAGTGTATTTTTTAAAGATTTTTTTCACAAATATTATATTTTTTAAGTATATTTATGTTAGGTGTGTTTTAAAAAAAATTTAAAAAAATTACTTAAAATATTAAAAAAATTCATTGAAAATATTAAAATACGAAAAATTAAAAAAAATAATAAAATTTTCTGAAAATCAAAACCAAACAAGCTGGATTATCGTGATTATGAAAATCATTAGTTGTACCAAAGTGAACACATGGACAAGATGGATTTATATTTTTGGATTTAATAATCTGAACAAAAATTGCTAAATAATTTTTTTTTTATTTTTTTTGCCCTTTTCTCCTTTTTTTTTTTTTTTTTTTTTTTTGGGATGGGGATTGGCATGTTCAATGTAGTGAACCCTACCCCGTCTATCGAGCCGCCAGAGGACCCTCAGCTCCATTAATCATATGTGTTGTTTCAACCTATCTATCCATAACCCAAGGGGTTGTGGCATTGCAGAGGTTGTAATCCAACATTCCCCACCCCTCCCCCCAATCTGGGCGGCCCACTGCTGTTAGGAGAGTTGGATCTCAAGTTGTCTAACAAGACTTGGTGGGTTCAATACTCCTCATTGTCAGGCGAAGTCCCGACTTAAGCGAGCTTGTCTTGGGCAAGTTCCTGTTAGATAGTCTCGCTTGTACCCAAGGCATGAGTCCCGACTTAAGCGAGCTTGTCTTGGGAGGTCGGGCAAGTTCCTGTGTTATAGTCTCGCTTGTACCGGCCAACAGACACTTTGGTGATCTGCAAGGCGTTATAGTCTCTCGCTTGTACTGCCATGAAGTCCCGACTTAAGCGAGCTTGTCTTGGAGGTCGGGCAAGTTCCTGTGTTATAGTCTCGTTGTACCGGCCTAACAGACACTTTGGTGATCTCTGCAAGGGCGCCTTTGACCTGGAAGAGTGAGGATTTCCTGTAAAAAAAAAAAAAAAATATCAAACCTATCTATCCATCTATTTATCTATCTATATATGCGCACTCTAAAATTAGCGGCTAAAATTCAATTAACCTTGAGGTACTAAGTCTTTTCGGCGTCAATTACTCAAGCGACAATAAATATAATTGGTAGGACGAACTTTTTAGGTCTGGACAAACTGTATACAGTGTCAAAGTGTAAATTCAAATTACCAATTTTGTGCAAGTCCGCGACTTACCGTTGCATAGTTAAGCGACACTGTTATATATAAGGGTGACCTCTAGGGTTTCGGCTCCTTAAAGTCTAATTCCAGAAGTCCAAAGGCGACTCTACAGTCCAAAGGGTGTTTAGTTGAAATTTTTTGTTTTATGTGATACATATATGTAATTCAACTCAAAATTTTATGTTGAACACTCTAACCTAGGGGTGTTCACGATTCGATTGCAATCGGAGAACCTCCAATCCGTCATCTGTTCAACGGATTGGCAGATTGGAATAAATCAATCCACATCTATCCGTTGGATTAGCGGATGCGGATTGACGGATTGGCAGATGGATGCGAATTAGTTTGGCAATTTAAACTTTTACAAATTTTGAACATAATACAACAATTTTTCAAACATTTTTTTTTTTTTTTGATAACAATCCAACTCAACATTATCAAAAGATTATCAAGTAAATATTAATAATAAATACATATAAGAAAATCATGTATTATTAAAACTATTTCATTACTACTTTTTTATTCAAAAACTATTTAATATGATTTTTTTTAAAAAAAATAATAAAATTAAGCCTTATATTTTTCGCATAAAAATATCAAATATCAACATTTACCATTTGATAAAATGATTTTCAAATTGAAAACACAATAAAATATTTAAACTCTTTTCAATTGAAAACACAAACAGAATATCTAAACAAATTGAAAACACAAAGTCTTACAAATTATTAGGGGTATTCACGGTTTGGCGGTTCGGTTGCGACTAAAGGAATCTCAAATCCACTGTCCGTCCAAAATTAAGCGGATTAAAAAAAATCAATCCACAACCGTCTACTCATTATCAGACATCTGTCCAAAATGCAACGAATCGATTTGGTTCGATCGATTTGAACAGATCAAAATATCCGCTAAATACCCTTACTCTACCCCCACCTTCCTGAATATCCACCCAGCCTATTTCCTTGAACATCCAACCCAACCAATAACCCTTTATTCAATATATATGGTTTGTAAAGTGAACACACAACATATTTTGGAGGTTTGCTTCCTGGGCAAAGTACCTCTTTGATGAAATTGTGTGAATTTGCAATTCTCAACAAGTGTATCACTTAAATGTCAATGTTGATAAACAATTTGATAACTCATCTCAATTTGAATTAAATGAGCCTTCTTCAACAAAAAAAAGGGTTATCATGCTAGTAATAAAAACAAAATACATGTGTAAATTTTTGTATCTAAATTTTATTTTTTGAAACATTGATATCAATATATTAATATTTTATTTTATTTATTTGTGTGTGATTTGAAAAGTCTAAAAAAAATAAAATTTTGAATGTCTGAAAAAAATTATTAGTACACCCTAAAAAAAAATTTACCGAGTCACCTCTACATAAAGGTCACCCCTCTACGTTAGTCCCATGGCTAAAATTCAATTTAATCAATTACGATGATATCTTTGATAGATCATTGTAGATTTCATGAAAAGCAAAAACAAACGATCGAAGTCAATATTTGTAAGGAATTGTTAGTTTGTCAGGAATTGTTAGTTTGTCCAGACACATTCATCCAAAATTGGTAATGGATGAAAGGATTTCTAGATTATACGAACTTGTTTGGTTTGATCGCTAATACACACATAATTGGAACTCGCTAAATCACACATAATTGGAACCCCCAAATGAACAGCGAAATTAATTTTTGAATTAATCGATTTAATAGACTGAATATTGAGTTATAAAAAAAAATAAACCACATAATTCAATAGCCTTGGGTGATTTAAGGAATCTTCTACCCTTGTTGAAACTTCAACCTCCTCTTCAACAAATCAGTGTGAAAATGCTGTTGTGTGAATGTAGTCCTATTCTGAGATAAATCTTTGAGTTCTTGCTTATGGTATTTAGATTCTTAATTGATTTGTTTTTGTATATCATATTTTTCTAATTCGGATTGGGTGTATTAATTCCTAACTATCCAAAACAAGTTCATACATCTTTGGTGAAGGTTGCGGGACAACAAATAAAAGAATACTCGGTATCTTAATGTGATGAGATTAGATCCAGTTCTCTATATTAAATCCAGATTATATCAACCCAAAGCTCCCCAAAAAAAAAAAATCCCATGTTCAAAGTTTATAAGAATAATCATAGGTAATATCCTTGATGTAAGTTATTTCTAGAGTGGTTGAAATGCTCCCCAACTACCTTTTGTGTTGTAAAAAATTAATATTAAATTTCATATTTTATCAGTAAATTTTCTTTTGGTTTATAATTTCTCCTCGTGCTTTTACTTTCTTGTCCATTTTTTGTCATTAATTCCAAAATTGACCACCCAACCAATCATAATTTATCATATTTTCTACATTCACATGGCTTCATTATTAAGATCAAAATTTTCAGACATGACACTAGAATATTCTGGTTTAACAACAGTTGTCATTTAGGATTTTTCAACTTTTTAATCAATTGAATTTTCTTGAGTCATTTTCTAATGATGGTAACTGCACTATTATTGAATTACAATGATTTGTGGTCCAAGTTATTGACCATCATTGTTTCAAAGTTTGTGGAAAAACTTTTTTTAGGGGGTACCAACTTTGGTTGACAAGAATATCTTCTTGGCACTTTGAATTGCTCAATATTTGGCTAAATATTCAAAAAAAAAAAAATACAAAAAATACAAAAAATTAAAAAGAAATCAAACTAAAACTCTATGCAAAACCCTGATTTTAAAAAGATAATTTGAACTTGAATGTAAATTTTTTGTAGATTCAAGAAATTTTCTTTGTAGGTGAAAAAAAATAATTTGCTTAAGTTCAATAAATTGATCTTTTGGGGCCAAATACACCTAGCAAAGCTAAACATTCTTGAAATAAATAAATAAATAAATAAAAGAAGCAAAAACACAAATAGAAGTGTGCATACCAAATAATGTCCTCACTTGGCTTTAATTGCATGTGAAAAACATTGAATTTCATTTTCATAGGCAACCCTAACAGGAGCTTTGGAAAGAAAAAAGAAAAAATTATGTAAAATGTGAATAAAATATATCTACATTTTATATAGTTTCACATACTTTTTTCATTTTACATTCTAAATCATTTCTCAAATCCCTCAACCAAACACAGTATAATGGCATATTCTCTTCTCATTTCAACCAACTTCGTATAAACACACGAACATGATGGATGGACTTAGTACCAAAAAAATAAATCACAATGATCTCTCATTTTTGCATTTTGCTCAATTAGGGTGAAGCCCTCCCCCCGTCTATCACGAGACGACTATGCGGGGGACCAGGGATCTATTGAAAAACAAAAACGAACTAGTCAAATGAAGGAAACAAATTGAGACCAGTCAATTTTTCTACATTACCTAGTCCGTCTATCTTAAATTTGTCAAGAAAACAAATATATATATATATATATATTGTGGATCGCATTTGACGCATATCTAAGCGAAATCCACTCTAGAAAGTGACGTATAAATAAAAAACGAGGAGAAGTTTTGACCAAATCAAAATCACCTAAGAAAAAGTGAAACAAAAATGATACAGCAAAGTACATAACATTTTTTTCTTTTTCAGTAACAATACAGCAAAGAATAACAGAAAAATCATAACCCATCCTAGTACAAGATGTTAGCTTATGATCTAATCTATCTCTATGCCACAATAAAGAATTTAGGCAGTCTTTACAGGTGAAACCAAGATTGATATCTTCCTTTCCCACATTCTTATTTATCTATCGAAACTGTGCATAAAGCAAAAACTCTACATGAAGGTCCTCAAATGATATGCATGTTGATTGTGGTACAAAAATATATTACCTCACCAGAAGTTGTCTGGAATACCAAATGGCAGAAAAACCAGTCTGGAAACTCTGGAACTAAAAAATTGGTTCTGCATGACCTACCTAAAAGACGGATATTAAGCTTGTGCTCCGAGTTGTCATTTCATGGAGCAAATCAAACCAAGCCAAGCGGAGGACAAAAGTGTTAAAAACTGCAAATAGAGAAACAAATTCCTATCAAGTAAAAGTCTAACTTCCAAACTTTACTAGTGAGAGCACTTTTGTATAGGAACCTATAGCTTTTTTTTGGGGAAAAAAATTATTAATCACCATTAGCTATCATAATGTAAGGGAAAATCTGGACATGAGTAAAGTACAATCTTACAATATTCCAATCTAAGAATTGGGTTTGCAGATTTTCTTCCAACATCCGCTCAACAAATCTGCTGAGAGGGAAAGTAAGCAATTATAGAGAACTCCCAATAGGAACACGGAAGTGCATGGAAATTTAAGATGCAACCATAATTTTTTTGTTTTGAACATACTATAAATATATGTTTGTAAAACTATGGAAGAACACCAACAATACGCTATTACTGCCCACATATCATTAGTAAATAGAGGAATAAACCAAATTTCCGAATGATGTGTTTGGATCATAGATTTGAGGGATTTGTATGTGGAAAAGAAAAGAGAACAAAAAGTGAATCAAATGGAAAGCTAAATTTGTCACTGTTGCCTTCCCTTTTTTCTTCACAAATCCAATATCCAAATAGTCTTTTAAAAAAAACATGGAACTACTGCACATTAGGCCAGTACATGAATATCTTAGACAAATTACTTACAGTTTTATGTGATGCTGGAAGAAAGGTCTGCATCAATGGATAAAAATAGCTTTGCCTGAGTAACCTGACAAGTAAAACACATCTTTTTATGATTTTGTCTATAAAATCAAGTAAAAAAAGCCTATTGTGGCTGATCAGAGTAAAGTTACAGTAACAACCCAAATACAATAGTAGCTTCTTTTTTCTTTTCTTTTTTTGTTGACAAGTAGTTAAATAATCAATTTGGGCAAATAAATGAAAGGACGCAGATCACTTTCATTGCAGACTATACAACTAAAGCCCATCCTTCGAACAACAGACCCTTATTACTCTGCATATCTGCTTCTACATTAAAGTGCAATAAATCTACAACAAAAAAATTCAAGTTTGACGACAATTATCGCATGTGCCCCTCAAAGGTAGGAGGAACTCCTCCACAAGTTTGAAACTAATTCGTAATATTCTTACCTTCCACCTAATTTCTGAGCACATGAAGATCTCCCTTGAGTAGTAGTCACATTAGTGTATCGAAAATTCTTATGGTCACAAATATACAATAAGTAAAACCAAATCAATTAATCATACCGTGTAGGCGTGTACATACCGATTGTTTTATTTATCATAGCCTACTTGTAACATCAAGTGACGATAGCTACGGCCCCGTATAATTCGTTGCCACAAATACTGGAGTGAGTTCGGAAAGCACATTTGCATCCGCTCCTTGACAAGCCTGCAGCACATCAGCATATGTAAGCATATGGCGCTGTACAGTAATTATTAAGTAGTTTGTACATGTGAAGATATCTTACCATCTCACAAGACATCTTTGAATACCCTGAGAAACGGGGCGAAGGAAGGACGGATCACGTTGGGCATAAAGTAAACCAACCTAGGAAGGGTAGTAAAAGAAAAAGAGCAGTCACAATTTGTTATCTTCTATCCATTTGGAGAAACTTGAACTCGGCAAAATAGCAGCTAAAATTAAAAACAGTTCAATTTCAGTATGGATAACTCGGCAATTTATCAAAAATTAGTAATTCTCCATAAAAAATATACATTTCCCATATTATCCTACAACTTCTAATAGCAAGGTCTGTACAATAAAGTTTGGCCAGCAATTTGAGACATCTGATATTGTAGAAAACTCAATCATCATATTGCCAGAATTCGCCCAATATTCTGGTAATATTGAGTGAGAAAAAAATAATGAAAAACAGCACAAAATTGAAAGCAGTCCCAGATAGCAGAAACATGTCGTAACATAAAAAATGGAAATACCTCTAACAATGCAATAGCAGATGGATCATCTAGGATTTCAAGGCTACAATCAGCTAAATAATTAACCTGCACCAAGGTAAGTAGAAAAATGCTCACAACTTTATATGGAAAAACAATTCAACAGAAAGAACGATACTAAGCATTGTATAGCAGCATATACACTATACAAGGTGGTGCATCCTCCAACCACAAGATTTTTACTCCATTATGGCCTCGTTTGGCAACTCTCAGTTTTAGCCAAAAAGCCAAAAAGTCACTACAAGTTGTCATATCACTCTCTCTACTTTTCTACACATCTTTTTATAAAAAGCCAAAAAGTTACTAAAATAGGTGAAGAAAAGACAATCTAATGTCGAAGAGTGGATCACCTACAGACTGGATAACAAATAAATTAATAAAGGCATACCAACAACTATCCATATAGGGTTGCTATTGCTAATGACATGAATTTTTATTTAGAAGACTGAATCACAGATGAAGATTGGGCACATTAAGTATCATTTTTGTTTTCAATTTTCTGCTCTTGCAAAGAGAAAAAGCGGAAAACTGGGTTGTAAAACGAAAATTGTTTTTGAAAATTGCTTACTGGAAAATTTCGGACAACACCACAGTTTTTTAGGGAACGCTTTCAAGTTTTTTTTTCCCCCTGAATTTTCTAAACCTGTTCTCACACAAATAAAATAATTGGCATTTTCGAACTTTTCACTGTTTTCATTTCCAAAAACATAAAAAACAGAAATAGCAAAAATGAGTTTTCCTTTTTTTTTTTTACGGGGAACATTAGAATGATAGTTCAGCATATATTTTCTCTTTTCATAACAAAGCATGGGCATAAAAAAGAGTAGGGATGTCAAATTTATGCATATACAAATTAAGTAGTAATAACCATTAAAAATTTTAAACAGAAGAAGTCAATGGAAACACACCGTAGTCATAGCATATAAAATGGATCAGATAATAGACAGACAAACAAGGTTTAGTAAATTTCATTCAATATTATTATTGCTAGCATCGTGCTGGAATAGCATGTCTCCGGAGCAAGCAAAGCAAAAACATGTTAAGAAGGAAAAATACCCCAAACTCTGCATTAACCAGAGACTGAATAAAATCCATTAGTTGAAGTTTAGCCCATTCTAAGCACAGCGCAGGGTTGTCTGTACGAGGAGGATGTCTCCAAGGAGCACCAAAGCGTAACCGATCTTTCGGAATTTTTCCATTCTGTGCATCATTAGCAAACCTTTGCAAGAGTGACAATGCTTTATCCATCGCGGGATTGACCACAGTTACCTATAATTTAGAGACTAAAAAATAAGAGAGGATGCATGAAGTACATAAACAAGTGGTGCAAAATCAAACAATGCAGATGCAATTATTGAAGTATGGAGACAATTTGATAAAATTAATATCCATTATTTTCTTGTTAGACTTAGAAATGAATATAATTAGTTATAAAATATTTGGCAAGACAATAGGCTCCATGTGATATTTATGTGGGCTACAACTTGATACAAACAGAGATTCAAGCATTCCAATCCAAATTTCAGTTGAGTTGGTTGGTTAAATAGACGCCAGAGTTTGGCACTAGGATGGGAAAATGGAAGCTAGCATAGGGTCACTGAGTCAAATGGCTCAATCTCGTAAGTAATTTATAATTGACAGAGACCCTAAGTGTTTATATACATGAATTCTTCTATTTTAACTATCTTCTTTTTTTTCTTTTTCGTTTTCCCAGTGGAGGGGATCAAAAGGAAACTAAACCTCTAAGGACCAACAAGAAGATTTCCCAGCAAGATCATCCATAGCAATCCCTACAGCCAAGAGGAAATGCTTCCGATCACTGCATATATACCTTTGAAGTGTACGCTAGATTTGCCAACCAATCAATCACATTATTTGCCTCCACAATTAAATGTTTTCATAGCAAACAATATTTTATTATCTTCATAGAACAAAATATTTTACTCGATACTACTGAGTCTTGATGTATTAAATAAGAAAATAATGTCTACACACTTATGCCTCCTGATGGGAACTAACTAGATCTATTACTTGGTTTAACACTTACATCTAATAGACACGTTGATTAGGTTCAAATTAAGAGCATTCAACAAACCCAGAGCCCTGACAAGTTATCGAGACATACTTTCCAGTATAAAACAGCCATTAAAAACAACCTCGCCATTAGTCTTTTTACACAATTATTTTTCCATTGTCTTTAAAAATGAGAATATTGACCAAGGCAAAACCATAAAACAACTACGACAAAATTAGTCAAGAGGCAAGCTGGAGATGACTAATGGTAAACCCTATCTCATGTCATCTATTATTGATGAAGAAGAAACTTAGGTGGTGACAGATTGTTAGGAAACAAAAGCCGGTGCAAGTAAGAAATCAGATGATAGTCAATAAATATCAAAGAAAGCTTGCACACTGTCTGTGTCAAACTTCATATCCTCGTACAAAATCAGAATATACTAGAATGAAATTTCATAAAGGAATTAGATTCAAACTTGCTATGGAAACTTACTTGTAGAAATGCTAAATATGCATCTACAATGTCTTCAAATGTACTAGCCTTGTCGTCCAAGACCCTACAATAAAACTCAAAAGGGGAAACAAAAAAGAAGGTTAAATTGTATAATGTGCACAAAGTTTTATCAATATTTAACAGCTTAACTGGTAACTATGTGGCTGCAAAAACTTTCATTCTATTATAAGCCATTATTTAGTAAATACATGATAAGTAGGGTTCTCATATTCTTAGAATGGAATCCTGTAAGAATCCCACACATGTTGTCAGGCAATTGAAAATTTGCCAAGGTGCAATGTTTAAGAGTTTAACCATTAACACTTTCAAAAAATTCCCACAAAATGGATTGGCGAAAGAAGGAACAAACGAATGAACATATGTTTAGAACTGAGTTTCTATGCTTGCATTTAACACCTACTGAGCAGATTAGTGGTTATTAAAGTCAAGACACATCTCCTGCATAATAAAAATAGGAGGCCTTTTTTACATTTTTCATTGAACTATAGTCACGCAATGAGTTGTCAGTTTCAAAGATTACTTATCAATCAGAGACTATTACCTAAAAGGAAGAGCAACTCTGAGACTTAATTGGCTACATCCCTCACTGGACCACCCCAACCAATACAGAACAATGAAGCACAAGCATCACTAGAAAATTAAGGAAAAACACGATAATATGCTCATAGCACACCTTGTAAGAGCAATGAGCAATATGAACAGCTGATTAAATTTCATATAATATTGTTCAAACACTATGCAGAGGAAGAGGGGGAGTTTATCCATCCAATTATCCTATTGCATTCTTGTGAGAATATATTAGGAATTTTATGTATATATGGTAGTATATATATTTTGTATATATTAGGGATTGAAATAAGTTGTATTTCCTTTTTCGTTCTAAGGTGAGATTATTATATAAACCAATGTATTCTTGTATTACAAAGACAATTGAATATACAGAAAGCTTACATGGTATCAAAGCCGTCTTTGAAACCCTAAAACAACAGTCACGACATCCTCTAGTTCGGAATTACGATCTAGGTGTTTAGTGGTTCAATTGAGGTTGTTCTCTGGGTCGTCGGAGTTGACCCATCCCGTAATCCATCTCTGGTTCGTCAAGGTTCGATTAATCTATCCATCGTGATTCGTCTATTCGTCAGTGTTGCCCTTGCTCCACTCATCTGTTCGTGGCAACCGGTCTAGGTTCAGGTCGAAACCCATCATCACAACCCATCTGAGTCAAAGAGGACTTTGGCCATCTGTCTCTGCCTGTCTCACGCTTTGCATGAAGGTCTGGTCTGCCCTCTCTCCTTGCGAAGGATAGTTCCCTGGTTCTCATTTGATTCTGGGTCAATTCGTCTCTCTCTGTGGTTCGTTGCAAGTTTACTGGTTACTTCGAAGTGGGTTCAATTCTTCTCTTTCTCTGCTTGTGATTGGCAGTAGGTATCTCTCCATCTCTGGTTGCGACTTCTGGCTATTGGTTCTTAACTTCTAAAAACTCTCAGAGTTATTGAGTTTTTAGAAAGTCTGATTTTTTTGATTTATTACATTTTGTGACCACTCATATCTCTGTTATTACATTTTGATCCATATAGTGCTAGTTTTGGGTTATTACAGTTTGACCCATCAGTTTTCTATTTATTATACTTCACCCAATTGGTTCCCTATTTTTGGTTCATTATGATGTTGGATACCCATCAGCTCCAGTCTCTTGCAAAGCCCAAGATGGGGCTACTGGCATCAGATGAGTGTGCTTTTTGCCATCAGCAAGGCCATTGGAAATATCACTGTCCCAAGAAGGGACGTCTATCTGGCTCGTCTTTTCAACAATCTCAGACTCAATTCCATGCTCCTTTTCAGACTCCAGCCACTTATACTACATTTGCTCCGGTTCCTGATCCTGATTTGGCTTCCTTGAGTGCTCCGATTGCTCAGCTTCAGCATATATTATCTACCTTCCAACCCTTCCCATCTGCCTCAGTTGTTTCCTCTCTTCATTCAAGTTTGCTTGGGTCACCTTCAAATATCTCTTCGTCTGTCTAGATTTTTTACTCTGGTGCCTCTCATCATATGACTCCTCATCTCTCCTTCCTTCAAAATTGTACTCCTCCTCTCTTTCCTACTACTGTTAATGCTGCTAATGGGTCTGGTATGTCTGTTATATCTGTTGAGTCTGTCTTACTGTCTGCTATGTCTCCTGTCTCTATTTCATCTGTCCTTTATATTCGTCAATTATTTGTCAGTTTATTATCTATCAGTCAGCTTGATGCCTCTGGTTTTGATGTTATCTTTTCTTCTTCTATCTATTCTGTGCAGGATCAGATGTCCAAACAGTAGATTGGGACTAACCGTAGAGTTGGAGAGCTCTATATGGTGGAGAGCTTGCATCTGTCTATGACAACCTCTCCAACTGCTTTTTCCTCTTTTTAGTTAGATTATCTGTCCAATCCTTCTACTTGTAGCATTCTAGATTAGGGCACTTGTCTGCTAACTGCTTACAGTCTTTAGCTCAATCAGGTATATTGGGTAAAGTTTCTCCTAGTGAATTTACTAAATGTCGAAGGTGTAAACTTGCCAAAATGACAACCTTACTGTTTCGTAAACGTACTTCTATATCTAATGTATCATTTTCTTTAGTTCATACTGATGTTTAGGATCTTTCTCCTATTCTCACCAAAGGGGGTTCTGCATACCATATGTCATTTGTTGATGACTGCACTCGTTACACTTGGGTTTATCTTATGACTCATAAGCCCGATTTCTATCAGATATATCGTACCTTTCAGTCTATGATTACTACTCAGTTTAGGTTTATAATTAAAGCGTTACGATCTGACTTGGGTGGGGAATATTTTAAAAATGAGTTTTGTGAATATTTGGCCAATTTAGGTACCAATTACCAAACTTCCTGTACAGTACACCTATCCAAAATGGTCGAGCTGAGCGTAAACACTGTCATCTCCTTGAGACAGCTAGGTCTCTTCTTCTCTCTACCTCAGTTCCAACTCTATTTTAGGGAGAGGCAGTTCTTACTACGTTTTTCTTCTCAACCGTATGCCTACTCCCCTTCTTTCTGATTGGTCTCCTTATGAGGCTTTGTTTTTCCAAATTCCTAACTACTCCCTCCTTCATGTGTTTGGTTCTACTTGTTTTGTTCTTCCCCGCAAAGATAGGACCAAACTTAGTGTCCGGTCTGTCCTCTGTGTCTTTTTGGGTTATAGTCCTACTCAGAAAGGCTATCGGTGTTACGATCCTGTTTCTCATCGTTTTTATGTCTCCCGTCATGTTTCTTTTATCGAACGTCTACCTTACTTTCAGCTTCCTCCTATTACTGCTCCAGTTTCCAAAGAGGATTTGGTTCACATTGATCCATTTCATTCTGAGGTTCCTCCTGATGAGTACATCTCTACCGTTCCCCATGACCTTGTTCCCTCTTCTCCACCTTCCACCCCTCTTGTTGAGTACCTCTCCACTAACCCCCCTGAGGCTATTTCTACTTCTCCTCCTGCTTCACCTCTTGGTTTCTTATCCTCCTTTGGCTTCTTCTCCGCCTCCATTGTTAGTCTATTCTCGTCGCCAGGCTCCCCTTCCACCAGTTGCCTCTACCTCGGCTGCTCTTTCTTCTGCTTCTGAATACTCTGATCCTACTGAACACCGCTATCCTACTCGAGTACGTCGTCCTCCAAACAGGTTAAGTTGGTCTAATACATGCTTTTCTGCTTCCTATCGTACTTTTTTGTCTGCTATTCATTCATTTCCAGAACCTCAGTCTTACAAGGAGGCCTATCAAGATCCCAATGGGTTCGAGCTATGGAGGATGAGTTGTCTGCTTTACAAAAAACTAGTACTTAGGAGTTGGTTCCTTTATTTACTAGTAAGAATCTGATTGGTTGCAAATGGATCTACAAAGTCATGACTCATTCCGATGGTTCTCTTGAGCGCTACAAGGCTCGTCTAGTTGCCAAGGGTTTTTCACAGGAGTATGGTATTAATTATGAGGAGACCTTTGCCCATGTTGCCAAGATAACTATTGTCCGTACTTTGATATCTGTTGCAGTTGTTCGCCATTGGCCTCTTTATTAAATGGATGTTAAGAAAGCTTTTCTTAATGGTCATCTCGCTGAGAAGGTTTACATGCGTCCTTCCCCTGGCCTTCACCATTCCTCTGGACAGGTTTGTCGTCTTCGGCGTGCTTTGTATGCTTTGAAGCAATCTCCTCGTGCTTGGTATGATCGCTTTCAGACTGCTGTTACTGAGCTTGAGTTTCATCCTTCTGCTTCCGTCTTTGCTTTGTTTCTGGGACATACCTCGGCTGGTTTTGTTGCTCTCTTACTCTATGTGGATAATATAATCATCACTAGCTCTGACTCTTCTACAATCTCTGAGATCAAGTAGCATCTCTTCCGCAGCTTTGAAATGAAATATCTGAGTCCATTGCGGTATTTTCTTAGTATTAAGGTTGTTTCTTCTCCAAAGGGCTATTTTCTATCTCAGGCTAAATATGCTAATGAAGTCATTCACAGTGTCGATCTTAGAGATACTAAGATTTCCAATACACCTATTGAGCTTAATGTGAAGCTCAACTCTATTGATGGTGTCCCTCTAAATGATCCCACTTTATATCGCAAGCTTGTGGGTTGTTTAGTTTATCTGACGGTTACTCGTTCCAATCTTGCCTATGTTATTCATGTGATTAGCCAATTTGTTTCTACTCCTCACTCCACACATTGGACTACATTGGTTCGGATCTTGGCTATCTTTGAAGTACTGTATTTTAGGATTTACTATTGTCCTCTACTTCCTCTCTGGATTTGGTAGCCTATGCAAATTCTGATTAGGCTGATGATGTTACTAATCACAAGTCTACGTATAATTTCTGTATGTTTCTTGGCGATTCCTTGAACTCTTGAAAAAGCAAAAAACAAACTATTGTTGCTCGCTCTCCTGCTGAAGCTGAGTACCGTGCTATGGCTCATGCTACTGCTGAGATTGTTTGACTTCGTTGTCTTCTTTGTGATTTGGGTGTCCTTCAGTCTTCTCCAACCTCTCTCTTGCGACAACCGCAGTGCTATTTAAATTGCCCATAACACTGTCTTCCATGAGCAGACGAAGCATATTGAGATTGATTGTCGCTTTGCTCATCAACATCTGCAATCTGGCTCTATTTCCCTTCCTTTCGTCTCTTCGGCTCTGCAATTTACTGACTTCTTCACCAAAACTCACACCACTGCTCGGTTTCAGTTTCTTCTTAACAAACTCTCAGTATTTTCTGCTAAAACACCTTGAGTTTGAGCGGAAGTGTGAGAATATATTAGGAATTTTATGTATGTATGGTAGTATATATCTTTTATATATATTAGGGATTGAAATAAATCGTATTTCCTTTTGCATTCTAGGGTTAGATTGTTATATAAATCAATGTATTCTTGTATTACGAAGACAATTGAACATACAGAAAACTTACAATTCTCTCATAATAAAGCAAGACAAGATGACTATGTTGCACTTAGTGAAACATTTTTTTTCAATGAAGTAAACATATCAACCATTAATATCAACTGTGTCTGGTTTCAGTTCCAAATTTCTAGGTTAACTTAAATAATACTCAAACAAAAACTTACATAAAGAAAAGATCATTTAAATAGCAAATCAAGCACGGTATAAATTTTATAAGCCAAATTACAAGTTCCAATCATTCAGTAAATCTCAATAAAGCTTTTCTCAGACCACTTAGAATTACAAGCCAACCACGATCAAAAGATTCCCATTAAAAGAAATTCCAACTGAGTATTTACTAACAGTTGTTGTGACAAAAGAATGCAAAAAATCTATAATTATGAAAACTAAAACTCAATATGAAGCTTTGGAAGTTATTAATAGAGATATACAAAAAAGTCTCAAACCTTGAGATGTATGAAGTGGCATGCATGCAATCCAATTGAAAAAGATAAAGAATCACACATCAAACAAAAAGAATGTGTTTCATTGGAAGAGGACTCATTTCACATGACAGGTAAAGAAAAAAAAATAAAGATCATTTGTTAAACTATATAAAATATCGAAATTGAGTCAAACTAAGCATCTAAATACTTACTTCTGGTAAAAATTGCTTTGTTTGAGTGCATAAAGCTCAAAAAGATGTCGTGGGCTTGGCCCTAGCACCTCAACAACCACATTCCACTACAGATTCAACAAACATACTGAATTATTTGCAGAGATCAATATCAATCTTATGAATGCAAAGAATTCATTAAAAATAAAGCTAACAGGAAAGAAATGCATGATTTAGTCTTCATATGAGCTCACCTCAGATTGACTGTAGTAATCAGCAACCATATGCATTTTAGCTTCTTGTGGAGTCCATCCAAAGGTCTGCAAGTGGTGAAAAACAAGATACACCTGGATTATCTAAATATTCTACTTATCCGATCAAGGAACAACACCCATCAAGTCCCACACACCCACACCAACCCCATCAAATAACAAAATCCGACAAGTGCATTATGTGTACTCATGGGCAGGCACAAAAACCAGAAAGTAGTACATCTGGTCAAAGGAGAAAAGCCAATCAGGCACATGAATTCACCCAATACAAGAACCTGCTACAAAATAAGGGGATTTGTTTGAGTCCTCTAATAAAGCTTCCCCAATTTGACCCACAATGATGTGGCATGTAAGGTGTCAACTTTTGATTTGTCATGCACTCAAACTATGTAGGGCCCAACACACTTGCCACATCATTGTGGGTGAATTTGGAGATCTCAATTGTGGGTCTCTAGCATTCCTCACAAAATAAGAACATCAAGGGTAGAAAAGGCAGGCAAACAAGACATTTCATTCACCATCAAGGAGTATACAATGACTGACCAATCATCACTGGATGCATAATTCAAAGTCGGTTGGCATTCCTGAATGTTTAACTGTAACTTTATAGAACAAGGAAGGGCAAACTGCTCTATCCTTCCAAGATTTATAATCAGAAAAGAAATAAGCCACCACATGCATTCACACACACGTAAAAAATCAAACGTTCAGTATGAGTTACCTCTCGAGATATGAATATGTCTGGAAACCCAAAATCCATAAAAGCTCGGTATGAATAGTAGCTGCCAGATATCAATAAGTTTCATTTCAAAAGCTAATTAAGAAAAAAATTTGAATACTAGTTAAGAAAATTTTAAAAGATACTACACTCGAGCCAAGAGGGTATGCTTGAAAATAAAATAGATTAAAAGGTCGAATATTTATGCATGATCACAATGGTGGTTCACAAATACTAAATGAGCATTCAAGATGCTTCTAACATGCCGTGAATAAATGCTTGAGAAAATAAGTAAACAATAACTACAAAATCTTTCAAAGGTTATTCAATGTGCTTCATAAATTTGGCATCCAATCAGTTTAAGGGATGTCAAAAATTAGAGTTCGTCACATAAGTCTCTATATCATTGTGAATGTGAGCTTAGGTGAGGACCTTCAAGAACACAATCATAGAAAGTACACACAATCATTGCTAGGGGGTAGACACAGCACGTCTATGGATCTGAAGGCTTGAAGCTTGATTGTGATTGTGATATCGTCGCGTGCTAGTGGAGAAGCAAGTTGGAAGAGTTCAAGGAGATTGGACAGATTGGAAGATTGGAAGATTGGACTATGGAACTGCTATGGGTTTGAGTAAGAAAAATTTTGCTATGGTTCTTAAACTTATACTTGATTTACTTAAACTAGTAAAGAGCATTCTAGGTTGGAAGGGTTTCTCCACTATAAATCACTTCTCCTGTGTACTTGATTTCTTGTTTGATCTATCTATATAACTGATTACTAAATTGGTTTTAAAATTAATATCTTCAATCATAAAATGGTACAATCAGTGATCCTTCAAATAAAACGAATTTTATTTCTAAAATCACTCACCACATATCCAATCCAACTCAGTGGGACCATAAAATGTGTGTGTCAACACTTCTAACATGTGAAGTAGATGATATGAAGATCATGAGTATAAATAGATTTCTAGGCTGCTAGCAATATAAATTTAGAGGAATAGTGAATCCTTGTACCATCATATTACCATAAAAGACTATATGCATAGCAATACAAGTATCCACACAAGTAAACAACTTAGTAGAAGTGAAATTTAGCATCACATAAAGTATTAGAATAACTAGGTCTAATTACATAGTGCCAATATTAAGAAGCAACATGCTGAAAAGGAAAGAGTTACCAAAAACACGTGCAAATTATAAGTACTGCACAAAACTGTTGCTGGTTTGAGTGAAACAAATTTTAGACATTTATGCACAACAAAAATTACAATGAAAAACCAAATGATTCAGCTTTAGAATGTATTCATCATATCACATTCAATGGAGTCAACCATAGAATGACTAGTAAAATTACTTTGTTCAAAGGAAAAGGCATTGCGTCGATAACAATTGTAAAGACAGAAAAAACATGAAGCATTAATTAAGTACATACGGAAATTACCCATCTGATGTCACAAGAATGACAGGCAAACACCTCTCATTGGCACCCAAAGCTATTATTCTCCATATTAAACTGTCATGATACAATGAGCCAGAGACCGTTGAATCATCTGTTAAAACTGCGTGCTTTAGAACTTCAATATTGTTTATCACCAGCTTCGGCTGTTCAATGTTATATACAAAACATCCATCAACCACAAAACTGGAAAGAACTCCAAATACTAACCAAGATCACATGAATGCACCATACATATGCTACTATTGTTTTCCATATATATAAAGCCCTCAGTACCTAATTGTGGGTTAAGTTGCAATGCTACAATGAATATCAGATATCACTCTTATTTGAACAATTTGTGGTAATTTACCTGAAAGTAATCAGTTTCAGCAGCTGAAGACAACAATTCCAACAACAAACACGGCCAATCAGTCGCGGAATTGGCCAGACTCCTCGAAAACCCACCAACACGATTCAAATCCTTAATAGCATTGGCTCTCCACCCTTGCTGAATCCTAATAACCTCCTTGGCCAATTTCAACGCTACAATCGCTTCCCTAAAATACGAAGCTTCTTCAACACTGACACTCTTCCCCTTGTCGCCCAACCCAAGAACCCCATCAATCTCTTTGACATTTGATCGAGCAGATAGCGCGAATACAGCCCGACTCCAAAGCACCGAACTCGAAGCCTTCTCAGACACAGCAGTCTTGGAGGTCGACCTGGACAAGGCATTCGATTGAAGTACGCGACGAAGCGCGGTGTTGAGGCCGTGCCATTTGTTGAGGGTAGTGAAGATTTGGTGAGAGCCAATGGTGCCGAGTTGAACAGCCTTTTGGGCCATGGATTCGAGACAGTGCTCGAGTTGGGTGCGAAGGGTAGGGAGAGCTGGAGGAGGACAATTGGACCAGGAAGTCCAGGGGAATGAATTGCCATGGTGAGGATGGTGATCTTCGATGGATTGAGCAAAGTCTACATAGCCTGTAATATGAGGGCCTGTGTTCCACTTGTCAAGCAGACCTGGACAAAGAAAACAAACACACAGTAACATATATATACATATAGAGAGAGGGGGGGGAAGAGAGAGAGAGAGAGGGGCTACGGTCGAGGATGAGGGTGGTTTTGCCGACGCCGCGGGGGCCGTGGAGGATGAGGGGCTGAGGGACGCGGTGGTGCTGGGCGTGGTTGTTGAGGATAGTCTCGAGGAGTGGACGAGGGATTATCCTCCATGCCTTGTTCACCATTTGGTGATGGTGATGTACTTGTACTCCTCCTTGGTCTGGTTCTAAACCAGGAAATTGCAGTCCTGTAGTGTGGGAGGCTGAGGCTGAGGCTGAGGCTGAGCAGAGGTCGAAGTTGGGGAGTGGACTGAACTAGGGCGAACCAACCCCCCACCCGTTTGTGTGCAAGTGCTTCTCTTCTGTCTCTGTTTCGCTAATTCTCTCATCGTGGATGGGCCGGAACCCAGTCATTTCCACCTTCCAGTTCAGGGTTTTAATGCGACCACGTTAAGCGGGTTTTGTTCGATTTTACAGCATAAGGACCGGCCCGCCAAAACAATATCCAACTTCCTCCCCAAACTTAAGCCCAGCTGCCTTTTTCTGCCCAATTTGCTTTTCAAAATGTTGGGTTTATTACTGTGCAGTCTTGTTTTGGGGGCTTAAGGCCAAGTTTGGGAAGTTTAGAATAAGTGTACTTTTTG
Source organism: Camellia lanceoleosa (assembly GCA_025200525.1). Classification (NCBI taxonomy): domain Eukaryota; kingdom Viridiplantae; phylum Streptophyta; class Magnoliopsida; order Ericales; family Theaceae; genus Camellia; species Camellia lanceoleosa. Next base: position 146,073,491 of record CM045764.1, on the reverse strand, counting down.
ACTTTTTTTGTATTATGTGTAGAAAAAGTAGAGAGGAGATATTGATTGATGTGACCCAAAAAAGATAAAAAGATGAAATAAGTGCACTTATATTGGGATGCCAAACTTGAGTTTGTGTTCGATTGAGAAATTCAGAAAGAAATTTGAAAAGGAAAAAAATGTATAAAATTAAGTGAATGTAAATATATTTTATTCACATTTCATCTATCTTTTTCTTTTTTCTTTTCAAATTTTCCAACCAAATACAGCGTAAGTCCAATAAACTTTTTAAATACGCTGTGAAGTTCTTAATTGTCTATAATATCCACGGTAAATTTATTACTCATTAATTTTCTCATCTTCATCTGCTCTCTCTTGATCATTTTTTCAAAAGACTCTTCTTCTTCCTCATTTATCTCTTTGTCTATCATTTTTTTAGAAAACTTATCTTCTTCATCATCTCTCTCTATTCTTCCTCATCTCTCTCTCTCTCTCTACACCATTTCTCTAAAGAGTTTCAAAAAACCACCGTCTCTTTGCCATCATCGCCACACCACCACCATTGCCATGGTCATCTAACCTCCACCGACCACCTCCATTGACTACTACCATTCATTCACCAACCATCTCCAATATCACCAATCTACACTCCATCATCTCTAATCCACCACCATTGTTTACCAACCACGTCCACCATCACCAATCTACACTCTATTACCTTCGATCTACACTCCACTGTTGTCGATGTCACTATTCTTTATCTTCATCATTCTCGTTATTTGCTATTTTTCTGGTGACATCAAATGTTCTAGATTCACACCAATCTACTTGTTTTCATGGTGAAGTCAATTTCAAATGACTCAAAGCAACAGTGATTCTCCAAATCTTGCTTCTCTCTATCTCCTTCATTCCTTCTTTATTTCTCTCAAAACAACTCTGTTGCAAAATCAAGATTTAATATATCAGTGATAAATTTTGTCACTAAATATGCCTTTGTTTTTTTATGTTGATTTGTGACGATGATGACTAAATTTGCTTTCTAGGATCTTTTACAAACAGTTAGTGATAAATTTATCACTGAATCTATTTTTGATTCTCTATGTTGATCTGCAAATGTGAAGAATTATGAGAATTTATGGTAAAGACTTCTAATCCATCATCTCCATTCTATTTATCACTATTCTTATCATTTTCTCTTATTGCCACTAAATTTGAGGAGATGGTGGTGGTAGTGACGTATTGGAGATTGAAATTGGCAAAAAAATATTATTAAAGGTCGGAGATAGTTGCCAGAAGTCAGTAATAGTCATTGGTAGTCAAAGATAGCGGCCAAATGGAGTCGTTGAAGGTTGGTGGTGGGCCGACAATCAAAAAGGGCAATCGAAGGTGGTTGCCAATAGTAGGAAGTGGTTGCCAATGCCGGAAGTGATTGTCGATGGTTGTTGGTAGTAGGCCTATAAGTGAAAATGTTAATCTTGAGCTCTACCGTACATGCTTAGCCCAACTGGTCAAAATTAAAGCTGTGTTTGGTGGAGTTTTGGAAACTTAATTTTACACATTGGTTTGAATGCATTATTTGGTTGCAATTTTCAAACATTGATTCCACACCCAGTTTTGAAGCACATGTCTATCCGGTCATCCTCCCGGATATCTCCCTGGACGTCTAGCCGATTGACTAGAATAGCGCATTTTTTTTTCCACCAGTTATTTTTATATTTTAAATAAAAAATATTTTCAAAATTTTTTAAATTTTTTTTTTATGAGCCTTGAATAGAATTTTGAGTTGTGTGTTTAGTTATGAATTGTAAATTTTTTAATCAAATATCATATGTCACATTAAAAATTTTAAACTCAATTCAAAACTCTTTTTAAAACTCATAATCAAACAAATTTTTCGCACTCAAATTATAATTCTAAAACTCATAAACTAAAAATACAACTCTATTATTAAATTATAATTTTAAAACTCTATTAAATGCTACCTAAGATTTTCTTTATTGAGTTCATGGGTTGGCCCGATGGACCACCTTTGATGGGTCAATGGGTGAGTCTTATATTGAGATTTAAAGAGATTTTTATTGTTACTTTTTTAATTGAGTGATGCTAAATAAATTCACAAGTTGGAAAATTATCTTTAAAAAATTAGGATTTGACTATTATAAAAAATTAAATGTTGATTTATGGGTTTATTTGGTAACAATTTTGTTTTCAGATTTCAGTTTATATTTATAAAAATTAAAAAAAACTATCATAAAAACTTAGTTGATAAATGATTGTCTCAGTTTATAAATTTGAGAAAAAAACTTACACTCAAAAAATGAGTTTACGCTGGTTTTTAACAGAAACTAAAAAATTTGACTAATAATTTTTTTTCAATTAATTTTTTTCAATTCTTTTTTTCCAATTATAATGTGTATGATCCTATTGTCATAAATAAATATATATATATATATATATAAATATTTTAGGCTTGAACAAACATATTTTTTAGTTTATGCTTTTAAAATTTTTTAAACATTTTGTCCAAATCAAACGCATTTGTAATTTATGTTTTTCTAAAAATAAACAAAAACCAATTTATAAAATTTTTATAAACATAAATAAAAAACATAAACGTTACCAAACGCTGCCAATTTTTTCAATTCAATCTTTGAACTTACTTTGATATCAATTTCAATCATATGTCCATCTCTGTTCAAATGTCTAAAGAATTTTGTTGACACAGGTGACACTTTTACACTGACTCATTTAATTTTGATATTAATATTAAATTTTAACTCGATTTACATCTTGTAAATATTATTGCACATAGTCCATCAAAAACCATAATTTCCTGCTCCCATTTCTCATCAACCCTTCACTATCCCTCGTCATTTTCCCATTCTACCCGCGACCACCATCCCCCATTCCATCCATGACAACTATACAATTTTTTATACAAATATGCATTATAAAACAAACATAATAATTCTAAGCTTTGGTAATTAATAACCTTACAATACTTTTTAGGGGAATTTGGTCATAGCCCCCTCACTATCTAATTTGTCTTTCAAAAGGACAAGAATTATATAAGTACTTTCAAAACCCCCTGATATTTTAAAACTTGTTTCTTTTATTATATTACCCTCATATCTATTAGATCTCTTATTAAGCCATCTTCACTATGTATTTCAGAGTAAAATTTTACTCTGTATGAAAGTAAAATTTTACACTCTGAAACTAAAGTAAAATTTTACTCTGTATAAAAGTAAAATTTTACTCTGAATGAGAGTAAAATTTTACATTCTGAAACTAAAAGTAAAATTTTACTCTGAAAAATAAGTAAACTGTGAGACTCTGAAGCTAAAAGTAAAATTTTATTCTGTATAAAAGTAAAATTTTACTCTGGTTCTATCAAATGAAAAAAAACAGAGCAATCGAACCAGAGTAAAATTTTACTCTGGTTCTATCAAATGAAATTTGATGTTTACTCTGAAAAATCGATGGAACTTTGAGTTTTGAGCTTTGAATCAGGCTTATAATCCTTGAATCAATCGATGTTTACTCTGAAAAATATTGAATCATGCCTATAATCCTTGAATTAGGCCTATAATTTGAAAATTTCAGAGAAATCTCAATTTTTCATACACCGGTTCTTCAGATTTTTCAAATTTTACAGAGTTTTCAGATTTTTGAAACTTTGAGCTCTCAAAAATCTTGAGATTTTTCATACACACAGATTTTTCAGATTTTACTTCAAATCTTTGAGCTTTTGAGTTCGAATCAAATGATCGCCGAGACCGATCTATGCAATCATTCAAATCTTCGATCTTAAAGACTCAAAACACACACATATATATATAAATTAGAGATCGGAATATATAGATATATATATATTCGAATTCAAATCTCAAAACGCACAAACACATACATATATATAGATATGTATTAGTGCGATTTGCAAGTTCTCCACAGCTCCGGCCATGGAGGAAGCTAGGATTAGAAGAGAGAGACGAGAGAGAAGATGAACAGTTGAATGTAAGAGAATCTGGTAGCTTCGGTGAGCACATGCATGTATAAAACACAATCATCATAAGTATTCCTACCATAGCTTGCTTGAATAGCAGATTTGTCATTCCGACATTGTTGATGGCGCAGACGGTGATGGAAAGGAAGAGAGTGGGGAAGAGAGTAGGTATAATAGTCATATAAAATATTTAAATAATAAATTTATCTTTTATGCAAGACTTTATAATTATGAGGGAGTTTAGAAAGTATAATTTTTTTTTTAGTCCTTTTAACAATGAAAAGAAGGTAAAAGAGATTTATAGTCAAATTTCCGTACTTTTTAACAAGATCCGTCGTTTCTTTTTCGAACAGCCAAAGTTGGGAGAGAGAGTTTCAATAGACTAGACATAAAAAAGTAATTAAAAGATAAAATTAAAATTTTAAATAATAATATATAATAAATATTTTAAAAAAAAAAAGTGAAATGAGATATGATAAAAGAGAAGTGCCATTGACTAAAGTCAATTTTGCTGCTTTCCGGATTCTTCTCATACGAATAAATCCAGGCCCACTCGGGCCAGGCCAGGGCCCAGAAGAGTAGCATGTTTTTTGAAAAAGGCTGGTATTGTAACGTGAGCCTGGATTGAATATTCCAAAGTGGACTTGACCTGACACCATTGACAAACCATAAAAGTCACAAGTTTTAAAGGCTGAAAGCTTCTTTATGCTCAAATTCTTATGTTTTTTTGTTAGGATAGGAAACGAATTGAGTAGAGTTTAATAGTAAATTGTTTGAATTCATTTACATAATAGGTTAATTTTGATTAAATTTTTAATAAGTTGAGCTTGATTAATTAGTTGTTCAAGCTTGACGAATGTATTCAAATTTTACTGGTTTGCATAACAAGTCAATTTCGAACGAATTTTTAATGAGCTGAATACAAGTTAAACTCGAATAATTTGGATCATTTTCGGTGTATTTAGTAACGTTTACGTTTTCAGTTTATATTTATAAAAATTTTATAAACTGATTTTTGTTTATTTTTAGAAAAACATAAACTACAAACGCGTTTGGTAATTGACAAAATATTTTTAAAAATTAAAAAATATAAAAAAGAGTAAGAAATGACAAGTGGTGGAAAGTGGCGGCGGAAGACGGTGGTGGAAAGTGGTGACTGTGGGTGGTGGGTGGTAGTGGTGGGTGGGTGGGTGACGGTGACGGGTGACGGGTGGTGGGTGGTGGGTGGTAGCGAGTGGGTGGTGGTGGCGGGTGGTGAGTGGTGGTGTGGCGGGTGGCGATGGTGGTGGGTGGTGGTGATGGTGGGTGGGTGGTGGTGATGGTGGGTGGGTCATGTGGGTGATAGGTGGTTGGGTGGTGGTGGTAGGTGGGTGGCGGATGGCGGGTGGTGATAGTGGGTGGGAGGGTGACGGTGGTGGGTAGTGGGTGGTAGCGAGTGGGTAGTGGTGGTGATGGCTGCTGAGTGAGTGGCGGATGGCGGGTGGTGGTGGGTAGTGGCGGGTGGTGGGTGGGTGGAGTGGTGGTGGTGGGTGCAGTGGATGGTGGTGGTGGTGGTGGTGGTGGTGGGTGGCTAGTGGTAGCAAGTGGGTGGTCGGTGGTGGTGGCGGGCGGTGGATGGTAATGGGGGGCGATGGTGGCGGATAGGTGGTGGGTGGTGGTGGTAGTGGCAGTGAAGGGTGGATGGTGGTGGCGAGTGGATGGTTGGTGGGTGGTGGTGGCAGGTGGTGGTGGGTGGTGGTGGTGGTGGTGGCGGAAGACGGTGGTAGAAAATGGTGGCGGGTGTTGGCTAGTGTTGGGTGGTAAAAAAAAAAAAAAAAAAACTCAAAACTTTAAACGAAAACACATTTTTTGTGTTTTTATTTTTTGGTCAAATTTATAAACTGAGACCACTGATTTATAAATAAAAAATTTTACGAAACAAGTTTTTATTTGAGTTTCTTAAATTTTTATAAATATAAGCAGAAAACTGAAAACGTAAGTGTTACCAAACGGCACCTTTACAAGTGTATATCTCAATGCATTTTTTTTTATGATTGAATTTTGTTAGAATTTTGAGACGTATAAATCACAAAATATAATTAGATAGAATACATTGACGCTAAAGAATTATAATATTTAAAAATAGAAGATTTCATGCCTCTTACCCATTCTAGTATGACTCATGTGTGAGTGATTTTCCGATCACACTGCCCTCCTTAGTGATTCAACTGTAGAACACAAGCAGAATAGATGACACTCTGTCCTGCACAGAAAGAAAAGGCTCCGGCGGTGGTTCTTCCACCCAGGGGTACTCCGACGATCAAGTCAGTATCTCTTAAAGATAATTCAAGTGCTTAAATTACTGCTTAAGGCTTAAAATTGCGTATCTTAGACCCGCCGGGGGTGCCTTTCCTTTATAGTTTTACTCCATCCCAGTCCCACTAGAAGTCTCACTTCCATGGACTCTAATTTCGGATTTACCTTGGACTCTTCAAGAGATAAGGATAGACTCCCTGAGAGTATCACATGTATCCACCTTGTAGTCTTTCTTCATTCTAGGACTCCTGTCCCTTATCCGTTTATCCCGGATTCTTGTATTCTCGCAGATAACCTCAACCTAGCCGAGATCATCCTGGTATCTAGACCAGGGCACGTGACATCTCGGCTGACACTTCGGTGTCACCTCGGCCATGTAACAACCCTCATATCGACACGAGTAATTCTTGAACTAACCATCGATTAATTAGCGAGATCGATAATAACTGATAACTGGAATGAATTAAATTATCGAATCGATCGACGGAAATTTGAGGTCAATCGATTGACCGTGTCTGTTCAATCGCATGTTTATCTGTTTGACCGTCCGATTATCTCGTTCATGGTTACATGTTTAAGCGGCTAATTGAAGGCCTTATCGGCCGAATGAAAATTGTTTAGTGATTTATGATCATCGTAATTTATGTGATTTAATGGTACAATTATCGAAAATTGATTAGGAATGATTAAATTAGATTAAAAGCAGTTAATTGCAAACTTGGCCATAATTACCAAATTGCCATGTTGAGTGGATCTTTTGTTTAATCACTTATATTGAGCCTTTATGCACTAAATCAAACATTTCTTCTCCCATTCCTTGCACTCAACCGATTCTAGAGAGAGAGTGAGGACTTGAGTGAATTCATCTTGTATGTTTAGAAATTGAGGAGATTTTGGCTACACTTTGGGGAACTTGAAGAATTGAAGTGTGTATTGGCAAATTGAACCTCAAGATTAGTAATTAAGGAACCTAGGTATGAATTTCATCCTCTTGATTGTGCCTTTAAGTGGATTCATGCATGGTTCATGTTTAATTGAAGAGCTAAGACTTGATTGAGTTCAAATATGTTGGATTATAGTATATATCATGCATGCATGTTTGAATTAATGAGTTTTGAGTTGGATTCATGGTAGAATTGTACATGCATGCTCATGTTTAAGCTTAAGTCCATGTTTTCAACTTGTTTTTGGAACAATTGGCTCTCTAGAGCATCAAATTGGAGCTTTGAAATGATTTGAATCCATGCTTGTTTGCATGTTCTTCATGTTCATGAAATGGGTTTGAAACTTGACTTTAATTGACTCCCCATTGGGCTTTGAATTCTCAAATTGAGCTTTAAAACTTGTTGTATATTGAGTTTAAATGTGTTTTCCAGAATTTGGGCCCAAGAGGTCGAGTGGTAGGAAGCTTGGTTCGAGCTTGGAAGGCAACTGAAATTCAGTTGGCTTCTTCGCTCGAGCGAAGGATTCCTCGCTCGAGCGACCAACGTTTACTCTGAGCCACGCTCGAGCGAAAGATTGGTGGCTCGAGCGTAAAATTCGAACATCCAGTACTTTTACTGTTTCATCAGACCGCTCGAGCGAAGGATTGTTCGCTCGAGCGAAGCCTTGATTTTGCAACCTCGCTCGAGCGAAAGAAGGCTCGCTCGAGCGAGGCCCCTGTTTTCAGCAACTTTTGAAAGTGCCTTCCAACTGTATTTTTGCATCCTCATCTCATCCTAGGCATTCTTAGGCCTAGTTTAATGCATCTTAATGAGGATTTAGACATAGAACCACACCGAGGGAATTTAGAGATTTAATTATCATCCTTTCCAACTGTAAACTTAGTGTGTGTTCTATTGATTGACTGTTTAGGGTTGACTCTCGGGGACGCGCTCTAGCTACTGATAGCCCAATCCTTTGTGAGTATGAGATGTGTAAAGATATGTTCAAAATGGTTATCTTTTGAATCTTGTTTCGAATCTGTTCTTGAATCGATATTATTCTTGAATGAATTATGTCCTATTTCTGGCGTATTGTGGCATCCTTAGCACCCTCTTGTTATTGTATTCTGAGCTCTGTCGGTTTCCTTGTGGAACCATCTTGATTGATGGCCATCATTATTGTTGGATCATTAAGGCGGTCCTTTTGGACCCTCTTGTTTATAGGCTAATGGATGTACCACATATGGTGATTGATTGAAATCTTGATTGATCAAATCTTGAAAGATTGAAATCTTGTATAATGAATTGATTTCATTATCAGGGACATTCATTCATAACCTCTTTACGTTATGTTATTCATGGGCTTTAGCTCCTTTATATATATATGTAGGTTCTCACCGCCAGAAGCTAGGAGCATGGGATTGGTCCCCGTTTTGTCGGCCGACCTATGTGCCTCCTTTGTGAGGTTCGAGACGCCATGCCATGGCTTGGGGTGTTTTGTGTCCCCACTAGTCTCCTCTTGTTTTGTCTTGTTATTGAGGATTGAGTTCCGTCTTGAATCAATGTCTGTAATGATTGTATAATCTGTCTTGGTCCGAATGCATAAATGTATGAAAATGTTTTGACATACTGATTTTCACACTCAATGGACACTAGTTATTTCTTGTATTGGCTTCCAGAATACATACTCGATTGATTGTATATCTGTTCAAGAGGCCTTTGGTAATCTCGGATTCTTGGCGATTCTGATACTAAACCCATAGGCGGGTTTGGAGTCGTGACAGTGGTATCGAGCGATACTTAATCACGAGTTATACCGCACACACGTGTCCAAATGAGCTATAAGATGTCCTAGAAAAGAAATTAGGGCATTGCATGAGCATGAAAAGTGTGTGTGACAATGACGGATGAATACATGCCAATGTGATAAAGCTGTTTAAGTATGCAAGCTGTTTATGTTTATGATTACCGTCTTGCCTATGTGAATCAAACAAAACCTATATGCATACTTAATGAAATTAAGTGGAATAATGTGTGAAGTTAATGTTATCTTGACTATGGAAAATCTATGTAAAGAAATGAACGTGTGAAAGTGAAGGGTTATGTGATCATGCAATTTGAAATGAAAATGTACACGTCGATATGAAATGAAATGCAAAATCTATAAGAACCTTTCCTATATTGATAATCACCTGTTTGTGTGTAAACAAGGAAAGGGTGAGATTGTGAGCAATTTGAAACTTCTAATCGAGGATTTAGAGGCTAGAATGAATGATTGAGGCCTTAATCGAAAATTTGAGAGAAGAAAGGCCGACATACGTGCTGAATCAACTAACTATGATCCGATATTATCGTCTGAAACCCAATAAGCTGAAACCGCCGAATTTCGGGAGGTAGAACTCTTGGCCGAGACTTGGGTTTAGAAACTGAGAAAATCTGTGAAGTTCTCTTCGAAGAAATGCTTTCCCCAATACATCTGAAATAGGAAAGTACCTGAGTCTGAACAACTTGAGTAAGGTAATACAACTGTGATCGTATATGAGGTAAAATTTACCTAGCTCTAGTTGATAGGCACCCACGATGAATCACAGACTACCAAAGACTAGAAAAGAACTGAAGGTGGGTGTGACCTAGATGTGTTTGACTGAATCGACGTTTTAAAACCGTCAAAGTGTGTAAATGTCCTGGATAGAGTATTAATGTCTGAGACAACATAGCATTATTGAAATATCCAAACCAACATCGTTGACTGAATCCGAAAGAATGAAACAGAAAGTGAAAATGACCGGTAATTGAATGACCTCCGTGAATGGAAAATCCCGGGGACTAGCTTTGACCAATGAAGGTTGAAAAAGCAATATGAACAATGATATACCTATCCGTACTATATGTGGGAAATATTATTGGGGCGTTGCCACCGCCTATCCGAAACTTAGTCTAGGCATGGATAGGGAGAACACCCGCCTAAATCTTACCTGAACCGAGTTTAGATAGAAAACGGAACAATTGAAATAGTGACCGGGTATTACCTTGATTATATGTAATTGCTTGTCTTTAACGATTGTGTGAGGTTTGTATACTCCGTAATTTGGTATACCTTGTGGACATATTGGTGAACTACTTGAGCTACTGGAATTATGAACTATATACTATGAGAACTGTTAGGACTTGTGAACAGCGAGAACTTGTTGCGTTAGGTCCTTGTATCGCATTGCAACAACTGATTGTGAACTGTCAAATGTGGCCTTTTGAACTGTTGAATACGGGAATACCGTATGATTGACTGTGATTTGATAAATTTGTACGACCAGGGTTTGTACTGAACTGCTACGTATTGACGGACATTATTGAATGAACGAACCCTTGAACTCGAATTATACATGCGTATGTTAAATTGAACTATGAGAATATCTGGAATCGAGGAAGTTGTTGATCCATAAAATATGTGGAATGTTAAACCATAGAGTCTCATGCCTTTATAGAATGACCTTGAAAGTCTGATTAGAATCACGTTAAATAGCGTTGCTTGAATCGAATTTCGGTAAATTCCATGGGAATGAATAGGATACTCTACCGGTGTCATAGCTGTTTGTGTGTGAGACTACTGACACTGAGAACCCATATTCACATGTTAAGATGAACTTCTGCCTATGAATTGTGGCGAATGCCTACATGAAAGCGATTTTGGAACTCACGCTTTGTATATAAATGTTCCCATGTAATACCGTTAAGACTGTGAAGAATATCATGGACAATGAATCTCTTGAAATCTCTTGTTGATCGAACTATATGTACAACCTGTAAAATCACATGTTAACGATTAGATATTATGAAGATTGCTTATGTACATATCTGCTTACCTTTGTAAGGATGTTATTGATTGCATAGGCGTATGACTTGTTACCTTAATTATTGTATCCGGGTGAACTAATTTGTATTGTACCTGAACTTGTGAAACTGTATTGGGAATTGTTAGTGAATTGAATATGCACATACATGGTATACCTTGCCCGAATGATTGATAAATTGGTTTGATAAGTTAACCGTTGGGACTATGACTCTGGGCGCATGACGAAATAAAGACCCCAACCGATAAACTCTAGACTGTGAATTGTGACTGTAGAAAATTGACATGACTGTTTGAGTAAACCTGCGAGCCTATGCGTTAGTGACTGTATGACCGATCTGGAACCCTCGTAGGGCAACTCACTATTATGGGTCACCGAGAACCTTGGGTGATGTATTACTGTATACCATATACCTTTATGGAAGATTCATTGGGAAATTGCTATATTGACTGTGATGCTTACCTCTCGATATGAATAACTGCATACCTGTACATTTATCTGTAAACTTATTGGGAGGAACACATTGTATATGACCTGTACTGCTTGATATGAACTGTAATGGTACCGGACTCTGATATGAGTTTAACAATCGATGAACTCAGACTAATTGTGAAACTACTGACTATGTACCGCGATGACCGTAGTAGTGTGAACTAATGTGCCTCATCTGGAAATGATAGGAATAGAACATTATCCGATCGATCGATAGAGCGGTGGGTTAATGAAACCCTTTTGGGTAAACCGATGGAACTTATGTACGATGCTTGCGCTTGAACTTTTACTTGATATGATTGGGCAGGGACTTGCATCTGAAATGACCTAGTCGAACTTTCATCGAATTGATTTGAAAACTCTTATTGATAACTATTACCTTATTGCTTGTAACGTAGGGAAAAGCGGGTACATGCCATATGATTACTTACCCGAATACCGTTTTGACTAAGAACTGGTTTGACTAGGAAATGGTATTTTGGTGATTCTTGTACTTCAAAATTGATGGGATCTGTTAACCACCAACTGGTTTTGATCATAAACTCATTATGTCGAAAGTATATGTAATCCGTATATTTCTTTGTCGTGTTGACATGTGCTAAGACTGAATCTGTGAGAATGGGCGATAAATGGTAAATGAATGGTTACTCTGAACTCGCCATCGCTATGGGAGTAATGTACAAAAATCGCCTTATGTCCCCAATAACTCCCGAATGAACTGGACTGACTGTGATGGATTACTGAACAGAGAACCAAATTGAATAAAGACCGAATGAATGACTTTGTAGTAAATGACTCGAAACTCTGTAATTTAACGGGGAAATTACTTATGAAATGAAGACCAGTGCAAATCTCTAACCCCGATAAGCACTTGATATAAGTGGTGTGAATACTACTATACTATTCTTTGTCTTTATTCGTATTATTCTTTATTCTTGATCTTGTTAATGTATCACTCTTTATCTTTATTCTTGTTACGTCTTGACATTGCTCTTGTATTGTATTACTACTATTATTCTTGTATTGTCCTTTGTCTTTATTCTTGCTATGTACTCTTGTACAAGTTGTATTCATGTTCGGAGTCACGAAATAAGTTTTGTTTCCGAAATGCTATATACTGTATACTGAATGGTTGTTCGATTTCTGGTATGTATTTGTGACTCTTGGTATTATGTATTATATGTTAGCTGCCCGGTATCGGCAGTTCCTTTATGGAACTTATACCTGTCTACACTCTGTTATCCGTACCGGAGGCCTCGTCATAGGGGCTCAGCCTACTGATACTTTCTGTTACGGATTCGGATTCCTTTACTGAGCGGTTTTTCATAACCGTCTACATAATCAGATTCTGCTCCATAATCAGATTCGCTTCAGATCAGAATCGTATTCTGTATCTGCTCTGGTAGTGCTAATGAATGCACCGCATATGCTTAATGCAAGAATATGGAAATGAACATGTAACCGAAACTGTCCTTGACTGAAATCTGACTGTGCAAAAAAAAAAAATTTGTTTTGATATGGGCCCCAATCCTTATACGTGATTTCGATTACATTACGGCATTGCTAAGATTGAGATTGGGCCATGAACTGTTTATGAATATGATTATATACATTATAAAGTGAAAGTTGTCTTATGATAGGCATCATCTCATTGTATTATGTTGATTCGAGTTTGGAGGACCAAACTCTTTATAAGGAGGAAGGCGTAACAACCCTCATACCGATTCTGAGTAATTCTTGAACTAACCACGATTCCGTTAAGCGAGGTGATAATAATCGATAATCGGAATGAATTAAATTCTTGAATCGGTAGCGGAAATTTGAAATTTGAATCGATTGACCGTATCTGTTCAATCGCATGTTTATCTGTTTGGCCGTCCAGATTATCATTCATGGTTACATGTTTAAGCGGCTAATTGAAGGCCTTATCGGTGAACCGAAAATTGTTTAGTGATTTATGATCATCGTAATTTATGTGATTTAATGGTACAATTATCGAAAATTGATTAGGAATGATTAAATTAGATTAAAACGAGTTAATTGCAAACTTGGCCATAATTACCAAATTGCCATGTTGAGTGGATCTTTTGTTTAATCACTTATATTGAGCCTTTATGCACTAAATCAAACATTTCTTCTCCCATTCCTTGCACTCAACCGATTCTAGAGAGAGAGGAGGGACTTGAGTGAATTCATCTTGTATGTTTAGAAATTGAGGAGATTTTGGCTACACTTTGGGGAACTTGAAGAATTGAAGTGTGTATTGGCAAATTGAACCTCAAGATTAGTAATTAAGGAACCTAGGTATGAATTTCATCCTCTTGATTGTGCCTTTAAGTGGATTCATGCATGGTTCATGTTTAATTGAAGAGCTAAGACTTGATTGAGTTCAAATATGTTGGATTATAGTATATATCATGCATGCATGTTTGAATTAATGAGTTTTGAGTTGGATTCATGGTAGAATTGTACATGCATGCTCATGTTTAAGCTTAAGTCCATGTTTTCAACTTGTTTTTGGAACAATTGGCTCTCTAGAGCATCAAATTGGAGCTTTGAAATGATTTGAATCCATGCTTGTTTGCATGTTCTTCATGTTCATGAAATGGGTTTGAAACTTGACTTTAATTGACTCCCCATTGGGCTTTGAATTCTCAAATTGAGCTTTAAAACTTGTTGTATATTGAGTTTAAATGTGTTTTCCAGAATTTGGGCCCAAGAGGTCGAGTATAGAGTGGTAGGAAGCTTGGTTCGAGCTTGGAAGGCAAATCTGGAAATTCCAGATTTGGCTTCTTCGAGCGAAGGATTCTCGCCGGCGACCAACGTTTACTCTGAGCCACGCTCGAGCGAAGATTGGTGGCTCGAGCGTAAAATTCAACATCCAAGATTTTTTTGTTTCATCAGACCGCTCGAGCGAAGGATTGTTCGCTCGAGCGAAGCCTTGATTTTGCAACCTCGCTCGAGCGAAAGAAGGCTCGCTCGAGCGAGGCCCCTGTTTTCAGCAACTTTTGAAAGTGCCTTCCAACTGTATTTTTGCATCCTCATCTCATCCTAGGCATTCTTAGGCCTAGTTTAATGCATCTTAATGAGGATTTAGACATAGAACCACACCGAGGGAATTTAGAGATTTAATTATCATCCTTTCCAACTGTAAACTTAGTGTGTGTTCTATTGATTGACTGTTTAGGGTTGACTCTCGGGGACGCGCTCTAGCTACTGATAGCCCAATCACTGTGAGTAACAGATGTGTAAAGATATGTTCAAAATGGTTATCTTTTGAATCTTTGTTCTTCGAATCTTGATATTATTCTTGAATGAATTATGTCCTATTTCTGAATTGTGGCAGACAGGCATCCTTAGCACTTGTTATTGATCGTTATTCTGAGCTCTGTCGGTTTCCTTGTGGAACCATACCGATTGATGGCCATCATTATTGTTGGGTGCATATGTTAAGGTCCTTTTGGACCTCTTGTTTATAGGCTAATGGATGTACCACATATGACCGATTGATTGAAATACTGATTGACTGAAATACTGAAAGATTGAAATACTGTATAATGAATTGATTTCATTACTGTAAGGGACATTCATTCATAACCTCTTTACACGTTATGTTATTCACTGGGCTTTAGCTCACTGTTATATATATATGTAGGTTCTCAGCCGCCAGACCGAAGCTAGGAGCGTGGGATTGGTCCCCGATTTTGTCACCAAACCTATGTGCCTCCTTTGTGAGGTTCGAGACGCCATGCCATGGCTTGGGGTGTTTTTGTGTCCCCACTAGTCTCCTACTGTTTTGTACTGTTATTGAGGGATTGAGTTCCCGTACTGAATGTCTGTAATGATTGTATAATCTGTACTGGTCCGAATGCATAAATGTATGAAAAATGTTTTTGACATACAGATTTTCACAGCTCAATGGACACTAGTTATTTACTGTATTGGCTTCCGCCAGCCCGTACTACGATTGATTGTATTCTTGTCAAGAGGCCTTTGGTAATCTCGGATTCTTGGCGATTCTGATACTAAACCCATAGGGCCGGGTTTGGGTCGTGACAGGCCACGTGTTGGTATTCAGAAAATATGTCTCCACAACTGCCCCCTAGGTTCTATTACCTCGGCATTATGAGGTGATGAAACCTATATTGGTACTCTTATTGAACATCGGCTAAAGAACAATATCGGCTCAAGAACTCTTCAGCCGAGATCATTTACTTTTGGCCCGACATGATCTCTTCGGAGAACAAGAATTCCAGTGAACTCTTTCACGCGTATGAGCTGTCATGCGTCACTTTTTAACCAGTTCTCCTACGTGTTCCGTTTCCATTGGCTCGTGCCTGTGACGCGCTCGCAAGCTGTCTTTCATCTGTTTGCGCCATCTGACGTCCGCGTTACCCTAGGCGCATTAAGTGCTTCTGTTTTGCCGCCGTTTCAAATTTTGACAAAACTTTTGCTTCTGCCCTTTGGCTCTTCACCTTTGCATTCGATTTCCTTGCTTTCTCTCTCTCTCTAAACTCTCTTCTTCGAAACCGCCATTGCTTCAAGCTCCAAGCTCTGTGATTGTCTCTTCTTTTCCTCTCTCGTGAAGCTGTCATCGTTTCGTCACATCTCAGAATCGCTTGCCGTCGACTTCGAAACTTATTAAACTCTATTTCTCTGGTAAGCCACTATTCCCTTCGCTTTCATTTCTGTGGATATTATTTGCTCCCATTTTTCTTTCAAATCTTGTGAGTCATATATCTGAAAGTATTCAAGTGAATTTAATTTCTGTCCATACACTGTTCATCACTTTCTTGCACTCTTGTCACTGTTCTTGACCGTCTACTCCATGTATTCTTTATG
Organism: Camellia lanceoleosa; assembly: GCA_025200525.1. Classification (NCBI taxonomy): domain Eukaryota; kingdom Viridiplantae; phylum Streptophyta; class Magnoliopsida; order Ericales; family Theaceae; genus Camellia; species Camellia lanceoleosa. The sequence goes on along the minus strand of CM045764.1, from coordinate 146,057,106 downwards.
TTTTTGATAGCCCTGCCTCTGCTCTTGATTAAAACTTATTTGTTGCTTTTCTGCTTTTCCAGTTACGCCTCCATACTTGTTCTTCGTAGATTTAGGTTTGGGAATTGTCTGTAGGACCTATTAATTCGTAGGAAAACTGAAAACTGAAGCCGAGATTACCATAACCCTTAGAAAACCTCTTTTTCTTGATTTTAAATATCCTTTCGCCGATATCATGGGTATGTGGAGGCACAGGGTGAATACCCCAACCAAACTAGAATATTTTAGGCAGGAGTTCTCCATTCCCGACGATGTCCACCTGAGACTTGCCGGGATGATGACTCCATTATGCCCACTGACAACTCAATGCCCTTTCCCATAGTAGCTTTCGCTGAGTGTGGACTTCGGCTGCCACTTACTACCATTTTCCGTGAGGTTCTCCACTTCTATAAGTTGAACCCTATGCAACTTACCATTAACTCCTACAGAGTGATTAATGGTATCATAGCCCTGGCTAAGCGTGAGAATGTTAGGATTACCCTTGCTGATATCCAGTTTTGTTATACCATGTGCGCCCTGAACTTAAAAGAAAAAGGCTTTTTCTATTACCTCAAGCCGAGGTCCACCGAATTCAAAATTATAGCCAACCTCCTAGACTCCAACAAGGGGGCTAGAGACGACTACCTTATTGCCACTGGAAATTGGGAGTTTGCCCCAGATGAAGATGTCCGTTTATACCCTCTTCCTCGAACTGTTAAGGAGGGCAAGGGTAAAAGCCCACTGTCAATGACTTGTTTCTTTTTTAAGTCTTCAAAACTTTGTTTGTTTCTAACGCTAGTTTTCTTTTGCAGATCTGCATCAGCCACCGAAAAACTTTCACCAATTCTACGCCCCCAGTGAAGACGTAAAGAAACTTCTAGATCTTCCTGTAATAAAAAAGAAAGCTCCTCTGTTGTTAAATTTTATCCCAACGTACAAGTCCGTTTTGCCCGCCGTCCCCAAACGAAAGAAGAAAAGTCACTCTCCACCGTCTGTCATAACCCAGACTGCGTCCACATCATGAACAGACCAAGGATCAACGTCTGACCCAGCGGATTTGCCATCCACTTCGGCGCCCTACTTGATCCCTATTCCTGAACGAAAACGTCGGCGACGACTTGTCAAAACTGCCGATATGGTTCGTCGAAAGCCTGTGGCTCAAGACCTCCTGGCCGACCTCCCTACCGACGTCGATGCTCAGCTGACGCTCACTATGCCCCCATCAAAACCAAAAAGAACCAAAAAAGCTCAGCCGACGGCCGCTGCCGCTCAAATTGAGACCGAAGACACACTGCCAATTTCACAATTGGCTGGGAGCCAAGAGATCGCCGTTTCCCTAAAAGATCTCAATAAGCACATCCATCCTCTTCTTCAAAATCAAAGAAGCCAAGGTTGTCCTCTGGCACAACTTCTAAGTCAAAGAAGCCCCTGGTCCCCTGGGAGCCAAAAATTACTCTGGAAGACAAGCCAGTCTTTGAGAGTGATAGCGCCGGTGATATTAATATCGGCGTTGTACTCAGCACTGCCCTCTTACTCCCTGGGATCTTGAGCGGAACGCCGAGATCAGTGAGTATGAGAACTACTGCCTTATGCTCCAACATTCTGTTCAGGTAAATGTTCCTACTTAGAATTTTTATTTCCTTTATGTTTCTTACTTAGAATATTTTCTAACACTGTTTTTTGCCTTCAGGCTATCCAGCATGCCCACTCCTTCTCCATGCAGTCGTTTGAAAATCGGGAGAAGCTTACCGAGGCTAGGAGGGAGGTCTCCGCCCTCAAAAGGTCCAACAAAGGTCTCGAAGCAAAAATGAAAAAATTGGAAGACCAAGCCGAGGCTGCTACAAAGGCCCAATCTTCTGCCGAGGAGAAGGTCGGCGTTGCTGAGGCTATAAACAAAGTTCTCCAAGCCCAGTTGAAGGAAGCTGAGGATAGGAGGGCCCAGGTTGAGAAGGAGCTTCAAGAAGCCCTGGCCACAAAAAAGGCCGAAATCGAAGAGGCTGATGAAAAGGCCTATGCTCAGGGCATGGCCGATGTCGCTGAAGACTATAAGCTTCAAGTCAGGCAGGCAGGCATGCAACAGGGGTTTCTCCCTAGGTTGGATGGTCGTTCTGAAAAAACTTGACACCCCGGCTGACTCGCCCCTGAGGAACGCCGATCAGATTCCTCTGCCATTCCATTAGTCTCCTCCTCCAAGTCAAGCTGAGGAAGAAACTGAATCCGAATCTGAAGCCGAGGTCAAGGATAAGGATGCTGGTGCTCTGGTAAGGAAGGCCAATGATGCTAATGAGACCAAGTCTCTACCTCAGGGTGATCAAGTCATGGACTTAACCCAAGATGATGAGACTGAGGAAGTGTCCAAGGGATGAGCAGGCGACTATCATCCGACCTCCTTACCGAAAAGAAGTCTTAGTAAAACACTTGCTGAGATCGACGCTGAGATTGCGGCAGACAAGGAAGCCGAGGTTCTTGTAGAAGAAGAAGCCGAGGTTCTTGTGGAAAAAGATGCAGAGGTTGTGGGAGAAAAAGATACCGAGGTGGTTCTCCCATAGTCCTCCGAGGTCTTAGTTCAACCATCTGCTAATGCTGAAGATGTTTGAATGTTTTTTGTTCTTTTTTCTTTCTTTTGTACTTTTCTTTTTTGAACAATGTAAGATGTGCCTTTTTCCATTCTGATGCTAGATACAACTTTCTTCTACTGAGTGTTTGTACTTTTATATTCTTATGACTGCTTTTGCACGATTCTATACTTAGAATATTTTGCAAGTCTCTCCTCCTTTGTACAATCTCCTCGGGGATAAATACCTCGGGTATGTTTACCTGAAGGTTTATCTCGGCTAGGACTTCACCTGTAACTTTTCCATAAACTTCAACAAGTATAAAGTATACAATTTTAACTGGCAAACTTTTCTCAAGTTTTAACAAGGGGCTGAATCAATAAACTTAATTTAACTTCATCTTGTAAATTGCTACAAATTTCAACAAGTGAAGATAAACAATTATATCGGCTTAACTTTAACTTGTAAATTGCTACAAATTTCAACAAGTGAAGATAAACAATTATATCGGCTTAACTTTAACTTGTAAATTGCTAGAAATTTCAACAAGTAAAGATAAGGAATTTATCTCAGCTTAACTTTAACTTGTAAATTGCTAGAAATTTTAACAAGTAAGATAATTGCTAGAAATTTCAACAAGTAAAGATAAGGAGTTTATCTCAACTTAACTTTAACTTGTAAATTGCTAGAAATTTCAACAAGTAAAGATAAGGAATTTATCTCGGCTTAACTTTAACTTGTAAATTGCTACAAATTTCAACAAGTAAAGATAAGGAGTTTATCTCGGCTTAACTTTAACTTGTAAATTGCTACAAATTTCAACAAGTAAAGATAAGGAGTTTATCTCGGCTTAACTTTAACTTGTAAATTGCTACAAATTTCAACAAGTAAAGATAAGGAGTTTATCTCGGCTTAACTTTAACTTGTAAATTGCTACAAATTTCAACAAGTAAAGATAAGGAATTTATCTCTGCTTAACTTTAATTTGTAAATTGCTACAAATTTCAACAAGTAAAGATAAGGAATTTATCTCAGCTTAACTTTAACTTATAAATTGCTACAAATTTCAACAAGTAAAGATAAAGAGTTTATCTCGGCTTAACTTTAACTCGTAAATTGCTACAAATTTCAACAAGTAAAGATAAGGAATTTATCTAAGATAAGGAATTTATCTCAGCTTAACTTTAACTTGTAAATTGCTACAAATTTCAACAAGTAAAGATAAGGAATTTATCTCAGCTTAACTTTAACTTGTAAATTGCTACAAATTTCAACAAGTAAAGATAAGGAGTTTATCTCGGCTTAACTTTAACTTGTAAATTGCTACAAATTTCAACAAGTAAAGATAAAGAATTTATCTCAGCTTAACTTCGGTTAAGTATAATCTCTGTTTAGCTTCGGTTAAGTATTATCTCAGATTAACTACGGTTAAACATAATCTCGGCTTAACTTCGGCTAAGCTTTACTGTCTTCTCTCTGCCCCCAATGTGAACCTAAGTTCCACTTGGGTTCTCATTAATCAAAAAACAACATTGTGCATAGTTTCATAAGTTGTTGAAAATTCTGCTAAGATTTTATTGATCATATCGGCAAAAAAAAAAAATCAAAATAGGCATCTAATGATAGAAAAACTTTAAATTACAAGTGTTCCATGGTCTAGGCAATGCTTTGCCTTCATTATCTTCGAGCCGATATGCCCCATTTCCTAATACCGAAGTAATTCTGTAAGGTCCTTCCCAGTTTGGGCCAAGCTTGCCATCTCTGGGATCCTTCTTATTGCCGACGACTTTTCTCAAGAGTAGGTCGTTGACTTGAAAATCCCTTGGATTGACCTTCTTGTTGTAAGCTTTGGCAAGCTGTTGCTGGTATGCCGTAGTCGGATTGCGACTTTCTTCTTTCTTCTAGTAGATCCAGATCTCGGGCTAAGAGCACATCATTAGTCCCGTTCTCAACTCCCTGTGTTCTAATCCCTGGGATGCCGATCTCCAATGGAATGACTGCTTTTGTGCCATAAGCCATGGTAAAGGGGGATTCCCCTGTTGATCTTCTCGACGTAGTGCGATATGCCCAGAATACGTTAGGCAATTCGTCTACCCACTTTCTTTTTGCTGCCTGCAGCCTCTTCTTTATCCCATCCAGAATTACTTTGTTGGATGTTTCGGCTTACCCATTACTTTGGGGAAAGCTTGGTGTTGAAAAGTAATTCTTTATCTTGAACTTTGCACAAAAATTCTTGATGAGTTTGCTGTCAAACTGTGTTCCGTTGTCAGCAACTATTACTCTTGGAATCCCAAATCTGGTGATGATGTTTTTCCAGATGAAGTTCTTCACATCCACATCTCGGATTTTGGCAAGATGCTCTGCTTCTATCCATTTTGTGAAGTAGTCTGTTGCTACCAATAGGTACTTCCGCTGCCCAGTTGCTTGGGGCAATTGTCCAACGAGATCCATGCCCCATTGGGCAAATGGCCAAGGGTTGGAAACCGGGTTCAGGTCAGCGGCTGGCTGATGTATCAAAGGTGCAAACCTCTGGCATTGTTCACACTTCTTCACATAGGCTCAGATCTTTTGCATATAGGGCCACCAATATCCCCGGTAATGGCCCCGTGAGCTAACGATCTCGCGTGGCTTCCACAAACTCCTTCATGAATTTCATATAAAAAGTCTTCGACCTGAAGAGGGTGTACACACTTTAAAAGAGGTCCAGTGAAGGATCTTCTGTAGAGATGTCCTTCTGTTGTCAGACTGAATCTTGCCGACTTCAATCTGACCTTGTGTGCTTCCTTTCGATCTTCTGGCAACTTTCCCTCTTTTAGGAATGCAATAATTGCATCCATCCAGCTTGGTCCCATGTCCACACATAATGCCTCTTGCATTGTGTTCAGTGGCTCTATGCTCGGGCCTGATAGGTAATCAATCATTATTGTCCTCGTCTTTCTGGTTTGCATTGAACTTGCTAAATTGGTTAACGCGCCGGCGTGGTTGTTATTGTCTTGGTTAACCTAAAGAAGTCGGTAGTTTTGAAACAAGGCTGCCAGCCTGATGACTTCTTTTGCGTATGCCGACATCCTTTCATCTCGGGCTGAAAACTCTCCTGTAGTTTGATCCACTATAAGTTGTGAATCACAAAAAAATATTACTTCATCCGCTTCTGTTGCAACTACCAGCTTCAGTCCAGCAATCAATGCTTCGTACTCCGCCTCATTGTTCGAGGCTTTGAACCCCAGTCGAATGGACTGCTCCAATATCTCTCCGTCGGGGGATATTAACACTACTCCTGCCCTTGCCCCCTGCCGGTTTGAGCTCCTTTCAATAAAAAGTTTAAAGGAGTCGCTGATGTAAATGCTGCAAGGTCTGAGTTTTTCCTTCCTTGGTTCTTTAGCCTTTGGCTGGGCTTCTCCTTCCTTGTTTCGACATCGTTCATCTCGGCTCAACGGAGCCCGATGTTCGATGTATTCTGGCGAGAACTTCGCCAAAGTCGCCAAGACTTGTCCCTTAATTCTCGTTCTACCAACTCCAAGTCATATTAGCCTAAAGCTACGGCCCATCTTGCTATTCTCCTAGTCAAATCCCCTTGTTACAACAAGGATTTCAATAGGTGCTCTGTTAGTACCACGATCTTGTGAGCCTGAAAGTAATGGTTCAGCTTCTTTGATGCCATTACCAAGGCCAGCATTAATTTCTCCAGTGGTAGATACCTTGTTTCTGCATCGGCCAAGGTTTTACTTACATAGTAAACAGCCTTCTGCTCTCCCTGCTCTTCTCGGATTATCACAAAGACTTATCAAGGCTCAAACTGCTAAGTATAAAAACAGTTCCTCCCCAGGTTTAGGTGTCGAGAGGACTGGGGCCGTGGTAAGATATTTCTTTAGGTTGGCCAAAGTGGCCTCACATTCCTCAGTCCATAGAAAATCCGTGGCCTTTTTCACCAGATTGAAAAAAGGTTTACATTTGTCCGAACTTCGGCTTATGAACCTGTTTAGGGCTGCGGCCCTTCCAGTAAGCATCTGGACCTGTTTTGCCGATGTCGGACTCTGTAATTCCAGGATGGCCTTGATCTGATCTGGGCTGGCCTCAATGCCCCTTCTAGTCACTAGGTATCCCAAGAACTTACCGGATCCGACTCCAAACGTGCACTTTGATGCGTTGAGTCGGAGCCGATATGCTTTGAGTATGTCAAAGACCTCTCTTAGGTCAGCGAGATGATCCTTTGGTTCCTTGGTCTTCACAACCATGTCATCAATGTAGACTTCTACTGTTCGGCCAATCAAGTGTTTGAACATCTTGGTTACCAACCTTTGGTAAGTTGCTCCTGCGTTTTTCAACCCAAAAGGCATAACTCTGTAACAATACAGACCTTTTGGGGTGATAAACGCTGTCTTCTCCTCATCTGGGGGGTACATGGCTATCTGGTGGTACCCCCTATACGCATCCAAGAAGCTCATCCTTCCATGTTCAGATGTGGTGTCCACCAACTGGTCAATCTTTGGTAGAGGAAAACTGTCTTTGGGACAAGCTTTGTTCAAGTTTGTAAAGTCTACGCAGACCCTCCACTTGCCGTTCTTCTTCTTCACTACCACGGTGTTTGACAGCCATGTCAAGTAATTGGCTTCTCTGATGGCCCTGGCCTCCAGAAGTCTGTCCACTTCCTCCTCCACTGCTTCGACGTGTATCAATGTCGGTCTTCTAGCCCGTTGTATTACAGGTTTGGCCGACCTGTCGACGTTGAGTCTGTGACATGTGACCTCGGGGTCAATGCCAGGCATTTCATATGGTGTCCAGGCGAACACCTCAATATTTTTCCTTAGAAAGGCTTCCAACTCCCTTTCCTCTTCTTTAGCTAATCCTGTGCTGAGAAGAAAGAAGCATTCCTCATCGCCCTCCTGGACGAAGATTTTCTTCAGTGCTTCTTCACTTTTCTCGGTCGGCTCCTTGCCGATATCATCTAGGACCTTCATGTCCTCTTTTTCAACTTCTGCCTTCTCTGGTTCCCAAATGGTGCAGGTTAATTTCATTGCTGCCATGGAGCAATTTTTTGCCTGCAACTGATCTCCTCTGATTTCCTCAATCCCACGCTCTGTTGGGAACCGTAGCAGTTGATGCAGTGTTGAGGGAACTGCCCCTATTGCATGCAACCACGGCCTCCTCAAGATAATGTTGTAAGGCAAGGGCGTGTCAATCACAATGAATTCTGTCTTGATCTTCTTTGTGCCAGCCTGTATCTCCAAGTTTGTTGCGCCTAACGGCCATGTTGGCGTCCTATTGAAGTCGACCATCGGGCCATTTGACTGTTCCATGTCATCAGGGTGAAGGCTTAGCTCCTTGTAACATCTGACATACATGATGTCGCAGGAGCTGCCTTGATCAATCAGGATACGTTTCACCTGGCACTCCCCAACCTGGAGGGATACTACCAAGGCATCATTGTGCGGGTGTTGGACCATTTCAAGGTCGGCTTCTGTGAAGGCTATCATCGGTCCTTGGTACTCTTCAGGCCGAGGTCTTTTCAGTCCGACCTGGTTGACGTGCTGCAGGTGTTTTACCCGCTGTGTCTTCCCCCGTATGTCGTTTTCATTCATCTTTGAGTGGATCACATTAACCACCCGAGGTCTGCCTGCATGTGGTTGCTGCGCTGGGGGAGGCTGGACTGCTGGTGCTTGAGGCAATCGTGCCTGTTCTTCCCTTGTTCTGGCCTCATCCACAAGGTCTCTCAAATGGCCTTGCCTCACCAAATCTTCTAAGTGTGCTTTAAGGGTTCTGCAGCCCTGAGTTGGGTGCCCCTCCTCATTGTGGTAAGCACAACGCCTTCCAAGGTTTCTTCCCATAAATTCTCCTGGTGTTTTGCTTACCAAGTAGGTGATTTCGAATTTGATCAAGGACTTTAGGACGAATTGAACACCGTCACACGCCGCTTAGCCTCAACTCGCTCTCGCTTATTGGGTCCATTGTTACCTCGGCCTCGCTTCGGCGAGCCGTGGTCTTTTTCTGGCTTTGTCTCCTTGTTCCCCGATGTATCTTCCTCATTGCATACTTCTCAATTCTCGCCATGAGCTCTTCCATGCTCTTTTGTGGTTTTTTGCCAAAGACTTCAAGAAGGGATACCATCCTTAGGCCGTTCTTGAAAGATACGACCGCCACCTCCTGGTTGCATTCAGGTATTTGATTGAACACCTCATAGTACCTCTTTGCATAGGCCCTAAGGCTTTCATCTTTGCCGATCTTCAGAGCCATCAATGCATCCACCCTCAAAGGCTGCAGTTTGTTTGTTATGAACCTGGCCACAAACATCTCGGCCAGACCTTCCCAAGTCTTCACGCTCCCCTTTGGTAATTTGTGGAACCAATCTGATGCAATCTCCCCGAAGGATGAAGGGAACACTTTGCAAAGCAACGGCTCGTTCCCACTATATAGTGCCATTGAATTAAAAAATAATCCAACATGGAAGTTAGGGTTTGACTTACCATCATATATCTGGAACCTTGGCATACTGAATCTTTTCGGCGCGATGAATTTGTCCAATTCTATCGAGAATGGCGTCCTCGGCTTAACCGGGGAGGTTACTTCGACTCCGGCATTCTCTTGCTTCCTCTTGAGGTAATCTCTCAAGTCTTCTTTACTTCTCCCTGCAGCCCGGCTATCTTTGGACTTCAGCTTTTTCGGCGCACTACTCTCGGCCTCATGGTGGCCCCTTTTCGATCCTTCCCCGCAGGATGCATTGAAACACAATACCCGCCCCTGAACATGCCGATGTTCTTTGGGGTCTGCCTCCTTCTCGTGATATGTCCTTCGAGACTCTTCTCTTCTCTTCTACCGACTTTCTGGAGGGTCGGTGAGAGTGCCTTCCACTCGTGTCCGAGGTGCTTGAGGATTTCTTTCGCCTTCTTCTGGGCGTTTGCTGCTGGTATTGGCGTGTCCTGTAGCGGGTATGGCGGCTGCATGACGTTATTTTGCATCATGAAGTTGACGACCGATTGAAGGTTTGCCAACTTGTTTGCCATCACCTTTACTTCTTCATCCTTCCTCAGACATCTGTCTTTCCAGATCTGGAGGTTGTCTTCGTTATAGTACTTGCCCTGGTCCGCTTTCTTTGATGTGTCGCCATCTTAGCCGACGCCTTTCTCTGCGTGATTCTGATCATAAGCTTCTTCGTTGTGGTCTCCTCCTTCAGCGTTAGGGTCGACGGGTCTTCCACTCCCAGCAGGAGTGTTGTCCCCAATCTTTTCCTTCTGCGTGTTACTGGCCATCTACTCTTCTTTCATTCCCACAGACGGCGCCAAATTGTGTGAGTGATTTTCCGATCACACTGCCCTCCTTAGTGATTCAACTGTAGAACACAAGCAGAATAGATGGCACTCTGTCCTGCACAGAAAGAAAAGGCTCCGGCGGTGGTTCTTCCACCCGGAGGTACTTCGACGATCAAGTCAGTATCTCTTAAAGATAATTCAAGTGCTTAAATTACTGCTTAAGGCTTAAAATTGCGTATCTTAGACCCGCCGGGGGTGCCTTTCCTTTATAGTTTTACTCCATCCCAGTCCCACTAAAAGTTTCACTTCCATGGACTCTAATTTCGGATTTACCTTAGACTCTTCAAGAGATAAGGATAGACTCCCTGAGAGTATCACCTGTATCCACCTTGTAGTCTTTCTTCATTCTAGGACTCCTGTCCCTTATCCGTTTATCCCGGATTCCTGTATTCTCGCAGATAACCTCGGCCTAGCCGAGATCATCCTGGTATCTAGACCAGAGCATGTGACATCTCGGCTGACACTTCGGTGTCACCTCGGCCACGTGTTGGTATTCAGAAAATATGTCCCCACAACTCAGTAGTTCAATCAAGTGGTTATAGAAAGGGTACTTAGGTGTTAGGGTGAGATTTCAAGCTCACGTTTATAAAGTAATATTATTTTATGTTATAATCTAATTATTAAGGTACTGTTTGGTAACATTTACGTTTTTTGTTTATGTTTACAAAAATTTTATAAACTGGTTTTTGTTTATTTTTGAAAAAACATAAATTACAAACGCGTTTGGTTTGAATAAAATGTTTAAAAAATTTTAAAAATATAAACTAAAAAATATGTTTGTTCAGACATAAAATATTTATATTTATTTTTATTATTTATGACAATGGGATCACACACATTATAATTAAAAAAAATTAATTAAAAAAATAATTGAAAAAAATTTTGATTGAAAAAAAATTAATTGAAAAAAATGAAAAAAATTAATTTTAAAAATAATTGAAAAAAATTTAATTGGGAAAAAAAATATTTGAAAAAAAAATTAGTTGGAAAAAAAATTATTTGAAAGAAAATAATCGAAAAAAAATATGTGAAAAAAAAAATTATTTGAAAACAAAAATTAATTGAAAAAAAAAATTGAAAACAAATTATTTGAAAAAAAAATTAATTGAAAAAAAAAATTGAAAACTGAAAATTGAAAACGTAAATTCATTTTTTGAGTTTACGTTTTTTTCTCAAATTTATAAACTGTGACAACTATTTATAAATCAAAAAAATTATCTAACAAGTTTTTTATGACAATTTTTTAAATTTTTATAAATATTAACTGAAAACTAAAAATTGAATAATTACCAAACACATTCTTGTAAGTAAAAGAAGAAAAAAAATTATAGTGCTGAAGTGTTGACAACACGTTGAGCAACTCGTGTTTCTCCTCCAATTGTGTGGAAAAAATAAAAAATAAAAAAATTTTACTGACATTAATAATATAGTACTGCTGGGACCCTAGTGAGAGTGATCCAGCACCCCGTCTTCACGCGAGGAACTGTGTTAATAAGACTTAAAAAATAAATAAATAAATAATTCACCAATTAAAAAATAGTAGGGATGGTGGAGTCACCCCACTGGGTCAGAACCGTTTTCCTTAAGAATAATGTGGAGTAGGTTTAAGAAAATGATGGAATGAAGAAATTTGGTCTATGCTCGAAAAAACTTAACCCCACACTTTGAGGATGAGTGCCATTACTTTGTTTTGACATGGACCTCAGAGGGCCTATCTCTTTTAATACATTTATATCAACAACATTTGAAGGGACCCACCCAACAAAAAATCCAAGCTAGTGTTTTTTTTTTTTTTTTTTTAATAATAAGAAAGTGAAGAGTAAAAACAAAAACAAAATAATAAAATAAAATTGAATGATAGAAGTACAAGACTTACTTGCACAACATAATACATGAATCACCTGAATTTTTATCACTTTAAAATTATTTTTCTTAGTCTTCACTTTTAAAAATTCTCCTTATTTTATTTTAATAGTCAAATAGGTTCGAATTATTGTGTTTGATTTTACTATTGGGCCCAAAACATCAGCTACTGTAAATTAGCTGGACTTACAATTTTCAAACATCCATGAACACTTTCATTTTCCTAATAGCATCACTAATTAAACCTTTGAATTTGAAGATGCCGAAGTTATTTAAATGCATGTGGCAATTTGACATTTTAAAATTTAACATCTCTAATTTTAAGAGGACTCTATCATGTGTGTCAAATTTATTATTTTATTAAATTCATTTTATTCTTTTTAAAAATTAAAAATATTACCTATTGCCAGCCTCATTTCATAGAACAATAAAAAAATGGAGACATGGTGTTTTATGTATGCGAAAATTTGGCATACCAAGTTTAATGTCAAATATTATAAGAAATTATAAGGTTATTAGGTGCATATTTTAGCAAGTTGAAAATTGAAAATAAAAAGTAAAAGTTAAAAGCATATATTTCTTTATTTTTCAATAATTTATTATTATTTTTTTATTTTTTATTTTTTAATATTTAAACCATGCATGCCTCATAAGGAGTAAATAATAGTTTCATCAAACATAGTTACATATCTTCAAATAAAAAAAAATTGTAAACAATTTCATAAGCTGGGCTAAATAGTTTATATGAGAATTCAATTGGAGGACAATGGCCTCGTTTGGTAGAATTGTGAAAAAGTGATTATAGTTTATAGTTTAACAGTTTATAGCTTAGAATTATGAACATAAGCTGATTTTTTATTTATAAATTAAGCTTCTCCTCTCCCACTCAAAGAATAAGTTGATTTTCAACTTACAAAAAGCTATAAGTTATATATTAAGCTGAACCAAACACATCAAAATAGCTTAAATTAAGCTAAAAGCTGAAATAAATTGAAAATATGCCCTACCAAACAGGGCCGACTTCAATTTTTACAGTTCAAAATGCTATGTGAAATCTAACAGATTGGAGATGTAATAAGGCCTCATCTGGTAACCTTTAATTTTAGTTAAAAAATTAAAAAGTCACTATAAATTGTCACATCACTCTCTTTATTTTTTTACATATATTTTCGTAAAAAATTAAAAAATTATTAAAATAATATGTTCCCAAACAAGGCTCCATAAAAGTCAAAATGTAAACCCATGAAAAGAAAATATTTAAAAAAAATGAATTTCATTAACAAATCATATAAATCTTATTTTATCACTCCGGTATGGGAAATTCTGCATTCCTTTTTAAGCGATCAACTTCGGTGTTGATAATTAGGCTGAGATTCACAGGCAAAAATTGACTCTAATGCTGTATTTGATTAAGGGATTTAAGAATGAATTTGAAAAAAAAAATAAAAAAAATAAGTGAAATGTGAATAAAATATATTTATATTTCATATAATTTTACACACTTTTCCTTTTTTTATTTTCAAATTTTTTCTCAAATCTTTCAACCAAATAGCGAAATTTAATGTCGAGTTTGATGTCAAATATTACATGACATTATAAGGCTATTAGGAGCATATTTTAGAAGTTGAAAATTAAAAATTAAAAGTATAAATAAAAAGTATCTCTCTTGTTATTTTTCAATAACTAGTGCTACTCTAAAATCCGTGGTATGCGGGTGATTAAAAATCGACTAACAATTTATTTAAAATTAAATAATAATTATAACTTTAAAGAGTTTTTAAAAAAGTTGTTTCAAATAGTGCAAGATTGGCAATTATTTGTACAATCCTATCCTCTATTTCTCTTTATTTTAATATTTTAGTAAAAAAGTTAAATTTGAAAGAAAATTGAAATTTTAGAGGAAGAAATAGAGGTAATTTTGGTTGTGGCGAAAAATTGATATTGTAATTTTAATAGATTTTAGTTGCGGTGGGAATTTGACACGGTGGCAGTGGTGAATTTAGGGGCAACGTAGGTTCAAAATTTGTGAAGCAAATAAGTGAGATGAGTCTTAAAATTTCGATTTGTTTTGCTTTCATTTGCCATTAAATTTCATATTTTTTTAGTTTTTAGTATTTAGAATGATAAGTGAAAAATATTAATGACATTATTATTAAAACTTGGTTTATAAATTGATATTAATGGGCCCCCAAGAGGGCCTAGCCCCAACCCACGGGTTAGGGCCCGGCTCATAGCTCAGCTATTAAAACTTAGTAACTTTGACAAATCAATGTTAGGCTACGACTAATAGCATTCAAGCACTTGTCAAGAGGGGATCTAGCCACGTAAGTAGATAAAGATCTTGCAAAGTTTTTGTACCCACACATCAGCCATTTATTGAGACCCTTATAGCATTAAATGCAATAACCCCTTCTCACCGAAAGAGGCAGACTCATCATGAACAATGTCAACTAGGCTATAGACTTTTGGCCAACAAGATAGCTTTGAATAGACAAGGAAATGATGAATAAAGGATATAATGAAGTTTTCGAGATACGTCGAGGTTAAGTTTTCTCACCCCCATTTTCTCTTGTTCTCACTCTCTAAGAAAAACCAATCTGTCCTAACTTAACTTGATCATCAGAGTGTCCGTCGGGGGACCAGCTCCTCATTTGGACCTTTGTGCAGGCACGCTTCGAGGACCCCAAGGCTAGTAGATAGATTGGAAGTGTGGATCAATCCGACCCATCCTTCATTGAAGTCAACCGCGTTATCAGTTGGTGCCGTCTGTAGGAACTTGTCTCTGGTCGACAGTTGTGTTCATTGTCACCGGAGGAAACTTCACTACCACCCATTTCCTACTCCAGGGTGGATGGTTACGACAAGGTCCATGACTTCACAACACAATGCTGGCAACCTTGAAGCCAAACTTTCCAACCTAAATAACCCACTTCCATATTTCGCTGAACTCACCAACACCATCAACTGGCTGACAGAGCAAAACCAAGCCCTGATCAATGCTCTGCTCCAACGCGACTTACCTATCCCGCCTCCACCGCCACAAATAATTCCCCTGAACCCGGAACAAACCCACAACCATCATCAATTTCCACCACATATGTCCTAAAGAATATTTCCACCATTCGTTCCGCAGCCTCAACTGTCGAATCGTGACGATTTGTGCGCTCCTTTCCTAAGCTCGCAGCCTTGCCAAGAAGGACCATCACCTTTCCATAAGCACCCTCTCTAAACCACGCTACCATCCATGAAGGTGAGGCTAGCAGTGTTCAACCCTCGCATTATGCTTGTGGAGATAATGCCTCCGTTTGGGATGAAGAACTATGGGCCATGAAGATTCAGCTACAAGGGGTTATGCAAAACTTGCAGTGCAAACCTTCCTCAGTCGTCAACTCCCCTTTTTCCGCTTCCATCAGGGATAAAGCTTTGCCACCTAAGTTCAAAATGCCGTCAATTGACACCTTCGATGGTACTACCGATCCAGTCGACCACGTAGAAGCATATCGTACGCTTATGATCCTCCACGCCTTTTCAAATGAGATCATTTATCGTGTTTTCTCCGTCATATTGAAGGGATTGGCACGACTCTAGTTTAGCCAGCTCCCCCCCAAACTCCGTAATTTCCTTTCACCAGCTCAGAGAATCCTTCTTGAGCCACTTTATCGGCGCCCAGCGGCAACAACACCCGGCGACCCAACTCCTAAACATCCGGCAAACTGAGGGGGAATTGCTCCGCAGCTTTGTCACCCGCTTTAACGCAGAGGCCCTACAGGTGGAGGAAAACGATGACAAGGTCATCCTCACTACCTTCATGGCTGGTTTGTGCCTGTCAGACTTTTGTTTTTCCTTTTCCAAAAACCTCCTGACGATAATGGCCACTCTTCTCGCCAAAGCCCGGAAATACATGAATGTCAAAGACTCTCTGGCTGCTCGCCAAGATTCCACATCTAAAACCTCGCAACCTAGGGAAAAGAGAAAAGAACCTGAGCCCAAGCACTCACAATATACCCACCGAACCTCCTAATATACAGACCGACCTCCACATTTAGACCGGCCACCCCTTACCCGATCACCTGGTTGGTTCAAACGGTACACGCCTCTCAACTCACCTATGGAGCAAGTCTTGCACCAAATCTAACATGACTATAACCTTAAATAGCTCTAACCGTCAAAATCCCCTTTGCCAAGCAACCGAGGCCAAGTAAAATTTGCTGTAGTCGCCATCAATTACTTCACAAAATGGGTGGAAGTCGAGTCCCTGGCCAAGATTACCGAGCGGAATACCACCAGGTTTATTTGGCAATCTATTGTTTATCGCTTCAGGATTCCTCAAGCCATCGCCTCTGACAATGGCAAGCAGTTCGACAATGCCAAATTTAGAGAATTTTACGGCGAGCTCAACATTAAAACTTACTTTTCTTCCCTTGGCCATCTCCAAGCTAACGGCCAGGTAAAAGTCACCAACTGCTCTCTGTTGAAAATTATCATGACCAAGTTGGAGACTGCCAAGAGACTCTAGGCAGACGAACTACCCAACGTACTCTGGGCCTATTGGATGATAGCCAGAACCCCTACTGGGAGACCCATTTTCGCTTAACATACGGCACAGAGGCGGTCATCCCCGTCGCTCACCCTAACATACGAAGTTGGCCTACTTACCCCTATGCTCACCCTAATCGATCCATAACTGAATGAAGAATCACAAAGGGTCAACTTGGACCTCATTGAAGAACTATGGGAAACAGCAGTAGTCCGATTGGCCTCATACCAGCAGAAAATGAAGCAGCATTATAATCGCCGCGTCCGACCCAGAGAATTTGTCGTGGAAGACTTAGTCCTGCGAGAAGTCACTCTTGCTACCAAAAACCTGACTGAAGGAAAGCTCGCAGCTAAGTGGGAAGGCCCTTACATCGTCAAATCCAGACCATGCCCAGGCACTTACTATTTGCAAGATATGGAAGGCAAAGACCTCCCTCACCCATGGAATGCTGAGCACTTGAAGCGGTATTTCCAGTAAAATGGAGTCTCCCCCAATTATTTTGACTGCACTGCTCGATCCACCAGTTTATTTCTTGTTGCCATTTTAATACAATGTACATGCTTTTAGCAGCACCCTTGCATATCAATGACATTGTTATTTCCTCTCCATTATTGGTGTTGAACAAATCGCACAGAACTAAGCCTAAAGAGCTCAACCAGGCTGAGCCCTCCAAGTCTCAGCAGGACTAAGCCTCATGAGCTCAGTCAGATTGAGCCTAGCAAGCCTCAGCCAAACTGTGCCCTCCAAGTCTCAGCAAGACTAAGCCTCACGAGCTCAGCCAGACTGAGCCTAGCAAGCCTTAGCCAGATTAAGCTCTCAGAGCCACAGCCAGATTGAGCCTAACAAGCTTCAGCCAAACTAAGCCCTTCAAGTCTCAGCAAGACTGAGTCTCATGAGCTTAGCCAGACTGAGCCAGAGGGCGCCTAAGGAGCTCAGCCAGACTGAGCCTAGCAAGCCTTAGCCAGACTGAGCCTAGCAAGCCTCAGCTAGACTAAACCCTCCAAGTCTCAGCAAGACTAAGCTTCATGAGCTCAACTAGACTGAGCCAGAGTGCACCTAAGAAGCTCAGCCAGACTGACCCAAGCAAACCTCAATTAAGCCACAATCAAAATTAAGTCTGCCATGTATATCATAGTCCCTTAAAAAAAAAAAAAAACAAACAAACAGGAAAAATGGTTCATTTTTACAAAAAACAAAACAAAAACAATTTATGACTCCACCAACTAACAGCACAAGCCTCTATAATTCAACACCAAATTTCGTACACAATTTACAAATTCTTTACACGAACACAAGTTAAATGTTTACAAAAACAAATTACAACTAAACAACATCTGTATGACTATTTGACAACGTGGCTATGTCTTCACTCCTCTTCACCGCCGTCTCTTTTTTTCCCACTGGACGCTAAGTTTTCTTTCTTAATACCCTCATCCAAGGGGGTCTGCGCGATATCTCCCTCTCCTGGCCTCAAGAGCTTGGCGTCGATGTATGGAAGGAGCTCAGCTGCCCTCCGTTGACAACTCATCCACTCGCTATCCCAATACATACTCAACTCATGCTTATAATAGTCTGACTATTAAAAGCTCTCAATTATTTTTCCTTTGGTTTGCCCCTCCACCAGTTCGGTACCACTCGCGTTCAACGGTCGAGCACCACCTTCCCCTTCTCTAGCTAAGATCCTCGCCACGACTGCGTCGACCGTTATTTGAAACTCAGCGGATAGCTTAAACTGTTCCACCACAGCTATGCACAGATCTGCGTAAACAGCCCTCTCCGACGCCATCATCTTGGCTAACTCTGCTGACTTGGCCCTTTCTTCCTCCAAGGCCCTCGCCAACTCTACTGCCCGTACGTACACCTCTTCCTTCTCCTTCAGAGACGTTTCACACAACTTTTCATTGTTGACTAAGGCTTTTTCCAATCTCTCATTTGCTGTCTCATAAACCACCTGGCTTTCTTGGGCTCATTTTTGCTCTGTAGCCAACTCCGCTACCTTCTCGTCCAATTGCGCTACTTTTGCCATGCTTGGCCTCCTCCCTTCCTTGGCACGCCTGCTACGAAGCCTTGAACTACTGCCAACACCTCCATCTTCTTGGCCTTTTGCACATGCTCTAACCCTTGATAGTAAGCGCTTCGCGCCGCTTTCTGCCAGCGCACACACTTTCCATTCGCCTTCCCCAACTTTGCTTGGGATTTTCCCAACTACGCTTTAAGTGGGTCTATCTCCATCTTTGCTCCCACGGTTTTCCCTACCAATACGGCTGCCATTGTCAACGATTCCATTTGGGCCAAACAGAATGCTCTCATCAGGTCAACCTTCCCAAACCTAGTGATGTCCTTAACTGCTGCTTCTTCTATCGTTCCCAGCAAGCGTTCTGTTGCCACTCGCGTGTTGCTTAACACGTTGGTAGGTCCTTCCTCCCCTGTTGACGACAGCATAATTATTGCTCCTAAATGGCACGCAACTAGGGCTGGGCAACCAACCCACCCGCCCGCACAAACCGCCCGACCCTACCCTACCCGCAGTGCTTTGGGCGGTTTCGATGTAGGTAGGCGGGCGGGTGCGGGTCAAGAAATTCACAAAAGTTCGGGTTCGGGTCGAACCCGACCCGCCCGCAACCCGCAGGTTTTTTTTTTTTTTTTTGGAGAAAAAATAACTAGTTATTATTATTATTATTTTTTACATTTTGGATAGAAGGAGATAACTAGTTATTATTTTTATTTTTACATTTTAGATGGAAGTAAAATTTATTATATGGGTACTTATATACATTATCATAATCTAATAATATTTAAATTAATGTTACTAGTTTGACTTTTATTTATATATATATATAAAAAATCATTATATTCCATTAGTCTAGTAGATACAGTTAAATATGATATTTTGAATTGTCATTCTATTATCACATTATTGCATATTAAAAACTAAATAGTGAAGATTAATCCACTATTAAAATTAGTGTTACTAGTTTGACTTTTAAGGGTTTGTTTTTGCATATTTAAATTAGTGTTACTAGTTTGACTTTTAAGGATTTGTTTTTGCAAGCTAAGGAGGAAGATTAATCCACTATCCTCAAGTATGGTTCCATATCATCTTATCTAACATGTGGACTATTTATTATGATCATGAATTGTATATCTTGTAATTTAATTTATAACTCTTCTAAAAAAAAAAAAGTGTTTAGAAAGTAACAAAAAATGTCAAATTTGCTTAAGTTAAAAAAAAAAAAAAAAAAAAAAATCTAAACCAAGAACCGAATCACTTTGCCGCACAAATCATGAACGCATCGCGCAAGTGCGGGTCCATTTTTCCCCAACCGCATAAGTGCGGGTCGGGTCGATTTTGACCCGC
Source organism: Camellia lanceoleosa (assembly GCA_025200525.1). NCBI lineage: Eukaryota > Viridiplantae > Streptophyta > Magnoliopsida > Ericales > Theaceae > Camellia > Camellia lanceoleosa. The sequence goes on along the minus strand of CM045764.1, from coordinate 146,037,471 downwards.
AACCCGCCAAAACCGACCCGTGAGCAGCCCTACACGCAACTATTCTCCTAACTCTAGCCATCACGCTCAGTTAGGCGGGGCTCTCCTCCCCGACCTTCCTCTCTGTCACACTTTCTTTCTCTCTCCTTTTCCCTGGCCCTAGAACATTGTTAATCTGTTCCTCTCCCTGCTCTTCCTTCGCCCTTTCCATTTCCACCATCTCTACAATCGGAGGCTCAGACTTTTTCTCAACCACCATCTCTAGCCTGGATCCCACTTCGACCATGCCGCTCGTTATCGTCTTCGTTTCTCTACTTTTATTTCGAGCAGCATCTCTCTCTCTACCCTCTGTCCCTATCTTTCTCTTCTTTCTTAACACTTTCTCTACCTCTACCTTACTCCTCTCCTTTAGTGGGTCCACTGGCGCTTTTAATGGCTCAAAAGTACTCAGGTCCTTACCTAGGGGCTTGTCATCGACTTGAAATCTGTATGGCAGCCCCATAGATTGAGATAGTATGTATATGCCTCAATTCTGGATACTGAACCAACCTAGTCTGTCACCCCGTTGGAGAATAGGGAAAGTTGTAAATATGATCGAGAAGAAAAGCAGCATCCGTGGCTTCTACATGCAAAGGTTATCTCTTGTCAGCATTTCAGGAACTTTGTACTGTGAGTTGAAGGTCAGAGTTCGAAGATCATAAGAGGAGATCCCTGTCAGAGTAGAGCGGTTCATCGCCACTCGTCCTATGAGGTGCTTGTTAAAGCACCGTTTTGTTTGTTTATTGCATTTCCTTAAACATCATGCACTACATTGCTTGTAACATGTATCATATCATCGCACTTATTGCATTTATTTGCATCTTGTGTTATCTTATATCGTTTATCCTTTTACGCTGAACAACGTTTAAGATCGTTGTCCCCCAGGGCTTTCTCAGGATGCGTGGAACGCGCTCCTGACGGCTTTTCTCAAGACATCTTCTCACGATTTCTGCATGGTTAGAGTGTTCCATTCCTTACACGATTTCAGCGTGTTTAGAATTTTTCTCAGGATTGCGTGGAACGCGCCCCTGAGTAGTTATTTTTGGACATTTTCTCATGATTTCAACGTGGTTAGAGTGTCCATTTCCTCACACGATTTTAGCGTGTTTGAAATTTATCTCAAGTTGCGTGGAACGCGCCCCTGAGTAGTTGCTTTCGAATCTCTTCTCACGATTTCAGCGTGGTTAGAGCGTTCATTTCCTTACACAATTTCAACGTGTTTGGAATTTATCTCAGGTTGCGTGGAACGCGCCCCTGATTGATTTTCTTAGGACCTTTTCTCACGATTTTTGCGTGGTTGGAGTGTTCCTTTCTTCACACGATTTTAGCGTGTTTAGAATTTATCTCAAGTTGCGTGGAATGCCCTCTTGAATGATTTTCTCAGGACCTCTTCTCACGATTTCAGCATGGTTTGAGTGTCCCATTCCTCACACGATTTCAATGTGTTTGGAATTTATCTTAGGACGCGTGGAATGCACCCCTGGATGGTTTTCTCAAGACCTCTTCTCACGATTTCTGCGTGGTTTAAGTGTTTCATTCCTTACACGATTTCAGTGTGTTTGAGATTTGTTCTTCCTCCTCTCACGATTCTAGCATAGTTGGAGTATGTCACTCTATTCATCTACTACATTGTCCATTGCATTCATTACATCATATTGTTTTATCATCATGCATCCTTTCCATGTTAAGCTTAGTTCGGCATATGCCCATACCTTTCCCTCGTTGCAGCATAGCTCTGCATGTGTACGCATCTATTTCACTAAGAGAATTGTGGTATGAGGGTTTCGGCACCTTTTCTGTGTTAGACGTGGTCTGTTTTGTGTCCATACCTTTTCTAGGTAGAGATGTGGTTTGGCTTGTGTCCCTTATTCATTACATCCATTGCATGGTACTTTGTTTTGTTGCATTCAACATTCAGGATCACGATATTTCCTCAGCAGATCATTCCTCACTTATATCATACCACCTAATTACTTGTATTCTTTTTGCGAAATATATAGTTCTGTATGTGTACACGCCTATTCCACTAAGAGAATTGTGGTTTAAGGGTTCCGGCACCTTTTCTGTGTTAAACATATTTTGATGTTACATCTCCATCCCTTTATGGTATTTGTGTGTTTTTGCACTGCTTGTGGTTTGATGATTCAATTACATTGCATATCATTTACATTATTTTGTTATATTGTGTATCATTTTGCATTCTACTCTTGAACTACACTGGTTTGATTCCTTGTAAAAGGATATGTAGGCAACCCTCGGGTTCAACCAACTGCATTTGCATTTTGTTTGTTTGTTCAAGTCTTCGGTCTTGTCAAAAATGGGTCGTCTCTGGGCTTTGACATTCACTCATGCCATTTTATGACTTCGAGCTCTGTCAAAGAGGGGCAACTATAGACACCCCTTTTTTATCGCCCTTAAGACTTGGGCGTCACTGATTGCTTACTTGATGGTGAAGGCTATGCTATATAAAGGTTCGGCAAGGAGAGCGTCAAATCCCAACCTCACACCCCATTTTTGGACCAAAACTATTTAGACCAAAATGATTTTAGACCTTAAAACCCTCTCTTTCAAAATGTTTTTGAAAAAATGTTTCTACGATGTTTCAAGGCTCGCATTTCGTTAAAAATTACACTTTCTAGTAAACCGAGCTAGGACAAAGCGGAAATAAATGAAATAGAGGTGAACTCTTTGAAAAATCTTTCAAAACACCTTATTTAGGGGTTTGGAGTTGAAGAAAAGAGGAGAGGAGGGAAGAAAACTAGCTGAAAAGAAGTTAGGTATGAATCCGGTTAAGTCGAAACTGAGCAGTCTTCACTAAAATAGGCATATCTTTTTGTACACTTAGAATTTTGATATGATGCCACCACCATTGGAAAGAAGACTTCTGGGGCTTCAATTTAGACACAAGAACAACCTACAAAGGAGTCCGGATGAAGGAGATATGCCCATTTGAAGTTGGGTCTGAAAATCATATTTTTGTGGACGGCCACCAGTGATGGCTGGTCAGCCATAAGTGTAAACAAAGCTCAGATTTTGCAGATATTTTCCTCCAGTTGTTTCACACTGCTCCAGCTGTCTCTATTTCACATATTTTCAACTTGAGCTCTTGTATTTCTATATATAGAGGCCATTCTCCATTGTTTTCAAGGTTGAAAAAATTTTTGGAGCCTCTCTCTCTCAAATCCTCTCTCTCTAGACTTCTCTCTCTCTTGAGCTTTTGTGCTTAGAAGCTTGCATACTTCAAACTTTAACCTATCAACCCTTACTTAAAGTGGTTCATCTTTGGGCTGAGGTTACTTGAAGCTCTCTTGGAACTCCTTAAGTGGGTTTTAGCTTGAATTGTGGCCTAGAATCACTCTTCCCTTCAAGAGGTATAACCTTTACCCTTTAAGCTTGTTTTTCATATTTGTTTTGCCATCTTTTTGTACTGTTTTGGGGCTGGTTTTGAACTGTCAAAACCTCTGTTTTTATGGTTTAAAAGTGTTGGTTTGAGGCTATTTTGAGTTAAGGAGTTGTCCACCCTTCTTGCTCCTTTGCTTGTTAAGCTTTTGTGCCATTACTCATCACTTTAAAACCAAATTTTTTGGGCCTTTTTACCACTGATTTTCAGAGGTTTTCAAAGGCTAAAAATTTTGTTTTGAGGCCCCAAAAATAGAGGGGTTGACCACCCCTCTTCATGCTTGTTTACTAGTTCAAAAGCTCCATGTTTTACCTTATTGTCTTGGCTTCTTTTAGCATGTTTTCTAACTGATTTTAGCCTATAAAAACTCTATGTTTTTGGGCTGAAGCTTGGGTCCTAAGGCCATTAAATGTTGAGGGGTTGATAGCTCTTTTTTGTACCTTGTTTTGGAGGCCTTTGCCCTTGTGTTTTCCACCCTTGCATCATCTTTTTCAGAGCTTTTAACCATTGAATTTTAGAGGTTTTTCAATGGTAAAAACCTTATTTTGAAGTCTAAAATTGGAGGGGTTAGCCTCCCCTCCTTGTATCTTGTTTGCATGCCTATATAGTTTCACATGTTAGCATGTTTTTTTAGCATAATTTAGCTTGAGTCCAGCATATTTTTGCCTCTGAAATAACCTATTTTGGCTCTGTTTTGGGCTAGTTAGTTCCGTTGAGGCTTGTGTTACATAGTTGTAGTGTTAATTCCATCACTAGTTTGATGTTTTAATGTTTTAATCATCATTCTTTTGAGTTGATAACATGTTTTAGTGTTGTTTTGCACGTAATTTCAGCACTTTAATCTCTGCAACCTCCCTCTTTTGTTCCACTCTTTTATTTGCTTTTGAGAGTGGTTTCAAGTTTGGGATCATTTAAGCTTGAGATTGAGTTCATTGCTTAATGGTTTAATCCTTTTTTAGGGTTCATTATCAACGGCATGAACTCTGTATTGCCTTAAATCATCCATTGGTTGACACTTCTTTCCATTAGAAGACACTCACTTTTGGACTAATCAATTAAAGAATGGATTGGTAATCTAAAATGAGTAAACAAAAATGAACAAGTAAAAGAGGCAAGATAAACATCTTTTATATTGCATTGCATGTGTTCGGATCGAACGTTAATTCGAACACAAGGAAAATGAGACATTTCATAAATGTGCCATTTTCCTTGGTCACCGTCACCATTGATCATGCATGATAGGGTGATGGTTGTTTTAATCTTGTTTGTGCATTTATTAAGCTTGTACAAGCTTGGTTCCTTAGCCATCATGCATGGAAAATGTTTGGTTGATGGTTTGAGGGCCAAGAGCTACACTCCCTTAAGCTTGTGTAATGATAAGGAGGGTAACAGTACATACATTCCTTGAGAATACACTACTTTGCCTTTGTTTTCTCTCTGTTGTAGCAAAAAAAAGAAATTCAGGAAAGGGGTAGCCAACCAGCCACCACTAGTAGCCGACCGGCCATCAATGAAGAAAATTGCTCAGTGTGATGAAAAGAGGAGCAGAGGTGTTCTAGGAGTTGGTAGCATTGTTGGTGTTCAAATGTGTGCAAACAGAGGCGCTCAATGGCAAGGCGGTGGTTTTTCGGATGGAGAAACCGAGCATGCATGCAACCTTCGCTTCCGAGGCCATTTAATTGCTTTGTTTAGTTAATTAGTGATAGCTAATTTACTTGCTTTGTAATTAGTTAGTTAAAGTGTTTAGCTAATTAATTCGTTCTGTAATATTTAATTAGCTTAGAATAAGTTAGTTAAGTAGTTTCGTTTTGTAATAGTTAGCTTAATTAGTGTAGCTAGTTAGCTTATTCATTTGGACCCTCCTTCGCGATGGCACAATGTTGTAATAATTGTACGTGCGTGTGTATATGTTTTCCAATCCCACGTTTTTCTCCCTTTTATTTAATCGCTTTTGATGGTTAGATTAGGGACATGTTTTCAATTAGCATACCTTATGCTTGCATGTTTGCATATATTCATTTGTCTTGCATGCACCGAGGCTCGACGCATCATTCAAACTGCATCGTTATTTCAATATCTTCTTTGAATACGTGTTTAACAGCATGTTGTTCAAATCGATCCATATACCATGATTAGTAGCCGAGCTTATTAATTGCATATTGCATGTGTTGCATTAGACACTTAACATAGTTAGGATCATGCATCTTTCTAACTAGTTTTTGTTTTGGCTTGGAGTACTCGGTAAGCTTTTACGCTTTAGCATACTTGCATAAGTTTGATTGCTATGATGCCATGATAGCATGTTTGCCATAAGGCTATGTGCTTAAATGCTAAACTACTTGAATGCCTGTGGATGAAGGCTTATTGTTTGAATTGGAACAATTCAACGAATGTGTGTTTTAAGCCCACTTTGTTGTGGCAAATCATGTTTCAAGCCCACTGTGTTTGGTGGCAAAATCCGCATCTTTAAGCTCACTTGAGGGTGGCAAATTGAAACCATTTTTGCAAAACAAACATAACTTGAAATGTTCTAATTCTTGCGATTTAGTTTATATTTGCTTGTGCGCATCACATAGTAAGGTTAGATTAATAATCGGAATAAGAACGCATAATATTGATAAAAATCATATCATGGTTAGTAGAGGCCGATCTTTGGCACGAGTCAGGGTTTCCTAAATTTTCCAAAAATAAAATATTTAGGTGGCGACTCTGTATCTGGCAAAGCAGTCCAATTTTGGCATTATTTGATTTAAAATCAATTTTCCAAAACGATTTGCCAGATTTGGACTCTTTAGTGTTTATCAGTTTCACATTGCACTTGTAAGACTAGTTTCAGAACCGCGGGAGTCCGAACTGTGAGGCCTTTCATTTCAACCCTTTTCGAAAGACAGGACGCGGAAAAAGGCGAGTCCACACCAAGATCCTCTTATCCTCTGCTTCCTGACCTTTCATTCTCGCCTCCACCTCCTCAAGCGTCAGATCTTTTTCCGTAGGCTCTGGACCCAAGCCCAAAGAAAATAAAGTAGAGGGCTTTACCAAGTCATCCCACTTCACTTCCTCCTTGTCCCTCCACTGCCTCACCTGCTTTACTCTCCCCTCTATTGCGGCGTCCAACCTCGGTTTTAGTGACTTGATGGGGACCTTCCACATTGTTCGTATTCCCTTTCCCCTATTCTCCGATGCAAAAAACCACTTCGTCCACCGTCCTTTGACAGATGAAGGCAACCTTGCGACCAACCCCCTACCCGCAATTGCTTGCAGGGTTACCCACTTCTCCTGCTAGCCGGAGGCCTTGTAACAAGAGAATAACTCCTCCACTGACATCCCCTTAGTCGCTCGCGGCCAGGCAATCATGCATGCCATCAGAATCTTCCATGCATTGGCCATCAACTGGCCAGGTGCCACCTCTAGTCAATTTAACACATCCATGACAATTTGGGAAATTGGCAACCTCAAACCCCCATGGAGTGCCTCTTCATACAGCGTAAACTCTTGGGTCTTCACATCTGATGCCCTCTCTGTCGCAAGCGGCACTCTCAAATCCACATTTGTGAGAATCTGATATTTTATCCATAGTCCCTCAAGATCCCCCATTGTTAGCTTCGACCTATCCGCCTTGGTATGCCAATGATCGGGGGCCATTTGGTTTAACAGTTGAACGGCCGATATCATTGTGGCTGAAACAGGCCATGGCAACCTTTCTTCTCTTCTCCTCTCTATTCTCTTTGTTCTATACTTCTCTGTTAACGCAATCCCGTCATCTTCGCCCAAAACATCCGGTGTCAAGGCAGGGGCTTTCTCTTGTGACATCTCCCTCACGTTCTTGTAAATCACATCAGCTGTGGGACGCAAGAAGTTCGAAATGTGAAACAAAGGAGAATCATAAGTGATGAATGAAGAAAAGTCTGGGATTTGTTGATTTATTGCGATTAGATACGTAAATCGCACAAGCCCAAATGCCCATGGTTTGTCAGTGTTCCACGTATGGTGATTGAACTTTGCCAGTTTGAAACCCAACAGCCAAAATAAAAACCCTCATTTTTGAAATCCCCTACTATAAACAAACCTTTTACTTTCCCCCAAACAGTACCATATGTTGATCCAATGGTGCTGATCACCTCACGCGCACCCACGCGCTATGTGGCCACTATTAACTATCTTTTCATTTCCCGTCTTTTCCACTTCACATTATCGCGTGCATTTTTGTCCCTCGAGTCTCGTGTCCATCAATGCCCCCTCTCGCCGATCGGCCTTCCTTACACTTGGCCAACTTGACGGTCTTCCCTACACTCGACTACCTTTGCGGTCGGCCAGTCTGACGGTCTTCCCTATACTCGGCTACCTTCGCCGTCAGCCAGCTCGATGATCTTTCCTACACTTGGCCATCTTCGCGGTCGGCCAACCTGATGATCTTCCCTCACAGTCGGCCAACTTGACGGTCTTTTTTCTCGCTCGGCCGCTATCATGGTCGACTAGTGTGATGGTCATCCTTCCCGATCAGTCATTTTCGGGGTCGGTCGGCCTGACGGTCATTCTTCCCTCTTGGCCACTTTCACGGTCGGCCAGCCTGATGGTCATCCTTCCCAATCAGTCACTTTTAGGGTCGGTCGGCCTGACGGTTATTCTTCCCATTTGGCCACCTTCACGGTCGACCAGCCTAATGGTCATCCTTCCCGATCAGTCACTTTTGGGGTCGGTCAGCCTGACGATCATTCTTTTCGCTTGGCCACCTTCACGGTCGGCTAGCTTAACGGTCTTCCCTCCCACTCAGCCACCTTCACGGTCAGCCAACCTAATGGTTATCCTTTTTAATCAGCTATTTTCATGGTCGGTCGACCTGACGGTTACCCCTGCCCTCATCCGGCCTTGGGGGACTATCTCCCCCATTCTTATTCCTTTCGTTGGACTAAAGCTGCACTCAGGACTGGGAGACCACTTATATTAATGGGCACCCAAGAGGGCCCACCTCATAGCCCAACTATTAAGGTCCAATAACTTTGAAAAATCAATGTTGGGTTAGGACTAATAGCATTCAAACACTTGTCAGGAGGAGACCTAGCCACGTAAGCTGACAAAGATCTTGCAAAGTTATTGCACCCACACATCAGCCATTTAATGTGGCCCTCATAGCATTAAATATGACAACCCTTTCTCACCAATGGAGGCAGACTCACCATGAACGATGTCAATTAGGCTATAGAATTTCAGCCAACAAAACAGTTTGGACCGTGCTAAAAGAAACAAAGGTAAAATACATGTTGCCTTAAGCTCGGCTACATGGAATACTATCCATTATTAGCTCGGTTTGAGCAAGGGACTTTAGCCCGGTGTAGACACCCCATTTTTGACCGACCTTAAGACTCAGATGTCATCAATTGAGCGCTTGGTGATGTTGCATATTGCGTTCGTTCTGAGGTTGTGGAGTCCCGGCTACGAGCCTTGCCTCCGGACTTCCGGACTCTTTTGTGCTTTGCCTCAGTTTAACCAGCTCTGTTTTCTGCTTTCTTCCCAAAGGGAGGGAGGTCTAGTAGATCATCTCTCGGTCAGAGGGCTACGCTTCGTGGTCGAGGCCATTTTTCCCATTTTGGAGCCCGCCTCTTGCTGAGCCGTGTGCCTCGATTCGATCGCCTAACCATCTCCGATTGCCCCGGTTTTTGGCATGCATCCTATTTACTCCCTTTCGAGGGACACTGTGGTCCGAGAGACCAACTTCGTGGTCGGACACCACTTCCGGTGCCTAACAGCCCACTTTCGGGGCCCCGAACTGCGTGTTTCGGCTCCCGAACCCTCATCTTGCATTTTTGGGCCCTAACCCAAACTTGAGATAGTCATATTTTGAGGTCCTTTTCATGTTTGATTAAGGACCTTTTACTGTTTGACATCTCTATTTGTCACTTGTCTCTTTACCTCTTTTTAGGCCTGTTTTGCACAGTATTTTAGGCATACTTGTGGGCTGTTTTGGACTTGGTCGTAAACTACAAAGTGTCTTATTTTGATCCCCTCTTCAACTTTGTTGAAGGGCTCTCGGCCATATGAGACCCGCAGCTATCACTTACCCCTTTAACCACCTTTTGACCCTTTTTGGTGCACCCTTTGCTCAAGGCTTCTTGAGGAAGCCTTGACCCCTTGTCTTGGCTTCCTCAAGAAGCCTACCAGCTGTCCAAGCTTCTCAAATAAGTCTTGCTCCCTTTGCCCCTTTGCTTTAGCTTCTTGGAGAAGCTTGGAGCTTAGTTCATTGCCTATATAAAGAGCCCTTCTCTCCCATTGCAAAGGGTTGGAGGTTTTGAACAAAAAAACCAGAGGATATATACATACATTCTGATATATACATATATCCCTCCATCTCTCTCTATATCTATCCCATCCAAGCCTCCAAACACCCTTGTTCTTGGGCCATTCCTTCACCAACTCATAGCACAAGGCACCCTTGCTCCTTTCCAGCAATTTGGGGCTGTTTTGCAGAGGCTAGAAGCTCATTTCCTTGGATCAAAACCTGCTGGTTCGTTGGTCTACAAGGGTAAGCACATTTTTCCCCAAAACTAGCATTTTCTTGGTTCATATCTAAGCCATAGTTTCATGTATTTTTGAGCTTCGATGTAAACTACAAAGAGGCTTATTTTGAGCCCTTCTTCAACATTAAAGAAGGGCTCAACCTTGTTTGGGACCTCCATGTATGACTTGCTTCATTACCCCTCTTTGGTCCCCTTTTTTTGCATGTCTTTTTAGCCTACCATGCTTCTGTTTTTGGGTCTTCGACAGGCCTGAAAAGAGTCTTAGTTTGACTCCCTCTACATGTCTCATGAAGGGTATTTGGCTGTTTGGTGCATCATTTTGGTACTTCATGTTATACCCCTTTGTGGGCCTTAATCTTGCATTGCATTTTGAGCATGTGTGTATACTGTTTTGGGACTTGTCATATACTGTAAATGTTCATATTTTTGGTCCCTCTTCAGTGTTGTAGAAGGACATTTTTCTGTTTGAGCATTGCATCTATCACTTGCCTCATTGCCTCCCTTGAGGAGCCATTTTTGTATGCCATGTTAGCCCTACCTGCGCTTGCTGTTTGACCATTCTTTGTACTGTAAAAATGTTTGTCTCGGGGCTGTCTTTCTTCTGTATTCACACTTCATGTGCAAATAATGCATGTATTGCATAGTTGTAGGCCATTTCATATGCCTAATTTTGAGTTTCGGGAAGCGTCTCATGTATCGGGTGCCATATTGCCATGATTCGGGGCTGTTAAGCATCATATTTCAGTGATTGAAATTCATATGTTTGTATGCCATGATCCATACCTTGCCATACCTTGTTAGAATGGCATTCGTGCCTTAGGTTCGGTCCTCGGTTTGCGTGCATACGTGCACGCATTTCGAGCGTCCCATTTTCATCTTATGGCCTCCTATGTGAGTGTGGCTGAGGCTATCTCATATTGGTGTAAGCCCATCTTGCATTGTGTATGCCATGTTTCAATGCGTTGTGCATGTTATGTTGATTAGCATTGTGTGAGCCATATAGTTGCATTGCATGCTTGCATGTTTAGATTGCATGTTTAGGTTGCATTGCATTAGCATGCATGCCTTGCCTCTTGATCAAGTGATAGAGGTTGGGCTTTATGTGTTTGTTTGGTTTGCATGACATTTGAAATCAAAGTGCATACTTGGTTTCTTGGGCCATCACGCATCGAAATGCGCAATTGATGGTCCGAGGATCAAGGAACATACCCCTTTGAGTCAAAATCATGATAAGGGATGTGTTGGTGCACACATTTGCCTAAAAATTCATGCCATGCACTACTTGTCTGCTGCTGCTGTCAAAACTGTCCTCTGCAGGAATTTTATGCCGACCGGCAGTATAGAGTGCCGACCGGCACTTTATGGGTAGCCGATAACCTCTCAAGCAGCCGGTGATCATTTTACATGGCCGGTGGCCATCACATCCAGCCGGTGGTGTACAGCAGCGTTCAAGAAAGGTGTTCTGGGACTTTGGCAATTTTTGGAGAGACAGGGCAGTAAGAACAGAGGCAGCAGTGTCATGATGTGGGTTTCTGGGCGAATCGGATTCGAGCATGCATCATTCGCGCATCCCGAGGCAGGACTGAGGCCCCTCCTTTTTTTGTTATATACTGAATTTAATTTGATAATTAGAAATTTCTGTAATAATTAATTTATTCTGTATTTGGACTGTACTATTTGGGACTGTATATTCTTTTGGTCCCTCCATGTGAGGGCATAATTGTAATAAGTGTGTGTAGGTGTGTGCATGTCTTCCAACCCCCATTTCTTTCTCCCTTTTATTTACCTGCTTACGATGGTAGATTAGGGCACGTTTATTTTAACATACCTTATGCAATGCATGCGTGCATCCATGCATTTGTTGACATGCACCGGGCTCGGTACATCATACAAACTGCATTGTATTTCAAATCTAACTTGAATACGTGCATCGAATAAAGTGCATTTCACATGCCATGTTTAGGGTAGCCGAGCCTGTCTAGATTACATCCCTGTATGCGATGCATTAGCCACTTAACATGAACTAGGACATGCATGTTTGCTAACTAGTTTCTTGTTTTGGCGCGGAGTACGATGTAAGTATTTACGCTTTAGCATACCACATGCGTGTGAGTGTTGCCATGACAGTATGCTTGCCATGCGGCTAAGTGCTTACATGAGATAAACTGTTTGAATGCCTGTGGGTGGAGGTTGGATTGCTTGAGTTGGAATAACTCATTGAAATCCGTATTTTAGCCTACTTATGCAGTAGCAATTTCAAACTGCTTAAAAACGAACGGATATGCAATGTTTATTCCCAAGTTAGGCAATCTAGTCTATACTTGTTTCTCACAAGCATAACATAGTAATTCTAGGCTAATAATTGGAGTAAGAACGCATAAAGTTTTCAAAATTGGATATCATGGCTAGTAGAGGTCTTGGTCTTCGAAGAAGGGGTGCTCATAGTGACATTCCCGATCGTACCCAAGCTCCCGAGCCAAGACCACTTTGGTGATGACGACGGACCGTTAGACTTAAGTCAGGGTTTCCTAAATTTCCCATTTTAAAATATTTAGGTGGCGACTCTGTAATCTGGCAAAGCAGTCCATGTTTGGCACTACTTTTCAAAAAATCTGTTTTCTCAAACGATTTGCCGGATTTGGACTCTTTGGTTCAGATGTAGAACCGTGACAATCGAGTCCGAACTGTAGTGACCCCAAAACGAACGGAACGGGAGTTAACCCTCCCGGGGCGTTCGGGGACGTCTACACCCGGTTAAGAAAATGAGAAGTTCGTAGCCCAATTGAAGCTTATGGTGCAGCATTCTTAGTTCGGTTTTGACTAAGTCAGGGAGTTGGTTTAGCCCCAAGTTATAGCTCGATCAGTGGTTGAGGCTTTCTAGTGCGGTATTGCACAAACCTAATACAGTTCGCTAGCTCGGCTAATTGAAACAGAAGGTACTTAGACCTATTGAAACTATAGGTACAGCGTGAAGTTTTAGTTCGATTGTTAGAAGAGTTATTCAATCTGGCTAGGCTTGTACCTAATACAAACAAGATCCTAGTTCGGTTGGAGTGTGATTTTGGATCTAAAACGTCCCATTTCAGTTTGTTCGCAAATCCAGTAGGTGTGATTACTATTCAAAAAGTTCTTACTTATTACAGAGAAAACCATTTGAAAGTGTTTTGAGAAACATACATACTATGATATGTATTAGAAAACAAGTGCGAAATCAATGGAAAGGAAACAGATTTGAGTTACATACCAGTTCAAGATGAAGGAACTGAAGATGGAAACGATATCAGTAGCAAAACATGAGCTTTGCAAATACAGTGTTGAAGAGAAATAGGAATTCAGAAAGCGTAAGAGAGAAGATGAACAGGAGAGTCTTTGATTCAAAAAAGAGGTTTTTCGTATAAAGCAAAGAAAATGTGAGACTGTTCAAATTTTTCGGAGTACGAAGATAATGTGACAGCTACGCTGGGCCATTGAGAGTTTGCTAAGTGTCCATGGAATAGAAAGCGATTCAGTTACATCGACTGAAAAGACATTTTGACCGAACAGATTAGTAGCCCGGTGTCAATTTAGCTCGGTTGAAAGGCTAAAAGTTTTAGCTCGGCAGGTAATAGGTAATCCCAAACATGCTGCGTAGATGGAATTAAGGGGCAATTGAGAGGGAAGTTTTTATATGCACTAGGGCCGAGGTAGGCCAAGGCGTGGTAATGGGCCGCGGTAAAAAGGGCCGAGTGAAAGGACCTTGCAGTTAGCCCGGTCTAGTTGTGGTTGTGGTTACCACGGTCGATATGGTGATATTTAACCCGGTCATGGTGTTCAGAACTGAGGCATTTGGGTGTCTTATGGTGGACCTTACTCCCGCTAGCTCGGTCCAAGCTTGCTATGGTTAGCTCAGTCTCAACAGGCGAAACCGAGATACGAGCAATGAAGAGAACAACCGAGCTAGTTTGAGCTCGGTCATTTTTGCCAGTTTAGCATGACTATGTTAGCTCGGTCGTTTTGTCATACTACCGAGGTAGAACCATCTCACTTGGTTTAAGCAGTGAGGGGGGTGCTGAAAGATAAGCATTATCTTTTAGGAGTGTGATTCCTAGGAGGACTCTATATGGAGGAATAAGAGTCCTACCAGGATTGTGCCACTAAAAGCTCATAACAGAACCTATGGAAGGGTAAGACAACTTTGATTCTCGAATACGTAGAGCTTTTGTCTATTTGTCTATTTTGCTGACTTAGACATCGGAGAGGTATCCAATACACACCCGTCGACTAGCTTACGTTTGTTTTTTCAGGGAGTAAAGCGACGACGTTTGGAGGAGCGCAGACTTGATCAACAGGATTATACGAGAACATTATTTCTTGCTCGTACAATTGGCGTCGTCTGTGGGAAAACCAGAAAGAACAAAACCTCTTGATCAAGTTTTTCCTCTTTAATTGGAAATAATGGCGCACAATGAAGATTTGCTGCAGTCCGTTATCGATGGACAAACCCCAGAGGAGGGTGGGAGGCGCGAAGGTTTGCCTTCTATCCCTCCCATGGCGGATTTAGAGCCCCAGCGACAGAACCCCCGCAGGGATGCCAGGGGAAGGCGGGCTAACAACCCCCGTCATTCTCAAAGTCTTGAAAGACAGAGGCGGATGATGGATTCTTAAGTTCTAGAGGATCGCGTAAAGGAACAAAACGAGTTAATAAGGAAGATGGCGGCAGACATGAAGTCTATGAAGTGCCAGATCAAAGGAAAAGGAATGGCGACAGGAGAGGGGCGCAAAAGCAGTACGCCCTCTCGCCACTCGGAAGATCGTGGTAGGCATACCACACCATCATAAGCAGATAGTAGGAGCTTGAGAACAGGCGACACTCAGTCAAGAACTCCTAGGACTCGTTACTCCAGGTCTGAGAGAACGAGAACTGAAAGGTCATATACTGAGGAAAGCACCTATCGGCCCTCGCGCACGTACCAGACATCATCCAGGCAAACGGAGTTACCTAGATCATCCGATTTGCAAACTGTGTTAGAAGAAAGGGCACGATGGAAGGAAGATACCAGGGCGCGCGACCCGCGCAGAGTTTCAACCCTTCAGCGGTTGGCTCCTCGGATGCATGGGAGCGTCGAGATAGGAATGCCAATACCGCGTCTTGCTTACGAACCAATAGACAAAGCATTAGCAAGGCTGCAGACTTTGTCATTCATTTCGACAATTGAGAACGCACCACTACCTTCGGGCTTTCACCAGCCTAAATTCACCACTTATGAGGGGAAGACGGACTCCTACATGCACTTGAGCCACTTTCGCCAAGTTATGGCAGTATACTGGCGAAACGAGGCTTTAATGTGCATCTTGTTTCCGTCTAGCCTAGGCGACCTAAGTCTAACTTGGTTCGAAAGGCTACCAGAAGGCAGCATCGCCTCCTGGGCACAATTGGCAGAGGTGTTCGTGACAAGGTTTGGAACGAACACCAAGACACCAGTGGAGATCGATCAGTTACTCTCCATTTACATGGACGACAAAGAGACATTGAGGTCCTACAACAGTCGTTACTAGGAAACTTTCAACCAGATAGGAGATTGTTCTATAAACCTCGCAATTGCACAATACAAACAGGGCCTGCCAGTCGGCATCAAATTAAGGGATTCAATCACTATGACGCCTCCCCTCACGATGGAGGCCTTAATGGAGAGAGTATACCAATATATTCATGTGGAAAAGGATGACACCCATGCTAAGATGAAATCTGACACAACATCAATATCAGATAAAAAGACTTCGACAAAAGTCAACACAGTAGAACAACCAAGCAAGAATGGGCAAGGCAGATGGGCCAACAAAGAGGATCCAGACAAAAGGTGGCTAAGAGTTCGCACTGCCATTACCACGGTGTTCGAAAAACCAATCTATCGAATTCTCAGTGAGATACGCGATGAACCTTTCGTCCGATGACCAGCTAAGTTGGGAGAAGCACAAAAAGACTATGACGAAAGATCTCGATGTACCTTCCATAATGAAAATGGGCATCGCACAGAGAATTGCACGCCGTTGAGATAGCACTTGGAGGAGTTAGTGTCAGCTGGGCACCTGGACCAGTACATAGAAGAAGGGACCCAGCCAGGCCCCCAAAACCACGACAACCTAAATGGAATGCCGATTGACGACTCACCTCAAGGCGTGATTAACGTAATACATGGGGTATTCAAACCTGAGCGAGTATGTGAGCTCAGGGGAATGATCAAGAAAGCCGAGCACTTAAGGAAGGTATTAAGTGCATAACCTGCTATCAAAAAGGGGAGAACATAACCTACGAATGTCATATCTTTTTCAGACAGAGACATGGCAATGATATATTACCCTCACAATGATGCACTGGTCATCACACTCCGCGTCAAGGATTACGACATCAAACAGATTTTGATCGACTAAGAAAGCTCGTGTGAGATAATGTATTACGAAACCTTCAAACAATTGAAACTAGAGAACAAAGACTTGACGCCTGCAACATCTCCCCTAATCAGATTCAACTCAATGCCAGAGTGGCCAGTGGGCAAGATAATCCTCCCAGTCAGAGCAGGAAGCATGACGAAACAAGTGGAATTCTAGGTATTGAAAGTCCCTTCCATTTACAACATAATCTTGGGAAGGACATGGCTGCATGCCATGCGATCGGTAGCGTCAACCTACCATCAAGTATTGCGGTTCCCCAATGAAGCCAGAGTAATTGAAGAGGTCTTTGGAGACCAAATTATGTCCAAACAATGCTTCGTCACAATAAATGGCAGCCGTGCTGCCAAAGGATATGTACAGATGGTGGAAGAACCTGAGAGCAATGAGCTGTTCGCAGATGTTGGCAAAGCAGCTGAACAGAAGGTGGTGGAAGACTTAAATGCAGTAAGGATAGATGAAAAGAGCGGAAAAGTTCTTTTGCTTTTCGTCATTGTCCAAAGATCGAGAGAATAGAGGTCATGAAATTCTTAACCTTTAACATCGAAGTGTTCGCCTGGATGCCTTATGACATGTCTAGCATTGACCCAAACTTCATCTGTCACCAATTAAATGTCCACCCAACTACCAGACCAATTATACAGCGCACTCGCAGATCAGCACTCCACCACGCCGAGATAGTGGCAGAAGAAGTAGAAAACTGTGACAACCCTTACCTCTGATTAGTACTAATCTGTGTTTTAGCATGATAAGAAATTGATTAAGCTGAAATTCTGAACTAAATGCATAGTATGTTGCTTTAATTACATTTCTATTTGTTTGTCATTTAACGATCTGTTCATGTCCTAATTTCGAACTACGAATTGAAAGTCTTATCGGCAACCGAATTAGAAATTGATTAGTATTTTATGCAAATTAAGATTTATGTGATTTTATGGTAGGTTTAATTAGAATTTAATTTGGAATGATTAAATTAGTATTATTGTTAAATTAATTAGTATTATTGTTAAATTAATTGAATCAAGGTTTATTACTTTTTTGCCATTGAGTGGATTGACTAAAAAACCCACCCTCATTATGTCTTATTCATATTTGATGCATCATTTTGCTCATCCTCTAGACCAAACCGAGTGAGAAAGGGAGAGTGAGAGAAATTGAGTTCATCAAGAAGGATTTTTCTTGAACTTAGAGGAATTGAACATGTTTTGCAAATTTGAGCTTCCATACCTAGAATTCAAGACCTAAGGTCGGAATTCATCTTCTTACTTGTGAATTTAAGTTGTTTCATGCCTAGTTCATGGAAATTTGGAGTTTAAAGTCAAGAATTAAATTGAAAAGTTGAATTCTGAGCTAATTCATGCATGCATGTATATATTCTTGCATTTTGAGGTTGTTTTCATGAAATTCTTACATGCAAGTTCACATTTTGGTAGTAGTCCATGAATTAACTTTGGTTTTGAACTTAATCTTGCATTTGATCAAGTTTTAGAACACTAAAGTTCATAAGAGTTTATGCATGTTATGTTTTTACATAATTCATAAAAGTTTCTTTGAATTGGTGTTCAATTGGCTTACCTTTGGGCTTGATTTTACAAAATTGATCTTCAAAATATGTTGTAGTTTGAGTTTTCAAGTGTTTTCCAGAAAATGGGCCCAAAAGGTTGAGTTTTGATGTGTTGAATGCTTGGTTTGAGCTTGGGAGGCAAATCTAGAAATTCCATACTTTGGCTTCCACGCTCGAGCGACCATCTTTTGTTCGGAGCTCCGCTCGAGTGTAGATTGCAAGCTCTCAGATTTTCTGCGTGTGTAGACGCATGCTCGAGCGAAGAAACCTACGCTCGAGCGAGGACTGTGTCTCACGCTCGAGCGAGCATTGAGCGAGCGTCGAGCAGAGATTTTCAACATCCAGCACTTTTTGCATTTTTACAGACCACTCGAGCGAGGAAGTCTATGCTCGAGCGACCCCTCTATTTTGGCACGCTCGCTCGAGCGTAGAAAGCCACGCTCGAGCGAGACCCCTGTTTCAGCAAAAATTTGAAAAGTGTTTTAAAGTGCATTTTCGCATCCTCATCCACCCTAGGCATTCCTAGGCCAAGTTTAAGGCATCTTAATGAGGATAATGTTATACAACCACACCAGTATAGTTAAGTTATTGATCCTGAGTGTATGTTCATTCTGTTTCTCTGTAGGGTTGGCATCCAAGAACGCTCGTTAGCTTTTCTATAGCCCAGTGCTCTGTGAGTAACAATGTTGTAAATATATGTTCAATTATGATTATTTTCTGAATGATCAATTGTTCTGCTTATTGAAACGTTATTGTTTAATGAACGAATGTTTGTCCTATTTGAAAACTGTATTCGTGGCATCCATAGCAATTTACTGTTACTGTACTGTTACTACTACTGTCATAGAGATCTGTGTCGGTTCCCATGTTTGGAACTACTACTGTTTACTGTTATGATGGCCATCAACTGACTGTTCGGTCTGTTAAGACCTACTATACTGCTTTGCTATTGGATGTACCACATATGACTATTATGTTTTTCTAAATGACTGTTATGGCATGAAATATAAGCCACTGGTTGAATAACTGATTTACTGATACAATGGAGTGTTTTAATTACTGAAAGGACATTCATTCTTAACCCCTTTACGCATATGTTATTCACTGGGCTTTAGCTCACTGTTTATACTTAAATGTACGTGTTCAGGCACCGGACCGAAGCTAGGAGCGTCAGGCTAAGCTCCCGTTTTGTCAAAGCTAACCATTGTGTCTCACCTCGAGGTTCCGAATGTGTTAAAGCCAAGGCTATTTTTGGGTGTTTTAGATTCCCCCTTTTGCCTCTGTTCTGTAATAAATGGTTAAGACTTGACCGTATAGTTATAGTTAGGGATTTTATCCTTGACTTGGATGTTTGTGTATATGTCGTATGTACATATGTTTTGGTTACCAATGTGGTAGGTTTATAAAAAGTCTTTTTGCATCCAGATTGTCACAGCTCATTGGACACCTTTTATTTACTGTTTTGGCTTCCGCCAGCCCCTTTACTCTGTATTTCTGTCATTACTGTTAAGCAGGCCTTTGGTAATCACGGATTATTGGCCGGTTGCGATGCTAAACCCATATGGGCAGGTTTGGGTCGTGACAGAAACCTTCTAGAGGCAGGAGCTATCAGAGAAGTGCACTATCCCAAGTGGATATCCAATATTGTGGTGGTGCCAAAGAAGAATGGAAAATGACGTGTTTGCGTGGACTACAAAACAGTCAACAAGGCATGCCCAAAGGATAGCTTTCCCTTACCGCGGATAGACCAACTGGTAGACCTAACGGCAGGACACAATCGACTTAGCTTTCTTGATGCGTACAGAGGTTACCATCAGATCACTATGTATGAACCGCATCAGAGGTCACATCCCTGATGCCAAGAGAATCAGATGCTACAAGGTCATACCCTTTGGCCTAAAAAACGCAGGGGCAACATTCCAGCGGATGGTCACCAAGATATTTGAACCATTGTTAGGCAGAACAATGGAGGCATACATAGATGATGTGGTGGTCAAAATCAAGGATGAGAATGACCATCTCAGGGACCTAAGTGAGATGTTTCAGATCCTGAAAAAGAACAAGTTACGCCTTAATGCATCCAAGTGTACGTTCGGCATAGGATCTGGCAAATTCCTAGGCTTCCTGGTGACCAACCGAGGTATAGAGGCAAACCCCTCTCAGATTAAAGAAATTCAGGATCTAGAGAGGCCTAACTCAGTAAAAGAAGTGCAGCATCTCACTAGTATGGCAGCTGAGCTTAACCGGTTCATAAGTCGGTCGTCAGACAGATGTCGACCATTTTTTCAAGCGTTAAAGGCCAAGTTTGAGTGGGATGAAGAATGCGATCACGTCCTAGAAAGCCTAAAAGAATACATGTCTTCCCCACCGTTGTTGGTAACCCCAATACCTGGTGAAGAGCTCTTTTTGTACTTGGCAGTTTCACAAAGACGATCGGTAGCGGTGTTGGTCGAGCGAAGAATCCAACACCTGCCCATCTTTTATGTCAGCAAAACCTTGCTAGGCATAGAAACCAGGTACTTACCATTAGAAAAACTGGCCTTAGCCCTGATGATGGCCTCTAGGAAACTGTCGCATTACTTCCACGCCCATACTGTAATTGTCCTCACAGCTTTTCCATTAAAAGTTTTGTTTGAGATGGCGAGCTTTTCTAGGCGAATCTTGAAGTGGGCAGTGGAGTTGGGACAGTTTGACATCAAGTTGCAACCCAGAATCGCAATAAAAGCCCAAACTTTGGCAGACTTTGTGGCAGAGTTCACACCAGGAAGTTATCATATCTGCCCAGTTGACTTGACTAGTACAACCAAAATGGGAATGGAAAGCGCCGCAGGAAATATGCGATCCCTGATACAGGATGCCCAGCCACATCCCAAAATAGACCGGAGTGAAGAAAAGGAGGAAGAAACAAACCATGCTACACCAAGTAAAAACTCATCAACAAGTAAAAACTTGGTACAATCAGATAGTGAGGGGCAAACAGTAAGTGTGGACTTTGAAGAAAACACCAGCAACACTCATGACCAAAGGCATTATCCGATCCCTTCACTTGCTGGAAGCTATTCGGTAGAGAGATGTGGAAGCTTTTCGTAGATGGAGCGTCCAACAGGCACGGCGCAGGACTTGGCATAGTCCTTATCTCACTAGATGGCCTAATAGTGGAACAAGTAGTCAATCTTGGCTTCCCAGTATCAAACAACGAAGCGGAGTATGAGGCGCTTCTGGCAGGCCTAAAATTAGCACTCTACATGAAGGCCACCGAGCTAATGGTTTACAGTGTCTCACTGCTAGTGGTAAATCAAATTTCAGGTGACTACGAGGCAAAGGATGAAAGAATGGCTAAATACCAAGAGTTAGTCGGAAAAGAGATCATGAAATTTGAAGTAGTACGGATAGAGCAGATCGGCAGGGAAGAAAACAGTAGAGCAGACGAACTAGCAGGCTTTACTTTGATGGCAAATACATCCATCCCACATATATTACTGATTGACTACTTACCAAGACCAAGCATTAAAGAACCCGAAGTAGCTGAGGTATGTTGCGCCGAATTAGGCCCATTATGGATGGATCCCATTATAATATTCTTAAAAGACGATGTCTTACCCGAAGAGAAGAAATTAGCCAACAAGATTAGAGCAAAGTCGCAGCGATTTTGGCTCTCCCCATCAATGGCCTTGTACAAAAAATCCTTCACAGGACCTTACTTGAAATGCGCTCATCCCAGCAAGGTCGAGACATTCTTGTTCGAGACACACGAAGGCGTATGCGGAAGCCACCAAAGAGGAAGATCATTGGCCTACAGAGCAATTTCGCAGGGATATTGGTGGCCTTACATGCAAGCAGATTCAGAGAAGTATGTCAAGGAGTGCGAGAAATGTCAGAAGTTCGCACACCAAATACATTAACCAGCCAGAGAGCTTCTACTATTAACTAGCCCATGGCCCTTCGCAATGTGGGGCTTGGACATAGTAGGACCACTTCCAATGACACCCGGTAACAGAAAGTTTTTTCTTGCGGCAACAGACTACTTCACAAAGTGGGTGGAGGCGGAAGCACTAGCATCAATAAAGGAGAAAGATGTGAAGAAGTTCGTCTGGCAGAATATTATCACTCGATTCGGCATACCAAAAGCTATAATATCTGACAACGACACTTAGTTTGATGGTAAAATTTTTAGAGGCTTTTGTGAAGAATACAAGATAGAATTCTACAACTCTACACCGGCATACCCCCAAGCAAATGGCCAGGCGGAGGCATCAAACGAAGTCGTCTTAGATGGATTGAAGAAAAGGCTGGAGAAAGCAAAAGGCAAGTGGGCGGAGGAGCTCCCGCATGTTTTATGGGCTTATCGTACCACACCTCGGCAGTCTACTGGAGAAACACTTTTTTCCTTGGCCTATAGCATGGAAATAGTAATCCCACTGGAAGTCGGCCTCCCTACAATTAGAAGTGAAAATTTTGATATAGACTTAAATGGAGAAACCATAGCATTGGAGCTCGACCTTACAGAAGAAGGAAGATAAAGAGCACTGGTTCACATTGCCTTATACCAGCAGGAGTTATCTAGAAAATATAACAAGACAGTACATCCAAGGCAATTCAAGATTGGAGACTAGGTGCTACACAAAGTAATGGGCAGCACCCTGGTACCCGGAGATGGCAAGTTAGGACCCAATTAGGAAGGACCTTACAAAGTGGTTGGATTAGCAGGAAAAGGGGCATACAACTTGGAAGATGAAGACAGCAAGGCCATTCCCAGGCCGTGGAACATTGCCAATCTCAAACTGTTTTATTTTTAGCTTTTCTTTAAACATACTTGTAGTTTTCCTTTTCTCAATAAAACAAGTAGTTTCTTTTCAGTATAATTGTTTTCTGCTGTAAAAGCTGTTTTAGTGAGTTAGGGGCATTGAAAGTAGAGTTGGCCGGAATAACCAACTTTGCGTTCTCTTCAGTCGAGATCAAGATCTAGGCTGAAGAGGTTGGCTGAAAAAACCAACACTTCTCCTAAGCTGAGGATAAGGATCTAGGCTGCAGGACGTTTGGCAGGAATAACCAAACACTTCTCTCTAGGTTGGTAGGAATAACTAGCTTTGAG
Organism: Camellia lanceoleosa; assembly: GCA_025200525.1. Lineage (NCBI taxonomy): Eukaryota > Viridiplantae > Streptophyta > Magnoliopsida > Ericales > Theaceae > Camellia > Camellia lanceoleosa. Next base: position 146,014,459 of record CM045764.1, on the reverse strand, counting down.
CTCTCTTCAGCTAAGATCAGGATTTAGGCTGAAGAGGTTGGCTGGAAAAACCAACACTTCTCCTAAGCCGAGGATAAGGATCTAGGCTACAAGACGTTTGGCAGAAATAACCAAACACTTCGCTCTAGGTTGGCAGGAATAACCAATTTTGAGCTCTCTTCAGCTAAGATTAGGATCAAGGCTGAAGAGTGGTTGGCTGGAATAACAACTTTTAGTGAGGTTGGCAGGTATGACCAGATAGATTTCAAAGTTAAGACCAAGATAGGTATCTCGGCCAGAAAATGTTATACTTCATTCAGATTACAGTTGGAAAATAAATGCATGGAGTAAATCGAACAAACAGTTAAAACAACAGAAGCTTTCATTCAAAGTTCAAATCAAAGGTACAAAAGATGGGGCCTTAGCCCGATTACAAGTTCTCTCCAAGAAGTAAAAAAGAAAGTACATGGTCAAGCAAAGAGATCATCTAAATCAGCATCCAAGTCAACCAGGGCATCACCAATAGGTAGCCTGGTATCGACGTGTAGGTCGGTCTCCACCACGTTGCCAACCGTAATGGGCACCGATGGTTCCACCCTAGCTGATTGGACAGCTTGAAGACCGGGATCAGTAGTGATGGCAGGGGTTGCTTCTTCTTCTTCCTCAACTTGAAGAAATTTTTGTTGAATGGCGTGGACATACACCGCCATGTAGCTCGGGATAAAGTGCAGAGGAGGGTTCAGGAAAACCTCAGTTTCTGGACTATGACCAAGTTATGACACAGCAGCTTTCCACCCACATTTAAAGAATATATCCTTGGCAGCCTCACACTGCTGGATATAGGTGGCTTCGCCCTCTTTGTAACCGTAGTCTTTCGCGTCTTCCACCTTCTTCTCCAACTCAGTTATCTCGGCGTTCTTCTTTCCCTCGAGCTTAGCTAGCTCGCGCAGATATTTATCTTTCAGCACAACCGTAGCCTTCTGCGTATCAGCTTCGACTGAGTTGACGAGACTGGTCAGGCGGGCCACCTCGATCTGTAGCTCGGCCATTTTCTTCTTGGCCTCGTCTAGCTCGGCCGGTTTAGCATTGGCCTCTGCCATGGCTTGCCTTGTGGTTTTTCGAAGCTCCAATACGCGCTTGTGAGCAACGTGGTTCTTCTGCAAGGCCTGCAAACAGAGGAACAATTTTTTAGCTGAACCGAACAAATAGATGAAAAAAGAGAAACAAGAAAAAGGAGAAACTTACCAGCACAATTGATTTTGTTGCTAAGCGAATAGCCTTCAGCTCGGTGAGGTGATCGTGGTGCTCCATATCAGCTAGAAGGTAGACGCTCTTGGCAAGATTAAAGGCCAACAAATGGTCTTTTTCTGCTGCCACTAAGTTGGAGTCAGTGATAGCGTGGTTCTTGTAGGTGATCTTTGGCACCCATTTAGAGGAGGTAGCTCGGTCAGAGCGCTTCGGTTATGGGCTCGATAGTGTGGTCTAGGGAAGGATGGTTTTATCTTCATCGACAAGGCGTGGCTCAGTTGTGGAAGTCCGAGCATGCTTGCTTGGCCGAGATGATGACGGCTGAGCGGTGGGAAACTGTCACGACCCAAACCCGCCCCTATAGGTTTGGCACTGTAACCGGCCAGTAATCCGAGGATTACCTACGGCCTCTTAACAGATTAACAAATATTAAGGGGCTGCGGAAGCAATAGTGTAAAATAAGCAAGGTCCAATGAGCAGTGATGACGTACATGGGACAGAAAATTCAAAACTTATTTTTATACATAAGCATGCCAGTCAAGTACACCAATATATACAAAATATTTACAACTTGCATTCCCAAGATCCGACATTACAAACATGAACATTGACTAGCATGAAACAAAACAGCCGCGGCAAAAGGCTTTTACCGGAACCGCCTCGGGAGGCACAAAAGTTGGCTGACAAAAAGGAACTGAAGGCCCTCAACTCTGGCCCTGGTCATGTGCCGGCTCACCTACATATATATAGTAAACTATGAGCGAAAGCCCAGTGAATAATAAACAGAGTAAAGGGGTTTCAATGAATGAGTTCGTACAGTTTTTAGAAATCAATTCATATTTCATCAAAAGCATACCTGATCACGTAGAAATCATATTTCAGTTTTATCAAATTCAAACTTAATCGGATCACGTACCGACAGAAATCATAAGTCATAGTTTCATTTACGTGATACATCCATTAGCATAACTAAACAGGATGCGCAATGCGTAAGGTTATGAATACCCTTCTAGTACCTGCGAAGGAACCTCCGGATCCAGGTAACTGGACAGCTAAACCCCCATGGCGGGCCTCCGGTACGGGCAATAGTGCACAAACAGAACGCATAAGCGTAAGGTTACCAATAACCTAGTTCCACCAAGGAACCTCCGCTACTGGGTCACGGCTGTAAATCTCACATGGTACTAAGGATGTCATGAATATATGTCAGAAATTGAACAATCATTCATTGTACTTAACATATCATTTCAGAAAACAGATCTCATTTTATCACACAGAAAGTAAGTACAGTTGAACATATCTTTACAATGTTATTACTTACAGTGGGCGTCGAAACAGATAGACGGAGCCAAGCGGTCAAACAGAATGCAGCACATGACCTACATAATACATCACGGATACACACTTGAAACACGCAATCCAGAAGTACAAAACTCACATTAATGAGCCTAAGTGTGTACCTAACCTCTTATCCTTATTATGGAGCCTTAAACATGGCCTATGAATGCCTAAGATAGAATGAGGATGCCAAAATGCATTTTTGGACACTTTACAAAATTTTCAGAAAACAGGGGTCTCGCTTGAGCGTGGAGTTCCTCGCTCGAGCGGACATGCAGACAAAGGGTCTCCGCTCGAGCGTGAATTCCGCCGCCGAGCATCAGCGGCGCTACGCTTAAAATCTTTGGATGCTCAAAATTTACGCCGATGGACGCCGACCTCGCTCGAAGCGTGTGACACAAGTCTCGCCGGCGTGGGTTCCTTGCTGAGCGGATGTGAACTCATGCAAAGTCTTCGATGCACGCATTTCACGCCGAAGGCCACTTTTTCGCCGAAGGAAGGCATGATCGCAGTGCTCGCCGGCGTGGAGTTCTCGCCGGCGTGGGTTCAAAATCTGGAAATTCCAGATTAAACTCCAATGCTCAAATTCAACTTTTAACCATTCAAAACTCAACCTCTTGGGCTCAATTTCTGGAAAATACATGTAGACCCATAGTACAAGAAGTTTTAAAAGTCAATTTGAAAATAATCAAAGCCCAAGGGTAGTTTAATTAAACTCATTTCAAACCAATTTTTCAAGAACATGAAGAATACGTAACATGCATGGTCTCATTTGAATTCAAAGCATCTAAACAAGATCAAATGAGTCTATTTCTTCAAAAACATGATGAAATCATGAACTAGAACCATAATATAAACATGCATGCACCAAATTCCATGTAATCAACCTCAAAATGCTAGGATGTAAACATGCGTGCATGGATTTCTACCCAAATCACTATTTATGAACCAAAATCTAAACTCCACCCTTAAATGGACCATGAACCATGCAAGAGGAATCTTAAATACAACAATGAGAGGTTGAATCCTTACCTAAGTCTTGAATTTAAGGTGTAGGAAGCTCCAATTACAATTATCTTCCAATTCCCTCTAGTCTCCAAGCTAAATGCCTAGATGAAATCAATTCTCTCCTCCACTCTCTCTCTTGGTCGGCTAAGGTAAGAAATGAGCTGATGAAAATGTTGTGTTCAATGTAATAAGGCTCCTAATTGTGTTGGCTAAGTGGGTCGCTAAGTGGCACTAATGTAAATAAGTCCAACCCTTGACAATTAGCTTAATGTAATCTAGTTTAATCATTCCAAATCAAATTTTAATTGACCCTACCATAAAATCACATAAAATCTAGCTAGTCTAAAACACTAATCAATTTCGGAGTCGGGTGCCGATAAGGCTTCTAATTCACAGATTAAGGATTAAAACATGAACAGATATTTCGACACTGAACAGATAAAAACACATAAATCATGCAATTCACATGCAAATTGATTTCAGATTCCCTCTTAATTACTATTAGGCATAATTAAGTCCTAATTAATGTTAATCAGGGTCTGGGTTATTACAGTCTTCCCCCCTTAAAGGAGTTTGGTCCCCAAACTCGAATTACCTTCATTCGGAATTAACACGGGGTTTAACGAAAACAATTCCGGATATCTCTTCTTCATGTCTTCCTCGGTTTCCCAAGTTGCATAGGTTCCCCCGTGGTTTTGCCAATCAACCTTCACCAATGGTATTTCCTTATTTCTCAGTCTTTTAATTCTGTGGTTCACAATCTGGATAGGCCTTTCTTCGTAGGTGTAATCATCTTTCAAAAGTACATACGTCGGTTCAATGACATGGAGTGGATCTCGCAGATATTCCCGAAGCATCGATACATGAAAGACATTGTGCATATGTTCCATGACATGAGGTAAGGCTATCCGATACGACACCGGATTGATCTTTTCGAGAACTTCATAAGGTCCAACATACCTTGGCGCCAATTTTCCCTTCATACCGAACCGAGTTTGACCCTTCATTAGGGTCACTTTGATGAACACATGGTCCCCCACTTAATATTCTCTTTCTCTTCTCCGAACATCGGCATAGCTCTTTTGCCTACTCTGTGCAGTTTTCAGCCGCTGTTGTATCAGTTGCACTTTCTCGGTTGTCTCTTGCACAAGTTCTGGTCCCAATAAAGGTCTGTCACCTACTTCAGCCCAACATATTGGAGAACGACACTTTCTTCCATACAAGGCCTCATAAGGCGCCATTTTAATGTTGGGGTGGTAGCTGTTGTTGTACACAAATTCAGCTAATGGCAAGTAGGTTTCCTAATTTCCCAGGAAGTCTAACACACACATTCTGAGCATATCCTCCAGAGTTTGGTTTGTTCGCTCACCGCCATCTGTTCATGGGTGATAGGCCTTCGCCAATCTCGCCTGTTCCCAAAGCTTGTTGCAAACTCTGCCAAAATCTTGACACAAACTTCGAGTCCCTGTTAGACACAATAGACACTGGCACTCCATGCAACCTCACAATTTCAGCTATATAGATGTTGGCCAATTTATCAGCATTATAAATAGTTTTAACAGGCAGAAAATGTGCAGACTTAGTTAAACGGTCAACTATAACCCTAATAGAGTCCATACCTCGAGAAGAACGAGGCAATCCCACAATGAAGTCCATGGTGATGTGTTCCTATTTCCATTCCGGTATTGGGAGTGGTTGTAGCAAACCAGCAGGTCGTTGATGTTCAGCTTTAACCTGTTGGCAATGTAGACATCTAGCCACAAAGTCTACAATACTCCTTTTCATTCCAGACCACCAAAAATTCTGTTTCAGATTATGATACATCTTCGTGTTCCCTGGATGCATAGCAAACTTACTATTGTGAGCTTCGGTTAAAACACGTTTTCTTAAATCGTCACAGTCGGGTACACAAAGACGATTCTGAAATTTCAACTCATCATTCTCAAACATAAACCCCGGCCTTGGCTTCAAATCAAACTCCTCTATAATCTTTTTCAAATATTCATCTTCACATTGTTTTTGTTTGATCTCATCGAGAATAGTAGGTTGGGCAGAAATAGTAGATAACAGCCCATCTTGTTCAAAATCAGTCAACAATTCTCTCCAGTTAGATAGCAAACATAACAAACTCGCACCAGATTTTCGGCTCAAGGCATCTGCTACAGTATTAGCCTTCCCTGGATGGTACAAGATTTGCAAGTCATAATCTTTGATTAGTTCTAACCAACGTCTCTGTCTCATATTCAACTCCTTTTGGGTGAAGAAATATTTCAAGCTTTTATGGTCTGTATAAACCTCACAAGTTACCCCATACAAATAGTGACGCCATATCTTTAAAGCAAATACCACGGCCGCCAATTCGAGATCATGTGTTGGGTAATTCTTTTCATGAGGTCGGAGTTGTCTAGAAGCATAAGCAATCACCTTCCCATTTTGCATTAGTACACACCCCAGGCCTTTATAAGAAGCATCACTGTACACTTGAAACCCATCAGTACCATTTGGCAAGGTTAAGATTGGTGCAGTCACTAACCTGGTTTTCAACTCTCGGAAAGCTGCCTCTCTTTGATCATTTCAGTCAAATGGCATGTTTTTCTGAGTCAATTGGGTCAATGGCAAGGCAAGCGTTGAGAAGTCTTTCACAAATCTCCGGTAGTAGCCTGCAAGTCCCAGAAAACTTCAGACTTCTGTCACATTTATAGGTCTCGGCCAATCTACAACAGCCTCAATTTTCTGAGGGTCCACAGAAACACCATTTTTGTCGATCACATGGCCCAAAAATGCCACTCTGTCAAGCCAAAATTCACACTTGGACAATTTAGCATACAATTTCCTCTCTCTCAAAATCTGCAAGGCGATTCTTAGATGATTCTCATGTTCTTCCTTGTCTTTACAATATATCAGAATATCATCAATAAATACAACAATGAAGTCATCCAGATATGATTTAAACACCCTATTCATAAGATCCATAAAAGCAGCAGGTGCATTGGTCATCCCAAACGGCATTACTAGGAATTCATAATGTTCATATCTAGTTCGGAATGCAGTTTTCTCTATGTCCTCAGCTCTAACTTTTAATTGATGATACCCAGACCTGAGGTCAATTTTAGAAAACACTTGGGCACCCTGAAGTTGATCAAACAAGTCATCTATTCAAGGCAAAGGGTATTTGTTCTTGATGGTTACTTTATTCAGTTCCCGGTAATCTATACACAATCTCAAGGATCCATCATTCTTTTTGACAAACAAGACGGGAGCACCCCAAGGTGAAGTACTTCGACGGATAAATCTCTTATTTAGCAGTTCCTGAAGTTGGGTTTTCAATTCTTTCAGTTCGGAAATAGACATTCTATAGGGAGTCTTGGAAATAGGTTGTGTCCCCGAAAACACCTCAACAGTAAATTCAATTTCTCTGTCAACTAAGTCCCTCGGTAAATCAGTTAGAAACACATCAGGGAAGTCACAGACAATAGGAATTGTTTCTACAGTAGGACTGTCAGATGATGTAGTCAGTCTGCAACACAGATAACCCCTACATCCCTTCCTAAGCAGTTTTACAGCTTTCACAGCCGAAATTAAGTATGGGGGAAGAACTACCCCATTCTTTCTAAAGGTAAATTCAGGCATACCCGGCGGTCTAAACACAACGGTTTTGTTTGCACAGTCAATGGTAGCACAGTATTTAGTTAGTCAATCCATCCCCAAAATACAATCAAAATGATGAATGTCCAAAGGTAATAAGTCCACATACAATATCATATCATCAACCCTAACGTCACATGCTAGATATACATGAGTACACGTCATAAAGTCCCCAGATGGCGTAGATACAGATAGCACATATGTCATAAGTTCTAATGGCCTAGTCAATTTTCGGGAAAAAGCATGGGACACAAAAGAATGTGTAGAACCAGAATCTATCAATACACATGCATTTTGAGAACATATAGAAAGTGTACCTGACACCACAGTGTAGGTGTTCGGTACGTCCCCGGGCAATAAGGCAAACACTCGGCCTTGTTTCAAAGGTTCTTTCCCTGCATTGGCTTTGGCATTGGTTTTGGCCACAGAAGTGGATCCTGCTGAACTTGCTGCAGGATGGCTAGTGGTCTCAGATCTAAGTGGACAATCTCTCATCATATGACCCGGCTGGCCACATCGGAAACAAACATTGGACGCCATGCGTAGACACCCTGCTGTTACCACAATCGAGCATCGGAGGAGGGCCACTACTTTGACTTGAGTTGCTCCAAGTCCCTATGTTTTGCTTTTTATTGTTAAAAGACTGACCTTTCCTAAAACCAAATCCAGATCTTTTTCCTCTCCATTCGTTTGCTGCAGGTATTGGCGCTTTGCTTTGTTTCATGGCAGCTAGGGTAACCTCTGCCATTAAGGCTCTGTCTAGGACTTCCACATAAGTAGGCAATTTTAGGACGCTTACTCGATCAAACATATCAAGATTCAGTCCCCCTTCAAACTTTTGGGCTTTCTTGTATTCCGTGTCCACCATATGTGGAGCAAATTGGGCTAACTCAGTAAACTTAGCTTCGTATTCTGCCACTGCCATTCTTCCCGGTTTGAGTTCTTGGAATTCAGACACTTTTCGATCTCTAAAACATTGGGAAAAATACTTGTCATAGAAAATGGCATTAAACTGTGCCCATGTCATATTCCCATTGTTGTTTCGGATTAACAACCACCACCTGCGGGCTTCGTCTTTTAGAGTGTAAGTAGCTAACAGGACTTTCTGAGTTTCAGAACAAGGAAACACTTCATACAATTTCTCCATCTCAAGCAACCACGTCTCAGCTTTCAAAGGTTCAATTCCACCGTAGAACATTGGCGGTTTCATTTTCAAGAATTTCTGTGTCAGATTAATGATGTCATTGTTATCTGCCTCAACTTGTACCGGCGGAGGCGGAGGAGGTAAAGGTTGCTGTCTTTGTTGCTGTGTTAAGGTCTCAGTCAATGCTGCTAACATCTGTTCCATTCGGCCCATGCGAGCTTTCGAAGATTCACTTTCACCACTTCCCCTTGCATTCTCCATCTTACAATAAAGAAGTCAAGTGATATTAAACACAGGCATAATCTTATTCATTTCCTTTAATTCAGTTATTCAAATGTACATTCAGTTTTAATATTCAGTTGTATTACCACACACTCACACATACAGATGGAATGCCCCTAACTCTTACTAGGACATCCTAAGCTCATAAGGACCGGTGTGTGCGATATAACTCGTGCTCTGATACCACTCTGTCACGACCCAAACCCGCCCCTATAGGTTTGGCACCGTAACCGGCCAGTAATCCGAGGATCACCTACGGCCTCTTAACAGATTAACAAATATTAAGGGGCTGCGGAAGCAATAATGTAAAATAAGCAAGATCCAATGAGCTGTGATGACGTACATGGGACAGAAAATTCAAAACTTATTTATATACATAAGCATGCCAGTCAAGTACACCAATATGTACAAAATATTTACAACTTGCATTCCCAAGATCCGACATTACAAACATGAACATTGACTAGCATGAAACAAAACAACCGCGGCAAAAGGCTATGACCGAAACCTCCTCGGGAGGCACAAAAGTTGGCTGACAAAAAGGAACTGAAGGCCCTCAACTCTGGCCCTGGTCATGTGCCGACTTACCTACATATATATAGTAAACTGTGACCGAAAGCCCAGTGAATAATAAACAGAGTAAAGGGGTTTCAATGAATGAGTTCGTACAGTTTTCAAAAATCAATTCATATTTCATCAAAAGCATACATGATCACGTAGAAATCATATTTCAGTTTTATCAAATTCAAACTTAATCGAATCACATACCGACAGAAATCATAAGTCATAGTTTCATTTACGTGATACATCCATTAGCATAACTAAACAGGACGCGCAATGCGTAAGGTTATGAATAACCTTCTAGTTCCTGCGAAGGAACCTTTGGATCCAGGTAACTAGACAGCTAAGCCCCCATGGCGGGCCTCCGGTACGGGCAATAGTGCACAAACAGGACGCATAAGCGTAAGGTTACCAATAACCTAGTTCCACCAAGGAACCTCCGCTCTCGTCACGGTACCAGAATCTCACATGGTACTAAGGATGTCACGAATATATGTCAGAAATTGAACAATCATTCATTGTACTTAACATATCATTTCAGAAAACAGATCTCATTTTATCACACAGAAAGTAAGTACAGTTGAACATATCTTTACAATGTTATTACTCACAGTGGGCGTCGAAACAGATAGACGGAGCCAAGTGGTCAAACAGAATGCAGCACATGACCTACATAACACATCACGGATACACACTTGAAACACGCAATCCAGAAGTACAAAACTCACATTAATGAGCCTAAGTGTGTACCTAACCTCTTATCCTTATTATGGAGCCTTAAACATGGCCTAGGAATGCCTAAGATGGAATGAGGATGCCAAAAATACATTTTTGGACACTTTACAAAATTTTTAGAAAACAAGGGTCTCGCTCGAGCGTGGAGTTCTCGCCGGCGGACATATAAACAAAGGTCTCGCCGGCGTGAATTCGCCGCCGAAAGGCATCAGACCATAAAATCTTTGGATGCTCAAAATTTACGCTCGATAGACGCTCGACCCTCGCTCGAGCGTGTGACACAAGTCCTCGCTCGAGCGTGGATTCCCTTGCTCGAGCGGACTGTGGACTCATGCAAAATCGATGCGCATTTCACGCCGGCGTCACTTTTTCGCCGAGCGGAAGGCATGATCGCGAGTGCTCGCCGAACGTGGAGTTCTCGCCGGCGTGGGTTCAAAATCTGGAAATTCCAGATTAAACTCCAATGCTCAAATTCAACTTTTAACCATTCAAAACTCAACCTCTTGGGCTCAATTTCTGGAAAATACATGTAGACTCATAGTACAAGAAGTTTTAAAAGTCAATTTGAAAAAAATCAAAGCCCAAGGGTAGTTTAATTAAACTCATTTCAAACCAAATTTTCAAGAACATGAAGAATACGTAACATGCATGGTCTCATTTGAATTCAAAGCTTCTAAACAAGATCAAATGAGTCTATTTCTTCAAAAACATGATGAAATCATGAACTAGAACCATAATATAAACATGCATGCCCCAAATTCCATGTAATTAACCTCAAAATACTAGGATGTAAACATGCATGCATGGATTTCTACCCAAATCACTATTTATGAACCAAAATCTAAACTCCACCCTTAAATGGACCATGAACCATGCAAGAGGAATCTTAAATACAACAATGAGAGGTTGAATCCTTACCTAAGTCTGGAATTTAAGGTGTAGGAAGCTCCAATTACAATTATCTTCCAATTCCCTCTAGTCTCCAAGCTAAATGCCTAGATGAAATCAATTCTCTCCTCCACTCTCTCTCTTGGTCGGCTAAGGCAAGAAATGAGCTGATGAAAATGTTGTGTTCAATGTAATAAGGCTCCTAATTGTGTTGGCTAAGTGGGTCACTAAGTGGCACTAATGTAAATAAGTCCAACCCACAATTAGCTTAATGTAATCTAGTTTAATCATTCCAATTCAAATTTTAATTGACCCTACCATAGAATCACATAAAATCTAGCTAGTCTAAAACAATAATCAATTTCGGAGTCGGGTGCCGATAAGGCTTCTAATTCGCAGATTAAGGATTAAAACATGAACAGATATTTCGACACTGAACATATAAAAACACATAAATCATGCAATTCACATGCAAATTGATTTCAGATTCCTTCTTAATTACTATTAGGCATAATTAAGTTCTAATTAACGTTAATCAGGGTCTGGGTTATTATAGAAGTGCTACCACGGCCTTGTTTGTCTGGCCGTCTTGTGATACCTCGGCCTGGTTTGTTTCAATGATAAGAGCTCTTACTACTATCTTTTTGGCCATCTCTTATTCTGCAGTCAATGGGATAAGATTGATTTGTAGGAGGGTTGGATCAGGTTCAGGAGAGGGCTCTAAGAGGAAGTCTGTCACCCTGGTCTTCCTCCTATTGTTGTATCTGTAGGTCGGCTCGAAGTTGAGTAGCTCGGCCCAACTTCGATTGGGATATCTTAGTGCGGCGCGGAGGGCGTAACGGTTGGGATAACTGTACTGTGACTTTAGAAGGTTCAAATCTGCATAAAGAAAGGAAAAAAAGAAAAGGGTTAGTGCGGTTCAAAACTTACAAACGAAGTAAAGAAAGCACAAAACTAAGTCGAGGTAATTATACCGGCTACTCCTTTATTCCAGTTGATGCGGTCTCTTGGTATTTGGGCTTCTTGGTCCTCAAAGTTACTAGAAATCCAGAAAAAATCGTCATCATTTACATCTTTTCCAGGGTATTTTTTATTATTTTCTCTCGACAACGTCTTATTTTTAAATAATAAACCCATCCATCTTCGTTTTGGCCTAGAGAGTACTGGTGAAATAGCTCGGCTAAACCGAGGTTAAGGCCAAGCCGACGATTTAGCTCGACAATGCCATTTATTATTCGGTAAGAATTGGTGGAAAGCTAGGTAGGGCAAAGATTTGTTTGTCTGAGGAACTCACAAAAGAGTGGTTGGACAGGGTATCGAAGTTCAGTTTCTACAATGGAAAGAAGGGTGAAGGGAACGGAGCTCGGTTTTCCCTAGGGAGTGGTGTCTAGTTCGACTAAGCTAAGATGGACATCATCAGGGATATGATAGTCCCTTCGGAACTCGATCATAGCCCTTGGAGAGTTTACTAAAAACCTATATTTGCCCATGTGGTCTTAAATTATATATAATTTAGCTGGAGTATTAGCTCGGTTGAGCGTTCAAAGGAGTGCCTGGCCAATCTAAGTCTGCAAAGTGAAAAAGAAAGGTATTAAGCACAGATCGTTGGACCGTGCTAAAAGAAACACACGTAAAATACATGTTGCCTTAAGCTCAGCTACGTGGAATACTATCCATTATTAGCTCGGTTTGAGCAGGGGACTTTAGCCCAGTTAAGTAAATGAGAAGTTCGTAGCCGGTTGAAGCTTATGGTGTAACATTCTTAGTACAGTTTTGACTAAGTCAGGGAGCTGGTTTAGCCCCAAGTTATAGCTCGGTCAGTGGTTGAGGCTTTTAGCGCGGTATTACGCAAACCTAATACAGTTCGCTAGCTCAGCTAATTGAAACAGAAGGTACTTAGACCTATTGAAACTACAGGTACGGCGTGAAAGTTTTAGTTCGGTTATTAGAAGAGTTATTCAATCTGGCTGGGCTTGTACCTAATACAAACAAGATCCTAGTTCGGTTGGAGTGTGATTTTGGATCTAAAACATCCCATTTCAGTTTGTTTGCAAATCTAGTAGGTGTGATTACTATTCAAAAAGTTCTTACTCATTATAGAGAAAACCATTTAAAAGTGTTTTGAGAAACATACATACTATGATATGTATTACAAAACAAGTGCAAAATCAATGGAAATGAAACAGATTTGAGCTACATACCAGTTCAAGATGAAGGAACTGAAGATGGAAACGATATCAGCAGCAAAACACGAGTTTTGCAAATGCAGTGTTAAAGAGAAATAGGAATTCAGAGAGCATAAGAGAAAAGATGAATAGGAGAGTCTTTGATTCAAAAAAGAGGTTTTTTGTATAAAGCAAAGAAAATGTGAGACTATCCAAATTTTTTGGAGTACGAAGACGGTGTGACAGCTACGCTGGGCCATTGAGAGTTTGCTACGTGTCCATGGAATAGAAAGCGATTCAGTTACATCGACTGAAAAGACGTTTTGACCGAACAAATTAGTAGCCCGGTGTCAATTTAGCTCGGTTGAAAGGCTAAAAGTTTTAGCTCGGTAGGTAATAGGTAATCCCAAACATGCTATGCAGATGGGATTAAGGGGCAATTGAGAAGGAAGTTTTTATATGCACTAAGGCCGAGGTAGGCCAAGGCGCAGTAATGGGCTGCAATAAAAAGGGCTGAGAAAGGACCTTGCAGTTAGCCCGGTTTAGTTGTGGTTGTGGTTACCACGGTCGGTATGGTAATATTTAGCCCGGTCATGGTGTTCAGAACTGAGGCATTTGGGCGTCTTATAGTGGACCTTACTCCCGCTAGCTCGGTCCAAGCTTGCTATGGTTAGCTCGGTTTCAACAGGCGAAACCGAGGTACGAGCAATGAAGAGAAGAACCGAGCTAGTTTGAGCTCGATCATTTCTGCCAATTTAGCATGACTATGTTAGCTCAGTCGTTTTGTCATACTACCGAGGTAGAACCATCTCACTTGATTTAAACAGTGAGGGGTGTGCTGAATGATAAGCAATATCTTTCAGGAGTGTGATTCCTAAGAGGACTCTATATGGAGGAATAAGAGTCCTACTAGGATTGTGCCACGCGGAACCTATAAAAGCTCATAACAGAACCTATGGAAGGATAAGACAACTTTGATTCTCGAATACACAGAGCTTTTGTCTATTTGTCTATTTTGCTGACTTAGGCATTGGAGAGGTATCCAGCACACACCCGCCGGCAAGTTCATATTTGTGTTTTCAGGAAATAAAGCGACGACGTTTGGAGGAGCGCAGACTTGATCAACAGGATTATACGAGAACATTATTTCTTACTCGTACAAGTAGTTATACACATGAGTGATGAGACTCATTCGACTAATATAATTATAACAAATGAAATGATAAACTTAATATAATATATAAATATGATTATTGTAATTTTATTCATATAAAATTAGTCAATTTTTTATGTTAAGATATCACGATGATTCTATGAAATTCACAAATAGTCCATTTCTAATATTGTTTTATTTAGGATTTTATCAAACTAACATCTCGTACTCTATATAAATTTCTAATAAATAGTTTTCTTTAGAAAATTGAGACGTCATTTTTCATATGAATTCCCTTTTCGTCATGCAAAAAGTATTTGAGATGAATTGCATATTATATAGAGCACATCATTTTCAAATAGGTTTTGATTAATATAAATGATTGTAATTATCAATTATTTTACTAATTAATCCATCACCTTTTGGGATGAGATTTTACGCTAGAACATGGTCTGTAAACTTGACGTTACATAGTTTTATCAAACATAAATAAATCTTAATATTCATTTAATCGATATTATGTTTATTTTAGACAAAATATTATTTTACTGGAGGGTTAAAAATGTTAACAAATATGTATATATACATAATTTTTATTTTCATCAAAAAATATAGAAAAATATATTTATCAATTTAAAAAAAATAAAAACAAAAGTGGGTCAAATGACCGAAGATTGTACATATAATGAGGTAATTATTCAAGGACTGGGCAGAATATTTTATTTATTTATTCTTTTGAAATTAACGAGTAAACTTCTCAAGTCTATCTTCCGCCGACTTCGGAATCAAATACCTAATGTCGGTTTAACCGGAGTAGGAGGAGAGGCAAACCTCGAATGTGTGCATTGACTCCACAAGGCACACACTTTTAACTCAGGGAGTACAGTTGACAGAATTTAACCCCATAGCCAAGCCTTGGATATGGTTCGTCCAACACTTAGAGGGCTATCTTACCTAATGTCAGTTTAACTAGGTAGGATGAGAGGCAAATCTCGAATGTGTACACTGACTCCACAAGGCACAAACCATTTAACTCAAGGAGTGCAGCTGACAAAATTCGACCCTACACCCAAGCTCTGAATACGGTTCGTCTAGCACTTAGAAGGTCATTCTAGGATCACTGCACCAAACTCCTAGGAGTTGGCCTCGGGGAGTGTAGAACCTGAGACATCAAGGCTTATGCCCCAAAGCTTTACCAAAGTGCCACAACCCCTTGGGTTAATTATAGAGATTTATTTTTTATTTTTTTATTTTTTTGATTTGACAGAAATTGACCCGATTTAATTTTTATGTCACTTTTAGTGTTTAATTTAATTATAACCTATTTGAACCAATGTGTATTTCTGTCAAAAAGATTATAATATAATTTAAATATAAAGTTTAAGGGTTCGGATTGTCTCCAGTCTGGATCTAGAACAGTCTGGTCCAGTTTGCCCCCATTAGGCCCACTTTGGGGTCTCTTTTCGATAATTAGAACCATTCACATTTTAAGATTTGTTAAGTACATTATTCCTGTAAAAAAGTCACGTCAATCAGATAATGAATACTATATATTCGGATCACTTTTGTCTGGAAAAAAATGAATGGTCAGAAACAGTTCATAAAAAAATAGTCTGAATATATAGTATCTGTTATTCGATCGACGTAATTTTTCATAAGAATAATACTCTCAACAAATTTTAAAATGTAAATAATTCAAATTATTAAAAAAAAATCCTAGAAATAGATCCAATGGAAATAGACCGGAGACAAGCCGCAGCCAAAGTTTTTAAATGATAATTACCAAATTCATTCCGATGTATCAAAAAAATTGATAATTACAATTTAACATTGGATAATTTTTTAAGACATGAATATTCTTTAATAATTTTTTTTATTATTGATTAAATGTTCCTAAATAAATCATTATAATATGATGCATGTATGTTTGTACAATTATTTTCACGTAAAAAAAAGGGTGAACTACCAATAGGTCCTATTTTGGAGACTTATTACTCAATAGGTCCTACTTTGGAGACTTATTACCCATTAAGTCCTATTGATAAATTTATTAAGTGATAAAAATAAATTTATCAGTCTTTTATTTTTATGAATAAATTTATAGTGATAAATTTATCAGTCTCTTTGTTTTTATGAATAAATTTTTAGTGATAAATTTATCACTCTCTTATTTTTATAGTGTTAAATTTATTAGTTAGGACCTGTAGGTAAATAAGTCTAGTTAATAAGACTAATTGGTAAGTACCCTTAAAAAAAAATAGAAAAGATTGAAAGTGATGTGGTGTGAAAGAATGGAGAAATGCTAATATTGTTAAAAAATAAAAACGTAATAAATAAAAAAATTGAATATTGACTAACCTTTAATATTCTTGGAAAAAAAATAATAAAAGTGTTGTGATATTTTGTTGCATGATATAACATTTTTAGGGTTAAGCAAACTGCGTATTAAATTTTAAAAAAAAAAAAAAATTGGGTTTGTATAAGGGAGATAGGATTTTTTTTATTGGAGAAACAGCTTGGAGAGATAACACAAAGGAAGGGAGTTAGTTTTATTTATTTATTTATTTTTACTGGAGAGATAGTTTGGGGGGAGAGAAGGAAGGTAGATTTTAGGGCAAATTACAAACAACCCCCTCGAGGTTTGATAAAAATACAGATTCTCTCCTGAGGTTTGAGAAATTACAAATTGCCCCCTGAGGGTCAAATTTTCATAACAAATTAGGGGAAATTATGGGGGAATCTGTATGAAAATAAAAACCTCAGAGGGCAATTTGTTATGGAAATATAAACCTCAGGGGGTGGGATGTAATTTCTCAAACCTCAGGAGGGAATCTGTATTTTCACCAAACCTCGAGGGGGTGTTTGTAATTTACCCTAGATTTTAATATATTTTTTAAAAAAATTGGTGAGAGAGATTATGTTGAAGAGATTGGAGAATATTTTTGTTATCTTTTCATTTGAAATCTATAAATAAAAGAATAATTATTATTTATAAAATAATAAAATAAATAAATCAATTAATATTTTTTAATCTATATTATAAATTAAAAAATCAATAATTTTACAATAAGAGTTTGAAACTCTTAGAAGACTTTGATTAAAAACTTTATTTTCATTAATATATGTGGTATAGATTATTTAAACTATGCATGCCTTAAAAGGAGTAAACAAAAGTTTTATCAAACATTTTGTTGCATATTTTCAAATTAAAATAGAAAATGAAATATAACAGTTTTTTAAGCTGGTAGTTTATGTGACAATTCAATTGGAATGCAAGATGACATCAATTTGTATAGTTTAGAATGCTATGTGAAATTTGATAGATTGGAGATGCTTTAAGATTAATAAAAATAAAAATAAAAAATATATATAAATAAAAAATAATTATAAAATCAAACACAATGTATATATAAAAAAATATTTAAAAAAATGAATTCTATTAACAAATCATATAAAAAAATCTTATTACATCACTCCTGTATGGAAAATTCTGGCTATGTTTGGTTTGAGTTTGAGAGATGAATTTTAGAGATAAAAAGTATGAAAAGTTGTTTGGTTTAGTTTTTTTCAAAAGATGTTTTGGAAAATTATTTTGAGAAAGAGTTTTGGAAAAAGTGATTGATTTGATGTGTGTGAGAGAGAGATTTGTTTGGAAAACTTGTCTAGTTTACAAGTTTTGAAAAAAAATTTTAGAAAAATTTGTTTAATTTAATTACTTTTAAAAACTTATTTGTAGAGAAAATTTTTCAAAATTTTTTCAGAAAGACAAACCAAACGAACCCTCTGAATTTCTTTACGTGATGAGATTGTGTTGGTAATTAGGTTGAGATTCATAAATCAAAAAACAGAATCAAGCCCGAACCAGTCCAAAGACTAGTCGACCCATAAACTCCGCGCGACGCAAAATCCAGCGATGGTCATGTGCCAACTTAGCCCCACAAGTTTGACAACCCTCACACAGGCTAGGCTAGCTCAGCTCCCCCGCATACGTACGCGCTCACGCCTCTCTCTCTCTCTCTCTCTCTCTCTCCATCTTCACAAGCACAGCTTCCTCAAAAGTGGACTCTCTCTCTCTCTCCTCCTAAAACCCCACAGCTCTCTCAATAGCTCCACTTTTCTCCATTCTCGTGTCAGTCTTCCTCCGAACCCCCTTCTCTCTCTCTCTCTCTCTCTCTCTCTCTCTCTCTCTCTCTCCACTTAGCTTTCCCACTAAGCAATCCTTCATTTTCACAGCACATCTCTCTCTCTCTCTCTCTCTCTCTCTCTATGAATTCAACCCCTGAGCTCAACTGCAACCCATTCCGGTGCTAATCCGGAATTGCAGAGCACACCTACAATTCCAAATGCATCCCACCGCCGCACCTCCGTCGCCTCCGCCGCACAGCCTAGACCGCATCAACCACCTCCTCACTCACCTCCTCCAATCCTCCCTCTCCATCAAGTCCTTCACCGGCCGCTGGCAAATCATCCGATCAAAGCTCGCTTCTCTCAAGTCCTCAATCTCCGAAATCTCAGACTCCCCTCACTGGTCCGAAAACCCTCTTCTCCAAAACCTCCTCCCCAACCTCCTCTCCACTCTCCACCGCCTCCAAACCCTCTCCGACCAATGCTCCGATCCATCCCACTCTGTTGGGAAGCTCCTCATGCAGAGCGACCTCGACATGGCCACTGGCTGGCTCTGCAAGCAGATTCAGGACATCGATTTGCTTCTCAGATCCGGCGTTCTTCGTCAATCCAACGCGATCGTTCTCTCCCAACCCGCCCCTGGATCCGCCAAGGAAGATTTAGGGTTTTTCATTCGAGACCTTTTCACGAGGTTACAGATCGGAGGTATTGAGTTCAAGAAGAAGGCGACTGAGTCTCTACTTCAGCTGCTCGCTGATGATGAAAAAGCTGCTACTTTAGTTGCTAAGGAAGGTAATATCAGTTACTTGATTCATCTTCTAGATTTGAACGCTCATCCTTCGATTCGAGAACACGCAGTCTCGGTTGTGTCTATCCTCGCTTCTGCGAGCGAACAATCGAGAAAATGCGTGTTTGAAGAGGGGGGATTAGGGCCGTTACTGCGAATCATAGAGTCTGGCTCAATGGGATTGAAGGAGAAGGCGGCGATGGCGGTCGAAGCAATCACCGCCGATGTCGATAATGCTTGGGCTGTTTCAGCCTACGGCGGCGTATCGGTGCTTATCGAAGCTTGTCGATCGGGATCGTTAACAACACAAGGATATGCTGTGGGAGCTTTGAAAAACGTCGCCGCCGTGGAGGACATTAGGGTTTCATTGGGCGAGGAAGGGGCTATACCTGTTCTAGTCCAGTTACTGGCCTCCGGCACCGCCTCGGCCCAAGAAAAGGCGGCGAATTGCATCGCAATACTCGCCTCCTCGGGTGAATTTTTCCGAGCTCTGATAATACAAGATAGAGGGTTACAGAGACTCCTTCAATTGCTTCACGAATCAACAAGTTCAGAAACATTAGAGCACGTTTTACGAGCAATCTATTCACTCTCAGCCTCCGATTCAACTTCTCGAACCTTATCGTCTTCAACTACATTCATTATACAAATCGCCGAGCTAATCAAGCACGGGAACATACTTCTCCAGCAAATCTCCGCTTCATTGCTCGCTAATCTAACGATAAGCGACGGTAACAAGAGAGCCATTGCTGGTTCTATGGGTGCTCTGGTGAAGCTAATGGAGTCATCGAAACCAGACGGTTTGCAAGAAGTGGTGGCGAAGGCGTTGGTGTCGCTGTTGACGGTTCGATCGAACCGGAAAGATTTGGTGAGAGATGAGAAGAGCGTGATGAGGTTGGTTCAGATGTTGGATCCGAAGTACGAATTGGTGTCGAAGAAGTTTCCGGTGGCGGTGGTGGCGGCGATAATGGCGGGAGGGAGTCAGGGGTGCCGGAAGAGGCTGGTGGCGGCGGGAGCTTATGGGAATATGCAGAGGCTGGCGGAGATGGAGGTGGCCGGAGCGAAGAAGGCGTTGCAGAGACTTTCCGGTAATCGGCTGAAGAATATCTTCAGCAGGACATGGAGGGAATAACTGGGAAAGTAACTAACCCCCGCCAAAAAAAAAAAATTGGGAAAAGGTACGGTTTTTCGATTTAACGGTTAAAAAAATAAATGTTTTTTTGTTTAGTTAGTGTTAATCCACGTGACTGGTCACGTGGTTGAAGCCATCCAATAAGGCCGCCGGGCCAAGGTGTCATGTGGTTGGCGGGTGGATTAACTGTTCTATTAAATGAGTCAGAGCCCATTTTACCGTTGGAAAAGACAATAATGTCCCCTCACAACACATGGACTTGGCTCCACTGTCTCCAATGGCTAGAAAAATTATATTAAAAGATAAATCAATCGCAAATCTTTTTGTATGATGGTCTCACATGTAAAATATGGATGTGTGATTAGTTTATGCGGAAGTAAAAGAAGTGCCAGTGGCTGCATATGATGTAATTGCATTGACAAATCACTTAGGAGGTGGATGAATCTTTGATTTGTGAATATATATGTATACATATATAAAGTGATTTCTCTAATTTAAAATCTAAACATAGCTTTAGTTTTACATTTTTTAATAAAAATGGGGGATTTTTTTTTTTTCTTTTGAATCGTGCCTTGAACTTTGGAATTAGGCATATGGGGATGATGAGCTTTGGTTTCTAGTTGAAATATAGGGTGGGATTTCTTGGAGGGTACTAAAGTTAACCAAAATGCATTGTTGGCACTGTCTCTATTGAGAAGTGGAGGCCTAACTACCAAAGTAACTTCAACCATATATTGGGTTGGAAATAGGCTGTTCATCCAGAGTACGCCATTAAGGTCTGAAGCATTTGTATCAGTAGTTGCATTTATTTGCTTTCCGGGCTTTATGTGGACATAAAAACCTTTTAATCAATTACTAACAGAAATGTATCAGTTGGCCAAAACCCTTGCTTTTTCATTACTCAGTTACAGAAATGTATGTGTCTGTAGTGCTACTGATCAATTAATCCAAAGAAACAAGTGAATTTGTGATTACTGATCATTTAATCCGGAGACACAAGTGAATTTGTGATTTTTGACAATTTAGGATCACGTAAGTCTTGGGAGTACTACCATAAACAACACCTTTGACATGAATGCTACTGTTGTTGACTTGTGAACCCATTGAATGTTTTGTTGGTGGGTATTTCATTTATAAATTGACTGGATAACTACTTATACACATCATATTTTAGACATGCTTCAATCTTTATATTTTTGAAATATCACTAACTTGGTTGTTATTGTGTGACTCAGGAGGATTTCCTTTGGACTTTTCTAACCGTTGAAGTGAGGACACTACATATTGTGCACAAGCAAGCTACAGGCACATACTTCTTATACACCCACATTTTTACGTTACATAAACTTATGATATATATATGGTCCACTATAAAAACAAAAACAAAAACAAAAAAAATAAAAAACAAAAACAAAAAAATACTTATTCTAATATTATATTACATGACAAAGGCATGGATGCGGTTTTTAAGGTGTATCCTCGTTTTTTCATTTATTTTTCCCCCTTTTTTCAAAGTCAATTGATTGACTTTGTGAAGCTGTAAGAGAGAGAGTCTGATGTTTGTTTATGTTATGTCTCTTTTCTTCATTATATTTAATTTGTTTAAACCAGCAGCTTTGTTTGATAATGTACATTCAAGGAGTCTTTGTTTTATTGTATTTGTAATGAACAAGCGCAGTTCTAATTGGAAAAAGTGTGCAACTGCTTCTGTGTGCTTCTCTGATATTTGCAGTGAATATTTATTTGATTTATTATGTCTCTGCTCTGATTCTCAATTTGTCTGGATTGCTTGGTAGATTCTGGGAATGGGAATATGGGTTTTGCTTTAGAGGGGCGTGATTGTGATGTTTTGAGTTTGGGTACAATAATAATGTATGATGTGCGCCCTATTCCACCCACGGGAAACTCTAGCTTCAACAGGAGCTGTGTGTGTTGCTTTCGTTCCTCTCCATCTTCATTTCACCTAACAGGTGATGGGAACTGGTGGGTAATGATTAAATTGTTTGGACACTGAGAAAATTGGACCTTTCCCTTTCATATTAGATTTGGTATTGGTGGGTGGGTCCTATCTACTTTTCTTGCTATATTCTGAAAACCCACAAACCACTGATTATATTATATATATATATGATCAAACAAGATCCTATCTGGATTGATTAGATTCAAACCTGTGCTTAAGCTTGTTCACAAATTGATGAGAACCAAAACATGTACTATAGTGTTCATAGAGTAGTTTGACTGTTAGGAATAGACGAAATTGATCGGAAGGTGGTGATTTTGGATGATGAGAATATGCCAACAAAGAAAAGAAAAAAGGGGAAAAGATGAGAGGAAGCAGCGGCGTAGATGTAGGGAAGAAAACTACAGACAGAGAGGGCAGGGATTTGCGGGTCCCAAAGTGGGAAGTTTTTACAGAGACCTCACATGGGAGCCCAAAGCTTGTAGAGGTAAGTAGTGCTCTCTCTCTCTCTCTCTCTCTATATATATATATGTGTATGTATATCATACACAAATAATGGTAGGTCAGGGGTGTGTGGTCCCTTTCCCTCATTCACAGGTTCACAATTTCACATGCCATGTCTCCCCCACCCTACCACCAACCTCTTTCTCTGTCATATATATATAGGAGGAGGGCTTCTTGTTTAGCACACAACCAATAAAATGGAGCAAGCACAGAGTGCATCAGATGCACAGATAAAAGGAAAAGGTCAGGATTTTTCTGGTCATATTTCCCGTGATACACATTATACATCCCTTTAAAGCAACACTGCTCAACCAACCTGTAAAGCCATTCCACCTCTCTCTCTCTCTCTCATATCGTTATTGTCTCTGGATGGTTTCCCCCACTTCCTAGCCTTTCCCGCTAAAACTTGATGCTTACAAATGAGAATTTATATTTCTGAAACTTCAAGTACCCGATTCCTGCATTTCCTCCTTTATTTCCTACTTTCTGTTCTCCCTCCCACCAATACCCTCCACTAACAGAATAAAAGAAAAGAAAAGAAAAGAAATATTATATATTGGCCCTCTAGTTATCATTGATTCATTGTCCCTAATCTCTCTATTCTTTGTTCAAAGATGGCTTAGTCATTAGTCATGTGAGAATCTCTAAGCATAATTCAACTACCGTTATGAATATTTTGAGATAATAGGACATTGAATTTGAGACAAAGTATCTTGTGCTTAATATCTTGGCAATCCAAGCATGAATCTCACGGAGATGTAAAAATAAACTGAATCAAATGCTTCGATTTAGAGTATTAAAATAATAAAAAGAAAACTATGAACAGTAAAAAATTACACCAATCGAGTTTTATGTATATAGTTGATCACACCTTACATGAGGTAGCTTAACCTTTACAGGGATAAATTTTCAAGAAACTCAGATTATAATGTGACATTGTTCATGTAATACTTCCGAGTAATAATGTAGTGAAAAACTTTATACGTAGAATGAAATTAGACTCACTTCTATTAGAAAATTAACAGGCAAAAAAAATTGAGCTAATATATTTGGGGATGTTTGTAGGGCGGAGCTATGCT
Source organism: Camellia lanceoleosa (assembly GCA_025200525.1). Taxonomy (NCBI): domain Eukaryota; kingdom Viridiplantae; phylum Streptophyta; class Magnoliopsida; order Ericales; family Theaceae; genus Camellia; species Camellia lanceoleosa. The sequence continues at coordinate 145,990,726 of CM045764.1, read as the reverse complement.
TATAACAGTGGTGTCAACTGAGTTTCGAAAAAAAATTTAGAGTACCATGTAATTTTTATCCAAAATTGTTGCCTATTTACACAATGAACCCAGTGGGTCTATAAAAAAAAAACCATTCTGAAAACTTTATATATTGATCTCACTCACTCTTACTTACATTTACAAACAAAATCAAACTTTATTCGGTAAGTTTAGCACTTTACAAACAAGCCCACTGTTTATTTATTCCTCTTGATCCCAATCTCGATTCCGACATCGATAATCATTTGGAACAGCAATCACAATTTTTAGTCCTTTGATCTTTGAATGTGGCACCACCAAATTCATATTTCTTTTGCTGAAGACGTTTTTTTATAAGTTTTGAAGGGGAGGGAGGGATTTATAAGTTTTGAGATTTTGGAGTTTTATTTTGGAGGGGAGGGAGGGATTTATAAGTTTTGAGATTTTGGAGTTTATAGTTTTGTGATGTTCCTTTGTGTTGTGCAGAATGTACACTTATTTGAAATTGACATTATTTTGGATTACTTTTGTCAATGTAATTGGGAATATATAAAATTTGCAAAGTATCATATGAATGTTAATGTTTTTTGGTTATATAGAATTAAAAATATGATATAATAACATTGATGATATTTTGCTAAATCAACCCGCTGAATAAAATTCCTGAACAGGCCACTAGATGTCTCCATCATATTTGCCATGTGAAGAGTAAATCAAACTTGTCTCAACAGTCGAATGTTATAATGAATTGGAAAACCATGGAACCAGTACCTCTATGCATGTGCAGGTTATGAAGTTAAATCTATTATTGTCAGTTGCCCATGACTAGTGTATGTATAATGCTCTTCTCTTTTCCGAGGTACCCCCCAAAAACAAGTATAATGCTCGTCTGACAAATCATTATTGTAATTTAGGGTCTTGATTTCACTGCTTTGGATCAATTCTCCATCATACAACCTAAAATTTATATTTCAAAAAATAAATAAATTACAAGATGCATAGATATTATGTAGGCATGTGGTTAGATTGTCAATTGAGGGTTACATGTATTTTTGCCCCTAGTTATCAGTTGGTATGAGATGCATGAACATTTCCGCTCTAAAGATTTCTTGAAAATAGTTAAACTCTAGAGGAAAAAATCTTGCGCATGGAAAACTATTCAAAGTCATTCCAAAATGTAAAAAATTTCTACTAATTTAAGCACCAAAATTTTTTTTCCCCTCTCAATACTGTCGGTTTTTCAATTACAAAAGTTTGATAGATCCTAATTTTGTCTTTCTACAACAAAAGTAAAGATCAATCTTACTATAACGCGTATATCAAAAAATATGTTAAGGATTTCTAATCCAATGACATTATTCACACTCTCATATGAGAGGTTCCGAAGTTAAGCTGGGAAAAGATTTTATTAACCCTTATATAAGGTTTTATTAGCTCTTATATAGTCCACTCGCCATCTATTGCGCCACCTGGCGCTCCACTTCTTCCATCGTTTAGAATTTTATTTATTTATTGTTGTATAAAATAAATTGTATATAACATGTGTCTTCAATTGGGAAATTTAGTACATTTTTAGAATAGAAAGATCAACGAATTTAACTTGATTGATCTCTTGAAATTTTATTGTTCTTTTTTTTTTTGATTATTTTTGTTTGCCCAAAACCTTAGGAAATCTTGGTGGCTTTGGGGTTATGTGTGATTTGATAAAGTTCTCATGAGCTTGGTGGGCCTTGCCAATGGATGGTGTTTGGCCACCCTTAAAGTGAAGCACCTCATTCCATGGAAAACAACCTAAAATGTAAGACCCCATGCCAACTCAACAATCCTTACCTCTTTTTTTGTTTTCATTGATGATGAATCAACTTTTGACTTGCATTTGGACTAGTTTTATTTCTATTGCCTTTGTATAACATGATTCTTTAATTTACTTCTTAGTTTATTACCTTATTTGATATATTTTGTACTAGCAAACAGGTGTTATGCAGGGATTAAAAAAACATGAAAAATTTAAATTGATTAGAGACCCATTTCAATCTAGATGTGGTGTTTACACATGTAGTATTGGGAATGATTAATGATATATGCTATTTTATATTTGAAAAGTATCAAAAAAAACTATTTCACATTCATGAATTTTGTATCGGTCCCACATCAACAAATTGCAAATATATTAAGGTGATTGTTCTTATTAAACAGAAAATTAATCATAGAACCAACACAATCAAATATGACTGCAGTATCTCCTAATAAAAAGAGTATTAACTTCAATTGTATATCGATTTATGTGTTAGGATTGTTAATAGGATTTGAGCTCTGATACAGAGTTCTAGGGTTGAACACTAAATTAAGCTCTACACAGTTGGCAGGCGAAAAGATTAAAAAAAAAAAAAAATTTATAATAAAAAAAAAGACAAATTAAAACTCTTTTAGAATTCTTATTTTAGAAGTCCTAACACATTTTTGATAGGATTTTTATTGAGGGACCCACCTAGGAATATCACATGCATCACGGAATGATTATATTTTGTACCAAAACCAGATTCACATCCTCCACCACCGTTAATTGGTTACTTAACCCGTCAGTGGGACCCAATCTTAACCTTCCCGTGAGAGAGAGACTGTTACCATGTGATCATAAAGACCAAACCAAATATCATATGTTTTTGTAGGCATACATTACATTACATTTCCAGAAATATTTAAATATTTAAATAGATTGTGATATAGACATAAAGTGCTTTTTGTTTGTTTGTTTGGGATAAAGAAAAGCCTAAGTTTGTGTAATAAAATTTTCATGCTGCCTAGGCCCTTTTGATTAAGCACTTTTTTTTTTCTGATTTCTCAAAGGGAAAGAGAGTAAGAAGTCAAAACCACCTAAGGAGCTGCCATTCAACTTAAGCTTTTTTTTCCAGCTTTTCAGTGCCGACCAGTCTTTTCGAGGTTGGAATGGTTCAAACTTTGAACATCAAATCAAATTAAATCTTGTGTTTCAATTTAGTAGGATCGATTATATAAATCTTTGTTTATTCTATTCAACTTTAAACTTTTGAAATTTATTGTGTATATATATATATTTTAAACTACAAAAGTGATCAATATAATTTATCATAAATTAAAATATACATGTGATTCCTATTGATTTGGACACTTCAGAAGCAATTAATCACACAAGCAAATTATGCAGGAGTTGAATACTACCTTGGGACTAATTACAAAAAGAAGTTAGATTGTTAAATGATAGGCTTGATAGAGTGGGAAAAAATGACTAGTATCTAGAAGTTACATGCTCTAAAGCCTAGCAACCTGGGACCTTGCTACACAATGGTCCACAAAAAATGGAGAGAATGCAGAAGAGTTGTTCACAAACTTGGATATTCTCCAAAGAACACTACTCATCTCGGTGTGTTAATTGAATTGTGGGTAGGGAAAAGGAGCTTTCGTTTCTGTGTTCGATGATTTTGATAAACCGTGTCTGTCAGTGTCGTCATGTTGGTGGAAAGAACCTGTTGAGATTGAACGGGAGTGTGTAGAACTCTTCATTTCTGTTATCGCCTCTAAATGTTCTGAACTTGAACCACCATGGCATCCCTCGGTCTTTCTTCGACTTCTCTACTTCTATTGTGTTGTCAAGAAACACTGCAACTATCAATCCCACTGTTGGTGGGGATGAGAACAGGGTATTCAAGAATGCATTGAACTGCAAATGAAACAGTTATAATGTCAGACACACACACACACACACACACAAGTCTATTAGGTTCCAAATTTCAAGACAGGCCTCATTACTTTCCATGTTGCGGCCGTGTTTTGATCATGAAATAGAATCTTTTTTTCCCCCACTTTTTTCTTCTTTTTTTTTTCCCCTTCTTTACCCTTCACAAATCCGCTTCGAATCTTTTATCCAAACATAGCCTACATGTAACAAAGGTTTTAAAATTGGACCTATCCCAACATATTGTGGAAATGACAGAAACTGTGTTATCATTTTTCTGGAATACACAGAAAACTTATATGGCGAACTATTTTTCAGAAAAAAATTCAAAAACAATCCACTTTTTAGAAATCATCAAAAAGTTATTTCAGAATTTGCAACAAAAATTTTTTTTTTTGCACAAAAATGAAAACTGGTATTTTCGAACATTTTTGTCATTACACAACCAAACAAGCCAGGTTACACTATTTTGACTGCTTGTTTTGTTTCTCAGCAGGATCAGACAGAGGCAAAACCAGATTTTTTTTTTAATGGACTTCTGAGTTAATTTTGTACCTTTAAGTTAAATTATTGGGATTAGTTCAGATAATACTCACCCATCCAGCATTGGTGCGAACAAGACCTCCGTGAATAGTCTGGTATTCAAAAAAAAAATGAGGAACAGATATCCCAAGGAAGAGTGAGAGGCCCGTTATAGTCAGATTTCTCATAGAATTCATGTTAGTGAACTGTAGAAATGAGAGGCCGACTGAACCTGCACAAAGACAAAGAAACCTTGTGAAGTGAAGAAAAAGAAAAATAAGAGAGTGAGAGAGACATCTTCTCGATGCTAATGGCATACCCACAAGGCCAAAGAGAATGCAATACAATGCAGCATATATGGGGAATGGTATAGAAGCAAAAACAGCTCCAAATTTTCCTGCAAACACAGAACATAGTGTGAACTTTGTAAAGATTTGAAAACCACAAACCAGACTCTCAACATGACTTTGTTTAGTAAGGAACCAATAAAAGAAAATTACGAAAACTGAAACAAAATGGAGCCAAGCCTTGTGCATCATAAATATGGGCAATGATGATTGAAACTTCTTAGCCAACCTAAGATGGAGAAGAATATCATGAAGCCAGCTGATATTTGAACGACTCTGCGACTTCCAACTCGGGTGAGTCCAAGGAGTCCCACATTTTCCCTGAAACATATCCCAATTTTCTGTGTCAAGTTTATATCTTCTACTAAAAGAAACATGATGGAACATTCTACATGCAGTCATAACGTACACCGATACAGTAGAACCAGTTCCTGTTCCAAAAAGACCATCAAGCAAAACACCAATCCCCTGAAATTGAATGGCAAAATAGATATGCTCAAAGATAATATTGTGACTACCTATGGATTACACATCACATATGAATACTATTTCTAAGATGATACAACTAAAAGTGCAACAAAAATTTATTTCTTCTGTTGCCAACAAATGCTAAAGAGATAACTGACAAGATAATGTGTCCAATCTGCCCACCTGCCACCCAATACCACGGCTCAAAACATAGGCAGGAGGGGGAGTGGCAATTGCCAACCGAGATGCTGCCTTATATGCACCAGTGGACTGCATCACAAAAAATTAAAGTGAAAACAAACTTCGTCAACAGTTATTATATCCAAAAATCATAACTATAAATTTGTTGTAAAGCAACAGATCATAGATATTTCAACTAGGAACACAATCTATCACCTCATAATTAAAATAAAAGTTGATCTAATGTTGCCAACAATTAATTCAATTTGAAGTTGGCTTAAGCATGAAAAAGTTTGTTCATAAAAGAAAAATCCACATATAGCACCATAAACAAGGCCAAACATAGTGGAAGTATGAGCAATAAATGATTATGGATTCTTTCACCACCAAAAGTTAATCTAATCTAATTATTGTCACATCTTGGAAATGACCAAAGGTCCCATAGCCACTTCTATTTTATGTAACTAATACAAATTAGTTTTCAGATGTGTTTCCACAAGCGGTAAGTTGCTTGGCTGTAAAAATTTCATTGACCCTGGGAATTCTAGTGTGAGTAGGGCTATAAAATGAACAAACTACTCAAGCCAGGCTAGTTAAAAGGTTGTTCGAGATAGGTTCGTTAGTTAAAGAAGCTAGGTTTGAACACATTTCGAAGGCTTTCAAGTGGATCAGTTATGGTATCAAGGAGTTTAAGAGTGCCACATATGGAAGCCAATTAATACCTCAACCATTGACACCAGAACTGCGGACATCATGGCAAAGGAATGACCAGCTGCGAAAGTAGGTGGGCCCCACTGCAAGGGGTATGGAAACTTGAACCTTAATCAATGCATCAAATGTAATATTAGCACCACCAAAAATAAATAAATAAATAAATAACAAGAGTAAAAATTGCACACTGACCATGGGGCAGTCGATATGAGATTTGCTTTGTCTGTTCGGCAACTGAGTTGAGTGGCAAAAGGTTTGTTACGGTAGGCCCCACCGGCAGTCAGTATAACCGCATAGACCCAGATGATAGCAACACAGATCAGAACAGGAAACCGTTCAAAAATTGGAAAATCCCTCAGTAGTCTCACATGTTTCAGATACTGCGATTACATGATTTACATCTCTTATTTATGTGAAGAAAATAAATAATTATATCATGTAAAGAGGCTTGCTTGGTTACTCCAACCATTTATGAAATAACTTACTTGTGAAAATCCAATGACCAACAATAGCATTGGCAATCCAATTTCTACACAATTACCTAGCTGAAATTTGGACATGGCAACATATAAATTTGCAGAAATCAATTATAGGAGATATGTACTCGATTAAATAAAGGCTCTATACCCGTGGCCAACTTGATCAATGAATAATGCACACTTATTAGCATGTAAAAATACATACCGCAGGAAATCCTCGTTGAAACAATCCAAAACCAACCAATCCAACCACAGGTGCCATTCCAAGAGGACTGAAAAACCTGCAAAGAAAACCATGAATAATAATAAACACTGTTTGTCTGAACATAGATGAGTCACATCAAATTGTAGATGGTACAATTATACCGTGAAAAGAGACCCCAAACTTGGCTGTAACCCATGATGATTTGTATGCTTGCTGCCACAATCAAAGCTCCTTGGATAGCTCGCATTGTATGTATGAATCTCTGCAAAGCAATTAGATGTGAAGATCTCTTGTGATATCCTATCACATAAAAAAGCGTTTATGCACTACATTTGAGAAGGGAATGAAAAACTTTGAAATATCTAATTGAAGCAGTTTGATGCTGACCATGGACTCTAATGTCAAAAAAATTACTTGTAAAAATGTTTTGGACACCATATGGAGATGGAGTAATTTAATTTTATCTCAGTTTTAAATATAAGTCTAGTTGGTTTATCACAAATCCCAAAGAAGTGTATTTGTATTCATAAAAACTTTGTGAATGAAATCATTTTTAAAGATAACTGATTTAGTTCTAATTTTTTGGTTAATATTTCATAACATTTATGTAAACCTTGGCCTCATTTAAACAAAATTTATAGCTTCGTCCCTGTTCACAACCACTCAAAGCGTGGTTCACTAAAAAAGGAGGGGTAAGAAGATGGAGACTTACAACATGGGGCTCACTAATTTGTTGCAGGGATGAGTCATGTATGATGTAAAGTATAGGAATGACATAAGCATAGGACCCTCCAACAACAGCCGGCAACCTGGTCCCAAAAAGTGATTGGAGAAGTGTGTTAATTCCAGCTACAAACAGCAGAGTTTGTATCACCCGTGCCTTGTCGCCCTGATACGTGAGCAACAAAATGATCAAAATAAATTTTGACAGAACAAAAACAGGGCCAAGTTAGGTGAGGAGATTTGTTTTAGACCTACCATAGTAACAAGTCCCACAAAGAAGATCTAGGCCAAAATTTGCTTATATACAATGAGCACAAAAATCCCATGTAAAGTTGATCCTGAGATAGCAAATGACTGGTCATCTAGGAGGGACTCAACTAATGATAGGTTTAAATTTCTTGAATATGTCCATAAAATGAAAATCAAGCCTTCCTGACCATATAAATACTCTAATCATGAGAAACATTATTGATTGAACAGATAGAGAGCAAAAACTAAATAACATCCAACTTACATCAGTTCCGCCCATTAATGGAACGAGAAGTGTGGGGACCATTACACTTGTGCCCAGCATCAATATGTAATTCTGAAATGCCAACAGGATGGTTTCAACTGCAAGGAACAAACATAAACCAACATGTGAAAGGATAAAGAATTCAGTTAGAAGGCAAACACAGTCACTGAAGCCTCATGAGAAAATGATGAAGGTATGATCCCAACGTTCAAGACTCTAGACCATGAATCCTTCTTTAACTACTGCAGCCTGTTGAAAGTCATGTCATCTTTGATTATGCTGTATTGCATTTCATCTACAGAATCCATTTTTTAGCACATTCAGACAGCCTATCTCAGAGTAGCTGCTTGGTAGCATGTTTTGATCATCTCAATGAAACAGCATTACACCCTACTCTACAACTCTGTCACATTGTCACTTTGAAACCCTAGTTGAAAAACACAATAAATACCTCCAAAACCTCAAGTCAGGGCAGTGCCTCCAAGAACCCCACACAGGCCTAAGTGAATCACGATTGGGCCTTTTACTTTTGCTTAGGGCCTCAACCCTCCACCTCCGAAAAAGGCCCTACACAGTAAATCTAAGTGTATAGTAAAAATACAAGACACCTCACAATAGTTCTAACGTCTAACAACCAGTTATCTATGAAATCACGAAGGTGACCACATATGTGCAAGAGGGAAGGGGGGGTTCGATTGGCCAAACTCTCCAACTTATTTTCCAATTAAAGTTAATGAGTAGCCTATTCAATTCAATTTAGTTTGTCAATTCCAATACATCAGTCATGCATGTGTCATCCATATAATATCACAAAAATAAACTAAGAAAGCAACATTATATACATAAAAAACCCTTGGGAACAACAATCTCCATTGGTAAAAAAAAATCACGAGCAATGTTGCCTGCTAAAACAATCCACTAGATCGAGAATTTAATACAAAGACTCAAGTAAACCATTTATAATCCAATCATGGATGAGTTAGCCCTCACATCTTCCCCTTCAAGATCCCCAGTCATTGATCAAAATTCGAACCTTAAATCAATAATGTACCGGTAATATGCTCCCTTCTTGTAGATACCCAACCAAAAAGAGTCACTGATGCTCTTCTAGTGGAAGAGTCTATTTCATTATATGCCTTTCCTATTGAGTTATCTCTATTTCCAGACATCCTTTCTAAATTTAATAGATCACTCTTCTCATTCACCATTTAATTTCAAGATTCTATGTTGATCAGGTCAAGCCCTCAAAGGGTTGGCAAGAGATAAAATCATCATATCATTTCTAAAACAATGTAAATTAAATAAACCATATCCCAATGCAGCAATCAATCCATAATTCCCGGCTCTTAGTTAGGGACCGCCAGTGATACAGAAACCCAGCTACAGCGTGAAGCCTAAATAAACAAACGCATGGAGCTGATTCGACACTACCGATATCATCATAACTTCAAGGTAGGGTCCCAATTTGAAAAATGGACAATTAAATCCTCTTCAACCACGATCCCTCAGCAACATTCTCCACATAATATCTAACCAGTCATTGTTTATTTTACATCCTCGTAGACTCCATGACATCTAATCTAACTAAGCATTATGAATGCCAAGAAAACAGTGGGAAAAAAAAAACAAAAACCCGGAAGCTCACACCAACCACTCTAATGCAAACCCATTATTAGGTTCAAAGAGTTCACGCATTATTTTGGGGTTTGTCTGCAGTTTCTTCCATCAATAATGCCTTGTTTGGATGCATAGAAATTAAAGGAGGCATCTTTTCCAATTAATTTCTCAGAGAATATTCAAGAGCCCCATTTGCCCAAGACTCAGAGACATCCCCTGTTGCTGTTTCAGCAACTCATCATCAATCGAAAGAATCCAATCCCTCTCTCACCCACTATGAACTACGAGTTAAAAAAAGAAAAGAAAAGGGACATTTTGTATGAAGATTACAATGCCGTACAGAAGGGAAATTTCTATGGAGTTTACAATGACATGCAGTTACAGAGAGTCTACCGTCTCTGCAACTTCAAAACCCACAATCCCACTTCTCATTCAGAATACTGAAAACGCTTATTCACATTCATATATATATATATATATATACAGAGAGAGAGAGAGAGAGAGAGAGAGGGGGGGGGGGCGGAAGACTTACCCCATGAAGGATTAGAATCAATGCAGTATTCGAGGTCTTGAAGCTGTTCCATGGGAGGGTGGCTTATGTCTGCCATTAGTGAGACTTCGCAAGCTTCACGCAGCGAATCACAGAGACAGAGACAGAGAGAGAGAGAGAGAGAGAGAGAGAGAGAGAATATGAATATGAATTTGAAGAGGAAGGAAGAGATGACTCGAAGATAACAAAGTTAAGCGCACACGGACGGAAAGTTGAGAAAAGTTAAAGAGGAAAAAGAGAGTGCATATGAATATGAATATGAATATGAATATGAAAGCAAAGTGAAAGTATATATTCCTTGTTTTGAAGGTAGCCCCTCCGATACTCACCGCCTTCCTCAAACAAAAACCACGATCATCGGCCTCTGCTGCTTTTCAAATTCTTACTTGTGCTTATCTACTTAAGTACGGATGATTATTCATAGTCACGGTTACAGATGTTTTATGATAATAGATGAGATATTAATTATTTATGTTAGATAATTAAAATATATAAATGTACATAATAAATTTTGATTATTAAAAGAGTATGGTAATGTGATAATTTGTAATTATTTTATAATTTTTCACTTAAGGTTATGTTTATTTAGTTACATAAGATGGAGAGAATTAAGAGTATTGTGAAATTTAGTAAGGAGATTACTAATATGGGAGTATATAAGATAAAAGAGTCTTTGTTTGTACAATATTAAACTAATAATACAACAGATAGTATTAATATATGAAATTAATATTTTTTTTTTCTTTTTTTACATAAAAATCATTTAAAAATTTACTAATCATCTCACTCATTTTTCTAATCCCAAACTCCAAAAAAATAGTTAATTTTTTTCACTCATATCTCCAACTAAACAATTTTAAAGTTGACCCTGCTGCCTATAGTCCAGTCCCCGTGGACTAGGCATAATCCAACCCCACAGTTTACCTGATTCATCAATAACTATTCAACAAACAAACATTCTCAATTTTTAGTTATATTTATTCGGCCGTGCTTCACACCCCCATTGAGGTCGACTCCTAGTGACGTGGCGTCGTCTTATTCGTTGAAATTTAAAAAATAAATAAATAAATAATTTTTTTGGGCCAATCACCTTCCTACACGCACGACTTCCAATGACCCCTACTGGGGTCTTAGGCATTTTTCATATTTATTTTGGCTGGAAATTGGTGAATCATGATCCTCTCCTTGATCTCTCTTTAACTTTTTACTTGTTAAGTTGTGGGACCTACTTTTGGATCCAATTTTAATAATTCGAACAGTTCACATTTTAAGATTTGTTGAGTATATCATATCTGTAAAAAATCAAGTTGATCAGATATCAGAAACTGTGTGTTCGGATCATCAAACTACAAACCATTATCTAAAAAAATTTAATAAACAGTTTTCCAAACAGATGTTTTTTGATATTTGATTAATTTGATTTTTTACAAGTATGATGTACTCAACAAATTTTAAAATATGAACGGTTCAAATTATTAAAATTGGGTCCAAAAGTGAACCCAATAACCTAACAAGTAAAGAGTTAAGGAAAAGATCCGAATTCGGAAATGGTAACCTCCGTACAACTAATTTTCCGGATTAATTTTTTTGTGGAGCCATGTAATCTCATGTATATATGTATTGTTGAGTAATTTAAGCAACACTCTTCACCTTTATATTTTAAATTATTTTTTTTATTTTTTTAATTATAACCGTTAACTTCGTGAATTTTCTTTCACTTTTTCTCTTTATTGTTATTTACAAATTTATAATTCAAATATAATGAACTTGTTTAGTATAATTTATTATACCTTAAAATTGATAATAAAAAATAATAAGTCAACAGCACTTTGAGAAAAACAATAAGATAATTTACTTTGTTTGGTTTGCTCTGTTTTTCTAAAATTGAATTTTTGTTTTAAGGATTTTTTTAATATTTTATTTTATTTTTTTATTTTTTTATATACACTAATCTAGATACTCTTAAACGTATAATATTTATAAAAATAATAATAATAATAAAATTAAATCTACCAAATACTAAAAAATTATAAAAAAATTCAATACATTTTTTTATTTTATTAAATTTAATGAATTTTTTTTTAAAAAAATGTACAAATTCTATAACTTTTAAGTATATCAAGATTAAGTGGATCTAAAAAGTTTTTTAAAAAAAAATTTTGATTAAAATATTTTAAAAAATACAAAAATACAAATTGAAAACTTTGAAAATTATTTTTGAAAACTCTAAATCAAACAAAGTAGTATTTTATCAAAATTATAAAAAAAAATTAATGTAATTTATATTATGTTCTTTAAATAATGTAAGGTAAAGTAAAATTTAATGTGATTTATTCCCTCACTATAAATTTCATTAATTAATAGGACATTAAGAGTAAATATTTGTAGTGTCCCAATTCAATTTTATGTTAAAATAACATGACTCATAACATTTATGTTACTTTTAAAGAATAATAAGACAGATATCACAAAACATGTGGTGTTGACCATTGTTACAAAATTACCAAATAATAACCTCTTCATTTATGTGTGGTACACACTATTCTTTGACGTTGATGGTTTGGGTTATGAGTAATAATTGGTTCTATCATTAACACATGAGTCTTTGTTTGATTTACTAATAAGTCTAAATTGTCTTCATATATATGTTTTTAAACAAAAGGAAAAGGATAAGTGTATTTTATTTAACCGATTTGGAATTTGGAATAACTTTGGTATGCTTCCAAACACACCACAAATTTCAAAAGATGGTTTTTCAATGCACTTCTCCCTGAATCATAACTTTTTAGAAGGGAAAATATTATGATATATACTTTTTAAAGGGGGTGTGTCGTGTATATTATATAATTAAAAAATAAAATGATATGATTTTATATTTTTTAAATTATAATTATAAAAAAAATTTATAACCATACAACATACGAGACATAATGAAGATAAAATTATAATTAAAAATTAAAATTAATCATAACTGAAGAAAAAAAAATGACATAACCTAATAATGAATATGATACTGGTGTGTATAGTAAAATTTCCTTTTTACAAGCAGCTTCCATAGTCAAAATCCAATATTCCTATTATCATCCACTAATACCAATCTATTTAACAGGACAACCCTGACTAGTTGTTAATAATGTTTTGTAATTACTTTATAAATTATAAAAGGGTAATCATGTAATTTCACTTGTATAGAGAGTCCTGTCATCGTCTTCCTTACGGATATGAATAGCAATGTGTTTCTAGCATCATTGCACATTTATGTTTTTGGAATAAAGTCAGGTTAGGGAATCTGAAAGGAGTTCAGATGATGTTTTGTATTTATAAAACAGCAACGCTAGGTGGCCACAAATTCTGTGGTTCAAATGGTCCAAAAATATCAAAACGACGTTGTTTTGAGTGCAAAACAAGTCAAAACGACATCGTTTTGACAGTTTCGGGCCATTTGAGCCACAAGAATTGTGGCCACCAAACATTTTTCTTTATAAAAATGTTTAACGCCCCCTTTCCCACATCCCCTTTGACCCCCTTTTTTTTTATTTTTTTTTTTTATTTTTTTTTTATTTCTCTTCCAATCACCACCTGCCGCGTGTGTATGGGATGGTGGAAATAGTGATTGGAGGGGTCTCTATCAATGCTCTTGTATTTATGTTTGTGAGTGGTCAAATACTCGCTATTAAATAAGTGGACAAGGACATTGCAACACAATTTCGAGTGCTTTCTAAGTACTCTAAACAATAAGCGCCATTTTTATTCTGTTTCCATATCCTAACATAAAATCGTAAGTCTTGCTTTCTCCATGAATTACTCCCTCCAAGAATTACAGCCCTCCGAGAACATTATCTGGGCATGCATACACCAAACCACCAAATAATCTTTCATGCTTACAAGTACACATTAAATACTTATAAACAGGATGGTGGGGAGTTTCGGTATCATCTCGTTAGTTGGGAGCAGATTTGTTGTTCTAAGTAGGATGGGGGGTTAGGAGTGCGTAGGCTGTAAGTTTAATTTGGCTTTGTTGGGGATTTGGCTATGGAGGTTTTCTAAGGAACAGGATCACTTGTGGGCAATGGCGGAGGGCGTAAGGGACCAAGGGGTCACGTGCCCCCCGAATTTTGGGATTTTTTTTTTTTGTAAATATAAGAAAATATTTTAAATAAAAAAAATTACAAAAATATTATTAGAGTGACATGTCAATGACATTTTAAAAATTATGAGAATAATAATAGTTGTTTTGATTGAAAATGAAGAGACTATTATAAACCATATTATCTATGAAAAATTTTGAATGTAACAGTGATGTCATTATTATTAACATACCAGTATAAGTATTATCACTTTAAAGATATGAAATTTATTGGATTGTTAGTTACATTTTTCATGTGAGGCTCACTCTCTATGTGTTTATTTACTATTAGTTTGTGATATCACATACTAATGATGGCGTGATATTACCATTATATTGTCCATGATATATTAGTTATAAATAACATTATTTTTTTGATGTTTCTCGAAATCAATCTTAAAAACTTGCATGAAATATTTTCGTAAAAATATTCGATATTGTAATTAATAAATGCCCTCTCTAATTTAATTTTCTGACTCCACCACTGCCTATGGCTGAGGGTGGTGACGTCCAAGTATGGGTTAGAGAGGAGAGAGTGGTGTATTAGGGTGGTGGGGGGTTCTCATGGGTGTGGGTTGTGGAAGGGGATCTGGTTGGGTAAGGATTAATTTTGGGAGCGAGTCCAGTTTCGAGTGGCCAATGGAGCTCGGGTGCGGTTTTGAAAGGATAACTGGTGCGGGGAGGTTACCCTACAAGAGTGAGCGTTTTCTTTTGATCTTCAGGTTGGTGGTGGACCCTGATGTGTTGATGGTTTCTTATTTGGCTGGAGGTGGTGATGGGTTGGTTTGGAATATTGTACTTTGCCGTTAAATTCAGGATTGGGAGGTAGGGCAGTTGGTGGAGTTGTTGACCTTTTTGTATGGGGTCAAGGTTGGGCGGGAGAGGGAGGACAATTTGGTTTAGGGAGTTCCAGGGGCTGAAGGTGTTTTTTCAGTCTCGTTTTTTTACTTGTCTTTGTATGGTAGTGGTGGAGGGGGAGTTTTTTCTTGGCGTGGTGTGTGGATTTCTGGTGTTTCATCGAATGTGGCTTTCTTTGCATAACAACTTTTTGTAGGATCTTGACTATTGATAATCTAATCCGTCGCCATCATATTTTGGTTAATTGGTGTTGCATGTGTTGTGCGGCTACAAAACAGTGGACCATTTGTTACTCCATTACCCGTTTGCTTCTCATTTGTGGGTACTTGTCTTCTCGTTTGGCGTGGTCTGGGTTCAGCCGAGGCAAGTCATGGATGTGTTGCATTGTTGGGGGGTTGGTCGAGTTGGGACGTGGTGACGAAACGCTTGGGCGATAGCGCCTTTGTGTTTGATATGGTCGGTTTGACTGAAGCAGAATCATCGAATTTTTCAAGGTAATGCTCTATCCATTGCACGTTTAGAGACTTGGTTTTTGAGTGTTTTGTATAGCTAGGTGCCAAGAAGGGTAAATCCAAGTCTATTTGTTCTCTTAGACTTTGTTGACAACATAGTTGGTTAGATCCCACTTTGTGGTGTTTGATTTTGTATTTTTTTGACATCTTCTTGATGTTGTGGTAATAAAATTTCATTTATCAAAAAAGAAGTACAAATTAAATAATTGTGACACATTACACATTAAATACAATGTGATACATAAATATGATCATCAAAAGGCCTCTTAATTCACTACATAACAATTCCAGGACATGAGATCTCTTAATTCACTACATAACACCTTCCTGTTCAAGAGAGCCCTTAATTGAGGCAATTAGAATACAAGCGAGGACCTCACTTTACTCATCAAATCTCCCAGTTTTCCCACCCTCCATTTCAAGGAAGTGTTTAAAGAAATTGCGCAAAAGAAACATCTCAAAACAAGCAGCGCTCAACAGTGACATGGGAATTCAACCCCAAAAAAATAGGGCAAAAGGGCCACACAAGAAGTGACACCAAATTTATACATTCAGAATGGGAATGCTCAATATACATCAACTACAGTTACAATAGAGATCAATTGTTCGTAAATTCGTCACACAACAATGCTGGTTTTCTTTCTTGCCTCAAAAAAAACATGTTGATTTCATGTGCAGGAAGGCAGTATACATATTAATATTTTCCTGCATTTATAACTGCAAAATTACAGAAGCCAACAGATTAACGGTTTGAAAATTGTGTCTCTGAAGCTGGGTTGGATTTGATGTCATCTTGCAACGAAATGAAAGAAGCGGAAACGAATCGATACAATTTTGGAAATTGCAAAGATAAAACAATTTTGGAAATTGTGAAGATAAAACAAGTTGAATATAACAAAGAATGGGTAGGCCTATTTGTTAGAACACAAAGCCCAGATATATAATCATTCAAAATCTTTGTCAGGACCAATGTACATGGTGCAACATGCTGAAATTAAGATAAGTAAACACCCAACAAGTCTGCCGAAGGATGGAAATATTCTTGATGAACCCATGCCCCATAGTTGTGTTAAGGCAGCCTGACAGACAAAAAGCAGAGATCAAATATGGTTTACAGGAGATATATCAGTCCTCAGAATCTGATTTTATGACTACCATAAAACTAAATGTAAGAGAGGGAAATCTAGTGAAAATTCTGTTGTTTCAATCTTACAATATATTTTTCACAAATATAGAAAGGGGTTAATTACACCAAGATCCTCTCAAGTATTAGCGCATATCAATTGACCTCATCTATGAACCTATACATTTTGACTCTTTCAACTATAAAAATGTATCATTTTCACCCTCTCCAGACCACATTCAGAAGAGGGCATTTGTACAGTTTTTATAGTTGAGGAGGTTAATATGTACAAGTTCATAGATGAGAGAGGTAAGGTGATATTCGCTAATAGTTAAGGGAGTCTTGGTGCAATTAACCCTATAAAAAAAATTCACATAGCGATGTACAACTATATGCATTTCTTTGTCTACTCTTCCCAATTTCAAGACTCGAAATTAGGTGAGCCTTAGGTTCAGTGGTAACAATCACTGGAGAGAAGTAAAGCACAAATTTGTAATTGTTTTCTCTCTGCTACAAAGTAAAGCAATTATTCATGAAAATTACAAGATGCCACAGTAAATAAATGAAGCAGCACAAAATAACCATACCTCGATGTACTGAATATTTGAAACTTTGCTGGTTTTCTCAAGCTGAAGCCCACGTGCTAAAAATACCTGCAATACAGCAAGTGTTCAAGAATCCATATACACTCATAAAAATCAGAAGCAACCCATGCTCTAATGAAAGGTTTACTGCATTATGTTTGGATGTTGAAAGCATGCAGAGTAACTAAAAAGTTAAGATCAGCATAACACCTCTGCAAAGAAGGCCAGTATGCCAAGAGCAATCATGAGAAAGAAAGAATAAAGACTAGGTAGCACAAAATCCTGCATGAGAAAAGCAAAACCATTTCAGACACCACGAGTCTTGAATAGCAATTAGCAAGTAACAGAAAACCATCAAAATGGCATAGATAATCTTGACTTTCATATAGTAGTTTCCTAAGCAATATGGTAGATTGAACACACAGCATGACCTCATTTTGTAAAAGAAAGGTAATTGTAGAAAATCAGGAAAATTTCTTTCCCTATGAAACATACAGTTTTGATAAGGGTCTTGTGGTCAACAAACACTTGTCAATTTATATTTATATCTATTGACTTTTATATCAATTTCCATGTGCAATTAAATTACATGACCTCAGAGTGATCATAGATTTGAAATTCCATATTAGTTTTTTGAGGTCTGATTGTGCATGACCTCCGTATAAAGCCCGAGATGTCAATACTGGGTAAGATGTAATGCAATAAATATTTGACATGCACAGGTGGGAATAAAATGTTGAAACAATAGACTATGTGAAACGCAAGGCAAAGCAGGGTTTGAGGCCACTAAGAGAATGATTTGATTTCTTACCTTAAGAAACGTCTCCATTGAATTCAACATAATAAAACACTCAATTATTAGGCAATCAGTGATATAAACTACCTAGAGTCAGTGGATATCTAAACATGTCCTTGTGTTTAATAAAATTAGATTGGCCATATCATGAACTTACCTCAAAAGCAAATGTACATATTATTGAAGCAGGGCTAGCAAGCACTCCAAATGAAAAAACTGTGACCCTGAAAGAGGACAGGAAGTGTGCTAAGGTAAACATGACTGCAACAATTTAATTAAGATTTACCGGACATTAAAATACATAACTTCATCATTTCACAGTAGCATTGAAAATTACATAAATTATGTCCCAACAACTATTCAACATTTTTGCAGTCTTCATTACCTTGTAAACAACATACTAGAACAATCCCAACTAGATCATCTGACATTCCCATTGCAGTAGTTTTAACAATACAGCAGAAAGAATGAAAGACGAAAATACTACCACAAGGATGTCTACTAATATTGCCGATCAAAAAAAAAATGTCTACTCATATTGTATGGCTCTCTATCCATTTCAACTTTAGTAACAGGACACTAGGAAATAATATATACTACAATTGCTGGTCAGAAATTGTAGCAATACATACTGTTCTGATGATTGCTAGAAGCTTGAACTGACTTTTTTGATAATGAAGATCAAATAAGAATACTAATAATGATGGTCTTACACTGGTTGATCAGATGCCTTTGCTCCAGCCCTTGTAAGGCAGTAGCTGATTCCACCAGTTATTGATGAAAATAAACCAACCAATACAGCATAAATATGATAGCTTCCATGAACATATGAATCACTAGTTTCTGCAGCTTTAGCTAGCCATCCTGCAGGAAGTCTCAATCACAAGGGATGCAGAATTTCAGAAACAGATCATGCAAAAAATAATAAATACATAAAAATGGACTGCTATTTTCATTGAAGCACATGAAAAGGCTTTCTAGTTGTCAATCGTGTTCTCTCAAGTCTTAACACCTATCATGTTCTATATTTCCTGTAATAATATCAGGTTCTGTATTAAGGTTCATATTGCATACCACTTGGAATACATTTTAGTGATAAGTAGGACTTAACATTAAACTGCTTAGTAAATTATGTGACACTGATGACTATGCATTAATCTATAAAAAGAGACTACAGGTAGGGAAAAAGAAAGTACAACGATGCATGTGGCCGGTGGAATGCCGAGGCAGCATACTCAAAAATTTATAGTGGAAAGTAAAAACAAAATGGGATTGAAAAGGGAAAGCATGTAGATGAGTACACAAGATTACTAAGGGATGGGTGTGTGAGACAGTTTTTGTCAACATAATGAAAATGCATCCGACTTCGTAAAGTTGACGCCAAAATTCATATTACCACTACTAATTGAAAGTAACATTCCAATAAAAATGAATCAGCATGTAGAGAAAGTAAAATCATGGAGCCAAATTAACAGATTAGTAAAAGTCTACGAATGCGAGAGAGAAGATGGGGAGATCTATTTCAAATTTGCAATTACAAGAGGTTTATACCAAATCAAATGAATTAGTTTTAGGGTAAATTAACAAGACGTCCTAATAGTTGGACTTAATTCACATTAAGTCCTATTGAAAGTTAGTCTTAGTAAAAGCGTCGCTAAAAAAAAATTTGTGACACCTTTTTGCATGTCGTTAAAAATTGATAATTAGTGACTTTTTCTTTGCCACGATTTTTATAAATTGTCGCTAAAACTTACAATTAATGACATTTTCTATGACGAATTTTTCAAACTATCGATGAAAACTAAAAATTAGTTAATTTTTTTGTGACGATTTTTTTAAACTATTGCTAAAACTTAAAATTATTGATGATTTTTGTGACAATTTTTTCAAACTATCGTTGAAAATCAATAATTAGTGACTTTTTATAATAGCGTTTGATAAAAAAAAGCCATTTAATTATCACAGAACCCATTGGACAATAAACCTACCTATTAGGACCTACACGTAAGTCTCCCTTAATTTTACCCGTACAATTCAAATACTGGACACACAAGAATAAGTCTAGTGACACCAACTAAAGCACCACATAAAACCCATCCTACTCAGTATATGCAATATATGCAAACCAAAAGGGAACAGGAAGACTGGGTCGTGTGAACAGCCGAGAGAACACATCAAAACTCCCTCCACTTGATAATTTCAATTTAGGTATAACTTTCAAATTCTATCAAATCTTTGTTTTTCATAGGATCAAATCTTATCATGTCTACAAAACTAAAAGCACGTAAGATTGGATTACTGAATTTAAGAGATGATGCACCTAATAAATGTAATCATTGGTGAAATTAGTTTTCTTGCAAAAAGAGAGATTAGCACAGCATCAAAGAAAAATGAAGAAAGACAAATATAAAAGGCATGGCAGATTGTCAGATACATGAACTGCTGACCACAAACAAATAAATAAATAAAATAAAAAAGAACCCCACACAATTGTGAATGGATATCCCTTGCCATAAAATTTCCTAAACATCCAACCCATTTGATTTAAACATTTAGTATATAGGGTTTCATAAACTCACTTCTATACCTTGTGTGGTAAGCATTGGCCGGAAAATGAATAGCACACCAAAGAAACTGCAAGCAAGACCTGAAAAACAGATAAGGGTTCTGAAAAGAATTACTCCACTTCCAACTATATTGATCCAATCAGGTAAAAAATAACCACCATAACCAGACTGGCTTGTCTGATGCAAAAAGTAATGTCAGTAAGCCATGTAAATTTAGGGGCCGGGCAGCTGTGATGCAAAAAGAAATGTCCCTAACAAATCACCGTATTGAGTTCAACTGAAATTATTGAATTCAATAAGGTGATTTGTTAGGGATTGAACTCCCCAACAATTGGTTAGAATGTTGAATTCAAACTAACCATATTCAGTTCAATAATTTCAGTGTAGAACACCTGACACTGCAGCATACGAAGGTTGAATATGGAGTGGAAATTGCCTATCAATTCCCTTCAGTTTTGAAAGTTTCCCCCTCAACTTCAGTATCTCGTAATTTCCCACAATATTTGGGGCCACACACGTGTATGTGTTCCAACTTCATCCCCATCCCCACCCCCAATGTATGGTTTGGAAAGCTCATACCAACCATTAGCACATCACTTCATATCTATAACCTACTTTGCTGACTAGAAAGAGCTGCTGTAAATTTCTAATATACAGAAAGACCCACTAACATTGCATAATTATCATACCTCCTATTTCTGCGATTCTCAACTTTTCCCGCAAGATAACTCTTGCTGCAAGGGATGCCATAATTGGAGTTGTAAAGCTCAATATGATAGCCTGAGAGAGTGGTAACCTTTGAATGCTGGAAAGAAAAATTAGGTTTCTGGTTAACACTAAATCCTGTTCAAGAACATTCATAGGAGAGTATGCAGCACCAACCATCAAAGGAGAAAGAAATGCAAAATGAAGATAAATTGAAACAAAATGTTGCAAACTCACAACACCACCTACCCCACAACCCCAAACATGCTTTCCAAAATGAGAAAGTGGGGAAAAGGATCTTTGTAAGAATATGAAATATAAGAAAAATGACTGCAGAATAAATTTTGTCACAACCTTAAATTGTTAGGACACTCACCATTTTATGAAATTCAACAAGGCTTTGTTGCGAAAGTGGTTGTAAAGGTAGGCTTCAAAACCTGTGGTCTGGGAGAAAGGTAGTAGATTTCAAGTTTGGCTAAGAGGAAAGGGATGGATTCTAAGGAGGTAAGAGGGTCATATGGGCTGGAGTATGGAAAGCAATTCAGAAATGTTGGTCAGATTTGCGTAGCAATGTGAGGTCTGTAGCTGGGAATGGGCAGTGAGGTCTGCTTTTGGCATAATGTGTGGTGTGGGGTTGTTCCTTTGCCCAAGAGATTTTCAGAGCGATTCAGGATTATAGTAGATAAGAATGTCTTCGTTTCTTATTATATATGTGGACTACTGGTGTGGGGCCTATTTCTATCATGTTTGGTGAGGTAGAGAGATCCTTTTCCTGGAAGAGCATTTGAGGTAGAAATATCATATCATGTTACACTTTACAGTGGGCATTAGTATTAGAACTCACCAATAAACAAAACTCAACAATGAGAGGTATCCTGTGAGAGCTCTTAAAACCAAAAGATTCCTGACATTTGTTGTCCCAAACATCGGTTGTCCACTCCTCCTCAGCCACATAAATGATAAAATCGAGATGACTGTACATCTAGTAGATGTTATCTCAAAAAGAGGTATTGATTGAGCTGCCATTTCCAAACAAAATAAAATATTATTTGGTGGTGAGATCAAGATAGTTTACCAACTAAACAGATGGAAACAAACAAATGTATATAGGTAAGAGTGCAAAGATGATATTAGAACTTTGTCCAAAAATTAAACCAAACCAATGGCTTGAGCTCAATCAATTGGGGTCGACTACATGGACTTATTTCACTATCCCATTCTGTCAATGTCAGGGCCATATGCTGAGTTAATTTAAATAAAATAAATTATACCCTTTTTACTAAAAGATCGCATGTTAATTTAGGTCATCCCCTCCCCTAGCATTTCCATTGATAATGGTCAATCTTTCTTACCATTGCATCTATCTTAGCATCTCCATGATAGCTACATTCATTTTATTAATTTATTATTTCTTAGTTTATATCATGGAATGCATGTAAACAAAATAGAGTATATTCAAAATCTCCTATCAATTTCTCTTTCTCTAGTCCTTTATACAAAATTATAATCAGTTTCTACTCTAAATTTAAAATACCGGGAACTCACACAGCATATTTTTCAACTATATTTAGTCACAGGGGCAAGTCGAGAAACATCATCCCACGGCCTCTCACCTCCTAAAGATAATATATATTTCAGAATAAATTACTTAATACTAAGATATGTTTCCAGAATAATTATTTATAGCAGGGAACTTTATTAGTGATTAGCTTACTAACCAGAAAAAATATCTGAAAGAACTTCCATGATGCAGTAGATAGTAGATGACAGGGCCATGCATAGTAGACCAGAGTACCTAGATCCACTCCATGCCCACATAAAGAACTGCGTAAAAGGTGATGTCTCTATTTCAGATGATCTTATCACTTGCTCCTGCAAATGGTCAACAATGCACCCAAATTACTTTCTCCAAATTTGTCTCAGAATTCATGAAATTGACTAAAAAAGACATCAAGAAGACAAAAGGGTACATCACATTTAGGACGAAATGAGGGCTCCGTTTCACTCCAAAACGTGTGCCCATTTTGTGATTTTTCTATTTAACAATAAAATGCTTTGAAAACAGAATTCAACGGTTAAAAACTTGTGCTATTCAGTTTCCATGAATCACTATTTTTTTTTTTTTTTTTTTCAAACCCACAACAAACAGACTCAGATATTCCAACCCAATGAGCTCAACAGTTGAAACAGAAATAGCTTTACACAGATTCTCAACTAAAACATCCAAAACATTAAAAAGTTAAAAACTTTCTTCCACAGAGACATCCACACATGTGTACAAAAACCAAAACAAACAGATTCAGCTAAATGCATTGAAACAAACAAGGAATTTAAATTAATTGAAGAGTAAAATTAGGGTTTTTCAGAGTACCCTATTGGTTTTTCGTCTGGGGTAGGAGACAGAGAAGATGTTGATCTTGGGCTTCTCAGTTGGAGCCAAAAGAGGAATAATTTGCTCCTCCGAAATCAAATCAGAACTAGAATCGGGTGTTGATGATGCAACCAGTTCCACCACATGAGCATCGCCAAGTTCTGGATCCTCTCCTCCTCCGCCGCCATTGATCGACTCTGAGGAGGACATTGTTGTTGGTTTCAATTGCCAAAGCTTAGTTTTTTACTGATGAATCGAATCAAAGAGTTGAAATTGACAATTCTGCGATAGATAGTTGCAGAGAAAACCCCAATTCATCACAAGTTGATCAAGAATGAAGACTTTTCTCTATTTTGTTTTGTAAAATTAATAATTTAATTTTTTTTTAATGCATTATTATGATCAATATAATAATAAATGCGCGTGGAAATTTTGGAGGTGACATCTAAACGGTCCGGATTGGGACCCATAAAGATAGATCCAATCTGACGGGGAAAATTGAGTGCTGGGCTGGGCCTGCCGGCTCCTTCTACATATTGGGCCAAACGGCCCATTAAACCCATGCAATTTTTAAGCTCAATTATAATTGTGAGAAAGGAAAACTCTGAAAACCAGAGTTAAGAATTTTTTGGGTGAGTATTTGTATGAAGAAAATTAAATTTGTTTGCATATGCAATAAATCTGAAGTATAAGATAAAAATTTTGGATAATTTTTGAGTTGATAAAGGTGTAGTATTACTCTTGTGAGAAAACTTTTAGAAAAAACATCGGAAGTTTGGGGTCCAATTGCAAATATTATGTATATAAAATATTTATAGTCAAATCATAAATAATAAAAAAACATATTTATAGACACATATTATATATATTATTTAAATTTATTGCGAAAGATGTAAAATAACTTTAAAATAGATTATTAATAATTGACCTCTTAACTTTGATCTTGTAAGAAAACATTTAAATATTTAAACTATTAACATTATTTATATTTAAGTTGTGATATAAATAAATATAGGGTTCGTTTGGGAAGAATATTTTTAGCTAACTTCTTTATTTTTTAGCTAATTTATCCTAGCTAAATTAGCTCTGTCTGAAAAAAAAAAAAAAAAAAGATTTTTTTGACTTTTTTATAAAAGAAAAAATGAAATGATTATGATTTGAATCTGGTATTTTGTCTTATTAACTTATTTAGGGGTGGTTTGGAATGTTCTAAATAAATGCACTTTTTGATTTTTTATTTAAAAAAATGTGTAAAAAAGTAGAGAAAATTGGTAAAAAAATAGAGATGAGATGTTGATAAATATTGATAGATATTGATTGATGTGACCTAAATAAGTATATATATACAAAAAAAAAATGTACTTTTTTAGTGCATGCCAAACACCTACTTAGGGGTGGTTTGAGATGTTCTAAATAAGTGTACTTTTTGACTTTTTATTGGGCAAATTACAAACACCCCCCTCGAGGTTTGGTGAAAATACAGATTCCCCCCTGAGGTTTGAGAAATTACATCCCGCCCCTTGAGGTTTACATTTTCATAACAAATTGCCTCCTAGGGTTTTTATTTTCATACAGATTCCCCCCTAATTTTTCCTAATTTATTATGAAAATTTGACCCTTAGAGGGGAATTTGTAATTTCTCAAACCTCAGGGGGAATCTGTATTTTTACTAAACCTCGAGGGGGTGTTTGTAATTTACCCCTTTTTATAATAATAAAAATGTGTAGAAAAGAAGAGAAAGTGAATAGAAAAGTAAGGAAGAGATGTTGATTGATGTGACCTAAATAAGTGTATATATATAAAAAAAAATATACTTTTTTAGTGCATACCACAAACGCCTATTTTATCTTTTTATGTTCTTTTACGCTGTGTTTGGTCGGTGGATTTGATGAGGGATTTAGAAAGGAAAAGAGAAAAGTTAGGTGAAATGTGAATAAAATATATTTACATGTCAACTAATTTCACACATCTTTTTCCTTTCTTTTTCTAAATCTTTCCTCAAATCTCCTAACCAAACACAGTATTAGTCCCAACTACCTTTCCAAATGGAGACATGGTTATTTTGGTTAGAGGGAAATGCTAGGTTTCATGAAAAAGGGATCATGAAAATCATCATGAAAGGATCTGCACCGTTAGATTACGAAAATCATATCTGATCTAATGGTGCAGATCCTTTCATGATGGTTTTCATAATTTTTTTTTCATAAAACCTAGCATAACTCTTGGTTAGATAATGAGCTATATTGATCAATTTGGTATTACGTGATTCTTTCTTGAACAAGTTTAAAATCTAATTTAAACTTGGCCATCAAGTTAGACGGGACTTAAAAAAAGCAATAAACATACAGTGACAAATTGGGATTCATTAATTATTTAATAATGAAATAATTAGTGTTTTGAGAGTTAATATTAATAATAATTTTAAACTCTTTAAAAATTGATTAAAAGCATCAGCATGTAAAAAAAAATCTTTAAAATACAAGTCATTATTCTATAATTGTGTTGAATAATTTGAAAAAATATAAGAATTATTTGAAATAATAGGAAGAGGTTGCAAAATTAAAACAATAATTATTAAAAATAAAACGGGATAAATATTTCGTTCATGTGCAAGATTTTGGTTCCCTTCATTGGAATTGGTTGGTCAAAATGATGATACATAATTTCATTCTTTGGTGAATCTCCATATAACAATAAGACTATAAATAGAGAATTAATCACAGAACTAATTATATAAAGAAAAATGATTGGAAGCACTAAAAGGGGATCACTAAAGGGAGCACTAATAATGTGGCAGTGGGCCCTGTCCACATTTTATGCCTTGTTTTTATTTATTTATTTATTTTTTTTATCATTCCTAATGTATCAGTGCTATTAATGATGTATTTTTTAGTGGTCTAAATCATTGTTGTTATATAAAACAGTCATAGTCATATTATTGGTTCCGTATTCCATTTCATCAGAATTGATTTTGGTTCCGTATTCCACTTCATGTGCGACACATCATAAAAGGTATAATTTTACTTATATTTTATATAATTAATTCTGTCTGTAAATTTATTACTACAAATAATGCAAGGCCTTAACATTTGATTATAGAGCCCTGCTACAAACCCCCCAGCATCCTTACATCCCCACACATTTGTGAAAGAGAAGAGAGAGGAAAATAATAATAATAAGCAGTCACAAATCAATTAGAGATTATGAGGTTACAAATTTTAAGGATTCAAGTGTTGGAACAATCTTCTGTGTAAATTAAATAATTAAACAAATCAAACAAATAAAAAAATTTACTTACATAATTTATTTTATCAAACCAAATAAATATTTAAAGATCAAGTCGAGTGTGTGACACTTTATCCTTAAGATAGATTCGCCCTGCTACAGTATTTATGGGCAAATGGCGTTTATCTTCCAGGATACAATGATCTTCACAAATTGTAGTAGCACTCCAAATAATTTGTTCGATGAGCAAAACCTGTGTTCTAAACTCTCTGAATTTTTCCCTAAAATAATATGAAGAATAATGCAAACAAATAAAAATCTGGACAGCAAGAAATGTATTTTTGATACTGTTTTTCCCGGATCCACAACTGCTGGAACAATGCTGGTATATAGGCAAATTTCAGACTCGAATAGGTATTAATTTCAAACTTGGACAGATTCAATTCAAACCAACAGATGCAACATTGTTTGAATAGATAACTGCTGGAGTTTGAATCTATTAGTAACTGCTGGACAGATTTGAATATGTCTGGCAGTTTTATAACTGCTAAACAGATCTATCTGGGCAGTTTCAATTTGTTCAAAATTTGAAACTGTTGTGGAACTTGGAAGAGACACAAATTTTGGACAAAAAATTTGAATTCAAATTTGGTGCAAAATTCGAATTAATTTCCCGCAAGAATTTTTCAAAAAATTTAAATGAATTTTGTCCAAAAAATTAACATTAGAACCAACCAAACCCACAACTCACACCCATGCCCACCACGGCTCGTCGGCGGCGGCGGCGCGCGCGATGGTTTGGGCTAAGGTTTTATTTGTCCATAACTCCTCCCTTCTACAAACTTGGGGTGCCCCTTGGGTCCCAATCCAAGGTTGTACACTTAGAGCTTATATACTCACAAAAGTTCTCTTAAAGTTTCAATGTGGGACAACCTATTTTAAAGAAACTCACATTTAATTCTTTAAATGTCCATTCCTCGAACCCAAAAATGACGTCAAGTTCCCATTCACTCATAAATGGTTTTGACGAGCCGTTTTCACCGTGTGACTTGCCATGCGGCAAGGAACACATAACCTTTTAAGACCCACCTCAAAAGATGAGTAGACCCCACTTAACACTACAAGAAATCTAGGCTATTGTGACAAAATTTGGTGATGAAATTTTTTTTTTTGTCTTAAAATTTAACCCAAAGATGACGAAATATTAATTTTGTCGTTTGTTTTAATTTTTCTCAAAAGTATAGGAGACGAAAACAAAATTTCGTTTGCAAAAATGAGGCGCCAATTTCATTTGCATTGGCGCGAATTATTTTAGCTCATTGGAGACGAACATTTTTGTCACAAAATATAATTTTTTTTGTGACGAATGTAATTCGTTGCCAATAAATTCCATACCTATTAAACGATGTCGTTGCATATTTCCATTTATTAGGCGACAACTATATTTTTGTCTGGGAAAGATAAGTTATGGAAGACGAAAATATTTCATCACCTATAAACACTCCATCATACAGACAATCTCATTTCATCTTTCTATTAAATAGGCGACAAATATATTTTTGTCTCGGAAGAATAAGTTGTGGGAGACGAAAATATTTCGTCAGTAATAAATTCTAATTGATTGCGTGACGAATATATTTTTCGTCTCATAAGGTTAAGTTGTGGAAGATAAAAATATTTCATCACCAATAATAAATTCTTTGTTCTGGTATTTAAGGATACAAAAATATTTTATCACTAATTATTTTTATTTATTAAAATGTCGTGGTTTTGTGTTTCGAAGCATTGAAACTGTGACCCCAAGAGATACACTCTGACGCTTATCACTCATTTGCATGTACACGGACCTTGAAGTCGTGACCCAAGAAGACACTTTCTACAAACCCTTATTTCTCTCTCGCACTTGAGTCTACTCCTCTCTCACAAGTATTGAAGTCGTGACTCAAGAAGACATTCTGTAAACTATTTTTCTATTTCGCGCTAAAGCCCCTCTCTTTTGTCTCACCCTTCGTGTATGCCAGCATTGAAGCTATTATCCAAGAAGGCACCCTATGCAAACCCACTATTCTTTCTCACAGTGAAGGCCCCTCTTGCACGCAAGCATTTTTTCTTATTGTTTGAACCAACTCTACCCTTTTCGTCTAGAACACCCATTTCAGAAAAATCGAAGGTCAAAACCTCTCTCCACAGAAAAAAAAGAAAAAGAAAAAGATAATTAATGTAGCTTTTTTTTTGTGAGAAAAAATACAGAGAAACAAATAATAAAAAATTTGTAATTTTTAAAATTAATAGAAAACATTATCTTGTTTAGTATGGAGTTTTCAATAATTAATTTTTAAAATTTGGTGATAAAATTTATTTTTGTTTTAGAACATATCCTAGACATGACCAAATATTACTTTTGTCGTTTCTTTTAATTCTTCTCAAAACTATAGGAGACGAAAAAATAAATTCATCAAAAAAAAAAGAGGCGCCAATTTTTTTTCTTGTTGGCGCCAATTATTTTAGCTCATTGAAGACAAACATTTTTGTCACAAAATTTAAAGATTTTTGTGACAAAAGGAATTCATCACCAATAAATTCCAAACTTATAAGACGATTTCGTTTCATTTTCTTTTTTATTTGGTGACAAATATATTTTTTGTCTGGGAAGGATAAGTTATGGGAGACGAAAATATTTCGTCACTAATAAACTTATTATGCTCGTTTTATCTTTCTGTTAATTAGGCGACAAATATATTTTTGTCTTGGAAGGATATGTTTTGGGAGACGAAAATATTTCGTCACTAATAAATTCTCCATGTGTCGTGTTGCATTTTGATTGATTGCGCGACGAATATATTTTCGTCTCATAAGGTTAAGTTAAAGGAGACGAAAATATTTCATCACCAATAAATTCTCCATCCCCACACAACGTTGTTTTTGTATTTTTGTTGATTAGGCAACGAACATATGAGTTTGAGACGAAAATATTTTATCACTAATTATTTCTCTTTATTAAAATGTCGTTAGAAACTAAGAGGCACTCTCACCTTAATCACTTACTTTCACACACACACACAAATACTAAAATCGTGACCCGAAAAGACACCCTCTACAAACCCTCATTTTTCTCTCGCATTTGAGTCTCCTCTCTCACAAGTATTGAAGCTGTGACTCAAGAAACAATCTCTATAAACCATCTCTTCTATTTCGTACTGAAGCTCCTCTATTCTCTCTCACATTTAAGCCGTTTGAGCATGCAAACATTATTATCCAAGAAGACATTTTGTGCAAAGCTACTATTCTTTCTCACAGTAAACCCCTTTCCACAAAAAGAAAAAAATAATAATAATAATTAAACAAGGAAACAAAATATAAGAAATCTATGCTATTATGACAAAATTTGGTGACGATTTTTTTTTTGTATTAAAATTTTACCCAAAGATGACAAAATATTAATTTTTTCGTTTGTTTTAATTTTTCTCAAACGTATAGGAGACGAAAAAAAATTTCATCTCCAAAATTCAGGCGCCAATTTCATTTGCATTGGCGCGAATTATTTTAGCTCATTGAAGACGAACATTTTTTGTCACAAAATATATATATTTTTTGCGACGAACGTAATTCGTCACCAATAAATTCCCTACCTATTAAACGATGTCGTTGCATATTTCCATTTATTAGGCGACAAATATATTTTTGTCTAGGAATGATAAGTTATGGAAAACGAAAATATTTCGTCACCAATAAACACTCCATCATGCAAACGATGCCGTTTCATCTTTCTATTAAATGGGCGACAAATATATTTTTGTCTCGGAAGAATAAGTTGTGGGAGACGAAAATATTTTGTTACTAATAAATTCTGATTGATTGTGCGACGAATATATTTTTCGTCTCATAAGGTTATGTTGTGGAAGACAAAAATATTTCGTCACCAGTAATAAATTCTCTGTTCTTGTATTTAAGGAGACAAAAATATTTTATCACTAATTATTTCTCTTTATTAATATGCTATGGTTTTGTGTTTCGGAGCACTGAAATCGTGACCCCAAGAGACACACTCTGACCCTTATCACTCATTTTCATGTGCACGGACACTCAAGTCGTGACCCAAGAAGACACTTCCTGCAAACCCTCGCACTTGAGCCTACTCCTCTCTCACAAGTATTGAAGTCGTGGAGCAAGAAGACACTCTGTAAACCATTTCTTCTATTTTCGCACTAAAGCCCCTCTCATATGTCTCACACTTAAGCCTTTCATGCATGCTAGTATTGAGGCTATTATCTAAGAAGACACCCTATGCAAAATCGACTATTCTTGCTTGTAGTGAAAGCGCCTCTTGCATAAGCACTTTTTCTTATTATCTGAACCAACTCTACCCTTTTCCGTCTAGAACACCTATTTTAGAAAAATCGCAGGTCAAAACCCCTCTCCACAAAAAAAAAAAAAAAAAGATAATTAATGTAGCTTTTTTTTTTTTTTTTTTTGGTGAGAAAAAAAACAAAGGAAAAATTAATAATAATTTTTTAATTTTCAAAATTAATAGAAAACATTACCTTGTTTAGTATGGAGTTTTCAATAATTAATTTTTAATTTTTAATCTATATTTTTTTAGTGAACATTTTTTAATATTATATATATATATATATTTTTACTTTTTAAATCCCTTTAATTTAGATGAGGGCAAATTGCAACAGTTGTCCCGGTACTTTGGTCATTGTGTCATATAAATGGTATGTGCCATATCTATATCTATCTATCTATTTATCTATATCTATATCTATCTATCTATTTATACTATATATTAAGCAAAATGGGATTTTTAATTTATAGGCCTTGTGAGAGCTCCAATATCCTAATCCTCATTTTCTAATTTTTTGATTTTTTTCTAACCCTCAATCCTTGTGGGAGCTCCAATCTCCTAATCTTAATTTTCTAATTTTTTTATTTAAAAAAAAACTCAGTATTTATTAATTTAGTCAAAATCTCCTGATCAGTATTTATTAACTTTTTTTAATCCACATGTCTTTCCACATGCTTGCATTTATTGATTTGGTTAAAATCCCCTGATTAGCATTTAAAATCTCCTCATACAAATAACAGTAATGCTACAGGCCCCAAAGAGATGACCAAATGAATGACCAAAAATCTAGTTGGACTGCCACCTAGGATTAGTGGGCCCTACCACTAAACAATTTATTCCTCTCACGTGATAGAAAGAAAGAAGCAGAAAAAACAAAAGGAAAAACAAAAAGGCGCCAAACCCCTTCAACTCCTTTCAGGCTTTTCGCTCCATTGAGAAAAGCATAATCATCACTGAAGAAAAAAAAGCCTCCGTGGAAAGAAGTTGATCATGTAAGTTCTTAATTTGTATTATCTTTTTTTTTTTTTTTTTGGTATGATCCAACTTGTTAAAATTATAAATTTTAATTTATTTTTAAATTTTTGGAAAGCTTTTTTTTTTTCTAATTTTTGCAAGGAATTATATATTTTTAGGTTTATTATTTTTTGATTGAACAATGAATTTTTTTTTTACTGAGAAACTCATATTCTAACATTGTGTTTGGTTCATAGATTTGAATTAGATTTGAAAAAAAAAAATTGTGTCCTACCTTTTTATTTTTCATTTTCGAATTCCTAATAATCTGGTTAATTCATAAACTTAGATAAAAATTTAGAAAAAAAAAATGAAAATGTGGGAAAAACATAAATGAAATATATTTATATTTCATCTATTTTTTTATTTTATTTTTTAAATTTTTACTCAAATCCATAAACCAAACATGCCTAAATATTTGTTAAAAGTCTTAAAAGAAAAAAAAAAAAAAAAGGGTTGAAACAGTGAACAATATTATTGTGTTGTGCTCTCTTTTTCAATCTTAATGAAAGTTGTGTTGCTCTGCCTTAATTTTATTTTATTTTTAAATATGTGGTGCTCTGTCTTAATGTCAATTGATGGAATTGGGTTATATTTCTTTTTGTACTCCTCTGTCTTATATAAATGAAATATTTATTTTAACTTTAATATTTGTCAAAAGTCTTGGAAGATTATTTTTTGGTTTGAGAGATTTGTACTAAATAATAATGCACTATTTATGTTCAATTTTGGTGGGTTAAATGTTTGCCAAATTTTAAAATGATGTTTATAATTTTTTGTTATATTTTAAAAGGATGGAAGACAGAGTAACAAGTGATTATGGCAACACAGAATGTAATGGGGAGGATATTAAGAATGAAATGGAGAAAGCAAGTGCAGAAGTGATTGAAGATAATATTGATAATCAAACAGATGAAATAAGAAATGCAGAAGAACATTTAGAGGATCCTAAGCCGGGGATGGTATTTGACTCCGTAGATGAGGTTATGAAATTCTACACAAGATATGCAAAAGAAAAAGGTTTTGCCGTGTGCAAAAGAACTTCTAGTAAAGGAAATGATGGGGAGATGAGATATGTGACGATTACTTGTAATCGCGGTGGAAAGCAAAAGATCCGATCAAGCAACCTTGTTAAGTTGCAACCACAATTGAAGACAAATTGCAAGGCAAGGGTCACGGCAAATCTATGCAGTAGTGGAAAGTGGAGGTTGAATTTTGTTAATCTTGACCATAACCATGGACTAAGTCCAGGGAAAACTTGATTCTTCAAATGCAATCAGATACTTCAACCACATGTCAAACGAAGGCTTGAATTGAATGATATAGCTGGCATCAAAATGAATCAAAATTTTAATTCATTTGTAGTTAAGGGAGGTGGACATGAGAAGCTAACATTTTTGGAGAAGGATGCGAGAAACTATCTTAATGGAATAAGGCGTTTACAGCTCAAGGGAGGAGATGCTATTGCAATGCAAAACTACTTTCTGAAAATGCAATCCGACAATTCTAACTTCTTTTCCATGATTGATTTGAATGAAGAAGGCCGATTGAGGAATGTATTTTGGGCAGACGCGAGGAGTAGAGCGGCTTGGCGTGAGTTTGGTGATGTAGTAACATTTGATACGACATATTTGGTTAATAAATATGACATGCCATTTGCTCCTTTTGTTGGAGTGAACCACCATGGACAATCGATATTGCTAGGATGTGGGTTAATCTCAAGTGAAGACACAGAGTCATTTACATGGCTATTTCAGTCTTGGCTCACATGCATGTTTGAAAGCCCTCCGAGTGCAATAATCACAGATCAAGACAGAGCTATGCAAAAGGCTATTGTGAAGGTTTTTCCTAATGCACGACACAGGTGGTGCTTGTGGCACATCATGAAAAAGGTGCCCGAAAAATTGAGAAAGTACAAAGAATATGAACCAATCAAATTTGAAATGCAAAATGTTGTTTATGATTCATTGACCAAAGAAGAATTTGAAAAAAGATGGGATAGGTTCATTGAGATGTTTGAACTTCAAAGTAATGAGTGGTTACTTGGGTTGTATGAAGAGAGACATCGTTGGGTGCCAGCTTTTGTCAAAGATATATTTTGGGCAGGAATGTCAACGACTCAGCGTAGTGAAATCATGCATGCCTTTTTTGATGGCTATATCAATTCGAAAACCACTTTGAAACAGTTTGTTGAACAGTATGAGAATGCATTGGCAAAAAAGGTGGAAAATGAAAATCTTGAGGAATTCAATTCTTTTAGCTCATGCATCCCATGTATAAGTCATTATGAGATAGAGAAGCAATTTCAAAGTGCTTACACGAGAGTAAAATTCAAAGAGTCCCAGCGAGAGATATTAGGAAAGATTTATTGTGATTTGACTACATGTAAAGAAGATGGTGGCATTTCAGAATATACAATTGATGAATATGTCAAAGTTGGAGAGAGTCATCAACGTGCAACTTTCATTGTTGTTTTTAAGGATGATACAAAAGAAGTTAATTGCAATTGTCGATTATTTGAATTTAGGGGAATATTGTGCAAGCATCAAATCACAGTCTTCATGCATAGAAAGATTGACCAAGTACTAGAGAAATACATCTTGAGGAGATGGGATAAAAATGTTAAAAGGAGCCACATGAAAGTTCGGATTAGTTATGCCAATTGTTTTACCAAACCTGAAGCGCATCAATTTAATAAAATTTGCAATGCCTTTTATGAGGTTGCCGATTTAGGGGCTGAAACTGACGATAAGTGTGACATGATGATTGAACGGATACAACAATTGAAATGGGAGTTCACAGAAGTTGGAGATGTTTATGGTAGTAATAAGCCAAGATCTACTAGTATTCATAATGGTTGTCCCTCATGTGGTGATGGTATAATAATTCCAAAAGAGAGTAGAGCCATTCTTGATCCATTGGCTCTTCGTCAAAAGGGGCGACCTCCATTGAAAAGAAAGCAATCCATCGTTGAAAAAGCTGTTAAGAAAAAGAAGGAAAGAAATAAGAAGCAAAAGACCACTACTTGTAATGAGGGAAATGTAGTGAAGGTAATCAATATCATACATTTTTTTTACTTCTTTTATTGATTATTTTTTTGTTACTAACTTTTTATTTTTAATGCTTAAATAGGACTTTGAAGAGACTGAAAATGTTCATGTTACAACCTCTACTACGGGTTTTGGTGTGACTAGAACACATGAGGGTTTTACCTTAGATGTAAGACATTTATTTATTTTAAATACAATGATGTCAATAGGATTAAAGTATAATGGATGCAATATTTTTATCAATGTAGGAGATTGAAATGCAACGATCACAATATATTGGTGGAGAGAGTTATGCCTTATCATACATTTTTTTTACTTCTTTTATTAATTATTTTTTTGTTACTAACTTTTTATTTTTAATGCTTAAATAGGACTTTGAAGAGACTGAAAATGTTCATGTTACAACCTCTACTACGGGTTTTGGTGTGACTAGAACACAAGAGGGTTTCACCTTAGATGTAAGACATTTATTTATTTTGAATACAATGATGTCAATAGGATTAAAGTATAATGGATGCAATATTTTTATCAATGTAGGAGACTAAAATGCAACGATTACAATATATTGGTGGAGAGAGTTATGCCTTTAATAGGGGATCATTAATGTGGCCAAACATGTCTGCCTATCCAAATTTTTTTGGGATACATCCATATTATGGTCATCCAAATATGCTATTAGGTGGAAGATATCCATTTTAATCAAGTACAGGAGGACAAGGTTTTGACACGAACTCGATTTTCTTCAATGGTAGTGAATCCCAAGTACATAACAAGCTCTCCATTTTATTTTATTTATTTTTATATAGATTATTAGGTACAATTTCTTAAAATATGCATCTTATAATTTCTATTATTTTTATTGTAGAGTAATATCCATCCACCTTGGAGAGCATGTTATGATTTAGCTCCTACTTCCATGCCATCACCAGAAGAAGATAAAGTTGAAAAGGGACCAAAGATTTGAAGTCAAAATTGAATGATGAAGAAGGACCAAAGATTTGAAGCATTTTATGATTTTGTATGGATGCTTCTTTTTGTTGCTACAATTTTTTTGAATGGATATGATATATGATTAATGTACATGGTGGAAATACTTTTCTAGCTTTTGTTTTTAATTTGACTCTTGGAACAATCACATTTAGAATCTTAAATGAAGCTTCAGAATTTGACAGATTGTAATAGTCTTAATTCATAATCTGAAATAGATTTTTGATCATTTGATCATCATTAATTTGATGAGTGTTATTGCTGAAATTTCTTCAAGTTTTAGGATTGTTTAACCATAAATGTTGAACTTTTTTTCAATGTTAAAATATAAAATTTTGCAATTTTTCTGCAATGCTCAACTTTTCAATCAACCACCGTCAACCACAAATAATAAACCAACTAGCAACACAAACAAATTAACCACAAAAATAACACCAAAATTACACAACTTCATTACAAAAAGATACATAATCATTTGATCTTGTTTTACATTCATAAGTTCATAGACACTGCTATTGACTGCATACATTTGTGTACATTTTAAAGATTAAAAAAATAATATATAAAATTTTTTTGTACACTTTCATATAATGCCCCGCAATATTCAAAAAATATTTGGTTCATCTTCTACAGTGAAGTCTCTAAACCATCATTCTTACTTCATTCATCATCTTTAGCATTTACTAGACCAACACATCTATTAGAAATACCCAAATTAAAATGTCAAAAAATTGTATCTTGCATCAACACATGTCAAGTACAATCTATCAAGCCTTTCTGCAAAATTCGATATTTGAACTAGTGCTCGCCATTCTCATTTTTCATTGTCTATTCCGAAACTTTAAGGCATCGACATTGTTTGATCTTATGTTACAGCATGTAATTTTTTTCCTGTTATCAAAAAAAAAAAAAAAAAAAAAAAAAAAAAAAAAAAAAAAAAAAAATCAATTGACATGCCATTTAATAAACAAAGTTACAAAGTTACAATTTCTCAGAGGACTTTCAACAAACACCTTGAAGGTGCCACTAAATAAACAAAGTTACCATTTTTCAGTTGATTTTCAACAAACAACTAGAATGCCTCAAAATAGGAAGAGAGAGTGAAACCCAAAAAAAGAAAAAGAAAAAAGAGAGAGGCACAAATCAAACAAAATCCACAAATATTCAACTAGAAATGAGAGGTTGAACTCTAAAAAACAAAAATCCTAAAATAAGTTCTTACAAAGGGATGGAAATGAGGATGTATAGTTGAAATTAATAGTTGAGATGTTGATTTTTGTTCCTCTGTAAAAAAAAAAAAATGATTTAGAAGCTCCTGACATTTTCACAGAGAACAAAAAACTAGATGAAATATAAATTTTAAAAAATAAAATAAAAAAATAGATTAAATATAAATATATTTCATTTATGTTTTTCCCACCTTTTCATTTTTTTTTTCTAAATTTTTATCTAAGTTTATGAATCAACCAGATCGTTAGGAATTTAAAAATGAAAATAAAAAGGTGAGACACAATTTCTTTTTTCAAATCTAATTCAAATCTATGAACCAAACATAATGTTAGAATATGAGTTTCTCAGTAAAAAAAAAAAAAATTCATTGTTCAATCAAAAAATAATAAACCTAAAAATATATAATTCCTTGCAAAAATTAGGAGAAAAAAAAAAGCTTTCCAAAAATTTAAAAATAAATTAAAATTTATAATTTTAACAAGTTAGATCATACCCAAAAACAAAAACAAAAACAAAAACAAAAAAAGATAACACAAATTAAGAACTTACATGATCAACTTCTTTCCACGGAGGCTTTTTTTTCTTCAGTGATGATTATGCTTTTCTCAATGGAGTGAAAAGCCTGAAAGGAGTTGAAGGGGTTTGGCGCCTTTTTGTTTTTCCTTTTGTTTTTCTGCTTCTTTCTTTCTATCACGTGAGAGGAATAAATTGTTTAGTGGTAGGGCCCACTAATCCTAGGTGGCAGTCCAACTAAATTTTTGGTCATTCATTTGGTCATCTCTTTGGGGCCTGTAGCATTACTGTACAAATAATTATAGATACAATCTGTGCATAATTACTGCAGTACCCTTTTCAACTTCTCCCATACATTATGATTAGGGATGAGATTGTTAAATTATTTTTATAAAAAATCTTAAAAAACATAATTTATGTATTAAAAAAAAACTAAAACAAATATGAATATTTATAATTATCACGTGCATAACACGGGTGATAGGCTAGTATCTATCTATACTATATATTAAGCAAAAGGGGATTTTTAACCCCCAAGGCCTGTGGGAGCTTCAATATCCCAATCTGAATTTTTTAAATTTTTATTTTTTTTAAAAAAAAAGCTCAGCATTTATTGATTTAGTCAAAATCTCCTGATCAGCATGTATTAATTTTTTTCAATTAATCTTAAAAACTATAATTTATATATTAAAAAAAATCTACAACAAATATAAATATTTATAATTATCTCGTGCATAGCACGGGTGATAGGCTAGTCTATACTATATATCAAGCAAAAGGGGGAAAAGATAAATACAAAACACGCAAAAATCCAAAGCACTTCAATTTACAACCCCTGCAGAACCTTCCTATTCTGACTATTGCCGGGGAAAAGATAAATGCAAAACATCTCTCTTTGATCAATATGATATGCCAAGGTAACCATTTTTTTTAGTCCAATAGATGAGTACCACAATTTGCCTACAAAAATTCAGATGCAGCATGAGTTGTACAAGCTCAGGCCACTAAAGTAAAGCATCAAATATTTAACATTACATGATAACACAAAAAAGTAGAAACCTAAGCAGTGGTCTTCTGCTTAGGAACTGCGTCAACACTTGAGTATGCAGGGTGGAGCAGATGGCCTTCCTTGGGCTCAACATGCACCCACTTTCGTCCACTCAACTTCTGTCGTTCAAACTTGACACAACCTTCCTTCATAGCATAAAGGGTGTGATCCTTCCCCATTCCGACATAGTTTCCTGGATGGAAGCGGGTTCCTCTTTGGCGAACAATGATATCCCAGGAATCACTTTCTGCACAATGATGAGAATATACTTAATGACGTGATAAAGGTTTATACGAATAGGAAAAATATGATATCAGTATTTGACTCACCTCTCCACCAAACTTCTTCACCTCAAGATTCTTTGGTTTCGAGTCTCACCCATTCTTTGTGGATCCTGCTGTCTTTTTAGTAGCCCAACGCCTGAATGTCAAACTCAATCCTCCTCTAATATAAGGATGGCAATTTGAACCCGGCTCGACGGGGACCCGACCCCCCAACCCCGATTTAAGCAATTTTTTCCCGAAAAATATCCCCAATGGGATGGGAATGGTATTCAAAAATCAATCCCCGATCAATTTCGAGTCGGGAATGAGGATAAGTGTCCCAGCCCCGTACCCGGCCCGGCCCCGTTTATCCCCGAAGCAAAATTACTATTTTACCCCTATATATATATATATATAAACCAAACACTTCTCTCTCTCTCTCTCTCTCTCTCTCTCTCTCTCTCTCTCAGTCTCACGTGTCTCAGCTCTCTCCCCCATTCACGTCTCTCATCTCTCTCTCCCTCACTCACTCGCTGACTCAAATCTCTCTTGAGTCTCACCACCACTTCTCTCATCTCTCTCTCCATCACTCTCTCATCTCTCTCATTTCTTATCAGCATCAACATCATCCAGATGATCCACCACCACCACCGATCTGAAGTAGCCACCACCACCACCACCACCACCGATCCCTCCGTTGCCACCGATCTAAAGCCACGACCATGACCAGGACCAGGACCGTGAAGCCACTGATCGATGTCTTGATCAACGGACCATGAACAGATCGTGGTCTAATCGATGTCCGTGAAGCCCCCTACCTCTATATATATATATATATCTGTTGTTGCAATTTTTTGATTGATGAACAAATTTTTTTATTTATTTTTTTTGTTCCAAGTTATTATCTATATTATATCTGTTGTGTGTGTGTGTTGTTGAACAAATCTGTATACATACAAATTATTTATTTATTTTGTTCTTGTGTTTGTATGTGTGTTGAACTGTTTGCATATAAAATAAATAAAATTTATTTGCATATAAAATAAATTTTATTTTGTGTATAAAATAGATTATATTTTATTTTGTGTGTTGAACTGTCCCAACCCTGTACTCAACTTGAACAGATTTGTCGGGGATTTTTCGAGGTCGGGGAAACTCGATCCCCGTTAGGAGACGGAGACGGGGACGAGGGAGGTAAAGGGTT
Organism: Camellia lanceoleosa; assembly: GCA_025200525.1. NCBI lineage: Eukaryota > Viridiplantae > Streptophyta > Magnoliopsida > Ericales > Theaceae > Camellia > Camellia lanceoleosa. The sequence continues at coordinate 145,950,174 of CM045764.1, read as the reverse complement.
CCCCGTCGGGGATCAGGACCGGGGCCGGGGATTTTGTTACTATTGGGGATCAAGGACGGGAGGGTCATCCCCGGCCCCGTCCTGCCCCGTTGCCATTCCTACTCCAGTAACATCTAAATTAAATGTAATAGAAAGGTCAATAAAGCAACAAACCAACAATTTACAGAAATACCAAATTCTACGAAGTAATAGGAAAACTTTATCACTAGCAGTGCTGTAGATAGGAACATTTGTAACTAGAAATTGGAGGGTGTAATCAGTTTTCCTATCTACTGAGGTTTCTAATAGCCAAGGTTTTGTAGAAACAGGGGGGCTGATTAGTGGTTTTGCAAGGGTTCAGTGTAATGTGGGTGTTGTGTGTTACTCTTTTCTTTCTTCTTTATCTTTTTTTTTTCTAACTTTAAAACAATGCTGACCCTTATCTCCCGATGTGTGTCTCTCCCTCTTTCTAACCTTTTTATTTATTTATTTATTATTATGACTATCTTTTTGTCTTTTAGAGATTCTTTCCGCCAACCATTCAATTTCCTTTTGATCAATGCCCATTTGTGAGCTCCCCCATATCATCATAATCTATATTCCATCTTTTGTTTATTTTATTTCCACCATCGAAATATCATCATGCATGTATTCTCTTCTTTTATTTTATTTTATTTTATTTATTTATTTATTTTTATTTTTTTGAGTCATTATAACCTACCCTCCTTAAAGAAATTTCGTCCTCGAAATTAACTCAAGTAATGTAATACATTCTACAGTCACCCACAAACTATCTCAGGTACTTACCAATGCATCAACAAAAATTCTTCGACTACTACATGAGTCTCAACGAGTCACATCGATAATGAACTAAACCATTACTTTTGCACCACAATTGGTTATAAAAACCCTTACTAGTATAAACCATCAAGTGATTCTTCTATCCACATCAATACCCTAAAGTAACAAAAATAGGATCTAATCCCTTAAGCGTAACACAAATTTTGACAAAATCAAAATACTAACACACCATACCTTATTGGTGATAACCTAACTTCAACTCCGTAACATATACAATGTACATCCTAATATCAAAATAACATTTCTGTCACAATTCCCAAACATCGATAAGAAGGTCCGGATACTTCTTATGGACTTCAGCCTCACGTTCCCAAGTCGCCTCCTCAACCCTGTGGTGTCTCCACAACATTTTCACCAAGAGACAAATACGAACAAAAGATACACAGACACATTTGGAGAATATGCCGTTACTGATAAGGAATATTCTGTCTACAGACGTCAGTGAGCATATGCCATTACTACGATGGAATATTCCGTTAGCTGACGTCATTGCGCGTAATCAAAACACGCAAAAAGGAAATAAAACACAAATGCAGGGATACGGGGTTTCGAACCCCTGACCTCAGGCTTTATCCCTCGGTCCCTTAACCATTGAGCCAAACCACTAAACCCAAGTCACTCTTGTGACCAGATATAGTCGAATAAATGTATATAATGCGTAAATATACAATATAGACACATATATTTATACAACTTTCCTGCTTTTCTCTCTTCCTTCGAAAACTGCGTCTGACACGCGGCCTTGCTTTTGCGTCAGTTGGTTGACAAAAGCAGACCTCCTCGATTTGTAAGCTCAACTCGGCTCTCTCTCCCTCTTGTCTTTTTCTCTCCTGCATTCTTCTGAATCAGTATCTTCCCTCTTCTACTTATTCACTCATTTTTCCTTCTTCTTCATCATTCTCTTCTATCTCCTTTTTCTTCATCACTTTGCTTTTGTTTCTTCTTCCTCATCGACAGAAAAAGAGAGACTGAACAAAGGAGAAAAGTTGTCTCCAAACTCAGTCTATTCTCTGCTATTTCTCTGACTCTCCTTTCTTTCTCTTTACATCTCTCACTACACATGGCCTCATCTCGTCCTCTCACTCTCTTTCCGGACCTCAATGATCCAAGCTTTCCTGGATTGAGTGCCTCTGCTCGTACTCTTCCTAACCTTCCTAGACCGAGTGTCCCTACTCTCACTTTTCTTAACTTTCCCATGATGTCAGTTGAGCAAATGATGGATGCTTAATCTGACATTGAGGCCAACTACTTCACACTGAGCTCTTGCATGGAAACAGTGACTGCGGTTACCAAATTATCTCACCAGTTGCAGAATAGGACCAGTGAAGTACAACAGTTAAATTTCCAACTTTCTCTGCTCCAGTGCATGTACAAAGATGCGCGGGCAGAGATTTGTGCCCTGAAGGCGGAGAATAAGGAGTTGAAACGAAAGACTACCGTCTTGACTCGATTCGGAGCACCTTCGTACTTCGCCTTTGACAACCAGCAGGGTGTCAACTCTCTCGGTGGTCCTGTACACATTGAGGCGGAGCCTTCAAGGGTTTCCCAAGGCGACAAAAAAAGGAAGAGCTCGGCGAGAGAGTCGAGTAAGTGAAGTCGGCATGTGACTGTTATCAAAAACAAGATCCCTCTCTCCATTTTTTTTACTTTTTATTTATTTATTTATTTTGCCTATGTAATCAGGATGTCATCCCTGACTTCAGTAAAATCAGTTTTCTCTTCTTTTTTTTATTTATAATCTAGTGCAATAATTTACTTAATATCCATCCAAAGTGATTATCTCAAGACTCTTAACCAATGAGAACACCCTCCCTTTAAAGACACAATTCAATGAATTATTTTTGAGACCCAAGCAAAATCTCAAATGAAGGCCTTTCACATTTAAATACTAATTTTTTCTAACATAATTTTTAGTTTATAATATTTTTAATCGATTTACTTCTATCCCTTTTTTTGGGCAAGATAAGATGTCATTGCGCATCATACATCATCCTACTAACTCTTAATTATAATTAACTTTATAGTGAGGAAATGTTAATCTTCATATAGGTTAATTAGACTTTTAACACACATTATTATTTTGAGGCCAAACCCAAAAAAAATAAAAAATAAAAAATGTAATTTTATCTAAAACATTCTAGGATGTGTGTTCCATTACAAATATAGAAGGAATAAAAAAATTACATGTAGCTTCACTGCTGCGTTTTTTTTAATTTTTAATTTTTATTTGAATTATGATTTGGGCATGTAAGGCCTTATCAACTTCATTTTTAGATTTAGAGAAATAATAAACTTTTTGATTTTTGTTCATTACTAGAGTCTTCGTTTTATATAACAATATATATATATATATATATATATATTGTATTTGATAATGAAAAAATTCAATGAAAAATACGACTTAAACCACCACGTCATTGCCATTTACTAGAAAAAATATCTCTTGTGTGTTGCTCTTTTCTTTCTTCTTTATCTTTTTTTTTAAACATTAAAACAATGCTGACCCTTATCTCCCCATGTGCGTGTCTCTCCCTCTTTCTAACCTTTTTATTTATTTATTTATTATTATGACTATCTCTTTTTCTTTTAGAGATTCTTTCTGTCAATCACTCAATTTCCTTTCGATCAATGCCCATCTGTGAGCTCCCCCAAATCATCATAATCTATATTCTATCTTTTGTTTATTTTATTTCCACCATCGAAACATCATCATGCAAAACCATCTTTAATGGGGTTTCTAATGAGAAACCTCATAAGACTTACCCTCATATCTCAAACAAATATTTTAGTTTGTCTTTAAACCGTTTGTCGTTTGTCTTTGTTGATTTTTTTTCATATTTTAGTTAGTTTTTTATTTTTTACCATTTAGATGTCCAACAAATACCCCAACTTTTCGAATTCAACAACCGACTCTATTACATGCCTTGTTTGGCATGTCTTTTTTCCAATCAAACTCTAGAAATACCCAAACTTTTCGCACTCAAAATCCTTCTTCCTTTGTCTCTCTACTTTCCTGCTTTTTCTTTTTCGTTCTAGGGTTTTATCTCTCCACCAGCCATTTTTGTAGAGGTAGATAAATTCAATTTTCCTTTCTTCCTTTCCCCCATTTTCTTATACATTTGTTGTTTGTTTCTCGTCAAAGTGCAATTTTCTCATTAATCCTTTTCTTTTCCCTTTCAATCTATGTCGTCCGTTTGTAGGTTTCGAGTCTGACATCGTCACCTGATTGAACAAATCAGGTATTGCTGCTGCTTCCATTTTCTCTCACTTTCTCTCTTGTTTTCTTTGATGATGGAAAAATTTCTAGGCTATTTTATGTAATGCTGTTGGTTTCTGGTTTCTTGTGTAAGATTCATGCTTGGGTGTTCTTTATTATTATTTTGTGATGAGATTTTTTTTATCATTATTTAATTCCAACTAGTTTCTGACCACCTGTTTTGATCGTCTTCGATGAATTATATATCAGGATATTCTATCTTGCGTGTATGTGTATTTGTATACATAAATATATATTAGTGGTAACCCGTGCTATGCACGATATGTAAAAAAATTAATAATATATTTTTATATAAAATAATATAAATAGTTTAATTTTTGTATGCAAATTATGAAAACAAAGAAGATTGAAATTTACAATTTAAGTCCTACAATTTTATCACAATTTATTTATTATTATTTAATTTGTCACAATCTCATAACTTTCAACCCTTCTTGCTAGAATTGTAAACTTAGGTGAGCTCAACCTAAGCAACTTGAGTCGAGCTTAATTATAAAAAGTATTTATTTTCGAAAAAAGTGAAAAGTATACTTAATTGTATTTTTTGGGTCACATCACAACTCTACTTTTCGGTACATATTTTCGTAAAAAGTAAAAACTATATTTATTTAGTACTTCCCAAACTATCACTAAGTTGATATTAAAAAAATTTACTTTTTATAATGGCATAAATAATTTAGATATGATTTTTTAGAAATTCTTTTTAGTTTAAAAATTACAATAAAATATTAAATAGAATAAAAATAAATTTTTTAAAAAATAAAAGTAATTGAATAAAAAAAAGTAAGAAGAAAATTTAATATGGTATTTTTATTTAATCTGAATATAATTCTAGATGAACAACTTTGTCCATGGACAGCAGCAGCTGCTCTCAGTGGTCTGGTACATAATCTGTTGGGATGTCTGGTTCATAATCTGTTCTGTTTTGGCGAAATTCAAACAATTAAAAATTTGTATAAGATTTGATCATTTACTAATTTATTTTTACTATCTTGATGTACGTTATATGTGATTGTAGATAAATATATTGAGAGAAGAAAAGTCACTAGAGGCAACCAATGATTTATGGTCATTAGCAAATGGCCCGAATTTGCTAGTAAAAGAGTACTCAGGTTGCATAATCAATGGTGTACGGTTTCGTACAAGAGAAGTAGACAATCGCCGTAAGAATCAGAATAGTGGTGTGCTTACTGAAGGGGATCATGAGGGAGTGACGCATGAATTTTATGGTCACTTGTGCAATGTTTGGGAATTAGAGTACATGTGTCATAACAAAGTTGTATTGTTCCAGTGTGAATGGTACAACACAGGAAACACAGGTCGAAGTAGAACATTGCGAACCGATGATTATTGCATAAGTATTGATGTCACAAGTCGATGGTATCAACACGATCCTTTCATCTTGCCTAGCCAGGCTAAGCAAGTCTTTTACCTAAATGATACCAAATGGGGACAACCTTGGCAAGTTGTTCAACGAGTGCAACATAGGGGTGTATTTGATGTACCAGAGGTACGTGATGGAGAATCATTAGGTGAACAAGAAGAAAACGATGTGTTCTAACAAGAAAATATTACCGATGTTGTTCCAATTGACATCAGCCCTAATGTTCAATGTTATAGAAATGGTGTTGAAGAAGAAGTTGTTACAAGGGTTAGGTCATCTGATGAAACAATGATAGAGAATAGGGCTGACAAACAAAATGAAGAGTGTGACGAACCTGATGTGGATTACGATATGGATCTTGATGTAGACTAGGATTTGTAGTTATTTTGCACTTTCTATGTGAACATTGTTCTTAATTAATGTAGTTGAATTTCAATTGTGGGGTTCATCCACTGTTATGTAGGTTTATCGTTGATTGCTCATATTATGTGTCTGATGGCTTTATAATTAATTTGTTCTATGATAAGTAAATGGTAAAAACAAAAATCATCCATCTCACTCTAGCCATATTTCAATGATTTAGAGCCTATGTGACATAGCCACTTGTTGAGATTGTTGTTGCTTTATGCTTTATGTATAGAAATATATAATTATCTTTTCTTTACATCTAATGTTCAATACAACAAAAGTAACCTATGGTGACGAAAAGTAGTGAAGAAAATAAATTTCATCACTGAATGAGAATAATTCGTGACGAATTATAAAATTTTGTCACATATAATAAAAAAATAAAAATAATAGGTGACGAAATTTATTTTCGTCAACAAATACTTATTTTTAGGTGAGGAAAAATTAAGTTTTGTCACCGAAAGTTTTCCCACTAATTTTTTTGGGTGGCGCCAAAATTTTGAGACTTTTGGTGAGAAAAAAATTTGTCACCAATTATAAAATTATTAGTGGGGAATATATTTTCGTCACTAATAATTTTATATATATATTTTTTGAGAAACTTGTTTTTAAATATTTTAAGACCATTTAGTGAGAAATATATTTTTGTCACTAATAATTTTTAATATTTTGAGACTTTTTAGTGAGGAAATTATTTTGTCACTAATTTTGGGGGGAAAATTTTGACATATTGGGCGGTAATGAAAAAAAATAGACTACTAACCTTTTTTCTTTTTTCTTTTTTTATCAATTTTCCTCTCTCTCTCTCTCTCTCTCTCTCTTAACAAAACACAAGTTAATTAGCTCTTTAAGTAACCTATGGTGATGAAAAGTAGTGAAGAAAATAAATTTCATCACTAAATAAGAATAATCCGTGACGAATTATAAAATTTTGTCACATATAATAAAAAAGTAAAAATATTAGGTGTCAAAATTTATTTTCGTCAATAAATATTTCTTTTTAGGTGAGGAAAATTAAATTTCGTTACTAAAAGTTTTCCTCTAATTTTTTTGGATGACGCCAAAATTTTGAGATTTTTGGTGAGAAAAAAATTTGTCATCAATTATAAAATTATGAGTAAATTATAAATGCACCCCCTGAAGTTTACTTAAAATACGGATGGTCTCCTGTGATTTGAAAAATTACAAATACCCTCTTGTCAAAAAATTTTATTTATTAGAATTAACTGAAAAAATAAAATTCTTAACCACTGCCCTATATAATAATAAAATTACCTGAATTATTAATTAAAATACAATTTTAACATCATTAAAAACTATTAATTAATTTGATATTTTATTAATAAAAGGGGTTATTTATTATGAAATTAAAAACCTTAAGGGGCAGGATGTAATTTTTAGAACCACAGGGGGCAATTTATATTTCAAACAGACCTCAAGGGTTATGTTTTTAATTTATCCTAAAATTATTAGTGAAGAATATATTTTCTTCACAAATAATTTTAAATATTTTAAAAAAATTAATTTTAAATATTTTGAAACTATTTAATGATAAATATATTTTCGTTGTCAATAATTTTAATATTTTAAAATTTTTGGTGAAAAAATTAATTTTAAATATTTCTCTTTTCAGCTATGGGTCCTCTCTTTCACACTTAATTTCTCTGTTTTTCTGTCTTTGTTTTCCCTAATTGGCCGATATTTAATTACGTCCTCCATAGATGCCAGCATTTGAATTCAATACTGCAAGTGCAACTGCGATTTGCAATCTTGAATTTGGAATGGGTTGGGTGTGGAAGAAGGACGAAGCCGAGGAGGATAATTCAAACCCTAGATCTGACAATCGATGCTCCACCACAAAGATCGTCAAATAGCACTGCACAACTGAAGAAGTCGAGCCCGGCAAATTCATCAGAAAGTGTGAGAAAACCGAGCAGATTCTCAGGGACTGTGTTGGAAGGTATCTATCTCTTTCTGGAAACCCAGTTTTTGTTTTACAACTGTTTGATTGCTGAGAAAGTATGAGAAAATGATTGCAAGTCTTTTGAATTTTGATGCTAGGGATTTCGTTAATTTCAAATTCAAGTATGCAGAAATCTTTAACTCAATCTCGAGTGTTATGGAAAAAAAAAAAAAGGTGTTTCTCCACCTAATTTGCCTTTGTTTAGTTTTGTAGCTACATGTGTTATATACACACACTTATAATAACAAAACCAAATAAATGGAACCGTGTAAGAAATAAATGTGAATTTGTGTATTGACAGTATATATTGGAAGCATTTGTGATTTGCTTTCAAAATATTCTATGGACAAGGAAACTATAGATGCTTAAAGTGGCTCCATATTTGCGTAAAGAAAATGTTGTTAGATTAAAGTTATTTGTGATTTGCTTTCAAAATATTCTATCTAGGTTTTGGAAACCATATTAAATGATGATATCCGGTCTTGCCAACAATCTTTACAATATCAGCAAACTAGTAAAAATACAAACAAATTTAGGACAAAATTGGTTAAGATAATTGGTTTTTGTGAAATGAAACATTTTATAGACTTAAGCAAGCTTAGGAACAGATAAGATTCTCCCAGTGAATTGATTAGAATTTTTTGTGCGAAAAAATACATTAAGCCCCTCACCACACCACTTGACAAAGTTGACTAGGAATCGCCTCTGGGATTTGTTGATGTCACCATCGGCTGAGCCTTTGCAAAGGAGTTTCCAAAGCTATTATATGTATACATTGCATCTGAGCGTGTGGATTCAACAAGATTAGATGTTTCTTTGTTTGTTTACTGTGATTATTTAGATCTATAACTGTTGATGAGAAAATTGTAGGATTATAAATTTAGCTAATAAATTAACATTTTAACTGTTCAATCTTTAATAAGGGTTTGTTTGGGATGTGGGTTGATTTTTTGGCTATTTTAGCCTAGGACTAAAAAGCATATTTTGGGATAAGCTTTTGGTTTTTTTGACTTTTATGAGAGAAAAAATGAAATAATTATGGTTTATATGTGACATTTTTGTCTTATTAGGTTAAAAAATTTATTTTGTCTTTTTGTAACTATTTTATCCAAAAAACTCAATTTTAACTTATGCCAAACAAAAACTAAATAACTTTGAACCAGCAATTTGATTCATAACCAATACTAATGCGGATCGTAACTAAACATCACTATAAGTTTATAATAAAATAACAGTCACTATATCATAACAAAATATTACTATAAATCATAACCAAATGTATCACCAAGTTTGCAACTCATTTTTGTTTGACATATAAGTTGCCCCACAACTTCTTCAACTGATGATAACGTAACATAATAAAACATTACTAAAATTATAATTAATGGCCACTAAAAATATGTTAGACACCTATGTCATATGAAGTCAGATGCGGGAGCGTATTTTAGCAGTTGGTCTCATTAAATATTAAAATTAAGACAGATTTGGTAAAAAATAATCATATTTTTATATTTTTAATATATTATATGAGATAAAATGATACATATATACATATAAAATACTATTAAATACAAATATATAATAACTGTTTGATAGCAAGTATCAAATACAACCTACACTCTTGTTCGTGGGTCAGATATCTCGAAATATGGAGTGTCCATCACAAATTTAACTTGTTTTGAAGATTTCATGTTAGATAGGTAGACACCCAAAACATGATTATTTACAATAGAATTATATAGACCAAACAACAAGATGGTAGGTGTAATGCATGTTTTTCTCTAAAAAATCATCTAATGACAAGGGTATCTTTCACATGAGGTCTACTCCATAGTCTTTCAGCAATAAACAAAGCATAGCATACACAATGCTGTCTATCTCACTTTAGAAAGTAGTGTAATTTTGTCCATGGAGCAGAATTTAATTGGCATTCCCAACTTTTCGAAGCTACAAGTTCTGATGAAAGAATATTCTTGAATTCCGTAAGATAGAAGTTATTAGAACACACTATTACGTGCTTGGAAAATATTTGTGTATGAAACTTTATAATAAACTTAAGCTATGCTACGTGTCTGTCCTTTACCATCAATTTTGTTTGTCTATGACTAAGATATTGTTCCAATCAATCATCTAACAGAGAGATGAGAAAGAAGGTAATGAAAAAAATATTAGAAATTTAAGAAAAAGAATGTTCATCCTTTAAACCCATGTTTTTTTTGCAATTCACATGTTCTTTGAGGAAGCCAAGAGTATATCTCCTTCAGTAAAGCAAGTGCTTCCATCCGTTTGAGTGGCCATCCTCTATGTATGGCTTGAGGAATCCTATGAACTGCAAGAATAAATAGATACATTACAATAGATTTAAAAAAAAATAGAACCAACTTACTATTAAAATAAATATGCAAATCTTGATCCTTACTGCTTAGACATACTTCTAAACAGCCCAGTTCTGTACAGCCCAGTTTTACTGCTCACCCAGGTTCTGCTGCTCTGCAGCCTAGTTTTTCCGTCCAGCAGCCCAGTTCTGTTGTCCTGCTGCCCAGGTATGCCGTCCTGCAGCCTCCAACTCTACAGCTCAATTCTGCAGGTCCACAGTCCAGTGCTGCCATTGCACAGTGTAGTTCCCTTTTGCCACAGCCTAGTCCATTTTTTCAAGCTACTTCTATCCCTCTGCAACCTACTTCTTCAGACCCATCTGATCTTGCTGTCTCCCCTAATCCTTCTATACCTATACAGTCCATTTCTATACAACTTCCTTTGCAGCCTTCACCTCCTCCTACCAACACTCATCCTATGATCACTTGATTTAAAGCTTCTTTCTCTGTCATCAAGTCTTCTTCTCCTCATTTTTTTTTGCAAATTTTGAACCACCTTCTTATAAGGAAGCCATTTTATCCATTTGGAGAAACACTTCATTATTGGTAGACCATGGAGAAACACATGGAGAAACACTTCATTATTCAATTCATACCTTCGATAGATCAGTATTGTCATTTACATGATGTATATATACAGCTCTAAGACAGTTACAACTAACTAACACACGCATCCACTCTAACAACCACTCTAACAAACTCTTTATCTAATCAACTATAGTCTGGAGCTGTGTTTTTGTGAGTGCATCTGCAGCATTGGTAGACCTGCTGCTGGTATTGCAGCTGATATTGGATATCTTATCAGCTTTCACACCGAAGAGCAAAATAAGCCCAACATTGAAAACACGAAAGTTTTAGCTTTTGCAATGGTTGAGTCAATCTTTGTCTTGCATTTGACAATGGCTTCTTTGAAATTTTTGGCAAAGTTGTCAAAGAATCTCCTTACATTTTGCAAAGTGCTTTTTGTCACTTTTATTCTTCATTATGAACATGGTGTGGCCTCTGTCGGGGAGGTGAAGGATGCTAACATAGACTTTGATGTGGCACAAAGTATTGAACCCATCAATTATGAGTTTACACAACATGCAATATTGATTGATCTACACACAACCAAGAGAGCAAAGTGTTCATAACATATCCATCCCATATGTTTATATACCCACCTTTGTTCTTTGATCACCCACAACATCCTTTATTCTCCGCATCATAAAAATATAGGCCTTGATCATTGCTTGCACCTTTCACTAGTTGGTAGCATTTTTGCCCCCTGCTCTGTTTTTTTTTTTTTTTTTTTTCCGCCATGTTGGTAGCATTTTTCCATCAGTCATATTGACATAGATAGAGAGGTCTACCATTTTTTTCCATCATTCCACTAACTTTGGGACCATTTAGAGATATTTTATTCAATTATAAACATCAAACCATTCAACTTAGATTGATCATTTTACATTTTTTTGTGTAAAAATTTGTTTCCCAGTTTTCACTTGTTAATAGCCAGAGTTAAACAGGAAATTGAACAAGCATAACCAACCAAAAATAAAAAATAAAAAATCCAAACAAGTCATTAACCGAAAAGGAAATCCCCCCTCCTTTTTTTTTGTGTTGTTGAAAATAGTAGTGCAGCAACAAAACATAAGTGGCAAGTTTATCAGAAGGGAATTTGTTTGTTGATGTAGTATATCATCATTAATTAGAACTATGTCGTGTTAAAGTCAGCTTACAGGGAACACACCTAAATCTTAGATCTCTGAGAATGAGTTGACTGTCTTGAACCCATGATTCTCAGGTAGAGGTCCATTTCCTGGCCGCACAGAAATTATCACCTCCAAACCTGAAACATGTACTAGAATTCAAGATCCAATGGTTAAGGCAATCTCAACCAATGGCTCAGGCAATAACAAAAAAAAAAAAAAAAAACTGTATGGCTACATCACTCAACCCTCAAAGCTCACCACACTCACTCAAACCAATTTAGGATCTCACAACACTTAACTCACATCCCTACAGATCATACAGCAACCTGCAAAAAATTAACTTGCATTGAGAGCATTAGTTAAAAATTTGAGGCTTACCCCACTCAACCCACAAATCTCACATTACTTACTAATGAGCTAGTATAAGGTTCGTAACACTCAACCCACCTCCCTAATAAAGTACCAGCCATATACCTGCAGGTTATTAATAGTTACCAGATTTAAGCACAGAGTCAGGTAGAGACCATTCATTCAAGCACCAATTATTTGATAAATCAGCCTTGAAGTTAGTAATTGACATCACTCTGCACCTCACTCATTCCTTTGTCCTTCTGATTATAGCCACCTCATTAGACTTTGTATTTTGGAAGATCCTACAATTTCTTTCCTGCCAGATATAGTAAATAGATCAAGTGAAGACCAGTTTATAAATAGTAACTGCTAGCGAGGAACCAGTATGGTGAAGACCATTTTAATACTCCATGTTTTGTCCATGACATAAATCAGCTTCTGGTATGTTTCCCTTGAATCAGTATGGTGACCATTATTTGCCAGTGATAACATTACTTTCATGGTTTCTTGCAATACCTTCTAACTCAATGGGCAGTATTAAAATGTTATTTTGGTTTTGTATCCCGTTAATTATGATATTATGGAGTTGTAGAAGAAGCTATGTTTGGTCAAAACTTATTTTTGGTGACTATTCTTTCTCATTCAGCTGCAGAAGCATTTGACTTGTCCAACAAAGACAAGAGAAGCATTGAAAATCTGCAGTTACAGCTTGCTCCTAGACGGGTTTGGATGGCTTCTTCCATACATAGGGGTGTATAACAAGGTTAGTTCCTGTTAGATTCACTCTTCTACTGTTCTGCAAGTGCTTCCTCAATTCCTATGATTTGCATAATTCTCCTCAATTAGCATTAATCTATTTTCATAGTTCTCATACCTTGCTTGGAGTTTATTTATAGGTTTAGGGGGTGTCTAGCAATCCATGATTTGCTTTGCTCTACCTAATTTCTTACTGCATAGAGAAATGTAATTCTATTTATTAGATATTGCTACATGTAATTTTCTTTCTTTTCCCTTTATTTTCATTACAGTAATATTTAGATACATATTTCAATGTCATACATATTACATATTTACAGCAATATTTATTTTCAATGTATTGTTGAGTTCACAAAGTCATATATAACTGAACAAAATATCCTAGAAAATAAAAGACTGATATGTAATCATGGTAGCGATTCACGAACAAAACTCTTCTAAAACTATAGCAAGAGATTATAGAAACCAAAAAAGAAATTCCTTGTCAAATCTGGTGAGGATCAAGCTTCCTTTGAAAAGATCTTATTCAGCAAGTAGTTGTTGTAGATCTCTTTCAATGTGAAATTAGTTAATTACCATCATCATCTTACAGTGTCATCTTTGTGCAAATCATTCAAAAGAATCAAATCCAAGCCAAAATTTTGATAGGAGGTCACAAAAAACCTACCAATTCAGTGCTAAATTGCCAATAACCATATTTTTTGCTCTTTCACATTTTGAACACATTGGCATGGCATACATTCGGAGAAACATGTCCTCAAAGATGTATATAGGCCTGCATTTTCTTCCCTTCCCTAATCACACTATTGAACCCACAAACACACCATCTCTAACACCATCCCCCACCAATCCCTTAGGATACATGTTTAGATTTGGATTTGGATTTGGATTTGGAATTGAGTAGGGCTTTGCAAATCCCCCTCAAATCCATCATCCAAACACAATATTAAAGAAAACCAACAATAGAACAGAGGAAAAACTATTCCCATTACACAAACAAACAACAATAAGCCCTACCCATTAGCTATCATTCTCTTCCGGTAATGAAACTCCATAGATGGTGTCGTTGGAAACTTGTCTTCCACTTCATTTATAGAAATATGAATTGTACTCTAAGCTGAAATTATGCACTATACCTTACAGTTTTTATTAATCAGTTCTATGACGTTGAATTATGGGTGGCATGAGTATCCCAAAAAGTTATCCTAATATCCTATTATTGTTTCTCTGATGAGGAGTTTCTTTTGCTTTTTCTCTTTAAAATGATTTGTGCCAGTCAACTCTTCTTCTGATGCCTTTCCAACAAAGTTGTGTGTTTCTAAATTGTGATATTTTACTTCATAATGTGTGAATTTAATCTGTTATTTGTTAACTTATCAATATTGTCCTTATCTTATTTCTATAGGTACAGTGTTTCAATTCTTTGATTTGAGTTAGGAATAGATTCTTAAACAATATGATGTTGGAGATGCAGGTTAACTCTTGAAGATCCTCACACTGAAGATCTCAGCCAAGAAGTTAGAGGCTTCATATTCTCTAGAATTCTGGTTTGTTTCTGAAAGTCATATTTGCCTCAATTGCAATTCCATTTCAAAATACTTTTGGTCAATACTATAGCTGCATTAATTGCTGATCTTTCTCTCTATACATGATCTACATATATTTAGCAGATGTTGTATGTTTACCAGAGACCATTATAATATTTTATTTTCTGGATGGAGAATCTTTTTTGGCTGAAAACTCAAGTTTGTAAAATGTTTTCAAGCAATCATGAGTGGACTTTTGTTCATTCTGTAACAACCTATCACATATAGGCAAATAAAGTTCTGCTTGCTCAGAAACAGATTCTTGATAGCAATGACACAGACACTTGGCACGAACATGACACAACATAGATATAAATACTAAAACAAGACATAGACATGGCGACAACATTAGAATAATGAAAATTGCGTATAAACATGGGAATAATTAAAAAATATCCATTGCATACTTAAGTTGTGGCAGCCATGTCTATGATGCCAATGGCTTGCATTTCTTCTTTTATCTATTTATTTGAATAAATGGTTGGGTGCTTTTGGGTATGTTCATCCTTTTAATAAGGCTGTTCGTATGGCTACAATTGTTGGCCTTGTGTTTGAGTAAGTGTTAGCCGAGGCTCCAAAGTTGCAAAGCATATTTAAATAATGTACACACCCAAGAAGTATCTCAAGTCTCTAGGTGTGTCCAAGTGTAGGTATTGAAGCAGTGTTCTACATGGACACAGCTCATTTGTGTCTCTGCTGCTAAGACTATATTGGGTTGCTAAATGGTATGGAGAGTCTGCTTTAACTATAAGCAGTTTGACTATTAACACTTTTTGACAAATACTATATTGATTACTATTATTATTTTTGTTGTTATATTTAGTAAGACAAGAAAATTGACTATCACTAATACATAGGACACAGTTATAGCATGGAAATGAACTTTTTCAAAGTAGAGACAAAATTATGTATTTACTCTCGTGTATTTTTGTTAGGCAGTGTTGGAGTTGTTCTAAGTTAGTGATGTGATTAATAGGAGCTTGTCATGTACAAAGGAACTTCTGGTTGTTAAGTTAACCTCATTGTGTACACAATTTGTATTGACATGGATAGAGAGGTCTATACAATGTAATTGATAATATATTAATTTTTTTTTGTTTATTTTCTTTGCAGATTGGTTTTTAATGACGTTTGGAAGCATACTTGCAAATCAAGATCAAGTGTTGAATTATTTTTTTTACTGAACTAATACTTAGTTGTAGTTGCAAATCAAGATTGAATGTTGATTTTTTTTGTGGACTCCACGTTAGTTCATTTTGGGATTTGCTTTGATGATTTTTTTTGTTATACATGGATTATTATTAAAGTTGCTTGATGGATATATTTTTATTTATAATATAATTGTTTAGTGAATTTTTTTGTGGAGTGGTGTATAATAGCTAATGGATTTCTTAGTACATTTAAAAAACTATTGAGATATGAGCAGGGATATTTGTGAAGTAATAATTTAAATTGAAATATAAAATATGGAACAAGTTTAGTGACGAATTTGTTTCGTCATTTGTACTTGTTATTATGACAAAGTGATTATTCGTCACTAATAAATATTTTTTGTGACAAATTTATTGCAAATTATATATGAAAGTTTTCATTGATTTTGTTGTTTGGTGACTAAAAATTTTGTCACGTATATAAATTGTTGCTACGAAATATATTTCGTCACCCATTTGACTTTTGGAGACAAAAAATTTTGTCACTTTTACATCTTACTGTGACGAAATTATTTCCTCATCAATGATCAACATGCGTGACAAATTTATTCGTCAACTAAAATTATAAATATGGTACTGAATAATTATTTGGTGACGAAAATGAAAATTTTTGGCGACAAAATCTTGTTTTATTGGTGACAAAAAATTTCGTCACTGAAGTAATTTCATTGGTGACGAAATTATTTTTCGTCACGGTGGTTTTTAGTGACAAACATTCAATGACGAAACTGGTGACGAAAATATTTCCTCACAAATATCTATAGTGACGAAATTAGCTCTTTGAAGACAAAAAAATTTCGTCATTCAAGACCCAACTTGTTGTAGTTATGCGTATCCGCCAAAAAAATGTTCAATTATGCTTTATAGTTGGGCAAAATGGACGCTACAAAAAAACAGTTGACCAAACCAAGTACCGCAACTAAGAAGGTAATGAACTATGAGAAACAAAGAATGAAGAATATTAATAAAAATCATGAGAGAATGAATGCTCTAGAAGTGAAGAATATAACAACTTGTTTGAAGGCTGCAGTTCAACATAAGAAATTGAGAAAGGAAAAACAAATACCAATTGAGGAAAATGACGATGATTATCGACAGTCAGAGGTTGAAGATGGCAGTGACACTGAATCCTACGATTCGTTTGAGCATGAGGTACTATACATTTATGCATTGTGAAATATATTCTTTCTTGTTACTTTCAATTCATACACACATAGACATGTATATCTTTCTACATATATTCATATTTTATTATGTTATTTAGCTGTTAGAGATACCATCGAGAGCCCGTTCACAATCTCATCATGAGGCATTGACCCACGCATCAGAAGAGGGGGATACCTCTTCATGTCCTGAGGTGGCTAGCCATCCGCCACCACCTCTCAATGTGGAGCCTCAACTTAAGGTGATTCCTGGTAATACTTTGGTAAGACACACTCTTTATTTACATTGATTTGAGATCTTAATTAAATTTGTTCACATACTATTTCAATATTATGGCTTCACAATATTAGTTGCTAAGCGTGTTCGTGGCCTTACTCGAGGCAAAGAGGTTTAAGGCCTTGTTGATAGAGATGGAAAGCTTAGCGTGCCTATCCCTCCAGAATTTTGTGCACCGGTAGGGGACTATGCCTCAAAACTAGCCTCAAAGATTGGTGTAGAAGTGCGAACTCGTTTACCAGATCCAAGTGTTTGTAGGTGGAAGTATGTTGATGCCTCCGTTACGGAGGCGATGTTTCAACGCTTGAATGTAAGTTCGTTGTCTACTTTATTATAGGACATTTTACTCATTTTTATAATAGGTTAGAAATCTTAATTATTTATTGTAATTATTTTATTTTTTATAAGAATTATCTATGACTTATCTATTTTTTGCAGGATCAATTTGATTTACAAGGAGACCCTGTTGATATAGAGAAGGCAATGAACATAAAATTTGATCAGAGATTGAGTAACCATACCTATAGGCTGCACAAACAATTCATGGAGCTGAAGGAAGCTAAAGGAGAGGAGTACGCAAGAAACCACCCACCGAAGGATGTTGATCCTACCAAGTGGATAGATCTTATTAATAAAAAGAGGAACACTAAAGAATTTCTGGTAACATTTTCATCTTTTTTATTATACCAGCGAAAAAAGAATTTGATTAGAATAGGGAGAGATTCCAAAAAAAACTAGAAAGAACACAATCAATTTGCTGTGAAATTCCATGTGTTCTTTTTCCTTTATCTTCTAGGCATGTAAGTGGAACATAATAAAAACCAAATAAGTGGCAAAATAAGAAAGGGAAACTATTAAACATGGATTGGAAGGCTCACATAATAGGAGATTAATTTATGGTTCCTTAAAGTGCATCTTTCACATCATGGAATAAAGAACTAAGATTTCAATTTCTATGATTGTATTTTCTGTTTGTTTTTGAGTTTGGTCTGAAGTTTCATGATAATGGTAAGCAACTAGCTAAGTAACTAATACAGGGTATTAAGATAGAACTTTAGATTTGATAGAGTTGTGGAAGAAAGAAAGGGTTATTAGTTTGGTGTCAATAATTGTTCCATATCTTGTGAAATGTAAATGGATTTTTTCACAATCTATCTTGCCCATGCTTATATGCCCCCTATTTGTGAACGGTGTAAATTACTCGTTTTTCTTTTTTCACCCAGAAAAACCATCTTATGATGAAATCTCAACAAGTACTCTAATATATTTTTCAAAGAATTGAATGAAACTAGTGAATAATTTGAAATATCTTTTAAGTTAAAATGATATATAGGAAAATGATAGAGAGGAACAATGCAATTTCTTTATTATCAAGCATTAAATTTGTTTTACTAGTGATACATTTCATTGTTATATTGGTTCATTATTCCTTACAAGAACAATCAAAAGCCAACATATTTGTCTTACTAATGATACATTTCATTGTTATATTGGTCATTATTCCTTATAAGAATAATCAAAGGCCAACATCGCGAATAGAGAAAGGATGTATAGAAAACATAGATGTGGTTCTAGGTCAATCCCTGTTAGAGTAGAAAAAATGGTACATATCCTTGCACTTTCAGAATTATATTATATTCTTAGCTTTATTTATTGAATATTTGGCCTATCGAATTAGGCACGAGAAAAGAAGATGCTACCTGATTTAGCAGAGTTGTACAAGGAAACTCACTATAATGAGAAAACACATGAGTGGATCTCATCTCAAGCTCAGTGTAGTTATGTGAGTATATATTGCAATTTTTATTAACAAAATTTTAGAATACTATTTGTTATGATCTTATTTAATTTTCTAATAATTATTTAATTTTTTTATATTTGATAGGAAAATATGATATAGATACAGGCTGATCACCTCTCACAGCCGGGATCAACCCCTTTGACTACAGAAGAGTTGTCAATCAAAGTCCTAAAGCCAAGGTCTGGCTATGTGAAGGGACTTGGCATGAGACCTTCATCCTCTATTAGGAGGACCACTACCATATATGCTGAAACAAATGATTATGTGAAGTGCCTTGAGATGCAAATAAAGACACAGAAAGAACAAGTACAAATACAGAACGATAAAATAGAAGATCTTGAAGAGGGTAAGAAGAAACAAGGGGAGATCATGGTTGATGTTGTCAACTTTTTGAGGACCAAAGGATTCACTGGACACTTTGGAAGTGGAAGGGACTCATCCACAAGTGCACATACTTCTTGGAAAAGTATATTAACTTTAATATAACAAATTTTATAAAAGAATATATGTTTGAAGAATTAGGAAGTAATAGAAACATGCATATGACATCCAATTTGTACAGGTGCACGGGATATATAAATTGTGAATTAGTCTAAAAAATACTTTTTTTCTCTATACTTAAAGCTTCAAAAAAGGCCGTTGAAATGCTAAATTATCACACAACTACAGATTTGTGCAGGAACCAATAGAAACACCTTAGGAGGGACCAATATAAATTGTATGAACTTACGGCACATTAATGGGATGCATCATTTGTGAATTAGCCTTAAAATTAATTTTTTGTTCTCATAATCTCGAAAAAGTCTGTTAGAGGGATAAATTGTATAATTGATTTAATTGTAAATTGATGAGTTACTAATATTTTTAATTTTTTGTATAATTGATTAATTACTAACGCTTTTAATTTATTTTTTTACAGATTGGATTAGGGTGGCATTTTTGACGTGCAACAATGCTATAATTTGCTTGAATGCTCATTTTTGTTTGATAAGGATACACATACTTTGTGGAGTTGTACTAGTTATTATTGGATGTTTGGTGGAATTGAACAAGTTATAATTTTTGGATAGTTTGTGAATATTTCACTATTTTATTGTATTAGGATGAAACTATTTGTAATGATGAATGGATATTTTCATTTTGTTAATTTGTAAATGTGTTGATAACAGGTTAGGTTAAGTTGTGATGGAATTGTTATATTCAACAGATTTCAACATGAACAGGATTATATTTGTTGAACTAGAATTTAGATTTTGATAAAATAGGTATATAATGTGGAAAAAAATATTATGAAATTATTGACAAAATTTTCTACCCCTAAAGAAAGTTTTTTTGTCTCTTATTTGGCTTAGATGGATGATTAATTTTGTCATGAATTCTTTATTTCGTCGCTAAATGAATTTGTCATGACAAAAAATATTGTCACATTTTGTCACTATTACCCTTAATGTGTGACGAATTTTTTTTGACATTATTTCATCATTTTTAATGATGAATTTGTTTTTGTCTCTATTGGTAGCCTCTTTGACAAAAAAATTTCGTCTTCGTTTATATTAAACGTGACAAAATTATTTCGTCTCTATTTCTTATATTTATGAGAAAATACTTTTGTCTCTAATTTCTTCCTTTAATGACAAAATATTTTGTCGCTAATTACTTACAAGTATGTTCTCAACAGAGTGTACTGGAGACAAAAAAATTCGTCACAAATTTATCATTTTTAATGATGAATTTATTTTTGTCTCTATTGGTAGCTTCTTTGACAAAAAATCTTCGTCTTCGTTTATATTAAACGTGACAAAATTATTTCGTCTCTATTTCTTATATTTATGACAAAATATTATTGTCTCTAATTTCTTCCTTTAATGACAAAATATTTTGTCGCTAATTACTTACAAGTATGTTCCCAACAGAGTATATTGGAGACAAAAAAATTCGTCACAAATTTATTATTTTTAATGATGAATTTGTTTTTGTCTCTATTGGTAACTTCTTTGACAAAAAATTTTCGTCTTCATTTATATTAAACGTGACAAAATTATTTCGTCTCTATTTCTTATAGTTATGACAAAATACTTTTGTCTCTAATTTCTTCCTTTAATGACAAAATATTTTGTCGCTAATTACTTACAAGTATGTTCCCAACAGAGCGTATTGGAGACAAAAAAATTCGTCACAAATTTATCATTTTCAATGACGAAATTGTTTTTTCGTCTCTAAGACCCTTTAGCGACGAGGCTTTGGCGACAAAATGGGTGACGAAAAATTTTCGTCGTAATTAGTTTGGGTGACGAAATATATACATTTTGGGACAAATTTGTTTCGTCTTTAAATCCCAAATTTGTTGTAGTGCAATTTGGGCTCAAAGTTGGCCCAAAATAAGCCTATAAAAACCAAATTGTTCAATAATCCGCCACATGAATGGAATTTGACAGAGAGAAAACGCAACAACATGATCTAATTACAGAAAGTACAGAAATTGAAAATATTCTACAAAGGATAGGTAGTTTTTGGCTTTAAACCTTCCCTTGTGAGATACTGTCGGATTTACTAGCTAATAAGTGAACATGATGTCTTGAACTGTTCAGCCATTTGTGTAAACTAAGACAATAAAACTCACACAGTTTAGTTCTCACTATTGTATTCATTTTGGCCCTGAACAACCTGGTCTTTTATGAGTGCTCTAGAGAATTGTAGCCCTTCACAAATCTTATAGAACCGGCCCAGTTCATACTCATATAGGTGATTCTTATGAAGAGTATCATGCCATACTCCACTAGGTATACCCAGATATAAGAATCATTAAAAGTATTACTTAACCTAAACCGCTGTAGACATCACTATTTCATCATAGAAATGGGTAGGAGTTTGACTCCTCAGTGATCTTTCTGAGTCATACATAACTCGGTTGTCCCTTTGAAGCTAGATCTTAGGATCTCTAGTCAACTAGGTTGGGTTGCCATTGTGGTAACTCTTATTTAATAGGCTTAAGTCTCATTCCTCTCGATGAATTCCCAACTAACTCCCTTGCTAACCCTTTGATTAGTGGATCCGCTATGTTATCTTTAGACTTCACATATTCAATGGAAATAATTCCATTAGAGAGTAGTTGTCTCACGGTGTTATGTCGACTACGAATGTGTCATAACTTACCGTTATACGTATGACTCTGTGCTCTACTAATTGCTGATTGACTATCACAATGTATGTATATAGCAGGTACCGGTTTTGGCCACATTGGAATATCTTCAAGGAAGTGACGAAGTCATTCTGCCTCTTTCCCAACTTTATCTAAAGTTATGAATTTTGATTCCATAATAGACCAAGCAATGCAAGTCTGTTTGGAAGATTTCCAAGATACAGCCGCCTCACCAAGAGTAAAGACATACCCACTGGTGGATTTTGAGTCTCTAATATCCGATATCCAATTTGCATCACAGTATCCTTCAAGTACTGCTGGATATCTAGTATAGTTTAGCATAATGTTATGAGTAAATCGGAGATATCTTAGAACCCTTGTAATTGCTTTCCAGTGTTTTACTCTTGGATTACTCATATATCTACTTAATTTACTTACTGCATAGGCTATATCTGGGCAAGTGCAGTTTATCAAGTACATTAAGCTTCCAATAATTTCGGTATACTCTAATTGAGAAATACTTTTCTGTATATTCTTAGAAAGAAACAAATTAACATCCACAGGTGTTCTAGCAAGATGATCATCATCTTTGTTGAATTTGTAAAGTATTTTCTCAATGTAATGAGATTGTGACAAAGCATAACCTTCTGATGTTTTGGTAATTTTCATACCAAGAATTACATCATCAATGCCCATATCCTTCATGTCAAAATGTTTATTCAACATTTTCTTGGTAGTTTTAATCATGTCATTATTAGTACCTATGATGAGCATATCATCTACATAAAGACATACTATAACATAACTGTTGTTTGTATTTTTAATATAAACACATTTGTCACATTTATTAATTTTGAATCCATTTGACATCATTGCTTTGTCAAATTTCTCATGCCATTGCTTTGGCACTTGTTTTAAACCACATAATGATTTAACCAATTTACGCACTTTTTTTCTTTTCCTGGAACAGAAAATCCTTCTAGTTATTCCATGTAAATTTCTTCATCTAACTCATCATTTAAAAAGGCAATTTTCACATCCATTTGATGAATTTCTAGATTGTACAACGATGCAATAACAATTAGCATTCTAATAGATGTTATTTTAGTAACTGGTGAGCATGTGTCAAAGTAATCAAGACTTTTTTTTTTTGTCAAAGTAACAGTTGACCCACAGAAAACTTTGGACTTCGGTAACATTTGTCGATCTAGGCTAGTTCACTACTGCTTCAATTTTCTGTGGGTCAACTGTAATACCATCCCTACTGATCACATGTCCCAAAAACATCACACTGTCTAGCCAAAATTCACATTTAGTTAGTTTTGCATAAAGTTTCTGTTCTCTTAGGGTCTGTAGGGCAATGTTCAAATGATGTTCATGTTCTTTCGTGCTTTTGGAATAAATCAAAATGTCATCTATGAAAACAACTATAAATTCATCAAGGTATGGTTTGAAAACTCTGTTTATAAGGTCCATAAATGCAGCAGGTGCATTGGTAACTCCGAAAGGCATAACAAGAAATTCGTAATGTCCGTACCTCGTTCGAAAGGCAGTCTTTTCGATGTCCCCTGTCTTGACTTTCAACTGGTGATATCCAGATCTAAGATCAATTTTGGAGAACAGGTGGGCACCCTGTAACTGATCAAATAAATCATCAATGTGAGGCAAAGGATATTTATTTTTCACCGTTACCTTGTTCAGTTCACGGTAGTCGATGCAGAGTCTCAGTGAGCCGTCTTTCTTTTTCACAAATAAGACTAGCACGCCCCACGGTAAAGTACTGGGCCTAATGAACTTCTTATCTAACAGTTCTTGCAGTTGAACTTTCAACTTTTTCAATTCGGTAGGTGCTATTCTGTACGGAGCTTTAGATACAGGCTGTGTACCCAGAATCACATCAATGGTGAACTCAATCTCCCTATCAATCAAATCCCCTGGCAGATCATCTGGAAAAACATCTGGGAATTTGTAGACACCCCATTTTTGACCGTCCTCAAGACTTAGAGGTCACTGATTGAACACTCAGTGATCACCCTTGTTCGTGTTCGTTTTGAGTTCCTGGAGGCCTCGGCTACGCGCCTCGCCTCAGGATCTCTTAACTCGTCCTTTTAGTGTTTGGTTTTGGCACCAAACACTTTTTGTTTTTACCTTGGGAGGCAGGGAATGGCTTGTTGGCCATCCCCACATTCCACTAGCCTTCCCTTTCCCTCACCGACCATTCCTTGTTGTCACCGGCCATTGTTGCTTGTTATCAATGGCCAGTCGGCACTATGTGTGGCCCGCTGGCCCCTTTTTTGGCCAATGATCTATTTTGCCGTCCGGTGACCGTTTTCCACCCCCCTCAGGCATGGTGCATGCCAGTTGTGCCAGCTGTGAGGCACAAACCCCACTCCCTATGCACGGGGATGACCACTTTGAGCCTTTGACCCCCTTTTCCTTCTAGAAGGTTAAACCCTTTGGCCAAGCTTCTTGGGGAAGCTTGGCCAGCTATCTTAGCTTCCTCTAGAAGCCTTGACTCCTTTGCCCCGTTGACCCTTTTTATGATAGCTTCTCTTAGAAGCTTTGAGCCATTGCCTTGTCTATATAGGGAGGGCCTCTCCTCCCATTTCAAGGGTTGGAAAAATCTGATATATAGAATATATATCACTCTCTCTCTATATCTCTCTCTCTCTCTCTCTACATTGGTATGTGTTAGAGTGTTCCAAAGTGAGTGATTCTTAGCCTATTGCACCACACCTCACAACCACACCTCTCCATCACCAACCTAAGCTTCTTGGAGGGTCTTGAGAGGTCCTAAGGAGCTGCATTCTTGGTCCACAAGCTGCTGGAGTCGCAGCCTTGAAGAAGTTCATCAAGGGTGAGTTTTTAAGTCTTAAATCACCCTTTCTTGCACACACGTTTAGCCTATCTTCCAGGTTTTTTTGGGCTTTGTCATAAACTGAAAAAAGTTTTGTTTTTGAGTGCTTTAAATAGTTGTTTAAGGTCACTTTTTCGTTTGGGGTGGTTTACCCCCCTCTTAGGCCTTGTTTGGCCTTGTTTTTGAGCCTTTTTTGTGAGCTTCGGGACCACCTTGTTTGGGCCTCCTCACCACTGAAATCTTGATGGATTTCAATGGTGAGGATGGTGGTTTAGGGTCCTAAGAAGGAGAGGGCCATCCCCTCTCCTTGTTGCCTTCAATATGTGCCATTTTAGCCTCATATGTGAGCACCATCCTTAAGTGCATGTTGGCCATGTCTTAAATGTTATTTGGTAGTATTTTGCCATATATTACCTCTGTTTTTACTTGGTTTAGACACACCATGCTTGCCTTGCACACTTGTCTTGTAATGCCATGAAATTGCCTTAACATGTATCTAGCATTTAGACCACTATGCTTACTTGTTTTGGCTTAGCTTTGTGAAGCTTTTATGCTTGTTTTAATATGCTAAGGGACTCTTTTTGGTCATTTGAGTCATCCATGACTTGCTTTGTATAGCTACCACGTAATCCCCCTCATGAGCCTTGAGTGTTGACCCTTCTAGCATGCTTTATTTGCACTATTTCAGTGATTTGGAGTCACTTATAATGTCATTTCAGTCCTCATGGTATGCTTAAATGTTTGCATTTGATGCTCCTTTGATGCTTCAAGAGGTTGTGTCTTATGCTCCATGTTTAGACATTTGTGTATGCTTCCATGTGTAGGTCATTTAGATGCCATCTAAGTGGTTTTTGGGGCTTACTTTGACATGATTTGGGACTGTTTTGATTCATTTTGATCATTTGCTTCATGTGTCATGTGATCATGGTTTAAGTCCTTGGGCTAATTCCAAGCTTCTATGCATGCTTTGCTTGTTTTGTTTACTTGGTTTGGCACCATTTATGACATGATTTCAGAGCTTATAATGCATGCCATATGCCCATGTTGTTCATCTTTTAAGTGTGCATAAGAGTTGTCTCTATGTGCCTAAGTGTTGGACATTGCATGCATGCCTATTTGTGTGTGTTTTGGCTTCCATTCTTGAGCATATTGGCCACTGATTTTGGCATGCTTGAGAGCTACCCATGTTAGTTTAAGTCCATCTTTGCATGTTGTTGCATGCTAGTTAGGTTACATGTTGTTACATGCTTGCCTATCCTCACATGTTGACACATGTTTGCATATTGCATGTTCACATACTCATCTTGCATGCTTAGCTTGCATGTTTAGGTTGCATATCATAGCATGCATCTCTTGCCTCTTGAATTGATTATGATAGAGGTTGGGGCCTATTATTTGTTTTGTGCATTTCATTCCATATTGAAATTGCACATCTTGACTCTTTGGCCATCATGCATGGAAATGCATGATTGGTGGCCCGAGAGCCAAAAACCATCCTCCTTTGAGTCATGAATATGATAAGGAGGGTGGTGGTGCAAACATTGCTTTGGAAATGCATTGCCATGCCTTATGCGCCCTCTGTTCTTTGTCAAACAGTTTCTGAGGAGCTTTGGCGGTCGGCCATCTCTGATCTTGACCGGCCATCCATTGGTGGCCAATGGATTAATAAGTGGCCGATGAGTATTCCCCATGGCCGGTGGCCATTCCTCTCAGCTGGTGGCACTCCACAGTGTTCATGGAAGCATCCCTGGGACTTGCACAATTTTCAGAGGAGCAGAGCAGGAAAAACATAGGCAACTTGTGTGTAACAACCCTCGTCTTGATTCGACAGATTAATTCGATTAATCTTGATTCTTGTCAGCGAGACTGAACCTGATTGATAATTGAATTGATTGAAATACTGAACTGACCGACTGAAATCCGGAACCGAATCGATTGACCGTAACTGCTTAAATGCATATTTCCATCTGTTAGTCGTTTATCGATCTGTTCATGCTCGGTAATTTAAACTGCTAATTGAAGGCCTTATCGGCGGCCGAATCTGAAATTGACTGATGTTTTATGATCATTAAAATTAATGTGAATTTATGGTGGATTTAATTGGAAATTGATTTGGCATGATTAAATTAGATTAAAATAAGTTAAATCAAAGAGTTGCCTTATTTACGGAATTGCCATCAAAGTGGGGCCTTTATTTATTATATGTTGAGCCTTATTACATGCAACCAAAACATTTCTATAAGCCATTTTGTGAAGAGAGAACCGACTAGAGAGAGAGAAATGAGAGAATTGTGAAATCAACTAGGAAATTGGCTTGTATACTTGAAGAAATTGAGGGGTAATTGCTTAATTGAGCTTCTAATCTTGTGAATGAAGACCTAAGGTAGTGTAATTACCCCTATGTTTGTGAATTAAACTTGTTCTTGCATGGTTTATGTCAAGTTTGGTGGATTAAGCCATGAAATAGCTTCATATGTTGAAAACATAACATAATTCATGCATGCATGGCCATTTTGGTGCATTTTGAAGTTGAATTCATGGTAAATTGTACATGCATGCTCATATTGTTATTAAAGTACATGTTTTCATTTTGTTTCCCAACTATTGAGCTCATTAGAGCAAGCTTTGAAGCTTCAATTTGGTTTAAAATTTATGCATGGCATGTTTGAAGATTGTTCTTGAAATGGGTTTGAAAATTGGATTTATTTGACTCGCCTTTGGGGCTTGAATTCATAAATTGAGCTTTTGAACTTGTTGTACATTGAGTTTGGATGTGTTTTCCAGAATTTGGGCCCAAGAGGTCGAGTTTTGAGTGAAAGAATGCTTGGTTTGAGCTTAGGAGGCAAATCTGGAAATTCCAGATTTGGCTTCTTCGCTCGAGCGAAGATTCCTCGCCGAGCGACCTAACGTTTCCTCGAGCTACGCCGGCGAAGGATTGGTGGCTCGAGCGTAAAATCGAGCATCTAGTACTTTTCTTGTTTCATCGAGACGCTCGGCGAAGGATTTCGCCGGCGAATTCTTTTGATTTTGGAAGCTCGAGCAAAGGAAGGCTCGCTCGAGCGAGACCCCTGTTTTCAGCAACTTTTGAAAAATGCTTTCCAAGTGCATCTTTGCATCCTCATCTCATTCTAGGCATTCTTAGGCCTAGTTTAAGACATCTTAATGAGGATATAGATGTAGAACACACCGAGGCAAATTAGGGTAAGTTATTGATCTTCCCCCAACTGTATAGCTTAGTATGTGTTCATCTCAGATATCGTGTAGGGTTGGCTTACCGAGGAGACGCTCTAGCATCTTGTGGCAAACTCGTGAGTAACAACGTGTAAAGATATGTCCAAAAATGATTATCTTCAATCGTTTACTTTATTGAATCGCTACCTTATTGAGCCGTTTATTTTATCGAATCTTCGAATCGAATCTTGAATCAATTGTTATTGAATTGGCATCAAGCTATCTTGAATTGATACCGTTTCATCGAATCGACATCGTAGATACTAAATGAACGTATGAGTTATATTACAACTGCACTATGGCATCCTTGGCACTCTTGTTTACTGATAAGGAGCAAAGTGCTACACTGGGAGCCACCTCTAGAATCTACGGAACTAAGTGCTCCAGTGGGTGCCACCTCTTGAATCCACAAACTGTGACAGAGGGATCTCTGTCGGTTCCCAAGTTAGGAACCACTCATCACATCGCTATTGCAGATATGGAGCAAAGTGCTACACTGGGAGCCACCTCTAGAATCTACGGAGCTAAGTGCTACAGTGGGAGCCACCTCTTGAATCCCGGTATTACTGATAAGGAGCAAAGTGCTACACTAGGAGCCACCTCTAGAATCTACGGAACTAAGTGCTACAGTGGGAGCCACCTCTTGAATCCACAAGTACTGTACTGTTCTCTGAATTGGTACTGGTATCTATCACATTCTTATCTTGCTCTTCGATGGCCATCATTTACTGTTTGGTCTGTTAAGACCCGGTCTTTTAAGACCTACCGTTTACTGTACTGTCACGCCAAGGGATGTACCACATATCACTATTTTAACTGAATGACTGATAAACTGACTGAAATGACTGGTTTTAATACTGAAAGGACATTTATTCTTAACCCCTTTACGCATTACATTATTCACTGGGCTTTAGCTCACTGCTCATATATATATGTAGGTGTCTGAGCACCGCATGACTAGAAGCGTCAGGGTTACTTCAGTCTTGTCAAGCCAGCCTATGTGCCTCACTGTGAGGTTCCGAGCCTACCTTGCCAAGGCTTAGGGGTGTTTTAGTATTTCCCCTCTTTGTCTTGTCTTCTGCTCGTAATAACGAATCGAATGTATGGTGAATGTTCATCAGACTGCTGAGTAGGGATTAAGTCCCTATATCGAGTGTTTGTAAATGATTGTATAGACTGTTCTGTATGAATGCATGAAAAATGTTTTTGGCATACAGATTTTCACAGCTCAATGGACACTAGTTATTTACTGTATTGGCTTCCGCCAGGCCCTGTACTCTGTTTAATTGTATTACTGTTCAGCAGGCCTTCGGTAATTTCGGATTACTGGCCGGTTACGGTGCTAAACCCATAGGGCCGGGTTTGGGTCGTGACATTGTGCATGGCAGTGGCTTTCCGGGCGGAGCCGAGCGCGCATTGCATTGAGCCCTCTTCCCGATGCCTTTTACTGCTTTAATAGTTTAATTAATTTATCAATTAGCTAAGGGTTTTGTAATATTTAATTAGCTAGGGAAGTTAATTATTTATTCGGTTTGTATTATTATTCGGTCCCTCTGAGTGAGGGCGTATTTGTAATTAGTCTGGGTGCGTGTGTGCATGTCTTCCAACCCTCACTTCTTTCTCCCTTTTACTTACCTGCTTTGATGGTTAGTATTAGGACATATTTAAATTAGCATACCTTATGCTATGCATGCGTGCATCCATACATTTGTTTTACATGCACCGGGCTCGATACATCATGCTAATTGCACTTGTATTTCAAATTCCAAGTTGAGTACTTGTTAACTGCAGCATTTCACATGCCATCTTTAGGATAGCCGAGTCTATTGTAGTTGCATCCTACATGCGTTGCATTAGCCACCTTAACATGAACTAGGATCATGCATATGATTACTAACTAGTTTCTGTTTTGGCTTGGAGTACTCTGTAAGTTCTTTCGCTTTAGCATCCTCACATGTGTGTGAATGTTGCCATGATAGCATAAATACCATGAGGCTAGCTGCTTATGTGATATAACTGCTTGAATGCCTGTGGATGGAGGTCAAATTACCTAAATTGGAATAATGCATTAAAATTGAGAGTTTTTAAGCCCACTAGATAGTGGCAAAACCATCTTTTCCAAAAAGCCCACTCGAGGGTGGCAAAATCTGCATTTTAGCCTACTTGCGAGTAGCAAATCACTTTCAAAGCAAACCTGAAATGTTTTGTTCCAATTTGGGCGATTCGGTCTATACTTATTTGCTGTGCGCATAACATAGTAAATCTAGGCTAATAACCGGAATAAGAACACATAAACATTTTCAAAATTGGATATCACGATTAGTAGAGGCCGATCTTCGGATCGGGCGAGAGGGGGTGCTCATAGCTGACCTTTCCCAATCCTACCCAAGTTCCCGAGCCGAGGCAACTTTGGTGATGACGGACACGTGGCCTTTGGCACCGAGTCAAGGTTTCCTAAATTCTCCCAAAATAAAATATTTAGGTGGCGACTCTATATCTGGCAAAGCAGTCCATGTTTGGCACTTCTTTCAAAAAATCAGTTTTTCAAAACGATTTGCCGAATTTGGACTCTTTGGTTCAGATTAAGAACCGTGACAATTTGAGTCCGAACTGTAGTAGACCCACAAAGCGAACATAACGGGAGTCATCCTTCCGGGGCGTTCGGGGACGTCTACAGAATTCTCTAACTATAGGAATACTGTCCACATTTGTTTTATCATTAGTAGGTACAGTCAATACAGAACATAGATACCCTTTACACCCCTTTCTAATTAGTTTGAAAGCTTTCATAAATGAAATCAAATATGGGGAAGGTACTACTCCAACTCCGTTAAACACAAATTCAGGTAGTCCGGGTGGACGGAAAATAACTTGTTTTGTTACACAATCTATGGTAGTATGATATTTCGTTAACCAATCCATTCCCAATATTACATCAAAATGATCAATATTCAATGATAGTAAATCAATATACAAATGTGCATCTCCAACAACAATCTCACATGCAAGGTACATATAAGTACAAGTCATGGATCCCCCAACAGGTAAAGATACAGCTAACAGATAGTTCATAGGTTCCAGTGGTCTATTTAATTTTCGCGAAAAAGCATGTGATACATATGAATGTGTAGACCCCGAATCAATCAGAACATAAGCATTTTGAGCACAAATTGAGAGTATACCTGACACGACGGTCTCGGTATTTTGTACATCTCCTGGTACGAGTGCGAACACTTGGCCTTGCCTCATAGGCTTTTTTCCAGTGGCTTTGGGGTTGGGTTTCGATGGAGCAGTTAATGCTGCTGCGCTGGCTGCAGCTTTACTATTGTCCTGATGAGCAGAAGGGCAATCTTTGACCATGTGGCCCACCTTGCCACACCTGTAACAAGCACCTAAAATTTTATAACAAACCCCTTTATGTTTCTTACCACATTCAGAACAGGGTGGTATAGAACCACTTCCCTGATTGGAACTGGTTGTCGACCCCGTATTTTGCTTTTTATTCAATGAACTGTTCTGGCCTTTCTTAAATTTAAAACCCCGTCTCTTACCACGCCATTCAGACGCTGGTGTTTTAGTTTGTTTCAATGCTTCGATGTTCGACTCAGCTATTATTGCTAGATCAAGAACATTCACGTATTTCAGCAATTTCAAAACGTTGATTCTGTCAAGAATTTCTACATTAAAGCCGCCTTCAAACTTCCTGGCCTTTTTGTAATCAGTGTCAATTATGTGCAGTGCATATCTGGCGAGTTTAGTAAACTTTAACTCATACTCAACCACGGACATGGTACCTTGTCTTAACTGTTCAAACTCGGTTACCTTGCGGTCTCTGACACAGTGTGGAAAGTATTTCTCAAAGAAGGCTCCCTTAAATTGAGCCCAATTCATAGCAGTATTGGTGTCGTGAACCAGCATCCACCACCTTCTGGCTTCTTCTTGTAAGGTAAAAGTAGCCAGTAGCACTTTGTGTGCTTTAGAACATGGAAACACTTCAAATAATTTTTCAGTTTTTAGCACCCACGCTTCGGCCTTCAATGGTTCAAGGCCTCCTTGAAATGTTGGCAGTTTCATCTTACTGAACTTCTGTGTTAAAGCAATGATGTCATCATTCACATTCTGTTCCGGCTATACCGGAGGAGGTGGGGGCTGTTGGTTCTGTTGTTGCTATTGCCTTAAGGCTTCGGTCAACAGTTCCACTGTTCTTTCTAATCTTGCCATTCTAGTGTCAGATGATTTAGTTTCATTGACAGTTCTTGCGTTATCTATTTCACTATAGGCAATTATGACAATAATAAACATAGGTAGTTGCATACTTAAACACATTCACAAGTATATTCATGTCATGGCCACACACACTTTTCATGCTCATGTAATGTCCTAATTACTTTTCTAGGACATCCTATAGCTCATTTGGACACGTGTGTGCGGTATAACTCGTGGTTTAATATCGCTTTGATACCACTCTGTCACGACCCAAACCCACCCCTATGGGTTTAGCACCGTAACCTTCCATGTCCGTGATCACCAAGGCTTTCTTTGAACAACAAAACGATATCTGAGTCGAGGGTTGGCGAAAGCCAAAACAGTAATAGAAGATGTCCAATGAGCTGTGACAGTCTGTATGCAAAAAGACTTTTCATACATATGCACATACAGAACCAAAACAGTATAGTACATGCATCATATACAGACATCAGGTTAGGGACCGAATCCCTACCATAACAGTACAGTACATGTCTATACAGTATTACAAAACAGAGGCAAAAAAGGAAAAATCTAAAACACCCCAAAACAGCCTTGGCTTGAACAGGTCTGGAACCTCGAAGTGAGGCACAAAGGTTGGCTTTGACAAAACGGGAGCTTAGCCTGACGCTCTTAGCAACGGTCCGGTGCCTAAACACCTATATATATATATATAAGCAGTGAGCTAAAGTCCAGTGAATAACATATGCGTAAAGAGGTTGAGAATGAATGTCCTTTCAATATCGAAAACAGTCATTTATCAGTATATCAGTCATTCAGTTTGTGACTCATATTTCACGCCATAACAGTCATTCAGAAACTATAATAGTCATATGTGGTACATCCAATAGCAAAACACTACAGTAGATCTTAACAGACCGAACAGTCAGTTGATGGCCATCATATCAGTAAATAGTAGTGGTTCCAAACATGGGAATCGACATAGATCTTTGTGACAGTAGCAGTACAGTACAGTAACAGTAAATTGCTATGGATGCCACGAATACAGTTCACAAATAGGACAAACATTCATTAAGTAAGAAATATCATTTCAAAAAGCAATACAGTTGTTCATTCAGAAAATATTCATGATTAAACATATCTTTACAACATTGTTACTCATAGAGCACTGGGCCATAAGCAGCTAGAGCGTCCTCGGATGCCAACCCTACACAGTTACAGAACGAACACACACTAAGCTACACAGTTGGGAAACAATGACTTAGTCCCTATTTTGACTCGGTGTGGTTCTACATCGATATCCTCATTAAGATGCCTTAAACTAGGCCTAGGAATGCCTAGGATGGAAAAAGGATGCAAGGATGCACTTAGAAACACTTTTCAAATTTTTGCTGAAACAGGGGTCTCGCTCGAGCGTGGCTTTCCCCGTTCGAGCGAACATGCAAACAAAAGAGCTCCGCTCAAGCGTGACTTCCCCCGCTCGAGCAGACTGTAAAAGTACTAGATGCACGAAATTCATGCTCGACGGGCGCTCGACCTCCGCTCGAGCGTGAGACACAAGTCCTCGCTCGAGCGTGCATTCCCCCGCTCGAGCGGACTGTAAACACATGCAAAGTACTGGATACACGCATTTCACGCTCGAGTGCTACCTTTCTCGCTCGAGCGAACTGCATGATCTTAGAGTGTACGCTCGAGCATAGAGTTCCCCGCTCGAGCGTGGAATTTCCAGATTTGAACCTCAAGCTCAAAACTCAACTTTAAAGTATCAAATTCGATCCTTTTGGGCTAATTTTCTGGAAAACACTTTAATACTCATAATATGACATGTTTCAAAGATCAATTTGTAAAATCAAAGCCCAAATATAGTTCCATTAAAACACAATTTCAAAGAAGTTTTCATGAACATGAAGAACATATGACATGCATGAATTCTAGTGAATTCTAATGCCTCAAAACATTATCCAAAGCAAGATTAAACTCAAAACCATGATGAACTCATGGACTAGAACAAGAATGTAAACTTGTATGCAAGATTTCATAAAAATCAACTTCAAAATGCAAGAATGTGTATATGCATGCATGATTCAAGCTTCAATTCAACAATTTAAGCCATAACTTGGCTCTAAACTTCAACAATCCTCTAAACCATGCAAGAACCAACCCAAAATAAGAACAATGAGGTAAATTCTCTACCTTAAGTCTCTAATTTCAAATGTAGAAGCTCAATATGCAAGGAATCCTTCAAGCTCCTAAGCCTCCAAGCCAATTTGGTTGAAATCAATCTATCTCCTATCTCTCTCTCTCTAGTCGGTTTGATATAAAGAAAGGGGCTGAGAATAAAGTGTCAAAAGCTCCTAATCCAAGTCCCAAATATTGGTGTAGAGAAAGGCCACTCAATGGCAACTAGGTAAATAAAGTCAACTCATGTAATTTAACATTATTAAATCTAATTTAATCATAACAAATCACATTTCAATTAAATATACCATAAAATCACATACATTCTGAAGAGCATAAAACATTACTCCATTTCAGATTCGGCCGCCGATAAGGCCTTCAATTTACAGTTTAAAGCGCAAAACATGAACAGATCATTCAACAGTTAACAGATAGAAATGCACTTAAGCTATACACTCAATCAATCAGTTCAGGATTTCAATCAATCAGTCATTTAACATGCTTAATCATAGATTAACACTAATCAGTGGTGAGGGTTGTCACAAACCTGGTAGTAAGTCCACTAATTCCCAAGTGTAATTTTGCAAGATGGATTCAACTTCACTGTTTACAGTTTCTTTCCATAAAGGAGCCTCAGGATTGGACATAACTTCTTTAAAAGTTAAGGGCTTATTTTCTAACAAAAATGTTAGAAAATCTGGACCAAAAGATTTTGAGGTTCTAACACGTTTACTACGCCTAAGTTCATCTTTCTCATTTTGATCCATCTTTTGCTCTTGTTCTTGATCATGATTAGTAATAGCATCATAAGATCTTTTATTAATATTAGTCTCTTGTCCGGTTTTATTTGGAAACACATGTTCAAAGAAAGACGCATTCCGAGATTCAATAATAGTATTTATATGTATTTCGGAATGTTCTAACTTATGAATCAAAAACTGATATGCACTACTATTCTTGGCATAACCAATGAAAATGCAATCAACGGTTTTATGACCAATCTTAGTCTTTTTAGTACTAGAAATAGACACTTTAGCCAAACACCCCCTCACTTTTAAGTATTTGTAAGATGGTACTCTCCCATGCCACAATTCATAAGGTGCTTGATTCACTTTCTTTCAGGGTACTTTATTAAGTATATAATTAGCAGAAAGCATTACTTTCCCTCACAAGTTCTGAGATAA
The DNA here is from genome assembly GCA_025200525.1 of Camellia lanceoleosa. NCBI lineage: Eukaryota > Viridiplantae > Streptophyta > Magnoliopsida > Ericales > Theaceae > Camellia > Camellia lanceoleosa. The sequence goes on along the minus strand of CM045764.1, from coordinate 145,914,293 downwards.
TCCAGAACTTATTAACATAGTATTCATCATTTCTTTTAAAGTCCTATTTTTCCTTTCAGCAATTTCATTTTGCTGAGGTGAGTAAGGAGTGGTGGTTTGATAAATTATTCCATATTCTTTACAAAATTGACCAAAAGGTGATTCATATTCACCACCTCTATCACTTCTAAGTTTCTTAATTTTCTTACCAAGTTGATTTTCAACTTCATTCTTATATTGAATGAAAGTTTCCAAAGCTTCATCCTTTATTCGAATTAAATAAACATAACTATATCTAGTATAGTCATCTATGAAATTGATAAAATATTTTTTCCCACCTTTAGTTTGAATTGATTTAAAATCACAAATGTCATTATGAATTAATTTAAGTGGTTCCATACTTCTTTCAATTGAATGAAAAGAAGTTTTGGATAATTTTGTCTCAACAAAAATTTCACATTTATGATTTGAATCAATGTCAAATTTAGGTAAACATTCCATATTAATTAATCTACGCAAAGATTCATAATTAACATGTCCAAGTCAACCATGCCATAAATTTGAAGACTCAAGCAAATAAGAAGAAAATGTATTTTTATTAATAACAAAAGGTACAACCGTCATTACATTCATTTTGAAAAGGCCATCAGACATGTAATATTTTCTTATATACATCCCGTTTTTGGTAAGTACAAATTTGCCACTTTCAAAAACTAGCCTAAACCTATTTTTATGTTAAGATCCGGAAACAAGGTTCTTGTGAATGTCCGATACATGCAGCACATTGTTAAAAGTGAGTTCTTTTCCAGATGTCATCTTCAGAATAATCTTTCCTTATCCTTCAACTTTGGAAGTTGAGGAGTTGCCCATAAAAAGTTGTTCACCGTTGTTCACTATAGAATAAGATGTAAACATCTTTTTGTCAGCACAGATGTGGCGAGTAGCACTAGTGTCCACCGACCATTCTTTAGGATTTCCGATAAGGTTTGACTCGGAAACAACTGCATAAAGATTTATGTCATCTACACCATTAGAAATATTGTCCACTTCGGTTATATGGGCTTGAGCAGGCTTCTTGCTGCTTCTTATTTTGCTTTTGTTTTTGCTTTTTCCTTTGCTATGACAATCTTTAGCCCGATGTCCCTTTTTGTCACAGATGTAACACTTGCCATTAAACTTGTACTTTTTAGTTTTCCCTCTTTTAGAGCCTTATGAGGAACTTTCTCCAGAAAACTTCCGTTTCTTGGCTTTTGGAGCATGTTGCACCACATTTGCCTTTAACTCCATTAGATGCTTATCAACCCGCTTCTCTGAATTGTGATTGTCCTCCTCAATCCTCAAACGCACAATCAATTCTTCTAAAAATATTTCTTTGCGCTTATGTTTGAGGTAGTTCTTGAATTCCTTCTAGCCTTATGGTAATTTTTCAATTAAGGCTACAACTTGGAAAGATTCACTGAGAGACATGCCTTCTGCGTGAATGTCATGCAGAATGACTTGGAAATCTTGAATTTGGCTGATCACAGTCTTAGAATCAACCATCACAAAATCCAAGAATTTGCCAACCACAAATTTCTTTGAGCCGACATCTTCTGTTTTGTACTTTTTTTCCAAAGACTTCCAAAGTTCCTTTACTGTTTTGATAGGACTGTAAACGTTGCATAATGTGTTGTCAAGTCCGTTCAAAATGTAGTTCCGGCAAAGGAAATTACCATGTTTCCAAGCATCGACTACAGCAACCACTTGTCGGTCAGTTTCATCTTCGTTCAGAGTAGGAGCATTCTCACGGAGAAAATGGAATTTCAATTAACAAACACCCAGAAATAATTTCCGAAAACCAAAATTAATTTCTGACAAAATTTCACAAATAAATATTTTAAATTGTTAATGACACAAGTATATTACTACTAGTTGTCAAAGAAAATAGACAGTATATTACTACTATCTGTCAAATAGTATATTACTACTATTTGTTTTCCAACCAAAATATTATTTTGTAAAATCACAGAAAATAATTTCTGTAAGAAGAAGAAAGAAGAAAGGAAACAAACAAAAAATTATGTATAATCAGAATAATTCGAATCTGTCTTAAAATTGTTGGAATAATCTTCTATGTAAATTAAATAATGAAACAAATCAAACAAATAAAAAAAATTACTTATATAATTTATTTTATCAAACCGAATAAATATTTAAAGATCAAGTCGAGTGTGTGACACTCTGTCCTTAAGACAGATTCGCCCCGCTGCGGTGCTTACGAACAAATGGCGTCTATCTCCCAAGATACAACGATCTTCACAAATTGTAGTAGCACTCCAAACAATTTGTTCGGTGAACAAAACCTGTGTTTTAAACTCTCTGAATTTTTCTCTAAAATAATATGAAGAATAATGCAAATAGATAAAAAAATCTGGACAGCAAGAAATGTATTTTTTAGATTGTTTTTCCCAGATCCCCAACTGCTGGAACAATGTTGGTATATATAGGCAAATGTCAGACCCGAACAGGTATTAATTTCAAACTAGAACAGATTCAATTCAAACCAACAAGTGCAAGACTGTTTGAACAGATAACTGCTAGAGTTTGAATTTGTTGGTAACTGCTGGACAGATTTGAATATGTCTGGCAGTTTTATAACTGCTAAACAGATCTGTCTGGGCAGTTTCAATCTGTCAAAAATTTGAAACTATTGTAAAACTTGGAAGAGGCACAAATTTTGGACAAAAAATTTGAATTCAAATTTGGTATAAAATTCGAATTAATTTCCTGCAAGAATTTTTGAAAAAATTCAAATGAATTTTGTCAAAAAAATTAACATTAGAACTGACCTGACCCACAACTCACACCCACGCCCGCCACGGCTCGTCGGCGGCGGCGGCACGCGCCCGCACACACATGGTGGTTTGGGCTAAGGTTTTATTTGTCCATAACTCATTCCTTCTACAAACTTGGAATTCTCCTTGGGGCCTAACACAAGGTTGTACACTTAGAACTTATATATTCACAGAAGTTCTCTTCAAGTTTCAATGTGAGACAATCTATTTCAAGGAAAGTCACATTTAATTCTTTTAATGTCCATTCCACGAACCCGAAAACGACGTCAAGCTCTCATTCATTCATAAATGGTTTTGACGAACCATTTTCATTGTCTGACTTGCCATACGGCAAGGAACACGTCACATCTTCGGATCCATCTCAAAAGATGAGTGGACCCCACTCAATTTTAGGCTCAAAATTAACTTAAAATAAACCTATAAAAATTAAAGACTGGTTTGGGGTGTCTGGTTTGGGGTGTCTTAAAAAAGTCAAAAAATTAAAAAGTCACTATTCTATTTAAATCACATCATCTTATTTAAGTTATATTACCTCTCTACCACATCACTTCAAACTCAATCTATATTTTATAAAAAAATTAAAAAATACACTTATTTAAAATATTCCAAACAATCTTTAAATTTTTCAACACCAAGTATTTTCCTGGATTATCTTTCTCACATGTGCAGTATTCAAGTCACTTCCTACAAGTAATTCTTAACTTATTTGGATGAATCAAAAGCTGACGGGTCTTTGATGTCCAGTAATTTTGTCTTGGACAATCCAGAATTAGAAAAAAGTCACATCACATATCCTTATACGGCGGTATAGTTGACACATACCCTCCTTTCCACATCCCATTCTTTTGTTCTTCCTTTGATACCATAGAAAAACAAATTTGGACTAATCGGTGGTTACACCTCACGTCTCACTGGTCGTTCGATTAGTTGATTGAAATAGGTTTTTTTTTTTTTTTTTTTTTTTTCACACCTGTTATTTTTATATTATAAAAAAATATATTTATGAAATTTTTTATAAGTTTTGAATAAAATTTTAAGTTGTATGCTTAGTTATAAATTATAAATTTTTGTATCAAATATTATATATCACATTATTCAATTCAAACTCAATTTAAAATTCTTTTCAAAACTCATAACCAAACAAATTTTCTATACTCAAATCATAATTTCAAAACTAACAAATTCAAAATATAACTCTATTTTCAAATCATAATTCTAAAACTCTATTAAACACTGCCAAATAAAATTAGACCAATAGTACATCATAAGTAACCATGTTTTCCAATAGTAGAACCTAAATCGAAACATTAATTTTTTAGCAATTATTACAAATTTGATAGATAATTATCTTTGGTGGTGCTTGTCTGAATGGTGATTGGTTTAGACAATGAAGTTTATCTAATTTATGTTAGTATTTGTAAAATAACATGAACAGGCTTAAAAAACTCTCTCCCGTAAGTATATTTTTAAATGAATTAAACTTTTCATTTGTCAATTCTAGATTAAGCTTGTGTCGAAGCCATTGAGTTTTATTTTGGCGATGAAACTTATTTATCTTCCAAACATGTTTGTTTAAATATCATTTATAAAAAATAGAGTTAATAATCTAAAAATTCTACTTACAAATGTTATGGTAGTTCAGGTCCTATTTAAAATTTTTTGATCCAATGAGTCTTATTTAGTAAAATTGAGAATATTATCAATTTTTTTCAATTTTTAAAATTAAGAACATTATCAATTTTGCATAGTAATATTTCAAATAATTGTTTCACTACTAACTGAGAAAAAAAAACGGAGCAGGAGGTTGGTTTGGGATGTCCTAAAAAAGTACACTTTTTGACTTATTGGTGGGTTTGGGTTGGGTTTGGGTTGGGTTTGATGTGATGTGTTAGAGAAGTGATGTGATTTAAATAAGATGATGTGACTTAAATAAGATAGTGACTTTTTGATTTATTTAGATTATGCCAAACTAAATATTTTTGCCCTTCTACTTATTATTTTGATTCAACTATCTAATAAATTTGAGAATATTATCAGTTTTTTTCAGTTTTAAATATGAAAATATTATCAAATTTTTCATTTTTTGTTTTAGTTTTTTCAGTTTTACACATCAATGTTCCACTATCATGCTCCTTTTATCGACACAAAATTTTTAGTTTTGCACAAAAAAATAATTTAGTTTGTTCAATTTTTTCAAAAAAAAAAAAAAAAAAAAGTTTTTTTTGACATAAATCTTTTTAAAGTTTTTTCAATTTGAAAGTTAATATTTTAAAATTTTAAAAATCAAAACAAATGTTAAATAATCTTATTGCTTTATAGATAATCATAAATGATGAATAATTATTATTTGAAGGGCAATTTCAACTATTAAAAATTTAATGGGATTTGAAGGTCTAAAAAATCTTAGTTAGAATTTAATGGAGTATAAGTTCATAAATTAAAACTTGAGTGTAAATATCCCTAAAAAATATGGGTACTTACCAATCAGTCCTATTAACTAGACTTATTTACCAGGTCCTAACTAATAAATTTAACACTATAAAAATAAGAGATTGATAAATTTATCACTATAAATTTATTCATAAAAACAAAGAGACTGATAAATTTATCACTATAAAGTTATTCATAAAAATAAAAGACTGATAAATTTATCTTTATCACTTAATAAATTTATCAATAAGACTTAGTGGGTAATAAGTCTAAAAAATTGGACCTATTGGTAGTTTACCCTAAAAAATAATAATAATACATTAGTTCAATGATCTTAATTATCTAAGTTTTTATTACAAAATAAACGATAAGTTTGATTTTAAGATTATACGATTGGAAAAATATGAAAAACTAACATGATTGAAACCACAGCATAATTACATGTTGGCAGGGCCGGCTTGAGTTCGTCGGGCCTAGGTGAACTTCGGAAATTAAAATTTTTTTATATTGAAAAGAAAATTTATGAATAAAATGATAAATTATAATTTTTTTATTTGTTTGTAAATATAATAAAATTTAATTACACATATAATCATTAAAATTATAAACAAAACAATTTAATAAAACAAAATTAGAACAAAAAAATTAGAAAAAAATTATTCAATTAAAATTGATAAAGACCTAGGTAAAAAAATTTGAGCAAAATTATTTATTCCACTAAAATCTAATAGATAAAGAAGGTAAAAATAAAAAAATAGGGCCCATATATTGTATGTATTATTTTTCTTGAGCCTAAACACTTTTTTTTTTTTTAATATATATTTTCATTTTAATAAATATGGACCAAACTACACTTATAAATATGGGTAAATTACAAACACCCCCTCGAGGTTTGGTGAAAATACAGATTCCCCCCTGAGGTTTGAGAAATTACATCCCACCCCCTGAGGTTTATATTTCCATAACAAATTGCCCCCTGAGGTTTTTATTTTCATACAGATTCTCCCCTAATTTTTCCTAATTTGTTATGAAAATTTGACTCTCAAGGGGCAATTTGTAATTTCTCAAACCTCAGGGGGGAATCTGTATTTTTATCAAACCTCAAGGGGGGTGTTTGTAATTTGCCCTATAAATAAATATGGAGTAAATCATACATGGACCCAAAAAAATATTTTGGGGCCCTTTAAATTGATCCTAAAACCAACAAAAAAAAAAACATTGAGCCTATAATAGTTTACCAAATTTAGGGGCCCTATTTTGGGGCCAAATTTAGGAGCCCTATGTTATATATGTTTATATGTTTTACCAAATTAAGGGGCCCTATTGTTTTTTATTTATTTATTTATTTATATATTTTCATTTTAATAAATATGGGTCAAACACATTTATAAATAAAAGAATGGACTAAATTATACATGGGCTCAATAAAACATTTGGGGCCCTTTAAATTGATCTTAAAACCTAAAAAAAAAAAAAGGTTGGACGTATAACATTTTTTTAAATTTGGAGGCCCTATTTTTGGGCCAAAATATGGGGTCTAAGGCACAAGCCTTACCTGCTTTAGGGCAGGGCCGGCCCTGCATGTTGGCACTTAAGTAAGTGTTTGGAATGCACTAAAAATATATATATATATATATTTTCATACATATACTTATTTGGGTCACATCAATTAATATATTTCCTTTATTTTCTATATTTTTTTATATAAATTTTTTTTTATAAAAAGTTAAAAAAAATACTTATTTAAAACATTTCAAACCATCCCTAATTAACAGTGTTGACACGTCACTCGGCTGCTTCATGTGGAAAGAACAATTAGGATAGAATTGTTAGCAAAGAAAATAAATTCTTTGTTTGCCTAAGCCCCTTATTAGCAAGCTTCTGACCTTCCGTCGGAAAGCAAAGGTAATAAGATAAGATATGAAACAAATTAATTAATTTGATTTTTTTAATGAATTATTTATATGAATATATTTAATCAAAAAATATATCACATAAATCATATGAAAGATTCCAGAGAAGTTTTGCTTAATCTTAAACAGAAATAGAAATTTTGGTTTACAACCAAGACTTCTCTTTCTATTACCAAAAAATAATAATAATTAAAAAAAATTAACTTAGACTTCTCTTCCCTGTTTGTTGAGCAACCAACTATGCATGAAGTGTAACAATTTTTTTTTTTACAAATCCTAACTTGAACTATTCTTGATTTGATTAATTATATTAACTCAGTTGACCGTCTCTGTTCGTTTTACTTGAAGTCACTTTTTTCAAAATGCAAAATCTATTTTACTCCTATTATGGACTTCTTTATTGTGTTGTTTATTTAGATTGATTAATTATCTAGATGTATAAATAATTGAATGATAAAAAAAAAACAAATAAACTATTGACTTGCTTCAATCATTTGCAGATAGTAACCTCCAAAATATTACAACACGTTTGTTCGTTCTTATTTTCAAATTCTCTCAAAATACTATATTCTGATGCATTTTAAACTTTTGCATTATCAAGCAGAGTCCACATGGGTATATAATATATGTTATATATATGAAACAGGTTCCCTTAACGCTGTGTTTGGTTGGAAAATTTAGAGATGGATTTAGAAAGAGAAAGGAAAAAAATGTGTAAAACTATGTAAAATGTAGGTATATTTTATTCACATTTCACCTATATTTTCTATTTCCCTTTCTAAATCCTTCCTCAAATCCCCTAACCAAACACAACATAAATGAATTATAAAGATAAGTAAATCTTACTTTCGAATGATAAAGTTCATTTTTTTATTATTTTTTTTTATAAATAAATTTTAAGGTGTTATCAATTAAAGGCTGAATTTTCCCAAATTCCAAATTTATGTTGTGTTTGGTTGAAAGATTTGGAGAGGAATTTGGAAAGAAAAATGAAAAAGGTAGGTGAAATGTAAATAAAACATGCCTATATTTCACCTAGTTTCATACACTTTTTTCCTTTTTTTTTTTTCTAAATCCCTTCCAAAATTTTCCAACCAAACACAACATTAATGAATAGGTTTCATTAATTTAAGGGTTGGTGCCGATCACTTGGTACCATGTAAAAATCCTTTGTGATTTCACTTTTAACTGAACTAGCTTTTAGTTGTTTATTCTTGTAAATGAGACAATCCTTACACTCACACGCAAAAATTAAATAAAACAAAGATTGATTAATTGTCCTACATTACTGGCGATTATATTGATTTACTTGTTTTTCTTATTATGACCTATTTTTTATATGGTGGTTATTGGGCTTGAATTATTTATTTATTTTCATTACGAACTATTACCATTATTAAACTTCTAAATATGTATTGTTAAACTTTTAACTATTATTATAAAATTATTGTAAAAATAAATTATTACAAAGAACCAGATGCTCGTACAGACAAATAAAAAAGGTCCTTAATATGTTGCACTACATTAAAATAAAAAACTAAGCAATTATTGGCAACAGTATAGTTTAGTTGAGGTGTTAAAGTAATGATTTTCAAAGATTATTCACTCGGATTAAAAATCTTTATTGTGAACTAGGTTTAAATTTTTTTTTTTTTCTCCAAGTGAACCCAACAAGCTCACCTCCTGAAATGTGATCCCTATATAAAACTAAGGCCAAATATAATTTGGATATAGCACTGTAAGATACCTTGCATGAGTGATGAAGCAAAAGTAAATTGAATAAAACTAAAAACAAAAAGTTATAAACAGATTGAATAAATTACACCAAATATCGTGAAGAAATGTCACTTTCAAATGTTTGTTCAGAGTTGCGTTGCAAGCATTATGGCCGCAAAGTGATGAGTCCAAAACCCTTGCACAAAACAAACTTGCAATCAGTCCAAATCACTCTTCACCACCAGAATTATGTGGAGTCCATGGATTGGTACTAATGCCAACTCTATAACACTTTTCTCTTCTCATTCATTCATTCCCACCTATTCATTTTATTGATAACCCTGAATCAAGTACTACCTTTGCTCTTTCTCTCCACCCACACGATGGTAATGCTCAAACAACTCCAATTCTCTACTAAGCTTAGCTAATCTCAAGCATTCTCTTGCACTACTCATCTTCTTCCATTTTAACAGGTTTTGGTTGATACCAGTGGTGGCAAAGATGCCGCTGATGATGACTCCGTTGTAGATTTTCGAGGAAATTCAGCAGACAAGTCGCGAACCGGCGGCTGGCTTGCCGCAGGCCTCATCTTAGGTGTTTTTATTTATTTATTTTTTTTTTATTTTTTTACAAGAACTAATTAGGGGAGGACGTTATGTCATGTTCATGTCGTGTCATTTTTATTTCGTGTCTGAATTACCTCAACACTAATTTGACTTGTTTATTATTTCGTATTATCGTGTCATGTCATTTTCAATCCGTATCCGATTCGTGTCGTGTTAACGTGTCATATGAAAAAATTTCACTATTAACTAAAAATATCAAATATATGAAAGAAAAAAAAATAATAAATTTTCTTCACAAGTTAAATTTAATGAAACTAAAACACTACAAAAAATTAAAATTTTAGAGACCAAAATTTCAAGACAAAATTATTTTTTAGGAACCAAATATTTTTGTTACAAAAAGTGTTGTTATTATATTTTTAGCAACAAAAATTAAACATTAGTGATGAATTATTATCCTTTTAGGACCAAATTTTTTGTCTAAAAAAATAAACTATTTTGAGACTAAATTATTTTGTCCATAAAAGTCTATTTATTAGTGACATTTTTAAAATTTTGTCACTAAAAGTCTTGTTTTTTACTTTTCGGGACGACCTTTTAACGACTATCCTCTTGATAGAAATTGATCTCTAAATATCTTTTGCAACAAAATTTTCACCTTTAGAGACCAAAATATTTGGTCTCTAAAACTCTTATATGTTGTAGTATTAAATGAAATTATTTATAAAAATATTTGATTTCTACTTAATTGTATTTTCTTAATTTATAAAAATTTTATTTTATTATTATATTTTTTACAAGATTAACTCAAATAATAGACAAAAAAAAAATAAACTAAGTTCAATTAAAAGTAAAAATAAAACATATATTAAATTTAAAATCGTATTTTACATAATTTTTAATAAATTTGATATAATTACATCAGAGATTAAAAAATGTCATGATACTATTTAGTAGAAATAATATTAAAATGTGTAACTAATTCTTTATTATACGAGTTATCCGTATCAATTTCGTGTCATACAGATTTGACACTAACTCGACCTGTTTAATATTCGTGTTATCGAGTCATGTCATATACGTGTTTGTGTTAGGAAATGATCAACCCTAAGCCGCTCATTTCGTGTACGGTTTCAAATCGTGTTATCATATCGTATCGCAAATTCCCACCCTTAGAACTAATGCTGCATTTGTTTTAGTGAAAAAAAGTTTCTACGGAAAAAATATATATATTTTGTGTTACGTCTTTAAAACTAATGTATTAATAGTTTTATTAGTGGTGGTAATAGCAGTAGAGTGGTAGTTAAAACTAATGTAATATTAGTTGTATTAGTGGAGGTGGCGGTAGTAACAGTGGTGGTAGCGATAGGCTGAAGGTGGCAATGGTGGTGATGGCTGCAAAAATAACGATGGCAATAGTAGTGTGGTGATATTAATGAAGAACTTTAGCCTCAAAAATGTTTTTTACATTTTAAAAGTGTAAAACATTTTTTAACTAAATATGCTTATTTTTTTGTTAGACATTGAAAACATTTACAGTTAAACTTTCATTTTTTTATTGTATCAAATACGAAAAATTGAAACCAAAATATATATATATATATATATATATTTCAAAAATTATGTTCCACCCTAACAAACGGAGAGTAATGTGTGAATTAAATTCTTTGATGCAGGGACCGAACTCTCAGAGAGGATATGTGTGATGGGCATATCAATGAACTTAGTAACCTACTTGGTTGGAAATTTGCATCTTTCATCATCGAAGTCTGCAAATGTTGTGACAAACTTCATGGGCACTCTCAATCTTCTTGGCCTTCTTGGCGGTTTCGTAGCCGATGCTAGACTCGGCCGCTACTTGACCGTTGCAATCTCTGCTTCCATTACTGCTTTGGTAAGGTTTGAATTTGATTAACAATATGAAAATGTCGCTGAAATGATCAGAAAATTAGGAAAAGGGATGGTTGAGCTATTCATATTATTGATTAATTCGGGTAAAAATTAAAAAGGAATTGTAAAAAAAATACTTGTAGAAAGTAGACCAAAAAGGTTCATTAAACTTTCTTCTTTGTGATATAAAAGTATCAGACATTTTGATGTTATTTGGCTATTCCAAATTGTTCCAAATTATGGATAGGTCTTGACTTGGTTCACTAGGACCCCCCTCTCTCCAATGCTGCATATCTAAAAAAAATATTTAAAAATTGGTCAAAATTTAAAGGAAAATTATATACAAGTCGCTTTTTAGACTCACTTTTTAGATTTAATAGCTATAAGTAAAATAGTTGGTTAATGATTAGACTATATTAGAGAGAGAGAGAGAGAGTTGTCTTAGATATTTTAATTTATTGTCACATCATTGGTTTGAAAAATAGGTCTAATTTTTGAATTATAATTGTAATATCCAAATTTAAAATGGGTTAATCAGATTCATTTTAATTTTGATTTGACCCACACCATGCTCGGTTTGAAAATATGTTATTTTAGTTAGTTATTTGACTTTTTACAAAAAGACTTGTAAAAAAGTAGAGATGGTAGTGTGATGAAATATTTTGTTTTATTAATTATTTTAGCTTAGGATAAGCTAAAATAGCTCATCCCAAAATTTACTCCATATATTCAAATTCAGAGTGTCTTTCTAAACATTTTTCTAGATATATAACAATTCTGCTCTATTTTATAGGTTAGACACATTTTTAAGGATATTTGGACAATAATTTTGTTTTAATCGGCAAGTTAATATTTGTACAAATCATCAAATATCATATCAATTGAATGTCTTTCATATGTGAAACATGCACATAAACTGTACTCTTCTAAACAATGATCACTGAACAGGGTGTCACTCTCTTAACATTAGCCACAACCATTCCCAGCATGAGACCTCCTCCATGCACCGACTCAAGAACCCAGCAGTGCATCGAGGCCAACGGCAGCCAACTAGCCATGCTCTATGCCGCTCTATACACCACCGCGCTGGGCGGTGGTGGGATAAAATCCAATGTCTCAGGTTTTGGATCCGACCAATTCGACTTGAGAGATCCCAAGGAAGAGAAATCTATGATTTTTTTCTTCAACAGGTTCTACTTCTGCATAAGCACCGGGTCTTTATTTGCCGTGACAGTGCTTGTATACATACAAGACAATGTGGGAAGAGGGTGGGGATATGGGATTTCAGCGGCAACAATGATGATAGCGGTTGCTATACTGCTTTGTGGAACACCAGTGTATCGGTACAAGAAACCTCAGGGGAGCCCTTTGACAGTTATTTGGAGGGTGCTTCTCTTGGCTTGGAGGAAGAGGGGTCTTCCTTACCCTTCTGATGCTAGCTTCTTGAATGAGCACCACAATGCCAAAGTCTCACATACAAAAAAATTCAAGTAAATATGACTTAATTAATTTTATTTTAATGTACGAGGTTCCAGCTAAAACGGGGTCTGAAAAGGGCATGAAGCACATAGAAACTAACAAGCTTTAAATTGATTCAACAGGTGTCTTGACAAGGCTGCAATCTTGGATGACTGTGAAGCTAACAAAGGAAATTTAAACAACCCATGGATAGTCTCAACAGTGACTCAAGTAGAAGAGGTGAAAATGGTGATAAAGCTCATCCCCATATGGTCCACATGCATCCTCTTCTGGACAATCTACTCTCAAATGAATACCTTCACCGTTGAGCAAGCCACCTTCATGAACCGACACGTTGGGTCCTTCGTTGTCCCTGCAGGCTCTTTCTCCTTCTTTCTCTTCATCACCATTCTTCTCTTCACATCCCTAAACGAAAGGGTCTTCGTTCCCTTAGCTCGAAAACTCACCCACAACATCCAAGGAGTCACAAGCCTGCAAAGAGTTGGAATTGGACTAGTTTTCTCAGCTATTGCTATGGTAGCCGCGGCTGTAATCGAGAAGCAAAGAAGAGAAATGGGTGTGAAACAGAACACCCGAATTAGCGCTTTCTGGCTTGTCCCTCAGTTCTTCCTAGTGGGTGCCGGGGAAGCTTTTGCGTATGTCGGACAGCTCGAGTTTTTCATCAGAGAAGCACCAGAGAGGATGAAATCAATGAGCACAGGGTTCTTCCTAAGCACTCTCTCAATGGGTTATTTTGTGAGTAGTTTGTTGGTGTCTTTGGTGGATAAGGTTTCGAATGGGAATTGGCTTCGAAGCAACTTGGATGAAGCGAAATTGGACTACTTTTATGGGATGCTTGCTGTGCTAGCAGTGGTGAATTTCTCTGTTTTTCTTGTTTTTGCAATGAGACATCAATACAGAGTACAACAATATACTGCTAGCAATGGTCAGGAAAAGGAGATACAGAGTTGGAACGATGGGGCAATCGAAGATACACAGAAGAACAAGGGTTCTGAGGAAAAAGAGGGACCTTAGAACATGTACTTCAAAATATTTGTAAACATTTACATCCAAAATAATTTTTTTTTGGGAAAATGTTTTGAAACTTTAATGTGTAAGTTCTAATAGCTTATATACGGGGGCTCATTTGATGTAATGTTTTGACCTTGTTTTGTTTTGTTTTTTTATTTTTCACCTCACTAGAGTTCAATTAGAGTTTTAATTTTAGAGTGATGTATCATTTTTTTTTTTTTTTTTGGACATATTTCCAAAATATAATTAGGTTCATTTTTCCAAAGCATCTCTGGCAGAAAAGTATCCTAAGTTTGAACCCTTCATTTTGTTTTACATTTTTTTATTTTTTATAAATAATTTATCGTTTGAGAACATCTACGAAGGTAAAAATAAAATTTATTAAAATATGAATAAAAGTTTACTAAATATATCAAATACAAAAAAATAAAAAATTCAAAAAGTATGAGACCCCAAGTGCGACAGATGGCACAGCACCACTTGTGGGATACATACATTTGGGCTCAGAAGAGAAGCCCGCCATGCCCATGTGTGATTATTCAGTGGTAGTACGAGAGTACAATTACGTCGCGTTTTATAATAGTATTAATGTATGTTTGTGTCTAAAAGTATGGTATAAATAATATTAAAATTAAAATATAGTTATAATTTATATGCATTATGTTGAAATTTGTGAAGTTTATTTTATTTTTTGATGAAGATACTGAAAAAATATATTAAAATATTTTTTTTCTTAAAAAACTTGTAACAATTTTGCTTATGTTACACACTCTAAAAAACTTAAATAAAATAACAACTCTTCCTAATCTTAATGCAAATTAAGAAACAAACAATAAGATTTATAATATTCACCAATATTGCAAATCAAAATATAAGAGCAAGTAAAAAAAAATTATAAACACTGAACAAAAAACAAAAATTAAAGCTATTGTATACTTGTTAACGTTTTATAATAAAAAGAAAAAAATTACTAAATCTATATAATAAAACACATCAATAAGTGCTCTACAATCTCAACAAATTAAATTAAAAATTAAATATCAAACAATACATAATAGACTGTACTTTACAATTCCAAACAAATCAAATATTAAAAAAATTAAGTATCAAATAATGCATACCAGCCAGTGCTCTGCAATTTAAAATAAATTAAAATTAAAATGCACACTAGTTAGTGCTACTGCTGCCAATCAAATTATAACTATATAAGAAAAACAAACATTATATTCTCATACGTCAAAATAGTGGGTTAAAATTTTACAAAAAGTGGATTAAAGCTTTCTAAGATATGTATACTTTACAAAAGACTGTCAATAACATGTCTTTAAACATGTGTTTGCCCAAACTTCCTCCTCATTACTTTCCAAAAAGTTTTGTATCAATTTGTATATATCCCCAATGAGAAACATACACAGCAATCTAGTAATTTGTGGAAATAAAAAAAATATAGATTAGTACATTTGTTGGAAATATACATGTTAAAATACTTTGAGATTGAAATTACCTTATTGCATCCCCATCGAAGTAAGCTAGTCGTATTTCTCCTTTTAAGCTCCATAGATTTTTCGGTCCAATCCTACAAAAGTTCATATTTCAAATTATTATTAAATTGAAATTTTATAAAAAGTTATATAATCAATAGAAATAAATCTACATGGTTATCTTCTGGTAAAACGTGATTTAATCTACATAGAACACTACAACAACATTTCATGATAAACAATATTTATAGTAGAATCCAAACTATCTTTAGGGAGGAGAATACTTATACGATCAAAGGATATACATTTGGACAATGTCACATATAATTACCCATGGCTAAATACTAGTATGCGCAAATCAACTCCAACAAATTTCATAAATTGTCTTTAAGATTTATTAATGGTCAAGGTATATACCAATCGGACTGGAAATTGACGTCTTGTCATTTGGAAAGGCATTTATGAAGAAGATGGTATCAAAGATATCCTTGGTATGAATGCCAAATTGCCAAACCTTTCTCCGATTAAAATTTGAGCTTCAATTATATGAGTGTTGCACCTAGTAACCATCAATCTTATACCATTACATAGTCCATCTTTCAGTGCAATGTTTCTCAATAATATTATAGCACAACCCGCTTTCAACTCTAACTTAAAAGTTGGCAGCCTAGGAGAATCCAATGAATTTAAATATTCATTAGGATATCTATTTGTAATGATAGGATTAATTTCATTATTTTTAGACATTTTATCTACTGCAAAATAATTATATAATCTCCCTAGAAAGATATTCGGCCTTGATAGTATTAATGTCCTTGACATGATCGTTATCTTGTGAGGCAATTATGCGTTCGATTAAAAATGTTGGGGTTGACGTCTCTATCATATTCAACTGTGGGTAAAGTATAGAGAGTAATTCATTCAAATCTTGACATTTGTGTATTGTTGATGGAAGATTAATGATTTCTTGAGGATTGGTCCCAATCTAAAAAAAGTAAAATAAATAAAAAAGTAAGAGTGTAAATATAATTTATTAATTTAAAATAATCTATATAATAAGAAAAAATGTTAAGATAGTGTTACCTCCATCAAGAAATTTGAAAAATTGGCATTTTCATGGCCTTCATGATTCAAGCGTATATTTAAATCCAAAGTTAAGATATGTATATGTTTCCATAGAACAGAATGTTTTAATGACGCATTCACAATTTATTCATGAACTCTTTTGCGTATAACTAGTAAGATTTGTCGAAAGTTTCCACCAAGAACAACAGTAATACCTCCAAATGGCTTTTCACAATCATAAATATCCCTCAATGTACGATCAACCACCCAATACAATGTCTATGTTGCATAGGAATTTCATTCCAAATTATAAGTTTTGTTTCTCTAAATAACTCAGCTTGTAATGATTGTTTGCCAAATCTATCAAGTGAATTTTTCAAGACATCTAACGAAATGAAAAATGTTAAATATGCAGTGCGACCTCCTACCAGTAACAATGATGCAATTCCAGATAAAGCCACAGTAACAACAATATGCCCAAGGCTGCGACATTTTTAATGCAATTGTATTGTCCAAAAATATTTTCCTTGTTCCAACACCCCCATTCAAAAAGAAAATAGTTCTTTTATTTTGAAAAACTGAAGAAGTGATTGTGTTATAAGCATTCCGTTGTCCATTGTTGAGACAATCAATAGTAATTTGTAGATCTGCCTATTGTGCTTCACTCTACAGTTGTTGATGTTTGAATATCAATTGATTACTAACTACTACACTCCAATTTGCAATAGGTTGTGGCATGGGTGAGAAGTCAATTAAAATTTGTCTGATTCATGAAGCATTTGATTCAAAAGATGGAGACTATAATCTTCAATTCGAGCCTCAGTTGGGTTAGAAATGGTAAATAATGTACGAATCTTATTTGCAAGATCATCACATATATGCGTTGAGAATTAATTCTATAATGCACATGGATTTAGTGGAGAGTATTGGGTGAGAATAATACTAAAAAATCTTGATATCCAGTTTTCATAACTGCAGCCTCTTTCAAGCATTGTATCCATTCTTCATCATTTTTTAAAAACCCCTTCGCAACACATGCTAATTTAAATATATCATGCATAACATTATCGACCATGTGTAAAAATTGAAACGACTTTGGTCATTTGACAACGGTTAGTAACAAACGTAGATAAAATCTTTCACCACAATTAGGGCTAGCAAAGTATATTCTACCAATTTGCATATCCCCTTTCTATTGATTTCCATCTCTTTTTTGATTTAAGCCAAACAAAATGCTGTAGAAATTCTTGATAAGTAAATGGACATTCATCTTCACTGGTAGCACAATATGCAAAGAAGCCAGTAAGAGTTGACATTTGTTGTCCAACTCTAGATTGAATTGTTTCTAATGGCTCTTCTCGGTTAAAAACAATGCGATGCATTCTAGGTAAATGAAGTGCCAATCATACAACTGTTGACATCTCTGCATGTAAATGATAACCAAATATTCGTCAAACAACTTCTAGACGTCCAATATACCTTGCATCAAGATATTGTTGAATCTCATTTATCATTCCTAACACCATCATTGTACGATCATAACCCTTATAAATGTACTTATGTACATACTTGACACATCTCATTCCGGCACAAACTTCCACATTTATATGACAATTGAAAAGTTTAGAAAGATATGCATTGTATGGAACGAAATCCTTATTGTCAACTTCTTGCCCCCTTACAATATGTACTTGACTATTATTGCGACAACGATAAATAAGGTATTCATCTTAATCCATAGTTGTTGTTTCTGTGAAAGCTCGAGGGTATCTCTTAGTACATCTACTATTTTCCATACATGGTGCTTGCGGATTTCGAGCACCACATGGTCCATGTACCATATAACATTTGATAGTTTTAAAAAGCATAGGATTATCTTTTGGGTCTGGAAATTTTGCACAAACCAATTTGTCTACTTGAGCACATGTCCAAATTTTGTCTGGACCTTTAAGAAATAAAAGTGCATGCATATGATGGAAGCCTCGTTTTTTAAATTCAATTGTAAAAACATGTATAACTTTATTTCCAAACACTTTATTTGTTTCTGTCACGACCCAAACCCGACCCTATGGGTTTAGCATCAGAAGCCGATGTCAAGAGATTACCGAAAAGCACCTTAACAATAGAACAAAAAGCGAGTTCGGGAACTGGCGGAAGCCAATCTGATAAATAACTAGTGTCCATTGAGTGTGAAAATCAGATGCCAAAAACATTTTTCATGCATTCATACAGATTCGTAATAAGATCTATACACGCCTATACAATCATATGCAAACATTCAAGACGGATCTAATCCTCGATACTTGATCTGATAAAACAAGAGCAGTCTATACAAGAGTACAAAAATAGAGGAGACCGATGGGGGTTACAAAAACACCCCAAGCCATAGCATGGCAACTCGGAACCTCGCAGTGAGGCACATAGGCTGGCTTGACAAAACTGAGGACCAACCCACGCTCCTAGCTCCGGTCTGGCTGCTGAGAACCTACATATATATATAAACAGTGAGCTAAAGCCCAGTGAATAACATAATGCGTAAAGAGGTTATGAATGAATGTCCTTACAGTAACGAAAGCAATTCATTAAACAGTATTTCAGTCTTTCAGTATTTCAGTCAATCAGTCATATGTGGTACATCTATTAGCCTATAAACAAGAGGTCCAGGACCGGTCTTAACAGAACCAACAAGAATGATGGCCATCAATCAAGAATGATATGGTTCCACAAGGGAACCGACAGAGCTCAGAATAAAGAATAACGAAAAGCAAGAAGTGCTAAGGATGCTACAATACAGTTCAGAATACAGGACATACATTCATTTAGTAAACAATATCAGTTCAATAAATAGTTCAGTTCAGTATTCAAAAGATAACCATTTTGAACATATCTTTACACAATCGTTACTCACAGAGATTGGGCTAATAGCGACTAGAGCGCGTCCCGAAACCAACCCTAAACAGTTAACAAATAGAACACACACTAAGTTTCACAGTCGGGAAGGATGATAATTAAATCCCTAAATTTCCTCGGTGTGGTTCTACATCTATATCCTCAATAAGATGTCTTAAACTAGGCCTACGAATACCTAGGATGAAATGAGGATGCAAAGATGTGCACGTAAATCGCCAGAAATTTTCGAAAGCAGGGCCTCCGCCGAGCCTTGAGTTTCCGCTTTCGGCGGATAAGCAAACAAAGGTCCCCGCTCGAGCGGCAATATTCCCGCTCGAGCGTATTACACAATATTCCGCTCGAGCGTACATTCCTCTCCGGCCGAAAAACGATGCGAATCTTTGGATGCTCGATTTTTCGCTCGGCGCCAAGACTTCTCCGCCGAAAGCGGTATAAACAAGTCGAAGGAAATCTTTGGGAGCATGATTTCCGCTCGGCGCCATTTCGCCGAGCGAACAAAGAAAAATCTGGAAAATCCAGTTTGTGTTCCAAGTTCAAAACTCAAGTTTGATGCTCCCAACTCGATCCTCTTGGGCCCATTTTCGGAAAACTCTTTCAAACACATAGAATAACGCTTTAAAGCTCAATTTAAGGAATCAAGGCCCAAGGGTGTTTCAATTAAGCTCAATTTCAAACTAATTTTCAAGAACAATTTCAAAACATGCAATGCATGAACTTTAAACCAAAATCAAGCTTCAATTCTTGCTCAATTGAGCTCAATAGCTGGAAAACAAAATGAAAACATGGACCATAGCTTAAACATGGACATGCATGTACAATCCATCATGAATTCAACTTCAAAATGCACCAATTCAAGCATGCATGCATGAATTATGCTCTAATTCAACATGTATGAACAAATTCAAGTCTTAACTTCACAATTCAACTTGACTCATGCAAGAACAACCTTAAATGCAATAATGAAGGGTTCATTTACCTTGCGTAAGTCTTGAAATCAAGGTGTGGGAGCTAAATTTGCCAATCTACACTTCAATACTCAAGCAATTCCTCAAGAGTATGCCAATACACAAGATGAAAACACTCTCTCACTCTAACTCTCTCCTTTGGTCGGCTATACACTCAAGATGTGGCTGAGGGAAATGTTGTCTCTAAGTGTAAGGCTCAAACAATGATTAGAATAAACAAAAGCCACTCAATGGCAATTCCGTAAATAAGGCGGCTTATATGCTTAGCTTATTTTAATCCAATTTAATCGTTCCTAATCAATTTTCAGATAAATATACCATTAAATCACAAACATTCTACTGATCCCAAAACTCTAAACGGTTCCTAATTCGTCACGATAAGGCCTTCAATTAGCGCTTAAACATATGAATTTAAGCAGATAATCAATCAATCAAACAGATAGAAATGCAATATAATAGATAACTTATTCAATTTCGGTTCGATTTCAATCGATCCATTCGATGCCGATTAATTCAATTATCGGTCATTATTAGTTCGGTTTAAGCGGTAACGGTAGCTAATTGATAGTTTATCGATGTCGATCACGAGGTTGTTTCGGCTTTCTATCTCGCCATCAAACATTTTCTCTCCAACTCAAAAATACGAGCAATTAAATCAGGACAATCAATAAGTTTTTGATGTGATAATAATACTGAAGTAATTTCTGACCAATTGGGATTTGCAGTCATGGTGAGAAAAATATCTGGATGTTGGTTGTATCGCGTGATAGTCATTAAATCTTTAAAGATTTCAAACATATGTCTAGGACTACGAGTAAATGAAGCTGGCAAGACAAACCTTTGACCAATTTTTCCAGGTCGCACATAATCTGGATCCATATCTGACAACTCTTGGTAAAGCTCAGGCCGAAGTTTCCTTTGATTAAGCTTGTAGTATGTCAATCAATTTTGCTCAGTTACAACCCAAACATCTACCAAAAACTCTTGAAATAGTTTCCTACCTCTCAAAATTGTTAAATACTCTGTGGGTCATTCAAATAAACGATAACTATAAAAATTCATTTGAGTAAATCGATCAGTTGGAGGTTGATCATACTGAACGTTCCACAATTTCAACTCAGGTTCCCATCCAAGCTCACCATATGGAAATAAAAGAACATAATGTAATGGCAAGTATGCTGGGTGACATTCATTAATTTGCATCAACTCATTATTTCCTCGAAAATATAAGATAATATCCCTCATTTCATTTACCTTTGTTCCATTACCTAGTATTATAATTGCAATCTCATCTGTAGTTGGTAGGTTATACCGACGTCGATCAATTGTTGAATTGTAATGAAGATGAGCAGATATAATGTGTCATGTTGAGTCCAATTGATGTAAAATGGCATGAGCCTGGCGAAATTTATCTACAAATGTATTGACTTGCAACAAACTATCCTGAATAGTTTTGAGAACATCCCTTCTCAAGTTAGGATTTCTGCGATTACGAATTTCTAAAGTTGAATAAGGGTCATAAATATACAGTTGAGCATAACTTGCATCTTGCCTTGGTTGTGGTTGTAATGATCTTATTCGATGTCGCAATTCCCCATGAATTGTGAATGATGTAGGTTTCCTTCCATTTAGTACTCTAGGATCCAATGTAGCACCAAGACTCGTAAAGACATTGGCTACATTATACACTCAAGTATAACTTCAAAAGGATTTTGATTGATCATTATTCCCATCATACAACGCCTGAATTGGTGGAGTAAGTAAAAGTAGCTTAATCTTTCTTTCCAAACAGCAAGTTTCGAATAAGGGACGCTTGATAGATGATTTTTTCAATTTTTCATCCATCCAATGTAAGGCTGAACAATAAGAACATAATACATCCATCTTGCCAAGATAATGGCGGCAAGAATCTTTGTGTGCCCGGGCGTCAATTAATGTATTCATAGGCATATCTTCTAATTCATCATCAGTACATAGATCTTCTTGAAGAAATCGATTTATAGGAGTAGACCTACGAATATTTGTGTATAAATAAAATTCTATAAAACAAAACGATATGAGTAAAAGTATGTATTTCAAGATTAGACATAGTAGTTTACCGATTCGTTTGTGGAGCTAAAAATGTGCTTAGTATAGAAAACGAACATGTACAATGATGGGTAACCATTGTTTATTGTTGTGCCAAATGAGAATCTTCAATTATTATTTCCCACTCCAAGCAAATGCGATCGGGACGAATTGGTGTTAAAAAATGTTGTCTTAGTTGAACACATTCTTCTAATTTCTTTTGTTGAAATTCAAAGTATGACTTTTCATTTTTTTCACACTCTCGCTGTGCACGTTGGGCCAATGCAGCTTTTGATACTATATTATAATTTTGTACCTAAAATGAAAATATTTTATCATTAATGCAAAATATGTGAATATTTTGTACTTAAAATGAAACTATCTTCTTATTTATTTCCTTTCTCTTAATTTTGTTTTCTATTTTATTTGTTTTATACCTTTAATAGTATTATCTTTATTTCTTTCTTTCTTCATGCATTTTGTTTTTTATTAAAAAAATAAATAAGAATTAAAAACATATCTTATTTAGTTTCTACTTTCTTTATATATTCCTTTGTTTTTTTTTTTCCTATTCTCTTCATATAAGTAGCAACTTATGGATGGTACATCATATTGCACATGTATTCATGCAAAACAAAAATAAATAAATTTGGAACACATATACAAATAATAGTAAGTTACAGAAAAACATATTACAATCGTTCTACAAAAACAACATAAAACAACAAATTCATTTTATACACACATACCTTTTAACTATTCAAAATTTTGATCAGTTTTGTATCATATTTTTTTAAAAAGAATATATACCACTTGACATGCATTTGTCATTCTTTTGTCAGAATGAGTCATCTTTTCTTTTCCTTTAGACATTGGGTTAACCTTTTCTTTTTCTTTTGCCTAACAAATATAAATAAAATATTCAAAAGATTAAAAAAATCTTATATAAATAAAATACATACAATATTTAACTTGATTTTGTACTTACCACACGAAAATAGATAACAGTAAGGTCGTGCTCATCACGGATGACCATACCAACATTTCTAGATAGGGTTGTAGAAGTAGGCCTACAGAAATGGATTGTGAACAAATTAAAATCTATATAATAAAATGGTAATAGTAAGAGTATATATTTCAAGAATTAAACACAGTTGTTTACCAATTTGGTGTTAAAGAAGGTTGTTTTGGATTAATATATTCCATTAATCTTTCTCGTTCTCGTTGTAGGCGTTGTCCCAATTGGTATGCAGAACATGACTTTTGATTTTTTTTCACATTCTCGCCGTGCATGCTGGGCCAATGCAGCTTTTGATAACACATTATCATTGTGTGCCTAAAATAAGAATATTATATAAGTAGATGCATAAAATGTGAAAATTATAACCTTTCTTGCTTCCCTTTCATTATGTATTTTTTTTTCCTTTTAACTAACTTTTCCTCTTCACTCGGTTGAGTTGTTAATTATATAAGAACCAATTCACGTATTGATGAAATTTAAAAAGGGAGGAAAAAATAATTTGAAAACACATTAAACACACAAAACTATAAACTCACTATACACTTATTGATTTAAAGACACTACCCATCTCTTTACAAAATGTACGTTAAAAAGGTAAATATTAGATTATTGGGTACGTAAAGTGTGAATATTAGCATGTAATATTTTCTACTTTCCTTTTCACTCTTCTTATTCTTTTCGTAATATTAAATTTTATTTTTGTCTTTTTCTTCTTTTCTTAAGAACTTCTTATAAGAAAAATAAATTAAAAAAAGTTATATTATGTAATTTCCTTTTCATCACATATTTGTTTATTCTTCTTCTTTTCCTTTTTTGTTTTCTTCTCTTATATTTTTATATTAATGTTCATACAAATGCATTAGCATGTTGTACAAATGCTTATTTCAAGATGCTTCAGAAAAACATTTCATATTCAATAAAATGAATTGAATAAATATTTGAAAAATAAACTTTTAAAAAATATACATGAAAAAGAGTATATGACGCTATTCAATTTATAAATAAATATATATATATATATATATGTGGGGATATGATTTTTTGGAAATACTCTTCCGATCCGGGTAGACGCTCTTGATTCTCAGCTAGTCACCTGCAAAGATAAATATTCTGGTCGAGGGTGCCGGGATTAGCACTCCGACGGGCAAGTCAGTTCCTCTACTTAAGAAAGCTTGTTTACTAAGTTTAGTGAAGTGTATTTTTTTTTTTCTACCTGCCATTCCAAGAACGCTGCTTCTTTATTTATAGCTGTTCCTCCTAAGGCCTCGGGGCCTGAGCTTGGTTTTCAATCATTACCTGTTCTTATATTCGGCCCCCAACGATCTTTATTAATTGGCTTACGTATCGTATTCGGCCCATCCTATACTTGCAGGATAAGGCCGATTAATATTTGCTGGACGTCCGGTTAATGTCAGTACTAAGACGTGCCCCTTCCGATTTATCCGTATATTCGGCTCCCACAATTGCCCCCCGAACTCCCTATTGACGGTAGTTAATCGGCGTGTTTGGTTTAGAATTCGAAAAGCCCCTTAGATCAGGAGGCTTCGCGCATCCCAAGGAGTCAGAAAATGTCAGAAGGTGCACGCCTTTTCGTTTATCATTACACTTTCCCGCTTCATTCATGCGTCCCTCGCATTTATTGCAATTTGAAACTTCAGTCCCTTTTTGGTGCACATTTCGTCGATCATCTGATACGTTTGGACCGCCAGCGCGCATCTCTTCTCTCACCCGCATTTTCTGCAACTTTCGTCCGTCTACCTTTGCCTCATCTGCTCCTCGTAAGTTTTCTTCCCTTTTCTTTGTAGCCTTATTCTCTGTTTATCATTTTTTACTTTCGGCAAAGCCTTGGACCTCCGTCGAAATGGCTAAACACCTGAGAGACCTCCTTTCCGAGAGTCACATTTCCGGATTCCGGCGACATTTTTCCATTCCCGATGACGTCCATCTAACTCTTGTAACAGACAGTACTTTGGATATGGAAAGGGAGGATCAGAATACAATCGTATTCCCCCTCCTGTCCATAGCGGAAGGCGGAGTCCGTTTCCCCCTACATCCATTGCTTAGGGCTGTCCTTCGCCATTGGAGTCTGATTCCTTCTCAGCCCAACGTAAATTTCTTTCGAATCATTATGGGTGTTATAGAGTTGAATCAGCGTCTCAGGATCAATCTTGGAATTTCGGCTATTCGGTACTGCTATGCTTTAGCCAAATCCTCTGGTCGGCTGGGTCGGTACTTCCTTAGGGCCAAGGATACTGACCATCATTTGGTGACTATGCTTGCCAGTTCTGGTAAGAGGGTTGACGATGTAATGGTCAATGTCCGAGGTAATTGGGAGTTTGCTGAAGGCGAAGATCGCCTAGACCCCATCCCCAGACATAAGGGTGACCCAGGTTGCCACGTAGTATCTTGTGTTTAATGATTTATCTTTTAATCGGCTTTCTTTCCTTAATCGCTCCTCTTTTGCAGGTAATAAATTGAAGAAGATTCAGACTTGCGCTGACGAAGCGGTCCTTAGAGGTATTAAGATTGCACTCGACTACTTTGGCCGCCCAAACGTGCAAAAACAGGGAAGAGCCGCCCACATTTTACTTCGGTACGAGCCAACTTATACCATGTTCTCGGCTGTTGACAATATTCCAATTCCATCCGGTGATCAGCAGCTCTCGGCTCTTATCTTCTCCAGCTATAAGAACCTCGAACCGTCGGTCTCGAAGATTACGATTCAGGCGAGGCAGACGCCGAAATACAAGTAGTTGCCGATCGGCGAGAGAATTCTTGAGGAGGCGAAGAAGTTGACCGTCGCTTTCGGCGTTTGAGGCTTGGACTCGATCGGCCTTCACCATCCGTCGGGTCGGAAGTCTCTTCAGGAGACATTTTCGCGAATTGGGCGACCTACGTGATTTCTTGAAGGTATGGCGAAGGAAAGCCTTTCGCAAATGGCGGCGTGGAGAAATGCTGGCGAATGGTCGCTCGACAAAAGGCCGAGGCGAATCGATCCCTAAGGCCTCCGTACCCATTGTTGAAGGGCTGGTTCAGGTTACGCCGGTTGAAACGGAAAAAAGGGGTGAACAACGGGCCATTGAGGAACGGCAAATTCCGGAGGAGCGCGGCCAAAAATGCAACACCGAGGGGGAAACCAGTTCAGAAGCTAGTCCTGACAAACGGCCCCGTCTCGAGGAGTCAGACGTGGTTGCTCCCTTAGTTATTCAGCTAAAGATCAGAGATACGCCGATTTTTTCCAATGCTTCTGCCATTGAGGATCCGGCCATTGCGTTGAGCTTGGCGGCTTCGATTTCCTTGCCGGCTGATAGTGCAGCCTTTTGCGCCGTGCCGAATATTTTGGCCGTAGCCTTATCTGCGCAGTCGGCACTCCTGGTATGAATCTTATATTTATTTCTGAATTCATTTTTTATAAAGGTATCTAATGATCCCTTATTCTTGCAGACCGTCGGCAGGATTGCCGACTTGGGTCGCTGCCTGCATGATGCTCTTGGCAGGATTGACCGTTTGCAAGCCGAAGTGGAAGGTCAGAAAAGTAGAGCGGAGTTTGAAAAGATGAGGGCCGAAATGGAGAGCGCGCGAGCCGAAGCGAAAAAGGAGAGTGTCACGACCCAAACCCGGCCCTATGGGTTTAGCACCGTAACTGGCTAGTAATCCGAGATTACCGAAGGCCTCTTGAGCAAGAATATCTGATTAAGCAGTCTGAGAACTGGCGGAAGCCCATACAGTAGATAACTAGTGTCCATTGAGCTGTGAAAATCTGTATGCCAAAAACATTTTTATGCATTCATACAGTTCTAAACAGTACAATCTATACAATCATTACAAACATTCAGTACGGGGACCTAATCCCTCGATTCTGATGCAATAAAATAGTAGGCAGATCTATACAAGAGTACAAAACAATAAGGAGACCGATGGGGGACACAAAAACGCCCCAAGCCATGGCATGGCGACTCGTAACCAGCGATGAGGCACATAGGTGGCTTGACAAAGCGGGGACCAACCCACGCTCCTAGCTCGGTCTTTGAAAACCTACATATATATATAAGCGTGAGCTAAAGCCCGATGAATAACACAAAGCGTAAAGAGGTTATGAATGGATGTCCTTACTGAGGAAAACAATTCATTAAACAAGATTAGTCTTCGATTTGATCAATCAGTCATATGTGGTACATCAATTAGCCTATAAACAGTAGGTACAAAAGGACCGGGTCCTAACAGACCCAACAGTAATGATGGCCATCAATCAGTTAACAGTATGGTTCTACAAGGAAACCGAGCTCGTAATAACGATGGCAAGGAGTGCTAAGGATGCCACAGTACAATTCAGAATACAGGACATACATTCATTCAGTAAACAATATCAGTTCAATAAACAGTTCAGTTCAGTATTCAAAAGCTAATCATTTTGAACATATCTTTACACAATTGTTACTAAGAGATTGGGCTAAAAGCAGCTAGAGCGCGTCCCCGAGAGCCAACCCTAAACAGTTAACAAATAGAACGCACACTAAGTTTCACAGTCGGGAAGGATGATAATTAAATCCCAAAATTTCCTCGGTGTGGTTCTATGTCTAAATCCTCATTAAGATGTCTAAAACTAGGCCTAAGAATGCCTAGGATGGGATGAGGATGCAAAAATACAGTTGGAAGGCATTTTTCAAAAGTTCTTTGAAAAGGGGTCTCGTTAAGCAGCGAGCCTTCCTTCGCTCGGCGAGGTTGCAAAATCAAAGGATTCGCTCGGCGAACAATCCTTCGCTTCGGCGGTGCGATGAAGCGATAAAAATCTTGGATGCTCGATTTTCGCAGCGATGCTCGCTGATGCTCGCTCGGCGAGCTTAAAATCAAAGGCTTCGCTCGGCGAGAATTCGCCGCTTCGGCGGTCGATGAAATGAAAAAATCTTGGTTGTTGGATTTTACGTGCGATACCACGCTCGATGCTCGCTCGAGCGGAGACCTGAATAAAAGGGTGCTCGCTCGGCGAGAATCCTTCGCTCGAAGAAGCCAACTGGAATTTCAGTTGCCTCCCAACTCAAACCAAGCATTCTCAACTCAATTCTCGACCTCTTGGGCCCAAATTCTGGAAAATACATCCCAAAACAATGTATAACAAGTTTCAAAAGCCAATTTATGAATTCAAGCCCCAAAGGTGAGTCAATAAAATCCAAAATTCAAACCCATTTTCAAGAACAATTGCCAAACATGCAATGCATGAGTTTTTAACCAAATTCAAGGTTCAAATCTTGCTCTAATGAGCTCAATAGTTGGAAAACAAAATGAAAACATGGACTTTAGCTTAAACATGGACATGCATGTACAATCTACCATGAATTCAACTTCAAAATGCACCAATTCAAGCATGCATGCAACAATAGAGTTCCAATTCAACATATATGAGCAAATTCATGACTTAACTTCTCTATAACCATGATACATGCAAGATGGAACTCAGAGACAACAAGAAGAAGGTGGATTTCTTACCTAGAGTTTCAATTACAAGTCTTGCAAGCTCAATCTAGCAATCTATGTGATAAATTCCCAAGTTCTTCTAGCAATTCACAAGATGGGCTCAAATCTCTCTCTCTCTACTATGGTCGGCTAGATGTGTAGGAAATGGCTGATCAATGGATATGTTAAGTGTAATAAGGCTCTTGAAAATCAATAAACAAGTGTCCACTATTGGTGGCAATTTGGTAATTAAGCCTAAGTTTGCAATTAGCTCATTTTAATCATTCCTAATCAATTTTCAGATAAATATACCATTAAATCACGAATATTCTACTGATCCCAAAACTCTAAACGGTTCCTAATTCGGCCGTCGATAAGGCCTTCAATTAGCAGTTTAAACACATAAACTCAAACAGATAATCAATCAATCAAGCAGATGCAATATGCAATTCAATAGATAAACTTATTCAATTTCGGTTTGATTTCAATCGGTCAATTGATGCCGGTTAATTCAATTATCGGTCATTATCGATTACATTTTACTTAACGGTAGCTAATTCAACAGTTTATCGATAATCGATGCGAGGTTATTCTGAGAGGGCTCATTTCTGTTGAGCGATTCGATTGTGGCGAGGCTAGAGCGAATCACAGTGAGAATCGCTCAAACTCTCAAAGGACAAACTTACTTGAGCGGAGGCTCGGTGGAGGAGGCGGCCAAGGAGAATCGGCGCTTTGAGGCGGGAAAAGCGCTTTCACTGAATATGTTGATGAAGTTCCCAAGTTTGAGAATCGGGGGTTCAAGCATGGGTGGCTCAAAGCCCTTGCTGCCGCTGGGGTTACATCAGATTTGCCAATTACTTATGAGCAAGTGGATGTCGAGCCACTCGAATCCGACACCGATGAGTGATTTGGGAGGTGTTTCCTAATTAATTTTTGTTGTTTTTTTTTTTTTTTTTTTTTTTTTTTTTTGTTTGGTTGGGTTTTGTTGGTCAAGGTAGTTTTCATGTATAAATTGGTTACTAACTTGTACGCAATTTATTAATGAACATTTCCTTGTAATGCCACTACTTCCTGTGCACAATGTGTGATTATGTTAATGAAAAGCCTTTTGCTACTTTGCGTAAAATTGTTGCTGAGTTTCAGCTTTTAGGGATTGAATATCCTGTGTCAACATTGATGTCTTCTTCATGCCGACTGGATTCGGATTATGGTATCAATTCAAAAGCCAAGGGGTCTATGGTAGAATAGATTGGTGAATCTGCCCTTGCCCCAGGCCGGTCTTCTTGGTCGGTATTTGGGGTATAAGCCGCCTAGATTTGATGAATCTGCCCTTGCCCCAGGCGGTCCTTGCGGTCGTCGGGCGGTTAGTACTTGATCCGCTAGATTGATGAATCTGCCCTTTAGCGGTCCTTGGGGTCGAGGATAGATTGGTGAACCCGTCTAGATTGGTGAATCTGCCCTTGCCCCAGGCGGTCCTTGCGGGGTCGAGGGTCGGCTGGGGTACTTGAGCCGCCTAGATTGCTAAATTTGCCCTTGCCCCAGGCGGTCCTTGCGGGGTTGAGTCATTTTGAAATATAGTAGGATAGATTGGTGAATCTGCTTGCCCAGGCGGTCCTGCGGATCGAGGGCCGACTAAGGTACTTGGTGCAGTAGATTGACTTAGCCGTCGGGCGGTCAGGATCTCAATTAATGAGATTGCCTCGAGCTTCGCCTCTGTGAAGGATAAATGAGAAGTACATCCTTTATGAGCTTGGTAGACAAGCGAAATTTGAGCTCTTGGGGAAGGCTTGCTGTGAATGTCGAACCGACTTTTCTTCAACAAAGGAAGTGAAGACCTGGTGAGCTTGGCGGAGATATGAATCGGGGTGGTGAACCTCGCGGTAGGAAGTAGGAGTGCGAGGTCGGGAGGCGTTAGTCTCCCGGCGTCGCGATAGATCGCCGCGAGAGAAGTAGCGATCGCGGTAAGGCTCCACGATCCGAGTCGAAGGAAGGTCGACGAAACCGTGCCCATTAAGTTTTGCGATTCGTGAAGAATAGACCCATAATGAGGCGGATTCGATCGTTCGAGATCCGGATGTAGCGGTCGACTTTGCCCGAGATATTTTCGCGAGGTTGAAATTGATCTTTGGGTCGACAGGATTACGAAGTGTTTCGAGGGCATTCACTAGCGATAAAGGGGCTTTACACTGCTTATGAAGTCGGCATGCGTCTGCGTGCTGCCCGTCAAGAGATGGAGAAGAAGGACGAACGTATTCGAAGTTTGGAGGCCCGTGTGGAGGCGGCCGAGTGGGAGCTAAAGAAGGCCAAGGTGGCTCAGGCACAAACCACCGCGTACGCGAACCCAATTATGGAAGAGAGGGTTGTGAGTCGGCTTATCGACTCGCTTCTTGCCGTCGAGAGCGGCTAGTATGTTCAATAGAGAGTCGAAGGGAGAGCCCTCTGAAAAAGGTTTCCATGATGGCCGAAAGGTGGGAATCGAGAAAACCAGGGAAACGTTGGCTGAAGAAGTATGCCGATGTGAAAACCGCGGGTTCAGGCACGGTTGGATCAAGGCATCTCAAGCCGCAGAAGCTCTTCGAGCGTCGGGAATTGATTCGGCATCGCCACGCTACAAGAGCAAAGATTTTCCATTTTATGCTTTTGAAATTGAGAAGAGTGAGGATGAGGGTGACACCGTATGAATTTTATAGTCTTAAGATTGGAACGCAGGGCGCATTCGAAACTATGTAACTTATTGTTTTATTAAATAAAGATTGTTTCATTATAACCGTTTTCATTGTCATTCATATTCGGCATATGTGTATTTCATGTTGCTCAAATGTTTGAATGTTTAGATATTGCCCGACCCAGACAGCCGTTAACTTCCCGGCAAGAAGCGGTCCTATCAGCAGGATCCGTACATGGGCAGGGCCGACACGTCCGCGGCGACCGTTGGGGTTTTATGGAGGCAATTTCAACGGCCATTTATCTCCGATTTGGGTGAGCGTACTGACGCTTGAGCAGTCGGATTAATGGGCTGGTCAACGGTGATCGGCATGTGAATATTTGGCCGACCGGTTTTAATAAAGTTATTTTGCTTTGGCCGAGCCAGCGCGCATTTCGGCCAGCCGTCGGGATGGTCGTGGCGAATGTCAATCGACGCTTCTTTTTTTTTTTAACCAATGCGTTTTTGGGATTTAATAAAATTTTCTCGGGGTTGGGACCTCGAGATCGCAATCGTTGCTGAGAATAAAAGGAGTGGGCGCTTCGCGCCAGTAACCCCGCTTGACTCATCATTCTTTGTCTGGAATGGTGGTTTTGGTTACAGAGGCTCTAATTTCGGTCAAGTTTGCTGTTGAGATGGTTTGCGACAGAAAACCTATTCGTGAAGGAGTTAGGTCATCCGAAGGGCTTGAGTTCTGTGAGTCTCCAAACGAAGGGCTTGAGATCTGTGAGTCTCCAAGTCGTCGAAGCAAATCACCCCGAAAGGAGAGTCAACAACTGTCAAGTTCATTCTTCCTTGTCCTGGATCTTAGCCTTGACATTGTCGATGGTGTCAGGGGCAGTTTGGCGTTCATGCGAGTCGTGGGCTTAAGCATAACTGGTTCAAGGTAGTGCACGCCGTGGAGGGGTTCAAGGTGACGGTCGTCGATCCGGCGATCTTTGCTTTTGTCCGCGTTTTTACGCTTTCAATAGTGTAATGTTCGAATGCGGGTTGTATTCATGTAACAATTGTTTAATCAAATAAATGGTTTTATTTTAAATCTATTTGCGTGTTATTCTGCATTTTGGAATGTTGCTTGTGCACTAAGGCTCATTACTTCAAATGCATGATATGTTCTAGCATGTTATACAGGATCAATTATCAATATCTTTTGTTCGTGCCAACGTTTGCTCTAGATTCGAAGACGCAATTAGCACTTAGCACTGTATAATCGCCTCCGAATCCGGAGACTTAATCGGCCCTAAGGCGGCATGCGCCTAAGGGGGGCTCCGAATCCGGAGACAATTTGGCCAATCGTGATACACGAAGGACACTCCAAATTCGGATACTTAATCGGCCCTAAGGCGGCATGCGCCTAAGGGGGCTCTGAATCCGGAGACAATTTGGCCAATTGTGACACGAAGGGCACTCCGAATCCGGAGACTTAATCGGCCCTAAAGCGGCATGCGCCAAAGGGGGCTCCGAATCCAGAGACTTAATCGGCCCTAAGGCGGCATGTGCCAAAGGGGGCTCCGAATCTGGAGACTTAATCGGCCCTAAGGCGGCATGCGCCTAAGGGGGGCTCCGAATCCGGAGACAATTTGGCCAATCGTGATACACGAAGGGCGTTCCAAATTCGGAGACTTAATCGGCCCTAAGGCAGCATGTGCCTAAGGGGGCTCTGAATCTGGAGACAATTTGGCCAATCGTGACACGAAGGGCGCTCCGAATCCGGGCATGCGCCAAAGGGGGCTCCGAATCCAGAGACTTAATCGGCCCTAAGGCGGCATGCGCCAAAGGGGGCTCCGAATCCAGAGACTTAATCGGCCCTAAGGCGGCATGCGCCAAAGGGAGGCTCCGAATCCGGAGACAATTTGGCCAATCGTGATACACGAAGGGCGCTCCGAATTCGGAGACTTAATCGGCCCAAAGGTGGCATGCGCCTAAGGGGGCTCCGAATCCGGAGACAATTTGGCCAATCGTGATACACGAAGGACGCTCCGAATCTGGAGACTTAATCGGCCCTAAGGCGGCATGCGCCAAAGGGGGCTCCGAATCTAGAGACTTAATCGGCCCTAAGGCGGCATGCGCCAAAGGGGGCTCCGAATCTAGAGACTTAATCGGCCCTAAGGCGGCATGCGCCTAAGGGGGGCTCCGAATCCAGAGATAATTTGGCCAATCGTGATACACGAAAAGCGCTCCGAATTCGGAGACTTAATCGGCCCAAAGGCGGCATGCGCCTAAGGGGGCTCCGAATCCGGAGACAATTTGGCCAATCGTGATACACGAAAGGCGCTCCGAATCCGGAGACTTAATCGGCCCTAAGGCGGCATGCGCCTAAGGGGGCTCCGAATCCGGAGACTTAATTGGCCCTAAGGCGGCATGCGCCAAAGGGGGCTCCGAATCCGGAGACTTGATTTGGCCAATCATGATACACGAAGGGCGCTCCGAATCCGGAGACTTAATCGGCCCTAAGGCAGCATGCGCCTAAGGGGGCTCCGAATCCGGAGACTTAATCGGCCCTAAGGCGGCATGCGCCAAAGGGGGCTCCGAATCCGGAGACTTGATTTGGCCAATCGTGGCAAGTGTCCCACTGGGAATCGACATATGATTTTCAGCGTCGAGGAAAAGTAGTTCATATTGCAAAGGTGAAACATATTCTGATTATCGAGCCCTGGTCAGATTCGATGATAGGGTTTTCGTCAGAACTCTGCTTGTGCCAATTGGGGTGAACCACGTATTTCTTCAATGCCGTAGGTTGTTGGGAAACGCAGGATCTGATGGTAGGTGCTTGGGATGGCCTTCATGATATGTAGCCAGGTTCTTCCCATTATAGCATTATACGGCGAGGGGAGCTTCACGACCAGGAATTCCACTTCGACCATTCTAGACCCTACTCGAACAGGTAATGTGACCTTGCCCAATGGGTATTCCGGGTTCGTATTAAAGTCGAACAGTGGGTGAGGTGCCGGAGATAGATCTGCCTCGTCGAGGCCGAGCTTGACGAAAGTTTGATAGTACATGACCTCTGAACTACTCCCTGGATCTATGAGGATTCGTTCAATAATGAACCGGTTTATGCATAATCCAATGACCAATGGATCAATGTGGGAAGCCGTTGCGTCATTGAGGTCGGAGTCGTTGAAGGCGATTGTCGGAGATTCTTCGGACCGGTCAGTCGAAATACGGCGCCCTTGTAAAGTCGGGTGCGATCGAATTGTGTGCATGGCCAGGAGTGTAGGCATGCTGTAAATTACGTGGATCACGCCGAGTGGGGGAGAGTCCTGCCTTAATGCTAATGCCTTGGTTGGCTTTCCCTGTTTCACATACTGCTGCAGTCGGCCGTCTTGCACCAGTTCTTCCAGGTGGTCTTTTAATGCGTAGCAACTCTCTGTTTCGTGGCCGTGATCTCTGTGATATTCGCACCTCCGGTCCCTTAAATGCGTATCGGGTGGTCCCACCATCTTTGATGGCCATTTGAAGAATGGAAGGTGTTGGATTTTGGTCATTACAGCGGTGATTGGCTCTGACAGTTCCGTGTACTTTTTGTCGACGCGCCTCGAGCGCCTACTGTCGACTTACAATTGCTCATTCATTGGGTGGGAGCATTGATTGCTCGATCGGCGAGAGTCTCGCCTTTTGTCCCGTTTAGCACGTTGTCGTGGCTCGGGGCTCAGAGGTGGCACGGAGTTTATCGGCTGAGCAATGTCAGGAGGTCCCGATTTGGTGGACGCTTGACTAGCTTTGATCCTCAGGGCATCGTCTTCCACTTTGCAATACTCTTCGACTTTCTTCATCAACGCCTGAGGCTTTTGGGGGTCTTACAGTCGAGGAGTTGCGTGAAACCTTTGTCGAGGATGTAGTCCCATTTTGAAGGCGGTGGACCATGGAGTCGTTCTGGCGTTCAACGAGATTGAAGCACTCCCAATATCGCGCCGAATATGCTCTCAGCGTTTCTCCCGATTGAATTTGCATAGCCCAGAGGGAGTCGGCCTGTTTTGGCTGTACCTCGTTGGTGATGAACCTGGCCCTGAAGGATTTTTGCAATTGATGGAAACTCCTGATCGAAGCCGGCTCCAGCTTGTAATACCATCTGACAGCTAGTGGCCCCAAACTGCTGGGGAATATTCGGCACATGAGGGCTTCATTGTCTGCATGCAACGTCATGGCCTGCTTGTAATGACGTATATGATCGGTGGGGTCTGATTTCCCGTCGTAGAGAGTAAATGATGGAGCTTTGAACTTCTTGGGCAGGGCCGCCCTCGCAATTCGTCGGATAAAAGGATCGTGCCGGTCCTCTTCGTCTGAACTGCTTCTTCTACGCTTGTTCCTTATATGTGGGCTTTTTTCAGAGGAACTGGAAGTGTTTGAGCGTCCCTTGTTATGCTCCGTGGATAATGAATTGGAGTCGCTATCAGTTTCCCTGAGTCGGGCTCGAAGTCGTTGTTTACCTACCCTCAGGGGTCGTTCGGGGTCTTGGCGCGCGGCTTCTTTGGATTTTGCTACTTCCAGGGCCAAGTCTTGTCGGAGGCGTTCATTTTCTCTGAGCATATTTTCCAGCCTTTGCTCATTCTGTTTAGCTTGTTCTATGATGGCTTGCATCATCTCCTACGCTGAAGTCGTTGGTGAATCAAAATTCAAGGCGCATCTTGCAGCGATGGTTTCCTTTCCGAGCATATCTGCCGGGGTAATGTCGTCTCTCTGTGTGGTCTCGTCGGTGGCTATCGGAGGATCTTGCGTCACGCCTTCCATGGATGTATTTGAGTATTCCCACAGACGGCGCCAATTGTGGGGATATGATTTTTTGGAAATACTCTTCCGATCCGGGAAGACGCTCTTGATTCTCAGCTAGTCACCTGCAAAGACAAATATTCCGGTCGGGGGTGCCGGGATTAGCACTCCGACGGGCAAGTCAGTTCCTCTACTTAAGAAAGCTAGTTTACTAAGTTTAGTGAAGTGTATTTTTTTTTTTTTACTTGCCATTCCAAGAACGCTGCTTCTTTATTTATAGTTGTTCCTCCTGAGGCCTCGGGGCCTGAGCTTGGTTTTCAATCATTACCTGTTCTTATATTACATTTAACGATCTTTATTAATAAACTTACGTATAATTCGCCCATCTTATACTTGCAGGATGGGACCGATTAATATTTGCTGGACGTCCGGTTAATGTCAGTACTAAGACGTGCCCCTTCCGATTTATCCGTATATTCGGCTCCCACAATATATAATATTTGAAAAAGAAACTTTTAAAAATTGTTGAGAAACCATACCACAGGATGTGCATTTTCCTTTTTTTTGTCAGAAAGGATAGCCTTTTCTGTTTTCTTTGATATTGCTTTGTCTTTCTCCTTTGCCTTTGCCTATGCCTATAAAAAATAAGTAGAATATATTTATAAATTATTTTTAAAATGATAAGAAAATATATGTTCAATGTTCAAGTGACTTTTAGGCTTACCTCACAAATGCAAATAGTATTAAGGTCACGCTCATTGTGGATAATGACATTAACATTTTTTTCTTGAAGAAATCGAACCTATACATACAAAAACTTTAGAATGATAAATAAAACTTTATACACATAAATAAGAAAATTAGTAAACGGAGATGATATTACGGTTCAGTGTAAGTCTCCATCCACCTATAAACTATGAGGAAAAAAAGCAATTCATTAGAAGAAAATTAGATATGATAAGTTTTAAAAAAATAAAAATAAAAATAGGCCTTACATTATAAGAGAAGTACTTAAATTTATATGAAGAGAGAAAAAAGAAAAAAAAAAGACTTACTTGATAAAAGATAGTGATATTGTCTATAACTGTTGTACTTCAACTTAAAAATGTTTGGTTATATAATTTTAGACACCAAGAAACAAAAAATTAGCAATAAAAAGAGTTAACATGGATTTCATTGGGAATGAAATTTTATTTCTAAATCAGTTGCTACCAAATCAGATAATAAAATTCAAAATTTTATTTAAATAAATAACTGCCATGGATAGAAAATACTTAATGGGTTACAATCAAGAGGAGAAGAATAAAAATATAAGCATCTATGAAAAAAAAAAAAAGAAGGCCAACCCAATGTTTAGAATAGATGTATTTAAACAATCACATTAAAATGATAAAATTATAATCGGAGCACAATAATTGTCTAAATTTGAACTCTTCTCTTTTTTAACTGACTTGAATTTTATAGAGATGAAATTAAAACTAAAATTAAAACCCGTTATAATCATAAATATTTCGAAGTTCACCATTTATCACTTGAAAAGTCCAAACATAAATTTATGCCCCCTCAAAAAAAAAAAAAAATCAACAAATAACAAAGCCATTTTATAAGCAATAATGAATAATTATTTCATGAAGGCAACTAAAGTAATACACACACATACACATTCACCAGAATTTTTTGAAATACAACATAGACTATTATACTCCCTTAAAAAGGTGCCCAAAAAAAAAAAAAAAAACATAAACTCTCTTGCCATATTACACATAAATGTTAAAATGCCAAGTCTCCAAATTTTTTCTTTTAATTAGGAACTCTATATATTGAAAAAACATTTATCATCTGTACATTAGAATCACACAGCAATATATTACATGTGAATGGTACAAAAATTTTTTTATAATAAAATGTTAAATACGTTTTTTTGTGTGTGCGCGTTTAATTTTTTTTGTTGTAGGAAGATTAGCTAAATAAATCACTCTTACTTTCTTTTTAAATAGTTCCAAACAAACAATTCCTTTCCTCCCAAACTAATTTCTACAAACAGAGCGCTAACCACAAACCAAGTCCCAAATAACCTCTCTCTCTCTACATTCTCTGAGAAATCCATAATCAAACTCACATTTTCTGAATCAATCCAACGTTTAAAATAGATGTATTTTAATAATCACATTAAAATGATAAATTAAAATCAGAGCATAACAATTGTCCAAATTTGAACTCTTCTCTTTCCTAACTGACTTTAATTTTATAGAGATGAAATTAAAACCAAAATCAAAACCCATTATAATCATAAATATTTTGAAGTTCACAATTTATCACTTGGAAAGTCCAAACATAAATTCATGCCCAAAAAAAAAAAAAAAAAAAATATACCAAATAACAAAGTCATTTTATAAGCAATAATGAATAATTATTTCATGAAGGCAACTAAAGTAATACATGCACATATATATTCACTAGAAGTTTTTGAAATATAACATAGAATATTATACCCACTTAAAAAGGTGCAAAAATATATATATATATATATATATATAAACTCTCTTGCCATATTACACATAAATGTTAAAATGCCAAGGCTTCAAAATTTTTCTTTTAATTAGGAATTCTAGATATTCAAATAAAAAATTATATGAAAAAAACAGTCCATTTCTTTTTAGAATCACACAGCAAATATATTACATTTGAATGGTACAATTTTTTTTTAAATTTTTTTATAATAAAATGTTAAATACATTTTTTTGAGTGTGTGAATTTAATTTCTTTTGTTGCAGGAAGATCAGCTAAACAAATCACCCTTACTTTCTTTTTAAATAGCTCCAAACAAATACTCCCTTCCCTCTCAGACCAATTTCTACAACATAGAGCACTAACCACAAACCAAGTCCCAAATAAGCCCCCCCCCTCTCTCTCTCTCTCTCTACATTCTCTGAGAAACCCATAACCTATGCCTAAGGTAAACTGGCAAGTGTTTTACTTCCTGTGCCTAAGGTCTGTCTATGCCATCTGAGGGGTTTGAGAAACTTGGTGCGTAAACAACTAATTTGATTCAAAGCAAACCTTTGGGTTAAGTTAAAACTTCTGGGAATTTATTAGGCAAAAATGATCAATTTTGATATTGTGTGTCAACAAATGGAAGGTAGATAATCAGAAGAATGGGTAAGGGAAAAAGAACAGTCAATTTACAACAGTCAAATGAAAACATACATGCCCTGTTTGTGGATATAATTAACCACTAATCAGGGAAAGATCCATGTAAGAAATAGCTTGAATTATTTTTCTACCTCTTTCTTACCATTTCCCAAAAAGCTTTCTTGATTATTAATGAAAAAACAACCATACCTACTGTTTGATGGAACTACCTTCCAAAAATGTTAGAGGGAAGTTTTTATTGTCATGAAGTTAGAATGCTAGCCTACCTATAATCTCTCACCTTTCCTAAAAGGATTTTAAAGTTGGAAAGTCATTGATATCTCATCAAATTTGATGTAAAGATAGGAATAATATTTTTAGAGTAAGTCATCAGTTGCATTCTGCACAGTAGGGAGGTTACCTAGAAAGGTTTCTATCTTGTTGATGCAAATCCCATATTATCAGTTGATAATTTTGTTAGTGCAATATATTCATTCTCTTTCAAATTATTAGATTTGAATTTATTTATGTTTTTCCATAAAAAGGATTATTTTTTACTTTGGGCAACCAATGCTTCTTTCCTGATGCAGTGTTAACATTGGCAGTCGTATCACTCTTAATTGGGGGAAAATGTGTTGGGAATTCAAAAAAAAAAAACACACATTGAAAATACAATGGAAAGTTTAAAAAATCTAAAATCTAAACTTTAAAGCTAACCAAATAAAACTATCAAGCTGAAAACTAACCAAAAATTACTATATCACAAATAATTTTAAGAGTTAATTAAAAAGAAAATAGTGAATATATAAAACATGTAACCATGCACCATAATTCTGTAATGGTCAAATTTATAATGAACTTGGTTATTAGACTTTTTGTAGTGTTTATGGCTACAACCCATGGTGGTTTTGGTTATAAAATTTTGTGATGTTTAATTATAAATTTAAGTGAACTACTGTGATTAAAACTTTGGATGTATATATCGTTAAAAAGCTTTTAGGGTGTATATAGTGGCACTTCCAATGAGCATTTATTTATGGTTGAACCGGAACGAATTTAATATGACTTATTGGGTCATTCTATCAAATACTTGTAATACATGTCTTATTGGCACTTCCAGTAAAACTCACACACACACAAAACCCTTTATTGCCCAAAAACTGTCTGACCCAAAATATTGGATTTATTGAACAAAGAAACTAAGATGAGAGAAAACAACAAACTAAGGGTTTAAAAACTGTCTGACCCAAAACAGGAATAAAAAACAGAGCTGTTTAGATTAATCCCCAAAAAACTGTCTAAACAACTTTGTTTCATATAAATCACATGAACAAAAAAATGTCTAATTTTACTGTTTTCCAAATGTCCATAAATCAAGTATTCCAAATAAAACTAACCAAAAACAGAGCCATCAGCAAAAACAAAGAGAAAGGAGGAGAGATAAAAACAAACAAAAAAATTACTGTAATGAATAGCTGAGCAGTCGAAGTGATGTCGCAAGGTGAGAGAGGTCAGAATGGTCCATAGTCGAAGTGAACTCTGATGAAGGAAAAAGCTGAGAGAGAGAAAAAGATGTTTAAAATTCAAGAAGAAGAACATAGAGAAAGAGAGAGATAGAGAGAGTAGACAAAGAAATGAGAGGCAAAAGCTAAGATAAGGAGAGAGAGATAGAGAGGAAATGTGGGGAGAGAGAGGGTAGATGGGGAGGCAAATCATTTGTGATAAGGAGACAGAGGGTAGATACTGAGGCAAATCATTTGTATCTTAGGGAGAGGAGTGTTGGGTGGGAACATCCATTAATCTCAACTATTGATATACATCTCAGATTCATCTCAGCCATTGAAAGAAAATGTGTCTCCGATACATTTTTATACATTTTCAAAAACCCTTCTCTCTTATTATATAGATGATTGGTGAAGAAAGTGAAGTATTATTTATTTATGTTGAGTGATTAAGAAATATTAAAAAATAAAATAAACAGTGATTGAAGAAAAAGAATGATCCAATGATACTCTAAGACTATGACTATTGTATAATTTTTCTCAATAAAGAAGCACCAGGCAAAGGAATAGTTAAATCACCTACTTGCATATTTAAACACATTCGCACAGAGTATGGGTGTGTAATTAAGGCATTAAATAAATATGAGATGAGTTGAGTTGAGTTGAAAATTAAGTTATTTAAAATTAGTTTAAGAATTTAACTAGTTTTAAAATGTGTTTAAGTTTGAATTTATTTATATAATGAATTGATATCAAACAATTTTTTAGTGAATTGAACATGAGTCGACATCGAATAGTTTGATACTATAGTGCATATAAGTTTATCAAGAATTGTTCAAGTTTGCTTTTAAAACTTAGCAAACGTAAAATCATATTCAAACTTAACTTATTTACGTAACTAGCTAATTTTAAATGAATTTTTAATAAATCCAATCCAAGTCAAATTCGATTATCCCAATTCTTTTAAGAGTCTCATCTGAAATTCCATGCTCAATCTGTGAGTTGGGTGTATGAGTTGGTGTGTTACTATATTTTGAGTAAATTATAAATATATTTTTTAAAATTGATTTAAAATATAAATTATCTTTTTTAATTTTAAAAATTACAAATATTCTTTTATTATAATTTTTTATTTAATAAAATTAATAAAATAAAAAAAACAAGATTCCTTGCCTTTCTCATATACAACAATAAAATTTACAGAATTATTAATTAAAATATATTTATAATATTTTAAAAAATTATTAATTAATTTAATAATTTATTAATAAAATAAATTATTTATTATATAATTGAAATTTTAAAAAGACAAAATCTAAATTTTAAATTACATTAATTCATATTTTAATTTACCCTTATGTTTTGTAATTACA
Organism: Camellia lanceoleosa; assembly: GCA_025200525.1. NCBI lineage: Eukaryota > Viridiplantae > Streptophyta > Magnoliopsida > Ericales > Theaceae > Camellia > Camellia lanceoleosa. Next base: position 145,872,094 of record CM045764.1, on the reverse strand, counting down.
ATTTGCACCGCCTTGTCCTTGAGAGTGTCACTGGCTTCGTCAGCAATGAAGCAGAGTTTGGTTTCCATTGCAAGAAGAGCAAGCTGGCGTTTCTATTCTTCACCATCCTCTTCTCCTTCCAACAATAAACTCTTCGTCGGCGGTCCTCTCTCTCTCTCTCTCTCCACCTGGTTTAGATATACGTATATGTATCTAATGGTTTTCTGATTAGATGATTGTTTCTTTTGATGTTGAAGGTTTGTCATGGTCAGTGGATGAGAAGACATTGACAGATGCTTTTTCTTCTTATGGGGATGTCACTGAAGGTCACATTTAAACACCCATTAACTTAACCCAACTATATCTATTATCCCATTTTGGTATATTGTTTGTTAACTTCCTCTGCTCTCTACCTATTCGATGAAATGCCTAACTCGCTCATGTTAACAATTACTGCCGATTAATACAAGTTTGATATATCTCCTATTCATTGATGGGATTAAAAGAGCTACAAAACAATTTGGTTTTTAGATTATTCTGATATGTGGGTTGTGGTTATCTCAGTTGGAATTTATCAAACAGGTTAAAGTTTTTGTCCCATTTTGAATCACTTTAATTGAGGGTTTGGTTCACTGGAATAAAATAGAATTGAATGTAATTGCCATTCCTTAGTCTCTCCCTATAGAATGACTATTGTGAATGATGATTGTATTTTTAATACATTTTTCACATTTTTTTAGTGAACAAAATATGATAGTGGACACTATGACATTAAATTCCACTTCATTACGGTGAACCAAACAAAGCATAAGAGTAATTCCCGCATTTTAGTTAGGAAGAGTAGGAGATGTTAAATTTTGGATGATTGAGAGAAAGAACAATTTTTTGTTGTAAACAGTAGAACAGCATATGTTCAATTACATATGTTGGGGAAATTGCCAAAAATTAAATATTGAGATCAAAACACCACCACAAGAAGACACCATTTTTTTCGTGCAGCTAAATCAGTCTACATACACGGATGAATCATTCGCCATTTTAATATTAAATTTCACCACCTATGCTAGTCTTTAGTTGTATCACCAGATATCTGTCGCTGCAATTTTTACTTGATTTTGGTTGACAGATTGAAATAAATCAAGAAAGGATAATTGCTTGTTGGGAGTTTTTTTCCGTGTGTTTTCATTTCTCTATTTTATGAATTGTTGGATGGCTGAGGATTGCATAGTGATGATTGAAATTTGATCTTTAAGATCCGTCGACTAAAGTACGGATTATGAGCCCATATTTGTGTTGAATCACCTTTAGTCTGGTATTTATCAGGAACAAAATATATTTTGTTGCTTATTATGGGACAAGCGGATGTAGTAGGCTGATTGTTCGATCCCCCAATAAAAAGACCATGTTTTTTATATTCTTTACCATCTTCTTATTGAGGTAAAGATCGCTTCAAATCTAGTTGTACAAATTTCAACCAAATCCTATTGACAGACTTGTTCTCTAATTTAAATAATGCATGCAACTCAAATGACTCCCTTTGGGTGGATTATAAAGATTGGTTTCATTCTTAGTTAACTTTACTAAAGTGATGTGAAGTACTCAGGATCAAGCTTTATCAAGCCAGAAAAAATTGAACCACTAGAGTTGCTTAGTGATAGCCAGGAACCTCTGTTTAATTCTTCTCTCCTACCTCTTACGTCAGATATATATCACTAACACCTATTGTTAAAGCCTTAAAAATTTGACATATCTGCAAAGAACTGTGTTTCACTTTGAAGCTTTTAATAGAGTTTGCACCATCTACATATATCCAATGATGTGTTTGTTAACAATTTTGAGTTTGGTTTAAAAAATAAAGTTGATATTATTACTTGAAATGTGAACATTAATTCTATGCTGATTTGTCCGGAGTGAAAAAAAAAATTATATTGTGATAAATCATGTACATGCTTGTGTTTTAGTGAGGATATTGTACGATAAAGAAACTGGCAGATCAAGAGGCTTTGGTTTTGTAAATTTTTCAAAAGAAGATGATGCCAGATCTGCAAAAGATGCCATGGATGGGAAGGTGAGCAGATGCTGATTATTACATAACTGTTCTTCCTGTCTTCTTCTTCTTCATATATACAATTGTAAGGTGGATTTACTGGCAGGCATTTTTAGGTCGACCATTGCGGATAAGCTTTGCTCTTGAAAAGGTTCGCGGAACTCCTGTTGTAGTCCCTCGCCTTTCAAACATTGGAGAGGCTGCCAATCGAAACAAGTGAACTTATTCGGCAGTTTTTGTGATTTTTTTCCCCCCTGGTGAAGAGTGATCAATGATGAACTGCGATAGCCTGAAGTGTTGTATGCATTGATCATTTGATTGTTGTGGATCTTTGGTTGCCGAACTTCGTTTCTTTGTTGAGCATTCGATAAAAGTAGCATCAAAATGACTAGTGAGGTAATTTTTAGGGGTTGTTATGTATGATTCTAAAGAGATGTAAAAACACTCAGCAAAATTGATGCGTCTGATTGCAGATGATTGTCTGTATCTAAAATTTGTTTATAAGGTTGTGTACCTGATAAAAATAAAAAATAAAAAATAAAAAACAATTCTATATGTTTGTTGCTTCTCGGTTCCAATTTTATAGTGAAAAATAGGAGGGATAAATATAAGAAAAAAATGAATTTTTAAGATAAGTTTTAAACTTTTTACAATATTGTCATATTTTTATAATTTGTGTATACATTTCAAAATTTACAAACTCACAACACCGATGACAAGTTTTCTTAATTTGTTAAAAGTTTGTTTGTAATTGATTTAACTATATTCCTTAGATTTATAAATTAAATTTAAGTGTATTTTAAAATTTATTAAAATTTTGAAGTTTTTTTAAACAGGCTATCAAAAAAAAGAAGAAGTTAATTTAAATAATTTATAAATTGATTCGTTAGAACCCATTTAATAGAATTATTAAAACCTTTTAAATTTTGGATAAATTACAAATATTTTTTTTTGACATTTATTTAAAATACAGATTGTCCATATGATTTGAAAAATTATAAATATTCCCTTGCCGTAATTTTTTATTTAGGGTTCGTTTGGGATGTGGGTTGGCTTTTTAGCTATTTTAGCTTGGGTTAAAAAGTCTCGTTTGGGATAAATTTTTTGACTTTTTAAATTTTTGTGAGAGAAAAAATGAAATGATTATGGTTTAGATTTATCTTATTGACTTTTTAACCTATTTTGGCTTTTGTTATTAAAATAACTAAAAAGTCAAACTTTTTAATATGTCAAAGGAAAGCTTAATAGAATTAACTAAAAAAATTAAATTCATAACTGTTTAGTTTATAAAATAATAAAATTACATAAATTATTAATTAAAATATATTTATGAGATTATTAAAAAATTTATTAATTGCAAAGATGATTTATTAATAAAAAAAATTGTTTATTATAAAATTAAAAACTTTAAAGGGATGATAAAATCCAAAACCAGAAAGAATTATCCTATTTTAAACAAAATTTTAGAATGTATTTATAATTCACCATTAAGGATTGGTTTATGATGTGAGTTAGTTTTTTAGTCATTTTATTTTAGGGGTATTTTTTTTCAGGTCCCTGGTATTATGATTTTATAGCATAAAAGACACCAAATATTTTCATAATGTCTAAGGTCCATCAACAATATTTTCATAATGTCTAAGGTCCCTCATCCTTGATCAAGAGAAATTTCAGTCCAAAGAAATTTCAGTCCAGAAAAAATTGGTCCAGAGAAATTTCAGTCCAGAGAAACTTCAATCCAGAGAAAATTGGTCCAGAGAAATTTCAGTCCAGAGAAAATCAGTTCAGAGAAATTTCAGACCAAATTTCTCTGGAAACTTATGGACATTAGGTAGTACTTTGTTCTCTTTACTATATCACTAAGAAAATTTCCAGATCTGCTTGTTCGAACTCCAGGTTTATCTTCTTGTTCGACATCTTCATCAACCTCTATATCAGTAACTAAACAACACAAATGATGCACAAACTTTATTACCAAGAAACAAAAAATAATACCAAAAGCACACATGTACAAGAACACATCATTTGTGTAGTTGAGAGATATAATACAAGCTGTAATGGGGACTTTCTTTTCCATTTTTCTTTGTTGTTTATTTACATCCAATTCTATAGTTCAAATGTACTTCCACTTGTTCAAAAAAAAAGAAAAGAAAAACTGCAGTACAAATTCAAATGGCTTTTAAGAGGTAGCACCTTTGGACTCCTGAATGTCCAACTCATGCTCTGCTACCATGATACATGAATTTGCTTCCAAAGGTGAGGCCATGCTCTTACCCTTTTGTGGTGAGTTGAGCATTTTGGTTGTGCACTATACATCAGGCATTATGCCAACTTGATCTATGTCATGAAGTACTGGTGATAAATACTTCGCAACGATGACAAATAGATCTGACCCATCATGCAGCTCTGTAATACTCCGTGGCACCAAAAAAAAAAAAATTCAGAGAAAATTGAATGAACACCCACAGAAAATTTCAATTCAGAGAAATTTGAACACCCAGAGAAAATCTCAATCCAGAGAAAATTGAACATTTCAATCTAAAATAACTATTGTCCTGTATAGTTTGAATACAAAAAATCTTCTACTTTGATTAATACTTTTGAAGCACTGAATTATCAGTTAAAATCGATTAAAATGAACCCAGAAAAATTTAAATTTTCTCTGGGTTGAATCCAGATAAAATTCAAATTTCTCTGGTTGAATCCAGCGAAATTTGAGAAAATCTTGCAATCTAACCAGAGAAAGAGAGATTTACATTGCCCATGAATTTCTGGATATTCTTGCTGTTGTTGGCGGAGAAACACATGAGACCGATCGGAACTGTGATGTACACTCCGAACTTCACGATCTCCAAAACGCCCTTTGAGGATCGATGTGGTTGAGTAAATTAGGAAGAAATATAGTGATCTGAACAGAATGAAAATATGGAGAATGAGGAATGGCAATGCAGAAGCTGATCTAATTCCAAGAAGAGGGGGGAAAGAAATGAAATGACCTAAAATAAGTAAGCAAAATATGAATGAAGAAATAGTAATAATACCTCAAAGATGGAAACAACTAAGTCTGAATCTGAAGATGAAGCGTCCAAGCGACGCTGTACTTGAGAGAGACGGAGTGAGAGAGATCCCCAATCTTATCTTTTACCACCACCACCGACCAATACATCAAGAGAGGGAGAAAGAGAAAAGACTTGTCTAAAGAAGAAGAAATCTAACTTGGAGACGATGGATTAGAAAATTCTGCTACAATCGGAGGGAGGGCGAGCCCTAATAGAAACAATTTCTCCGGGTTGTTGAAATTTCGACAATGGATTCTGGATTTTGGTATATTTTTCTGGTATATTTGTTTTTTTAAAATCCTGAACAGTGAAGAGAGAGAGAAAGAAAGAGAAAGAGACTCTCATATATGTTAAGGGACCTTAGACATCAAAAAATAATTTTGTGGATCTCTTCCATTACGAAAAGTTGGAGAGGGACCCTAGACCGATTTTCCCTTTATTTTAGTCTGAAATTAAAAAATCTAATTTAAGATAAATTTTTTGACCTTTTTAATTATAAATTAAACATGACATCTTATCTTATTTAATTAAAATAATTTATTTTATCCCAGATCAACATCCAAACGGGCTTAAATTTGTAGGCTTCTTTTTAATTGTGCAACCCACAAAAGGTGTAAGTGGGTTGCACACCATGTGCCACTCACACAAAAGGTGTAAGTGTAAGGTGTAAGTGTAAGTAGAAGGTATAAATGAAATGTATAAGTTGCACACCATGTGCCACTTACACAAAAGGTGTAAGTGCAAGATAAAAAAAGTGTAAATGTAAGATGTAAGTAAACACAAAAAGATGTAAGGTGTAAGTTGCACACTATAGCATTACCTAAATTTGTAAGTTAAAAATAAACCATAAACAACTAATCAATATTTATTTAGGTCGATTCGTTTACATTCGCCGCACGCCATCTCCATAGACAAGCCCAAAATATCAGTAACGGTATAAATATCCCAGGTATCGATGCTTGAGAGAGAGTGAAAAGAGGGAGAGAGAGAGAGAGAGCTGCAAGAAAGTAACGATGGAGAAGCAAGCAGAAGAAGAAGAAAACCCTAACAACCACACTGATCTGATCAACACATTCTGTGAGATCGCTTCTGCGTCTCGAGAAGAGGCCCTCTTCTTCTTGGAAAGTCACAACTTCGACCTCGACGCCGCCGTCTCCACCTTCCTCGAAACCTCCTCCTCCGCCACCGCCGTTGCCGCCGTCCCTCCGTCGCAATCTCCGCCTTCTTCCGCCTCACCTTCCCGCTCCCGATCACCCTCTCCGCCACCTGCCCTTCGCTCGCATCCCAACCCCTACAGTCTCCGGTCGCGGCACCGCAACAAGAAGCCCTCCGGGAGTCGTACCGGCGGTATTCGTACCCTCTCCGATCTGAATCGTCCGTCTACGGATGGCTCTGGTAGTGATTCTGATGATCAGCCCCAAGAGTACTACACTGGTGGCGAGAAGAGGTACCTCTTGTTTTACGTTTTATTCCCATTTTGCCCTTCACCTTCTGTTTCGCTTCCGGAGAAAATACACAGCTCTGATTTAGGTATGTTTGGTATGTATATATATACATTGTCTTTGTTTTGTAGAATGTGTATGTTTTCTATGTCAGTTTTTGGATTGTATGCCAATTGAGGTTCATATCATAGGTCACTGGAAGAGTCTTAACATTCTATTATGAAACTTATTTAGTTGATTGAACATGACTGGTGAAATGGATTTGGGGCGTTTGCAGTTTTGGAAGATCTTCAAGTTTTGATTATAGGAACGAAATACGAAAATAAACAAATATGACTAAACTTAGTTGTGCTCCAATCTGGATTTTTGATACTGAAATCTTTACTTGGAAGGAACTCTTAACGGTATGCCTTAATTGAGGCTGAAGAAGTTGGTGAATTTTGTAATCTTTTGTTTCAAAGTCTTTGAATTTGACTATGGTTTTGAAATTAAATTTGATATTCACAACATACATAAGTATATAGCGGGTAGCATCATGATGGTGACTTTCCTCCTTGTTTCCCAATTGGACCTTTTAAATTTATGGGCTTTTTTTTCTTGTCAAATTTGGTTTATATCGTACTTTAATTCTTGTTACATTTGATTACTACTTAACTCAAAAGGTCTACATGCCAATTATTTGGGGTTTGTTACATGAATGATTTCATCTTATTGGCTCAATTAATGGCCATATCTGCAATCAAGTCGAAGTTAATCATATCTTTTCTCACCATCTCAACCCCTGTTGTTTTTTTTTCTTTTTCTCTTTTCCTTTTGTCACTTTCTACCTTGATGAACTTACTTTTTCTTGCTGGCGTGTTGCATTAGATGGTCTATGTTGCGCATGGTTATACTATCTCAAAGGATTTTTCCTCATTTTATGTCCAACCAACACTACTTAAATTCTCATGAATCTATTCATTTTATGGTATCTTATTTCTTGTACATTATATATATATATTATATAATTAATGTTTTTTCTCACCTTGATTTTTGGTAAATTTTTTAGGGCGTGTACCTTTTTTTATTTATTTATATTTTTCATAAAAGCTAGTACTTTTTTGTGAATGATGTTGAATAGTAGACGTAAAATTTCAGTCATGCATATTGATATCACCATATTTCATACTTTAAATTATCATAAATATTCTATCAAGTGCAGCAATGTTTCTTTAATCATTTCCAAAAAATTCACTGTTATACTATTTTTGTGAGATTTTTGATTAACTTCTAGATATTTATTTGACCTTTTAAAGTTGTCCAGAGTGGTTGAAACTAAAAAGCTTGGTTGATCTATCAAACAAAGCAAAGCCCAATGCTCATGCTTAGTGTCACTTGATTATCGATATGTGTCTTGTAATATTTGATTCATGTATTTCATCTGTACAGGTTTCTCCTTTACATTTGACGAAGCTCTTTTCAACACTAAATATTATTGAAGAAATATTTATTTATTTCTACCTTCTAACATTTGCTTATTAAAAATAAATCAAAATGATAAGATTTAACATTTAGCTAATGTTAATATTATCAGTGGAATGCTTGTCCAAGATCCATCCAAAGTCAATGATGTGGATGCAATTTTCACTCAAGCTAGACAAGCAGGAGCTGTAGAAGGACCTCTTGAGAACCTTCACCCATCGTCAAGCTCAAGAAGTTTTACTGGAACAGGGAGACTACTTTCAGGAGAGATTGTGTCATCTGCTCCTCAGCAGCCTGAAGTTGTCACACGTAATATCATTTTCTGGAGTGACGGATTCACAGTAGATGATGGTCCATTGCGGAGGTTGGATGATCCTGAAAATGCATCTTTCTTGGAGGTAGTATTTAGTTCTCATACTGACTGGTGTTTATGGGTCCCAATCTTGATGCTTTGCAGTAGTTTGAACTTTGAATTTTTCATTAATCATCATTTGCTGCAAACTTTTCTTCATTGAGATTAGTCCATGAAACTATTCATCTATCATGAACTTGATTGAATATTGTTTAGTTTGTTCAAATGTTCCTAATTGGGGATGAGGTATGGAAAATCATCCATGACATTCAATAATTTAAAATGATCCTGCATACTACAATTTGCATACCGAAGAAGCAACTATTAACTATTGTGGGGATTAATGAATTGAAATTGCTTTCTAATTCTCATTTTTTCTTTTTACCTTTCCATTTCCTCTCCTTATTTCTCATTTGGAAAAACCTGCAAAGGAAGATGCTTTACTAGACTAATCCAAATAAGTCTTATGTCTTGATCAAATGGGGTTGGCTACGTGATCATTTTTCGCCATTCTACTCTCTCAAGGGCTATATGCTCAATTAAAGATGCTTTACTGGAGTTGCCAGCTATACTTGTGGTCAAAGTTTGAAGGGTTAGTTTTGAAGGTCACTTTTTGCCTTTTTGGCTTTTAGGGAGAGTCTCCTACTCCATTGACAATTTTTTTGAATTTCATGTACTCATGGGATATATATCGTCATATAGGTGTCTAGAGAGTTGGTTTGTTGTTCTCTTCTGTAATTTGATTATACTTGGATTGTGCCTGTGATGGCACTGCTCTATTATGTTATTTTTGGAAAGAAAAGGTTATTCTTCCAGTAAATTCCCATTGACCATACAACTGACCATTTGCATACCTGAGCTGAGCTAAGCTTATCTGGAATTTCAGTCGTTTTTTATGTAGGGTTCGATCTTATTTGCAATTATCGATGATTTTCTAATTGTGAGGATGCTATCTTGTGGTTCCCTTACATCTCAATGCAGAGCATCAGTAAGTCCGAGTGTCCAAAAGAACTTGAGCCAGCAGATAGGAGGACTGCAGTCCATGTCAATCTGATGAGGAAAGAAGAAAATTTTCCAGTGCGTTCATATTTCTTCCTTTAACTTCTTGTATTTTCATTCATCATTGGTGTCCAGCACTTACCACAGCTTTGTTTTTTCATCATCTGTGTCCTTCACGTACCACAGCTTTGTTTTTTCTTTGTGCAGATACCAGAGAAGCACCTTCTCGCATTTCAGGGTGTGGGAAGAACTTTAAGCAGCACCACCACATCCACAGAGCCTACAGTGGCTACCACTTCCTTCAATACTGCTCCAACCCCGTCCATGGGTCTAGTTGTGGACGATGCATTACCTTCTACCTCGATTCAGCTCAGGTTGGCAGACGGTACACGCATGGTTTCGCGCTTCAACTACCACCATACAATCAGGGATATCCGCACCTTCATTGATGCATCAAGGCCTGGGGGTGCAAGGACATATCAATTGCAGACGGTGGGGTTCCCTCCCAAACAACTCACTGATCTGGACCAATCTATTGAACAAGCTGGACTTGCCAATTCTGTTGTGATCCAGAAACTCTAGCAAGTCATGTAATTGGTGTCAATTAGTGTCAGATATACTTAGACAGACATCAGGTGCGGTTACTATTGCTTTTTATTTAATGCGTGGACATAGCCCTTGACACAAACAATAATATTCAAATTAATATATTTTTCTCAGAATCTAGAGATCTAGTCATCTGCTGGAAACTGTCTGTCTTTCTTTATTTTTAATCAGTACATATGTTCCCAAGCATGAGAACTGCTTGAATCCAGTAGCATCAGATGGGGAGTTTTTAAAAACACCCTCTTCATTTCTTTCCACACCCGCCACGCATTGCCAATTAATTAACACTTTATTTAAAGAGAAACATGTGTACATGCAAGTATACGGGAAAATTAGTGGGTGTATGTAGAAGCTCCCACAAGTTGGTGAATTGATTCACATTCAAGTTGACTTCATTGTCTTCGACAGATCAAGATTGATCTTAACCTGCCAAAGGGGAAATCCAGATGATTTTCCTGGCAAATGAAAATTCTGACATACTCTTTGGCAACGGATATTCGTCAAAAAGACTGCAAATTCTCTGCACCATTCATATGGTCAATGTGGCTACTGTTCCAAACTATGTCTGTGTTTAGACATTTTTCCAGGAGTTATAACTGCCCAGTTTATTTATCTTGTTTTATGAAAAAAAAAAAGTGTTTTTTTACTAGTGATTATGAAATGGTAGTTGTGTAAAGCTGTGGTGTTGCTTGGTGGTGATGGTAGAGTTGGAATGAGAGAATTTTTTTATTTTTTTATTTTTTTGGTCTTTTTCTTTTTCTTGTGATCATGGAGTGGTGTTTTTTGTACCTATGGTGGGTGGGTAATGATGTAATTGGTGGTGGGTGGTTGTGGTGGGGGTGGTTAGTGATATTAATGGCAGTGTGAAATGTAGGGTGGTGCTGGGCAGTGATATTAGTGGTGGTGTGAAATGTAGGGTGGTAGTGTTCAGTTGGGTTGGAAAGAGTGTTTTCTTCTTTTCCTTAATAGAGCTATGGTGGTTCTTGCTTATTGTGGTTCTTGCTTATGGCGGGTTGTGGGTGAGTAGCAGCGGTGGTGCTGCCACTGGTGTGAACTCTAAGGTGATAGTTCTGGACTGAATAATTATTTTTTGTTTTTTATTTGTTAACTAAAACTACAGTCTTGGCTGTGTTTTCCTAACCTTGTTATGACTAAGGTTAACTGAAGGGAAGGTGTACATCAAACAAAATTATGATGTGTTCAAATCTTGAATTTATTAAAAGAATGAAAAATGGAAAAAATATAAATTTAACTTTTGTGACTTTATTTTTTGTTTGTTTATCTTTTCTTTCTAGAAATCTCTACTGATTCAAAGGGTTGTAACATGTAATTATGCGAAGGACCCCCACATTGTCAATTACTTACTCCATTAGCCATGATGATGAGCTTTTCTTCAAATAGTAGAGTTAGAAGATGATGATAATGAGGGCAAGTTTTTTCTCTCTTTTTTATTTTATTTTTAAATTATTCTTGTGAGATTGGGACAAAATTATATGTTCTTTCAATTTTCTTCTTTATCATGTGTAGATATATCTATATATGTATAGGAAGTGAAGTCTTCCGTTGTAAATGGAGGCAAAGAGAAGATGTCTCTGGTTAGGGTTAAAAGGAGTGAAGTCTAAGGGGTAATTTTTTCATTTCATATTGAATGACAAATTTTTCTTTTTAACACAAAATATTTCAAGGCCAAAAAGGTATTTCTCTTTCTTATTCCAATAGTTTTATTAATTTTACCCTTAATGAAAGAAAAGCTTATATGATTATATCAAAAAATTTGAGCTTATTGTAATTATTTTTTTAATGGGAGCTTAAATATTAACGAAAAATTTATTTTATTTTTTAATGACGACAAAAATAACAATGTTATTACGGTGACAATTTCAAAGATGCCCCAAAAAAGCAAGTAGTCTTGTTTTTAGACCACACTTGATGGATCAGATTAATTTGATTTTAATTGAAAGATACCTTTTTTGTTATTTTATTTGTTTATTTTTGGTCTGATTGAAAGATATGCTCTAAGCACCTAAGGTTTGATTTGGGTGATTCAGGCTTGTCCTGTGCATTGAAGTAATGACTCATTTTTCATTGTGAAAGCTAAGAAAAATGACATATAGTTAATAATTATAAGGTTTGACTTTGCATACAGTACTTTACAATCCTTAGTTGGTCTCCAATAATACAAATTTATCATATTTCTTTTAGGTATTATATAATGTGACATATATGACTATTCAATATTAGTAAAATTTATGTGGAATTCATTGCATTAGTAATAGTTATGTATCATGCTAAGTACTAAATAAAATGTGACAATAAAAATAACAAGTGTAACATTATTGATCGGTCTTACGTATCGTCTTTTTTTATAATTACATAATTGATTACAAAAAAAAATGTCGATAATTATATAAATAAGGCGATGTAACTCACCATTTAAAAATTGGTCCATGCACATTAATTAATTTATATTTATTTTTATTAATTTTGCAGTAGGTTTGTTTATATAGAAACATTGTTCTATTTCAAGTTTCTAAACTAGTATAATTATTATTAATTTTTTTTTTCCCTCTTCTTGAGTCATTCCTGCATTATCATTACCCTTTGTTCCAATTTTTATTCATTTTTGTAACATTATATTAATTTTTTTCTTTAGTAGACACCAAGAGTCACCACCACATTAGTTGGTTTGGGGTGTACTCTTTCTGTTCCAATTTCCCAAAACCAAATAAATAATTAAGCATATGCTTTGTAATGCTCCATCAACAATGAAAAAGCATGTGCAATATGAATTATAGCCAAAATAAATAAATAAATAAATAAAAGATCTACTAATAAGATTAACATACAGTAACCTATTAATTTAATTTTTCAAATTAAAAGGATGTAATTTGTATTTGTATTTTTATATTTAAAATAAAATAAATAAACTGTGGGCCCTAATTGAAAAGAAACACAAACCTTAAAATGGACGCGCATGCACGCATCAATCAAATAATATGATGTTGGTGTAGTTGATGATAGATAGCTAGATAGACGCTGTATGGTGGTGACTATTCATGTCCGCACCGCATCCAAACAAAACCCTTCTCGTCCGATCTCTGTCCCCCTCCCTCCCTCCTCTTTCTCTCTCCTCTCTCTAGACTAGACACGCTCTCCCTGTCCCCCCAGCAACTAGGGTTTCTGTTCTTCTCTACTCTCTGAAACCTCCATTTCTGCTTCAATCACCTCCAAACCCCTCCATCCAAACGAAGTGTAAGCTCGGATTCAGCTCTTTTTCTCTCTCTACAAAATCCAATACTCCTCTTTTTCTCTCAAACAATAGCTTCAAAGCTCAATCGTTAATGGCGAAGACCAAACCAGGCAAGAAAGACGTTGATTCTTACACCATCAAAGGCACCAACAAAATCGTCAGACGTAACTCCCTCTCTCTCTCTCTATTTCTCTCTCATACACTCTTTCTCTCTAATTTTTGGTTTTTTTGGCAGCTGGGGATTGTGTGTTGATGAGACCATCGGACTCCGATAAGCCTCCATATGTGGCACGCGTGGAGAAGATCGAGGCCGATCACCGGAACAACGTTAAGGTTCGGGTTCGGTGGTACTACAGGCCTGAGGAGTCTATGGGAGGTCGGAGACAGTTTCACGGAGCAAAAGAGTTGTTCTTGTCGGACCACTACGATGTGCAGAGTGCTCACACGATAGAAGGGAAGTGCATTGTTCACACATTCAAAAATTACACTAAGCTTGAGAATGTTGGTGCTGAGGATTACTTTTGTCGGTTCGAGTATAAGGCTGCCACCGGAGGTTTCACTCCCGACCGTGTTGCCGTGTGAGTTGAATTTTCCTGTTGAGTTTTGAATTGGTTTGTTTGTGGGAGTGGTTTTTTTGGACTAATGAATTACTGTTTTGATGATGTTATTTTTTGAAGGTATTGTAAGTGTGAGATGCCATATAACCCAGATGACCTCATGGTGCAATGCGAGGGCTGCAAAGACTGGTATGCCTTTTCTTTTTCTTTTCTTTTTTTTGAAAAAAATTACTTCATGATTATGTTCTGGAGCTATAATTTGCTATAATTATAAAAATTATTCTTATTCTTATTATTTTTATTTTTTTCCCATTTGGCATGTCGGAGGTTCTATACATGGAATTACAGATGAAATTTGCTATTACTTGCACTCTGTTTAGTTTCTTCACTTGATGAGCTGATTTAACTGAGTTCTTTCTCATTATTGTTTTCCTTTTTAACGTTGTGTTTGGTTGGGGATTTAGGAAGGGATTTGAAAAAGGAGAGGGAAACCAGCGTAAGATAATCACTATGGACATTGATTATTGCTATGTTTGGTTTTTGGATTAGTCAAGGAAAATGAGAATCAAAATTTCTTACTTTTGCTTGTTCCATTTGGGAAGATGAAAACAAGAGGAATAGACATTTCTTAAGATTTTTTTTTGGTTGTTTACCCATAGAAAAATTGAGTAATCACGAGTAATTTCATCTCCGTATTCTTTTCCTTTCGCTTGACAAATTTTGAATCCAAACATAACCTAAGGTACTAGATTTTGGGTGAATCTTAGGGGAATAAATAGATATTGTGATGCCACGTGAAGCCACTTTGAGAATGAAGTTTTAATTAGTCTTCCGCCATTCATTTGGTTTGTTGCTTGTGGTATACTTTTTTGTTTGTTTGTTTGTTTTTTTTTTTTTTTTAAATTCTAGAATTCAATTCAGATATTCCATCTTTCATCCTTTTACATTTGTGGCAGATCTAATTGTCGTTTTAATTAGTCTTCCGCCATTCATGTATTGTTTTATCTGATCAAACTCTCATTAGCATAATGATGCTCCTTTTGTTATTTTGTTAATTTGGAAAACAGGAATCTTTTACTGAGGGTCTCTCTTTTCCATTTATTTTGCTTTTATTTCATCTGTCTAGACACAATTTTACATGTTCGAAATGTCCAAGGAAGGAGTATATAAACACAAACATTGGTTTAACACAATTTGCAAGAAATGTAAGGCATGGTGGGTCATTGGGTTCTTAATAAAAAAAAATTATTAGACTAATTGCAAAGGAACTGTTTCCTAGGCCTGCAACTTTGAATGTCACAAAAGCTTAGAGGCAATTCTTCGTGAAAGAATATTTTTTGATAAGCTTTCATGAAGAAATATTGTTATTTTTATAATAATTCACAACACTTGTAGTTAATTTATCTAAACTCAAGAAGAAAAGTTCAGGAATGACTTGTGAATATCAAGTCCAAAAGGTCATGCTATCTAGGAAGAAACTTGGAAAGAATAATTTTTCTTTTTGTGACCATTAGGAAAACTGATTGAAGTGGCGTCTTGCTTTGGTGTATACCTTCTTTAATTATTTGTAATTTTAATGCTTTGTAAAGCTAAATTAGCATGATTGAAGTGTAAATATTGATACAGGTGAATGGAAAGACAAAAAGGAATGGAATACAATTATTGCAACCTTTTATTGGGAGGTATTGCAAAAAATGCTTGTAAATATTAATTGAAAGAGGTTTGTAGTTCAAAATTCCTTAGAGCACTAATACCTCAGTTAAGCTGGTGCCTGTCAATTGATGGAGTTAAGATGGTTCGTTATAGAAGTGGGAAAAGATTGAGCTAATGAGAGAAGAAATATTGGAATATTCTGAATTAAAAATGTGGTGAAAGATTTATTGGAAGGACAAAGTAGAATCTCATAGATGACCATGAGTAGTTGAAGCAAATTACCTCATGAGGTTATGTAGAGTGAAAATTACACGAGTGTGTTTTCTCCCATGGGATCTGGAGGGAGTCTCATACGTTAGTTGTTAAAATAATTGAGGTCATGTAGTGTGGGACACTACATCACAGGAATATGTTTTGCTTTTGTAGTTTGCAGAGAGGCTCTTATCAATTTATTGATTTAGGTATTTAGCCTCAATGATCTATCTGCATTCTGTCCCTTACCTATGAGCATGTGTGTATGATAATATCCATAAATAGTTACATTTTTTCCTTAATACATATACAAATAATTTGCAGGTTTCATCCTTCTTGTATGGGTATGACTATTGAGGAAGCAAAAAAATTGGAACGCTTTTTGTGTTCTGACTGTTCTGATGATGATGCGAAGAGATCGTTAAACTCAATGCCGGTATCACCATCTGTTGAGGCTAAGGTGAAAATACTTTTCCTCCCAGTTTGATATAACTGGATTTCTGTGTATTCAGTCATTGCTTAATATTGTGAATATAACTGTACCTTTTGTGCACAATGCCGTATATACTCTTTTCGATTGATTCTATGAATGTATATTACTATTTTGTTATGTCAATTGAATGATGAGAATATATATTTTTTATCCACTGATAAATAATTGAATGATAAAGTGAATGTAATAAGATCAGAGAAAACACCTAGGTTAGACGGACTTCAAAGTGTGTATGGGAATTTGTGTTGACTTGACATGAAACTTGTGTGTGTATGGGTTATGTGTCACTGCCAAGATTGTTATTAGACATTTTGCGCAATTAGGAGTATACAACAAAGAAATATTAAGCGCGTCACCTGATTCATTAGAAGTTTCTTAGAATACTTTGTAAATATGTTTTCATGTAACATAGATATTGCTTACAAATTTTTCTTTTAAATTATCAATAGGAAATATAGCAAGTGCCCATGTTCAACGAGCAATATTGTGAGGAGACTAAGAACATTTGTCTTGGTGATAGTGCAATTTGTACCCCATGTTCTAAAATTTGGAATTCGATTGATCTAACTCACACATCAAGGACAAATATATACATCAGTTAAGAAAATAATCATCTCTGGATAAATCATGGACCTTTTTGCTGGCCAGTACACCTTCACCAAGTAAAAAAATTTTAGTTGCCAACTTTGTAGCTTTCGTTACTGAACCTTTTTCCTCGCAGAGACTCCTTATTCTTCTCTTTCGTTACTGAGGCTTATTCCTGTGCCATTTTTGCCATACCATGTCTATGTATCCAAAGTTTCCACAGGTCAATCATAGATCAGCATTCCTATTGACATTATCTCACTGGAAGCATTTTCGTGGGCACTCACGTGAATTTCTACATTGCTTTTGATTTAAGATAGGTTTTCCATTAATTCTGTCCTTGCCTTGTCCAGAGCGGGTAATGTATATATTGTTATGAGTGCTGTTTGCCTTATCTTACCTATTGTTCCACTGTTATTATTGTAATTATATAGAGGACTGTATCTCTCGTAATTTTTCTTAGTGACTAAGGCCTGATTTGGAGTGGTCGAACCTATTTGAAGGTGCTGATCACAAGGTTCTGAAGCAATAAGCTGCAAGTTGGAAGTTGAAAGTTGGAAGCAATAAGGTTGCCGTTTTTATTTGAGGGCAAGTTGGAAGTTGACATAATTCATTTAAGCCTTAGGGAGGGTTTATGTGTTACACACACATATATATATATATATATTATAAGAAAAATATTTGTTGCTTAGTTGTAATATTTATGATAAATGTTTATTATTATTATTATTGGTAAATAAGCATTATACTAGCACTTAAACTATTAGACGCACAAGGATATTAAATTTGCCTTGCAAAAGTAACAATTCATCACCAATGGCATATATTTTACCCCTCAATCCTCACAAACTCAAACTGAAAGATTTATTGAAAAATCTCCATCATTCAATTTCTAAAAAGAAAGCCTAAATTTAGGATAATGATCAATTCCCTACAAATTTTCTTTTATTTCTTTGGGATTAATATGTTTGAGTGGTCCTATTCTAGTTGGAACCAATTAATATGCTTTAATTTAGGATAATTATCTGTTCCCTACAAATTCTCTTTTAATTTCAAAAGAGAAGCAAGTTTGACAAAAAAATAATCCAAAAGTTTTACTGTATTGCTGAATTCAAACTGCCTTTCAATGCATTTCCTGTCATAATTGGATTTGATTGCAAAATTTTTTTTTTTGGGAGTGTGAAATTAAATATATAATTTAAAATGTTATTTTAATAGTTGGTACTGTGTATGTGTGGGTGTTGAGGGAAAAATTGTCTACCTTACCTGGGGTTGCGTTGCTCACTGTTTACTCTTACTTGGAGGAAGTCATGTCCTGGTTATGTCATACAAATTTAAATTATTTAACACAAGGCATATGGAGCCAACAACCTTAATAAGATCAATGTAGCATTCATATATTGTACGGTTTTGATATTTACTAGTGTTGGATTTCTGGTATGTCATGTCAATTACATGGGCAAGAGAGCAGTGAATTAAGTTGTGTTCCATCTTACAACTCTTTACCATAGGTTTTGATTTAATTACAGATTATCTCTGTGTTCATGTTGGATTCTTGTGAGGCTGCTTGTTTTTTATTCGCTTTATTGAGTTTGATAATTCATGGAACTCCCCCCACTATACTTTTAGTATTGTCTATTTGAAAGCTCTAAAAACACACGAGGGAGAGCTTTCAAACCAAGTCTTCATTACAAAAATCTTAATGACTGTCAATGTCATCTTATTGAAAAATGGTTCGGTTTCTATTTCACAATTTTTCTCCTTAATCTTTTAAATTATCAGTTCATATATTGATTGATGTGATAGAGAACATATGTTCAGGAGATTAAGATGGTGACGAGGAAGATTTAGAAAAGATGGGAGTTTTGATGAGCTATACTAACGTGATTAAGGGCATCTATGATGAAGCAGCAGTGGCTAACAAGTAATTCATGTAGCAATAGGTTTCCTTAAGAAATGTCACTGTGTTCTTATGCTTTTCCACTCATTGTATATGAACATACTAGGCATATTGGGATTAGAAATATAGAGCTACACTAGACCTTCAAGGTTTTAGGTTAAATAGAATTGAAAGCAAACACATTACTGTAACTTAGTGAAGCTAGGAGGTATAGTAGAAATCTAATGCGAAGATATATCTAGGAGTGAGCATTTCCATCATTATGGATTCATTATCCATAAGATCTGATGATTGAAGAAAAAAATATGCATGGATGATGAAGTGGAGAAATGCTATGAAGTGGTATATAATTTGTTGATGGTGAACAATTTTCTTTTTTCTTTTTTTTTGGGTAAGGTCAATGATGAACAAATTATTACATTTAGAGTGTGACAACATCTATTGAAAGAACAAATTAAATAATTTTGAGTCTTTCATTTAAACAATGACAGGTTGAAGTAATAGTACCTGAGTTGCTAGTTTTACCCACTAGATTGCTAAGAAAACATGTAAGAGGAAATAAAATTTAGAATCTTAAGAAAAGTTTTTGAGTCCTATCGCTGTCTGATATTCTTTTCAATGTTATGCTTTTGTTTTGTGTGTTTTCTGTCATAATGAAAAATGTTGTTATGCTAGAAGAATTTGGGTACTCATAAAATAGAATATGTTTGCTTTGTGATTTTTTTGATTGATTCCAATATAGGAATATTGCTCAACCTGGTGCTTGTGTTCTATTATTATTATTTTATTTTATTTTATTTTTTTTCTTATAATGGTGCTTATGTTCTATTATTATTATTAGTTTTTCCCTATAATGGTGCTTATGTTCTATTAATGAATCATTTAATGTCTAAGGGGATTGTGTCTGATTCCAATTCTAGGTGGAGCAGCCAAAGCGCAGAAAGAGATGACGGATTGGTCATGATGCATGCTGTGGAGGTACTCGTTTTCTTGCGTATTAGCTGCAGTATTGTTGTTGTGTTGTTGAATTGTACAGTGCAGAGAAGGTACAGTGCAGAGAAGGTACTGTGCTTGCACAAACCAGAGGCTTTCCTTAATTTACTGTATTGAACCTCATTATCTATAAATGTTCGTTGATGTGTGCTAGACTCGGGAAATGACTCTATCTTTGTCTTGTCTTCATGTGACTGCAATTCGTGTGCAAAATGGGGATAAAAAATTGGCAGTAACTTGTTGAAGTTCGGAGTCCTTAATACACATTAAACTAAAATTATTAAGAACTAAACTTAAATCTGTTGTGATGTTCTTTGCTGGTTTTGTTTTGTATTGTATTGATGAGAATTGTTGAAGGCTACATTTAGCATGGGAGATATGACAAGGCTGTGCAGTCTGCACTAGCAGATCAAGATACAGATGCATCTTGCATTTAAAAGAAAAAAAAGATTTTCGATGCAGCTTTGAGTTCCTTTTTCAACTCGTGAGATTTGATTATTCGATTGGTTAGCAAGTGGATACTAGTTTTTTGGAGGTTGTTTCAGAAGATTGCTTATGTGCAGCCCAACTTGAGATTTTCTATTCATGAATTGGATTGTTTCCACTCCCGCCGAACTGATTCCACCCTCGGTCAGATATTGGTTTGCAATATGAATTGGGTCCATTTGAATCAATCTGCCTTTCCCAAACTCAACTGTTTCAGTAGCAATGGATTTCATTTGTTTGAGGGGTTTACTTGTAGAAGGCTGCTGGGCAAGTTGGCTATATTATGAGCCTTTGTTGCATAGCTCATTATCTATATGTTTTTTTTTTTTTTTAAATGACTTTGTATTTATATATATATATATATATAGAAGTTGTGGGTGTGTGTGCGCGTGCGCGTGCGTATAATATGACTGCAGCAGTTACATAAATTGTCAATTTTGAATATTACAATTCTATTGTTACAGTTGAGACAAACGAAAGTTTTTCAAACAGTCAAAATGGAGATTTTGTTGAACATACAGAAAGCATTAAACAGTTTGAAAAAATGTTGCCACTAAATTGATTTGTTCACTTTATAATATAGTATATACATATATTTTAAGTTTTGGAAACCATGTTAGGGCCAGTGATGGCAGGGCACTTCTTAATCTAAGGTATAAGTCTAGGGATATCAAAATTGATTACAGAATTTTTCAAAAGTTGATTTCATTAATAATTTTTGTAAAATATTATTCATTCATATATATTTTGCATTTAATTCTATGATCGGCTTTTAATTGTCTAATTGTCTGAAGAAAATGTAGATTATTATAATATTTGTTTTGAAGGAAATATTCTCAAATCATTTAATGTAAAAGATGTATGGTTAATTTTGTTTTTCTTTTCTTTCAATTTTATTATTATTTTTTCTGAAGAAATAATTTTTTACTAAAAGGACAGTCGATTCAAATTATCTACTGGGAACTATTTTTGTGGGTAGGTCAGTATGGGTGGTCCATAGATAAGTGAATGATGGGCGGCCCTTCAATTCAAAATAATCACATCACTTCCCCAGTTGCCCACATCTAGTATATATTAGTTGAACATTCGATATTGGTACGGTATTTAATCAAATATTAAATGCGATGGTTACTAAATTTATAGAAAAATTCAACTTATTTATCTTATATTAAAAAATTTATATTTTTCAAATAAAATTCACTGCAATCTTATTTTATATGTAAATGTATATAAGTCAGTGTGGGTGGTCCATAAAGGGCCGTGCTTCAGACCCCACTGGGGTCGAACCCCAATGACGTGACAACTCCCCATTTGCTGAAATCAAAAAAAAAAAAAAAAAAACTTGTATTTTTTTGGACCAATCAAGAATGACCCCCACTGGAAGCCTTAGGCATTTTTGGTCCATAAATAAGTGAATGATGGACGGCCCTTCAATTCAAAATAATCACATCACTTCCCCAGTTGCCCACATCTAATAGATATTAGTTGAACATTCGGTACGGTATCTAATCAAATATTAATTGCGATGGTTACTAAATTTATATAAAATTTAATTTATTTATCTTATAAAATATTAATTGCGATGGTTACTAAACCCAAATTTTTTTTTATTTTTAAAAAAAAAAAAATTGAATTTTTTTACAATTGGACATGTATAATAACAAAAAAAAATTTTGTTTTTTTTTATTTTTATTTTTAAATTGAACAAGTATAACCTCTTTTTTTTTTTTTTTTAAAAAAAAAAAAAAAACTAACTCTCAGCACCTAATAAAAAGCACCAGAGTTATGGCATAAAGTTGCCACTTCAAAATCCCCCAGGTAATAAAACCCAACGTAGTTTATACCCTTCGGGCTAGTACAACCCAAATATACTTAATCATTTCTACCTTCAATTGACATCCGAAATAAATATAGCACATAAAAACATAACGAAATGCCCACTAAAGGTATAATCTTCACGCGAAAACCACGGGTACTACTTTTCTCCTTAACTGTGCTTATAACTTTCCCTATTCTCCAACAGGGTGACATACTAGGTTGATTCAGTATCCAGAATCGAGGCGCATAAAGCTACCTCAACCTATGGGGCTACCATACAGAGTTCAAGCCGAGGTAGTTTTGAAGCAATCTCCACACCCCTGGGTATTTAAACCAGACTCTAGTCTCGGAAATCCCAAACCTTTGTATTCTAGGCTTTGCCATTCGAACTCTAGTTTTCACCGTCTCAGTTGGTCTCCTAGGAACTCACTACAAACACGGTTAGGTGGCTATACCAGACCTTCAGATGCCGTTCGGGCACAGCTAACACCAAAGGAATTACACCTTTAGAAGATTTAAAGTCTCCTAGACGCAAGTAACGCATAATGAGAATAAAGAAAAACAGAATAACATAGAAGGGAAAGAAAAAAAAAAAAAAAATAATAAGGAATCAATCTATCAAGCATAATAAAATGGGTCCATCAAACCCCTGGGTAAAGGAAAATGATCATTCCTAGTCGAGGAATTTAATCTCCTATAATCAATGCACACTCGCCACCCAGTAGTGGTTCGTGTGGAGACTAACTCTCCTCCCTCATTCTCAACAACGGTGATGCCCGATTTCTTGGGCACCACTTGTGTGGGACTCACCCACTTGCTATCCGAGATGGGGTATATAATACCCGCATCCGACAAATTTAATACCTCTTCAACTGACCCATCAATATCAAAATTTTCAATCTCAAAATGAGCTAGACAAGCCTCTAAAGGGTCCTCTACAAGAATGGAGGGCAAAGCCTCCTCCACAATCTCATCCATAACATCCACTAATAAGCACTTCTCCCTCTCATGAGGTTGTTGGGATGCTTGGAAAATATTAAGTTTCACTTGCATGTTACCAAATGAAACTTCCATAACCCCGGTCCGACAATTGATACATACATTGGCCGTAGCCAAGAAAGGTCGACCTAAGATCACCGGGATTTGTTTCTTAGAACTGGTTACCGGTTCCATATCTAACACCAAAAAGTCAACAGGGAAGTAGAACCTATCAACCTTAACTAGTACATCCTCAATCATGCCACGTGGCACTCTGAGGGATCGGTCAGCCAATTGAAGAGTGACAGTAGTGGGCTTCAACTCGCCAAGCCCAAATTCCTCGTACATAGAGTACGGCAATAAATTGACACTAGCCCCTAAATCCAATAAGGCCCTATCAATGAAATGGTCCCCTATAATGCATGCAATGGTTGGGGCTCCCGGGTCCTTAAGCTTAGGAGGTGTGTCATTCAACAAGATGGAGCTTACTTGCTCCGTGAGTAGAACCTTTTGGGACACATGTGTCCTAGATTTACTCTTTTGCGTACAAAGGTCCTTCAGAAATTTGGCATATGATGGTACTTGCTTAATCGCCTCCAACAGGGGGAGGTTGATTTTTACCTGTTTAAAGACATCCATCATTGCCTCTATAGATGCCGCCTTCTTATTAAAAGGGGACGGTGTATCAAGGCACTGGGGAAAGGGTGCCTTAGGCACATATGGTGCCTTGGGCTCAAGTGAAGTACTAGGGACTAAGTCAT
Source organism: Camellia lanceoleosa (assembly GCA_025200525.1). Taxonomy (NCBI): domain Eukaryota; kingdom Viridiplantae; phylum Streptophyta; class Magnoliopsida; order Ericales; family Theaceae; genus Camellia; species Camellia lanceoleosa. Next base: position 145,848,423 of record CM045764.1, on the reverse strand, counting down.
CCCTCTTAAATGTTGCCCCCTCACCCTTGCTCTCACTGGGTGAACCACCGTGGTCATCCCTCCTAACTCTAGTTGCATCAGACGCAACTGACTGAGGCTCTAACTCTCTACCACTTCTCAAAGCAACCACCGCCTGCACTTGCTCATGTTGTTTTCCATTCCCACCCGAACTCTCTGCCCCGTATTGTCCCTTAGGGTTGGCCACAGTTTGACTTGGTAATTTTCCCTCCTCTCTCCGATTCATGTTGTTAGCTATTTGACCCAATTGGGTCTCTATATTGGCAATAGAGTGAGTATGGGAGTGAACTATCGGTGCTAACCCCTTAAGTTCTGAGAGAACTTCCAACACCTGAGTCTCAAAGGCAGAGTTGCCCTGAGGAACAGGCGGGGGTTGTGGTTGCCGGTATGGTTGTGGGGGCCGATAAGGTTGCTGTGGTTGGTAGGATGATTGGTTGGCAAAATTATTGAAATTCTGCCTTGGTGGTGGAGGATTATAAGAAGTGCCTTGTGAAGGGGGTCTCCATGAGAAATTAGGGTAATTTCTTCATCCCGGATTATATGTGTTGGAGTATGGGTCATTACCCGGGTTGGAGAATTCTTGAACCACATTCACATGCTCTTGGACTAACTCTGGAAATTGTGATGCCGAAGGGCACTCATTCAAGTCATGAGCAGGGCTTGCACATATAACACATGCCTCACGGAATTGAGGCTGATCTTGCTGGGTAGGGGCATGTCCCGCAGCTAATAAGTGGTCTATCTTGCGGGATAGTGCCTCTACTTGTTTGGCTAACTCTAAGTTTTGCCCGACCTCATAAATGCCCCCTCTTTTCGGGGCTCCAACTACGGGTTCTTGGGACTTGCCGAGCTGGGAGGCATGGTGAAGGAATTATCACTTAAGTTCTCAAATAATTGCCATGCCTCGGCATCATTTTTAGACATAAATGTCCCACCACGAGGCGAATCCACCATTTGGCGGTGCGGCTCAGTTAAACCATAATAGAATGTTTGAACAAGTTGCCAATCAGGCACTTGGTGGTGGGGACATTGTTGGAGAAGATCTCGAAGTCTTTCCCAAGTCTCATGGAATTGCTCGCCATCCATTTGAGCAAAGTTTGTGATGGCTCGCCTAAGTTGGTTGGTTTTACCTATGGGAAAGTACTTCTCTAAGAACCGTTGCTGTAATTGGTCCCAAGTTGTGATTGAATTAGCAGGTAAAGAATTTAGCCAGTGTTTGGCTTTATCCTTTAACGAGAATGGAAACAATCGCAACATTAAGGCCTCATTTGTGAAATTCTGGATCCTCACTGTCGAGCAAATTTCCAGAAATTCATTCAAATGCTTATAAGGGTCATCATGAGTTAGTCCATGGAATGATGGGAGTATTTGTATAGTGTTGGACTTAATCTCATAATGAGCAGCAGTGGTGTTGGGCAATTGGATGCATGATGGTGATGTATATGCGGTGGGTGTAAAGTAATCCTTAAGTGTCCGGTTGGGCACATTCGGGACATTACGATCTGCCATCTCTAATGGCTCAATGTATGAATATTCAAGCCTAGGAATACGGGCAGAGGTCCTAAGTCTCCTAAGGGTCCTTTCTAGTTCAAGGTCCAAACTCCACAATTCAGGGCGATAAGAACGACGCCCATGCATACACTACCCAAACACACACACAACAAGTTCCGACTCTGTGCACTAAGTATGAAAGCAAAATACCAAAGGAAGAAATACTCACAACGGTTTAACGAAAACGCTTTACTCGTCTTGCAGATGCTTGGTGTGTAGACGTTGTCTTCAACCCCCAATTGAGATTTGACTTTCGTTTTAGTACTTTGGTGCTTTGCTTGTGAGTGTTTGTTTCTGTTTACTCACTTTAGTGCTGCGATTTTTTTTTAGCTTGGCTACGCTCCGCTTGCACTTCAATGATAGCTCCAATTTCAAACACTCTGCACACTTAGCAACACCAAAAGCATAAAATCCTAAACTAAAAATTAAAATAAGAATATAACTTTAAATTAACTAATTTCGCCAGAAGTCCCCGGCAACGGCGCCAAAATTTGATGGGTCGTTGAACACACCAAAATTAAATACTAAACTATACCAAATTCTATTAGAATAATGACAAGTCCAGGTATCGATCCACATGGACTATTGTGAAATTAAACTAATTTAATTATTAAATTCCTAAATTAATTTTGATAAAAAGATTGAATGTTTATAACCTAATTTAATAACGAATAAATTAAACTAAGGAATTAAATTATTAATAATAAATGAAATTGGTTTACTGAATTGGGAGAAAAACTAGGGTAAAGAATTCACCACTAACTACATAATTAGGATTTCTAATTGAAATCAATTATGCTATGGTTTGAATGGATTAATGTTTCGCAACTACAAGTTCGAAGCATTTAACAAGAACATTATCACATTCAATGTACGAGCACGAACCATCTCAAGTAATACGAATCGTTCACTCTAAACTAAGGTAGTGATACGACTCGTTCCTCGTAGTATGGTCGTCCCATACCTTGAATGTGAAGGAAAATAAAATAATTGTATGGATAACATTTAACAATCACAGAAAGTCAAATATTCGAAGAGATAATGAAAAATATAATAAAGAAACTTCTAAATTACCATACAATGGTTCAAACCTTTACATAATATAAAATCAAAAAGAAAAACCTATTACATGGCTAAGGTTTCTTCAAAACCCTAGAAAAGATGACTAGCCACTCATAGAGGAGTGGAAAGAGGAAGATGGAGAAGAAGCCACCATGGAAGACATCTTGAAGCTTTTGCTTTCCTTCTCCTTTCCAAACCCTAGCCTCCCTCCTTAGGTTAAAACAGTTTCAGAACCCTAGAAAAGCCTTTTCCTTTTCCTTTTATACTTTTACTCACTTCCAATCAGGTTTAAAACATTAGTTTGACTTTTCCAGAAAAAGTCAACTCTGTCTAAATTTGGTCTTTTTGCCCATTTTATGCTCCGACGATGTACAACCTGATTGACATTTAACACACATAAATTATACAGTTTGACCAGCAAGTGAAGTTAAGAGATTCTAATTAACGGCCTCAATGATGTACATTTCAGCCTTAATCATTTGTCAAATAAATTTCATTGCAATCTTTTTTTATATATAAATGTATATAACAATCATATGCAATGGTTACTAAATTTATATAAGAATTCAACTTATTTATCTTATATTAAAAATTTTATATTTGTCAAATGAATTTCACTACAATCTTAATTTATATATAAATGTATATAACAATCATATGTCATCTAACAAACTCCACTAACAATCATATAACAATGCATTTTATACACAATAAGCTAAAAAAAAATAATAATAATAATAATTTAGAGATTGATATATAGTAAACTGTAAAAATAAAAAATAAAAAATAAAAAAATAACATGCAAGTATGTGTAACGAGTACTGTTAAAAATATTAATAAATATGAATCGTATACAAATAAAAATATTATATAAAATGATATGAAAGATTTATATTAACAGTTGTGATTGAGAGCTCTAAAGGAGCTGCTCTAACAGCAACTCTAATGAGTTGGCATGGAATAAAAAATAAAAAATTAAAAAATTAAAAAAAAAAACAAGAAACATACATCACATCAACTTGGGTCAGATCCATTATCAGCTCATTAGAGCTAATTTTAGAGTTCAAAAATTAGAGTTTTAAAGCATTTTTCTTATAACTGTATTAATACATTTCAAATTAAATAGGCTTATTTTTAAAAAAAATATTATTATTACATAACTTTTTTTTAAATTTTATTTTTATAAATTAAACTCAACCTTATTGAGAATTCATAGATTCAATTTTCTCTTCATGATCAAATGTATTAAAAATAAAGAAAATTACGTTTACAAATAAATTTTCAATAAAAAATTATCAAAATTTATTAGTAAATCTCATTAATTAAACTAATACTCACTGATATCGTATGTACCTATATTAGTAGGTATGCTAGTTTCTTAACATAAATTGTTATGATATATATATATATATATATATTTTGATGGTGATATGATATTCTTTTTATTAATTCAAAAACCCAAAGTCAAAATGCCAATATTCCCAATATGTATATATAAAATTTATTTATTTATTTTCCCTCTTCATCCCCACTCTCAACGTGGCTCGAAATATCCAAAATAGCTCTCTCTACAAAGATTGATTTTTAGGGATTGTAATTAGGGTTACAATTCATTAGATTTTCAATCCAATCCCTGATAGCTCCATTTCTAGTGGTTGTTTGTGTCTTCATCTTCTTTCACAGATCTTCAATTGTAGTATCAATGCAAGTCATTTTCTCTCTCTCCCTCAATATCTTCGTCCCTTCAATTCAAAAACGCAATCATTCGATTTCAAAGTCAACTCACACGCAGAGTCCAGACTTCTTCGATTTAGAAACCATTCCACGTACTAAATCTCAGTGCTGAATCGTGATTTTGGTGTCAGGTATGATATTATGATTAAGGTTATTGTTTTGCTGTAGAATTGTATCTCCATGGTTTGTGTTCGTGAAATCTTGAAAATGTATGTGTTTTGAGGCATTTCAAGGTGGAAAATTTTGGGGATAGGGTTAGGGTTTTGTGGATATGATTAGGCAGATTCTGGGTAAGCTTCCTCGGAAGCCATCGTCGAAATCATCACACAACGATTCGAACAATGATGGGGCGGTTTCAACTATGAATTCCTCGACTTTGAATTCCATGAATACCACCTCGAAAAGCACTACGGTTTCTGGGAAAGTTTCGAATTTGGGTTCTGGTGCAGGTCGCTCTATCAATGGAACATATGCCCCAAACTCAATGAGTAAATCAAATCAAGGGAAGAAATCGGGTCCCTTGGCTGCCCAAGGTGGTGGACCGGCGTCGAATATTGCAACATATGAAGCTTTGCCCAGTTTTCGTGATGTTCCGAACCCAGAAAAGCAGAATCTTTTCATTAGGAAGTTGAAAATGTGTTGTGTTGTCTTTGATTTTAGTGACCCCTCTAAGAATATCAAAGATAAGGATGTAAAGCGGCAGACATTGCTTGAGCTTGTTGATTATATCTCCACTGTAAATTCAAAGTTCAATGAGGTCACAATGCAGGAAATTACAAAAATGGTAGCTACCAATTTATTCAGAACTTTTCCATCCACTAATCATGAAAGCAAGTCACCTGATATGTATGACGCAGAAGAAGAGGAACTGGCGACGGAACCATCGTGGCCTCATCTTCAGATTGTGTATGAATTTCTACTTAGATTTGTGGCTTCGTCAGAGACAGATGCCAAGCTTGCTAAAAGATATGTAGACCATTCGTTTGTGTTGCGATTGCTGGACCTGTTTGACTCTGAGGATCAAAGAGAGAGGGAGTACTTGAAGACGATTCTCCACCGCATTTATGGGAAGTTTATGGTGCATCGGCCATACATTAGGAAAGCCATCAACAATATCTTCTACCGTTTTATCTTTGAGACAGAGAAGCACAATGGGATAGCAGAATTGCTTGAGATCTTGGGCAGTATTATTAATGGTTTTGCTTTGCCTTTAAAGGAAGAGCACAAGCTTTTCCTTGTCCGTGCCTTGATTCCACTTCACAAGCCCAAGTGTGTAGCCATGTATCACCAACAACTTTCATATTGCATCACTCAGTTTGTGGAGAAGGATATAAAGCTAGCTGACACGGTCATTCGTGGTCTTTTAAAGTATTGGCCATTAACTAACAGTTCAAAGGAAGTGATGTTCCTCGGTGAGTTGGAAGAAGTTCTAGAAACCACACAGGCTGCAGAATTTCAGCGCTGCATGGTCCCCCTTTTCCGTCAGATTGGACGCTGCCTCAATAGCTTACATTTTCAGGTACTGCGTACAGTTTATTCACCCCAAAATCCATATTTGCTGAATTTATTGTTGTTGTTTCTTTTAGTGGTAGGTACTATATTAATTGTAAGGGTAAATTTTTGCTTTGTCCCCTTGGGTTTGGGCCATGTGTATGTAATCCCCTAACATTGGGTAATTCAATTTGCACACCACATTTTATCTCAGTACACACCATTTATACCTTTTGTATATCAACTTTTGAACAAAAAATGAATGTTCAGATATCAAATTTTGAACAAAAATAAATTGTTCGGATATCAATTATTGAACAGGATTTTTGTTCGAAGGTTGATATTTGAACAATTGAATTTTGTTTGGAAGTTGATATCCGTGCACAAATGGTGTATGCAAATCGAATTAACCCCCTAACTTTAGGAAATAAGCAGAAAATATAGATTAAAATACCCTGGTAACATCTGTTAAACACACTTATAAATTGACCTAAATACCCTCATTTTCTTCCTCCCTTGTGAACTAAACCTTGGTATATATGCATATATGTGTATAAAGCAATCAACTTCCCCTCCTTTCCCACCACCCCTTTATGAAACATGACAAAGCAAGGGTCACTTGAGATGTTTCATATCTTAGAACAAAATCCTTTACTATGGGAATCCCCATAAAGGGAATTTAGCTCATCAGCCACAACTTCATTTCCCTACAAAGATTCTAGTGTTCTCAGTGGGAACTACCAGATTGAGAGTGTATGGTTGGCAGTGGGGGAAGTGGCAGTTACTGAAAGAAATTGAATTACACCTCTTAAAGATTGTTAATAATGAACAGCTGGTGAATGATTTCAAGAGGAGCTCAGGAAGAAAAATAGAAGTGGATGCTACAACTGTCACCCCAACAGATTACTAAGCTTCAAGTAGATCTCAGAGACAGAAGCAATGAGACTTCTGAGGGAATAGAATTGCAAGGGAAATTACTCCAGCTGATTGAAACAAAATACTTCGAGTTACTGTCAGACAAGAAGAAAAGAAGCAGTGTTGTTGCTGCTTAAAAAATTCTGAAACTCAATTCAATGGGACCAAAAAAAAAAAGGCAAAAAAATGGGGGTGGCGAGAACAAAAGGGGTTACAAGTGAGGGAGGGAGGAGTGGTGAGAATTGTGATGATGTGTTTTAGTCCATAAATTGTAAGGCGTTATGTGCACATGACTCAAACGACAAGGGATTAAAGTGAAAAATCCTTAATTTTAATGAGCACTCTGTTGTAGGTGCATACATCATCTTTGGTAATAGTGACATGTTTATCTTTATGTCTTTCCTTTGTTTTGTTTTATTTGGAAATTCTTTTTGTTCTGACCAAACTTCTTTTCAATCTGTTATCCATTCTTTATTGGTTTTTTTGGTTTAGTGAGTCCTAAAATGCTATTTATACTAGAGAATTATTTTTTAATGACCATTCCTCTTTCAAACTTTCACAAGGTTTCTCGGTAAGTCAGATTCATAAAAACTCAAAATTTTAATAGTTGGGTTTCTTTTTTGAGAAATTTTGGATTCATGATGCCTTGGATGCTTTATGCTATGGCGAATTTTGTTGGACAAGGAATTCTTTCTATAAACAGCTGAGCTGTTCATTCTCTTACTTGAATAGTCTGAATGGATTGCTTTATGTCTTGTATCCTGTGGCATGGCTTGTGGGTGATCCATGCAATTATCACAATAAGATGTGTGGGATGTAAATCTGTACTTGAAATTGAGCAAGTGTGGCATATAACTCTAGCCCAAGTCAAAATAATTTCAAGTTGACATGCTTTATTATTTGTTATGATAAATGGATATTTAATGTGGGTATAGTATGCCGGACAAAGACATCAGTGATGGATTCTTGCACAAAATTTTCTTGCTGGTGTAGTATGTTATGTGCCATGTTTGGATTTCTTTGATTTGCCATTATTGAACCCATAATGCCATTGTTGTTTCCTATGCAATGATATTTTCATGCCCCTAATTGGCATGTGACTCCCACAAGATGATTAGCAATTGATATAACTTGAGTAGTGTTATTACCATGATTCAGAATCTTTGGGTTGGATAAAGTCCAAGGTTTTATTTGTTACTATGAGGGGACAAATTTTATGTTCTTTGTATAGGATTTTATGAAGCTATAAATACTATACGAACAGAACAACCCTAGAAGATGGATAAGGTTTGAAAAAAGATATGTGGAAGTGTTTTAAGCTCTCTCTCTCTCTCTCTCTCTCTCCTTACATATATATAGGGATGATATGGGGTGGTCCCCTTTCCTGATCATGCCCCACCTAGAGAGATCTGTTCCCAGACTCCAACTTATCATAGGGGATTGCTTTTGCTGACCACAACCTTGCCCTGCCATATCAAATCTCAAAGTTGATGTGCCAACCCAGTCCTGAATAGATAAGACTAAAAAGAGGCAACAGTAGAGGTTGTGAAAATCTTCTATGAAGAACAATTTTAGATCTCACACCAAAAGGTAAAAGAAGTTGGGAGGTAAACCCGTATAATATTCACCTTCTTATTTTTCTTGAATGTTGTTTATAGTGACACCACATGAGTTATTCCATTGGTATGCATATGCTTAGATCCATATATAATATATCATGATTGGAAAAGTGACACCACATAAGTTATCTTCATGGAAGAAAGGATTTTGTTGAAGCTATCAATCGGCAATGGAACAACAAGGCAGCACCAGTTTGGATTTTGGACAATATAGGCAGTGGCCAGTGGCTATATAAAAAGAGAGAATGTTTCTAACTTTTTGGAATACCACAGGCTTTAGTCCTCACTCTCATTGGCCTCCATCAACTACTGAATTTTCTTTACTTTTCTATGTTTATTATTTAAAATGGAATTTTTGTTTTTCAGTTCTACAAGTCATCATAAAATTTTATACCAGCCAATAGAAAATATCATTATCTTCCAGAAGATTGTATATGCAGCTTTTGCAAATTAAATCATCTATGAAAACAACATATGTAAATTTTTTTGATATTTCTTTCCTGTATGACAATATGATACATAACTTCCATTTCCTGTACTTTCTTGAAATGAGTGGTTCATTTTGGTAATTTCTAAAATATGATCATTTTCAACTGTTGCTGCTTTTTGCTGATGACTGTTTGTGTACTTTTTTGTGGCGTGCACTCTATTGATTATTCACGTGAATGAGCTGTTATAACTAAGCAATAGTGGGATTACTAGTACCACTATTAGGGAATTTGCACAGTTCGAGTACTTGTAATCGGATAGGTTTAGGGAGGGAGGGCTTGAGTGGCAAGGCTTGAACCCTCTTAGAGGTTGTGACCTGACTTGAGAAGTTCTATCTGCCCCTAGTTTTGTGGGTGGGTTTGAATCAGAAGAATAATTCTCTCCACGAAAAGTTGGGGTAAGCTGCCTACCTTCTCTCTCTCCTAGACTCTGTTGTAAGTGGACACCTCTCGTACACTAGGTGCAGTCTTTTTCTTCTTTTTTTTCTTTTTCTTTTTTCTTTTCTCTCTCTCTCATTAATAGAAGGGGGACTGAGGAGCCAGGGAAAAGAAAAAGAAAAAGAAACTAACCATCAGTTTAGGACAAGTATGAAGATGATGTAGCTTAAATAACTGCTTTCATAATTTCTGTTGGATTGGTAATTTTTGTCCTTGAGAGTGCATTTGGTTCAATAATTCTCCAAGGAATGATTTGCTTGCGAGCTACTTCAATGTCCTTCTTAGTTATATTTCTTACAACAATTTAAGTATCATTATTGATTGACACTTGACAAGATTTGGCATTTTGAAGTCACACACTGAATATTGTAGCAGATAATTGTACAAGCTGTATACTTCATGATATATTGTTTTCCTGCATAGTCACATCGTTAAACGTTGTAGCTTCGGACAAAGGTAACTACAGCAAATGGATCCATGTACATGACACTAAGTAGTTGGGAGTAGTTGGTTGTTTCATAACAATGGCGTTCTTAGGCTACTTTTTTCATCTAGCTTAACAATGACAATCAACCTTAGTTAAATGATGTAGCTTTGGACAAAGGTAACAACAGAAAATGGATCCATGTACATGACACTAAGTAGTTGGGAGTAAGGTGGTTGTTTCATATCAATGACGTTCTTAGGCTACTTTTTTTATCCATCTTAACAATGACAATTAACCTTTCAGCCTTTTCTACATCTTCCTTTGTCTGGAGGTTGAATTACTTCTCATTATCTGAGACCTCAGACAAATGTTGAAACTAAGAAAGGAGAGTTATTAGTTGGCTTTTGATATCCTCTTCCAGCACCAATGAGGTCCCTATCTGGAAGGAACTCACTCTGCTTTGTGAAAGTCCTCATGTCACTTAGTGAGCCTCAAACCGATATTCTACTCTTTTTTCCCTAAAAATAAAGCAAGATAATGCATCATACAAATCCAAGTCTAATAAGTCTTGGAAATTTGTAATCTACTCTATTTATCCTGAATATGATTAATGCATTTCTTGCTATCCTTAACATAATTGTCTTCATTCTGGCAGGTGGCTGAGCGTGCCTTGTTTCTCTGGAACAACGATCACATTGGGAATTTGATCACGCAGAACCGTAAAGTAATACTGCCTATAATTTTCCCAGCCTTGGAGAGAAACACACGAAGTCACTGGAACCAAGCTGTTCAGAGCCTGACCCTTAATGTGAGGAAGATATTTTCAGATGCTGACCAAGCACTGTTTGATGAGTGCCTAGTAAGATTCCAAGAAGATGAAATTAAGGAAAAGGAGGCTCAGGAGAAGCGGGAATCAACATGGAAGCGCTTGGAAGATGTGGCAGCCTCCAAGGCTGTTGTAAGTAATGAGGCTGTGCTTGTGAAGTTTGTCTCTTCTGTTGCCATTGCTACCAACACAAATCTGCGAACAACGGTGGGTAGTTGACAGCATCATGCCATGCAAATTGGAGAAATTGCTCTAATCACATATCCAAGGAATACAAAGGTGCAGTTTGGGGATCAACGAACCCAAAGGATGAAAAGTTGAGGGATTGGTGAGCCGCTTCCCTAGGGTTTCATAAATGCAGGTTTGCAAGCTGAGATTATGAAATGAAGGTAGGGTTTTGTGCATATTGAGGTGGCTCATTTTACCCTTTTTTTTTCCTTTGAGGGTTTGGATGGCTTATTCCTTTTTTTTTTTCTCTTGTTGTTAGCCATGGATGGAGGTGTAGTGTGTGTTGTATATCATAAGGAATTTGGTTTATAGATGTAGCATTTCTTCGATTACCTACCTGATTATAATATTTATTGTGTAATGAAGCAAAGAGACTGCTTCCTTTGTGCCTTAGTGCTGGCGTCTGTTTGCTTTCATTTTTACTTTTTTATAGTTTTTACATGGCGAAAAAATTGTATATGATCTGACTCGGGCTTTCTATTTGCAATTTTTTCTTGCCTACAAGTCTATGAAACTTGGTATACATATTTCTTTTTTGGTTAAACTCGGTAAACAGATTTTGGTGTGATACTAGGACCACAATGCAAAGAATTCTATGATTTTAGGACAATAGTGGAGAAGTGGAACAAAAACTAAAGGTGTTCCTGGATACTAGATTTTTGGAGGAATTTATTGAAGAAAAATTTGTGGAGGAATTTATTGAAGAAAAAATTAAAAAGAAAAGAAATTTTTTAAACTTTTGCGGGGTTATTTATTTATTTTTTTTAATTTCTTCCATAAATTTCTGATCCAAACACACCGGCTTAAGATTGAGAATGATTCGGGAAGGAAAAACTCTACTAGTTGTTGCATTACTTAATTCAAGCAACAATTACCCATAATCTTGCACAATCATGGTTCTTCTAAACTTCATGTACCAGCCATATTCTGTACATTAATTCAAATGAATTTGAATGTCATTGATCAATTTAGCTAGTGTGGGAATTTTCCTACTAATCTTTGCGAGTCTTTGTCTGCTTTCACAGAATATGGGCTGCACACACTCCGAAAAACTTGGCAATCTTCTGTTTTAGTATTCATGATAAATTGTGAAACAACATTGGGCTGAGCGAGCACTTTCATCTTGTAATGAACCAATTACATATTTCAGGAAGGAAACTCCATTAGTGCAGATACTACAAGGAATTTGAAGCAAGTTTCCCTTCAACATAAGATGTGCATACTTCAGCCCAAGTCATTATTTGTAGCTTATCCCCCCCTCTCTCTCTCTCATATTAAGAAGTGAAGTACTGCATTTTTAATTTTTTTTTTTTTTAATTACCCAAAAAAAAAAGTACTAAATTTTTAAACAAAAAGAGAACAAAAGGAAGAGACATTAATAACTAGAGCAATCCCCATGTCTGAATGTCTAATATAAGTAATTAATCGTCACCATATGCTCGGAAATTGTAACGTTCTTGGTAGAAACCATTAAAGAAGAGGTCAGCCTCGAACCACTTGGGGTAACGAACAAGGTCACCAGCCATAAACTGCATGAAGCGTTCGCTCCCTTCAGGTACAACCCTCACCTCCCCTTCTTCAATGTAAACTAACTGGTCTACGTGCCAGTCCCATGGCAACTTGCACTTGCCTGTCTTCCACATTGACCAGTTTGAAACCCCCAGCTCCACTAGTCGTTCTGGTGACACATTCCTTTCCACCCTCACATTGTACAGTTCCTCCAAAGGTTTCTCTACCGTCATTGCCTTTATACAATGACCCTTTCTTGGAGTACTGTGTAACCTTCTACACTCTTTGCTACTTCTGTTAGTAGAGAAATAGCTAAATGTTGGAGCCATGACCACATTTGCCATACCTAGACTGTTTCTGCACCATTACAACACAAAAACATTACTCGCTTTAAAAAAAAAAAAAATTAATTATTTGATTCCCTGTGTGTCCCAAAAGAGTAAATAAATCATCAAAAAAACATTTTAGTATGGAAAATTGGCAATCTAGTGCGAGATGACATTTCTAGCAAAGTCGAAACATAGCTCTGGGTTTAATTCAGTGAAAGGAAGAAATAATGAAAAAGATGCATATAACATAACCAACAACAGAAGCTAAAAAACACCAAGAGCGCAAAATGCCAAACAAAGGAAAGAAAAATTAACCAGCTGCAGACTCTAGCAAGTCCTTTGCAAGCTAGGAGAACTTAGAAGCAGACAATCAGAAGAAAGGCTCAAGGAAAATTTGTTTCTCAGAGCCCTTGCAGCCATCTTGTGAGCAGCATTATTTTCTTGCCTAGGGTGTACCAGTATTCCACAATGGATTAGAAGCAACAACAGCTTCACCCTAAACACAAAACTGTATAAGGCTGGTGGAAACCATCACTATGAAAAGTCCCTAAATTAATACTAAACTGAACAATATGATACGAATCCTTGGGTAGAAGTCATCCTTGAAAACCAGCTTGCAAGGGGAGGGTGCTCAAGAGGCTTATATGCCCATGGCCTTTGTCAACTGTTGGGGGATCATAACACAATGCCCTGTGCCAACAACTTGGATCGTTTCTAAGGCTACATTTGATCTCGGATTTATGGAGCAAAAAGAAAAGGAAAGGGAAAAGTGAATGGAGTAGAAGCTATTTATTTATTTGAATTTCACTTTTTCCTTTCCTTTTCTTTTCCTTCCACAAATCCAAGCTCAAAACACAGCCTAAATGAATCCCTCTCCTCTTGTCAGCTATACGTAGAACAATATCCTTACCTTAGCTAGAAGATCCTCAAATGAATCAAACAGATTAAAGAATTGTTTCGCCGCTCATTTGATACATTATGTTCCTTCAAACTGCGGTCTTCAATAAATTTTCAACAAATGGATTAGTTTTGTCTTCAGTGCAATGAAAATGACTTGCACGAATAACCATCAGAAAAAAAGACTAGTCTTGCATTCCATTGTGGAAATGCAGACTATGCAGAAAAAAATCCATAATTTCAAACATATTTGAATCAATTTTTCCCAACATGAGGACAACCTCAAAAAGGTTTTGCTTTCATACCAGTGATTAACTTTCACATATTTCTTTTCCCCCGTAAGGCTGTGTTTGGATAAGGCTTTGTGGATGGAAAGGAAGAAGTGAAGGAAATATAGGCTAAATTTTTTCTCCATTTCCCTCAATTTTTTTTTTCCTTCCCAAATCTCTACCCAAATCCATGATCCAAACACAACCTAAATTTCCAATAGATAAGAGGAATTGGCAAAGTTTTTAAGCATTCTCTCAATATTATCACATGCTTTTGCTATAGATAAGAAATTCAATGAATACCCATCACTTTCAGCAACCAGTTCATCTAGTAACACTAATGCACAGATACAAATTTGATGAACAAAAAAAGCTCAGCAAGTGTTGGGTACAAAAATAATAGAAGAATATTAAAGGAAAACTGTGATACTGAAACTGTAAATAACAAAAAAAAAGTAGTTACCCTTTTGGTTTGTTGGCAGGAGGATTTGATTGCTCTGCTGAGTCGAAACGCTAAAACCCTAAAGAGAGAGGTTTATCATATATCACTCACTCTATCCAGTGCAATATATAGAGAAAACAGGCTCAGGATAGGGCAGCGCCCATTATTACCTCTGTAAAGATATATCTCTCAGAAAATTTTGATGAAAGACCTCAAGGTTTACTAAAATACCTCAAAGAACCACCTTTGCACCTCCTAAAAGCCAATCATGTTTCACAATGGGCTTTTTTTAAATTAAAATAGTTAATAAAGAAAAAATAAATTAAAATAATTAAAAAGATAAAATATTATATTTAAATTATTATTATTATTATTATTATTTTACAATTATCAAATCAAGTACAATAAAAAGTTAACTTTCTTTTTAAATATAACTTTTTAATTAAGTTAAAATAATTAAAAAATCAATTAAAATAATCAACTTTCCAACTGAGATCCTTATATTTTATTTCTAATCTTTTTAAAGTTATTGTTAACATGCGAGGGTTTATAGAGATATTTAGGCTTTGTTTAGAAATTACATATTTTAGTCAAAAAATCATTATAAATTATCATATCACTTTTTTTTTTTTTTTTTTATAAAAAAATTTAAAAAAATATTAAAATAATTTATTTCCAAAACGAGACCTTATTGCATATTCTCTCGGATAAAGTACATAATCTTTTCCAGGTGCCCATATTACTTTGCTTGCAAGTTTGGAATCACCTAAAATAATTAAAAGATAAAAAATTTATTTAAAAAAAATCAATTATTATTGTTATTTTATTTTTTTTACATTTTTTACGAGTCCTTTCTAGTAAAACGAAAAAAAAAGTATATGAAGAAAAAAAAATGTAAATTCATAAAAAAAATTACAAATTTAATTATTAATCTTTATAAAATTGGAAAAATTAGTCTAAGGTCCCTTTCCTATTTTTAGTAATGGAAGAGATCTACAATATTATTTTATAATATCTAAAGTCCCTCAATTCTACACCCATATATCACAGAGAAATTTGACTCTCTCAAATCAAATCTCATTTTTCCCTCTCTATCATCCCTATTTCGTCTCTCTTTCTCTCTCTCTAAATCCAAACCTCACTTGATCGAATCCCCAAATCTCTCTTCTGAAAACGAATCCAAATCGGAATCCAAACCCAAATCCAAATTCAGAGTTGAAATCGCATTCGAGTTCATCAACATCGCGTAATTCTCTCATTGAATCTACAAATTCATCAACCCAAATTTGGCGACGCAATCTGATTTGTAGTGCCCTAGATTGTTCAACTCCGATTGGTTTTGCCAAAGAAGTAGCAACTTTCCCGACAAGTAATCGACGAATTCAGCCCCACTACCACCATCACTCTGTTTTTGCTTCAGCTTCGGCCTCTAATTCCTTCTTGTGCGCTTCAACATAGCAATGAAGAAATAGTTGATTTCTATGACAACTGCCGCAAAGTTCATCTTGCTGATGACGAGTATTTTTTGACGAACCTCGATAGATGACTCTAATAATAACTCCCACAAAGGCTAATCTTGAATTTCCTTTAGTTGCACCATTTAACCAAGTAAGAATTAATCCTAGTGGAATTTTGAAAATTAGAGACTTGTTTTCCATTCAATAGCATCTTCCAAAATTGACTAAGCAAGTATTTGGTTTGTTCAAATTTCTCTGGTAGGTCTCTGGTTGTTCAAATTTCTATAGTATTGGATTTTCTCTGCATTAACTATTTTTTCAACAAAATCAAAATTTCTCTAGAGAGAAACAAAGAATTTATCTAGGTTTGATTTCTACTTTTCAACTCCAAAATTGATTGTTCTTATTGCATTTATGGTTTTGACTTTGGATTTTCTTTGCATTAGCAATTTTTTCAACAAAATTGAAATTTTTGTGGGTTGCCAGGAATTATCCTCCTTCTGCCTAGGCGAATTGACCCAATTTTCCATATAAATCTACATCACAATATGCTAAAAGTTTAGTACAAATTGAAGAGTCTGATATCAACTATTAACCCTAGACAGAGCACTATAGATATACAAGTCTCTCAATAGCCCATTCTCAACGAAGAAAGCTCACAGTAGGAATATAACATCTTCCATCTTCTTTGACTTTTAGTGCTATGTTGTTATATGCATACAAATCACTGAAGGCATCAAACTGCAGACAACACAAGTAAATTTCTCTTGTTTGGAGGAAGATTTTCTCTGGATTTGAGCAAATTTCTTTAGGGTGAAGAGGGGAATTTATCTGGTTTTGAAGAATTTTTTTGGGTTGAAGTGAATTTCTCTAAAAAGTCTAGAGAAATTCTTCAATTTCTCTGGTGAGATTTTCTTTGTGAAGTCGAATTTTCTCTGGATCAATTTGAGGGGCCTTAAACTATTAAAATATTGAATGTCCTTTATGCTATAAAATCTTAATACTAGGAACTCTAAAAAAATCCATTATAAAAATACTTATTAATTTATAATTATTTTTCAACACTGATATTTTTTTAAAAAAAACTGCCTTTGTGGGGATCCGTATTTGTGCCACATCAATCTACTAGGAACTCTTGACCCACATTATAAGTGTGTCATACCTAGAAATCTCCAAGAAGCCCTTTCTAGTGAAGGGAAAACAAAACTGTGCATGCCCCCGTGATACAAAACAGATAATATCTTGGTGCGTGCTACAGCACGCTTAGGGGGCTAATGTAGAGCACTACGACATATGAGAGTTTTAGAGATCAAATGTTTTAGTCTTTAAAAGTGATTTTTTTTTTTTTTTGTAAAAGACATTTATGGATTAATTTTTATCGTTACAAGCATAATCGTTAAAAGATCGTTTCGAAAAGAAAGTCCAAAAGAATGTTTGAAAATTTAAAAATAAAGCTTTTAGCGACAAAAATTTAAAAATGTCATTAATAAATAAACTTTTAGAAACAAAATAAGTTAGTCTTAAAATGATCTATTTTTTGAGACAAAAAATTTGATCCCAAAAGGATAATAATTCATCATTAATATCTAATTTTGATTGTTAAAAATATAATAATGACACTTTTCGCAACAAAAATAATTAGTCCCTAAAAAATAATTTTGTCCTTAAATTTTAGTCTTTAGAACCTTAATTTTTTGTAGTAGGATCCGAATCCGTCTCACATCGGTGTGCTTTGATGTTCATTATAGTCATTTTACTTAAGAGTATAATTGTCATTAAAAAAATATTTCATTAAGTGGGTACAAAGGTAAGTAAGTGTATGATGGCTCTGTTTGGTAGAACTTTTTAAATTTAATTCCACCATTTGGTTTCACTGTGGTGTTTAGTTAGCGTTTATTTTTGAAAATAAGTCTACTTGGTCATCCTCGAGAACGTCCCCCCATACGTTTGGCCGGTTGATTAGAATAGTGTTCGTTTTTTTTTTGCACCTGTTATTTTTATATTTTAAATAAATAATATTTTTGAAATTTTTTGAAATTTTTTTATGAGCTTTAAATAGAATTTTAAATTGTGTGTTTGGTTATAAGTTATAAATTTTTAAATCAAATATTATATGTCACATTAAAAGTTTTAAACTCAATTTAACACTCTTTTTAAAATTCATAACTAAATAAATTTTTCACATTCAAATTATAATTTTAAAACTGACAAATTTAAAATACAACTCTGACTTGCTTTGACAAACTAAAAAAAAGCTACCTTTTAGAATTTTTAGCCAAAAATGCTAGTTTTTTTAACCCATGTCATTACCAAAAAGCTAACTCTTTTTTTTTTTTTTATATTTTTTGACTAAAAAATTCAAAAACCAACTTTTTATTAACTTTCCAAAAACACCCCTCTATTCCCATGTCATAATTCTAAATTTTCTGCGTGTTTCGGGAATAGGGTGATCCGCGCAACCCTTTCTCTATCTTTCTTCGTTCTCGTTTGGGTTGTGGGTATGGAGAAAAAAAGAAAGAAAAGAGGTTTTGTTTGTTTTATGGGGATTGGGTTGGGGTTGCTGAAACTGAACTGTATGTATAAAAACAGAGTACAGCTATGGAAGAAAAAGGGGACATTTTTTTTCAAAAACTTAAAACGATGTCGTTTTTACAAACACGAAAATCAACTGTAGAGGATTCGAACGCAAACGGTGAATCGTTTGGGGTCGTTAACGTGTCCAAAGCTTGTACTCATGTTTCTCTTCTCCAGAATAGTGTATATTTCCACATTTTTATTAAGCTGAGAGAAGCTTCAAGGTCTGCCTTTTGTAGTTACTTTACTACCCACAAACAACCCAATTCCCCCCAAATTTTGCTGAATCATGGTGGTGCTTCAGCTTCAGCTTCATCTCCAACAACACCCACCAATTGGTGGTGGTGTCTCTCATCACTACCCATATGCAATTCCACCAACAATTCATAAACGAAAGAACCAATCCTTCCAAGCTCAAGCTCTTCCTTCCAGAACCCAGGTACCCATTTCTTCAAAGACCCTCAATTTTTGCTTTCTGTTTTTTCACATTTCATATGTATATATCTATATGGGTACATGTATAGATGATGTTGGCATACGTTTTGTTTGCATATACATAAAACACACTAGATGTTTTTCCTTAAGTTATTTCATGATGATTTTGATGCCAACTGAGCTAAAGATTCAATCTTGTAGAGGATAATGGAGAGTATTTCAGTGAGTGGGGAAGTTGGTGGGGCTGGTGGGGCTTCCTCATATGATGCTTTGAAGAGATTGGACCAACTATGGTCTGCTATATGCTCTTCTCAAACAGGTACATATCAAATACTTAGAAATATGATATTTTAATATTTCACTTATTTTCATACACTTTTATGTTTTTCAATATACTTTTTTACACATATACCAACATTAATTACTACCCATTAGGTGGTGATTGGCATTTCCCTTTTAACATAGTGTAAAAGCCTTAATTGGAATTGTATTTTGCAGCTGTGCAAGAACCCCAGAAAGTAGTTTCAAGTCTTCCTGGTTTGTTTAGCCAATCTGATCTGTCCGGTAAAGCAGTAGAAACATTTGATGTGTTAGTTTGTGGAGGTACTTTGGGTATCTTCATTGCCACAGCATTGAGTTTTAAAGGTCTTCGCGTTGGCCTTGTGGAAAGGAGTATTCTAAAAGGGGTATACTGCAATGTGGAATTTATCCTCTAGATAATTTGTGGAGAATTGTATAATTATTAGCTTCACTGTAAGATGACATATTTTGATTATCAATTATCAGAGGGAGCAAGAATGGAACATATCAAGGAAAGAGCTCTCAGAACTTGTAGAATTCGGAATTATGGCGGAAGATGATATTGAACAAGCTACAGCTGCAGTATTTAATCCCGTACGTTTCACTACTTCTTAATTTATGAGAGGTTTCCAGGATCAGCTTAATTTTATCTTTTGTCACACAATCTGTAGCATCAACAATATATATATTTTTGAAATCTGCACGATAGTCGCAATTGTAGCAATGAACTGGCTTAAAAGTGATGATACCCCTAATCAAAGAAGTGCTTCTTGGTGATGCAACACCATCAAAGCCATCATGGAACCCCTTTATATGCTATGTGAACTCCATGAGAAAATTTAATTTTTGTGCTCAATCTAGAGTATGTGGATGTGCCATGGACATTAGAAGGTCATGCATGCTAGACAAATGGGGTTTGACACTAAAAGTTGTTTTGGGAATTGACTATATTAGTTGGCATTTAAGCTTTTTACGAAAAGAACTGCAGAAAAATAGAGAGAATAATTGACTTTTTTGTAGTGCCTTTTTTATTTTTTTGACTATTTTAGCGTATTGCCAAAACATCCCTAAAAGCCATTTGCAGATGCCTGTCTGAGTACCCATCATTCCTTTTTGCCTTCACAGTATGTTTTGGCTCAAATGTCCCTTTCACATCAATCTCTATTCTTGATTCTTTATGCTCATTTTTTTTTGTCTTTTCTTTTGTTTTTTTGACTTTATTTAGAACAGATGTGGATTTGAGGGCAAGGGTGAGATTTGGGTTGAAGACATTCTTAATCTTGGTGTTTCGTGAGTATCCTTTTCTGTTGTTAATTTATATGATGTTATACAACTGTTATTATATTTTTCTTTCTCACAATGTGACTTTCAGTTCAAGGACTATTTCCTTGCCCAAAGAATGAAGTATCTTATAGAAATTAATCTTGAGTTTTATGAACTCCCATAGTGTGCCCTCACCATTTATGTATATATGCATACCTATATTTCTGCACCTGCTGCTTCTCCAGTCGGACTTTAGGCTTTAGTTAAGCACGAATGTGTGATTATATATTTCTTTTAATCAAGTATGTGGGCAACGAAAGAATGGGAAACAAGAAGGGAAAAGACCATTGATCCTTAATATCATGCAAATAGCACATGCACTTTGCTAAACTTCCATGAAGTTGAGTTTTAGTATTTCATGCTTTGTTTTGTTTTATATTATTAATTTTCTTTTATTACTTACTGTGACATGTTATATACTTATACATATTTGATCAAAGAACTAAGCAGTCTTGCAATGTTTTTATGAGAGGAAAATTGGGCCTTGCTTTTGTAACTCAATGCATCATTATGATTTGTTTCTTTCTCTGTTGTTATAGGCCTGCAAAGCTTATAGAGGTCATGAAAAAACGTTTTGATTCCCTTGGTGGAATCATCTTTGAGGGTTGCAGTGTGTCTAGCATATGCATATACAAGGATGCAGCAGTAAGATCTCTAACGCTGAAGAAGTAAAATTATGGCACTTGGTTTTGTTGTTTCACCCAAGAAAAAAAAAATCCCACAGTGGTTCAGTTTGTGTGTCAATTATCATGGTGATTGAGTATAGAAGCACCCACCTAAAAAACGATGTAAGTTGAATCTGGTGCCAACCTCCGATTTAAGAGCCAAGAAAGGAATATGGAACCACCAATTAAGAAGCCAAACAAAGGTGAAGAAGATCATTAACAGTTCTTAGAGGAAGATATGAGTTGGAGAAATTTAAAGCTGTTAAATTGACATGGACATAATCAGTATAAATTTATACCCCCATGCTCTAATTAGAGAATTGGTTCTAATGACTTGAATATCTGAATCCTATTGTCGATCCAAACAGTTATGCTCCATTTGGTTCATAGGAATTAGATGGAATGGAATGGAATAATCATTCCTTAAGTTCAGCTATGGAATGATCATTCCCTTATAATGGTGAATGATGATTCCATTTGCAATGTATTTTTTATTATTTTTTCTGTCAACCAAACATAAGAATAAATATTTTGATAGAATGACCATTCCATTCCACTTCATTCCAATGTACCAAACACTACCTTAGTGCAGGACAGTCTTGGTCAAAATGTACTGAAAACATAGTATCCCAATATTTAACAATGCAGATACTATTATACTATGTTAAATGTTGTTTTACTGAGGCATACTTCTTATCACTTTTTTATTTTTATTTTTTATTTTTGATAGGTCTTGCAACTAGCAGACGGGAAGATTTTATCATCACGTCTCATAATTGATGCAATGGGGAATTTTTCCCCAGTGGTTAAACAGGTCAGGATTGTCCAGTTTGCATAAGTACTCTAAGTATGCTCTTCATTGTTTGCAATCCTCCCGAGGGACATGCTGGCCTAGGTGCAAGATGCATACATGAAAAGTGCTCTTCAATGTTTGCTTCTTGTGCTTCATATTTTGCAATTAACCAATGAACGATTAGTGAAAGACTCAAAATAGTTATCTTCAGAAACAACACTTTACAATTTTTCCAAGTCTAGAACATTGTAAAGGGATGCATGTAACACTACTACATTGTATAACATCTCCATGGAACTCTTGACATGTGAATTGACAGCGATGGATTGGAAAAATGGCCATTAAACTACCAAGACCTGATTCTTTTCCAGTTCTTTTGAAAAAAACTTTGTAAACAAATTCTCATATCCAAATCCACTGCCCATTAGATCATATATAATATAGCCATCATCAGTATGCATGCCTGGGGGCCCGTGCTTAATGCAATATTAAATCTTAGAATGTCAAGCTTGAGAACTCTGATTTAAGTATTACTCACTCTGCAAATAATGTCAAATATTACTGTGTAATGGTCATTTTAGGTAATGAATACATCCAATGAAACTGTTTTCATATATTGAATAATTTTTACAGATAAGAGATGGAAGGAAGCCAGATGGTGTTTGCCTTGTTGTTGGTTCTTGTTGTCGTGGGTTCAAGGATAACACTACGAGTGATGTCATATTTAGTAGTTCGGAAGTGAAGAAAGTTGGAGAATCAGAAGTACAATATTTTTGGGAGGTGATTGATTTTCTATTATGTTTGTGTGTCTTTTGTAGTATTTCTGGTATATGTTTTGTCAATTAAAGAATGTTTTAATTTTGGGAATCAAACTTTCTCTGAACATTTCACAGGCATTCCCTGCTGGTTCGGGTCCCATGGATAGAACTACTTATATGTTCACTTATGTTGATCCCCAACCAGGATGCCCAAAATTGGAAGAATTACTAGAAGACTATTGGGATCTAATGCCTAATTATCAGGTTATATTTTGGAAGTGTTGTTTATACTCATAGAATTTGTGATTCTACTTGTTTATTTCTGTATATCTGTGAAGGTTTTTTTTTTCTTTTTTTTGGATGGGGCTGTTTATCTGTGAAATTGTGTACTATTTCTTTCTAAATAACGCTGTTTTCTTCTTTTCTTTCCTTCTTTTTAAACCACAAGCTCTGCTTCTATTGTTTTTCCCTGCCTGTATTAAAATCTCCTGATTCAGTTTTTAAACTTGAAAACATAAAGAACTCTCTCTCTCTCTTCTCACAGGGAGTCTCTCTTGATGATTTGGAGATTTTGAGAGTTATATTTGGAATCTTTCCTACATATCGTGACAGGTAAAGATGCAAACGTCACATGAGCTATATTCAAAATTCTCTTTGTTTCTGTTAAACATATTAATTATCTTCTAATAATCAATATGTGAAAAGCTTGATAATGCATTAGGAAACACCTATATTTCCTATATGTGGAACGTGCTAAACAATGCTCTGGGTAATTTGTGTTCCCAATGTGCTCACATATATTCAGTTTGCAAATGTCGTTGGCTTATATTATTATTGATACATGCTGGGGTCTTCTTATACTTATCTTGCTTTGGAATTTTTTTGGGCATATACTCGTGCAATTTGACCCATTTCTCTTCTTAATTGGGAGGATTGATTCGACAGTCCATTGCCAGCAGCTTTTGATCGTGTTTTACAGGTTTTCTTTAAACCCTTTTCCAGCCTCGATCAAATCATGGCCATATAGTAATGGAATGCATTAGTCTCACATTATTGTCCACTGCAGTTTGGCGATGCTAGTGGCATACAATCACCAGTTTCATTTGGTGGTTTTGGGAGCTTGACTAGGCACCTTGGGAGATTATCAGCTGGTATGTACTTAATTTCTTGCATGAATTTCTCTATAATTTTTCTCATATCACTTTAAATGCCCATTTCTCAAAAAAATTATTCTTTCTATGATTTATAAATTAGAATGATTCTATCCTAAAATATGGACATGTATAATCAAATAAAGAAAAAAAATTCTCTATAATTTTTCTCATATCACTTTAAATGCCCATTTCTCAAAAAAAAAAAAAATTCTTTCTATGATTTATAAATTATAATGATTCTATCCTAAAAAATGGACATGTATAATCAAATGTGGTGGCCAAACATTCTCTTAGTCATTAACACTTCAAGAATTCGAAATTTGTAAAAATGTTATAAGAAGATATCAGAATGATCATAATTCATACTCCTTTTGAACCAAGGTATATACGAAGCAATTAATGGCGATTTACTGGACTCTCACAACTTGTCTCTTCTGAATCCGTACATGGTTGGTGTTTCCTGTCTCTGTCACTAATTATGCAGCCTCTCCAATTATTGCCTCATCTGAAATATGTTGTGCAGCCCAATTTAAGTGCATCCTGGTTGTTTCAAAGAGCAATGTCAGCAAAGAAACAGTCTAATGTTTCACCAGATTTCATCAATGAGCTTCTTTATGTCAATTTCCAGAGTATGCAGGTATGTTTGCATTGCTTTGGAACAAGTTCCTTCCAGAAATGCAAAATGGGCTTTCTTTTCTGCTCAAATGCTTATGCTTCATTTTTCTTCTCTTTTTGTTTTATTTCAAATTTATGTTTCACTTTGCCAGAGGCTAGGGGATCCAGTACTAAGACCATTTCTTCAGGTTATGTCTTTCATTTAGTTTTGACAGTTTAAAACATATTTTTGCCTTATTAAGTGGTTGATAAGAGAATATGAAATTTTTTTTTTTTTTTTGAAATCCCTCTTTGTTGATACAGGATGTTATACAGTTTGGGCCTCTTGTGAAGACATTAGGCCTAGTGATGATAACTAAGCCTTTAATTATGCCATCAATATTCAAGCAGGTAAATACATACAAATGTTTTATTTGTTCTTCTCTCTCACATTTTTTCTTCATTGTGTTGTGACCATCATTATTGCATTTTGTAAAGTAATACACAGTACGAGAATACAGAACAGACTAAAAAATGCCATATGGGACAGTCCTAACATGCTTTTGTGCTATAGAGTTTTGCATAGCCATTATTCCATCCTCTCTTTTGTGAACGAGAAAACCATACGTTCTTGAAATTCAACAGATATGCTGTCATTTTTTCAAGTAGGACCTTTGCATAGTTCGCATGACTGAAGAATAGGAAACTAATGAAAAGTATTTTCTAGTGATCACTTCAGTTTTTTCAGTATTGTAGTTGAAAATGCTTTTCCAACAATGACTCACTTGGCAGCACAAAATTAGAAAAATAATCAGATAAATGAAGGATCAGTGTTTACACAGCCAAATTTTAGAACTAACAGTGATACAATAATTAACTCATTTTCAAATGAAAATTAAGTCTTTATGTTGGTTCTGTTTTTTAGGTTGGTGTTCCGGTGCTCCTCAACTGGTCTGGACACTTTTTCATGTTGGGTTACTATACATTTCTTTCTACCTTTGTTGACCCTGCAATTAGGTAATAATCTTCATAATTATGTTCTCTTTCAAGTTTAATCAAAACACCAATAGATTAAGTTTTCCTGTGTTTAAGTTGAAAAAAATTGTTTGTCAATCTATGCATTACATATCAAAAACATTTTCTTATATTTGAAAATTTTCATTTTACTACTGCCAAAAAATTCTAACAAATTGATAATTTTGCAAGGCCATTGGTAAACGCTTTTCCACCGAAAATGAAGTACAAATGGAAGCGGCAACTTGAGGCTTGGCAATATGGAGCCGGTTTAGACTACAAAATGAGTCAGCCTAACATAGCCAAGGTTGGGGGAGGAATGAGCACTAATGGGGACACTTGGGCAGAGAGTAAGAGTCTTTCGTGACCTTGCAAATGCTGTTTATTTTCCAGTTTGTGCCTAACTCTTCGTAAATTGGATCGAAAGTTGGTTCTTTTTGAATTTTGGTACTGTGGGATAAAGTGGGATAAAGCCAATCCCCCATTGGAGGAGAGATCTTCAGGTTACACGATTGCTGCCGACCCCCAAATAGCGGGACGTGTCCACTTTAGTACTTAATTAACATTGAATAAAAACTCCGTAAATTGTAATATGTGAACCTCAGAACACAAACACATGGTTACAATTTTTTACATTATACACGGTTACAGATTTTTACCTGTTTAACATAACGCAAAATCAATTTCCTAATCACTGTTTTCCTCTTTCAGTTGAGAATTTAAAAGAGAAAGGAAAAGAAGATAAGTGTGCTTTCGCTTATGTCTTGTTTGGCTAAGAGGGGAAAAAAAAACAGAGGATCTTATATTGT
This sequence comes from Camellia lanceoleosa, assembly GCA_025200525.1. Taxonomy (NCBI): domain Eukaryota; kingdom Viridiplantae; phylum Streptophyta; class Magnoliopsida; order Ericales; family Theaceae; genus Camellia; species Camellia lanceoleosa. The sequence continues at coordinate 145,822,304 of CM045764.1, read as the reverse complement.
TTTGCCAATATAATCTTTGCAATATATATATATATTTTGTATTTTGTTATCAAAAAAAGTTGATAATATATAGGTTTCTTTTCCCTTCAAATCTCCCTATTTTTAGATAGATTCAAGAAGTAACCTTTTAGACAACGGTTTCTTTCCATTTCTTTGTATTTTAAACAAGGAATGAAGCCAACGAGAATTCAAGTTGTTTTCCTTTCATTTCCAAATCACGGAATTCAAACAGATTGTTAGAAGCCCTTACAAGCAACTTGTTTATACAACAACAAACATCGAACCACTCAAATCTATTTACATGCATATTATTATTGAAACTAAATCACAAAGAATTAATTGGGTGTCTTAGCACCCATAATCCTAGAAAGTTCCTTTATTAGGGGCTTCTCTTTGATATCTTCCCCTCTTTCCAAATGCCATTTATTCGACGTGTCTCCCGCCTGTAATTAAAAACTTGCCCTTAGTTTGATAGCAAAGCAATCTAGCAGATATACTACTAGAGAGGGATTTGAGGATGAAAAATAAAAGGAAATAGAAAAGAGAAAAGAAAAGTAAATATTTTTTTTCCCACCCTCTTTTCTCTTCATAAGTTCATCAACAAATCCAAAATATATCTCAGAATTTTTGACTTGACATACCCAATTTTTTAAGGGGATCAATTGCTCCTTGAACATCTCTAATTTTGGCTGTACCAAATCTTTCCCTTTAGCTTTGATGTCATCACTCTGTCAAATATATCATATCATCTTATAAGCACAAGGCCATGTTTGCAAAGTAAAAAAAACAACAAACATAAATAGACTACAAGTGTTTTTTTTTTTTGTTTTTTCACCTAGAAAGGAATGCAATGTCCGTTACTATATTAATGGCTTTTTAACGGCATGAACCAATTTGTTATGCAAATTTAAAACTTGAGGGAGGTCAGTGTAATATTTTCAAACTAAGGAGGTGGACTGTAATAAATCCATTTTTAGGGGTCTGTATAATTTACCCAAATATAAAATAGTTCTATTGCTAACTAATTTCAGCCATGCACTGTAGGCAGTTGTATGTTTGGGCATGTGTTTGTGTTCACATATACTTGAGAAAAACTTATCAAGGTTGTTTTTCATTGTCATTTTTTTCATTGTCATTTACTAATTTGTGACATTAAAAGTCCAAGACGTGGAGAAAAATTTTAAGAGTCAAAGCATGGAAGATGTACACTTACACTGTGCAGCTCTAGTTTGGAGACTGCCAGTCCAACCATCAAGGTGGCACTGCCAAAGACAACAGCAGTAGCAACAGCAAATGCCTTCGCAACTACAGAGAAGAACAGCAAGTGTTAGCATGCTTTAAAAAGATACAATCTAGATACAGGAAACAATTAAACTCGCACATTTTCCTTATCGAATGTCTTGTGTTAATGGCTATCGATCTAGGAAAAAACAAAGAATATGAAGAGTGAAGACAGTGGCATAGAAAAGAAATGTATGTCCAATCATACATGTACACATGTTTGAGGGTAATGAAAAGACTATTACATTATGTACTAAGATTAAACATAGTAACTTGTTTTTAATTAAATGTTGATTCATAAAGATGAGGTCTCAAGGTTCCCCAGAAGGTTTTTGTATGAGACAAACAACCCGTATCGTTGTATTGCTTTTCTAAGGGGGAAAGACACTAAGAATGCTAATGACAAGCCTAACCATTGAGCCAAACCTCTCCAATGTAAAATCCCCCTCCCTCCTTTCTTTTTCTTTTTTCATGGAGTCTTATGACAGGACAAGAACACAGTTTTATCATTTATAGAACAGAAAGAAATCAAATAAACAGAAAATACAAAATCAAAGACCAATCATTCAAGTAAAATTCAAACTAGAACCCTCATAATCCCAAGGATAAAGCTAACTACAATCAGATATTCAAGAAGAAAATGAACAGACATTCATATCCACTAAATGAAAATCATTCTAAACAGGTTCAAACCTACTTTGTGATAGCCCTACAGCTGCAGCCTTCAACTTCTCAGGATTAACAGGAGTGTATTTGTCACGGCGCAATTCATTGGCAGTCGACGCTAAAACAGAGCTATCTGTATTAGGCAACTGCCACCTGCATTTGACAGACTAGCAATTGATCAATATCTTAGCAACTAAATTAACAACTTTCATACCAAAAGGTGTACTCAATTCACCAGACATGAAAATAATAACTTCCATTTTCCCCAACATTTTCTCAGCAACCAAACAGATTATTCACACTCCACTAACCAAAATCTTGAATCATGCTCAAAACATTAGAGCCCACAATCTGAAAACTAAATTGATAGTAGAATTAAACCAAACTACTTGAATTAGGAACAAAATCATAGAACCCACAATTAAAAAACTATGAATAAGCAAAGGAAAGAAGAGAAATGACCTTTTGGGGCCAAAAGTGACCTGAGGGAGGGAAACGTAGGCCCGAAGAGGGTTCAAAGCGTCGCGGGAGACAGAAGAGGCATTTTTGAGATCGGAGTGAAGAACCCACTTGGATGCACTGGAGAGAGACGACTCGGAAGGTGGCTGGAAGATCTTGGAAGGGAGAGAGTGCCTGAGAACCTCAGAAAGAACATCGGATTGAGCTTCGATTGCAATTGGGGGGGATTCTGAAGAAGGAGAAGGAAGGTTTGGTTTGATCTTCTGGGCGAGACGACCAACGGCGTGTTTGGATTCTTGTAAAAAATAGGCTCCCTCAACACCCGCCAATCTCCCTGCCAGAAAACTCATTCTCTCTCTCTCTCTCCTAGTTGATTAGTAGTAGTACTATCTATCTATCTCCTATTATAAAAGAAGTTACATTTTTTATTTTTTATTTTTTTCAAATATGCAGTGACGTAATGGATTTCGTCCGCGCTTCAATTTATATTTATTGAGTTTTCTTGGGGCAAAAGAGAAATGGACTTGGATTAGAGGCTGTTTGGGAATTTTATGGGGCAATTTGGGAAGATTAGTTTCTTAGTTTTTTTTAGCTTTTTGGTATTTTTAGGTCATATAATTTCTTTATTTTTTATATAAAAAAGTCAAAAAAAATTTAAAACTTAAAAAAGTCAACTTTTTATTATTTTTTCAAACCACTACTATATAAGTCAATTTTTGACAAAAGTTTTAAAAATTAAAAAGTTAAGTTGATTTATTTTTGGGGGTTTTTTTTATTATTGATAAATCTGATTTACAAGTGTTATGATTCAATAAGTTCAACAAGGAAAATTGTAACCGAGTTATTCTTACATATTTATATTTTTATTTTATAAAGTCTTTTTTTCTTGATTTATATTATTTGTTGGTTTATTATATTCTTATGTCAATTGTGGATATATATTACATAAAAAGAGGATATACACGTTTTCTTTTTGTTGCTCCATCTATTTTGGTAATTACCATTATTTACGTTTTTCCTTTTGATCACTTTCATTCACATTTGTGGTATAATTTCGTTGTGCTAGGGTTTCGAAACTCTCTATTTGGTAGGGTTTTAAAGTTCTAGTTTACACGTGGTAGTGAGAGAATATTATATTCCTCTACTGTTGCGATAAAACTTTGTGTTCCTCCATTGTCACTTTGTGTTCGAAACTCTATACTCATCCATTGTTATTATGTATTTAAAACTCTATGTTTCTCTATTGTTGTAAGTCGAAACTTTATTTATATCCAGTCTGAAGGGGCTAAATACGAAATGGGTCGGATCCTAACCTTGGGCCGCCCCAATCCATTAGACTCAAGACTTAAGAAGTAGGATAAGCAAGTGGGCCAGTTCGTTCAGCCCAATTACATTGTCTGTAACGCCCCCCAAAATAATATAATAAAGACAACTCATATGCAAAATAAATATGAGAAACAACATGCTTTCATATATCAGAGTTCACTGTTTAACAACCGGTTAAATGTCATATACGCTTACATCTTTTCAAGTTATTGCTTGGTTACACAAATTGAGTCTCGCTCATTACAACTTAAGCCCTTGGCTTTACAAATAACAAACGTACACACATAAGGTATAATTAAGAAGCTCTTGCTTCCCGAAAGTCCACCCACGCTATTGCCTTGTAGGAAACATTTCACCTGCACCTAAAAATGATATTCCCGTATAGAGTGAGCCAACAGCCTAGTAGAGATAATCTAATACAATATATTAAGTTTAGCAAAGGTATAAATACCACATGCATAAACAATATCGATACTAAAACATTCACAAGGCTTGCATATTCATATGCCACTAAGACTAAACCTCATTTCTATTTTCCTTCAATTCATTTTAAGTTCATATATGCTACTCCATTTATGAGTTAAATTCATTATCTTTCGACAACCAAAATGAGACTACAACTCAATGGTTTTTCAACTATGCAAAATACACATAAACACTTCAAACCTGTCATTTTACGGATATTTCGTCCGAAGGAATCGACACCCATTTATATATGAAATTTCGGGTCTTTCATTCAGGACACTCTGGCCAACTTGTTTTAAAATGGAGTCCATCCCCTTTCTCCTCCCAAACCAATATACATATGCAATGTATTTATAAACATAATCATATATGGAGTACATCCCCTTTCTCCTCCCAATAAACATACATATACAATGTATTTATAAACATAGTCATATGCAATGACAACTAACATTTGATTAGCATTAAATCGCCTAATCCTCATGCAATTTCTACAACAATCATAACTATCCTCTACCGATTGCCCAATACAATTATTTTCTAAAGAGATGTTCAAACTCAAAATAAATATTTTATTCAAAACTTACATAGGTGAGATAATACATATCCAATATCACCATTTATAACCACAACCTTCCAATTTCACATTTTCAATGTTAATCCCAATTATTTATGCAAAATAATGATTTAATCAAAATTAGGGCAAAATCCACCTCTTTCCAAATATCAACCGAAACACCAAAATCAACTATTTTGGCACAACATGATCATATATTCAAGTCTCATACTCATTTACCTCATATTCATTAAAACCTTGTTTTCATTTCACACCCAAATCCTAGATTTGTCCAAACCACAACCAAATCTCATAATCTACACACAATAGCAAATAACTAAGCTAAAAATCATATTAGAGTGTAGAAATTCCCTACCTCAAGAAGAGAAGACAAGCAAAGCAAGGTTGAACTCCAAAAATGACGAAACCCACTTTTACTTAGATCAATACAAAGCTCTTGAAACCCTCTACCTTATTCTCAAACACACTAGGGTCAAGAATACAATGAATTTAGATGAAATCTTAGAGAGAATGTGAGTTTCTAGAGACAGAAGCTCAAGATCTGGAAATTTGGAGACTTTTAGAGAGAGAGAGAAAGCAGAAAATGATCTGAAATGTCAGTTTCACGATCTGATAAAACGCGGTTCGCTCGAGCGTAAGACACAGACTCCCGCTCCAGCGTGAAAAGATCCGCTCGAGCGTCGAATACACCTTTCCAGTACTTTTGCAGACAGGTCAAAGTGTAGGAACCATACATTCTCTGATTGAGCAAGGAAATGAACGCTCGAGCGGACAAGCAACTTCGAATGCATTTTTCCTTTTTGCTTTGAGGCCGCTCGACCCGCCAGGCGCCTCTCGACCTCGCGGTGACGGGCAATGACCGACCGCCCAAATCGAAATAGCAAAACATGAAAGAAGGATCGAAACTGGGATCGCTATAATCTCTCCACCTTAGGAAATTTCGTCCCCGAAATTACAAATTAGGCTCTAAATCATAATTAAACTATTCTCAACCATGTTATTTCCACAAGTTCAACACCATGACCCATTCTCCGGTCATCTATTCACACCGACTCGATTCACAAGTCCCAAATTAAAATGAAATTTTCAATTTTCCCAAAACATTTACAATGTTTAACCAAAGTCCAAATTTTCAAAAATCGTACATAGCATATACAATGTTTCTGAAAATGATACAACATCATCAATATTCCAAATTCTCAAAACATAAGCAATGTTTATATTGAATCCATGTTCTTCCCAAACAACTATAACATATACAATGTTTTCATAAGTTAAAACATATACAATGCTTAGACTTTTCAATTATGCAATAAATTCTCAATACATGCTCATGTATCAACAAACAAATTCGGATATTTCTCTCGGACTTCTATTTTACGTTCCCAAGTCGCTTCCTTGACTCCGTGATGTTTCCACAATACTTTTACCAAGGGAATTGTCTTGCCTCGCAAAACTTGATCCTGTCTATCGAAGATTCTTATCGGTCTCTCCTCATACGAGGCATCTTTATCTACCTCTAAGTTGGTCTAATCCAACACGTGCGATGAATTCGGCTCATATTTCCGAAGTATACAAACATGAAACACGTCATGAACCTCAAAAATTTGTGGCGGTAACGCCAAACGGTAAGCAGCCTCCCCAATTCGTTGAGGATCTCAAAAGGGCCAATAAACCGAGGGGATAACTTCCCACTCTTCCCAAACCTTATCAAACCCCGTTTAGGTGACATCTTCAAAAAGATATGATCTCCCACCTCAAAAGACAAAGGTCTCCTCCTATGGTCGGTATAACTTTTCTGATGACTCTAAGCCGTAGCTAGCCTCTTACGAATAAGTGCTACTTTCTCTGTTGTTTCTCGAACCAACTCTAGACCTAACAAAGGTGCATCACTGTCATGACCCAAACCCGCAATTATGGGTTTAGTATCGCAACCGGCCAGTAATCCGTGATTACCAAAGGCCTGCTTAATAGTAAAGACAGTAATACAGAGTAAAAGGGCTGGTGGAAGCCAAACAGTAATTAAAAGAGGTCCAATGAGCTATGAAAACCTAAATGCAAAAAGACTTTTATAAACAAGCCACATTCATAACCAAAACATATATACATACGTCATAAACGCAAACATCCATGTTAGGGACCAAATCTCTAACTATAACTGTACAGTCAAGTCTTATTCAGTCACTACAAAATAGAGACAAAGGGTGAATCTGAAACACCCTAAAATAGCCTTGGCTTGAACGCATTCGGAACCTCGATGTCATGACCCGAACCCGCCCCCGTGGGTTAAAGACATAACCAGCCAGTAATCATGAGATTACCTGCGGCCTCAAACCAAACCAAACATATTTTAACAGAGTTAATGGGGGCCAAATAGAAGCAATTTAAAGCTTTGTCCGTAGAGCTGTGCTTACATGGCACATCAAACGAACCATACATAAATATATTAATAACTCACAACTGAAGTATAGTGCTATAAAATTCTGTTCAAACAGGATCATCCAAAACTAAGTCAACCCATGGAACTATATACAGACATATATAAAACTTCGCCAACATGACAAAATATAAATACATAACAAAAGGGTGAAGATGGGTCTCGTACGTGAGACACGAGGGCTGACTTTCCAAAACCTATGTTGATCCACTTAGGCTTTACTGGGGCGGGGTCTGGGTCTGGACCTCTCTTGGCTCACCTACAAACACATGAATGAGCGTGAGCGAAAGCCCAGTAAATAATATCAAGTAAGAGAAATACGTTGAAACATTATACAACAGACGGCCTTGGGCCCAATTCATTCATGTCAACTGGCCTTTGGCCTTTTCAAACTTTCATATCAGACTGGCTCTTAGGCCTTTATATCAGACTGGCTCTTAGGCCCTTATATCAGATTGGCTCTTAGGCCCTTATATCAGACTGGCTCTTAGGCCCTTCAAACTTTTCAGATCAAACTGGCTCATAGGCCTTTCAAACTTTCATATTAAACTGGCACATAGGCCTTTCAGACGTTCAGATCAAACTGGCTCATAGGCCTTTTAGACTTCCATATCAAACTGGCACATAGGACTTTCAGACATTCAGATCAAACTATGTCCACCATTCAAATTAATGAACTTTACAAAGCTTACATAGAAGTAGCAATTGGACAATAACATATGTCAGATATTACTCACAGTGATCAGCTTGTGGAGTTGCCCTGGAGCTTGACCCTACATATTACATAACACATATGGGTCATAAATAATACAATCCGTTCTTTAATTCACATATTCCTCTTTAGGCTTCATTCTTATCTCTTTAATTCAATTACAATGCTCGATGTATGCCTAAGAGGGCTTAGAAATGAAAAAGGAATGGAAAACAGAACACATAATGCATTTTCAAAATTTCAGAAAACAGGGTCCCCGCTCAAGCGTGGACTTCCCTGCTCGAGCGGACCCTTGAGGCCTACAAAAGTACTGGATAGGTGAAATTTATACTCGAGCGTTCATTCTGGCGCTCGAGCGGAAGGCCTCTCTATATGGCTCACCGCTCGAGCGTGAACCTTCCCACTCGAGCGGGCACCATGTCTGTAAAAAGTACTAGATACATCATTTTTACGCTCGAACGTGAACTCTGACGCTCGAGCAGAAGTTCATCCTACATCAATTCCAGCTCGAGTGTGAACTTCCCCGCTTGAGCGGACACCAAGCTTGCAAGAAAATACTGGGAGCTCGAAATCTCCACTCGAGCGGCGGTTCTCTCGCTCGAGCGGACATCAAAATTCTGGATTTTCCAGATTGTGTTCTTGAGCTCAAATTTGACATTCAAAAGGCTTATAAGCTCGAACTAAGGCACCAAAAACATGTAAATACACCATTTAACACATGGATGTAAACAATATGAAGCCAATCTTCCAAAATCATGGTTCAATACTTCAAATTCACTCATGGCTCATGCTTTCAACTTCATTTAAGCTCCACATTTTTAATAATCAAACATGCATGCTAAATTTGATCTCATTTCCATTTCAATTGATGCAATTGGTGTTCATTCACATGAATTTCAACAAAAACATGCTTGCATGTATGATCCAACCCTCAATCTTTCCTAATTAACATGCTACATGTTAGATTATACAAATTTATGGCAATTCATAACAAATCTATGCATGCATGTGCATATTTCATCAAAATCAACACAACTCATGATCAAACTCAACATCTAGTCTTTAATTCACAAGAACACAACTCAAACTCATGAGCTAAGGGTTGATCACTCACCTAGGAGCTTTAATCTTCCAAACTTAAGCTTAATTTTTGAGTTGGTCTACAAATTATCAAGCTTTGAGGCCAAAACTCCAATTTCTTCCCCTTTCTCTCACTATAGCCGGCCCTCTCTCTCTCTCACAATTGTCTATCTCAGATTTTTGAGTTCAAAAGAGTTAAAGGAGAATGTAGTGCCCTCATACAACAAGCCCCACTAACATTTTAATAATAATAATAATAATAATAATAATAATAATAATAATTGGGCACTAATTCATCAGTTTAATCAATTTAATCTGGTTCGAATCAATTTTTCAATTAAACTTCATCGTAGGCTCTAAAAATTATGCCAATCATAATGGCGCAATCAATTTTGGTTTCGGTGGCTGATAAGGCCTTCAATTTACTTCTCAAAGCAGATAATCAAATAGATATTCCTACGGTGAACAGATAGAAATTCAAAATCACATATTTCCACATAATGGCACACAAGATCATATCAAAACACATAATCACATTTGTATTAAGGACTAATTGACATATTACGGAACGGAGATATCACACTCGAGGTGAGGCATAATGGTTGGCTTGACAAAACGAGAGCTTAACTTAACGCTCCTAGTATCGGTCCGGTGCCTGGACACCTACATATAAATATAAACAGTGAGCTAAAGCCTAGTGAATAACATATGCGTAAAGGGGTTGAGAATGAATGTCTTTTCATTAATTAAAGCAGTCATTTGCATCAGTAAATCAGTTATTCAATCAGTGGCTCATATTTCATGCCATACCAGTCATTTAGAAATCATAATGGTCATACGTGGTACGTCCAATAGCAAAACAGTACAGTAGGTCTTAACAGACCGAACAGTCAGTTGATGGCCATCATAACAGTAACAGTAGTAGTTCCAAACATTGGAACCGACAGAGATCTCTGTAATAGTAACAGTACAGTAACAGTAAGTTGCTATGGATGCCACGAATACAGTTTACAAATAGGACAAACATTCATCTAGTAAGTAATGTCATTTTAGAAAACGGTACAGTCAATCGTTCAGAAATAATTATAATTGAACGTATCTTCACAACATTGTTACTCACAGAGTACTGGACTATAGGCAAGCTAATGAGCGTCCTCGGATGCCAACCCTACAGTTGCAGAACGAACACACACTCGGGATTAATAACTTAGCCCCTAACTATACTTGGTATGGTTCTATAACATTATCCCCATTAAGATGCCTTAAACATGGCCTAGGAATGCCTAGGATGGGATGAGGATGCAAAAATTACACTTTAAAACACTTTTCAAAATTTGATGAAAACAAGGGTCTCACTCAAGCGTGGCTTTCTACGCTCGAGCGAGCTTTTCAAAATAGAGGAGTCGCTTGAGCGTGGACTTCCTCGCTCGAGCGGTCTGTAAAAATGCAAAAAATACTAAATATTGAAAATCTCCGCTCGATGCTCGCTCGAGCGTGAGACACAACTCTTCGCTCGAGTGTAGGTCTCGTCGCTCGAGCGTGCGTCTGCATGCACCAAAAACCTGAGAGCTTGCAATTTACGCTCGAGCCAACATTCCGTCGCTCGAGTGGAGCTCTAAACAAAACGATGGTCGCTCGAGCGTGGAAGCCAAAAGCTGGAATTTTCAAATTTGCCTCCAAAGCTCAAACCAAGCATTTAACACACCAAAACTCAACCTTTTGGGCCTATTTTTTGAAAAACACTTGAAAGCTCATACTACAACATATTTAGAAGATCAATTTTGTAAAATCAAGCCCAAAAATGAGACCATTGAACACAATTTCAAAGAAACGTTCATGAACAATGCAAGAACATCACATGCATGAGTTCCTATGAACTCTAATGCTCTAAAACATGACCAAATGCAAGATTGAGCTCAAAATAAAGGTGAATTCATGGACTACAACCAAAATGTGGACATGTATGTGGAAATTCATGAAGAACAACCTCAAAATTCAAGAATATGTACATGCATGCAAGGATTAATTCTCAATTCAACTCTTTAAATTAATTCTTGACTATAAACTCCAAATTTCTATGAACTAAGCATGAAACAACTCAAATTCATAATCAAGAGGGTGAATTCCCTACCTTAGGTCTTGAATTTTAGGTATGGAAGCTCAATTTTTGCTATCTCCTTCAATTTCTTTAAGTCTCTGAGCTAATTCTTGTTAAAATCAATTTTTCTTCCAAGCCTCCCTCTCTCACTCGGTTTTGGTCTCAAGAAGATGAAGTGAAGAAAGATGCTAAACAATGTAAAGGGTGAGAGAAGTAGTGGCCTAGCATAATCCACTCAATGGCAAATTGGTAGTAAATGCAAACCAATGTAATTTAACTTTATTTAATCTAATTTAATCATTCTAAATTGAATTTTAATTAAACCTACCATAAAATCACATAAATCCTAATTAGCATATAACACTAATCAATTTTAGATTCGGTCGCCGATAAGGCCTTCAATTCACAATTCGAAATTAAAACACGAACAGATTCATTCAGTAATCAAACAGATAGAAATGCATTTAAAACAATACACGCATACATTTAATTTAGGATTTCATTCTAATCAGTTACTTATCATGCTCAATCACAGTTTAACACTAATCGGAGGTGAGGGTTGTCACAAACACCCACCTCGGCCCAACACACAGGGGATCTACCCGGTCGACCATACAAGGCCTCAAACGGTGCCATGCCAATACTCGATTGAAAACTATTGTTATAGGAAAATTCCACTAAGGGCAAATGCCTCTCCCATGAGCCCTTAAAATCAAGAACATAGCCTCTAAGTATATCCTCAAGGATCTGAATGGTACGCTCGGATTGCCTGTCAGTTTGAGGATAATACGCAGTACTAAAAGTCAATCTAGTGCCCAATCTAGTGCCCAAGGCACTCTGTAAACTCTGCCACAACCGAGTAGTGAAATGCGGATCTCTATCCGAAACAATCATCACAGGGACCCCGTGCAACCTCACTATGTCCCTAATGTACAAGTCAGCAAGATAATCTATCGTGTCACTTATGCGCATGGGAATAAAATGCGCCGATTTAGTCAAACGGTCAACTACCACCCAAATGGCATCATTACCTGGTTGAGTTCTCAGAAGACCCACAACGAAGCCCATTGTAACATGCTCTCACTTCCATTCAGCTATATGCAAGGGTTGCAACAAACTCGCTGGTCTCTGATGCTCGGCCTTCACTTGTTGACAAGTAAGACACTTTGATACAAACACAACCATATCCTTTTTCATAACTCTCCACCAAAACTGGCGACTAAGATCATGATACATCTTTGTGCCTTCCGGATGCACCGCAAGGCGCGAATAGTGAAACTCTCGGAGTACTTCCTCTCGACAAGACTCCGGTATAAACAAGCGATCACGGTATCTCACACTCAGGTCAGGATACACAGTCAAACCTCTTTCTACCTTTCCATTGAGAATTTTCTCTCGAAATGATTCCACTTCAAGGTCACACTTTTCCGCTTCCAACACTCGATTTGCAAGTGTAGGTTGTGCAACTACTGAAAACAAAGCCGTAGACTCAACAGACTCGCCCAATTGCAAGTCAAACTCATTTAGAGTACCCAACATTTCCCATTCTCGGATGGCGATAGAAGCTACACAGCTAATTGGCTTTTTACTCAAAGCATCGGCCACAATATTGGCCTTCCCGGGATAATAATGCAACTCAAAATCATAATCCTTTATGAATTTCATCCACCTCCTGTGTCTCAAATTTAAGTCTTCTGTGTAAACAGATATTTCAAGCTCTTGTGATCAAAGAACACTTCAAATTTCTCACCATACAAATAATGCCTCCAAATCTTCAAGGCAAAAATCACCGCTGCTAACTCTAAGTCGTGAGTAGGGTAATTCCTCTCATGTATTTTTAACTACCGTGAGCCATAGGCTACTACTTTACTCTCTTGCATCAATACACAACCTAAACCTTCCTTTGAAGCATCACAATATACTGAATAACTCAAACCCCTCTCCGGGATAATCAATATTGGAGCAGTGGTGAGTCTAACCTTAAGCTCTTGGAACGACTTTTCACAAGTCTCACTCCACACAAACTTGACTTCTTTTCTCGTCAACTTAGTCAAAGGTGAAGCTAATCTAGAGAAATCTTTCACAAACTGACGGTGATACCCAGCCAAACCCAAGAAACTACGAATCTCGAAAGCATTCTTAGGTTATGCGCAATCTTGCACTACCTCTATCTTGGATGAATCTACAGTCACCCCTTCCCTTGACACTACATGCCCTAGGAATTTAACCTCTTCCAGCCAAAAGTCACATTTCCCAAACTTAGCATACAACTTATGGGCTCTAAGTAACTCAAGTACTACTCGTAAATGTTCCTCGTGTTCCTCCTCATAAGGTGAATAAATCAAAATGTCATCCACAAAGACAACCACAAAACGATCTCAGAATTCACGGAAGATCCGATTCATTAAATCCATAAACACAGCTGGAGCATTAGTTAGCCCAAAAGGCATCACAAGAAACTCATAATGGCCATACCGCATACAAAATGTCGTCTTCGGGATATCTTCCTCCCTCACTCTGAACTGGTGATAACTCGATCTCAGGTCTATCTTAGAGAAACAATAAGACCCCTTCAACTGATCAAACAGATCATCTATACGAGGCATTGGGTACTTATTCTTAATAGTAACCCGGTTCAACTTTGTGTAGTCAATACAAAGCTGTAATGCTTCATTTTTCTTTTTAGCAAAGAGAGCCGGCGCTCCCCAAGGTGAAATACTAGGGCGAATAAAACCCTTATCTAACAATTCCTAGAGTTGAATCTTCAATTCACTCAATTCAGCAGGTGCAAATCTATATGGAGCCATAGAAACTGGTGTTGTGCCAGGCACTAAATCAATAGAGAATTCGATCTCTCGGTGAGAAGGTAAACTGACAAGATCCTCATGAAAAACATTTGGGTATTCACAAACTAGCCTCGGCAATTCAACTCGAATTTCATCACACTCACTACTCAAAAAGCTAGTAAGGAGACAACTAAGTTCACTCCGCCCATGTGGATCATATATCGGTGATAAGACTCTATCCACCCGGTCCCCCAAGAAATAAAAGCAATCACTGCTCAAGGTACATACAATAACATTCTGACGGTAATAATCTATAACAGCCCGGTATGACGATAACCAGTCCATACCTAATATGACATCAAAACTAAGCATGTCAATCAATACAAATGCAAAAGGTAATTGACGACCCACAACCTCGATGTCACAACCCCGACATCCCTGTCTCAAGACAATCTGACCACCAATAGGTGACTCTACACAAATAGGAGATTCTAACCATGCCAACACCAAACCCAAAACTGATGCAAACTCATACGAAATAAAAGAATGGGATGCACCCGTATCAATCAACACATTAGCAACTGAATTGCAAAACAAAAAGGTACCTCTCACTACAGAAGGATCAGGTACCAGATCTGGTCCTACAACTGTATACATATGTCCAGTAGGCCTCTGCTCAACCTGCTCACCCCTCGGAGCATAAGCTTGGTGCACAGACTGAGTCGAAGAGACTCCCTGATTGGCCATTGAGGCCTGTGCTGACTGTGCTGGCTGGTGACTCTGTGTCTGTCTCGAACCAGACGCACCAGGTGTACCACCAAACTGTGAGCAAAACCTCTTTAGGTGCCCCGCCTGCTCGCACTGATAACAAGTGAGCGGCTGGCCTCTTTCCTGACTCTGGCTCTGAAAATGAGCTGAAGATGATGTTCCTTGCTGTCCTCCTCCTCTTTGAGGACAAGCTGGAGACTTGTGGTCCAACTGACCACACTGAAAGCAAGTAAAATCTTCCTGCCCACCTCTCCCAGAACCTAAACTCGGTATTGGGAAAGTGGACCTCGATCGAGTTCCACAGGATGCGAGGTAGGAACCCTCTGCTTCTTCTTGTCCCCGACTATCGACTCTTCGAAGCCCTCATCCTTTCATCTCCTGCCTGCATAATAGTTTCAAGGTGGGCTGCAGACTGCACAAGGCATCCATAATCTCTAGTCATGGAATCGGCCACTCGAAACATGAGTCCGGTCCTCAATTTCTTCTCAAACTCCAGACAGCGGCGTTCCTCAGTCGCAACTAACTCAGGTGCAAACTTGGATAGACTAGTAAAGGTGGCCTCAAACTCCGTCACTGGTGTATTTAGCTGCTTGAGCTGACAGAACTGATCCCTTAACTTCTCCCTAACAGTGGGAGGCAAAAACTTATCCTGAAAGGCGTTAACAAATGCCTCCCAAGTCCCTCCAATGCGCCCCCGTGCATACTTCCACTATTAACCCGCATCCCCCTTTAACTGGAAAGACGCCAAGGTCATTTTCAACTGATCATCCTCGATGCCAAGCATCTTAAATGTCTTTACTAAGTGTTCTAGCCACTCATCTGCTTTCAGTGGCTCCTTAGGATAGCCCAAAAACTCATCTGAGTTCGATCGGAAAAACTCCCTTTTTAGGAAAGATGGCCCTGTTTCAGCTACATGGGCCTGGACTTGATTCTCAGCCTTAAGAATGTCCATGGATTCCCTCAATGCTCCTGCCATCTCGCGGGCTAAGCCGCCCATGGCCTGCTGACCTACTGGCTCGGCCACGTTGGCCTGACCAACTCTCTCATTCTGCGCTGGAATTTTATCTGGTATAGGCATCTCCTGCCTTCTAGGCCTACCACGCCTACCACCACGTCCTCATCCTGACATCCTAATAAAGGTAACAAAAGGATTAGCGCATTCACAAATGTGCTGAAGTTATTTTACTCGCGTCCTAATACATTGGACAACTGTAATTCGCTCCACATAAGCACATAATCACATAAGCACTTATGAATTTCATTTTCGGATAATGACCGTCCAGTGGCATTGCTAGAGTTCCAATTAGAAACGGCAGTGATCAAATGTCTTTCCAACAGGACTCCCAGAAATCCATAGATTCGATCGACATCCTAGAAACTAAATTCCATACCCATATAGTCACATAAGCATACAATACATGCTAACATCTTAACCAAGCGAGACAAACCTATTGTGGTACTAGCCACTTCTCATGTACCCAAAGTATTCAAACCCGGTATGCTCTGACACCAAGTTGTAACGCTCCCCAAAATAATACAATAAAGACAACTCATATGCGGAATAAATATGAGAAACAACATGCTTTCATATATCAGAGTTTACTGTTTAACAACCGGTTAAATGCCATGTAGGCTTACATCTTTCCAAGTCATTGCTTGGTTACACAAATTGAGTCTCGCTCATTACAACTTAAGCCCTTGGCTTTACAAATAACAAACGTACACACATAAGGCATAATTAAGAAGCTGTTACTTCCCGAAAGTCCATCCATGTGTAGACACCCCATTTTTGACCGACCTTAAGACTCAGACGTCACCAATTGAGCGCTTGGTAATGTTGCATATCGTGCTCGTTCGGAGGTCGCGGAGTCTCAACTGCGAGCCTTGCCTCCGGACTTCCGGACTCTTTTGTACTTTGCCTCGGTTTGTGAACCAGGTCCCGTTTTCTCCGTATTCTCTTCCCGAAGGGAGGGAGAGGTCTCGTAGATCATCTCTCAATGGCCGTAGGCTACGTTTCATGGTCGTAGGCCATTTTTCCCGTTTGGAGCCCGGTTTTCGGTTTTTCAGAGCCGTCGGCCGTGTGCCTCGGTTCGGGACCGCTTAACCACCTCCGTTTGCTCCGGTTTTTGGCACACATCTTATTTCCTCCCTTTTGAGGGACACTGTGGCCCGAGAGACCACCTTCGTGGTCGAACGCCACTTCCGGTGCCTAACAGCCTGTTTTCGGGGCCCCAAACTGCGTGTTTTGGCCCCCGAACCTTCGTTTTGCATCCGTCTTGGTCCATTTTTGGTAGGGACCTTATTTTCATTGTTAGAAAGCTTGTAAGAGGGTGGGAGGCTAGCAATTTTTCTAAAAAAACCAGCTTTGTTGGTCAAAAGTGGTTCAGCATGAATCCGGGAAGGAGGAAAACATCTGCGCGGCTTCACCGAAACGGGCATAACTCTTTGCACAAAAGGAATTAAGATATGAGGCCACCACCGTTGGAAATCTTACTTCCGAGGCTTCATTTTACACTTAAGAATCTCCTAAGGACATGTCCAAGCGAGGGAGATATGATTGGTTGAAGTAGGAGATCAATCCGGTTGGACCGAATCTACGCGGTTTCACCAAAACTGGCATAACTTTTTCCACAAGAGGAATTTTAACGCAAGGTTTACGGCATTGGAAAGCTAACTTCTGGGGCTTCATCCTAGGGGGTGGCCGGCCACTTTTTCCCTTTTGACCTGGTTGGCCGGCCACCTTAATTGGTCAGCCGGCCACCTAGCTGGTTGGCTGACCACTTTGGCCCTTTTTACCTGGCCGGCCATTTTTCCCTCTCCAAGTGTATTACAGATGTACCCTCTGTTATCCCCCAGACCCCTGCCCGGGGGTTTGCCCTTTTGGGGGGAAAATTTGAATTTCATTTCCCCCTCCCTTTTCTCTACTCCTTTGCCTATATAACCAGTACCCCCAGCTGCATTTGAGAGGTGACAAAAAATTGCTTTGAGGCTCTTGCATTCAATCTCTCTCCCTCTTTATCCCAAGCATCAAAACCCCTTAAGTCCTACACCATTTTACACTACAACTCATAGCACCATACCTCCAACATCCATTCCAGCAACTTGAGGCTATCTTCCAGAGGTTAAGAGCTCCCAAATCTGGTCCAAAAGTTGTTGAAGTTTGGTTCTACAAGGGTGAGTTTCATTTTCCCTCTTTTAAGCTTATTTTTGCATGCTTTCTTAGCCTTTGTTTCTTGCATTTTTGGGCTCCGACCCAAAATGTAAATAGTCATATTTTGAGCCTCTTTTCATGTTTGATCAAGGACCTCTTGCTGTTTGAGGTCTCCTACTATCACTTGTCTCTTTAACTCTCTTTTAGGCCTATTTTTGGATAGTATTTTAGGCTTATTTTTGAGCTGTTTTGGACTTGGTCATAAACTGTAAAATATCATGTTTTGAGCCCCTCTTCAACATTGTTGAAGGGCCCTCCTCTGTTTGACGCCAGCATCTACCACTTGCCTCTTTGTCCCTCTTTTGGCTTTTTTCTTGCATGATAGTTTAGCCTCACTTGTGCTTATTTTCGTGGCTTGATGTAAACTGTAAAGTGCCTTGTTTTGAGCCCCTCTTAAACTTTGTTGAAGGGATCCTTGCCATTTGGGGCCAGCTGCTGTCCTTTATCTCTTTTCTCTTGTTTAGGGCCATTTTTGTGTGATAGATTAGCCCTATTTGTATTCATTTTTTGGACTTGTCATAAAATGGAAAAAGGCTTGTTTTGACATCATTTTCATGTTTCATTAAGATCATTTTCTTATTTGAGGTCACATACCTTCTTATATGCTTGATTCCCTCTCATTTTGAGCCTTACACCCTAGCCCTTGTTGCATGCCTTATTTGACCTTCTAGCCACTGGAATCCAGTGGATTTCTAGTAGCTTTGATGCTGTTTTGAGCCTCTAAATTAGAGGGGGGTGGGCCCCTCTCACCTTGACTTGTTTGGTGGCCATTTTGGCCCTCCAAAGAGGCCCTATCTTGCATACTTTGTGGACTGATTTTGGGGCCAATTTGGCGAGTTTTGAGACTATCATATTTGATTTTCAAAGTTGGTTTGGGGTTATCACATGTCTATCTTGTATATGCTTAAGAATCCCTTTGTATGCCCTCTAAAGGAACCTCTCATTTGTGCATGTGTTGGCTGCATTTCCATGGTTATTTGGGCATATTTTGGTATGTTTTATTCACTAATTTTTGTTGGTTTGATGAGTTCTTACTTGTTTCATACACTTTCCATGTAAAGTATGTTTGCCCGCCAAAATTGCATGCTAATTTAAGCCATCTTGCTAGAACTTTTTGGCCACACTTTAAACTGGAAAAGTTCATGTTTTGGGACTTCCTTGACTCTGTATTCATGCTTCATGTTCAAATAATGCATGCTTTGTATAGCTATAAGTCATTCCATGTGCCTAGTTTTGAGTTTCGGGTCTCATCTCATGCATCGGGTGCCATATTGCCATGCTTCGGGGCTGTTTATCATCATGTTTTAGTGCTGAAAAATTTTCTTGCTTGCATATCATGTTCCATGCCTTACCATGCTTTGGTAGAGTGGCATTCGTGCCTTAGGTTCGGTCATCGGTTTGCGTGCATGTGTGCACGCATCTCGAGTGTCTCATTTCCATCTAACGGCCTCTTATGTGAGTGTGGCTGAGGTCCACTTGTGTTGGTGTAAGTCCATTATGCATTGTGTATGCCATTTCATTTCATAACATTGCGTATGCTAGGTTGTATGTTAGCGCATTGTGTATGCCATGTTACCTCGTGCATCGTGTATGTCATTTCATAGCATTGTGCATGTTAGGTTATATCTTAGTTGCATTCATGCATGTCATGCATATTGCATTGTGTTTGGGATAAGAGTTAGCTTGAGCACGGGAAACGAGGTATGTTTCGTACTCCGAGTGACGGAACGTGTCTCAATTTCCCAGTCGCCGACACTCCGAATTACCCATGATGGAGTTTAGGTTTTGTTGTGTTTTCATGTGCATTCATTTCATATTAAGTCGTGCAACTCGACTCCTCGGTCATTATGCATCGAGATGCGTGATTGGTGGCACGAGGATCGAGGACTACACTCTCTAAAGAGTAGTCAAGCATACATATGTGAAAATACATTGCCATGCCCCTTTCCTGCTCTCTGTTGCAGCAAATCAAGAATCAGCAGCCTTCCGGAGTTTGGCGTGCTTTCCAAGAACAATCGCAAACAGAGGCTAATTGGGGCATCGCAATGGATTTCCGCGCAAGGCAACCCCAACATGCATCATTCATCATCCGGATCAGAGTCGAGGCAGTCCCTAGCTTGCACGCTAGTTTACAGCTTTCCTAGTTTAATTTGTTAATTAATTAAGATCTTGTATTTATTCAGACTGCACTATTCATTCGGACTGTACTATTCATTTGGGACTGTATATTATTTATTTGGACCCTCTGCGCGAGGGCAATATTGTAATAAGTGTGCGTGTGTGTGATGTATGTCTTCCATCCCCACGTCTTTCTCTCTTTTATTTACCAGCTTATGATGGTTAGATTAGGGCATGTTTCAATTAGCATACAGTATAATAGCATGTTTGCACTCATTCATCTGTTTTGCATGCACCGGGCTCGGCGCATCATACTAACTACATTCGTATTTCAATTCCAAGTTGAATACTTGTTAGCTGTTGCATCTCATATGCCATGTTTAGAATAGCCGAGCCTGCTATAGTTGCATTCTTGCATGTGTTGCATTAGGCATTTCAACATATTTAGGATTCATGCATGGATTTCTAATTAGCTTCTGTTTTGGCTTGGAGTACTCGGTGAGTTTTTATGCTTTAGCATCCTTGCATGCGTGTGAGCGACTGCCATGAATAGCATGCTTACCATGAGGCTATATACTTATGTGATATATCTGCCTGAATGCCTGTGGGTGCAGGTTGGGTTATCTAAATTGGAACAATTCATCGACTGTGAGTTTTAAGCCCACTAGATAGTGGCAAAACCATATTTTCTAAGCCCACCTGAGGGTGGCAAAATCTGCATTTTAAGCCTACTTGCGGGTAGCAAACCATTTTTCAAAAACAAACATGAAATGTTTTGTTCTAATTCAGGCGATCCAGTCTATACTTGTATGCTGTGCGCATCACATAGTAAATCTAGGCTAATAACCGGAATAAGAATGCATAAGGTTTTCAAAACTCGATATCATGGTTAGTAGAGGCCGATCTTTGATCGGGCAAGCGGGGGTGCTTACGAAGTGACCTTCCCCAATCGTACCCAAGTTCCCGAGCCGAGGCAACTTTGGTGATGACGGACACGTAGCCTTAGGCACGAGTCAGGGTTTCCTAAATTTCCCAAAATAAAATATTTAGGTGACGACTCTGTATCTGGCAAAGCAGTCCATGTTTGGCACTTCTTTCAAAAAAATCTTTTTCTCAAAACGATTTGTCGGATTTGGACTCTTTGGTTCAGATTGAGAACCGTGACAAATTAGAGTCCTGAACTGTAGTGAGCCCAAGACGAACGGAGCGACGGGGGCCCATCTCTCCCGGGGCGTTCGGGGACGTCTACACCATGCTATTGCCTTGTAGGAAACATTTCACCTACACCTGAAAATGATATTCCCGTATAGGGTGAGCCAATAGCCCAGTAGAGATAATCTAACACAATATATGAAGTTTAGCAAAGGTATAAATACCACATGCATAAACAATACCGATACTAAAACATTCACAAGGCCTGCATATTCATATGCCACTAAGACCAAACCTCATTTCTTTTTTCCTTCAATTCATTTCAAGTTCATATATGCTACTCCATCTATGAGTTAAATTCATTATCTTTCGACAATCAAAATGAGACTACAATTCAATGGTTTTTCAACTATGCAAAATACACATAAACACTTTGTTGGAAAAATGGTTTAATATTGGCATATTTTGGGCCTACTTTGAGCCCAAAATTGAGTGGGCCCCGAACGTCTTTTGGGGCGGGTCCGAAGAGGTGAAGTGTTCCTTGCTGTGTGGCAAGTCACACAGTGAAGACGGTTCGTCAAAACCATTTATGAGTGAATGGGAAGTTGATGTCGTTTTCAGGTCTAACATTAATTTTTTAGATAAAATTCTTTTGAATTTTTTCAATAAAAATTATTGTGAGAATTTAATTTAATTCTAAATTCAAATTTTGGATTCCTAAGTGGTTTCCTAAAGTTTGTAATTGTGGGAATTTAATTTAATTCTAAATTCAATTTTTGGATTCCTTAGTAGTTTCCTTTAATTTGTACCTCTTACTTTATTTATTAAACTATTCAATTTGTTTAATATATATATTCAATAGTTTAATATATATATATATATACATTCAAAATAGTTTATTTAAATAAAGGTGAAACAGATTTGTATTTGAAAACAGGTTTCTTTGACCAACGGTTTGTTATTCAAAAGTTTGAATAATATGTTCAAATGTTGCTACGGTCAAAACCTCTATTCAAATTTGAATAGTAAAAGGTGTACCTGTTCAAAGGTTTGTGTGCACCTTTTCACTATTGTTTGGACCTGTTCGGGGCAGTATTTGTTGCCTTTATATACTGCCATAAATCCAGCAATTAAGTGTTCTAAAAAATTGAGTTTGAATTTTGTCTTTTTGTTGTCCATTTTCTTTTAGTGCATTATTCTTCATTTTAGTTTAGAATAATTTTTCAGAGAGTTAGAACACAGGTTTGGTTCGCCGAACAAATTTATTTGAAGTGCTTCTATAAATTTGTGAAGATCATTGTATCCTGGGAGATAGACGCCATTCAACCGTAAGCACCGTAGCGGGGCGAATATGTCTTAAGGACAGAGTGTCACACACTCAACTTGGTCTTGTAATTTTTATTTGGTTCGACAAAATAAATCTGGTATGTTATTTATTTATTTTGTTTGAATTTATTTCAAGTTATTTTATATACACAGAAGATTGTTCTAACAATCTTAAGACAGATTCGAATTATTCTGTTTACAGAATTTTTCGTTTGTTTCTCTTTTTCATTCTTCGTAAATAATTTCGGAAGAAAATTATTTTCTGTGGATTTACAAAATAATATTCTGGTTGGAAAAACAAATAGTGATTATATACTATTTAACAGATAGTAGTAATATACTGTCTATTTTCTTTGACAACTAGTAGTATGATACTGGTGTCATTAACAATTCAGAATATATTTTTGTAAAATTTTGTCAGAAAATTAATTTTGATTTTTAGAAATTATTTTCTGTGTTTTCATTAATTAAAATTCTGTTTCAGTATTTTAATTATTGGAGTGTTACAAGAGATTTAAATTCTTGTGTGGAATTAATTTGGTTAAATAAAATTTTATTTTATTTCCAAATTAATTAGAAAAATAAAAGTTATATTCTTATTTCTTTTATTTTATAGAATTTAATTTTCTGTGTGGAATTAATTTGTTTAAATAAAATTTTATTTTATTTTCAAATTAATTGGAAAATAAAAGTTATATTCTTGTTTCTTTTATTTTTACAGAATTTCATTCTGTGAATTTGGATTAGTTCTCTGTGTGGAATTAATTTGGTTGAATAAAATTTTATTTTATTTTATTTCTAAATTAATTGAAAATAAAAGTTACATTTTGTTTTGTTTATTTTATTTTAACAGAATTTATTTATGTAGTTTTGGTTTAATTTGTTTAAATAAAATTTTATTTTATTTTCAAATTAATTGGAAATAAAAGTTACAATTCTTGTTTCTTTTATTTTTTCAGAATTTAAAATTCTGTGTTCTTTGGATTAAATTTTTTGTGTAGTATAAAATTTTAATTATAATTTTATTTTATAATTTAGAATTTATGGCTACTAAAACTGGTCAAACTTATGTTCAAACCAGTACTGGTATGGTGATTACCATTACGCCAACCTCTCCTTATGTTGGGACTGTGCCAGTGAATCATGGTGGAAAACTAGAGAAGTTCTCAATAACTGATTTTCATAAAGGCAAAGGAAGATCTAGTAGGAAGGTTGCTAAAGCCAAAATGACCGAAATAGATGAAATTTCCAATGGTGTAGATGTCATAAATCTTTCTACAGTTGTTTCCGAGGCAAATCTTGTCAGAAATCCTAAAGAATGGTGGGTGGACACTGGTGCTACTCGCCATATTTGTGCCGACAAAAAGATGTTCACATCTTATTCTATAGTAGACAATGGTGAACAACTCCTTATGGGCAACTCCTCAACTTCCAAAGTTGAAGGACAAGAAAAGATTGTACTCAAGATGACATCTGGATAGGAACTCACTCTCAACAATGTGCTGCATGTACCGGACATTCGCAAGAATTTAGTTTCCGGATCTTTGTTGAGTAAGAATGGGTTTAGGCTAGTTTTTTAAAGTGACAAGTTTGTACTTACCAAAAACGGGATGTATGTAGGAAAAGGTTACATGTCTGATGGCCTTTTCCAGTTAAATGTAATGACTGTTGTACCCTCAGTTATTAATAATACTACATCTTCTTCTTACTTGTTTAAGTTTTCAAATTTATGGCATGGTAGACTAGGACATGTTAATTATGGATCTTTGCGTAGATTAATTAATATGGAATGTTTACCTAAATTTGACATTGATTCAAATCATAAATGTGAAATTTGCGTTGAGGCAAAATTATCTAAAACTCCTTTTCATTCAATTGAAAGAAGTACGGAACCACTTGAATTAATTCATAGTGATATTTGTGATTTTAAATCAATTTAAACCAGAGGTGGGAAAAAGTATGTAATCACTTTTATAGATGACTATACTAGATATAGTTATATTTATGTAATTCGAATCAAGGATGAAGCTTTGGAAACTTTCATTCAATATAAGAATGAAGTTGAAAATCAACTTGATAAGAAAATCAAGAAAATTAGAAGTGATAGAGGTGGTGAATATGAATCACCTTTTGGTGAATTTTGTATAGAACCTGGAATAATTCATCAAACCACTGCCTCTTACTCCCCTCAAAGAAAATGGAATTCTTTGAAAGGAAAAATAGGACTTTAAAAGAAATGATGAATGCCATGTTGATCGGTTCTGATTACCTCGTAACTTGTGGGGGGAAGCAATACTTTCTGCTAATTATATTTTAAATAAAATACCCCGAAAGAAAATAAATCAAACACCTTATGAATTGTGGCATGGAAGAGTACCATCCTACAAATACTTAAAAGTGTGGGGGTGTTTGGCTAAAATGGCTATTCCTAGTCTTAAAAAGACTAAGATAGGTCCTAAGACCATTGATTGCATTTTCATTGGTTATGCTAAGAATAGTATTGCATATCGGTTTTTGATTCATAAATCAGAACATACCGAAATGCATGTAAATACTATTATTGAGTCTCGGAATGCATCTTTCTTTGAACATGTATTTCCAAAGAAGACTGGACAAGAGACTAGTACTAATAAAAGATCTTTTGATGCTATTACTAGTCAAGATCAAGAACATGATCAAGAACAAGAGTTAGATCTAAATGAGGAAGAGGAACTTAGGCGTAGTAAACGTGCTAGAACCTCAAAATCGTTTGGTCCAGATTTTCTAACATATTTGTTAGAAAATGAGCCTTTAACTTTTAAAGATGCTATGTCCAGTCGATGGAAAGAAGCTGTCAATAGTGAAGTTGAATCCATCTTGCAAAATCACACTTGGGAATTAGTGGACTTGCCACCAGGTTGTAAACCTCTTGGGTATAAGTGGATTTTCAAAAGAAAATTAAAAGCGGATGGATCAATAGACAAATACAAGGCAAGACTTGTAGTCAAAGGTTTTAGACAAAAAGAAGGTCTAGATTACTTTGACACATACTCACCGGTTACTAGAATAACATCCATTAGAATGTTAATTGTCATTGCATCTTTATACAATCTAGAAATTCATCAAATGGATGTGAAAACTGCTTTCTTAAATGGTGAGTTAAATGAAGAAATTTATATGGAACAACCAGAAGGGTTTTTTGTTCCAGGGAAAGAAAAGAAAGTGTGTAAATTGGTTAAATCATTATATGGTTTAAAACAAGCGCCAAAACAATGGCATGAGAAATTTGCAAGGCAATGATGTCAAATGGATTTAAAATTAATGAGTGTGACAAATGTGTTTATATTAAAAACACAGATAAATGTTATGTCATTGTATGTCTTTATGTAGATGATATGCTCATCATTGGTAGTAATAATGACATGATTAAAACTACTAAGAAAATGTTAAATAAACATTTTGATATGAAGGACATAGGCATTGTTGATGTAATTCTTGGTATGAAAATTACCAAAACGTCAGAAGGTTATACTTTGTCACAATCTCATTACATTGAGAAAATACTTGACAAATTCAGCAAAGATGATGATCATCTTGCTAGAACTCCTGTAGATGTTAATTTGTATCTTTCTAAGAATATACAGGAAAGTATTTCTTAATTAGAGTATGCCCAAATTATTGGAAGCTTAATGTACTTGATGAACTGCACTCGCCCAGATATAGCTTATGCAGTAAGTAAATTAAGTAGATATACGAGTAATCCAGGAGTAGAACACTAGAAAGCAATTATAAGGGTTCTTAGATATCTCCGATTTACTCATAACATTGGGCTTAATTTTACTAGATATCCAGCAGTACTTGAAGGATACTGTGATGCAAATTGGATATCGGATACTAGAGACTCGAAGTCCACCAGTGGGTATGTCTTTACTCTTGGTGGGGCGGCTGTATCTTGGAAATCTTCCAAACAGACTTGCATTGCTAGGTCTACTATGGAATCAGAATTCATAACCTTAGACAAAGCAGGGGAAGAGGCAGAATGGCTTCGCTACTTCCTTGAAGATATTCCAATATGGCCAAAACCGGTGCCTGCTATATGCATACATTGCGATAGTCAATCAGCTATTAGTAGAGCACAGAGTCATATGTATAACGGTAAGTCACGACACATTCGTCGTCGACATAATACCGTAAGACAACTACTCTCTAATGGAATTATTTCCATAGAATATGTTAAGTCTAAAGACAACATAGCGGATCCACTAACCAAAGGGTTAGCAAGAGAGTTAGTTGAGAATTCATCGAGGGGAATGGGACTAAAGCCTATTGAATAAGAGTTACCATAACAGCAACCCAACCTAGTTGATTGGAGATCCCAAGATCTAGGTTCAAAGGGACAACCGAGTTGTGAATAACTCAGAAGGATCACTGGGGAGTCTAACTCCTACCCATTTCTATGATGAAATAGTGATGTCTGCAGCGTTTTAGGTTAATTAAAACTTTTAATGATTTTTATATCTAGGTAAACCTAGTGGAGTATGGCAGGATACTCTTCATAAGAATCACCTATGTGAGTGTGAACTGGGCCGGTTCTGTGAGATTTGTGAAGGGCTACAATTCTCTAGAGCACTCATGAAGACCAGGTTGTTCAGGGCCAAAATGAACACAATAGTGAGAACTAAACTGTGTCTGGGAATATACTGTGTGAGTTCTATTGTCTTGGTTTACACAAACGGCTGAACAGTTCAAGACATCATGTTCACTGGTTAGCTAGTAAATCCGATAGTGTCTCACAAGGAAAGGTTCAAAGCCAAAAGCTACCTATCCTATGCAGAATATTTCAAATTTCTGTACTCTCTGAATTTAGATCATGTTGTTGCATTTTCTCTCTGTCAAATTCTATTTATGTGGGGGATTGTTGGAAAAATGGTTTAATATTGGCATATTTTGGGCCTACTTTGAGCCCAAAATTGAGTGGGCCCCGAACGTCTTTTGAGGCGGGTCCGAAGAGGTGAAGTGTTCCTTGCCGTGTGGCAAGTTACACGGTGAAGACGGTTCGTCAAAACCATTTATGAGTGAATGAGAAGTTGATGTCGTTTTCAGGTCTAACATTAATTTTTTAGATAAAATTCTTTTGAATTTTTTCAATAAAAATTATTGTGAGAATTTAATTTAATTCTAAATTCAAATTTTGGATTCCTAAGTGGTTTCCTAAAGTTTGTAATTGTGGGAATTTAATTTAATTCTAAATTCAAATTTTGGATTCCTTAGTAGTTTCCTTTAATTTGCACCTCTTACTTTATTTATTAAACTATTCAATTTGTTTAATATATATATTCAATAGTTTAATATATATATATACATTCAAAATAGTTTATTTAAATAAAGGTGAAACAGATTTGTATTTGAAAACAGGTTTCTTTGACCAACGGTTTGTTATTCAAAAGTTTGAATAATATGTTCAAATGTTGCTACGGTCAAAACCTCTATTCAAATTTGAATAGTAGAAGGTGTACCTGTTCAAAGGTTTGTGTGCACCTTTTCACTATTGTTTGGACCTGTTCGGGGCAGTATTTGTTGCCTTTATATACTGCCATAAATCCAGCAATTAAGTGTTCCGAAAAATTGAGTCTGAATTTTGTCTTTTTGCTGTTCATTTTCTTTTAGTGAATTATTCTTCATTTTAGTTTAGAATAATTTTTCAGAGAGTTAGAACACAGGTTTGGTTCGCCGAACAAATTTATTTGAAGTGCTTCTATAAATTTGTGAAGATCATTGTATCCTGAGAGATAGACGCCATTCAACCGTAAGCACCGTAGCGGGGCGAATATGTCTTAAGGATAGAGTGTCACACACTCAACTTGGTCTTGTAATTTTTATTTGGTTCGACAAAATAAATCTGGTATGTTATTTATTTATTTTGTTTGAATTTATTTCAAGTTATTTTATATACACAGAAGATTGTTCTAACACACTTCAAACCTGTCATTTTATGGATATTTCGTTCGAAGGAATCGACACCCATTTATATATGAAATTTCGGGTCTTTCACCCAAGACACTCTGGCCAACTTGCTTTAAAATGGAGTCCATCCCCTTTCTCTTCCCAAACCAATATACATATGCAATGTATTTATAAACATAATCATATATGGAGTACATCTCCTTTCTCCTCCTAATAAACATACATATACAATGTATTTATAAACATAGTCATATGCAATGACAACCAACATTTGGTTAGCATTAAATCGCCTAATCCTCATGCAATTTCTACAACAATCATAACTATCCTCCACCGATAGCCCAATACAATTATTTTCTAAAGAGATGTTCAATCTCAAAATAAATATTTTATTCAAAACTTACATAGGTGAGATAATACATATCCAATATCACCATTTATAACCACAACCTTCCAATTTCACATTTTCAATGTTAATCCCAATTATTTATGCAAAATAATGATTTAATCAAAATTAGAGCAAAATCCACCTCTTTCCAAATATCAACCGAAACACCAAAATCAACTATTTTGGCACAACATGATCATATATTCAAGTCTCATACTCATTTACCTCATATTCATCAAAACCCTCTTTTCATTTCACACCCAAATCCTAGATTTGTCCAAACCACAACCAAATCTCATAATCTACACACAATAGCAAATAACTAAGCTAAAAACCATATTAGAGTGTAAAAATTCCCTACCTTAAGAAGAGAACACGAGCAAAGCAAGGTTGAACTCCAAAAATGACGAAACTCACTTTTACTTAGATTAATACGAAGCTCTTGAAAACCTCTACCTTATTCTCAAAGACACTAAGGTCAAGAACAGAATGAATTTAGATGAAATCTTAGAGAGAATGTGAGTTTCTAGATAGAGAAGCTCAAGATCTAGAAATTTGGAGACTTTTAGAGAGAGAGAGAGAGAAAGCAGAAAATGATTTGAAATGTCACTTTCACGATCTGATAAAACGCGGTCCGCTCGAGCGTGGAAAGCTCTGCTCGATCGTAAGACACAGACTCTTGCTCGAGCGGGAAAATGGACGCTCGAGCGGACAAGCAACTTCGAATGCATTTTTCCTTTTTGCTTCAAGGGACACTACCTCCTGGACCCCCGCGAGCTGACTGGGCAACTCGACCCCCAACTGGCCTAGTCGAAGTAGCAAAACGTGAAAGAATGATCGAAACCGGGATCGCTATATTGTCAACAATCCACTCAAGTCCACAAGCACTTGGGACCAGCCTGTGGTGGAAAGGTCAGTCCAGCCACGATGCTGGGCTAGGTTGAGCCACAGGACCTGACCTTTGGATAGAACCCAAAAGGGGTTGAGCCCACACAAAGATATCATACTGGGCCAGCCCATCTATACAAGCAATCCCATAAAGAGCCGAGCTGAGGCACAACAATACCGAGGAGTTATATATAAACTACACTGACTTCACATTGAAGGTAATTAATCTAAGCTAAACCCTACTCACTGAAACATAACTCTCTACAATTAGAGAGCATCTTCCTCCTTCTTCGATTACTCATTCCCACACTGGAGGGGTTATCCGACCAACCCCGGCCGGGCAACTCTGACGGTGCACTTTGTTCCAGGGACTCAATTCCTGGACAGTCCAACCAAGTGTGGAGCCCCGATCCACAATCATCAAGTGTGGTATTCAGTACGCACAATTGGTGTAGTGAGCGTGGATTGCTTTGTCTCCGGGTTCTGCACTTGATTCCGGCGATGGGGATTGAGGACATCCCACCTTTGACTCAGACTCTATAGATGGAGAAGACAAAGGATAAAGGCTTGGCACTCTCTACAGTCCTAGAAGAACAAATAGGAAACAACAACCGGACTCCCGAATCCGTTGAGCATCAATTGCCCTTCGTTGGAGTTTCTTCTCATCACTTTCTTCTAGAGAAGGATTATAGGGATCGAATCATAGACTCCATGGGAATGGAGATACAAGAGCTGAAAGCGCAACTTAAAAGGGTGATGGGTGACCCGACAGAGAAGAAGACTAATGCAGAGCCCTCTCGCCTGCGACAGAGAAGCCCATCCCGAGAACCACTAGTGAAGAAGGTTCCCAAAAATGAGTCTGGACAACAAAGCCAGCCAATCCTGGTACAAAGTGAGGCGGCGAGCAGCCACACCCGTGGCTCACGCCGGAGAAGGGCTAAGAGGTAGAAGACAGCTAGCCAGCAGACAGAGTACCCCTCTCAAGACCTTCGTACTTGGCTGATTGGTAACAAGCAAAATGAGCAACGGTAAGATCACCTTTATCGTACCATCCACCAGAGAGAGCATCGAGCATTGGATAGGCTCGTCTCCTCCCTATTCTCCTCGAAAATTGAGGCCATGAGACCTCTCAAGAAATTCACCCCACCAAAGTTCATGTCGTACGATAGGAAGTCAGACCCATTGACGCACATTAACTATTATAGACAGATGATGTCCCTATGGAGTTGAGACGAAGCACTGATGTGCAAAGTCTTCCCGTCCAGCTTGGGAGAATCCGGACTTCGATGGTTCGATCGACTCCCCGTTGGATCAATTTACGACTGGAAATAGCTCTTCGAAGAGTTCTTGGCCAGGTTCGTCTCCAACACTAAGATCCTGAAAGAGCCGGATACGCCGTTCAGTCTCCGAAAGGAACTGGAAGGAATGCTGCGCAATTATGCTAAAAGGTATTGGGAAGAGTATAATGACCTGGAGGAAAACGTCTACAGGTAACAGATGGCTGTGATGTCTTTTAAACACGGTTTGCGCCCGGAAAGTAAGCTGAGATAGTCACTTACCAAGCGCCCAGCCACAGTACTAAAAGATTTATGTGTCAGGATTGAGCAGTACGCTCGCCTCGAAGACAACTAGATCCCTATCGAGGTAGCATCAACTGAACAAACAGCTCGGCACAAGAAGAGAGTGGACCAAGGGGAACAACGAGGACTCACGATGAATGAAGTAGACAAGTTCAAATCTCACGAAACAGTCGTGACCATATTCAAAGAACCAATCTGTCGTATTTTGGAAAAGATCAAGAGAGAGCCATTCTTTATTTGGCTGCCAATAATGTTGGGAGATCCAGCTTGGCGCAATCAAAAGCTCAGATGCACCTATCACCAAGACAGGTGGCATATAACTCAGAATTGCAGAGCATTGAAGTAACACCTGGAAGACTTGGTAGTTGCTGGACACCTGCGAGACTACATTGATTAGGATAAAGTGGTGGCCGAACAGGGGAACCCTCTACCAGAACCGACAAATGAGCATCCTCCTCACTTGGTAATAAATGTAATCCATGGAACAGCTACCCAAGAGCGTGAAGAGGCACTGAAAGAAGAAATTGCCAAAGTTGTGCAAATTCAGTAGGTCATGTCAATAGGGCCCGCGCCGAAAAAGGTACGCACAGTACCCAAGTCCCCTTATGCACTATTTTATTTACTAGAAAGGATTTAGAAGGCATTCAACACCCAAATACTGATGCACTGATTATAACTGTGGGAATTGGGAAAATTTGATGTAAAATGAGTCTTGGTAGAACAGGGCAGTGCAGCGGATATATTGTATTATGACTTGTTCAGGAAGCTCGGTCTCTCTGAGCAGCACCTCACCCCGGCTGCAGCTCCATTGGTCAGCTTCAATTCACAGCCTGAATGGCCACTTGGCAAGATAGTGTTGCCAGTTGCGGCTGGGACAAAGACCCTACAGATAGAATTTTTAGTTATTAATACACCTTCTCTTTACAATGCTATACTCAGTCGTCCTTAGATTCACCAAATGGAAGCGGTCCCTTTGACCTACCACCAGCTCATCCGCTTCCCAACAGAACACGGAGTAGAGTAGATCTCAGGGGACCAGGTTGCATTAAAACATTACTTCATGGCAGCTATGAAAGCTAAGAAACTTTGCAATCGAGTACATACAATTGAAGTAGCCGAACAGCCAATCTTGGAGGATGTGGGAGGCGCCCTGGCGGAAAAGATAGTAGAGGATTTAGAGAAAGTCCTAGTAAACGAGGATGATCCAGAAAACTACTTCCTTATCGATACCTCGCTACGCGCTGAACTCTGAATGTATGCACTTACACTCGAGCGACATGATACCCGCTCGAGCGTGAAATGCATGTATCCAGAAGTTCATATGTTTTGTAGCACGCTCGAGCGACTAAAGTCACGCTCGAGCGTGGATCGAGCGTCCGTTGAGCGTGAAAAGCAAGCAACCAGTACTTTTTTAAGTTTTCAGTCTGCTCGAGCGAGGTAAGTCATGTTCGAGCGAACCCTTACTTTATGCGTGTCTGCTCGAGCAAGAAAAGACACGCTCGAGCGAGAAAAGACACGCTTGAGCGTGGACCTTATTTTCAGCAAAATTTAAAAAAATGTTTTCAAGTGCATTGTTGCATCCTCATTCCATCCTAGGCATTCCTAGGCTATGTTTAAGATACTATTATGAGGATAAAGGCTAGAAACACACTTAGGACAAGAACAAGTGTTATGTGCAATTCGAGCGTGTGTTTGTATGTCACTGTTATGTTATGTAGGTCACGCGCCTCAGGATAAGTGAGTTGCCTACTCTACTTGTTTACTTGGAGCCATCTGTTGACTGTGAGTAATAACTTTATAAAGCTATGTTTAATTACAAGTACTTTCTGACTGATATGATACGATCTGTTTTTTGAAATGCTATTTCATGAATTTTGAATGAATGTCCATTTTTCTGAAATGTATTTGTGGCACCCTTAGTTCATGTGGCCCTTGCTCGGGGGTCACAATACCGTGGCCAATATGTACGTGGCCCTCGCCCAGGGGTAACAATACTGTGGCTTATATTTACGTGGCCCTTACCTGGGGGTAACAATACTGAGGCCTATATTCATATGGCCCTTGCCTGAGGGTAACAATACCATGGCTACTTAGCGCAAGATATTTACCTTTATGGTCGTCGGTACTGACTATATATGTGGGTCTCAGGACCAAGTTGATATGATAGCTAATGGGTGTACCACGTATGATCTTATGCAAAATCTGAATATGAATATGAATATGAACATGTATTTGAATCTATTTCTGATTTGAAATATGAATATGCATAAGACTCCGTTTCCGATAAGAATATGTTTCTGATATAAACTCTGATTTCTAACTCTGTGATAGACATCATTCATTAAAACCCTTTACCTAGTTATTATTCACTAGGCTTTAACTCACTGTATTATTTGTATGTATGTAGGTGAGTAGGCACGTGACCAGGCCCGAGATGCTGCCTGGCGAGTTTTGGTGTCATCCAGCCATTACGCCTCCCGTGGAGGTTCTCTTTTGAGTTCTACCCAAGTTTTTGTGTCCCTGGGACTTTTGTATTTTCTAAATGTTTATGTCTGGTTTGAACACGTTTGAAAGCTTGTGTAAGTGGCTTGGGTGATGTAAGGCTACTGTAATTTCGACGCTACATTTGTATGTATGTATATATGTATATGAAAAGTTTAAACTTCCTGTCCCATGTATGTCTGCACAGCTCTATGGACTATGTAGTTTTGTATATTTGCTTCTACAGCCCCTATTACATATATTATTCTATTCAAAGGCCTTCGGTAATCCGAGGATTACTGGCCGATTACGATGCTAAACCCATAGGGGCGGGTTTGGGTCGTGACAGGGTGGTATCAGAGCACGAGTTATACCACACGCACAAGTCCATATAAGCTTAGAATGTCCTAGTAAGAAGCAGGGATATTCCATCTGCATGTGTGAGTGTGTGGTAATCCAAATAGAAATGAAAAACTAAATGTAAATCTAAGTGAAACTATTCCTATGTTTATTATTATCTGGTGTTTCTATAGCAATATGGAGAATGCAAGGAGAAATGATGTAAGCAAATCTTGAGAGGCTCGTATGAGCCGAATGGAATAGATGCTTGCGGCGTTGACTGAAGCTATGATGCAACAACAAAGACAACAACCTTACCTCCTCCGCCTCCACCCGTACTAGCCGAATCGGACAATAATGACATCATCAATTTGACTCAGAAATTTATGAAAATGAAGCCGCCGACCTTCTTGGGTGGTGTTGAACCATTGAAGGTAGAAACCTAGTTATTGGAAATGGAAAAGTTATTGGAAGTGTTTCCTTGCTTTGCAACTCAGAAGGTCCTTTTGGCTACTTACACCCTAAAGAATGAAGCCCCGAGATGGTGGTTGTTGGTTCGAAATAATAATGGGGACATGACATGGGCATAATTCCATGAGATATTTTACAACAAGTACTTTCCCTAATGCTTCAGGGATCGAAAAGTTTATGAATTCCAAGAACTTAAACAAGACAGAATGTCTGTGGCTGAATATGAAGCTAAGTTTACTGAACTAGTTCGTTTTGCTCGGCACATGGTAGACACTAATTACAAGAAAGCACAGAAGTTTGAGGGAGGACTGGACTTGGAAATATTTGATCGAGTGGGTGTCCTAAAATTGCCTACTTATGTAAAGGTGCTCGATAAGGCATTGATGGCAAAAGCTATAATAGTAGCTAAGAAACAAACTACAACTCCAACAATCGAATGGAAAGGAAAGAGGACCGGGTTTAATTTAAAGAAGGGCCGGTCATTTTCGAATAAGCAAAATACAGGATCTTCCAGTAGCTCTAGTTAAAGTAGCTGGTCTACTCCAAATTGCCCCGACTATGGAAGGAAGCACAAAGGTGCTTGTTACCGAACATCAGGTGCGTGTTTTCGATGTGGCATGACTGGCCACATGGTTAGGGATTGCCCGATGAGATCCAATGAGGTTAGCCGTCCAGTGACAAGTTCAGCTGGGTCTGTTTCTGCAGTAAGATCAAATGTAAGAACCAATGTTAGAGATGACACTAACAATGAAACGTTAAGGCAAGAGAGAGTGTTCGCACTTGTGCCTGGTGATGTGCAGAACACCGAATCTGTGGTGTCAGGTATAATTTCTATCTGTGCTCAGAATGCTTATGTGTTGATTGATTTTGGCTCCACACATTCATTTGTATCGCATGCTTTTTCTCAAGAACTAACTAGACCCTTAGAATCCATGAATTATTTATTGTCTGTATCTACACCATCTGGGGGTTCTATGGTATGTGCATATGTATATCCGGCATGTGATGTTTTGATTGGTAAAATGACGTTATACGTTGATTTGCTGCCTTTGAGTATTGACCACTTTGATTGCATCTTGGGTATGGACTGGTTGACTAAATACTGTGCTACTATTGATTGTGCAAGTAAATCTGTTGTGTTTAGACCACCGAGTATGCCTGAATTTAGTTTTACTGAGAATGGGGCAGTTCTTCCCCCATTCTTGGTTTCAGTCATGAAAGCTGTTAAATTGCTTAGGAAGGGATGTAGGGGCTACTTGTGTTGTATACTGACTACATCATCTGATAGTACTAATGTGGAAACTATTCCTATTGCTTGTGAATTTCCCGATGTGTTTCTGAATGACTTTCTTGGAGACTAGTTGATAGAGAAATTGAATTCACTATTGAAGTGGCTCCAGGAACACAACCTATTTTTAAGACCCTTTAAAGAATGTCAACCTCAGAACTGAAAGAATTGAAAACTCAACTCCAAGAATTATTAGATAAGAAATTTATCTGTCCAAGTACTTCACCTTGGGGTGCTCCAGTCCTATTTGTCAAAAAGAAAGATGGATCTTTGAGGTTATGTATAGACTATCGGGAATTAAACAAGGTAACTATCAAGAACAAATACCCTTTGCCCCGAATAGATGACTTGTTCGATTAGCTTAAGGGAACTCAAGTGTTTTCTAAGATTGACCTTAGATCCGGGTATCACCAGTTGAAAGTTAAAGCAGAAGATGTGGAGAAAACTACATTCAGAACTAGATACGGACACTATGAATTTTTAGTCATGCCATTTGGGATAACAAATGCACCAGCAGCTTTTATGGACCTAATGAACAGAGTTCTCAAACAATATCTTGATGAATTTATCGTTGTGTTTATTGATGACATTTTGATTTATTCTAAAGACAGGGAAAAAAGTGAGAATCATCTGAGAGCTACCTTGCAGATTCTGAGAGAAAAGAAACGATATGCCAAATTGTCAAAATGTGAATTCTGGCTTGACAGTGTGGCATTTTTGGGGCATGTGATCAACAAGGATGGTATTTCTGTTGACCCTCAGAAAATTGAAGCTATTGTGGATTGGCCTAAACTGACAAATGTGACAAAAGTTAGAAGTTTTCTGGGATTTGCAGGTTACTACAGAAGATCTGTGAAAGACTTTTCAAAACTCGCTATGCCATTGACCCAGTTAACTCAAAAAAATGTGCCCTTGATTGGGACGAACAAAGAAAGTCAGCCTTCCAAGAGTTGAAAACGAGATTAATGACTGCACCAATCTTAACTTCACTTAATGGTGCTGATGGGTTCCAGATTTACAGTGACGCTCCATAGAAATGGTTGGGTTGTATACTAATGCAGAATGGAAAAGTAATTGCTTATGCCTCTCGGCAACTCCGCCCACATAAAAAGAATTACCCAACACATGATCTTGAACTAGCAGTTGTAGTGTTTGCCTTAAAGATTTGGCGACATTATCTAGATGGAGCGACTTGTGAGGTGTACACGGATCACAAAAGCCTCAAGTATTTCTTTACTCAGAAAGAACTGAATATGAGACAAATGAGATGGTTGGACTTGATCAAGGACTATGATTTGCAAATTCTGTATCATCTAGGTAAAGCTAATATTGTAGCTGATGCTTTGAGCCGAAAGTTGATTGGGAATTTGTCATGTTTGCTGTCCAGTCAAAAAGAATTGCTAGATAACCTGGAAAAAAATAAGATTGAAATTGTTTTGCGAGAGCAAGGTGGGATTTTAGCTACCATTTCCGTTCAACCTGCAATTATTGAAGAAATCAAACAGAAACAACTTGAAGATGAGTACTTGAAAAAGATTGTGGAAGAATTTGACTCAAAACCGAAAAAAGGGTTTGTGTTTGAGAATAATGAGTTGAAATTTCAGAATAGACTTTGTGTATTAGATTCCTTTGATTTGAGAAAGCGTGTCATGTCCGAGGCTCACAGCACCAAATTTGCCATGCATTCAGGGAATACAAAGATGTATCATGATTTGAAACAGAACTTCTGGTGGCCTGGAATGAAAAAGTGCATTGCAGATTTTGTAGCTAGATGTTTACATTGCTAACAAGTTAAAGCCGAACATCAATGATCTGCTGGTTTGTTACAGCTGCTCCCAATACTAAAATGGAAATAGGAGCACATTACCATGGACTTCATTGTGGAGTTACCTCGCTCTTCTCGATGTATGGATTCTATTTGGGTCATTGTGGATTGTTTAACTAAGTCTGCCCATTTTCTACCTGTTAAATCTATTTACAATGCTGACAAATTAGCCAATATTTATATGAATAAGATTGTGAGATTGCACGGAGTGCCAGTATCTATTGTATCTGACAGGGACTCAAAGTTTGTGTCAAGATTTTGGCAGAGTTTGCAACAAGCTTGGGGACAAAACTGAGGTTGAGTAGCGCCTATCACCCACAGACAGATGGTCAAACTTAACGGACTAACCAAACTTTGGAAGATTTGCTCAGAATGTGTGTGTTGGATTTCCAAGGAAATTGGGAGACCTATTTGCCGTTGGCTGAATTTTTGTACAACAATAACTACCATTCAAGCATTGGAAATGGCTCCTTATGAAGCTTTGTATGAGAGAAAATGCCGATCTCCGATATGTTGGGTCGAGGTAGGCGACAGGCCATTGTTAGGACTAAAACTTGTGCAAGAAACCACTGAGAATGTAAAACTGATCCAACAGCATCTGAAAACTGCACAGAACCGACAAAAGAGTTATGCTGATGTCCGAAGAAGAGACAGAGAATATGAAGTCGAGGATCACGTGTTTATTAAAATAACTCCAATGAAGGGGCAAACGCGGTTTAGAGTAAAAGGCAAGTTGGCACCGAGGTATGTTGGGCCATATGAGATCCTTGAAAAGATCAATTCCGTGACATATCAGGTAGCCCTGCCTCCGGTAATGAAGCATTTGCACGATGTATTTCATGTATCGATGCTTCAAGAATATTTGAGGGATCCATTTCATGTCATTGAACCAACACATGTGCTCTTGAAAAATGATTATACTTACGAAGAAAGACCTATACAAGTTGTGAACCGCCGAATCAAAAGATTGAGGAATAAGGAAATTCCATTAGTGAAGGTTGATTGGCAAAATCATGGAGGAACTTATGCAACTTAGGAGATGGAGAAAGATATGATAAAAAGACATCCCGAACTGTTTCCTTTGGACCCGGTGTTCTTCTAGAATGAAGGTAGCTTGAGTTTGGGAGACCAAACTCTTTAAGAGGGGAAGACTGTAACAACCCCGACCCAAGATTAACGATAATCTGTGATTTAATGTGCCTAATAAGATATTAAGACCAGATTTTGAATTAATTGCATATATAGTGCATTATTTATGTTTCCACCTGTTTATTGTTGGAATATCTGTTTGAGTTTCTGCTATATTCTGTGAATTAAAGGCCTTATCGGCATCTAACTCTGAAATTGATTTGATTTATGTATTATTTGGAATTTACAGAGTTTTATGGTAGGTTTAATTAAAATTCGATTTGGAACGATTAAATTAGATTAAATTAGTGCCCATTTATTTTAACTTCAATTAACTATACTTTAACCAAGCCTATTAGGCACCAAGTGAGCCCACTTATCTCTTTTCTTTCATTTGAGTACATTTGAGCTCTCATAGACAAAAACGTGGGAGAGAGAGAGAGAGAGAGAGAGTATGGAGGAAATTGAACTCAACAAGAGAATTACTTGAGATTTAGAGGAAATTGAAGAGGACTTGGAGGATTAAGCTTCCACACTTGTGAATTCAAGTCTCTAGGTAAGAAACCAACCTCTTAATTGTGTAATTGAGTTAAACTTTACAAGACTTCAAGTAGATTAGGTGAATTTATGTCGGATTTGAGGTAGAATTGAAAAGGATTGAGCTATACCATACATGCATGTCCATTTCTTCATAAATTGAACATGATTACAAAGAATTCTTTCATTCATGTGTTCATCTCACTTATATTTTGAGAATTCTTCATGTTTTTTTTATCAATTTTCCAAATTTGATCATGTTTTGAGGTGATTGAGTACAAGAGAATTCATACATGCCATGTTCTTGAACATTCATAAAGTTTAAGTTGAATTTTTGAACAATTGGCATGCCTTTGGGCCTTGATTTCATGAAATGATCTTCAAAGCATGATGCTTTGTGAGTTTCCAAGTGTTTTCCAGAATTTTGGCCCAAGAGGTTGAGTTTTGTAGTGTTTGGTTTGAGTTTGAAGCTTGGAGATCAAATCTGGATATTCCAGAATTTGAATCCATGCTCGAGCGTAGGAGTTCATGCTCGAGCGAGAACTCTGAATGCGTGCACTTACGCTTGAGCGACATGATACCCGCTCGAGCGTGAAATGCATGTATCTAGAAGTTCATATAAATTGCAGCACGCTCGAGCGTGGATCGAGCGTCCGTCGAGCGTGACAAGCAAGCAACCAGTACTTTTCCGAGTTTTCAGTCTACTTAAGCGAACCCTTACTTTATGCGTGTCCGCTCGAGCGAGAAAAGACACGCTCGAGTGTGGACCCTGTTTTCAGCAAAATTTGAAAAAATGTTTTCAAGTGCATTGTTGCATCCTCATTCCATCCTAGGCATTCCTAGGCCATGTTTAAAACACTATTATGAGGATAAAGGCTAGAAACACACTTAGGACAAGAACATGTGTTATGTGTAATTCGAGCGTGTGTTTCAATGTATGTCACTGTTATGTTATGTAGGTCATGCGCTTTAAGATAATTGAGTTGCCTACTCTACTTGTTTACTTGGAGCCATCTGTTGACTGTGAGTAATAACTCTGTAAAGTTATGTTTAATTACAAGTACTTTCTGACTGATATGATACGATCTGTTTTTTGAAATGCTATTTCATGAATTTTGAATGAATGTCCATTTTTCTAAAATGTATTTATGACACCCTTAGTTCACGTGGCCCTCGCCCGAGGGTAGCAATACCATGGCCAATATATACATGGCCCTCGCCTAGGGGTAACAATACTGTGACTTATATTCACGTGGCCCTTACCCGGAGGTAACAATACCAAAGCCTATATTCACGTGGCCCTTGCCTGGGGGTAACAATACCATGGCTACTTGTGCGAAAGATATGGACCTTTATGGTCGTCGGTATCGACTATACATGTGGGTCTCAGGACCAAGTTGATATGATAGCTAATGGGTGTACCACGTATGATCTTATGCAAAATTTGAATATGAATATGAATATGAATATGAACATGTATCTGAATCTATTTCTGATTTGAAATCTAAATATGCATAAGACTCTGCTTCCGATAAGAATATGTTTCTGATATAAACTCTGATTTCCAATTCTGTGATGGACATCATTCATTAAAACCCTTTACCTAGTTATTATTCACTGGGCTCTAGCTCACTGTATTATTTGTATGTATGTAGGTGAGCAAGCATGTGACAAGGCCTGAGATGCTACCTGGCGAGTTTTGGTGTCAGCCAGCCATCACGCCTCCTGTGGAGGTTTCTTTTTGAGTTCTACCCAAGTTTTTGTGTCTCTGGGACTTTTGTACTTTCTAAATGTTTATGTTTGGTCTGAACACGTTTGAAAGCTTGTGTAAGTGGCTTGGGTGGTGTAAGGCTATTGTATTTTCGACGCCACATCTGTATGTATGTATATATATATGAAAAGTTTAAATTTCTTGTCCCATGTATGTCTGCACAGCTCTATGGACTATGTAGTTTTGTATATTTGCTTCCGTAGCCCCTGTTACATATACTATTCTATTCAGAGGCCTTCGGTAATCCAAGGATTACTGGTCGGTTACGATGCTAAACCCATAGGGGCGGGTTTGGGTCGTGACACTAGGTCTTGGCGAATTTCGTTGTCGAATTCACTTCTACCCAGGCTCAGTACAGGTGCTACGCACCACCGAACTAGAAAAACAGTGCGCTACAGAAGTATAGAAACTCTTTATTGGTAACATCTGGCAGCTCTATGTCGACGGATCATCCAATAATCGAGGCTCGGGAGTAGGGGTAGTACTTATGTCACCAGAAAGGTTTATCTGGGAGCAAGCTCTTAGGCTTGGTTGGAAGGCTTCTAACAATGAAGCGGAGTACGAAGCACTGTTGGCTGGATTACGTAGTGCCGAACATTTCAGTGCAGAACAACTTCTGGTTTTTAGCAATTCTCAGTTGGTTATAAACTAGCTTGCTGGGGTTTACGAAACACAAGACGAAAGAATGGCTATGTATGCAGCCAAGGCTAAGGATCTACTCAAAAAATTCCAATCTATACAAGTGGAACAAATCAAAAAAATCGAAAAACAAACCATGCGATATTTCGCCTACCTCGACTCATCATTAGACGCTAAAGACGCTAGAAAAGTTTGGGTTGAGTTCATGCCAAAACCAAGCATTGCAACTCCAGTCCTCTGCAGTAACTTAGAGCCAAGCTAGATGGATCCAATACTTGTTTTTTTGAAATTTGGCACTCTCCCCGAAGACAAGAAGGAGGCCAACAAAATCCGACATAGGTCAGCTCTGTTCTGGGTATCACCATCTGGGAAGCTATACAGACGCTCCTATCTCGGTCTTTATCTTTTGTGTGTGCATCCAAATCTAGTCGAAAATGTTCTTTACAAAATTCATGATGGGATTTGTGGATGCCACGTTGGTGGAAGGTCACTGGCGCACCGAGCCCTTACTCATGGGTACTGGTGGCCACGGATGCAACAAGATCTTGCTGAAGACGCTTTAAGCGATAAATATCGGAAGTTTGCTCCACTGATTCATCAGCCATGATTTATGTGTGGAGATGTACACTATTCAGCAAAATTTGTTTTTTCAAAGGTTAGTTGTATGTTTGTTGTTTATTGTGAATATTCATATTGTATTTTAATTTTCGTTTGGAAAGAGTTAAAATAGCTTGATTTTTTGGCTATTTTAGCCTGGCTTTTTTATTCTCTTTGGTTTTTGTTTTTGTCTTTTTTGACTTTTGTGAGAGAAAAAGTGTAATGATTATAGTTTCGATGTGATATTTTGTCTTATTGACTTAAGTAGCCAATTTTGTCTTTTGTGATTTTTTAGCCAAAAAGCCAAAACCAAACATAACTTTATTATGTGTTTTGTTTTTTCAAAAATTAGTTGTATATCTATTATTTACTGTGAAAATTCACATTGCATTTTGATTTTTATTCAAATTTTTTATTACATTGTTTTTAAAATTTTCACATTATAAAAAAGTTCAAAATTTATAATTTGAGATTTTTTCCATAAAATGAGGGAGAGTTTTTCTCCTTAGAATGAGGGAGAGATTTTCTCCATCAAATCAGAGAAAGATTTTTTTCCACAAAATGAGAGATTATTGTTAGTTTTTATTGTATATTAGTTTCAAAATGGAAATATGTGCAAAAAATTATAATTTGGTCATATTACATTAAATAAGACTTAATGGAAAACTCAAAAAAGAATATGAGTTAAATAGAATGAAATACTTAGAAAATGATTTATCAAAAAATGACCCATTTTTATTAGATCAATTTTTTCATTCACAAAAAAAAAAATAATAATAATAATAATAAATTTTTTTTTAAAGAAATAACAAAAAAAAAAAAAAAAGATCTCAAGATGTAACTCTTGCAATAAAATAACTTATGATCTTTTAATTTTATCAACTTAAATTTCAATATTTTGATTAGTTTTTAGTTTAAATTATTTATTTATTTTTATTAAGTAAAATTGATTAAAAAGTAATTATTTAATCATTAAATTTCGAGAATAATAGACAGACCTCCAAGAGTCAAATATGTCGGAATAAAAAATAATAATAATAATTATATACGAATGCGTACAATTTAACAAAAATTATTAACTTTTATTATTATTAATAAGATGGGTTATCTTGGTTTTGTAACATGGATCATTTCAAACTTGACTTTTCATGAATATTAAACCCCATCCACTATATTTTAGTGCAATGAATAATTCTCCCCATTCGGATTTGAGTATGAAAGGCCCACCACAAAAAGTGAATAGTCCATTGTTTCGTGGGTATCATCACACGACTTAATCCCGATCACCCCTTCAAGAATAAGAGGTAATAATAGAACAAAATGTCAATTCTTTCAGAGGGTATTTTTTTTTTTTCCTTTAATAATAAAGCAAACTTGAGTTCCAAAGCTCCTTTATTAAGAGATAGAGCAATCGTCACTTGCCAGTTCTGTCCTAACTTAAGAAAAAGATGTTTGGCGCCGAACCACTATCACT
Source organism: Camellia lanceoleosa (assembly GCA_025200525.1). Taxonomy (NCBI): domain Eukaryota; kingdom Viridiplantae; phylum Streptophyta; class Magnoliopsida; order Ericales; family Theaceae; genus Camellia; species Camellia lanceoleosa. The sequence goes on along the minus strand of CM045764.1, from coordinate 145,778,493 downwards.
TGATTGATCTGATTAGACACTTACTTTTTTCCGCTTGATAAATAATCACAACCAACGGACTGGCCCTTTCATATCCATAACTACCAAGTGACATGAATTTGATTACTAGAATTCGCTTCTAAACTATCTCATCGATTCATATAAATTCTTAATCCAATTATGTGACAAGTTTTAGTTTGATCTACATTTAAGTAATAATTAATCTAATTATAGGGTGTTTTGAAAAGTTGATTTTTTTAATTTTTTTTTAATCTTTTTATGAATAAAAAATATAAAAAGTGATATAACCTAAAATAAGTTAAAAATAAAAAATTAACTTTTAATCAGCTTTCTAAATGAGCTCTATGTGATAAGGGTTAGTTTGATCTATATTTAAGTAACGAAGACCCAAAAAGAAATAAAAAAGTTCAATCAAACCACGGACGAGTCCGCTTCAATATGCTTACTCTGCCATAAGGGTAAAAGATGATACCCTCCAATTATTAGTGTCGAAATCAATTACACAAATCACTTCCAAATAACAAAACAGCAATCCTAGCAAGCAACTATACAACAACAGACAACAAATCACTTCAACCATATTTACATGCACTATTTACAGAAACTGATTCACACCTAATTAATTTGGTGGTGTTGGTGGTATCTTAGAGTATCCACATTAGTCTCAATAAATAATTTTTTTGGTTAAATATCACTAGCAACTATAAAAATGTTGTCCCATCAATCTTAATAAATTAATTCTATGACTAGCTATTGTTTATGTTTGTTACACTAACTCAACAAATTTGTTGAGCCATCATTCATTCACTATTCAATAGTTTATTATTTTTTGATAGATTTGACTCTTCTATCTTGATTTTCTTGAGTATTAATCATTGAGATAATGGATAACAAAATAATTTTTTAATAAAATAAGGGTAAATTACAAATATACCCTCTGAAATTTGATTAAAATACGAATCGCCCCTTGTGATTTTAGAAATTATATTCCACCTACTGAGGTTTCTAATTTCATAACAAATCGCCATTTTTATTAATAAATCATCAAGTCAATTAACAGTTTTTAATGATGTTAAAAATATGTTTCAATTAATAATTTAGGTAATTTTATTATTGTATAGGAAAGCAATCATGAATTTCATTTTTTTAGTTAATTTTGTTAAATAAAAAATACTAACAATGAGGTATTTATAATTTTTCAAACCACAGGAGACATTCTGTACTTTAAGCAAACCTCAAGAAGTGTATTTATAATTTACCCATAAACTAAAGTTAGAATAGAGAGTCTAATGGATGGTGTATTTAAAAAAAGAACTATACAAAATAGAAAAGTGATTTTTAAATTGTAATTTACTTCAAAACTTATTGAGCTTGACGTGAACCCATAGTCCTGGAAAGTTCCTTTCCTATAGGTTTCTCTTTGATATTTCTCTCTTTTCCAATGCGATTTCTTCTGCTTGTCTCTTACCTGTAAATTATTTATTTATTTTCATTAAATAAAATTGATTAAAAAGTAGTTATTTAGTCAAATATTATATAATAAAATAATAATAATAATAGTAATATTAATAATTATGATATACGAATGGATACAATTTTACAAAATTTATTAGCTTCTATTATTATTAATAAGATGGGTCATCTTGGTTTTGTAACATGAATCATTTCAAACTTGGCTTTTCATGAATATTGAACCCCATCCACTATATTTTAGTGTGTTGAATAATTCTCCGCATATGAATTTGAGAACGAAAGGCCCACCCCAAAAAGTGAATAGTCTTTTGTTTTCGTGGGTATTGTCACGCGGCTTAATCCCGATCACCACCTCAAGAATAAGAGGCAATAATAGAATGAAGCGTCAATTCTGTCAGAGAGTACTCTCATTTCTCTAATAATAAAGCAAGCTTGAGTTTTAAAACACTTTTATTAAGAGACAGAATAATCGTCACTCGCCAACTCTGTCTTAGCTTAGGAAAAAAATGTTTGGTGCCAAACCACTATCACTTGATTGATCTGATCTGACGTTTGTTTTTTCCCGCGTGATAGATAACCACCACCACCAGCCCAATGCGACCCTTTCACATGCATAATTGCCAGATGGCACAAATTTGATGGCTAGAGTTCACTTCTAAAATATCTCATCGATTCATAAAAATTCTCAGTCCAATTATGTGACAAGTGTTAGTTTGATTTATACTTAAGTAATGAAGAGCCAAAAGGAATGAAAAAGTCCAATGATATACCACAGACGAGTCTCCTTCAGTATGCTTACTCTGCCACAAGGGTAAAAGATGATCCCTCCAATTATTAGTCTCAAAATCAATTACACAAATCACTTCCAAATAAAAAAACAGCAATCCTAGCAAGCAACTTATACAACAACAAACAACAAATCATTTCAACCATATTTACATGCATTATTTATGGAAACTGATTCACACCTAATTAATTTGGTGGTGTCTTAGGACCCATAGTCCTGGAAAGCTCCTTTCCTATAGGTTTCTCTTTGATAGTTCTCTCTCTTTCCCAATGCCATTTCTTCTGCTTGTCTCCTACCTGTAATTACAAAGTCACCCTTAGTTTGCAAGTAAAGCAACCAAACTCTTCTCAGTGTTTGGATCATATACTAGTATAGAGTGATCTGAGGAGGAAATAGAAAAGTGAAAAAAAAAAAGAAGCTAAAGTAAAAAATTTGTTCTCTCTCTTCATAAATTCATCAACAAATCCAAAATCCAAAATCCAAGTCAGAATTCTTGACTTCACATACCCAATTTTTTAAGGGGGTCAATTGCTCCCTGAGCATCTCCATTTTTGGCTGAACCAGTTCTTTCCCTTTAGCTTTGATGTCTTCACTCTGTCAAATATATCATATTTTTCTTGTAAGCACAAGGACGTTTTTGCAAAGTCAAAAAAACATAAATAGACGGCAAGTGAAATTTTTTTTCCCCCAGAAATGAATGCAATGTGTAGACAAAGACACTCAAAACATTGTCAGATTAAGGCTTCGTTTGGCTATTTTAGTTGGGACTAAAAAAGCACAAAAGACAAAATAGGCTAAATAAAATGTCATATCTAAACCATAATCATTTCACTTCTTTTCTTACAAAAATTAAAAAAATCAAAAAAAAAAATGTCAAATAATATTTTTAGTAAAAATATTTTTTTACTAATGTGTATGTGGTTAGGATATTTTTCGTAAAACGATAAAAATATCACATCCAAACGATATTTTTTTTCTTCTAATGTGTATGTGGCTAGGATATTTTTAGTAAAACGTAAATTGGACATTTAATGACATGTATAGCATGGCATCAACAAAAACTATTGTTATATTGACGACTCTCTTAATTTGTTATGAAAATTTAAGGAGGCAGATTGTAATAAAACCCATTTGTTCGGTATAATTTACACATAAAATAGTTTTATCAGTTAACTAATTTCACCCATGCGGTTTAGTCATTTATATATTTGGGCATGTGTTTGTGTGCACATACACAATAAGAAAAACTTATCGAGGTTCTCTATGATTGTCAATTACTAATTTGAAAATGAAAAGTCCATGATGTGGAGAAAAATTTAAGAATCGAAGCACGGAAGATGTGTACTTACATTTTGCACCTCTATTTTGGACGCTGACAGTCCAAAAATATAGGTGGCACCCTCAATGACAGCAGCAGTAGCAACAGCAAATATCTTCACATCTAAAGTTACAGGAGCAGAACACCGAGTGTTAGCATGCTTTGAGCAAATACGGTCTAGATACAAGAAACAGTTAAAATTGTATATTTTCCTCATAATTCCAATTTAAAAAGAGCTTGATGCATCAGAGAATTGTATCTCGGACATAATAAATTACCCACAAATAAATTCTTCTCTCATTGATTTGTTCTCCAGCAAATATCACGTAAGGATGAATTGATGCCGATTCATTCATATTGGTGTTCGTGGTACCATAAATAATTACCATTGAAAAAGTTCCATAAACTTAATTACCTAAAATGCTGTAGGGTATCGTTTCATTCATAATTATTGAAAATCCTTGTAAAGCCTTTTTCTTATTCTTATAAAATTCGTTAATTTTAATGCTCTAAAAGTTTTATTCAAAAGTATTGCATAATCTGATTAGAATGCAAACCATGCTAGACTTCACATTATTGAATGTCTTGTGGTAATGTCTATCAATGTAGTAAAAAACAAGAACATGAAGAGTGAAGACACAACACAGAAAAGATTATTAGTTCAAATGTATGTCAAATCATATGTGTACACATGTTTGAGTGTGATGAGAAGACTGTTACATTATGTACTAAGATTGAATATAATGCAATTTGTTCTTAATTAAACATTGATTTTTAAAGACGACTCAGTGCATAAGACTCCTGTTAATGCGGGGTCTGGAGAGGAGAAAATGTACGCAACTTTACCCCATTACTGGAGAGATTGTTCCTTTGATTGGAACCTACGTCACTAAGATGCTAATGACAAGCCTAACTGTTGGGCCGAGCCTCCCCAATGTGTACTTATTTTTCTTTTCTTTTTTTTGCATAGTCAAATGACTGGAACACATATCTATCATTGGTCCAACAGAGAAAAATGAAATGAACAGAAAACACAAAATCAAAGACCCATCATTCAAGTAAAACTCAAACCAGCATCCCCCATATAATATAACTAAAAGTTATAACCCAAGGTTGAAGTCAACTACAATTACATATTTAAGAAGAAAATTAATAGAAATTAAAGAATTCTAAGAAGGTTAAAACCTACTTCTGGATAGCCCTACGGGTGCAGCCTTCAACTTCTCAGCATTAACAGGGTTTCTGTCATGGGGCAATTCATTGGCAGTCGACGGAGAAACAGAGTTATCTGTATTGGGTAACTTCAATCTGCATAAAAAAGACTAGCAATTGTTCAAAATCATAGCAACTAAACAAACCCACAATACCAAAAAGAGTACTCAATTCACCAGACATGAAAATAAATAATTTCCATTTCCCCAGCATTTTCTCAGCTACCAAACGGATTACTCACCCCCCAACCCACTAACCAACATCTTGAATCATGTAAAAAATACTTGAATCGGGCATTAAACTTTAGAATCCACAATCAAAAAACTATGAATGAGAAAAAGAAAGAATAGAAATAACCTTTTCGGGCCAAAAGTGACTTGAGGCAGAGAACTGTAAGCCCGAAAAGGGTTCAACGCACCCTCTGTTCCCGCCAATCTCCATGCAAGGAAACTCATTCTCTCTCTCTCTCTCGATCGATTTGATTTTATTATAGTCTGTAGATGATGATTTGAACTAGTTCCTGATACGTATATATATACATCGAAAGTGTGAAATTTTGATTGACATTGCTCAAAGTGTGAAACTTTGAAATTTGATTTTTCTACGCTACAAAATTTTGATTTTGACTTTTGATTTTTCTTCAGGTATGCTAATCAAAAGTCACTCCCCACAAATAATGTCTATTAAATAATTACTAAATGATTATAATAGAATAACTATTAAATCATTTTCAAATTCTTCCAAAAATGTAAATGTAAAATTACAAATATATCTTGTTTTCACCCACCACTAAAAAATATAAATGAGTTGGTTAATACATATTTTAGGTAAGGAAAAATCGGTCTAAGGTCCCTCTCACACTTTTCATAATGGAAGAGATCCACAAAATTATTTTTTGATATCTAAGGTCCCTAAACATATTGCCCACGATTTTTCTCTCTCTCTCTCTCTCAGATTCCTCTTCTGCTGCTACGCGTATGGAAATAGTGATCGATGGATCCGACTCCGACGACTCCGACTCCAACCTAGCCTTGTCTAGGTCCCCGCTCCTCACTCGCCCTGAGGTCTTCAAGCGCCGCACACGCCATCTCAAGCAACTCTCCAAGATCTACAAAGACCATTACTGGTCTCTCATGGAGGACCTCAAGCTCAAGTATAGAGACTACTACTGGGACTACGGGAAGAGCCCCTTCCTTAAGGACGAGGACATTCTTCACAGTCTCAATCGAAATCACAGTAACAACTACGGAACCACCATCATCCCAGATGACATTCAACATCCACTTAACAATGGTAAATTAGGATTAGGGCTAGGGTTAGGGTTGGGCTCCAATGGGAATGCAATCTCTCTCTTTCTCTCTCTCTCTCTCTCTCTCTCTCTCTCTCATCTTTTGTCAAGATTATTGTTAATTTTCACTGTAAATTTCGTGATTTGATTTAAATTGCTAGATGAATTTCCTAGCCCTAAGAAGAAGGGCTATTACTTGTTGACATTTTCTGAGCAAATTGTCCTAATTTTGAAACTGAAATTGTCAGAAAAGTGAGGAATCCAAACACCCATTTGTGTGTAGTGATAATTTGTCTCACATTACGAATAATCTAATCTATTTATCTTTCGACATTTTTTGAGCAAATTGTCCTGATTTCGAAACTGAAATTACCAGAAAAAGTGAGAAATCGAAATACCCATTTGTTTGGTGATGAATTTGAACAGGTTTTGGAGTAGCAGGAGAGTCTTCTTATCTGGTTCTATACATGTGGGTGATTTTGCAACCCACGGTTTTGTTCAAAACCAGAGAAATTTGAAAATTGGTCAAGCTGAACCCAGAGAAATTTGAATTTTCTCTGGGTTGAACCCATAGAAATTATTTGGAAGTCCAGAATTTCTCTATTCTTTGGGTTGAGAGAATTTCTCTGGAAATATTTGTCTGGGAATTTTCTCTAGGTTCTCTGGGTGAGAGAATCTATAGAAATGTTTGTCTGAGAATTTCTCTAGATTTGGAGAGTCTAGAGAAATTTTGAAATTTCTATGTGATGTGTCCAGAGAATTTTACAGTGGGAATTTTCTGTGGACCAATTTTCTTAAACTTTGTTGGCCTACTGGTAACAAAGTTTAAACTTTAGTGGTTGAATCAGGGGAATGAATGGATTTAGTGGTTGAATTCTTGCCAAATTTTTGTCTTAAACTTTGTTTTGCGTTGAATTTGTCAATTGTAAAACCTGGTGATTAGTTAATTGACACCACATTTTAGGTTTATAGATTCTGGGGTTTTATCTCTCTTGAATTCCAAGGAATGGTTGTTGGCCTACTGGTAACTATGAGAATAAAAGTTTCTGGGTTCATTGCACAGATCTGTAGAATAAATTCTTGAAGCATTACGTTACATTACATTTTTGTTTTGATAAATAAAACGTTACATTACATGTTAGAGGATAACTGTTATGTAGTGAATTAGAAACATAGATATCAAAACACTTTGAAGTCAGCAAAAAATTTCTCTGGATTTTAGACAATTGAATTTCTCTGGTTTGGACCAGAAAATTTCTTTGGATTAATTTTTTTTCCAGAGAAATTTGGTCTGAAATTTCTCTGGACCAATTTTCTTTGAACTGAAATTTCTCTGAACCAATTTTCTCTGGACTGAAATTTCTCTGGACCAATTTTCTCTTGACTGAAATTTCTTTGGATCAAGGTTGAGGGACCTTAGACATTATGAAAATATTATTGATGGACCTTAGACATCATAAAAATATTTGATATCCTTTATACTATAAAATCATAATATCAAGGACCTTAAAAAAAAAACCCCTTTAGGTAATTGTATAAATTTTGCTAATTGTTTATATATTTCAATACGTTTTTGATAAATATATCAACGTTAATCGCAACCCATCTAACAGTAATTATCATTTTTTATTTTGTAATGGCATACCAATTCATCTTATTAATTTTATAAATTTAACCTCTAAATTTTTAGTCAACCAGGGATGTCTAATCGCACTCCTAAATTTTTTAGAAATTATGTATATTATATTAGTAATTAGTAAGATAATTTTAAATTAGAGTATTTAGTATTTCCAAAATTTTAGTAGTTCACACTCTCTAAATTATTTACATTATAATTTTTTTTAAATAGTTTCTAAATTGAGTTTTATGAGATATTGATCTATTCTATTTGTTATATGTATTATTTGTTATATTTTTATATTGTTTAAAATTACTTGTATTCTTTTATTTGTTTCTATTTTTGTTTTCTGTTCATATGCATTTATGCTTTTTTTTTTTTTACTTTATAAATTACACTTTAATTTGCTTATACATCTTATTTTTCATTTATTCTTATTGGTTCATTCTCTAAAAATTAAAATATTGTCTGAAAATAAAAATATTGTCTATTTCAACATGACATTCTTAAAATAGATTAATAAAATTTAATATCACTTATTGAAACAGATTATCATTATACTCATAAAAATATACATTTTCAATTATAAATTTTTTTAAAAACTAAACTGCAAAATAAAATGGAAGATGATTTTGTAGTAAATTACTTGATCATATTTATTGAAAAATATATTAATTAATGTTTTGATGTCGAGTTTATCATTGTTGATTTTATATATATATTATAAAAAGTAGCGATTATAATATTTTCAAATAGTTAACTTTACTAAATGGAGACATATGTTTTGGGAAGTAGGTTAAAAACTGATTTTTTTTTTTTTTGACTTTTTTTGAAAAAATATGTCAAAAAATAGAGAGGTGATATGATCAAAAAAAGCCAAAAAACCAAAAATTAGCTTTTAGCCAGGTACCCAAAATAGTTAATATTTTTTTGTTAAGTTAATATAGACGAAAAATATGTCCAATTATATTTTTGTTCTCAATTATGTTAACAAAAGAATATTCAATTAATAGTAATATTACTCATTTTTCGGTGCTGGCATAAACCAAAATTTAAAATTTTATAATAATTTTTTTCAATGAAAAATGTGTTTTTGCCCCCTTCAAAACTCAAATCTTAAATCCCTCCTGTATGCGGTTATGGTATAGTGGCATTTTCTCTTATAATCTATGTTGTTCTTATTAATGTTTATTTTGTTGTACTTTTTAAAATAATTTTTTTGTCTATTGTAATTAATTTTGAAAGGATTAGCTTGTTATACTTTACCATATAATTACAAATATTCAATTTTATATAATTTTTGAAATATATATATAAAAAATTTATAACTTGATATGTAGTCCATTAGATGTAATTCGGATAGTAAATTTACTGTTGGACTCAATTAAGTCGAAATAAAACTTTATAGAAACTAAGGCCTCATTTGGGAAGTAGCTTGTTTAGTCAAAAAGTTATTAAAAAAGTCAAAAAGCTATGAATCCATACTAAAAAGTCAAATATTTTATTTTCTCTCTATTTTTTGCACAACTTTTCGTAAAAAGTCAAAAAATTATTCAAAACTAAAACATATTAGTTTTTTTAGCTCATATTTTAACTAAATAATCAAAAAATTAGTAAATTAACATGTTCCTAAACGAGGTCTAAGAAAACGAGGCCTAAATTTAAAAAATTATTTTCAAAGCTAAAATCTTGAAAAGAGTACCCTGAAACTCGGCCTTAACCATTTAAATTACTTATATCACAAAATCGAATTAATTAAAAGGAGAGTAATGATAAACTTAGAAGTTGAAGTAAGATGGTGAAACAGGGAAAGATGGGGGCACGTAATCCTGTAGTACTGGGGTATGACTGGTAAGTCAAAAGTGGCTTATTTTCTTGACAGCCAAGCAGAGAAGTTCTCTGTCTACTTTCTTGGAAGACAGGCTTTTGTATAAAAGTTAAGCGTGGTGATTTATCTTACTAATTTTTTGATCACTAATAGCACTAATGAATTAAAAAAAAAAAAAAAAAAAAACTTAAGCCAAAACATCACATCACTTTGATGGGCCCCTGTGCCACATCATTAGTGATACTCTAATGCTTCCAATTTAAAACTCTAAAACATTATTGAAAAGTTAAAAATGATTTTTTTTTTCTTGGGCAAGAGTACAAATTCTTTTGGGTCATGTTTGTTTGGATTCATAGGTGGGGAGATTGGACTATCAATCTCGTGGTTCTTACATAGCCCATGTTTGGTTGGCAAAAATAAGAAGGGACTAGTAATCCCATAGGACTATGAATACCCTCACATAGGGGATTAGTTTGGGTAGATTTTGGATGGGATTAAGAAAATAGTGAGGGGATTGAGTCTATTTTATATATAAAAAAATTATTTTTTAAATTTTATTTTTTTTTACCAAGTGCACTTGTTTACTTTAATATTTGTTTTAATATAGAAATAATTTATTTATTTATTTTATATAAAAATAATTTAACAATCTCATCATTAATTATTTCCCACACTATCATCAAAATAAACACACTTTTACTTAATCCCTTCACTAACAATCCCCACATTAATAATCTCTTCACTAATAATCCTTTCACTAACAATCTCATTCAACCTAATCCACCAAACAAACGTGACCTTGGAAATAAGTGAAAATGTTGCACATGACAAGTCTAATTAATCCATCTCATTTTAAAAATTGAAGGGTTTCATTTTGTATTCTCGATGAGAACTAATCAATTTTTTAAGGGTAAATTACATTTACTTCCCCTGAGGTTTCTGACAAATACAGGGACCTCCCCTGTGGTTTGAATAATTACAATAACCTCCCCTACTTTACCTGACAATGTCAAGATTCCCCCAAAATTTGACCGCCGTTTATGCACCTAGTATGACGCCGATGTCATCAATCAGTAAACACAAAAATACCTAAAATGCCCTCAAGTGCCTATAATGCCTATAATGTAAATACTAAAGTGCCTAATGTAAACACTTAACTTTATTTTTTATTTTAAATATATATTTTTATTTAAATATTTTATTTTATTTTGTAAATATTTTAATTTTTTAATTTTAAGATTTTAAACTCAAAATACAATTTCACACTCAAATCGTAACTAAACACATAACTCAAAACTCAATTCAAAAATTATTTTCAAACCTCATAACCAAACACATAACTCGAAACTCCACACTATTTTCAAAACTCTACACTCAAATCATAACAAAACACATAACAAAAAAATTAAAATATTTAAAAATATTTTTATAAAATAAAATTTTTAAAATAAAAAATAAAATTTTTAAAATTTGTTAATATTTAAAAATATATATTTAACATAAGTTTGTATTTTTTTTAAGGCCTTGTTTGGGAAGACTAAATAAGTGTACTTTTTGTCTTTTTTGACTAAAAAAGTGAGGTTGAAAATATAGATGTTTGGGTTAACTTTTTGACTTTTTATGGAAAAATGTGTAATAAAAAATTGTAAAAATTGATTTTTAGAGAAAAATTTGAATTGAGAGTTGTGCAGCCGTAATTGTTGACTTTTGGTGAATAGTGTTAACTTTTTAACTTTTTGAGTAACTTTTTGGCTTTTTGGATTATTTGGGATATCCCAAACTTAGCCTAAGTTTGTGTTTGGTTGTGAGTTTTGAAAATAATTTTTGAATTGACCAACACAATCATAAAACTCAATTCAAAAATTATTTTCAAATATCATAACAAAACACATAATTCGAAACTCTAAACTATTTTCAAAACTCTACACTCAAATCATAACAAAACACATAATTTTTTTTTCAAATATTTAAAAATATATTTATAAAATAAAATAAAATATTTAGAATAAAAAAATAAATTTTTTTTAAAAATTAATATTAAAAAAATATATTTAACATAAGTTTGTATTTTTTTAAGTTTGTGTTTTGGTAAGAGTTTTGGAAAATATTTTTGAATTGACCAACACAACCATAAAACTCAATTCAAAAATTATTTTCAAACATTATACCCAAACACATAACTTGAAATTCTACACTATTTTCAAAACTCTATACTCAAATCATAACAAAACACATAAAAAAATTAAAATATTTAAAAATATATTTATAAAATAAAATAAAATATTTAAAATTAAAAAATTAAAAATTTTAATATTTAAAAAATATATTTAACATAAGTTTGTATTTTTTTTAAGTTTGTGTTTGGTTATGAGTTTTGTAAATAATTTTTGAATTGACCAAGAAAATTATAAAACTCAATTCAAAAATTATTTTCAAACATTATACCCAAACACATAACTCGAAACTCTACACTATTTTCAAAACTCTATATTTGGTTAAGACTCTATGAGTTTTGAAAAGATTTTTGAAAATTTCTAATTGGAATTGTAATTCTAAAAGAAAACCAAACATGTTTTTAAAAAAAATATTTTTTCGGAACATGTTTATACACACTACTCAATTCAAAGGTATCTAACATAAACTCATAACCAAACACAAATTTAAAACTCAATTCAAAACTCAAAATCAAACTTTTTCCAAAACTCTATTTTAAAAGAAAAATTAAAAAAATATATTTTATTTTTTAAAATTATTTTTAGAGTCATGATTTGAGTGTGGAGTTGTATTTTGAGTTATAAGTTTTGAAAAGAAAAAATTTATTTTGTTATAAGTTTTGAAATTTTTCGAATTTATTTTTTTAGGGTAAATATTTTATATTTTAAATATTTTTTATTTATTTTAATATGCATTATATTTCATACATTTATGTGTTGTATTTTTTAATATTTTAAATATATTTTTTAAATATTAAATTTTTTTAAAAAAATTATTTTTTATTTTAAATGTGTCATTTTTAATATAAATATTTTAAAATTATTTTATTTTATGGTTGTGTTGATCAAAGCAAAGGGTTTTTTCGTCTTTTTTACTTTATGGCAGTGATGTTCATCTTGAAGAAAAGTGTTTTTCGTCTTTTTGCAGGCAAAAACAAGGGTAATATGGTCATTTTATATAAAATACTAACGCCGTTTGTGCAAAATAGACAGAATGGGGGAATCTTGACATTGTCAGGTAAAGTAGGGGAGGTTATTGTAATTATTCAAACCACAGGGGAGGTCCCTGTATTTGTCAGAAACCTCAGGGGAGGTAAATGTAATTTACCCATTTTTTAAAAAAAAATATTTGAAACCACAATGTTCTGTGAATCTTAATTCTCTAATCTCAAGATAACTAGTTGCCGATCAGATTTAACTCAATTTAAAAGAAGGGACTCACAACCAAAACACACAATAAACTAGAGCCTTATTTCAAGATAACTAGTTACCGATCAGATTTAATTAAACCTAAAAGAAGGACCCACAATCAAAACACACAATAAACTTGATCCACAGTCACAACAAAAAGTATAATCTCAATTGGAATGTAGCATGGTCAACCGAAGTTGTTTTACGCCCCCAGCATTCAAACTTTGCTCTTCCGTCTAAAAGGTAAGTACGTCAAACTCTGCTCTTCCCTCTAAAAGGTAGGTACATTTAGAATGAGGATCCTCACCTTACAGTTTTTGTACTTGTGCTCGTTCTTGCAGGTCTTCGGATCTACTTTTAGGCTCAATTTTGATAATTCGAACCGTTCATATTTTATGATTTATTCAGTACATCATACTTGTAAAAAATCAAGTTGATCGGATATCAGAAAGTATGTGTTCGAAAAATTAAACTAAAAACTATTTTTTAAATAATTTAATAAACAGTTTTCCGAACATATGCTTTCTGATATCCAATCAACTTGATTTTTTACAGGTATGATATACTGAATAAATCATAAAATATAAACGACTCGGATTATTAAAATTGGGTCTAAAAGTAGACCCGAAGACCTGCAAGAACGGGCGCAAGTACAAGGCTGCAAGAAGAGAACCTTGGCTCGTACATTTATCTATTTAGCCACCACGCAGATGATGAATTAATCAATATTTGTTTATGCAAAATTGATCTCCAAAACTCTCAATAAGTAACCATACACAAGTGACCAGTTGAACTAATAATCTAACAAGTTGTTATTATGTCAATTGACAAGATATAAAAATTTTATTTTCAAAATACAACTACACATTTAAATTATGATTTTAAAACTAAATTAAATGGGACTTGAGTTTTTACCATGCTCGGCATTAGGTTGGTAATAACATGACCAAATGCCATTGACATGATTATTTTGATACTATTCATGTCTTTCTCAAACGTCTACACTTGCAGTTTGTGTGAGCTTTGTTGAATCAAATTCTGTGTGAGGACACAATTTGACCAACTCATGTAATTTATGTGATTCTCATAATACAAAGAACTTAGGCCCATTTTGGCAACACAAAAAAACAAGTAGTTTATTGGCTTATTTTGGTTATATCATACTTTGTTATATGCCTTTTTGTAATAAGTAAAAAAAATCAAAAAATAAACCATATCCAAAACAAGCCTTAGCCTCTGTTTGGGAAGATGAGTTGGGTTGTGTTTGGGGCTATTTTATCCCAAACATCATATACAATCCATAATCATTACATTCTTTTTCTTGCAAAAATTCAAAAAAATCAAAAAGTCTTTCCCAAACAAGGCTTTTTATCCCCAAGCTAAAATAGCCAAATAACTAAAAAGCCAACCTACTTCCCAAACAAACCCTTAGTGTGAGTTTTTTTTATTTATTTTTATTTTTTTTAAAGTTGTTCAAAATAAGTAACTTTGAAAAATTAATTGAAGTAAGACCTCGTTTGGGAACATGCTTTTTTAGTAATTTTTTTATTTTTTTGGCTAAAATATGATGTTAATAAAATTATATGTTTGGGATATTTTTTAGGTTGCGTTTGGTAGAGTTTTGTAAATGTGATTTGAGAGTATGAGTTGTATTTTGAGTTTGTGAATTGTGGAATTATGATTTGAGTGTAGAAAATTTGTTTGGTTATGGTTTTTGAATAGAGTGTTGAATTGTGTTTTGAATTGTATGTGGAATTAAGTTTTGAAAGTTTGATGTGACATGTGAAATAAGAAAATTTGTTTGGTGATGAGTTTTCAAAATAGTTTTCACAACTTAATTTAACCTATAATTTATAATCAAACACACAACTCGTATTTCAATATCTGTATTTTTGCTCAACAGTCACAACCAAACTATTTTTAAAATACTCAAATTAAAAATTGATTTTTTTTCAATTAATTGCTTTTAAGTAATTTTTTTGAATAAATTTTTTTAAAAATAAATTTTCTATTTGAACTTATTTTGTGTCAATTAATTTTTATGTCAATTCATTTTTTAGGTCTGTACAAATATTTTGTACAATACATTTTTAATTTTTAAAATTTTTTTTGTTGAAGTCAACAACTTTTGAGAATACGTATTGATAAAAATTAACATAAATCAGTGTGTTTAATATTTTTAAATATAAATCAAAACGTAAACGTTACCAAACATTATCAATCTTTTTTCATTTATTACATTTTATTAATTTAATAAAAGAATCACTGCTTCAGATGCATTATTGTACTTACCCACTCGTAAACGGGTTATATAATTGGGGGAGTGATATTTGTGTATAAAATTACCAATTTACCCCTCTTGATTTGAATGACTACAAAATGAATAAGGTTAATACTGTAATTTCACTTCCCAATACACCTACCACTTCTATTCTAGCTATCTGCTCAACACTGTGGGATGAAGGAAAACAAAGACGAAGCCAAAAACCTGCAAACAAAGTAATCAGTATACAGATTGTTGGGAAAATAAAAAAAAAAATAAAAGATAAGAAACGAAAAGTAAATAAGAAAAAAAAAACGTTTTGCACCTTATGAACCTCAGCCTTTCTGAACCTTAGCCTTTACGTAAGCTGAGTCTACATTCGTTAACCACACCACCTTCACCATCTCATTCCAAGACCTTTAGCAGCTCCATCACACTACAATATTTATTAATTACATTCAGTATACATATCCGTGTGAAGGAAGAGAGTGAGGTTAGTTTCAAGCACAGTTCATATTAGCTTCAGAGCTGAGTGCAAGAAGGTAAATTGCAGTCGACGAACAGGCACCAGGGACAACCGGCCGGTCATCCCGCGATCATTATTCGATCATCCGTCACCTCCGCGCCATCTCGCTACTTGCTTATCTCTGCTTTTTTTTTTCACACCATCATACATTTTAGTAAACATTTTCATACATTTTTCTTAACTCATATATTTTACTATACATTTTTTTTCATTTTTGCAATCTTCATGCCGAGAACAAAAAGAGCGAGACCTGAATGTAGTGAAACCTCTAACCCTGTACAAAGTGAACCACAGCAACAACATCATGACTATCCATCTGTTGATTTTCTTACATATCATCATGAACAAGTTTATTCAAATTTCGCTAATCGAACAATTGTTACGGGGAGAAAGGTAAATTTACCTTCTCGATATAATCTACTGTTGCTTAGCAGATTGGATATAATGGGATGGTTATCTTTAACTGATTTACCAAATAAAGTATGTCCCCGTCTTGTACAGTTATTTTACGTTCACTTGGCATCTGCTGCAGAACAACTGAAACCAAATACATTAACCTCTTATGTAAAAGGAAAAGTAATCACACTCAACCCCCGCACTTTCGCACAAATTATTGAAGTTGAAACAGGAGATTTACAATGCTATTTTCAAAATGAGGCTTAGTGAGTTACCATTGTTGATGATCTAATTGAGGTTTATATCACAATTTGTGAGAGTCGATTCACCGACACTAATTTACAAGCCAGACATTTAAAACCCCACCTTTGTATTCTTCATCGATGGATAGTTGAAAATTTCACTCCCCAAAAAAAACATTTTGATGTTGTTCCATCTTTTAATGTTTATTTGTTATATTGTTTTGAAATTGGACAAAAATTAGATTTATGCTTCATATTACTTAGAGAAATGATGGTTGCAAAACTTGGTACTCTGAGTGGCCGGTTACTATCCTTTGGAGCTTTGTTAACCATAATTTTCAAAGCGCATCATGTCAACCTTGAAGGTGAAGTACATGTCAGACTCACTTCACCAATTTGTGAGTACACACTGACTCGAGTTGGTGGTGCCGAAAACTTACTGGGCTCTATTAATTTTGAAAATGAACCAATACCTGATGAGCAAGAACTCAGTGACAATGCCATGCCACCAAATAAACAACCCCAATACTGGACTGATTATTTAGCATTGGAACAAGAACAGTACAATCAGCGCCTACAATGGGAACAACAAATAGCTAATCAGGTGAATACATTGGGTACTCGGTTCGATAAATTTGCTACCGCTCAGAACTCACTAATTCAACAATTTGGTGAGTTTCGTGTAGACTCAGGGAGACGTGATGAAGTGACAAGGAACCGCATTGATGAGATTGACCATCGAGTGACTCAGGTGTACCATCACTATTTCCCTCCACTTCCACCACCACCAGACAATGATGCTTAACTTGTTGAAAAATCAGTTTAAATGGTTCACACCAACATCATGCTGTGGTTACATTTTGTTTTTTTATGTTGTTTTAGTTATTTTGTTTTCTCATTTTGTTGTGGTTGTTTTATTTTGTTATTTTATTGTAATCTTTTGTATTTACGTAATGAATAGTCAATTTTTGCAAATGCATTGTAAAATTAACCAGTGACAATGTTATAACAATCTTTCAGTTATATTATGAATTGCAAAAAAAATTCGTACAAAACTTAATAAAAATGATTTTATAAATGTCTAACAAATCCTTCATTTCAATAAAATGAGAAAATTAAAATTAAAATTAAAATTATTGGTGTTTACGAATTAATATAAAGAATTAATTAATAACAAAACCATTATGCTAATAAACTGCAAAAAACAAATTAGCAAATATAATCGGTTGAAATGAAATAAAACAAGTTAAAAATTAATAATTATACTTTTTTTTTAATAAAAAGGAAATAAAAATTAATAAAAACATGCGTACATGGTATAATATCTAAACATAACAAAACCATGTTGTTAACATGAAAAATAAAAAAACAATTCATAACCTACAATTTAAAATTAATAAAAAAGCCTTAAAATTGTTTGAAATATTAAAAAGGAAAAAAACAAGTTAAGAAAAAAAAATCCAGGCTAACATAAAAAAAATAATAATAATAAAAAAATATAAAAAAATTGGCAAATTAATAATTATACATTTTGTTTAATGAAAAGGAAAAAAGAACTAGGCATGGTTTGAAAATTAGGCATGATTTATCACTATTCACAAAAGTTAAAACCAGTGACCAAATTCGGCACTATTCAAAAATAAGAAATATTAAAAAATAATGTTGCACGCACCAAATTCTCAAACAAGTCTGACGTATTGGATGCAGAGCTCACTTTTTTTAAACAAACTTCTATTTAGGTGCATTAATAAGTCAGTGTTGTTCGGCCCATGAAAACCCATCACAGGTTACGTTTCAATAATCTGAATCGTTCAATGTTTACAAATTGTCGAGTACTATATTTTGTTAAAAAATCACGTTGATCAGATATCGGTAACTATATAATCAAATCAGTTAAAATTTGTAAAATGGATGGTGTTATAGTTAACGGTTGAAAACAAAACTAATCCGATGAGATAGCAATCCATATCCGATGAACGTGTTTTTTTAGAAGAAGATAGTACTCGACGATTTCTACACATTGAACGGTTTTGATTAGCAAAACGGTACCCGTGGTGGGTCCCTACGGACCGAACAACACCTCTAATTCAATACTGAAAAGTTAGGACACATCTCCCAAAATGTCACTTTACTAACGCTATCCCATAGCCTTCAAATTGTTTGAAAATGGTCCATGTAAATTAATAAAAATATGTCGTCTACAAATTAATGTTTAAACTATAATTTTTGATAACAAAACCGTTATTTTATTGAAATGAAAAAGAAAATTAATTAAAAAAAATGAGGCTACCATGAAATAAGAAAATTTAAAAAGTAGTAGTTATATATTTTTTTTAATGAAAAGGAAAAAAAAAAAATAAAAACTTGTGATTATAAAAATTATTAACAAAACCATTGTGTTAATAACATGAACAAAAACAACAATTAATAAAAAGACATTTAAATTAAATAGTAAGGCCAAAATTTCAATAAAAAGAAAAAAATAAAGTACTTAAAAAATGTCGTATACAACATGTCTAATAACATTATTAAAATTAATAACATATCTATCCATGTCGAAGAAATTTTTTTTTTAATAAAAAGTTAATGAATATCATAAACTACAACTTTTGCATGTATCATTCAACCATCAAATTCAATAAAGTGTATAAAATTGCATATTACACATGAATGTACAACAACATATTTAAGTGTCTTCATAAACGTAATAACATTTTGTTGATTGAGCATGTCATGATCTTTGTGTTCCCTTTCCTTTCATTGCCATTTAACCCAATCGTTGTCCTCAGTATTACTTATCCTACAAAAAGAGAAAAGAAGTCATTAAATGTACTTTTACGTAAAGTGGGCAAAGTTATGTAATAAAGGTGTGATAATGATTGAAACTAGTAAAATAATTATACATTTAAAACCATTAGTCAGTATGATATTCACTTGCCTTGTCGATATCACAAATCTATCAATGACCAACATGATTTTGCCACATAGCTGTAGCAATTGCATTCCTAAAATTCGATTGGTATGTTAACCCATGTTGTGACATTCAACATAGTTAGCTTGGTCTCCGACAAGCCTGTCTACTTCCGCTTCTACGACCATTTCATTATCAGCTTCCATAAATAATGGGTCCATATCTGCATGCAAACGGATCCAATTGTGCACGACACAACATGCAATCACGACAGAGCCTTGTCTTGTAGACTTATAATTTGGCATGGACCGTAATATTGGGAATCGCTTTTTCAGAATACCAAATGTTCTTTCTATGGCATTGCATAACGACGAATGTTGATGGTTAAACAATTCCTTAGGTCCTGAATAATGACGGTCATGAAACTCTTGCAAATGATACCGTTGGGAACGAAATGAGGCAAGAAATCCAGGCATATTCGTGAAACCAGCATCCACTAAATAATACTTGCCTACATGTAAATAATGAATACACTGTTCTGTCAAATAGATGTAGAAAAAAGAATTTCGAAAAGTGTAACGTATGTTATTTCGAGACACTCACCATTGGGTGGGTGGGTGTGGGAACTGTAGATCAGCTCTTGTAATAGAGTCAACTAAAATAGCGTTGTCGTGAGCGCTACCTTCCCATCTAGAATTAATAAATGTGAAGAACATGTCAAAGTCGCAAGCTGCGAGTACATTTTGCGATACCGTTGATTTGTGACCGTGGAATGTATTTTGTCTTGAAGCAAGGACCCATGCATCTACCAATGTGCCATTGATAGCACTGACACAATCCTAATTGATAGATATTTGTTTGACATTAAAAGTGAAACAAACTTGGATATGACTTTTATGACAGGAGGAAAAAAAAAACTATCATCCCTTATTGTTATGTAGAACTTACAGGACAATCATTAAATTCATATCTTGAACCAAGGAAAAAGCCTCTTGTCATTTAAAATTTTTGCCAATATCTCATCTTGGTTACGTGGTTTGATAACCGTTGATGCAAGCTTGCACAATGCCCGCATAACAATTTTAATATGCTGACAAATTATTTTCGTAGAGTGTTGAAATCTATCTGCCAGTAGTCGATGGCAATCATTTTGTGCAAAAGTATATAGGGAAATTCCAAGCGATTCCTTCACAGTGATATACATATGTTCAGTATCGATAAAGCCATTTTGGAGTAAGGTGTCTTTCAATAAAATGAATGTTTGTGTATCCATTCGCATAACGTCCATCATTGTTTCTGGATGCCCATTCAACAAGCTGAAAATGTAATCATCACCTTTGAATGGACAAGTTTGCTGCGGTCGGCGACTATTTGACGCGGTCATATGGTCATACATGAAAGCAATCATCAAAAAATTCATAAAATCTTCAATAACCTCATCCTCCTCTAATGAGATCTCCATTGCATTGTTTTCTGTGTCAGATGACATATGGTTTCGTCTACATCATAGTAAAAGCATAATTATAAAATAATGTTTGACAAATCGTAACACATACCATATTGGTGAAACTGAATTAAAAAGTGGCTACATGAATAGTCGGCCTTAGTCATTTACTAGCATACACTGAAATTCATACGACAACAAAATTTGTTTACTAAGTAGTCATATTGTAATAAGACAACATATTTTTAATAAAAGAGAAACTACTTAAAAGTTCAATAAAAGTAAACATACGAAGATAGAAAAGGACGAGCATCTCATTGAATGAAAAAAAGTGATAAAAAACAAATCAGGAATCATGAAATTATCTTGCACACCGGCAGGGAGATTTGCCAACACAATGAAAACACAACTTCTCACTTTACTGCAAAGTGAGGATCATAGCTAGCCGCATATGGGTAGGAGTACACATAAAAAACCTTCGCTATTCCTTGTCCTTAAACAGTGTCAGTGCCCTAACGCACTGCACCGGTGGTATTGTGACAACCATCGCCACTGTTTACTGATATACCTCTGATTACTGCTAAACTGTGGTTAAGCATGCTAAGTAACTGATCTGACTGAAATTCTGAACTGATTGATTGAGTGTATTAGTTTAAATGCAAATCTATCTGTTTGACTGCTAAATGATCTGTTCATGTTTTATGTTTTAAACTGCAAATTGAAGGCCTTATTAGCGGCCAAATCTGAAATCGATTAATGTTTTATGCTAATTAGAATTTATGTGATTTTATGGTAAATTTAGTTTAAATTTGATTTGATATGATTAAATTGGATTAAATAAGCTAAATTACATTAGTTGGATTTATTTACCTAATTGCCACTTAGTGGCTTGACACTAGACCATCCCTTCTCTACCTCATTCATGTTGGATACATCATTTGCTCATTTTTTAGAGACAAAACTGACTAGAGAGAGAGAGTTAGGAGAAAACTTGATTTCAACAAATTTAGCTTGGAGACTTGAAGAAATTAAAGGTAGATTGCATACTTAAACTCCTAGACTTGAAATTGAGGACCTAAGGTAGGAGAATTATCTTCTTCATCGTGAATTTAAGTCACTTCTTGCATGATTCATGGAGGAATAGGAGCTTAAGGTCAAAAATTAAATTAAAGTGCTAAATTGAGTAGAAATTCATGCATGCATGTATACATTCTTGAGTTTTGAAGTTGTTTTCATGGAAATTGCAACATGCATATCCATATCTTGATTATAGTTCATGAATTCATCATGTTTTTGGAGGTTTGGACTCATTTGTTTTTGTATTAAAAGCTTTAAGATTGATTAAATTCATGCATGTTGCATATACATCATGTTCTTGAAGTTTTGTTGGGAAATGGGTTCAATTGAACTACCTTTGGGCTTTGATTTTGCAAATTGATCTTTGAAACATGTCATATTATGAGTTTTAAAGTGTTTTCCAGAAAATTAGCCCAAAAGGATCGAATTTGATGCTTTAAATGTTGAGTTTCATGCTTGGAGACAAATCTGGAAATTCCAGATTTTGGATCCACGCTCGAGCGGGGCTTTCCATGCTCGAGCGTATACTGAAGTTCATGCGATCCGCCGAAGGAAAAGTAACGCCGGCGTGAAATGCATGTATCCAAGATTTTGCATGTGTTCTGATCGCCGAGCGAGAGAATGCACGCCGAGTGAGACTTCAGGTCTCACGCCGGCGGGGGTTGAGCGCCCGTCGAGCGTGAATTTCATGCATCCAGTACTTTGCAGTCCGCTCGAGCAAGGAAAGTCACGCTCGAGCGTATCTCTTTTGACTACATGTCCGCTCGAGCGAGGAAATCCACGCTCGAGCGGGACCCCTATTTCAGCAAAAATTTGAAAAGTGTTTCAAAGTGTATCTTTGCATCCTCATTTCATCCTAGGCATTCCTAGGCCTAGTTTAAGGCATCTTAATGAGGATAATGCTATAGGACCACACTGAGTCAAGATAGGGACTAAGTTATTGTTTCCCAAACGTGCAACTTAGTGTGTGTTCATCCTGTAATTGTGTAGGGTTGGCATCTAAGGATGCTCACTAGCTTATCTGTAGCCCAGAACTCTATGAGTAACAATGTTGTAAAGATATATTCAATCATGAATATTTTCAATGATCTCTCAGATCGCTTTACGAAATGATATTTCTTACTGAATGAATGCTTATCCTATTTGCGAACTGTATTCGTGGCATCCATAGCAACTTCTTTATTCTTGTATTATCGCATCTTGTCACAGAGATCTCTGTCGGTTCCCATGTTAGAACCACTACTGTTTACTGATATGATGGCCATCAACTGACTGTTCGGTCTGTTAGACCCACTGTACTGTTTGCTATTGGATATACCATTTATGACTGCTATGACTGAATGACTGATATACTGTTATAACTGACTGTTTTAAATACTGAAAGGACATTCATTCTTAACCTCTTTACGCATATGTTATTCACTGGGCTTTAGCTCACTGTTTATATATATATATATGTAGGTATCCAAGCACCGGATCGGAGCTTGGAGCGTTGGGTTAAACTCCCTTTTTGTTAAGCCAACCAACGAGTCTCACTGCGAGGTTCCAAGTGTGTTCAAGTTTAGGCTTTTTGGGGTGTCTCAGTTTACCCTTCTCTGCTTTTATAATCGTATAGGTAGTCTTTGTCTTGTTATGGTAGGGATTTGGTCCCTAACTTGAATGCCTGTAAATGATGTATGTACATACTGCTTTTGTTTCTGAATGTGAATATATATGAAAAGTCTTTTTGCATACAGACTGTCACAGCTCATTGGACATCTTTTATTACTGTTTTGGCTTTTGCCAGCCCTTGTACTCTGTATTACTGTTATTACTGTCAAGCAGGCCTTCGGTAATCACGAATTACTGGCCGGTTACAGTGCTAAACCCATAGGGGCGGGTTTGGGTCGTGACATGTATGTCCCCAAGCTCTAGCAATGCATCTTGACATGCATCAAGGGAATACTCATCACCACCTGCACTTACAACCTCTGTCTCATTTTCTTGTGTACGTAAATGTTCTGTTTTTGCCTGTACGTAGGATGTGAAAGCTATGCACACATCATCGAACCCACTTGACCGTGACTTTTTGGAACGACCATTGTCAGTGTGGCTGCTTGTAGGGCCCCTCTTGTGACTTTTGCCCTTTGGATCCATGTACTCATCGCCGAATAAGTCAACAGGAATGGCCTCAACAGTATTACTTCCACCAACATCAGGGTTTCAAAATTTATTTAGCATTTCATCTTCTTCATTTGAGTCAAGGGCTCCTTGTGTGGATGCACGAGACAAGGCCCTTATGGCACAACAATTTTCAATAATTTCTGTCATTTCTTGGAAATACTCAAATACTTTTATCCTAAACTTCTTTACATTTCTGGGAGCCTACAACAATTGAAAATAATGAATTAAGTATACTGTACGTGTCATGAAATGTATGAAGGAAAAATTTGAAAATGGTACGGGTTAATAAAAAACCTTATCCTAAAATTCATTGGGTGCAACAACAGTGTCTATAATGGGATCCCATCCTGCACTGCAACAGGCTCGAGTCGCTTAAATGTCTGGTAATCAACTTTTAATCACTGATATTTTTGTCACACCTGCTTTCCTGTATACCGAAATCCATACACATTGTGCAACTGATTTGCGTAATGATTCCAATGCCTAATTGTCCATGAAGTAGTACGGCCCGCTATTTGATTTTTTTTAACCTCCTCCCCCAACATGTTTATTAATTTCATTTCAATTCTGGGAGTCCACATTTTGGTATCTTGATTGTCATCGGAATTGTTTCCATCCATCTATAAAGATACAAATTATATTTAAACTACTCTGGGGCGGATATAAAAGAATAACAGAGCACACTACTCTGGGTGTGGATATAAAAAAATAATAGAGCAACAATTATTTATGTAGGAACGAAAACTAATCTTTATTTTCAAGTATATAAATAATGTTAACAAAAGCAGATGTTTTGAAGGACAACACGGATAAAAAAAATAAATAAAACTACATAGCATTAATGTTTACTTGAAGTTGGTAAATAATGTTAGGAGAAGAAGATGATTTGATTTGAAGGGCAAAATGAAGAAAATAAAAACGCATAACTGATTATAAAAACATAACTGATTTTTTGAAGGTCCAAACAGAGACAATCCTAAAAATCATGTAACATTGTCTGTATTTAAATAGTAAAAAAATAACCAAAAATTAAGTAAAAGAAGAAGGCCACGGGAAGAGAAGGAAGAAATATGCAGAAGAACTAGCAGAAGAATAAATAAACGCCTGAGGGAGGTCGACCGGCCGAATGACCCGGGAGAGGACCGGCCGATAACTTCGAAAGTGCTCAATTGGCTATTTTGCTTGGCAAAAGGTGCAAACAGTTCAGACAGATCATTTTTCTTATCTCAAACTATCTGTATACTTGTTTGTACTTCTCAAAAATCATTTGAGAACTGATTTCGACTTCTCAAAAATCATTTGCACATAACAAATGAAGGATATATTTACCAGATTAGTGGGATGTATTTACCAGATTAGTGGAAGTTGAATAGTTATCGCCGGTGATGGAGTGCGTACAGTGACTGAATGTGCGACTCTTTGCCAATCGTCTGATTCGACAATAGGTTTCATGAATTTGACCTAAGAGAAATAAATAATTGGAATAAAATTAGGAATGATTTTTTCAAATTAGTGGCCGATAAGAAAATATGTGAAATAAATTTGTTAGCACCATAAATCTGCAATTTTTATTATTTATATAATTGCAGGACACGTGGCATTCTCTTATTCATTTGGAAGTTAAAAGAAGTTATAAAGATGATGGAGAATATGAAGGACAAAGTGGATGAGTGGAATGACACATGGCAAGACAAGAATGAAGATGGAAGAGTGGGTAGTTTTAGGTGGTTATTGGGTAGTTATTTCTGGAAGTTTTTTTCCTACAAATATTTGTCTATAAATAGCCATTCATGGCTACATTGTAAAAGATCCAGAACTTAAATCAAAGACAGTTGATTTCAATATTTCTTGTCAATTTCCTTATCTTAGGAGTAGTTTAACATAGATTTATATTTCGAAGCATTTATTTTCATGCACTTTCATTTCGAAGCATAGGAGTAGAGGTAAGTAATTATTACTTTGATTGTTCACTCAATCGTCTTTTCTCCGTCTCCCCTTTCTTCTTTTTAATTTTTCTTTTCGCTACACTTGGCAATTTTGAAGTCCTCTTCGTTGAGGCAAAAGAACCGGCCAACGCAATCGCTTGATAATTGGCTTGAATTTAATCAAGGATTTTTCAATCCTTGCCGCACGCCAAGATTTATAATATTTTCCTTCAGAGGAAAAATAAGCCAACATTTTTGGCACGCCCAAAGGGGACGACCAAGTGTAAGAAATGACAAACAATTTGATTTCGCCATTCGAACTTGTCAATTCAAATATATTGGCGTGAAAGAAAAATTTTGGATCTTCAAGAAGAGATCCATTTTCTTGATGAAATACACTTTCATCCATTACAATATTATTTGGTGGAAGAAAAAAGACACCATTTAATTGGAGAAATTCATCAACTTGATATGGAAATTCGCCAATGGAATGATGAGTTATCAACTCTCACTATCAAGTCTTTAACTGAGACTTTAATGGCCGGAATTGGTGAATTTTTTCAGAATTTTTCCATGGTTGAAAATAGCAAAAGCAAAGAGTTGATTTCATCAATGGCTCGGGGGGTTCAAGAGTCTGTTTTTAAAGAACCAAGTTATGAAATTAACACAATGAAAGAGCATGTTCTTGAGCCAAATTTCGCTAAAAATGATGTTCCATGTATGACTCGGGGGGTCCAAAAATCAAATTTTAGAGAGTCAAGTCATGAAAATAACATATTTATGAGTGATTTTCATAAGCCATTAATGGCTAACATGGAAAAACAACCCACTTTGCTAAATAATTATGAAAATCAATTCGACGAAAGTTTTGTTTTTAAAACAAACATGGTCAAGAATGATGAACAAGCCACTGTTCATAAATTCAAAATCTTTGACACTTTTCAAAATGGCAAAAAGTATGAATTTTCATGGTCACACTATACCATGACTTTTGGTGTTCAAAATCCTTTTTGGATTTGTGGTTCACATCAAAGTATAATTCTAATGATGTGGCTAATAAAATTAACAAATTGTTCTTATGAGTTGCACTAAGAACAAGGGATGACCTTTTAAAGTCCATTAATTGGGCTAGAAAAAGCCTATGGATTTAAATAAATGGTTGAGATTGTCTTATCTTTTCAAATTGATGGCCAGTTGTTTGTATGTACACAGTCAAAGCATCGAAGATACATTCGAAGAATCAAAAGTTATTTCAAGGTTGATTACTTCACCTTCGTCAGATAAAGCTTTGAAGATACATTCGAAACATCAAGAGTTGTTTCGAAGGTTGATTACTTCACCTTCGAAACTGTATAAAGTTTTGAAAACTTTCGAAATGTGTACATCTCTTCAAACATATGTAAAATGACAATTAATTAGTTGTCGAATAATACCTATTTTTGGCATGATAAGTTGGTTCGAAGAACAACAGTTTTTGGTGTCTTCGAAGAATTAATAATTGGTTCGAAGCACAAAATTAATATTTTCATTAATTATGTACGAACCAGAACATACAAAATTTGAATAACCACAATGTTGGCCAAAAGTTGCTTTAAAGGCCCTTTTGCCATAACTTTGCAAGCTCAAGCACTCCATCTTGCATTAACTTTCAAGAAACAATAATGGTGATTGTGAACCTTCAAGCTTTGCGAATATTTCCAAGGATGTAATTTGTCCTTTGTCGGCACTTTCAACTTTCGAAAGACGATTTTGGTCCTTTGTACCACCTTCGAAGCTTGTTACTAGTCCATAATAGCTAGCATTCGAGGCATCTAGTCATAATTTCATACTCATTCGAAGCACTTCATTGGTGTTATTATATCATTCGAAGCACTTTGTTGGTATTATTCGAAGCATTTTATTGCTTAGATTAATCATGTGCTTGGTTCGGCCCTTCAAAAATTCAAATAAACATCATTTTTAAGGGCCGCGGGGGGTAATGTTAGCACCATAAATCTGCAATTTTTATTATTTATATAATTGCAGGACACGTGGCATTCTCTTATTCATTTGGAAGTTAAAAGAAGTTATAAAGATGATGGAGAATATGAAGGACAAAGTGGATGAGTGGAATGACACATGGCAAGACAAGAATGAAGATGGAAGAGTGGGTAGTTTTAGGTGGTTATTGGGTAGTTATTTCTGGAAGTTTTTTCCTACAAATATTTGTCTATAAATAGCCATTCATGGCTACATTGTAAAAGATCCAGAACTTAAATCAAAGACAGTTGATTTCAATATTTCTTGTCAATTTCCTTATCTTAGGAGTAGTTTAACATAGATTTATATTTCGAAGCATTTATTTTCATGCACTTTCATTTCGAAGCATAGGAGTAGAGGTAAGTAATTATTACTTTGATTGTTCACTCAATCGTCTTTCTCCGTCCCCCTTTCTTCTTTTAATTTTTCTTTTCGCTACACTTGGCAATTTTGAAGTCCTCTTCGTTGAGGCAAAAGAACCGTCAACGCAATCGCTTGATAATTGGCTTGAATTTAATCTGTAAGGATTTTTCAATCCTTGCTGGCACGCTCGCATTTATAATATTTTCCTTCGTAGGAAAAATAAGCCAACAAAATTGCTGAGTTATTTGACCTCGCACTCGTCGTTGTTTGGTTGCCCATAGAAGGAATCATCTACAACGCACAAATTGTAAGTCACTCGTTTTGTAGGAGATGGTATGAGTAGGGAACGGGTTCACAGGATTCATCATTTATAAAATGGTCTGAGTTCTCTATAAATATTATCCGTGACGAATCTTCAGTCCTAATCTTTGACACAGAGAAAGAAAGATGAGTAGATCAGTTTACGTAAAACTTTTCAGAGAGACGATGGCCATGGAAGCTTTTTAGAAAGGAAGAGAAAGAAGGCTGAAACGTTGAAAGTGGAGAAATGAATCACAAGGCTACCAAACGAGTTTTCAAATTGTAGTTTGAATTATATGGTGGAATTGTATTTTGAAAGTGGTATCCAAACGTGAAGCGCGAGTGATAGTGTTGAAATGTAATTTGAAAACGCAACCAAACAGAATCTGTTTTTTATGAAAAGATGTGCAAAAGTAGAAAGAAAAAGAAAATTTTGACTTTTTGGTATAGATTGTTGTTTTTTTTTTTTTTAAGTGACTTTTTGACTTTTGAGCTAAAAAATAACGTTGCCAAACAAGGCCTAAGAGCTAAAAAAACACACACACCAAAAACAAAAAAAAAAATTAAAATTGTTTTGAGAGATTAGAAGAAACCAATTTTTTGTTTAATGTTTATCAAATTGACCTTTTGTGAAGAAAGATTAATTTTTTCAGGTGCAAGTTTTGAGTTCTATATCTATAAATAATGGTAGTAATTCAAGGACGGACGGATGGATGATTTTTATATAGGGGCAAAGTTATATACACTAATAAAAATTTTAAATATAAAATATGGATTGCAATATAACTATAAAATATAAATTTTTTTTACTAACAAAAGTGAAAATAAGATGCAAACATATACAAATAATATTTTTTTTATCCATAAAACACAATAATTATAAAAACAATCTATTTACTAAAGTGAGGTATTTTGAGTTGTGCTCAAGCTTTTTCATGTCATTAAAATCATCTATAATAGAATCAACTTGTTGGCTTTTTTGGCTTTCGAAAGTTAATAATGTAATTTCAAGCGCGCCAATAAGGATCAATTAGTCCTTACAGAATATTAATTGCCAACCAATTATCAGACGATTGTGTTATAGTTCTCTCAGCCTCAATGAAGAGGACTTTTACTGGTGGCTTGTTTAGGAAAATTTGAAAAATAACAAGAAATAAAGAACAATTTCAGAATCTGAATTTCATTAAGTAAAATGAAAACTTACAATGATCTGACCCAACCTCGTAGAGGTTTACAACAACAAACTATTTGAAACTACTTATAGGAAACAAAGTGCAGTACAGGAATTGAAATGCAGAAATATAAAGAACTGGAAAAACTGGAAAGAAATATGAAGTAAATAAATTAGTTTTTTGATATGAGTCTAGATGCTTCATTCTGGGGCTTTCTCTGCTATTTATACTTTTCAATAATAATTGTCAAAATGGGCTTTCAACCGTTGAAATGTCCTCTCATGATTGCTGAACATGCTCTCTCACAGTCAGTCGCACTACGCCATTCTTGCAGTTAGGCTTCTCTCCTGATTTTAAATTTAAACTTTGTGAATAACCGTTAGGCCACATCATCTTGTATTTTTTCGCTGAACCAGTACTGCGTAGATCCATGATTACCAATGCTAACTGCCACATGTCTGATTTCGATTGAAGAGTTGAATTAACTCTCCATGTTGGCCCTCATCTCGCCACGTGTCAAGCTGTGATTGGCCTATACAAAATATGCAGCTAACATTACCCCCCGCACTAATATACCAAATACTTGGTGATGTTAGTGAACTAGTGCAATCCATCCACGTTCTAAGACGTGCATGGACTCTGCGTATTCTGGTAGCATAACCGCTTTTTGAATAATGAAGCTGTGAACTTCATTAAATCATTGTATCTTGCACTTCCATTCTTTGAGTAGACGAAAAGACTAGTACATCTGCAATGGCCAATCACACATTCTCCTACATTGATCGAGCATACGAGGAGTCTATGGAAGATAATTATAGGCCTCGAAAGAATCTCAATGCATTTATTGATTACACCTATCCTCCTCTATTTATGTAAGCTATGGAAGCTTTTGCAACGTACCAACCTTTAGACCTAAAGTTTGCCAACTACGAACCCTTGGATCAAGCATTTGCAAAAATAGATCTTAGAAACTCTTCTTCTGCCTCACCATCCTCTGTATGGGACACATCTGCTTTTTCCTCTGCCCCACCACCCTCTGTATGGGACACAGCTGCTTCTTCCTCTGCCCCACCACCCTCTGCATGGGACACAACTACTCCTTTTTCCTCCAGGTCTACTGGCTGGAGAAGCTGGCCAAAACCTGATGAATCCAAAACTAAGAGAGCGAATTCACCATCGATTTATCGAATTCGCTAATCCTCTGTCTATCCCTTCTTCTGCTCGGAGCTCAGTGGTTTACCCCTATGTATCCATTGATCACCGACGCAGTTTGGAGAACAACTTACTTTTGGCGTGGTATACATCTTCTATGTCCATGAAGATAGTGTGAGCAACTCCCCATCCAGAGGAAGCACAAGGATACAATCCGTCATTTTTGGCCAAGAAAGCAAAACTTCGCTCTTCTGACTGGCTTGAATGTGTGAATAATCTCCAGTTCCCCTCTTTCTTTGCGATGGACCCTCTTGTGCCTCCTCTTCCTCAAAATCCTCACTGGATGGAGGAACTGAAACTTACTCTCTTCGAGAATTAGTTTTTTCCTTCCTACCAACCTCCAGATTTTCCCACTACATTTTGAGCAATACCAAGCTCAACCTCTGCTTGCAGCCTTTTCTCACTTGCCCTTCAATGTTCTTGGAGATGAAACTCCTCTCAAGAACTTTCGATGGGCCTGTGACATTATGACTCGGGGTCATGTTCTTAATCCCATTACTCAAGCAGAGCTTCAGGCTTTTTTGGATCAACTACTGCTTTTTCTCCATTGGTACCAAATTTCTTTGGCTACCGCTAATTCTTTGGACAAAATCTCGACCAAACGAATTCAAACCCAGTACGAGGCAGAGAAACTTATTGACGAATATAATGACTTTAAAAATAAGGATTCTGCATACTGGGATGATCTAGAGATGGACGAAATAGAACAAGGATTGAAGGAGATACAGTTCGAAATGAAAGCTAAACAGTTTTTCTATCTAATAAGAACATATCAGCTATAGCAACCCAGCTTGGATAGGACAGAGGATAGAATAAAGAAGGAACATAAATTCATTGACCACTGCTGGGACAAATTTCATGACCTTGTTATTCTTTCTATTTCTTATTTTTATGAGATTGAATTTGTAGCCAAGAAGGCTTTCTAATGTAATTATGTACATATCAATAAAGTTAGGTTTTTCTTTCTTTATTCGGCATAATCTGGTTTATATTCCAATTGTATGCTTGGTTGTATGATTGATGTGACCTTGCTTCTTACTATGTTCACAAAAAACTTCGAATCAATCAAACTTACTCTCAAAGTGTGGAAACGAAATTTTTTCTTAAGGAAGACAACTTTTGCCCTAAGCTTCACATTCCAATTACATAATTAACATAATCTGCATAACCAATCAGCTTTGAATTTAAATATTTTTGCTTTGAAGAACAGTCTACGTGCTTCGAAGTATGGAAACTTCCTTTAGGAATTATACTGCTTACTTCTTAAAGAGTGAGCCCTTTTGGGTTTCTTCACTACTTAACCAAATAATGGTTTTGCAACTTTGAAGTCTAAAACAAATAAATTCTAACTGCAGAGCACTTCAAAGTTTACTTCAAAGGATTTTATCTTTACAAGAAACCTAATAGCATGTCACCAATCCCTTTGAAGCAGACAAAACCTAAGCATTCTTGTATTTTTAAGCATGAAATGTGATTCGAAATCAATTACCTGCTCTCGAAGCCTTAGTTGATTGTTTGACATGTGGCTTTAGAGCCAAATCTTGACTTTCGAAGCCAAATATTTGTTTTCAAGCTAATTTGATTGTTTGAGATATGTCTCCCGCCTAAACAATCAACCTTGAGAGAGATTTTTCACATTGCACTTTCAGGACCCTCACAAATTTTAAGACAGTCTTAAACTCATACGATTCCAATATCAGCCAAACAATCTATCTCAGGTCCTTTTACCTATTTAGACAGATGGGGCATCTTTTGAGCAGAAAGGTTTAAAACCCTCTTCCTTCGCGCTTTTATCTTACACGTTTGCCGAAAACACAAACCCTTTCATTTCTACTATTCTCTCCTCCTCTTTACTCTTTTCTCAACTTCATCCTCCGAAAACTCTTGCTAATGGCTTCTTCCTCCCTAAAAGCACCAATTATGGAGCATGTGAGTCCATCCTTGGCTTTAAAGAGGTGTATCGACGAAGAGATATCCAAGCTCAGAGCTGGTGAACCGAGTGCTATAGATGGTCGCCTCTTTATTCCTCGCCATAATGAACAATAGGAATACGTCTTGGGACCCATCTTCAAAGAAACCCTAGCTCAACTTCTTACTTTGTATCCTCGGCTAGAGTATCACCGCCGCTTCTGAAGGGGGTTTTGATTGGGGAAACTGGAGGACAAACCGTCCCTATCGCTACTGGCCCACATTAAGGGTTGAATGGGGGGAGTGGTATGACAGAGTTGTGCCAGCCAGAGAATTGGATCTACAAGAACTTTGTATCCTTGATGCCCTTCGCCTTTCCAGGTTCATTATCCCTAAGGATCCTTTTTTGATTCCTACAGCCCTTTGTTTCTAGAATTCAGCTTTTAATTTTTTTTCAGTTTCGGTGTGGTATGATAGCTCCCACCGTTCTTGATATTTGCTATCTCTTAGGGCTTTCACACTTGATACTCCTTTTTCGCCTAGTTACCCAGACCTCCGGTCCACTTCCCCATTCTATCCTTGAACTCTTCCTTCAGTGATTTTGTAAAATTTGAGAACAAGAAGGTAGGTTCTGTAGATGATCGAGAGTTCTTTTCCTTCATTCTGTATTGGTTATGCAAATTTCTCTTTTGCACTTCATCTCAGTGGATTATACTTGAGTTTGCCCCACTTACCAAGGCTTTTGCCTCAAAGAAGATGATAGCCCTGACTCCTTATGTTTTAGGTCATGTTTATAGAGGTTGCTCCCAATTTTACGAGAAACCTCTGGATGTTAACCAATGAGGCCCTCTATGGCTATTACAACTCTGGTTTTTCATATATTTCATTGGTCTACATTCTAAGTGCTTGAGATTTTTGGTGCCAGAACCCACTACTTATGGAGAAAAATTTGCCAGGATTTCTTTATATCCCTCCAGCTTTGCCTACTATTTTACCTTCTTTCATCAACTCCCAATTTCTCTACTTCTTTCCTTTTTTTTCCCTTTCGAAACTAATACAGGACCAGCATGGCTCAGGGCATTTTTGGCTTATAGAAAGTGCTCCAATTCATTACACAAGGATATGTGAGCCTTTATCTTGTTGCCAAGGGAGCTCTTCATTGGTACTTTGAATCTTTGAGCTTACAGATGTATATCTGAAGTTTACTGTCCTTCCCAATTTGCCAGGCAATTTGGGCTTACTCAAGGAATCCATGTCCCTCTTTGTAACCTCTCCAATACCAATCTCATAGTCAAAGACCTGAAGGTACCTAAAAATAAATTGGAAGAAGCAACATTCAAATTGCTACAAGAGTTTAGTGAGTTTCAATTCGCCCCTTGACCCCACATGGCACAACTTTGAAAAAATTTCAAAATTGGTGGACAGCCAATATGGAGATGCTCCTAGCAATACCTCCCAAAGATCTGCTAGTAGGACTAGATGTGCCCACTCAAGCCAAACCCCAAAAGATTGAGACCACTATTACAATCTCTACTACCCCTGCTATCCCAGCTCTTACTCCTACTGTCACAAAGACTACTCTTGCTGCCTTTCCTTCTTCTCCTAGAGTCACTAGGGCTGCTTCGAAAAAAGGCATGTATTTCCATTTTTTTCCCTTCTTTTCTCTCTATGAGAGGCACGCCTTTGAATGTCCTCAAAGGCAAACAACAAAAATAGAGGAAAAGAAGACTTTTACTTGATCCTGAGGAGGAGATACCTGAAACTCACTTGGAAAAGGAATAAACAGAAAAAAAGAAAGACATACCATTGAAAAGAATGAAGAAATAATAGCTTTCTCCTTGACCTTATTGGGGACTCTACTCATGAATCAAGCCAAAGCAAAGGAAAGAGGAGCACTCCAATGAAATCATTGTATTTCAGAGGTCTGAGAAGAGGAGACAGCAGCAAGTACTAAGGGATGAAGCTGCTGCTGCTGATGCTGATGCACTCCAAAGAAAAGCTACAAGGAGACAACAAACTGCTGAACATTATACCCTTTGTAGTTCTCCAACCATTGCTACCACTTCTGAAACTGGTAATTTCCTTTCCCAAGTTTTCAGTAATGAAACTTAACATTGCTTTTCTTATTTTGGAGCAACAGTTATTCTACTTCCTCATTCGATAAGGGTTTCTTCAGTCTTATCTAAAGTTGAAAGACCATTAGAAGAAACCTCGAAAATGAGGAAAAAAATAGACACTAAAGTGCCTTTAAGTGTAGAGCCCATCCAGGCAATACTTCCACTTCTTGGTTCTACACTTTTCATATCTTTTTTGAGGCAAAACATTCCTATATCTTTATCCTTTGGCTTAACTCCATATCTTCCTCATCTAACCTTTACCTCAGCCTAATTTACTCTCCCTACAATCTTGGCTGCTCCTTCCCCACCTGAGGAGATCCCGTTATCACTTCATCTTCAGTGATAGCTAATACTCCCAAAGAAGATATTTGTCCACCATCACTATCCAGCTCCAGTCCTTCTTCTCTTGACTTACTGGTGGTCAGGACTATAGACACTGTTACGGACACTTCATCCTCCTCTCCTATCCCTATGCGGCCATCTCTTCCTTCCACTAGAGACATTTCTGCACCTCCAATGTTAATGGAAGATATGGACATTTTTTAAGCTAGGCTGGTTAGCCTTTTTGACATATCTCCTACCATTCCAGCAACCAATAATGAAGCTGAGCCATAAGTTTTGGCTGACTCTCTCTTGAAAATTTTTTAGAGCTCTTCAACCATCAGTAGGGCTTCTTTACCTCCACTGGACTTAGGCACCTATTTGGAATTGCTAACATTATTCTCAAGGATTCCATTCGAAGCCTTACAAAGGCCTATCATAAAGAATGGTTTTCTCCAATGCTGCAAGGTCATTGAGCAATCCAACATGGCTATTTTAAGTCATTTATCCCGAATACCAGCTACCATAGATTTTTATGTCAACATTTGCCATATTGCTAAAGTTGTAGAGGAGAAGCTATTAAAAGACAAGAAATTTGTTTCTCATATACATGTTGAGGTGTCTGAATTGAAAGGACAAATTACTTTGCTTCTCAATTTCGAACCCAACTCCTGGAGAAGAAGGCTCAATTAGAAGAAGAGTTATTAACAGTTAATCTAGCTTTGGATCAAACTACTAAAAAGCTGCAAATCACCAACCAAGGGCTAACTGATTGAAGGCAGGACATGGCTATAGCCATTCAGTTGTTCCCATCCCTTAGGAGTAGAGAATCAATTGTAAGGGAACAATTGAAGCATTGTATTGATTTTTGGGCCAATTTGTGGCTACATGTACATAACTCTATATGAAATGAGATCCTTATTTATTGTTTAAGTGTTTTGATGCTTCTTGTATTTATTTTGACTTAGCATTTCTCACACTCCTTATATTTCCTACACAGTTAGATAATAAGGTTTGAAGTACTTGCCATTAATTTTCTTAGGATGCACATATCCATTCAGATTCCTCAAATGGTATGCTCCCCTAAGCAAGTCTCCATGAATTTGATATGGTCCTTCCCAATTAGGTGACCATTTGCCAAACTTATGGATTTTGATTCCTATTGGAAGTATTGTCTTCCATACCAAATCATCTTCATCAAAGGTAATGTGCCTGACTTTCTTGTTATAGTTTTTGGCTGCCTTCTTCTTTTGAAAAAGAATACTGTTTAATGTCAAAATTCTAACTTCATCCACATTTTCTAATTCCAAAAACATGCTCTGACGGTACTGTTCAGAAGCTAACTAGTCTTGGTATTTCACCCTCAAGGACCTAATATTAATTTCCACAAGCAATACTACATCATGCCATATACTAAAGCATAAGGAGTAACCCATGTACTTGATCTTGGAGAAGTCCTATAAGCTCACAGTACATCCAACAACAAATTATGTCAATCCCTAGGATTGTCTTCCACAACTCTTTGTATTCCTTTTTTCAAGGACTTGTTGGATGATTCTTCTTGATCATTTGCTTGTGCATAAAAATGGGTGGAATTAACAAGACTAATTCCAAATTCTGCTATGAAAGACTTTACTATCTTTCTATCAAATACAGTCTCATTATATAGTTATGGTCTGTGGGATGCCAAATCTGTGGATCAAATCTTTAATAAATCCAATAACCTCAGTTTGATCCACAGCTTTATATGGTTTAGCTTCCACTCACTTAGTGAAGTAATTTGTAGCCACTAGGATGAAACAATGGTGTTTCGAAGAGAGTGGATGTATTTTCCCTATCATATCCATAGCCTAACCTCTAAATGGCCAAGGCTTCACAACTGCATATAAATCAGTTATTAGTATATGTCTTATCATGCCATACTTTTGGCATGCCTAGCAACCTCTAGCATACTCTATACAATCTTTAAGGATGGTTGGCCAATAGTAGGAATGCATTCGAAGCAACCATCTCATCTTCCCACCAGGCTGATAGGCACCACAAATGCCTTCATAAACTTCAGCCATGGCTATCAATGCTTCCTTCGGCCCTAGACATTCCAATAACAATCCATCTGCTCCCATTTTGTAAAGAACATTTCCATACATTATGTATTGCATAGATTGTAATTTGATCTTTCTGTTGGCTTTCGAAGATGGGCCAGTTAGGTACTGCATTATTGGATGCCTCCAATCTTAATCTTGTAAGTTATTATAATTGACTTCTAACACCACATTCCTTTTAGCTAAATGTGGTATTAATTTTGATATGTTGCTTGACTTATGTTCATTCGAGTGTCATCACTTATTCTGAAATTTGAAACTTTTTGAGCTACATCATTGGCTTTGTTATTCATGAACCTTGGGATAGAAATCATATTTGTTATCTGAAACTGAGAAAGCAAATGTAATGTAACAACATAGTATGGCAACATACTTATTGTAACAACCCAGATTTTTAATTATTCTGTAAAATTTATACTAATATTATTTAATCACAGTTGAAAAAATATACGATTTATTTTGCATTATTATGTGTAATTTTGTAAAATAATATAATTAGTAAAAAAATTTAGGGGTCAAAGTATGAATAAATAATTAAGTTAAACTTATCCTTTTGTGGGGATAAGCTTCAAATGTAGAGGCCGATGATAGCAACTAAATATGGGGGCCACGTGTTGTAGCTATGTGCCACTTAAATTTGCTGAGCAAGTATTAAACATTGTATAAAAGGAGTTAGGCCATTATGAACAATGAGGAGAAGAAAACAATTAAAGAAAGGGAAAAGAAAAGGAAAAAAAGAGAGGGGGAGAGGCACATAAGTTGCTGGTAGTAGGAACTTATAGTAGGAAGGTTGTGATGGTGAAGTAAGGCTAACGGTCAATATTAAGGTGAGTTATATTATAACTTGAGTTACCATTATATGTTTTACGTATGTTTTGAGTTATCATAATTTATTTTATGTCATTTGTATTTTATAAATTATATTAATATTTCGATTACGTGGATTATTTTATGAACCCGATTTGCTTAAAATGAAACCCTTAAATATGTTTGTTTAACTTTTAATGATTATTCGACAATGATTTTGTAAACAATTATGTTTTGTAAGTACCACCACGGGAGTCCCATGCCTTGGGGACTTAAATAACTATTGGCCTCTGTTTGGTTATTTTGTGGCCCTCTATTGTCATGGATCTATTGACTTATGTTCTGTGCGGAGCAAAGTACTGTGCAGTGATAAGTTCTACACTATTGTAGGAGCCACCTCTATAATCCGTACTAGCCACCTCTTGAATCCGTACCTCTGTTCTGACTGTCATTCCTGTGACCTCTATTTTGTTCTGTTCGGTACCGTGGTTATGGTTATTTATTTACATAATCTCAGTTTTGCTACTTAAATGATTATTTGTTCAGATTAAGTTATCTTAAATATTTTAGTTACATAACTATCCATGGTTATTTTGTGTCCCTTATACTCTTGACATAATATTTCTCACTCTGTCATGTGCTTATAGTTATTTACCAATTTTCGGGAAAAAATGCAATTCAAAAATAACTTTTGGAAAGTCTTAGGCGCAGGGCTGCAGAATAGACACACACAGCACTTTTATGATATTTTTATATGTAAATATCGGCCTTTTTGGTCAATAAATTTTGTAATAAAAGTAGAAGTTTCGATGATTATTTTGATACTCTCACTTAAATATTATTTCCGCTCGCGTTTATTAATTTATTCAAGAATTGGCTGAAGGTAACTTCAGTTACTGGCCATCACGATACTTAACCCTTCGGTACGGGGAGCGGGTCGTGACAAATGGTATCAGAGCAATAGTTTATGAAAAAAATAAATATAAAAAAAAAAATCATCATTGGAGTATAGGACACGCACATTTAAGAAGTAAGATAACGGGTAACTATTTAATTATATTATAATTTTATATGATTATATATATATATTAATTATTTTTTTGTGTGTGCATAATTTGTGAGGGATATATTTGTTATAGCAAAAGAAGGAAAATAAATAGAGGGTGTCAAGCTCAAGCACCCATCAAAATTATAATATAATTAAATACATATAATTTCCAGTTCAGTATTCAAAAAAAAAATTAATTTCGACTTTTTAAAAGTGGATTCAAATTTTAAAAATATTAATTTAGAAACTATTTTCCATCAATGGAAAGTTCACAGATAAAAGAAATAGGAGTTCATCTCAAATTCCTTCAACTCTTGCATATAATTCTGTCATTTCATTTCTAGTCGCTTGTTTAATTGTGTTCTTATTTTATTTTATTTTATTACAAAACTAATGAAAAGTTTTTAAAATCACCAATTGTTTATCATTTTGGCCAAAAATAATTTTTAACAATTAGACAGTGAGTTATTTTTGGTAAAATTTTTTTGAGGTAATATTTTCTATCAGATTAATCATCTAATATATATTTATCAAGGTGCACAGCGGATGACTTACACATATAACAAATTTCGATGATGAAATTTTAAAAGGAGGGAAGATTGTAACAACCCAGATTTTTAATTATTCTGTAAAATTTATACTAATATTATTTGATCACAGTTAGAAAAATATACGATTTATTTTGTATTATTATGTGTAATTTTGCAAAATAATATAATTAGTAAAAAAATTTAAGGGTCAAAGTATAAATAAATAATTAAGTTAAACTTATCCTTTTGTGGGGATAAGCTTCAAATGTAGAGGCTGATGATAGCAGCTAAATATAGGGGCCACGTGTTGTAGCTATGTGTCACTTAAACTTGCTGAGCAAGTATTGAACATTGTATAAAATGAGCTGGGGCATTGTGAACAAGGAGGATGAGAAAACAATTAAAGAAAGGGAAAAAAAGAGATAGGGAGAGGCACATAAGTTGCCGGTAGTAGGAACTTATAGTAGGAAGGTTGTGATAGTGGAGTAAGGCTAAGGGTCAATATTAAGGTGAGTTATTTTATACCTTGAGTTACCATTATATGTTTTACATATATTTTGAGTTATCATAATTTATTTTATACAAGTTACGTTTTATAAATTATTATAAATTATATTAATATTTCAATTACGTTGATTAATTTCTGAACTCTATTTGTTAAAATGAAACCCATGGATATCTTTGTTTAACTTTTAATGATTATTCGACAATGATTTTGTAAACAATTATGTTTTGTAAGTACCACTACGGGAGTCTTACGCCTTGGGGGACTTAAATAACCATTGGTCTCTGTTTGGTCACTTTGTGTCTCTCTGTCTGTCATGGATCCATTGACCCTCTGATTTCTAGTGTGGAGCAAAGTGTTGTACGGAGTTAAGTGCTACACTATTGTCGGAGCCACGTCTAGAGTTCATACGAGACATCTCTTGAGTCCATGTATCTATTTTGTTCTATTTGATACCGTGGTTATGGTTATTTATTTACGTAATCTCAGTTTTGCTACTTAAATGATTATTTGGTCAGACTAAGTTATCTTAAATATTTTAGTTGCATAACTATCCATGGTTATTTTGTGTCTCTTATACTCCTGGCATAATATTTCTCATTCTGCCATGTGCTTATAACTATTTACCAATTTTCAAGAAACAATACAATTCAAAAATAGCTTTTGGAAAGTCTTAGGCGCATGGCTGTGAAATAGACACACACAACACTTTTATGATATTTTTATATGTAAATATCGGCCTTTTTGGTCAATAAATTTTGTAATAAAAGTAAAAGCTCCAATGATTATTTTGGTACCCTCACTTAAATATTATTTCCACTCGCGTTTATTAATTTGTTCAAGAATTGGCCAGAGGTAACTTCAGTTACTGGCCGTCACGATACTTAACCCTTGGGTACGAGGAGCGAATCGTGACACTTGCACTTTGACATTTGAAAATTTCTTTCACTTATTTGACCATCAATTGAGAATCTCCAAATATATCAACTGCATGAGCTTATAATCCAATAAGCATTTCCAGTCCCATTATTAAAGCTTCATATTCAGCTTGATTATTGGAATAAGTAGTTTCATCCACTCTGAAACCGTGTGTAATTTCTACCCCCTATGGTGACTTAATTACAACACCAATTCTGATCAGACCATTGGCCTTTGACTTGTCGAACCACATCTGATATGGGTCAACATTGATCATACCAAGATCCATTATCTCCTGGCTTTCCGTTTGACATGGATGATCTGCCAAAAAGTTAGCCAAAATGTGAAACCCCGTATTTTTATATAATAAAAATAATATATATATATATATATTTTTAATTTTCTTAAATAATTATTTACAATATTTTGAATTTAATAGTCTGTATATTTTTATATTGAAAATTTATTCAAAATAAAATAACATAAATATTTTTGACTTTATATTATTGCTCAATATTAATTTCTGAACCTTATGATATTTTTATTATATTTTTCTCTATATTTTTTTGTAATCAAATTACACTAGAACCTAATATTTTCTTACTAAAACCCAATAAAAAAAAAAAAATCATGGGCTTGCTCCCATGTTTTCTTACCTTCCACATGCATCCCTCTCTCGGTTATCATTACCAAAACAAAGCGTGATGGACATGCTGATGCCATACCACCAGGTGTTCAATTTCTTTTTCTTTTTCTAAAATTTTTTTTCATTTTCTTTTTATCTTCTTTTACTCTTCCTCATTTTTCCCATAAATTGAGCCTAACTTTTCCCTCACATCTCTTCACCTTTTGCTTATCTTCCAATTTCATATCTCTCTCTCTCTCTCTTTCTCTCTCTCTCTCCACCTCTCATTCTCAAAACTCTCTTTCTCCTTCTTTATCTATGTTT
This sequence comes from Camellia lanceoleosa, assembly GCA_025200525.1. Taxonomy (NCBI): domain Eukaryota; kingdom Viridiplantae; phylum Streptophyta; class Magnoliopsida; order Ericales; family Theaceae; genus Camellia; species Camellia lanceoleosa. The sequence goes on along the minus strand of CM045764.1, from coordinate 145,736,347 downwards.
TTCCTCCTCCCCTGACCTCTATAGCCACGGCCTTAACCTACACTATCACCAACCCACGAACTTCTCTACCACCAACACACCGTCAGACTGCTACCACCACCATCACCTAATTCCATTATCATCTAGAACCACCATTCACAATGTGTTGTAGTTAAAGAAAGAGAAGAAGAAGGAAGATGGAGGAGAAAGAAACAAAGTTAGAAAAGTTTATTTTGAATTTTAAAAGTTGGTTTTTGACTTACTTTCGGCATGCCAAAACCATCCATTCCGAGACGAAGTGAGAAAAATAGGTCAAGTAAGATGAAGTACGAAGTAAGTTGAAGAGATTGGCGAAAGAATGAAGTAAAACCGTTAAGAATTAAGAAAGTTATGGAGTCCGAAAGATGGTTCGAAAAAAAGTCCGAGATGGTAGGAAAAAAAAAATCTTATTTTTTGTCAAATTTTAGAGATCCGATGGCATGCAAAAAGAGACGGAACGTGGCGTGTGAGGAGTGAGACAAAAACTAGGCCGTGAGGTAAATCCAATGACATAAAGATAAGATAAAACGGAGTTACGATGAAGAAGATACAAGTATTTGAACTGTTGGCATTGAAACTAAATTTCTGGATCTTTTTGTTCATGTATGTTGCGGCTGTTGGAGAAGATGAACTGAATTTTGTCCAGCGTTTCTCGGCTCATGGTGCTACAGTGCATCCTAATACATTTGGGTTAATCGAGTGGTCCTATGACTTTGGGGATGACCACCCTTAGGTTTTTCGACGTGTAGAATCCATTTTTGGGGTTAGATCTTACAAATTCTGAGTCTAAGATGATGATCGAAACCTAAAAGTTCTAAGAGAATCCAATGGAAGATCAACGGTGAGATCGCATTCGATTAATGTGAAATTTCAACAAGACGATCATGGAGCCAGGATGGTCATATCTTACGATCAGGATCATAAATCAAATTCGGACGATAAATCGTTAGCAACCTAACATAGTAAGAAAACTCTCTCAACCCTCTCATTCTTTTTAATTGTTAATTTTTCATATTTGTGCTCATATGTTATAAATAGCTGAAAATTTAGATAAAATCTTATTTATAGTTGTATGTAAATTTGTGATTTGTATGTTAAATATTTTAAGGTTATTTTTATTAATAGCCTTAAAATCATGGTTTATATTTGGAATTGGACTTGCATGTGTAGTTTGTACCATTAAAAAGATGATTGAAGATTTTATTTGGTTTGATTACATGACTCTTAAATCTGCCAGAAACTTGTACGAATTTTTATGCAATTGTATGCTCAAAATTTTGAGATTATTTCTTCCACAAAGTTGTTAAGAATAATGTCTAGTTCATCTAAGAATTTTTGCAATGATTATTCTAGTTTTGTACGAATTTATACGCAATTTTAATTAAATCTGAAATTGTAGACAGATTTTACAGCATATTGGAAAAGTCGTTAAAAATCTTATATTAAACCAAATCTGATATTTTCTAAATAAAAAATGAAATTTGGGAAGTCTAGTTTCATAATAAATTATTAGATTATGGAATTGATTTATAAATTTAAGTGTGGAATTATTTTAAGAAAATGTAACAAATCTATGTCATGAAATTTCTTGAAATTTTACCGAATTATTTATAACTTAGTTTTGGGAAATTCTTTCTGAAAAATGAGCATAACATGTTTGTTGAATATCCCATATAGTTACATGAATTTTAGAGTTATATAAATAATTTATTTATAATTTTAACTATGAAAATTATGTTTTGAAAATTCTGGGTAGAATGATAAAGAGTCAAGATTACTACTTCAACCATATATTAGGACTAAAAATCAATATTGTGCTAGTCTATTTAATTGAATCTTGTAAATTAATAGTCCATGCATGTGTATTATCACACCATGGCTTGATTAAACTGTTCACAATAATTTATACATATTGATAGATTGTTGTAGAACATATGTGTTGATATTTTCTGTTAAAAATTATATTGAAATGGTATAATATTGATTGTGATATAATTTGTAATTATTAGTGATTAGTATGAAAATTAATTAAAATGATCAACGAAGTGTACGAAATTAACGGTTGATGGTTAATACCGGTTGTTCAGGGTGAGTTCTGATTTTAAAGAGTGTATGAAATTAAGGGTTGACGGTTAATACCAGTTGTTCAGGGGTGAGCGCTGGTTTTGAGAATTCTCACGTAAATTGTGTCGCGAAACCCTAAGATGGCACGTGACTTATTTGAACCCTTTTCGGTATTCAGTTTTGGAATAAGGGTGGATGTACAGGTAGCACACAGGGAGGTTACGTACCCTTGGCAAACCGTTTCCTTGGGACAGACCACGGATGCCACTACTTAGGTATGTAACTCTGGACGTGGGCATCCTTGGTAGTTACGGTTAGTAACACTTGAATATTTGACTAATGGAGGGTTTCAAATTAACCGTTGTCATGCTTAGTGGTTTGGTAAGTTAAATATCTTCGGTGAGATTTCAAGTGTTACCTAATTTATTAAAATTATTGAAATTATTTTAACGGTTGTAATTTATGTTTACAATTATATTGTTATCTCATGTTTATAGCCTCATTATTTTTCTCTTAAAAAGAAAGGTAGGTTTTGTTGTGTTTTCTTACTGTGTTGCAAAACTCATGGCATATATTTTTGTTGCCCTAGCGTTTTATGCCAGGTTTTGGGGAGAAAAAAATTGAAGTTGAAATGGAGTTGACGCTAATATAGAGCCTTGGCTGACTTGAAACCATGACTAGAGTCGAATAGCTTTTATTATCTTATGTATTAGCTATTAAGGATTTTATAATTTTATTTGATGTTGTATTTGGATAATTTTAAGTTTTTATTTAATATTATTTGAACCTTTGGTTATGTACGAGAGTTAGAATGTCCTATTAAGATATCAACTTTTTGATTTATTAAGTCATTTTGTTTATTTAATTTCCTTTGATGTTCCAAAAATTTGGGGCGTCACACAAAACTTGTCATTTTACTTCCTTTTGGGTGACATATTCTAGATAAAACTCTGACAAGGCTAATATCCATTTGCCAATTCTTCCTCTCAACATTGGTCTAGATAACATATACTTAACCAAGTCTGTGGTTGTAATTACCGAGACAACATTAGGCAAAAGATAATATCTTAATTTCATTGCTGCAAAGTACAATGCAAGACACAATTTTTCTATAGCTGAATATTTACATTCACAAGAATTTAAAAATCTACTAAGATAATAAACTGCTTGCTCCTTGTCTTCTTCATTATTCTAGGCTAGAAAAGCTCCCAATGAATCCTTCGCTACAGCAATGTATAACTTTAAAGGCTTGTCGCTCTTTGGTGGCGTCAGCATTGGAGGCTTGGCCAAGTAGGTTTTAATTCATTCGAAAGCAGTTTGATGCTCTGCTGTCCACACAAACTCCTATTCATCTTTCAACTTTAATAAAGAAGAAAATATTTTAGTTTTCCCTGCAGTGTTAGAAAAATGTATGTTCAGCCATGAAGGCTTCAAACATCTCATCCTCAGCCATTTCTTTCCTTTGGCGTAATTCAACTTCTCTTTCTATCTCACTATCACTTTCCATCAAGGCATTTTCAAGACCTGTGAAGCTGGATCTTTCCCTGGCTTTTAGTTCAGTGTGAACTTTAGCCAACTACTCTTTGTTGACACTTCTTTTATTCTGATGAGCCAATTTTGGACTAGAATCTAATTTTGAACTTTCTCTTTCCTCTGTCTAGCCTTTTGACTAAGCCAATGAAGAACTTTCTTCACTTTCCTTCAAATCCTTTTAGTACTGAGTGTACCTTCGCTAGATCTTCCTCCTTTGAGACTTGGAGATTACTAGAACCATATTTGGTTCCTTTATTTTTGGGTGCTTTAGTAATACCCAATTATTTGGAGCTACCAAGGAAGGTTTAATCATTCTACCCTGGTCTCCAAAGACACTTCTCTAGGCAGGCATTTCCTTAGGCTTGTTTTGCGTGACAAATCAATTTGGAACCCTAGGTACCTATGAACTTAGCCTACATTTGGGAAGTTAGTTTGCAGGCCCTTTTGGCTAAAATAGCTACAAAAAACAAAATAGGCTTTTTAGCCTAATAAGACAAAACATCACATTCAATCCATAATTATTACATTCTTTTTCTCACAAAAAAGTTAAAAAAGCCAAAAGCCCTTCCCAAACCAGGTTTTTGAGCCCCAGGCTAAAATAGCCAAAAAAACCAAAAAGTCAAAAAGCCAACCCACTTCAGTTGCTGAACTAGCTCTTTCTGCCTTCGAAGCTAGCTTCAAAGTTGCCTATGGAGGCCACTGCTTGGCCCTGATCCCTTGTCTTGAGCCTAATTTAGGCCTTCTATCAGGGTAGTTACCTTTCATCTTGTTTGAGGCTGATCTTGGAGGCTGATCTTGAAAGCCAATCTTTAGCTCTAATTCCATAACTTGAGCCCACTTCAAGCCTCTTCTTAGGATAATTTCCTTCCATCTTGTAGTAGTTGGGTGGTCTGAACTCATGCAGAGGTCTCTTACCCTTGGGATGCACTCTAGCGGCTGGTGGTCTAACCAAGAATGGCTGCTGTTTGGGACCAGTTGGGTATGGCCTCTTGTTGTAGGTACTGGTTAGTTTAGGACTTCTCTACACATCCTTATAATACTGTTTTTCATCAATTGGGAGACCTTTCAATCATTTGTAACTTAACCTGCATCTGGGACACATCCTTTGCATGACAACTGCCTCCAGGGAGTCATCATCTAGTGCCTTCTCACTAGAGTCCTCCTTTGGTTCGCAAAGCTCTGTCCATTTACTGGTGAACTTCTGATATCTTAATTGAAAGCAGTCTGGCTGGCAACATACATCTGCACATTAACGTCCTCCAATTCCTTCAAGGATAAGTTTTGGAAATCTGGCACACCAACACTGGCTGTAACTTCCCCAATCTCTGGGAATGGGTTAGTATCAATCCCCATAGCTTTCTCTACTTTGGTTGGGAACTTTAAACTCCTTTTTTGAATCTATTCTTGGATTCTATCCCGAAAAATAATACAGTTTTTAGTTGAATAAGACCAAGAATTGTGCCATTTACAACACATTTTCACTTTAAGTTTTTCCATAGAAGGGATTTTAACTCCCTTTGGTAACTTTAGAAAATTTGCTGCAAGCAAATGATTAAAAATGTCATATGCCTTTGTTAAATCAAAAGAGTATTTCCTATGAAGGTCTTTCTTTTTAAACTGCTGGTCTATTGTAATATTTTTATAAATTAATGTCTCACAGGTCATAGGCTCCTTCCCTACGATCTCCACTGCATCAATCTCGTAATTAGGGTCTCTATAATAAGTTTTGTATGATACATTAATTCTATCTTGTTCTTCCTCAAGTAATGATTCATATTTAGACACCTTATAGGTTAATTCCACTAAGTCTCGAAACTTAGTTGAGTCGAACTTCTTTCGAAACCTAAACTCTAAATCATTTTGAGTCAATCTCACAAATTCAAGCTATGATAAAATGACCCTACACTTATTTCGTGCTCTTTTGAATCTTATAATAAATTGAATAGCCTTCTCATCAAGCCTTTGACTCAACCTTGCCAAGTCTGCCATGGAAACTTCTAGCTCTGTTTGAAAGAATTAGGTATGAAATGTCTCCTTCATTTGCTGCCAAGTTTGGATAGAGCCTAGTGTAAGATTAATATACCATACAAAAGCTGCCCCAGTTAAAGAATTTGGAAAGAGTCTCAACTTCATATAATCATTATTAGTAAATTCCCTATATTGGGCTACAAACCTAGTAATGTGTTCTACTATTAACTGGTTTCCATTTCCATAAAAGAGAGCAAAATTTGGTATTCTAAACCACATTAGGTATTCATGCACCCTATCCACCCATTCTAGGTATGGCTTCCTATATATAGGAGTTTAAACCCCCCAAGCCATAGGTCCACGCATTTCTCTGACAATATTGGTAATTTGGTCCCTAGGAACCATATTTTGTACTTGTTGGACTACCATTGGAGGAACAAACACAGGATTTGGCAGAAACCCTTGGGCTTGAGGCCCTTTTGGTCCATAGGGAGGTATATTTGGGACTAGCTGTCCCTGTGGTACTAGCTGCTGTTGAAGGTATGGTTGACTTCTTTGAGCCTGTACTGCGAAAGGACCTGCGAAAAGTGCTACAATAGGAGGAACAATTGTTGTTTTTATTGAAGGTATGGTTGACCTCTCTAAGCCTATCATGCGAAAGGACCTGCGAAATGTGCTGCAATAGGAGGAACAGGTGTTGTTTCTCTCCGAACCGCAGGAAACCCTTCCAATCCCCCAAGTGTGAATTCGAACAGAGGATTAGTGAACCCCCTTGTGCTAGGTATGGCTTCGAACATGGGATTTGGAAACATTCTCATGCTATTTTCTTGTGTTGGCCTAGATTCACTAATTTGTATGGTTTCGTTGTTAGTTAATGAGACATTTTGATTTACCACAGGCCTCAAAAGAGGCTCATACCATGACTGAAGTATAAGTGATGGTCTTTTATAATTTTGATTACTAGTTTGACCATTAGTATGTCCATTATTTTGCATAAGTTGTTTATCTCTAGCCAATCTTTGCTGAGGAACATTTGAGTTTTCCTCCATATGCCTTGTGCTAGTTGGTTGATAAGAATTCATTCGATCCATAAAGGATATTGCTCATCTTTCCATTGTGTTTATTAACTGTTGTCCTATGGCATCTACCAAGCCTCCCCATGGATTTGTTGGCTGGGTAGATGGAACAATGGATGGTCCAATTCCATGGCCTCGTCTAATATTTTGAACATGTAGTGCATGTTCTAAATTGCTGGTCTGTTTGATCATAGGTAACCTTCCATAGGATATGTTATCACATTATCCTCTGGATCAGGCACTTCTGCCTCTCCTTCCACACATTCTTCCAAGCATTCATTTTCTTCTTATCTCCTACGTCTAGCCATTTCAATTAGCCCCACTGGGCGTGCCAAAAAATATATGTTGACTTTTTTAACACTACAAGAAATTGCATTTTTCGCAACGCAACAAAATATGTTGCTAAAAGAAAAAATTCGTTGGCAAAGAGTTTTGCCGACACACAAAGCTACGTTGGCAACCCGTAGGCAAAAGTGAGTTGGCAAAAGTTTTTGCCGACGAAATTATGATTACTTTTGTAAAAGTAATGCCTTTAGCGACGAACATAGTCGTCGCTAAAAGCCTCCATTCATCGTCGGCAATTTACTTTGCGTTGGTAAAAGTCATTCAAATATGATGATTGTGTGGCACTTTTCGCGACACAAATTTGCATGGGCAAAAAATATACTTTTAGCAACAACATATGCGTCGGCAAAAGTAAACTTTTGGCGACACATTTACGTCGGTAAATGTTGCCATTTGCCGACGATTTGTTTGTCGCTAAAGCTTTACTTTTGGCAACGACAAATTGGCATTGACAAAAAATACACTTCTACCAACACAATATGAGTGGGAAAAAGTAACTTTTAGCGACACATTTACGTCGGTAAATGTTGCCATTTGCCAACGATTTGATTGTCGATAAAACTTTAGTTTTGGCAACGACAAATTGGCATTGGCAAAAAATACACTTTTAGCAACACAATATGAGTGGGCAAAAATAACCTTTTAGCTACACATTTACCGACAAGTTATTTGTTGAGAAAGCTTCACTTTTTAACAACGACAAATTTGCAACGGCAAAAATAATTGAAACTCATTTATAATTTTTTAAAAGATTTACAGATTTACAAGAGGCATCCCTCAGGCACCACTATAACAAACTAATAACATGGATATGAAATCACACAAAATACCCCCTCCATACCCCCTCCATACCCTTCCAGCCAAAACACCAGCAGTTGACCGAACTTACACCTAATGACAACCCCCATTAATGAAAACCTGATCTATTACAGATTTGGCAAAAAGGTCTGCACCCCTCCAAACATCAACAACACCAAAGAAACATCCAACAACAACACAAGAAGACCTCATCGTAACAAACACCATCAACTGCAAAGATCACCACAAAGATCTCAAAGAATAAAGAAGAACATCACAAAGAAGACCAGAAGAATAGCAGATCAGCAAACTGATTCAACACAGATCATCACCAGTTCAGAAAACCATTTCAACTCGGCAGTGTAATGAGTAAAAGTGTCACATGAGTAGAAATGCCATATGAGTAGAAGTGTTAGTGCTTCTTGCATTAAGGTCTGGTTACTTGTTAGACAGATTTGAATTAGACATAAATTCAAAGAAATAGGAAAACAAAAGCATGAAAGGAGTAGCCTACTCCACAAGGGTGGCTTGAGATACACACACAAGTCAACAGGGAATTTCCACACTGGCTCTTTAATTCCAACTCTAAATTCATAATCAAGCAGGGGCCTCTTTATGTGGACACTAGTAAACCATAATGAGAAATAAACTTTCTAAAAATTACCCCATTTAGAGACCGTAAAATATTCAAAATCTACCAAAATAAGTAATTCTAAACAAGTAATTGGCTGGATCACAGCCCAAGAGAAGTCTACTAACCAACACACAAACTATAGCAAAGAAATCCCTAAAAATAAAATACATCCAGAACATTCTGAAGCTCCTAATAGGGGACTAACAAATTCTAATCAAGAATAAAATGAAGACTCATAAATAAGCAAACTTCATACTAACTAGACAAACTTGACATTATTTGCTTGGGATTTGTCCTCTTCTACTTACTGCTTCTGCATCACAATGTCACACATTCATGTGAATAATTGGGGCTTATGTTTTCAATGAAAGAACTGAGATTTCAACTATATTACACTGAAAATCAATTGTGAGAACAAGATGGAAAAATTTGTTACTAGCACCGTGGTCAAGCAAGATGAACTCAACACTGGAAACAGTTTTGAGGCATGAGAGTTAAATAATAGGAAGCAATTTTAGCTCCTGAGACATTTACGTAAGATTTTTCTACAAAATTAGACCTCAGAAATTAAATCTGTTTTCTTATGTTGTAGAGCTTTTAAAAAAATTACCTTTGGATACTTCAGCTGGAGAGCTCCCAATCAAGCCACCCTCATTTGCAAACCGAGATAACATCGGTTCATACACCTACAATCCAAAGACAAAGCAACTATATGTGGAAACAATATGTGGCCTTTGCAGTCACAATTTAGGTAAAAATTTCATTTTCTTGGAGAGATCATTAGGAGTGACATCTTTCTCAACAGATAATACCAAGTAAAGGTTTTTCAGAGGCAAACACAAATATCTATATTTCATTATTTATTATTTCCAATTCTCTAAAGGCAAAAAAGCAGGCCCATTAATGGCTTTATTTTCTACTGATCTCAACAGTCCCTCTGAGGATGTCATTGAAATTCCTAATAAGTACAATTATTGCACATAATTCAAGAAAATATGTAACTGGAGATATTATGAATAAAACATGGGCCAAGACTGCAACTAATGGAGTATTTCAATTTCCATTTTCAGGTAATAAACTGGAAGCTAATAACAAATACAATACTAAATGGAGGCAAAACATTACATCATAAGCAATAACGCAGAAATTTGATCTCAGCAGGTGAGTTGCCATGCCAAACCCCATTGCTCCAAGACCAATAAAACCAATTCGGTTTCTGATTTTGATTCAAGAGTTATTTGATTTGCCGTTCCTCGTAGGCTATAAGTTTATGCCTTGACAGCATTGGTAATGTTCACCCCATATACTTTCTCCCAAGCCTATGCAAGAACAGGTGTGTTTACTTAGCAAATGGCATGTAAATATTTACATAACCTCAAAGCAAGTAAAAAAGCCACATAATATAACTTTTATATAAAAGAAATTAGTTCATGAGAACAACCTTGATCAATGTGTCATCACCATCATTTCCATGACCATGAGAGGAGCCTGTGAAAGGACAATTGGAAAGTAACAAAGTGAGTATCAGGTTGCTCCAAAACATTAATAGCTGCCACCTACAGATTATGGTTGTGAGAAACTGTAAATCATGTAGATACATACCTGCTATTAGTTGTTGCAAAGCAACTGTCAGAAGTGGAAGAGGAAATGTACATGATTTGGCCATATCCAAAACAATACCCTTCAAGTTGGAAAAAAACCCATAAACCCACCAAAGCCTTGAATATTTATTGAGTTAGTATAAAAATGCACAGATCTTTGAAAGTAAACAAATGTTCCCATGTATGTGTATACATGTAAGCACATAACAAGAAGGGCTTTCAGTGTTCAATAAATTTTGCAGCTAATTTCTTTAAAAGCATGGGTTCTACAAAATCAGTTCATTGTCGTAAATGTAGTGCCAATCAGTGCCATGGTCTCAACTGGTGCCCATGGTGCAAATCAGATTATTAGCAGTCTCATCTATCAAGGTTGTGCCTGATCTAGAATTGGCAATTTCAGATCAAAATGCTTATAAGGAATGATTCAGGACTAGAAATATTTAAATTTTAAACACACAACATAATCCTCAGTAAAGAATTGTGAACAATAATTTACCATGAATTTCAAAAGATTAGAAATAAAGTCATAAATTATCCATGGATGAATACCACTTGGGCACCAAGACAAATGGCCTCCACAGAAGAAACAAAATGAATGCCCTCAAGCAGCTCTATTACCATTTTAATTTTGTTGCAATTTAAAAAAGAAAAGTAGACATTAACAATAACATCATCTAATATGATATTAGAACACCTAATATAAATAAACAAAGAAAAAGGGCCATTCCCCTGTGCCAATCCCTGTTAAATTGGGTTAAACACCTAGCACAAACAAATTTACTATCAAGTGGCACAACCAAGACACAATTAAATTACCATTTGAAAAGCATTGTTCAGAGATATGAAATTACTTAAATTTGTATTGGAATATTCAAGAATCATTTAGTTGTAAGTTTATAGTAAATTAGATTTGACTTGGTTTACATAATCACTAGTGTAATATTAGGTCAGGTGTTGTTTTCTGCGCAAAGCCATTAGTTTTTTTTTTTAACCAAATTTTAATTCCACTTTTTGTTTCCAATATTTACATGTTATCAAAGCCATATCACTACTAAGAAGCAGCCTATCAGTTCTTGTATTCCTGTCAAGTAATAAAAATCTCCTATGGTTTCTAGTCTTTGTCTTGTGAATTTTCTAGTCTCCAATGGTTCAATAGCTACATGCTGAATATTGTTATAATTTAGCAATAAAAAGAGACAAAATGCTATATATTAGCAATGTTGCTCCAATGATGACTTTGCTCCCTCCATTTATTCTCCCATTTCAACTATCATTTAAAAATAACAAGTACATGCTACTTAATCAAACTTTATTAACTTAATTTAGAGTTACATACTGCAAAATAAAATAACATAAGACATAATCATGGAAGAGGAAGAACATAATAATCTGAGTTGCTTGATCATGCCAAAATTTTTGTGCCTGATCGTTCATTTAGAGGTATCTCAAGTCAGCTCTTGTGAAATGGATCCTGTGCTCTAACCATGATCACTTAAAATTGAAAGCATTTAGTGATGCAAATTGGGTTGGTTCAGTCGATGATAGACAAAATGCAAACATATGTGTGTATAAGAAGAGAACATGTGCCTACTTTTGGTGTCTCTCATTAGCCTTTTCCTGTATGTCTCTCTTTTCTCTCTCTCTCTCTCTCTCTCTCTCTCTCTCTTCTTGTCTTCATCTTTTACCCTAAATTTAATTGTCACCAATTTTATATGAAAATTTGTCTCAACAACACAATTCAAATTGTTCTAAAATCTAAACATGACAAAGAAATTGGTAAGATTGTGAAGAAAGCCCACCTTCCAGCACCAAGTGCCCCTCCAAAAACATAAAGTTTCATGATCTTGGGGAAGTCAAACCTGTCATCTGCTTCATTTTCTACTTCTTCATCTGGTTCAGGTTCCTGATTCCAATATAGCATGTAATTGGACAATAAGTTCATTCAAGTGGTCATGGATATTGAAGTTATTACTGCAGTAGTATGAAAGAGGTAGTGACATATTTTAAGTTTAAGAAATGCAGATAATAACAAGACCGTAAATACATACATCATCATCAAAGTCACTGTCAAAAACATCCACAACCTCTCCTTCTTTGTAATTTTCATCATTTTCTTCCTGAGAAAGTAACATAGAAATGAATTGAATCCAGAAACACACAAGAGAACAACATACCATATAAATGCAACTGCTAGTCCTTCAGACTAAGTGGTAACTTAGGTGCTACAATAGAGTAGATGACATGGTTCAAATCCCATTATCCATAAAAAATAATACTAATGAAATAAAAAGTAAATATTTAATTTAGAATGGTACATACTTATCATAATTTCATCAATTTTGATAATTGAAATAAATAAAAAAAACGATCATACTCAAGGAGGGTCTGAGAGAGGTAGGTAGTAAGCAGCATTCCCCACTTTTTTTTGTGGAGAGATTGATAATAGAAATAGATGCATGTGGTCAATAAATAAGAAAAACTTGTATGTCAATAACTTGCAATGCCAAGGAGTTTATTTGTTTTGAGCACAAAACAAACAATAGACCATAGTGAGTGACGATGAAAAAATAACTAGATCAAATAAACAAAGAGGAACTATGTGACTCCAAAATGTCCCAAATTATGACTTACTGAACAATTTCTATGTTTTTTGACATAAAAAGACCTGAAGTTGATTTTTCCTCTCCCAGGAATACTTTAAAATGGAAAAGATTAATTTTTAAACCAAAAAGAGCATGACCAAATTGTAACATCAAAGACCATTTCTACCCAATTTTCGATAGAGTACTCTAATAGGGGACTTATCATGCTCTTCATTACTCTATCTCTATTTCACTTTCTGGGAACATTATTGGTGTTTCACATTAAGGTGAAAAAATGAATGGATGCATAAATATTGATCAAGAAACTACATGTGGACAAGAGAAATATCAAATGTTAAAAGTCTGAGCAGTGAATACCTCTTTGAGAGCCTCCTGATTCCAGAACGTTTCATCCTCTTCATTCTCATCATCAAGCAATTTGTTCATTCTAACAATGGCATCAATATAGTGTCAAAACCTTTCAATATCTCAAATAGAATTTCCATTAGCCTTCTAGACAGAAGATCATAACAGAGTACGACTCTCCCCTCATACAGTTGATGCATATTAGACACAATCCTATAACAGCAGATCCAGATTCAGGCATACTCTCTCCTCATACAGTGATTAGTAGACAAAATGTGAGATGTTGAAGCTGACATTTTGCTCTTAGCAGCAGGAAACAACTAGGAATAGAATCAAAAGCCCCACTCCTTAATCAATTCAGGTCCATAGTGCCTAGACAGATTGGTAGCCCAAGCAAATCAGCCCAACAAACATGACAGCAGAAATCCCTTGCACCAAAATACCTTAGCAGACCAGCAGAGAATAGATCTACTCCCTTGTTTCCATCAGCAGACCAGCAGCAATCCACAATACTACTTTCCCCTCATACAGTTGATGCATATTAGACACAATCCTATAGTAGCAGATCTAGATTCAGGCATACTCTCTTCTCATACAAAGGATCGAGACAAAATGTGAGATGTTGAAACCGACATTTTGCTCTTAGCAGCAGGAAACAACTAGGAATAGAATCAAAAGCCCCACTCCTTAATCAATTCAGGTCCATAGTGCCTAGACAGATTGGTAGCCCAAGCAAATCAGCCCAACAAACATGACAGTAGAAATCACTTCGCAGCAGAACCATCAGCAGAGCCACACTAAGTAGCCCCAAAGATACCGAAGCTAGCAGCAGACCCCTGCAATACTTAGAAGCCCCAGCAACACTTTCCTTAATTCAGAATGCATACAGAGAACAAAACTCCGCTCACTACTTGAGCAACACCACAGCAGGACACTGCAGCAAACAGCCTATTTGTTTGCAACCTCCACTCTGCAAGCTAGAACAAACCCTTGGCAATCCCAGGCTGGAGCAAGACAACAATGAATATACCCACAGCAGAACAACCCCAACAAACAGACCAGAACAACCCCAGCAGCCAAAAACCCACTACTCAGCAGCAGTCACACAGGCCCATGACCACTGATGCAAAATCTAATTTGATTCATGTTAAAGATAAAATCATTAACTGAAAACTGGGCTAGATTATGTGATGACTTCGCCCATATGGCAACTCTAATCTTGATCAACTCAACGACTTCAACAAGGCTAGGATTTGAGTGCTTGAATTTACACTCGTTTCTGAGCTTCCAAATAGACCACAACACTGCTAGAGGAATACTTTTCCATAACGCTCTCTCTGATTTCCTAACTTTGGCTCCATCTCACCAGATAAGCACCTTTTCCACTGCATCCGGCAATGCCCCAACAAATCCCCACCACTTTAGCATAGAAGCCCAGATATGCCAGGAGAAATGACACAGCAGAAGGACATAGCGAGTAGATTCAGGCTCAGATTTGCAAAAGGTACATTTAATATCGGAGTTGCTACTCAAGACCCCAATCTTCTGCAGAAACTCAGCAGATTTTACTTTGTTCTTCCAAGCTAACTGTCACGACCCAAACCCGGCCCTATGGGTTTAGCATCAGAATCGCCAAGAATCCGAGATTACCAGCAATAAAGGCTCAAACAAATAAACAGAGTACTGGCGGAAGCCAATACAGTAAATAACTAGTTTCCATTGAGTTGTGAAAATCTGTATGCCAAAAACATTTTTATGCATTCATACAATTCAAACAGTATGATCTATACAATCATTTACAGACATTCAGTACGGGGACTCAATCCCTCGATAACAGTACAATAAACTGTAGACAGTCTAAACAAGAGTACAACAAGAGGAGACAAAGGGGAAACAAAAACACCCCAAGCCATGGCATGGCGTCTCGAACCTCGCAGATGAGGCACATAGGCCGGCTTGACAAAATCGGGGACCAATCCCACGCCCTAGCTCCTGCGGTTCTTTGAGAACCTACATATATATATAAACAGTGAGCTAAAGCCCAGTGAATAACATAACGTGTAAAGAGGTTATGAATGAATGTCCCTCACAGTAATGAAATCAATTCA
The DNA here is from genome assembly GCA_025200525.1 of Camellia lanceoleosa. Taxonomy (NCBI): domain Eukaryota; kingdom Viridiplantae; phylum Streptophyta; class Magnoliopsida; order Ericales; family Theaceae; genus Camellia; species Camellia lanceoleosa. Next base: position 145,721,254 of record CM045764.1, on the reverse strand, counting down.
TTATACAAGATTTCAATCTTTCAAGATTTCACCAATCAAGATTTCAATCAATCACCATATGTGGTACATCCATTAGCCTATAAACAAGAGGGTCCAAAAGGACCGGCCTTAACAGCATCCAACAATAATGATGGCCATCAAACAAGATGGTTCCACAAGGAAACCGACAGAGCTCAGAATACCAATAATAAAGGTGCTAAGGATGCCACAATACTGAAATGCAGGACATACATTCATTCAATAAACAATATCAGTTCAATAAACAGTTCAGTTTAGTATTCAAAATATAACCATTTGAACATATCTTTACACAATCTGTTACTCACAGAGATTGGGCTATAGCAGCTAGAGCGCGTCCCCGGGAGCCAACCCTAAACAGTTAACAAATAGAACACACACTAAGTTCACAGTCGGAAGGATGATAATTAAATCCCTAAATTTCCTCGGTGTGGTTCTATGTCTAAATCCTCATTAAGATGTCTTAAACTAGGCCTAAGAATGCCTAGGATGCGATGAGGATGCAAAAATACAGTTGGAAGGCATTTTTCAAAAGTTGCTGAAAACAAGGGCCTCGCTCGAGCGAGCCTTCCTTCGCTCGAGCGAGGTTGCAAAAACAAAGGCTTCGCTCGAGCGAACAATCCTTCGCTCGAGCGTCCGATGAAACAATGAAAGTCTTGGATGCTCAATTTTATGCGCGATGCTCGCTCGATGCTTTCGCTTCGGCGAGCTTCCAAAATCAAAGGGTTCGCCGAGCGAGCCTTCCTTCGCCGAGCGTCGATGAAACAAAGAAAATCTTGGATGTTCGATTTACGCCGAGCCACCAATCCTTCGCCGGCGTGGCTCGAGGAAGCGTTGGTCGCCGGCGAGAATCCTTCGCTCGGCGAAGAAGCCAAATCTGGAATTTCCAGATTTGCCTTCCAAGCTCAAACCAAGCATTCTCAACTCAATTCTCGACCTCTTGGGCTCAAATTCTGGAAAATACATCCCAAAACAATATATAACAAGTTTCAAAAGCCAATTTATGAATTCAAGCCCCAAAGGTGAGTCAATTAAAACCATTTTTCAAACCCAATTTCAAGAACAATTTCACACATGCAATGCATGAGTTTTAATCCAAAATCAACCTTCAAATCTTACTCTAATGAGCTCAATAATTGGAAAATGAAGTGAAAACATGGACTATAATATAAACATGGACATGCATGTATGATTCTCCAAGAATTTAACTTCAAAATACATCAATTCAAGCATGCATGTAACATTTGAGCTTCAATTCACCATTTATGAACAAATTCATGACTTACTCTCTAATTAAACATGGAGCATGCAAGAATAAACCTTAAGGACAACAATGAGAGGTCCAATTACCTTACTAAGTCTTCAATTGAGAGTCTAGGAGGTCAATTTGACTATCTACACTTCAAATCTACCAAAATCCAAGCCAAAATCACCCATTCAACCTCATCTCTCTCTCTCCCTCTTGTTTGGTCAGTTGAGCTCAAGAATAGGGCTGATGAATGTTTTCTCTGAGTGTGTGTATAAGGCTCAATGAACAAGAATAAACAAAGCCCACTTAATGGCAATTCCGTAATTAAGTTAAACTTGACAATTAATTCGTTTAATCTAATTTAATCATTCCTAGTCAATTTTTAGATAAATATACCATCAAATCAGGAATATTCTACTGAGTCCAAAACACTAAACGGTTCCTAATTCGGCCGCCGATAAGGCCTTCAATTAACAGTTTAATCACATGAATTCAAACAGATAATTAATCAATTAAACAGATAGAAATGCAATATAACAGATAACTTTTCCAATTTCGCCCAGCTTCAATCACCTATCCAATACTTGATTAGTCCAATTATCGGTCATTAGCGGTCGGTTTAGCAATAATCAAGATTTAATTCATGGTTATTCAAGAATTCCAGACGAGGGTTGTTCTGATCTCCTCCTTATAAGGAGTTTAGTCCTCTAAACTCGAGTTACCTTCGTTGAAGAAAACAGGTTCGGAACAAATCAGATATCGCCTAGCCATGTCATCTTCCCTTTCCCAAGTGGCATACACACCACCATGGTTCTCGCCAATCAACTTTCACTAGCGGATCTCCTTGTTTCTCGGTTTCTTGATCCGTCGGTTTAATCAGTATAGGCCGTTCTCGTAAGTGTAGTCATCACTCAACACGACACGGGTAGGCTCAATCACATGAAACGGATCTCAAGATAGTCTCTCAACATCGAAATGTGGAAGGCGTTGCATATGCTCCATTTCGTGAGGAAGCGAACTTGATACGCCACCGGATTGATTTTCTCAATAACTGCATGCGGTCCGACATATCATGGCGCTAACTTGCCCTTGACTCCAAAACGAGTCTGGCCTTTCATTGGTGTCACTTTCACAAACACGTGATCACCCACTTCATATTCTCTGTCTCGTCTCCTGACATCGGCATAACTTTTCTGCCTACTCATGCGGTTCTCGGTCTTTCTTTAGACGCTTTTATCTTTTCGGTTGTTTCATACACAATCTCGCCCAAGTAACGGCCCATCTCCAACTTCGCCAAAGAATTGAGATCTACACTTTCTGCCATACAATGCCTCGAAAGGCGCCATTCCAATACTCGAATGGTAGCTGTTGTTGTAGGCAAATTCGGCCAACGGCAAATGACTTTCCCAATTCCCCTGAAAGTCCAGGACACACATTCTCGAGGGTCCTCTAGAGTGCGGATGGTCCTTTCGACCGCCATCTGTCGAGGATGATAGGCACTACTCAAATTTCAATTCAAGACTCCAATGCATCAGAGGCTCGCTGTAACCTCGATGTAAACTTCGAATCCCTGTCATAAACAATAGATACAGGCACTCCGTGCAATCTAACAATTTCATCAATATAGATAATGGCCAATTTGTCTGCATTATAAATTGTCTTGACAGGTAGGAAGTGTGCAGATTTAGTCAATCTATCAACAATAACCCAAATAGAGTCCATACCTTTCCTGGAGCGAGGTAATCCAACGATAAAATCCATCGTGATATGCTCCCATTTCCACTCTGGTATGGGTAAGGGTTGTAGTAAGCCTGCGGGTCGCTGATGTTCCGCTTTGACTTGTTGGCAATGAAGACACTTAGACACAAAGTCGGCAATTTCCTTCTTCATTCCTGGCCACCAGAAATTTTGTTTCAGATCTTGGTACATTTTCGTATTCCCTGGATGAATCGAAAACTTCGAACTGTGGCCTTCTGCGAACTCTTCTCTTCAATTCAGTGTCATTTGGTACACACAGTCTATCTTGAAATTTCAATACATCGTTGTCAAATTTGAACCCCGGTCTCGGTTTCGAATCTCTTTCTTCAACAATCTTCTTCAAGTAATCATCCAGTTACTGTTTTTCTTTAATTTCTTCAATCAAAGCTGGTTGAGCAGAAATAGCAGCTAAGGTTCCACCTTGTTCCTTCAAAACAATTTCAATTTCAGACTTTTCCAGATCAAGAAACAACTCTTTCTGTCCAGTCAGCAAACAGGCTAAGTTGGCGATCGATTTTTGACTCAAAGCATCGGCAACGGTGTTGGCTTTTCCCGGATGATACAATATCTGTAGGTCATAATCTTTGATCGATTCAGCCATCTCCATTGTCTCATATTGATTCTTTTTTGAGTGAAAAAGTACTTGAGTGCTCTTGTGGTCGATACACTCACATGTTGCTCCATACAAATAGTGACGCCAAATTTTCATTGCAAAAACCTCTGCTGACAAGTTCTAGGTCATGGGTCGGGTAGTTCTTTTTCGTGTGGTCTCAAGCGTGGGAAGCATAAGCAATAACTCTCCCATTCTCGCATTAAAACACATCCCAAACCCTTATGAGAAGCATCACTAAATCTGATATAACCATCCGCATTCGAAGGTAGAGTCGAATCGGTGCGATTACAAGTCTAGTTTTCAACTCTTGAAATCTTGATTCCTCCGGTCATCGATCAAATGATATCCCTTTACGAGTCAACGAGTCGGTGGTAAGGCAATTTTGGAGAAGTCTTTGACAAACCTTACGTAATATCGGCCAATCCCAAAAAGCTTGAACTTGGTTACATTTGTTGGTCTAGGCGATTCACTCTGACTTCGATTTTCTGCGGATCAACAGAGATTCCGTCTTTGCTAACAACATGCCCCAAAAACATCACATGGTCAAGCCAAAACTCACACTTAGACAATTTAGCATACAGTTTCTGTTCTCTTAAGGTTTGCAAGGCTAGTCTCAGATGATGTTCATGTTCTTCAACAGTCTTAGAATAAATCAATATGTCATCTATGAATACCACAATAAAATCATCAAGGTATGGTTTAAAAATTCTGTTCATGAGGTCCATAAATGCAGCAGGGGCATTTGTAACTCCGAACGGCATAACTAAAAATTCGAAGTGGCCATACCTCGTTCTAAAAGCAGTTTTATCAATGTCTTCCGGTTTAACTTTCAGTTGATGATACCCCGATCTAAGATCGATCTTGGAAAACACTTGTGCACCCTGTAGCTGGTCAAATAAATCATCAATACGCGGTAATGGATATTTATTCTTTACAGTTACCTTGTTCAATTCCCGATAATCAATGCACAGTCTCAGTGAGCCATCCTTCTTCTTTACAAACAAAACAGGTGCACCCCACGGTGACGTATTGGGTCTGATAAACTTCTTGTCTAACAGTTCCTGCAATTGTACCTTCAATTCTTCGATTCGATTGGAGCCATTACAGAAGGAGCTTTAGATATCGGTACGTGCGGAACCACATCCACAATAAATTCAATTTCCCTGTCAATCAAATCCCCTGGCAAATCATCTGGAAATACATCTGGGAATTCTCTGACTATAGGAATACAATTCACATCAGTTTTAACACTATCATTAGCGGATACGGTCAAAACAGAACACAGATACCCTTTACACCCCTTTTTAATCCATTTGACAGCTTTTACAAAAGAAATCAGATATGGAGGAGGTACTACTCCACTCCCATTAAACACAAATTCAGGCAAACCCGGTGGACGGAAAACAACTTGCTTGGTCACACAATCGATAGTAGCATGATATTTTTGTAACCAATCCATTCCCAATATTACGTCGAAATGGTCAATATTCAATGGTAGTAAATCAATAAATAGGTGCATATCCCCAACAATAATCTCACAAGCAGGATACATATATGTACATGTCATGGATCCCCCAACAAGTGATGATACAGCTAGCAGATAGTTCATGGGTTCTAGGGGTCTATTCAATTTACGCGAAAAAGCATGCGACACATAAGAATGTGTAGACCCCGAATCAATCAATACATAAGCATTTTGAGCACAGATAGAGAGGATACCTGACACAACGGTCTCAGTGTTTTTCACGTCTCCCGGTACTAGGGCGAACACTCGGCCCTGCCTCATAGGCTCTTTCCCGGTAGCTTTGTGGTTCGGTTTTGGTGTTGCGGCTGATGCTGCTGCGCTTGGTGCAGCTTTACTACTGGCTGGCGGGGCAAAGGGACAATCTTTAATTCTGTGGCCCACCTTGCCACACCTGAAACAAGCTCCAGAAATCTGGTAGCAAACCCCTTTATGCTTGTTGCCACATATGGAACAGGGTGGAGTAAACCCACTCCCTTGGCTGGGGCTAGTCGTCGACCACGTATACATTTCTTGTTTCTTTGGGTTATGCTTGCCTTTCTTAAATTTGAAACTCTGCCTTTTTCCTTGCCATTCAGTTGTCGATGTTTCAGATTGTTTCACCGCTGCAATATTTGTCTCGGCCATCAATGCCCGGTCGAGAACACCCACATAAGTTGGCATTTTCAAAACATTTATTCGATCCTGTATAGCAACACTAAGGCCGCCTTCAAACCTCCTGGCCTTCTTATAATCGGTATCCACCATATGTGGTGCATACCTAGCAAGTTCGGTAAATTGCTTCTCATACTCGGCAACAGACGTTTTGCCCTGTCTCAGCTGTTCAAACTCAGTCACTTTTCTGTCTCTGATGCACTGGGGAAAATACTTTTCAAAGAAGGACTCCTTGAACTGAGCCCAAGTCACAATAGTATTTGCATCGCGGGTCAACATCCACCACCTTCTTGCTTCTTCCTGAAGGGTGAAGGTTGCTAACAATACTTTGTTTGCTTGAACGCGGAAAAACCTCAAACAACTTTTAGGTCTCAAGAACCCAAGCTTGACCTTTAACGGTTCTAAGCCTCTCTGAAAGGATGACGGTTTCATCTTGCTGAATTACTGAGTCAGTGCAATAATATCCACCTCATTAGCATGCACATTCGTACATTCGGTTCGGTTGCACGGAGGAGGAGGTGGGGGCTATTGGTTCGGTTGTTGTTAGTCTTTCAATTATCGGTCCATCATTTGTTCAAGTCCGCCATTACGGCCTCGAGAGGATGATGCTTGATTTCATTTGCGGTGTTTGTGTTATCCATTTCACTATAAGCGATTATAGCGATTATCATTATAAGCTTGTACGATTAAACAGTTTAACATTTTACCATATAATCAGTCAGTCATAAGCACACACTTTTCAAATTCATGAGATGCCCTAATTACTTTTCTAGGACACCCTATAGCTCGTTTGGACACGTGTGTGCGGTATAACTCGTGGTTAAGTATCGCTCGATACCACTCTGTCGACTCCAAACCGGCCCTATGGGTTTAGCAATCAGAATCGCCAAGAATCCGAGATTACCAAAGGCCCTTTGAAACGATAAAACATCAAACAGTGGGGGCGGAAGCCAATCTGATAAATAACTAGTGTCCATTTAGTCAGGAAAATCAGATGCCAAAAACATTTTTATGCATTCATACAATTCAAAACAAAGACGATCTATACAATCATTTACTGAGACATTCAAGACGGGACTCAATCCTCGATAATAAAGACAATAAATCAGAGACAGTCTAAACAAGAGTACAATACAGTAGGGAGACAGGTGGGGGAAACAAAAACACCCCAAGCCATGGCATGGCATCTCGGAACCTCGCAGTGAGGCACATAGGCTGGCTTGACAAAACTGGGGACTAAACCCACCCTCCTAGCTCGATGCAGTTCTTGAGAACCTACATATATATATAAGCGGTGAGCTAAAGCCCGATGAATAACATAACGTGTAAAGAGGTTATGAATGAATGTCCCTCACAGTAATGAAATCAATTCATTATACAGTATTTCAATCTTTCAGTATTTCAGTCAATCAGTATTTCAATCAATCAGTCATATGTGGTACATCCATTAGCCTATAAACAGTAGGTCCAAAAGGACCGGGCCTTAACAGACCCAACAATAATGATGGCCATCAAACAGTATGGTTCCACAAGGAAACCGACAGAGCTCTGTAACAGTCAATAACAGTGGGTGCTAAGGATGCCACATTACAGTTCGAAATGCAGGACATACATTCATTCAATAAACAATATCAGTTCAATAAACAGTTCAGTTCAGTATTCAAAATATAACCATTTGAACATATCTTTACACAATCTGTTACTCACAGAGATTGGGCTATAGCACTAAGCGCGTCCCCGGAGCCAACCCTAACCAGTTAACACATAGAACACACGCTAAGTTCACAATCGGTAAGGATGATTATTAATTCCCTAAATTGCCTCGGTGTGGTTCTATGTCTAAATCCTCATTAAGATGTCTTAAACTAGGCCTAAGAATGCCTAGGATGCGATGAGGATGCAAAAATACTGTTGAAGGCATTTTTCAAAAGTTCTTTGAAAACAAGGGTCTCGCTTCGGCGAAATCCTTCCTTCGAGCGAGGTTGCAAAAACAAAGGCTCGGCGAACAATCCTTCGCCGGCGGTGTCCGATGAAACAGTTGAAAATCTTGGATGCTCAATTTTACGCGATGCTTTCTCGATGCTCGCCGGCGAGCTTCCAAAATCAAAGGGTTCGCTCGGCGAGCCTTCCTTCGCCGAAGCGGTCGATGAAACGATAAAAGTCTTGGATGTTCGATTTTTACGCTCGAGCCACCAATCCTTCGCTCGAGCGTGGCTCAGAGGAAACGTTGGTTGCACGGGCGAGGAATCCTTCACTCGGCGAATAAGCCAAATCTGGAATTTCAGTTGCCTTCAAGCTCAAACCAAGCATTCTCAACTCAATTCTCGACCTCTTGGGCTCAAATTCGGAAAATACATCCCAAAACAATATATAACAAGTTTCAAAAGCCAATTTATGAATTCAAGCCCCAAAGGTGAGTCAATTAAAACCATTTTTCAAACCCAATTTCAAGAACAATTTCACATGCAATGCATGAGTTTTAATCCAAAATCAACCTTCAAATCTTACTCTAATGAGCTCAATAATTGGAAAATGAAGTGAAAACATGGACTATAATATAAACATGGACATGCATGTATGATTCTCCAAGAATTTAACTTCAAAATACATCAATTCAAGCATGCATGTAACATTTGAGCTTCAATTCACCATTTATGAACAAATTCATGACTTACTCTCTAATTAAACATGGAGAATGCAAGAATAAACCTTAAGGACAACAATGAGAGGTCCAATTACCTTACTAAGTCTTCAATTGAGAGTCTAGGAGGTCAATTTGACTATCTACACTTCAAATCTACCAAAATCCAAGCCAAAATCACCCATTCAACCTCATCTCTCTCTCTCCCTCTTGTTTGGTCGGTTGAGCTCAAGAATAGGGCTGATGAATGTTTTCTCTGAGTGTGTGTATAAGGCTCAATGAACAAGAATAAACAAAGCCCACTTAATGGCAATTCCGTAATTAAGTTAAACTTGACAATTAATTCGTTTAATCTAATTTAATCATTCCTAGTCAATTTTCAGATAAATATACCATCAAATCAGGAATATTCTACTGAGTCCAAAACACTAAACGGTTCCTAATTCGGCCGCCGATAAGGCCTTCAATTAACAGTTTAATCACATGAATTCAAACAGATAATTAATCAATTAAACAGATAGAAATACAATATAACAGATAACTTTTCCAATTTCAGTTCCAGTTTCAATCAGTCTATCCAATACTTCAGTTAGTCCAATTATCAGTCATTAGCGGTCCAGTTTAGCAATAATCAGTATTTAATTCAGTGGTTATTCAGTAATCGGTACGAGGGTTGTTACACTAACCGTCTAAAGAATTGAACTTTGTGTGGGATAGACTTCACCCACACCAACCTGCAACCTCTAGTTGAGGAACCAAAGCTGTCATACCAGAATTTATACACAGAGGATGTGGAATACACACCTGAGGATGCCGCCGCCCAACAAGGTACATCAAAGAGCAGCGTCTGAGAGAAGAATCGCTACTAGAAGAATTCTCAATCTTGATGCTTCCAACTCCTCTCACTCATACAAAGCCCTTCTAAACGGTATCACCCATTCTACTGAATTTCCTTTTAAATCAAAGTAATGCTTGACAGAACCTTCCTTAGATTGAGCAAGGCTGAACAAACCAGAGAATTCTCTCTTGAGGCATAGCTTCCCACACCACTTATCATGCCAGAATTTGGTTCTAGATCCATCCCCAACTTGAATCTGAAAGTTCTGCTCAAAAAACTCACCACATCAACTTGAAGTACACTTCCACCTCCCTGGCCTCGTTCCCTATCTGAAACAAGAATTCCAAGACCTAGAGATATGGTCTCTTGAAGAGAATCATCTCTTGAGTTGTTGAAGCTTCTCGTAGACCCATCAAAATTCATAGGAACACAAAAAGACTCTAATATTCATTTTTGAAATTTAGTACATCTGAATATTATGATAAAAACACTAATGTTCATTTTTGTGTGATAAATAAGGTCTGAATTCTTTTGACGTGAATAACAGGACACATATTCATAGATAAAATAAAAAAAAAAAACAACGCAAAAGCAAACATTCAACAAGAATAATGCAACATAATGAAAACAAGCCTCAAAATAAAAACTAATTTGTTGCTTCCCCTTCCAATTTTTTTTTTTTTTTTTTAATAGTAAAATCGTTTGTTATTTGTAAGTTTTGATTTACAAATATATATATATATATATAGATCCTCTTTGCTGAATCAATATTCTCTCACATTGTATTACAATTGATTATATCTTTATATATACATAGATATATAAAGCTTTACAAACTACTAAAAAATAAAATAAAATCACACTCGCTATCCTAAAAATCCCAATTTACCTTTCAACTTTTCTCTCACTGATTCAAACAATTCTCACTCAATACACTTCATATTATGCAGAAAAGTACACATACTGATAAATAAATATACATATATATATACACTCAATTTTGATGAAAAAAGCTGGATTTCTTGAGGGTGAAGTGTTGGTTGACTAAAATAGAAACCAAATATACCTAGAATTTAGAAATTCAAGAAAAGATTGCAATTACAACATAAAACTGCTCATATAATTTTTCTATGGAAAGAGGCAAAAATGATTCTAATAAATTGAGTAATGTTAGTGATTCAAAAACAATATTAAAAGTTTATGTCAATATCGTATAAATGTTTTAGTAATATATATATATATATATTTATAGAATTTCTAATATTTTTGTAGTAAATTAGACAGTGAAAAGTGGTCAATGTGACAAAAGTGGTCATTGTTGATGCCTTCATCTCAAGAACCACAATGTATTGCCACAACAATAGCCATCATTACCACCACCATTTAGGCACTACCCTAACCCAACACCACAAATGAACTTCAGTATTACAATATCACTTCTTCAAAGTAAACCACCTCACCCTACCTTTGGCAACTCATAATCATTTACAAACACTAAGATAACCACAACAGTCAACGAGATATGAAACTTTTAACCCCCTCTCACAATTACTACCACTACAATTCTACCTGGCATAAAGATACCATTTTGGAACCAAGTTTTATACTTTTACGGAAATTGTAACTACGTTTTATACCATATGATAGGTTCCAATGAAATCCAAAAATTATATGAGATAATGAGCATCAAGAACAAAGAGTTTAACTCCATTTGCATGCTAAAAACGACCAAGAGCAACTACCATTCCCAAAGTACAGATGGCACATTGAATTCCATGACAGTAAGTAAGAGAGAACACATATAATCAACCAACATAACTTCAACCTAATGGGAAAGCTCAAAAATCCACAATCAGAGTGCTGTGTAACAATTTTCAGATATGTTTAATTTTTCTCAACCAACACAGATCACAAAACAAAACAAAATCCAGTGTCACCATTTAGAATTGAATTCAAATTCATTCAAGTTCGCAGCAACAAGAAAAAAATTAACGACAATACATTTGTAACGAAACGAAAATGTAATACAAGAATATAGCTTTCGCTTTAATTCAACCAAAATAATTGCATTATCATGACAGGACGAAGACTGAAAAAAATTTCAAGTTTTGGTTTTTTGTTTCTGTTACTATTTTCATCGAAAACAAACTGCGGCGCGAATGAATTAAATCAATCACGAGTTTTCACAATGAAAATATAGTTCCAAAATACTTTTGTTCAAATTGCTAACAATTTAATGCATTTTTACAAACATCATCAAAATTCAAAGAACATAATTAGATCTATAAATCTAATACCAAAACAATATGACATTTTTTACACCCTAGAACCAAAAGTATGGCTCCAAAATACTACACTAATCAATGTAAAAAGCCCAATACCTGAGAATATTCATCGATTATTTCATTACTTGTCAACTGAAATATATAAAACAACAAAATAAAATAAAATTTTAGCAAGCCTCATTTCAAATGTAAAAATACCAAATCTGTAAGAGCCAAGAAAGATTGAAATCAGAATTCTGAGAGAACCCTACACAGAGAAAAGAGGGGGAAAATCAGAGATAAGAGGATTTTACAAGAGGGACGATTTCAGAGAGAGAAAAAATAGGGTTTCAGGAGAGGGAGGGTTTCAAAAATAATCAATTGAAAGAGGAATACCTTCAGATTTTCTGAATGTTCTTCAAATTCTTTTCTCTTTCTTTGTTGGATTAGGGTTTTAGGTAGAGTGAAATTACCCACAGCCACTCCAATCACACCGCCAACTACACCGAATGCGAGAGCGAGAGTGAGAGAGAGCCAAAACAAGGGTTTTAGGAACAAGGAAGAGAAGATAGATGAGATGAGTGCCTTACCGTCGAATTAGTCTTGCCGCCGAAAAGATGAGTGTACCATTTGCCTCTCACAGCAAAATCCTCTCTGTTTTGTGTAGGTCGACACAGCGTATGGCTTTGAAGAACCTCCAAAGGGCATCGGGACTACCGTGTTTGCCTCTCAATCTCCACCGATTCAATTGATAGTAGAACTTTGAAGAACAAGGGTTTGAAAACACTTTCCCCTTCCAACCAATTTGCTGTCTTTCTTCTCCCTCTGTTTCTCCTATGTTACTTATGATCATTTTTTTTTCTTTTCTCTCTCCTAAGTTACCAAACATAGAGGGTTCGTTTGGTTTGAATTTTCCAAAAATTTTTGGGAAAATTTCTCTACAAATGAATTTTTAGAAAAACTCAAATCAAATAAATTTTTCCAAAATTTTTTTTCAAAACTTGTAAACCAAACAAGTTTTTCAAACAAATCTCTCTCTCATACACATCAAATCAATCACTTTTTTCAAAACTCTCTCTCAAAATAATTTTCCAAAACATCTTTTCAAAAAAATCAAACCAAACAACTTTTCGTACCTTTTATCTCTCAAACTCAAACCAAACATACCCAGAGTGTCTTGTAGGTCGTCGATGTAGTTTAGTAAAAAATCAATTTTATTGTAGTGTATGACCTAAAAGATAAAATTATATAAAAATAATAAGTATATTTTTTATTTTTTCACCCAAATTTTTTTTTTTTTATAGCTTTGTAGGGAAAAAAAAATTAAACTAGTATATGAAAATAAAACCAAACATAAAACCACAATGAAAAGAAATTGAAAATAAAATCAAACATATTGAAATTGATAATCTAACCATATTCTTTAGAAAAATTTAAATTAACTCAAATTAGCCATCTCAACTTAAGAGTATGTTTGGCCTTAATGGGTTCATTTTGTGATCTAATTCAATGATCACTTTGATTTTACAATTCAATAACTAGAATATTTAAAACTCTTTCAAAAGTTATAATAAAAACACAAATTAATAAATCACCTGTTTCACTAGTAAAACTTTTACCAAAGAATAGTATTATCGTCGCTAAATGTTTAACTCTTTGTCCACACCAACTTGTCGTCGCCAAAAGTAAGCACACTAATAGCAACGCTCATTGTGTTGGTAAAAAATAAGCCTCGTAGCTAAAACTTTTGAAATTTTGGCGCCAACAAATTATTTTGGTGCTTAAAGAATGCTATCCTTTTTTAGCAACGATAGTAAATTGCGTCGGTAAAGGTTTACTTTTACCAACGAAATTCATCACTGTGTCGCCAAAAATATACTTTTGGCTATGAAAAATTGACGTCGTCACCAAAAGTAGTTGCCAAAAGTGCAATTTCTTGTAGTGTAACTTTCGAAGGTTAATAATGTAATTTTAAGCGTGCTATTAAGGATCAATTAATCTTTATAGAATATTAATTGCCAACTAATTATCAAACGATTGTGTTATAGTTCTCTCAGTCTTAATGAGGAGGACTTTTACTGGTGGCTTGTTTAGGAGAATTTGATAAATAACAAAAAGTGAAGAACAATTTCAGAATCTGAATTTCATTAAGTAAAATAAAAACTTACAATGATCTGACCCAACCTCGTAGAAGTTTACAATAACAAGTTATTTGAAACTACTCCTAAGAAACAAAGCGCAGTACAGGAATTGAAATGCAGAAATGTAAAGAACTGGAAAAATTGGAAAGAAATATGAAATAAATAAATTGGTCTTTTGATATGAGTCTGGATGCTTCATTCTAGAGCATTCTCTGCTATTTATACTTTCCAATGATAACCATCGAAGTGGGCTTTCAACTGTCGAAATGTCCTTCCATGATTCCTGAACATGCTCTCTCACAGTCAGTCCCACTACGCCACTCTTGCAGTTAGGATTCCCTTCTGATTTTGAATTTAAACTTTGTGAGTAAACGTTAGGCCACATCATCTTGTATTTTTCCGCTGATCCAGTACTACACAGATCCATGATTACCAATGCTAACTGCCACGTGTCTAATTTCGATTGAAAACTTGAATTAAATCCCCATGTTGCTATCATCTCACCACGTGTTAAACTGTGATTGGCCTATACAAAATATGCAGCCAACACTACTTTAAAATTTGCATAATCTCTTCTTCAATAAACATGTTCAATTAGCTAGCTAATACATTATTTTATTATCTAAAAATAGGACTTGGTATTGATGGTAGCTATAAATAAAATAAAAAAATTATTAATTTTATTTTATTTTGTCTAATTTTTTTTATTTTATTTTATACTTTAATCTAATGTTTTATAGATATAGAAAGCAACCACCTTAATTTCTAAGAAAATTAAAAGATGATGACCACTTAAAATTTGTAAAAATAATTTATTTAGATGGGGCGAACGCTATAATTTAAAGATAATTATAATTAATATTACTATAGTAACGGAGTTTTTAAAATCGTAGGAACGCCCTCTTACCCTTCTAGGTCCATCCTTGTAGTACTTATGTGGTGATGAATGTGTGCAAATCATGATCTATCATGTGGCACAAGCTGCTACTCATAAAAATGTTGTATAAGGTAAAAAAAAATATTAAATTTCAAGCAATTTTGACTGTATTATTGCACATACGTCTTTTTTTGTGTCCTTTTTTCCTTTTTTCCTTTTGATTTTTGATTTTTTATATTGCCAATAGGAGTAATGTTACGGATGAAAAAAAAATCATAAAAATAATCATAAAAGATTTTTTATTTTTGAATTACACATATAATAAAACACCACACTAATTAAAGAATAAAAAATCTTCATGATACATTTTATAATATTTTCTCCATAATTCATAATATTATTCTGCCAACGGATACAGAAAGCATGAGTTATAACATTTCTAAGATTAGTTAATTTATTTTGGTAACACTGTAACAAAAATCTCTCAAAAGTATATAGGTAGAGATATATATGATATAGGTAGAGATATAAATGTTATGGGCTACCCAAGTAATTGTTACCTAATAATACAAATATATATATGTTCTTTTAGGGTGCGTCTGTGAAAAAAAAATATTTTTAAAAAATATAAATTTATATATAATTGTGCTAACAAGTCTATTGTAGCTGAACTTGAGATTTGATTCGATTACTGGGGTAGCGTTTAGTAATATTTATGTTTTTAATTTATGTTTATAAAATTTTTATAAATTAATTTTTATTTTTTTTTTAGAAAAACATAAACTACAAACACATTTGATTTGAACAAAATATTTGAAAATTTTTAAAAACATAAATTAAAAAATATATTTATTCAGGTCTAAAATATTTATATTTATTTTTTATTATTTATGACAATGGGATCATACACATTATAATTGGAAAAAAAAAATTATTAGTCAAAATTTTAAATTTGTGTTTAAAAATCAATGTAAACTCATTTTTTGAGTTTACGTTTTTTCCTCAAATTTATAAATTGAGACAACCATTTATAAACTAAAAAAATTATCAAACAAGTTTTTATGACTATTTTTTTAAATTTTTGTAAATATAAACTGAAAACAAAATTGTTACCAAACATGCCCTAAACAATTCTAAAATTTTGGTTGGAACTTGTTCTTTTAACTAATGAATCATGCTCGAATGAGTGTTATTTTATTATTGGAAATTTCTTTTAATATTCCTAATATTAAGATTTTGTAAGATAAATGACATATAATATTTTTATAGTAGTTAGGGTTTTTTTATATTTTCACAAAGAAAATTTGACATAGAAAAATTTCACCCTAACACAAAAAAAAAAATTCAAATTTCTCTAGTATGATTACAGAGAAATTTTATCAAGAGACCTTAAGTGATAAAAAAAATACATATTGGATCTCTCCTGCTATCCAAAATTAGAGAAGGATGTTTCACTAATTTTTTCAAAAATGATTTGTGGCACTAAAAAGTTGGGCACTAATGCCCCTAATTTTCATTTTGGATAACTGTTTTATTTTTTTTTTATTTTTTTTTTTTACCTTATATGAAAATTAGGGGCATTAGTGCCCAACTTTTTAGTGCCACAAATCAAAACCCATTTTATTTTACCGTCCTACTAGGAGTGAGTTTGGTGCACTTTTTCTTTTTTTTTTTTTTTTATAAAATTTTCAGTCTTTTCCTTAATGATAATTGTACTCAGTGTTGAAACTAAACTACAATAAAAAGATATATTAAATTTGGTAGGTGAACTTAGAACAAAATGTGGGCAAAAAATAGCAACTTAAAAAAAAAAAAAAAAAAAAAAAACACTAATTAAATATAAATTTTAAGAGAGTAATGGCCTTGACAGGTTTTCACATGTTGTTAATGGTGCGTGGGGCAACCGTGTGTTATTGACCAGAAAACAATCGAGGTCATTTGTTCAACTTTGTAATAATTCATTCAATTAATAAGTGCAATACATAAAAAAGGCAAAGTGGTGCTACAACCGCAGTTTGTTTGTGCAATGCAATCACACTGTTGTTTGAATGACAAGCAAGGCCTCGTTTGGCACTCCAATAATACAACAAAACATGGAAGAGAGAGAGAGTCCTCTTTTAATGCTTGTGGTTGTAGTAAAGAACAATCAAAGCAATTCTATATTTAGATGAAAGAGCCAACACAACGAAAAAAACCCACTTGTTTATTCGCATGTCCTCCGTTTATTTGAGAGAGAATGAGCGAGCTCAAAAAATCCAACACATTCTTTTCTGTGCAGATGGTTGTTGAATGAAATTATGGGTATTTACAACACCTATTTATTAAAAATGGGCCCATGAGATTAATATAGTTAGTATTCTGAGTACTCAGAGATGCTATAAAAATATATATATTAATTAAAAAATTCTCAAAATTTAAATTTCATGCCATGTTTTTCTAACTACATAACATTACTAGAGTAGTAGCTAACTTTGCCCATGTGATTTTCTTGTACTAGTTTGATTTTAACATCTAACCTGAGATTGAGAAAAGAAAGCATTCAACATCATGAAAATGATTCGAGACTTTTCTTCTTTCGGTTTCCGTGAAAGACCCAGGAAAATAATATTAGAATTTGGATTCATATAACTGCAGCAATTGGAATTCCAAAAAAACCAAATCCATTCTTTCTTGTCTTTCTGAATCTTTCTTGCCAACCCAAAAAAAAGAAAGAAAACAGAAAAAAAAACTAGGGTCACCCAAGTTGTGCATTGAACTTTTTTTTTTGGGGGGTGAATTGCATTGAACTTTATATTACACAAAATCATACAAATAATTTCATCATCTTTTATATGGTCTACAAATCCACTAATGCACTAAATGCTACAAATTCTACAACAATCAAACAAACAGACAAATAAATATATATATATATAGTAAAATCTAACTCAAAAGTTCCAGTAAATCTACTACAATCTTGATCTGTATCTTCTGTACATATCTCTATTGGTGATTCAAAACTCATTTCATAAAGAAATAAATTCTGAATCACCAATGTTCTAAATTAAAACACAACTACACATATATGACTAGGTATGTCTATCTTCTTAGCTTTAACATGTCATATATAATAATAGAATCAAAGCAACAAAAACAGAAAATCTGAACACAAACTCATCGTCGCTTGTTGTGTAGTGGATTGGAACCCGTAGGAACCTTTCGCTTCTCTGACTCGAAACCTCTGACCACTGGAGAGCTGAACAAAGGTCGGAAAACTTGTTTTCCGGCAGAGGGGGCGGGAAAGGCTGTCCGGAGGGAAAGAATTGTTGGAGAGAAGAAGAGGAGAGAAGCAACAAAGAGGAGGATGAGATGAAAAGGATTCATGTTTTGAAGAAAGTGTGCTTGAGACAATGAGAGATAATATAAAAGGCAAGGTGGTGGCATTAGATGGCTATTTTATATATGGAAATGGTTGGTCCATGTATAATGTTGTTCAAAATGTGTATGAGATTATGATGATGACACCTTTGTGTCCCTTTGAATTTTATAGCCATAGAGGATCCTACATGATATTTTATTACACGTGCAGAATTAATCATAAAATTAACAGAAATGATACACCCGTCTAATTTGAGAGGACTAAAAGAACATTAATGATGTGGGAAAAAAAAAAAAAAACAAGACCAAAACATCACATCACATAGGACTCACACACTAATTAAAACTATTAGAAATTTTAATTTAGAACTCTCAATATTTTTCTAGAATTAAACTGGTAAAATAAAATGAATTAAGTAACTTGAACTTGATTGCTTGACTTGTTAAAATTTCGTTTAAGTTTAAACAAATTTTAAATAAAATTAAAATAATCTACTACTCAATTTGATTCTTTACCGTCCTAAAATTAAAATTATCAAGTCTTTCAAAAATATTTAGTGATGGTGTATCTAACCAATAATAGTCTCTAATTTTTTTGTATTCTTATTTGTTAGAGTCATATAAGTATATAATTTCTTTTGTTGGAAAAATAAGATATAATACACTTCCGAAATAAACGGATTCAGACACACCTTTTGAGCTCAAACTAAATTCATGAATCATGTAGGTGAATCATGTGCCTCCATTAATGTCTTCAAATAATTCTCAATAGTAGAATAGAATTACTAGAGAACTACGCACACTATTCACAGTATAAAAGCGGGATGATTTATAGTAAGAGAGAACATAATATTTGGATCAAGATGATGTGATTGGTTTATGGGAAGAGAACATCTAATATATTGACAATTATCCATATCAAGATTATTTCATATCAAGATTATCTCATATCTTGAAATATAATTATTTATTTTATTTCACTACAAGAAATAAGCTTTTTAGGGACAAATTTATTTCGTTCCTAAAAGTATAATATTTGTTGGGAAAAACTTAAGTCAACCAATTTTCTCCATTGCAAATCATGAAATTTGTCCCAAATGGCCCGTCCGGAAAAGTCAAAAAATGATTTTTAGAGACAAAATTTTGCATTTGTCACTATAAATAGAGTTTTAGAGACAAAAATATGTGGTTGCAAAAATTTTTGATTTTGAGACAACCAAAATTTGTCTCTAAAAGTCTAATTATAGTACAATAAGCAGAGTAGTTATGGAGACAAAAATTAATTCAAATGTGAATTTGGAACAATAGTGATCCCCTCTTCCCAAAACATTAAAAAAATAAAAAAAATAAAAAAAAAAGAATGGAAAAATAGCTATTTCTTTAATTCTTTTGGGAAGGAAATTGGTCTCTAAACTTTTAGAGACCAATTTCTATTGTCTCAAAAATTAATTTTTGCCTCCATAACCACTCTGCCTGCTGGACTATAATTAGATTTTTAGAGATAAATTTTGGTTGTCTCAAAATCAAAAGTTTTTGCAACCACATATTTTTGTCTCTAAAAGTCTATTTATAGTGACAAATGTATTTGTCTCTAAAAGTCATTTGACTTTTGATTTTCGATCGCCATTTGGGGACAAATTTCTCGCAACGGAACGGAGAAAATTGGTTGACTTAAGTTTTTCCCAACAAATATTATACTTTTAGGGACGGAATAAATTTGTCCCTAAAAAGTTAATTTCTTGTAGTGTTTGAATCTCTCTTAATCGGGTCATACCACCATGAACAATTCAATTGAGTCCGAGTTCTAAACCCGACCCAATTACCAATGTCTTTCTATTGAACGGTCCACCGTCGTTATAAAATTTTCATAAAGTTAGATAATTAAGAAATTGTGATGCTAAATTTTGGAGCCACTAGGGTCAAACATGAGATCATAGGCCAGAATGAGGGGTTGGGTGGTGGTGGTGGTGGTGGTAGGAGGGGTCACAATCCAATTGGGACAGTGACACAAGGGATTTGAAAACAAGGCTTATGGGGCATATATATGAAAAACTGTGGCTGATGAAGTAAAGGTTTAATGTGACATTTGAATTTTTGACAGGACCACAGTACCCTTCGCTTTCTCAAAATTGTCCATATTAGAGGATGAAATATGAAGTGTGCCAAAACTTAGAAATAAAGGGCGTTTTGGTCATTAAAAAGTCAAAGTCATATGCCGACGCACTCGATTAGTCTAGTAGAAAGTAGAGACTAATTCAAGGCCGCATGGTCCAATTAATTAATAAATGTCAAGTACTAAGATGCTTCTTTATGTGGATTGAATTCAAGTTTTCATAAACATTTTGCTGTTAGAATTATATTATGACGGCTACAATGAGAAATAAATAAAATAAAACAAAATAGTTTAGTTTTAAACTTTTGACAAATCTTCTTCTTTGTAAAATTAAAATCTATTGTCAACTCAAATGTGAAGTTCATGTAGTTTTAGCTAATAATCAATTCTTATGACATGTGCTTTGCAATTTCAAGAAATAATTATAAGGCTATGGATACAAGAAAAGAAGAAACCCGTGTGAAAAGAAGAAATTGAAGAACTTATATGTTTTCAATTTCAAAGTTATCACGTGCCTCGTGATATTTCGTGTGGAAGGGTGAATAAGGAACTTCAAGTTGCTTATAGAAAGCAATTAAATAATTGTAATACAAACAATGTCTTTCATCTCATGTTTGGCTTCTTCTTTTTTTCCCTTTTTTTTAATATAAAATTTTAAATGTTTTGCTATCCATAAGTTATAATAGTGATCCTAACTTTATGGTCATGCTCATCTACTAATTGCAAAAGTTTCTTTGAAGACTTTTCCATTTTGTATTTTTTTTATTGGATTACAAGTTTATTGAAGTCACAACTCACAACCTGAAATTTCTTGGCCTGCCACTAATGCTAAATTTGAAATACACTGTTTGATTTTAATTTTTTTAAAATGGAGTTTTTTATTTTTGTGTTTTATTTTTAGTGAATATTTTTACAATTTTAAGTAATTTTTTTACTTTTTTAGATGCACCTTACTTAGATATACCAACAAAGTAAAATATTTGTAAAAAAAATATTTTAAAAAATCAATAACTATACAAGAATACAAAAAATGTACTATATTTTTGTATTTTTTTTTTGGTTTGTATTTTTGGTATTTAGTGAATTTCTTAAAGATTTTTTTCCACAAATATTATACTTTTAAAGTGCATTTATGTTTGGCATATCCAAATTTTTTTTAAATTGCTTAAAATATTTTTAAAAAATTCAGTGAAAACAAAAAAAATACAAAAAAAAAAAATCAATTTTCTAAAAAGTAAATTCAAAAAACTCAAACCAAACAATATTATGAAATTAGAAAAGCAAATAAAATTTATAAATCAGATTTATTTTAAGGAGTGGTACTCCATCCCCTAATTTGGTATCTCTCAATTTTATCCCCAATGATGTGGCCAACTGTGACAACCCCGATCCATAATTAGTTGTTTATCCCTAATTAAGAATACTAATTAAGTTTTAGGAATGAGATTATGTGTAAATTATGCATTTTGTATGTGTTTTGCATTCTTATCTGTTAGCTGTAGGAATATCTGTTCAGAATTTTGCTTTGTTCTATTAATTGAAGGTCTTATCGACATCTGAACACGAAATTGACTAGGTCAACGTGTAATTTAAAATTTTTGAAATATTATGGTAAGTTTAATTAGAATTCGATTCAAAATCAAATAATTAGAATAAATTAAATTAATTCAAACAAGATTGATTATATTTAATCCCACTTAATTAGCCTAAGCTAAATGAACCTATATAAGGCTCATATACTTTCTAGACTTCACTCCTTCATCATTCTTGAACACCAAAACGAGAGAGAGAGAGAGAGAGAGAGAGTTGAATTCAAATAGAAGAATTTGTGGAATTTGGAGACAATTTGGAGCTTTGAGTTAGAATCACACCTGAATTCAACCTTAGGTAAGAATTATACTCTTAAACTTTGCATTTAAGACATTAAGTATATGAATTCTGGAGAGTTAAGTGGTTAAATACAAGAATTAAGCTAAGATGGAAGAATTAAAACTCAATACATACATGCATGTGTATTTCATAGCATTTGAGGTTATTTTCCAAAGAATTCTTGCATGCATGTAATAATCCTAGCTTTGTTTTGAAAATTCATCATGTGTCATACCATTTCATCCTAATTGTTCATGATTTAAAGAGTTTGAGCTCAAAACAATGCATGCATTTGCTATACATTAAGTTAAAGGTTGGTTTGAAGAATTTACTTGCTTTTGGGTTTTGATTTTGTGAATTGAACTTCATTTCATGTGTTTTCTACAAATTTCCAAGTCTTTTCTAAAGTTTTGGTCCAAAAGAATGTGTTTTAATGTGTTAAACTTGTGTTTTGAACCTTGAATGCAAATCTGAAAATTCTGGAATTCGCAGGGTTCGCTTGAGCGTACTTTGCAAGCTCTCAGTATTTTTGCAAAGGTTGATGGTTAGCTCGAGTGACCAAACGATTGTTCGAGTGACCATCTTTTGTTTTGAACCTTGGCTCGAGCGTAAAATAAGAGCATCCAGTACTTTTGCAGACCAAGGGGTCCACTCGAGCAAACTACCTTGTTTTTTGAAAATTTTGCAAATGTTTCAAAGTGCATAATTGCATCTATATTCCATCTTAGACATTCTTAAGCCATGGTTTAAGCCACAATAAGAAGGATATGAATTAGAAACACACTAAGGACATAAATGTAATAAGTTAAGTTTCTACGAAATGTGTGTTTCAATGTGTGTCCGTTATGTGTTTGTATAGATCACGCGTTACTGTTTGTCTGATTCATCTGTTCTACTTCTAGAGCTATTTGTGAGTAACAACTTTATAAAGATATATTTGATTATATGTATTTTCTGATTATACGTTAAACTCTGTTTTTTAGAATGAATGATTGTTCAATTTTTGAAATGTATACCAATCTAATCTATTAGCACTAAAGGACGTACCACGTATGACTGTTTACAAATCTGAGTATGTATATGAATCTGTTTCTGATCTGAATTCTGATTTCTGAATATGTTATGAACAGCATTCACAAAACCTTTACTCTATTGTTATTCACTAGGATCCAGCTCATTATTTATATTATGTATGTAGGTGACTAGACGCGTGACCAGACTTGAGACATCTAGACTAGATCTGTTTTTGTCAAGCAAACTATTATGTCTCACATGGAGGTTCCCAACAGTCTTTTGTGGTCAAGTTTTGTGGGCAATGTTTTTGACTAAGTTATGAACAAGTCTTAAGTTTTTATTTTCTTACGTCTTTTGGACAAGTTTTTGTTTATCTGTAATAGGGCTAAGTTCATTTTGTTTTATCTGTTATGGATGATGTAAGACTGAACTGATAATATATGTAAATGTAAGTTTAAATTTATTGTTCCATATAAGTCTACACAGCTCTATGGACCTTATATTTTGATATTTGCTTCCGCTAGCCCCTTATCTTGCTAATCTGTTTCAGAGGCATTCAGTAATCTTAGGATTATTGGTCGGCTACGATACTAAACCTATAGGGACGGGTTTAGGTTGTAACATCGACCCCCATGTGAAATGGCCCCTCACTTCTCTCTCTCTCTCTCTCTCTCTCACTCTCTCATGTCTGTGAAAAATGTTTGGGAGCTTTAATTTTTTTTGAACAAGTTTGAGAG
Organism: Camellia lanceoleosa; assembly: GCA_025200525.1. Taxonomy (NCBI): domain Eukaryota; kingdom Viridiplantae; phylum Streptophyta; class Magnoliopsida; order Ericales; family Theaceae; genus Camellia; species Camellia lanceoleosa. Next base: position 145,697,589 of record CM045764.1, on the reverse strand, counting down.
CTCTAATTGAGCACTCCTAATGATACGGAATGGATCACTTTCCTTACTCTTCATCCTTCCTCTCTCTATCTCTCTCTATTCTGTCTCTTTCCACCTCCATAAGGTCAAAATATATTGGGTAAACTATCAATAGGTTCTACTAGTTGGACTTAATTCTCATCAAATCCTATTGAAAAAAAGTTCTAATAAAATCGTCGTTCAAAATAATTTTTTATAACAATTTTTTACATATGTTGCTAAAAATTGACAATTAGTAACTTTTTTTATCACGATTTTTGTAAATTGTCGCTAAAATTTACAATTAATGACGTTTTTCTGTGACAATTTTCAAAATGCCGTTGAAAGTTAAAAATTAATGACTTTTTATGACGATTTCTTTAAATTGTCGCTAAAACTTATAATTAGTGACTTTTTTTAAATTGTTGCTAAAACTTATAATTAATAACATTTTTTATGAAAAAAATTTTACATTGTCGCTGAAAATTAACAATTAATTATTGTTTTTAATAGTATTTAATGAAAAATGTTATTAATTCTCATAGGATCTATTGGACAATAAATCTGTCTATTAAGACTTACACGTAAATCTGCCAAATATATCATTCCTCACTCTATCTCTCTCTATTCTATCACTTTTTCACCTCATAAGAGGTCAAAATAGGGATGGTATTTGGCCTTCAATGAGATGAAAGAGAGAGAATAAAGAGAGATAGAGAGGGAAGTGTGAATACCCACTTACATGGTCTATTCTATGTCATTAGGGATAGATTGTAGGGGTATACACGGTCCGAATTAGTTCGGTTCTTAGAAAATCCAAGAACTGAACCGATCCTAACGATTCTGTGATTTTGATAACCAGACCAGGCCATTACAATTGTAAAACCAAACTAGAACCAAACCGAAATAATGGTTCGGCTTCGGTTTGATTCACGGTTCCAAAAATTTCTATTTACAAAAATAAATTATTATTATTAGCAAAATAATTACTCAAACTAATTACATTTAACTCATGATAAAAACTAATATTATTAAGGCATTACTCAACATTACATATCTATATCATCTTAATATCATTAAAATGACAAAAAACCCAATTAATAAAAATAAAACTTGATATTATATATATCTTTTAAAATTTGATTCGGTTCGGTTCGAACCGTAGTTTTTCATAAAATTCATTAACCAAACCGTTATTACGGATCTCATATTTCTTAAACCGAAACTGAACTAGTTCTTAATAGAACCAAACCAAACCGTACAATTTAGTCAGATTCGGTCCGGATTACCGATTTGAACGGATTTTTGAATAGCCCTATGTGGAATGGATCACACTCCTTACTCTCTATCTCTCTTTATTCTATCTCTCTTTATTCTATCTCTTTCCACCTCATTAAAAGTCAAAATATATTGGGTAAACTATCAATAGGTCCTAATAGTTAGACTTAATTCCCATCAAATCTTATTGAAAATAAGTCCTAATAAAATCGTCATTAAAAATAATTTTTTGTATATGTCGCTAAAAATTGACAATTAGTGACTTTTTTTATCACGATTTTTGTAAATTGTCGCTAAAACTTACAATTAATGACGTTTTTCTATGACATATTTTCAAATTGTCGTTGAAAGTTAAAAATTAATGACTTTTTATGACAATTTCTTTAAATTGTCGCTAAAACTTGTAATTAGTAATGTTCTTTTAAATTGTCGCTAAAACTTATAATTAGTAACATTTTTATGAAAAAAATTTTAAATTGCCGCTGAAAATTAACAATTAATGATGGTTTTTAATAGTATTTAATAAAAAAATGTTATTAATTCTTACAGGACCTATTAGATAATAAATCTATTTATTAAGACTTACACATAAATCTACCAAATATATGCTTCCTCACTCTATCTTTCTCTATTTTATCACTTTTCCACCTCATAAGAGGTCAAAATAGGAATGATATTTTGACCTTCAATGAGATGGAAGAGAGAGAATAGAGAGAGATAGAGAGAAGTGTGAATACCCACTCACATGGTCTATTCTATGTCATTAGGGATAGATTGAGAATGCTCAATTAGAGCTCCCAAGCATTTTTCATTCTATTTTAAGTATGACTTTCAATCAATGATGATATATACATGCATATTTTACCAAATTTAAACTGTACATTTTGTTTTTTGAACACTTATTGCTTTGACTACACTTTTCATTTGAATTTGGGTTAGAAAAATCTTTATAATCAAGTTTATGTTATATATGTTGAATCATTGTTTCATATCTGTAATTCAATTCATGGGGATGACCAAAATCTACATTTGGTGTCAAGTCAACAACTCTAGAGAAGAAGAAGGGGATCACCATCATATCTAAATTTGGAAAAAGAAAGCCTTATCCTTGACCATAGCATAAAAAATAAAAACTAAATAAATAAAAGAAGACAAAATCAGTAGTTTGATTTAAATTATAAATATTTCATATTCAAACAAACAAAAATGTTATGAAATTTTTTAATAAAAGAAGGAAAGATCAAGGGTGACCACTTTCCTTGTTGTACGGCAAGGGTTTGAATAATAATTATTGTTTATAAAATCAATTAAAAGAACACATATTTTTGTGGGGGGTTGGTTATGCACTTTAGCTTATATTCGTATTCTTAATCATTTCACCAACGACTCTTACAACAGAGCTAGTGATTGTTGATGATAACAACATTTACACATATCATAAATTAATAAAAAAATTAAATACTTTTTCATATAATTTTTACACATAAATAGAGACCAAAGACCGCCCTGTAGACAATTATTAGCAATTTCCAAAAAAAAAAAGGCTACATTTGAATGCGCATTGCCTTAGTGCTATGTCATGGTGCCCCTGCTCCATCTTGACCGTTAAATTATTCAAGCCCCAGATCTTGATCATAATGATAGTTGTGAACGCAATGCTTGTGCAAAGCATCGCCTTAGGGTGGTTTTTTTTTTGCCGTCGATGATGCCTGAAGTGATGTCATAATCCTCAAACTGTCATGGAGGTAAAAGCAGGTCGTGAAAGTGGAGAAATAGATAAAAAGAGTTCGATGATTATTTTTTTTTGGTTTTTCATGTGTTTGGATCAGTTTAATGGACATCTCGATTAATTTTTGTTTGTGATGGGAGTTTGTTGTTAGTCACGAAGTGTTACAGTTGTCGAGACTTGAACTGAAGAACAAACTCAATTGAATTTCAGAGTCTTACCAAGCGATAGACAAATCATTAGGCCACAATCTCGTGGTTAATTTTGATGAATTTTGTAAGAACTAGAATCACACCAATTTGCCAAAACACGATTTGTTGTGGCTGTAGTTTGAGAGAATAACCTTACCTTTTAATAATGGTTAATGTTAATTTAAATGTGAAAATGTGATTTCTATTTTTCTTTTTTCTAATTTTTTAAATAAGAAATAGGCATTTGAATAGCTTGAGCTTTATAATAAAACAGTTCGCTATATAGGTAACTGTCATTTTGAAAGTTCTCTTGGACCTAAAACCTTACCACTAAATTTGAGGCTATATTTATTTATATATGTCACATCATCTTGGGGTTTTGCCGTCAATGTATTAAAATGAGAGATTTGGTCACAAGTCCCTTAAATCTTTTGTTTTTTTGACAAAAGGACAAAAAAAAAAATTTAACACCTGTAAAACTTTTTCATAGCTCCCATTTTTTTGTTAAAAGGATAAAATTTTACTTTGAATCAGAGTAAAATTTTTCATTTCTCTTGTGAACAAATAAAAAAAAAATGAATGAACTAAAAAAACAAGGGTTTACAAGGGAATGAGTGAACAAAAGAGAGAAATAAAAAGAGAAAGAGATCGAATGAGAGAGAAACAGAGAGAGAAAGAGAGGGGGATCGAAGGGAGATAAATAAAGTCAAAAAGAGAGAGAGAGAGAGAGAGAACTATCAATTTTCAAATCTAACGTAACAAATCTCATATCTGAAGTCATCAATAGTGGAGACAAACAGTGACTATGAGAATGATAAGAATGATATTTTAAAATAAGAAGGATTTTTGAAAGTACTCATATAATTCTTATCATTTTGACAAGATAAGTGTTTCATGAGGGATTTATGGTCAACTTTCCTATTTAAATTGGAAATTAGAACTTGTGTATAAATGCCTCTTAAAAATATAATAATGATCATATGGGGGTGATTTTAAACATTCATAATACCTGTTAATTGTCATCTCTCTCACCATTGTTACTGAACTAATATATGCAAAACAAAAATGTTTCAGACCCCCTACTGGGATGAACCTCAGGACCCTCAGTGGAGTCTGATTGGTCAGAATTTTTTTTTTTTTTTTTTTCTTCCAATAACCAATCTCATGTGTGTGTGGAGATGGTGGAGATGGGAGAAAAGTGGGGTCTCAATCACGTTTGATATGCAAAATTATATATCACGGTGAATACGAGAAAGCAATTCTTAATAGGGGTGACTCGGTTAATACTGATTTTTAACTAATCAAGAGTTATTGATCACTGTTCGATTTTAGGATTAAAGTTCATAAAACTAGTAGGAGCTAAATCTCAGTCTTTAGGCACCTTCAACGGTCCGATTTTGGTTCTCAATTTTTAGGCATTTTTTTAAGGCTTTTTTAGGAGCTAAAAAATTAATATGTTTAAAATTTTGATTAAAAAAATTAATTTTTATAAATAAAATAATTTGATATGACATTTAACTTCTTTTTTAGTAAAATATTGATTTTTTTGTTGTGTTCCCAAACAAACCCAACTACTTTAAAATTCACTATGAAACACCTCTAAACTATGTTTGTTTATTAGTTGGGGAGGAGAATTGGGTTTCTAATCCGCCCAACCCATCAAAATCATATTTGATTAAAACAAAATGACATGAAATTAAGAGTTTCATTGGATTTTTAATTCTTACAAAACTTAGAATTTACGTTTAATAGAGGATGTGAGCTTCAAAATCCAATTTCATGATGGCTAAAGATTGTTTTATCAAATAAAATCAGTTTTTATACATGGAGAATTTCTATATAATTCCATACATTTAATCCTAATCAAACCATATTAATGTACAAAAAAAATATTATAATTTATGTTAATCACATGACTTAACTAATGTACTAATTATTCACTCAATCTAATCGGAGAATCCAACATAATTCTAAATTAATCCTCCAGCTTCATATGGCAATGAGGGACAAAAGGTGCCTTTCTAAGAACAGTCTCTCAAATCTCAACTTCACAGTAGTAGCCAAACAAAGCCATGAATGACTGTTTTGTTTTCCACATGAGACACAGCTTGGAGGCAGGCCCCATCCTAGTAGACCTCTATTTGTTTGTCTTTGTCATATTGTGTTGTATGTGTACTGATTCTCTGAATGTCCCAAAGCAAGGTTGGCACATTAACAAAAGGTTTGGCCCGCATGGGCGAAGAGCGTGCGTCCATCAACGTCTTAGGTTCAATTATTCTTAGAGTAATTACAACCATACTCTTTACTTTTCATTAGTTAAAGTATAAAAAAAACACTCTTTATTTTACCTAATTACTTTAGCTATTGTGTTCTCCAACCACGCTCTTTATTTTAGTTAATCATTTAAACTAACTTAATTAATTTTTAAAATAAAAAAATACTAATTGTTGATATTTTACTAATATAAATTTGCAGTAATAATAAATTTACCCATACAAACATACAAAACTTGTAGAATGAGGAGAAAAAAAATATACAAAATACAAAATAAGTTATTCCGTAATTTATCAAACAGAATTAAAAAAACATATAAAATTGCTACATACACACACACATATATATATATATATATATAAAACCCCAAATTCAAGACATAAATATACAAAATCTAAAATATATACCTACATAATTGTTTGGAGAGCTTTTGGGGCTCTTCAATTATAGCCACCAAAAAAATAGGATGGTAAAGTAGCTAGCCCAATAGCTAGCCCATTGGAACTCAAAATTAGACTTATATTAACTAAAATGCTTAACAAGCCTTATTTAACTATCTCCTTAAAGATGCTCTTACTAGTAAAATCCTTGTACTCTATTTGGTTTAGTAGAATATGTTGAAATGGAATGAAATTTTATTTTATTATTGTATTTATTTATTTATTTTGAACGAAAAGAGAATGTATGTTGAAAGAAATCACAAAAAGAAAGCGGATACACCATTTCGCAAAATAGCAGCTAAAGCTAAGGGTGTATTTGCCACCCAACCCAAAGGGAGCCTCTGATTGGCATGAATTTGCTACCACATTGTGATCTCTGCTTATCCATTTTAAATTGAAATTGCCCTGATACACCAAATGCCGTATGTCAAGCAAAATAGCCAGGACCTCCCAAAAGGGGACATTTTCTGAAGCACCCAGCTTGATAACTTGTAAGTTATCACTTTCAATAGTGACTAAAGAAAGATTTGAGGCATGTGTCAACAAGGTTTCCAAGCTTACTGTCTGTGCTTTAGACGTAAAAATAGAGGAAGAACGAAAAGAGGAAACCATGCCATCAATGAAACGACCCTCTGAATCTCTCAAGATAGCCGTCGCAACTGCAAGAGCTGTGTCCGTATTAAAACTTGCATTACAGTTGATTTTGTTGGATAATTTTTACTGTAATTAAATTAATTAATTCTGTTTGGGCACTAAACGACAAACAGAATATAAAAGAAAAATTAGAAAGAGAGAGAAATTTTGATTATAAAAATTAAACTAGAAATAGAATTAAATAAATAAAAACAGATTTTATTTTGTTATAAAAATAAAATTAAAATATGATTTAAATAAATAATAACAAAACAGAAAATAAATAAATAACTTACTTTATTAATATCTTCGAATAATAATCTGATCAAGTCCAGTGTTCGACACTGTGTCCTTAAGATAGATTCGTCCTCTCCACGGTGCTATCGGAATATGAACGTTTATCTCCCAGGATAAAATGATCAATAACAAATAAATGCAACACTACAATTTATTTGTTCAACAAACACACTTGGTGTATACACTCTTTCTCACATAAAAATAATGAAATAAATGCAGCAATATGAAGAGAATAAATTTGCAGAGGAGAAGTATGAATTTTCTATATGTAAAACATCAAATGAGGGCTGCTTGCCTATTTATAGATGTAGTGGTGGCTATTGATTTTGAATTAAACAGGTGCTAACCTGTTTTGAACAAGTATGAAACTTGTTTGGTTTTGAATTAAACAGATTTAAATCTGTTGGGTTCAAAATTCAAACAGATAAAAACGGAAGGGACCTGTTTGGGTGTAGAGAAAAATCGGAACAGATTAATTCCGGAATTAATTTGAATTCTGGACAGTTGGACATATTTTATTTCAAAAAATAAAATTAAATCCAAATGTTTCTAGCCCAAAAAGATTAGTATTGGACCGAACAAGCCCAACACACCACGCACTTACGCCCAGGCCTAGCCCAGCCCGCCCGACCGGATAGACGGACGGCGGCAACACGCGCGTGTGGTGATTTTTGGGTCTAATGGGTCAAACTCATTTTGCCCATAACCTCCCTCTCTACAAAACTTGGATACCCTTTGGGGTACACCCCAAGTTCCAATCACATGCCTTATAAATCCATTCAAAACTTCCCACCAAATCAATGTTAGACAAGTCATTTTTCAACCTTAAGGAATTTTCACCAAAACTCCATTTCCATGGAGCACATTTTGGCTTCAATTTCTCATTCACTCGATAATGGTTTTGAGCAATCAAATATACCACGTGTATCACAACGCGGCATAGAACGCGTTACCACTTTGACCCGTGAAAATCGACGCACGAGGCCCACCTAAAAAATAGACCAAATTTAAGAAAAAATTCTGGTTTTACCTAGAATTTTCCCAACCATTTCTAACAATCCCTCACATGAATGGAATTTAATGACAACGGAAATGCAACAATATACAAAATTTTTCGAAAGAGTATAAGTCAAAAATATCTTGCATCAGGGTAGGTAGCTTTCGGCCTTGAACCTTTTCTTAGTGATAACCTATCGGACTTACTAGCTAACCAATGGGCGCGATGCCTTAAATTGTTCAACCGTTTGTGTAAGCCAAGACAATAGATTTCACACAAAATATCTTCTAACACATCGTGGTTCTCACTGTTGTGTTCATTTTGGCCTTGAACGCTCTTGGTTTTCATGAGTGCTTCTAGAGAATTTAGTATTTTTCATTCTCATAAAACCGGCTCCAGTTTGACACTCATATAGGTGATTCTTACTATGAGTATCTCCTTATACTCGTCTTGATTTTATGTCTTAATCAAGATATAAGTAATCATTAAAAGCAAAGCTTATCCTTATATACCTGCAGACAACACATGTTGCAGATATCACTCTCATCATAGGAATAGGTTGGAATTTTAATCCCTTTGTGATTTCTAGCGAGCCACACATAACTTAGTTGTCCCTTTGAACTTAGTTCTTAGGATCTCTAATCATATAAGTAGGGTTACCATTATGATGACTCTTATGTAATAGGCTTTAATCCCATCCCCTTCGATGAACTATACACTAGCTCTTTTGTCAAACCTTTTGCTAACGGATCCGCAATATTCTCTTTAGATTTTATATAATCTATTGAGATTATTCCATTTGACAACAATTGCCTTACGGTATTATGTCGACAGCGAATATGTCGTGACTTACCGTTATACATATGATTCTGTATTCTGCCTATTGTAAATTGACTATCACAATAAATGCAAATAGCTAGCACAAGTTTAGGCCACATTAGAATGTCTTCTAAGAAGTGACGAAGTCATTCTGCCTCTTCTCCTGCTTTGTCTAAAGCAATGAACTCAAATTCCATTGTAGATCGTGCGATGCATGTTTGTTTCATTGATTTCCAAGAAACAACAGTGCCTCCCAGAGTAAAGACATATCCACTAGTGGACTTTGAATCTTTAGTATCCGATATCTAATTGGCATCACAATAACCTTCGAGTACTGCTGGATATCGAGTAAAGTTCAAACCATGATCACGGATAAATCTTAGATATCTAAGAACCCGAATGATCGCTTTTCAATGGTCTTCTCCGAGGTTACTAGTATACCTACTCAATTTACTGACTGCATAAGCTATGTCAGGACGAGTACAATTCATTAAGTACATTAGGCTTCCAATGATTTGGGAGTATTTTAACTGAGACACTGCATCACCTTCATTTTTCGATAAATAAAGACTGATGTCTACAGGTGTTCTAGCTAAATTCGTATCATTCTTGATAAATTTATCAAGAATTTTCTCAATATAATGTGATTGAGATAATGCATATCCGTCAGATGTTTTAGTAATTTTCATTCCTAATATAACATCTGCAACCCCCATATCTTTCATATCAAATCTTTTGTTAAGCATTTGCTTAATTGATTTAATCATGTGTTTGACTGCTTCCAATGATAAGCATGTCATCCACATAAAAACAAATTATGGCATATCCTAAGTCAGTGTTTTTAACATAGACGCATTTGTCACATTCGTTTATCTTAAACCCATTAGTAAGCATTGCATGATCAAATTTTTCATGCCATTACTTAGGTGCTTATTTTAATTCTTAAAGAGATTTTACAAGCCAACAAACTTTCTTTTCTTACCTCGACATTACAAACCCTTCGGGTTGCTCTATATAGATCTCTTCATTTAGATCACCGTTTAAAAAAGCTGTCTTAACATCCATTTGATATATTTCTAATTTAAACAACGCTGCTATAACAATAAGCGTACGAATGGATGTTATTCTTGTCATAGGGGAATATGTGTCAAAATAGTCTAAACCTTCCTTTTGTCTGTAACCTTTTACAACAAGTCTTGCTTTATACTGTCTATTGAACCATCTACCCTCATTTTTCTCTTGAATATCCACTTATATCCAAGAGTTTTAGAACCAAGTAGAAGATCCACCAATTCCCAAGTATGATTTTGCATAATGGATTCAATTTCATTATTAACAGCCTCTTTCCACAAAGGTGCTTCAGGACCTGTCATTGCTTCCTTAAAGCTTTGAGGTTCATTTTCTAACAGGTATGTAGAAAATCTGGACCAAGGGATTTTGATGTTCTCGCTCTCTTACTTTATCTTGGTTCATCATCAGTTAAATCTTGTTGGTCGAGACCATTACTAGCCTCTTGTGTTTGATTGTCATTAGTCTCTTGACTTTGTGTATAATCATAAGTTCTTTTCTATGAACTTAATTCCTGTCCTTTCTTGTAAGGAAAGACATATTCAAAAAACACAGCATTCCTTGATTTTATAATAGTGTTCATATTTATATTTTCTGATTTATAAGTCAGAAACCAATATGCACTATTATTTTAAGCATAACTAATAAACACACAATCTATTATTTTTGGTCTAATTTTAGTCTTTTTAGGAACATGAACTTCAATTTTTGCCAAACACCCCCACACTCTTAAGTATTTTTAGGAAGGTGATCGACCTTTCCACAATTCATAAGGAGTGCTGTTAGTTTTCTTGTGGGGTATTCTATTAAGAACATAATTAGCAGACAATATTGCTTTCCCCCACAAGTTCTGTGATAAGCCGGAACTTAATAACATGACATTCATCATTTCTTTTAGGGTTCTATTCTTTCTTTCAGCAATTCCATTTTGCTGAGAAGAATAGGATGTTGTAGTTTGGTGAATAATGCCATGTTGTGCACAAAATTCATTTAATGGTGCATCATATTCACCACCCCTATCACTTCTAACCATTTCAATGATTTTACCAAGTTGATTTTCAACTTCTGTTTTGTAGAATTTAAACATTTCTAAGGCTTCATCTTTACTTCTAAGTAAATAAACGTAACAATATCTTGTGTAATCATCGATAAATGTTATGAAATACTTTTACCTCCTTTAATTTAAACAAATTTAAGATCACATACATCTCTATGAATTAATTCTAGAGGTTTGGTTTTCCTTTCAACCGATTTAAATGGAGCCTTAGTTAGTTTCGCTTCTACACAAATTTCACATTTATGATTAGGATCACTTTCAAACTTTGGTATATAAGACCATCTCCAACGCTATATCAAATTTGATATCAAATTTGAATTTTGATGAAAATGACACTGTTCATGGCTCCAACGGTGTACCAAATCTGATATCAAATTGAGTTTTCATCAAACATTTCATCAGATCGCGGAGGAAGTAATGAATTCATCAAAACAACATGGCGGACCTCATTGCGGACCGTTGGAGAGGGGCGGTCGACCCGGTTGCCACCGGTTGACCAACGGTCAACCGCAAAAGGTTCGAGCAGTTCAGAAAAAATTGAAATTCAAAAAAAAAAAAAAAAATTTGCCTAACCGATTCGACGGCCATTAATCGATCGACCCACCGTCGACTTTAAAAAGTTCAAAAGTTCAAAAAGTTCAAAAATTCAAAAAAAAAAAAAAAAAATTTTGGTCTGCATCAATAGGTGGTCGACCACCCGGTTGTCCCGGGACACATTTGGTGAAAGATGAACCGTTGGAGCGTCTGTCAAAAAATTTGGTGAAATGGGTCATTTTTGACTCAAATTTGGTGAAAAATTTGAGTCACCATTGGAGATGCTCTAATGTAAACCAATTAATCTACGCAAAGAATCAAAATTTACATGTCCTAATCTACCATGCCATAAATTCGACTCAAGAATAAAAGCAAAAGATGTGTTATTCTTATTCATAGCAACTTTCGGTACAACTGTCATTACATTTAATTTGAAGAGACTATTACTCATGTATCCCTTACCAACATCTATACCACTCTTTGATAATGCAAATTTATCATACTCAAATACAAGTCTAAAACCATTTTTACTTAACAAAGAGTCAGAGACCAAATTCTTCCGGATGTCAGGTACATGTAGTACGTTGTTGAGAGTCAGTTCTTTTCCTGATGTCATCTTCAAGATCACTTTTCCTTGTCCAGCTACAGTAGAAGTAGAAGAATTTCCCATGAAAAGTTGTTCACCATTTGCAGCCTCATTGTAGGTAGTGAACATCTTCTTATCCGTACATATGTGATGAGTTGCTCCAGTGTCAACCCACCACTCTTTGGGATTTCTAACCAAGTTAGCCTCAAACACCACAGTAAAGAGGTTGATATCATTCACCCCGTCAGAGATATAATCTAGTTCAGTTGCATTGGCCTGATTGGTAGTCTTCTTGCTTGTACTTCCACGATCCTTCTTAGGGCAGCGGCGATCAGAAGCTCGATGTCCAGTCTTGCCATAATTATAGCAGTTCCCTTTGAACTTCTTGTTGCCATTGTTGTCACCTTATTTAGGACCATCTCCAGTAAACTTCATCTTTTTGTTATGTAGTTTATGAACTTATTCAACCACATTAGCCTTGGACTCAATGAGATTTTTCTCATTCCTCTTTTCAGCCTTACGGTTATCTTCCTTAATTCTTAGTCTTACAATAAGTTCATCCATGGTCATCTCTTTGCGTTTATGTTTTAAATAACTTTTGAAATCTTTCCAAGCCGGTGGTAACTTTTCTACTAAAGCAGCGACTTGGAAAGACTCGCTAAGAGACATACCTTCTAAATGAATATCATGCAAAACTATTTGAAAATTTTGAACTTGAGAAATTACCGTTTGGGAGTCTACCATAACAAAGTCCAGAAATTTACCGATAACAAATTTCTTCGTGCCGGCATCCTCTATCTTGTATTTCTTCTCCAAAGAATCCCACAATTCTTTTGCTGACTTCAAAGGACTGTAAACATTATAGAGCATGTTGTCAAGGCCATTGAGGATGTAGTTTCTGCACAAAAAATCTGAATGTTTCCAAGCATCTACAGCGGCAACAACTTGCCGATCACTTTCACCCTCTTTAAGAGCTGGAGCCTCTTCATGGAGAAACCGGGTCAAATTAAGAGTTGTAAGATAGAACAGCATCTTCTACTGCCATCACTTAAACTCAATACCGTTAAACTTTTCTGATTTTTCTCCATGATTGATTGGTACTTGAACATGGTTCTGGATAGGGACCAGTGCTGGTGTAACAATTGGAGTACCACTTCCAGTTGTAGTAGCCATAAAATCTTATTACAAAAATCAGAAAAATAATCTACAAATTAATTTTCTAGCTACTAAAACCAAAAAATAAATTATAACACAAAATAATTTTATTTTCCTTGTTACTAAAACTAAAAAAATAAAATACCACAATAATTTTCTGTAACACCAAATAATATTCTGCAGTTGTTAATGACACCAATATATTACTACTAGTTGTCAAAGAAAATAGACAGTATATTACTATTATCTGTCAAATAGTTTATAATACTATTTGTATTTTCCAACTAGAATATCACTTTGAAAACACAGAAAATTAAATACAATAAAGACATCAAAAATATTTTGTCTTAAGATTGTTAGACAATCTTCACTGTAATTAAATTAATTAATTCTGTTTAGGTGCTAAACGACAAACAGAATATAAAAGAAAAATAGGAAAGAAGAGAAAAAGTTTGATTACAAATATCAAACTAGAAATAGAATTAAATAAATAAAAATATATTTTATTTTGTTACAAAAATAAAATTAAAATCTGATTTAAATAAATAATAACAAAACAGAAAATAAATAAATAACTTACTTTATTAATATCTTTGAATAATAATATGATCAAATCCAGTGTTCGACACTGTGTCCTTAAGATAGATTCGTCCTCTCCACGGTGCTATCAGAATATGGACGTCTATCTCCCAAGATGAAATGATCAACAACAAATAAATGCAGCATTACAATTTATTTGTTTAACGAACACACTTAGTATATACACTCTTTCTCACATAAAAATAATGAAATAAATGCAGCAATATGAAGAAAATAAATTTGCAGAGGAGAAGTATGAATTTTCTGCATGTAAAACATCAAATGAGGGCTGCCTGCCTATTTATAGATGTAGTAATGGCTATTGATTTTGAATTAAACAAGTGCTAATCTGTTTTGAATAGGTATGAAACCTGTTTGGTTTTGAATTAAAATGATTTAAATTTGTTAGGTTCAAAATTCAAACAAATAAAAACGAAAGGGACCTGTTCGGGTGTAGAGAAAAACCGGAACAGATTAATTCTAGAATTAATTTGAATTCTAGACAGTTGGACATATTTTATTTCAAAAAATAAAATTAAATCCAAATGTTTCTCGCCCAAAAAGATTAGTATTAGGTTGAACAAGCCCAACACACCACGCACCTGCGCCCAAGCCCAGCTTGCCCGACTGAACGGACGACGGCGCGCGCGCGTGTGGTGATTTTTGGATCCAATAGGTTAAGCCCATTTTGCCCATAACCTCATTCTCTACAAAACTTGGGTACCCTTTGGGGCACACCCCAAGTTCCAATCACATGCCTTATAAACCCATTCAAAACTTCCCACCAAATCAATGTGGAACAAGCTATTTTTCAACCTTAAGGAATTTTCACAAAAACACTATTTCCATGGAGCACACTTTGGTTTCAATTTCCCATTCACTCGATAATGGTTTTGAATAACCAAATATATCACGTCAATCACAACGCAGCATAGAACACGTTACCACTTTGACCTGCGAAAATCGACGCACGAGGCCCACCAAAAAAATAGACCAAACTTAGAAAAAAATTCTGATTTTATCCAAAATTTTCCCAACCATTTCTAACAGATTTTAAGTTCACCCACCGGTGCAGGCCTTTCGAGTGACTCCCCACTAACATAGAGTGTGGGAGCTGTAGTAGAAGAAAGAAAATCAAGACACTGGTTTGTGGTGTGGATGGAGAAAGAACGGTTTGTCAAGAGAGGCGGTCTGTTTTTGGGTAAATTGACCTGCATCGGGTGGTATATCTGGAAGGCGATGAATGAATTTATCTTCAATCACACCTGTTAATCTAGAAGAAACCATTGATAAAAATGCGCATACATGGAGGGAATTTTTGTCATTATTTTTTTAGTCAATCATATATAACTATGTGTCTGTTTGGCAGAGCTTAATTACAGCTTATTTCAGCTTTCAGCTTAATTTAAGTTATTTTGATGTGTTTGGTTTAGCTTATAGCTTATAGCTTATAGTTTTTTGGAAGTCAGAAATCAGCTCATTCTTTGAGTGGGGCAGGAGATGCTTTAAGAATAAGTTGGAAATCAGCTTAAGCTGAAAGTTATAAGCTATAAGCTGTTTAGGCATAAGCTATAAGCACTTTCCCACAGCTCTATCAAACAGGGCCAATGAATATTTTGATAAAATAATAATTTCATTCTAATGAGCCATACATATAGCTTCTCATAGAATAAATGCATTAATAATTCAAATTGTTTAATATATAGAACTTATCGAGTATTTCATCTCTGCAAAAAATCATGTTAATTGAATATCAATAATTACTTGATCAGATCATATTTGTATTAATAATTATTTTTAAAATTATATTTACCGTTAACACAAATGTGATATGATCAAGTGACTATCAATATTCGATCAACGTAATTTTTTATAAAAATAAAATATTTGATAAACTCTACGCATTAAACGATTGAATTACCGACATAGGTTTCGTGCTGAACCCACAATGCTCTAACAGCTCTCTTCAGTCAAAAGCAAGAGAAGCCTCTCCCCAAAATAAATTCACAAAATCAAAACAAACAAAAAAATTACGGGTTGCCGGATTAGCCCATCAATTTGTACAACTTTTTCGCATCTATTCCAGCTCTCAGTGCTGCAGCTGTATAGCACCATTTCAATCTTGAAAAGTAAAGCCAGTACAATCCTTAACTCGGTAGTTGAATGAGTCATTAAATTTTAGGTAGTTGAAATATATATAATGTAATAATATTATAAATTTAGAAAAATTATCTTTAAAAAATTTAATAGGATAAATTATAATAATACTCTCTACAGTTTAACACATTTTTTATTTAGACTCTCGAAAGTTTCAATTTTGTCAATTAAATCCTTAAAGTATTAAATTCGAATCAATTCAGTTCTGAAGATAATATAAAAATAGTATATAAGCTCAAATGTTGTATAAAATTATGATAGAACCCAGATTTTAATTTATTAGTAACTTAATTATCTTCTGTAAGTGTATTTTTATAATTAGTATATTTTGCTCTACCTGATTAATTCTAATTGTTTATATAGGTCTTTTTCTATTTCTATTCTACTATTATTTATTTCTTCTAATTAAATTGCCCATTTTATCTATTTTTCGGTTCTAATATTAGTTTACATTTCATTTCATTATCATTTTTTTTTTGGTTCTGCTGTTATTTATAATTTATCTAGACTATAATTACTTAGATCCATTTTTTATTTTTCTAGTGGTATCCCTTGGAAAGTTTGCTTGTAAGGATAAGAATAATTATCAGTATTATTTTCTATAAGAACTAGCTACTTACCTTCATCTAATAATAGATGTTAAACTTTATTTATAATTTCTAATTGATTTTCCTTATGATTTTCGTTAAGTTCTTTTAGTAACCGGATTACAGTATTGTTTTGTTCGATAATTATTTGTAGTGCAATACTATTATTTAAATTATTTTATTCGACTTTTTCAATGGATCTAATGCTCATGTATTAATATTAGAAAAATTGAGAAACCAAATTCTGATATCAATTCTAAATCACACGCGTAGAATATAATTAAGTTAACAATAAATTAAAATTCAGACTTTATATAATCTTTGAGTTTATGTTTTATTTTTATATTGTCTTCGGTACTAAATTGATTCGAACGAATACTTTAAAGATTTAATTGACAAAACTAAAATTTTAAGAATTTAAACGAAAAAAGTATTAAACTTTAAAGATTATAATTGTAATTTATCCATATGTAATAAATTTTCAAATTCAACATGATATTGTATACAGCACCACCACCAGGATCCGCTTGAGAAAAATTGGGGTTGAAGATATGATTCTAAATGAGTCATTTTTATCTTTTAGGAATCGCTTGAAAAATTCTTTTTTTTTTTTTAATAAATTATTTTGTGAGATAAAAAAATATTTAATATGTTTCAAAATATTTTTTTTAATTGCATCAAAAATCATAAGTCATTGAAGTGTTTAACTTTTTTTATGATTAATTATCACGAAACGGAGTTGGAAAATGAAGAAGAAGGACCACCTGAAATGCAATGTGGGGTACTCAAATCTTCTTCCCAAGTATGAGAGAGATCTTTTAGAAAAATGCTTGGGACCTCTAATTTAGAGGTATCACTAGTGATGTGGCAGTGGGTCCCTCACTGTCACAGCTAATCATGTGTTTTGATTTTTTTTTTTTTTTTTCTTTTCTTTTTCCTTTTCCACCTCATTAGAGGTGGGTTTAGAGGTCCCTTTTTAGAGGTCTCTAGCATGGTTGGATCTTTTATGGCATCAAAACTTTGACATTCCTTCCACTACCACCATACCAACATTTTTTCTTCCACTACTACTCTTTTTTTCTCTATTGTTTATGGCTTACATGGGAGAGACGCGCATTGATACTTTAATAGATTAATGTTATTTTTAGTCATCAAAATTATGAATAAAATCAAATTTTCATCATTGGAAGAGTCAAAATTTGAATAAAAAATTTTCACAGTATATACAAAATACATGTATATATATAATAAGATATGTAAATTATATATATATATATATACGAAATAATAATAAATGCCATGAAACCAATTTATGATTTGATGAATAAGTTAATTGTTGGAAGCAAAGCATGCCTACACCCTTTCAAAAAATTATTTTTGGAAATTGTTTGTCAAACAATATTTTCGTATTAACTTTGCTGCTTTTTTATTTTTTTATTTTTTGTAAGAACATAAAATATAAAACAAAAATCAATACCAAATACGCCCCAACCTAACTTGTTTTTCTTTTATTAATTTTATTTTCATTTTTCTTTTGTCTGACAAATTCAAGACAAAATGGAAAAAATTGTGAGGAAATTTTTTTATAAATTAAAATTTTAATAGTAAGTTGGGGTGTAGCATCACCAAGTCTCTCATCAGATTTGAAACGCATCTTTTACTTTTGTATGGTTATATGTAATTTTCTATTAGATCACTCAACAATGATGTTGAATGATTTTAATCTTATGTCCCCCTTTACACAACATTCAATTCAATGGGGTTTGCTTAATTATTACTGGAATCCGCGTCCAAATCTTATAATTTACATGTGGTGTTCATGTTAAATCCATTAACCCAAATATAATATAATCAGTTTAGTCTCATTAACTTTTATTATGGGTACATCATTAATAAATAAATGAAATTTGATTAACTTGACAATCATAATCAAATAATTTTTCATAAATGGATGATAAATGTGATTTAAAAATATACTACACAATAATGATGAAAAATTATAGAGCTACGATTGTCAAATCAATTTAATTTTTTTTTCAAGAATAACCTACCCATAAGTTTTAGAAAATAATCAAACCTGATTATAAAAAGTGAGCCAGATGATCGGCTCAAACTTGTGGGCAATTCGGGCCTATCGAGCTAGCCTTCGCTAGCAAACTCAGATTAGAGAATGGGCTCGCATCTAAACAATTCATAGCACAATTTCAATTGGGCCTGAGCAATCCCTTAACTAGACTTAACCAGGCCTAGGCCTATTTCTAAGTCGCCTACCTTATAGTATTACTAATAAATATGCTCCGGAAATCTTAGAATTCAACCCCTTCAAATTCATTCGGTTAAAACGGAGATAAAGATTAAAGAAGGAAAAAACTGAAACAGTTACAAAAATTATATAAAGTAAAAAAAATTGACACAACTTTGGAGAAATTTGATTATTAAAAAAAAGAACCCAACCAAACTAATGTCAGTGTGCCTTAATTATATAGAATTAGAGACTACTTTTTATTTTTTACTAGTTAAAGTATTAATTTATTCACGCAAATTTTTTTTTTTCAAATCTCTCATAACAATACTAGTTATATTAGCTTATGTGTCTCTTTTAAAGAGGCTATTGGAGATGGTTTCAGTATCAGAAATTAGCAGGATCGACAAAATTATATACACACCGCAGCAACACAAGTGTACCAATCAAAACTAAGAAATTCTGCATTTGTGAATTTTTGGGATTTATGGTCAAACAATATAAACCTAAAAGAAAAACAATCATACATGACAATCTTGTCACCACAGTTTGAAGATGCAAAAATCCTTCTCCTAATATAAGGACTTTCAACTATTACCCGAAGCGAAATCAACATAATCCACGACCTCTTCACGCCATACTCCTTCATGACCCATATGTCAGTTGAACTCGGGCCCCCACAGCCAAAACAAAAACACAAGTGCCCTCTCAAGACGCCAAGATCAATGAGAACATCATTATTGAATTTACGACAATAAGGCTTTTATGATCTATGTATTATAAAATAAATAAATAAATAATATTAATTTTATATATCTATATGTACTTATGTATAAAATTATGAAAAATGTTTGGTAGTCCAAAATTTTGTAATTCAAATGGCTCAAAATCTGACAAAACGACGTCGTTTTACACTCAAAATGACATCGTTTTAAGTGATTTGAACCATTTGAGCCATAAAATTTTGAGCTACCTAGCATTGTTGTAAAATTATTTAAAAAATACGTTGTGAAATATGTAATGTAATTTTTGTCTATTTCAACTATAAATGTGTATTTTAAATATATATATATATATATATATCTGTGTGATATTTTTGTACTAAATTAGAACATAGTAAAATAAATACTTGCTTTAATATTAGAAATAATGATTAAATTAGAGAAAAAAAAACTTTAATGTAAAATTAAAAGTAATTCTAATTATTTATTTCTATAATCTTAGTACTATTGTTATATAAAAGTGTTACTTACATAAATAAATAAATATATATATAATAAATTTAGTTAATTATTTATGTGTATTTTGATCATTTTAGTCATATCATATTATATAATAATTTTATATGATGTTAAATTATAACAAAATAAACATTCATTTTGATATTATAAAAATAGTTAAATTGAAAGGAGTATTAGTGACATAAAATAAAAGTGATTCTATTTTTTTAAATATATATTCATTAGAAAAATAAAAATATGCAGAATTGAAAGTTATACAAAATTTATTTAGAAAATTAAATATAAGTATTTTGTTTTGGATTAAGCAAAAGGGTAGCGCTTCTCTCAAAGGTGTTGTTGGGTTTGTGGGGCTCACCACAAGTTCTATTTTGACAATTTGAACCATTTTATATATAGAACTCGTCAAGTATTTTATTCGTGCAAAAAATCACGCTGATTGGATATCGATAACCCTTCGATCAGATCACATTTGTGTCAAACGATAACCATGATTTTTAAAAAAATAAATAAATTATTGACACAAATTTGATTTGATTAAGTGACTATCAGTATACGACTAACATGATTTTTTATAAGATGAAATACTCGATGAGTTCTATATATTGGATGATTCGAATCATCAATGTAAATTCTGCAGTGAGCTCACATAGGCCCAATAATGCCCTCTAATTTGAAAAAGTCTTTCCCTTTATTTATTTATTTATGATAACCTCTCTGTTTGTGACATTATTTATTTTAACGAATACAAAAATGAGTTGGTAATTAGTTGTTTAGTCCAATTTAAGACGCGTTACAGTCCTAAACAACAAAAATTGTGTTTATACCTAGTAAAAATTATTTTATTTATTGATTTCAGTTAAGTTTATTGGAATCAAATTATCCATTGAACTAAATTAATATAATATAAAAAATTAAAAAATAAAATTAATTTAATTAAAAATATAGTAATCAAATTTATATAAAAAACAAACTATAAGGACAACAAGTGTCAATTGTCATAATTCTTCTAGGATATTAAATAAATTTAATTCTTTTAAGGGCAAATTATATTAAACCACCTCAAATTATCAGCCATTTATACTTTACCCCCCTAATATTTTAAACGTAACAATTATCCCCTCAAACTATTTAAATTTGAACATTAAATCCTTTTGTTAGTCATTTATTAAATATTTGAATGAAAAATTTTCAAGTGTTGTGCACATGATGATTATATTAAATTTTATAACCAAATTACCCTATTTTATTTTTTGTAAAAAATTAATATAATTATCAAATGCACAGCACGTGACAATTTTTTATCCAGATATCCAACAAATTACTAATAAAATGACTAAATATTCAAATTCAAATAGTTTGAGGAGGTAACTATTAGATTTAAAACATTAAAGGGGTAAAATATATATAACCAATAGTTTGAAGGGATTTAATATAATTTGTAGGGCTGAGCAAGGAATCCATGAAATCTGTAATCCGATCCAGTCCAGTCCAGTCCAATCTGATAGATTTTGATTGGTTTTTTGAATCTGTGGTTCGGTTCCGGATTGAAGAATTAAAAATCCGTAGTTCACGGATTGGTTCCAGATTGAACCCACGGTTCCGAATTGAAACTGATCCAGACCGTATACAAATAGTCTATATTTTTATTATACATGCTCTTCCATAATATCTTCTCTTATTCTATATAAAACCTAAATTCAAATCTAAACCCGTATAATATCTTCTTTTATTACTTTTGTTTGTTAATTTTTAGTTTTAATTTGTAATAGTCTAACTACTTATGGTGAAACCAGTTTTCTTATGATTGTTTAAATTCGAAAATAGTATGTCGCTATTATAGAAAATCATATTGCTATTGTGGAACTAATAAAGCGCTATGTTTATATTTTATGAAATTAAAGTGTTATATATATATTTTTATGTTATTTAATTATGTGAATTTGTGGTCCCAAACCGATCTAATTCGTGTTTAAATGGATTGGTTCGAATTAGTTCCATGATTTAAACGGATTGGATTGGTTTCAATTTTTTAAAAAATATAGATAACGAATTAGTTCTGATTTTATCCCAATCCGATTCAATCCGGACTATACTCACCCCTAATAATTTGTCCTTCTTTTAATAATCATTTGAATTACAAATGATCTGGGCCTTTAAAGTTTCCAAAATGGGCTTTTGTAGCTGCTGGTGGTGGACCTTTTTAGGTCCCTTTTGAGCTGGGTTGACTCTGAAAATAAATAAATAAGTAAATAAATAGTAATAAAAGCAAAATAATAAAAATAAATAAATAATAAATGAGTTTTATTAACAAGTGCCTAAGGGTGCTTGTTAAAGATGCATTAACTCACCTTAATTAACTCCACTATTATGGAAAATTGAATAGATTATAAATGTTGTATTATTTTTAAAGACTAAATTATCCTTTTCTGTAATTGCCTCTATTTTTATATGCTTTTCATAATGGAATTTTTTAATTTTTTTAATTATAAAATTGAATTTTATTTTTGTAAATAACATTTATTTTTTAAAAGAAAATTTAAATTTCAATCATACTTAAATTATATGGTGTAAGAAAAATAAAACTAAAAATTATAAAAAAAATATTTTTTTTAAAAATTCCATAATATTAATCAACAAATGAATTTTATTTTTAAATGACATTTTGTGGACTTTTTTTCAAAATTTGTAAGTGCTCTTTATTTTCAATTATAATTAAACTATATGGTGTAAGGAAAATGTCATTAAAAATTTAAAAAGAAAGGGTATTTAATTTTTTTTTTTTTTAAAAGCCACAAAATGTTTCATTTAAAATTAAAGAGCATTCACTTTTATAAAAATAAAATAAAAAAATGTTGGAAAACATTCTATTATGAAAT
This sequence comes from Camellia lanceoleosa, assembly GCA_025200525.1. Taxonomy (NCBI): domain Eukaryota; kingdom Viridiplantae; phylum Streptophyta; class Magnoliopsida; order Ericales; family Theaceae; genus Camellia; species Camellia lanceoleosa. The sequence continues at coordinate 145,674,855 of CM045764.1, read as the reverse complement.
GTATATCAAAATATAAAAATAGAGACAATTAACGAAAATGATAATTTGGTCTCTAACAATACAATATTTATAACCTATTCAGTTTTTTATGATAGTGGGATTGGTTAAGATGAGTTAATGTATTCTTACCAAGTATCCTAAGGGCATTTATTAACAAAATCCATAATAAATTTACGCTCAAGCTAGCATGCCTCATATTTAGGGGATTATAGTTGCACCAAAAAAAAATTATTAACTACTTTTAATTTTTCAGTACATTCTATTCAATTATTTTGGATTTTTATGTTATTCTCAATATACTTTATAATTTTTCTAAATTACCTTTCAATGTACACCTAAATAAGAACAAAGTCACCATATTCGAATTTATAATGCCAAATAATATTGTTTGGTTCGAATTTTCAGATTCAAACATGTTGACTTTGTTTAGATCTGAAAATCCGAATAGTAATGATGTTAATGGGTTATTTGGGATGACCTAAATAAGTATACTTTTTATCTTTTTACGAAAAGATGTGCAAAAAAATAGAGAGGTGATGTGAGTTGAATATTTGTTTGGGATGACCTAAGTAAGTTGAATATTTGTTTTTACCAAAAAAAAAAAAACATAAAAATCAAAAATTGTACGTTGATATTTATGTAAATACTTACTTCCTCTTTGATAGATTGTTTTAAAAAAACAGTTTTCATTATTATTCTCATACATTGTTTAAGTTTGTTCAAACTTTTTTATATTCACAAGGATAAAAAAACAATAATGTTATGATAATGGTGAGTTTTAGTGGGATAGTTTGAAGTTTTTGAGTGAAAAAGAAGAAGAAGATAAAATAATTAAAATTTGAAGAAGAAGATGAAAAACACGTATATATTTTAGGATATACTATGATAAAAATATTTTATTTTAAAATTTAATATGTACTGTTCTTATTTGTAAATTTATATTAAAGTATAATAAGAATTAAAATTTCAAAATTTTTATTAGGCGGCCTCATTTGGAAACATGTTATTTTAATAATTTTTTGATTTTTTATAAAAATATGTGCAGAAAAGTAGAAAAAATAATGTAACAACTTATAATAATTTTTAAACTTTTTGGTTAAAATATTTAATTCTCAACATGAGGCCTTAATGATGTTTTTGGGTGTTTGGGAAGTCAATTTTTTTATACTAAAATTCATAAAATGACAAAATAGGCTAAAATAATTAATAAGACAAAATGTTACATCAAACTCATAATTATGTTATTTTTTCTCTCATAAATATTACATCCAATTACAAAAAAAAAAAAAAAAAACTCTCTTTTTAAATACAAATATTTTAACTTATTAAAATATTCAAAAACTAAAATATCTTATTAAAGTAATGACCTTCCCAAATATTTTGCCTCATTTTTCATTTATATTAAGGCCAAGTGTAGCAACCCAAAAATAATTCATCTTTTTATATTTTTTTCATCACATTACCTCTCTATTTTTCTGTATATCTTTTTATAAAAATACAAAAAATACACTTATTTAAGACATTCCTAACAACCCTAAATGGGCCTCTCTCTGGATCATTATATGAGATTCGGCCACGTTGATTATTCTTCACCAACTCATTCATAAGCCAAAAAAAAAAAAACAACCGGTCCAATGGTTGAACCGTGGACCTCTAAAGTTTTTTTTTTTTTTTTTTTTGAACTATGGAAAGCCAAAGGCTACACAGAAGCATCAACACATAATAACTCCTGTAAAGGAGGAGGAGTAATTTTCACCCAATCTGCAGAAAGCTTCCCGCTGAGATGAGTAGAAGCCAGCCAATGGGCCACTCGATTAGCCTCTCTAGGAATCCAGGAAAAGGAGCATCTAAGACTGGATTTCAAAGAAGCGAATATCGTAGCAATGCAAGACAATCCCAGGGGATCGACTCAAACTCTTGAGATCAATAACCACCTTACGATCGCTTTCAACTTGGACATTTGATAGACCAAGAGTTTGAAGAAGACGACAAGCCAAACGAATCGCACGAGCTTCACCTTGCAAAACCGAGGAAGAAGAATTTGAGACAACAATGCCATCGACCAACCGTCTGCGCCAATCGCAGCAATTTGCTATGGACGATCTCCCCATCACTGACCACCTTTGGCGTCACAATTAATTTTCAAGCAACCACGAGGTGGAATGAGCCAAGTAGAACAAGGCTGGGGCAGAGGAGGAGCTCTTTGGAATAGGGTCAACGAGGAGTGAGAGGGTGATTAACTTCCTCCAAAAGAAAAAACCTTACCCTAGCGGCGAGGATTCTTGGAGATTGTGAAAAAACCCGATCATTTCTAGCTTTCGGATAAACCAACACACCACAATGACCTTACCCACTATTTCTTTCGTTCCTTGACATTTGAGCACATTTCCATAGCGACAAAGTCCAGATTTTAGCCGAGGACACAACCCGACCTCGACCTCAAACCCAAATCACATGCAAACCAAATACCTGGTCCAATCACACTGAGCAGAAGGTGCTCAATTGATTCTCTTGAAGCATTGCAAATTGGACCTTCTTGGGAATCGAACAACGACGTGCGAGCAGATTTTCCTTTGAAGCTAGCTTATTACGTGAGACTCTCCACGAAGTTACGAATCTTAGGCGGAATGGGGATCGACCAGATGACTTTCAAAATCTTTTGGAAGCGAAGAGATGAAGACGCCCTGAAAGTCTTTAGATCGCTTAGCCTCTCTGCGACTCGGTATCCACTTCTTACCTCATAAATTCCCCGGGGAGAGTGGTGCCAGACAAGAGAGTCCTCCATATCTGTCGAGGATATCGGGATAGCAAGAATATGCTGAGCTTCGGAAACTCCCACTGCGGCCGTAAGTTTGCCTAGATCCCAGTCTTTGGAATTAAGATGTATCACATCACTAACTAATTGAACTTGGCACCCAGGTTGCTGAGGGGATGCAACTTTAAAAAATCTAGAATGCGGCACCCAGTGATCCTCCCAAAAATGGATTGACTTTCCATTACCAACCTGCCACCGAAGACCGGATTTTAGAAGCTCTCTGCCCTGTAAAAGGCTAGACCAGGCCCAGGATGGCCGGCTTCCTCTCCTAGCCATTAGAATGTCACCATTTGGGTAGTAAAGGCCTTTTAAAACCTGAGCACACAGAGAAGTGGGGGATTTAAACAACCTCCAAACTTGTTTAGCTAACAATGCTGAATTGAAAGCTGTAAATTCTCTGAAACCCAGCCCCCCTTGACTCTTACCCACAGATAAACTGGCCCAACTAGCCCAATGGATTCCACGGTCCGACAGGGTGGACCTCTAAAGTTGAACCAGTCAAAATGCGAATAACTAACTTGAACAACTTCGAAACGGCTGTGGCGGCAACGACAATCAGACGATGTTTGAAATCGAAAATTTTATAATCACAAATTAGAACCAACTTTTCAATCATTTTCTCATCAACCAAACACAATTTATTTTTTTAATAATCTTACTCAGTCAACGATACCAAACTGAAAACCATCTCTTCAATCGTTTATGTCCACTTCCCAACACCAAAACCCCAATTCAGATGATTGATTTCTAGGATTTTTCGTTAACATGTTTCGATCCGAATTGGGTTTAGGGTTTTTGGTGATTTCATTTTGCTTATCGTTCTGTCTCACAGGCGAATCGAAGTGTTCCAAAGGCTGTGACCTAGCCTTAGGTTCGTACTACGTCTGGAACGGATCGAACCTCACGTTCATCGCCAACGTGACGAACGGTTCGATCAACGATATTATGAGCTACAATCAAATCGCCAACGCAGATAGTGTTCTATCGGGTACGAGAATCGTCGTTCCCTTTAGCTGCGAGTGCATCAATGGTGAGTTCTTGGGTCATGTGTTTCAGTACTCGGTTATCTCCGGCGACACGTACCAGAAAGTGGCGAATACGTACTACGCGAACTTGACTACGGAGACGTGGTTGCAGAAATTCAATGTTTATGATCCGAGTCGAATTCCGGACACTGCGCAGCTCAATGTAACAGTGAATTGTTCGTGTGGGGATAGTTCGGTGTCGAAGGAATATGGGTTGTTCGTCACGTACCCGCTTCGGCTGGGGCAGAGTTTGCAGTCGATTGCGACGGAGACGAATTTGACTGCAGATCTGATAAGGAGTTACAATCCGAATGCGAATTTCAGCTCGGGGAGTGGTCTGGTGTACATTCCGGGGAAAGGTGAGTTTTTTATTTGATTAGAGTGCAGTTATGTGTGGGATTGAAGCATTTGGATGGGAACATTTTGGTTGATTATTTATGTATATTGAGGAAAAATGGTGGATTGAGAATTGAAATGTTAGCCTCTAAGAATTTAGCATAAATGTAACCAATATAAGCAATTTTATCCATTCATGCGTGGTTGATCGTCCCATTTAGTCAATGATGAACCTAGGCTAGGTGATGGTTGGGGTGACTGCCCCCAAAGTATCAGCTTACAATATTTTCAAATTATTTAGGTTCATCTCCTAAGATTTTTTTTTTTTTGGAAATTTTAATACCCTATTTTTATTTTTATTTTTCTTTTTCTTTTAAATAAAGTGGTTTTGTAGGCTTAATGTACAAAATTTTTTTGTTGCATATACATTTTCCCCCAAGATTATAATTCAATGTCTATCCCTCTATTTAGTAATTTCAGGTAATAATGCGTCTAAAACCTAAATTTATTAGCAACATTGTTGTTTTTGTCTGCCATTTGGCATTAACTAGTTTGGTCATGAAACTGAAGAATGGAAGGATAGGCCTCTGGCAGTTGGGTTGCATTGCAAATTAAGAATATAGCGTATGCCATGAACTCATTCTACCCTTTTTATAAAAAAAAATGCATAGCATTTCAAGCATCTCCATTTTTTTTTTCCCTAAAGTATTTCTATATATCATGTTTTCCCTCAGAAGGAATACAAAAACAAGGTCATTATAGGATTCCAAGATATTAACACTGCCACATAAGTGATAATCTAACAATAATCAACTAACATTTGCCGATCAAAAAAAAAAAAAAAAACACTGCCACATAAGTATTGTTAACATTAGCTTATAAATATTATTGTTTTATTCTCTTATAATATTTTTTGTGATTTTAGTTGTCACTCATTTCAGCATGACAAACTTGAGTCCGATGTTATGGAGAACATTGAATTATTCAATTTCTTGTTTTGTTCAAATACACCACAAGATGTCAAGAACAAATGTATCATTATTTATTTATTTATAAAGCTTCAAGATTCTAGTTATCTTACCATAGATGTCCCAATTCTTTGCAGATAAAAATGGAAAATATCCGTCCCTGAACTCCAGGTAACTTTTGAAACTTTGATGTTTGGATATACTAGATTCATGTTACTTGTTGCCATTTTTGCAACCTTTTATAAATTTTTAACATCTAATACCAATTTATTATTTTTCCTTTTGCAGCACAGGTGTCTGGCTTTCTTTGCTATTGGTTCAAAGTTGACTTTTAATTTCTTGGCTCAGATGAAAATGTGAGATGATAAATATGGGTCTTTACAGATATTTAAAAATGTTTTGCTATTTATATAAGCAGGATTATCAAGTGGAGTCATAGCCGGGATATCCATAGCCGGAGTTGCTGGGGTGCTGTTATTGGCAGTTTGCATATATGTTGGAGTTTACAAGAGGAAGAAAGTGCAGGACAAAATATTGTTTTCTGCAAGATCTGAAGATCAATCAATTCAAGCTGCAAGGGGTAGTACTTCTCCCTGTTTCCTTTCTTTTTCCCTTTTTTGTCTATTTCTTTAACATCTATGTTTGAAAGGGTTCTTCAGGGATATTCTGCACTACAAATTCCCCTTTTAACTCATTTTACCTCTTGGTTGAAGAATGAAATCCAATTTTGACGAACTGGGAAACCATGTGCACATCGTTGTTACAATGCTAAACATCCTATGGTTACTTATTTAGCTTTCTTTTAACACAATAGAGGTTCCTTTCATTTAAAAATAATAATAATAAGAATTGTGATGATATTTGATTAGGCGGAATATGGTTACCATGATTTTTAAGCAGATTCCTCAAATTATTAAACAATTTGGCAGTCAATACTTCTGTTTGAAGCTGTTATTTTCTCTGATATAGTGCACCAATTTTTTCTTGGTATACCTATTTAACTTGTTACTCTGGAGTCTTAGACATTTTTAGGGGTCACAGAAGTATTTTAATCAATAAAACAGTTCCGCTGTTATTTCCTACATTAAATTTTCTGACATTCTTACATGTTTGAAGCACATTCCTCATGATTTTTTTTATATTTTCTTCATCTGACTCTGATATTTTTTCCCCTTACTTGTGAGTTTAGCTGCTGGAAGTACTTTGGAGAAAGCTACAGACTCCACTGGCATTCCTGGTAGTGCTTCTTCAGGCCTTACTGGCATAACTGTGGACAAATCTGTAGAGTTCTCTTATGAAGAGCTTGCAAAGGCAACTAATGACTTCAGTATTGCTAATAAGATTGGCCAAGGTGGCTTTGGGTCTGTTTACTATGCTGAGCTGCGAGGCGAGGTTTGTAGCTGTTAATCTCATCACAAGTCTGGCTTTGGGTCTAGTTTTTGCTAATGCTAGTTTTATATAGATTGGCAAGCACAAGTCTGTGCTCTTCAACAATTGTGTTGATTTTTGATGCCTAATATCTGTATTCTCTTTCTTAACTCTTGTGCAGAAAGCTGCAATCAAGAAGATGGATATGCAAGCTTCAAGAGAATTCCTTGCTGAATTGAAGGTTTTGACACATGTTCATCACCTAAACTTGGTAATATTCTAACTTTCCCATTGAACATGTGTGTCTGTGTAAGTGGTGTTATCTTTTCTCTATGTAGGCATGTATTAGAAGAATTCTATCTGGCTTGTTGCCTTATTGTTTTAACAAAGTCATGCATTGTCATTTCATGAAATTCAAACTTTCCTTTTGAAGTGTTGTTGTTACACTGAAGCTAACACCCTCGTTAATGCAGGTGCGCTTGATAGGGTATTGTGTTGAGGGCTCTCTTTTCCTAGTTTATGAATATATTGAGAATGGCAATATAAGTGAACATTTACGTGGAACAGGTGAGATAACATGTGCATGTCAAGACTTTTTATAGTGGTAGCGCTCTAAAACAGTACTAATGGTTATTCTTATTTGTTTCCAGCGAGGGATCCCCTGCCGTGGTCTACCAGGGTGCAAATTGCGCTTGATTCAGCGAGAGGACTTGAATATATACATGAGCATACTGTTCCTGTCTACATCCATCGTGATATCAAATCAGCAAACATACTGATAGACAAAAACTTTCGTGGGAAGGTTGGGTTGATGCTCATATCTTTGCAGTTGTATTGTCATCGTGGACAATGTGAAAGTTAGGTCCATCTTAATTCTAATAAATATTTCTTTTGCAGGTTGCAGATTTTGGTTTAACAAAGCTGACTGAGGTTGGGAGTACGTCACTGCCCACTCGTCTAGTGGGTACATTTGGATACATGCCACCTGAGTAAGATTAACTTTTAGGTTTCCTCGAGTATAAAGGAAAATCAATATCAACAATTAATCATGGGATTGGGGGTGTTTTGTGGGATGTGCACTGCTAAAACACCTAGTAAATTTTGACAATGAACCAATCTGATTTTTTTCCCCAACTCTACCCTATAGATAAATTTATGGTCAACCTTTCCTTAAGAGAGCCTGGATAATTTTTTTTTTTTTTTTGGATAGTAAACAGTAATGTCAAAACCTTAACTGCATATCTGGAAATGATTCTGAACCTCCTACTCAAACATAACAAAGAAACCATAAGATACTCAGAGTGTTAGCATTGAGAATGCTCTCATGAATCATGAATGTGTAGTTTAGAATATTTTGGCCGGAAATTATGGTTGAGATAGACAAAGGGCCTCTGTTGTACTGTCATACCAAATATAGGTTAGTTATGGCTTTCGAATGAGTGTAGGTGTGGAGTAGGAAAGACTGACCTATGTGAATCACAGCAAGTCCACAAATCAGGAAAGTGTTTGTCAGAGTGAAAAATAATTTGCTAGAATAAAATTAGGAACTGACCTATCTCGGCCTTGAAGAAAAGAAGACTTGAGACACCAAAGCACAAGAATCCCAAAAGATGCCTTTTCCCTAACCCGAGTTTCCTTTTCACCGTTCTATATATGAATTCTAAAGAACATGTATCAACTTTCTACCATGCTTGTTTGCAGATATGCTCAATATGGTGATGTTTCTCCCAAAGTCGACGTCTATGCTTTTGGGGTTGTCCTCTACGAACTTATTTCGGCCAAGGAAGCCATAGTCAAAGCAAGTGCTTCTTTGGCTGAGTCAAAGGGCCTTGTTGCCTTGGTAAATTTCCTTTCATGCTTCTGTTTTTCCAATTCTTTAAAAGGGATGATGACATATCAGACATCTGACCATTTGATACCACTTGTAATAGGCTCCAATATATATACTCATAAGCTAATTGTCATTGTGCTTCTGATGCTTTGTAGTTTGACGAAGTTCTTAGTCAGCCTGATCCAAAAGAAGACCTTCGCAAGCTGGTTGACCCTAGGCTTGGAGATAGCTACCCCCTTGATTCAGTTCACAAGGTAATTTTCTTTTCTTTTTTCTTTCCCCTCTGGAAAAACCAAACCAAGTTCTTGTTGTAGTGATTGCCAATTTGTTTGCAGATGGCTCAGCTTGCTAAAGCTTGCACGCAAGAGAATCCTCAACTACGGCCTAGCATGAGATCGATTGTGGTGGCACTGATGACTCTTTCATCAACAACAGAAGATTGGGATGTTGGCTCGTTCTATGAAAACCAAGCTCTAGTCAATCTCATGTCTGGGAGATAGTGGTGCTCAGAAAGGGCATGACATATATTGGACCCTTATGTCTCATGAGGTTGTGAATGTGAATAATACCTAAATGAAGCTGTTGAAGATTTCAGAGATACACATATCATATGTAAATGTGTTGATTTTTTATGTGTATATATTCATTGTTTCATGAGAGTACATTCAAGGAAAAAAGAGAGTGAACCTTGATTTGTCATTTTAGCTATGGAAGAATGCAAATCTGAACAGATCATTACCATGTCTTTCATGTTTTCTATTTGGAGTAAACAAACAATTTGCAATAACCAAAATGAAAATTGAAACACAGAATTTGGGGTAGTTGAACAGAGCAACCTAGCATTTTTATGCATATTCTCCATACTTCGTAAGAAATGCATAGACATGTTATGTTTGGATTTTGAATTTAAGAGAAGCAAAATGAAACCTTTTTTGGCGCAAAAAGAAGGGCGTCTCCCATGAAACTATTGAAGTTGATTTAGGATTGTGGCACTAGAAAGGTCTGCATACAAATTAGTTTGCAGCATTTTTCTTGAGGGAGACTAATGCAGAAGATGATAATAGGAGAGGATACCAAGATCCTTACTAAAAAATAAATTGAAGGGTTTGAATTTATTCAGATCTTATTCTCTCCTGTTTTTTTCATTTTTTCATTTATTTATTTATTTTTTTGAGGAAAAGGATCTTATTCTCTTCTCACGCTTAAACTCTCAATTTACAAGCACTCTTCTTCAACGAGGGTCCGGATGTTCCTTCTTATCTATATAACAAAACAAAGGGGTTGATGGGACATTTGTCTATGTGGCATACAAATGAAGGGCTGAGATCACACTTCAAGCCATACAAATCAAAGGCAGAGATCATTTCTCTCACCCTCTGTTTTCAGATTTCAAATTTCAAACATCATCTTGAAGACGCTACCCTTCTCTCTCTCTTCCCCTCTCTCCTTCACCGTCCCAAATTTCACTCTTTCTGCCAATTTGAAGACAAAAAAGAAGGCCCTGGAGATGCTCCACAACCACAGCGGAGAATCTGCTCTCTCTTCCTGTGCTTCTTCTTCTTCTTCTTCTTCTTCTTCTCACTCTCTCTCTGTTTACCTTCTTCTCTCGCTTCTTTTACCGACAGTCAAAGCTTTTCCTCCTCTTCACTTTCTTGCCTTCTTTTTTTTTTGTTGTTTTGGATATTTGGATGTTCATATTATATTTTTTTGTTTAATGTTAGTATTTTAATGTTGGATGCTCTGTTTTTGGTGTTTGAAATTCTATAAATATTTGCTTAGTCCATTTTAAATCTTTACCTATACTTAGAAATTTTAGTAATATTCCAATGGATAAACTCAAATTTGAGTGAAACTGTCAAGTGTGGATGCTAGGAGTTGGAATAAAAGTAGAATTTGGAATAAAAGGAGAATTTGGAAAATTTGTATAGAAGGACATATGCCAAGTTTTGATTTGGATAGAAATTTTAGTAAACGAAATGGGTCTCTTTTCATTTGAGTTGAAATTTGAGTAAAACTCAATCTTGAGTGAAGGTGTGGATGGGGTTTTAGTGGCTTTTTACTCAAATTTTAGTTTGAGTCATAATTTGGGTAAGGGTTGGAGATGGCTATATGTTTAAAAATTTGTCTATATTACAAATTTACTTTTTTTTCCCCTAGAATTTGCACCTTGCTTTGATGAGGTGTGTGCCTTTTGCTTAGGCAATAGAGGAGCTTTGAGTTTCAGTGCCTTTCACTTTTGAAAACACTGACTGTACAATCTTGGGACATCTATCCTAAGTGCCGTTTGCTGTTTTTTTTTTTTTTTTTTTGTTGTTTTGGATATTTGGATGTTCATATATTTTTTTTGCTTAATGTTAGTATTTTAATGTTGGATGCTCTGTTTTGAGTAAAAGTAGAATTTGGAATCAAATTTGAGTGAAACTGTCAAGTGTGGATGCTAGGAGTTGGAATAAAAGTAGAATTTGGAATAAAAGGAGAATTTGGAAAATTTGTATAGAAGGTTAGTATAGAAGGTTAGTATATTTTTTTTGCTTAATGTATAGAAGGTTAGTATATTTTTTCATGAAACGGATGTTCATATATTTTTTTTGCTTAATGTTAGTATTTTAATGTTGGATGCTCTGTTTTTTGCTTAGTCCATTTTAAATCTTTACCTATACTTTTACTCAAAATTAAGTAGAAATTTGAGTAATATTCCAATGGATAAACTCAAATTTGAGTGAAACTGTCAAGTGTGGATGCTAGGAGTTGGAATAAAAGGAGAATTTGGAAAATTTGTATAGAAGGTCAAAGGTTTTTTTTGGAGTTGGAATAAAAGGAGAATTTGGAGAATTTGGAAAACTGTCAAGGTTTTTTTTTATTAGCAAAATTTTTTTTATTAATAAATAATTTAATGTACAAAATATATCAATGGTTAATTTTAGAAGGTTGACTACAAGTGTCATTTAATAATCAGTTCGGTTATGATTATTAAAGTTTTCTGTTGGGAAAATCATTGATGTGAGTAAATATTTAGGTGATCAAAAATTCTGATGTTTATATATTTTTTAATTTGTAGATCGTTTATATATTTAGGTAGATCATTTAAAATTCTCAGTCATTTATAATTTGTAGATCATTTATTTAAAAAAAATTAAATTGTAGATCAAATTTGTAGATCATTTATTTAAAAAAAAAATTAAATTGATTTGATTATTATAGGAAAAATTTACCTATAAATCTCATCTTGAGGAATGGTAATTCATTTAGTCCTAATGATTTTTTTATAAACCAATTAGTCTCATTAATAGATTTAGATCCATATTTACACCCATATTTATATTTATATGGATCCGTTTCATGGCGAGGCAACCCGGAAGGTCAGTGGGTTTGTTCTGTTTTTTATTCATTTTCATTCGTGAAGAATCTCTAATGCGTGACTATTTTAGGCTAAAAGTCTACATTGTGATTTTTGGGAATTTCAATTTTATTTTTTTTTTTTTTGAAAAGAAAATTTTGGTATATTTTTAATATTTTTATATGTATATATGTATGTAAAAATTTAAAATAACTCATAACCATTTGTTCTGATAAGGTGAAAAGTCCCGATATAAGAGCATGGAAAAAAATTGGAATCAGATAATTTTGATGTCAGGAGGGGAAGTAAAACCTGTTCATTATGATTTCTGCATAGAAATAATGGTCCTAAATAATACCTATTTCCAGGATTGATGGCTGCATCTGTTTGAATTCCACCACCAATTGTGACTCCCGTTTGACTAAATATGTCTTGATTTAGTCCACTGATAACCCCAACAGTGAGAGTGTGATCAAAACCAAATGGATTTCCAATGATTTTTATATTCTTATATTTGGATATCTTTTGTTTCAATAATCTTTCAAAATATTAATGAATTGAATATCTTTAATAATCTTCAATAATCTTTTGTTTCAATAATATTGACAATGAGTTTGAAGTATTGAGTCTGAAGCATTGTGGACTTCCTATACATATCGAAACAAGGTAAATAAAAGATTAATTTACCTATACATATGATTATGGATGTATATATATCTATACATATGATTCCAGTATGTATGTATATATATCTTTAGGAATATAAAAGATTGAGAAGCCATGTCTAAGAAAGCCATGTCTAACAAAACCTGTGCCAATTATTTTAATTAACAAATTGAAGTGGGTTTCTGCTTTCTAGGAAACCAAATAGAGGGTGTTTTTTGTTTTTTTTATAAACAAAATGAAAAATTGGGCATGTTTTTTTGTGTTGAATGGGTTTATTTTTTGTATTAATTTTTGACTTTTTATCTAATGTTTCAAATTTAACTAATATAGATAGGAGTTAAATTAATCTCTTTTTTTTTTTTCTCCTTGAATGACACTTACGGCATGTTTGATTGGTAGTATTAGTGGTACTATTTTATTAACATGTTAATCAAACAATACCTTAGTTTGAGTTTTATTTATTGCATAAAACACATGTTTATTAGTTTGTATAGCATTTTCATAACATTCGAATTTATTAGTTTGTAAAATTATTCTATTAGGACTTAAATTAATCTATTATTAGTTTGAATTTTATTAATTTTATTAGGAGTTAAATTAATTTCTGAGATGTGGTAAGTATGGAAATCTAAACCACATTTCGTATTTTTCTATTTCAACGAAAAGGCCCTTATAGAATTCATGAGTTAATTTTTAAATTCATATTGTGGTATCGTACTGTTTGATTTTTTAAATTCATACTTTGGTTTGAATTTGTGGTATTATATACTGTTCAAGCTTTAATAAATCCGAAATTTTTGTGTCACAGTTTTTGGGGATTAATCAATAAATCGGACAGTTTTTGGCCAATAAAGGGTTGTTTTTGGCCAATAATGGCCTCCATATGTGTTTTTGTGTTTGTCTTTTATTTTATTTTATTTATCAGCTCAAGAAATCGTACAGTATCACTACATTTTTTTTAAAAAAACAGTTTGGTTTGTATACATTGTATTGGTTTCATGTCTTAGATGTGTTCCAGTTCTTACCTTTTCTATAAGATGTGTTCCAGGTCTTAGATAGCATCAGTTGGATCTCAAGTTCTAAAATTAATTAGCTTCGTTACAGGAATTCACCCAATTTTGATTTGAGTCTGATTGTGTTTGGAAGTGCCATTAAGACTTATGGCAAATATATAACATATCTTTTGGGATTGGCTTTATTTATTGTTGTTCATGGTTAAGACATTTTCCTAGGCTAAACATAAGATATGTTTGGAGATTTATATGGTTTCAACGCCTAAAGCAGCGTATCATAACTTTTCTTAAATTGAGGAAGTAAAAAATAAATTAAGGTTATGGAAGAAAAAAAAAATTAAGTAAACCAATTTATTTTTTATCTTTTCTGCTTCTTTTTTGTTTTTTCTCACAAAAATGAAACAATCATGGAAAATCAATTCTTAAGTTAAGGTTATTTTCTTATGTACATTGAAATATTTCTTTATCATATCTATCTTTTGTGAAAAAAAAGTTATCTTAGTTATGTCTTGGAGACATTTTAGTGGATGAATTATTTTTTATGAAATTATTTGTTGACTTTTTGACTTTAGCGGCTGACTTTACTGGCTCACTTTGTCCACTTTAGGTGCAGAAGTATATATTTGATTCCGGAGCTAATACATATATGTCTACTCATTTGCACCATTTGTTTGGAGTCAAATTGTGTTACCAATCCCTGGAAATGTCCTCATACAGACTGATTTATTTTTTATTTATTTAATGTTTGGATTATTATTTTAAAACTATGTAGATGTGCAAAGCTTTTGTTATTTGTTAATTTTAATAAATATATTATTGGAAGCAAAGTACTAAGTGATTGATGTGTTTTATTGATAGTTTCCGTTAGAAACATAACTCATTTTGATAAATTGTTTAATTTTAGTAAAATTTGGTGGCAGAAAATGATTGGTAGGTTATTAGTTTGGCATCTGCATATCTATGTGATTTTTTATTAATTTCTTGAATGAGCTCAATACAATTCAATAGAGCTTAAGCCATCGATATGTTTGATTCCTAACAATAATGTAGGAGCCATTGATATGTTAAGTATCTATTGATTGCTTTGTTCGGTTTGACTTGGTGAATTAAAATATGCCATGTATTTAATATTTATTTAGTTAAGTTCACTTTTGTATTCTGAGGTTTTGACAATACTAAGCTGCATTAACCTCTAAAATTTCCAGCCATTTGTTATATTGATAATGTGTTTCAAATATAATGTGTTCAATATGTTCCGAATAATGGGTCTCGAATGTAATGGTAATGTGTTTCAAATATAATTTTAAGTTAAGGTTATCCTCTCTTTATGGAACTTGTCATTAACTTTGCTAAATAAGCTTTCAATAGGCTTTGATAGTCAAGTATGCGGTTTTTACTTTTTTTGTTCTTACTTTCTTTGGTTTTGTATTTTCTGGGTGTTTGATTATTGAAAAAAATAGAGGATAATTTCATGGCTTCTGAAATTGTGAGATTGAGGTGGTTGAGTTTGACTTTACTAAATTACAGAGGATAATATCATAGCTTCTGAAATTGTGAGATTGAGTTTGTCCACTTCAAGTGCAAAAATATGTGTAGTAGTAAAGTCAACAAATATATTCTTGGAAACACAACTCATTTTGGTGGCGGAAAATAATTGTTGGGTTATTAGTTTGTTATATGTGTGATTTTTTTTTTCCAGTGTGATTTTTTATTAATTCATTGAATGAGATATTTTATCATATGAATTAACTGTGGATTTCAAAATGATTGATGATTTTTTATTAGTTTGTCATATGAATTAACTTTATAAATTTTGCAGTTCCATTTAAACCTCTTTTAGTTCAATTAAATTCAACAAAGCTTAAGCCATCGATAGGTTTGATTCCATTTAAGTATCTATTGATTGCTTCGTTTGGTTTCACTTGGTGAATTAAAATAACTTTTGTATTTACATAAGTTATGTATTCCAAAACCTTTACAGGTTAACTTTTGTATTATGTATTACTGGATTAATATGTATTTACTGAAGTCAACTTTTGTATTACAGATTTTGGCAATACTAAGCTGGAACGACTTCTAACATCATGGATAATGTAAGTTGTCTTTTTAAAAAAAAAAATGGTACACAGATTTTAAAAAAACATTTGTAAGATAGGTTCTGATTATAAAAAAAAATATTTCCTCATTTTTTACAGCTAGATGGAGATTTACAACGAACTGTAATATTCGTTCCCTTTACTCATCGTCTTATAAAATTTCATTATAAGATCATATCAGCTACTTATTTGTTTTTGTATGTATAGGTTCAGTTTCTTCAACAAAGAAATGTCGGTGTAGTGATTCGTGATGAGCATGATTTGAATGTCGTTCGTATTTCTAATGTCAGCCCAAAAATCACTTTCTTATCATTTTTTTTATTTATTTTTATTTCTTATGCTTTGGTTATTTCTTAGACTTTGGTTATTTTTGTTAGGCAATGGAAAAAGAAAATGCAAAGGCAATGTCGAAAGGAAAAGAAAATGTGTCTTATGCTTCCAAGGGCAAGGGAAAGGAAAATGCATGCCCAGCGGTATAGTTCTTAATGGTTTCTGTAAAGTTTTTTTGTTTTGTTTTTTTTTTTAAATTGTTAGTTTTCGTATGTTTGTATTTTAAGCCATAATTGTATATCGAATTTTTTATTTTAAGCAATAAACAATTGTTTATTTTAAGCCATAATTGTAGAGTGTTTTTGAAATTGCATGTCCAATTATTTTTTTAAAACCATAATTGTATTTTTATCTTTTAAACTGTGCACTTTTTTAAGTGTCTCCTGTATATATGTGTAAATCTGCACCACTTTTCAATGTAAGTGGGTGAAAATTTTGAGATAAAGAGAGAGGAGAAAATGGGCAACAATTTTCTTTTTTCTAGCTATGTGAATGGGGATACTTTATGAAGTTCATAAGTTGGCCGAACATTTGTTTGTTTGTATAACAAAATCACACAATTTATTATATAGATTATAAATGACAAAGGTGACTGATTGCAAGGGCAAGCGAAAGGAAAATGCATGTTTAGCGGTATGATTGTTATTGATTTTTGTAGAGTGTTTTTAGTTTTTACTTTTATATCTTCATATATTGTACTTTATTTAGCCATAATTGGATTTTATTTTTGAAACTATGCACATTTTTTAGTGTCTCCTGTATATTCTTAGGAAGAACGAAATATATAGGGGATACTTTGTGAAGGAATATATAGTGAGAAAGAAATATATAGTGTCTCCTGTAAGTGCATGGGCCCTACAAGAAAATGAGGATACTTTACGAAGCTCATCTGCTGATCGAACATTTGTTCATTACTGTTACAAAACCACACAATCTGCTGGTCGAACATTTATTCATTAGTATAACAAAACCACACAATTTATTATTATTGTTATTATAAAACTATGGGTAGTCATGGGTAAGAGTATAATACATTTTCTCTAAATTCTTGGTATTTTCTTTGGACAGTGGAAAATGGTACTTGATAATATTTACATTTTAAGTATCCAATGATTTAATATTCATATTTTAGGGGCCCAATGGTTATGTTATATCAAGAGCTGTATTAGCCCAACGTGCACGACGAGAACGTGAAAGAAATGAAAATGCATGCTCTGCATATCAATCGGGACAACGCTTGCGACAAGAACGAGAGAGATTAGGAGCATATGTTAAAGACTTTCCTTCATTAACACCGAGTCGTCGCAGTCATGCTTGCCTAGAAACAGGTACAAAGACACTTGCGGATACCGTTGGCACAAAAGCGAACAATGGTTACACATGCATCCACATATTAGTTCTCTATGGAAAGTACATCTTTAGCTCGAATTGGTAAAACATGTTTAATTCTTTAAATAATACTCTTACTTTTACATGTGTATAAATTTTAATTTATGCACAACAAATATTTGTAGGCCTAATTCTCTGTCACATTTCTTCAAGAGGATCTATGTACATATGATGAATTAGAAGATATGACTATAAATCTTGCGATTAATACTCAATCACACATGAATTCATGTCGTCATTCTCTCGGCAAGATGGATGTGTTATGTCCTTCTTTATTGACCTTACATTGGATGGACGAAAAATTAGCACAATCATCTCGAAAGCGTCCCTATTTGGAACTTCTTTGTTCAAAAGGAAAGACTAGGCTACCTTCGCTATGACACCCCTCCACCGCTTCAAGCATTATATGATGGGGATGATGATCAAGCAAGATCGTTTGACGTTATACTCGAATATACAATGCACCAATGCTTTTACAAGTCTTGGTGCTACATTGGATCCAAGAGTACTAAGAGCGGCCTAAACCATTTATTATCCATGGGGAATTGCGACATCGAGCAGGATCACTTCTACCACGGCCGGTCGGGGATCGACTTATGCTCGGTTGTACATTTATGATCTGATTGACTTTAGAAGTTGAAATCGTAGAAATCCTCACTTACGAAAGGATGTTCTCAAAACTATTCAAGATAGTTTGTTGCAAGTTAATGCATTTGTAGACAAATTTCGGCAGGCTCATGCAATTTTGAATCAATTAGCCTTCACTGGACAAAATCTACCTGCTCATGCACTCTGATTCGACAGCAGACCGACGACGGTATAACCTACCAGCTGGATGAGATTGCAATTGTAATACCGGTGATGGGCAGGAGTTCTTGGAATGAGAGATGTTGTTTTACATCTCAGGAAATAATGAATGATGCAAATTAATGAATGTCACCCAGTATTTGCCATTGCATTATGTTTTACTATTCGTATGGTGAGCTCGGATGGGAACTTCGAGTTGAAATTGTGGGACGTTAAACATGATCGGCCTTCAACTGATCGACTTACTCAAATGGATTTTTATAGTTATCGTTTGTTTGAGCGACCTACAGAGTATTCAACAATTTTGAGAGGTGGAAAACTATTCCAAGAGTTTTTGGTAGATGCTTGGGTGAATGAGCAAAATCGGTTGACGTACTATAAGCTTAATCAAAAAAAAATTAATTTGAACTTTACCAAGATTTAAGCGATATTGATCCAGATGACTTGCAACCTAATCAAATTGGTCAAAGGTTTTTTTTGCCATCTTCATTTACTGGTAGTCCTAGACATATGTTTGAAATCTTTCAAGATTCAATGGCTATCACGCGATACAACCGGCACCGGATATTTTTCTCACCATGATTGCCAAATCCCAATTGGCGAGAAATTACTTGACATTATTACCACACCAAAAAGCTATTGATCGTCCGGATTTGATTGCCGTGTTTTTGAGCTAAAAAGAAAGTGTTTGATGAAGGAGATAGAGACAAACAAAGTGTTGGTAATAAAGTTGCACATGTTTGGACAATTGAATTCCAAAACGAGGCCTACCACATATGCATGCGCTTCTCTTTCTTAAAGGTCGAGACAAAATCCGAACATGTGCTCAAGTAGACAAATTAGTTTGTGCGAATTTCCAGATCAAAGATGATCCTACACTTTTGAAAGCTCAAGTGTTGCATGGTACATGGACCATGTGGTGCTCGAAATCCCCAAGCACCATGTATGGAAAATGGTAGATGTACTAAGAAATACCCTCGAGACTTTGCAGAATCAACAACTATGGACCAAGATGGATATCCAATCTATCGTAAATGCATAATAGTGGTCAAGTATATCTTGTGAGAGGACAGAAGTTGATAATGAGGATGTGGTACCATACAATGCATATCTTTCTAAGCGGTTCAAGCTGTCATATAAATGTAGAAGTTTGTCTTTGGAGTGAGATGTGTTAAGTATATACATAAGTATATTTACAAGGGTTATGATCGCACAACAATGGTTTTGGGATTGATTAATGAGATCAACAATATCTTGATGCAAGGTATATTGGACCACCGAAGTCGCTTGGCGAATATTTGGTCATCATTTGCATGCAGAGATGCCAACAGTTGTTAAGCAGCACTTCATCTACCTGGAATGCATCGTGTTCTTTTCAATCCTAATGACTCATTGGAAATGATTCTTTCTAGAGCTGCGCAACAAAAATCGACTCTTACTGGTTTTTTTGATTATTGTGCTTCCAATGAAAATGAATGTCAATTCACTTACCAAGAATTCCCGCAACATTTTGTTTGGCTCAAGTCAGAACATAGATGAAAACCAAGAGAACATGGATATGCAAGTGGTAGAATGTACTTTGCTAGCCCTAACTGTGGTGAAAGATTTTATCTGCGTTTGTTGTTAACTGTTGTCAAAGGGCCAAGATCGTTTCAATGTTTACGTACAGTTAACAATGTTTTGCATGAAACGTTTAAATCAGCATGTGTTGCAAGAGGACTCTTAGAAGATGATGAAGAATGGATACAATGCGAAAAGAAATTGCGATTATGAAAACCGATATCAATTGAGGAGATTGTTTTGTATTATTACGACCCAATGTTTTCCACTACAACCACATGCGTTATGGAATCAATTTTCAATGCATATCTGTGATGATCTTGCACATAAGCCGTACATTGTTTGCCATTTCTAACCCAACCGAGGCTCAAATTGAAGATTATGGTTTGTATCTTTTGAATCAAATGCTTCAAGAATCGGGAAAGAGTTTAATTGACTTCCGCCCATGCCACAACCTCTGACAAATTGGAGTGCAACGGTTGGTAACCGATTGATATCCGAACATCAACAACTACATAATGAGGCTGTGAGACAAATGTGCAAATTACTATTGATCGCCTCAATAATGGACAACGAAGCCTTATAATGCAATCACTTCTTGATCTTTGAAAGTAAAGGACTATTTTCTTTTTGAATGGCGGTCTTGAGCGGAAAACATTTTGTACAATACGATTGCATTAAAATGTCGCATGACCTTAGCCATATTGTTGTTACCGTGGCTTCATCCGGAATTGCATCATTGCTATTAGTAGGAGGTCGCCTTTGCACATTCAACATTTTCCATTCCATTGGATGTCTTGGAAAATTCGGTTTGTGGGTTTAGCAAGCAATCATTACAATTTGAATTGTTTAGAGAAACAAAACTCATAATTTGGGATGAAGTTCCTATGCAACATAGACATTGTGTTGTGGCGGTTGATCGCACACCGAGATATTTGTGATTGTGAAAAGCCATTTGGGGTATCCTTTGTTGTTCTTGGTGGAGACTTTCGACAAATCTTACGATTATAACCAAAGGAGTTCGTGAGCAAATTGTGAATGCATCATTGAGACACTCTTTTGTGGAAGGATCTACATGTTTTATCTTTAGATTTGAATATGCGCTTGAATCATGCAAACCTTGGAAATGCTATTTTTGCAAAATTCTTGTGGAGGTAATACTCATTCGAACTTTGATTATACCATTTGAGGATACGTTGATTACACCATTTTTTTATTTGTTTTATTTTATTTATTAGGTTGGAACCAATCCGCAAGAAATCATTAAAATTCCATCAACAATACACAAATGCCAGGATCTAAAGGAATTACTCTCAGCAGTTTATCCACAATTGGATGTGGCAGATACATCAACCCCATCATTCTTAACGGAGCGTACAATTCTTTCTGCACGAAATGATGATGTCAGTGCTATCAATATTGCTGCGTTGAATATTTTTCCAGGGAATACATATACATATCTTCTTTGCAGATAAGATGGTGAAGATGATGAAATTGATCCTTCCATTACAAGCAGATATCCTAATGAGTTTTAAATTCATTGGATCCTCTGGGCTACCGACTTTTAAGGTAGAGTTGAAAGTGGGTTGTCCTATAATGTTATTAAGAAACATTGCACGAAAGATGGACTATGTAATGGCACAAGATTGATGGTATCAAGGTCGACACTCGCATAATTGAAGCTCGAATCTTAGCGGAGAGAAGTTTGGCAATTTGGCATTTATACCAAGGATATCATTGACTCAGTCTTCTGCGAAATACCTTTCGAATGACAAGGCGTCAATTTCCAATTCGATTAGCATATGCATTGACCATTAACAAATCTCAAGGACAATCTGTGAAATTTGTTGGGGTTGATTTGCGTACACTGTTTTAGTCATGGGCAACTATACGTGGCATTATCCAGATGCACATCTTCGATCGTATAAGTATCCTCCTCCCTGATGAGCGATTCCACTACAAATATTGTTTACCACGAAGTTTTGTTATGAAGACCTTTGAAATTGATGAGGCATTCGTAAGAATTGTGGGAATTTGTTCTTTCACAATTCTCAAACACATATTTTTGTAAAGTATATACATTTTGTAAAGCAAACGATAGCTATGACCCATTTTTTGTAAAGCTTTCCACCTATGTGGACTTTGTTGCATTTCAAATATTTTTGTGAAGCCTTTTATTCCCCTATATTTTTGCATTTCCAGTATAGCTAAGTTTGACATGTAAGAGTGCTGACTTGATCTTTTACAATTGAGTTATTACTTTGGACATGTAAGTTGATTTATTACTTTGGACATGTAAATTGTCACTACTTTGGACATGTTAGTTGTCACAACTTTGTATACTTTTTTTTTTCCCCCCATTTTGTATAAAATTATGTTCTCTTTTATTTTCATAGGATGATGGAGATTTGCACCAAACTGTTATATGGGCACTTTTTACTCATCTTCTTATTTAATTGAGAAAATTACAAATCAATGAGTTTTTAAATATTTTGTGAAGTTATTACCTATTTATAATTTTTCTTATTTAATTACTCTTCTTGCTATACATTTTGTTTCAAGTATTGATACTAGCAATACTTGATGGCTATTAGATGACTTTAAAATCTTTTTAATTTGACTATTTTGTAAAGCAACAATTTGTATTCTATAGTTGATGTAATTGATGATTTTCACATTAATTTGACAAACTAGATGAGTTGCGAGAATTATTTTTTTACCATTTATTGTTGGGATGCTATGGCATAGAGTTGATTTCTTCTTCATGATATGATGAATTTAGTTTTTCAATGCTTACTGTATCTTGATTCCTCATTAATTTCAAAATATTTGATTTCCGTATCTTAATTTGTAAACAATTTCTAAAGACTACTATTTGCGAGGTTATGGTATTTATGTTCTGTGTATTATATTATTTCAATCAGATATATGTGGTTCGGGATACTATGACACTCACCAATGTATTAGGTGTTAGTTACAAACTAATGGTGCTACAGATGCTACAAATTTCAATCAGATAACTTGAACTTTTATCAGGTGCTACAGACTCTACAAATTTTAATATGATACGTACAAATTACAATTGCATTTTAATCTCAATATTATTTACACCGTGCCTTTAGGCACGGGCATACACTAGTATACAATAAACTAGAGCAAAGTTAGGGGGTTAAAAAAAATTATTAAAAATTTTACACAATATTTATATAGGTATTCTGTAGGGGCAGGAAAAAAAAGATGGATATTTTTAAGAGGTCTCTAACATTCTAACATTTCTACTTGTGACAATAAAATTTGTCATCTAGAACAAAGATTATAGTTTGAAAAAGAAAATTCTTTTTTTATAAGATTCTGAAATATTATATGAAGTTATCTAAAATAAAAATGAAAATTAATCAAATTTAAAAAGTTTAAAGAAAAAAACACCAAAAGAAAATCATTTTACTTTTTGGGAAAAAAAATGTAGAAGAAATAATTAAAAACGAAAGAAAAAATAAAAAATAGATAGATTGTGAAAAAATAAAAATTTATGTAAGAAAATGGATAGACAAGCCTCCCTCTTTCCCTGTCTTGGCAACAGAGGACTAGTCATCCCAAAATGATACTCCTTAACAGCCACTGCTTCACAGAGAGAGGAGAGAGAGAGAGAGACTCCGGTTAAATGCCACCGTCGACGTCATGGATGCGGTCACTCTTGTCTCCGGCGAAGGGTTGGTTTGGCGCTCAACCCATTAAGGCCCTCTCCAGACGCCTCCGCGAATACGGTTAGGGTTTCGCATTCTCTCTCTCTCTCTCTCTCTCCCCAAATATACTCACACTCACACACACTGCACTGTTTCTTCTGATTTATGTGTAATGTGTAGATCTGTTTTTAATTTTGCTTTAGTTCTGATTAGAAACACACTGTTTCACTTGGCAAATGTGTTTACTTGAACATAATTATGAAAATGTATCACCCCATCACTGAGAATAATAATATCTTGTAGAATCCAGGGTTGTTTCCAAGAGTTGTAGTCTCAACAATACGCTTCAAGATTGTCATAATTCATTCACTTTCTTATTTAATCCAAGTATTTCATGTTATCTAGTTAATGAAAATTGTTGATGAATCCTCGATGCAAGGGCAGGTTGTGAGACTAGCTATTTCACTATTTTCTGTATTCATCATGATCAAGATGGGCTTAATTATCTTCCTAGGGTTTTAGTGTGATTTCACGAAGGCAGAAGAATTCACCGTCTAATCATTTTGATCTCAAGACAATAGGGATGTCATTGAGAACACAAGGCTCAAGTAGTTTGCTATCCCCTGCCCCTCCCACTTGCATAAATTGACTATCTTTGTACTTTAATCAGTGTTCTCTCACTTGGACCCATATATGTGTGTGTGTGTGTATAGGATATACATACACAGTTCTAAAATTTTAGTCCAGAAAGCTTATCAATTATGTGTATTGAAATTGTAAGAAAATATTTACAAATCCACTCTTCCTTTGATTATGTAATACTATAAAAGTTTTATGCTTTTGTCTGCTATCCCCACCCCTCCCCATTACATAAATTGCATATATTTGTACTTGAATCTGTGTTCTCTGACATTGGCCCTATACGTACACAATTCTAAAATTTTAGTCCACGGAAAGCTCATCAATATGTGAATTAAAATTGTATGAAAATATTGACAAATCCACTCTTCCTCTGATTATGTAACTCATATAGAAAGTTTCTATGCTTTTCTACAGGTTTGACTTTGGGTGGTCTCCTAAAGGCCAAGGATGTAGAAGAACAAGCAATGAATAGCTCATTGAAAGATACTTATGTACTAGAAAATGTAAACAATTGGAGGATTGAGTCATTGCCGAGTCTTCAAGAAGTGGAAGAGATCGTAGGGTATAATTTTAATAACCAAGACTTATTAGAGGAAGCCTTTACACATGTTTCGTACGGCGAGAAGTGCTTATCTTACGAGCGACTCGAGTATGTGGGTGACTCAGTGTTGAATCTTTTGATCACAATAGAGCAATTTAACTTGTATCCAAATCTTCCACCGGGTTTGCTGACTCCTCTTCGCGCAGCCAATGTGGACACAGAGAAGCTTGCACGTGTTGCTGTCAATCGTAAGTTCCATAAATATTTACGGCACAGACTTCCTGTGATTAGTAAGCAAGTAAGTGGCAAAGCTTTGTTTGGTCTCAAATTTTGTTGTCGGCATGGGTATGCAACAATCTAATATAATATTGTTGAAATTGTATATTGGTCTACCCCTTTGTGGTAGGCACCTAATGCTCATGCAAATATCTACACTGAGACAGTAGATGAATTGGACAGATGATGACATCTTGAGGTTGATTATGAACAATTTTTGTATAGTTGACTTGAAATTAAGTCCTAGGAGTGCATGTAGATTGAAGCAATTCAGCTTCAATTTTGTTTGGTATATATGAGGAAACTGTCAGGACATCTAATTTCTAGTATGACTTAGGCCTTGTTTGTCAACTATACATTTTAGCCAAAAAGTCACTATAAGTTGTCACATTACTCTCTACTTTTTTGCATATCTTTTCGTAAAAAACCAAAATATTACTAAAATAGCCTCTTCCCAAATGAGGCCTTAATGTGGTTATCATCTTTCTAATTGCAGTCTCTAAGTTGTAAATGAGTTGAATTTGTTTCGATATGCTAGTGCAAGTACAACACACTGCAAGAGAACTAAATTTCTAGTACTTGATGGAATCCTTTTACAAAGGGGTTGTTTGCTAAAACTAAAAAGTAAGTTCCTAAATATTTTAGTACTTCATTCCTAGTGCTGAAATTTTTATATACTGAATTTTTAGATTTAGAAATTTAAGATATGTTAGTTGAGAATGAAGATTTACCTTAGTGTATTTAGCATTAAGTGATAAATCAAGTTTCTCTACTTAAATTATTGCCCATGTTAAGTAAATTTTGAGTGTTTGGTGATTATGCATCATCAAAATCAGTTAATTGCACAATCATTGAATCTGTTCCATTTTAAACATTTTATTTTGCTATCAAACTAAACTAAGTTTACCATTCTTGTACAGCTCTTCAGTATCAATTACTGAATCTGTTCAATTTTAAACACTTTATTTTGTTGTCAAACAGAACTTAAGTTTACTATACTTGTACAGATTCGAGACTTCATTAGTGTTCTTCCACAGTATCCATTGCATTCCAATGGACTGATTGATGCTCCAAAGATCCTTGCTGATATTGTTGAATCCACAATTGGGGCCATATTCATCGACAGCAATTCGTCAATTGATACCACCTGGAAGGTTTGTCCCTTTAGCACTCTATACTATAATCAAAAAGATGTTGTTCTTGGACTGACACACTCATGCACATAGAAGCACACGTTATGATGGCAATCATGCGCACTTTACTACAATATTGATACATATGATGATTATTATAATTTGTAATTGACACTAGTTAACGGTATGATTGTTGTAATAACTGTACTTTTCATTTGTATTTCTCAGTGGAAAAAGGAAAGGAAGATTGTATTTTCTTAATGAACAGCTATCCTGTTTGGGGGGGGGGGGGGGGGGGGGGGGACCCCATTTTTTTTTGGAAGGCGCCCAAATTTATTAGTTTTATATTATATTAAAAGTTCAAAACCTAATTTTTTTTTTTTTTAATTGTTTGAGGCCCAATCTAAAAGGTCCCTCAAAAAAATCTATCGGGCCAAATTAAAAATATATATATCATCGTTGTTAGGCCTAATTAAAATTTTATATAATTAGTCCAAATAACTATATATGATATAATGAGTCCAAATAGAGTCTAATGTCAAGATTTTAATAGATAAATAACTTTATTTTAATTTTTTTACCCTCTCTCTTTATCATATTTTAATTGAATAATTTTATCCTAATTTATTTTTCTTAATTTTGTTTGCCCTAATTTATTTTCCCTCTTTCTTTATCATAATTTAATTGAATAATTTTGCCTTATTTTTTTTTCCAATTTTTTTCCCAATAATTTGTGTTTTGTTATCAAATAACTAATGGATTGTGATTTGTGTGGATTATGATTGTTTTATCAGATATCGTATTACAATAATATAATCATTTTGTTATCAAATATTAGCGAATTATGTTGTTTGTATCGATTATTGCTAAATTATAAAGCAACAAGACCCTATTTTATCTTTTTTGAGTCTTTGTAATGATTTTTTCGTATCTTTAATGAATGAAAATAAATTTTAATGATTATGTGTAAGGAAACTTTTTGTAACTACTAAATAATAAAAAAAAATTATTGGCAACTTGTTATTTTATCCGTAATTTTTTTTATAAAAAATATATAGATAAGAGGGCCTCACTTTCAAAATCCTGCCTAAGGCTCCATAAATCTCGCCCCGGGAGGAGAGGGGGTGTAGGAGATTACTTACAAATATGAGGAGAATCACATCAAACTAGACTAGGAATGGTAGCAGACGAGGCGAGGCAGGATTACACCTGTCCCCAATCCCGACAGAAAATCTCCGTCCAGCGCCGAGATCCCCACGGAAACCTATCCTTGTCTCCATCCTCAGTCTCCTCAAAACGGGACAGAAATTCCAAAATCATTACGTTCAACAACACCATCAACATCATTAACAAAAACAGCATCATCATACATGTATACATACATACACAAATAGATCTGTTTCAACAACACCATACATATATACATACATACACAAACAGTTCATCAACAACAAATCTGTTTTCATTCAAAAAAAAATAATACGTTTCAACAACACAAAATCTGTATACATACATACACATACAAAAAAAAACTGTATACATACATACACATACAAAAAATCTGTTTCAACAATACAAAAAAATCTGTATACATACATACACAAAATGTGTTTCAAAAAAAATCTGAGATTTGTGTACTTGAGTCGTGGACGGAGGCAATGGATGACCGAGGAGAGGAGGATGATCAGTGACTGTGATTGCGGCAACAGAGGAGGACGATGGGTGACTGTGACTGCGACGACGAAGGCGGATGATCGGTGTTGCGGATAATGGTAGTGGCGCTGAGGAGAAGGCTATGAAGCATAGGTACTTCGAAAAACATGCCGTACCCGTACCGGGTACTTACCGGCGTATGGTACCTCGTATGGTACTTCTGCATACGTACTGGGTACACGAAACACGTACCTAAATTTTTTCTTCTTAATTTTTGACGTACCTAGACGTACCTAGTATATACTCAAGTTATACTGTACCTCAATTGAAACAATATTTTCTTCTACTACAAAGATAAACTCCATTCACTAGACTTCTTTTTTATTTTTAGTTTTTTATGTTTAACATGATTTTAAAATTACACTATGGTTTGTAAGTATTTAATATATTGACATTTAATTTTAATTATACCTTTACTTTTGGCATTATATGTTAATTATAGATTGGATCTTAACAAATTAAACCATTTAATTAATTTTTGCATTATTCTAAATTAAAAATGAATTTTTTTTTTACAAGCGTACCGAGCCGTATCCATACTCTACTTTTTTTGGATTTTACCGTATCGGCATACCTGTACTAGTACTCGTACCCATATCCCAGCTTCATAGGAAGGAGGAAAGGTGCGAGAGAGAGATAGAAGTGAGTGAGACGAGGTTGAGGTTTGGTTTATATATAGAGAGAGAGGGTAAAATAGTAATTTCATTTCGGGGACAAACGGGGATGGGCCGGGTACGGGGCTGGGACACTTATCCTCGTTCCCGGCCCAAAACTGGTCGGAAATTGATTTTTGAATACCATCCCTGCCCCGTTGGGGATATTTTTTGGAAAAAAATCGCTCAAATCAGGATCGGGAGATTGGGTTTCCGTCGGACTGATTTCAAATTATCATCCCTAAACTAGACTAGTATAGTTCAACAACACATATCTAAGCCAACAACCAACGTAAGAAAGAGACTATCATGGCAAGAAATAAAAAACTCAGTACAGAAAAGAGCGTCCATGATGGGGAGAGAAATAATCGCGCCTTGCATTTGACATAGATTGATTCCCTGATCTCCCAATTAGGAGTGTACATTAGTGGCCTATTGAGGTAGGTAGTCCAGTTGGTTAGTTGTTTGACTTAAAACAATAGTGCCCTAGGTTTCTTGTTAAGAGAATTGAGAAAATCCCCAGCCGTCAAAAGAGAGGGGGAGAAAAACTGAAAAAGGAAAGAAAAAATTAGAGAGAATGTGTGTGTGAGAAGAGGGAGGGGGGGAATTTCACATTAGCTCCCTAGATCTTCCCTTCCCGCCCTCTCACTACTTTCTGCATTACTTCTGACTACAATTTATTTTTTTAGTTAATTTTTTGCCATAATTTCAGCATGTTCTGAATATGTTAAAGTGCTTCTTGTTGACAAAATATTAGCTGTCTAAACATTAATCTTTTTGGTCAACGAAGGAATTGATTTATAGTATTGTTGAACTCAACATGATGGTTTATATTTTTATGGGTAGGTAGCCAAAGGTCTATTGCATCCCATAATCACTCCAGAAATGCTTCAAACACATCCAGTAAGGAAGCTTTACGAGACATGCCAGAAGAATGGTTTGAAAATACGACTCGTAGATCTATGGGCAAAAGAAGGTGCTTACGAAGTCATTGTCGACAATCATGTAAGGGGAAAAGGTAAGTGCCTTGCCAAGAAGGAAATTGCACTAAACAGAGCTGCAAACGAGGCATATAATGAAATTGTGAGAAAACTTGGGGTGAAACATGATATCAATTGTGGTGGCTAATGGCCCATTGTAATGTTCAAATTGGATAGATAACATTTTTCTATGTAGTCCATCTTTTGGATATGGAAAATAGAATTCCGCATTTTAAAATTGGCAAGTGCTTGATTCAACAATTTTGTATTTCTAATCTCATTTCTATTCAATACAGGTATGGCTTGAGGGTAAGATTATCTCATTGTGATTTGTATGTCATTAGTTTGAAGCACGGAAACCACCCTAGGTACATGTAATTTTTGTGAAATTTCATAATGATGACCCTGTCACGCATTATACTCTAGATCTTTAAGTACGCATATGATTATGTGCTTAATGTGAATTTGAATGTCCATTATGAAGTTTATGGGATTTTTGGCTTCACATTTGTTGCTTGTAGAAATATTTGTTACAATTACTGCTACAATTTGGAATTGAGAGCCGTAAAGGCGACAGAAATCGAAATTGATTGCATTATGGTGATCAACATAATTTTTAGAGCCTATTGTAAAATTTAATTAAAAATTGATTTAGATCAAATTAATTGGATTAAGTTTAATAAAGACCTTGTTTGTCAATTATATATTTTAGCTAAAAATTTAAAAGTCATTATGAGTTGTCACATCAATTTCTTTACTTTTTTACACATCTTTTCATAAAAAATCATAAAATTACTAAAATAATTTGTTTCCAAACGAGAATTAAGTTTTCGTTTGACACTGTTTTTTTTAGCTAGCTTTTTTGTATTGAGATTTTTTTAGCTTGACTTTTTTAGTTTCGTTTGATTTGGCTTTTTTGATTTTTGTAAAAAAAAAATATAATAATTATAATTTAGATATGACATTTTATCTTATTAATTTATGTAATTAATTATATCTTTTTGTATTTTTAAACTAAAAATCTAAAACGAAACGAAAGTTTTGTGTAGTTAATCAATTAGTCAATTAGTTGAGCCTATATAAGGCTACAGAGGCTTCTGGACCCTTCATTCTCATTGTTTTGAGGGCAAGAAAAACGGAGAAATTCTATTTCCAACACCTTTATAAACTTAGTACAAATCTTTTCTCAATACACATCTATATTAATTTAATTATTATATAATTATCTCAACCCACATCCTTAAAATTACAAACAACTCCTTCACTCATATGTACACACACTTAAACTTCAAAATACACATTTGAATTTCCACCCACTCACGTCTAGACCAAATTGTCCCCAATTTTCATCTATATTTCAACAGTAAGGAGGAAGAAGAAGTTCATACAGGAACCCAAAAAAAAAAAAAAATTCTGCACTTCTCTCACCTCCATCTCACTTCCATTGAAGATTTCAAGAGCTCCATTGTTGAAAATCTTGCCTAAGGTAAGAAATCTTTCAATTTTATTATTACATTTATCATTTTAACACCACTGTATTGATCTGTGAACTGACTCTCTTCACATGTGTTGTAATCAACAAGGTTCAAGTACTCATCAATCACTTCTCCACCAAACAAAAACCCATTACTAGTATTCTGATTAGTGTTGTTCTTCACAGGAACATTGTGTAACAACCATGAACCAGACTCGTCTTCGTCTTCATCTTCTTCACCAATTGCTTCGTCGTCAGGCTCGTTAGCGAAGAACCCATCAGCTTCGGATCCACCCGGGTCGGTGGCGGGTGGGCCGAAGAGGCAGCCTGGTATGGGCATAATGGGGACACGGTGGTGGCGGCTTGCTAGCGGATTGGCGGCGTGGATGTCGTCGTCGCAGGATGGGCAGAGGGAGGCGGCGTCGGCTTTGCAGAAAAAAGCCGCCGGAGCGCGCTCGCAGGCCTCGCACACACTCACGCGCTCGTGACGCGCCGCCACAGATTTGGCTGCGTGGATGCGAGCGTCGCATGTTGTGCAGAGGTAAGCGGAGTCGGCGCGGCAGTAGACGGCGGAGGCGGCCGAGTGGCAGGTGTCGCACATACGCTGCCAGTTGTTGGTGCCAATACCTATTTGGGTTTAACAAGCAAAGTGACTTCAAAAAAAAATTAGGATTTAATCTATTATCTCAAATAGTGTATATTGAGATATTTTAATTTTTAAAGGATGTGTACAGAGAATTTATATATATAATAATAGGGGGTTTGATCAATGACTATTATAGTAAATTTCAAGTAGGATATAATTGTCATTAATTTATTTTTTCATTAAGTGTGTTGACTGAGTATATTAGGGTGTTGGAAATAGAATTTCCCAGAAAAACGTGAGAAGATTGAGAGTTCTGAGAGACTGTGTACTGAGTTACTAGTTTCATACAACTCAACTCAACTCAATTAGAAGGGGTTTTCTTTGGCCGCACGCAAGCGATGACCGGGGCCATGGTGCCGTGCTTAGACTTTTGCTTTTATTTCCCACGTATTAATTTCTGGAGGCCCACTTTACACTCTGTTTTCAGAATTCAATAAAATTGACTGCGGAAGAAGTCATATTTGACTTTTATTTATTTATGGAGGAATTACATTGATGGTTTGAGACAGTGTTATTTTAATTCATAATTTTTAATTGTGGCATATTTAATATTAAATTTTTAATTTTATTTTAAATAAAAATAATTGAACATAAAATTATTTAATTTTAAAAAAAAATCATCAATTTGATGAAATATAATTAATTTGACAAAAATAAATGTCAAAAAAATATTTTTAAATTTTTAAAAATTATTTTTACTCACTAGGGGTTGTTTGGAGTGTCCTAAATAAGTGTACTTTTTGTCTTTTTGAACTAAAAAATTGAGATTGAAAATATGAATGTTTGGGTTAACTTTTTGACTTTTTATAGAAAAATGTGTAATAAAAAATTATAAAAATTGATTTGTAGGAAAAAATTCGAATTAAAAATTGTGCAGCCGTAATTATTGACTTTTAATAAATAGTATTAACTTTTTAACTTTTTGAATAACTTTTTAACTTTTTCCCTTTTTCCCTTGTTCCCAAACTTGGCCTAAAGCTAAAATTCGGTAAAATTGATAAATTATTTATTTATTTATTTATTTATTTTATCAAATTAATTTTTATTATGTGTTTGGACGATAATCACGTAGTGGGTGGTTGTTAGACTTTTAATGTGCAATCGATATATTTAATATATGAAATCTTTTTAATTTTAGATTTTTTGATTTAATGGATTGGTTTAATAATAATATCAAAGTTGTCGCCATATTTGACTTTTGAAAAAATAGAAACTAATTTGAAGAAAATAAAAACAACCATCCATTACATGATTATCATCCAAACATATAATAAAAATTAATTTAGTATAATAAATAAATAAATAAATGTGTAAAAGATTTATCAATTTTATATAATTTTATCTTTGGTGGATATAAATAATTTTTAAAAATTTAAAACTATTTTTTTGATATTAATTTTTGTTAAATTAGTTTATATTTTATCAAATTAACGACTTTACCCTTAAAATTGAGTAATGATATCTTCAATTGTTCTTATTTGAAACAAAATTTTAAATTTAAGTTTAAATATATCATAATTAAAAAATTAAGAATTAAAATGACACAAATTCCAAATTATAAGAACGGCTAATATAATTCGCCTTTTATTTATCTATAGATGTCAGAGTGCGGTTGCTCTCATCATATTATTTTAGTGTTATATTTCAAATATCAAAATTTTATGTTTGCATAATATATTTATTTGATATTTTTCAAAGGTAATGTTAGAGATATAAAATTTTCTACCAAATAAATAACTAAATGTCTCGCATGGGTGTGAGGTCCATAATTTGTAGACTCCACACCTATGTGAAACATTTGATTATTTATGGGGAACTTACTGATAAGTCCCATATAACAAGTTCAAAACCCACCCAATCCCAAAACAAAATACTTGCACCAATTAGTCCAATACATTTTTAATTGTTACCAAAAAATTCTTTTTTTTTTTTTAATTTACAGACACTGTTCACATCTTACTACCGTCGGACTTTCGTTTAACAGTCGCCGGAGACTCACCGAAATGTCTAGAATATTGCCGAAAATTTTTTTTTTAAAAAACATGTTATGAAACTGTAAAATTTTACAGTTCTAAAGAATGTTATAAAACTGCAAAATTTTACAGGTTTAAACCATGATTCATTCCAGCACCAAAAAAAAAATTTGAAACTGCAAAATTTTACAATTTTCACCGCCTGTAACTAAAACTCGAAAACTACTTGTTCAGAATTCGAAAATTTTCTCTATTAGAACAGAAAAACAGAAGTGTATAGCAAAGAGAGGAAAAAAAAAAAAAAAAAAAAAAAAAAAAAAAAAAAAAAAAAAAAGAAGAGATCGAAGGGAAAAGACGGATGTAGAGAGAGGATTGTACTCCGGCAACTATTTTTTGTTTAGATCTAGCCAAATCTGTGTAGATCTACTCAGATATGATGTAGATCTACATCAGATCTAAGTAGATCCACTTATCTTCTTCCTCGAAAAATATATCATCTTCTTCGTCGAAGTTGATTTCGATGGTTGATGGTTATCAATGAACCCCGATCAATGGAGAAAGACATAATCACCGGTGGTCGTCTTCCATGACAAACACGATGAGAGAAAAATACAGAAAAAAAAAGAGAGAGGAAAGGAAGCAAAAAGCAGAGAGAGACAGAGGAAAGGACTTTTGGGTGTAGTGAAAAAGTTATGGGATTAAATGGAGACCACATGTTTCACATGGGACCTATAGATAATTTCCCCATTATTTATTTAGTAAAAAATTTAGAACCTATAACACTTTTCATTTTCCAAACTAGACCATTAGGATCACGAATGCCTGTTTTTATATTTACAAATATTTTTAAAATTATAAATAAATTCCGTTTGGTATCTATTTTCAGTTACGAAATTTTTAATGTTTATAAAATTTATTAAATTCTTATAATTGCAATCAAATTTTTTTTTTTTTATTTAACTTCTTTTAGAAATAAGTTTTCATTCCTTTCTTCTTATCTAATTTCTTCTGATGATTTACAATCACTTTTAATCGTTTTTTTTCTACATCCAAGAAGAACCTGAACAACTATCTTCCACGATCCTGTCACTTGCTTTTAAAATAATTTTTTTAAATATATATATACTAAATATTTTTTTATAATTTTTTTTAAAAAAAAATAAACACCTCAACAAAAATACTAATGTTAATATAATAGTGTGTGAGTGAATTACCGATCACACTGCCCTCCTTAGTGATTCAACTGTAGAACACAAGCAGAATAGATGCCACTCTCTGCCTGAGAAGAAAAACTCGTGATGGTTCTTCCACCCGGGGGCACTTCGACGATCAAGTCAGTATTTCTCAGATATAAACAAGTGCTTAAATTACTGCTTAAGACTCAAAATTGCGTACCTTAGACCCGCCGGGGGTGCCCTTCTTTTATAGCTTAACTCTCTCCCTATGGACTCTAATTCTGAACTTACCTTGGACTCTTCAAGAGATAAGGATAGACTCCCTGAGAGTACTACCCATATCCACCTTGTAATCTTTCTTTTATTCTAGGACTCCTGTCCCTTATCCGTTTATCCCGGATTCCTGTATTCTCGCAGATAACCTCGGCAACTTCGAGATAACCTCAGCGTAACTCTTTGCGACCGCGTGGCACCTCGGTGACGACACTTCGGCGTCACCTCGGCCACGTGTTGGTACTCAGAAAATATATCCCCACAACTGCCCCTAGGTTCTATTACCTCGGCATACTGAGGTGATGGAACCTATATTTGAACTTTTTCTCATACGTCGGCTCAAGAACTTTCTAGCCGAGATCATTTATTTTCAGGCCGACATGTCTTCATCCAAGAACAAGAATTCAGATCAATTTTCCTTCGTGCATGAGCTGCCATGCACCATCTTTCAACTGTTCCACTGACGCGTTTTACCCTTATTGGTCCGTGTTGGTGGCACGCTACCAGAGGTCTTTTCTCTGCTATCTGCCCGACGCATGCGTTAACCCAGGCGCAATAATTGCTTTTGTTTTGCCGCCGTTTCATGTTTTGGACAAAAACGTTTGCCTCTCTCTTTCCCTTCACTTTTGCGTTTGAATACTTTACATTTTCTCTCTCTAAAACTTTCTCTTCTTCGAATCTGCCATTGCCCCAAGCTCTGAGCTCTGCAACCATCTCCATCTACCATTTCTGCGAAGCTTTCGCCACTGTTGCCTCCGTCGTCTGACCTCGGCGAAGCTCATTCCGGCCTCACCTTTTCTGGTAAGCAACTGGCTTTTCTTCTCCAGTTCTTGATTATCCCTGAAATTTCTTGCCATTATTGTTCTGCTCCAGTATTTAATTTGCGAATCATTCACCTGAATGCGTCTTTATTTCTTGATTTTACATATGAACATTTGCACTGTTTCTCCTCTATTCTTGGTCTTCCACCCTTTGTGTTCTTAAATTTGAGACTCCTTTTTGTTTTCTGCTTTGTTGTATCTTTTCCAGATTTGTGCCTTCGATCTTTATCTTCGTAGCTCTTAGGTTTGGGATTTGCTTATAGAACCTTCAATTTTTAGGAAAAACTGAAACCATCTTTACCCATATACACCTAGGTTTAAGCCGAGGTCCCAATAACCTTTTAGGAGTACCATGTTTCTGTAGTCAAGTACTTGTATACCAAAACCATGGGTATGTGGAGAAATAGGGTTAACACCCCAACCAAGCTAGAATATTTTAGGCAAAAGTTCTCCATCCCAACTAACGTCCATCTGAGACTAGCTAGTGATGACGACTCCATTATGCCCAAGGATGATTCCATGCCTTTTCCCGTTGTAGCCTTTGTTGAATGTGGACTTCGGTTCCCTCTAGATCCCCTTTTTCGTGAAGTCCTTCGCTACTACTCTTTGAACCCTATGCAACTCACCATCAACGCCCATAGAATGCTTAATGGTATCATAGCCTTAGCTCGGTAGGAGAATGTTAGGATCACTCTTGCCGACATACAATATTGTTACACCATGTGTGCCCTCAACCTAAAGGAAAAAGGTTATGTGTATTACCTCAAGCCGAGGTCCACCGAGTTTAAAATCATAACCGACCTTCCTGACTACAACAAAGGTGCTGGAGATGACTATCTTATTGCATCTGGTAATTGGGAGTTTGGCCCAGATGAAGAAGTCCATCTTTTCCCTCTCCCCCGAACAGTAAAAGAGGGCAAGGGTAAGAGCCCAACGTCAAGCTTAGCATTTGCTTTCTTCAAGTTTTTCCAAAAATTTTATCATTTACGATGTTTTGTTACATTTTTTGAGACGTTCATAAACCTCCCAAGGACTTTCGATCCTATTTCCTGGGAAAGGCTGAAGAAGCTCTGGACCTTCCAATCGAGCGCAAAGCTCCATTGGTGTTGAACTTCATCCCAACATCTGAGATCAACTCTTCCGACGTTCCCAAGAAGAAGAAGAAAAGCTCCTCTCCTCCTTCTGCTACCACTATACTAACTGCATCAACATCTCGGGCTGATCAAGGGTCAACCTTTGATCCAGCCGATCTACCATCGACTTCTGCCCAATACTTGATCCCAGTAACAGAAAGAAAGCGTCGGCAACGTCTTGTAAAAACTGCCGAAATGGTCCACCCAAAGCCCGTTGTTCAAGATCTCCTCTCCGACCTTCCAACCGACGTTGATGCTGAACCATCCCAAACAGTGTCTCCGCCAAAACCAAAAAGAACCAAGAAGGCCCAGCCAAAGGCCAAGGCGACTGAGGCTGATGCCGAGGCTGAAGATGCCATGCCTATCTCCAAGTTGGCCGAGAACAAGAAACCCTCCTCTGCACCTGCCAAAAGACCTGCTGAGGCCCAGCCATCAGGGTCCACTCCATCGAAGAAACAGAAGTCATCCTCTGGGACGACCTCGGGATCCAAAGTCCCAAAAGTTCCTTGGGTGCCTCAGATTACCCTTGAGAATAGGCCTGTCTATGCCAATGAGAGCGCCGCCGACGTTAACATCGGCGTGACACTCAGTACTACAGTTCTCCTTGAAGGCGATCTTGAGCGCAATGCCAAGATGAGCGAATATGAGAACTACGCCTTTATGCTGCAACGCTCTATGCAAGTAAGTTTTTGAATTTGATAACTTTTCTTTCTGCCGCTTTCTTCATACTTGTAAGGTCTTGTAATATTTTGTAATAACCTTTGCCTTTGTGAACTTTCAGGCCATTCAACACGCTCACTCCTTCTCCATGCAAGCTTTTGAGACGAGGGAGAAATTAGCCGATGCAAGGAGGGAGGTGGTTGCCCTAAAAAAGAGAACAAAACTTTTTGGCAAAAATGAAGAAGCTTGAAGACCGGTAAGGCGCCACAAAAGCCAGATCCTTAGCTCTAGAAAAATTTGAATCGGTAGAGGCAATAAAAGCAGTTCTTGAAGCCCGTAAGAGAGGCGAAAGCGACCCAGTAGAGAATTTGGAAGATGCCTGCCACTAAGGAAGCCGAGATAAAAGGCTGGATGAGAGGCCTCTGATCGAGGGTATGGTACGTCGCGGAAGATTATAAGCTACAAGTTAGGGAGGCATGCAACAGGATTTTCCTAGGTTGGAACTCTTTGGAAAAAAGCTTGATCTTCTGCCGACTCGCCATGGCGCCAAAAGCCATTCGTCTTCCCTTTCCTCCCTTCACCTTCAACTCGGGTTGAAGAAGAAGTGATCTGGCCAGAAGTGAAGATGAGGATGAAAACATTAATGATAAAGAAGCCTTGGTGAGAAAGCCTAAGGATCTTCTTTGAGGTCAAGTCTCCTCCTCGGTAGAGTAGATCCTAGACTTAACCCAAGATGAGGAGAGAAGGTGCCCAGGAAGTGGCATAGGGAAGCTTTCCTCGACTTGCTTTTGGTGAAAGGAGTCTCGAAGACTTTGGCGAGATTGGCCTTGAAATCATGATAGATAAAGAGGGCGAGGTTGTGGCAGAAAAGGATGCAGATGCTATAGTGGAAAAAGATGCCGAGATTGTTCTTCAAGAGACTTCCGAGATCCTAGCCCAACCTGCTCCTGAAGCTGAGGAAACTTGAATGCCTTTTGTACTTTTTTCTTTCTTTTCGTTGTTTTTGTTGATGTTCCCTGAACAATATAAGCTTCTTCTTTAGGGCCGATGTGCCTTTCTTTGTTTCCTGTGAACGATTTACTTTTGCTAGGCCATGGTGCCTTTATTATATATCTTTACAATGTTTGTCTCTGAATGCTTTAATCTTCAATTTTCTCTTCATTGCTTCTGTCTGGTTCTATACTTAGAATACTTTGTATGATTTACATAATTCTTCCTTTGCATAATCTTCTCGGGGTTGCATACCTCGGGTATGTTTACCTAAAGATTTATCTTAGCCTGGACTTCACCTGTAAATTTTTCATAAACTTCAACAAGTATAAAGCATATAAACTTCTTTTAACTTCATCTTGTAAATTGCTACAAATTTCAACAAGTGAAGATAAACAAATATATCGGCTTAACTTTAACTTTGTAAATTGCTACAAATTTCAACAAGTAAAGATAAGGAATTTATCTCAGCTTAACTTTAACTTGTAAATTGTTACAAATTTCAACAAGTAAAGATAAGGAATTTATCTCAGCTTAACTTCTGTTAAGCATAATCTCTGTTTAACTTCGGCTAAGCATTACTACTCTCTTTTCTCTGCCCCCAATGTGAACCTAAGTTCCACTTGGATTCTCATTATTCAAAAAACAATATTGTGCATAGTTTCATAAGTTGTGGAAAATTCTGCTAGGATTTTATTAATCATATCGGCAAAAAAAATAAAATCAAACAAGCATCTAATGATAGAAAAACTTTAAATTACAAGTGTTCCATGGTCTAGGCAATGCTTTGCCTTCATTATCTTCGAGCCGATATGCCCCATTTCCTAACACCGAAGTAATTCTGTAGGGTCCTTCCCAGTTTGGGCCAAGCTTGCCCTCTCTGGGATCCTTCTTATTACCGACGACTTTTCTCAAGACCAGGTCGTTGACTTGAAAATCCCTTGGATTGACCTTCTTGTTGTAAGCTTTGGCAAAATTTGTTCTTTGGTATGCCGCAGTTGGATTGCGACTTTCTCTCTTCTTTCTTCTAGTAGATCCGGATCTCGGGCTAGAGCACATCATTAGACCCGTTCTCAACTCCTGTGTTACGATCCTGGGATGCCGATCTCCAATGGAATGATACATGCCATAAGCCATGGCAAAGGGGGATTCCCCTGTTGATCTTCTCGGCGTAGTGCGATATGCCCAGAGCACGTTGGGCAATTCGTCTACCCACTTTCCTTTTGCTGCCTGCAGCCTCTTCTTTATCCCATCCAGGATTACTTTGTTGGATGCTTCGGCTTACACATTACTTTGAGGAAAGCTCGGTGTTGAAAAGTAATTATTTATTTTGAACTTTGCACAAAAATTCTTGATGAGTTTGCTATCAAACTGTGTTCCGTTGTCGGCAACGATTGCTCTTGGAATCCCAAATCTGGTGATGATGTTTTTCCAGATAAAGTTCTTCACATCCACATCTCGGATTTTGGCCAGAGGCTCTGCTTCTATCCACTTTGTGAAGTAGTTTGTTGCCAGATGAGTACTTCCTCCGCCCGATGGCTTGGAGCAATTGACCAACGAGATCCATGCCCCATTGAGCAAATGGCCAAGGGTTGAAGCGGGTTGGTCGGCGGTGGTGATGTATCAATAGTGCAAACCTCGGCATTGTTCACACTTCTTCACATAAACCTGCATCTTTTTGCATATAGGGCCACCAATACCCCTGGGTAATGGCCCTATGAGCTAACGATCTACCCCCTGCGTGGCTTCCACAAACTCCTTCATGAATTTCATATAAAAAGTCTTCGACCTGAAGAGGGTGTACATACCTTAAAAGAGGTCCAGTGAAGGATCTTCTGTAGAGATGTCCTTCTGCTGTTAGACTGAATCTTGCCGACTTTAATCTGACTTTGTGTGCTTCCTTTCGATCTTCTGGCAGCTTTCCCTTTTTTAGGAATGCAATAATTATATCCATCCAGCTTGGTCCCATGTCCACACATAATGCCTCTTGCATTGTGTTCGGTGGCTCTTTCGGGCGATAGGTGTCGATCATTATTGTCCTCGTTTTTCCGGTTTGCATTGAACTTGCTAAATTGGCCAACGCATCGGCGTGGTTGTTGTCGTCTCGACTTATCTGAAGAAGTCGGCAGTTTTGAAACATATCTGCCAACCTGATGACTTCTTTTGCGTATGCCGACATCCTTTCATCTCGGGCAGCAAACTCTCCTGTAGTTTGATTCACTATAAGTTGTGAGTCACAAAAAACTATTACCTCATCGCTTCTCTGCGCTCGCGACGATCCGACAATCAATGCTTCATATTCCGCCTCATTGTTGAAGCTTTGAACCCCGATCGAATTTGCTCAATATCTCTCCATCGGGATATTAACTACTCTGCCCCGCCTTGCGGTTTGAGCTCCCATCAACGAAAAGTTGAAAGGAGTCACCGATAGAAAAGCTGCAGGGTCTGAGTTTTTCCTACCTTGGTTCTTTAGCCTTTGGCTGGGCTTCTCCTTCCTTGTTTGGACATCGTTCATCTCGGCTCAACGGAGCCCGATGTTCGATGTATTCTGACGAGAACTCAGCCACGAAGTCGGCCAAGACTTGGCCCTTAATTGCTGTTCTCGGCCTGAACTCCAGGTCATACTGGCCCAAAACTACGGCCCATCTTGTTATTCTTCCAGTTAAGTCTCCTTGTTGCAACAAGGATTTTAGTGGGTGCTCTGTTAGAACCACTATCTTGTGAGCTTAAAAATAATGGTTTAACTTCTTTGAGGCCATTACCAAGGCCAGCATTAATTTCTCCAGTGGTAGATACCGTGTTTCTGCATCGGCCAAGGTTTTACTTACATAGTAAACAGCCTTCTGCTCTCCTTTCTCTTCTCGGATTATTACAGCACTGACTGAGTGCTCTGAAACAGCTAAATACAAAAACAGTTCCTCCCCAGGTTGAGGTGTTGAGAGGACTGGAGCCGAGGTAAGATATTTCTTCAAGTCGGCCAAAGTGGCCTCGCATTTCTCTGTCCATAGAAAATCCGTGGCCTTTTTCACCAGATTGAAAAAAGGTTTACATTTGTCCGAACTTCGGCTTATGAACCTGTTTAGGGCTGCGGCCCTTCCAGTAAGCATTTGAACCTGTTTTTCCGATGTCGGACTCTGTAATTCTAGAATGGCCTTGATCTGATCTGGGCTGGCTTCAATGCCCCTTCTAGTCACCAGGTATCCCAAGAACTTACCGGATCCGACTCCAAACGCGTATTTCAATGCATTTAGTCGAAGCCGATATGTTTTTAGTATGTCAAAGACCTCTTTTAGGTCAGCAAGATGATCCTTTGGTTCCTTGGTCTTTACGACCATGTCATCAATGTAGACTTCTACGGTTCGACCAATCAAGTGTTTGAACATCTTGGTTACCAGCCTTTGATAAGTTGCCCCTGCGTTCTTCAGCCCAAAAGGCATGACTCTGTAACAATACAAACCTTTGGGAGTAATAAACGCTGTCTTCTCCTTATCCGGGGGGTACATGGCTATCTGGTGATACCCCCTATATGCATCCAAGAAGCTCATTCTTCCATGTCCAGATGTGGCGTCCACCAACTGGTCGATTTTTGGTAGAGGGAAGCTGTCTTTGGGACAAGCTTTATTCAAGTTGGTAAAATCTACGCAGACCCTCCACTTGCCATTCTTCTTCTTTACTACCACGGTGTTTGATAACCATGTCGGATAGTTGGCTTCTCTGATGGCCCGCCTCCAGTCTGTCTACTTCTTCCTCCATTGCCGGCGTGCATCAACGTCGGTCTTCGCTTCGTTGTATTCTGAGTTTGGCCGACTGTCGCGTTAGTCTGTGACATGTGACCTCGGGGTCAATGCGGACATTTCATAAGGTGTCGGCGAACACCTCAATATTTTTCCTTAGAAAGGCTTCCAACTCCCTTTCTTCTTCTTGGCTAATCTGTGCGAGAAAAAGCGTTCCTCATCGCCCTCCTGGACGGGGATTTTCTTCAATGCTTCTTCATTTTTCTCAGTTGGCTCCTTGCCGACATCATCTAGGACCTTCATGTCCTCTTCTCCGACTTCTGCCTCCTCTGGTTCCCGAATGCTGCAGGCCAATTTCATTGCTGCCATGGAGTAATTTTTTGCGTACAAATGATCTCCTCTGATTTCCTCAATCCCGTGTTCTGTTGGGAACCGTAGCAGTTGATGCAGTGTTGAGGGAACTGCCCCCATTGCATGCAACCACGGTCTCCCCAAGATAATGTTGTAAGGCGAGGACGTATCAATCACAATGAATTCTGTCTTGATCTTCTTCGCGCCTGCCTGTACCTCCAAGCTTGTTGCGCCTAATGGCCATGTCGGCATTCCATTGAAACCGACCATTGGGCCGTTTGACTGCTCCATGTCATCAGGGTGAAGGCCTAACTCCTTGTAACATCTGACATACATGATGTCGCAAGAGCTGCCTTGATCAATTAGGATGCGTTTCACCTGGCATTCCCCAACCTGGAGGGATACTACCAAGGCATCATTGTGCGGGTGCTAAACCATATCCAGGTCGGCTTCTGTGAAGGCTATCATCTGTCCTTGGCACTCTTTAGGCCGAGGTCTTTTTAGCCCGACCTAGTTGACATGCTGCAGGTGTTTTACCCTCTGTGTCCCCCTCCGTATGTCGTTTTTATTCACCTTTGAGTGGATCACGTTAACCACCCGAGGTCCACCTGCCTGTGGTTACTGTGCTGGGGGAGGCGGGGTTGCTGGTGCTTGAGGCAATCGTGCCTGTTCTTCCTTGGTTTTGGCCTCATCCACAAGGTCTCTCAGATGGCCTTGCCTCACCAAATCTACTAGGTGTGCTTTAAGGGCTCTGCAACCCTGAGTTGGGTGCCCTTCCTCATTGTGGTAAGCACAACGCCTACCAAGGTTTCTCCCCATAAATTCTCCTGGTGCTCTTCTTGCCACCAAGTAAGTGATTTCGAATTTGATCAAGGACTTTGTGGACCAGAATTCGGAACACCGTCGTCACTGCCTGCTTCGCTCTCAACTCTGTCTCTTGTTTGTTGGGTCCATTGTTACCTCGACCTCGCTTCGGCGAGCCGTTGTCTTTTTCTGGCTTCGTCTCCTTATTCCCCGACGTATCTTCCTCGGCTCTAGCATACTTCTCGATTCTCGTCATGAGCTCTTCTATACTCTTTGGCAGGGTTTTTGCCAAAGACTTCCGCAGTGGACAGTCATCCTTCAGGCCATTCTTGAAAGACATGACCGCCACCTCCTGGTTGCATTCAGGTATTCGATTGAACACCTCATAGTACCTCTTTGCATAGGCTTTAAGGCTTTCATCTTTGCCGATCTTTAAAGCCATCAATGCATCCATCCTCAATGGCTGCAGTTTGTTTGTTATGAATCTGGCCACAAACATCTCGGCCAAACCTTCCCAAGTCTTCACGCTCCCCTTCGGTAATTTGTGGAACCAATCTGATGCAATCTCCCCGAAGGATGAAGGGAACACTTTGCAGAGCAATGGCTCGTTCCCACTGTATAATGCCATTGAATTCAAAAATAATCCAACATGGAAGTTAGGGTCTGACTTACCATCATATATCTGGAACCTCGGCATACTGAATCTTTTCGGTGTGACGAATCTGTCCAATTCCGTCGAGAATGGTGTTCTCGGCTTAACCGGGGAGGTTACTTCGGCTCCAGCATTTTCTTGCTTCCTCTTGAGGTAATCTCTCAAGTCTTCTTTACTTCTCCCTGCAGCCCGGCTGTCTTTGGACTTCAGCCTTTTCGGCGCACT
Organism: Camellia lanceoleosa; assembly: GCA_025200525.1. Taxonomy (NCBI): domain Eukaryota; kingdom Viridiplantae; phylum Streptophyta; class Magnoliopsida; order Ericales; family Theaceae; genus Camellia; species Camellia lanceoleosa. Next base: position 145,630,782 of record CM045764.1, on the reverse strand, counting down.
ACTTTCGGCCTCATGGTGGCCCCGCAGGATACATCGAAGCACAATATCCGCCCCGGAACATGCCGATGTTCTTTGGGGTCTGCTTCCTTCTCGCGATATGTCCTTCGGGACTCTTCTCTTCTCAGCTCTTCTCGGCCGACTTCCCTGGAGGGTCGGTGAGAGTGCCTTCCACTCTTCGTGTACTGGGGGGCTTCGGGGATTTCTTTACGCCTTCTTACGGGCGTTCTTCTTTGCTATGGTGTGTCCTGTAGCGGGTATGGTGGCTGCATGACATTATTTTGCATTATGAAGTTGACAACCGATTGAAGGTCTGCCAACTTGTTTGCCATCTCCTTTACTTCTTCATCCCTCCTCAGACATCTGTCTTTCCAGGTTTAGAGGTTGTCCTCGTTATAGTATTTGCCCCTGTCCACTTTCTTTGATGTGTCACCATCTTGGCCGACGGCTTTCTCTGCGTGATTCTGATCACGAGCTTTTTCGTTGTGGTCTCTTTTTTCAGCGTTAGGGTCGACGGGTCTTCCACTCCCAGTAGGAGTGTTGTCCCCAATCTTTTCCTTCTGCATATTACTGGCCATCTACTCTTCTTTCATTCCCACAGACGATGCCAAATTGTGTGAGTGAATTACCGATCACACTGTCCTCCTTAGTGATTCAACTGTAGAACACAAGCAGAATAGATGCCACTCTGTCCTGCACAGAAAGAAAAGGCTCCGGCGGTGGTTCTTCCACCCGGGGGCACTCCGACGATCAAGTCAGTATTTCTCAGATATAAACAAGTGCTTAAATTATTGCTTAAGACTCAAAATTGCGTACCTTAGACCCGCCGAGGGTGCCCTTCTTTTATAGCTTAACTCTCTCCCAGTCCCACTAGAAGTCTAGCTTCTATGGACTCTAATTCTGGACTTACCTTGGACTCTTCAAGAGATAAGGATAGACTCCCTGAGAGTACTACCCATATCCACCTTGTAATATTTCTTTTATTCTAGAACTCCTGTCCCTTATCCGTTTATTCCGGATTCCTGTATTCTCGCAGATAACCTCGGCAACTCCGAGATAACCTCGGCGTAACTACTGCGACACGTGGCACCTCGGCTGACACTTCGGCGTCACCTTAGCCACGTGTTGATACTCAGAAAATATATCCCCACAAATAGTCTAAATTCTTATTCCTAATTCACTTCGATTTAACAATGTGAATGTCGTCATCGGCAAAAACAAAACAAGGAATAATCTGCTCCCAAAAATATCCATCTTCTATCACATTTTATAATAGTACCATAATACAATTTTTAATTTTTTTAGATGATAAAATATTTTTTTAATTTTAAAAAACATCAAAATGGGTGAGGAACAATATTTTATCACGTCCTCGTATTTTATTTTTCAGTTTTTTAGTCAAAAAAAGTTTATTTTTTTATCCAAAACAATCCAGTTTTTTTATCAAAAAAGTCACCAAAAAAATTAAAAAATCAAGAAATCAAAAAGTTAACTTTTTATCAACTTTTCAAAACATCACATAATGACCCGTTTGGTAGAGATGTGGGAAAGTGATTATAGATTATAGCTTATAGCTGTGAGCATAAGCTGGTAACCTGTTTGGTGTAGCTGTGAGATTATAGATTTAAGTTGCAGAATAGTATTTAGTAAATAAGCTGTAAAATAGCTTTTTCTGTATAATTGACTTTTTTACCCTTATATGATATAAAATTATAATTTTGTCATTTTTTTTCAATTTTAATTTAAAAAAATTATTTCATTAATAAAAGTTAATATAATTAGTATTAATTAGTATCAACTAATATAAAAATTATTACACTTGATAAAATGTAATTAATATCAAATAATATTAACATTATTTGATACTAATTATTATTATTTTTTAATATAATTCTTTTTAATACTAATTACAATTAAATTGTTATAATGTTAATATAATTCTTTTAATATTAATATAATTATTATAATGTTAATAGAATTCTTTTTTTAATTTATTATTCTTTTTCATTACAATTAAATTGTGTAATTGATTTAATTCTTTTAATATTAATATAATTATTATAATGTTAATATAATTCTTTTTTTAATTTATTATTCTTTTTCATTACAATTAAATTTTGTAATTTATTTAATTCTTTTAATATTAATATAATTATTATAATGTTAATATAATTCTTTTTTTAATTTATTATTCTTTTTCATTACAATTAAATTGTGTTATTTATTTAATGGATATGAATTGCACAATTTATTTCAATATTAATAAATTATTTTCATTATTATTTTGATTTTTTGATTTTTTTATTTTTATTTCAATTTATTTTGTTCAATATTATTTTTATTATTTTGTTTTTAATTATTATTTTTGTTTAATTTTTTTCCTTCCTTTTCCCTCCTGAGCCTCCGTACGCTGCAACCCTAGCCTCGATCTTCCTTGTCGCCGGTGGTCTACAACAAAGAAAGAGAGAGACGAGATCGAGTGAGATTGCAGATCAGATCTGGGGTTTCCTCTGGTTTCGAGAGCTTCTATAACTTCGAGAGTAGATCGCGCGAGAGCAGATCGCGACGGGGAAGATCGGGATGACGACGGTGCTAGGGTTTCCTCGGAGGAAGATCGAGATGACGATCGAGAGAGAGAGAGAGAAGAGAGGTCGCGATGACGATGGATGTTGTGCTGTGTTGAGGATGAAAATGAGTGTCGGATGCCTTGAGATCGCAATGACGGAGATTACCTGGATCGCCGGAAATTGCCTCCACACTCGCCGAAAATCGCCTCCATTGAGAGAGAGAGAGAGAGAGAGAGAGAGAGAGAGAGTGTGAGTGAACAGTGTTTTCAGATCGGATTATATAATGGCATTTTCGTAAATAATGGAGACTAGGAGGTCATTTCAGTCATTTAGCCCCTCCCCAAACAGCTGCGCGCATAAGTCATTTTTTTAAGCATCTCCAGAGCAACTTTGAATTTAAGCTGAAATTTGGCTTAAATTAAGCCATAAGCTATCCTCATAAGCTATACCAAATGCACCAATATAGCTTAATTTAAGTCAAAAGCTGCTTTAAGTTGAAATTAAGTTTTACCAAACACCCACAACATAGATTGTTATATATAGCAATCATTGCCACATCGGCGTCGAATCTAATGACAATCATCGCGACAATCATCAAACTGATTGATCCTATTTAGCGGTAACAAATAAGAATAAAAAAAAGATAATAATAAAATTAATATTATAATGAGCTCATTTCGAAAGTTGAAGGTTGGAGGAGAGAAACTGGTCAACCAGCCGATTGACCACTAAAAGGTTCAAACAGTTCAAATGGGTAGGTTCAAACAATTCAAATATATATATATATATATATCTTTGCCTTACCAGTCGACCGGCCGGTTGACCAACCGGTCGACCACTAAAAGGTTTAAACAGTTCAAATAGGTAGGTTCAAATAATTCAAAAAATAAAATAAAATTGCCTTAGTGGTCGACCGGCCGGTCGACCAACCGGTTGTCCTTGGAGCAGATTTGATGAAAATTAACCATTGGAGCATTCTGTATCAAATTGAAAAAATGGTCATTTTTTTACTCAAATTTGGTGAAAAATTAGGTAAACCGTTAGATATGCTCTAACTAATCTTTTTGTGTAACATTTTTTTTTAATTAAAAAATATTGTCACTTGATATGAGGAGAGTAAGACTTCACTTCCGTTAACAATATAGAAGATAAATGATTTGGAAAGATTTGATATATATTTGATATGGCAACTTTTTTTTTTTCCCTTTTATGTTTGGAAATTTTCTTGTTTTGGCTCTTAATTTTTTTTTTCTCACTTTGATTTTTTATGTTTTAAATTTTTAAAAATTTATTCTAAAAGCTAACTTATGTCCAAAATTAAACAAAAAATGATATATTAATAGTCATATAACAAAAAAAAAATTATTATATGTAACTCACACTTTTGACACAAATCTAAATTTTAATATAATAATATATTTTTTATGTCATGTGACAGTTAATGTGACAATTTATGTCTAATTTTGAATAGAAATTTACTTTAAGAATAAAATGAAAAAAATGAAGAACAAAAGTGAGAAAAAAAATTCAAGACTTAAAAGTGAAAAATAACCAAACATAAAAATAAATAAAAAAAAGTATAATTTACCTAAATTTGATATGTCTCATTCACTTTTTTTAAAAAGTTAGGATTCTTCACTTATAAATCTTTTTTTAGTTAAATCAACTAAAAAATATATATTTTGTCATCTTTCATACATCAAAAACATTAAATCTTAAAAACAAGTTTAAAAACTAACTTATTTAGCTAAAACACTTACAAAAAAAATCACAATAAAATAATAAGATTTCTAAACAATATGATTTATTTAAATATATTTTAACCTTAACTTATTTATTTACTTATAAACTAATACGAGTTAACGTGCAGCTAAAAAAGTCTTTAGGTATGAAAAAAAATTATGCTTAGTTTATGAAAAATGATGATGATGGCCTTCATTAAGTTAAAACGAATGTATAAGAAAGTTTATTGAAATGTGTAAAAAATAAATAAAAATATTTTAAGATTACTAAAAGTTGTATTAAAATTTTAATTTTAATTTATTTTTTTTACAATTTCTTCCCTTTTTTTACATTAGCATGACCTTTGGGTCTAGTTTAATTATCAATCTATAATATTAGTGTAAGATTTGTTATTCAGCTAGATTAGTAAGATAAATAATTTCCTTTTGTCTACATTTATTTTGGAATGACTATGGAAATATGTAATTTCAATCATATATTTATTTTGCAGTATTAGTTGTAAGATTAAAAAAATTTCAATTTTATTAGATAGGTTATTTATTAAAATCTAATCTGAATAACAAAAATTACAACCACATAATAAAATACGAGTCTCATGACTTAATAATCTTAATCTTATAACAAGTCCTCAATTTATAAAGATAGAAAAAAAACATCAAAACAAAATAAAAACTAATAGCGAAACAGTGATTATTTATTTGAATAATGATTGAGAGCTCGAATTTGGCTCCCCCTAATCCCCCTAATCCCCAAAACGACGTCGTTTTGGGGATTTTTCTTCCATTTTCGTGAGAAGCGGAGGAGGGAGGAGCGCCGATCGTCGCCCGCCGATCGTCGCAGATCTGTCGCCGATCGCCATCGTCCAGCCCTCCGTCAGCCGTCGGCCTTGCCCTCCATCAGGGCCATGCCTCGTCGCCTCTTCCATCGCTGACGACCTCCACCCTCCGCCTCGGCCCATTTTCTAGGCCCCCCTCCGGTCCCCTCCTTCTTCCCCCTCCGTCTTCTTCTTCCTGTTGAAGAAAAAAAAAAAAAAAAAAAATTGAAATTCGGGGGATTAGGGGGAGCTCGTTTTCGAGCTCCCTAGCATCACTGTATTTATTTATTGTTTTCCAAAAAGTTGACATTAATCATCATACATTAACAAGTCCAACCAAAACCGACATACGTAATTATATTGTATAAATATTTTATAGAACAAGAAACAATCATATATATATTATACACACATTTTCTAGAACAAGAAGCAATAATTATTTAATCTCTCTTTTTTATCCTTAAATTAATCTATAAAAAATTTAATTAATTAATACAAATTGTATCAATATCATCGACCACTTGTATATTTACATATAATAGTACCCACAAACACAACCACTCATCACAAAGTCTTTTCTTAATCTCTATCTTGTCATTGTGTCTTTGGCTCGTCCTCGTACCATGTCTGTGACAGCCATGGAAGACAACAAAGATCAAGCTCAACTCGTTCGATTACAAGACGAAGAAGAGAGTGAGTCGATGACCGAGTTGTTCCCAAGTCTTGACGAGGTCGAGCAGATCATAGGTTACGATTTTAAAGATAAAAGTTTGTTACGACGAGCCTTTACTCATAGCTCGTACAGAGACGAGAGCTATGAGCGACTCGAGTATCTGGGCGATTCAGTGCTGAATCTTTTGATAGCCAGTAGGGACTATTTTGGAAATCCGGATCTGCCACCAGGGAGGCTGACCCGGCTCCGAGCCGCCAATGTTGATACCGAGAAACTCGCACGTGTAGCCGTCAAGCATGATTTGTATAAGTATCTGCGGCACAAGAAACCCCTACTTGATGGACAAGTAAGTTTTTTTCGTTGCTTTATCGTAGAGTTTAATTGGAAAGGTATTTTTAAAAAATATGGATGCATTAGACTTTGTCCCTTTAAAATTTCATTCATTTCACGCTTTGACTTTTTAAGTTTAATTTTTTTTCACTTTAACCTTTTATATTTGCAATTCATTTTATTTTGACAATTCATATATGCAATCCCTCTCATTTTATTCCTAGATTAATTTTCATCCAAAAAACTAATAAAATTTGCCACATCACTAACACATCAACTCCATATGTGATGTAAAAAAATTCACTAAAGATATAAAAAATAAAAAACAAAAAAATTAGAATTTTTTTTTTTTTTTTTTTTTTTGTATTTAGTGAACTTTTTTTTTTTTCAAATTTGTTCATAAACATTATTACATTATAGATGCATCTAGATTAGATGTAGATAAAAAAATAAAAACAAATTTAACTATTAAAAAAAAAAGTTTACTAATGACGAAAAAAATGAAGATATACTAACTCAAACACTTATATTGTCAATTCTAAAATGAAAAATTTACTATCGTTTTTTTTCATCTTTAGTGAACTTTTTTTAATTTTTTTAGTTAAATTTGTTTGGGTAAATTACACTAACACCCCCTGAGGTTTCTGATAGATACAGGGACCATCCCTGTGATTTCAATAATTGTAGAAACCTTTCCTACTTTAACTGACATTATCAGGATTCTCCCAATTTGTAACTGCCTTTACAAGACCTAACAAAAAGTGTTGATGTCACTCATTATAAATTATGAAATGCCAAAAATAATCTCATTGCCTTCTAATTCACTGTCTACTCATGTCATTACCAGTATCAACCCATTTACCATTGTAGCACCTCCCACAAAATCAAAAATATACATAAAAACATATCTATATATATGTATACATATGTATATATATCAAACATATATATCCAACATATTCATTCAATTTTTTTTCTTCTTTTTTTCTTTTTTATTCAATCAAACATATATATATATATATATATTACATAAATGTAAGATGCAACTAACCAAACCCACCACAAACCACCTTCACACCTTAAACCCACAAATCTGTTAAACAACACCCCCATCGCCTCAAACCCACTAAATCTGTTAAACCCACCATCACTGCCTTAACCCATTTGCGTTTGATTTCAAAAATCAATTCTACAAAGTGTTATGGGTCTTGAGAGAAGAAAGAGAAAAATATATTACAGTAGATAGAAGATAAGGAACTAACTTTGCCCCATCACTCATTATAAATAATAAAAAAAACAATCAATTTTGTTCCGTTTGGTTGCCTAGAAAATGCAAGAAAATAAAAAATAACTAAAAATTCATTCCAGATCAACACTCAATTGATACAAAGCAAAGTTTTGAACATTCTTAAACCAAAATAACAAAATACCAAATAGGCAATCTCAATTCCAGATCAACAATCCACTGTTCTTTTTCCATTCCCAATCTCAAACCTAGATAGGCAAAAGTTTCAGTTTCCTTTTTCTTTAACATTATCCCAATCCCAGGCTCACCATTGCCATCCCTGCAATCAAAAAGAGATAATAAATCCCTCCATCTCCGATTAACCTCCACATCTCCCTTTTCTTCTTCCGCCGTTCGTTCCCTTTCTCTCTTCCTTATTCTCTTTTTTTTTTTTCTTCTCCTAATGGTGACCAAGATCTCAACTAGCCATCATAAGCCCAGACCCAATGCTACTGCCATTACTTCCCTCTACCACCCTGAAAACCATAGATCTAGGGTTAGGGTTTCAGAAAAAGAAGAAGATGAGGAGGAGAGGAAAAACGAGCGGTGGAGAGGGAGTGAAGGAAGAAGAAGAAGAAGAAGAAAAGGATGAGGAAAGATGACGGTGGCAGATAGCAGACGATGAACGACGAAAATGAAAGGCACTGGCGAAGATGAGCTTCTCTTTCTCTCTTTCTCTCACAGTTCAATCGGATGTGAGAGAACAAACAAAATTCATTTCTTCACAAAGGGTAATGGAGAGAGGAGGATTAGTATATACTTTGTAGGATTAATAAAAGATCAAGGGGTATTTTCATCTTTTTACACTCAAATAAAAGGATAATATGGTCATTTTATATAGGAAAATAACGTCGTTTGTGCAAAATTGACGAATTGGAGGAATCTTGAGATTGTCAGTTAAAATATGAGAGGTTTCTATAATTATTGAAATCACAAGGGAGGTCCTTATATTTGTCAGAAACCTTAGGGAGTGTCAATGTAATTTACCCAATTTGTTTTTATTTTTTTAGCTGCATCTATAATGTAATAATGTTTATGAATAAATTTGGAAAAAAAAGTTCATTGAAAACTAAAAAAATTTCAATTTTATTTTTTATTTTTTACATCTTTAGTAAATTTTTTACATCACATGTGAAGCTGATGTGTTAGTGATGTGACAAATTCTGTTACTTTTTTGGATGGAAGTTAGTCTAAGAGTAAAGTGGGAAGGATTGCAAACATGAAGGGCTAAAGTGAGAAGGATTGCAAATATAAAAAGCCAAAGTGGGAAAAATCAAACTTAAAGGGCCAAAGCGGGAAATGAGTGAAACTTTAGAAAGGCAAAATATAATTTACCCAAAAAATAATTACAGATCGATAATAAATTTTATAAATATTAATAATTAAAATTTTAAATTTTTTCATAAATTTATAATTATTTTTTAAAAAATTTACTAAATTATAAATTCTCCATTTTAATTTTAGTAGGTTTGTTTCATGTATATATTGGCCTGGTTTGGCAAGAGTTTTTTTTTTTTTATTAAAATAGTTAATAAAAATTTTAAAAAAAATTAAAATAATTAATAAGATAAAATGTCACATTCTACATATCAAACAATAATTTGTTCTTTTACAATCATCTATTTAACTAAAAAAAAAAAAAAAATCACAAATCATTTAAAATATAATTTTTTTATCTTATAAAATAACTAAAAAATAAATTTAAAAAACTAACGAAAATAGTGAAGTTCATAAATGAGACCATTAAAATCTACTGCACGAGTTGTCATATTGGAACAAAATTTTAAAAATAGAAAATAAAGAGTTTGTCAACTGTATGGAGAAATGTAACTAGCTAGTAGGCTGGATTGGGGGTGTGTGGCAAAGTTTTTTATTTTTTTGAGTTAAAATTTATAAAATGATAAAATAGGTTAAAATAGTTAATTAAATAAAATGTCACATCAAATCCATAGTTATTTTATTTTTTCTTTTACAAATATCACATCCAACTAAAAAAAATCTAATTATCTTTCCAAACATAAAAATTTTAGCCTACTAAAATAACCTATTAAAATAGTAACTTTCTAAACACTCACAATATGAGTTTTTTGAATGTGATCTTGAAAATGATGTTACTGATAGGTGACGGTATTGTTAATATGGTGGTGGTGATGATAATAATGCTGGTGGGTAAGAATTAATGTATTTTATTAAAATCGATGAGATAAATATGAATAAAATTAAAGTAAAAATCTAAATTAAACAAATAAAAACTTAAGAATTTATAAGATTCACCTCAGTAGAGTTACGTCTATGGTTATTGTGAATTTACTTTGATTTTTAAAAAAGAGTTACAATACAATGTAGCAGCTTGGTAAGACCAATTGGTGGTGTTGTGTTCAGAAAATATTTTCTGCTCCCCAAAATGAACTTTTTTTCCTTTTTAATTGACTATAGCAAATTATTTATTGTCATGCCAAACACTAAATAAATAAATAAAAATCCATAAAGATTTTCAAAAAAAAAAGCAACGTCAACCAATTAAAAATAAGTTTTTGATAAATTTTTGAAAGTTATATATATACAAGAAAATGTTGGTAGTGTCTAATTATGTAAGGAATATATTATATATGGAGTTGTAATCTGGATGTACCCAAGCTTAAGCTTGAGCTTGTTGCACATATATACAGATTTGTGATTAAAATTTTTATTTTTATTTTTATTTTTATTTTTTTATTCCCTTCATGGTGTTTATTCGAATTGTGCACTATATAAAATGAACATGAACAGATTAGAGAATTCATGGATGCAATTCCAGAGTACCCTTTCCACTCCAATGGCTTGATCGATGCCCCAAAGGACCTTGCTGACATGGTTGAATCCACAATTGGTGCCATTTTCATTGACTCCAATTCCTCATTGGACACTACATGGAAGGTATCTACATTATGAGCAAACAATAGTCTACTCTGGATTTTTCTAAATAGTTTAAGGGCTAGTTTGGCATAACCAAATAAGTTAAAAAGTCAAAAAGTCACTATCTTATTTAAGTCACATCATCTTATTTAAATCACATCATCTCTCTAACACATCACATCAAATCCAACCCAAACCCACCAATAAGTCAAAAAGTACACTTTTTTAGGACATCCCAAACCAATTTTGATACCAATCGGAGTAAGGTGATCTCTGTTTCCTATAAAAGCACAACTTGTTAGAGCTGCCTGACCGATTATTTTTTGTCGGAGTGAGTTCTAATGGTTAAGTTTGTGATGTGTGCTAATCTGGGAAAATGAATCAAGAGTTTAGTATTGATGTATGACGATTACTCGTATCTCCTTTCATATGTTACCTTCCTTTTTATATAGCCGCGTGTCTTACTTATGTGTCATTTTATATAAAATATTTTCTTAAAAAATGATTTAACCATTATTCTGACGCTTGCAAACCTTTGTGTGATATCTCTTACTGTTCAATGTCCATCACGCCTGTTTGGCAAAATGTCAAGTTCTTTCACAGATTTCAACCTATTTCTTCCTTTCCCTGATGTCCTTTGTCCAAATTTTTTATTCTTCTGATCTTGACAAGTTTAATAGGCACATTTTCTCTAATCCATGGTCTATTTGCTTGTGTAAGAGGAGTTAATTTGAGCCTACTAAATTAATTATGTTCAATAGTTCAAGGTTAATGGGCCTGAATTTATCACAAGTCCAAGATTGGTGGACCCGGATTTTATCGTCATCAAACGGGCCGAATCGCTCTAAGCCTCGAAAGGGTTCGAATCCACGAACTTAGAGACTTACTCGGGCTCGAGCTCGGACTCGAAAGGGTTCAGATCCATGAACCTAGAGATTCGAAACACTTGTCTTCGAACAGATTCAGACGCAATCTAGAAGCCGCTCCATTAATGAGTCCTAGAACACTTGCGGACTTGGAGCTTTCCGAGATCTACGTACCAGAACCATGGGCGTAATGAAGTCCGAACAAAGGACCCGATCCCGAGGACGGTGAGTGGAGATAAATTCACTCTTCGGTTAAACTAGCCTATACCCGGGTCGAGGTGACACAATCTAGGAGGTCCCTGAGACTCGGCAATATTTGCAGAAGGGCGTTCTCTTGAACTACCCCTGACCCTTATGCGGCAGGACGCCTTCTGGGACTACCCCTGACCCTTTGGGATGATTGGGGATCATTGGTTAGGTGTGGCTAAGAAGAAGAGTTCGCCGAGAGGTTGATCTCCTCTTCGGGGTTTTTCTCATCCTCGGAGAGGTCACCTCCTCGGACAAGGTGGTTAAAGAGAATATTTCCCGCACATGGGCTCCATCCTACATCATGAGGTGTCTATAAATATCACTCACCCATAGCTTTACAAGGGATGGATTTTGGAGAGATAACTCTTAGAAAAGAACTAATTTCTTTTCTCCATTATCAACCTTGAGAGTGAAAGTAGGAGATCCATGGAAGAGCCTTGCCATTATTCTCTCTCTAGCTACTTTACCTTCTTCTTCACCCAATCTCTTATCTCCATCATCTCTTTACTTTTGTATTCTTAGTTGAGACTATTGAAGAATCTAAGCCTCTCATCATCTTCTAGAAAATTCAAATTTTTCTTCAAGGATCTTCGAAGATCTTCGAATTTTCCAACGACGTTCTTGAACCCTTTCATACACCTTGTTTTGTAGGCCTTTATCTTAGTCTAGCCAATTACATTTTGTGGGGCTTTACCTTACTATAGTTTCTTCATTACACAATTACTACCATTGATGTTCAAATCCCATTACAATTGTAAATTGTAACATATCCTTAAACATTAGTTTTTTTTTTAATCTCGCGTTTCAGGTAATCAAGAGTTTGTTGGAGCCAAGAATCACTCTTGCAATGCTTCAAGCTCATCCAGTGACAAAGTTCTATGAACTATGCCAGAAACACAGATTTAAAGTACAATTTGTAGACTTATGGAAGGAAAGCGGGGCTATTGAAGTTTTTGTAGACAATAAATTTGTCGGAAAAGGGATGTACAACCCCAAGAAGTTAATTGCACTAAACAGAGCTGCAAATAATGCTTACAATGTAATTGTGAAAAATTTGAGCATAGAAGATAACAACAAAGATGACCATGACTAATACCAAATGAAATGCATTCGAGAAATTAGAAAATAAAGAACGAAAAATAATATACAATGTTGAACAGATTCTTAGTGCCTTGTTTGACATTTCCAATTTTACTGTTTACATTGTGTAACACCTGTTATTTTTCTCATGTAGCATATGAGAAACGTTTTGAATGATGTAAATTGTAATGTAACAGTTAGCTATCTACTTTCATAAAAAGGCACTTATTGTTCGAGAGGTTTTGTGCCATGTATAACTTTGGGGATTGGCTTTTGCTCTTTTGAGGCTTCATTCATTCGACTAAAATTAAAATGTTAATTTATTTATTTGACTTATTTTAATTTTGAGTGACGTTACATCTTTTAAACTTCTCTCCTCTCAAACTCTCCCCATCATTGGAGAGAGTTTAGGGGAGGAGAAATTGAGGGATGAAACGTTTTTTTCTAATTTTTTTGAATATTTTAAACATTGTTAATTTTTTTCTTCTTAATTTGTTTTTTTACTTTTTAAGTCCTTCAAAAATTAATAAAAATTTTACATAATGAAACAAAAGTAAGTGGGTGAATTTATTACCTGATGAAAGATAAATTTTCAAAAACATACTATGAACTTATTTAGGATAAATTATTAAAAATAAAACTTAATTGTCATAATTAAAAGTTAATAAAACTTAATGATATATCTATATAATAAGGCACTAAGATTTTTGAAAATGTGTGAAAATATATCAGAGATACATTTGTATCAATGGTTGAGATCTTTCCTGATCAACATCTAACAGTTGTCTCTCAAACACTCTTCTTCTGTCTCTCAGACACTCCTTTCATTCCTACCCAAGTGTATCAAACACTCCTCTTCTTCTGTCTGTCAAATGTCTGCCTCCCACCTGCACCTTTCTCCCTCTCTTCTTCTTGATTTCAAATTTTAAACTCTTTATCTACCCATTTCTCTCTCAGCTTTTGCCTTTGCATTTCTCTCTGACTTCATCAGAGCTTTTGCCTCTGCAGCTCGGTTCTCTCCGGTAGCTCAGTTCACTCCGATTGTCGTTCACTCCAGCAGCTTAGTTGCAAAATCAGAGCTCACTTCAACCACTCATGTAAGCTTGGTGTGATTTTAGTTTTATGATTTGGGTTTGATGTAATCTGGGTTTGATTTTAGTTTGGCCCTCAAAATATATTGGAATCATGTTGGTACATATCTGGGTTTATGGATTGGTCTAATTTGAGTTAGAATTTGGAATCATGTTGGTTTAATATATTGGAATCATGTTGCTACATATCTGGGTCTATCTGGGTTTGTATTCATTTGTATTCACAAGTTTGTGATTGTGTTTGTGTTTGTATTCATTTGTATTCATTTGGTCTATATTTTTCTATATGGATTGCTCTATAATTGTAATTAGAATACATTTGGTCTATATTTTTCTAATTGTAATATCTGCTACTGATATGTTTTGCTCTAAACTGATATGTCTTTCTATATGGATTGCTCTATGTTTTTCTATATGTTTGCTCTAAAACACATAAGTATGTGTTTTTCTATTGGGTTTCCTGTTTATTTATTTGTTTTTTCCATAGATATTTATTTGTGTTGCTCTAAAACCCTGCTCGGTTCTCTCTGGCAGCTCAGTTCACTCCGATTGTCGTTCACTCCAGCAGCTCGGTTGCAAAATGATTTTGGTGTGATTTTAGTTTTATGATTTGGATTTGATGTCATTGTTGGGATGGGGCTTTTTTTAGGTTGGTCTAATCTGGGTTTGATTTTAGTTTGGCCCTCAAAATATATTGGAATCATGTTGGTCTAATTTGAGTTGGAATAGCTGGGTTTATACATATCTATTGGTCTAATTTGAGTTAGAATTTAGTTCTCTCTTTCATTCATTCATCTAATATCTGGGGTTGTATTCATTTGTATTCATGAGTTTGTGTTTGGTAATATCTGCTCTACACTGTATTGGTATAGCAATCCAATCCAAAACTAATATCTGCTATGTAGTTTATATATATCCAAAACAAGCATTTATGTTAACAGTTTAGAGCTCGAATGTCTACTATAAACTATAAACATATAATAAGTTGGAATTATTTAGGCACATGCAATTATATGTTTATAGTAGATGGACATAAATGCTTTGGATGGGGATGGGGATATTCGAGCTCGAAAACTATAAACATATAATAAGTTGGAATTATTTAGGCACAGGCAATTATATGTTTATAGCAGATGAACAAATGCTTTGGATGGGGATGGGGATATTCGAGCTCAAAAACTGATATGTTTTGGATTGCTCTCTTCCCTACCCTCTTCGAAAAATTGGTTCGAACAACATGCATATGATATTGTGAGTTTATATATCAGGTGATGCTATGGTGCATTTCTGCAGATATTTATATTCAACTAAACATTTCTGCAGCATATTCTAACTCGACTAATTGGTTTCATATGGGTTTTGTGCAGCAGTTGAGTTGGAATAATTGTGTGACGCTATCAAAATTTAATTTAAGTTTTCTTTTGCTTCTTCAGGACTTTTCTTCAATGCCAACATTTAACTTTCCAAGAAATCAAATAGATATATAATTTTACTTACAAATGTATATTGTGTTGTTCTATTTTGTTTCGTTTTTTATTTATTATAAATAAAGTAGTAAGCATCTTCTGATGTATTTCTATATGGTTGTTTTGTTTTGTTTGGTATTTGTTGTGTTCCTTTGCAGTCGGATTGCTGCAAGCCTTCAAATAACTGCAATTTCATGTATATTAGCCCAACCAACTGGACAACCTCAGCCATATCTTCTTATACAAATTCAGATTGCAAGCTGTGGAACAATGACCCAAGTATTCTGTGTTTCGACTGTCAATCATGCAAGGCTGGGCTTCTGGATAGTATCAAGCATGATTGGAAGAAGGTGGTCGTGATCAACATTATATTCAATTAGTTATATTTAATTATTTATTTATACCATATTACCTTATAACCAAGTCATAACTGAATTATTTAAATAATTTGACTCTCAACCGGCAATCGGTGTAACCGGTTACCATGAGGGAACAAAATTGAATCAGTCATATTTGGCTAGGTTTTTGAAAATGCTTGAAAATGGACATAGGGGAGGATGGGGATATGGACATTGCAGATATAACATAGCAGATATGACATGGACATAGGAACATAGGGAAAATTGCTATGGACATAGGGAAAATTGCAAAACTATAAACTTATTATTTGTCCATGCCTAAATAATTCCAACTTATTATATGTTTATAGTTTATAGCAGACATTCGAGCTCTAAACTATTAACATAAATGCTTAGAACTATTTATGTCCAACTACAAAATTGTTTTAAGTTGGAACTATCTTTGTAGTTGACCAATACAGTTTATAGCAGATGGATATAAACTTATTATATTGTCACGACCCAAACCCGCCCCTATAGGTTTAGCGACGTAACCGGCCAGTAATCCGTGGATTACCTACGGCCTCCAAAACATATAACAAATATTAAGGGGCTGCGGAAGCAATAATATAAAATAGACAAGGTCCAATGAGCTGTGCTGACATACATGGGACAGAAAATTTAAAACTGCCAGTCAAAGGACACCAATATGTACAGAATATTTACATAAGTACGTCACAAGATTCGACTTTACAAAACACTACCACTGACTAGCACGAGGTGCAAAACTGCCATAACATCAGGCCTCAGGCAGAACCTCATTGGGAGGCGCAACAGGTGGCTGACCAAAAAAAAAAAAACGAAACAGAAGGCCGTCAACTCTGGCCAGGGTCTTGTGCCGGCTCACCTATATATATATAATAAACTGTGAGCGAAAGCCCAGTGAATAATAACAAAGTAAAGATTTTAATAAATGTTGTCCATCACGGAGTTAGAAATCAAGGTTCATATCAGAAATAGAGACTTATGCATTTTCAGATTTCAATTCAGAAACAGATACAGATACATACTTGTTTTTCATATTCATACTCAGATTTTGCATAAGATCATATATGGTATACCCATTAGCTAACAGATCAGATTGGTCTAGAGACCACAGACAAAGTTGGTACCAACGACCAGGAGGGTCCATATCTTGCGCGCAAGTAGCCATGGTATTATTTCCCCCAAGCAAGGGCCAGATACAGATAACCACGGTATTATATCCCCCGGGTAAGGGCCAGATCCACGGTATTATATCCCCCGGGTAAGGGCCAGATACTAAGGGTGCCACAATTACTTTTCAGAAAACTGAACATTCATTCATTCATTTCCAACATATTATAGCTTTTCGAGAGTCAATCATTTCGTATCATAGTATACAAAAAAAAAATACATAACATTGAACATAACTTTACAGAGTTATTACTCACAGTGGGCGTTGATACAAGTAGACGAAGTCAAGAGGGTCAAACGGGTTGCGGCACGTGACCTACATAACACATTACGGATACACACTTTGAAATATGCACTCAAATTGTACAAAACTTGCATCCACGGTTCTAAGTGTGTACCTAACCCCTTACCCTTATTATGGAGCCCTAAACATGGCCTAGGAATGCCTAGGATGGAATGGGGGTGTAAAAATGTTTTAGAAAATGTTTTTCAAAAGTTGCTAAAAACAGGGGTCTCGCTCGAGCGAGCATTCCTTCGCTTGAGCGAGCTTCCAAAATCAAAGGCCTCGCTCGAGCGAGCATTCCTTCGCTTGAGCGGTCTGATGAAACAGTAAAAATACTGGATGTTGAAATTTTACGCGATGGAAATGCTGATGCTCGCTCAATGAGCTTCCAAAATCAAAGGATTTGCTCGAGCGGGCCTTCCTTCGCTCGAGCGGTCTGATGAAATGAAAAAGTACTAGTTGCTGGAAATTTACGCGCGCTGCTCGCTCGCTGCTCGCCGGCGAGCTCAGACAAAAAGGTGCTCGCTCGAGCGAGGAATCCTTCGCTCGAGCGAGGAAGCCAAATCTGGAATTTCCAGATTTGTCTCCCAAGTCCGAACCAAGCATTCTACAACCCAAAGCTCAACCTCTTGGGCCCAAATTCTGGAAAAACACTTGAAACACATAGTACATTAAGTTCCAAAAGCCAATTTATAAAATCATTGCCCAAAAGTGAGTCAATTTTGAGCATCATGCCCATAAATTTCCAAGAACCAAATTTAAACATACATGCATGGGTTCAATTCCATTTCAAAGCTCCAAAACATGCCCCAAGGCAAAATTAAACTTAGAATTTTGTTGAATTCGTGAGCTTAAGCAAAAACATGAACATGCATGTAGAGATTTGATACAAAACAACTTCATATGCCAAGAACATGTACATGCATGCATGAACTAGGCTCCAACTCTACATATTTGGACCAATTCAAGGCTCCAATCACTAAAGGCTCAAGAACTAAGCATGAACAAGTTCAAAGACATTAAACAAGGGTTGAATTCTCTTACCTAAGTCTTGTATTTAGGATAGGGAAGCTCAATTTACAATTATCTTCTAAGATCACTAAGTCTTCAAGCAATCCACAAGCAAAATTGAGATGAAAACAACTCCTCCAATTTTTCCCTCTCTAAAATTCGGTTGTACTCTCAAAATAAGGCTGATGGAATGTTGTTTGAGTGTAAGGCTAAAGCTCAAATATTTTAATACCAAAGGCCCACTCACAATGGCATTAATGTAAATAAGGCAACTCTTATAATTTGGCTTAAATTAATCTAGTTTAATCATACCAAATCAGTTTTCAGACAAATACATCATAAAATCACATTAATTCCAACGATCATAGAACTTCAATCGACTTTGGATTCGGCCGCCGATAAAGCCTTCAATTTGCAGTTTAAAGTTTAAAACACGAACAGATATTCCGACACTGAATAGATAAAAACACATAATTCATGCAATACACAGGCAATTTAATTCCAGATTTCCTCTTAATCATTACTAGGCACAATTATGTTCTAATTAGCGTTAATTAGGGTCAGGGTTATTACATATATGGACATAGGCACGAGCAAAATTTATGTCACCATCTAATATAGACATAGGAAAAATTGCTCAAATCCATTAGTTTGGGGATATGACATGGGGACATAGCAGATATTAGTTTATAGTTTATATTGCTCGAATCCAAAACATATCAGTTTGAGCTCGAATATTGCTCTAAACTGTATTGGTCTAACTGATAGTTTATAGTTTATACATATCTATTGGTCTAACTGATATGTTTTGGATTGCTCTATATTTTTCTATATAGGATTTGGGTTTCTATGGTATAGTATTCATATGTTTTTGTTGGTTTCATATTTCGTACAAGCCAGTTATAATTCAACACGTGGCAAAATAAGGGTAATATAGGAAAATTATTCAAGTCTTCGATCCTGATCGTACACGTGGCAGTTAGTATTGGTTCCCACGTGATCTAAGAGCTTGAAATTTACGCTCGAGCCACCATCCCGTCGCTCGAGCGTAGCTCAGAGTAAGCGATGGTCGCTCGAGCGTAGAATCCTTCACTCGAGCGAAGAAGCCAAATTTAGAATTTCTAGATTTGTCTCCCAAGCTCAAACTAAGCATTCTATAGCTCTAAACTCGATCTCTTGGGCCCAAATTCTGGAAAACACATCTAAACTCAATATACAACAAGTTTCAAAGCTCAATTTGTGAATTTAAAGCCCAAGGGTGAATCAAGCAAATCCAAATTCAAACCCATTTTCATGAACATGAAGGACATGCAAACATGCATGAATTCAAATCATTTCAAAGCTTCAATTTGATGCTCTAGTGAGCCAATTGTTCCAAAACAAGTTGAAAACATGGACTATTGCAAAATTATGAACATGCATGTACCATTCCATGAAGGACAACTCCAAAACTTCAAATTAAAGGCATGCATGCATGAACTAGGCTCCAATTTGACATATATGGACCAATTCAAGGCTCAAGTCACTAGAGGCTCAAGAAGCATGCACGAATCAACCCAATTACACAAATGAGAGGGTGAAACACCAACCTTAAGTCTTGTAGTTCAAGAATGAAAGCACAGTTTTGAAATCAACCTTTAATTCCTTCCAATTCCCAAGTAATTCAACAAGATATAGTCAAATTCTCCCTTAACTCCCCCCTCTCTCTCTATTTCGGCAATAACAAGAATAGGGCTGAGCAAGTGTGTGCCTAAGTGTAGAATAAGGCTCAAATTACATAATAAACAAGGGCCCACTCATAATGGCAATATGGTAATTAAGCTAACTCTTGTAATTGACTTATTTTAATCTAATTTAATCGTACCAAATCACATTTTAACTAAATACACCATAAAATCACATAAATTATGATGGTCCTAAAACACTAATCAATTTCTGGTTCGGCCGCCGATAAGGCCTTCAATTAACAGTTTAAATATAACAACATGAACAGATAATCAAATAGTCAAACAAATAGAATGCAAATTAACATATATACTCAGTCAATTCAGTTCTAGATTCTAGCCAGTCAGTTCAGTATTTCAGTTGATTCATTACTTATCATAATCAGTCTCAATTTATCAGTATTCGGTAGGAAATCGGTAATCAATGGTGAGAGTTATTACGTAAACAGCCTATGCAAGTTAATGGACATTCTAATGGTCAAACTAGTAGTCAGAATTATGAAAGACTGTCACCTCAGTCTTGGTATGAACCCCTTTCGAGGCCTATAGCAGGTCAAAATGCCTCAGTACTTAACAATGAAGCCATACAAATTGGTGGATTTGGCCCAATACAAGAAACTGGCATAAGAATGGTCACAAATCCCATGTTCGAAGCCATACCTGGTACAAGAGGGTTCACTAATCCCTTATTCGAATTTATACCCGGGGGGTTGGAAGGTTGGCCTACAAATGAAAGGGACACAACACCTGTTCCAGCACCTTTTGCAGGTCCTTTCGCAGGACAGGCTCAAAGGGGTTACCCACACCCCCAACAAAGACATTGCAGTCCCAAATATACTACCTTATGGACTAAGAGGACCACAAGCACAAGTTTGTCCACCAAATCTTGTGTTTGTCCCTTCAGTAGTGGTTCAGCAGGCACAAAATATGGTCCCTAGGGACCAAATTGCTGATATCGTTAGGAAGATGTGTGGACCGATGGCTCGGGGGGTCCAGACTCCTGTATACAGAAAACCATACCCAGAATGGATAGATAGGGTACATGAATACCTAAGGGGGTTCAGGATACCAGATTTTATCCTTTTCTATGGAAGTGGAAACCAATTAACAATAGAGCACATTGCTAGGTTTGCTACTCAATGCGGTGAATTTACTAATCATGACTATATGAAACTAAGATTATTCCAAAATTCTCTAACTGGAGGAGCATTTGTATGGTACATCAACCTTACACCTGGCTCCATTCAAAATTGACAACAAATGGAAGAGGCATTTCATGTCCAATTCTTCCAATTGGAGCCAGAGGTTTCCATGGCAGACTTGGCTAGATTGAGTCAAAGGCCTGAATAAAAGGCTACTCAGTTTATTGCTAGATTTAAAAGGGCTCGAAATAAATATAGAGTCATCCTGCCAGAGTCAGAATTCGTAAGATTGGCTCAAAATGGCTTAGAGTTCAGGCTTCGAAAGAAGTTTGACTCAACTGAATTAAGAGATTTGGTGGAACTAACCTATAAAGTGTCTAGGTATGAAGCATTACTAGAGGAGGAACAAGATCGAAATAATGCATCGTACAAGACATATTATAGAGATCCTAATTATGAGATCGATGCAGCAGAGATTGTGGGCAAAGAACCTGTGATCTGTGAGGCATTAATTCATAAGGATACAACAATTGACCAGCAGTTTAAAAAGAAAGACTTTCACAGAAAGTACTCTTTCGATTTAACAAAGGCAGATGACATTTTTGATAATTTGCTTACGGCCAACTTCCTTAAGTTACCTAAAGGAGTAAAATTGTCATCTCGAGATGAACTTAAGGGAAAAGCATATTGTAAATGGCTCACCTTCAAAATTGGTTGTTGGAGAGGTAGAGGGTACATCGAAGAGACTGGCTAGCCTGGCTTCGAAGATGTCTACCTCATCTATAGATATGAGGGGTACAAAAAGAGTTGTGGTGGAAAGTATAGAGGACTGCATAGGGATACGAGAAATGGATGGAGCATCTTTGGCAGTCTCTATGGTCTTAGCCACCAAAGAATCAAGTGAAGAGGGACTGGAAGTAGGCAAAGGTAATGAACTATGAGTTGGAAAACCACCAGCACCCTCAATCAGGGAATCAGATACCTTCGAAGAAAAAGTAATGGTTGGAATTTCCTTCGAAGGAGAAGGAAGAGCAGGGCCCGAATGAAAGGTAAATTGAGACAGGTCGAAGGAGAGATAGGGAAGATATGGAGTCAAACCAGAAGAAAGAGTTGCAGGAATGCTGGGACTCAAAGGGGGTACATGGAATGTGGGCCTGGGAAGTGGAAGTATTATCTGAATAGCTTTTACATTCTGCATCTGATCAACTTCAACTGAGATTGAGGGAGTCCTCATTAGAAGTATAGCCTCAGTAGTTGTTGCTGCAAAAAGGAAGAAACATAAAGTCAAGCTTCAATGTCAAAATTTGATAAGGAAAAACAGCAGAAGCATGAAAGAAATTACTTGTTTCAGAAATGTTGGCAGTGATGGGAGAGCTACGAAGGGAGTAATATTTGGCAGTTTGTTGCCTTCTCGCGGTTTCCCTTTGTAATGCATCAGCAGTAGCAGCTTCATCCCTCAGAAGTTGTTGTTGCCGTCTTTTCTCAGCCCTCTCGAAGACAATTATAGCCTTAGAATGTTCTTGTTCTACGGCCTTGGCAGCTGCTTCATGGATGGTATCTTCTCTTTTCTATTGCCATGGCAATTGTCTCGGAATCGGAGTCTTCTATGAAATCAGAATGAGAGACAGTCATCTTTCTTTTCTTTCTTCTCTGTATTGGTATTGTCTGCTCCTTCTCAATTTCCTTCTCAACTTCTTTAATCTGGGATCTAGATTCTGCAGAGATGAGCTCCTCTTCTACCTCTCTGGCAGTTGTCTCATCTTGGACTAAGTCAGAAGTAGGGACGATCACTCTTTTCCTTCTTATTAAGGGCGACTCATGCCCTTGATCTGTTTCTTCTTCTTCTGCTGCTTGCACCTCAGCTGTTCTCTTTTCAAGATCAAGTAGTCTCCTTTTCTTTTGTGGTGAGCTATCTTCACAAAAGAAGAGCTAAGGATAAGACTACAACCATTATAGAGAAGGCCAAAGAAGAAGAAACAAAGGTGTATACCTTTCTTCGAAGCAGTCCGAGTGACTCTAGGAGGAGTTGAGGCAGCAAGAGTGAACGCAGGTACTGCAATTGGAACAGTGGAAGAAGTAACAGTTCCAGCTCCTTTGGGCTTAGGCAGATCCAATACCATTAACAGGTTCTGAGGAGAAATGGCCAAGTGTACTTCCATATTGGTCACCCACCAGTTCTGGTACCTCTTCAACAAGGTACCCTGAGGAAGGAAAGGGGTATACTCGAAATTAACCAAGTCATCTATAAATTTGAAGGTTGCCTCTTCTAGCCTGGACCTCCGAACTTTCAGATCCCTCTTAGTGAGACTTAAATTGGTATTGCTGCAGAGAGGTATTGGGACCCCTTGTGTGAAGCCAAATTGTCTAGCAAATTGAGCAGGGCAATACAGCTCAGCTATGCATTTGTAGGCTCTAGGGTTCAAGGTCCCAATAAATAACTCTCTAGGGATCAGAATGGAAGCCCATATATCTTTATGAGCAGGTGAGACGCAGGACCTGTCACTTAGGAAATTCCTCAACCAGGATGGACCAATGGTGGGTTCGAAGGGACCGAAACGGAAAGCAGGAAGGGAAGCTAGAAGCTGGTGGAAGAAGGAGAAGTAAAAAGCAAAAGTTGAGGGATAAAGTGAAGCATTGGCCAGCCTTATGCCATGAGTAAGAGGGTTTGGCTCAAAAAATTTAAGGCATTTGGATTGTAACTCGGTAAAATAGGCAAAAAGCCAAAACTGAAGGATCCAAAATGGCCTCCCCTGGTTAACATCTAAGGGTTTCTCACAAAAGAGGGAACAGACTCTATATACATGGCCTAGAACATATGGGGCTAAGGCCATCTTTTTCTGTAGAACAAGGGCTTTGGCAGGAGGGGCAAATTCAGACATGATTCTCTGAGAAGAAGTGCAGAAGAGGAATTTGCAAAGCCAATACAATAAGAAAGAAAAGAACTCCCTATTAGTTACAAAGCCCTCTCTTTTATTCTCAGCCTTAGCGAAATCACTATAGGATGAGTTAAGAGAGGGGAGGGAGAAAGGAACTGCTGGGTCAGGGTAATCTAGTCCAAAGGGGGTACCAATGGAGGATAATCCTAGTAGATGGCAAATGTCAAGCATAGTAGGAGCCATCATCCCACATCTAAATTGAAAGAAGTTAAAGATAGGATTCCAAAAACACAAGACAGCAGGAATTAGGAAAGGGTCATTTGAGATAGTTACCCTGGATAATCGGAGAGCATCGAGAAAGCAAAGCTCTTGAAGGTCCAGAGTTCTAGAGGGGACAACCCGGTCATACCATTCTTGCCACTCCGGTCTCACCGTGGGCCAACATCGGTAGGGGCGGTTTATCCTCCAGTTCCTCCAGTCAAGACCATCTTCGTAAAGAAGACATTGGTTTTCCAAACGAGGATATAGGGCTGGGAGCTCAGTAAGGATCTCCTTGAATATCGGCCCAAGCACGTAGTCTTGCTGCACATGGCGACGAGGGACGAAGATTCGTCCATCGATGGTGCTTTTCTCCCCAGCTTTGTACTTCTCACATTCTGCATCAATGATCCTCTTCAGGGTTACAGATGGGCTCGCACGCTCTACGATTGGCACCGAAGAAGAAGCCATTGATAGTACGTGTGTCCAGAAGGTGAAGCTGAGAAAGGAAGTAGAGAGAAGTGGAAAATCGGTAGAGGTAAAGGGGTTTGTGTGTTGAGCGATCAAATGATTTCAGAACACGAAGTAAGAGGGTTTCAAAAGCCTTTGTGTTTGGGGGACATATAAACGCTTGGTTCGTTAAACACTAAAAGTACGAATATGAAAAGTTTTCTTCAAATATTGATAATATTTGGAGGGAAAACTGACCGATTCTTTGAGGCTAGCTCAAGTAAAATATTTGGCTTCGAAACCAGGTTTTTGCGCCAAAAGCCAAAAAACAACGGCTTCGAAACAAAGAAGTCGGCTTCGAAGCACATTTTCGTACTTAAAAATACAAGAATACTCAAGTATTTGATTTACTTCGAAGGGAATTAAAAGACCGATCTTAGGTTTCTTAGTGAAAGTAATGTCCTTCGAAATGAAACTTGAGACTTTGTGAGGATGGGAATTGGTGTTCAAAACATAACACACCAGTTTTTGGCACCGAAAGTCCATTAACAACAGCTTCGAAACCAAGAAGCCGTCTTCGAAGCATATTCCCTATCCAATGGATGCAAGAATGCCGAGTGTTCATTTATTTCAAAGGGATTAAAGACCTGTTTTAGGTTTCTCATTGAAAGTAATGTTCTTCGAAATAAAACTAGAAATCCCTTAAGAATGGAAATTAGCATTCGAAACATCAAAACCAATAGTTGGTTTATATATATATACAAAAACGTTGTCTTTTCGAACTAAAACAGTACAGCCCTCAAAAGGAGCTTCTATATTTTTGAAAGTATGGATTGTTGTTTAAGACAATCAATTTAAAACTGATTGATCATAATAAATCATGGACCATATATTGGTTGTGATTTAAACAAGTTTTGAAGAGTAAGGTTGTTAAATTCGAAGCATGGATCTTGAATGGAAAACATCAAAAAACTATCAACTGCATTCCATAAATTAGAAAAGTTCATGGTCTTTTTGGTTAATATTCATTTAAGAGGATACTTTATAAAAACTTAACTTTACAGAAATGTTACTTACAGTGGTTTTCCAGAACCGGTTGTACGGTCTTCGTGTTTTGACCTGCAAATGTCAACATGATAACACAAATCCTTAACACATATCATCATCAATCATCATCAAATCAAGTTCACATATCCTCTTAATGATGTTTCAATCTCATAACTTCATTATCATGACTTAATTAAGCCTCAAGAATGCTAAAAATGCAATGAGGATGCCAAAATCATGCATTAAACACTTTTTGAAATTTTCTGAAAAACAGGTCCCTTTCGGCAAAACCCTTCGGCGAATGGCTAGTAAGAAAATACTGGATGTGCGAAATCTCCGCTCGAGCGTCCAAACCTCCGCTCGAGCGGACTGGGAAAATCTGGGTAGAAAAACCAGTCCATTTTCTGTCAAAACCGTGGCCTCCCTTTTACCAAAACCAACTTCCAATTTCATGAAACAAGGCCCAAAACACTAGAAAAACAACTTGATTTAAGCTTTAAAACCAAACCCATATGAATTACATAAATAATCAAACTTGAATTAAATTGGAAAACCATAGACATGCTCATAAAATCTACATTTCTTCAAATCCATGGGGGTTCTCCCTCAAATATGAAAATCATGCAAGAAACCATGATTTTAAAAACATAAATTTCATGATAGGATGCCATGGATGCTCAAATATACACCTTAAATGAAAATACAACATGATACCATTCACTTTACTTCAAGTATAGAGAGAAATCCTTACCTTGATCACTTAATTGAAGATAATTAACTTGAATCCCCTTTCTTTTCTCTTCTTTCTCTTGATTCTCCCTCTCTCTCTCTCTCTCACACACGAATTCTCTTCTCTCTCTCTCTCCCTTGGATATTTTCTTCTCTTGTCTTTGAGTCAACAATCTTTATCTTATAAACAAATAAGCCAAAACATTTGAACCAAACAAGGCTTTACGAATCAGACGAAATTCAGTCCTCAATTTATTGTCCCAAATGGTTCTAAAAATTCCCGGCATCACATAGACGTGTTCAATTCCATTTTCTGACTCCATTACGGTCATCAATTTCAGTCCCGAAATTATAATTCCAACAGATGTGTTTCCAATTCCAACAGATAATTCCCAATTAATTCATATAAATACATGATTGATTACCGATAATTATGACGTATATTTTGGGGTCATTACACTCTCCCCACCTTAAGAAGTTTGGTCCTCCAAACTTTACTTATCCTGGCAGAATCTCAATCAGAAATCATAGTCACATGTCATTCAGTAGTTCACAGAAGTGTCATCATGTAAAGAGAACACCACAACGGTTCCATTCAGTTACTCAAATAGTTTATGTATTAATCTCATAGCAGTCTGTCATATAATAAACATATTTCACACATGCTGCAGTCAATTAACAAGTTCTATAACGTTCAATGCAAAGGTAGTCACATAATTAGAACAATCCATAGCAAAGGTAATAGCAAAAGGAAGTTGTTTCATCATAGTCATAGTTAATTATTCTAACATCATTTCAATTATATCCATGTTCCATATTCTCCATTGCATAGGTATCAATGCTAACATCATAATAAACAATTGAAATTATGTTTTCTGAAATGATAATGTTTTCTGTGAACGAATGTCCTATTTGCGAATCTGGTATGGCATCCATAGAGAGTCCCAAGTCATGGGGGACGGCATGAAAATGCGGGTCCATGACCAGTTTACGAGATCTCGTTAGCCACTTCATTGTGGTGTGTGTTTAATCAGTATCCGGAACTGATTACTCTAGTCGGAAGACGTTCTGTTATGTTTATGTTCTGTGGAGTATGCCATTATTATGTTCTGATACGAATTGATTATGTCTATGATGATTTGTTTTACGGATATATGATATGCGGTATTCGTTCATTAACCCTTTACGTTAATGTTACTTGCTGGGCTTTAGCTCACCCCTGTATATATGTATTTATAGGTGGCGGTAGAGTCAAGCCTAAGTGAGTCTTGCACCGAGCCGTCGTTTTGAGAACCTACCAGAATTTTGTATGCCCCGAGTTGGGCTAGGCCTGGAAGGCCGTATAGTGAGCTTGTTTTGTTATGTATTGTGGCATGTGCCTATATGTTATTGTATATGGATTTTGTTACATGTTATGTATAGATAGTGGGTAAATTAACATTTTGGCATGTAAATACTTGTTCATATAAATACACAGCTCTTTGGACTATTAGTATTCTGTTTTCGCTTCCGCGAGCCCCGTTTATTTATGTTATGTACAGGAAGGCCTGTGGTAATCTAGGATTACTGGCCGGTTACGATGCCAAACTTTTAGAGGCAGGTTTGGGTCGTGACAAGATTGTTCAGTTCAAAGCTTTGAAATTGCTTTTGAAGACAAATGGAGACAAGATTAAACCATAGAGAGAAGTCTTAGTGGTATTAAAGCAAAAACAGTTACACCGAGTGGCCATTTTTGGCTACAAACTCAAGCTCATAAAAATAGAGAATGGAATAAATAGCAAGATCATGAAATTTAGTCCAACTATGATCAATGAATTTCTTTTCTTTCTTTATTCTATCCTTTATTTCTTCTAATATTGGCTGCATGAGTTGATGTGCTCTCACTTCGTAGTAGAGCTCTTTAGCCTTTATTTCAAAAGCTGTTTCTCTCAATCCTTGTTCCAATTCATCTATATCCAAGTCATCCCAGTATGCAGAATCTTTATTCTTGAAATCATCGAATTCTTTAATGAAGTTTTCTGCTTCGTATTGGGCATGAATTTGAAGGGACGAAAGTTGGTCTAAAGATTGTGTGGTGGTCATAGAGGTCCGATGCCAGTGGAGAAGCAATGGAAGTTAGTCCAAAAACATGTGAAGCTCTGCTTGGGCGAGGGGATTGAGAATGTGACCCCGAGTTAGAATATCACAAGCCCATCGAAAATTCTTAAGAGGGACTTCGTCCTCAAGAACATTGAAGGGCAAGTGAGAAAAAGCCGCTAGCAGAAGTTGAGCTTGTTTTCGCTCGCCCGGAGTAGGGGAAGGTGGAGGTTTGTAAGGTGGAAAGACCTTATCTGCCGAGATGGAAAGCCTCAGTTTCTCTATCCAGCAAGGATTTGGTAGAGGAGAAGGTGTGGATGTTTCTATTTCAGGAGGTGGAGCAAAGGCAGAAGGAACAAGGGCATTAATATAATCAAGTCAGTCAGAGGAGCAAATCTTCGCCTTCTGAGCTAGGAATGATGGATTGTATTCTTGTGCCTCTTCTGGGCATCAGGCAATATGCGATGTCTTTGTAGGCATGAAAGATGTATACCATGCCACAAATAGATTCTCCTCCAAACTGTGTCGATAGTCAATGGGCACGTAAGGATAGACCACCGAGCTTCGTGCATAGGAAAGAAATTCTAAAGGGTCAGTGAACTCAACAAAATGATGGTTGATTCGTTCCCTCAAATCACAAGTCTCAAGTGTTGACCAGCTTGTCCAACCAGAAGCCCCAGAAGATAAAGAAGTTGCAGCTTTATCCCATGTAGAGGTTTGTGAAGAAGAGTTTCCCAAGTCCATATTTGCAACTTTCCAAATCAAAGATTTGGGAGCAGTTTGTTCGAAGCACAAGGGTGAGTCAGAGGAAGAACTTCTTGTATCTATATTCGCAAGTTTCTGAATCGAAAGATTAAGGTCAATGTGTTCGTAATCCAAAGGTCGATAATTTGCAAAGGCATCAATGACTTGAATATGGAAAGGTGGATAAAGGTGGCTAATTAATGCATGAAAATTCTTTCGAGGAGGAACAACATCATCATATGACTCTTCGTGTGCTCGATCAGTGGAGAAGAAAGTTGATTCGGCTATAAAAGAAGTATCAGTCTATGCGAGTGCTAAGGTATTGGGGTGTTCAAAAGATTGAAAGAGAATTAATGCAAATGATCATCAATAAATGACGGTTGCGTTTCCAGAATATAGACCCCATGCACGTTCTAAAAAACGTGGGAAAAATGGCTTTGATCCACTAATATCACCAAGTATTGGGCATATTAGTGTGGGGGGTAATGTTGGCTTCATATTTTGTACAAGCTAGTTACAATTCAACACGTGGCAGAATAAGGGTAATATAGGAAGATTATTCAAGTCTTCAATCCTGATCGTACACGTGGCAGTTAGTATTGGTTTCCATGTGATCTAAGTAGCATTGGATCAATAAAGAGGTACAAGGTGACGTGGCTTCAACGGTTACTCAGAATCAAATTCAAATATATGAGGGAAGCCTAACTATAAGTGATGGCGTAGTGGAACTACTTATAAGGCAGCATGATCAACGATCATGGAGGAGCAGTTCGACGGTTTGAAATACAGTTCGATGGTCATCCTTGAGAAGTATAAATAGCGGGGAAGACCCCAGAAAAAGCCCCCAGACTCAAATCATACAAACCAGTCTTACTTTACATATTTTCTTTTCCAGTTTTACATTTCCTGTTCTTTAAATTCCTGCTCTTTACATTCCTGCACTTTAAATTCCTGCACTGCACTTCATTCATAGGAGTAGTTTTCAAGTAGATTATCGCTGTAAACCTTTACGAGGCTAAGTTCGAATCATTGTAAGTTTTCATTCTAATGAAATACTTCAATTGCTCTTCATTTAACTGTTATTTTGTTTAATTTCTCCTAAGTCAAGCCACCAGTAAAAGTCCTCTTCATTGAGGCTGAAAGAACTACAATACAATTGTCTGATAATTGGTCGGCAATTAGCATTTCTGTAAGGACTGATTGATCCTTGCTGGCACGCTCGCATTTACAAAAATATCCTTCGAAAGCCAAAAAGCCAACAGTTTTACTCCAAGAATGTCACAACCCAAACCCGCCCCTATGGGTTTAGCACCGTAACCGGCCAATAATCCTAGATTACAAAGGCTGTATGATAATACAATATCTGATCTGAGGCTTGGCGGAAGCCAATACAGTAAATAAATAATGTCCAATGAACTGTGGCAGTCTGTATGCCAAAAGATTTTTCATACATTTATACATTTAAACAAGATATGCATATCATATACAACCCGGTCGAACAAGGACTTAATCCCGATAACTTGATCTGGAAAACGCGTTCAATCTATACAGTGTTACAAAACGGTACAGAGACAGACGAGGGAAATAAAAACACCCCTAAGCCATAGCTTGGCAAGTTCGGAATCTCGCAGTGAGGCACATTGGTTGGCTTGACAAAACTGGAGTTAGCCCAATGCTTCTAGCTTTGGTCCGGTGCCTGTACACCTACATATATATATGAGCAGTGAGCTAAAACCCAGTGAATAACACAATGCGTAAAGAGGTTTAAAATGAATATCCTTACAGTAATGAAAACAGCTCATTAAATCAGTGTTTCAGTCCTTCAGTGTTTCAGTCAATCAGTCATATGTGGTACATCCATTAGCATAACAGTACAGTAAGCAGTAGGTCTTAAAAGACCGAACAGTAATGATGGCCATCAATCAATAAACAGTAGTGGTTCCAACGAGGAAGCGAGATCTCTATGCGATGATAACGATAAGTGATGGGTGCTAAGGATACCTGATGCGATTGAGAATATAGGACATACATTCATTCAGTAAAACAATATCAGTTCAGTATTTGGAAGATAATTATTTGAACATATCTTTACACAATCGTTACTCACAGAGTTCTGGGCTACAGTAGGCTAGAGCATCTCCTCAGAATGCCAATCCTATATAGTAAACAGATTGAACACACTCTAAGTTTCACAGTTGGGAAAGATAATAACTTAATCCCTACATTTGCCTTGGTGTGTTCTACATCTATATCCTCTTTAAGATGTCTTAACCTAGGCCTAAGAATGCCTAGGATGAAATGAGGATGCAAGGATGTATTTAGAAAACATTTTCAGAATTTTCAGTGAAACAGGGTCTCGCTCGAGCGTTAACTTCCCCGCTCGAGCGGACATGCAAACAAAGGTCCACGATCGAGCGTCAACTTACCCGCTCGAGCGGACCAAAAAGTACTAGATAGGCGAAAATAACGCTCGATAGGGCGCTCGAGCGCAAGACACACGGTCCCGCTCGAGCGTCCAATACCCCGCTCGAGCGCACTGCAAAACATAACAAAGTACTGGTTGCTCGAATTCCCCGCTCGAGCGCCAATTCCCCCGCTCAAGCGAAAGTGCAAAATCTGGAAAACCCAGATTGCACCTTCAAGCTTAAAACCAAATTTTGATGCACCAGAATCGATCCTCTTGGGCCAATTTTCTGGAAAGCATAAGTAAACTCATAGAACAACATGTTACAAAGGTCAATTTGAGGAATCAAGGCCCAAGGGTGTTTCAATTGAACTCATTTTCAAACCAATTTTCATGAACATGCTACAAACATGACATACAAGACTTTAAATCAATTCAAAGCTTCAATACATGCTCTAATGAGTCAATACCTTTATAATCATGATGGTTTCATGAACCTAAGCTAGAACTTGTACATGCATGCAACAATTATTCATGAAATCAACTCAAAACTCAACAATACCAACATGCATGCATGAAATGAGCTCCAATTCGACATTATTAGACTAAGACATGACTTAGCTCTCTAGAGGCTCAAGAACCATGCAAGAACAATCTTAAATATATCAATGAAAAGGTGAAATCCTTACCTAAGTCTTGAATTACAAGGTGTAGGAGCTCAAATTCACAATTATCTTCTAAAATCTCCAAGTCCACAAGCAATTATCAAGGAGGAACTCACTTCCTCTCACTTTAACTCTCTTGGTCGGTTGAGCTCAATGAAATGGCTGAAGGATTTGTTTTGTTTGAGTGTATAAGGCTCAAAAATGTTATAATAAGGGCCCACTCATAATGGCATTCCCGTAAATAAGTCCCACAATGCAATTTAACTTATTTTAATCTAATTTAATCGTACCAAATCACATTTCAGATAAATACACCCAAAAATCACATTATTTCTACTGATCATGGAACATCAATCAATTTTGGATTCGACCGCCGATAAGGCCTTCAATTAACAGTTTAAACAAAACAAACTGAACAGATAATTAAACAGTCAAACAAATAAAATGCAATTCAAACAGATACATGCATTCGATTCAGTTTCAGATTTCAATCAGTCAGTTCAGTAATCCAGTCAGTTCAATTACCAATCATAATCATTCTCAGTTTAGCAGTAATCGGTAATTAATCAGTGATCAGTGAGGAGGGTTGTTACAAAGAAGATGAAGAATAGTATGAATGGTAGAGTCAAATTTAAATTCATATATTATAAAGGGAAGGTTGAAATTAAGGGAATAACACATTTGGGGGTGACAGAGTGCACCAGATTTAATATATGAATTTCAAATAGGGGCATGTAGTATCAATGTGAAATTAAAGGAATAACACACTTTTCATAAAAGTATAGATGTGTGTATAATATCAATATGAAATTAAGGAGTATAGTGTTCTATGTTGTCTTCATGAAAAAAAAAATGTATTCAACTTACTAGTATTTAACTTAAATGAAAAAAAAAATTTCATATAATTTTTTTTTGAATATCTAGAGTTCCTAATTAAAAGAAAATTTTCAGTGACTTGACATTTTAACATTTATGTGTAATATGGCAAGAGAGCTTATATTTTTCTTTTTCGTTTTTTGGCACCTTTTTAAAGGAGTATAGTATTCTATGTTGTATTTCAAAAAATTTTAGTGAATGTATATATGTGTGTATTATTTTAGTTGTCTTCATGAAAAAAAATGTATTAAACTTACAAGTATTTAACTTAATCCAAGTATTTAACATAATCCGTTTTGCTTTTAATCAAATTCACTAAGTATTTAACTTAACCCACAAAAATGTATTTAACATTTTATTATAAAAAAATAAATAAATAATTGTACTATTCAAATGTAATATATTTGTTGTGTGATTCTAAAAAGAAAGGGATTGTTTTTTTTTTTTAATTTTTTTTTTTGAATATCTAGAGTTCACAATTAAAAAAAAAAAAATTGTGAGACTTGACATTTTAACATTTATGTGTAATATGGCAGGAGAGTTTATGTTTTTTTTTTTTTGGCACCTTTTTAAGGGAATATAATATTCTACGTTGTATTTCAAAATTTTTGGTCAATGTATATGTGTGTGTATTACTTTAGTTGTCTTCATGAAAAAAAAAAAAATGTATTAAGCTTACAAGTATTTAACATAATCCATTTGGCTTTGAATCAAATTCACCAAGTATTTAACTTAACCCAAAAAAATGTATTTAACATTTTGTTATAAAAAAAAAATTTGTTGAATTATTTTTTTTGGCATAAATTTATGAATATGATTATAACGGGTTTTGATTTTGGTTTTAATTTCACCTCTATAAAATTGAAGTCAGTTAGAAAAGAGAAGAATTTAAATTTGGACAATTGCTGTGCTCCGATTTAAATTTTACTATTTTAATGTTATCGTTAAAATATATCTATTCTAAACAATGGGTTGGCCTTTTTCTTTTTCTTAAATGTTTATATGTTTATTTATTTGGAACTTGGTTTGTAGTTAGTGCTTTGTGTTGTAGAAATTAGTCTGAGAGGGAAGGGATTATTTGTTTGGAGCTAATTAAAAAGAAAGTAAGAGTGATTTATTTAGTTGATCTTTCTACAACAAAAAAATTAAACTCACACACTCAAAAAAATGTATTTCACATTTTATTAATAAGGCAAATTGTACCATTCAAATGTAATATATTTGTTGTGTGATTCTAAAAATAAATGGACTATATTTTTCATTTAATTTTTTTTGAATATCTATAGTTCCTAATTAAAAGAAAAATTTCAGATACTTGGCATTTTAACATTTTAACATTTTAACATTTGGCAAGGGAGTTTATTTTATTTATTTATTTATTTTGCACCTTTTTAGTATCTTTATCAAAAAATGACACAAACTTCATAAATTTTGACATAATATGTATAAATTATAACTGTATTTTAATCTTAAAATTATTTACACCGTGCCTTTAGGCACGGGCATACGCTAGTATATGTATATATATATAAGAATTGATTTCCTAAGTATGGCTTGTCATTTTATTCCCATTTTGCCCTCCATTTTCCTTTTATTTTACAATATGCACAATTGTCTCTTCATTTTGATAAATCTCCATTTTGCTTTTCTTTTTGATTTTGCTCTTTCATTTTGAATAATTACTAATAGTAGCCTATATATTGAGTGGAAGTTTTTTCGTAATTACGCAAACATTCTTAATTAATTGTGAAATAAGTTTTTTTCATAATTACGCAAACATTTTTGCTCAATTATGAAACATAAATCTTTTATTTTTTTAACAAATTACAAATACATCCATAAAGTTTGTTTAAAATATGAATCGGTCTTATAATAGTAGAAATTACAACTATCGTTGGTGATAACTTTTAATTTAACACAATACTCAAGGAAAAGAGGGAGAAAAAAAAAAACTACTCTCCTATGCAATAATAAATTATCAAAATTGTTTATAGAAAAATATTTCTCATATTATTAAAAATTGTTAATTGATGTAATGATTTATTTATTAAGAAAATGGTTAACTGAAAATTTATTTTTCATATCATTAAAAATTGTTAATTTACTTAATGATTTATTTATTAATAAAATTGATCAATTGTTGTGCGAGTATGATTTATGTATTAATAAAATTAGTCATTTGTATATATATATATATGTATTTTCTTGTGCTTCTTTATTAGTTCAGTAATTTATTTTAGTAGTTTTTTTTAGATGAGAGAATTATTTTAATATTTGTTTTATATTTATCTATTAAGAATAACTACACATCATAATTTTATTTTATTTTTTTTATAAATTTGGAATAAATGTTAAAAATTTATAAATTCATCTAAATAATATGGTAATTGAATTGGAGTCGATATCATTGGGTGTATAACAAATCAAAAAATTATACATATTATATCACATAATTCTATTATATATCTAATAATTTATTCTATTTAATTTTATAAAATAATATTTTAATTTTTTAAAAATTATCAAAATATAAAATTTAATATACTGTAATAATGGTCTGTACCTTCGACGGGTATGTCTAAAACCTTTTGTCTCACATGGATTGAGCTTGCTTCACAAGAGATGAGCAATCTATCCATTATATGTGCATATTTTCAATCGTAGGCTTTGCGTGGCAATTGATTTTTATTGATTTTTTAATTTTTTACAAAAATACATATAAAAAATTCAAAAAATAAAATTAACTTTTTATATTAATCATATACATATATATATATATATATTGTTAAAAATAATTTTGTTTTAATACTTAAGTGACATGTTATAAGGGCTTACTGCTTTCTAATAGAGTTATGTTAGCATATTTTTTCTTAACTACATATAGAATTTTATATAAATCCATACCTAATTTAAGTTATACTAACTTTACTTATTTTTTATGGACTCTATTTGACAAATACATATTTTTCATGGTAAATCGAGATAATTCACAAATCCAATACCAATTTTGTATTTCATATTTTTATTCTTAATTTTTTCAAGAGTATTAAGATTTTTTTTAATGCTAAATTTTTATTTTTTTATGCATTATTCTATTCCCAATATCAATTATATATTATTTTATATTATAAATTTGTCTTTTAAATTTTATAGTGATTCTATATATGAAATTATACTTGATTTCCTACATTATTTTATATAATCACAACTTAGTACTATTTTGGGAAGTTGGTAAAAATCAGCTTTTTTGATTTTAATCAAGATTTTTTAGAGTGGTTTGAGAAGTTGGTAAAAAGTTATTTTTAACTAAACTTTTTGGAAGTGATTTGACTAAAATACCCTCACTCAATTTAAAAAAATTACATTTTACCAAAACTTGCAAAATATAAATATTGAGGGTAGTTATGTAATTTTTCAACTTGTTTTTTATACTTCCCAAATGACAAAAAAAACGCCACCTGCGTTAGTCTAAAAAACGCAAACCTTGCGTTTTTCATGCCTTCCCAAAAGAGCCCTTACAGAAGAAAAAGCCTATACAATAATGATATTCTCGAGGAACTTTTAGGTGCCACGTTTTTAGTTTTCTGTTTATATTTACAAAAATTTAAAAAACTCAAATAAAAACTTGTTTGATAAATTTTTGATTTATAAATCAGTTGTCTCAATTTATAAATTTGGCCAAAAAATGTAAACTCAAAAAATGTGTTTCCGTTTTGAGTTTTGAGTTTTTTTTTTTTTTTACCACCCAACATTAGCCACCGCCCACCACCATTTTCCACCACCATCTTTCGCCACCACTACCCACCACCACCTGCTACCACCACTCACCACCTACCTGCCACCACCACCCACCACCCGCCACCACTATTCGCTACCCACCTACCACCCACCCACACCACCACCACCGCCTACCATCCACCGCCACCACCACCCACCCACCACCACCACCACCACCACACTACCCACCACTTACCCGCCACCACCACCCACCCGCCATCCGCCACCCACCTGCCACCACCACCCGCTTGCTACCACCCACCACCCGCCACCACCACCCACCACCACCACTCACCACCACCCACCGTCACCACTTTCCACCACCGTTTTTCGCCGCCACTTGCCACCACTTGTCATTTTTCACTCTTTTTTATATTTTTAAATTTTTTTAAACATTTTGTCAATTACCAAACGCTTTTGTAGTTTATATTTTTCTAAAAATAAACAAAAATCAGTTTATAAAATTTTTGTAAATATTAACTGAAAACGTAAACGTTACCAAACAAACCTAAAGTTTGAATTTATTTCTTGAGTTACTTTTTCAATTAGTGAATAGTAAATTCTTTTTATGTTTTGACATCATATTACAGATGTTTAATCACTTCACACATTAAGATATATCTATTGTTTGGATGTTTACATTATTTTTCATTTTAGGTTTAGATGTTATTATATAATTCTTTCTTGGTTAGTCATTGTTGAATTTATTTTATGTAGTTGATATTGCAATTTAATTAAGAGTAATCCAACTAAAATATATTTATATTTAATTTTGTCAATAAATTTTATATAATTTATATTTCTACATATTTTTATTTTCTAAATGAATATAAAGGAAAATTAAATGGTTAGAATTACTTTTAATTTTATATTACTAATTTTTCTTTTAATTTAACTATTATTTTTAATATCAAAATGAGTATTTATTTTACTATTTTATAATTTAATATATATCATACAAAATTATTATATAATAACTACACTTTTATAATACGGTAGAATTAAAATTATTAAAATAAACTAAGAATTTAACTAAGATTAATATATATAAATATTCAAATAATAATTTTATAAAACGATAATAATAATATTATCAAAATAAATAATTAACATCATATTTTTATTTTTATTTTAAATTGAGATTATTATTTTATAACATATATTATATTATTAAATATTTTCTGAAAAGGAAAATAACACGTGCTAATTTTTTAACTATTTACGACTGACATCCGTGCAGCTTTGGCCAAAATAAATAGTAATAAAAAAATAAAATAATGAAATGAAATGAAGAAAAAATAAATAAGGAAAGAGTTTTTGTCCTCACGATAGCCAGTTAAGCTAGTGGGGCCCGTGAAATTCTTTAAAAAGAAAGGCCCAGATCCTTCGCGAAGAGGTAAAGCCCATGTTAGGTGCAACCGTGGAAACAGTGAAAACCCCAGTGGAAATAGCAATAAAATAACCGAGATCGGAAACTATCATCATATCAAACACCAGTCTTCCAATTTCCAAACCTGTTTTGGATTTGGTTTTGGATCGTCCTCTTCATATTGCATCTATATCTATATATATGCACTCCTGTAGAGAGAGAGAGAGAGAGAGAGAGAGAGAGAGATTGATTGAGAGCGTTCTGAAGAAGTTTTGAGAGAGAGAGAGAGAGGGAGAGAGAGAGAGAGAGATGGATTTTGAACTGAGAAGAGCGAGAGAGAAGCTCGAGAAAGAACAAAAGGAGAGGAAAGAGAAGGCGAAGCTAAAGCAACAACGAGAGAGGAAAGCCAGAGAGGAGGCTGCTCGGCAACGCGAGGCCATTGAAGCCGCTCAGCAATCTCGAAGGATCGATGCTGCCGAAGCTCAACTCAAGGTAATTCATGATCTTCTGCTCAATTTTAAGTTAATCGAATTATTAAAAAAATATTAATTAGGGTTTATAAATTTCTTGTGAGACAAGATAGATTAATTTTCCTACTTTTTTTTTTCTTGTTCTAAGTTGTTATTGTTCATTTGGGGGTAATCTAAGTTATGATTTAAGATTTGTGTATTATGTTTACACCTTTATCAGTTGTGTTAGGTTTGATGATAATGCACCTCTTTTGTTTGTTTGAAATTATTAATTAAGCATATCAGCGTAAACCCACATTGAAATTCTTTGCCAATAGAATGAATAAACTCAACATAAAGTGGTTGTCTTGATCCATTAATTTATGAGGTGAATGTAAGGCTTGTCTGGTGCCAGAGGTTGTTTTTGGTTCGCAGATATAATTTGCCTAATCTATGGTTGAATATTTGTAGACATGACAAGTTTAGTATGACAAAATGAATGGGACATGATCTTCATCTGGAAAATAATAATAAAGGAATACAAATGAATGGTGGAATGTGGATGCATAATATAATAAGAGTCTTGTTAACCGTTAGTTGCTACAGCATACATAGATGCCCAATCGGCTAGATTTACTAAAACAGACTATATTATAAATAAGTGAGGCATAAGCAAATATATCTCGGCATTCATACTTACAAACATGAAGAGTGCACACAAAGCTTGATATTATTGATGGAGGAAGTACGACTATTTTACAAGAGGGGGTTGGAAGGAGTACAAAGAAAGAAAATGGAAAATAAAACTGAAAACTAGTGTGTCTCAACAAGGGTGAGATCATTCCTATATATACTACAAAGAAGATAAGAGGGAATCAAATTAGTGGACAGGTGGCGATCAAGGACTGGACCGACAGATTACACCTAATCCTTATCCTTATCTTCAATCTTGACGGAAAGTGGAGGCATCTCCTTTTTGACTGGTAGAGGGCATCTTCTTTTCCCAAAGTTGTTTGTCTGGTAGTGCCGACACACGACACAATTAATGCTCTGGACCCTTGCCTTTCCCTTTTGTTATTTTTTCTGCAATTACAGCTATAAGTGAGTCCTAAAAGTCTCCAAGGTGGGGCTCATCATATTCTGGAAGCTGCGATTCTCCTGCCAACACGTGTTCAGCTGGATCAGTCTCTGGTTCGGATGTGCTCTG
The DNA here is from genome assembly GCA_025200525.1 of Camellia lanceoleosa. Taxonomy (NCBI): domain Eukaryota; kingdom Viridiplantae; phylum Streptophyta; class Magnoliopsida; order Ericales; family Theaceae; genus Camellia; species Camellia lanceoleosa. Next base: position 145,591,086 of record CM045764.1, on the reverse strand, counting down.
ACTGGTGCCCGATCTGATAGAAATATCATAATCTGGTACTGTTTGGAGGAACTGTTCTTTCAGGAAATTCATACTTTTAATTATGATTTCATGTTCGGATAGATGAGGATACTGCTGTTTTAATTCCTTTTGTATCTGAACAAAAGGATTACTGGATAATGCTGGTGATGGAGCAGATAAAGCCGGTTGCTTAACAGACTCCCAACATGCTTGAGTATGCTGTTGTATTTTCTAGACAGTTTCTGTTAAATTAGGGTTCATGCCCTTATCCCACCATTTTACAAAAAAGATTCTTTTCAGGCGGGGAATCTTATTCTGGTAGTCACAAGCAAAGTCCCATTTTCATATCCATGGGATACCAAAACGGATTGTGAAATGGACTATGGATTTACTGATTGAAAGTTCTTTGTTTTTATTTAAGTAGGAATATACTCGGGCATAAGTAACATTCCACTCATTAAATGCAAGTCGGATTTGTTCTGGTAAAATGTCAAGAGAAAGCCCAAATTTATCCCACCAAACGAGGAACCAATTAGGGACATCGTTTTTAAGGACATCAGGGCAAACGCGGATAAACCAAGAATGATTCTCGATAGGATTCTGGTAGTAAAAAACTTGGGTAAATGCATCAACATAATCCCAATAACTTTATTTAGTCTGTTTATTGCGCAGATCAATCTCGCGAGTAGTATGCGGATGAATACCCCAAGTAGAAATGGGCATAATATTACGGATAGTAATTTTACTGAATTGAATTGGATTAATTGCTTTAGTAGCATCATGAAGAGTATGCTTAAATTCAGCAGCCCCAGTTTCTGTTAATATCTGCTCATAGATATACCTGTACTGGTCAAAGTGAGGAGGAGATTGTTGCATAGTCAGATACCTATGCTTGATCTCCCATGGATCGGTCATCCATTACTCATCTGCGGATTCAATGTAGAGGACTGTTTCTTCTGTAATACTGTTTGGGTTATACGGTTCTTCAGTCTTAAGAAGAATATCCTTAGCTGATGGAGTACTGGTTTGTCCTCTGGAAAGGGACGGGAATTCTGTTGGATCATATCGAGGGTAGTGGCCTCTGCCACGACCTCGACCACGGCCTCTACTGGTCATTCCTCTTCAGGAATAGATTTCTGCAAATATTCACGGGTCAAGAAATTAGGCAAAGAATTAGTCTCTCCTTTGATATAATCAATATCAAAATCAAAATTAGATAAAAAACTTTGCCATGTCAAGAATATCTGTTTTGATGCAAAATTCTTTACATCCTTTTTAAATACCTGTTTTGCAGCAGAGCAATCAACTCTAATGAGAAAATGTTGATTTAAAAGATCATCCTGGAATTTAATAACGCATTTTACAATGGCTAAACATTCCTGTTTAATTGTTGGATAATTTAAAGCGGCTTTATTCCAATGCCCAGAATGGAATCGTAATATTTCCTCTTTCTGAGTATTGGGATTAAGCTGTTTTAAGATCCCACCAAAGCCTGTATTAGAAGCATCAGTTTCAACATTCTTTTTCCAATTAGGATTTGGTAACTGTAAGCAAGGTATCTGTTGTACTTTGGCCTTAATCCTTTTCACAGCTAAAGTATGTTCTTCATTCCATGGTGGCGGATTCTTTCTTAGCCTGGTATACAAAATACTAGCATCCGCTGATAACTGATGATAATAATCTCTGATATAGTTAAGACATCCTAAAAATCTCTGTAATTGAGTTTTATCTTTGATTTCATCGGGAAATTTGGAAGCAAACTCAATACTTCTGTTGATAGGAATAATACTTCCATTGGAGATATTATGTCCTAAATATCTAACTGTTGTTTGGAAAAGTTGCATTTTTGGAGCAGAAATAACTAATCCATTTCTGTTAATAACATTTTTAAAAATATTCAAATGTTTGAAATGCTGGTCAATTGATGAAGAGAAAATTAGGACATCATCAATATATGATAAAGCAAATTCTGTATAAGGAGTAAAAATATCATTCATGATATGTTGAAATTCTGATGGAGCATTTTTGAGACCAAAGGGCATTACATTCCATTCATAATGTCCAAAGGGTACTGTAAAAGCTATTTTATAGCGATCCTGTTCTGCAATTTGAACTTGCCAATATCCTGATTTCATATCAAATTTAGAAAATATGATCGCATCCTGTAAGCGATCTAGAAGATCTTTTTTATTCGGAATTGGATACCTAATCCACTTAAGTACTTCATTCAACGGTTTATAATTAATGACAAGGCGTGGAACACCCCTTTCTATTTCGGCATTTTTATTTACATAAAAAGCAGTACAACTCCAAGGAGATTGACTAGGTCGGATGAGTTTCTTAGAAAGAAGACTTTGAATTTCTGTTTTGCATAATTCCATATATTCCTTTTTCATTTGACTAGGGCGAGCTCTAGTTGGAATATATTTTTCATTAAAATCTAGTTCATATGGTAATGTTACTGTATGTTTTTTACGTTCCCAAAAAGCATTTGGAACATCATTACAAACTTCTGTTTGGAATTCTTGTTCAATTAATTTAATTTTCTGTTGCAAAGATGGTTGTTGTAATCTTTGTTCTGTTGTTAAAAATTGAACTTCTTGTTTTAAAAAATTTATCTGTTTTTCTTTAAAAGTAATTAGATCACAAATTTGATCTAATTCTTTAGTATATGGTTCTGTTATAAATTCAAAAACAATTGATTTTCCCTGGATTTGGGAATAAATACCTGTTTGATCAATTTTCTGTATAGGCATAAGTAAACATAAGAATGGAGTGCCTAAAATTATATTTTGAGCAAGATTTTTGACTAACACAAAAGATGTAGGTAGACAAGAATCTTGATTACAAATATAAGCTTCTAGAATTTTATACCTGATCTGGAGTGAATTGCCACTGGCACTGGTGAGACTTTGGGTAGTCTTTTCAAAATACCTGGTTGGAACTATACCTTCTTGGATGCAGTTCATATCTGCACCGCTATCAACTAAGGCAATAGCATCTTTTATCCAAAAGTCTGGTTGTATCATAAAATCTGGAAAGTCACTTGATTAACAAGTAACAAATATTGCGTTGAGGATTCTGTTTTTTCTTCAGATTTTGTTTCTATAGTTTCTGGTGCTTTGGATTTAAGCTGGCTATGGAGATATTTAATATCTTTAATAGTAGCTGCGCTTGCTGTTTGTAGATGTTTAACTTCTGTTTTTAAAATGTTTATTTCCATTTTTAAATCTTGGATTGTTGTGGGTTGTTCTACAGTTGTAGTATTCTAGATTCTCTTAAACACATCTTGAAGATTGTAAGATTGTATTGGTATTAAAGGTGGTTCTTGACTTGTCAGTTGGTGTTCATAACACATTTTTAAATATTTAATTTTCATTTCTGGATCCTATATTTGATCTGCTACTGCTAGCATATCTTTTTGAGCGTCGGTTAAAACATTAATACTGCTAGGTTCTCCTAAGTGTAAACCATTCATTTCAACTATTGATTTCCAATAATTAATTTCTGAAAGTTGGTCCTGGTTGGTGGAACAAGGGCAAGGAGGTTCATCTTGTTCTTCTTCACTACTGGAGGGTGAAAATAATTCATTTATTTCATTTTCGGAAGGAGTTTCTTCTTCAGTTGAGTCTTCTTCTATTGTTTGAAGAAGTTGTCTTTTAATATCTGGATCAAGATCTAGCTCATTAATCTTAGACTTAACTTTAGATTTACATCGGTTAGCATAATGACCAATTTGGCCACATTTGTAGCATTTAATTTCTGATTTGGATTTTCCTTTTCCTTTTCCTGTATATGAAGCTTTTTTGGAATAAAACTTCTTACTAGGTTTCTATTGATATGTTTTTTGTGACTTTCTCCGGATAGGTTTAGAGGATTTTTTATGGAAAGTTTTCCTAGGCTTGGCTGGATATTTAATACCGGGTTCATACACAAACTGGTCACAGAATTCTCCTAATTCTTTTCTGCCTGTTAGATGTTGTTGCTTCATTTGATAATGAAGTTTAAGGTCATTAGACAGAGATAGACCTTCATCAGTAACAATAGAACAAAGTTGTCCATAAGTATACTGTTCATAAGGAATGGTCATCCGGTCATGGCGGTCCCAAAGTTTTTTCCTAACGCGCTCGGCAAAAAGGGTAGGAAGGCCGTCAATAAATTTGGCTTTCCAATGGCTACTGTTAGCATCAGGGCGTTGGGTGACCTTGATGAGGAAAACATCTTTGTACCATTTAAAATGGGTCAAAGAAGGACAACGTAAATTCTGTAAAAGTTCACGACTTCGGTCGGAAGAGCTAGTACTGGTGCCAACAAAATGGAGGATGATGGTCTGGATAAGAGTATAAACAACATCCTCTTGTCTAACAGGTTGTTGGGTAGTCGGGTCAATCTCAGTCTTAACAGAGGTGAGAATTTCATTATGTTGGAGTGGAATGAGAATATTATCCCACCATCCTTTTAACTGGCCGGTAAATCCATTAATAATGAATTTAACTATTTCATGGTCACTATTACTGTATTGGCGGCAAACGGTTGTATACATCATCATTTGATGTAGCTTCTTATAGATACCATATTCGGATTCTCCATCTATATTCCATTCATAGATGGTTTTGCCATGATAAGATCCCTGGTCATTGATGTACGTTTCTTCATAAAGTACATCAGGTGGTGTAGGTCTGGCATAATAATTTCGGGTTGGCGGTAACATAGCTGGTCGAGAAGAAGAATAATTATGAAGTTTATTAACAGATGTGGGTTCTTGGAAATTGAACTATATTTCTTGAATTTGATCAAGTGATAAATCATCATCTTGTTTTGGAGGAGGATTAGCTCTAAGCATCTGAATTGAACCAGAGGGTTCACTAGTGCTGGTTTGAACATTTAATGTTTTCATTTTCTGTAATAAAGTGTCCATAAATTCTATATTTGAGGATTTTAATTTAAAATTAGTTACCTCTAAAGGTGGCTTGATGGATACTGGATGGATTGTGGGAGGTCCGATAACTGATGGAGCTAAAGTTTTATCACGGAATGTATTAATAGCTTCTTCGATCCTGGTTAACTGTTTACCCATTGTTTGACAAAACAAATTAGTATAATTATGTTGTTTGCAAACAAGGCTTAAATCAGAAAGTTTAATATAGTCTGTTTTAGTAAATCTAGCTGATTGGGCATCTATGTATGCTGTAGCAACTAACGGTTGACGAGTTACTTCTCCATTAGGAGCTAACTCCAGAGATTGAGGTGGTGGATGAAGGGCATGAATGATTTGTCCTTCAGTGGTTGTCCACATTTTATACTGGTCTTCTAAAATATTTAATTGAGAATTAAATACTGTATTATACCATTCTACAAAAGGTATTATCTTCTGGTGTAATTCAAGGTGTTGGTAATATTGAGTCTTGAATTCTTGTAACTGTTGGGGAGTATGGTTTGCAAAATACCATTTTCTAAAATCCTGGTATTTTTCTGACATAAATTCCTGGTTTAAATATTTACGATTTTCACTTCCTGGTGTAAAATCCATTAAATTTCAAAATTCATATCACTGGCCGTTGGGCTATCTGGTGTTGGAGTCGTATAGACACCATGTGGTATCTGGTTATTGGAAATCCTGATACCTTGTATTTCTGATATCATTGGATCCTCACTAGGATCACTAGGTGGTCTACTAGGAGGTCTATCTGGTATGAGGGAATCTACGGATTGTCTACTAGATTCTGGTAAATCTACCCTATATGGTGGAGCAGATCTGAAACTGGTATTTGACAGGCTACGAGGTGCAGTTCTAAAGCTACGAGGTGCAGTTCTAAAGCTAGCATTAGAAGAATTACTTCTAAGTAGCTGCTGAGGAGGTTTCTGAAATCAAATATATGTATCTCCTCCTTCTGTCTGGATTACATCATCGAGATTCTGTCTGATGATTGGTCGTGCTGGAACAGCATTAGGGATATGCCATCTTTCTGGAAAAGTTATGTCCTTCCAAGGAATTAACCTAGGGACTGCTACCTGGCTACTGTAAAGATTAGTGTCAATTAACACTGTCTGTCCTGTAGGTGATTTTTTACGGGTATAAGGATTCAACGTAGTTAAAACCTTAAGGTAAATCCTGGAATGAACTGAAAATGGTGGAGATCCTGGTTTATACTCATACCCATGAGTAAGAACTCTTAGTTCCAAAACATCAGATAGATTAGCATCAGACATTGCTATGCTGAGATTCGGATAAATATCAAAATATACTGGTCCGTGAGACAAACTAGTCTCAATTGCCCCCATTAAGGAAGCTCTCCAGTTAAGACATCTTCCATCTCGAAGTGTAAACTGTATACTGGTGTTTTGACCTAGAAGAGTCAAAGGCTTAAAGGCTATCTGTACTAATCCTATGTGGATGTATTTATAGTTTCTGATGAAAGGGATAAAATCATTTATATGAATTAATCTAATGATTTCATCATTATTCTGGATACATGAGGCATGCTCAAAAGTTTTGATTACCTGTTTACTAAAGAAATTAAAATGTCCAATTTTATAAATTGTTTTTGGATCTACTGTTGGGATTGTCCATTTATCTAAGGCATCCTTAACATCCTGATAGGCAACTAACTCAGTTGCTTCTGCTAAAGAGGTAAGGGTATTATCTACAGTTGTAACAGATTCATTTCCTGTTGATTCTACTGGTAATGTTTCATTATTAGTTTCTGCCATGGGTGTATTGTGATCATATATGCCTAATTTATTAAGTTTATGTTCATATTATGTTTATCATTAAACTTGGCTCTGATACCAACTAAGGTGCTTTCTAAAGGTTATGGCTAGCACGTCTGTCAACGACTTACAGGTATAAACGGTCAACATGCATTTCCTGCTATACGACCTAACCCTACGCGACTTGGGTGACGTCCCACTAACCCTAACACTTAATTAACCTTACATTAGCACAAACCCAGGAATAATCATACACATAATATGTGAATAAACAGAATAAATTACAACATATATGATCTCATGAATTTACTGTTGAGAAGGTGGAGGCCTTCTGGCCACCCACGCAACTATCTGTTTGTTAATCAGAGTCTGTAATTCTGCAATACGCTGATTACACTCTGATATACGCTCAGATATATACGGTTGAGTATAAAGATCTACAGGTGTATTAAGATAATGATTTTTCTGTTGTTGCCAAAACTGCAGATAAGATAGTAACTGTTCTAAAGTATTAACAGAGGGCATTCATACTTACAAACATGAAGAGTGCACACAAAGCTTGATATTATTGATGGAGGAAGTACGACTATTTTACAAGAGGGGGTTGGAAGGAGTACAAAGAAAGAAAATGGAAAATAAAACTGAAAACTAGTGTGTCTCAACAAGGGTGAGACCATCCCTATATATACTGCAAAGAAGATAAGAGGGAATCAAACAAGTGGACAGGTGGCAATCAAGGACTGGACCGACAGATTACACCTAATCCTTATCCTTATCTTCAATCTTGACGGAAAGTGGAGGCATCTCCTTTTTGACTGGTAGAGGGCATCTTCTTTTCCCAAAGTTGTTTGTCTGGTAGTGCCGACACTCGACACAATTAATGCTCTGGACCCTTGCCTTTGCCTTTTGTTATTTTTTCTGCAATTACAGCTGTAAGTGAGTCCCAAAAGTCTCCAAGGTGGGGCTCATCATCTTCTGGAAGCTGCGATTCTCCTGCCAACACGTGTTCGGCTGGATCAGTCTCTGGTTCGGATGTGGTCTGACTGGTGCCCGATCTGATAGAAATATCATCATCTGGTACTGTTTGGAGGAACTGTTCTTTCAGGAAATCCATACTTTTAATTATGATTTCATGTTCGGATAGATGAGGATACTGCTGTTTTAATTCCTTTTGTATCTGAACAAAAGGATTACTGGATAATGCTGGTGATGGAGCAGGTAAAGTCGGTTGCTTAACAGACTCCCAACATGCTTAAGTATGCTGTTGTATTTTCTGTTAAATTAGGGTTCATGCCCTTATCCCACCATTTTACAAAAAAGATTCTTTTCAGGCGGGGAACCTTATTCTGGCAGTCACAAGCAAAGTCCTATTTCCATATTCATGGGATACCAAAACGGATTGTGAAATGGACTATGGATTTACTGATTGAAAGTTCTTTGTTTTTATTTAAGTAGGAATATGCTCGAGCATAAGCAACATTCCACTCATTAAATGCAAGTCGGATTTGTTTTGGTAAAATGTCAAGAGAAAGCCCAAATTTATCCCATCAAACGAGGAACCAATTAGGGACATCGTTTTTAAGGACATCAGGGCAAACGCGGATAAACCAAGAATGATTCTTGACAGGATTCTGGTAGTAAAAAACTTGGGTAAATGCATCAACATAATCCTAATAATTGTATTTAGTCTGTTTATTGCGCAGATCAATCTCGCGAGTAGTATGCAGATGAATACCCCAAGTAGAAATGGGCATAATATTACGGATAATAATTTTACTGAATTGAATTGGGCTAGTTGCTTTATTAGCATCATGAAGAGTATGCTTAAATTCAGCAGCCCCGGTTTCTGTTAATATCTGCTCATAGATATACCTGTACTGGTCAAAGTGAGGAGAAGATTGTTGCGTAGTCAGATACCTACGCTTGATCTCCCATGGATCGGTCATCCATTGCTCATCTGCGGATTCAATGTAGAGGACTGTTTCCTCTGTAATACTGTTTGGGGTATACGGTTCTTCAGTCTTAAGGAGAATATCTTTAGCTGATGGAGTACTGGTTTGTCCTTTGGAAAGGGACGGGAATTCTGTTGGATCATATTGAGGGTAGTGGCCTCTGCTACGACCTCGACCACGGCCTCTACTGGTCCTTAGGGCACATGTTAAAAAAGGCTTAAGAAGATTGTACATTCTTTATTGCACTGACTTTCATGTGGAATGTACAATCTTCTTAAGCTTCTTAATATGTGTCTTAAGGTCACACGTTAATGAAATTCATATATAATAATAGCATGCAACTTTAGAAAATAAAACATGCTAATTTAGAGGAAGGTGAGGATTCGTGTCTGACCTGGAATAAAGCTTCTATTAACTTTACCAAATCAAAGGAAGAGACTGCATCCTTTAGGTAAAGTAAGACATGCATAAATCCACAGGTGAAGATGAGGCTACAAGGTTGTAAATTCACAATTTTTTGTGAGAGAATGCCATAGGGAAATAATCCTGAGAATCTGAGATGAGATTACTTAGAGGGTGTTTGGTGTGGATTATAGGGGGTGATTATAGCTTATTTTAATTTGGGAATCTATGCCAGACTGCTTGGTGCAGCTTCTGCTTACAGCTTTTTAAGCAGAAATAGCTTAAATAAGTTGATTATTTAAAAGCTAGGGAAATGGTGCTTTTGGTTTTTACTTTTTGATTATCAACTTTTAATTTACAATAAGCTACACCAAACAACTCTTTATTCTGCTTGTATTGCTTGTTCACATTGAACCAAGAGTAGAATTACTTGCTTATTTTCATGAATTAGTTTTCACTGTCATCATTCTCCTTTCAACCATCCTAGGAGAAATGAGAGAAGCATAGCATGGTTGGGTACTTGTAAAAGGGTGAAAAGGTGGTGAGTAACAGCCCCTGAGTGCTCACAGGTTAAATAGATTTACATAAAGATGATAAGATAATGTTCGGATGTTACCCATAAAAAAAAGAAAGATAATATTCGGATGTTTGATCAGAATTTGCAATTGATTGGTCAGCAAAATGGGCGACGTGTTAGGGTAAAAGAGTTGATGGGGTAGGGAACCCATGGCATTGTAGAATTCAACAGATAAGTCTACTCTGCGTGGAATTGTTTTGATGTTGGTCTGATGCAAAGTTGAGAAGGGTTTTGATGAATTTGTTTCCTGTATGGTAACACAAATTTCTAGTATGGTCAAGCCGTATTCTCTACATAATGTGATGCTTGAAAAGGACTAGATTTTTCAAAATAATGGATGTATTTGCATTAGGGCTCTAGGTGTTAGAAAAAACATATTTCATTTAACTGTTTAACAGTACATCATCCATTAGTTGAAAAAGAGTAGGTCCAAACAGTGACCTGACAGTTCAATTGGTTTGAAAAGGAATTCCCTGCCTTGATTTCCAATCTCTATAAAATATTAAGCTTTCAACCTGGTAAAGCTGCTACTGTACGCATGAATTATCAATCACTTCAGGCATGGTGGTGTGGGTTTATACTGTTGAACATGAACATCAATTATTATGTCATTTAGGTGTTAAAGTCAGAGCTATTTTCTTCTATGTATGTTGATCACAAGATTCTTTAAGGTGCTTTCAACATAATTGAAAATAAACTGGTCTCTTTTTTCCCACCATTTTCACTTGCCTTGCTTCATTCATGCCTAATGTCATTAGCTGAACCTTGTCATGAGGATTTTGATTTTTTATTTTGATTTTTAAAATTTTCCAGGCTGATCAGCAAATGGAGGAAAATTTACTTGCTGGAAGGGGAATTATGTTTGAACATGTTTTGGAAGCTGTGCCTTACGAGGGAAGTGGAGATAAAATTAAATTACCACCATCCTGCTTCACGGCATTATCTGAACAAGGTGCTTTTGACAAAGGACCCCTGCACTTCCGGTTATCGGTAATTGATCAAGAGACTACTTCAGATGTCAAGAACGATGATAGACAAAATCATGGGACGACACATGCTGGTGTCCTGGAATTCACTGCAGAGGAAGGTTCAGTTGGGCTTCCACCCCATATATGGAGTAACTTATTCCCTTCTGGTGCTCCAATGACTTCATTGATTGAAGTTCGTTATGTTTGGCTTCCAAAAGGAACTTATGCGAAACTTAAACCAAATGAATTGGGCTTTTCAGACATACCCAATCACAAGGCTGTCCTTGAAACATGCCTTCGCCCGCATGCAACTCTTTCACAAGGTGATGTGCTTAAAGTCAACCATGGTACACTGACCTACCATTTACATGTTCTTGAATTAAAGCCATCTTCGAGTGTATCTGTCCTAGAGACAGATATTGAGGTCGATATCATGGGTTCGGATTCTGCCTCAGACAGAACAAATCAACATGTCCTTAAACCTCTCACATTTGGGACATCAGAATCTGGAATTGTTGATGAAGGGAACTATATGTATTACAAGTTCTCAATAGATGAAGAAACTTGGGGGAGGATTTCTTCTGGGGATGCCAAAATTGAGGTGAAGCTAGAATCTGATACACTTGATGGAGATACGGATCTTTACATTGCCAGGCATCCTCTTTTATTTCCAACTCGGCACCAGCATGGATGGTCTTCCCATGACGTGGGTTCAAAGGCTTTGATCCTTAGCTCCATGGACCAGAGCTTGGGAGCAGGTACTTACAGCATTGGTGTATATGGGTTCAAGGGAACAACAAAGTACCGGATAACAGTAACCATGCAAGATAACCATGAGCGTAAGGTGGGTCAACAAGCTGTGTCTTCCTCAGCATCCATGGAGATGGACACTGTAGAGTGTAGGAATTGCAAGCGTTATATACCTGCTAGGACTATAGCACTGCATGAGGCATATTGTAGCAGACATAATGTCATCTGTCAGCATGCTGGTTGTGGGATTGTTCTCAGGACTGAGGATGCCAAAAATCATGTCCACTGTGACAAATGTGGACAAGCTTTTCAACAAGGAGAGATTGAGAAGCACATGAAGGTTTTTCATGAGCCACTTCACTGCCCCTGTGGAGTTGTCCTTGAGAAGGAACAGATGGTAAGTGGAATACTCTTGGCAATTCTTTCATTTTGTAATTCATTTGATGTTTTGATGAGGGATGTAGCGATTGCGTGCTGTCTAACTGCTGGCACCGGACTGGGCCAGTCCTGGTCATCAATCAATGAATTGCTTCATTGACACAAATGTCTTTGGAATGGTACATTTTGGATTCCTACACAAATTACATTCTTGTAGGAATGAGAAGGGTCTTTATGGACTTTCAACATCAGTTTTGGTTTTAGTGTGATTTTGTACAATTTTCAATCAAGGGGTAGTAGGTAGTATATCTGTTTTGTCTTTCAGGACTGATGAGTAATGACTTGATCTTTAAGTAGTCGGATGATATACAGGATCTAAACCCTAAACCCAAATAACATAGATTTGGCTTTAGTTCCTCTGCTGGAAATTGTAGTACTTAACTGGAACAAAGATGCAGTTTTGGAGATGAAAACCTAACTCAAGGTTGATATTGTAGCATATATTTGTTCATATGGTTGCCTCATTGTTTTCTCACTCTTTTGGCAGGTGCAACACCAGGCCTCAGATTGCCCATTACGCCTAATTACATGCAGGTTCTGTGGTGATATGGTTCAAGCTGGGACTTCTGCTGCAGATGTACGTGACCGACTAAAAGGGCTTTCAGAGCATGAGAGTGTTTGTGGGTCGAGAACTGCCCCATGTGATTCATGTGGGCGATCTGTCATGCTTAAGGAGATGGACATTCACCAAATTGCTGTTCATCAAAAGAATTAATCCGGAATTTGCTTTTCTGCTTTTGTGTTCCTGGAACGGGTTTGTTAACTTATGTCTTCAAGGCTCTGGTTCTTGTAGATTATTGCCAAAGACGTCAGTGCTGCTTCTACGGGGGCGGGGGCACATAGAGCTCAATCTGATTGCATTGTTGCAGTTGTATTATTTTATGAATTCTTATTCTGGCATGTGGATCTACAAAAGCAATATAGTGAATTACAAGTGGTTTTAGTTTTCTATTGATTTGTGCATGTTGTCCCAAATCTGATAATCAAATGAATAGATTTTCTTTTCTCAATGGTAAAGAAATTTTCTTGTCTATTTTTGTTATAATGAACGTGATTAGCTTATTTCTAGTTCGCTGGGAAGAGAATAATAGTATGCAATCCATGTGTTCTTTCTCTTCAATTTTTTTTTCCAACTTTTTTCTCTGGAATTTGTTGGAAATCTGACATAGAACCTGCAATCATGCCTTGAGCTTAGTTCTATTATTAAGATTGGTTCTTAGCAAGTTAGTAAATTAGATTATTGGGCGTTGAAATTTTTTCCATAAACCTGAACTTTGAAATTCTTCTTAAAAAGAAAGTATACAATTACTTGAACTGCTTTCAAATTTTTTTTACTCTTAAAAACTGAAGTAGTTAGTTGAAGAAAAAGATAGAAAAAAATGTTTAAAGTAGTAAAAATAATTATTTTTGAAGTATTTTATTTATATGTACTTTGGATAATGTAGATTTAGGCATTGTTTGGCATATATTAAAAAAATTAAAAAGTCACTATCCTATTTAAATTACATCATCTTATTTAAGTCGGGGATTCGGTAATAGCTCCCTCACTATCTAATTTGTCTTTCAAAAGGACAAGAATTATATAAGTACTTTTAAAACTCCCTAATATTTTAAAACTTGTTTCTTTTACTATATTACCCTCATATTTATCAACTCTCCTATTGAGCCATCTTCACTGTGTATTTTAGAGTAAAATTTTACTTTGTATAAAAGTAAAATTTTACTCTGAATAAGAATAAAATGTTACACTCTGAAACTAAAAGTAAAATTTTACTCTGAAAAACTAGTAAAATGTTAGACTCTACACAAAAGTAAAATTTTACTCTAAAAAACGAGTAAACTGTGAGACTCTGAAGCTAAAAGTAAAATTTTACTTTGTACAAAAGTAAAATTTTACTCTGAAAAACGAGTAAACTGTGAAACTCTGAAGCTACAAGTAAAATGTTACTCTGCACAAAAGTAAAAAAGCGAAGACAGTATTTGTGGCGGCTGAAGTGTTTGGCAATGACCACCTCTTGACAGTAAAATTTTACTATCATTCTAACATCAGAGTAAAATTTTACTCTAATTCTCTTAAACAAAAAACAGAGCAATAGAACCAGAGTAAAATTTTACTCTGGTTCTATCAAATGAAATTAGATAAAAAACAACAAAAATAAGTAATAATAATAAATAAAAAAAAAAACAAACATACATACATACATACAAAAAAAAAAAAAAAAAAATAATCAACAAATCAACATATCTAATTGAGAAGAAAAACTTCTAAAACTTGATCAACTATCACAAATCTCAATGAAAAGAATACATGTGTTCAACAACACTCATACACACAAATATATATATATATACATATATTTTATTGTTCTTCTTACAACCGTAGAGAGATCCAGAGACTACGCGGACTCTGTGCTGCTGATTAGGATAGAACTTTCGTCACAAGTTCAGTTGTCGCTTTCTTCACTGTTTCACCACATCAAACTCCGAACCTTTCACCACATTAGCATCGTAACCGTATTCAAACTCCGGCCTCACCTCCATCGAAGCATTCTTCACGCTGATACTGCAGAACGCAACAACATAACCTCGAGAAGCCGACGGTGATTGAAGCTACTATCAACGAGGTTATCGTCTTCAACGTTGCCTTTGTTGCTGAATCGAAAATCCAAATCTGTCGTTGCTTCTGCTCAACTATGAGATCTAAATCTGTTGGTTTTAGATCTAGATCTACCACCACTACCGGGCGTGAAATATGTGATGTCCGTCGCTGATCTTGGTAGAGCGGATGAGGAGAGAAACGGAGAAGGTGGGAAGATCTAGTTGAGGGATATAATAGTCTGATAAAATATTTAAATAATAAATTTTGTCTTTTATGCAAGACTTTATAATTATGAGGGGGTTTAGAAAGTATAATTTTTTTCAGTTGTGATTTGTGACACTAAATTTCCTGGCACTAATGGCACTAATTTCTATATCAGGTAAAAAAAAAAAAAAAAAAAAAAAACAAAGTTACCAAAACAGGAAATTAGTGCCAGGAAAATTAGTGCCACAAATCATTTTTCAAATTTTTTTTTAGGCCTCGTTTGAAGAGTGGATATTTTAGTCAAAAAGTTAAAAAGTTACTAAAAATTGTCACATCACCTCTTTACTTTTTTACACATCTTTTCGTAAAAAATTAAAAAGTTACTAAAATAGCCTGTTCCCAAACGAGACCTTAGTCCTTTTAATAATGAAAGGAAGGTAAAGAGGGTTTATAACTAAATTTCCCTATTTAAGTCACCTCTCTGCCATATTACTTTAAACTCAACCCATATTCAATCCATATTTCATAAAAAGTTAAAAAAGACACATATTTAAAACATTTCAAACCACCCCTTACTTACTTACCCAAAATTGTTTTGTTGATTATAATAATATTAAGATTTAACATTTGTCAAGCAAATAAAAAAAAGAAAATTAATCATTTTAACGCGAAGTGGAAAGATGTGTAATTTTTGCTGGGTTTTGTTATACAATAGAGTTACACTTTTATGTGTTTATAATGATTCTTAATTATGTGTGCTGATTTTTAATTTAAAAATTTAAAAAATTTAAAAAAAAAATAAAAGAAAGAAAGAAAGAAAAACTATTCCTTGCATTTCTTTGATAGAATGAAGAAGAATCCCCCAAAAGACCGCCATTTTAACTTTTTAGTTTGCATTGCATTGTATTTAGACAAACATTCTAAAGTTGAATTGATTCCTTTTATCCACAACTAAACTAAACCAACCCTTGTCATATGCGGCCAACAAAACACAGCAAGCGACAGAGAATCGGTCTCAACTATGTGGCTCCCACTTCTCCCATAAACCCCTTGCGTTCTCGTCTTCCCCCAACAACAGCATATTTGCAGAGTTTTAGAGAGAGAAAGTTAAGGGGGGAGAGAGAGGATTGCGCTAGATCGTCTCGTCCAGAGTTGAGATCAGTTAGTGATCGATTGATCTGTATCAGATTCGATTCATGGACGAGGTGATTACAGCAGCCGATGCGACGTCGTCGTCGTCGTCGCCGTCGTCTCCAGCTGCACTCTTTCCTCCTAACCTCCCTCTGCTCTCTGCATTCCTCGCTTTCGCTATCGCCCAATTCCTCAAGGTCTTCACGACTTGGTCCGTACTCTCTCTCTCTCTCTCTCTCTCTCTCTCTCTCTCTCTCTCTCTCTCAATTGTGTTTAGGGTTATCAGCTTTTGTTACTTGAAGAATTATTATGTGAAACTGGAATTATAGGAAAATGATATGGTCGATTCGAATTTATTCTGAGTACACTGAAGAAACAATAAGGAAATTGGAGGCATAGCAAAAAATGTTCACAATAATTTCTATACTCTGTCGGTTGTGTATGTAGGGTGTTGATTGTTTTGAATTTTTAAATGCATTTTAGGTGCTGTCTATGGCAATTCCTTTGTACTAATTCTCATTATCATCTTGGGATTCTGGTACTAAATTATTGTACAACTATGCGATTCATTGATACCTACCCTAGTTATGCATTTGACGTGGTAAAACCATGCTGCTAGTTGAAAATTATAGAAATAAGACACTGGCATGGTGAGAGCGAGCAACATATACTCGTGTGCACAAATGGCATTCTTTTCAACTTCAGCTACTTCTGTAATGAATTGCATGTGTATGGAATGTCTGGCCTGTTTCTTTGTGTTCAGGAGATGGAGACCCTCAGACCAATAATTAGGGACATGTCTCACGCTGCTTTTTCCTATGGTATTTCTTCCTTGTGTGAATGCATCCTTTAGTACCCATAATTTTAGGCCCATTGGTGCAGACTGGAGATGACAATCACACGCCCTTATGAAGTTCTCTGCATGCCTTTTTAAAAATTTCTCTGTACTTTCCCATTGTTCAGTGGAGACGATAGTAGTACAAAAGTTTATCAGAGTGCTTAATCCATGCAGGCCAAGCAGATCCGCTAGTCAGCTTATATTAGACTGCTAATTTAACCCCTTTTTTTTTTTTGGTAAGTAACCAATTTTATTACTGAAAAAGAAAGAATATACAAATGTACAATAAATTTCAAGACTCAACCCCAAAGTGCATACCAAGGCATGGCCAACAAGCTGACACCTCCCCATTATGAGGGAAATGCACAAAGTAGCCTGTAAAGAAAGTCTAGCCAAAAGACAGAGCCATAACAGTACAAAAGGCAGAAAAACAACATTTAAAAAAAAAAAAAAATTGTATTTCCCTCGTAAGTTTGAAACTTTGAATCTTCTAATTGAGTTTCTTCTGGTTTTCACTCCGCGACAAAGGTGGGCTATCCATATTTCCCATTTACTCCGCCTTTTTGGTGGATATGTGTCTTTGATTCAACAACCATTTCAATAGCACCATTCGTATCCTCTCATCAACACCACTCACGAACTTACCGTAAGCGGGCTTACATTGAGAGATCACATTTTCATCCATGCTTTTAACACTACCTTGAGAAGATGTACTGAAAGCCATACGCTTTATAACTCCATGTTTCACAGTTCTTGAATAAGTATAACAAAATAGTTGGATTTTGAAGTCAAATTACTTGGTCCGTGCACTGTAATGTTCTAGGGGATGAGATCATGAAGTTATTGAACCTTTATAATAATACTATTTAGGTTAAATTATACTTGGTATTTCTCATCTTATTTCAGAAATTTTGATTTAAGAGATCTTTTTGGGTCTCTAAAACCATAAAAATAAACCACTTTTTCAAGTATTTTAATAGTTCCATATTTCAATCCTCTTGCAATGCTTTACTATTTTTTGTTATTTGATTGTTGGAGATTCATTTAAGGTGTAAATTTTAGTAATTGCAGCTATGGAACTGCAAATTTGATTGTTTTACTGCATCACTATTCTCCTTGGGTTGGATTTTGGTTGCTTCAGAATTCTGAGCTTTATGGAAATTGATTGAACTGAAGAACTCGATGCATATATTTTTCTGGTGTAGTAGCTCATTGTTTTCAACATGTTTCTCCTAGATGATCAGGTATACAGAAAAGAAATGGGATTCTAAAAGGATGATTGGTTCTGGTGGAATGCCGTCATCACATTCTGCCACTGTGACGGCTTTAGCAGTAGCTATAGGTCTGCAAGAAGGAACAGGAGGACCAACTTTTGCCATTGCAATTGTCTTGGCATGTGTTGTACGTATCTTAAAATCCGGTTTTATTTTTCTTATTTGTTTCAAGTTTCTTGTTTCTGTTCTGGCATTCTTATGTTCATTATTTCTGAATTCTCTGATGGCTAAGTTATTTGCAGTTTTTTATATAGCATTTGAATTGATTGATTCCATTTTTTATATTATGACATCTTTACTTGAGGCTTTATTAGATTTTAAGCTAATTTTTACAAATTACAATAATCATATTGTTATGATATTAATGTTTTTGCTTTTGTAATATGTATCTAGGTTTGTTCTAAAATTTGATCAACTCTCTGACAAGGTTTTCCTTGTACTTATTTGAACATCCTTGTGATCTTTTTGAAATTTGTGCAGGTTATGTATGATGCTTCTGGGGTCAGACTTCATGCTGGTCGACAAGCCGAAGTAAGATTGCTTATCACAATTAAAGAAAGATGCCCTTTTTAGGAATTTTTTTATTTTTTATTTGTAATAAAAGGTGCATCAAAAGAGAGAATTAATTGTACAAAAGTCTAGAGTACTCAACCCTGCAAGAATCATCTAGGAATTCTTTTATCACTTACAAATTTTGTAACAAGTATTGAGTTTATGTGCTCATTGGTATTTTTCATTGTTCATTTCATTTTTAATTGCTGCGTACATCATTTATCTATCCACAGTAGGATCTATTGGTGTTTTGTATCTATATTTACAATTTCCAGTTGGCTGTTCTTTCAAGTTATCCACCCCACAGTTTCCTTCCTCTCTTCATTAATATCCTGAAGTAATAGATGCCAATATGTACTGCCTGATACTTGAATAGATAACTTTGGAAGGCACATCCAAAGGCTCAGAAGAAGTGTCTAGAAGTTTGAATCAATAGACGATTTTGCCAGCAAGGATCTTTTCTGTTTATCTTTTCTCATTTTGCAATCTATATCGGGAACTTGCTGTTCAACTTTTTAATTCTTATGGTAGATATTCTCAGGAAATGGAAGTCTTTTATTGCCATGTAATTGAGTTCAATTTCCTGTTCAATTACTTAACTTTAATATCTTGAATTTTGTTTTTTAATGTCACATTTTCTTTCTCCCCATCCATTTACCTCTTGTTACAAATAGAGTTTGAATGCTTTTCCAATCCTTGTCCCAATTGATGCTGTGGTTATGGCTATTACTTGGAAAGAAAAACTAGGAAAAGTCTGTAAGAACGAACTAGATGGTTGCTGTAACTATGCATTGCGTTCATCAGACAACTTGCAGAAGTGTTCAAGTGTGCTCATGTTGTCTACACTTTATTTGATACATGGACCAATGTGTGGTGTGGTTCGAAACTGTAATCAATCTTTTATTTTATTATTAGGCCCCGTTTGTTTGGAGAGATAGAGATGGGATTGGGATTGGGATTGGGATTGGGATTGAGATGGAAATGGGACTTACTATATGTTGTGTTTGTTTTGAGAGATGGATAGGGTATTCATAATCCCATGGGATTAGGATGGGCCTTAGGTCCCGTTTGTTTTCAGAGGTAGAATGGAGATTATTGATAGCGAGGGGATTAAGTAAAATTGTGTTTGTTTTGATGATAGTTGTTAGTGTAGGAATTGTTAAATTATTTTTATATAAAATAATAAAACAAATAAAAAAATACAAAAAATTAAATATTAATGTTCAAAAAAAAATGTCCAACATGTAAAAAATAAAAAATTTCTAGTCCGGCGGACTATTTTTCTAATACCATTTCCACCTCCTTCATCCCAATCTCCCTTCCAACCTCCATCCTAATCCCTTCCTTCATCTCAATCCCTTTCCCAACTCTACACACAAACACAACACTAAATAGGTCCCACCTCCATCCTAATCCCATCCCACCCTTTACACCCCAAAATAACGGGGCCTTACGGTTGGGATTGAGATGGAGGAGGTGGAGATGGTATCAGGAAATTAGTCCCATGAGATTAGATTTTTTTTTTTTTAATTTTTTATTTACATGTTGGGCATTTTTTTTTTAACATTAATGTTTAATGTTTTTGTATTTTTTGTTAAGTAAAAATCATAATTTTATTTGTTTTAATATTTTATATTTCTTTTGTAGGGTAATAATTTAACAATCCCCACATTAACAACTGCCATCAAAACAAACACAATTTTACTTAATCCCCTCACTATCAATCTCCTCCATTCTATCTCTGAAAATAGACAGGGCCTATTTTTTTTTTGATAAGAGAGTATTTCCCCTCACTATTAATCCACTTACTATCAATCTCCTCCATTCTACCTCTAAAAACAAATGGAGCCTATTTCTTTCTGATAAGAGAGTATTTATTTATTACCAAAAAAGTAGTACATGATTAAGGAAGGCATTCCTTTCATTACAAGAGGAGCAGCTAATGATGCTAAAAAATGTAAGGAAATATTCCAATTCTTACAAACTGAAAAATTAAGAGCGTAGCATTTGACTCCATGAAATTGAGAGGATCTAATCTTGACATTATGCTTAATTTGTTGCAAAATCAGAGGAGGGGTTCTGTGAAGACCTCTGAAAGTTCTCCGATTCCTTTCCTGTCAAATGTAATATATCATTGCAGCCAAGCAAGCTTCCTAACAATATTATGAAAGCTTTTTTCACTAAATTTGCCAACCAACCAGTTAACTTCAGCCTGCCAAGAATGATAAGGCTTACCTGCATATCAGGTTCAGCTCTTTCTCTCTCATGGCTGTTACTGAAATCACAGGTAGGCATTTGTAAAAGTGTTGAGGTTTTGCTATTTTACGTATTTTGAGGTCTAGGAGAGTTTTTCTTCTTTCTTTCACTGCAGCTTCCCTTTTCTTTCTTCCGTTTCTCCATAGTTATATATTGCTGTGTTTAAACTTTTTTCTCATCTAGTTTTGGACTCGAATAAGTTTTCCAATTCTAATCTGAATATTGGTGTACTATTGATTTGACTATGCATGCAAGAATTTATGCAAGAAGGTAAATAGGTAGATATAGATGTGGAGCATAAAACTTTTTATGTTATTGTGTTCTTATGTCTATCTCAATCCATGTCAATCCATGCTATTTGCAGTTGTTGAACCAAATTGTATGTGAATTTCCTCCAGAACACCCTTTATCCAATTCCAGGCCTCTGCGTGATTCACTTGGGCATACTCCGCTTCAGGTTCGTTAACATTATGTTCTAAATGCTTATATCTTAATTTCTTTAAGGTTGTAATTTTTTAATCTTCTTTTTCATTGAAATTGTAATATTGTACATAGTTACACGAAAAAACCCTTTTTGTTGCAAACTTTCAACTTGATTATACGTATGTACGATAGTTAATAGACATAAAATGTTGATGTAAGCTCTGAAGAAATTGAGTTTGTGCTGTAGTAAAATCTGATGATATTGTGATGGGAATTCAGAATGTTTATTCTCGTGTTTGGTCTACTAAAAAAAGTAACAAAAAATACATTGTAAAAGGTATATCATCCACCATTGTAAGGAATGCTTATTCTATATGGGAACTAAAGAATGATCATTTCTTTATTCTATTGAACCAAAGACTACCTAAGAATCCAAAATAGGCCTCTGACAAAGGTTTTGACTGCTAAAACCTTCTGTGTTACTCTCCTATAGAAATTTCGTCTTCCAAGTGTGGAAGAAATTTAAAGTTCTTACATCATCATAGAAAAAAAATAAGTACTACTTTGGAAAATATGCTGTATCCTCCATTCTACACTTCTTTCCACTGTTGTTCATGTCATTATTATTTTTCATTTAGAAATAGCTAAGCAGTTGGTTGGTCTTACACCATTCTTTTTTCCACATTGATGGTTTTAAATTTATTATAAATGCTGTCCTTGAAATGATTTCCACAAAATTAGATGGAGCACAATGCTGTGCTTGATTTCGAATCCTAGGAAGAGGAAACTTTAAATATCATCATTAACTCTCAAATCTAAACCTATTATTAGGTTCCAGAGTTATTATTTATTTTTGCATGTTGCTTGGAAAACAAATTAACGACAAGCTTACTGTATCTTCTTCACTTACAATTTGCCACATAATACAGTTGTTAGTGGCTCTCAGTGTGTTGGTCTTTCTTTGTTTTCCATTTTCAAAAGGGAAGGAACATGACCAAAGAAGAAAAAAAAATGAAAGTCATTCTCAAAATGGCTTATTGAGCTTTTGTTATATTTTTCCCCTTAATAATCATAAATAATAAAAAAAACTAAGTTTAGCAGCGATGAATTTTCTTTGGTGTGGTACAGGTTCTTGCAGGAGCCATGTTGGGATGCCTAGTAGCATATCTAATGAAGAACTCCAATTAGGTGGGTGGCGGACCATGCAGTATCACTGAGACCGATTCAATCTCTGTGTCACCAATGTGTTGTTGTAGATAGATATGCATATCAATATTAGCTAGGAAGATTATACAGGACTGCTGTAAAATCAGCTCTTAATTGCATGAAGTTAAATTGGATAGTGTTTTAATATTAGTTTCTGTCATAAAAGTACATGTACTATTCCGTGAATGACTCTTGAAAATTAAGAGATGCTTGGTGGGTTTTTGCTGCAGCAACTGTGGATAACTTCATATACATTGTTGGACTTAATTTTTAATTACTCAAGTTTTTAGGATATTTGGTTATTTAACATGGTATTCGAGCAAAAGTTGGAAGAGTTTCTAGGTTGAAGTTTCTGTGTTTGCATTTGTTCTTCATTTGCATTATATTCAAAAAAATTTATTGAATATATGGAGACAATTTGACACATGACAAATGTGTGGAGTACTATTACAGCACCACCAAATAACGTCTACTTGAAAGGGGTTTGAGGGGGTGAAGTCGTACTCAAGGCACAATTGGGCTATTGTTTAGTAATGGGATACACCTTAGTATCAATTTTTATGATCCGAATAAATTATCTTGTAAGATTTATTGAGTCAATTATTCATATAAAAATTAAATTGATCGAATGTTAATGATCATACAATCGATATATATATTTTACAATTTAATTACCAAATTCATCCTCAAAATTTAGATTAAAATTTATACATCAAACATATTATAATAGTCACCATCTCCTTCAATAACTGGTCTTGGCTTTGGAAAAGTCAAACATCGCCTAGAATACCCCATTTCCTCTGGCTCACTCTTCATCAACGCCTTAGTACCAAAGACAACCTCCACCTCTACCGAATCACTAGTGACTCTACCTGTCCTCGCTACCTTATCCAACCTGAAACCACCACTCACGTCCTTAGGGACTACAAATTCGCCAAACACTTCTGGGATGCTCTCCAAACCCCAACCTATGCCCTACCTTCTTTTGCTCACCCTCTTGCTGACTGGATTAAATCCAACTGTACCTCCAACCTAACCCACCACTCATTTGCCGATTAGTCAGTCTTCTTTCCAATCTCTTGTTGGTTCATTTGGAAAAATCGAGATTCTTGGTGTCTCTCCACCTCTAACCCTCGCTTTCTTAACCCCTCCTTGGCTATTGCCTCTGCCATCGAATAGCAATATCTCTCCCTAACCAAGCAATCTCACCCCTCTCCACCAATTGTTATCTCTTGGCTATCCCCCAAACCTAGCGTATTCAAACTTAATACCGATGGTGCCTCAAAAAACAACCCTGGGCTTGTTGCCGTTGGTGGTATCATTAGGGACTGGACGGGTAATTGGATTTTTGGTTTCTGGCGCAACATTGGCCACTCGTCCAGTATCGAAGCTGAACTATGGGGCATGCGAGATGGACTTAAACTTGCCCTTGACCTGAATCTCATAGGAATAGAAGTCAAAATAGACGCAACCATCATGAAAAATCTCATTCTTGGTAACTCCAACAATCAACTTAGTAATCTAATTCATGACTGTAGGTACCTCCTAGACAAGCTCGGAACCTCAACTATTAGCCATACCTATCGCGAGGGAAATAAATGCGCGGACTTGCTTGCCAACGAAGGATTTAATCATGAA
Organism: Camellia lanceoleosa; assembly: GCA_025200525.1. Classification (NCBI taxonomy): domain Eukaryota; kingdom Viridiplantae; phylum Streptophyta; class Magnoliopsida; order Ericales; family Theaceae; genus Camellia; species Camellia lanceoleosa. The sequence goes on along the minus strand of CM045764.1, from coordinate 145,567,167 downwards.
GGACTACTTATTTTCTCTTCTATTCCTAACTATATTTCCTTTCAAGTATTTGAAGACGCTAGGGGTACTTTTAAGGGAAATTTGGCCGTAAAACCTCCATAATTTCTTTTTATTGTTAAAATGACCCCCCCAAAAAAATAGCACTTTCAAAACCCCCTTATAATTATAAACTTTTGTATGAAGGACATAATTTGTTATTTGAATATTTTATTTGACCATTATATCCTCTCTTTATTCTCTTTTTTTTTACAACACACCCTCTCTCTTCACCAACTCCATGGCTGTTTATCATCTCCACCATCTTTATCGTCTACCAGCATTGCTCATCCTCATAGTCGCCCAGCAACCATCATTTTTACCGTTAAACCATCACAATCTCAGATTTGATACCTACGAACTCATATTCGAGATCAATAACTTTATATTTGAAATAATAAAAAAAAACTTAGATTTGATATTAAAAAAATAAATAAATTGAGAAATCGAAATATTATAATAAAAAATTAGGAGTTTTTTTTGCTTATTTGTTCATAGATCTAAAAGTAAAATTCAATTCTAGTTTGTTCATTTAGTATGTACTCTATTTTTTATAACAATAAAATTTTACTTTGGTTAACAGCATGTTGATTTGTTTAACGACAATAAATTTTTACTTTGAACCATAGTAAATTTTACTCTGAATTAGGATAAAATTTTATTTTATTTTTAATTACAGAGTAAAATTTTATTCTAAAACAAACTGCGAGAATGGCTTTACAGGATAGAGTTGTATCGTGAATTAGAGTAAATTTTTACTGTTCAAAGAACAAAGCATCATGAGAAGAAGAAAGAGAAATATGGAGATAGATAGAGGATCGTGAGAAAAAGAAGAAGAAAAAGAAGAAGAAAAGAGAGAGAGAGAGAGAGAGAGAGAGAGCATAAACCATCAGAACCAGAGAGAGTGAATGATCTTAGATCTCAGGTTTGCGAACCATTGAGAACCGTTATTTTCTAGTGATGACAACTGTAAATGATCTTAGATCTGAGGTTGTAGATGCGACGAGTAACAGCGACGATGAAGACGGTAGAGAAAGAGTTCCATAGTAAGCGGCAGTGGTATCGATAGAGAGCGGCGATGGCACTAATGGAGAGTAATAGTGATAAGAGCGAGACAGATAGAAGAGAGATTGAGATGAGAGAGGGTAATTGCAATTTGGCGCGCGCGCGCGCACACACACACATATATGAGGGTATTATAGTAAAAGAAATAAAATTCAAAACACTATGAGGTTTTGAAATAATCTATATAATTCTTATCATTTTAAAAGACAAGTTAGGCACTGAGGGATCTATCACCAAATCTTTCTATTTTTAATCCTATAAATGAAACCGCCTAACTCTTTATTTATCTAATTTCAATCTTCATTACCCTCCCCCCCCCCCCCCAAAAAAAAGTAACAATCTTTTTAAAATGAAATAATAACAATTTTTGTTCGTTTTTTGTGTTTTGTTTTTTTGCTTGTAAAAAATAATAATAATAATCTAATAATATAAAAATTAATTACAAAATTAGACATAACTTAAGTAAGGTTTTTTTTTTTTTTTTTTTTGGTGAAATTTACATCATATGAAAACAGCTGTATCTTTGCAAATAAAAATGCCGAAAAATAAATAATAAAAAAAAAAGATCAGTTAAACGTTGATATCATTACTCCATAATTGAGTCCAATTTTTTTTAGTATGGACAATACACATATTTTTAATGGGTAAATTACTTAACAACGAAGTAGGGAAAAAAAAAAATTTACAAAAATATGAAAGGTGTAAATGATTTTATGATGCGATATAAGTGAAAAGTTATGAGATATAAGTCTCACTTACATCATTTCATGTTTCTGTAATTTCTTTTTTTGTAACTTCTTATATTTTTAAGAGTGCTGCTATTAGCATCCTATCAATTATATTAGACACCTTACTTTTTTGATCTTTTTTAATTACAATGATAATTTTAAATGAAATTATTAAAAAAGGATATTAATAATTTTGAGACACCACATCTCATAATTAAACTTATGTACTATCTACATTATGAGTTAAGATTTATGAGAGCATCAAACTTTATCATCATCCATTTATCTTCCCTAAATCCCATTTTTAAAAATAACCTACCCTCAAAACTTTGAAAATCCTTTGATGGCAATATTCCAGCAGTAACGGTGACAACCATTTGATTACCTACACTTCTCCGGCAATAACAACGAGTGAAAGTTTTTCCGGCCACTACAACTCCATGAGACGAGAGAAATACAACAATAAAAGATTAGAGGAGATTTATACATTTGAGGGTGTTTTCAGCTCAGAGGAGATTGGTCTTGTAAGGATAAATTTATTAAAAAAACTGGCAAAAATAATAAAAACTACTCATTAGTTTTTCGAGACCAAACTCCGGAACTTATGACCGAAATTCGGGAACACAGGCCCGAACATTGTTAATTTGTTCGGGAATAGGTAACCAAACATTTCTTATTTGTTCCAAAACAGATAACCGAAACTCGTGAAAATAGCAGAACCCACAAAAGGAGAATTTTGAATCAACAATAAAAAACTCTACATTTATTTTCTCATGTCATCAACAAGTATGTAAAGATGAAGTAGTAATCACTTTCATAGGTTTTGTTAGGATTTTTTGGGAGAGAGATTTTTTGAGATGTGAGGGCGTACATTCAATTGAATGTGTGAAATATTTTCACAAAGATAATTTTGGTATTATTTAAGGGGAAGAATTTTTTTTTTTAGAAGTTATAAAATTTATGAGTGGGGATCTAAAAAAAAGGAAGTCCAAAATAATTATGGGTATTCGTAGTAGCAGAGTGTATAATATGGACGGATTTACCAAAGGCTATTTTTGGCATGAAGGTTTGGGTCGAGTTAGGGCTATTTTAGTCACAAAAATAATAAAATAAGTTTTTTAACTTAATAAGATAAAATATTACATCTAAATTATAATCATTTTATTTTTTATCTCATAAAAGTAAAAAAAATTAAAAATCTATTTCAAACAAGACTTTTTAACCATAGATTAAAATGATCAAAAAAAATTAAAAAAGCCAACTGATCACATCCCAAATGAAGATTTATAAATACTTCCTAATCCGAACGAGTAATAAAAAATTAACATGTGTGCGAGTGCGACACACACACGATAATATCTCCATCTTCAAAATTTATATTTATTTTTTATTTTTAAAAATTTTAAACGAAACAAAAAGGAGGGAAAAAGAAGATCCACTTCTCTCTCAAAGGATTCAAGCGCCTCTCTCCCGATCCCAAACACCCCCCCTCCTGTCTCTCTCTGAATTCTTATTGTAGATTGTAGTTTTTCAAACCTTCAGATCTGTTAAATTTGTTGTTAAAATCTCACTTCTCTAACCATTTCAATGGCTGAAACCCTAAGCCCTAATCCCACGACTGCACAGAAGCAGAGAATCGCCATGGCCTCTCGCCTCCAATCCCCAACCAGCACCTTCTTCTTGGGCTCCAACAACGACCAACTCGAACGCGCCCAGGCCCGCGCCGCCCGCGCTGCCGCCATCCGCCGCAAAACCGCCCCCGCCTCTCCTCCGCCTGCTCCCGACCCCTGTCTCGACAAACAACAAATTCTCGAGTTGTTCCAAAACTGCATCAAACTCGCTAGCGAGAATGTAATTTTAACTGCCTGAAGTTTTTCATGTTTAATGTTGATTTGGAAATGTATTTGGTTGATTTGGATGATTTGTGTGATGCAGAAAATTAATCAGAAGAATACGTGGGAGCTGAGTTTGATTGATCACCTCTGTGATATTATTAAGGTGGAAGACGAGGATGATATGGAGACCAACTTTCAAAAGGTAGTAATTTTTGTGCCTCGTATTTGACTGCATATTTCCATAAATTGTAAATATTTGTATGTTATTTACATTTTTTCTAAGTAGGCAAGTTGCACGTTGGAAGCCGGAGTTAAAATTTACTCGATGAGGGTCGATTCAGTGCATTCAGAGGCATACAAGGTTCTTGGAGGGATTACTCGAGTCGGTCAACAAAATGAACCAGGTTAGCTTTTTCCAGTGCCCACGAAAACATAGCTTCTTTAGCAATTTTATTCTTCCTAGTCCTGTTCCTTGCTTGATATAAATTTGATTCTTTTTTAAATTTCAATGCAAATTTTTTTGAAGGACTTTATGATAATCATATTGATTTTACATGAAGATTAAAATAAAAAAAAATTCATTACTCAAGGTTGATCTGTGTTGGGGAGTGGTGGATTGGGTATCTTTGGCTTATTTTCACAAAGCAGTTAGTCTTGTATTGAAGCCCATGTTTTATGTTCAACAGCATGGCATTTACCAATGCATCAAGAATCAACAATAGCAATAAGGAAAACACATTATGTTCCTAATTTATATTTTCAAAATCGATAATTAGCCTAGCTACGGTGGGCTAAAATGAACGTGCAAGGGCTATCTAAATTTTGGTACTCTAGGCTCTTTAGACTTTGTAAATCATGGATCAACATTATGTTATTATCATTTTGCTTTAATTTTAATGAACTAATACACATTCAAGCGGATATCTTTTGGTGCATATAGTTTGTTGACGATATAGTTTTAATTGATGAAACTAGGGTATGAGTAAACTCAGAATAGAAACTAAGTTGGAGTTTAAAATGTGGATAGAAACTTCAGAATCCAAAAGTTACGTAGACAAAATTGGAATGAGATTTTAGCAAAACTAGAAGCACTAATGAGGAAATAAGAGTGATAATTTGTGATATCTTGGACCAATTATCAATAAAGAAGCAGAGATTATGGAGGATGTGGCTGATAGGCTTATAGCAGGATAGGTGACATGGAAGAGTGCTTCATTAATGTGCTGTGATTGTTGTTTTTATTAAGTTAAAGGAAAGATGTCTAAAGGATAGTTATTAAGGCCAATTTATGGTATGGTTTAAAATGTTAAGCATCTAAAATTATGTCCAAAAATGAGCGTAGCCTATTGAAGATATTAAGATGGATAAGTGGTGCTACAAGAAAAGACAAAATCTAAAACTAATATGTCCATAGTAAGTTAAAAACAGAATCTAACAAAGATAAATTGATATAAAATTATTTGAGATGGCTTTTCCGTGTATAAAAATACCAATTAACACCTTGGGAAAGTGTAAATAGAAATATGATTAAGGTTGAAGATGCCAAAAGGAAAGAAGGTTGACCAAGAAGTATACTGATTAAGGATGTGAGAAAGGACATTATTGCCTTAGATTTAATTGATGGGCTTAAACATTGCAAATTTGAGAAATAGATCCATGTAGCCGATCTCAAATAATCAAGCTTTAGGCTTTTTGAATTGAGTTGCAACTTTTATCTCAAGCAAGAAGTTGCTATACTCTTTCCTTTGTAACATTTGTTATTGTCATTGTGATCTTGTCAACTTAATTTTCCTCATAATCAATTAATTGGTCATGGGTTTTATTTGCAAATGGGAAATTTTGTCATTTTACTTTCTCTCTCGTCCTTTTTCTTTTGATTTCATTCCTACTTTAGCTTTTATATGTCTTTCTATGGCCTTCATATTCCATGCTTATAAGGTTAATGAAAATACATAATGTTGCAGTTTGAGCTGTGACTTTCAGCATTTATTTTTCATGTTTGGTGTCATCTTATTTCTTGGCCTCTTGATGTTCTGCTATTGTGGCAGATAATGTGATGGAAGATGCCAATGTCAGCAACGGGCAAGAGGAAGGCAATTCTAAAAAAGAGCAAGAGAGGAAGGTAGGAAGATTTCTAATATTATAGAATAGGTTACACATTAAACTCAAGCTAAAGGAATGAATTTATGCAGGTGTCACCTTTATCCACATTGGAATCATCATTTGAGGCTCTTAATGTTAAGAAATTTGATGGTGACTGCTTGTTCTCTCTATTCTATCTACTAATGTCATTTTGATGATGAAGTTATAATGGATTTCTTTTCTTTTCAGTTGCTTTTGCTGTGGATCCTCTCTATCATCAAACATCTGCACAGTTTGATGAAGGAGGGGCCAAGGGCCTCTTGCTGAATAATCTTGGAGTATATGGTGGCTGTCAGGTGCTTTTTGATTCATTGGAAGTGCCAGGGAAGTTTATGTCTTGTGCAAATCAACATGACAAATTAGACACAATTGATCTTTCTTTTGCTAAAGGTGTGCTGCTTTTGTTAGTATGTTGTGATTCTGGTTTTTGTTTTTGTTGTATGAATGCATGTTGAGAGTGTTGAGAGGTTTGATTATTTTCCTTGTTTTCTTTATAGAACACATTGAACAGATGGTGTTCAACATGCACAAGAAGGATGAAATTTCTCCAACTCTCAGGAATATAGTCAATTTATTTGATGAAAGTAGCCAAAGACCATCAGATACATTTTCTTCTGGACTGAAATCAGCAGAGCAAGTTCATGAAACTAATATTGGAAATAATGCTGAGTTGGACGATAATGCATTTGATAATTGTGGGACCTGGGCCTTTGATCATGACGACAAAACAAGTGTGGTTGGTGAAGACACTTTTGGTGGAGATCCAATTTCACCAAATTATCACGAGGTTTCTTGTTGTATAACTGTCAGAAATGTGGCTTTTAAGGGTTTTGAAATTTAATTCTCTATTAATTATTTGGAGTAGAAATTGATGAAGTTGTATATTGATACATTTTGATTGAATTTTGCAGGAAAATGAACCATTTGTTTTTCATGAGCCTGATATAGATGACAGGTTTGATAAAGTTGATGGGTATTTGTTTTTAAGTTTGGGATTTACTTCAAAACAAAATGCCTGGGCAGGCCCTGATCATTGGAAGTATCGAAAAGTAAAAGGTTGGTTTTTGAAGCTTGTGGCAGCCATATCATCAATCTGCTCTTTACTCTAATTATGTAATATATAACCTTTTTTTTATAGGTTCAGAGGATCCTGCCACAGAAAATGGATCACCTTTAGCAACTAAGAAGCCAAGGAACAAAAAACAAGCAGAACTTGATATTGATTTCACAAAAGCCTTGGACAATGAGATTTCAGATGTCTTTGCTCCACCTAAGAATCCCAATTCATTACTGCTGCCAGCAAAAAGAGAGTCATGTAATAAAACACTTCCAGAAGATTGCCATTATCAACCAGAGGATCTTGTCAAGTTATTTCTTCTACCTAATGTCATGGTAACACTTGTCTTTGATTACAAATAGACAATATGATTTGCAATTGTGTAGTGTTTTATAATCTCTCTTTTACAATATGTTTTTTCCTGGTTGTAGTGCCTTGGGAGGAGAGGAAGAAAGTCTTCAGGTAAATAATCTGAGTGCTAATATTGCAAGTATTCTTTGATGCCAAATAGGCATTTATTATGATGTGTTTATCTTTTGTTGCAGTACTAATTTTTTTCTTTGTACCACTCTGTGTATTTTTTCATTTTGGTGGGTCATAAATAATACTTGTTTCTTGTTCAAAGTCACATATCCACACCATTTCTTTATGGGTGCCACAGCTTTCGATTGCATTGGGTTCAACTTTCACTTGCACACCATGAATTTGTAATTATTTTCCCCACTTCCCATTGATTTTTCCCCCCAAAACTGAAATAAATGTTTTTGTGTTAATCCAAATTGGTGAAATTGAGATAATTGTCCACTTTGCAGAAATAGCACAATAAACAAAATATTTAGGCTTACATTTTCAAACAGGCAGCAACTTGTTTTGGTTTTTTGGTTGTCAGTCTTATATTTTGGGAATAACCATCAGCGAAAACTAACTATACAAAATGGACAAAAGATGGCTGTTAATTTTCCTAAATGGTTCCTCTTACCAAAAAATGTCCTATTCCGCTCACCCTACATGAGCCACTTCAAAGCCAAAGGGGCCATACCCATGTTCTCCTTCCACCTGCATCCCCTCCAAGCCATAAAAGCTCTCCCACGTCTCTAGGAAACACCCAAGTGGCTCCAAACAAGATAAGAATAAAAGACCAAAGCTCCCTCGCCATGTCACAATCGATTAATTTGCACTTTCTTTTTCTTCTTGTAATAAAATTGCCAATTGTAAGAATTTTTCTTGCTATGCCTTGATGAGTTCATTCCAAATGATGAAATTACACATGATATATACAATTTATTTAATGTTATTCTGTGGATTACTGTGCTTGATTCTGCCGTCAGAGGAATGGAATCAACAAAGAGATGATGACAGACCATTGCCTTCATGGGATGATGAAAATTTGTATGGTGGTCAATATGATGATGGAGATGTTCATAGTGATGTGGAGGATTCAAACACACTCGTCTCTCAGCCTCGTCAGGTTTGTTTTTGATATTTATTCCTGATGTGTACACTAAAGTGATTTCTTGGGTATTGGAGTGTGCGATCTTCAGGGAGGGTAGCTTGTCAAATGATATTATGGTAGTCTCAAAATTAAGATTTCTGCCTCTATATAAGAATTAACATGGTCATGTGGGGATATCATGTTTCATATTTTGTATTCAATGTTGGCCACCAAGAAATTGGGAAAAATAAATATAAGAGAATTCAAATATTGTCTTTCTATCATTTCATTAAAGAAAAGGCAGAAAATAGTGATGTTGCTCCATTGCTTAAAGGATTTGCTTTCTTTTGGTCCTTAGTAAGTATGATAGATTGTCAGATTCAAGGTAACAAAATTTCTATTCTTATTTTCCCAACATTTTTACTATTAACATAAGAAAGAAAAAAAGACATAAGAGAATATGCAATTCACAAATTGTTATTATTGTCAAATTGTACTGTTATCTTTTGAAAATATTTGCATTTATGCTTACACTGTTTGCTTCTCTAAATAAATCAGGTAAATAAGATCGAAGTACAATACGACAGAACTTCTAAACAAGTTGATGTCCAGGCACTGAAAGAAACTCTGTGGGACCATATACAAGAATCTACTCAAATGTCTATTCAGGTAAGCTATGAGTGTTTTTAACCATTGGCATGAATCTTTTGCAAGAGCAGATGTAACATGATTAAATTACAAATTACATAGAAAGATTTGCTGTCTTGTTTACTTTGTATGTTTAGGTTAAAGAGGTGAATGATATTTTGTCTTGGGAAAAAAATGAATGTAAGTATAAATATACTCCTTTTATCTCTACAATCTGCAAGGGATGGAACATATTTAGTCTATGCTTGGAGTTATGTGAAAAAAAGATGTTCTTCATTGAGATGAGTACGTCTATTCCTTACTCCAAATGCCTACTTTTGTTGGCATTCTCAACCTGTAGTACCATGGAGTAATGATATTTGATACTTATGATCTAGATATTTCACAATTTTTTTGAAAAATAATGAGACATCATTCCAGTTTGTTTTTCCATGGCCCTCCATATGTTTGCATCATCTGCACTATGTGTTTTTTTTTTTTTTTGGGTATGTGTGTTTCTGCTGTGCTAGTTGTCTACTTTGGTGTTATATTATGACCATTGTGCTTGATCTCATCATTATTATTTATTTTTATTTTATTTTATTTTATTTTTTTAGTGTGAAAAGTAATATCTAATTGGATTAACTTCAGGGGCAGAAAGGAATGGTATCTTTCAAGTACATCTTGGCCAGCTTTCCAGAAGACTGCAGGGCAGCTGCAGCACTTCAGGATATCTCTCCCCATCTGTGTTTCATATGCCTTCTGCATTTAGCCAATGAGCATGGATTGAACATCCATGGCTGCACCAACTTGAATGATCTTAGCATACATTTACCACCCAACTGAGATGTGCTTTCAAGTGCAGTGATTTAAATCTCCATTTTATTGTTTTTTGTTTACTTCTATTATGCATAGCATAGCTCGTGCTTGATGTATTAACTAATCTGTGGAATGATTCTCAAGTTGGAGCAAACAAACCAGACTGTAAAAAAATGTCATTTATGTTGTATTCTGTCAACAATATTGTCTAAATCATGTGCAGATTTTGTTGACTAGCATTTTTGTCTCTTCATACTCTCTTTACAGCTAGAAATCAGAATTAGTTATAGAGCGTTTATATTTTCTTGTTATAAGTTCTATACTGAAAATGATATGAAATGAATGTTTTTGCTTAATGAACAGATCCATTAGAGGACTCAACCTAGATAGAATGACTATATTTGCTCTATTGTTTGCATAATCAATCATCTAAAGACACTATTGTGATCTATCATTGACTACGAAAGCTCCTGCTGCATTCTTCAGCATATACTGATGATGCACCATAAAACTTTTGAACCAGCCTTTAATTTGATTGCTTCAAAGCTTGTCTTAAAGAGAGAGAGATCACTGCTTTCAAACATCAGTCATCAAGTGCTCAAATATGTATGCATTCTTAACTATGCAGCACAGTCGAGTAATTTTTACACAATTAATCATGGCTGAGGTTTTCTTCAGCTGCTACCTCTTGATCAAGAAAACACAAAAAGAATTCACTTCCAGAACAGTAAACCAGAATGTGAAACATATAAAGTGCAGCTCTGCATAACTGCTGAACTATTTTGCTACAACTGTTGCTAATTCAAAAATAATGGAATCAAAACATGCCTTGGAATTTTTTTTTCCATCTTTGATCACATAGTTTGCCCCATTAGGGGTGTATATGAAACCATGAAAGCACAACATGGCTGAACTACTGCTGACATAATCTAATATGGATTTAAGCATTTTATAGTAACAAATACACAATCCCTATTTTCAATGTCATACCAGTGGGGTTTTTAAATTAACAATTAGGGGGAGGGAGGCCGTGCTCCTTTTCCGCAGATTGGCTGTATTGAAATGCCATGAAACAAATGGATACTTCTATAAGAGTACTAGGAATTGGATCAGATGGTTCAACCTAGTTCATCAAATTCATAAACATCCTCCTCCTTTGACGTGGGATCACACGAGGCTATCAGCATTTTATGCAGATTGAACATTACCCTGAGACTGTACGAGACTTCGCGGCCCCTTCTTTCCATCCTCTCTGACGAGCCCTCTGCTCCCACATTTCAGTCAGTTTCTTCTGTGCCAATAAAGATGCTTCAGATTTTTCCCTTGCCTCTTCACAAGTTTCCATCCCCGAATTGCACTTGTCTGCCTCCTTTTGATATTGGGATGTCATCTTCTTGGCCTCAAGCAGAGCCATGTCAGCACGCCGCTGACTTTCCAAAGCTTCAGTTTCTCGTAGCTTCAGCTCCTCAGACAAAAGCTCTGAAAAGTTATTTTCTGTGTCTTCATTCCCTTCTGGATCATGCTTTGCACAATCTGCATGAAAAATATGCCAACAGAACAAAGAAAAGATAAAAAGTCAGCACCTAGATAAACATTGTATTTTGTTTCATATACAGATTCATGCTATTAGGCAGTCCTAGACCTCAGAGCAAGGAGGTTTGCTAAATTTGAGCGGAGATATAGCTCGGGAAAACTTCAAATCTGTATCTAGGATTATTCAAATCGTATTGTAATGTTCAACATGTTATCAGTTGTAGCCAAAAAGAAACTCAAATGATTATGGACCATCAATTGGTTGGAAAAAAGCATTAATGTCGCAAAAATGTAAAGTTAGAAAATCCCAAATCGACTCACAACCTCCTATGTCAGTGCCCCTAATAGTGTCCAGCACTAATGATGGTTTGCCTAAGATTGAAGATAAGTGAAAAGAAAATGTTCTCATCACATTTCTCTTTCTTTATAAAAGTGAATGTTCAGGTAACTTAACTTGATGGTCCAGTCCAGTATAGATGAAACAAAAAAATGTGTGTGCAAATGTTTGTGTGAGGGGGGTGGGGATATGTTATTCTCCTTTCAAAAGCCAAACCAAAACAATTTGCAATTTTGCATACACTCAATAACAGAGAGAAAACTCACCTGTAAAAGAAGTGTTGGTCAGTCCTGCAAGAAACAAAGTCGAAGGACAAAAATAAGAACATGTCTCAGAAAATTGAAAGAGTGGCAGAATATTCAAATAATATATTCAGTAAAAGATGGCAACCTTAGGTTGGTGAATAAAAAAACAAGAAGCCAACATGCAAAAGCATGCCCGTCAAAATTATAGCCAAAGAATTATACAACAAAAATATGCGGCATTCAACAGTGATGAGAACAAGGGTTTATATAGCATGTCTTAATTGGATGTTTAAACCAATATACTTACAGTGGCGTGATATTATGGCTTTGATGAAAGATTAATTAAGGTGAAAAAAAAATAAAAACTAAAATTCTCATCCCAAAACATTTCTTTTTTTGGTTTTGTTTTGTTTTTTAATCAAAAAATGATAAATGGAATCCAGTTCATGCAGAGCTACAATAGCAGATGGTACTTTTTTAGTTGGGGGTGCTTTAGAGAGAAATTTACCTACAGTTAGGGAAAACGGAAAAAAAGGTCTTCAAGATAGTGAACTAATATTTAAGCAGCAATTGATAAGAATGCCCAATAAAATTTAAACACTTTTCATGTACTTTTTCTTTCCCTTTCCAAATCTATGAACCAAACACAGCCTAAAGGATCCAAAATCTTTGCCCTAATCCCATCTCTCATGCAAACTAGTAGAGTAAAATGAAATCCGATTCCCAAGATCATCCCTAATGCTGTGTTTGGTTGGGGATTTAAAGAGGGATTTGGAAAGGGAAATGGAAAAGGTAGGTGAAATGTGAATAAAGCATGTCTATATTTCATCTAGTTTCACACTTTTTTCCTTTCTTTTTCCAAATCCCCCAACCAAATACAGTGTAAAGAGGGCATTATCCTCAATTACTTATGCTGTGTTTTTGTTTGGTTCAAGGATTTAAGGAGAGATTTGGACAGGGAAAGGAGAAAGGAAAATGAAAAGGTTTGTGAAATTAGGTAAAATGTAAGTATATGTTATTCACACTTTACCATCCTTTTCCTTTCTATTTCTAAATCCCTCACCAAATCCTTGAACCAAACACAACCTTAGAGAATTTTCATTGAATTTCATCTTATCAGGTAAAAAGAGGAGCCAAAATAAGGACATCCTCCCTTAACACAAATACATTGAATAGCAGAGTCTGTAACGTTAGGCATCAACTGAATGGCATTAAACTGTTTGCCCACCAATTACAACAAAGAAGCCACAAAGCAAATTCTCTTCTACAAAATAATATCCACACAACAATAAATTTATACATTAACTTTCACATTTCAAAGGGTTGGAGTAGTTCAAATCAAATCAAGATTTTTACTCAAATTTAGAATCAAATTAGATGAAAAGGTCCTCGATCATGAGATCTACGAGCTAAATTAAAGTCCTTTCCCAAATTTAATAATCATTAATTGAGTCTCCAAAGAAGAAGAGATCTGCAAGAGAAAACCCACCTTGGGGAATGGAGAGGAGAGGCTGAGAAGAGCAATCGCAGAGGCAGGGAGGGCAAGAGGAGGTGGCTAAGCCTTCCATGAAGTGCCAGTACAGAGGCGGACCCACTATGTACCCGAACAAGCACAGAGACATCACCACGAAGATCGCTTTCAACACTCCCGGATTGCACGATCCTGCCTCGTTCATTACCATTTTGCCAAACTTTTCTCTCTGTCTCTCTGGGCTGGAATGGAGTCAGAGAGAGATCTCGCTATAGAGAGAGAAAGAGAACGATGAGACGAGTCAAACCGAATGAGTGTGGGGCAGAAGGGAAGTGAGATCGTAGCTGACAAGCTTCTATTTTTTTATTTTTAACTAAGGATTCACATATTAAAAAACAATCGCGATTGGTGGCTCGAAATTAGAATCCCGAATGCCCCTAATTTATAAAACGGCATCGTTTTATATATGTATATTTTTTTTTTCTCTGCAGGAAGAAGACGAAGGAGGGGGAGGGGAGGGAGGAGGAGGGGGGCTCAAATGGAGGAGGAGGAGGAGGCGGAGGAGGGCGGAGGAGGCGGGCGGCAATCGGACGGCAGGCAGCGGCGATCGCGGCGATCTCCTCTCCGTCGGCGGACTCCTCTCTCTCCGATTCTTGAGACCACGAGGAAGAAGAAAAAAAAAAAAAAAAAAAGTGAAACGACGTCGTTTCACGAATTCGGGGCTTTCGCGCTACAAGTTTTCGAGTCACAAAGCATTTTCCATTAAAAAACAATTAAAAAATTAGGTTGTTTTTGATAGAATTTTTTAAATATGATTTGAGAGTGAGAGTTATATTTTGAGTTTGTGAGTTTTGAAATTAAGATTTAAGTGTAGAAAATTTGTTTAGTGAAAGAGTTTTAATAAGAGTTTTGAATTGAGTAGGAAATTTTTAATACGACATATGATATAAAAACTTACAACTAAACATACAACTCAAAATTCTATTAAAGCATATAAAAAAATTTTAAAAATTTTAAAAATATATTTTTTTGAATATATAAAAATTAACATATGTCAATTGTAAAAATATATATATAAATATATATTTACACTGTTTTGGTCAACCGACCGGATGACCGGTTAAGCCAAATTTCAAAACAAAAAAAATTTGAAAATCGCGTCTCACACAGAGTTTTCTGTAGAGTTTTTTAAATGTTATAAAAATATAATTTGAACATCTTATCCAAACATCACATTAGAATGTGTGGATAGAATCATAGTTTGGAAATCGTTTTAAACACAGCATAAAAATTGTTGTGTTTGATTGTGTTTTCAAACCATGATTCTACACCTTCATTCAAGTATGATGTTTGGTTAGAGTTATGAAATCACGTTTCTAAAACTCTGCACAAAACACTGTCTTAGGCGCGGTTTTCGATATTTTTTTTTTTCAAATTTCGCCTAACCGATCATTTCACCGGTTGACCGGAACAATGCAAATTTTTTTTTTATTTTTTTTTTACAATTTACATATGTTAATTTTTATATATTCAAAAACAATATTTTCCGAATTTAATTTTTTTTTATGTGTTTTAATAAAATTTTGAGTTGTATGTTTAGTTATGAGTTATAAGTTTTTGTATCAAACATCATATGTCACATCAAATATTTCGCACTCAATTCAAAACTTTTCACCAAACAAATTTTTCACATTCAAATCATAATTCTAAAACTCATAAACTCAAAATACAATTCATACTCTCAAATTATATTTATAAAATTCTACCAAACGTAATGATTTTCAGAAAGGCATTAAGAATATTTTAATACATCTAATTATATCAAATATTATCAATTAAGAATTATTTTAGGAAGTTAGTTAAAAATTAATTTTTTAATTTTTATATTTTAAAAATGTATAAAAAAATAGAGAGGTGATATAAATCAAAATAAGTTGAAAGGCAAAAAAATAACTTTAACCATGTTCCCAAATTAACCGTATATAACTAAACCCATTATTTATTTAACTACCAGTAATAGAGGTTTTTGAATATGTATTTCACTTATTTCACTTGTGTCAGTAGTCATTTAAGTAGAAGAAGTGATATGGTGGTGTTTTTGAAAGCAACAATGATTCATCCAACTAAAAATATCACCACTAATAGCACTAATACATTAAAAAAGTAAAAAAAAAAAAAAATACAACTCCAAGACCAAAACATCACATCATTACTGGCGGGACCCACTGTCACCTAATTAGTGGGAGCACTAATTAGTGCTCCCAAGCATTTTTCTTTTGAAAGTTAGTAAAAAATTAATTTTTTTGATATTTTGATTTTTTTGGCAAAAAATTGGATTATTTTGGATAAAAGTTGATTTTTTTTTTTACTAAAAAAGCTAAAAAAACAGAAAAATTGACTTTTTTTTGATGTGCTCCCAAAAACCCCAAATTTCTTTCTAATGCCCTCCTCCAAAGACTAGGGCTTCCTTTGAGGTTTGATTTTTTAAATAATTTTGTGATTTTGTAAAAATTTTGTGAAGTAAAAAACATGTGTTGGATTTATGAAAAATTATGAGATAAAAATTAACTTAAAATATGAGATAATTGATTTTTAAAATTTGATTTTAAACTTAAAAATTCAGTTTCAAAAGGAAGCCTTAATAGAAATGACATAAATAGTGTAGGAAAGATGCAATTGTTACAAATAAAAAATTAGAGATGAAAATAAAATAAGTGCTATAAGTAAGGCAGCATTTGTGTAATTTGCTAACCAAAAAAAAAAAATATTTGAAATCTTAAAAAAAGGTATTCATAATTTTAATATGACATAATATGTGTTAATTTTTGATTGGTTACATATTTAATGATGATAGACTCAACTTTGACGTCACATTATTGTGAGTGAATTTTGTGGATATAAATGTGTAGGTCTCTAGGATTATTAACGGATGATTATTCGGCAATCTCAAAATATGGTCACGTAATATTTTATGATAATATATTGATGAAGAAAATTGATTTTTTTTTTCTTCATAAAATGAATATGCAAACAACTACCTCTATATGTCCGACAAAAAGTATTGCCCCTTAACATTCACAACATATTTGTAAGAAACTCCATCACACTTACATTAGGATCGAAGCTCCCACATGCGTATGTTTAATCCAACAAGCTAGGAAGACTTGATCCAAGCTTTTAGGAGTGTTCGGTGTAAATTATAGGAGTGATTATAGTTTATTTTAATTTGAGACTATTTAGTACAGTTTCTACTTATAACTTTTTAAATAAAAATAATTTAAATAAGTTAAAAAAAATTAATTATTTAAAAATTCAAAAAAAATACTTTAATTTTTTACTTTCTAATTAATAATTTTTAACTTATAATAAACTGCATCAACCAGCCTTTAAGCTAGTGATTCGAACACTGAACCAACCCCTATTGGCGAAGAAGATTGATTCAGTAGCATGAGATATATAAATGAATGTTGATTGGTGAGTGAATAAGGCACGTGATATGCCGGAACTATTGTATAAATTTTCAAATAAAACAGACATCACATTCATCGAATTGCAGTGGGGATGTAATCTAGGACGATGGACATCCAAATCCCAACGGATCTCATCCGGCAAGTCCAGACCTCGCTCCGGGAGGACGCCGGTCTCTCCTTCTACGACCCGCAGGATCCGACCCTTCCAGCCCTCTCTTCGCTCTGCGAATTGGTCGCCGGATTCGATCCGTCGCCGCCGTACCTGCGGTGCAAGCATTGCAAGGGCAGGCTTATGAGAGGGGTGCAATCGATGATATGCGTGTACTGTGGCAAAAGCCAGTCCAAGGACCTTCCTCCTCAGCCTATTATCTTCAAATCCACATTTGGGTATCAATGGTTGCTTCAGTCTTTGGACTTAGATGGATCGGTAAGCGTCTATCTACTCTCTCTCAATTACATGTGTAAGTATCTTTAGCTGCATTTTTTTATTTTTTATATTTTTTATGGGTATAATTATGTAAAATTGTCCAGTTTTGCAAATTTCGCATTGGGGTTAATGGGAAGATTGCAGTTTTTTAGGGTTCATTATAAATAAGGGAAACCGACTATGTGAAAACCGGATTCAAGTATAAATTCTGTGTGAAAGCTTCAATAATGGAAGAATGGTCAATGTGTTCAAAATTTTGAGTAAATATTTGAGTCTCCCTTGATTTGGGTAAAATTTTTGAGTAAAATTCAATTTAAAATAAGGTTTGGGTCAAAGAGTGGAGGTAGTTAGGAGTGATTTTTACTGCGAATTTAAATTTGATATACATATAGGTTTGAGTCAAGATTGGAGATATTGTGGTGGAAAAGAAATAGTGCATTTGTTTTTTTGTTTTGTGGTTATTTCTGTTTAGAATGAATACAAATTGAAAATTTGAAGTTGGTGGGTTGTTCTTAGTCAAAAATTTTGGGAATGAGCTTATTTTACTGTGGGCGTTTTGGGTTTTCAATTTGAGTTTTTTCTGCAGCGATGATTTCCATGTTGTGGAACAGTGATGAATACACGTTATGCTGCTAGCAGAATAGTTACGACACTGCTTTATTTGCTGGAGATGAGGAAAATGTAATTAAAGAGTGAAGTTTTAAAGTCCACTTGGTTTCTTAGGATTCCCATTATGGGTGTGAAGGAAACTACATTTTGTTTTTTTACCCTTTTGGGAACGGGGAAAGAGTGGTCTTGAATGGTGGAGGTGGATTGCAAATAGACCTATTAAGTATTGTATGAGACCAACTATAGTTTAGACCCAAAAACTAGGTATGGTTTTGTTCTGTCATAGTTTTTTGAATCCTGGAACTAAATTTTATTGAATTGCTTGATTGGCATTTGTTTGTTGAAATCGATATCTTATTTTGCAGGAGCCTGTAGGACCATCCATTGAAGAAAATGAGCTAAACAGAGGACATAATACACCAGAAGATGAAATTGCATTGTCTGATCTCTTGAATTTAGAAATAACATGGCCAGCTAAGCCTGAGTCAGAAAAAACCGAGCATAGTCTTACAAACAGTGCACAAGTGCAGAGCAAAAGTTCTTTAAACTTGGCTGGAGTTGACTTGGATAACTTTTTCACTGAATCAAAGAGGGACTTTGTTTCTAATGCATTGGAAGAACAGCCAGAAATTAACAAGCAGAGTGAGAATGTAGAAATGAATGCATTTGCCAGCCAAGAAAATTTTAGCTTATTCCAGAACGTTCAGCATTCCGAGACACCAGTCAGCGCTTCTGAAGTAAAGCATGATGACGGGTTCTCTGGTTGGAAGGCAGATTTTCAGTCTGCTGATTCTGGAAATCAGCACGAGGGTGCAAGATCATTTGACCCTTTTGTAGGATCTACAGTTGATCTTTCTGCTCACATGGATTCCATCTTTGGACCTGGAAAAGATGTAGCAGATGAAAAATCAGCTTCAACCCCTTTGGCTTTAGCAACTAATGATGACTTCTTGGCATCTTCCCAGGCTGACAAGGTTGATGAAACCATCAAAAGTAAGGACGGCATAACAGCAGATAATTTGTACAATAATTCTTCTACAAGTATTGATTGGTTTCCAGATGATCAATGGCTAACCAATAGCATGATTGTGCCTGACAATAAGACAAGCAGTGAAGACGATGATTCGTTTGGTGTTTGGAATGATTTTACAAGCTCTACTAGTGCACAAAATCCTTCTAAGAATTCTTTTACACAACATGGTAATCAGATTGCCACTACTGATGAAAAGACATCAGATATAATTTTTCCCAGCTCAACCAACAACTTTCAAGCAATGGATTTTGGTAGTTTTTCACAACCAGATCTCTCTTCTGGATCATTTAGCAATCAAAATGGTTCTTTCGAAGTGAATAATACAGAGTCAGGAGTCCCTGCCTTGGACAGGTGTGTTCTCTCAGAATGCTTTTTTTTGTGTGTTTGTGTGTGTGGTTAAAATTCCATTTCTCCATCAAGTTTTCAACAAATTGCTATAAGGGCTTGTTAGAATGGATCCTCAAGAACTCTATTTAGGTCTAGAGTGCATCAGCTTCTTGTTTTGCATATCCAAGTTTTCTTTCTTTTTTTTTAAAAAAAAAATAAAAAATCTTTGCTTGTCTTTTGCTTTGCATTCCTGGTATCAACGAATAAATTCACAAGCTTGAAATCAATTTCTCAATATAGTTTTGGATTTCCTGCAAGTTGAACTTATCAGCTTTATCTTTTATGTACTTAATGCATGTTTAGGATGGCTGATGTAAAAGTTGAAGGAGTGACTGTTGGACAAGCAGATGAAGGTGGAGATATGTTCAACTCAGCTGTACCGTCCAAGGACGACGTGGAGAGTTTGTTGTCACAGATGCATGATCTTTCTTTCATGCTCAAGAGCAATCTTTCAGTCCCCTCAAAGTAAAATTTTCTCATATTTTCAATATATTATGACCCACTTTTTAGTTCTTTGAACTTTTATTATGCAGTTGTTCATTATTCCATATGTATTCTAGTTTATGGCCTTGTATCCTGTCGGCCTTACAGAGACTTACTGTAATTCACCTTAGGCCTTGATGCTATGTATAGAAATTTAGCAATCAGATTGGCAGTAGGTTCATCGCTTTGATTCAAAATTGCTTATTCAATCAATTGCTTAGCATCAGTAGTGTTATAACTCACCCCTGAACTCTCTCATTTTGCAGCCTACTCTTTAATATTATGGCCATGATTCATTTATTTTCATGAAAATTAATTCGGTACATTTTAACCTCTGCGAATGTTAGTAAATACTATTGACATAGCCTACTGCCAACTTTAACACCGCATACATTTTTAACACGCCTTTTGATGCGTGACTTTGTGACATGGCTGTAACAAAATCCTTTGGATTTTTTTTCTTGTTCATTTAGGTTTTCTGTATCATTGTATTGTTGCCTAGCAATGTTTAGGGTTACTAAAATTTGTGTTTAGATTGAGCATATAGAATTCATAAGAGACCTTTAGTATAATCCAAAATAATTTTAATATTTTTGAGAGTTGTGATAAATTTCAAAAAATACTAGATTAGGGAATGATTAGGATATCATCCCCTATTTATATTAATGAAGATTAATAATTACAAAGGAGCCCTAAGGCATAGAATAATTACAAAATAATGACCCAACTAATATTATTCTAACACTCCCCCTCAAGCTGGTGCGAAGATATCTCTCATGCCCAGCTTGCCTAAGATATCATGAAATGGCTTACTCCCAACTCCTTTGGTGAGGATGTCAACAGGTTGTTCACCAGACTACACAAAGTGAGTACATATCGTGTCACTAGTGAGTTTCTTTTTAATGAAGTGGCGATCAATCTTAACATGTTTTGTCCGGTCATGTTGAACCGGATTGTGAGCGATATTAATAGCGGTCTTATTATTACAATATAACCGCATGGAGTCTGTTTGATCAATTTCTAGATCACTCAACAATAACTTGATTCATAAGAGCTCACACACCCCTTGTGCCATAACTCTAAACTCAGCTTCTGCACTTGACCTGACAACCACATTTTGTTTCTTACTCCTCCAAGTAACTAGATTGCTGCCAACAAAGGTGCAATACCCTGAAGTCGATCTCCTATCAGTCATTGATCCAGCCCAGTCAGCATCTGTATAGGCTTCCACACGAAGATGATCGTATTTTGAAAAATAAAGACCCTTACCAGGAGCAGATTTCAAGTACTTCAAAATTCTCATGACAGCCTCGAAGTGAATCTGATGAGAAGCATACATAAACTGGCTAATCACACTGACAGCAATAGTAATATCAGGACGGGAGTGAGATAGGTAAATGAGCTTACCCACTAATCGTTGATAGCTCCCTCTATCAACAGCTGCTCCTCCTTCATCATTCCCTAGTTTCTGATTGGGTTCCAATGGAGTGTCACAGGCCTTGCAGCCAAGCATCCCGGTTTCCTTCAATAGATCAAGTACATACTTTCTCTGTGAGATAAATATCCCATCATTGGAGTGAGCAACTTCAATTTCTAGAAAATACTTCAAGTTACCCAAATCTTTAATTTCAAACTCATTGGCTAAATATTTTTTTAACAGAGGAATTTTCTCACTATCATCGCCCGTAAGAACTATGTCATCTACATAAACAATGAGTGCTGTAGTCTTACCACTTGAGGAATGTTTCACGAACAAGGTGTGATCTGCTTGACTCTGTTTGAAGCCATATTTAAGCATAGCCTGAGTGAATCTCTCAAACCAAGCCCTTGGAGACTGTTTGAGACCATATAATGATTTCCGAAGCTTGCATACTTTGCCTTCTGTTTGGTAATCCTTAAAACCAGGTTGAATATCCATATATACCTTTTCTTTGAGGTCACCATGGAGAAAGACATTCTTTACATCAAACTGATGAAGTGACCAATCTAGATTAGCTGCTAAAGAGAGAAGTACTCTTATTGAATTCATCTTAGCCACGAGTGTAAAGGTCTCTTGATAGTCAACCCCATAAGTCTAAGTGAAGCCTTTTGCCATAAGTCTAGCCTTGTAACGCTCGATAGAACCATCTGCTTTGTGTTTGACAGTATACACTCATTTGCATCCCATAGGTCGTTTGCCCTTAGATAACTCTCCCAGGTGCCATTCTTCCCAAGGGCTTTCATTTCCTCAATCATGGCAAGTTTTCACTCAGAGATCGCAAGAGTATCCTGAAAATGGTTAGGAATGCTAACAGAGGAAATATTTGACACAAATGCTTTATATGAGGACGACAAATGAGAGTAAGACACAAAATTGGAGATAGGATGTTGAGTACAAGATCTCACGCCCTTTCTCTTGGCAATAGGAACATCAAGATCAATGGACTTAAGAGATTCAAAGCTACCTAAACTCTCATCAGAAGCAGGAGATGGCAGTGGAGGAGTAGAAGTGGTCTCTTGTATCTAGTTAACTTTCTGTCGGTCTTTGTCATTGATATAAACTTGCCGTTCCCTATCCTTGGTGACATTGGGTTCTGTAGTCCCAGTAGAAGGTGGTGGTGTAAGAACCACTAGTTCTACCATAGGAATCACATGAATCACTTCACACCAAAGCTCCCCCTGAAAGGAAGACTGTGACACCAGAGAGGACAAGAAATAGGACTGAGACTCAAAGAATGTGACATCCATGGAGACAAACCACTTACGAGAAGGAGGGTGGTAACACTTATACCCTTTTTGAGTAGGAGAGTACCCAAGGAAAACACATTTGAGGGAGCGAGGGTCCAACTTACCACGAGTAGGAGAGTGGTTGTGGACAAAACAGACACAACCAAAAATTTTGAGAGGAATAGAAAACATGGACTCGGAACCTAGGAGGACTTGAAGGGGAGCTTGTTTTTGTAAGACCTGGGTAGGAAGACGATTAATAAGATGGGCAACGGTGAGAACAACGTCGCCCCAATAGGACCAAGGCACACTCATAGAAAAACACATGCACCGAGCTATGTCAAGAAGATGGTGATTCTTGCGTTCCGCCACCCCATTTTGTTGAGGGGTATTAGTATAAGAGATCTGATGGATAATGCCATGAGTAGAAAAATATTGCCCTAACCCAGAATCTATGTATTCACCCCCATTATCAGAACATAATATTTTGACAGTGGCCCCAAACAAATCATTTTATGAAAATTGCAGAACACAGAGAAAACATCACTCTTGTCTTTTATGAGATACACCCAAGTAGTACGAGAAAAATTATCAATAAATGTAACAAACCAGCGATGACCTTTCACAGATATAACACGAGATGGACACTAGACATCAGAATGTATTAATGAAAAATGAACTAAACTTTTATTAAAATTGGGAGCAAAAGAAGCTTTGTGTTGTTTTCCGAGTTGACAAGACTCACAAAGAAATTTAGACATATTATTGTGTGAAAAAACAGATGGAAATAAATGCTTAAGTAATAAAAAGAAGGATGCCCCAGACGTCGATGCCACAACCATATATCATCGGTGGTAGTAGGACTCGTGGTGGAAGGATGAGCAAGCTTGTCCGGTTGATCCAAGAAGTAGAGACCATTTTTTGCACTACCACTGCCAATCGTCCTCCTTGTGAAAAGGTCTTGAAAAAGACAATGATAAAAAAAAAACGTCACACTACAATTCAAATCCTGGGTAATACGACTCAAGGATAACAGGTTAACAGAAAAATTGGGAATATGGAGAACAGAAGATAGAGGTATGGTAGAAGTGACATGGACTAAACCTTTCTTAGAAATGGAAGAAACAGTACCATCTGCAATCCTAATTTTGTGCTGACTTGAAGAGGGCTTATAGGCAGAAAAAAGATTAGAGGATCCAGACATATGATTTGAGGCACCAGAATCAATAATCCAAGGCAAAGACTTATGAGATAGGAAAACACGAGGGGAAGAGGCTAAGTTACCTGAGCGGGCAAACAACGAGGAAGATGTCTGAGAGAAGCGAGAAGATCGTCGGTCTAGCAAGTGACACAGAACATCCTCAAGCTCAGGAGTAGTCATGCCACAGAGACCATCAGAAGCCTGGCCAACGGAAGCGGAAGTAGCATCAAGTGTATCCACGACACTAGACTGATGAGCCTGTGAATGGGAGCTACGTCCTCGAGACTGGCCTGACCGACCTTCTCTAGAACTAGATCGATCACTGCGACCCCCGGATGGAGGCCCATGAAGCTTCCAACACGTCTCACGAGTATGCTGCGGCTTTTTATAGTAATAACAGAATACAGACTTCTTAGCGGTAGATAGAGGAATGGGAGTAAGGCTGAGGCCATCTCGAGAGTGAGCGATGTCTTTGGCGGTCGGAGAGGTAGGGGACATCATAGCAGATCGGCGACTCTCCTCATTCTGTATATAGGCAAATGCCTCCTGAAGTGAAGGAAGAGTGTCTATACCCAGAACTCGACTTCTAACTGGATCATACTCTACATTGAGGCCTGCTAGAAACTTGAAGACTCGTTCCTGTGCAAAGAACTTCTTGTACCCGACTGAATCAGTAGTGCAAACAGGCTTATAGTCCTGTAAGTGATCAAGGCGTTTCCAGCCGTTGATGAGGAAGGTGAAGTACTGAAGAACCGTTTGCTCCCCCTAAACAGATGTTATACCTCTATTCCGTATTATGCTAATTGATCCTCCTTATGCATATGATTATGTGTTTGATATGATTTTGAGTGCCATTTATATGAATATATGTGGTTTTGAATTCTATCTGTTCACCGTAAGAAATATCTGTTTGATTATCTACTTTGGAATTTAAATTGAAGGCCTTATCGGCCATAGAACCTGAAATTGATTGCGCCATCGTGATTGACATAATTTTTAGAGCCTATGATAAAATTTGATTGAAAATTGATTCGGATCAAAATAATTAGATTCAGAACGACCAATTAAGTGCCCAACCACCTAATATTAAAATAATTGACTTAGTGGGGCTATATAAAGGGTCATATGCACTCAATCTCTCTCCTTTGGATTCATTTTGGCTGATTTTGGGCTCTTGAGTGTGAGAGAGCCGAATTAGGGGGAGATAGTGTAGGGAATTGAAGGTTTGGCTCAAGTTTGTGAAGAATTGGAGGATTAAACTCAAGAACTTGCTATAGATTGGACGAATTAAGCCTCTAGGTGAATAATCCATGAATTTGGAGTTATCATCTTTTGAATTCAAGTTTGAATAATGGTCAAGAACATGGATTGGGTTGATTATGAGGAAATTGAGTTGATTTTGTTGAATTGAAAGCCAATATGTGCATGCATGTATGTAATTGCTTGAATTTGCATGTTTAAGTTTAAAATACATGATCCATGTAAGATTTTGGTTAGAGTTCATGCTTGTGATCACCATTTGCACCATTTGAGTTGATAAGGAGAGTTATATCTCACATGCATGTACAATTTATAAGAATATGAGCTTGAATGCATGAAATTGTTGTGTTGAAAGTGAATTTGGTGTAGATTGGGACATGCATGTGATTAATTGGTGAAATTGTGCTTCATTGGGTTGCGATTTGGGGTTTATACCATGTTAGTACAAGTGTATTTGAAGTTTGAGCTATTGCATGCAAGAAATGTTGGTTAGAATGTCGAATTGAAGCTCAAGAACATGTTCTGGATTTTCCAGAATTTTGATTCCTTCGAGTGGAAAGCCATTGCTCGGCGTGAAATCGTGTTCAAAGATACTTTTGCGACATGGTGTTCGCTTGAGCGGGGTAATTTCACGCTCGAGCGGGGAGCCATGTAAAGAGGCCTTCTGCTCGAGTGCCAGAGTTTGCGATCGAGAGTAAATTTGTTGCATCCAGTACTTTTGCAAGCCTCAAGGGTCCGTTCGAGCGGGGAAGTCCATGCTCGAGCGGGGACCCTGTTTTCAAAAATTTTGAAAAGACATTTTGAGTTTCGTTTTTCGTTCTCTTTCACTTCTAAGTACTCTTAGACATGCATTGAGCATTGTAATTGAGTTAGAAGGATAAGAACAAAGCCTAGAGAGGAATATGTGGATTAACGAATGGATTGAATCGGTTGTGACCCATATGTGTTATGTGATGTGTAGGGTCAAGCTCCAGGCTAAATCAACCAGTCGATCACTGTGAGTAATATCTTAACAAAGATATCTGAAATGTGTTGTTGTTCAATTGCTTACTTCTATGTAAGTTTTATAAGTTCGTTGATTCGATTGGTGGACAATGTTTGCTATACCAAATGAGTGGGCCAGAGGCCAGTTTGATCTGAATAATAGAGTGAATGGGCCAGAGGCCATTTTGACAAGAGTGAATGAATGGGCCGGAGGCCGTTTTGACATGAATGAATGGGCTGAAGGCCGTTTTGACATGAATGAATGGGCCAGAGGCCGTTTCGACATGAACGAATGAATGGGCCAAATGCCAGTTTGTCATCTGAATGGGCCAAATGCCGTTTTGACACAAATGAAAGTTTGACATGATAGTATGAATGGGCCAAAGACCAGTTTGACATAAACGAATGGGCCAAAGGCCAGTTCGACATGAATGAATGGGTCAAAGGCCAATTCGACGTGAATGAAAGTACGAATGGGCCAAAGGCCAGTTTGACCTGAATGATACTAATGAATTGGGCCCGAGGCCGTATGATGTGTTTGGAACCGCAGTTACCTAACTTACGTATGTCTATGTATGTATGTATTAGTTAGAAATATAAATTGGGCCTAAGGCCGTTTGATGTATATTGTTCCAATGTATATTCTCATTCATGTGTTTGTAGGTGAGCTAAGAAAGGTCCAGACCCAGCCTCAGTGAAATCTGTGTGGAACAATTAAGGTTTGAAGAGTTAGCTCTTGCGTCTTACACACGAGACACGTCTTCGCCCTTTTGCCATTCTATACTATTTTGCATGTTGGTGAGGACTTTGGTTTACGTCTGTGTATAGTTTTGTTTGGCTAACTTAGATTTGAATGATCCTGTCTGTTTGTACAGAACTTTATGTTACTATACTTTCTGCTGTGAGTTATTAACATATGTATGTATGGAATGTTATGATGTGCATATAAGTACGGCTCTATGGACAAAGTTTTAAATTTGCTTCCGTTTGGCCTCTTTACTCTGATGAGTTTCGTCTTATTTGGTTTGAGGCCGTAGGTAATCTCGTGATTACCGGCCGGTTATGGCCTTAACCCATAGGGGCGAGTTTGGGTCGTGACAACAGAGCTCTCAATAGAGCGGCGTAACTCAAATGCCTGTGAGAAATTCCCTTTGCGGGAATATGTGGTAGCCACAGCATTCCAAACATCCTGGGCCGTCTCCATAGATAAGTAGCCTTTGCCAATGTCCGGTATCATCGAATGAATAAGCCAACCCATAATCAAAGAGTTGGTAATTTCCCATTAGTCATAACCTGGGTTAGTTGTGCTGGGTGCCTGTATCTTGCCATCCACATACCCCATCTTCCCTCTGCTCTTTAGAAACATAGTTAAACTCTGCGACCACGCGAGATAGTTCTGATCATTAAATAGAGAGGTAGTGATTTTAAGACTAGGGTTAGGGTTATCAATCATAGTAGTAGGTATAGGGAGACTTTCACTCCCAAGTGTCTGAGAAGTAGTGGACATACGGGTAGAATCTGCCATAGGTACTGTACTACTGAACCCGTAACAAAACTAGTACCAATCACAAATTCGGTAGAGGATGGTGGAAGGGAAAAATAAACACAACGACCACTAGGGCAGTATAAAGAGTGAACTACTCATATATTTAACAACTCATATATATATATATTCTGTTTTGTTTTGTTTTGTTTTGTTTTTTTTTTTTTTAAGAAAAGAGAAAAATAAAATAAAAGATAAATAAATAACTCAAGAAAGAGAGACAGACAGACAACAAAGAACCAGAGGCCGTTGGCTAAAGACAGATAGAGGAAGACGACGAAGAACCAGAGGCAGGCTACACATGAGTCGAGCAGAGAGACAGGCGAGGCAGTCGACTGAAGCCAACGAAGGCTTAGAAGCTGTCGGCTGGGTCATCCAGTGGTCGATGAAGACAATGAAGATGATCTGAGGGTGATTCAATGGTCCACGTTCATGCACCAGGTGATTTTCAAACCCTAGGTGAGCCGAAATCCCTCAGGTGTGAGCCGAAACCCCTCAGGGTTGAGCTGGCTTGAGCCGAAACCCCTCAGGCTTACTGCTGAAGTGGGTTGTCTTCGGTGGTGGTTGGTGGCTCCAGTGGGTACTGTATGGGTATATGGGTTTAGGTTTTTGGCTTAGGTTTTAGGGTTTGGCTCTGATACCATGATAAATTTCAAAAAATACTAGATTAGAGAATGATTAGGATATCACTCCCTATTTATATTAATGAAGATTAACAATTATAAGGGAACCCTAAGGTATAGAATAATTATAAAATAATAACCCAACTAATATTATTCTAACAAGTTGCTAGGTCTAAAGTATATAGATAAAAATGGCATGTGCATTGATCAAGCTTTGTGAAGTCTAAAGGATTGTATTTGTGTAGATTGACACAATTAGTGGAGATTTGGAAGTACAAGTGAGAGATTGGTCAGACATGGCTGCAGTTCTACAAAGCCCGTCTTATAATTTTTAAGGGCAAAACAATAATTTCATTACATAAATGGATGGTAACAGGAAGTTTCATTCAAGACTCAATTCCTTCTTAAAGCTCAACCCATTGAGGTCCATTTACACAAGTGCACAAACAATAATACCAAAGCCCCTGACTTGAATATGGTGGATAAGGGAATCCCGTACTTCCCTTTCCCAAATAGCCCTTTCAAATATGACCAGAAGCACAACACTACACACACACTACACATAACCTCCCCTACCCCTGACCCATCTCCACTGCTAGCCACCAATCGGAACCCTAACAATCTGACGGCCAAAGCTGTCAAATTCACCAACAAAACAGTGGTGCCGGGTATGAAAATTGGGGACTTGTTGAATGTGAACCTTCCGGCATTAGCTTCGTTGTCGTCATTGCCAGTTGACTGGTCCTTTTGGGTTACTTCAAACACTGTGTCTGATAGTCTTAAGAGCTTCAGTATAACACTGAAAGTTCCAAGCAACCATGCACTCATGGCTGTTACCCTCAACATTCTTTGATTGTTCCACCATGCCCTTGTTGAGAGGCCAGTTCGAAGGTACTCCCATAGGGTGTAGAGGTTGTATATGATAAAAAGGTCTACAGGTATCTGTAAGGCTGGTTCTCCAACCTGCATGGACAAAACATTAAGATGTTACTAGAATTTTAGCAAATAGGTTGACTCATCTAGCTTGACCAAGTGATGATAAATGAAATTTTGGTCAGTTGAGGTTCAATAGGTGCTGTACAACTCATTAAATGCATCATCACCCAATTGGGTTTGATCATCTACTGTCTGCTCACCTTGGGCAAGAAGCGTGAGTTAGTGTTGATACAATAGGCTGGCAGAATAGCATAACACAGCTCAGGTAAGGAACGTAGGCCCCACAGTAAAATCCACATGTAGGCGAGGGATTGGCGAAACTGGAGGCTTCCTTTGAGGGTAAGAATGAGTGGGCTTTTTGGGCTGAAGAAGATTTCAAGGAGGCCAGTGGCCCACCTCTTCTTTTGGATCAACGATACTGGCCCACTAGAGGGTGCACAGCCTAGAAATGCAGGTGGGTCAGGTGAACAATAGGCTGATCTCCAGCCCCTCCCATGGATGGTGAGTCCTGTGAGCATATCTTCTGATGTAGATCCATAAATCAAACCAACCTGGAATCAGAATGTATTTTAAGATTTAAAAAACTTTGGATTTCTTTTGTGACAAATTTGATTAGGAATGACCACCTGTGTGGTGCAGGGCAGTGTGGGGTTTGTGGTATTCCATCCTTGTCTCATTAGGAGAAATCGGGGAGGTGGAGGTGCTAGGTAATTTGCCACCCTTAATGCTGTGTTTGGTTGAGGGATTCGGGGAGAGATTTGAAAAGGAAAAGGGAAAAGGTGTGTGAAATTATGTGAAATATAGGCATGATTTATTCACATTTCACCTACCTTTTCCATTTCTCTTTCCAAATCTCTTCCCAAATCTCCCAATCAAACATACCATAAAGGGGACAATACTAATAAGAAAGACGATATAACATATGGTGGATAATGATTGATTTGTTATAAAAATTAAAGAAGAGAGATAGATAGATGAAAATAAGAGATATTATTAATATTTTGATAATTTAATTTTATTACATTTAACTAATTAAATTATATAAATTACGTCCCATTCTGGTTTCTTATAAACTAGGGTGGGGAAACTTGCACGGAAGGGACATATGGGCTTGGGATGGAGGCATGGGAAATCGCCATCCTTAAATTAAATTTAATGGGGTGAGTTGGTTTTTTTTTTTTTTTTTTTTTTTTTTTTTTTCTCTTATAGTTTTATGAAATTAAAAAAATAATAAAAATAAACAGAAATGGGTGTCACCTCTCTACCCCATCGGGTACCATACTCATAGCTGCAGCCAGCAACTTGGTAGGCTGCATCAATGGAATTTGACAGATCATGTGGCTGGGGTTGTTGTGGACTAGCAGTCTTCAAGCCTGATGATAAAATCTGAGCCACTGATTTTGTGAGTTCCATTGATCTTCCAAAGATTTCTTGTAAAGCCTCATTGCTCCCTAACAATAATATAAAAAAGAATAATACAAATAAATAGGGTTGGTCCAAGTCTTTCAATATTTCTAGGTGCAAAATTGAAATCCATATTCATGTAGTACACATACAAAGAAGAAAAACACTATGAGGAATTGTAATTTATAACTGAGAAAATTTATAGGAATTTTAAAAAAATAAAATAAAATAGTTGTTCTACTTGCAAAGTAATCTTTCACAAGAAAGGATCATAGAATAGAAAATGGGCGAGTCTCACTATTTGTGTTTCAAAAAAAATAAATGGTAAGTGTGTTTTTAAAAATAAATTAGTCCAGATCATCGAAATGAGACTAGGCTGGACAAAGATTTAGGTCCAAAAAAAAAGTAGGAAGGGACTATCAAAGGTAATAATATTTTTTAGACATATTTAAAGAAATCTTTACCCGCTAAAAAATTGACAGGAGTAACCTAGACGAGCCAACAAAGTATGAGGAATCAGAGATGCTCCCTCAAGACAAGTTTATAAACAAGTTTAAACTATAACTTGACCGCAATTTTAACATAATTCTAGCCAACATGTTATTATAATAAGTAATATAGGTTGGCTGACTTACCATTAATAATATCTTTGTCCTCTGGTGATAAGCCATAAATAACTTTTCGTCTATGAAAACATCCTGTTCCTGAATAGTTTGGTCCTTGAATCCCTACCATTCCACTTATTACACACTGATCATTCACACATTTATAAGAAAAAAAAGTTTGACCTGTTATCACACAGTATGAGTTCTAGCAAAGTGTTCTTATATGGATATATAACATTGAAAATGCTCATATATATATAGCAAAGCAAGCCACGAATCAAAGTTTTCCAATTACATACAGTACTTTGTCTGAAAAAGAAATATTGAAGCAACAGCAGCATCAAATATAATCATAATCAAAATCAAAATCATTTAGGTAGTTGGAGGATCTCCAACGCTTCATCAAAATTTTCATCAAATTTTAATAAAAATTTGATGAGAGTTTGATCTGATATGATGCATTTTAATTGTTTCATCAAATCTGGCCGGTGTAGAGTAAATTTTTCCAAAACCGATTGTCTGGGAGGTCATCCACCCGGTCGTCCACCAACGGCCACTTGCAAAATTTGATGAAAAGATAAACGCTCCCTTCATTTGAAGAAAAAAAGTACCGCTTCATTCATTTGATACCAATATGATAAAACAACTAGAGTACCGTTTTTATCAAATTTAAATTTGATGAAAGATTTGATGAAACTTTAAAAATGACTTTAAATATGAGTTTGTATTGTTATTGACATCAAAATAATAACTATTAAAATCTCTGGACAATAAGAAACAACTATTGTGTAGATATAGGGTTATTTAGAGTTGGATGCCCCAACCCAAGTCTAGTCCATTTATAACGCTCAAAAGGCTTAATTTTCATCTTCTTGTTACGCTTTTTCTTCAGCATGCTCCCTGGAAGGAAAATTTCCAGGTACTCCTCATCTTTCCACTTGTAAGTGGAGGGTGAAACCAGACTTTCAACAAACAAAGCAGGCATTATAATTGAAACTCCAACTAAGTGGGATTTTTTTAGTCCCAATTCACTTCCAATTCACTTGCTAAACGGCAGCTAAGGTTTGTTAAGTCATATTAATTTAGTCCAACTGATAAGATCTACCAAAAAATTGAACAATATTAAAGGTAAAATGATCAATTCAAAAGAGAATCGACTATTTAAATTGAATATTATCCCATCAATCTCTTTAGTGAGAGTAAATAGACTATCTTAATCTTCATCATGTTATTACTATCGCTTCATTTTGATTGAGTTTTTTTTTTTTTAATAATAAAAGTACTGTTTGTAAATCATTTTGCAATTGGTAATTATAGAAGAAGATTTGAATTTGCTCACTTCTTGTAAAACCACAAACTGATTTCCAAAGGGGTCGTCCTTCAATCCATCATAGTAGATTTGGGGAAACTGAACAAATGCGGTGTCCCTTTCGTTGTTGTTGGCACCCAAAAACAAACACATTGCGTGCAGAACCATTTGGGGATTGTTGACATACATATCACAGTCCACATTCAGCATCAATGGAGCATTTGTCATCACTCCTGATACTCTTCCCTGTTGTTAGTCACACCACAATTCTAAGCTTTTAAAAAAGTGAGTTTTATTATATAGACAGGGCACACAAATAACATAATTAGATTTTAATATTTTCTAAATAACAAAATCACTAAAGATATTCTTACCAGAACATTCATAGCACCAGCTTTGAAATGATGAGAATGGTTTGGATGTTTCTCTCTGGATATATAGATTAAATGAGGCACTCCATTTGCAATGCCTGCCTTGTTCTCCCATATGACCTAAGATAATATACAATGAGATAAAACATAATTCACAAATGAAGTTATTGGTTCTTTTTAATATATTTATCATTTATGAAAAAATCAAATTAATCAGAAATGCATACCCCATTATCAGATCCTATTTTTGTTATGAGGCTACAAATATCAAATTAATTTAATTTTTTTCAATGGATGATCTATTCGATAAATTTATAATATGAATAGTTCAAATGATCGAAATAGGCTCAGAACAAAACCTCCCATAAATGTCACAGCACAAATTAATGAAGTACCTTAATGATAGAAGCATGGTTTTTGCGTTGTATATTAGCAAAATCAGCGAAGTTCCCACTAAGTTGACAAGGCATGTCCCTTTTGGATGCATCTTCTATTTTTTGGCTAAGTTGTTCGTATTCATCCTATACAACCCAATACAACACAAACAGATGATGAACACAAAGATTATTGGCCCTCATGATAAATGCAACAAACAGTTTAATAAACACAGTTTTTCTAATTTTGCTTCTCCATATTTTAATTGTTTCATTTTCATCCTAATGTATTGAGTGTGTGTTAAAAATAATTTCTATGACTAACATCGTTAATATTCATTGTCAGAATCATAAATATTTTTTTAAATAAAAAATTACACCTTAGCCAAAAAAAAAAAAAAAATCATTTACAAATTGATACAATTGAAATGTTGAGGAGCGAAAAACAATACAAAGGGTATACTTTCGCGACTAAAAATGTAATTTACTTTTTTTTTTTTGTTCTTTTTTGGTTCCAAAATACTCTTAATTCTAACTATAAATATTGACAACTTCACAATTTGGGACCACAATACTCTTAGAGCATGTTTGATTGGATGGATTAGAGCATGGGATTAGGATTATTAATCCGTGGGCCCAATTATCACATGTTTGTTTTAACATTTTGGTTTAGGATTATTAATCCAAGGGATAATTAATCCAACAAATTTGTAGGATTATTAGTAATAGGGTAGGGGTGAGATTATTAATCCAATGGATATTAATCCAATTGAATAGTGAATACTACACTAATTTAATAGAATTATTAATACTTCACTATTAGTCTTTTGAATCAAACATGACCTTAATTCTTACGATAAATATTGACGACTACAATATTTGGGACTCATTAAACACTCATTTAATATAAGGATATAATTAAAACAGTTAAAATATTAAGGATCAAAATAATACAATAATGCAATGAACAGACCCAAAAGCATAATTAGGCCAAAAAATTCATTAAAACCTGTAATTGAGATTGGAGGAATAATTTTTCTTTTTTTCACATTTGGTAGAAGGTGTATTAGAGGAATACCATATTCAAATCCAGAGATCACATTTTAAAATTACCTTAATCTTTTTCCAATCTTGTTGGAACTGGGGTGAAACATCCTGAGATGAAACAGGCTCACAAGAGAAGAATCGAAAGGGAGCTCTGACTTGAATTGAATATTTTTTACAGAAAGGAACCCATAGCTGGGCGAATTTAGAAGCTTCCAGAAGAGAGTAGAAGGTGAGAGGGGAACATCCATCGTCAGAGACATAGCAAGCCAACTTATCAGCTGGGTAATCTACTGCTAACAAGGATAGCACCGTGTTCACTGTCAGGATAGGTGGTTCCAGAATAGGGTCTGCTGTTGTAACAAACATGTCTACTGAAGGTAGCTCAGGCTTCCTATTTCACTCACCAAAAAAAACCCAAACATGCTATTATGGACATAATGAAGAATAACATAAATTAACAAAAAAATTAGATAGAAAGACAAAATTAAAATTAGACTTAAAAGTATACGGACCAAATTATTAAAATTAAAATTATAGGGTCTAAAGTAAAATTTAAGTTATACTACAAAACAAACCAGATTTAAAAATAAATCAAAACAAAGTAAAACATGTGATGGACATCGTGAAGAAGAAGAATGAATAAACCAGTAGTACGAATATACCATTGCAAGAGATTTTGAGGGTATGTTTTGTAGTCAACTTGGTTCCATTTAGTGCTGACAGTGAGAAGCCAGATGAAAGTGAAGCATGACTCGCACAAAAACGCTAAGAGCCAACTGAGTCCATGATCTTTGAAAGAGAGGAGACGATAAACTAAGAGAGAGAAGAGGAGGAAGAGGATAATGAGTTCGACAGCTCGAGGTATGTTGTTTTTCCGAGCGACTCGTTCGTAGAGGGGTAAAGAAATAGGGTTGGTCATTGAGAGAAACAAGAGGTTTATGCCTTCAATGTTCTTAATAGAGAGAGAGAGAGAGAGAGAGAGAGAGTTTGTAAATGGAGGAGAGCTTTGTGCCTTCTTGTTATGGTTATTTAAAAGAGAGTTTGCAAATGGAGGAGAGCTTTGTGCCTTCTTGTTATGGTTATTTTATTACCTTCTCTAATTTCGAAATTTCATAACCAATTTCTAATGATTTAGCAAGTACTCATTGGATATATTTTATGCTTTAATAGGATTGTCAAGTGATATGACTTTTGCCACCATACTTGAAGTTGATTTGAGATTCAAAACATTTCCTTCATTCGGCAGTGATTGGTAGCTCGAAAGTGAGGCTCGAGTTTTGGCTCGAGGGTCAAAACAACGTCATTTTGACCCTGTTTTTTTTTTTTTCTTTTTCTTATTTTCGACTTCATCTTCTCTCCGCCATTTTTTTTGCAGAAGAAGACCAGGAATTGGAGGGGGGGAGGGAGGGAGGGAGGGAGGGAGGAGGAGGGAGGAGGAACTGGAGGGGGCCATTAAAATGGCGGTGGCGATCGGCGACAGCGAGGCGACAGAGGAGCTGCGACGAGGACGACGGCGGAGGCGGCGGAAGGCGATGACGAACTGGTGCTCTCTCCCCCTCTGCTTCTCTTCTCTCCCTCTTTCTCTTTCTCGAGCCATTTCGAGCCTCGTAGCAGTCGAGCTACGAGGCATTTTCCTTCTTCATTTTATACTAGTGGTATGGATGTTATATTTTAAATTCCTATGGTTGCAAATGACTTGTTAGTACATATTTCGAAATTCACTTATTTTTTTAAAAAAAATACTCAGATAATTTAACAATTTCGAGAATTTTAAAATATGAGTACAAAAAGATTTAAAAATTAAGATTGAAACAAGTTGACTCAAACTACAAAGTTTTTGAACTTAACTCGTTGGACATTTGTCAAGCTCAAACAAGTGTAAAATTGAGAAGCCCTACATATTTTATTTACAACAATGGAAAAATGAATTTTACATTACAAATAATATACAAAATTTAATTAATATTTAAATACAAAAGAGATTTACTTTAGGTTAGTGATTTGTGTTAGGGCTAGAATTTGAAGGTTGAAAAAAACAAAGTGAATTATAATCTAAATTAGAGGACGTTGTTTGGGTTCGTGGAGTTCATCATGGTTCTGTTTTGATAATCTAAACTATTTATTTTATCAGACATTTCGTGTATATCATTCATACAAAAAAAATAGGTTGGTCTGATATTCATAACGTATTTATCACGTTTGTCACAAAAAAATAAATGACAATGTTTTAAAAATATTTTTTTTGCGTGTGTGAAAAATATAAATTAAATATGTTACGATCATCAAATTGATTTAATTTTTTTTTATGTATGATGTAAATGAAATGATTGACAAAATAAATAATTTAAATCATTAAAATAAAATCTATAATAAGTTTGATCACTAGAACAGTATCCTCCAATCTAATTATATGGACGGAAGGAAATCTTTCCTAAAAAAAAATGAATGTATTTTTTTATGATGGGCGGTGGATAGTGTACTAAACAAAATATTAAAATTTAAGAATTGTTTGAGGTGTCTTAAATAAGTGTATTTTTGATTTTTTGGACTAAAAAATAAAGAAAAAAAGATGGTTGTTTGGAATTTTTTTTGTCTTTTTTGAAAAAATGTATATTAAAATATGGTATAAAATAGCAAAATTATGTTTTTACCTCTACGTTCTAGATTCATTAGTGACAGTGCTGTAGAAGGACCGTACGAAATGGTTGAAATGGTGAGAAGAATCTAAATTATATGGTGTATATATAGCATGAGGTTTCATGGGTACTGTTGGGCCCGTGAAGGCTTATCATGGGTCCCGTTTCGATAATTCAAACTGTTCAATGTGTAGAACTCATTGAGTACTATATGTTAATAAAAAATCACTTCGATCGGATATCGATAGCTATGTGATCAAAACAGTTTTGTATGAGAAAAATGGACGGTGAAAAATAAACGGCTAAAAAAAATCTGATTTGATCACATAGCTATCCACATCTGATCAATGTGATTTTTTTCAGGCATATAATACTCGACAAGTTTTACACATCGACAAGTTCTACACATTAAATGGTTCGGATTATCGAAATGGGATCCGTAGTGGACTCCCACAGGACCCAAACAATACCCTCAAACTTAATGAATATATATGTCTAATTTTTTTTTGGTACCATCACTGTGTAAATTTTCCATCATTTCAGTACCATCACTGTATACATTTTTGGATTGTACTAATATTATAAAAATTAATTTTTTTTATATTTTTAATTTATAAATAATAATAACTTTTTAATTTTTTAAATAATTTTTTAATTTTTAAAATTTTTTTCGACCTGCCAAACCAGCCGTTAAAATTATTAATACATGCATTGAGAATTTTAAATGCAAAACGCAACCACATCATATGTGGATGTGATTTATCAGAGATTGTGAGGCTGCAATTTTGAGAATCTTACAAAAAGTTATGAGAGGGACCTATCGTATGACATTGAGTTAAGGCAGCGTTGGTTTTTTGACATTTTAGTTATTTTAATTTAGAATTAAAAAATTTTATTTAGGAAGAATTTTTTAATTTTTTGTGAAAGAAAGAATATAATAATAATTATAAATTGATCGTGGCGTTTTATGCTATTGGACTAAAAAGTCTATTTTATTTTTCTATGACTAAAATAATCCCAAACTCAACTCAACCTAACTCAAGTGGCCAAATGAAACCATAATAATGAGGAACCTTCCTGTCCAAATTTTGGGTGAGAGGGAGTTGTTTGGATTCTATTACGGGTTTTATTTCGATGATTTAAATTGTTTATTTCGTTCAGTATTTTATATATTTTATTCATAAAAAAAGATTAATTCAATAATTATAACTTATTTAATTTATTATATTTTTAATTAAAAAATTTATAATTTATTTCTAAAAACATAATTTTTTTGATTAAAAACTTAATAAATTTAACAAGTTACTATTATTAAATCAACTTGATTTTTTATATGGATGAAATACACAAAATATTTGATAAAATAAATAATTTAAATTATTAAAACAAAATCCATAATAAATCTCACAGGCCTAAAGCGTGTCTTCCAATCTGAAATCTATACTAGAGGGTATGGGTGTGCGCGGTGCGGTTCGGGAGATTTAAGAGTAAATTTACAAATCGAATGGCAGGTTGGCGGATTAGAGGATTAACAAGTTGCGGTTTGGGCAGTTTTTGGCAGATTGGCGGATTGAAGAATATTCTAACTAATTATCATACATTTGCATAATATATAACACTAATTTGTATAATATTTTTTAGATATATAACACAAAGTAATTTTACATAATATGTTTCATATATATAACTACTAATTTGCAATAAATTTTATATCTTAAATCTCTCTCAAACTCATTTTTACATTGATATTTCATTAGAGGTTAAAAAATATATATGTATTAACTATAGCGGAGCGGAGCGGTTCAGTTGACGGATTATAAATTTTAAAATTTAAACCGCGGTTAGCGGTTAGAACGGTGCGAATAGATACAAATCGATACAATTTTAACGAATTAAACGATATTTTACACAACTCTACCAGAGGGCATCTTTCTCCTAATAATAATTTCCAGTGGAAGATGCCAAAGTACGCCATTATCAAATATATTTTTTTTTAAATATTTTTTTTTTCGTTTTTCCCCCTCTTTTAATGGAATTGTTAATGTATTTTTTAATATCATATTTGAATTATAAATTAAAATTAAAAAAAGAAAAAGAAAAAATAAGAGAATAATGTGAATAAATATAAAATTTATTTTTAAATTACAAATTATTGTAATTCTTTTACAAAAATTAAGTTATATTTACCACAAAAATACATAATATACCCCCTATACATAACATATCCCATAAAAATACTTAACAAATACGATTATGGTTGTAGAGTGCCGGTCTTCAAGCCTGATAATATCTGAACTGCTGTGTGAGTTCCATCATTGATCTTCCAAAGTTTTCTTGTAAAGCCTATTGCTTATTTCCCCTAACAATAAGACCCAAAAAAAAAAAAAAAAAATACAAAACAAAAAAACAAAAAACAAAAACAAAAATTGTGGGTTTAATAATTAATGATTAGAGATAGTAAGACCTAAAATTACTGCCATTTAACAATTTTTTTTGTTAATTTCAATACTAAACCCCCTCAACCCATTGACGTCCATTTACACAAGTGCACAAATAATAACACCAAAGCCCCTGACTTGAATATGATGGATGAGGGAATCCCATACTTCCCTTTCCCAAGCAGCCCTTTCAAATATGCCCAGAATCATAACACCACACACACACTACACATGACCTCCCCTACCCGTGACCCAGCTCCACCACTAGCCACCGGTCGGAATCCTAACAATCCAACAGCCAACGCTGTCAAATTCACCAACAAAATAGTGGTACCGGACATGAAAATTGCGGACTCTTTGAATGTGATCCTTCCGGCATTAACGTTAGCGTCCGCGTCATCACCAATGGACTGGCCCTTTTGTGTTACTTCAAACAATCTGTCTGATAGTCCTAAGAGTTTCAGTTTAACACTGAAAGTTCCAAGCAACCATGAAGTCATCGCGGTTACCCACCACATTCTTTGATTGTTCCACCATGCTCAGGTTAAGAGGCCGGTTTGAAGGTACTCTGATAAGGTGTAGAGATTGTATGTGATGAAAAGGGCAATAGGTATCACTAAGGCTGGTTCTCCAACCTGCATGGACAAACATTATGTTACAACAAAAAACATAAAATAAAATAAAATATTGAGAAAATAACAGATCAATGTTACTTTTGAAAAATTATTACAAATTCATGGTAAATTTTATATACTTTAATGATTAAATTCATAAATTTTTTCATGAATTTGTAATTATTTTAGAATAGTATTACTGATTTATAAATTTTCCAAATTTTTTTTTGGAAAATGGGGTTGGCTCATCTAGCATTGATCAAGTGACGAATGAAATTTAGGTCAGTTGAGGTTCAATAGTTGTAGAACTAACTAGCGGTCCGCCGCAACTATTCTAAACCCCCCCCCCCCCCCCCCCCCCAAAAAAAAATTATAATCATAATCTCAGACACCACCCTAATATATATAAAATAGAATAAAAAAGAGAAGGTAAATTACACTTATACCTCCTTTAGATTTAATACATATCACTCCCTGACGTTTGAAAAATTACACTAATTTCCTGTCATTATAATTATTTAGACGAAATGAAGATATTGAACTCATGCATTCTTTCTTTTTTTGCTTTGCTTTACTTCCTTTGTTTTTTTGTTTTTTTTATCTCCTTTGCTTTGCTTTACTTTATTTTTTTTTTCAATGTAATTTTTTTCTATTTTTTTGCTAAGAGTTGTTGTCTTATATATAATCTGGGGGTTTGTGAAATGAGATTATTAATTACAAGGGTAAAAATGTAATTATAAAACGTCAAGAGGTGAGATGTAATTAGACCAAATTTGAAGAGGTGTCAATGTAATTTACTCCCCAAAAAAAACATATTTATTATTTTTTGTTACCCAACATACTTGAGATATTTTTAGGGAAAATTATTTAGAAGTCCTATTAGGGAGACTTATACTACATATGGTCCTACTAAAAAACTTATGTTCCCATAAGTCCTGTGGGAAGTTTGTTGACACATTTACCCTCAACATTAGTTGTTAATATCATAAATAAGTAATAAAACCATATATATGAAATTGATATAAACGTAACGTAACGTGACACCTACATAAACGTAACGTGACACCTATATAAACGTAACGTGACATATCTACATAAACGTAACGTAACGTGACACCTATATAAACGTAACGTGACATATCTACGTAAACGTAACGTAACGTGACACTTATATAAACATAATGTGACATATTTACGTAAACGTAACGTAACGTGACACCTATGTAAACGTAACATGACACCAATATGAACGTAATGTGACACCTACATAAACGTAACGTAACGTGACACCTATATAAACGTAATATGACATTTACATAAACGTAACGTAATGTGTCACGTTACGTTTCGCAAACTTAATAAGTTTTTGTTTTTTTAATCCGTTTGTTTTGAAATAAATATATAATCTTAATATATTTTTATTTTGTATTATTACTCATTGAAAGGATTGATTAGAGGCACATCCTCTTAAATCTTAATCTCTCCAGGGAATGGCATAAGCAGCAAAGGCCAAATAATAATTTCCAAAACAAGACATGGATAACTGAGAAAATATTTTTTGGAAGACTAAATTGAAATCAGAATAATCTATGCTCTACCAATGTTTCAACAGTAAAAATTCTCCGAAAAATTTTTCCACCAAAGAAATGACATTTTTATACTGATTGACATTTTACAGAAAAGCCCGGGGCAAAATAATATTTCCGACTCTCAATACATCTCTTCGCATCCATTTTTTTTTCTTTCTAGGGAAACAAAACAGAGGGTAAGCCCATTTTCTCAAAACAAAAAAAGAATCCACAGCTTGAAAACATCCAAAACATCCAGAGACATCTCCTAAAAGACAATAATAGTAACAATCTAATCAAACCACAAGAAGCTACACACAAAAAAAATATATAAAAAAAAATCCAGAGTTTGGAAAAGAGAGGATCTTGTGGAATACATTCTTATGAAAATAGGACTTGAGACTCTATAAGAAATTACACAGGACTTAGCCTAGCATAAGGTTCTGAAAAAGGACTTATAAATAAGTTTCCCATATTTTTACTACATTAAATGTAAACAGAGTTGCAGGAAACAATCTAGCATCCAAAAAAACAAAACAAAAAACCCGTAAGTATTATTTGAAAATTAGATCATTTATTTGTTGGAACACAAATGCAATAAATTGATCTACATATTATATTCTAAAAAATAAATAATTCGAATTATTAAGATGACCCCTATAATACGCCTCACAAACCCAAACAACATAATGCAGGTTCCAAAAAACAACTCCTATGTCTATATAACGAGGACCCGACTCCTCTTTAGGAGCTATTCGGTACTGGTGAGCCTTGATCTGGGCGCATGTTGATGATTCAAATCATCTAATGTCTAGAATCCATCAAGTCAATTATTCTTGTAAAAAATCACATTGATCAGATATCGATAATCACTCGATTAGATCACATTTCTATCACAATTTATTTTGATTTTTTTTTTAAATGTAATCTGCTCAAGTGATTATCGATATTTGAATAATGTGATTTCTCGACGAATTTTAAATATTGAACGATTTGGATAATTAATATAAACCTGATTAGAACTCACCAATGCTGAACGGCTCCCTCCGGGTCCATACAACAAAGTGGATTGATGTGACGAAATTTCGAACAGTCAAAGTTGTTTTCCTAGTGCAATTCATTACCATTGGACCCTTAAAGGAGCAGTTGATGAAATTGAGATTGAAAACTCTCGAAACCAGAGTTAACAACTCCCACCCCCAACTCTCGAAACCAGAGTTAACAACTCTCTCTCACACACACACACACACACACACACACACACACACACACATCCCCCCCAAAAAAAAAAAATTTCTGGGTGGGTGTTTATGTGGTGAAAATTAAATTTATGTAATATAAAATTTATATATAAAATAAATCTAAATTATAAAATAAAATTTTTGGATAATTTATGAGTT
The DNA here is from genome assembly GCA_025200525.1 of Camellia lanceoleosa. Lineage (NCBI taxonomy): Eukaryota > Viridiplantae > Streptophyta > Magnoliopsida > Ericales > Theaceae > Camellia > Camellia lanceoleosa. Next base: position 145,524,412 of record CM045764.1, on the reverse strand, counting down.
GATAAGGGTGAATTTATAATATTATTCAATTGAAATCATTCAAAGCAAAAATGCTTGGACCCCCGAAATTAGGGACTCGCATGACCCTAAAATGATGTGGACCAATCACGTGCTTTTATTTTTTTATTTTGTTTTGTTTTTTTTTTTCTTCCTTCCTGGACCAATCACAAATGAGTTGTGGGGTTGTGTTTTTTTTTTGAGGTCTGTAGCATTTTTGAAATGGGTTTCACCTCTCTACCCCATTGGGTACCATACTCATAGCTGCAACCAGCGACTTGGTAGGCTGCATTGATAGAACTCGACAGATCATATGGTTGTGGAATGCCAGTCATCAAGCCTGATAATATCTGAGCCGCTGATTTTGTGAGTTCCATTGATCTTCCAAAATTTTCTTGTAAAACCTCATTGCTTAATTTCCCTAACAATAAGACCCAAAAAAAGAAAATAAAATAAAAGAAAAAGAAAAAGAAGAATAACTATGAGGAATTGTAATTTGTAACTGAGAAATTCTAAGGGGAGAGGAAGATAGAAAAAACACTAGGCAAGGAAACGCATTGAATTTTTATTTTTGTGTACACTACTGAGGTAAAATCTAAATGAATAAATGTATACTGATATTGTACCAAACATGCACTTGCAGAAGATGAAATTACCTCTACAGCAACTTTACAGCCCAGCTGGAGTCTTTGAATTATGAGCTTCACTCAATTTTAATTTCTTCCCAACGCACAAGCACTTACTCCCTATCAAACAAGAACTTTTGTAGCTGACGCCAAGTAACTGGGATTTTAGGCTTTCACAGTTAGAATGATATGACACTGTGTTGATCATATTACGATTCTACAAATCATAAAAATGCTTGTCTTTCCCAAAGATTTAACCATCTGAAAACTCAAAGCAGGCAACCAAATCTCAACAAATCCTTACGCAGACTCAATCATACTATAAGCTGGAACTTTTCGAATTCCAACCTCCGCCATTGCTTTCCTCAAAGCAGTGGCATGATCCCACCTCTCAGCCTCAGCATAAATGGTTGATAATAGCACGTATTGCCCACAATGCCGTGGTTGCAACTCAACCAGCCTTCTCGCTACTTCATTAGCCAACTTAGTGGCTCCGTGAACCTTACAAGCACCCAAAAGAGCCCCCAAAACAGAGGCATCTGGTTCAAAAGGCATCGTACTTATAAACTCAGTTGCTTCACTCAAAAGCCCAGCTCTGCCCAAGAGATCAACTACACAACCATAGTGCTCCGTCCTTGGAATAATGTTGAATTCATGCAACATTGATCGAAACAATGCCATGCCCAACTCCACAAACTCAGCATGAGCACAAGCGGTGAGAATTGCAACAAATGTAACCTGATTGGGCTTCAATCCTTCTAACTTCATCTTTTCGAACGTGTCTAATGCTTGCTTCTCCTTACCATTTAAAGCTAGTGAAGAAATCATTGCATTCCAAGTGCATACCTCTTTAACCGCCATTCTACTAAAAACTTTGGTAGCATATCCTAAACAACCCGCCTTTCCATATAGATCTATCAAAGCCGTTCCCATAAAAACAGTCAATTCAATCTCATTCTTGATAATAAACCCATGAACTTGCTTTCCTTGATACAGAGCTCCTCCTCCATCACAATTATTAGCACATGAAGACAAGACACTAACAAATGTAGCTTCATTGGGCTTCACAATACCCCCCATTACCTCCTCGTCCACCATCATCTTCTCAAAAAACTGAATTGCCTCCGCAAAGTACCCATTCCTCCCAAACCCATTAATCACGCTCGTCCATGAAACAACATCTCTCACATTCATGCGTTCAAAGTGCCAAATAGCCGAACCCAAATCCCCATTCTTGCCAAACGCATCGAGCATCGCATTGCAAGCTACAACACACCGTTCAGGCATTTCATCAAACACGTTGCGGGCATCAGAAAGATTACCAATCTGTGCATACAAACTGAGAAACGATGTCTGTACAAATGGGTCGCTTGATATGCCTCGCTTGATGGCTTGGGTGTGGAGTGGCTTGCAGAGATGGGAAGACAAGGAGGGTGAAGAGGAGGCGGCTTTGAGAAGGGAAGAGAAGGTGTGGGCGTTGGGTGGGGCTTGATGGGAGAGCATGTGGGTGAAGAGGAGGAAGGTGTTGTGGGGTTGAAAAATGTTGAGATAGGCTCTGATCAAGGCGTTGAAGAGGAGGGTGGTCTTCCATTTGAGATGTGAGGAGGAAGTGTTGTGTGGATTGTGGAGGAGGTGAGCGTTGGTGATTAAGCGGGAATGGAGTTGTTTGATTTGGTTGGGGTGTTTGATGAAACGTTGGAGGAGATGCAGAACAAGTTCAGGTGAGTGGGGCATACCAACTCATGAGTCGTGACAGGCCACCGCTTTGCTTTCGGTTGTATCTTCTAACTCGAGTGGCCATGGCAGTTGCTGGGATTCCATGGGGGCATAGGGTGCGTCGAAGATGGTGGGGGGGCACGAGTTGCGGTGGTCGGAGGATGTCAGAGAGAGAGAGAGAGAGAGAGAGAGCGAGCTTGGTTCTGGTTGGGTGCAACAGCGGTGGCGGAATATGGGGGGTTTTTGGGGGTTACGGTGATAGTGAGGGAGGTGGGCTGACAGCGATCGGCGAGGCTGGGAATGGAGTCCCGCCGGAGAAGGGTGCCGGAGATGATTACACTCCGTTTGGATGCAATGGTTTGGTAACAAAATAAATGGTGAGAATAGAAATTTGGTTAAGTGAGGGGTGGTAGAAAAAGATCTTCGTTAAAATTATGTTTTGTTTCTGTTACATAAAAAAAGAAATAGATTTAATGAAATTTTTTTAAAATATTAAAATTATTCTATAATAGAATAAGTTGAGCAAATAATTTATTAATATAAAAAGTTATTTTCATAAAATAAAATAAAATATTATTCTTTTCTCGTGTATTCTATTCAAATAAAATAAGTAAAAAATCATATTCAGTGTGTTTGGTTTAAGTTTTTTGGATTAAATTTTTTAAAAATTGAGTTTTTTGGTTTTCGTATTTTTTTATTTTTAGTGAATATTTTTAAAATTTTAAATATTTTTTTTACTTTTTTAGATTCACCTTACTTGGATGTATCTAAAAAGTAAAAAATTTGTGAAAAAATATTTTAAAAATTAATAAATACATAAAAATATAAAAAATGTCTTTGAATACCGTATTTTTTTATATTTTTGGTATTTAGTGAATTTTTTAAAGGCTTTTTTCACAAATTTTTTACTTTTTAGGTATATTTATGTTAGGTATGTCTAAAAAGTAAAAAAAAATTGCTTAAAATATTAAAAAAATTCAGTAAAAACAAAAAAGCATGAAAAACAAAAAAGTATAATTTTTTGAAAAGTGTTTTTTGAAAACAGAAACCAAGCAAAGTGAATATCTCCTTTTTTATTCATCAAAATACAATGGTGAGAAAGCCGGCTTTGGAAACAAGCCAAGTAAGCGATCACTTTGGGCCTCTAAAAATTGATTAAAAAAAGGCTCCTATAAAATTTCAGCCATTATACTTGTTCATAAAAAAATGACTCTTAAAAATAAATAAAAAAGCTAATTGATATAACGAATTATTTAAAATTAATGAATGATTATTTCTTAAATATATGAATTATGCATAGATTGACCACATTTGTTAAAATTGCTTCTGCAAAAGAAACTTTTCAAAGTTGAAATTGATTAAATCTTATATTAAGTTAGCTATGTAACGAGCAAAATTAAATGGATTTAATTGGCAAATTGGATAAAACAAGCTTGATTAGTAATTTTGTAACTAATGTAAAAATTATCATGTTTAACATTGTTACAGTTTGTTCATATTTTTTATTTAGGATGCTAGCTTTGATTACTTTTATCTTTAATCGTAATCTATATTTGAATAACAAGTAATTTTGAAAGGAAATGAGAACGTAATTTCAAATCTTCATGATTCTAACATATGATGAATTACACTTTTTTTAAAAGCATATCATGACAATCACATGCTCATTCACAATAGTTGGTTTATCCACACAGCTAATAATTTGAGTTTTATACACATTCATATGAAAGTTCAAAATTTATAAATAAAATTTAAGTTATTAACTAGTCCAGTTTTGATAAAAAAAAAATTCAAAATCGGTTCATATTAGAAGCTTGTTTTGGAACTTTTTTTATTTTTTAATACGTATAGAAGCCCCATATTAAAAGCTTACTTTGAATCCTGGAACTAAATTTTATCGAATTGATTGATTGGCATTTGTTTATTGAAATCAATATCTTATTTTGCAGGAGTCTGTAGGACCATCCATTGAAGAAAATGAACTAAACAGAGGACAGAATACAGCAGAAGATGAAATTGCATTGTCTGATCTCTTGAATTTAGAAATAACATGGCCAGCTAAGCCTGAGTCAGAAAAAACCGAGCATAGTCTGACAAACAGTGCACAACTGCAGAGCAAAAGTTCTTTAAACTGAATCTGGATCCTCTTTTGAACTTGGTCCTTGAGCTCGGTTTTTGAGGGCTTTCGGGTCCACTTTGAGGTCTGATTTTGATAATTTGAACCGTTCATATTTTAATATTTACTCAGTATAACTTACCTGTAAAAAATCAAGTTGATCGGATATCAGAAAGTATGTGTTCGAAAAACTAGGACTACAAACTATTTTTTAATAAACAGTTTTTCGAACACATACTTTTTGATATCCGATCAACTTGATTTTTTACAAGTATGTTATACTGAATAAATATTAAAATATGAACGATTCATATTATTAAAATCGGGTCTCAAAGTGGACCCGAAGGCCCTCAAGGACCGAACTCAAGGACCAAGTTCAAGGAGAGGATCCAAATTCCTTTAAACTTGGCTGGAGTTGACTTGGATAACTTTTTCACTGAATCAAAGAGGGACTTTGTTTCTAATGCATTGGAAGAACAGCCAGAAATTAACAAGCAGAGTGAGAATGTAGAAATGAAAGCATTTACCAGCCAAGAAAATTTTAGCTTATTTCAGAACGTTCAGCATTCCAAGACACCAGTCAGCGCTTCTGAAGTAAAGCATGATGACGGGTTCTCTGGTTGGAAGGCAGATTTTCAGTCTGCTGATTCTGGAAATCAGCACGACGGTGCAAGATCATTTGACCCTTTTGTAGGATCTACAGTTGATCTTTCTGCTCACATGGATTCTGTCTTTGGACCTGGAAAAGACGTAGCAGATGAAAAACCAGCCTCAAACCCTTCGGCTTTAGCAACACTTATGATTGGATTCAAGGTGAGTTGTGGAATAATTCTGACTTCTTGGCATCTCCCCAGGCTGACAAGGTTGATGAAACCATCAAAAGTAAGGACGGCATAACAGCAGATAATTTGTACAATAATTCTTCTACGAGTATTGATTGTTTTCCAGATGATCAATGGCTAACCAATAGCATGATTGTGCCCGACAATAAGACAATCAGTGAAGACGATGATTCGTTTGGTGTTTGGAATGATTTTACAAGCTCTACTAGTGCACAAAATCGTTCTAAGAATTCTTTGACACAAAGTGGTAATCAGATTGCCACTACTGACGAAAAGACATCAGATATAATTTTTCCCAGCTTAACCAACAACTTTCAAGCAATGGATTTTGGTAGTTTTTCAAAAACCACATCTCTTTTCTGGATCATTTAGCAATCAAAATGGTTCTTTCGAAGTGAATAATACAGAGTCAGGAGTCCCTGCCTTGGACAGGTGTGTTCTCTCAGAAAGCTTCTTTTTTTTTTTGTGTGTGTGTGTGGTTAAAATTCCATTTCTCCATCAAGTTTTTAACAAATTGCTATAAGGGCTTGTTAGAATGGATCTTCAAGAACTCTATTTAGGTCTAAAGTGCATCAGATTCTATGTCTTGCATATCCAAGTTTTTCTTTTTTTAAAATCTTTGCTTGTCTTTTGCTTTGCATTCCTGGTATCAACCTATAAATTCACAAGGTTGAAATCAATTTCTGAATATAGTTTTGGATTTCCTGTAAGTTGAACTTATCAGCTTTATCTTTTATGTACTTATGCATGTTTAGGATGGCTGATGTAAAAGTTGAAGGAGTGACTGTTGGACAAGCAGATGAAGGCGGAGATATGTTCAACTCAGCCATACAGTCCAAGGACGCATGGAGAGTTTGTTGTCGCAGATGCATGATCTTTCTTTCATGCTCAAGAGCAATCTTTCAGTCCCCTCAAAGTAAAATTTTCTAACCTTTTCAATATATTATGACCCACTTTTTAGTTCTTTGAACTTTTATTATGCAGTTGTTCATTATTCCATATGTATTCTAGTTTATGGCCTTGTATCTTGTTGGCCTTACAGAGACTTATTGCAATTTGTAAGAGGAGCTAATTTGAGTCCACTAAATTAATTAGGCCCAATAACCCAAGGTTGGTGGGCTCGAATTTATCGCAAGTTCTAGATTGGTGGGCCCGGATTAATCACCATCAAACAGGCCAAATCGCTTTAAGCCTTGAAAGGGTTCAGATCTACGAACTTAGAGATTTACTCGGGCTCGGGCTCAGACTTGGAAGGGTTTGGATCCACGAACCTAGAGATCCGAAGCACTTGGCTTCAAATGGATTCAAACGCAATCTAGACGCCGCTCCATTAATGAGTCCCAGAACACTTGCAAGCTCGGAGCTTTCCGGGATCTACGTACTAGAATCATGGGCGTAATGGAGTTCGAACAAAGGACCCGATCCCGAGGACGGTGAGTGGAGATAAATTCACTGTTCAGTTAAACTAGCCTATACCCGGGTCGAGGTGGCACGACCCCGGAAGGTCCTTGAGACTCGGCAATATTTAGTGGCGGGGGGTCCTCTAGGACTACCTCGGCCTATTGGGATGATTGGGGATCATTGGTTAAGTGTGGCTAAGAAGAAGGGTTCGTCGAGAGGTTGATCTCTTCTTCGGGGCTTTTTTCATCCTCGGAGAGGTTACCTCCTCGGATAAGTTGGTTAGAGAGAATATTCCCCATGTGCCTTGCATATGGGCTCCATCCTATATCATGATGTGTTTATAAATAGCATCCACCCATAGCTCTACAAGGGAGAGATTTTGGAGAGATAACTCTTGGGAAAGAACTAATTTCCCATTTCCATAATCAACCTTGAGAGTGAAAATGAGAGATCCATGGGAGAGCCTTGCCATTATTCTCTCTTTAGCTACTTTGCCTTCTTCTTCACCCAATCTCTTATCTTTATCATCTCATTTCTTTTGTGTTCTTAGTTGAGACTATTGAAGAATTTAAGCCTCTCATCATCTTCTAGAAAATTCGAAGTTTTTCTTCAAGGGTCTTCGAAGATCTTCGAATTTTCCAACAGTGTTCTTGAACCCTCTCATACATTTGGCAACTCCACTGGAGAGGTGGATTGGTTAATGGTCTCAACGAGATCTGGAACTCACATAACTCCAGCGAAGATGGCGGGAGAAGAAGAAGTTCACCAACAAGGATCCTCTAATGGTGGTGATGACAGGACCATGGCTCCAGATCAACCGCTTTTGCTCGAAGCCATTCAAGGACTTCAAAATACTCAGCAGTAGATTCTTACCACTCTTCAGAATCTCACTTACACCATGTTGGTGATGAGTTCTAATTTTGCATTGGCGCCAAATGGAAATCAAATTGGTGGTGGAGCTATTCCTGTCGGAGTGCAAAATCAAATCCAAGGAGAAGTAGGCCCTAGTCAGCCTATGGCTCATGTATCTGACATGATAACACATGCTCAAGCTGCGATGAGACGGCGGTTTGCCCATGCCCGGGCTCCATGGCATGCCAAGCCAAGATCCAATGGTAACTAGGGGAGGTTCTGGTGTAATGAATAGCGCTCCGGCGACTGTTGGTGTCCAGGCAAATATAAGGAGCATGATGGCGCAAAAGGGAGCTCTGCCCGTACCTAATCTTGTTATGCCATCAGTAAATGTTGCTCAAGCACCAAGCGGGCCTCCTTTGGTGTCAACAACAAATTTGCAAGCATAACCCGATATAGCGGCGCCGTGCAGTGGACTTTACGGGCCTCAATTCAATGTCCTATCACCAATTGGCTTGTCTATAGGCGCTGATGGCCAGTATTGTCAAGTGTCTTCACCAATGATGAATTCTCAACACCAGAATGGCCAAGTCGCCCCTAGCTTAGTCTTCGGGTCCATAAGCCAAGTTCCGGGAATACCACCATCAAACTCTCCCCCTTAACAGTTTCTCACTCTCGCCGATGTACAAGCCATGTTCGATCTCGAACAGGGCAAGAGGACTTTACCCTCTTTGCCCGATCTGGATGTCAAGCTGCCTTACCCTATTCAGATGTTGAGTTATCCATACCCTGAGGGGTACACAGTGCTAAAGTTCATCAAATTCGATGGCAAACAAGGAAATGCTCGAGAACATGTTGTGCGATTCATCGAGACGCTGTGTATTCATGGTTCAAACCACGTCCTCTGGCTAAGCGAATTCTCTAAGTCCCTCACTGACCGAGCATATGGCTGGTATGTTAATTTGGCGCCAAACTCTGTCCGAAGTTGGGAGGAAATGATTAACAAATTCCACTCCAAGTTCTTTCAAGTGGTGGAGAAGGTGACCACACTTACATTGTGTAAAGAAAAGCATAAAAAAAGTGAAGACATCCTTGACTATGTCAAAAGGTTTCAGGACAAGGCTGTGGATTGCCATGAAGCAGTGGAGAAGAGTTATCTGGTTCAAATCTGTTTAGAAAGGGCATTGAGCAAGTACAAAATGTTTTTAGTTAATCACAAGCTACCCATCTTCTCGGCACTAATAGAAGCAGCTCGGAACATTAGCACTCCTCAGGCTCAGGAATCCGGATTTAGGGCCAGTTACAAGACTAGCTTCAAATCGTCTCGTGGACCAATTGTTCTTGCCGCCCCGAATGCAGAAGTCACAAGGAGAGGGTCATAGAGGCCAGAAGAGGAAGCAATATGATGGTGAAAAGGGAAATGTTTCTTATCCATGTGGAATCGAGGAGGTAAAAGCTCTAGTTAAGGAATGGGTGGCTGACGGAAAGCTAAAATTGTCTTATGTCGAAGAAATGCCTTCAAAGAGGGACCGCGAGAGCCCCGAATTTTGTGTCTATCATCGCACATTGAAACATTCGATAGAGAAGTGTTGGACTCTCAGGAAAATCTTCAGAGATAAAGTCGAGGTAGACGAATTGAGGTTCAAAAAGCAAGGGACTCAAGACATCCAAGAACAACCATATCCTCAGCACCAAGACAAGGGCAAGAATGTTTCTATGATAGCTTATGAAGGCCCAATGATTGAGGCTATTGCCAATCTCGATGACGATGATTGTTATTTGGACGACATCCTCGAGCCCGAGGGTGAGCAAGTTTACTATGGAAGTGCTCTCGATCCAGAGGGCAAAACCTTTATGACTCATGTCGAAGATCCCTTTGATCCAGAAGGAGGAAAATAATACTACGGAAGAAGAGGACACCATACTTATGTAGCATCTTATTTTGAAGAGATAGAGGAGATGGTTAACTACGAGCCTCCAAGAGTGGAAAAAGATCCGGATCACTATGCCAAAACCTTGCAAGACTGTGTAAAATTCAAGCAATTCTTCGACCAGCTTGGACTTTCGGGGAGGCAAACAGAAATCACCAAGTCTATCATTAATATAGCCGAGGCACACCATGAGGAATGCATGTCGACTGAGGGATCTATCCCGAGGAAGGCAAAAGAGCAATTTAGTGCCATTACTTTCTCCGAGGCTGATCGGAAGTATCCTTTTTCTTACAATCGCCCGCTTTATGTGACTACTTTTATTAACGGGCTTGAGTCCAAAAGGGCCTTTCTAGACAGCGGAGCCTCTATTAACATTATGACTCACACTACTCTAGAAAAGGCCGGAATCTCTGAAGAACACATCGTGAAGCAGCCAATAGTCATCACTGGCTTCGGTGGAGAAAGAAGAGTTACTATAGGATGCGTAACAGTTGATTTAGCCGTCGAAGAGATTCGCTCGGCTACCAAGTTCCATATTATCGATTCCGAGGCAAATTATCACATCATTCTAGGGAGGACCTAGATGCATAGATATGGGGCTGTACTGTCAAGTTATTATCAGTGTGTTAAGGCTAAATGGGGAAAGAAAATGGTGACAATTCAGGCTACAGAAAGGCCTTTCGAGACCTATGAAACTCATTATTCTGATGCCATCTACTTCACCGAATTGGCTGTCAAAGAAGTTCCCACCGCCTCTAAGCCTCGAGGAGTCAAAATTCCTCGTTGGTAGGATATCAAAGATAACAAGGAGCCAAGGGCAGAATCAAGTAAACGGGCGATGTCTCGACCAGAAAGTCCACCTATTCCTTGGAAGGTGACGAAAGTTCGAGAATGGGGCAAGATGGTGTACTATTTGTGAAGGTGCGGGGAGTTGGTTTCTTCGGCCACCGACTCCGAGTCAAAAGAAGAGTCTCCCGAGAATGACATAGTAATAAAGCCTGAAGTGGCTCCAGAATGCATGCAAGATGGGCTGAAACCTCAGCCCGAACAACTTATTGAATAGATTTGAGTGATGGCCAAGATGCACCAAGGCCGATATTCATAAGTTCGAGCCTTAGCCCAGAGAAGCGGGAACAGTTGTTAAAATTGATAAGCCGGTACTCAGATGTGTTTGCTTGGTCATATAAAGAAATGCTCGGACTAGATCCTGACCTAGTCTCCCATTATCTTGATGTGTTCCCAAACTCCAAGCCAATCAAGCAAGCTGCTCGAAAATATCATCCAGATCTCGAAGAGAAGATTAAGGAGGAGATTGAAAAACTTCAACAGGTAAGTTTTATCCGCCAATCTGATACCTACGTGGTTGGCAAACATAGTGCCAGTAAAGAAGAAGAATGGTCAAATCAGAGTATGTGTAGACTTTCGAGATTTGAATAAATCTTGCCTGAATAATGAATTCCCCCTACCTTACATCGATACCCTCGTGGATGCCACCTTGGGACACCAGATGTTCTCATTTATGGATGGATACAGCGGATACAATCAGATTAAGATGGCTGAAGAGGACGCAAAAAAGACTGCTTTTAGAACACCTCTTGAAAACTTTTTCTATACAGTCATGCCTTTCAGATTCAAGAATGCTGGAGCAACTTACCAAAGGGCTATGACTACAATCTTTTATGACATGATCCATCATTAGGTGGAGGATTATGTTGATGATCTAGTGGTGAAATCCAAGAAAGAGAAGGACCATCTCTGAGACCTTGAGAAAAGTATTAAAGAGGTGCCAGAAATTCAAAATGAGGATGAATCCTCTCAAATGTGCTTTCGGGGTGACGGCTGGGAAGTTTCTCAGGTTTTTTGTACATAGGCATGGTATCGAGGTAGATGAAGACAAGGTCAAGTCTATCAGAGCAATGCCTCCCCCACATTCTCAAAAGGAGTTAAAGAAGTTCCTCAGGAAGGTGTCTTACATTCACAGGTTTATCCTAGTACTTGCAGAGATCTTTGCCCTCTTCGGCTTTTTGTTAAAAGGAGATGCCAAGTTCGAGTGGAACTAAGAAAATCAAAAGGCCTTCGAGAGAATCAAGGCGACCTTGACCTCGCCTCAGACCATGATAGCCCCGCAGCCCGGGGTACCTTTAATGTTGTACCTAACCTCAACCCCCAAGTCCATAGGGACATTATTGGTCCAAGATGTAGATGGAGCAGAACGCCCGATGTATTACATCAGCCGAAAGATTCGAGGAGCAGAAGTCCGATATACTCTGGTAGAGAGACATTGTTTAGCTTTGGTATTCACCGCCCAAAAGCTCAGACATTACTTCTTAGCACATCAGATTTAGATTGTTACTAGAAGTGATCCAATCCGATACCTCCTCAACAAGCCTGCTCTAACCGGGAAGGTGGCAAGATGGTTGTTAGCACTGGGTGAATTCGAGATCACATGTGTAGCTTCCAAGGCAATCAAAAGCCAAGCCTTAGCCGATCTCCTTGCCCAATTTCTAAGTGGTGACTATGAACCAGTGAATGAAGAATTAAGAGGAGAAGTGCATGCAACTATGGCTTCAGAGGAAAGCTTTTGGACATTGAGCTTTGACGGAGCAGCAGCCGGAGGGAAAGGAGGAACCGGGATAGTCCTTACAAGCAAAAATGGGAAAAAATTATATTTGTCTTATAAACTGGATTTCCATTGCTCAAATAATGAAGTCGTGTATGAGGCTCTTATTTTAGGCTTGATAGTAGCTGAGAAACACAGTATTAAGAAGATTCGGATTCGAAGGGACTCAAAGCTGATAGTGAAGCAAGTTTTAGGACAGTTCGTCTTAAAGGAACCTGCCTTGGCCACATATTGAACAACAGTCCAAAGGCTTCTTGACAAATTTCAGAAAGTTGAAATAGAGCATGCGTCTCGTTCCGACAACAAGTTTTCAGATGCCCTCGCAACATTAGGGCAATAGTTGACATTCCAGAGGAAGAGGCGACAATTGTTATTAAGAAGATAACAGTGCCTTCAATAATACCCGAGGACAAAGACCTTCCAGAAGACTGGAGAAGAGAAGTCTTCGAACAACTCAGAAACAAAGTTAGAAAATTGACTATGGCCAAGCTTGCCAAATTCATAATTATTCAAGGTGAACTTTACTTCCGAGGAGGTACCGGATTCCTAGCCTGGTGTGTTAGCCAACAAGAAGCGAGCTTCCGACTACAACAAATTCATGAAAAATCTTGCGGGATGGGGATATTAGTTTGTACAGAAGGATCCAAAGACAAGGCTATTATTGGCCCGAGATGGAGAAGGCCTCAAATCAACTACAGAGAGAATGCCCAAGTGTCAGTCATACATCCAGGAGGATGAGAGTTGCTTTGAAATTGATACCCTTGACTGGAGACAGGTCTACATTGACTATCTCAGAGAGGGGACACTACCTAAGAGCCCGAGGGACATTGCACACCTAAAGAGGAGAACAAGATGGTACTTTCTTGATCAGAACAAGCTTTACAGATGATGCATTGAGGGCACTCCCCTGAGGTGTCTCTCAAAGGAGGAGTCGGATCTAGTTCTCAGAAGAACCCACGAAATTGAGCATCAAGGAGGGGCTCGGCTGTTCGAGCAACTTATACACCTTGGGTATTACTGGCCAACCATGGAGTTAGATGTGTCCCATTACGTGAAGAGGTGCCAGACTTGTCAGAAACACGAAAATTTAATCCATGCTCCAACCTTAAACCTGCATACCATTCGAACGCCATGGTCGTTCCATACCTGGGCTTTTGATCTAATAGGGCCCATTTCCACACCTTCTAAGGGGTACAAGTGGATTCTCACAGCTACAGAATTAAGCACAAAGTGGGTCGAAGCAATCCCTCTAAAGAACACTATGGGGCTCGCAGTCTTGAACTTCATCAAGGAAAATATCATTTGTCGGTTTGGAGTACCAAACACCATCCTCTCGGACAATGGCACTCTCGTCATAAACAAATATGTGAAAAACCTCCTAGAGACTTACCAAGTGAAGCATCACAAATCCACACCCTACTATCCAAAAGAGAACGGGCAAGCGGAGGTCACAAACAAGACACTGATAAGGATTCTGAGCAAGATGATGGATGAGTTTGGGGGGACTTGGTCCGAATAGTTGATAGGAGCCCTATGGACGTATCGCACTTCAAAGAGAAAGCCAACTCAAGTAACTCCTTACTCCCTTGTGTATGGGTCTGAGGCAGTGTTACCTATAGAGTTGGAAACACCATCTGCTCGAATGGCTCTCGCCTCGGGGATGGTACTGGAGCCTCGAACCACCAGATTGGAAGCATTAGAGGAAAAACATGACAGAGCTGCAAAAGTCATGGAAAGGTATCATGAGTCCATTGCCCGAGCCTATAATCAGACTGTGGTGCCAAGAAAGTTTGAAGAAGGTGATCTAGTATGGAAGATTGTAGACCCAATCATGCGAGGACAACCCTTGCCCAAGTTTTCTCCAAAATGGGAAGGGCCCTACAAGGTGGTTCAGGCAAGCTCAAGCGGGTACTATAAACTTGTAAGGGTTGAAGATGGCTTCTAAACTGGCCCGCTCAATGCAAAGTTTATCAAGCGTTACTAGCCGTAGATAGACTCGTCTATGTTGAAATTCATTTTCATTTTCTTACTTTGTCTAAAAGTTATATTTCCCTTACGTTATGAAGAAGCTGGTCTTCTTTATGGAGTATGTTTATCCCATCACTTGCAGTGAATATATTATACTTTTGTCAAGAAAGTTAAAAAATTAATGAGAATATTTCAGCTTTTATAAACATGTGCATATGATTGTTCTTTTCATTGTATCATTCGAAATAAATATTTTATCAAGTAGAATGAGAAAACAATGTGAAAATCTCCAAATAGTAAAGATTTTGTCATTTCATTGCATTGTCCTAAATAAAACATTTTTTTATCAAAAGGGGCAAGAAAGTAATATAAAAAAAAACTCAATCTCTCTTAAAAACACCCTTGAAGAAGCTGCTCGTCACATCTACATCCGGAGGACAAACAGCAGAGTGTGCCTCTAAAGTCTCCAAGGCCCAAGCATAACCAGACTCAAGTTCACGAAGAGTTGCCTTTGTCTCATCTATAGAGGTCCGATAAGAGGCAAGCACAAACAAAATTTCCACCCGATGACTGGCGTTCGAAGTTATATCCAGGCGCTTCCGAAGCCATGATAAATCCACTTGGTGACGCTCCATGTCAGAGATCCCCTGATACGTGTAGACACCCCATTTTGACCGGTCCTAAGACTTGGGTACTTTAGTTTGACCATCCTCACTAGAAAAATCAAATTAAAATTTTAATCCCAAACCTCACTCATTTTGGCCAAATTTGTAATTTGTAGTATTTTATAATATTTTATAATTTTATGTGTGTGTACATGATTTTAGGTGTTTTTATCAAAACCAAAAACAAAAACAAAAACAAAAACAAAAACAAAAAGAAGAAAAACAAAAAATAGTATGGTCAGGAAAATATCGTGTTTTTGGATAAGATGATCATGTTTTACGAGTGGGTGAAGAATATTATGTTTTTAGAAAAAGAAAAGAGAAAGGAGAGGCTGACTATGTTTGTTTTAAAAGAAAGAAAGAAAGGTGGTGGTGAACATGGTGTATATGGCCAAGATGATTATGTTTTATTTTCGGTGGAAAGATGAATATGGTTTAGAAATAAAAAGAAAGAGAAATGGGTGGAGTACAGGCCCCATGCTGTTCTAGATTCGGCAAAAGGCCATGTGAACCCGAGGGAAAGAAATAATAATAAAAAAAATATACATCTATACTCTCCTCTCTCTGGGAGGCAACCGAGGAACACCCACTGGAGCTGGCTCGGAATAACTAAACTAACCTCTCTCTCTCTCGGCAGTTTGGGTTAGGGAGAAGGAGACACAGATACACCATTGGAGCTAGACACACATAGGCACAATTGGAGCTACAAACACAGCCATGGGTTGAAACAGAGGGCTCTGACTTTCTCTTGCTCTCTATTTCACTCTCGGTTGGGAGAGAGAGGATAGATACCACACATGACCTCTCTCTCTCTCTACCATGGTTATTTCTCTCGATACACAGATGGCTCTCGGGGTCTCTTAACTTGAGATCTTTTGATCCACAATTGGGTCTCTCGATCTCTCTCTCGGTCCCATACATATACACACTGCCAATTCACTCGGCTATCACACACGGATACACATCACACAACAAACACACCAAACCCAAGCACACGGGCACACACCCATGACACACACATTAGCTTGACCGCAGTACACACACACCCATGGAGATCACACGGCATACACCATAGACGCAGGACACACAACAAAAAAAAGAGAAATATACATCAACAGAGATGGTCTTCAAGCTCTCTCTCTCTCTCTCTCGGGTAGAGAAGAATCACACACATGCATGACACATACACACATGGATGAACACACACAGAGACACATGCATCTTGGCTCTCTCTCTATAATTGATACTTAACACACACTGTCATCTCTATCTCCTAGCTATCACGGCCCATATACAAAGACCACAGAGCATACATTGAGACATACACTATGGATTCTCTCTCTCTCTCTCGGGGATTGTCTCTCTCTCTTTGGGGGTTGAGAGACACACATTTGGCATGGGTCTGAGAGAGAGAATCTGGAGCTGAAAAACAAAACTCACACTTCTCTCTCTCTCTCTAGCCAGAGGTTCACACAAAACCTCTCTCTCTCTTTCTCTCTCTCTCGGACTATCATCTTCGGTTCTATCTTGTGATGGGTTTTAGGGGAGGGGGGTGTGTTAAAGTTGGTGGACCAAATAGAAACTCAATCTCTCTCTCTCTGTGTTGAATTCAGGGAGGGGAGAACACACGGATAAAATAGGGAGGAAGTTATGATATGAGGGGTGGGTGTCTAGAGGGAGAAAAGGTGGTGAGGGAGGTGTGGTTCATGGGGGATGAGTGAATTATTTTAGAGAGAGTGAGAGGAGGAGGAGAGAGAAAAGGTGACCAAGAAGATTTTTAGAGAGATTGAGTGCAAAAGATCAACATGTTTGATGAGTTATTGAAGGGCAAATTCTACTCAAAATGCAAGTCTGTAATCAAGCTCACGAAGACTCGAATCGAAGACTCGAATCGATATGATAAAGAGGAAGAGAAACGTAATGGAGAAGTTTCTGAGGAAAGACATTGCAGATCTTCTCACAACTGGTCTCGACGTCAATGCCTATGGCAGAACCGAGCTTGTGGTCTTGGATGCAACTTTCAGTTCCAAAGAATAGTCTATACTCATGCAACAGTAAAGGCAATAGAGTTCATGGTCGTAGTCCACAAAGTAGATGAAGTTTTTATTTTATCTTTATGTTATTTTTTATTTTGAGTGTTTGTGAGGATTTTATTTTATTCATCTTTCTCGGATTTGTAATATTTAAGGTATTGTAATAATCCCCCACCCCGCTTCTTTCTATCCCATTCTTTAATCGCTTTCCCTAATTGTACATATGTATATATCTTACATGCCATGCATATCCATACTTTGCATCCATGTTTCATGCATTAAGATTCGGTTAAATTTACATGTGGATTTAATCAATTCTTCTGTGATTCTATGCGCTACCTCATGTTGTTTGAGATGATTCACATGTCATATTTTAGAAGCCGAATCTTTGGTACATCTCATGAGTGAATTGCATTAGGATTCTGTATATAAGATCATACATATTTTACTAACTTTGTTTTGTAGCTGTTCGAGGGACGTCGATCAATCTATGAGTTTTTATGCTTTAGCATTCCATTTGTGTGTGTTTTTTCTTACTATGTGTTAGCATTCTACCATGAGGCTGCTTGCTTACTTGATATAACTATATGAATGCCTGTGGATGAAGGCTTGTTGCTTGAATTGGAATAATTCAATAAATGTACATTTTAAGCCTACTTTGCAGTGGCAAATTCACAAACTTTAAGCCCACTTTGTTAGGTGGCAAATTCAAACCCTTTTCGTAAAACAAATATGAAATTGAATTGTTCCAATTTGAGCAAACTAGTCTATACTTGTATGCTTCACATAGTAAATTTTAGGATTTATTCAATAATCAGAACATGAACATATGAAGAAAATAAAAAGTGATATCATGGTTTAGTAGAGGCCGATCTTTTGATCGGGTGAGCGGGGGTGCTCATTATTGACCTTCCCCTCTCATACCTAAGGTTCCGAGCCAAGCATTCTTGGTTACGACGAACAGTGGCCTTGGCACCGAGTCATGGGTTTCCTAATTTCTCAAAATATTAGGTGGCGACTCTGAGATCTGATGACGCAGTCCATTTTTGACAAAATTGCAATAAAATGGATTTTTAATAAAAGTTGCCAAATCTGGACTCTCATCTATGTTTCACATTGCACTGGTAAGAATAGATCAAAGAGATCTCGGGAGTTTGAACTGTTTAACCCGCGCGGGTACCCCCCGGGCATGTTATAATATGTTGTCTCGACTACTTTGCCATTAAGGTCACACAGCCGTTGCTTGTCCAAGCTATATAAGATAGTGGCAAAAGACTCGAGAAGAGCAGTCTGAATGAGTGGACATTGGCAAGCGAATGAAGCAAAGGTCTCAGGGTAACTCGAATGCACAAGCTGTAGAACTGAAGCAAACTTAGGAGCTACCCAATAATAGAGAAATGATACTTTGCCAGAAGCCGAAGGAGGAATTGGGACCGGAAAGCTACTAGTCTTAGGAATCTCCTCAATGTCTATCGGGTTAGATGAACTACCGGGAGGGGTAATTTCCGGCAGAGGTCCTGAGCTTGAGAATGCAGAGCGATAAGGGGAAAGACCAAAAGCATCACTATCAAAGTGGAAATCACTGAGATTCAGATCCAAAACATTCAAAGGCACTTGTGATGAAGAACCTCTAGCAGTCGTCTCAAAGGCAGGTGTCTCCTATTGAGAAGGAGAACCATGAGGAGTCACAAATAGAGTCGGAGCAAAGTCCGAGGCAGGTGAAGGCAGGACCCCGGTAGCAGCTAACACTGAAGAAAAGATAAGGAAGTCTTATTAGGGGTAGGGAATAGTAAAGCCATTTGAGTAAAGATTTCTCACAGATAGAAGTACGTGACAAACTTCAGAAAGAAAGATTACCAGAGGGAGAATCATCATGCAAAGTCGGAGCAACTGAAGGGCTCCTAGCATTAACAAAGTCACTTGGCCTTATAGGGAGCACTTGATCGATCTCAATGTCTAATGAAGCCTGAACAGTAGCAGTCATCCCTAAAGAAGGAAGGAAGGCTGGAGGATGAGAACCACTATAAGTGCCAGAGCGAGTCTCAGAGATTTCTAGCACATCCATCTCCATATCATTCCCAGAGGCGCACCTCATCTCTACATTGCTTCTAGAAGCATGGCCTGTGACATCAATTTCTATGGCATCAGTACCTTCAATAATCTCAACATCAGAACGATGAGCCCCGACAACCTCGTCACCAAGATAGCGCTCATCCTCTGAAACTGAGCAATGAGGGGAACATCTGACCAATGGAGGGGCATCCTCAGTCACGACAGGACGGTGACGACGTATACGTGGGACAAGGTCACAAAAATGATCAGAGGCCTCATCATCATCATCTATAAGTGCTATATGAGGGGTGCGCATCTTCACGAGCCTTATAAACAAAGGGAGAGTGTCATCCAGGTCTGAGTCCGGCTTGGTGGAGGTAGCATGGCCAATAGCCATGGTACTGAGAACGTCAGCAATCGCGGGGTCCTATACAACAGAGGAAAATAAAAAGTGTTCATTTAAGAAGGTACAGTCGCAAGAAGGAAAGTAACTTCAAATCAAAAATTTTTGGGTACCTGATGGAGCCTTTTGGAAAGGCGAGGAGTGGAAGGACTAGCATCAGAAGCCCTCTTGTGAGCTATCTTCTTAAGGCGGGTCGTCCGAAGACCAGAGGCCTTATTCAAAGGGATTGGCTCTAGAGAAGCAATTGCCAAGCTAGAAGCAGACACTCGAGCCAGAGGGTCTGTTGGAGTAGAGGAAGTGAAAAAACTCTCGTACATGTGATCAGATTTTTGGCTCTCAGGCAGCCGAAGAGAAGAGTCCTTCTTATAAATCGGCGGAGGCAAACATATGGTCGGTTTGCTCTGGACAAATTCAATAAATGCATCGATATTCTTTCGCCAATATCGCCTGAAAGAGGGAGTGAAACCCCCTACTTGACTCAAGCCTAGCATCGCCAAAGAGCTGGATATAGGAAGCATGGTGTGTACGAGTCCGCGAGTAAAGTGCCCGTAGCTCTTCGAGAAAGATAATGAAGGAGGTGCTGGCCCTAGGGCACACTGGTCAAACCCGAATTGGCATGCCACTCTATCAGGTCTATAGACAGCGCTATCAACGCCCTCCTCATGCCATATCGGTAATGAACTCAGATAAATCATTATTAGCATATCAACAAGGCATGCAGAGATACCCTTCGGCAAAGGAAAGGACACCAGGCAGGAGGAACCATGATAGATAAGCGGTGTTGCCATACCTACCGGTGGGCATACATAAGGGCATGCCACAAAGCGCCGGGGATCATCCACCAAGGTATTCAAGGATAAGGTGGAAATGACACATGACCAACGTGTGATCAATGGCCAGCAAGACTTCGCTTTCTTAAATGTACGAGACCCCTTAGTACCGAGCACGGGGATACCATCTTTATCCACTATCTCCCGAAGAACCTCTGTCTCGAATACAGTCGGAGTAGGGGCAAACTTTGGGAACCTCTCGAAGAAAAAACAAAGCAAGAATTGACTGTGGATGAAGGAGACAGGCTCATATCGACCCACGGAACGAACCATGTCTCAATGTAGGAGATCCAGCCGGTAATAAAGATTCCCAAGAAATAGCGGGGCCAAAGGAATCTGATCCCCTTTGAAGAGCTTAACTGCCAAGGGGAAGACAAAAGGATTGAGAGAATTCGGAGGTGTGCTCGGAAGAATGAAGAATGAAAGGAAGTAAGCCAGAAATCCCAAAAAATAAAGCCTAGAGCCATACATCAGGCCGACTTCATACTCTCGAGAATTAGGGTGAGTATCTCTAGCTAGGGGCTGAAGATCTCTAAAGAAGTGACGGATCCATGCGGTGTAGGAGGCATGGTCCGTCCTCACTCGATTAGTCCTCCTCGCTGAACCATCAAATACAGAACTCCACCGACCACAAGCTTGAAGATTTAGCTTTAGAGATTGAATCAAAGAATTATCCTCAGAGGGTGTCCGCTCAAGGTCGAAGGCATCATGGTCGGTCACTTCCAAACGCAGCAACATGAATACATCCTCAAGGGTGGGCCCCATCTCATGCTGTCTAAGTATGAAAGTGTGCGTCTCGGTGCTCCATCGAAGAGCCATGGCTTCAAGGCTAGCATTGTTGCGACGAATGGATAGGGATCGAGATATTTTTACTAGGATCAATAGTTGGGCCTCCTGAAGCCGCGGACAGAGGCTCCTGTCCGGGAGGACGTCATTGACCCACTCCTGCCAACCAAAAGGAGGGTTTGAGAAGGCCTTGAACTGGGGATAGCAGTATGGAACGTCCCGTCGCTTAACCCTAAAGCGTAGCACCGAAGAAGGAGAAATGAAGGTCTCATGTTTGGAGTCAGTGTCCTCAGAGAGACATAATGGAGCCCCCTTCAGAGACGAAAGAGAAGTGGTGGAGGTAGCCGCTCGCTAGAACAGGTCCTTCCGACTAAAATAAGGAGATTTCCTCCACTCGGACGCCGGAGGTAAATCCCTCTCTTTCGTGAGAGCCGGTTCTGATGACCCTGGGACAACAGATTTCTTTCGAGAAGACATATGGCTGAAATAACAGGTATAAATAGCAAGGAGTTGACCGTATTAAAATTCAGAATGTTGGAATTGAAGTAACACATTCAAATGAAATTTCGGCATCAACTATTCGTTTCTCAGAGAATCCACAAATTCAACAAATTCTACGAGGAATTTTTGCATCAAGAATTCAGGCTCGATGTCTACTATTCTAAGGGTTGCAACAATCAATCATCTGA
Source organism: Camellia lanceoleosa (assembly GCA_025200525.1). Classification (NCBI taxonomy): domain Eukaryota; kingdom Viridiplantae; phylum Streptophyta; class Magnoliopsida; order Ericales; family Theaceae; genus Camellia; species Camellia lanceoleosa. The sequence goes on along the minus strand of CM045764.1, from coordinate 145,502,885 downwards.
TAATAAGATTTACATGCAACATGATTGGTTTATTAACAAATTCAACCTCGGACATCATCAGCAATTCATTTTCTCGAGTATTCACAAGATCAACAAACAGTAATATGTAGCTCTATTCTATGCTACGGCTTTTAATTCCCGCAAGGAAAGTGTTCATAAGGTTCAAAATGTCAAGAGTATTATTCGTCAAATATATATGGTTTGAGCATGGCATTATTTTCCTCAAAACCATGATGATTAATTGCTCGACAATAGAATTTATGTTTAGCAATATGGGTTCAAAATTCACTCAACATGTTCAAGCTCAACAAATTGCAATACCAATGCATGTATCATCGACATATAGTTTTCAAGTTTCTGTGTGCAATGTCATAGGCTGTTTTGTGATAAAATTCAAGCAGGTCATTGTTCTCAAAATTACTGTGTTTTATATTAAAGATCCAATTTATACGGGGCTCAAAATTTGGATAAAGTGAAGTTCAATAGCAAATTTCAACCTCGAGATCCAAAGTATTTTACATTTCTCATTAGTAGCAAGATTCAATGGATTGTCATGCGAATTACAAGAATATTCCTTCCAAGTTAATATTAATTGCTCAATTCAAGTGGCAAGTGTTTTATTACAAGTTCAAAATTCAGCAGCAATGGTTCAATTTATATAAGCAATAACCCAGAATTCCTTTAGCAAATATCAGTTCAGAAAAAACTACTTAAATAAATCCAGAATCAGGGAGTCATTTTCTGAGGATAGCAAATTCAAGCTCTACAGTGCAATTTTACGTTAGAAATATCAAGACTCAGTTTATCAAAGTCTTTGAGCTAAAAATTTGGAATTAGAAATTCTAAAAAAAAAAGAAGCTTATTTTACAAAAAGCTTACATCAAGATTAAAATATATATTTATATATATACTTACCCACAAATATGAGGAAGTAGGTTTAAGGCAGCAATGACCAAGAAAGAATTTGGGAAATATTACAAATCAGAGCTGGAGTGAGCCGCGGCTAGAGGTAATGGCAGAATGACAAATATAAGACAAGCACACACAGGGCCGACAACAAGACTGAGCTAGGCTGGACAAGACCACACATGTTGCGTTGAGTGGGCGAACGTGCGTGGTCGACGTCAGACAAGTTGAGGCCAGAGGCAACAATGGTGTCAGAAAGAAGTTGGCAACCACACTGTCACGACCCAAACCTGCCCCTATGGATTTAGCATCGTAACCGGCTAGTAATTCTGGGATTACCGAAGGCCTCTGAGACAAATTAACATAATAATAGGGCCTAGCGGAAGCAGATAACAAATATACAACGTCCATTGAGCTGTGCAGACTTATATGAGACAGAAAAATTTTAAAACTTTTTATATACATATATACACATCATCCCTACGTCATTATATATATATATATATATATAGATCAGACAAAAAGGACTTAGCCCATTTTTCAAAATACACAAGACTTGTTTAACCAAACAAGAAAATAGAACTTAAACTTTAAATCACATAGCAATAATCACTTGACATTTCTGGAACCTCGACGGGAGGCACATAGGTTGGTTGACAAAAACAGATTCTAGGCAGATGCCTCTAAGCCTGGTCACGCGCCTGATCACCTACATATATAAATAATACAGTGAGCTAAAGCCTAGTGAATAATAATAGAGTAAAGGGTTTTAATGAATGAGTCCGTACAGATTCAGAATTCATAATTCAGTTTCGTATCAAATTCATAATTTGTCCAGATCATATACAAAAATCATAAGTCATGTTCGATCATACATGGTCCATCCGATAGCGCTAACAGATTAATTACAAAGCATCTTAGACCATACTTGTCAGTTCCATAGAGGAACCTCCGGCCGGGTGAGGATAACTTGTCAGTTCCGTAAAGGAATCTCCGGACTGGGAACTTGTGAACTTGTTAGTTCCGATTAGGAACCTCCAGCCGGGCACAGATAGCTTGTCAGTTCCATGAAAGAACCTCCGGACTCGGGTACAGAGAACAGATTTCACATGATGCTAAGGATGTCACGAATACATAACGGAAATTGGACAATCATTCATTGTCCTGAACATGTTATTTTAGAAAATAGATCTTATTTTATTACACAGAAAATAACTACGGTTGAACATAACTTTACTAAGTTATTACTCACAGATGGCTACAGAAGCAAATCAGATGAACTAGACATATCAGATAAATCGGGCAAACAATGGCGCGTGACCTACACAAGCACATAACATATACACATTTAAATATAATATTACTCCCTTGATCAAACTTGACTTTTCTAGTCTTTTTCCGTCTAAATAGTCCGAAGTTCTACTATGCTTATTCTTTCTCATTCAAATAAACCGGGTTCTGATTTCACATATTCTTTGATTACTAAGCCCTTCTTTTCCAAATAGATTGATCTTTTACTTGGCTTCTTAAACAATTACCACTAGATCAATGATTCATTCATTAACTAACTAATTTATGTTGATTGGTAGCTTATTAATCTTTATTGAATCACAAATCATGTCTAGAGTGCTTTGGAAAGAGATGAGGATAAAAATATGAACTAAATGCAACTTTCCAAAATATGCTGAAAATGGGTCTCCGCTCGAGCACCACTTTGGTCGCTCGAGCGGATTGTAAAATTTGAAAACTTCTGAGAGCTTGATTTCTACGCTCGAGCGAGACTTTCCTCGCTCGAGCGGACAATGTAAATTCTAAAAATTCCAGAATTGCAATTTAAATTCAATTTTGGTAATCAAAGCCTCAAAACATGTATTTCTGATACACAAAAATGGAGAACCATTGTATGATTTAGTAAACACTTCTAATTAGAAAACATTCATTCAAAATCATGTTCCAATTACCCAAATTTAGTTTTAATTCATCTTATTAATATCAACCCACAATTCTAAGATATAAATTAGGCTTTCCAATTCTTGAAATTCCATGATGTATGTAATACAAATAGATCCAATTTTACTATTAATAACAAAATCAACTTAACTCAATTTTTTAACCAAATACTTAATTTATAATCATGGGTGTTCTAAAATGTATCTAAATTGAATAAAATTCTTAAATTACATCACATGCATGGATTAAATAAAAATCTAATTATAAAATCAAAACTTTAGGATTAATTCTAAATTTTCATAAATTTGATTTTCATAAAACATTTTCTTCTTCTTTTCAAAATATGAGATTGAATTAATCCAAATCCTTCAAAATCCAGGATATATGTATCATTAGAGTATTAAACTTGTAAAATTTATTCATGCATGTAACAATGAAGCTTAATTTCATGCAAGATTACAAAATTAAAGTCAAAATAATTGATTTCCAATTTAATTTCCATAAATTGAACATAACCCCATTTATTCACCATCTTGCTAACTTCATCTATTTATATGAAATTGAACCCAAGCTTAACAAATTAAAAGAATCATAACTCATATTTTTCAACCCAACTTGATTTAACATACAAATCCAATTTTTATGAATTTATAATTAAGCCTCAAATTTTTATTTTTAATCTTCTCAAAATACATCTTGAATAAATTTTTGTCTAAATTAAGTAAACAACACTGGAGAGAGGATGAAGTTTCCTACCTGAGGATGAATTTTCCATAATTTTTTTGCTTGAGTTTTGATAACCCATAAGCTTTCTCTTTTCCTTTTCTTCCTTCTCCCTTGGTTTTTTAGCCGTGCTCTCTTTCCCTCTTTCTTTCTCTAATCTGATTCCAGCAGGTTGAAGCCACCAGACTTCATTCTTAATCTTTTATTTTATTATTTTATTTATTAATTTAGCGGGACACTTGGCTTTATAACATAAATTCATGTAGTATATTTATTATTTCCTTAACTACTTAATCTTGCTTAGAATACTTAATTGAGATTGAACTTTAATTATAATTAGCTTAATTAACCATCTCTTAATTTAATTAGCTGTGTAAAATCCTAACCCAATTAATCATGACTAAGTACAAATCTCACTTAACTTAATTAGTCTAATTTGACTTCTTTTAGAGCCCAATTAATTATATTTAAATTTATCATTCTGAATCAGATTTTTAATCTAACTCTCAAAAGACTTCAAATATTAAATTAAACTTATTTTCATTATCAATCTTGGTTTCTTACATCATTAAGGCCTTTAATTTCTAATCAGACTTCAAATTTCTGTCAATAAATTACATATCCAAATTGGACACCCCATAAATAAATTTAATTCGTAATAATCACAATTCTCAATCCTCATAATTTAATTAACTTCAATTAGGACCTAATTAATCGAATCTCAATTTTACTAAACTGAATCGAATATTTAATTAAACTCCCAAATGGGTCTGTAATTAAAATTAAATTGATTCAATTTCTCAATTTTACTTCCTTAAGCCATTTAGACCCTTAATTTCTAATTTCAAAATAACTCTTTAATAGAATCATATATGAATCAGATCCCACAATTCTCATAAATCCCAACTTAAATTATAATACTCGGCAATTAAATTTCAAACCCTCTTAATTACCCAAGTACTAGTTATTATACGTGATGGGGTCGTTACACACACATGTCGCGTTGAGTGGGCAACGTGTGTGGTCAGTGCTAGAATAGTTGAAGCTGGTGACGGACTTGCAGCAGAGCGAAGCCAACCGTGTTCAATGCTGGACAGCTGAGGCTGGCGACATAGATTGCAACAGAGGGAAGCCAATAATGGTAAAACACCGATGGTGAGGTGGAGGAGTCAACGTCACAGTGACGTTGCAGTGACGTCATAGAGGAGCAGTACGTTGCCGTTAGTGGCTCGCGAAAGCTAGAGTTCACAAATTCGGAATGTTTTAGAGCAGGTGCTTTGTAATATCAAGGATTATTTTTGAAGTAAAGATGTACAGATTCTGAAATTGGGTTTTCCACATAAAGCTTCCACCAAAATAAAAAAAATTAAAAGAGCTTACCTACAGATTTATACCAACAGAGGAAGAGCACGGTTGAGTTAGAGTCAATGCAGGAAGCAGAAAATAGGCCACGGATTGATAAAATCAGCAGCAAGGATAACCAGAATAGATCAGCGATAGCACAGACAGTGGATGAGAATGAATATGGACGGACCGACGCCGCGTTGAGTGGGCAGCGTGGTCGTCACAGCTCAGTTACAGTTGACAAATATAGCAACGGTGCAAGAGCTGGGCATGAGACGCACAAGCCACGCGAGTTGATGTGGTCGCGTGCAAGATATCACCGGGGTTGGTTCTCAAGTAAGCCGACAGCGGCACTCGGAGGGTTGAGACGACAATTGATATGCAAGTAGAGGTGGACTTTAGCGGTTGTGGGAGCGAAACCAAGATCCGGTGTGCCCGAATGTCTAAGCTCACTAGGCTGAAGTGAAGCACCGATGGTGAGTAGTAGCTTGAATCACACGTCTGCGGCAGTCGCGAAGCTGAAACATGACAGTGGTTGGGTCGCGACGCTGGGACAAGTCAATGGCGTTGCCTGGAGCCACGATAAAGGTCAGTGCGCAAGCGGAGCCATTTGGTTTGTCGAAGAAGGAGAGCAAGGCGGTGGCTTCTGGAAGTGTAGAAATGAAACCTTCTCGGAGAAGAAGAAATTTGTCTGTCGGTTTAGAGAGAGAGTGCGTCGCAACGGCTATGCAACAAAAGAATAAATGATGAGCTATAGAATAGGGTTTTGGCCCTTTCCTTAAATAAAAAAAAAAGGAGCATTATCCTTTGAATATTCCCTCAGGATATTCTAAACATGTATATATATGTAATTGGTCTGCTGTGTTTGCCAAACAAAAAAAAAAAAGAGACATGTGTGAGCCTTGTGTTCTCTTTGTTAAGAATATAAAAAAAAAAAAAATGGGTGCTTTGTTGTTATTTGCTTGGATTAAAAAATATATATATGAATATGTATATTTTCTCAGATGTTGTAGAAATATATATATTAGTGGGGCGAAAAAAAAAAAAAAATTGCTTGTCAATTTTATTCGTAAATTACAGTGCGTTATCAACTTTATACATAGGCTCTGTCGAGACAACATTTTTTTTTTGGGACGTGATGCGAAGCAGGGCTGAAGAAATGACAATATGCGTGTCCGCGAAATTTAAAATTTATCATACATGCAAGGGGCAAATGTAAGAGGAGCTAATTTGAGTCCGCTAAATTAATTAGGCCCAATAGCCCAAGGTTGGTGGGCCCGAATTTATCACAAGTCCAAGATTGGTGGGCCCGGATTAATTATCATCAAACGGGCCAAATAGCTCTAAGCCTCCAAAGGGTTCGGATCTACGAACTTAGAGACTTACTCGGGCTCGGACTTGGAAGGGTTTGGACCCACGAACCTAGAGAGCCGAAACACTTGGTTTCGAACGGATTCAGACGCAATCTAGAAGCCGCTCCATTAATGAGTCCTAGAACACTTGCGAGCTCGGAGCTTTCCGAGATCTACGTACCAGAATCATGGGCATAATGGAGTTCGAACAAAGGACCCGATCCCGAGGACGGTAAGTGGAGATAAATTCACTCTTCGGTTAAACTAGCCTATACCCGGGTTGAGGTGGCACGACCCCGGGGGGTCCATGAGACTTGGCAATATTTAGTGGCGGGAGGTCCTCTAGGACTACCTCGGCCTATTGGGATGATTGGGGATCATTGGTTAGGTGTGGCTAAGAAGAAGGGTTCGCCGAGAGGTTGATCTCCTCTTCGGGGCTTTTCTCATCCTCGGAGAGGTCACCTCCTCGGATAAGGTGGTTAGAGAGAATATTCCCCATGTGCCTTGCACATGGGCTCCATTCTACATCATGAGGTGTCTATAAATAGCACCCACCCATAGCTTTACAAGGGAGGGATTTTGGAGAGATAACTCTTAGGATAGAACTAATTTCCCATCTCCATAATCAACCTTGAGAGTGAAAGTGGGAGATCCGTGGGAGAGCCTTGCCATTATTCTCTCTCTAGTTACTTTGCCTTCTTCTTCACCCAATCTCTTATCTCCATCATCTCCTTTCTTTTGTGTTCTTAGTTGAGACTATTGAAGAATCTAAGCCTCTCATCATCTTCTAGAGAATTCAAAGTTTTTCTTCAAGGGTCTTCGAAGATCTTCGAATTTTCCAACAGTGTTCTTGAACGCTCTCATACATAATTCACCTTAGGCCTTGATGCTATGTATAGAAATTTAGCAATTAGATTGGCAGTAGGTTCATTCATTTGATTCAAAATCGCTGATTCAATCAATTGCTTAGCATCAGTAGCGTTATAACTCATCCCTGAACTTTCTCATTTTGCAGCCTACTCTTTAATATTATGGCCATGATTCATTTATTTTCATGAAAATTAATTCGGTACATTTTAACCTCTGAGAATGTTAGTAAATACTATTGACATAGCCTACTGCCGACTTTAACACCGCATACATTTTTAACACGCCTTTTGATGCATGACTTTGTGACATGTCTGTAACAAAATCCTTCGGATTTTTTCTTCTTGTTCATTTAGGTTTTCTGTATCATTGGATTGTAGCCTAGCAATATTTAGGGTTACTAAAATTTGTGTTTAGATTGAGCATATAGAATTCATGAGAGACCTTTAGTATATTCCAAAATAATTTTAATATTTTTGAGAGTTGCTAGATCTAAAGTGTATAGATAAAAACGACATGTGCATTAATCAAGCTTTGTGAAGTTTGAAGGATTGTATTTGTGTAGAATGACACAATTAGTGGAGATCTGGAAGTACAAGTGAGAGTTGGACAGACATGGATGCAGTTTTACAAAGCTCGTCTACATAAATGAATGGTGACAATAAGTTTCATTCAAGACTCAATTCCTTCTTAAAAGGTCCATTTACAGTAGTGCACAGACAATAATACCAAAGCCCCTGACTTGAATATGGTGGATAAGGGAATCCCGTACTTCCTTTTCCCAAATAGCCCTTTCACATATGACGAGAAGCATAACACTACACAGTTCTATGAAGCACGAACACCTCTCTGAGGGCTCTGTACCAGTGTTGGACACGTGTCGAACACGGACACACATCGGACACGCGGTTGACAAGTGTCCGACACTCGGCAAAGAGTGTCCCTTTTTTTTTTTTTTTTTAAATTTTTTAACATCCGGACACGTTCCGTACACGTTATTGACACTTTCGAGACACGTTCGGGGGTAATTTCACAATTTACAAGACTTTTTTGGGGGTGATTTGTAAATAAGTAAAATAGATATATGCCCTAACTCGTCGATTAATACCGAATAGAAAGGGAGAACAGAAAAGAAGGGGAAGAGTGGACTTGGTTGCTCGTTGTTCATCTTCGCTCTTCGTCGGTTGTCTCTTCTCGTCGGTCGTCACTCGTGTCTCGTCATCGCCTGTCGTTAAAGTACACACTGCTCTTCCTTGTTCTTCTTCGTCGTCGATCTTCTTCTTCTTCTTTGTTCTTCCTTTTCTCCGATCTACTCGGTTATTGTTCTCTCTCTCTCTCTCTCTCTCTCTCTCACACACATACACTCTTTCGCCTTCTGTCTGATTTGCGTTCTTTTATTTTTTGAGGCTTGGTTTGGCATGTTTGAAAAAAGTAAAAAAGTCACTATCTTATTTAAGTCACATCATCTTATTTAAGTCACACCACCTCTCTAACAAATCACTTCAAACCCAACCCCAACCCAAACCATATTTCATAAAAAGTCAAAAAGTGCACTTATTTAAATCATCCCAAACAACCCCTGAGTTATATAATGAGTTATATTATTTTCTTTTATACAGACTGATCCATCTCTCTCTCTCTCTCTATCTCTCTCTTTCTCTTTTTTTTATTTTTTATTTTCTTTTTTCTCTCAGTTATTATTTTCTTTTATAGTTATTATTTTTTATTTGAGTACATAATTTTTTTTTGATTAGTTTTGTTAATTTTAATAATGTATGTTTATTAATTTTAATAATGCATGTTTGTTAATTTTATTTTGTATATTTTATTACCTTTTAATGATTTTTTTATAATTTTATGACATATAATAAATAAAATTAATTATATATATTGAACGTGTCCCCAGCGTATCGTGTCCCCTATTTTTTGAAAATTTACGTGTTTGCACGTCTGTGTCGTATCGCGTGTCCATGTCCGTGCTTCATAGACACACACTACACATGACCTCCCCTACCCCTTTCAAATATAATCTTCATCATGTTATTACTATCGCTTCATTTTGATTGAGTTTTTTTTTTTTTAATAATAAAAGTACTGTTTGTAAATCATTTTGCAATCGGTAATTATAGAAGAATATTCGAACTTGCTCACTTCTTGTAAAACCACAAACTGATTTCCAAAAGGGTCGTCCTTCAATCCATCATAGAAGATTTTGGGAAACCGAACAAATGCGGTGTCCCTTTCGTTGTTGTTGGCACCCAAAAACAAACACATTGCGTGCAGAACCATTTGGGGATTGTTGACATACATATCTCAGTCCACATTCAGCATCCATGCAGCGTTTGTCATCACTCCTGATATTCTTCCCCAAAGTTCTGAAAAGTGGTTGCGGTGGTGTGGTTACGATTATGTGGTATAAAGGCCGTAGCGTAATGGTTATGATAACTGGAACCGTGAATTTTTTTATTTTTCGCATAATTTGAAAAAAATTTACCGATACGTATATTTTTTTTTTCCATGATCATATTTATTGGGTTTAAAATAAATATTGATTAATTTTAGTAAATTTTTAAGTATGATGTAATATATTTCATATTTTTAAATCACTATAAACTGAGTTTTTTACATTTTATTTTAGTAATTAATGACTTTATATTATACAAAAAATTAATCACTAACTATTATATATAATATAAACAATGACAAAAGTAAGAGAATAAATAAGAACCTAAATATATATATATACATATTTTAACCAAGCCAAATAGTTAATGACTACACTTATTGTTATTATTATTTTCAAACAATATAGATAGACACACACAAACAAAATGGTTGAGTAATAACAGCTGAATAGAATATCATATGTCTTACAGTTTCAACAAATCAATACCATGTTATTCATCTTCCCTCTTCTCTCTTTATCTCTTGCTCCTCCATCTTCTCTCTTTATCTTTCCTTTTCTCTCTATCCCTCATCCCCCATTTTCAATTTTTTTTTTTGTGTGTTTTTCGAGAAAAGCTTGATTAATAAGCAGTTTGTAACTTCGTTCACGGTTATTCTGACACCGTTATGACAGTCGCTATAGTCAACACACCTGCGAATCTCAATCACACTGCAAAAGCGACCTTAACGAGTGGTGGTAACTACCATAACCGTTACATAACGGTTGCGGTCGCTTTTGAAAACCTTGCTTGTTAGTCACACCACAATTTTAAGCTTTTAAAAAAGTGAGTTTTACTATATAGACAGGGCACACAAATAACATAATGAGATTTTAATATTTTCAAAATAACAAAATCACTAATGCTGTGTTTAGTTGGGGAAATTAAATATGTTTCACACACCTTTTCCATTTCTCTTTCCAAATCTTTTTTCAAATCTCTCAACCAAACACAGCATAGAGATATTCTTACCAGAACATTCATAGCACCAGCTTTGAAATGATGAGAATGCTTTGGATGTTTCTCTCTGGATATATAAATTAAATGAGGCACTCCATTTGCAATGCCTTTCTTGTTCTCCCATATGACCTAAGATAATATACCATGAGATAAAACATAATTCAAGTTATTGGTTCTTTTTAATATATTTATCATTCAAGAAAAAATTAAATTAATCAGAGATGCATACCCCATCATCAAATCCCAATTTTTTTTTTTATGCAAATTATCAAAATCATGCTAACCATTTTTTTTTAAAAAAGAAATGTAATTTTGTTATGAGGCTACAAATATCAAATTAATTTAATTTTTTCAGTAGATGGTCTATTCGATAAATTTATAATATGAATAGTTCAAATGACTGAAATAGGCTTAGAACAAAACCTCCCATAAACGTCAGAGCACAAATTCATGAAGTACCTTAATGATAGAAGCATGGTTTTTGCGTTGTATATTAGCAAAATCTGCCACTAAGTTGATAAGGCGTGTCCCTTTTGGATGCATCTTCTATTTTTTGACTAAGTTGTTCATATTCATCCTACACAACCCAACACAACACAAACAAATAGATGATGAACACAGATTATTGGCCCTCATGATATATGTAAAAAACAGTTTAATAAACAAACAGTTTTCTAATTTTGTTTCTCCATATTTAAATTGTTTCATTTTCAACCTAACATATTGAATGTGTGCTAAAAATAATTTCAATGACTAACGTCATTAATATTCATTGTCAAAATCATAAATATTTTTTTAAATAAAAAATTACACCTTAGCCCAAAAAAAAATCATTTACAAATTGATACAATTGAAATGTTGAGGAGCAAAAAACAATACGAAGTGTATACTTTCATGACTAAAAATGTAATTTACCATTTTTTTTTCCTTGTTTGGTTCCAAAATACTCTTAATTCTAACGATAAATATTGACGACTTCAGTATTTGGGACCGATTAAACACTTATTGTTTGGGATGATTTAAATAAATGTACTTTTTAACTTTTTATGAAAAGATGTGTAGAAAAGTAGAGAGGTGATGTGACCTACAAAGATAAAAAGTATAGTATACCCCAAACCAATTATTAACGGTTAAAATATTAACACAATGCAATACACAGACCCAAAAGAGTAAGTAGGCCAAAAATTTCATTAAAACCTGTAATTGAGATTGGACGAATAATTTTTCTTTGTTTCACATTTGGTAAAAGATGTATTATTAGAGGAATACCATATTCAAATCCAGAGATCACATTTTAAAATTACCTTAATCTTTTTCCAAACTTGTTGGAACTGGGGTGAAACATCCTGAGATGAAATAGGCTAACAAGAGAAGAATCTAAAGGGAGGTTTGACTTGAATTGAATATTTTTTATAGAAAGGAACCCATAGCTCACTACAAGAAAAATCACCTTTGGCGACTAAATTTTTAGTGGCCAAAAGTCCACTTTTAGTTGCCAAAAACCTTGTTTTTAGTTTCCTTAACTAAATTTTTTAGTCGTCGGTTTTGTCGCGAAAACATGGTCGCCGGAGGTTTTGGCGACCAAAAAGGTTTTAGTCGGCAAAAACACAGGTCTTTAGCGACCAAATTTTTGGTCGCCAATAGTCAATTCCACTTTTTAAAATTATACATTTAGCGACTAATGTTTTAGTCGCCAATAGTCAATGAACGCCGACCAAACTATTTAGTCGCCAAAAGAAACACTTTTGGCGACCAATAGTTTTAGTCGCCAAAGGTTGTTCAGTGGGAAAAAAAAAAAACTAACTTTTTTGCTTTTTTTTAGATTCGAACCACGGACCTTCTATCTTCTAGACCTTTAGCAACACACTCCCTCCACCATGCCACTACAACACCACATGAATATATATGTAATATATATTATTTATATAGTATATTGACCCGTATTAATATAAAACTATATATATAAATATAATTATTTTTATTCAAATATAATTTATGTAAAAAATAAATTATTTCCTAAAAAAAAATTGAGGCGACTTTTGGCGACTAAATCTATTTTTTAGTTGCCCATTCTATAATTTTGGGCTACTAATTATTTTTTAGTTGCTAAAAAAATAAGTTCCGCCAAAAAGTAACCACTTTTGGCAACTAAACTTGTTTTTAGTCGCCAAAAACCTCCACTTTTGGCTGCTAAACTGAATTTTAGTCGCCAATTGTAGACTTTTAGCTACTAAATTTTTTTAAGTAGCCAAGAAGCTTCACTTTTGGCTAAAAAATTTATTTTTGTCGGTAAAACACGTATAATCGGCGACCAAACTATTTTTTAGTCGCCAAAACCTATACTTTTGGTAACTAAATTATTTTAGTCACCAAAAACCTTCACTTTTGGCTACTAAAAAACCTTTAGTCGCTAAAACCCATATAATCGGCGACTAAATTGATTTTTAGTCACTAATAACTATACATTTGGCTACTAAACTATTTTAGTCGCCAAAAGTCTTCACTGTTGGCTACTAATTCCATTTTAGTCGCCAATTGTGCTACTTTTAGCGACGAAAAATTGAATTTTAGTCGCCAAAACTGATTTTTCTTGTAGTGGCTGGGCGAATTTAGAAGCTTCCAGAAGAGAGTAGAAGGTGAGAGGGGAACATCCGTCGACAGAGACGTGTTCGTTTGGCATGAAGGTTTAGGTTGGGTTGAGACTATTTTAGTCACAAAAAGATAAAATAAATTTTTTAGTCTAATAAGACAAAATATCACATCCAAACTATAATTATTTCATTTTTTGTCTTACAAAAGTCAAAAAAAATCAAAAAGCTTATCTCAAACGAAACTTTTTAGCTCCAAGCTAAAATAATCAAAAAACCAAAAAGTTAAAAAGCCAACTCACATTCCAAACGAAGGCTTATCAGCTGGGTATAATCTACTGCTAACAAAGATGGCACCGTGTTCATTGTCAGGATAAGTGGTTCCAGAATAGGGTTTGTCGTTGTAACAAACATGTCTGCTAAAGGTAGCTCAGGCTTCCCATTTCACTCACCAAAAAAAACCCAAACATGTTATTATGGACATAATGAAGAATAACATAAATTAACAAAAATTTAGATAGAAAGACTAAATTAAAATTAGATTTAAAAGTATACGGACCAAATTATTAAAATTAAAATTATAAGGTCTAAAGTAAAATTTAAGTCATACTACAAAACAAACCAGACTTAAAAATAAATCAAAACAAAGTAAAACATGTGATGGACATCGTGAAGGAGAAGAATGAAGAAACCAATAGTATGAATATACCATTGCAAGAGATTTTGAGGATATGTTTTGTAGTCAACTTGGTTCCATTTAGTGCTGACAGTGAGAAGCCAGATGAAAATGAAGCATGACTCGAACAAAAACGCTAAGAGCCAACTGAGTCCATGATCTTTGAAAGAGAAGAGACAATAAACTAAGAGAGAGGGGAAAAGGAAGAGGAAAATGAGTTCGACAGTTTGAGGTATGTTGTTTTTCTGAGCGACTCATTCGTAGAGGGGTAAAGAAATAGGGTTGGTCATTCAGAGAAACAGCAGGTTTATGCCTTCAATGTTCTTAAAAGAGAGAGAGAGAGAGAGAGAGTTTGTAAATGGAGGAGAGCTTTGTGCATTATTGTTAGGGTTATTTAAAAGAGAGTTTGCAAATGGAGGAGAGCTTTGTGCTTTCTTGTTATGGTTAGTAATGCTAAGTCCTCTAATTTTGAAATTTCAAAACCAAGTTTTAATGATATGACAAGCACTCATTGAATATATTTTATGTTTTAATAGAATCACTACAACAAATTGCATTTTTGGCGATTAAATTTGGTGCCTAAAAAAAATTTATTCGCCAAAAGTTGTGGAATTGATGATTAAAAATTATATTAATCTGCAAAATTACAATATTTAGCTATTAATTTTTTTTAGTTGGGGTATATTGATTATTGGCGACCAAAAAAAATTTAATTGCTAAAAATGTCACAATTGGCGGCTAGAAAAAATATTTTAGTCACTGTATTGTTAGTCTTTGCTACTAAAATTATTTAGTTACTAAATGAAAAACAAAAATTTACTTTTATTTTTGGTGACCAAAAGTTTGGTTGCCAAAAATTTATTTTCAGTGACTCAAAAAAATTTTAGTCGCTATATAGTTAATTTTGACTACTAAAATTATTTAGTTGTCAAATGAAAAACAATTTTTTTATTTATTTATCTTTTGGTCGTCAAAAATATATTTTCAGCGACTAAAAAAAATGTTTAGTCGCCAAAGAACTAAAATGTTTGGAGAGAGACATTTCAAATTTTGGAAGGATTTAAATATTAATTGGCGACCAAAATGTTTAATCGCAAATTGTGTAAAATAACCAATATATATTTAGCACATACATACATGTATTCACACTTGTAGATACATATTCAGGATTGCTCTTGATGGCAGTTATGGGCCTGATGTTCCCAGTTGTGCTTCACGTTACACACCGAGAACAAATTTCTCCCTCCCTCTCTCTTTCTCTTTCTGTTGGTCGAATCCTTCAACTCTAGCGTTACCACTTCACACATGAACACTAGCAACCACTGGAGTAAAAAAATATTTCTCCCTCCCTCTCTTTCTGCTGAACACATCTATGCGCAACTATATATATTTGTCTCTATATTTATATATATAGAACAAAGACCTCTACTCAACTGTCCACATATACTTATTCAAATTGAAAACCTAGACCCTATTTTGTGATTTTGAAAATTGGGTAATCACTGGCTTGCTACCACACCACTGTTAGCCACCATTGTTCTTGCCAGGTATTTCCTCTTTCCTCTACGTTTCAATTTGAGAACTTTTACTTCTTATCAATTTTTTTTCCTTCTCTTTTTAGACCCATTTTGCATGTGTGCTTGATTTTTTTGCTTTATTTAATCAATTGTGTTTTTTTTTTTATTTTATGATTTTACATTAATATTTGTTTTTATTGATGGGTTTGTTTAGATTAAATGCTTTTAACAACAATTTTGATGAGCTTTGAGGTAAATTTTTTTGAGAATGGAAGTCTCTCAATGAATATAGTGATTAGGATTGAACTATTGTTAACAATAGTGCACAAACTTTTGTAGATAATGTGTTTGTCAAATTGCCAACAAGAGTGTTCTTTGTCAAGTAGGGTGTACAGAGCTGGTTTTAATGGTTTGCTCTTTTACCCATCATCGGCTATATATTCCCCTGTTTTATCACCTTAGCAGAGGGTTGCTTTTCCTAGTTGCTTCTCGCTTCCTAATTTTGCCCCTCCAATTTTTTAAACCTTACATATCAGTTCCACTTTGCCTGGCATTTGCTTTAGCAACCATGCTCTCATAGGCAAGTTTATAAGGTGAAGTAGGGACTGTGTCAGATCGGACCTGCTTCTCTCTTTGTCAAACCAAATTTTGCCAATGCTCCAAAGCATAATAGTTAGGCATGTAAGAAAGCGGAGTTTCCTGCATTTGAACGTGAAGAAAAATTGTATTAATAGGTAGAAAGTAAGAATTATTAATTTTATAATTGTTATAATTTGCAAAGTATAATATATCAGAATTATTAATTTTATGATTGTTATAATTTGAAATGTCAATTTTATTGAATAAGTGCTAATGGTTTATTTATTTATTATTTTTTATAGATTTCTTTTGCGTGGGCTATTATGGATATTTATTTTTAGGATAAATTACAAATACACCCCCTGAGGTCTGATTAAAATATAAATCGCCTCCCGTGGTTTTAGAAATTACATTCCACCCCCTGAGATTTCTAATTTCATAACAAATCGCCATTTTTATTAATAAATCATCAAGTCAACTAACAGTTTTTAATGATGTTATAAATATGTTTCAATTAATAATTTAGGTAATTTTATTATTGTATAGGAGAGCAATTATCACTACAACAAAAACATACTTTAGTGGCACTATACTAGTGGCATATTTTTAGAAAATGCCACAAATGATATTTAGTGGCATGTTTTTGAAAAATGCCACAAAACGACAAACATAAAAGGCTCTAGTGACATTTCAATGAACAAGTGCTACAAAACTACAACAAAAACATACTTTAGTGATACTATACTAGTGGCGTGTTTTTAGAAAATGCCACAAAAATAATATTTGGTGACACATTTAGATAAATGCCACAAAATCACAAACATATAAGGCTCTAGTGGCATTTCAATAAAGAAGTGTCATATCAATTTTATGGCATTTTATAAAATAATGACACAAGAAATTTTTTTAGTGACATTTGTCAACAGATGCCACTAAACTTTAGTAGCTATTAGGTTTTTATTCTTGGCAACATCGTTTGACAAAACTTCTTTTAGTTGTATTTGTTTTCGCACTTTTATTTCAGTGAGGCTATGAATTTATTAGTTGCGAATCCAACCTGAATCGAGCCTTGCAGAGAAGTTTGTGATGTTAATGCTTTCAAGATTGCCACTTCGCTGATTATGACGGGGTCGAGGGCAACTACTCAAGCAAAATGTAAAAATGCATTCAAAGTTGCCTGTCCGCTCGAGCGGAGAATGCTGAGTTTCAGAAGTTTGGTGAGTCTGCAAATATACTGTGATCCGTGTTTTCACACTTGAGCATCCATTTCCCCGCTTGAGCGTACACTCTAGTGCGGAACATGTCATATAGAGTCCCCGCTCGAGCGTCAATTCCCACGCTCGAGCGGACCTTGTGATTTTAGATTCTATAAATTGACAAGTTGCTCCAAATCTAGGATTACTTCGCCAAATCTTCTTCTTGCGTTCTAGGGTTTATATATGGGGCTATTTTGTTAGTTTTCTTTGATGTTTAATTGAGTATTCAACTCATGGTTTAAGAAGGATACATCAAAGGATTATTTGTTTGTTCTACACAAAAGAGAGAGTTGTTCTTCGGTGGATTCTAAAGAATTTGAGCCTGAAGCTTTGGTATATTCTGGAGTGGCTCATCGTCAAGACAATTCCGAGGTGAAGACGGGGTTGGAAGAGGCACGTAGGGGTTAGTTCAATTCGGGCGTGGATTCGCTAGGTAATTGAGAGTATACCTGTGTAATTCCTTTATGTCTTTTTAGTGTATTGTTTTGTAGCTTTTGTCCGTGATTTTTTTTATCACAATTGGAGGTGTCCAATTGTGATTTTTCCATGTAAAATCGTTGTGTCGATTTGTCTTGATTGTTTAATTGGTATTGTTATATTCTGCTTAAAATTGATACATAATCACAAATCAACATCTAGGGAATTTCTAAATTTTTCAGTAACAATGACATTTTTTAAAAATGTCACTAAACTAGATAGGTGTAAGCTACTTTTTATGGCATTAGGTGAAAAGTGTCATAAACAATATTTTATAGCATTTTGAGAAATGCCACTAAGCTAAAAATTTTCCAACCTATCTAATGGCATTTTTTGAAAAAACAAAAAATGCCAATATATTTTCAAAATTTATTTCAATTGCTTATAATTATTGGATAAATTACATCAATAATCCTTATATTTTGTTGTTCTATATAGTTTTAATTGACTAAATTTTGACACTTAATTTTAGATTTTACGTAAATTTAGTCCAATTGATGTAAAATCTTTAGGGTCTTTGATAGAAATTTTCATTAGATTGGTCAAGATTAAGCCACTGAATTGACCAAGTATTTTGTTTTATTCCTAAAACGATGACAGGTTTCATGTGTCATAAAAAAATGCTATCAATTGGACTAATTGGATACAAAATAAAAAATTCAAGGTTAAAATCGATTCAATTGAAATTACGAAGACTAAAATCACAAATAGCCAAAATAAAGGGACTAATAGTGTAATTAGCCCTAATTGTTAGCACTTGCTAATGACTAAGTGACATATGTCATTTTTTTAGAGATAAAATAATAAATTTGCTCAATTCGTTGAGTTAGCCTCAACAAATGCAGTAATCATTTTTTATCAAAAATATTAATTGTATTATTAATTACACTAAATTGACACAAAATTTAAAATTAAAGTTACAATTAATTTAATAAAAAAATATAAGGACCAATATTAATATTTACTTTGCTATGTTTGGAAAGAGTGATTTGGAGAGAAAAGAAAAGAAATGGAGTGATATGTATTTCTCTTATTTGTTTGGATAACTTAAGTAGAGAGAAATGGGAAGAAATGGAGAGAAATGGAGAGAAACTCATTTCTCTTATAAGCCTCATTTTCAATCTTCCCAAAAGTGGAGAGATTGGGAGAGAAAAGAAACCACTATTTTCATAATACCAATTTTGTTCCTATAAAAATAAAAGAAATAAAATGATTGAAAATATAAAAAGGTTATTTTGGTAATATAACATAAAATAATTTCTTTTCTTTTCTCTTAATGAAACCTAACCAAACAAGAATGAGAGAAATCACAATCATTTCTTTTCTTTTATTTCTTCCTTATCCAAACAAAAAGAAGAGAAATCATAATCATTTCTTTTCTTTTCTTTTATCTTATTATTTAAGTAATCCTTTCTTTTCTTTTCTCTATTGGTTCCCAAACATAGTGTGATATTTAAAATATCAACAAACTCATTCTCCACTTGTTTTTTTTTTTTTTTTTCCTTTTATGTTATACAACAAAGGAAATAATGCAACTGAAGAAACAAATCAAATTTGATCTAGCAAAATCCGCATACCAGATCAACCTAGAGACCAAGAAGGAAGTCCAAAAATTCTGAATTTGGTGAAGTAAATTTGATTTTGGCGGGTCAAAGAAGCGGGAGCCAAGTCATGAAGCAAGGGTTTATCATTCTATATCTTTCATTCCATTCTTATCTATCATCTACACCACAAATTCACTGTGTTTTCATCTTCTACGATCAGAGTTCATTAGGTATTCGTTCTATCTTTCTCACTTATTTATGATCTTCTTGTTTTAGGCATAAAACTTGATACAATATGAAAATCTAATTTTGTAACTCATGAATTTATTAATTTTCATCTTTTAATATAAAAGGTTAGTTGTAATTTATTATTATTGTATTTATGTTGTGATTGTATATAATGTCTTCCAAGTGTTTGTTTAAATGCTTCAGTGGAATTTGCATTATGTTGCTCTGTTTTTTTAACAAATTACTCAGTTAGATGAACATGAATTTTGATATCAAAAGATCCCGCATTATCTAAATAAATGTTTTTGTCCTCAAGTTTAGATTATATAATATATATGTAGTAATGGAGGTCGGTGGGACCCTGAAAATTTGCATTCTCCCCATGCATTGCATGTCATGGTATATGGCTATCCAATCTCTAGTAATAAAAAATAAAGGAATTCCTTGGAAACTAGAAGACATCGAAGCCCAAAAGGAAGCCAAATAACAAATTTTATCCCATAAGCTATCCTCAGAGATTCTTAAGTTCCTCTCCAACAAATATCATTCAAAGTGCCACACAAATTACACATCTCCAAAGAACCTGTGCCTTCATATTAGAACCAATGCCCATAAATTCAAAGCAAAACTGTACACAAGAAGGTACCACCCCATATACCTTCACAAAATCTAGCACTCTCCACCGTAGTGTTGATGCCACAGGACAATGAAAAAATAAGTGATCATTACTCTCCTTGTCCCTTTTACACATGACACACTATTGCAGATATAAATAGCAATTTGGTTTTCTTTTTTGAATCATTTCATTAGTATTAAGTTTGTTGTGAGCCATAGTCAATGCAAGATCTTTTATTTTGAATGGCACATTTGCATTACCAATAAACTTATGAGGATCAAAGAGTGGTACATTTGGATCATTGTTTATAGTTTTGTTTAGTTTTGGTGGTTGTGCTGTTTGGTTGAGCAGGAAGAAAAAAAAACTTCAAAGAAGTAAGTGAAGCATTTGAATCTTTAGCTAAATTGAAAATAGAGGATAATTAGCTGAGAAGTGAACTTGGTCTAAAATCCCTTGCAATAATGAAGGTCAAATGATATATATATATTTCAAGTGCTGGTGCTAACTATCTTGTTTCTGTATTGATTTATAAATCCTCCCCAAGGCACTGTAGGGTGGGGTTGGTGTATTTTCCCTTTGCTCTCTCATAATTGAATTTAGGACACTGGAAACTATAGTTTTCTTCTCTTTCAGAATCTCTCTGTTACTACAGTCTTATTGTCCAACCCAGGCTGAAGCTATAAGTGGGAATGATAGTCTCTTAAGCATGTAGCAGTGCTTTTGTCTGCAACACCATTTGTCCTCATTCATATGAGAGTAGAAAACATTGCACGTAGGGATATAGTTGGAACAAAAGGGGGAGGGGGGAGGGGAGATAAACAACCCCTCAGTGCCTGAAAATTTGGAACAAAAAAGGCGTTTTATTTTTAGTTTTTTTAAAAACAAATTTCACTCCCTGAAAATTTCTTTTGTTTACCAAAAAAATGTTATCTTTGGAAACCATCTTTTTAGTTAATTTCTTTGTCAATACAAATGATACCGCGAAAGAAAAATCCATTGAACATTTGTTGGATTAGAAGATTGATATCAAAGAGAATAGATCAATTTAATTTGATCTAGAAGGGGAGGATAAAAAACCCCTCAGTGCTGTTCCTTTAAGTGACCATTCCCTAGCTTAAAGGTTTTTTTTTTTTTTTTTTCCTTTTCCTTTTTTTTTTTTTTTTTGAATGGCCTTGTGAAACACAAAATAGAACAAGAAATAGATACAAAAATAAGTTTCTATGGCACATGTTGGAGAAAGGAGGGGGAGGGGAGGAGGGGCATGAAGAACCATAACATATCAAGGTTTTGGTGTGCCAAACTAGGGATCATCTTATTGGACCCAAGTAATATCCACAAAAAATCTGTTTTGACCTTTTCCAAACAGCACCATAAGTATCTGTTAGAAACTGTTTTTTTGGTGTCAGTCCATGGTTCTGTGCTCCTTGTGTACATAATAACACTCTCATTTAAGCCAAGTTGGGCAGACATGGTTGATGCATTAATGCCCAAGTTATTTCTCATTTCAGTGAATTGAGATTTTCTTGAAATTTCGAACATACTTGGTATACTTTAAATCCTCCTCTATTCAGGTTCCAAGATAAACTATGTACTCATACTGAAATTGCTACTTTTTTTTTCCTTTCTTTCTTTCTTCTAGGAATTAGTTATTGTTTAGATATTAAACAAGGATATAGTTGTTATGCTTGCATAGAATTGCAAAAATATTGCACATAGCTGGACCCCTGTTTGAAAGAGAATTAAATTTGGTATACTCTTGGATATAAAGTGCTTTGTCTCATCATGAAATATAGGATTAGTCACTAGCATTGGACATGGAAAAGAAGTAAGAAATGTATGATATATCTATGTACTTTTAGGTAATCCTTATGTTGATTTGGTTTTTTACTACATTGAGACTTTTGGCACTAAACTTTCCTTTTGTTATTCTGCCTTACTAGTTTTTAAAGAGTTTGGATATGAGATCTGGAAAATTCCAATTTGTATTTTGAAGTTTAGAATTCATTTTGAGTAAATAAGACTTTTAGGTAATTAACTCTTAGAAAAATGATTCATTTTCATAATTTTGTCTACCAATTTGACTCCAATTATATGAAATTAGAGGAGCGAAAGATGAGAGTCATGCCATTGTGGATAGAATTTGGGTGCCTTAATTAGGGGATGCAGCAGATATATAGTGGGTGCAAGCCTATTTGTAAATATTTTTATATCTTTTATGTTGGAAATAAAATTTTCTTTAATTTTTAAAAATTTGTTAGTTTGTATAATAGTATGATTTTGTTACAGGTAACAATGATGATTGTGAATGAGGAGGTGGTAACATATTTAAAACCATGAGGCACGATAATGACTATTTTGCAACAAATTAAAAAGATTACAAATATTCACCTCATATGAATATTTTTAAAAATGCAAAAAAAATCTGCATGACTTTATGCTAGCTAGGTGTGTTCATTTACACATCCAATGCAAACTTCTACGTGAAAGAGACTATAAGATTAAATAATTGGATAATCATAACAATTAATTAATTAAGATTAATTGATGATATCGAAAATTATTCTATGGTTGTAATTGAACTGTCACACTTGTGGGCAAGTGTGTCATTATGTCAAGGTACACTGCAACACTAACCACTAGGGTCCCAAATACTTAGACACACAAAGGTCTATCTCTAATTTAATTTGAACACACCCTTCCTAATAAGAAACAACGGACATAATGTGCTAAGTATATTATATAGTTAAAATACCTAGCATTAATATACGTGTACTTAGTTTTTTGCATTTAAATGATGCAACCCACACGCCGACAAATAAAAAATGGCAGTTCTACCAATTGTTTTAGCTTTAAAGAACCGACCTTCTTCATCATATAATCTCAAGTGGGTGCTCTTACTACTGTAATCTTAGATATCGATGGGTTCAGATCCTCTGTAGTATTTTTTTTTATCTCGTAATTATTCAACAGTTGATTTAAATGATATAATTCAATTGCACAATTAATAATAATAACTAATTATTGAATTGTGATATTTAAATCAACTGTTAGATGATAACTGAGTAGAAAAAGTGTTGGAGATGATTTGGATATGTAGATATCTAACATGATTGACTTGAAATTATCAAGTTGGTCAGACATGGTTGATGCATTAATGCCCAAGTTATTTCTCATTTCAGTGAATTGAGATTTTCCTGAAATTTCGAACATACTTGGTATACTTTAAATCCTCCTCTATTCAGGTTCCAAGATAAACTATGTACTCATACTGAAAGCTTGTACTTTTTTTTTAATTTTTAATTTTTATTTTCTTGTTAAGCTTCAACAAGACATCTTTCCATCATTTATTACCGCATGGGCTCTTTTTGATTCTCTCAAAAAATATTGCTTGAAAGCAATTAAGTGATTCTCATTTTTCACAATTATATTTGATTTACATTGTTGAGATTAGGGGATCCTAATATTAATAATGGGCATGGTTTTGATTGTTATTAATTGGTGTCGTTGGTTGTTATTGATTCTTTAAGCTATTATTTGATATGGTCTATTATATAATTTGTTGTAGTGTGGTGAACCAATTAAGTGATTAAATCATTTGGTATCTACTAGAAAAATGAATATCACTTTCAGTTGTAATTATTTTTACTCTGGTACTTTGTACTAGTTTATTTTTTAAATATTATTTATTAATTGTAAATATATAATTACTTAAAGTAATTAAATCTTAATTTACAAGTGGGAGATATAGTTGTTCTAAAAAGTATCATTAGGCCAACAGAAACAGTTGCAATCGGAGTACTTAAAAGCACAGACGCATCTAAAGAAGTAGAAGGAGAAAAATTAGGACCTGACTATTGGGAGGTACATGTTCAAGTGCCAATCAAACCTAATGAGAGCTTGATCCGATCATATGGACTTGTCAAGACAATTGGACAAGCTATTGGAGCTCATGTTGCTTGGCCTGCTCCATTTATGGTATATTTCTTTCGTAAATAATAATTTCATTAACAAATTTATATTAACTTAATATAGTGTCAATTACCTTTATAAGTTTATCTTTTGGATGTGGATTTCACAAGTTATGGATGCTAGCCGAGAATATTTATACAAGTGAGGTTGAAAGTTTGGGAATTGATTTTGTTTTGATAATTTGTCTCTCCGGAATATGGATGTCACTATGGCTTTTCAGAACTTATGGTTGGAATAATTTTTTTTTTAATGTTTTTTGCTTTAACTTTGTTAGTGTAGTAGAATATTTTATAATTTTGGCAATGGATTTTTATTGTAATATAAATAAATTTATATTTCAATAATAAATAATTGATTGTGGTTTGATTATTTATTTATTTATTTTTTGATGTGATGATCCTATGGTGGTAATATTTGTTTATTGTTATGAAAATATTAAAGGATGAATGAATGTCAAATTAATATAGGATGTGGCGATTAATATTCAATTGCTTAAAAAATTAATTCAATTTTTACACGCATTTACGCATGCTTAGTTGTAACTTTTAAAAGTGTCAATGAAAAGAACATATAAGTGGCATTTTGTAATAGTGATAGTAGTTTTGCAAAGTGTCACTAAAATAAGTTTCAATGTCACTTATATCCATTTAATGGCACAAATGAATTGGATTTAGTGGCATTTATATCAATTGTAAGATGACAAATGTCATTAAAAATTCATGTAGTGGCATTTTTTTAAATTGCAAGTCTTTTTTAATGGCACTTGATAGCGTCACGAATAGTGTTTACCATGACATTAAAGTGTCACTGAAAGTGTGTAGCCTTGTGGTGTAATGGCACTTAGAAATGCCACTAACTCTATTTTCAATGGCGTTTGATAGTGTCACAAATAGTATCTATCATGACATCAAAATGTCATTGAAAGTTTTTAGTCATGATGGTGTAGTGGCACTTGCAAATATCTACCGTGGCATTGATAGAAATGGCACTTGTTCAAAATGCCGCCAGACTAAAAAATGTCATTAGAAGGATAGTTTTGTGGCACTTTCAAATGTCACTAAACTAAGAAAATGTTGTAGTGTATGAATTTCTTTTGTTTAGTTAATTTTGTTAAATAATTTTTTTTAACAAGGGGGTATTTGTAATTTTTCAAAGTACAGGGGGCAATCTGTACTTTAAGCAAATCTCAGGGGGTGTATTTGTAATTTACCCTTATTTTTATGTATGAAGAGCGTTTGTTCTGTATATGGAAGACATTTATTTTTGTACAATCCTCTGTTTTGGAAATCAGTGTTTTTGTATATAATATGCAATTTAGATGGATTATACTTGGTTGGTATAGATTTATATGATATTTGGAATATGATGTTACAAGTTAAAGTTTTTGGAAAGTTGATAATGAAATGGGTATTATTGATAATGGATTTAGATTATAATTGATAGATGTATTATTTTGTATATGTACAGGTTACAGGTTGCATTGATAATTGAATGCATATAATTTATAAATTAATGAAAAATATTCAAGCTGTGCATTTTAAAAAAAATAAGAAATAGAGCTTTTGGTGACTAGCCTCCGTTTGGCAAGGGCTCATTGGGCTCATGAGCTACAAAAGATAAAATAGGCTCATGAGCCACAACAGACAAAACATCACATCTAACCCCATAATCATTACACTCTTCTCTCACAAAAAAAGCCAAAAAAGTCAAAAAGCCAAGAGCCCTTCCCAAACCAAGCTTTTGAGCCCAGACTCATATAGCCAAAAAAGCCAAAAAGCCAAAGAGCCAGCCCACTTCCCAAACGGAGGCTAAATATTTAGTAGTCAAAAAAAAAAAGGGAACTTGTTGGTGACTAAACAGTTAGTAGCAAAAAAAAATGAAAATTTTTGACGACAAAAAAATTAGTAGCTAAAAAGAAGCATCATGATTTTGCTGACTAAATAATTTAGTTGCTAAAACAAAAAAGCACATTTATTGAAAATTTTGGACTACTAAATTTTTAGTCGCCAATTGGTGACTTCGGCGACTAAAAAAAACTTTGGCAACTAAAAATGACTTTTGGTGACTAAAAAAATTAGTCACAAAAAGTGTAATTTGTTGTAGTGTATGAACTTTTGGTCACTAAAAAATTAGTTGCCAATTGAAGACTTTCAGTGACTAAATAATTTTTAGTCGCCCATTGAAGATTTTTAGTGACTAAATATTTTTTAGTCACCAATATCTTTCTCGACAATCATCCACCAACAAACCTAGCGACCAAAAAGTTTAGTCGGCAAAAAGTTTTGGCGACTAAAAGATGACTTTTGGTGACTAAAAATTTAGTCAGCAAAAGTGTAATTTGTTGTGGTGGTTGGATTGGTTTGATTATCTGATATACAACAAAGAAAGATGTAGAACATTTATGCTTTTTAATGGAATCAATAATACAGCAGGGGATAACAAGGATGATTGTGACATTTAACCACACTATTTATGATCACATACAAAACAAGAAAAATCAATCAAGAAGAACATGAGGCATGAAATTCCCCATTCCACATTATTCCATGAATCACTTGATCTCGGTTTCATCAATTCATCCGGAACCGTGTTTGTGATGGGTCGTTGAATACACAAAAAATAAACACCAAATTACACCAAATTCTTTTAGAATAATGGCAAGTCCAGGTATTGGTCCATAGGGACAATTGTGAAATTAAACTATAAATAAATAAATAACGATTTTTTTTATATATATATTAAAAAAAATTATAAATAAAATAATTGTATATTTATTTATTTATTTTTAAAATTTAGAATAAAGATTGGGACCCCCTTTCTGCCACCCCCTTTTGACCCCCTTTCTTTTTTGATTGGTCACTTTTTCTTTTTCTTTTTCTTTTTTTTCTCCTCCTCCAATCACTACCCACCACGTGTGTGTGAGGGTCGTGGGGGGTTGAAGTTTGAGGGGGTCTAAATCACTGCTGTAAAATTTATTTACTTAAATACATACCCTATTCTAGTCAGGTTATCACAGACCAAGTGGTTTGAATACAGACCCTATTCTTAATGTCCAACACTGCCTAACCCTAAGGACTTACTCTGGACAGGAGATGAAAGTGGGTGATAAAAACCAGGTGGATAAACCCAGATTGATCTCTTGGGTGATTAAGATGACCTGAAAACTAGATTAATCAAATGAACAATAGAAGAGATTAATTGGAAGAAACAAAGCAGTTAGAAACAAGATACAACAAAACTTGGCTCTGATACCATAAAGACGGAAGGAGCAAACAGATGAAGAACATGGATTACGAAATCAAAATGAATCAATAACTTGAATGACAGAACTGGAATGCACTTAATTAACCAAAATCAGTTAAATAAAACTTTATAAAAATACAGATATAGAAAATAACTTACAATTACAATTGTAGCAACTGCAAGGATCTTAACTAGGTTACAGATGGAAGGAGGTAAGTTTCACTCAGAGCTCTCGGGTTTTTCTTAGAATACAGATTTTCTAGAAATTGAAGAGTTGCTGAGTGATTACAATTGATTGTAATATATAGAAACAAAATGACTATGCACCATGTGAATTGGTTGAATGATGAAGGCAGCTGGCAGCATGGGAGACTGGACAGAGCTGTCGGTTGCTTTCGACTGATTGATTGAACAGTTAAGCAGCTTTAACAAAAATTAATTAAGCGAATTGTGACAGTGAACAGTAAAAGTGAACAATAACTTTTACTATTCATCACTTTCAGTGGAGCATGTGAATAATGGAATCAGAATAAATACTAATTGGCAGCTTTTCTCGAAAGAGTATTGATTGAAACCAATTTCAGTTTATAACGAATCCAATGTTAATCAGGCATATGGGTCCTGAGCATCTTAGAACTCGGGTCGTCCATATGAAATGGGCTGAGTAGTTGAACCTTCAGAAGATTGAGACTGGTCTGGACTGTCGTCTGAATTTTCTGAACTAATTGACTGGGCTTCATGTTGATCCATAATTTGGCAGACTAACTAGAGCATTTCTTTTTTGGATAATTTGGACTTGCTTTTGATTTTGGGCTGAGCAGAAGATGAATTGGGCTTGGATGGAGCCTTGGATTTTGATTTGGGCTTTGATTGAGTCTTGGGCTGGGCTGGTACTGTAGGAGCCTTGGACTTAGCCTTGGACTTTGATTTGTCAGTATTGGACGGGACCTTTGACTTGGATGATTTGCGCTTGGAACCACTAGATGAGGGACTTCAAAGATTGACTGGAGGAAGGCTGGGTTGACTTCCTTGGCTGATTGCAGCAGTTGGGTTCTGTTGGGTTTTGATCATAGTAGGAGTTGGGGTATATTGATTAATGGGGAATTCTTCTTGAACAATTTCAACAATTCTGGGCACACTAAACTTATCCCACCATTTGACTGAATGTTGACGGGTGATTATGTTACCATCAATTCCATAGTGCCATTTAAATATCCATGGAAGTTTGTATTTGGATATAAAAATTAACAAAGATGGAAATTGCTTTTGATGAGTGGTGAATGGATAAACAGTGGAGAAATAATTGATCAGTTCAATGAGATCACCAGGAAAAATATCTGAAATGGCGCCATAATGAGTCTACCATCTCAGAAACCAAGTAGGTAATTCAGATTTGAATTTCTGATCAAAGGAGATGAACCAGGAGTGACTGAAGGACTCATTTTGGTACAAGAAAATCTTGAACCAAGCATCAATGTAATCATGATAATTGTATTGAATGGAATGACTAGGGAGTTCACGAAGCTGATAAGGAGGACCCCAATCAGCTAGGGAAACAATGTTGTGAATATAAATAAAGTGATACAGAACGTTGTAGGAATAGGTTCGATCATAAATGGGTTTGATTAAAACTGATTGGTGATGAATCAAAATGTCTTTGTAATAAGTGAGTGTTTTCTCTAGATGTGAGAGGATGAAATGGCACCCAGAGCCAAAATAAGATTTAGCAATTTCATGAATGACTTGACTTTTGGGGTGACTGGGTTCTTTGTAAAACAAGTTAGTGGTGTGTGATTTAGTATAATCAGATCGAGATGACCTGACTGGATTAGCAGGGTATGGAGTAACTGAAACAGATTGACTAGAAGCAAAAGGATCGGAGGCCAAAGCAGATGAGTAATTAGGTTGGTAAATGTTACCAAGAACTTGGTAACGATTAACCATTTCAATGGGTAAATTGGGATATTGGTTTACTATCTCCAAAGGAGGAGGAACAAAAGGTTGATTAGGTTTACTGGAAGATGGGACCAAAGCCTTAGAAGGAGGCCTTGGACAAAACATCTGTGGAATCAAGAAACAATAATTAGCAACCAGAAAAAAGATCTAAATAATTCTGGTAGTAATTCAAGTGACTAATGTATTCCGTAAGCAAATTGCGACGAGCTTGAATTTGATGGTAATTGATATACTGAGCACATTTTGTGGTTTTGCGAGCTAACTGAAGGCGTTGAATGCGAAAGGTAACTTGGTGTATCAAGGTTTGGTATTGGGTAATTTGGGTTTTTAAATATAAAATATGTGGAGTAGCACTCATCCCTTACCCCCCTGTAAAAATTCCCGGGTAAGAAAATCAGGAAGGGAATTTTGACAACCAGGAATGTAAGTAATATCAAAATAAAAAATACTTAAAATAGATTGCCATCGGGCAAAAATTTGCTTACTAGCAAGATTTTGAACATCTTTTTCTAAAACATATTTAGCATATTTGCAATCAACATGAAGTAAAAATTTTTGATTTAAAATATCATCTTGAAATTTTTTGAATACATAAAACAATAGACAAAATCTCTTTTTTAATAGTACTATAATTTAATTGTGCTTTATTCCAGACACCAGAATGATAACGAACAATTTGTTCAGGTGAGTGAAGAGTGACTTTCTGAAGAAGAATGCCACCATAACCAATATCAGAAGCATCAGTTTGAATAATTTTGAATGAATTTTCAGTAGGAATACCAAGACAAGGAAGAGACTTAACATATTGTTTGACTTGTTGAACAATAGCAGTATGAGTAGAAGACCAAGGAGGAGGATTATCCTTTAACCTATCAAACAGGGGTTGATAGACTTTCCTAAGGTCTTTATAGAATTCAACAATGTAATTGAGGGAACCTAAGAATCTTTGTAATTGGGTTTTATCAAGAATTTCATTAGGGAACTTAGAAGCAAACTCAATAGAGCGTCTAATTGGAAGAATAGTATTATGATGAATATCATAACCTAAAAACCTAACCTTGGTTTGAAACAATTTAATCTTGGGAGTAGATATGACTAAACCATGACTTTTAATTGTATAAGAGAATACAGTTAAATGTTTCCAATGTTCACAGATGGATTTGGAGAAAATTAATATGTCATCAATGTAAACAATAGAGAAATGACTAAAGGGGTTGAATATGTCATTCATGATATGTTGAAATTCACTAGGGGCATTTTTTAAGCCAAATGGCATGACATTCCATTCATATTGACCAAAAGGTGTATTAAAAGCAGTTTTGTATCTATCTTTAGGATGAATTTAAATTTGCCAAAAACCACTTTTTAAATCAAATTTACTTAAAATAACAGCTTGATTAAGTCTCTTAATTAAATCTTTTTTATTAGGGATAGGATATCGAATCCATTCTAAAACAACATTTAATGGTTTGTAATTTATGACTAAGCGAGGGACACCTCTTTCTAATTCAACATTTTTATTAACATAAAAAGCAGGACAAGACCAAGGTGATTTACTAGGACTAATAATTCGATTTTTTAATAATTCATTAATTTCTTTCTTACACATTTCTAATAATTCATGATTCATTTGAATAGGTCTAGATTTAGTAGGAATTTGTTTTTCATTAAAATCCTTAATATATGGTAAAGTAACTACATGCTTTTTTCTATGCCAAAATGTAATAGGTAAAGATGAACAAACAGTTGATTCAAGTTTTAATTTAAATTCATTAATTTGAGAAATGATAATAGGATCAGTTAATTGTTCATCAATTCGTTTATAATTAATTTCTTCTTTAAGAAAATTAATTTGTTGAGTTAATCGATTAACAGTATGAGAAATAGAGCAATCTTTTAATTGATTTAATTCTAACATTTCAGGTGGAAATAAAAATTTAAATGTGACAGGTTGACCTAAAACATGAGTAGTGGTTCTTTCACTAGAAGTAGTAAATGGATATAACAAAGAGATGAATGGTGTACCTAAAATAATTCGATCAGTCATATTTTTAACTAAAACAAATGTGGTTTTAAAACAAACATTGTTTTGACAAATATGCATTTTAAGTAACTTATATTTAATATGCATTTTACTACCATTAGCAAATGTTAATTTTTCTTGACATTTTTCATAATATTTAGTAGGAAGTAATCCTTCTTGAATGCAATTTAAATTAGCACCAGTATCAATTAAAGCAATTAATTCTAACTCAAAATCTTCAACTATGATTTTAATTCTGGAATACCATTTTTGCATATAGATTTCATTGAGCAAGTTTATTCGTTTATCTTCAAGATTAGTAGATTGAGGTCGATTATCAAATATAAGTTTAGCCGGATTGGTGTGATAAGAATCAGGATCAGAATTATGTTCAGATTCATGGGGTGATTTTTGTGGATGAGGTTGGAATTTATTTAAACTTTGACTAAGTTTGAGATTAATGAATTCATTTTCTAATTTATTATCTTTATTTTGGAGATCTCGGATAGTTTGTTTGATTTGATTAATTTCATATTGTAAATCTTGAAGTGTAATTTCTTTAGTTTTATTTTTAAATTTTTCCAAAGTCTTGGACAAACTAATAATAGGTTTATTAAACTTAGGTTTATTATCCGATTGAAGTAATAAAGCTTTTAATTTATCAATATATTGTTGTTTTAAATTAGGATCATCTAATTTACTAATTAAGTCAATTAAAGCAGATTCTTCTTGAGTGTGTTTGGTAAGAACAGTAATTTGTTTAACTGGTTTGCAACAAACATCATTACATCCTAAGGTAATTTGATTATCAGAATCAGAATTATCACTATTCGAAGGGGAATTAGATGTAGATGGAGGAACAGAAGAGGAATCATTATCATATTGATTTAATTGAAAGATTTCAAATAATTGAATTTTGGATTCTTCATTAATTTGGAGTTGATTAACTCGATCTTTTAATTTTTATTTTTCTTTACATTTATTAGCAAAATGACCTTTTTGACCACAATTGTAGCAGGTAATATCTTTATTAGATTTTGATTTCGGATGTGATTTAGATTTATAATGTTTCTTTTTGGGTTTGGTATAAAATTTATCATTGGATTTGGAAAGTGAATAAGGCTTTTTGTATTTATTATAATATTTGGATTTATTTTTATGCTTAGAATATTTATGTGATTTCCTACGAGAGGGTGCAACAGGAGGTAATCTATATTGTTCACAAAAATTTCCTAATTCATATTTAGCTTTATGTTTATCTTTAGTAGCTTTTTGACTAAGTTTAATATTAATATACATTTTTAATCCTTCTTTTTGAATAGTACTAATTATATCACCATATGTTAAATTATCATATTCTATAACACCAGTATGTTGACTAAGAACATCTCTAATTTTGTGAGCAAATAAACTAGGTAAGCCATTAATAAATTTTTCTTTCCAAAATAATTTAGTACAATCTTCTCTTAGCATAACTCGAGAGGTAAATACATCTTTATACCATCTAAAATCACTTAAAGTAGGACAGGTAAGATTACTAAGTTGATCATGGATTCGAGAATAAATATTAGTAGGGGTACCAATAAAATATCTAACAATAGTGTAGATTAATGTATTAATACCATCAGGGTGGCAACAACCAATATTTTCATCAAAGATAGGTAAACCATTATCATCAGTTTGATTAGCATAAATTATAGATTCTCGTTGGTCTTCAGTTAAATATTTTTCCCACCAAGATTTAAGCATACCAGTGAACCCAGAAGTAATTAGAGTAACAATTTCAGATTGAGAGTATTGGGGATAATTAGAGAGATAACTATTAGAAACTATAGATAAATGATTTAGTTTTTGGAGAATTTGATCTTCACTAAGAACATCAAGATGAGAGGATTGGGATTGTTGAGCTAATTGATTTATGTCATCATCAGTGTCAGATTGGGTAGAAGTAGTTGCAGTATTAAATTGTTGATTTAGAATAGTAAGACCTTTATCTTTAGAGGGTGAAGCATTATCAGTTGTAGATAGTTTAGTAAATAATTTTTCAATAGCTTGGATAGTAGAATGATCATTAGTAATTAAACTAGTTCTTTTAGAACGATTAGTGGGTAGATTAAGTAAAGGTGAATCTAAAGGTTGTTTAGTAGATGTGGTCTGAACAAATTCTAAATTGGTTTCTATTTTATCTAATTGTTTACCAATTGTGTTTAAACATTTATTGGTATAATTATTTTGTTCAATAACTTTTTTAATTTCATTATCAGTACCAGGTAATTTGAAAGGAGATGCAGGGATTTCAGAACCATGTTGAGTAAGAATAATTTTCTCTAAAGGAGGATGACTAGAACTAACAGATGTAGTATCAGAAGTTTTCCATTTATGTTTGGTGATTGTATTAAGCTGATGGTAATATTTATCAACATATTCTAATAAAGGTAATTCAAAACCATATTCAACCATAAAATCATACCATTGTCTAGAAATTTGTGACATTTGAGTAGAAGTATATTTAGCATAGTAAGCATGGCGTTGAGTTCGATTGGCTGTAGATTTAAATTCAATAAGTAATTTGTCAAGATCAGGAGTAAATTCTTTTTTTATTATCATTAATTGAGGATTGACAGGTGGTGTGAATTCTTTGAAATCAGTTTGTGTTGGAGAATTATTAGAAGCAATTTCTTCTTCAGGTAAATGTGTGTGTGCAGAATAAACAGGTTTACTAATTTGGGAAGTTGTAGAATTATCAATACCTTTTAATTTTCGTTGAGTGGATGGACCGGTGGTTGGTCCAAGGTGAAGTTGACTATTTCATCTTCAATTTCAATTTCAATAGGGATACTAGATGTACTATGTCTAGAGGATTGACTACGATTGAATTTAATGCGAACAAAACCATCATGGAATTGTTGAATATCTTGAATATCTAGTTCTGAGGATTGTTGTTGATTATGTTTGTAATTCTCATTGATAGTAACCCATTCTTCAGGTAAATTAATTTTGTTCCATTCAATCATTTGTGGTATATTAATATGAGATTCATTAGTATTGCTACTTTGAATTAAGAGAGTTTTATCTTTGGGA
Organism: Camellia lanceoleosa; assembly: GCA_025200525.1. Classification (NCBI taxonomy): domain Eukaryota; kingdom Viridiplantae; phylum Streptophyta; class Magnoliopsida; order Ericales; family Theaceae; genus Camellia; species Camellia lanceoleosa. The sequence goes on along the minus strand of CM045764.1, from coordinate 145,468,586 downwards.
CTTTATGTAAAGCATGAACATTTAAATTAGTTTGCATACATTTATAATGAACATGATAAATTAAAGCAATGTTATGAACTTTGTCTTTCATATTAGTGAATGAACCATGTAATTGAATGTTTAATGTTAATGCATCTAAAATATGTGGATCACGTAAACTAAGTGTAAAATCAGGAAAACAATTAAAATGTACTGGACCTTTCTGAAGACCAGTTTCCATCATACCCATTAAACTATTATTGTAATTAAGAAAACGAGCATCTCTTAAACATAACAAAACATAAGTATTTTTTCCAACAATTGTTAATGGATTAACACCAACTTGAATTAAACAAACATGCATGAAATTGTAACCATTATTTAAATGTCTTTTAATTAATTTAGCATCAAATAATTGACAGGTTTCACGAGGCCGTTTTAAAGCATAAACTTGTTCAATAGTTTTAACATGTAATGCAACTTTAAAAACATTTTGTAAAAATGTAGTTTTATATATTTCTTTGATTTGTAATTTTGGTATATTCCATCCTGTATTAATTTGATCATTTTGTATTTCAACATCTTCTTCATTTATTACTAATCCCTGATTAGGTATGGAGGGCAACGTTGTTGACCTAGAGCTGACTGATGAGTTACTTCTAAATAATCGATTCATTGTTCTTTTTAATTAATCAGTTTTACAGATATATTAATACATAAAATTTATTTACTTAAATAAATTAAAAATAAAATTAAATAATAATAATAATAATAATAAAACAAAACAAAATAATTTTTTTTTTTTTTTTATGAAAATTTCGGCACCAACTTGCGCACCTGCTTATTAAGCAGTGTGCTAACTTCAGAATCACCAAATTTCTCGCACGTGCGGCGATTTCTCCTCGCTTGCAATTTTTTTTTTTTTTTTGAAAAATCGTCATCCCGCACGTACGGGAGTCAAGCCGCACGTGCAGCTTGGTCAACACACTAACCCACGCACCTGCTTTTAAAGCAGTGTGCAAACAATGGATCACCAAATTTCCCGCACGTGCAGCGATTTTCTCCCCCGTTTTTTTTTTTTTTTAAAGAAATCGTCGTCCTGCACGTGTAGGGCCTAAGCCGCATGTGTGGCTTGGTTGAGGCACCACCGCCCGCACCTGCTTTTAAAGCAGTGGGCAACTTTTTGGAATGGCAATTGTGCCGCACGTGCGGGAAATTTATTTATTTTTTATTATTTTAAAAATGAACAAGTATAACCATCTCTCTTTTTTTTTTTTTTTTTTTTTTTTTTTTTTTTAAGAACTAAGCATTTCTACATATGGTTGAATACTTGATTTCCCATAAACCACAAAGCAGAAATCAAGGTCTTACCTAGGCTAGGGAGGGCCCCTTCCACCCACACGCATGCAATGACCTTTTTCTGCTACATTGCAACAGTATAGTTTAACAAAAACAAGAAGCACTCGCAATCGTACATGCTTCAAGAAAATGGAAAACTAACTCCCAGCATCTAACAAAAGACACCAGAGTTATGGCATAAAGTTGCCACTTCAGAATCTCCCAAGTAATAAAACCCAGTGTAGTTTATAGCCTTCGAGCTATTGCAGCCCAAAGTATACTTAACCATTTCTACCTTCAATTGACATCTAAAATAAATATAACACATAAGAAAATAACGGAATGCTCACTAAAGGTATAATCTTCACGCGCAAACCACGGGTACTACTTTTCTCCCTAACTGTGTTTGTAACTTTCCCTATTCTCCAACAGGATGACAGACTAGGTTGATTCGGTATCCAGAATCGAGGCACATAAAGCTACCTCAACCTATGGGGCTGCTATACAGAGTTCAAGCCGAGGTAGTTTTGAAATAATCTCCACACCCCTGGATATTTAAACCAGACTCTAGTCTCAGAAATCCCAAACCTTTGTGTTCTAGGCTTTGCCATTTGAACTCTAGTTTCCACCGTCTCAGTTGGTCTTCTAGGAACTCACTAAAAACACGGTTAGGTGGCTATACCAGACCGTCAGATGCCGTTCGGGCACGGCTAACACCAAAGGAATTACACCTTTAGAGGATTTAAAGTCTTCTAGACGCAAATAAAGTATAACGAGAACAAAGAAAAACAGAATAGCATAGAAGGGAAAGAAAAAAAAAAGAACAAGAAATCAATCTATCAATCATAGTAAAATGGGTCCATCAAAACAATGGACTCAATCATATCCCCATTCCCAATCCCCTCTATATATGGTTTCAATCTTTGGCCATTCACTTTGAAAGTGTGGCAGTCTTTGGATCTCGCACCTCAATGGTGCCATGAATAAATGCATCAACAACCTCAAAGGGGCCATTCCATATTGATCTTAGCTTACCTGGAAAGAGTCTCAATTTTGAATTAAAAAGCCACACTTTTTGGCCGGGTTCAAAGGATTTTCTATTAATGTGCTTGTCATGGAGTACTTTAGTCTGAGCTTTAAAAACTCTCAAACTCTCATATGTATCATTCCGAATTTCCTCCAGCTCATTGAGTTGTAATTTCTGGTTGAGCCCAGCCGCGACCATATCAAAGTTAAACTTCTTTATGACCCACAATGCTTGGTGCTCAAGTTCAACCGGGAGATGGCAAGCTTTGCTGAACACCGCTCTATATAGTGACATCCCAATGGGTGTCTTATAAGCAGTGCGGTAAGCCCATAATGCATCAATTAACCGTTGTGACCAATCTTTCCTATCCGGTCTCACCGTTTTCTCAATTATGTGCTTTACCTCCCTATTTGAGACTTCCACTTGGCCACTTGTTTGAGGGTGATATGGAGTGCCAACTTTATGAGTGATAGAGTATTTCTTAACTACCGACTTAAAGAACCGGTTACAAAAATGTGTACCCTGATCACTTATTATGGCTCTAGGAAACCTAAAACGATTAAAGATATTTTCATGCAAAAACTTGATTACCACTCTATGATCGTTTGTTCGGGTAGCTATTGCCTCCACCCACTTAGACACGTAATCTACTGCCAAAAGAATGTACTCAAACCCGAATGACGACGGGAAAGGGCCCATAAAATCAATCCCCCACACATCAAATATTTCTACCACAAGAATAGGGGACATTGGCATCATGTCACGCCGAGACATCGAACCCATTTGCTGACAGCGCAAACAAATTCTACAAAATTGATAGGTATCTTTAAAAATTGTGGGCCAATAAAACCCACTCTGTAAAATCTTGGCTGCCGTTTTATGCCCACTAAAATGACCGCCACATGCAGAAGAATGACAAAATGTAAGAATGCTACGCACCTCAGTCTCCGACACACACCGTCGGATCACTTGATCGGAGGAATATTTAAACAACTCCGGATCCTCCCAAAAGTAATACCTGACCTGCGAAAAGAATTGGTCTTTGTCTTGCTTAGACCAATTATGTGGAATTTTCCTAATAGCCAAGTAATTCACAATATGTACAAACCACGGGGGGCTCGCATGTGACAGCTCAAAGAGTTGTTCGTCCGGAAACGAATCATGCAAAATAAGAGGGTCACTAGTATACTCAACGAGGATTCGGGAGAGGTGATCCGCCACCACATTCTCAGATCCTTTCTTATCACGGATCTCTAAGTCAAATTCCTGAAGCAACAAAATCCATCTAATCAACCTAGGTTTGGTCTCTTTCTTAGATAGTAAATACCGCAAAGCGGCATAATCAGTGAAGACTATGAATTTGGAACCTCGAAGATAAGATTAGAATTTGTCTAAGGCAAAAACCACAGCTAGCAACTCTTTCTCGGTAGTAGTGTAATTCAATTGTGCATCCGAGAGAGTGCGACTAGCATAGTATATAGCAAATGGTGCCTTATTAACCCTTTGGCCCAACACAGCCCCTGACAGTATAATCGGAGGCACCATACATGATTTCAAAGGGAAGCGACCAATCTGGTGATTTCATGAGTGGGGTGGTGGTCAAGGCTATTCTCAGTGTTTCAAATGCCTTTAAGCGTGCCTCATCAAAGACAAAAGGCGCGTCCTTAACCAGTAAACTACACAAAGGATGTGATATCTTACTAAAGTCTTTGATGAACCTATGGTAAAAACCTGCATGCCCTAAGAAAGACCTAATTTGACGCACAAAATTGGGTAGAGGAAGGCCTGCAATGAGGTCAACCTTAGCCTTGTCAACCTCTATACCTCGAGGGGACACAATGTGTCCCAACACTATACCCTCACAAACCATAAAATGGCTCTTTTCCCAACTCAAGATTAGGTTTGCCTCAGTACATCGTTCTAACACTCTAGTCAAGTTCCTAAGGCATTCCTCAAAAGACGGTCCAAACACCGAAAAGTCATCCATAAAAACCTCTAAGAATTTCTTCACCATATCGGAGAAAATGGCCATCATACACCGTTGAAAGGTCGCCGGTGCATTACATAGCCCGAAGGGCATGCACTTGTAAGCAAAAGTACCAAAAGGGCATGTGAATGTGGTCTTTTCCTGGTCAGCGGGGTACACCGGGACTTGATTATACCCCGAGTAGCCATCAAGAAAACAATAGAAACCCTACCCCACTAACCGCTCTAGGATTTGGTCAATGAATGGTAAGGGAAAATGATTCTTCCTGGTTGAGGAATTTAGTCTCCTATAATCAATGCACACTCGCCACCCAGTAGTGGTTCGTGTGGGGACTAACTCTTCTCCCTCATTCTCAACAACGGTGATGCCCGATTTCTTGGGCACCACTTGTGTGGGACTCACCCACTTGCTATCTAAGATGGGGTATATGATACCCGCATCCAACAATTTCAATACCTCATTTTTCACCACCTCTTTTATATTAGGATTCAGTTTCCGTTGCATTTCGCGGGAAGGTTTGGTGTCCTCCTCTAGGTGTATATAATACATGCACACGAAGGAATCTATCCCTTTCAAATCAGCCACTGACCACCCTATAGCACTCCGATGTGCCACGAGAACACTCATTAACTGACTCTCCTGCTCTACAGTCAAGTAAGATGCAATGATGACCGGTAAAGTATCTTGGGGCCCTAAAAATGCATACTTGAGTGTGGCCGGGAGTGACTTCAACTCAAGTGTAAGTGGTCTGACCAAAGATGGTATGGTAGGCTCTCTCGACAGAGGGGAAGTGACTCAAATCGGGCTTTCCACGAAGGAAAATCTGGTGTAGAAGAAGCATTAAGCAAGACATTCACTTCCTCAACTGACCCATCAATATCAAAATTTTCAAACCCAAAATGAGCTAGACAAGCCTCTAAAGGGTCCTCTACAAGAATGGAGGGCAAAGCCTCATCCATAATCTCATCCACAACATCCACTAATAAGCACTCCTCTCTCTCATGAGGTTGTTGGGATGCTTGGAAAACATTAAGTTTCACTTGCATGTTACCAAATGAAACTTCCATAGCCCCGGTCCGACAATTGATGCATGCATTGGCCATAGCCAAGAAAGGTTGACCTAAGATCACCGGGATTTGTTTCCTAGAACTAGCTACCGGTTCCATGTCTAACACCAAAAAGTCAACAGGGAAGTAGAACCTATCAACCTTAACTAGCACATCCTCAATCATGCCACGTGGCACTTTGAGGGACCGGTTAGCCAATTGAAGAGTGACAGTAGTGGGCTTTAACTCGCCAAGCCCAAATTTCTCATACACAGAGTACGGTAAGAAATTGACACTAGCCCCTAAATCTAACAAGGCCCTATCAATGAAATGGTCCCCTATAATGCATGCAATGGTTGGGGCACCCGGGTCCTTAAGCTTAGGAGGTGTGTCATTCAACAAGATGAAGCTTACTTGCTCCGTGAGTAGGACCTTTTGGGACACATGTGTCCTAGATTTACGCTTTTGCGTACAAAAGTCCTTCAAAAATTTGGCATATGAGGGTACTTGCTTAATCGCCTCCAACAGGAGGAGATTGATTTTTACCTGTTTGAAGACCTCCATCATTGCCTCCATAGATGCTTCCTTCTTATTAAAAGGGGATGGTGTATAAAGGCATTGGGGAAAGGGTGCCTTCGGCACATATGGTGCCTTGGGCTCCTGTGAAGTGTTAGGGACTAAGTCATCCCTCTTAAGTGTTTCCCCCTCACTCTTGCCCTCATTAGGTGAACCACCGTGGTCACCCTTCTTAGCTCTAGTTGCATCAGACGTAACTAACTGAGGCTCTAACTCTCTACCACTTCTCAAACTAATCACTGCTTGCACCTGCTCATGGTGCTTCTCATTCCCACCCGAACTCTCTGCCCCGTATTGTCCCTTAGGGTTGGCCACAGTTTGACTTGGTAATTTTCCCTCCTCTCTCTAATTCATGTTGTTAGCCATTTGACCCAATTGGGTCTCTAGCTTGGCAATAGAGTGAGTGTGGGAGTGAACTACCGGTGCTAACCCCTTAAGTTCTGAGAGAACTTCCAACACCTGAGTCTCAAAGGCAGAGTTGCCCTGAGGAAAAAGCGGGGGTTGTGGTTGCCGGTATGGTTATAGGGGTCATTACGGTTGCGGTAGTCGGTAGGATGATGGGTTGGCAAAATTATTGAAATTTGGCCTTGGTGGTGAAGGATTGTAAGAAGTGCCTTGTGAATGGGGTCTCCATGAAAAATTAGGGTGATTTCTCCATCCTGGATTGTATGTGTTAGAGTTTGGATCATTACCCGGGTTGGAGAATCCTTAAGCCGCATTCACATGCTCTTGGACTAACTCCAGAAATTATGATGCCGAAGGGCACTCACTCAAGTCATGAGCAGGGCTCGCACAGATAACACATGCCTCATGGAATTGAGGCTGATCTTGCTGGGTAGGGGCATGTCCCGCAGCTAATAATTGGTCCATCTTGTGCGACAGTGCCTTTACTTGTTGGGCTAACTCTAGGTTTTGCCCGACCTCATAAATGCCCTCTTTCGCCTCCAACTCATCGGACTTGGACGGTCATGGAGGCATGGTGAAGGGAATTATCACTTAGGTTCTCAAACAATTGCCATGCCTCGGCATCATTTTTAGACATGAATGTCCCACCACAAGACAAATCCACCATTTGGCGGTGCGGCTCAGTTAAGCCATAATAAAATGTTTGAACAAGTTGCTAATCAGGCACTTGGTGGTGGGGACACTGTTGGAGAAGGTCTCGAAGTCTTTCCCACGTCTCATGGAATTGCTCGCCATCCATTTGATCAAAGTTTGTGATGGCTCGCCTAAGTTGGTTGGTTTTACCTATGGGAAAGTACTTCTCCAAGAACCGTTGCTGTAATTGGTTTTAAGTTGTGATTGAATTAGCAGATAAAGAATTTAGCCAGTGTTTGGCTTTATCCTTTAATGAGAATGGAAACAATTGTAACATTAAGCCTCATTTGTGAAATTCTGGATCCTCACTGTTGAGCAAATTTCCAGAAATTCATTCAAATGCTTATAAGGATCATCATGAGTTAGTCCATGGAATGATGGGAGCATTTGTATGGTACTGGACTTAATCTCATAATGAGCAGCAGTGGTGTTAGGTAATTGGATGCATGATAGTGATGTATATGCTGTGGGTGTGAAATAATCCTTAAGGGTCTGGTTAGGCACATTCAGGACATCAGGATTAGCCATCTCTGATGGCTCAATGTATGAATACGAATACTCAAGCCTAGGAACACGGGAAGAGGCCCTAAGTCTCCTAAGAGTCCTTTCTAGTTCAAGGTCCAAACTCCACAATTCAGGGCGACAAGAACGGCGCCCGTGCATACACTATCCACACACACACAAAAAGATTCCGACTTTGTGCACTAGGTTATGAAAGCAAAATACCAAAGGGAGAAATACTCACAGTGGTTTAACGAAAACGCTTTACTCGTCTTGCGGGTGCTTGACGTGTAGACGTTGTCTTTAACCTCTAATTGAGCTTCGTCTTGCTTTTTAGCACTTTGGTGCTTTACTTGTGAGTGTTTGCTTCTGTTTACTCACTTTAGTGCTGCGATTTTTTTATTTTTTTTTTAAAGCTCGGCTGCGCTCCACTTGCACTTCGGTGATAGCTCCAATTTCAAACGCTCTGCACACTTAGCAACACAAAAGCATAAAATCCTAAACTAAAAATTAAAATAAGAATGTAACTTTAAATTAACTAATTTCACCAGAAGTCCCCGGCAATGGTGCCAAAATTTGATGAGTCGTTGAACACACAAAAAATAAATACTAAACTACACCAAATTTTTTTAGAATAATGGCAAGTCCAGGTATCGATCCATAGGGACAATTGTGAAATTAAACTAATTTAATTGTTAAATTCCTAATTAATTTCGATAAAAAGATTGATTGTTCATAACCTAATTTAATAACAAATAAATTAAACTAAGGAATTAAATTATCAATAATAAATGAAATTAGGTTTACTGATTTGGAGAAAAACCCAGGATAAAGAGTCCACCACTAGTCACGTAAAAAGAGTTTCCAATTGAAATCAATTATGCTATGGTTTGAACGGATTAATGCTTCGCAACTACAAGCTCAAAGCATTTAACAAGAAGATCATCACATTCAATGTATGAGCATGAACCATCTCAAGTAGTACGAATCGTTCACTCTGAACTAAGGTAGTGACACGACTCATCCCTCGTAGTATGGTTCGTCTCATACCTTGAATGTGAAAGAAATAGAGAATTCTTGTATAGAAGACATTCAACAATCACAGAAAGCCGAATATTTGAAGAAATAATGAAAATTATATAAAAGAAACTTCTAAATCACCATACAAATGTTCAAACCTTTACATAATTAAAAATCAAAAAGAAAAATTAATTACATGGCTAAGGTTTTATCAAAACCCTAGAAAAGGAGACTAGCCACTCATGGAGGAGTGGAAGGAGGTAGATGGAGAAGGAACTACCATGGGAGACATCCTTGAAACTTCAAGTTTCTCTTCCCTTTCAAACCCTAGCCTCTCTCTTTAGGTGAAAACAAGTTCAAAACCCTTTTCCAGCCTTTTCTTTTTCTCTTTATCCTTCTGATCTCTTCCAAACAGGTTTAAAACGTCAGGCACATTTTTCCAGAAAAAGTCAACGCACGTGCGGGAAAGTCAACGCACGTGCAGAAAAGTCAACTCTCTCCAAATTCTGTCGTTTTGCCCATTTTATGCTCCGACTAGGTACAACCTGATTGACATTCAACACACATAAAGTATACAGTTTGACAAGCAAGTGAAATTAATAGATCCTAATTAACGGCCTCAATGATGTACAATTTGGCCTTAATCAATTCGCATCGATTGTAGGTGGTACAAGACCGTTTATAATTATTGGCTTGCCTGATGCAATTGTCGTATATCGTTGTCTTACATACGGGAGGCCTCCCTAGAGTTCCTAGCGAATTAAACTTTTGGTTAGAAGCAAGAAACCTTATAGTCATCTCTGATTCCATCAACAACTCTTCTTTTCCTTCTCCCTCATCTGCTAAGCATTCAACAATGGTGGCATTACACTGATCACTAGAGATCATTGAGTTGCTCTTTTTAGCTGAAGCTGCTCCACATACACAGAAATGGAGCAAAATCATCAAAAGCAGGACAAAAGAGAAACGGAGGTGGTATGGTTTGATCTTCATTTCAGTTTTCATCTCTTCCTCCCCTTTGGGCTTCTTCTCCTCTTGAGTTTAGATATCAATTTCTTGATCTTTGTTCGGACAAAACTCAAACTGGCATTTATAGCATGGAAAAAAATCTTGGTACCTTTTTGGATAAGAATGGAATGGTCATGCATGAATTTGCATTATTATTTTCTTTTTTGGAAGTCCAGTTCCTCCGTATGTGCTAGGTATGTAGTGTGTAGTGCATTTTGTAGACGATGTCGTTTTGGTGCAACCAAAAAAAACAAAAAGCGAGCGGAAGCGGCAAGCCCCCACTCCACGCCCTCACAAATCCATTGGTGCCATTCCTACTAGGATCATATTCCTTACTGCTCTAGAGACCACAAAAGCGGCTACTTTCAGGTTGGTTGAGCCATTCAAATTGTTCGAACCGACACAGACAGCCATAACAAATGGAGTTGCCTGTATGGCAGTTGATGTGGTATGTCAACCATGTTCTTATTTGAGATTTATTTTTTATCTTTCGTATAATGTGAAAGTTATCATCTGTTGGGTGTGGTGTGTAAATAAAGAAAATGAAACACAAAAGGGTGCACTAGAATTTTTAAATTTTTTTAGGCATAACAACATTTAGTTGTTCCAGTTCTTATCAGCTTTCTACTGAGAATTTTCATGTCATACTTGGAAGGCAGATCTCTGTATTTTGGAAATTCTTTTCACTTGAAGTGATTTACACTTATTTTCTTCCCAATTTCACTATAAGTTATGGTTTAAGTTGAATTAACTCCAAAATTGAACAATTTTCAACCGAAGAGAGCATCTTTACATTGGAATGCATTTTTTAACATTTTATTCCTTCTTGATACTAAGTCATTGGGCACTTCTTATTTTACTTTTGGTGTATTATTGTTTCTGCTTAAGAACATTTATGGATGCTGCAATCTCCATTTTGATCAGGTTATATGGTGCAAGGATACTCAGGCCATGTGACCTATAATGGAGGACTAGATGTTGCTCGCAAGGTTTTGAAGGTGGATGGCATTCGGGGACTATACAGGGGGTTCGGTCTATCGGTCCTGACTTATTCCCCATCTAGTGCTGTATGGTGGGCAAGTTATGGTTCAAGCCTGAAAAATCTAGAAACCTCCCAGATGTTGATTTGTGATTATGTATCAATTTTAAGCAGAATATAACAATCCCAATCAAACAATCAAGAGAAAGAGACACAAAGATTTTACGTAGAAAAACCACAATTGGACACCTTCCAATTGTGATAAAAACCACGAACAATGACCACAAGAACAATTCACTAAGAAGATATAAAGGAATTACACAGGTATCACTCTCAATTATCTAGCGAATTCACAACGCCTAATTGAACCAACCTCTATGTGCCTCTTCCAACCCCATCTTCAGCACGGAATTGTCTTTCTGATGAGCCACTCCGGATTCCTTCCAAAGCTTCAGGCTCGAATTCTTCAGAATTCACAACTGAAGAACAACTCTCTTTTTTGTAGAACAAACAAACAAACAAAACTTTGATGTATACTCTTTAAACCATGAGTTTGAATACTCAATAAGACATCAAAGAAAACTAACAAAATATCCCCAGATATAAACTTTAAGATCTAAAAAGAAGATCTGGAGGAATTAATCAGTTAGTAGTATTAGTTTTGGGAGAAAACTAACTACTTATAGAAAATCCAAAGCAATCCTAGTTGGGAAAGAAAACCCAACTTCTTGTTTGTAGAAAACCAACTTCTTGCAGAACTCCAAAGTAATCCCACTTCTTATAGAAACCCAAAATAAACCTTGTTTCAGAAGAAAACCAACTCCATAATGAATCTGGAAGTCTGCTCGAGCGTCGGTCTTCCCGCTCGAGCGGAGACTTCAAATCTTGTGATTTCATATAGGCTCCCCGCTCGAGCGTCCGTTTCCTCGATCGAGCGGAGAATCACACCTTCCAGTATTTTTTCAGGCAAAACAGAGATACTGTGAGCTTGCAAACCCCGCCGAAGCGCCCATTTCGCCGGCGGGAAGGCCAAACCGAAAAAGCTGAAAAGTATAACATGATCGGACAGGCAATGTTTGAATGCAAATTTGAATTTTAGCTTGCCATGGTATCAGCTCGACCCCCGTAATAATCAGCGAAGTGGCAATCTTGAAAGCATTAACATCACAAACTTCTCTATATGGCTCGATTCGGATTTGGATTCGCATCTAATAAACTCAAGGCCTCACTGAAATAAAAATGCGAAAATAAATACATCTGAAAGGAGTTTTGTCAAACGAGGTTGCCAAGAATAAAAACCTAACAATGCCAACGCTTGATCTGGAGGTAATGTATGTTTTTTTTTGAACAAGAGGTAATGCATGTTTGCTCAGTTTGATTTAGCGGTTGATGTGTTGTGGGAGATCATTAAATTTAGAACTCTGGTCCAACAAGTGATTGTTCCTTGTTTAGTTTATCTTCTTAACCCCTCTGTGGACTTGTTTTAGAATTTATAAAATTTTCTATTGTAAAAGCCATGTCTGTCCGCAACTAGTGTTCACTACGCCTAATGATCTGAAGACTTCTTACTTTCCTGTGATAATGCCTTTGTGTAAAAGCAATACTTGAGTGGTCTAGGTATATTTGCTACTGGAGGGATATTTGCTGGTGCCACGGCATCCTGCATCACAATGCCATTGGACACTATGAAGACTCGTTTACAGGTACACCTAGTTGGCTTCAAATTTTTTCCTTTCTCTTGTCAGTTCTGATACTTTGTTTGTGATGAAGCAGTGATTATTTATTTATTTTTTTGGTGCTATTAGGACAGTGAATTTTTCACTTTTTTTTTTTTTGGGTTCATTATGTGTTGTTCTGTGAGTTATACATTATTTAGTGAAAGAAAGTAGAGCGATTGTCATGCACATTAATAGTTAACACTCTAAGATTGTTACATTCAAAAATTTTAGAAATACCCAACTCGTCCATTTGTTTCAATTCCTTGTTAATACAATTGGTAGGTGTTCCAGAAAAAAAAATCACGGGGTTTTCACATGATTTTACAGCTTGCTGCTTGCACTACTTTGTTTGAGTAAATAGCTTCTTTTGTTGATTTATCCATTAAACTAGTTCTTTTTGCAATAGGTCATGGGACACGAAAAGAAACATACTGTAAGAGAAGTTGTTAAAGGATTAGTTGCGGATGATGACTGGAAAGGTTTATGTAGAGGACCCGGTCCAAGGTTTTTCACTATGTCAGCATGGGGAACCTTGATGATACTTTCCTATGAACATTTGAGTGGGGACTCTTCTTTCACACTGTTATTATATAGCATCATATTTGTTGTTGTTGTTATTATTATGCATAATGATGAGATTGCTAAAACATTTATGGATTTGATCATTGTGAATTATTGTATTGGAAAGTTTAAACCTATGAGTTACCCTTTGTTCTCTTATAATCATGCTCAATCAATTTGATTAATTGTATTTATTCTTCTTTTTTGTACAGAACGCTTGTGTGTGAAAGATCAATATATTTACCCTTGAACGACAGAGAATTGGTTTGCAGTTAACTGGGATTTCATACGTTAAAGAAGATAGTTTTGCTCGGTATTTACAGGAATGCTTACCCAGGCGTCCACACAGATAAACAGTGTCAACAAATTGTAACCCTTGTTAAATTGACTAGGTAGTGACGTTCATACCTATTAAAACTAGATTACTTCCTGATTTCCTGGAAGGCCTTCTAAGATCATATCTATAATTCTTTTTAGCTCATTTCTTATTGCATTCTTGGGCTATAATTGAACCGATTTGTATCTGCAATTTGTGTATTCTTAAATCATAGAATTTCATTTTATATTCTTCTGTTGTGTTCCCCTTTTGGTTGTTTTCTGTTTCATAGATTACATCGCCCAGAATAATGATTATCGGTTGATACAAGGTTAACATATCAAATGAGGGAGAGACCATAGAACAAATGATGATATGCTGGTTCAAAATCTCCATACTCATAATATAGACGCTCAGTTCATTCACAAGTTTCGGTACCAAGAGACTTTAGCAGATTAGTTAGTAGTTAGTTAGCACTCGAAATGTGATGATGCAGTTTATGAAGGTAGAACGGGTCGGATAGATCCATGCTCCTCAAGCCTATGTCCGAATGATCAAGCTTGCTTGAAGACCCGCACAAGAATTTAACGAGGAACGGGGACTCCCCCAACGAACCCTCCGACGAGCAAGTTAGAGAGAAAGAAGTATGATACAGAGATGGAGTAGTGATAGAGAAGCTTAACCTTCTTTTTGTCTTCAACGTCTGCTTATATCCTTTGGTAATCATTTTGTTATCCTTTTCGACCTGTCACCTTGGCCAAAAGTTTATGTTGTAGCTTACCTTGTTTAGGGTGAGGGCGTGCTGTCCCGACGGAGAGGTGTGGTCGTAATAAATGCTGTGAGGGGCTTCATTAATGGCGATGTGCAGTGGCAATAACTTTGCAGATTTTTGTTTGCTGATGTGGCTTGCCCTTTATCTGCCACGTGTCTGAATATCATTGTTCCTTCAAGTCATGTTGACTTCCAGCTGTGCTGGGCCTTATCAGTTGGGTTATGTGTTGGGCCCTAAGTGGTAGGCTTCGGTTGTTCATTGTGGGTTATGGCATTTATGGGCCTACCCACGTCAGTAGTGCCCCATTCGCAAGTGTAGCTTTAGTCCAACGAAGGAAATAATGAGGAAGATGGGGGTTAAAGGTCGAATGAAAGGAAGTGGCCGAGTGGAGGGACCGACCGTGAGGAGGGCCGACTGCAAAGGGTAACCGAGTGGAGGGACCGACCGTGAGGAGGGCCGACCACGAAGGGTGGCAGAGTGGAGGAACCGACCATGAGGAGGGCCGACCGCGAAGGGTAGCCGAGTGGAGGGATCGACCATGAGGAGGGCCGACCACGAAGGGTAGCCGAGTGGAGGAACCGATCATGAGGAGGGTCGACCACGAAGAGTGGTCAAGTGGAGGAACCGACCATGAGGAGGGCCAACCACGAAGGGTAGTCTAGTGGAGGGACCGACCGTGAGGAGGGCCGACCACGAAGGGTGAGGTGGCGAGGTGCGGGGCTTGAGAGGCGGTGGGTCATGTGATGACTTAAAGTGGAAAAGACAGGGTAGGGAAAGGGGGCAGCGAATCATGGTCGTACATGTGGCAGCATCTCGTGGTGGGAGGAGGTTAGGCGTTGGGCCAAAAGTGAAACGATAGCTCATAATGGGTGTTTGAAAAAACAGTTTTGGCAGATGGTTGAAAGTTTTTCAAACTGGCGAAATTAATTGCGACCCCTGGAATACAGGCAAGCCTTGGGCTTTTGGTATTATACGTTTTACCTGCCTTTTTTCGAGAAATCAAAACGCTCCAAGTATAAACACCACACCTTTGCGACATTTTTTGAATTTCCTTGTGCCCGCATCTGAAGCTATTCGTAGACACACCACAGAAATGGCCCAAGAAGAAACTGCAAACGCCAGGGTTGATCCACTGGGGGACGACAACGTAGTGGATTTGGCAGAGCAATACAGGATGGAGAGGCGAGTGGGTTCGTCCACAATGATGGCGGCGCCGGCGCTAATCAGCCAGGTGGTGCCAAATCACTGGCATACAAAGGCCGATAAGTCGATTATCACCGCGAGGGAGTTGGTGAGTATACGCGAGAGGTACCAAATTCCCGCCGAAATAGAGTTGAAGCTCCCGTCCACGAAGGAGAGGCTATCCGACGCCCGACCGGGGGAGTTTGCCCTGTATGAGGAGGCATTGAAAGGAGGGTTGAGGTTGTCGATTCCGGAGGTAGTAGTCGGCGTTCTAAACCGTTTGGAAGTGGCGCCGGGTCAATTGATGCCCAACGCGTGGAATATTGTACTAGCCTGCGCGAGCGCATAGCCAAAAGCGAACAAGGGGGCGGCCATGACAGTGGACGAGTTTTTTGCTTACTACAAGGCGTCGGGGCAGCAAGAGACTTGAGTCACTTTGCAGGCGGCGGCAGGGAAGGGGTTGGTAGCGGGATTGCCATCATCGATAAAGGGGTGGAGGCCGCGGTGGTTTTATGTGTCCGCCAACGGAGGGGCTGGGGTGCGCACAGTTTGGAAAGTGCCCACCAAGTTTGTGGAGCCGAAACTGGGCGCAGCAGCAGAAGCGAGAGTGAAGAGGGTGAAAGAATGGAGGGAGAAGGAGGGCGTCCGATGGGATGAACTTGTTCAGCCATCAGCCTTGTTTGCGGCAGGGTTGGGCCCCTAGCCAATCGGTGGAGACTTGGGACCGGCGGAGTTAAGGGCGAGAAGAAAAGCGCAAGAGGCTGAGGATATGACTATCCTCGCCAAAGCCAGTAAGTTCAAAGAGTCCCAGGCAGACCGACCGCCAAAGCTGATTTCTAGGGAGAGGATCTGACCGCGTCCCAAACCCCTGGGGAAAAAGGACTTAGGTTGATTTGAGCCACGACCGCCCCCAGTTGGCTCGTTGAAGGAGAGAGCATACGAGGAGATGAGGGGCGTGGTAAAAAGGAAGAAGAGATTGAGGAGGAGTGGGGGGGAGCCTGCCTTGAAGAGGAGGAAGGAGGCGACAATGGAGCAGACTCCCTTAGAGGGGAAGGCAGAGGGGACCCCTAAAATAGGGTTGGAGGGGGAGGCCAAAAAGGGAGAGGGTGGGGCGACTGGCCTTGGTGAACAAACATAGAGTGATGGGGTCGGCGCTGAGCCAAGGGTGGAGCCACAACCGCAGGAGGGTCTTGCACCCCAAGGAGAGGGAGTGAGGCCTGCGCTGAAGACCGCCTTCTACTACGTCCCTGCGGTGTCTGGGCGAGTGGAAGGGGAAGGGAAACAGGCTAGAATGGCTGCAGATCATCTCTTGGGGGTGGTAGAAAGACGTCCGCTCGATGGTGAGGTTATCTTGGTGGTGATGAAGGGGTTGTACTCGGCCAGATGGGCATTTGCTTTGGCGGGGGCCTATTTGAATAAAGGCGGCAATGAATGGCGAATGGAAGAGGGAGAGGGAGAAGTTGGGGCAAGTGGAGGCCCAACTCGAAAATTTCAGGAGGGAGAGCATGGGTTGGCGGAGGGCTGCGCGGAGTGTGTGTGCCAGGGGGTTGGAGGAGGCTAAAAAGGCGAAGAAGATGGAGGTGTTGGCGATTGTGCAATGCAATGTGGCCGCGCGATCCCACGCTGAGTTGCTCGCGGCCAAGTTGGAGGTAGAAGACGAACGCCGCAAGGTAATGTCGCTCGAATTCCAACTGGCTGGCGAGTAGAAGAAGCTGGAAGAGGCTAAAAATGCCTGCACGATCGCCAACAATCATTTTGAAGAGGCTATGGGGAACAATGAAGAGCTGCGCACCCAACAGATCAAAGAGAAGGATGAAGCATATGTGAAGATTGCTGGGCTGCAGAAGGAGCTGGAGGATGAGCGCGCTAGGGCAATGGAGGAGAAGGGAAGATTGCAGAAGGAGTTGAAGGAAGAAAAAACCAAGGCAACCTCTGAAAGGGCAGCATACCCCGATCTGTGTGTTGCAGTTGTAGAGCAATTCAAGGGGTCTGCTGAATTTCAGATGGCAGTTGATGCTGCGCTCGCCAGCAACTTGACAAGGGAGGTGTCTGGGGAGGCGGGCCCGTTGGGAACGACCGCTGGAGGCAGGACTGAAGCAGAAGTTATTGAGAACTTCCAGCGGTCGGACTTCTACAAACACGAAATGGCTGAGTTCTGGGACAGTGGCTGGAAGATGTTTAAGCGGAAGGCAGAAGAACTGTTCCCAGACTTGGACTTGAGCGGTGTAAGGATTAATGAAGACGACGTGGCCCAGACCCCCCTAGATGAGGGCGTTAAAGAAGAAGACCTTGTGTCAAGTGAGGAGGAGTGACTGGTGTGAATAAAACCCGTACTTAGGTTTTTTTTTTTTTTTTTTTGGTTTTGAATTTTTGCTTTTGCTTTTGCTTTTGAATGACTGTAAGAAACTTATGTATAAGTTTGTGAATAAATAAAATTTTGAGTCTTGTTTTCATGCTACTGCTTTTGTTTGCACATCTGAAATGAATGAGAATGGCGACTTGTATAAGGTTTATGTATAAATCATTGTGAAGTATAAAATGTAAGGAAAACTCAATGTAAAGTGAAGTCTAACTTTTAAGAAAAATGCAATGCAGAGTGAAAGTGGCAAAAACTCAATGCAGAGTGAATTTTAACTTGTGAAAATTCAATGCAGAGTAAATGTAGGAAAAACTCAATGCGGAGTGGATTTTAACTTGTAAAAATTCAGTGTAGAGTGGCTGGGGCTTGAAGTAATTCAGTCTAGTTGGGTTCTGCATGTTCAGTCTGGCTGAGGCTTTTTGCGCTCAGTCTAGCTGAGGCTTTAGGGGACTCAGTCTGGCCGAGCTCTTTATGCTCAGTCTGGCTAAGGCTGTTTATGTTCAATCTGGCTGAGGCTTTGAGGGACTCGGTCTGGCCGAGCTCGTTACGCTCAGTCTGGCTGAGGCTTTTTATGCTCAGTTTGGCTGATGCTTTTTGCGACTCGGTCTGGTCGAGCTCTTCGTGTTCAGTTTGGTGAAGGCTTTTTATGCTCAGTCTGGCTGATTCTTTTCGTGACTCGGTCTGGCCGAGCTCTTCGTGCTCAATCTGGTTGAGGCTTTTTATGCTCAGTCTGGCTGAGGCTTTGAGTGACTCGGTCTGGCCGAGCTCTTTATGCTCAGTCTGGCTGAGGCTTTTTATGCTCAGTCTAGCTAATGTTTTTCGCGACTCGGTCTGGCCGAGCTCTTCGTGCTCAGTCTGGCTGAGGCTTTTTATGCTCAATCTGGCTAAGGCTTTGAATGACTCGGTCTGGCCGAGCTCTTTATACTCAGTTTGGTTGAGGCTTTTTATGCTCAGTCTGGCTGAGGCTTTGAGTGACTCGGTCTGGCCGAGCTCTTTATGCTTAGTCTGGCTAAGGCTTTTTATGCTCAGTCTAGCTGATGCTTTTCGCGACTTAGTCTGGCCGAGCTCTTCGTGCTCAGTTTGGCTTAGGCTTTTTATGCTCAGTCTGGCTGAGGCTTTGAATGACTCGGTCTGGCCGAGCTCTTTATACTCAGTTTGGCTGAGGCTTTTTATGCTTAGTCTGGCTGAGGCTTTAAGGGACTCGGTCTGGCCGAGGCTGCAATCAAAGCGTAATTGGAATACCACAGATAATTGAGACATAAGCTTGCTGTCATACAAGGTGTAGCCCATGGGATCATAGGTTTACATTATATGAGGAGAAAATGAGAACATAGATTGTCAAAAAGAACATACAACAATTTGAACGATACAACAATACAACTTTTATTGAAAATAGCGCTTCAAATGTTCAGCGTTCCAAGGATGGAGGCGGTCTCGACTTTACATGTCCTTGATCGGTAAGTGCGGGGCGTCCAGCTTTCTAGCGTAAGGTCCCTCCCATTTGGCTACCAGTTTGCCCTCAGTCGGATTTTTGGTGGCAAGAGTTACTTCTCGCAAAACAAGGTCCCTTACGGCAAACGCCCTTGGTCGGACTTTGCGGTTGTAATGTGTTCTCATTTTCTGTTGGTAGGAGGCCCGTCTGACTACAGTTGTTTCTCAGAGCTCTTCAATCAGGTCTAGGTCTGCCCGACGCAGCTCTTTAGTTAGTTCTGGATTTGGATGTAGAACCCTAGGGGTAGGAAGACCGATCTCCACTGGGATGACCGCTTCTGCGCCGTATGTTAGACGAAAGGAAGTCTCCCCAGTGGGGGTCCGAGCGGTGGTGCGGTAAGCCCAGAGTACATTGGGTAACTCCTCAGCTCAAAGTCTCTTAGTAGCTTCCAGCTTGGTTTTGATGATCTTTAGGAGGGAACGGTTGGTGACCTCAACTTGACCATTGGCTTGGGGATGGCCTGGAGAGGAAAAACATGGCTGGATTTGGAGCTTTGCACAAAATTTCCTGAACTTGGCATTGTCAAATTGTTTACCATTGTCGGAGACGATGGCTTGAGGAATGCCAAATCTGCAGACGATCGACTGCCAGATGAATGTGGTTGTGTTCTGCTCGGTGATTGTGGCAAGGGGTTCTACTTCTACCCATTTAGTGAAGTAATCGATGGCGACAATGGCGAAATTTGGTTTGGCCTTGGCCAGTGGGTAGTGGGCCGACCAGGTCGATTCCCCATTTGGCGAACGGGTACGGGCTGCAAAGTGTAATCAATTCTGTAGGAGGAGCATGGGGGATATTGGCAAAACGTTGGCACTTATCACATTTGAGCACGAAGTCCGTCACATCTTGATTGAGAGTGGGTCAGAAATAGCTAGTGCGAAGTATTTTGTGGGCTAGGGATCTGCCACCCAAATGATTGCCACATATACCCTCGTGGATTTCTCTCATCACGTAAGTCGCCTGAGCAGGATTGAGGCATCTGAGGTATGGGCGTGAAAAGCCCCTCTTGTACAAAAGACCATCAACAAGAATGTAGTTGGACGACCGGGCCCTGACTTTGGCGGCCTGCTATTTGTCAGCTGGGAGTTCCCCCGTTGTCAGATATAGAAAGATGTCTACCGCCCAGGGGATAGACTCGTTTTGGAGAAAGTAAACTTGCTGTTGGTTTGGGGAAATGGCAGGGTGAATCACGTATTCAAGGCGGGCACCGTGATTGAGGTCTAACTGGTCTGCCGAGGCCAACTGAGCCATTTCATCTGCCTTGGAGTTTTCTACCCAAGGGATGTGCTTGATATGGAAGGTATTGAAGAGGCGAGCAAGGGGGAGGGCAACATGCCCGCATGGTGTCCTCCTTGGCGTCGAATTCCCCCGTAATTTGCCCGACGATAAGCTGGGAATCGCTGAACACTCGGATGTAGCTGACACTGATGTCTCTAGCTAAGCGAAGACCTGCTATCAATGCCTCATACTCGGCCTCATTATTGCTTGCATTGAATAGCAAATGGAGAGCACATTCGAAATAACCACCGTTAGGGGCAGTGAGGATGAGACCAGCCCCACTACCTTCTTTGCGGGATGATCCGTCGACGTTGAGGGTCTAAGAGTGGGGGTCTTCTGGCTCGGTAGGGGTTGGCGGGGGTAGAGGAGCTGCAGTTGGGGGGAGGTTAGTGAATTCCAGGATGAAGTCGGCAACAGCCTGTCCCTTGATTGCTATCCGAGGATAGTAGGAGATATCAAACTGACTGAGTTCGACCGACGATTACATAAGCCTGCCAGAAAGCTCTGGTTATTGCATTATCTTCTTCAACGGTTGGTCAGTGAGGACCACTATAGAATGGGCTTGTAAGTAGGGGTGGGGTCGTCTGGAGGCAGTGATCAAGGCCAAAGACACTTTTTCTAATAGTGGGTAGTTCTGTTCTGGACCCCCGAAGAGTCCGACTGATGTAGTAGACCGGTCATTTGAGCCGTTTTCTTCTGACGAGTCTTTGCCGATTGCAGTGTGTGACACGATTAGATAGAGGAAGAGGGGTTCGCCTGCGATGGCCTGAGAAAGTAGGGGAGGGTTAGCCATGCACTGTTTCAACTGTTGAAAGGCCTCTTCAGACTCTGCCGTCCATTCAAAGGTTTGCCAAAGGACCTTGAAGAAGGGGAGGCACTTATCCGTTGCTCGGGAAATGAAGCGGTTGAAGGCGGCCACTCAGCAAGTAAGCCTCTGAACCTCCTTGACCATTCTAGGTGACTACATTTTGATTAAGGCCTTGATCTTTTCAGGGTTAGCCTCGATGCCCCGCTGACTGACCATGAATCCCAAGAACTTCCCAGATCCTACGCCGAAGGCACATTTTTTAGGATTGAGTTTCATCTGGTACTTTCGTAAGGTGGCAAAGGTTTCTCGCAGGTCGGCTAGATGATCAGTGAAGAGCTTGCTCTTGACCAGCATGTCATCGACATATACTTCCATGTTCCGGCCTATTTGATGATGGAAGACGGCATTGACCAATCGTTGGTAAGTGGCCCCAGCATCCTTTAACCCAAATAGCATTACACGGTAATGGTAGGTGCCTCGGTCGGTGATGAAGGAGATGTGTTTCTGGTCAGATGGATGCATCAAGATTTGTTTGTATCCAGAGAAGGCATCCATGAAACTGAGCATTTGATGACCGGCCGTGGCATCGACTAGCAGATCTATACGAGGGAGAGGGTAGCTGTCCTTGGGGCAAGCTCGGTTGATGTCGGAGTAGTCAACACAGAGTCGCCATTTCCCATTGTTTTTATGAACCAGAACAACATTCAATAGCCATCTGGGGTAGTCCACGTTAGCGATAAATTGTGCCTCAAGGAGTTTGTCTACTTCAAAATCAATAAGGTTATTACGTTCCAGGTGAAAAATGCGCTGCTTCTGGCAGATCGGTCAGAAATGGAGCTCAACACTGAGACGGTGGTTGATGAAAGAGGGGTCAATACCCGACATATCGGAGTGAGTCCAGGCAAACACGTCGTTGTGTTCAACTAGGAGGGCGATGAGGTCGGCCTTGGCTTGGGGGGATAGCTGGCTACCGATCTTGGCGGTTTTGGCTGGGTTGGTGGGGTTCACGAGGACTTTGACGAGCTCCTCCACTGGTTCCCCCCTGACCAGCTCGTCTTCATCTCTGACATCGAGCCCTTCAATGATCATAGCCTCTTTCAGTTTGACTTCTTTCAGTGAGGTGACATAACATTCTCTGGCCATGGTCTGCTCTCCTCTCACTATTCCGACCCCCAGATCGGTGGGGAACTTGATGGCAAGATGGTAAGTGGATGTGATAGCTTGGAAAGCATTTAGGGCAGTGCGGCCAAGGATGATGTTGTAGACAGAGGGGCAATCAACAACAAGAAAGGTGAGCAGCTTTGTGGTCTGCCGCGGGTATTTGCCAATTGTGATTGGAAGATTGATGGAGCCGATGGAGGTCACCCGGTCACCTGTGAAACAGACCAAAGGGGTTTGGAGGGGAGAGAGACTTTCTTCTCCAATCTTGAGCTGGCGGAAGTAATTGAGGAAGATGATGTCTGAGGAACTGCCATTGTAGACGAGAACCTGTCTGACCTTGTAGTTGGAGATGAGGGTAGAAATGACGAGAGGGTTGTCATGAGGATAACGGATGCTTGTGCAGTCGGAGTCCGTAAATGTGATAGGCTCGGCCCACTGCCTGGGGTGTTTGGAGGGTCAGTCCAACGTGGCGACTTCTTTGTCTGAGCCTTGCCTTATTTTCCTGAGTTCTGCCCACTGAGCCAAGCGGGATGGTCCTCCACAAGCAAGCCTGCCAGAAATAACTCTGATTTCTCCAACAGGTGGGGTGGGATTACCTTGTGCCCGAGGTTGCTGTGGAGGGCGATCATGGCCTTGATTTGGTTGGGTTGGCTGCCGGGGAGGAGTGCGCCAGTGGGTGTTTCTGGTGGGCTCTGTCATTTATCTCTGCTGGGGGCAGGTGTCCGTGAACCGGCTAAGTCATCCCTGACGTATTAAGGTCTCGACCTGATCCTTGAGGTTAACACACTCATCGGTACTATGGTCGTGGTCCTGGTGAAAACGGCAGTATTTAGATTGGTCTTTCTGATTGGAAGAGGTTCTTGATAGTTGGGGCCATTTGAGGAGGTAGTCCCCCTGGATCTGGTTGAGGACTTGTTCCATAGGGGAGTTAAGGGGTGTGTCGCCGAATCGACCGAGTGGTACCGGTGATGATGCCGTGGGTCGACAGTCGGTCAGTATAAAGTGGTGTTTGGATATTGTACTGGGTGTTTCTGGCTTCTAAATCTTTTCACTTTTCTCGGGAGGTCGGGTTTTTTGCTGTGGGATCTTGACGAGCAGCTAGGGAATCTTCGGCGTTCATGTATTTTTGGGCTTTGGAGAGTAGGGCTGCCATGGAGGTCGGGGGATTTTTTGAGAGGGAGAAAAGGAAATCAGATGACCGTAGGCCGGCCATAAATGCCGTAAGGATGACCTTGTCATCGTTTTCCACTACCTGCAGGGCTTTGGTGTTGCAGCGAGTGACGAAACCGTGCAGCCACTCCCCCTCGGTCTGACGGATATTGAGGAATTGGGTTGCCGGACGTAGCTGGCGTTGGGCTCCTATGAAATGGCTGAGGAAAGAGTCACTGAGGTACTGGAAAGTGGAGATGGAGTCTGTTGAGAGTTGATTAAACCAAAGGCGAGCCAACCCCTTGAGTGTTACGGGGAAAGCCCGACACATGATCTCGTCGGGGAATACATGGAGGATCATAAGGGTTCTATAGGTCTCCAAATGATCGACTGGGTCCGTCGTACCGTCGAAAAAGTCGATGGTGGACATTTTGAACTTAGGAAGGAGAGGTTTGTCTCTGATGGCGGCAACAAACGGGGAGTTGGCTGTGGTAGATGGTTTATGTTATATGTTCTGCATGACCACTTGGAGTTGGAGCTTCATGGCTCGGAGTTCTGCGTCCCAGAGAGGAATGTTGTCACCACCAGAGGGGAGCGGGGACTGGACGCTGCTGGTCTCCCCTTCTGGGGCTGGTGTCAGGATTGATGGTTGTGGGCCCCGGGGTAGCAGGTTCATACATGGGGGAGAGGGTAGCAAGCCTTCCCAGTTGGGTGGATTAAGCTGCGGAATGGTATGGCTCGGGGCTCGTTCTTGGTTGGGGGGAATATCTGGAGGTGGTGGAGGGGGCATAGAAAGATTTCTTTGGAGTAGAGCATTAATTAGGGCTTGGTTTTGCTCGGCCATGCGGTTAATGCTGTTGGTAAGCTCGATGAAATATTGTGGTAGGTTGTTTGGATTGAGGGGGTCGATCTGATGGTCGGCAACATTATGGTGAGAAGCCATGGATCTAGTCGTGACCATACACTTTGATGGGTAGTAGGAAAGGGTTATTGGGACAGGGTCTCCGGCGACAATGAGCACAACTAGCCTTACGAGCAAAGCGTTCCCTGAGCGCCAAATGATGATGCAGTTTATGAGGGGAGAACGGATCGGACTGATCCACGCTCCTTAAGCTTATGTTCGAATGATCAAGCCTGCTTGAAGACCTGCACAAGAGTTCAACGGGGAACGGGGAGTCCCCCAGCGAACCTTCCGACGAGCAAGTTAAAGAGAAAGAAGTATGATACAGAGATGGAGTAGTGATAGAGAAGCTTAACCTTCTTTTTGTCTTCAATGTCTGCTTATATCCTTTAGTAATCATTTCGTTGTCCCTTCCGACCTGTCACCTTGGCCAAAAGTCTATGCTGTAGCTTACCTTGTTCAGGGTGAGGGCGTGCTATCCCGATGGAGAGGTGTGGTCGTAATAAATGCTGTGAGGGGTTTCATTAATGGCGATGTGCAGTGGCAATAACTTTGCAGATTTTTGTCTGCTGATGTGGCTTGCCCTTTACCTACCATGTGTCTGAATATCATTGGTCTTTCAAGTCATGTTGACTTCCAGCTGTGCTGGGCCTTATCAGTTGGGTTATGTGTTGGGCCCTAAGTGGTAGGCTTCGGTTGTTCATAATGGGTTATGGCCTTTATGGGCCTACCCACGTCAAAATGAAAACTTCCCAATTGGAAGGAAAAAGAGAAGGAAAATAAAAGTCCCAAATCACTTTTTTAGGATGTGAAAATGTTTTCATATACCTTCAGTTACAGAGAGTATGGTTGGGGAGACACTAGTGAGTCAAATGTCTTGTTAGCTTTTCCAGAATAGCAGAGAAAAACATCTCATCACTGTCTTTATCAGTTTTCGGCACCATCCTCCACAGCAGCTTTTGATAGCCAAGTCTGGTGAACTCATTTAGATTTTTGTTATGCCCAAAAATCTTAACCCCCACATGTATTGAAGTTGATTTTACTGTCCATTTGGATTCATAATATCAAAGAAAACAATAGTTTGATGAGAACGAAAATTGTTGCCACTCCTTGCACCACTCTCAACCTTTGATGTCCCGGTCCCATTGCTCTGAGACCCCGAAAACAACATATCATCATTATCATCGGTTGTCGTCTTTCTTGCCTGACGTAAAGGATCCGAGGGACTCATCAACCCATCTTCACCATTGATGTTCCACTTGGCAATCTCTTGAAGCTGCAATGCAAATTCCAAGTTCCAAATCACATCACCCATTGCTGGCCGTTCAATCCCAGTATCACGCAAGTAGCTTTCGAATATCTCTCCAAACTTCTTTAAATAGTCTGGTACAATCTGACCCGTCAGATGTGGATCCACAATCTGATCAACGGTCCCTTCTCGCCATACATTTTCGGCCTCACTCAACCAAGCTCACTTGCTCTTTTTCTAACCCTGTCACAATTGCAGGCCTCCCACACAACACTTCTAATAAACACCACTCCGAAAGAGTACACATCAGATTTTTCGATCAATTATTATGGTCGATAATATTCTGAACGGTGGTTCTAGAGGCTATTAATTTAGTGGCTCTAAACCCACTATTAATGAGGTGACAAAAAAAAAAACAACAGCAACAACAACAACAACAGATACAACACATGATGTGGACTTACTATCACATCATCAATGATAGGTCTAATTAGAGCTCCCACTTATTTTCTTATTCCGAATCCACATATCCAAAACCACTCTTTACGGCAGTGCTGACGTGACTTTGGGCCACATTAGTGGGGCCAATTTTCGACAACCCAAAGTCTGAAAATTTGGCCACCCATTTTTCATCCAATAGTATGTTGGTAGACTTCACGTTGCGGTGAATGATCATGTGCTTCGCTCCTGTATGGAGGTAATGGAGCCCACATGAAGCACCGATGCAGATCTTGAGGCGTTGCTTTAACGAGAGAGATGGATTGTCTGATTTGTAGAGATGATCACAGAGGGTGTCGTTGGCCATGTAATCATACACCAAGATAATCTCACCATTATCATCGCAGTAACCGATCATAGCCACTAGATGGCGGTGGCGTAACTTGGATAGCATTTCAATCTCCGTTTGAAACTCGCGGGCCCCTTGGCTTGATGATGGTTTCAGCCGCTTGATCGCAAAAGTGGATGTGCCGTTATCAGGGCAGACCCTGAGATTTATGAGACGTAAGACGAATTTTAGAAATTGAGGCCTTTTTTACATTAAAAAAAAAAAAAAGTTCATGAATAAAACGATAAGTTATAATTTTTTTATTTATTTGTAGCCACAAAAAAAATTTATCTGCACATATAATCATTAAAATTATAAACAAAACAATTTAGTGAAACAAAATTAGGATAAAAAAATTAGGAAGAAATTATTCGATTAAAACTAATAAAGACCTAAGTAAAAAAATTAAGGTAAAATTATTTATTCCACTAAAATCTAATAGATAAAGAAGGTAAAAAAAACATTAGGGCCCATATATTATATGTATTATTCTTCTTGGGTCAAACACATTTTTTTTTAATATATATTTTTATTTTAATAAATATGAGTCAAATTATACTTATAAATAAACATAGGTTAAACCATACATAGATCCATTAAAATATTTTGGCCCTTTAAATTGATCCTAAAAATTAAAAAAAAAAAAAAACATAAGACTTATAATATTTTACTAAATTTAAAAATCCTATTTTTGAGCCAAAATTTTAAAGTCTAAGACACATGCCGACCCTTTGTACAGGTCACCAAATCCTCCGGTGCCGATCACAAAAACCCTTTTGAGGTCGAGCGTAGCAGATTTGAGTTCTGCTAGTGAGAAATGTCGGCAGAGATTAGACGGTAAGCGTTAGTCTTCGTGGACTTTGACTTGTGTGAAATCGAAAATTGGACCCACGATGACTTGACCAGGCTTGCTCCGGAGTCTCTCACCCTCCTCCGTCGGCTGAAAATCAAGAAACCAATCACTGAAATCAAGAGTACTCCACCGATTACACCTCCGGCGACGACCAACGACGACGACGTTTTACTATTCTGTTTGCCCGGTAGCTTTGGATACGGCGCCGGCGGTGCAGGAACCATAACGTATTCAGGATTGGGCCCGGCGAGACTACCATCCGATTGATTCAATTTGAAGATCTCTAAACCGTTCAAGATTGCATCAGCGTACATGGGCTTGGAGTTCATATTCGGGTGCATCGCAAGCCACAAATCCACCTTACTCCGGAGACCATCGACGACTGGGACTGAAAGAACATAATCTTTGAAAACAGGAATTCCGCGACCCCCACTCAAGTGTATAACATCAACCTCCTGATCAGCAGTCTGATTATTCATATACACAGAAAATATCCTCTCATTTTCTTTGGTTACCTCCGGTTGAAACTCGCAAAAATGAAGCCTAGCCAGGTACAGGAACCCAGAATCAACGTTGAAGATCCAAGTCAAACTGTACTCCAAGTTTACATTTGGGTCCCTTCCCATGGTCCGAGCCGTAGTGTACACAGTTGCCGGAGCAGTGTAATTCGGTGTCTTGTTAGTGTACCGAATTGGGATCTCAAGGTGAGGCACCAAACCAATGGCGCCGCCGTATATATACTGGCCATCTTGCTGCCACGTCCGGTACATGCCGGTATCGTGATTCACAGACACGTCGTTGCCACCGACGTTTAACCGGTACAGAGTTTCAAGAGCAGTGTTGTCATCGATATAGAAAAATTGTTGAGAGCCAACAAGAGGGATGGGATTGAGATCGCCTTTCATGTAGAAATTGTTGGGAATTGAAACGACTTCAATGCCGTTGATAAAGGCGTATGAGTTGGGAGATGGGTTGAATGTTATGTCTATTTTTTGGGCGTCTCTGACGTTGAGAATGAACTCTTTGACGAGAGAGGATTGTTGGGGAACCAAAGCAGAGACGGTGAGGAAGGCACTGAAGTTGGTTAGGAGGGTGTAGTTTGCGGCGGTGACGGAGAAGTAAGATTTTGATCTGTCGAGATTTGAGTAGGTGGCTGGGTAGAAGTAGAGGCGGATGAATTTGGGGCCGGAGGAGACGGGTAAAGTGTAAGTGAATTCGGAGGTGAAGATGCGGGCGGTGAGGAAAGGGATGTCGGTGACAGAAGGGTCTTGTTCGGTGGCCGTGGATGGTGATGAGGTGGTGCCGATGTTGGACGGTAAGAATTTTGAGGTGGCATCACCGTCCCAGCTCCGGCCGTCTGGTGACGTGGCTTTGGAGGATGAGCCGCAGTTGAGGAGGAAGTAATCGGTGGGTGTGTAAGGTGGTGTTGTGGCCGCGGTGGAGGAGAGGAGGTGGAGTAAGGAATAGAGGTAGAGAGCGATGGTGAGCATGTTGGGGGTGTTGAAGATTAAAGTGTTTGATGTATTGTCAAGTCCAAACTGAAAGCTAGCTTAAGGTGACGAGTTTTTTCAATTTAAGTTGGGTGGTGGGTAACA
Source organism: Camellia lanceoleosa (assembly GCA_025200525.1). Taxonomy (NCBI): domain Eukaryota; kingdom Viridiplantae; phylum Streptophyta; class Magnoliopsida; order Ericales; family Theaceae; genus Camellia; species Camellia lanceoleosa. The sequence goes on along the minus strand of CM045764.1, from coordinate 145,439,810 downwards.
GAAGAGTTGCAATTGACTCCGAGAGAGTGGGAGAGCTTGGATTGCTTAATTGTGGTCAAAATTGGCGCTTCACGAGGGGACCTTTTAAGTCACGTAATAGATATTTTCAAGTCCGTCCAATTTTTTTTAGTCTTCATATCCGAAATTTCTTGGACTTGTTAGTTTTGAGAATCGAATCTACGGTTTTCATTTTTTGTGACCAATTCTATGCTTTAATCATGTGTTCTTCAAATTATTACGAAACCAATGTTTGATTAATCTACATCAGAACAATCAACCATGATAGTTTTGTGCTCGGATTTGGATGAAACTTGAAGGGAAATGCCTATGGATTTTATTACGCGTCAAATCCCACTAAATATAATGAAAAGCTAATTCACTTTCGCGGACAAATAACTCACTTATTGGCAATAAATATCAAGTGCAACATAACAAATAGAAAGTTACAAACAAATATCATATGGACACCATTTAATTCTGGTTAATCCAACCATGTATTTCTCACTATTGTAGTGTGATATTTTTTTAGTTGCTAATGCTACTCATTGTAAAAACTCTGTTTCAATAACATCCTAAATTTCTGCCAAATTTAATGATCAGGTATATCAATTATTTGATTAGTTTGTTAGAGAAATTAACATGTTGATTATATTGTGGAATATACTCATGGGTTCTTGCTAGATTCCCACAATCTTAGGCTTTTGTGTGCACGGACAAGTTTGGAAAGAGGGTTAGGGGCTAAAATAGTCAATGAAAATAAAATAAGTTAAAAAAGTTAGGTGTGTTTGGTAACGTTTACGTTTTCAGTTTATATTTATAAAAAATTTATAAATTGGTTTTTATTTATTTTTAGAAAAACATAAACTACAAACACGTTTGGTAATTGACAAAATGTTTTAAAATTTTTAAAAATATAAAAAAGAATGAGAAATGGCAAGTGGTGGCAAGTGGCGGTGGAAGACGGTGGTAGAAAGTAGTGATGGTGGTGGTGGCAGGTGGGTGGTGGTGGATGGGTGGGTGGGTGGGTGTCGGTGGCGGGTGGTGGTGAGTGGGTGGTGGTGAGTGGTGGTGGCAGGTGGGTGGCGGATGGCCAGGTGGTGGCGGATGGTGGCAAGTGGTGGATGGCAAGTGGCGGATGACAGGTGGTGGTGACAGGTGGGTGGCGGATGGCGGGTGGTGGTGGGTGGTGGTGGGTGGGTAGTGGGTGGTGATGGTGGGTGGATGGGTGACGGTGGCGGGTGGTGGTGGGTGGTGGTGCAGTGGCGGTGGCGGATGGCGGGTGGTAGTGGGTGGTGGGTGGTGGTGGTGTGGTGGTGGTGGTGGTGGGTGGTGGGTGATGGTGGTGGCATGGGTGGGTGGTGGGTGGTGGTGGTGGTGGGTGTGGTGGTGGCGCAGGTGGTGGTGGTGGTGGTGGCAAATGGTGGTGGCGGGTGGTGGTGGTGGCGGTGGATGGTGGTGGCAGTGGTGGTAGTGTGCGGGTGGCCGGTGGGTGGTGGTGGGTGGTGGTGGGTGGTGGGTAGGTGGTGGTGGTGGTGGGGGGTGGGTGGTGGTGGCGGAAGACGGTGGTGGAAAATGGTGGCAGGTGTTGACTAGTGTTGGGTGGTAAAAAAAAAAAAAAAACTAAAAACTCAAAATGAAAACACATTTTTTGTGTTTCTATTTTTTAGCCAAATTTATAAATTGAGACTACTGATTTATAAATCAAAAATTTTACCAAACAAGTTTTTATTTGAGTTTTTTAAATTTTTGTAAATATAAACAGAAAACTGAAAATGTGTGTTATCAAACAGCACCTAAGAAATCAAAATGTCTCATTTAAATTATAATCATTTCATTTTTTCTTTTACATCCATCAAATCAACTACCAAAAAAAATTCAACTACAAAAAAAATAAATAAATAAATAAAAAATCAACTATTATCCCAAACACAATTTTCTTTAGTTAAATTAAAATAGTCATAAAGTTAACTAAAATAGCAAAGTTCCCAAACGAGCCTAAAGTAAGCACAAGTGTTGGTACTACTTTTTGTCAGTATTGCTTGAAAATCAACAAAGATCATCTCTATACAATTGGAAATTTCCCAAATCTATCCGTTAAACTCAGAGAGTACTACTAAAACACACTACTAGTAGATGCATCTAAATTGTTGGAAAATAATAGTTTTTTGACAACTTTAATTCGAAATTAAAGTGGGACCCAACCGCCAGTTGAGGTGAAACTGAGTGGTTTTGTATTCTCTCAAGTGAGAAGATTACAATATAAAAATAATAGGCCGAAACCATTGAGTTGTGAATAAGAATTGTCTCATAAAGTGGGCATCAATAGAAGTTGGGCTTGGGCCTAGGATTGGACTTGGACTTGGTTTTAATCTTGGTCTGGACTGGCCTAGACTTGTGTATGTGCATGTGTTGGACTTAATCTTTGGCATAGGCTATGTGCTATGTTAGACTGGGCTTGTCTTGTGCAATTGTTTTAGGCTGAGTGTGGATCGGGTTGTGACCCAATACCCGTATCCATTTTGCGACCCATCTAGTTGGATTATTTAAATAGCAGTATATATATATATCTATATTTTTATTTATTTATTCAACTTTTGTAACTCTCATCTTTTGATGATAGATCTGATGATCATTATGCACATGAGAGTTTTACACCTTTGTAACTTTAGCTCTAAAGGTTAGAGTTGATGGCCATTGATGCTAGGTTTTATGGTAGCCTTTATAGCTAAGACCTCTTCCCTACAAGTATAAAAAAAGGCCTTTCCCCTCCAATTTAAGAAGAAGAGTTTAAGAGAGATTTTTGATGAAAAATGGAGATGTTGTTTTGAGATTAAAAAAAAAAAGTTGGAGATGATTTTTTACACCAAAGAAAAATTTCCTATCTTCTTTTGCTAGTCCTCTCTTTGGTTCTTATTAGAGAGAGTGCAACCATTATCAAGTTCGCCGAAGCTATTCGGAAGGTGCTTCTACATTAGCTGGTTTTGACCGTCGTATCTTGGGAAACAGATGCTGGCATATCTTCAGCATCCATCGGGAGGCGGTGAATCTGTTTTAAGAAAATTATGGTATCACACAGGCTTCGGTTTACTTCCTTTTACTAGTTTTATTTTATTATGAATTTTTGTAAATTCCAGCATATTCTTGTTCTAAAATTCAAAGTGGTTATTCAATATGAATCTATTTATTTTGTTTGATTTACACAATTTGTACAACAATAATTTCCAAGATCAAGGAATAAATGTTATCAAAGAAAGATGTAGAACATTTATATATATGCTTCTTAATCGAATCAATGCTACAATAGGGGATAATAACAAAGATGATTGTGACATTTAATCACAATGTTATTTAAAGGCATACACACTATATATGATCACAAAACAAGAAAAATCAATTAAGAAGAACAAAAGGCATGAAATTTCCCATTCTACATTGTCTAAATCACTCACGACGTTCCATGAATCACATGATTTTGACTTCATGAATTCATCTGGGACTGTCTTTGCATCAATTGTAGGTGGTACAAGGCTGACTATCCTTATTAGCGCGCCCGATATAATCGCCGTATAGCTTTGTATTACATACCGTGGGCTTTTGCAGACCCTTGTACAAAATTTGCTATTAGTTATAAACAAAAAACCTTCTAGTCATCCCTAATTCCATCAAGAACTCTTCTTCTTCTTCTCTTCCATCATCTGCTAAGCATTCGGCAATGGTGGAATTGTAGCCCCTAAACATCATTGAAGAGAGATGGAAGAAAACCACCAAAAGCAGGACAAAAGAGAAATGGAGGTGGTATGGTATGATCTTTATTTCAATTTTCATCTCATCCTTGGAGCTTTTTCTGTTGAATTTAGATATTAATTTCTTGATCTTTGTTAGGGCAAAACTGGCCCAATCAATTACATTTTCTCTTACACCTATCTATTCAATTATAAAAAATAAAAAATAAAAAAATTTCACAGAATTCTAAATTACAAAATTCCAATTACAAAACTATAAAACTATTTTCAAAATATACAAGGGTAAATTACACTTTGCTTCTCTTATGTTTGGTCATTTTCTCACTTTAGCCTTTAAAGTTTGTTTTTACTTACTTTAGTCCTTTATATTTTAAGTTTTTCCCACTTTATTTTTAAAACTAACTTCTGTTCAAATTAGATTAAAAATGCTACAATAACTGTCACATAAAATAAAAAATATATTATCATATTAGAATTTATATCTCAAAAGTGTGATATAATAAAATATTTTTTATGTCACGTAACTGTCAATGTGTACTTTAAGCAAACCTTGTGGGATATATTTGTAATTTACCCATTAAATAAATAGTAAATTGGTGATAAATCAAATCTAAGGAGAGTATAATGCATTAGGTCAAGTGAATATTTTTTATTGGTGAGAGATCCACTCTTTGTTTTGGTAAGAAGTTTTTTTTATTTGTTTTGAAAGATATTTTGTTTTCTACTTTACCCCTTAAGTTATCTGTTGACTATTTGTTCAAATTTTTTTCCTATCTGTAAAAAATTTGAACAGAATTTTTCATATCTGTTCAAATTTTTTCTATCTGTTCAAATTCTTGACTATTTGTTCAATTTTTACATTTATTTGTTGAATTTTTAAACATATTTGTTGAATTTTTTTTCTATTCAAATTTTTATTTGTGTATTTTTTTTTATTTGTTAAGGTTTTTTTTTTTTTTTAAACCTATATGTTCAAATTTGTATCTATCTGTCAAAATTTAAGCTTATTTTTTTTTTATCTGTTAGATTAATTTGTCCAATTTTTTGTGCACTTGATGGACTAATCTGTTCAAATTTTTGATGGAAATCGTAAAGCTACACATTTCAAAACAGAATAAGAGAGAATAGATCTTCTTTCATTGTAGCACCAAACACAAGCATTGGTTGAAAACAGAGAGAGAGAGAGAGAGAGAGAGATGCAGAATATTAGCAGCTCAGTTTCTTTCTCATCACACATAATGTAGAGAGAGAGAGAGCCATGGAATAAATAAAATGCGACTACATGTACGGCATGACGGAGAATCCCAACAAAATTAAGATCAATCAACAACTATTAACTAATTAAACTCAATTCACAAACAGAACCCAATTGAATTCAGATCAGTAAACAACATTTCAAACCCAGATCACCTTCGAAAGCATTTCGACGATGGAATCAAGAATATGCCTCGACTGACAATCATAATACTCCTCAATAGTAAGCTTTTAACCCGAATCATTATGTGAATGAGGGACCACGAAAACCTTCAATTTCTCTAAATCGTACTCGTTCTCTTCGTATCTTACCCTTTAACCCTGCTTTTACAGCCCACTATCTACATCCAAGAACTTGATCTTATCATACAAATCCTTGGTCATAATATCAATAACAGCACTCGAAACACCGTCACGAAGGAGATTTTTTCCGATTAATTAGACTTTTTTCGGTGCGACAAAAAGGTAGTGGTGTTGTAGTAGCAAGGATGACGTCGTTTCCTCTACTAACGATATGGTCGCTTGAGCATTTTTTATCAATCGTCGCTGTCGTGGTGCCGACATGGCTAGGGTTTAGATTTGCTGTGGTCAACTAGGTCTGCCAGTCGGAATATAAGGTAGAGGAATAGGCGGTGGTGATGGTAGTTTAGATCAGAGAAAACGAAGAGAAAAGAGATAGATGAGAGAAGAGAGAAGAGAGAAGAGAAAAGAAAGAGCTAGATTGGAGACGGGGTAAGGTGAAGGAATGGCAGTGGTGATGTTGTAAGAAATAGTTTGGAAAAAAAAAATATATTTTTTCTAAACTTTAGTCTAAATTTTAGGTAGGACCTATGCGCCAAAGTTGGCGAGTCTATATAGCAACGCGTTCTTTGCTGCGTAACGATTTACATCATATATTTGGTTGTATAAAACCATTATCAGGTAAATGGGAAATTGAAGCCAAAGTAAGCTCCATGAAAATGGTGTTTTGATGGGTTTCTCAAAAAAAGAGGAGGAAAACTTCTCCCACATTGCTTGGCTAGGCTAACTTGATGTGGGTTTATAAGCCTTAGGCTTGCAACTTGGAGAGGGCCCCAAGGGGTACCCAAGTTTTGTGGAAGGGTGAGGTTATGGGCAAAATGGGCTAGACTCATTAGACCCAAAACAAACACACATACCTATTTACTACATTGTTAGGTCGGTTAGGCGGTGGCTGGCGGGCCTAGGTTTGGCAGTGTGGTGTAAGGTTGGGTTGGGCTTGTTCGGCCCAATACTTATCCTTTTAGTCCAAAAATATTTGAATTTTATTTGTTCAAATTCAAACCGAGCAAGTTCCTTCCCCGTTCAAACAGTACCGAACAGGTACCAGACCTGTTCAAACAGGTTTGTTAGCTGTTGGAATCAAATCTGAAAAGCCACCAGTGCACCTATAAATAGACAAGTCTCTCATTTGAATTTTCACTTAATTTTTTGTCCTTAATTCTATCATTAGTCTCTGTATTTTGCTACATTTATTTTTCCTGTGAGAAAGTGTATAAACACAAAGTGTGTTCATTGTGCGAATAGTTTGTTGTACTGTTACTATTCGTTGTTGATCATTTTATCTTAGGAGATAGACGTCCATAATCTGAAGCACCGAGGAGAGGACGAATCTATCTTAAGGACATAGTGTTAAACACTGGATTTGATCAAAATTTTGTTCGAGAAAATAATAAAGTAAGTAATTAGTTTACTTTTCTATTTTATTAATTTTTCTTTTTTAGATTCTGATTTAGTTTTTGTAACAAAATAAGAATCAGTTGTTTTATTTTTTTATATACTATTTTTATTTTTATAATCAAACAGTCTTTCTCCTTTCTTTACTTCTTTTTTTGAATACTTTGAAGATTGTCCAATAATCTTAAGACAAAACCTGTTTCTTTAATAAATCTTCATTGGATTAATAAAAACTTCATTTTATAAGCCTGTTTTATTTGAATCCAATAAAATAATTTTTTAGTTTTTGTAACAAGAAAATTATTGTGTTGTATTTTATTTTTCTGGTTTTAGTAACTAGAAAAGTAAAATTATTTTGTGTTATAACTTATTTTTTGGTTTTAGTAACTAGAAAATTAATTTGTGTTTTGGTGTTGGTTTTTTTGATTTTTATAATCAGATATTATGGCTACTGTAATTGAAATTGGTACTCCAATTCCGATTGTTACAACGACTTTGGTCCCTATTTAAAATCATGTTTAAGTTCCAACAAATCATGGAGAAAAATCGAAAAAATTTAATGACACAAAGTTTAAGAGATTGTAGCAGAAAATGTTATTCTATCTTACAACTTTTAATCTTGCCTGGTTTTTCCGTGAAGACGCTCTAGTGCTTAAAGAGGGTGAAAGTGATTGGCAAGTTGTTACCGCGGTGGATGCGTGGAATCATTCTGATTTTCTTTGCAGAAATTACATCCTCAATGGCCTAGACAACATGCTGTATAATGTTTACAGTCCTCTGAAAACAGTAAAAGAATTGTGGGATTCTTTGGAGAAAAAATACAAGACAGATGATGTCGGCACAAAGAAATTTATTGTAGGTAAATTTTTGGACTTTGTTATGATAGACTCCCAAATGGTAATTTCTTAAGTTCAAAGTTTTCAATTAATTTTGCATAATATTCATGCTGAACGTATGTCTCTTCGTGAGTCTTTCCAAGTCGCTGCATTAGTGGAAACATTACCACCGGCTTAGAAAGATTTCAAAAATTATTTAAAATATAAACGCAAAGAGATGACCATGGATGAACTTATTATAAGACTAAGAATTGAGGAAGATAACCGTAAGGCTGAAAAGAGGAATGGTAAAAATCCCATTGAGTCTAAGGCCAATGTAGTGGAACAAGTACCCAAACCACATAACAATAAGAGGAAGTTTGTTGGAGATGGTCCTAAACAAGGCAACAACAATACCAATAAAAAGTTCAAAGAAAAATGTTATAACTGTGGCAAGACTGGACATTGTACTTCTGACCGCCCAAAAAAGGATCGCGGAAGTACAAGCAAGAAGACTACCAATCAAGCCAATGTAACAAAACTAGATTACATCTCTGATGGGGTAAATGACATCAATCCCTCTACTGTGGTGCCTGAGACTAATTTGGTTGGAAATTCCAAGGAATTGTGGGTTGACACTAGAGTAACTTGACACATTTATGCGGACAGGAAGATGTTCACTACTTATAATGAGGTTGCAAATGGTGAACAACTATTTATGAAAAACTCATCTACTTCTGCTGTGGCTGGACAATAGAAAGTTGTCTTAAAGATGACATCGTGAGGGAACTTACCCTCAACAACGTACTGCATGTACCAGACATCCGGAAGAATTTAGTTTTTGGTTCTTTGTTAAGTAAGAATGGTTTTAGGCTAATATTTGAGCCTGATAAATTTGTATTAACAAAAAGTGGTATGTATGTGGGTAAGGGATGCATGAGTGATGGTCTCTTTAAATTGAATGTAATGACTGCTGCACCAAAATCTGCTATGAATAAGAATAACACATCTTTGCTTATATTCTTGAGTTAAATTTATGGCATGGTAAGTAAGAATGGTTTTAGGCTTATACTTGAGTCTGACAAATTTGTATTAACAAAGAGTGGTATGTATGTATGTAAGGAATACATAAGTGATGGTCTCTTCAAATTGAATATAATGACTATTGTACCAAAATCTGCTATGAATAAGAATAACACATCTTTTGCTTATATTCTTGAGTCAAATTTATGGCATGGTAGATTAGGACATGTGAATTTTGATGCTTTACGTAGACTAATTGGTTTAGATTATATACCAAAGTTTGAAATTGATCATAATAAAAAATGTAAGATATGTGTAGAAGCAAAACTAATTAAGGCTCCATTTAAATCTGTTGAAAGAAAAACTGAACCTCTAGAATTAATTCATACTGATGTATGTGATTTTAAATTTGTTCAAACTAAATGAGGCAAAAAGTATTTCATAACATTTATCGATGATTACACAAGATATTATTATGTATATTTACTTAGAAGTAAAGATGAAGTCTTGGAAATGTTTAAACTCTACAAACTGAAGTTAAAAATCAACTTGGTAAAACCATCAAAATGGTTAGAAGTGATAGGGGTGGTGAACATGATGCACCTTTGAATGAATTTTGTGTACAACATGGCATTATTCACCAAACTATAGCACCCTATTCTCCAAAGCAAAATGAAATTGCTGAAAGGAAGAATAGAACCCTTAAAGAAATGATGAATACCATGTTACTAAGTTCAAGCTTACCGTAGAACTTGTGAGGGGAAACAATATTGTCTGCTAATTATGTTCTAAATAGAATACCTCACAAGAAAACTAACAACACTTATGAATTATGGAAAGGTCGACCACCTTCCTACAAATGCTTAAAAGTGTGGAGGTGTTTGGCAAATGTATAAGTTCTTATTCCGAAAAAGACTAAGATAGGACCAAAAACAGTGGATTGTGTGTTTATTGGTTATGCGCATAATAGTAGTGTATATCGGTTTCTGACTTATAAATCAAAAATACCTGACACACATGTGAACACTATTATAGAGTCAAGGAATGTTGTGTTTTTTGAACATGTTTTTTCTTACAAGAAAGGACATGAATTAAATTCACAGAAAAGAACTTATAATTGTACACAAAGTCAAGAGACTAATGACAATCAAACGCAAGAGACTAGTAATGGTCTCAACCAACAAGATTTAACTGATGATAAACCAAGACAAAGTAAGAGAGTGAAAATATCAAAATCCTTTGGTCCAGATTTTCTAACATACCTGTTAGAAAATAAGCCTCAGAGCTTTAAGGAAGCAATGTCAGGTCCTGAAGCATCTTTGTGAAAGAGGCTGTTAATAATGAAATTGAATCTATTATGCAAAATCATACTTGGAAATTGGTGGATCTTCCACCCGGTTCTAAACCTCTTGGGTATAAATAGATATTCAAGAGAAAAATGAAAGCAAATGGTTCAATAGACAAGTATAAAGCAAGACTTGTGGTAAAATGTTACAGACAAAAGGAAAGTCTGAATTGTTTTGACACATATTTCCATGTGACAAGAATAACATCCATCCACATACTTATTGCTATAGCAGCGTTGTATAATTTAGAGATACATCAAATGGATGTTAAGACAATTTTCTTAAACGGTGATCTAAATGAAGAGATCTATATGGAGCAACCTGAAAGGGTTGTAGTGCCAGGGCAAGAAAAGAAAGTTTGTAGCTTGTAAAATCTCTTTATGGATTAAAACAAGCTCCTACGCAATGACATGAAAAATTTGATTACGTTATGCTTACTAATGGGTTTAAGATAAACGAATGTGACAAATGCGTCTATGTTAAAAACACTGACAAAGGTTATGTCATCATTTGTCTTTATGTGGATGACATGCTTATCATCAGATGCAGTCAAAACATAATCAAATCAACCAAGCAAATGTTGAACAAAAGATTTGATATGAAAGATATGGGAGTTGCAGATGTAATATTAGGAATAAAAATTACTAAAACATCTGATAGATATGCATTGTCTCAATCTCATTATATTGAGAAAATTCTTGGTAAATATATCAAAGATGATATGTGTGACGACCCCATTACGTATAATGTTTAGCACTTAATTAATTAAGGAGATTTGAAATTTAATTGCCAATTATTCTAATTTAATCTAGGATTTACAAAATTATGGAGATTGATTCGTATATGATTTTATTGAGGATTTATTTTGGAATTTGAAATTGAAAGCCTGAATGGCTCAAGAAAGTATAATTTGTAATTTAAATTATTTTAATTTTGAGTATCGGACCATATGGGAGTTTAATTAAATATTCGATTCAGTTTAGTAAAATTGAGATTTGATTAATTGGGTTCGAATTGAGTTAATTAAATTAATTAAGTTATGAGGTGGTGATGAGGATTGGGAACTATAATTACTATGAATTAAATTTACTTTTGAGATGTCGAATTTGAGTATGTAATCTATTGACGAAGATTTTGAGTTTGATATGAAATTGAAGGCCTTAATAATGTGAGAAACCGAAATTGAGAATAGTGATAAGTTCAATTTGATATTTGAAGCCTTTTGGGAGTTCGATTAAAAATCTGATTCAGGTTGAGAGAAATTAAATATAATTAATTGGACTCTAATGGAAGTCAATTAGACTAATTAAATTATGTGGGTTTGTGATTAGTATGATTAATTAAGTTTTGTGCTAATCAAAATTAATTAAGACAAAACACAATTTAGCCGAGTTAATTATGTGATCAAGAGACAAGCTAAGTTTACCTATGTGGTGTAATTAATTGTGAAGTTGTGCTAATTCTTATGAGAGTGTGCCGGTACATTATTATAGTGCCTAGTGTTGTGCTGAAGCCTTAATATGTGAGGTGTGTGTGCACGTATTGGAGTGAGAGTTGTGTATATGTGTTATATGTAAATGAGAGAAGTGAGCTCAATATGCTTGTATTCTTGTGCTGGAGCAATAGACTAAGGAAATAAGAGAGAGAGAGACTTGTGCTGGAAATTGGATTCAAGAGTCTAAGAAGAATAAGAAAAAGGAAGCAAAGAAGGAACCTGTACGGGGAGCAAATATTCAGGCGAGCCCGTACTCCTTTCTTCCAAGCTCCTGCATGTCCAATCGACCTGCGAGCACAACGACGGTGAGCTACCCGGCGGTGTGTGGCTGGAAAACCCCTTCGACGACCAAGTTAGAACACGCACACAGGGGATCGATAGAGAGAAGGGAGAGTGTTGAGTGTTTAGTGTATGTCTCACCAAATGTTTATGTCTCCCTCAGCATGGGGGGCATAGACATGCTTATATACGTTCTGTGCCCCAAACCTACTCCCATTAGTCTCTCGACACGTGGTGCTGCTATCCCATCTGTCAGCACAAATTCAGCTGAACATCACCTACCTAAACTGCCAGCCCACTCTACTGGGAGCTCGGCAGCCGGGATGCAGCATCTTGGTTTCCTGTGGCCATGCTGCACTTCAGACCCAAATGCTCTAATAACCGAGCTCCGTAAAAGCCGAGCTCGGGTGCATTCCGACAAAGCCGAGCTTAAAGTAGGGCATGCCGGTTAACCAAAGGCCTTCATGCCGAGCCACGGGTGCGCGCCTTCCGACCGAGCAACGCACGAACCGTGGAACCCTGTGAGGCTGCGGACATCTCAGCCGAACCCTCACTTGACCGGCTTTCGTACCAACAAGTCCGAGTAGCTCAGTTCCACACGCCCTTTGCCATTACTGAGCAAAAATCCCTTCTGGATAAGCCCCGGCTACCACGGTCCAAATATGTTCAGCCCATAATTTGTCCGGCATTACCACGACCAAATCCAGAGCATAAATCTCCCTCTCAATTGCCCCTTAATTCCGTCCGCGCAAGCGTGATTGGGATTACCTGTTCTGACCGGGGTAACACTTCCTCGGTTCTCAGTTTGCAAGTATAGCGACCCCGGTCTTTTTCCCATTTGATTATCATATTCGGACTTATGTTTCATAGATTCGATGGTCTTACTATTGTTGTTGTTGTCCTTTAATTCCTTATTCTTGAGTTATAGGATGTTTTGGGCAGGATGATTGCAGGTTGGTTGGGTTTAGAAACCAAGTGTTGATGTTCAGTTTTTGGCTTGGTCGCTCGAGCGAGCATTTTTTGGCTCGAGCGAGAGTTGCGTCCAGTACCTAGACCTGAGGGCAGTGTATCTTGGCTCGAGCGAGCTTTCTTTCGCTCGAGCGAGCTGGTTTGTCTTTGGCTCGAGCGAGCTTCTCTTCGCTCGAGCGAGGTCAGTTTCTTGTGTGCAGTCTCGGCGACTGTACTCGCTTCGCGAGCCTGTCGATATATAAACACTGTTGGGATTTTAAGCAGTTTTTCATCCTCTTTTGATCCCAAACCCTAATTCCGAGTTCTCTTCTTCTCTAAACACCTTATCTCCTAGGATTGATCTAGTTAGGGTGTGTTTTTACCCTAGTTGCTTTACAAAAAAGATAGAGGGGAGTGAGGACTTTTATTTAATCTGAACAAACTTGAATTTGGAGCACTTTGGAATTTGGGCTATCATCTTCGTCTTCTTCTTTTGGGTTCTTTGCTTCGAGGTAGGGATTTCCTACTCCATTTATATGTTTTAATCCTAAGTGGTGGTATTTTGGTATGTGGGGGTAGTTTGGGAATTTTGGGAGAAACCTTAGGGTTTGTTATAGATTAATTTATATAATTAATTTAAGGGAAAATTGTGATAGTGGGTTTAAATCATGAGATTGGGGAACTTAGTGATTTAACTATGTAATTGAGTAATTTAAATGCTTACTTATGAGAATGATGAAATTTCAATTGTGTTGTTATATTTATTTCTTGTTTAGAAATAATTGTTTTGGGCTATCGGTGGAGGATAGCCATTGATTGTTGTAGACCCTGCATGCAGCTTAGGTATAACTGAAATTGAGTCATTTATCTGACTGTTGAATTAATACAGAATATTCGTGTATTGATTATACGTTGTGTATGTCAAGTATTGATTATGTTGCATATGCATTTGGTCTTGGAGGAGATAGGGGATGAACTCCACGGTTTAGGGAAAGATAGGGGATGGACCTCTAAACCGGATTTGTTAGGAGGAGATAGGGGATGGACTCCAGTAACATCTCATATGTGGGTGCTTATTGATGATAGAAATATTTCTATTTCTTGTTATTATGATACATCACCACCATGTGTATCAGATGGGAAGTATGGAAGTGAATTTGATTAAGACTGGTATAACACCAGCATGTGTGTTTATTATGTTATAAGAAAGGTTTAACCTGATTTGTTATCCTTGTTGAGTTGTTTGGCTAGGTTCTGAGCCATGTCTGTGTTAATGGAAAGAAAAATGTGTCATAGACCATGTGTCATAGACAATGTAGGCATTTGTGTCAATAAATTGTAAATTGATTATCTTGTGTTAACCATGTATCGGGTACTACTGCTTTAGTTAATTCTTATGCTTGGTTTAGTATTTCTCTACTGGGCTGTGGCTCACCCTATATGGGAACTTCATTTTCAGGTTCAGGTGGTTCACTACCTCCAAAGACTTAGCTTGTGAGGATTTGGACATGAAGACTTGTTTTATTTGTTTTAGTTGTTTTATTTGAATTATGTAAACATTCAAGCCTAGGGCTTTATTTGTTTTGAGTTAGAACTCATGGAATTGTGTCCAAGTGTTGGCTTGGCAAGATGTAAGCCCATAGGGCATTTATTATGATGTTTTTATCTTATGGTACTCTGATGAATGAAATAAGATACTTTATTTCTTTATAACTCCGCATGTTAATATTATGTATTATGGGTTTTTTTTGAGGACGTTACAGCAAGACGGTGACCGGGTTAGTTGACATACCTGTCTTCAAAACTTGTCCGGTCGACGCCTCGATTCACCATCTTGTCTCTTCAATACTGACGCCGCCGTCAATAGAGACACGTGTCGTACGTTGATTGGCCTCGAGCAACCAACCCTGGCGTCCCCTCGTATTCAAAATTTTTGGCGGTTCCTTGGGCCTTTATACATGCCCAGTCTGTCTTTATTTAGTTTTTATTGGCTCTCTTCCATTCTAAGCGTCTTGAAGCTGTAGTGCCCTCGCCAAACCCTCCATTCTCTCCTTTCCTCTGTGTTTGTGCTTGAAGGAACTGTATCTGCCTCTACTCTGGTAAGTTTTTCGAGCTTTTTGTTGCTATTTCATTTGTTATTTCTCACCCTAGGGCACCAAACCCGTAGGTTTTAGGTCATATCCCTCCCAAAACCCACATTTTTCCCTATTCTCTTCGTTATTCTTCAATCCCAGTGATGAACACATGAATACACGTAGAATCGAGCTCCGACCTGTGTCACTTTTGATCCCAAAATTCAATAAGATCGAGCAATTTACTAGTTTATCAAAACCTTAGCAGAAACCGAGGTAGGCAGAGAACTTGGCCGCTCGACCGGGCTAACATCTGGTCTGCTTGAGCGACCGAGCTCCTTGGTTTACCTTCACGTTCAAGGTGGTTGGCACTCTTCACGACCGAGCTAAAGTTAAGCTCGTTTTGCACGACCGCGCTCACACTTGCAATTGCCATCATTTTCCTACAGAGTCCAAGGGGACCACTGACCAAATATTGAGGCTCCCAAAGACTGAACAGCCATCAAAACACCAGTCTGTGCCAAACCACCTCAGCCGAGCTAATCCAGCCGGCTACATATGGGGTGCTTCCACTTCCTTGTTGACACTCGGTGGCAGCTGCGTTAAAGGGAAAAATCGATCGACCGATGTTCACTTAGAGCTTGCTGAGATCGAGACAACCCCTTGGGGCAGATTAGACCAGTGCCCCTTCACCGTATTGTCCATAATTGAAGGAGGCCTACGCTTCCCGGTCAACCCACTAATGACTGAATTCCTGCGCCGCACTGGGCTAGCACCCACCCAAGTCTCAACCAACACTTATCGAATAATCAACGGGGTCCACAAGTTGAACAATCAGCTAGGAACCAACTTAGGTTTAGCCGAGATACTCTGTCAGTACACCCTTGGGCACACGGGCAACGGCTTCGCCTATTACTTCAAAATTCGACCGGGCAAAGAATAGATAGTGACCGGCACCCCAGATAAGGACTTACACGATGATGACTTTTTCTGAGTGTCTGGTAACTATAAAACAACCGACGTGCTGAGCTGGTTTATTAGCAAGAATTTCGATGAAACATGTAAACCGTGCCAACTTGCTCGGTCAATTGCTTTTCTTCAATATTCTGTACTTAACACTTCTTCTTTCCTTTGCAGCGATCCAAGCCTTGCAATCCAACTATCACTATCCCAACGAAGTAGCCATCAGGACCATGCTCCGTTACCACAACCGGGATTGTAACGAGCTCCTCAATTACGTTCCTATATACAGATACTCAGCTCCACGCCGGAGTAAGGTCACAGACTTTCTCTGTGCTCCGTCGCCTCTTCCAGACCCAACACTACTGGACGTGCCTCTAATCCGGTTAACCGAGGCAGAAGAGATGGCCAAGAGAAGCCGTATTAAGAACCTCCTTACAGCAACTTCCACCGAGATACTAACCATCCTAACCCGCTCTCCTGCTGCCGGTCAATCAAGCGGGGCCGTGGTTGCGCTGGCATCTCCCGCTGCTGGGCAAGCAAGCCAAGACACTCACCGGGCTGGCAAAAGACCTCGTGCAGATCCTTCTGCCGAGCTGGTTGCCGAGCTCAACATCGAACAGCCTGCTGCCACCGTCGACCAAACACCGGCATGGAGGCCCCAGTTCAAACACCGGGGCAAGGAGATCCTGGCGACAGCTTCCGTGAAGGGAGATAAAGAACACCTTCTTGCGTTGTCTTGAAACAGTCCAAGGAGAAGGAGCTGGAGGACGCCAATAATGCCGGTTTCAAGGAGGCCGAGGTGAGCTACACAAAGCAGGTTCATGCCACCCAAGATATCTACTTCAAAGCGGGTTGGAAGGCTGCTTGTGAACAGCTCAGCTAGGGAGCTGGGATCGACATATTTTCCTCTCCTCCAACTGTCTTCCTGCCAACTTATCTTGTGCCATACGCCAATGATGTCTTCAGTGCACTACAGGCTGAGGCTGAGGTCGAGGTAGAAGGCGAAGAAGAGGCTGAGGAAGATGCTGAGGGGGGAAACCGCGAGCCTAAACGACGAGGTCAAGCCAAGACAACGCGCAAAGAATAAATCAACTCGAATCAGCCGGCTATGAATTCACCGATCTATCTTCCTTGGAGTAGTTTTCTTTTTCTTCCTTTTGAGTTGCACATGTAACCGGGCTAAGTGCCCCAGCTTTTGTACTTACTTTCCACATCAATAAAAAAACTCAATTTCCTTCAAGTGTTTGCATGGCCTTCAATCGAAATAACTTCAACCAAACAAAAGACCTCGGCAAGGCTAACCATCTTGCTTAACTTAATTTAACCGGAAAAGACATCTCGGTTTCAAGCCTATAGTTGAGTAAATCGTCAACTGTTTTAACCGGAACAATACATCTCGACTTAAATACAAAAGTTGTGCAAATCATTAACATTAACTCAAAGTTGAACAAAACATCAACTCATTCAACCGGCATGAACATCTCAGTTGAGAATCTTAAAGTTTAGCAAATTATCAACTCGTTCAACTGGAGTAAATTATCTCGGTTGTAATCTTAGAGTTGAGCAAATCATCAACTCGTTCAACCAGAGTAAATCATCTCGGTTGCAATTTTAGAGTTGAGGAAATCATCAACTCGCTCAACCGAAGTGCATCATCTCGGTTGCAATCTCAGAGTTGAGCAAATCATCAACTCGTTCAACCGAAGTAAATCATCTCGGTTGCAATTTCAGAGTTGAGCAAATCATCAACTCATTCAACCGGAATGCATCGTCTCGGTTGCAATCTCAGAATTGAGCAAATCATCAACTCGTTTAACCGGAGTAAATCATCTCGGTTACAATTTCAGAGTTGAGCAAATCATCAACTCGTTTAACCGGAGTAAATCATCTCGGTTGCAAGCTCAGAGTTGAGCAAATCATCAACTCGTTCAACCGGAGTAAATCATCTCGGTTGCAAGTCCCAATTTAAAAGCAACAATCAAAAGAATCATCGCGGCAAAGATGAGACACTTCTATATATTGACAAAAAGAATGTTGCATTCTGAAGTGTAAGGCAAAAAATTCCTTTGCACTAAGAAAACAAAAGCTAGAAATAATACAGTTTCAGGTTGGCTGTATTCCATGGCTGGGGTATTCCTCGTCCCTCCAAGTGCTCCAAGTGGTATGCCCCCTTGCCCGCCAGTCCGGTGATCTTGTAAGGTCCTTCCCAATTTGCCCCTAGTTTGCCTTCACCTGGCACTAGGGTATTGCCCATGACCTTCCTCAAGACCCAGTCACCTACTTTGAACGGTCAAGGGTGCACTGTTTTGTTGTATTTTCTTGAAAGCTCTTGTTGGTGGGCGGCCACATGGATGAGAGCCTTTTCCCGGCATTCTTCCACTAGGTCCAATTCCAGGACAATAGCTTCGGCGTTCAGCTCGGGCTCAAAACTTTCACTTCTGAGGGTGGGCATACCAACTTCCAAAGGGATGACCGCCTCCATGCCATATGCCAAGGCAAAAGGAGTCTCCCCGGTAGAGCGCCGCGGGGTTGTTCGGTATGCCCAAAGGATACTCGAAAGTTCCTCTGCCCACTTTCCCTTGGCTTTCTCAAGTCTTTTCTTCAACCCATCCAGAATGGTCTTGTTTAATGCTTCAGCTTGACCATTAGACTGCGGGTAAGCCAGGATAGAATTGTAGAATTCAATTTTCAAGTCTTCACAAAATCCCCTGAATAGGCGGCCATCAAATTGGGTGCTGTTATCCGAGATCAAAATTTTGGGGACGCTAAACCGTGTTACCACATTTTTCCAGACAAACCGCTTGACGTCTTTCTCCTTGATTGTCGTCAAAGGCTCAGCTTCAACCCACTTGCTGAAGTAGTCTATAGCCGCGATGAAGAACTTTCGGTTGCCTGGTGCCGTTGGGAGTGGTCCCACTATATCCAACCCCCACATCACAAAGGGCCATGGGCTGGTGAGAGGGAGAAGTTCTCTGGCCGGTTGGTGGATTTGCTGAGCAAACTTCTGGCACTTCTCACATTTGCGAACAAACTTCTGCGCGTCGGCTTGCATGCACGGCCACCAATAGCCTTGCGATATAGCCCGGAAGGCCAAAGATCGGCCCCCTATGTGATTGCCACAGATGCTTTCGTGGATTTCATATAGGAAGGCTTCCATGCTGCTTGGGTGCACACACTTTAAATAGGGACCGGTGAAAGACTTCTTGTATAAAGTGCCTGACGGAGAGAGCCAAAATCGCTCTGACTTCACCCGGATTTTATGTGCTTCATTCTTTTCGACCGGAAGGGTCCATTCTCTGAGAAAGAGGATAATAGGGTCCATCTAAGAAGGACCTAGCTCGGCGCAGAGTACTTCTGTTTGCCCGGCTTCCTCAATACTGGGCCTCGGAAGGAACTCAATCAAAAGAGGGTTAGGAGAAGTGCGGTCGACCATGGAAGCAAGGTCGGCTAATTCATCTGCTCGCCCATTTTCTTCTCGGCCGTTCTGTTGGACCCTTATCGCCTGGAATCGCTTGATGTGGTCTCTGACCAGAGCTTGATACTTTGCCATTCTATCATCCTTAGCTTCGTAAACCCCAGAAACCTGTTTAACCACAAGCTGGGAATCACTATAAACCATTAGCTCGGATGCTTGCATCTGGACTGCGCTCTTGAGCCCAGCCAAAAGTGCATCGTACTCAGGCTCATTGTTTGATGCAGGGAATCCAAGAGTGATAGAATGCTCGATGGTCAGTCCGTCTGGCGAAATCAAAACTACACCCAGCCTGGCACCGTGGCAGTTAGAAGCCTCATCAACAAAAAGTTTCCACATTTTCCCCATAAAGAGCTTCCAACATTCTGATGGGTCCTGGGAGGCCTGACGGTTGATGTTACCACGGTGGCTCGGCTATTCGGCTTCAAGTTCTATGATGAACGGTTCTACTTCAACCTCCTTCGGCGATTTGGCGTCGGACTTAGCAAGTTGATCCGTAATGCCTAAGTCCGTAGGCGAATCGCCAGTTGCGATATTATGCTGCGAGGCTTTGTCTTTGGCCCACTTCTTCCCCATTGGTGATGATGCAGGGACGGAGCTGGTTGGTCGGTGATACCTAATTCGGTCATCGCATCACCGGGCTGTGGTATTGTACTAACCGAAGGTTCTTCGGTGGGGCGCGCAAGTTCCGCGTTGCCGTCATCACCTAACTGTGTTATTGCGGTCTAGCCTGCTTCCACCTCCTTATCTGCTGCGGCAATATCCACCGGGCATATCGAATGAGTTCTAGGTGAGAATTCAACAACGAAGTCGGCCAATGTCTAAGCTTTTATGGCAGTTCGTGGCTGGAATTTGACGTCAAACTGTCCCAATTCGACCACCCACTTGAGAATTCGGCCAGAGAAGTCCGCCCATTCAAACAAGTCTTTGAGGGGGAATTCGGTCAAAACGATGATAGTATGAGCATGGAAATAGTGCGCCAATTTCCTTGAGGCCATCATCAATGCCAGTGCAAGTTTTTCCAGCGGCAAGTATCTCAATTCAGTCGGTAATAAGGTTTTGCTGACGTAGAAGATGGGAAGGTGCTTGATTCCTTCTGACCGGACAAGCACCGCACTGACTGCATGCTGGGAAACGGCCAGATAAAGGAAAAGTTCTTCGCCAAGCAGTGGTGTGACCAATAGTGGCGCTGAAGAAAGATACTCCTTCAGCTTAGCCAAAGCCTGGTCACATTCTGCATCCCATGAGAACTTGGATTTCAAAACTTGAAAGAACGGGCGGTAGCGATCTGATGACCGGCTTATGAATCGGTTAAGCGCGGCGGCCATTCCGGCCAGATGCTGCACGTCCTTAGCCGAGCTAGGCTGTTTTAACTCTTGTACGGCTCGAATTTGTGTGGGGTCTGCCTCGATGCCTTGGTTTGTGACTAGGAAGCTCAAGAATTTTTCGGATCCCACGCCAAAGGCACACTTAGACGCATTCAAGCGTAACTTGTGTTTTTTGAGAATGGCGAACATCTCGGCCAAGTCGGACAAGTGGTCTGCTTGATGCCGGCTCTTAACCACCATATCATCAATATAAGCCTCCATTGTCTGACCTAGCAGAGGAGTGAACATCTTGGTCACCATCCTTTAGAAAGTTACCCCGGCGTTCTTCAAACCAAAAGGCATAACTCGGTAGCAGAAGAGTCCCCTCGGTGTAGTGAAGGAGGTGATCTCACGATCAGGGCCATGCATGGCAATCTGATGATAACCGCGGTAGGTGTTCAAGAAACTGAACCTATTATGTCCAACCGTTAAGTCCACGAGTTGGTCTATTCTGGGCAGTGGAAAGCTGTCTTTAGGGCAAGCTCGGTTGACAGTCTTATAGTCAATACAAACTCGCCACTTCCCATTCTTCTTTGGTATAACAACTGTGTTTGAAAGCCACCGAGGGTAGTGCACTTCCTGAATAGCTCGTGCCTCAAGCAAGTTCTTCACTTCCTCTGTAACTACCTCGGCGTGATGCAGTGCCAATCTCCTTGTCCACTGAATGACCGGCTTGGCTCCGGGGAAGATGTTTAGGTGATGGCAAATAAAACTCGGATTGAGGCTGGGCATGTCATAAGGCGACCATGCGAAGACTTCGATATTGGCCATTAAAAACTCAATCATCTCGGTCCTTTCTTGCGCGGTAAGGCTTGAGCCGAGCAAGAAGAACCTGTCCGGACTTTCTGCATCAATTCGCACTTCGACTAATTCCTCGACGGCTTTGTCCTCGGCCCTAGTGCCCACATTATCAAGGACTCCTCGGTCTTCCGGTCCCTCTATCATTTGGACAAAGCCTTTGGCAGCTCGACTCCCGTTGACTGCCACGAAGCATTGCTTCGACATGACTTGATCGCCCCAAATCTCCTCAATAGCCCTCATAGCCGAGGGGAATCTCATCACCTGATGGAAGGTTGACGCCACGGCTTGCATAGCGTGAAGCCATCCCCTTCCAAGGATCAGGTTGTAAGTAGATGGCACTTGTAACATTCAGAACTCCACTTGCTTGACCACGGATCCCGCTTTGACCGGCAGGATAATTTTTCCCAAAGGCCACTCTGGTTGTGAATTGAAACCAACCAGCGGCGAAGTTGCTGAAGCCAAGTCTGTATCTTGGAGTTTAAGCTGCTTGAATGCGTCGTAATACATGATCTCGACCAAGCTTCCCTGATCGATCAAGATTCACTTGATATCAAATTCCTTGACGTGGAGTGTCACTACTAAGGCATCATTGTGCGGCGTCTGAATGCACTCCAAATCTCTTGTCGAGAAACTGATCACGTCTTTTTCTTCGGTCTTCCCCCTCTTGATGGCAGGTTGGACCGATAAAACTTCCCTCATGTGTTCGGCCTTCTTAATCATGCCATGGAGCTCGCATACACGTGCCGGCTCCACTATGCTGTGGATTACATTAACAACTCCTTGTGGGGGGCGGTTCCAAGTCACCCGGTGCATGCGGATCAACCGGGGCTTGGTTTGCCTTTACGCCCCCGTCAATGTAAAGGTCCAGGCGTCCGGCTGCGACTAGCTCTTCCAAGTGCTGCCTCAAAGGCAAACAGTCCTCTATCCAGTGGTCGTACTCCCGATGAAATGTGCAACGGTACCGCGGATTGAAACCCTTCTGTCCGTCGCCCAACTTAGTAGGAAACCAGACATAATCCTCGTCACGGATTTCACTAAGTATGCGATAAATTAGAATCTTAAAAACCGTGGTAATGCTTGTCCTGGCTTTCAACCTTCTGTTTGCATCAGCGACGTCATCCCGGGGGTAGTCATCTCAGTCATTTCGATGACCCCTACCCCAATTTTTGTGATTTGAGCCACGGTCTGATTCCTCTGCGCGATCATTTGAACGGTTTGCCTCATGTCCGACCGCGTGCACCTTACCAGCCGACCTCTTGTCTGTTGCTACCGGTGTTGCCTTCGCGGTAGATGCTGCCGCATCATCTTCTACTCGGATGTGCTCATTGATGCGCTGCATTAGCTGGCCTATGGATGTCGGCTGGTACATCGTAAGCGAGTCCCGCAGTCTATGTCCGACCGGGAGGCCACGCTTGTACTGCGTGATTGCAAGGTTGGTCGGGCAATCCAAGATCTCGTTAAAGGTTTCCCAGTATCTGGAGTTGTATGCCTTGAGTGTGTCGCTCGGTTCCATCTTGACACTAAGAAGGTGGTCAACTTCTTTTGGCGTTTTGGTGTTGGTTTTGAAGCGCGTCATAAATGCTTCTGCCAACCGATGCCACCTTCCTACGCTCCCCTTCGGCAGCCTCTCAAACCATTTCAAGCCCAGCTCGCCCAAGCTTGATGGGAAGATAAGGCACATAAGGGCGTCATTTCACCTATGTCCAGCCATAATCTATCGGAAGTGGCTTACATGCATGTAAGGATCGATTTTTCCGTCGTAAAACGTGAACTTTGTCTAGTGGAATCCTGCCGGAAGCGGTGTTGTTTCTATCTCCAGGAAGAAAGGTATGGCGTTCAGCCTGGCCAAGTTTGTGTCTAAAAGGAAAGGCACAGCTAGGCGGGGTGGAGGCATTCCGACCTCTTCACTGGCGTGGCCCTCATAGGATAGCCACTGGAACGCTGGCACTCTCTGAGCTTCCCGCTGACAAGCCCGTTCCTTCAAGACTGCCCGCAAGTCCTTTGAGCAAGCGGAATAGGAATACCTCGATGTCGTCGCCGGACGTGAGGGTTGATAGGTGCTGTCTTGTGCGCTGGACCTCTGTACGTGCGCGTCAGAACCTCCAACCTTGTAACTTCTGGTGATTGAGATGGACGGAGTATGCCGCTGGCTTTGACTGCAAGAACGACAGGGTTGGATGCGCTCACTATGGTCTCCCACTCCAGTTACACCATTCCCTTTAACATACCGCTTGAGATCCTCCATCTCCACCGCCATTCTTCGGATGACGGCATCTTGGTCCCTTAACTTGTGTTCCAGTCGTCTGGCGTGCGATTCTTTCCACCGCCGGTGTCCGTCTGGACTCCAAGAATAACTAAAGCTTATTCTGTGCTTATCTCGCGCGTCTCTTGAGTGTCCTCCTGGGGATGTCTCCAGGTCCCATTGGAGGAATGGCGGGATGTCCTTCTCTTCGTCTGCCTGACTCCAGGGTAACTCCGTTGATGGCAGACAACGGAATCTTGTAGTTGTTCGCCATGGACAATGATCAGATGAGTCTGAAAGACAAAGTTTTGTATTTCAAGTTTTCCACAGACGGCGCCAATTGTACGGGGAGCAAATATTCAGGCGAGCCCGTACTTCTTTCTTCCAAGCTCCTGCCTGTTCGATCGACCTGCGAGCACAACGGCGGTGAGCTACCCGGCGATGTGTGGCTGGAAAACCCCTCCGACGACCAAGTTAGAACACACACACAGGGGATCGATAGAGACAATGTAGAGTGTTGAGTGTTTAGTGTATGTCTCACCAAATGTTTATGTCTCCCTCAGCATGGGGGGCATAGACATGCTTATATACGGGGAGCAAATATTCAGGCGAGCCCGTACTCCTTTCTTCTAAGCTCCTACCTGTCCGATCAACCTGCGAGCACAACGGCGGTGAGCTACCCGGCGGTGTGTGGCCGGAAAACCCCTCCGACGACCAAGTTAGAACACACACACAGGGGATCGATAGAGAGAAGGGAGAGTGTTGAGTGTTTAATGTATACCTCACCAAATGTTTATGTCTCCTTTAGCATGGGAGACGCAGACATGCTTATATACGTTCTGCGCCCCAAACCTACTCTCATTAGTCTCTCGACATGTGGTGCTGCTATTCCATCTATCAGCACAAATTCAGTTGAACATCACCTACCTAAATCGCCAAATTTCACTTCATCGAGCTCGGCGGCGAGATGCAAGATCTTGGCTTCCTGCCATCTTGCCGCACTTCGCACTCCAAATGCTCTAATAACCGAGCTTCGTAAAAGCCGAGCTCGGGTGCATTTTGACAAAGCCGAGCTTGCAGTAGGGCATGCCGATTAACCAAAGGCCTTCATGCCGAGCCACGAGTGCGTGCCTTCCGACTGAGCAACGCACGAACCGTAGAACCCTGTGAGGCTGCGGACATCTCAGCCAAACCCTCACTTGACCGGTTTCCGTACCAACAAGTCCGAGTAGCTCGGTTCCACACGCCCTTTGCCATTACCGAGCAAAAATCCCTTCTGGATAAGCCTCAGCTACTACGGTCCAAATGTGTTCGGCCTACAATTTGTCCGGCATTACCACGGCCAAATCTAGAGCATAAATCTCCCTCTTAGAACCCAAGGAATTTCAACAAATGAAGACTTTTGGTAAGAAAGTTTAAGCTCAAATTCTTGTAGATTAATAATCTAGCAACTAAAATAAAGTAGTAATTGGGATTAATTACATGAAATTTGTTAAGAAATGTCAAGAAGATAATGAATTGTAAACTAAGTTCATATCCAAGGTTGCGTGTCTCTTGTTTCATCATTTTTGAACTTGGGTTTGAAGGTCTTGCATACAAAAGAGTATATATCTTGCATGTTTTCAGAAAAAATTCACGGCTCACATGTTTAATTTCATATTTTGAAAATCAAGAAGAAATGGAATGCAAGTGCATGTAATTTAATTAAGGTCAAGAACTAAGAAATTAATTTGAAAAATTTATCTAGTAAGTTTAATTTGTGTTGTTTCTCATGAATAGTTTGGGTATAAGAACATGTTTTGGTAAATTATGAATTCATGTACATTATGAGCTTGATTTTTGAATTAAAGGGATTTTGATGTAAATGATTTGATTTTGATTATAATTTCACACATGCAAATACTTTTCTAAGAGTTTTATAATTTCAGTTTCATAATTTAAAGGGAATATAAAAGAGTTAGAAATCAATTTTATGGGATTAGAAAGAAATTGACAAGAAAATGATGAATTGGAGCCAAGATCAAGTTTATGAGAGTTAATTTAGAAATTAATTATTTTTGGTTTGATTTCATAAAATCATCCTATAATACTTGAGATTGAGAAGGAATTGACATTAAATTCATGAAATTAGAAAGAAATTGGGTTTTGAATATAAAATGAGTTACATGCATGTTCATGATTATAGAAGTTAATTATTTTGGATTTGCTTTTGAATATCTTACATGAGTTTAAGTCTAGTTCCTACATGGATAAACAAATTCTACAAATTTTGATATTCTAATTATACATTTGATTTTGAAAAAGAAGTTTAGAAAACCATGAGTTCATGGGTTTTGATTTTGAAATTAAGTAAAGTTTTGATTTAAATAAATTAATTTTTATGTTTCAAGATTTTGAGCAAATAATTTATGAATAAATAAGTGTTTATATTTTCTAAGGTATTTTCATGGTTTTGATCAAGATATGTATGGATTTAAAAATTGAAAATGGGTTTGGAAGCCATTTTTGAGAAGTTTGGAATTCTAGAATTTTACAGACCACTCGAGCGAACTAATTGCAGCTCGAGTGCACATTGAAGGCTTCCAGTACTTTTATAGTCTTTTACAGACTGCTCGAGCGACTAAAGGCTCGCTCGAGCGAACAACTATTTTCAGCATATTTTGAAAAATTGCATTTAGTTCATATTTGTATTCTCATCTCTTCCTAAAGCATTCTAGACATGATTTATGACTCAATAAAGATTAATAAGTTACCAATCAATATAAATTAGTTAGTTAAAGAATGAATCATTAATCTAGTAGTAATTGTTTAAGAAGCCAAGTAAAAGATCGGTCTATTTGGAAAAGAAGGACTTAGTAATGAAAGAATATATGAAATAAGAACCCGGTTCATTTGAATGAGAAAGAATAAGTGTAGTAGAACTTCAGACTATCTAGATAGAAAAAGATAAGAAAAGTCAAGTTTGATCAAGGAAGTAATATTGTGTTTCAATGTGTATATGTTATGTGTTTGTATAGGTCACACGCTATTGTCTACCTGATCTGTCTAATCTGTTTGATCTGCTCCTGTAGCTATTTGTGAGTAATAACTTAAGAAAACTATGTTCAACTTTATTTATTTTCTGTATAATAAATTAAGATCTATTTTCTAAAATGATATGCTTTGTACAATGAATGATTGTCCAATTTCTGACATATATTCGTGGCATCCTTAGCATCATGTGATATCTGTTAGCTGTTACTCGGTGTCGAAGGTTCCATTATGGAACTTATTATATCTGTTATCTGTTACCCATACCGGAGGCTCCATCATGGAGCTCAACATTAGCTGTTACCCGGTATCGGAGGTTCCATGATGGAACTTATTATATCTGTTATCTGTTACCCGTACCGGAGGCTCCATCATGGAGCTCAGCATATCTGTTATCTGTTACCCGGATCCGGAGGTTCCTTTATGGAACTGGTTATTCATAACCACCATCTATTTTGCATCTGTTCTGTATCTATTTTGTTAGCGTTAATGGATGTACCACATATGATTAAGTATGAACTCTAATTTCTGTATGTGATTTGGACAAGATTACGAATATGGATCTGCTTCTATTTCTAAAATAAATATGAATCTGTTTTCTGAAGCTGATATGGGATATCATTCATTAAAACCCTTTACTTTGTTATTATTCATTGGGCTCCAACTCACTGTATTACTTATGTATGTAGGTGATCAGGCGTGTGACCAGGCTTAAAGACGTCTGCCTAGAATTTGTTTTTGTCAGCCAATCTATGTGCCTCTCGTGGAGGTTCTGGATATGTCAAGTGGTTATGGCTATGTGATTAAAGTTTAAGTTTTGTTTTCTTGATTGGTTAAACAAGTTTTTGTTTATTATGTAAATAGGGCTAAGTCCCTTTTTGTCTAGCTTATATATATATATGATGATGTGTAAATGTATTAATGTAAAGTTTAAATTTTTTTGTCTCATATAAGTCTGCATAGCTCAATGGACGTTGTATATTTGCTATTTGCTTCCACTAGCCTCTAATATTATATTAATTTGTCTCAGAGGCCTTTGGTAATCCCAAGATTACTGGCCGGTTAAGATGCTAAACTTATAGAGGCGGGTTTGGGTCGTGACAATATGAATGTAGAAAGAACACATGTAGACATCAGTTTTTATTTATCGAAAAATAAATGTGATACAGTGTCTTAGTTAAAATACTCCCAAATCATTGGAAGCCTAATATACCTAATGAATTGCACTCGTCCTGATATAGCTTATGCAGCCAGTATATTGAGTAGATACGCTAGTAACCCCGGAGAAGGCCATTGGAGAGCGATCATTCGGGTTCTTAGATATCTAAGATTTACCCGTAATATTGGTTTGAACTTTACTCGATATCCTGCAGTACTAGAAGGTTATTGTGATGCCAATTGGATATTCGATACTAAAGATTCAAAATCCACTAGTGGATATGTCTTTACTTTGGGAAGCGTTGCAGTTTCTTGAAAATCCACAAAACAAACTTGCATTACACAATCCACAATGGAATCGGAGTTCTTTGCTTTAGACAAAGTAGGAGAAGAAGTAGAATGGCTTTGCCACTTTTTAGAAGACATTCCAATGTGGCCAAAACCTGTGTCAGCTATTTGCATTCATTATGATAGTCAATCTGCAATAGGCATAGCACAGAGTCATATGTACAATGGTAAGTCACGACATATTCGTCATCGACATAATACCGTAAGGCAATTGCTCTCAAGTGGAATAATCTTAATAGATTATATAAAATCTAAAGAAAAAAATTGTGGATCCGTTAACGAAAGGTTTGGCAAAAAAGAAAATGTATAGTTTATCGAATGGGATATGATTAAAGCCTATTACATAAGAGTCATTATAATGGTAACCCTACTTAAATGACTAGAGATCCTAAGAACTAAGTTATGTGTGGCTCGCTAGAAATTACCAAGGGATTAAAATTCCCTACCTATTCCTATGGTGAGAGTAATATCTGCAACATGTGTTGTATGCAGGGGCTTAAGGATAAGTTTTACTTTTAATGATTACTTATATCTTGATTTAGGCATAAAAATTAAGACGAGTATAAAAGATATTCACAATAAGAATCACCTATATGAGTGTCAAACTGGGGCCGGTTCTATGAGAATGAAGAGGCTAAATTCTCTAGAAGTACTCACGAACAATGAGGAGTGTTTAAGGTCAAAATGAATACAACCGTGAGAACCATGATGTGTCAGAAGATATTTTGTGTGAAATCTATTGTCTTGGTTTACACAAACGGCTGAACAATTCAAGACATTGCATCCATTGGTTAGCTAGTAAGTCCAATAGGTTATCACTAGGGACAGTTCAAAGTCGAAAGCTACCTCTCTTGATGCAAGATATTTTCGATTTATACTCTTTCGACAAGTTCTGCATATTATTGCATTTTCTGTTGTTATCAAATTCCATTCATGTGGGGGATTGTAAAAAATGGTTTAGGGAAAAAAAAAAATCAGTTTTTTTCTAGACTTTGGTCTAAATTTTAGGTGGAACCTATGCGCCAAAGTTGGTAGGTCCATGTGGCAATGCGTTCTTTGCCGCGTACCGATTCAAGTCGTATATTTAGTTGTGTAAAACCATTATCGGGTGAATAGAAAATTGAAGCCAAAGTAAGCTCCATGGAAATGGTGTTTTGATGGGCTTCTTAAAAAAAAAGGAGGAAAACTTGTCCCACATTGCTTGGCTAGGCTAACTTGATATGGGTTTATAAGCCATGGGTTTGCAACCTGGGAAATGCCATAAGGGGTACCCAAGTTTTGTGAAAGGGTGATGTTATAGGCAAAGTGGGCTAGACACATTGGACCCAAAACAAACACACAAGCGCCGCTGCCGTCGGGCCGGCTGGGCTTGGGTCGGACCAAATGCTTATCTTTTTAGGCAAAAACATTTGAATTTTATTTTTTTCTAAAATTTTTACCATTTCAAATTTGAATTTCAGTTTTAAATTCAATATAAAATTTGAAATGACCCACACCTATCCCGTTTTTTCCTCCAACCTGAACAGATTCAGTATCTGTTCAAATTCAAACTAAACAGGTTTCTTACCTGTTTAAACAGTACCGAACAGGTACCATACTTGTTCAAACAGGTTTGCTACCTGTTGGAATCAAATCTAAAAAGCCATCAGTGCACCTATAAATGGACAAGTCCCTCATTAGGATTTTTACTTAATTTATGTTCTTAATTCTGTCATTGGTCTCTGCATTTTGCTGCATTTATTTTTCTTGTGAGAAAATATATAAACACAAAGTATGTTCCTTGTGCAAATAGTTTGTTGTGCTGCTACTATTCGTTGTTGATCATTTTATCCTAGGAAATGAACGTCCATAATCTGAAAGTACCGAGGAGAGGACGAATTTATTTTAAGGACACAGTGTTAAACACTAGACTTAATTAAAATTTTGTTTGAGAAAATAATAAGGTAAGTAATTAGTTGACTCTCTCTTGTTTTATTAATTTTTCTTTTTCAGATTTTGATTTTGTTTTTGACCGTCCTCAAGACTTGGACGTCATCGTTTGCACACTTGATGATCATCCATGTTCGTGTTCGTTTTGAGTTCCCGGAGGTCTCGGCCGCGAGCCTTGCCTCAAGATCTCTCAACTTGTTTGTTTTGTGCTTGGTTGTGGACCAAACACTTGTGTTTTTGCTTCTGAGGGAAGAAAGTGGCTTGTTGGCCATCTCCTCAACCTATCGGCCAAGGCATGAAGCCATCGGCCTTGTTTTCCTGCCATCGGCCAAAAGTGTTGGTCGATCGGCACTCTTTTTAGTCGATCGGCCCTTGTGTTGGTCGATCGGCCTTGTTTTCTGGCCGAGCCCTGTTCATCTGCTTTATGCAGATATTAGCTGGCATGCACAATTCACATCCGCCATACAAGTGTATGGAGGAAATTGAACCTTGTTTTAGCTTGCTTAGGAAGATTTGGAATTAGAATTCTATAAGAAGGGAGCTCCTCCTCCCTTCTCAGAGGTTCTGGAATTTTGATATAGAAGTTCTATATCTATCTCTCTCTATATTTGTGTGTGTGTTTGTGCTCTAAAGTGTCTTTTGTTCACACTTTTGCACTAGAGCACCTAGTAGAATACCATCCTTAGTTGGTGAGGTGCTAGGGAGTTAGTGTTAGAGTTCTTGAGGTGGTTTAAGCCTGGAAAACCTGCTGGAGCTTTGTTCTTGAAGGTGTTCTTCAAGGGTGAGCAAACTTGCTTTTAAACCCCTATTCTTGCTTAAGCTTTTAGACCTATTTGCTTATTATTTTAAGCTTAACTCTTAACTGATAAAATTTCTGATTTTTGTTGCTTTAGATCTTTGTTTAAGGTCACTTTTTGATTGGGGGTCATCTCCTCCCTCTTAGGCCTTGTTAGGCCTTGTTTTAAGCCATCCCTTTTGGCCCTTGTTCTTGGCTTTGCATGAACTTTCTACCACTGAAATCCAGAGAATTTTCAGTGGTGAAAAGGTAGTTTTGAGGTCCCAAAAAGGAGAGGATCATCCCCTCTCCTTGTTGTCTTGTATGCTAGTATAAATGGCTTATATTGGTAGCATGTTTGCTTGGCTTGTTTTAGTTTCATTTCAGTATGTATTAGGCTTTGTTTTGCCATGATACAGCACTACTTTTGCTTGGTTATGTCACTCCATGCATGCCTAATACACTTGTAGTGTAAATCACACAAACTAGTCTTATATGCTTCATGTTTGAGCATGTCTTTCTAGCTTATATTGACTCCATTTTAGTGGTTTTTTGGTGTTTTTTTAGCATGCCATGACTCTATTTTGGGTGGGTTTAGTTGGATCTTACATGCTTCATGTACTTGTCTTGCAATCCCCTCATTTGCCTTAACATGCATCATGCCTTGACATGTCATTTTAGCATGCTTTTGGCTTAAATTCAAGAAGCTTTTGTCCATGTTTTAGCATGCTCTAGCTCTGATTTGTGTTGTTTTCGTCATGCATGACTTGCTTTGTATAGCCATAAGGCATTCTTGCTTGTTAGCTTTGAGTGTCCAAGTCACTAGCATGCTTTATTTGGACTATTATCATGATTTGGCATCATTTGAAATGTTATTTTAGTCCATGTTTCATGCTCATATACTTGCAATTATCACTCCTTTAATGCTTTAAAGAGTTGTTGTCTTATGTCTCATGAATGGACCATTGCGTATGCCTCCATGCTTAGGTCTTTGGGATGCCATCTAAGTGAGTTTTTGGGCTTATTTTGATATTCTATAACTCTGTTTTTCATTGGATAAGTTATGCCATGTTTGCTTTTGATAGGTGTAGTGTAACACCCTTTTTGTAGTCTTGCATTCTAGCTTGTGTTAGCTAGTTTCAAGCTTGTTTTTGGTCTTGTATTGACCTACCTTGGGATTGTTTTGATAGCCCTTAGCCTTTTAGGGCTTGCCTTGTATGGCCATGGTTTGAGTCCCTTGGCTAGTTTCAAGTTTTGGGCCTTCTTACATGATTTGCTTGCTTTATTTGGTTGGTTTGGCACCTTTCTATGCATGATTTCAGAGCTTACCATGCTTGTAACATGTCCATATTTGTCCCCTTTTAAGTATTCTTGAAAGTTGCCCTCCCATGCCTAGGTGATAGGCCATCACATGTGCATGTTTGTATGTGCTTTTGTCTATTATTTCTTAGCATTTTGGCCACTGATTTGGGCATGTTCAGAGCTGTCCATTTTAGTTTAAGTCCATATTCGCATGTTGTTACATGCTTGCCTCGCATGTTGTTGCATGCTTGTTGCATACTTGGTACATTACATGTTGTTACATGCTAATTCCACTACATGTTGTTGCATACTTGCTCATCCTTGCATATTGTTACATGCCTTGCATGTTTGCATGCTTAGGTTGCATTTTGTATGCTTGGTATGTTTTTGCATGTTGTTGCATGCTTATTTCATTTTGCATACTTGTTGGATTACATGTTGTCACATGCTTGTTATCGGTATTGTTGTCACATATCTATGCCTTGCATCTTTACATGTTTAGGTTGTATGCCTATTGCATATTAGTTGCATTGTATGATATTGTTGCATGTTGTTGCATGCTTGAGTTGTTTGCATGTTTGCTTGCATGCTTAAGTTGCATAGCATTGTGTGTGCATTGCCTTGCCTCTTGATCACACATGATAGAGGTTAAGGTCCCTTATGTGTTTTGTGTATTTCATTTGATATTGAATTGCACACTTCGCTCCTTTGGCCATCATGCATTGAAATGCGTGATTGGTGGTCTGAGGGTTGAGAGCTACATACCTTTGAGTCTCAAACATGATAAGGGGTGTAGCTGCAAGCATTATCTTGTAAATGTATTGCCATGCTCTGTTTGTCCTCTGCTGCAGCAAAAGAGCATTTTACAGGAAGAGATGGCCGGTCGGCTATCTTCAGTGTTGGTCGGCTACAAGTGTTTGGCCGATGGCTTCATATGTGGTCGATGACCCCTATTTCTTGGCTGATGACCATGATTTTTGGCCGATGGCCTCCCACAGTGCCTATGGGGTGAATTAGAAGTGTGTTGGGAATTTTCACACTTTGCAGAGGTACAAAGAAGTGCAAATAGAGGCAACATGAGGCATGACAACGGATTTCTGAGCGAAGCCGACCGAGCATGCATTTGTCCCTCTTCTCGAGGCCTCTTTATTGTTCTTTGTGGCTTAATTAATTTATTAATTATTTAAGTGTTGTAATAATTAGTTGTAGCTAGTTATTCATTTGATTGTGTAATAATTAATTAGCTTGTTAGTTAGTTAACTAGATGGTTTGTATTATTCTTTCGGTCTCTCCGTCGAGAGGGCGCAATTGTTGTAATAAGCGTGCGTGTGTGTGATGCATGTCTTCCAACCCCACTTCCTTCTCCCTTCTACTTAACCGCTTACGATGGTTAGTTTTAGGGCATGTTTTATTTAGCATCCTTATGCTATGCATGTTTGCATTCATTCATCCGTATTGCATGTACCGGGCTCGGCGCATCATACTAATTGCATTGTATTTCAATTCCTACTTGAATACATGTATCAAATTATCGCATCTCATATGCCATCTTAGAATAGCCGAGCCTATTTCTAGTTGCATTTTGCATGTGTTGCATTAGCCATCTTAACATGAACTAGGATCATGCGTTGATTACTAACTAGTTCGTTGTTTTGGCTCGGAGTACACTGTGAGTGTTTATGTTTTAGCATCTTGCATGTGTGTGAGTGTTAACATGACAGCATGCTTGCCATGAGGTTAATTGCTTATGTGATATAACTGCCTGAATGCCTGTGGGTGAAGGTTGGATTACTTGAATTTGAACGATTCATTGAAATTCGTGTTTTAGCCTACTTGAGAGTAGCAAACTTCAAATTATTTTCAAACAAACGGATATGTGATGCTTTGTTCCAAATTAGGCGATCTAGTTTATACTTGTGTGTTGTGCGCATCACATAGTAATTCTAGCTAATTAACCGGAATAAGAATGCATATGTTTTCAAAAACAAGATATCATATTTAGTACAGGCCGATCTTTGATCGGGTGAGCGGGGGTGCTCATTGCATGACCTTCCCCAATCGTACCCAAGTTCCTGAGCCGAGGCAACTTTGGTGATGACGGACACGTGGCCTTAGGCACGAGTCAGGATTTCCTAAATTCCCCCCAAAATAAAATATTTAGGTGGCGACTCTGTATCTGGCAAAGCAGTCCATGTTTAGCACTTCTTTCTTAAAAATCAATTTTCCAAAACGATTTGCTAGATTTGGACTCTTTGGTGATTTATCGGTCTTGCATCGCACTTTGCAATATTAGATTCAGAACTGTGATATTGAGTCCGAACTGTAGTAGCTAGAAAACAAAACGAGATTTTCTCGGGAGTCCTCGAGACGCGTCTACAATGGGGTTTTAACACCTATTTCTCTCTCTCTCTCTCTCTCTCTCTCTCTCTCTCTCTCAAATGAGGGTTAAGGAAAATTGAGTTTTATGTCAACAATCATTTTTATTTCATTTTAATCAAATTGGTTGAGGTTCTCATTAATCATCAATGGTCATATTCTTACTCATCAAACATGAAAATAGATTCGTATACATTTTTAGTGTTGAGGAGTGCTCTTACTAAATGTGTTTTTCTTTTTATCCTTCCGTCTCAGATTTCTTTAATTTTGCTTCTCAAGCAGATACTCCGTTTAGGAAGTCTCTCCCTTGCAATTCTTTATTAGTTCCTCACTTTCTTTCTTGAATTGCAGTGGGTCAATGAATGTTCTGGGTTAATAAATGAACTTTCTCAGATTTCTTTAATGCTCTGGAATTTTCATGTTTGGTCTTATATTAAACATTAAGGGTCTGTTTAGTAACATTTATGTTTTCAGTTTATATTTACAAGTTACATTTGGATTTAGGATTTGAAATGAATTTGTTGACTGAAAGGAAAATGGAATATTAAAAGGTTAATCCTTTTTATTTGATGACCTTTTTAAAATTTTTGTTTTTTGTTTTTAATGAACGGTTTTTAATTTGGTTTTTTAATGAACTGCTATTTTAAAAAGTTTAGACTTTTCTCTCTCCCTTAAAAAATTCCAGTGGATAAATTTGCTTCTATTGATTAAAAATTATTATTTTAAAAATATTTTACTATATATGTCGACTTTTTGTAGGATTGGGTTAAAAAATATATGAAACTCAAAAAAATAAATATAACTAGATTGCTTCGATGAGAATGTAATAAGGTAATTTCAATTTTAAAGTGTTTTGATATATATATAGATTTTTTTTTATTTTTTTATTTTCATAAATTAGTAGATTGTTGTGTATGCTCCTCACTAGGGTACATACAAGTTGATACAAAGACTTTTTTTGAAAGTGATGAGCCACTCCTAAGAATTTTAAGAAAGAACAAGTTTGAAGATCATATTTATTTTTGTGAAAAACATACATATACTAGCTACGATCCAGATGTTGTAAAGTTTCTTATCGATGTGAATTTTATTACTTACAATAGTTTTGTAAAGCCTTTTATCTATGTGAAATTTATAACTAAGTTTAGATGTATGTTAGATAATATTCATTTG
This sequence comes from Camellia lanceoleosa, assembly GCA_025200525.1. NCBI lineage: Eukaryota > Viridiplantae > Streptophyta > Magnoliopsida > Ericales > Theaceae > Camellia > Camellia lanceoleosa. Next base: position 145,404,204 of record CM045764.1, on the reverse strand, counting down.
AATTATTAGCTTATGCCATGAGTTTATTTTTATAAATGTAACACACTAGGTGATATAGTCTTTTTTGTTTTGTTTTTTTTTTTCTTTTTTCTTTCTAAGATGCTCTTGAATTAGGTTAAAGAAAATTAATCATATTTTTATTTGGTTGAATTTGAATTTTTGCTTCCATATATATTTTTGTCAAGAAGGGTGTTGCTTTTATATTAAGTTGTAATTTATTTTCATATAGGATTGGATGGTGTACGTATTAATCTATTTAAATAATTGTTTATTACACAATTTTTGTCAATTATTTTTATTTTTATTTTTATTGCAAAGCATGGCTGGTGTGTTTTATTTATTTATCATTTTGTTCTATTGTGGAGTATTGATTGGTGTGCTTAATTGGTTATTTGTCATTTTTTTTTTTGTATTATAGAATATTGATTGATGTGCTTAATTTGTTGTTTTGCATTTTTCTTTGTATTGTATTGTAGTCTTTTTTTGGTTGATGTGCTTTATTTATTGGTTGATTTCTAATTTTGTTTTGGCTGGCGTACTTAATTTGTTATTTGACATTTTCTTTGTATTGCAGAACATTGGCTGGTATGTTTAATTTGTTATTTATTTTTTTTTATTGCAGAGCATTGGCTAGCGTATTTTGTCTGATTTTTATTATATGTTTTTGTTTTGTGGGACTTACATGTTTTTGAGTTGTGAATTTTATTACTTGATTCATGATATTTGATTAAAATATGAATTATCTTCTGTGATTTTGAAAATTATATTTCATCCCTCGAGGTTTATAATTTTGTAACAAATTGTCCCTTTTCTTAATAAATCATGAAGTCAATTAACAGTTTTTAATGATGTTAGAAATATATTTCAATTAATAATTTCGATAATTTTATTATTGTATTAGAGAGTAATTATGAATTCATTTTTTTAGTTAATTCTATTAAATAAAAAATTTTGACAAAGAAATATTTATAATTTTTAAAATTATAGAGAAAATTTTGAGCAAAGTTTGTATTAGAACGACGTCGTGTGTATCGTACTTTTGTGATGCATTTGGGTGTTGTCCGAGAGATAAAACCTGAACAGTGGCAGTGCGGTGGAGCAATGGTGGGCATTTGTTCTAGAAGCTTCACCAAAACCCTCATCCTCAAACTCAAGCCTGCGATCTCAGCCCTCCCACCAACTCTCTCTCCCTCCTTTTCTCGGCTTCAGGTTCGTTCGCTGATCATGGCCGACTCTGCTTTCAAGAAGATTCAGATTCAGAGAGACGACACTGTCAGTTTCTTTTTTTCTCACCTTTAAACACTTCAATTATCAGTTTTTATTCTGATCTCATATGTATATACGAGAGTTTTGTTGTGGATTTTGAGCATCTTGCATCTTGTGAAATTTCAATTGATTGGTCTGTAAATGGAATAATGTGAACTAGTAGTGTTTGAATGACAATGAATTTGCTCTGTCTGTCGTTAATCTGACGAGAGAGAGAGAGAGAGAGAGAGAGAGAGAGAGAGAGAGAGAGAGAGACTGCTTTTGAGGTGCATTTGTTTGCGTGAAGAGATGGGTTTATGGTTTGATCTGTTGAAAGAGCGATCAATTGTTGAATTTGATCAGAAATTCATTTTGCTTTTGATAGATCCTTAATAAAACTAGTCATTTAGCAGGAATAAAGTGTAAAGTGATATAATACAAGAAAGTTTTTCATTTTTTGGAAATAACTATATGTTTTGCAATGTATATATAGGATATGTTTAATAGATTGATTAATTAGGGACATTAGTACCTTGATTTGAAAATCTCGCCGGGTGTGTGTTGGCAACTTATGGTTAAACTTCATTTTAAAACTGGCTGTTAATGGACTTGTTTTAATTTCCTCATTATGTGATGAAATACTGGAGTGATGTCTACTGGTGAATCTCCATGATAATTTAATTTTGTATTCATATTCTATTGTTGGGGAAAAATCAACCAGACATTTGATGCATATGTGGTTGGCAAAGAAGACGCTCCTGGCATCGTTGTGCTTCAAGAGTGGTGGGGTGTTGACTTTGAGATCAAGAATCATGCTTTGAAAGTTTCTCAATTTGATTCTGGTTATAAAGCACTTATCCCAGAGTACGTTATCTTTGCTTGATACAACTAGTTGTTATGCTGCAAACTTAGCAAATGGATACTGAATTTTGAGCTGCTTTTTGGTGCTTAATGATAATCTCTCACCATTTCAGTTTGTATCGGGGAAAAGTTGGTTTAGATGTTGCCGAGGCACAACATTTGATGGATGGTCTTGACTGGCAAGGTGCTGTGAAGGATATTCGTGCTTCAGTTAACTGGCTCAAAGCAAATGGTTCACAAAAGGTCCTTTTTTTTTCCCTCCTTATCTTTTAGAAAATGATTTTGAAAAAAGATTGTCCTCACTTTTATGAAGCCGTTCTGCTGGCTGGTCAATACGCAGTGGATCCTTTAAAATCCCAAGCTTTTCAACTCACTCATTGTTAGACCAATTTGAGAGTTGTGTTTTGAGATAATAACTATTGACATTCTGATCATAGTTTATACCATTTTTTTCCCCTTGCTATGGTTATTATTCTATTTTATTGTATTTATATTGACTTGAAAAAAATAAGTACCTGTGTTACTGTTAACATGGTATCGATTCTTGATTTTAGGGGTCAAGCACTCATGAGACTTATGTTTCATGCATCAGTACTTATCTGCGCTTGAAATGTGGCATCATAAACCAATGTACTCTGTGGGGCTCTTATAGATTTAATCAGGACTTGTGTGTAATTTATTTCAATTTTTCTTGCTTGATGAGCACAGATGATGTGTTGTTGTCGATGCTTGATTTTAGGGTTCAGTTACACAAGGCAGTCAATAGGCTTATGCTTCATGCAGTGATACTTCTGTACATTTGATATATGTGCATCATAGAGCAATGTATTGTGGACTGTGGAGTGCCTTATAAATATAATTGGGACTTGTGTTTAATTCATTTGAAAAATTTCTAGCTCAATGAGCAGATGATGTGCTGCTATTGTACAGCGTAACAAATTACACAGCCTCTTGTACTTTTTCTTCAGTTTACCAAAAAGTGTTGGCCCTAGAAATTTCAGTTGACATGTTGTGCTTCATAATTACCTCATAAACTGGTTCACATTCTGGCGAATCTTTCCTCTTATGTTACTCAAGTATTAGAGTTGTCAGAGTTGTTTTATGTGCTAAAGAAGGAGAATTCCTATAGCAAAGAATTTTAAATTTTTTTGTTGCAAATGTGCAATAGGTTGGTGTAACTGGATTCTGCATGGGCGGTGCTCTCTCTATTGCTAGTTCTGTTTTAGTCCCTGAGGTTGATGCTGTTGTAGCATTCTATGGAGTTCCTTCATCAGAGCTTGCAGACCCTGCACATGCAAAGGCACCTGTTCAGGCTCATTTTGGGGAGCTCGATAGTTTTGTTGGCTTTTCAGATGTAACGGTATGGTTAATTGATTCTGATTTTCAATATTATTTTAGCATGTAGATTTCAGTTCATCACTTTATTTTTCCAGTTGATCTATGGCTTAAATAATTTTTTTTTAAAATTTTTATTTTGCACATTTTTTTTTTTCACAATACAGTTGTGTGACCACCGTAAGTCTCAAGTTTGTAGTTAAATTCTGCTTTGGTTTTTGTTGTTTTTAGGTTAGTTTAATTTTTTTGGTTATTATGCTAAACCCCTAATAAAAAAGACTACAATATGGCACCAAACTTACCTCAAACAGAGTTATGATGTTTACTTCTAAAACAATGGTTGAAAGAGACTAGGAGAGCTTTGTAACGTTTTTTGATTTGATGATGATAAGATCAATAAACAAAGAGTAGAAGGGATGCAAGGTAAATAAGAGCCAAAAAAGGGATAGTAGTATGGAATATTTTATGATCTGCTATGTGGAGGTTTGTATGGTACTTACAAAAGGAGAGTCTCACCACCCCAAAATTGTAACAAAAAATCTCTTATAAGAAAATTAAAAAAAAAAAAAATCATACTCTCAAATTGACAATGGAACAATTGGTAAACCTTGAAATATTTTTTTACTTTAGTTGTCGAGGATTTCGCCCAACAATGTATATTAAGCTCTCACACAACCTCCCTTGCGTGTGACTTTTCATTTTACATGGAGAGAAGAACAACTAACAAAGTGGAGACCAGACTGCAGACAAACCAAATGAAGGAGCAAATGCAAATGGGGAGACTTGAACCCAAGACTTCCTTGCATCACCAAAACATAGATATTACTTTAGATCAACAGTTGTCCAAAAAGCTTAAGTTGTTAAGGAAGGACCAACAATGTTTACCAAGCTTTATCACAAACAAAAATGCCCACAGAAAACTAAGGACCATTGTGAAAAATGATCTAGGTCAGTTTTTCTTCATACTCACACACGCAAAAAATAAAAATAAATATATATATATATATATAAAGCACTAGGAATTCCTTGATTTCTGTAAATTCATAGAACTCCATCGATGCATAAGTTGAGCCCATTTTATAAGCCCTCTAGGCTCACAATTTCAACAGATTCTGAAATTTGAAACGGCTAATCTTTAACCTAATGGCATATTGCCCCAACAAATGCCTAAAGAGGATTCAAGCATAAACCAATGGAGCTCGACTTTCCTCTAGTTTTGACTCATCAAATAGTGGTTGTAAACTTACAAATTGTGATGTGCTTGTGAGAATATATTGTATATATGGTATGTTTGTGTATATATGGCATGATTGGGTATATTAGGAATTAGGCCTTAGCATTAGGAATGGTGTAAATAGGAATCTTTGTATTTTCTTTTTCGTATTTTCTTTTTCAGCCATAGATTAGGGTTGCATAACTGATGATCTCTTTGTAAACAAATACGAGTAGAATATACAGAATTATTCAGAAACTTACATGGTATTAGCGTTTGGTTTGAAACCCCAATAGCCAACATGAATCTCTCTCTGGTTTTGATCTCTGATTCAATCGAGTTCTTTGTTTCTTTCTTTGTTTGGTTCGTTCGTCTGATTCAAAGTCGACCCATCTGGTTCCTTTTCTTTCTCTCGTTTGGTTCATCATTGGGTCTGGTTCGTTTGGGTCATCTGCTTTGTTCGATCGATCGTCTGCACCCTCTCGTCTGGTTTGTCTAATTCATCATTGGGTCATCTGCTTCGATCCTCTGATTCGTCTGACTTGTACGACTTATCTAAGTTCGCGACCCATCTGGTTCATACTCATGATCTCTCTGTCTCTCTGTGGTTCTTTGGTTTAAAGTTGTGAAGGTCCTTTGATTGTCGCAAGGTCTCTGTGTGGAGCTTGGTTTTCTCGCACTGAGTATTAATCGAGAGTACCACTGGTGTTCTCCCACTCAGTGGTCTGATATTCTGGTTATTTTGTTTTCACCCATCAGTTCTCAATTTATTATACTTAAATCTCCTTTAAATTTCTTGTTATTATCCTTCGACCCCTAATTGGCCATTTTGTTCTGTTTTGGGTTTACTACAATTTAACCCCTCAGATTTGAGTATTACACTTGAACCGCTGGTTTGGCTATTTTGTTTGATTGAACTTGAACCTCTCAGTTTTTTGATTATTATGTCTTTGGCTTCTGATGAGTGTGCTTTCTGCTATCAGAAAGGCCATTGGAAGTATCATTGTCCCAAGAAGGGATGTTTGTCTTCTTCGCCTATGTTTGCCTCGTCTTCTTAGCAGTTTCCGATCAAGTTCTGTGCTTCTCCTCTGAGTATCGTTCAGCCTCCCGCTAGTTCTACTGCATTTGCTCCGGCTCCTGATCCCGATTTGGCTTCCTTGACTGCTCGGATTAGGCAGCTTCAACATACATTGTCTACCTCCCAGCCATCCCTATCTGCCTCCATTGTTTCTTCTCTTCATTCATGTTTACTTGGGTCTTCTTCAGGTATTTCTTCATCTGTCTAGTTTTTTGACTCTGGTGCCTCTCATCATATGACTCCCCATCTCTCCTTACTTCAAAATTATACTCCTCTTCCCTTTTCTATTACTATCAATGCTGCTAATGGGTCTGGTATGTTTGTTATATCTGTTGCGTCTGTCCTACCGTCTGCTATGTCTGTTGTCTCTATGCCATCTGTCCTTTATGTTCCTCAGTTATCTGTCAGTTTATTATCTATCAGTCAGCTTGATGCCTCTGGTTTTGATGTTATTTTTTCTTCTTCTATCTGTTCTGTGCAGGATCAGATGTCTAAGCAGCAGATTGGGACCAGCCGTAGAGTTGGAGACCTCTATGTGGTGGAGAGCTTGCATTTGCTGATGGCAACCTCTCCGACTGCCTTTTTTTCTTTTCAGTTAGATTCTCTGTCTAGTCCTTTCTACTTGTGGCATTCTAGATGAGGGCATTTGTCTGCTGATTGTTTACGGTCTTTAGCTCAGTCTAGTATATTGGGTAAAGTTTCTCCTAGTGAACTTACTGAATGTCGGGGGTGTAAACTTGTTAAAATGACCGCCTTACCTTTTCATAAAAGTACTTCTATATCTGATACACCATTTTTTTTAGTTCATATTGATGTTTGGGGCCCTTCTCCTGTTCTCACCAAAGGGGGTTCTACATACTATGTGTCATTTGTTGATGACTGCATCCGTTACACTTAGGTTTATCTTATGACTCATAAGTCTAACTTCAACCAGATATACCGTACTTTTAAGTCTATGGTCACTACACAGTTTGGGTCTACTATTAAATTGTTGCGGTCTGACTTGGGTGGGGAATACTTTAAAATTGAATTCTGTGAATATTTAGCCAAATTGGGTGCCATTCACCAAACTTCTTGCACTGATACACCTACCTAAAATGGTCGAGTTGAGTGTAAATACCGTCATCTCCTTGAGACAGCTAGGTCTCTCCTCTTTACTTTCGTTTTGGCTCCGTTTTGGGGTGAGGCAGTTCTTACTGCTGCTTTTCTTCTCAACCGTATGCCTACCCCCATTCTTTCTGGTCGGTCTCTTTATGAGGCTCTGTTGTCTCAACTTCGTAATTATTCCCTCCTTCGTGTGTTTGGGTCTGCTTGTTTTGCTCTTTTACCCCGTAAAGATAGGACCAAACTGAGTGCCTGGTCTGTTCTGTGTCTTTTTGGGTTATAGTCTCACTCAGAAAGGTTATCGTTGTTATGACCCTGTTTTCTTTATGTCTCCCGCCATGTTGTCTTTCTTGAACGTCTATCTTACTTTCAGTTTCCTCCTCTCACCACCCCAGTTTCCAAAAAGGATTTAGTTCATATTAATCCGTTTCCTTCTAAGGTCTTATCTAATGAGTACATCTCCACAGTTTTTCTTGAGCTTGTTCCATTTTCTCTTTTTGCTTTACCTCTGGCTGCTTGTCCTCTTTCGGTTTCTTTTCTTCCTCAGTTAGTTTATTCTCGTCGCAAGGCTCCTCCTTCACCAGTTGTCTCTACCCCTGTTGTTGATCCTCCTACATCTAACGACTCTGATCCTGCTGCCTACTGATATTTTACTCGAGCGCGTCATCCGCCAAACAGGTTGGGTTAGTCTAATACATGTTTTTCTACTTTCTATTGTACTTTTATGTTTGCTATTTACTCTTTTTCAGAACCTCAATTTTAGAAGAAGGGCTGTCAGTATCCTTATTGGATTCAAGCTATGGAGGATGAGTTGTCTGTTTTACAGAAATCTAGTACTTGGGAGTTGGTTCCTTTGCCTGTTGGTAAGAATCTGGTTGGTTGCAAATGGGTCTACAAAGTTAAGACTCATTTTGATGGTTCTTTTGAGCGCTACAAAGCTCGTCTGATTGCCAAAGGTTTCTCATAGGAGTATAGTATTGATTATGAGGAGACCTTTATTCCTGTTGCCAAGATGACTATTGTCTGTACTTTGATCTTTGTCGGAGCTGTTTGTTCTTGGCCTCTTTATCAAATGGATGCTAATAATGTTTTTCTTAATGGCCATCTCATTGAGGAGGTTAAATGCGTCTTCCCCTTGGCTTTAACCATTCCTCTGGACAGGTTTGTCGCCTTTGGCGGGCTCTGTATGGTCTGAAGCAATCTCCTTATACTTGGTATGATCGCTTTCAGACTGCTGTTACTGAGCTTGGATTTCATCTTTCTGCTTCCGACTGTGCTTTGTTTTTGAGACATACCTTGGCTGGTTTTGTTGCTGTCTTAGTATATATGGATGATATGATCATCACTGGTTCTGACTCTTCTGTTATTTCTGAGGTCAAGCAACATCTGTTCCGCACTTTCGAAATGAAGGATCTGGGTTCATCACGGTAATTTCTTGGTATCGAGGTTGCTTTTTCTCCAAAGGACTATTTTCTGTCTCAGGCTAAGTATGTTAATGAGGTCATTCACCATGCTAGTCTTACTGATATTAAGGTTTCTGATACACCTATTGAGCTTAATGTGAAGCTCACCTCTACTGATGGAGTCCCTTTGGCTGATCTCACTTTATATCGCGAGCTTGTGAGTTGTTTAGTTTATCTGACTGTCACTCGCTCTGATATTGCTTATGCTATTCATGTGGTTAGTCAGTTCATTTCTGCTTCTCGCTCTACCTATTGAGCTGCTTTGGTTCGCATTCTTCGCTATCTTCGGGGTACAATTTTTCAGGGCTTACTATTGTCTTCTACTTTCTTTTTAGACTTGGTGGCCTATGCTGATTCTGATTGAGCTAGTGATGTTATTGATCGCAAGTCCACCTTTGGTTTCTGTATGTTTCTTGGCGATTCCTTGATCTCTTGGAAAAACAAGAAACAAACTGTTGTTGCTCGCTCTACTGTCGAAGCTGAGTACCGTGCTACTGCTGAGTTTGTTTGGCTTTGTTGTCTTCTCTCTAATTTGGGTGTACCTTAGTCTTCTCTGACCTCTCTCTATTGTGACAACCATAGTGTTATTCAAATTGCTCACAATACTGTCTTCTATGAACGGACGAAATACATTGAGATTGATTGTCACTTTGTCTAACAGCATCTGCAATCTGACTCTATTTCGCTTTCTTTCGTCTCTTCGGCTTTGCAACTTGCGGACTTCTTTACCAAGACTCACACTACCGCTCGGTTTCAGTTTCTTCTTGGCAAACTCTCCGGGTTTTCTGTTAAAATACCTTGAGTTTGAGCGGGGGTGTGAGAATATATTGTATATATGGTATGTTGTGTATATATGGCATGATTGTGTATATTAGGAATTAGGCCTTAGCATTAGGAATGGTGTAAATAGGAATCTTTGTATTTCCTTTTTTAGTCATAGATGAGAGCTATACAACTGATGGCCTCTTTGTAAACAAATACAAGTAGAATATATAGAATTATTCAGAAAACTTACAGTGCTATTGTACAAAAGAAACTGTAGATATTGGAAAAACACTTATATCAAAGAATGTTTGGGAGAGTACAAAAGATTTGCTGGAATCAACTAAATATCTTAGTTCTAGTTCTTTTTGTTTGGAGTTCCACTTTCTTGTTTCAACTTTCTTTATTGTATACATTCCTGGACAGCAATGTAGCACAGGATGCAAAGCCTCAAATTAAAGAAGCAGAGTTGGAATAAAAATCTCTCTAAGGTTTTACAGGCTTGGATTGTGAGATTAGGATTTCACATGAGTTGCGAATTTCGTATAATTCATCACAAAGCACAATAATAGAGTACTGAGACTTCAGTTATGTATTTATGTGCATTCGGCAACATTACTGCCATCTCCCTACATGTGTGCTGGAAGTGGCAATTCGTAGTCTGTCAAAGGAGCTCTTTGCATCCCATGATGTCTCTGCATCACTTTCCAATTTAACCTGGCAATATACCAAAACCCAAGCCACACAGAAATCTTAACATTTGGCCCAAAGCTCTCCTCTGATGTTTGTGAATTATGCAGTATTAAAACATAAAATTTTCAACCATTGACATTGACACACTAAGTACTGAAAAAACTTTATAACTCATGGACTAGACTTTTCCTCAAACCAGTGTCCATATGCAGTTTAATACAATGTCCAGAATTTAATTGGACAATCTGATGTAAATAACTTTTCCCCTGTAGTGTAGTAGTCAGATTAAGTTTTTGATAAATTACTTTCACTCTTAATGTTACACAACAATGAAGCAATTTATTCAATTCAAATTTTGCTTCTTCTCAAGTTATAGTCTTATTTGGATTGCAGAAAATTGGCAAATGAATGTTATCATGTTTGTGTGATGTAGAACTAAGCTGCCTTTAAGTGTGAAGATTCATCTGAATTTGAACATGACATTTGTATGATACATAAGACAGTAACAAAATAGTAATGGAGGAAGAAATGATTTATAATGCCTCTTTTGGATCATACCTTGATTCATTTACAAAAACTAATTTATTTATTTTTTAATTCTTCCTAGTATTTAATTTTTGACACTTACGTGTCTGATATTTGTTTTAATAAAATTACCTCAAGTAAGAAAGAGTAGACTAGAAACCATCACCATGTATATGCTTACATATGTTGGTACTAATGGTGATTAAAGGAGTTAGGATAAGTAGAACTAAGACAGAATATATGGAGTGTAATTTTAGTAATAGTAAAAATGTAAGCAGAGGAGAAGTGAAGATTGAGGACTGGACACTACCTAAGAGTGAATATTTTCATTAAATAGGATTGATTATTACAACGATTGGGGAGATTGGAGCGGATGTGGTCCATAGAATTAAGGCAGGATGGCTTAAGTGGAGGAGTGCGTCCAAGGTACTGTGCGATAAACGAGTACGCACTAGATTAAAAGGGAAATTCTATAGAATGGCTATTAGACCAACAATGTTGTATGAGACGGAATGTTGGGCAACTAAGAAACAACATATAGATAAGATGAATGTTGCTGAGATGAGGATGTTAAGGTGGATGTGTGGCAAGAATAGAAAAAACAGAGTTAGGAATGAGTATATTCGAGAATGGGTAGGAGTAGTATTGATAGAAGATAAGTTGAGGGAGAATAAATTGAGATGATTTGGTCATATACAACGGAGACCAGTAGAGACAGTAGTGAAGAGATGCGATATAGTGACGGTAGATGGAAGTGTTGGGGGAAAGGGCAAACTTAGATTGACGTGGGCTAGTGTAGTAAATAGAGATATGAATCTTCTTAATTTGACTAACGATATGGCATTGGATAGAGTCGAATGAAGAAAAATGATTTATGTAGCCGACCCCATTTGATGGGACTTAAGGGTTAGCTTAGTTTGGTTTGATTTGGTTTGCATGTAGTATAGTTCTGTTGACATTGCACTTAAAGTGATATATGAATTGCATAGTGATTTGAATAGCTCCAAGTCTCAAAGTAAAGAAAATTTGTGTATGCAAGTATCTATACTTATATGCTAGTTTGTTAATGATTTATCAGGCTGCTAAAGCATTGGAGGAAAAGCTGAAGGCATCAGGAGTTCCGTATGAGGTACATGTTTATCCAAGAAATGCACATGCTTTTATGAATAGGTCTCCCGAGGGTGTGGAGAGGAGGAAAGGTATGGGATTGGCTGATGATGATGAAGCTGCAGTGGAGCTGGCCTGGTCTCGCTTCCGATCATGGATGAGCCGTTTCTTATCTCCCTAAGCAATATGTGTTGCACTGCCTATCACATTAAAGTTTCCTACCTTAATATAATAATCTGGTATGCAGTCAAGATATATTAGGTATGCTGTTCTTACTCTTTGCAAAGTGTGTGCGGATGTAACTTTAGAAATTGCGTTCGTTGTGATATATTACTACTGCGAATATTGTTCTGTCAGTAAATGTTTGTCTTCTTAAGAATATTACTCCTTAGATGCCGTGTAAACAAAGTTGGAATATCCGGATCGGACTACAAAGGAATTCCTGTGTGAACGTATGCCTCAAATTTCAAGAATTAAACATGGTTGAAAGTTGTGATTAATTGACTGGATTGAAATTAGGGCTGGGATTAGGACGGGATGTTTGTTTGAGTTAAAACGACAAACAGTAGGAGAAAACTCAGGTAACTAGGAAACTTGGGAGGAAGGGATTTCTAGAAACTTGTAATGAAACTTCACTGTGTGTAATTGAGGGCCCCAGCAAGTGCTGGTGGGAGGAGAGTGACTGCTGAACAACGGGCCATCGTCTTCATTTTGATAGAATGGGTGTTTCCTTGTGGGGTTAGAACTTAGAATTTGAGGCATGGTCTTATTTCATTGAATTGGTTTTGTTAGTGGGGTTAACCACTATTCCATTTGTTTTCAGGTTGTCAATTCAGTGAACTATATTCTCCTTATAGGTCTCTTTCTGTGGGGCAAGAATGCCACAATTATCCAAACATCTATTTTGTTTGGTCAATTATGTGTTTGTGCTGTTGAAAATTTTCTTCTAATGATGGTGAAGTTGGATGAATTTTAGCTGAAAGATCTGCAGGGAATTGACCATTTTAGGTAGGGGTGTTTGCAGTTCGGTTGAGGTCGAAAAATCTCTAATTTGCCATCCGTTCGCCGGATGGGCGGATTGAAAAAAATCAATCTGCATCCGTCTGCCGAATTGACGGATGCGGATTGAGCAGATTGGCAGATTGACGGGTGGATGCGAATTAGTTTGGCAGTTTAAATTTTTACAAAACTTGAACATAATACACCAACTTATCAATATATTTTTTTTAGATAACAATCTAACTTAACATAACCAAAAAATTAAGTAAATTGTCAAATACTAATAATAAATACATATAAGAATAATTATGCATTATTAAAACTATTTCATTGTTTGTTTTTATTCAAAAACTATTTAATTTGATTTTTAAAAAAAAATGACAAAATTAAGTCTTATATTTTTCACACAAAAATACAAAATATCAACTCTTGTCATTTGATAAAAGGATTTCTAAATTGAAAATAAATTGAAAATACAACAGAATATTTAAACAAATTGAAACTATAAAATCTTACAAATTGGTAGTGGTGTTTGCAGTTTGGTGGTTCGATTGTGGCCAAAGGAATTTCAAATTTGCCTTCTGTTTAAAATTAGATGGATTGGAAAAAAATTAATCCGTAATCGTCTGTTCATCATCATGCATCCGTCTAAAATGCGGCGAATTGATTTGGTTCAAATTGATCGATTTGGACGGATCGAAATATCTGTTGCTCACCCTCTAATTTTAGGTATAGATTGTCAAGAAATATTTAGGTATTTCTTCTAGGTTTAGAATTGTCAAGAAGTAGCGAATTCTTTATTGGGAATTGATCATTTTAGGAGTAAATGGTTTTATTTGAATGGCAAACGAAAACAGACACTTCTACAAAAGAAGACTTGTGCCCGAAACCCTTCAGACTCCTTAAAGCTCATTTGATATTTCTTCAGCGTGTCTTAAGTAATAAATTAAATTCATTAGATTGGTCAATTAAATTTGTCAAGACTTCATGGACACTTCATGACACTTCTTGAATCTTCCGAACACCTCTCGTATCATGAATACTTTCATAATAATAATAATATTGTGCATTCGTCAAAATACAATTTATGCACTCTAAATATATTTTAAAACATCTATAAGATGAATACATTATATGTATTATAATATTCTACAATTGTTTTACATTTTTTAAAATATAATTATTACGTGAATGATATTTTGATATTCAAGTGATAAAATATGTTACTTTTTAATATAATTAGTGTTATGTTATACATTTTTATTTTTGAATAAATTATTTATATATATAACATGTAATAAATTTGTAGAAGTGTGGCACATCTTGCAATTTTTTGAAAACCAATGTCTGAGTGTGTCCGTGTGAATGAGCAAGGATCCCCTCCGTGCATCATTTCCTACTTCCAAGGCCATTGGGCTTACTTTTAGGCCCAATTTTGATAATCTAAACCGTTTATATTTTAAGATTTGTTCAGTATATCATACTTGTAAAAAATCAAGTTGATTGGATATCAGAAAGCATGTATTTGGAAAAATCGAACTAAAAACTATTTTTAAAAAAAATTTAATAAACAGTTTTCCAAACACATGTTTTCTGATATCCGATCAATTTAATTTTTTACAGGTATGATATATTGAATAAATCTTAAAATATGAACGGTTTGGATTATCAAAATTGAGTCTAAAAGTGGGTCCAATGACTTTGCATGTAGAAAATGTAAGGAGGAAGTGTAAGGATGGAATCTTGACTCCGTGCGAATGGTTGTTCGGATTGTGATGCATTACTGCCGTACGGTACTACTACGGCCATAGTCAGCTCGCTCTCCCTTTGTTTTTTTTGCTTTTGTTTTTTTTGTGTTGTGTTTTGATTTTGATTTTGATTATTTAAAATGTTTTTGGTTTTTGTGAGAAAATGAACCACTTCATCTTTTTCATCGATGCCTTTATTCTTCTACGGATGGGATTTTTTCAACTTCACCACTGAAGTTGGAACTTCAAATTCTGCAACTGGATTTGTCCAAAATTATGCGACTTATAAATTTACTATTATTTCTTTCCAATAACTACTCAAATTTTGATTTTGTTTTTGTTTTTGTTTTTGTTTGTCTTTTTTTCCTGCTGAGAAAATGAACATATTTGCCCTCTTTTTTTCATCCAAGCCTTTCATTTTTTGACCTATTAGTTCGAACTCAATTTTCTAAACCAAACATTGGGTTATGCATTTTGTTGAATTAATAATCCAATTTCAAAGTTGTCCCCGCCCAAACAATATGGCGTGGTTTGTGCTTCTGCACTACATCAAATATTAAGATCCATCATTTTCTCTCTTTCTAAAATTTCATTATTTGCTTCCATGGCCTCCTCTTTAATTTTATTTTAGAAAGTCTATGAAAACACAATCGATCATATAACCAACCACATAAAGCATAAGTAGAACAATATGAGTAAAATTGTATTTTATATGATGGGTTATATCATCTGATATTTACGGTTAAAATTGTTTTATGTAATTGATTATGTGTTTATAAATTTATTATTATTTTAATATTTTGTTTGGGGTAAGTCATGAATTCCCCACTAGACTAGTAGTGGTTGGTTGGTTGTCCTTGTTTATTAATTAAACCACCTATATAATGAATCATAAATGAGTCTGATGCTGTTGTTTTGGCATGTTGAGGAGGCCTAGTGTGCATTTTCATTCGATATCATCTTCACCCTGTCTTTGTTACTTGCAATATGAAGTTTTTAATACTTCAATTTTCTGTCACGTAGTCCAAGATCATCACGCCATTTTTTCCACCTTCAATTATTAGAGTGCAAAAAATTCATCAATCAACCAATTTGTACCAATTCAAACCAATCCGTACCTCTTGGAAAACGGGTTGGATTGGCATGTTAGATGATTATTCTTGTCAAAATAGTTCATTGGATGATTTATTTATTTATTTTTTTCCTTCAAAATTTAAAGTGTATATGAAATCCTTTCTTTTCACCTTTTTAATTATGAATGACTGAAATAAAAATAACATAATATTTCAAGACTACTGAATAATTTTTCTTAGTACGACATTATCATTTAATTCTTTAGGCAATAGTGACAAATGTTTGACCTATTGAGCCTATCTAAAGTTATATATCTTTCTATTCTCTATTTTGTTTTTACTTCCACTATTTTCCATTGCAGTCTACTTCTCAAAATTTTGATTGGCTGTCTATCGTTATCATTTTACAATTTAGCGACATATGGACTTTAATGACATTAGGTATTTGATGTTTTAATCAATGCTTGAAAACAGACAAAACCTCCTCTCATTCATGACTCATGAAATTGTGTTGCCCAATTTGATAATTAACAAAATGGGCATGCTAAATTGTTGAAAAAAAAAGAGATAAATATAAAAATCATGTGCTATTCATTTTTGTTTCAAATGGAATTTTTTTTATATTTTATATTTTTTGAGAAGTATAAAAAAAAAATAAAAAATAAATCATATTATAGTCATAATTTAGGGGAGAGGGAAGAGTTGTTTGAAATGAACCCACCAACATGCATGACCACTGAGACAACACTGCTCCAGAATATTAACTGTGACACTAGTACAACACCAAGGGTTTTCATCCGTTGTCAAAAAGTTATCACAAAACTCACTTAAAAGTTGTAACTATGCAATGCAAATTAGAGGGTGAAAAATGATGTTAATAGTGGAGAAAGATAAACTTAAAAAACCTAATTTGAATTTACGACCAGAGGGTGGTGGCTTACACCTATGTGATTTGATGATTGGCAAGAAATGATTCGAGTCTCAGGAACGTTCATAGGCGAGAATATTGCTCTCCTTGTCGTTATATCCTTGGTAGGTTTGGAGTCAAGTTATAACTTAAGTCTGCGTGTAGTATTCTTAAACTGTGAAATTGTTTATATAGAGTCAATTGAAATTTATTTGAGCGCCCACGTGAAAAATTTAATTGTGGACTTCACATTTTTTTACATTGTAATTTCTATTTTTTTATGCTATAAATTTTATTTAAAATTCTATAATAAAAAATTATTTATTAAATTATATATATATTTTTTGACACTCAATATACTTAATTTTTACAATTAAAATTATTTGATAATTAATTAATCAAATCTTGTATGATTTCGTACTTTTGTGAAAAACTTTATATGGCCATAGGTGAGTACCTTAATTGCCTACTTCTTGAATCATCATCACTTTGTCTATGCCTTTTTGGTTGGCTTTTTTACAGATAGGGATAAGAATTTTTATAATTATGTTCAGGAAAAATTATCACAAGGTTTTTTTTTTTACCTCAGCAAAAACACCCAATTCAAATTCACCAAGGGGCTGCGCCCGCATGAATCACCTTTCATAGATCTGTGGGGTCATGCTAAGTATGTAAGTGAACACGCATGGTTTCATTTTTTCAAAAGTTACACCGACATATTATTGAGCTTCTCTTCGATTTATGTTCGGGTCATGCTAGATTAGAGATTATTGTTCGGGTCTGAAGAGTTTATTATAGGTATGTTTTGATAATTCAAATTATTTATTTTGTAAAGTTTTTAGTGTATATTATTTACAAATAAAAATTAAGCCGATTTAATAATCGTAATTTATTTAATTTATCATGTTGCTAATAAAAAACAGATGATCTATTTTTAAAACTATATTTGTATAATTTAACGTTGATAAAATAAACAGTTTAAATTATTGAAATAAAACCCATAATGAATCTCAACAAACCCGCCATCTAAATTGAAGGGAACCCAGAAATCAGAATATGAGATGATCCAAATTTGGACCACTTACTAAATTTAGGGTTATTGTCCAAGTTACTTTAAATTAGCATCAAAATCAATAGGGTCCCACTTTTTTTTGAAATTTTTGTCAAACAATTTTCAACTTGCTGTTGGTAAGGGTGTAAGATGGTTGGCCACGGCAAGTTATATCGTCTGTGAGAACGAGACCGAAGCTGTGGAGCTTTATACAACTTGGTTAGTTATTCGAAGTCCCTTCCTACACGGATTCTTTGTTTTTAAATTTTTATGTTTTTGTCGTGAATAATGTGTTTTTGGTTGTATATTCACACACACACAAAACTTTTTTTTAAAAGCTAAAAAATAAATTGGCAAAAATAAACACCAAAATATATAATTTTAAATTTTCAAAAATTATTTTCAATCCCAAAAGAGTAAAATCATATAAAAATAATGAGTATTTTTTTAATTTAATTTTGTTTCACTAAATTAATTTTTAATATATTTTTTTTCAAAAAAAAAATTCTGAAAACCCATTTGAAATTTCCACTAGCGGTTGGGGATAAATGGAGAACAAATTCAAGGATTGTTTGCGATGATTTAAATAAGTGTACTTTTTTTTATATATTTTTTATAAACAATCCTACTAGGTAGCTCAAATTGAATGGCTCGAGGTGCCAAAACGATATCGTTTTGACACCCTTTTTTTTTTTTTTTTTTTCGTCCCTCTCTTCTTCCTCCGTTCTTTCTGAATCCATATTCAGAATCAAAATCAATTTTTTTTTTTTTTCCTTTTTCCTTCTCCCTCTCTTCTTCCTTCCTCTCTTTTTCCTTCATCTTCTTCCTCTGTTCTTTCTGAATCCATATTCAGAATCAAAATCAATTTTTTTTTTCCTTTTTCCTTCTCCCTCTCTTCTTCCTTCCTCTCTTTTTCCTTCATTTTCTTCCTCTTGTTTTAATGTCTAATAGGGTGCCCAGAAAATTGATGGGGGAAAAGTTTTGAATTTTTTTCATTTATTTATCTACAATTTCTATTTAGGAAACAGAATGTGAAATCGGTTAGCTTTTAAACGTTTGATCTTGTTTTTTGTTTGGTGTAAAATTCCTATATCTCTCTTCTCTCTCTCTCTCTCTCTCTATGTTGCTTTTTGTTTTGTCTCATAAAACTAGTCAGCCAGCCATAAAACCATTCGGCTGGCCCCCAAAAAAAAAAAACAGTCGGCTGGCCAAACAAAATGCCAGCCGGCCAACTTTTTTTCTTTTTTTCACCCACCGAAAGTCTAGAACGAAGAAGAAAGAAGAGCACCTCAAACTTGGAATCCAAACCAAACCCATAGCCACAACCACAAATCAAAATTGAAACCCAAATTAGACAAAATCAAACTCAAACCAAAAAAAATCAAACCCAAATCAATTCAAAATCAAATCCAAATCTATTGAATGAGTGTTTGAATGCTTTTTTGTTTCGAAGAATAGAGACAGAGAGGAGATGAGAAGAAACAGATAGAGAGAAGAGAGAAAATTTTGGGCCACTCGAGCTTGAAGAAGTTAAGCTACGAAGCATTTTTTTATTATAAAAAGATGTATAGAAAAGTAGAGAGGTGATATGACTAAAAAAAAATTAAAAAAATATACAAATATCAAAACTGCCAAACAATCCCTTAAAGAGAGAGAATTTTTAAATAGAGAAAGTAGTGAAATGCCAACCACTTAGCGCATCTCCAATAATAGTCAAAATATCTAGCCAAAATAATACTACTTATTACTTTAGCTAGACATTTTTAAAAAAAAATTATATCGGCATGGTAGACTTTCATTTATCCATTTAGTATTTTATTATTAGGTGATAATTAGTAGGTGATTTATGCGATGCACACGAATTTATTTTTAAAATAAAAAATTAATTTTGAGTCTTAATACTTTGTGTAGAAAATTTTAACAATTGAAAGCTAAATACACACATATTTACTAATGACTGATGAAAATTGTTGTTACAGTGTGTGATCATATATAAAATAGGCTCATAAAAATAATTTCTATCAATTTTTTTTAAAAAAGGTATATTTTCAATTTGAAATCAAATCTTCATTTGTGTTAATCAAATTTATCAAAAATCATAAATTCCACTTCTATCAAAATATTTTTTTCTGGAAAAAATAAAAACTCCACAATATCATTTTCGATGAATTAATATTCTTTAATAATAATCCGTACTATTTATTATTTGACATTTGTCAATCTATCTTTTAAAAACTTAATAAAAAAAGAATTAAATTTTATTATTTTAATCAATTGATATCAATTTAGACGCTACAAGGACAGAGAGTAAGAGTCTTTGGTGACCTTGCAAATATTAACTTCAATTACTGCAAAAAGTCAAAAAAATGTTTGAAAGGGGAGAATTGATTATTATATCAAGAATATCAATTATATATAACCACAATGTTTGACATTTTAGCCAAAATAAACACCATGTATTTAAAATAGTTGCATATGATAAATGCTACAAAACCTACTTTTCTCTCTCTCTCTGTCTCTCTCTCTCTCTGTCTCTCTCCAGAAACCCCTCTCTCTCTCTCTCTCTCTCTCTCTCTCCAGAAACCCCTTCTTATTAGTGCCATGTCCGTGGAAAAAAAGACTTGGATTCCCTCAAAACGAAGGCAGACATCCATGTTGCAATGTGTGACTTAATTACTAGGTCTAGTCTAGTAAATATTTTGCCTACATGGTGTCACACATTTCATGGGTGCTTGGTATTAGATCTTTTAGTGCCCGAGTAAAACTGGTCCATAATCTATATTACCTTACTCAAAAGTAACATTTTGAAGCACAACTAGGTGAGAAAAAGCAACTTGTGTCATCAGACTTCATGATAATTTTGAAAAATGATTCACATAAAATTAATAAGAGAATATTGTGGTAATCACATTTTTGTAATTATAAATTGTAATGACTAGTGTTTTGACTTGAATCGAATGGACTACAAAATGCTACATCATTTTATACAAGATACTGATTAATTTTTTCACTTGCACAAATAGTTTGGTTATATCAATACTAGAAAAATTACTTTTTGTGTCGACTTTTTTGGAAGGGGGATGATAATATGGGATGACAAAAAATATTTGCACTTGGGAGGAGTTTTCACTAATTATTTTCGACGACAATACATATATTTAGTGTCGACCTCTATATTCTTACAAAATGTTTAAAAATATGGTTATTACGTGTGACTAGCCACTGGCCATTGCAAATAATGGATTTTTTATTTTTATTTTTTTCCTGGCGCGACCCTTGCTGTCACAAAATACTTTTACGTGACAATTTTTTTTTTTTTTTTTTTGAGATCTTTTTTACTCAACTGTGAAACTTACACAAATCAAGTGCAATATTACCGTTCAACTTTTAAAGTAATAACAAATGCTAACTAGTGACCCTAATATTAATTTGTATCAAAATTGAGTTAAAATAGGTGTAAAAGGTTAAAAGTATGTTAAAATCAGAGAAATATATTCTAAAATTAATTAAATGTGTCTTATATTTCTCCTATTTTTTTAATCTTTTTTGTGTCATAGGGACAATTTTGTTAACAAGAACAATAATATATTAGTAATATCTTCCTGTCCTCCTTTGATCATGGGCTATTGGCTCAGATTCAAATCTTCTTTGAAATCAGTGATTTACACATGGGTGATGATTTGAGTTTTACCCTGTGGATTTAATTATATTGATTACTTTTTCGAAAATTGAATTGCTTATATATATCAAATTCTGGTCTCCTAATTTAAAATTCCATATGCATATAACCAATATAAAAAAACAACTCAATCCTTAAGAAATCTTGGGATTATTTGCAGATTTTTGGAGTAATATATTGGCATTGTATTATACTGATGTGCAATTTTATTTGATTTTTGACAATAAGTAGGAGCTTATTTGCAAATATTATGAAAATTACATCAAGTTGGACACTTAATTATGTAAATATATATATATATATATATATAGGGAAATTTATTGATAAATCCCATTTAGAGATGTTTTATCCCAATAAGTCCACAAACAAAAATTATATCCCAATGAGTCCCATATAGTTTTCTGGTTATTCCATAAAGTCCATTTTTTTAATTTCATATTTATACGTGGACAATTATGCCCCCATATATATATATACACTGTGAATGTACGTAAAACACGTTCCTGTGATTTCGGTAGTCAGTTTTGGCAGTTTCTTTATTTCTAATTCAAATTGATTCGATTCTATCTTGCATCTTTGAGGCTTTGTGGTGCTACAGTTCGATTGGTGGTGTTCTTATGCGGTATGGTGATTTTCAAGTGAAGAGGGCATTGCCTACATGTCAATTTCTCGAATATAAGCGCCTCGAAGCAATTGTTTTTGAGTTTTGCACATTTGTAGGTTTGCCTGATTTAGGTTAGTATCATTTTAGTTTTGAATACATGTTCACTTTTTGTTTTGATTTGTAGTATAGATCAGATGCTTTGTTCTTTGAGTGACATTGATTGGATGCTCTGTTTTCTCAATTACATGCATCATACATTCAGATATATGTTGAATATGTCTGAGTGATATAATTGTGATTATATGGATCAATGTGAATGTTTACATCGTGGTCATGTGGAGGGGAGGTCATCAGATTAGTGATGAATGTGGATCCTCTATAATTCACAGTATGTGGAACAATATGAATGTTTAAATCGTGTTAGTATTACGTGAAGGATGTCGATGTTTGCATTTTACTTCAAGTTTTGCTTAATGAGGCTCTGCGTGAGTGATATAATTGAGATTAAATGGATCAATGTGAATGTTTACTTCGTGGTCCTGTGGAGGGGAGGTCCTCAGATTAGTGATGAATGTGGATATTCTATATTTAAGAGTGTGTGAAACAATGTGAATGTTTACATCCTGTTAGTATTACGTGAAGAATGTCGATGTTTGCATTTTACTTTAAGTTTTGCTTAAGAAGGCTCTGTGTGAGTGATATAATGGAGAGTTTATGGATCAATGTGAATGTTTACATCATGGTCCTTTGGAGGGGAGGTAATGAGATTAGTCATGAATGTGGATCTTCTATAATTCAGAGTGTATGTGTCAATGTAAATGTTTACATCGTGTTCATATCATGTGAAGAATGTGGATGTTCTCACTTTTACTTTGATGTTTGCTTAATGAGGCTTTTGTGTGGGTGTGAATATTCACAGCTTGTTTAATGATGGTTGTTGAATTTAACACTTGAACTGTACTTGTATGCTTCTAATTTTCTGCACAATGTGAATATTCATATCGGTTTGGATTATTGTTTTGTTGTATTGTTTTGTTTTTACAGGAGATGGATAGCTTTATGATGTTGGTGTGTACATATGGAACCAGTACCACTGTAATAAATGCTGCCCGTGCATTGCGTTATTCACGTTTGGTGGACTGTTTGTGTGAAAAATGGGGGGAGTTGTCTGCTGGTTCTATTTCATTGTTCTGTAAATTACCTGGGATTAATAGGTGTGATTTGGAGAATGAGGAAGAATTTCAGAACATGTTACTGCTTGCTAAATCAATGGGGGTACAACATGTAGAAGTTGTGGTTGAGTTGAAAAGTGATATTGGTCAGTCAAGTAGTTCGGGATTGGTGCGTGTGGGGGTTGAGGAAGAAGTTGATGCACTACGGAGATTTTGCCAGCATAAGGAGAAGGTGTTGTTGTCAGCCCCTTGGGCAAATGGTATTACGCACGTGGGACAACGGTTTGTTGGAGGTGCACAAGAATTTCGTGATGTTTTGTGTAAGTATGCCATCCAATGTGGGTTTCAGTTTACATACGTGAAGAACGAGACAACAAGAGTTCTTCTTTGTGTCTTGCGATCGAGAGAGAGGCGCTTGTGGGCTATACATTGTAGAGCACAACGAGCAAATGATTTTCTACATCAAGAGGTATAGTGGTGTGCATACTTGTGGTGCGGATGTTCGAACATCAAAGAATCATGAGTTAGTTGGTTTGTGTCGAGTACCATTTATGAAATTGTGAGGGACAAGCCGTTGACTCGGCCGTGTGATGTAGTGACTATTTTGAAGAGGGATTATGGGCTAGATGTGAGTTACCATGTTGTATGGTTGGGTGTGGAGAAAGCAAAGGCTGGTATTCATGGAGATCACTCGTTATCGTTTGACCAGCTGCGGTGGTATTCGGATGCCGTGATGCGGTACAATCCGGAGAGTTATGTCAATATTGACTATGATGTGAGTAGTCAACAGTTTTGTCACTTCTTTATGTCATTCGCTGCATGTATTTCTGGGTTCAATGCTTGTCGGCCTTTATTATTCCTGGATGGAACATTCCTCAAAGGAAAGTACAAAGGTCAGCTACTTGCGGCAACAGCGAAGGACGGAAACAATGGTTAGTAGTTTTTTTTAGCTGTCTATTCATGTCAATATTCACTCTGAGCATCATTGATTGGACAAAAGAGTGATTGGTAAATTATAAGTAATGTGAACATTTACATTAGTATGCCTTGATGTGAAGGTTTACATCTGTTAGAAAAATAGCGATAATGTGAACATTCACATTACAACACAATTTGAATATTTATATTAGTGTATACTAATGTTAGTTGATCCACTAATGAGCGATTATTGTGAATGTTAACATTGTCGATGAGTCAACAATCAACAATGAATTATGAATTGTCGTTAATTGTGTATTGATGTTGTGTTGTAGGTGCATTTCTGTTGCCTTTGCGATTGTTGATTCGAGACCACGGCCAATTGGTCGTGGTTCTTGCATGAACTTGGGAAGGTTGTTGATGGGAAGCGAAATATTACTTTTATTTGGATCGCAATCTTGGTCTGTTAGAAGCTATGCCAAAGGTGTTCCCATCGGCTCATCACGGTTATTGCTTACAACACTTGAAGAGCAATTTAAGAGACCGGATGAAAGGAATTGATAATGGATTCAGGGATCACCTAGTAAGTAGTTTGGGTGATTGTGCCTATGAGCCAACTGTGGTAGGGTTCCATGAAAAGCTTGCAAAATTAAAAGAGGAGGGTAAACAACGAGCTCATAATTTTTCAAGGACTTGGCACTTTTTGAAACCTTTGGGCAAATTCGTACTTCAGGTAATAATAGTTTGCTAAGGTGTTTATCTTTGTGAATTTTAGAATGGTAGCGAAGTGAATTATTGATTTAGAATGGTAACAATCTTCGAATTGTGTTTCATGTTCATTGTAAATGATGTGAATGTTCACATCTGCTAATGATGACTGATGTGAATGTTCACATCTGTTAAGTTGTCAAATAGTCATTCAATGTATTAGAGATTTGAATGTTGACACGTGTCATATTTTGTTGTTGTTGTTAACATGCACATATTGTCCATCGTTGAAGTTGACAAAATAATAAGCATGTAATGTGAACATTCACATTACAATAAACTGGTAGCAGATGTAAACAGTCACATTATTATACCCTGATGTGAATGTTCACATCAGTGTATTCTCCTTTCAGTACTATGAATGTTCAAATCTGTTAACGTCAATGGTCAGACCTGTTAAATTTCGTATTGTACAATGTTTGTCATATTGTGCAGGGGCATGCGTTATGGGGAGATGACATCCAATGCCGCGGAGTCATTCAATAACTGGATTAAAGAAGCACGTAATCTTCCTATCACTCAAATGGTGGACACAATTCGTACTCAGTTGATGCGGCAAATGTCGCAAGGCGTGTGCCAAGCAAACAAATGGAATGAGCTTATTTGTCCGACATTTGAAACAAGGCTTATGGATTCGTTCAATGGCGGGGCTTGGCAAGTTAGCAAAGCCAATGAGGATGTGTTTGAAGTTCATTCGATACCATCATTACGATGGATGTTTCGAGGCGTACATGTTCTTGCTTCAAATGGCAAATCAGCGGTTCGTGTGACCATCTTGTTATTGCCATTCGGAAGAGCTGCTACAATCTGAATGATTGTGTGGAACATTACTTTCATGTTCGGACATATCGTGCGACCTATTCGGAGCCATATTCCTATACCATCGGTGGAGAAGCCTTTTGATCCCACGGACTTCACTATATACCCGCCAAGTGAAAAGACCACGGAAGGCGAAGAAGAATAGGATCCCATCAAGGGTGAGAAATTGAAGCAAATAAGGTCGGGAGATGTGATAAGTTGGGGAGCCATAATAGGAAGTCATGCACGGCCGATATAGGATGTACCTTTTTCCATTTTAACATTGTACTTTACATTGGATTCTTATATTCATTTTTGAAATAAGATGTGAATATTCATGACATCGTTGTTGCCATTCGTAATCAGAAGTTATGATGTAAATATTCACATCATCAAATTATTAGATGTGAATATTGACTTGTGTTTAGAAATATCAACTCATAAGGTGTGAATATTCATGACATCGTTGTTGCCATTCGCATAATCAGAAGTTATGATGTGAATATTCACATCATCAAAATATTAGATGTGAATATTGACTTGTGTTTAGAAATATTATACGCACACCTGCCATATTGTGTTACTTGAACACTTTAAGCAATATTCACATTCATCAGTATGGTTTAAAACAGAAGAAAGTGCACGATGATTCTGTGATGTGAACATTCACATCATGTCATGTGCATTCGGAAAAAAAAAAAATTTACAATCTCAATGTGTATGACCAACGCAAAATAGGCCTGAAAATGCATATACATATATTGAATGAAAAATATCTGTACAAGCAGTGATATAGACTTGATTTACAATTAAGCTAGTCTGCTCCAATATCAAAAATCTATTGACACTAAATTGTCTTAATTGTGGATAACAGAGTTGGGTAACAGTGATAGGTGGACAACCCCACCTATAGGTTTTCATATTGCCTTTGTGTTTACGTGGTTCAGAAAAGATGTACTAATGAGTCTCTTATTTGGCACCATTCATAGCGAGCTAGTTTGCAACAATGTCTTCACGGTATACATGTGCCCTCATGATGTAACAAAGCTGCAGTTCAAGAATCCAATCACGAAAATCGAACATGTTGTTAGATTTTGGAATTTAGGTGGGTAATGGTTGTGGAACATGTGTAGAAATCAATTTTAGGCTTACGAATTTGGTGCTTGTTGAGGATGATGTCCACCGATATGATTGTTTTCAAGTATTTTGGCATGATAAGTTGGTCCATAATAGTGATGATGGTCCAATGTTGTGCACCAACCACGTGATGTAGTCTCTCCGCCAACAATTAAATTTCATATTAGGCACCAACCAACATAGGCATACATCCAATTTCAAATATTAGGCGTCCACGACAAGTGTTATGTTTGGCGACCACTTACCAAGATTTGTGCTTTGTCAATATGAGGGTCATGTATGCCTTCTCTTGGGCGCAGTGAGTTGTAATGCCTCCATACATTCTTTCAGAAATGCATACAACAACCGTCCAATGGAAGTTGTCGTGTATTGGGAAGATTAAGAATCTTCGCCTTGATACTCCTTGATGTGTACATCAATCGGTTTATTCCTCTTGTGGGGTACTCTTGCACAATTTTCTACACACAAAGGGCATACAATGATGCATATGAGTTTGAATATCAATGTTTGCTGTTAATGATGTGAATGTTCACATCTGCTAATGGCGAGTGATACTACTGATGTGAATGTTCACATTTCGTAATGGTGACTGATACTATTGATGTGAATGTTCACATCTGTTGATGGTGATCGATACTCTTGATGTGAATGTTCACATTTCCTATTTGTCAGTGATATTACTGATGTGAACATTCCCATCTGTTAATGGTGACTGAGACAACTGATGTGAATGTTCACAT
The DNA here is from genome assembly GCA_025200525.1 of Camellia lanceoleosa. Taxonomy (NCBI): domain Eukaryota; kingdom Viridiplantae; phylum Streptophyta; class Magnoliopsida; order Ericales; family Theaceae; genus Camellia; species Camellia lanceoleosa. Next base: position 145,377,224 of record CM045764.1, on the reverse strand, counting down.
TTCCTAATGTTGGGTGGTACTACTGATGTGAATGTTCACATCTGTTAATGTCAGTGCTATTACTGATGTGAATGTTTCCATATGCTAATGGTGAGTGATGTTACTGATGAGCATTCACATGTATTGAAACGTAATCAACATTAAAGTCTAGTTTTACCAAACATGTGCTTGTGAAGATGAATGATGAATCCTCCAAACTTGGGTTGACTAGGCCTTGTAGTTCAAGGAGAATTGCACCGTAAGCATCTATCACTGCAGAACGGAGGGGTGGCGATTACATTATTTTTCAGTGTCTTTACTCTGTGTGTGTGTGTGTGCGTATGCTGTGTGTGTGTGTATTTTGTTCACATTTCCAGTTCACATCGTTGTTTGTTATTGAATCTTCCTTGATTATGTGAATGATGTCATCAAAGTACACATCTTTAGTCGTTGAGTCCTCGCCACACTAGCAACTTTGTGCATTGTGATTCTGAAACGTTAATGTCAACATTGCACATTTATGAAATGATCTAATTTATCAAATATGTATGTGAAGTGAACATGATCCGAAAAAAATTACAAAAACAGTTTGGGATAGGTAAGATCACTTACTGGTCACCGCCATTCTTGTGCAAACTTTGGACTTTTTGCTTGTTGAGTCTGTTCATGTTACTCCAGACCTTCAGTTTGTTGTTCAATGTTAACTTCTTCGACTTTGTTGGTCGCTTTTTTGGTTGTTTGTGCGAATCTTGTGCGATTTGACTGTATGTGATTGCTCTTGGCTCCTCTTTCCCTTTCTTGACCCGAGCGGGTTGGGGTATTCAAACTCGTCCAACCTGTGTTCTTTCCTTACCTTTTGCTTTATCGCTTTACCCTCGATGGGGTGACAATGTGTTCCAATCTTTGGGGGATGCTTGTCCAGTCATGAGCCTTTTGTGCTTCACTTGGGTGATGATGTGACGGATGATCGTCAAAAGGTCTTGAAGTATTGTTTTTTCACATTCCAAGTTGATGACCAACTTTGTCAGCCGCTGAATTTCTGCATCTTTCAACTCCATGCAAGTCTTCATGTCCATGTGCACATTGGATGGGCTTGATTGGTCAAATAGTTTGGCTTCAAGGGCAGCAATCACCCTTGCCCTCAATTCCCAAGATACTTCCAATTGTTTGTATTTCGCTTCCCATTGCCGTACAAGACCCCAAGCTTTTGGTTTTTCGCTATGAGTACTTCTACAATGCTCGGGTTGGGTTGTGCTATGATGATTCCTTTCTCAAAGATTGGGGATGGTACATTGGGGTTGGTATAATGTCCAACATCATTGGTCCGATTGCATCGACGTAAAAATGCATCCCTATCATCACTGCGTTGTTGTCTTCGCTTTGATCCTCATTGCTTTCATTTTTCTTGCTCACGACTTGACAAAATCGAGGTTTGGGCTCCACATTCAATTTTGTATGACGGTACATCTTCGCCAGATTGGTGATGCCATTAGCTCGCCGCCATATACCGCCGAGACAGTATGTTAGTTAGCTAGTTCCTCATCTCATGATGTGAATAGGCACAATATATTTGGTTGTACTTATACCTCATTTAACCCCAGCTTAGCCAAATATATGGACTTCATGTTGCTATGTAAGGCTGTGAGGTCCCATTTTACGCATCGTGGAATAGCATTGGGGTTAAGGGGTTGTAAGATTGTTGTATGCTCACACAGCCAGTACTGAAACAAATAACAAATATGAGTAATGTGAATGTTCACATCAATTAACATTGATGTGAATGTTTACACCACTGGGGCAGTATTGTGAAACTTTACATCAATTAACACTGATGTGAATGTTCACATCTGCTAATTGGGAGGCATGTTTCTGACGTGAATGTTCACATTCCGTAATGGTAAGTGTTACTAATGATGTGAATGTTCACATCGCTATGTCACCTTACCGATGTCAATGTTCACATTTTGCACCAAAGATAATGATGTGAATGTTCACATTCCGTAATGGTAAGTGTTACTAATGATGTGAATGTTCACATCAGTGAATATTCACATCTGTTAATGTGATTGGTACTACTGCTGTGAATGTTAACATCTGTTAATGTGAATGTTTCCACCAGCATCTGCTAATGTGTGTTTGTACATTCTCAAAACAAGAATGTGAATGTTTCCATTCTGTTGTCACCTTCCACAAAGGTGTTGAGAAATGTTAACATCCACATCGAGTGTCCAGAGCCTATAAATGTTGATATTAAACATAGAATAAGTTTTATGAGATTTACCATTAACAACATTACACATCCGTGACTCGGCCCGGTTTTCCACATTTGGCCCAATGAACCCATCAAGATTGCGGATGCTCTCGGCCCAATCATACTCGATCATCTTCGTAATGGGTCCATGTATGAGTAGAAAGCCCATCCAATTGTTTCACGGATGTAGAGAAGAATAGCTTGACACATGCGTACATGCAAACTAATCTTGCGACCTCGTTGTCATGTTTTTGTGCCCTTCAACGCTTCGCCAGATTTCGTATTTTGGCGAGATAACCGACTAACATCCTTGCACATTCGGTGTATGATGCTGGGTTGTTGGTTTTGCACCATAAGAGAGGTCCATCGACTTGGTGCATGATCCCCGAAAAATCGGTGACACGTCGCTCCTAAAAACTGGATGTTCTTATCCCCAATGTAAAACCTCCCACTAGATTGCTTGAATGTCGTACTATACGCACAATGACATCATCATATTTCATCGATGGTTGAGGTCGATTCGTTCTTGATCAAGCAATCAAATAGTGGCGAATGGTGTTTTCTGAGGCACTTTTGGCCATGTGTGAATTTTGTATCCTTTAAGAGTTTGACCAACCTGTTAGGTTTGACCGTAATTAACTTTTTTCATGTTAACTTCTTGAGAATAGCTATTTGATCAGTCTTGGTTTTGGCACGGGATTCCCCTCGCTTTCGCTTGCCATCAACTTTGTGGGGAAGACCTGTGTGTTCAAATAAGCACATTTAATTGGATGAAACACAGAATATGGAACCAGCATTGACAGTAATGTGAACATTTACATCATTGTATACTGATGTTAATGTTCAGATCGATGTCAACATTGTAAGTTTGAGTGAAGTTTGAGGGTTTCGATAAAGAATGTCAACATTCTCATGATGTGAATGTTGACATCAGTGTATACTGCTGTACGTTTGCCCAGTAGTCAACACCAATTTGAATGTTAACATCATCTATGTTTGCAAAATAAATACCGAAAACGACAACAGTTACAAGGCAATGTAAATATTGACATGGGTGACCACATTACGTTATAATTTGTGAAATATCAAAGGGGGGAAGCAACAGCACCAAACAACACCCAATAACTCAAAAAAACAGGAGTTTGATGTCACAATGTGAATGTTTACATTGATGTGAATGTTCACATCATCCATGTTTGGAAAATAATTTCACAAAATGACAACAGTTAGTAGCCAATGTGAGCAAAATCAAAGGGGGGGAACCAAGAGCACCAAAACTACACCCAATGACACAAACAACTTGGACATTTATGGGGCAATGTGAATATTTACATCGTAATGCATCACAGTGTTGCGTGAAGTGAATATTTAACAACCAACATTGACAGTAATGTGAACATTTACATCATTGTATACTGATGTTAATGTTCGATCGGTCAACAAATCAGAAGTTTGAGTGAAGTTTGGGGGGTTCTGACAGTAATGTCAACATTCTCATGATGTGAATGTTGACATCGATTATCTTCTTGACGCTTTGCCCGATAGTCAACACCAATTTGAATGTTAACATCATCTATGTTTGCAAAATAAATGCAGCGACAACAGTTACAAGGCAATGTAAATATTGACATGGGTGACCACATTACGTTATAATTTGTGAAATATCAAAGGGGGGAAGCAACAGCACCAAACAACACCCAATAACACAAAAAAACAGGAATTTGATGTCACAATTTGAATGTTTACATTGATGTGAATGTTCACATCATCCATGTTTGGAAAATAATTTCACAAAATGACAACAGGTACTAGCCAATGTGAGCAAAATCAAAGGGGGGGAACCAACAGCACCAAAACTACACCCAATGACACAAACAACTTGGACATTTATGGGGCAATGTGAATGTTTACATCATAATGCATCACAGTGTTGCGTGAAGTTTGGGGGTTCTGACATTAATGTGACCATTCACATGATGTCCATGTTCATATCAGTGTCTACTACTGTAAGTTTACCCAGTAAGGAACACTAATGTGCAAGTTCACATCATCCTTGTGTACCAAATAAATTCAAAAAGTACAATAGTTCTGAGGCAATGTGAATGTTTACATGCTTGATCACATTATGTTACAATTTGCTAAAAATCAAAGAGGGGAACCAACAGAACCAAACTATACCAAATGACACGAACAAGTCCAACATTGATGTCGCAATGTGAATATTTACATCACATTCCATCACATTGTTGACTGAAGTTTGGGGATTCTGTGGACATCAACAATGAACAATATCAACATTGACTGTAATGTGAACATTCACATCGTCATACACTGATGTGAATGTTCACATCATTACACAGTGCTGTAAATGTACACAGCAGTGTATACTACTGTAAGTTTACCCAATAATCAACGCTTATGTGAATGTTGACATCATCTATTTTTACAAAATCAATTCCGAAAACATCTGTGTTTATGATTTCAAATCCGAAAAACCAGAAAGGTGGACGTATACATCGGTGATGACATTATGATTGAAAAGCAGAAGGTGGAAGTTAGTACTTACTTTTGTTCGTCATTGTTGGTGGGTATGGAAAACTCAGTGGGACAACAGGAATTCCGAACGACGAAGCACGCTCCTTCCGATGTGAACCTTTGCAGTGGTGAGATGAAGAGGAATATGGGGTCGATGGTCGACGATGGAGGACGATGGACGACGAGGACGATGGACGACGAGGACGATGGAGCACGATGGACGACGAGGCGATGTGAATCTAGGGTTTTCGTTTCGTGGATTGAGTTTTGGTTTTGGAAATTTTGTGGATTGAATAGTTGGAATAGGAATGGGTTTTGAAGAATCAGTTACACGCGGGAGAGACGGAGAGGGTTGTTTTGTCCATTTACATTTAATGGACCTAATGGAATATTCAGAAAAAGTTTGGGTTTTATGGAACTAAACAGTTATAAATGGGACTTATCAAAAAAGCTCCCATATATATAAAGTCCAAAAACATAAATCCGCAAACCTAATTTGAACAAGAATTATGAGCAAGTTTGGTACGATGGAATGTGCTGGAATAGAATGCCTATTCTAATTTTGCATTCCTTTTCCCTTGTTTGGTACACCTTATCTGGAATGACTATTCTAACAAAATGTAAGAATGCTTATTCCTTCTTCTAACCTAAGGAATGGCCATTCTATTCTATCATAAAATCACCATTAAATTTTATTTTTATTTTTTTTGTTGGCACTTAAAAAAAATAGTATCATTTAGCTACCACCACCATTCCTTTCTCCTACCACCCATTCCACCACCATTGCCACCATTACCACCACCCTATTGCCACCACAACCACAACCATGGTCATCGCTGCCACAACCACCACACCACTATAGTATTGCCACTGTACTATCAATGTAGCTATTTCTACACCACTACCTCCACAACCATTACCACCACATCCACAACCATAAAATCACCACTATTACCATCGTTAGAATTACTACCTTAATTACTACCACCGCTCCCACTACCACCATTGCTTCTGCGACCACAACCACCTCTTTACAGCTACTACTACTACATTCATAAACATCACACCGCCACCATCACCATCACGAGAACCAACACTCTACTACTATTGGCCGCCTCCACCATTATCGCAACGACAACACCACTTTACAACCACCACTAATGCCACAACATCCTACCACCATTCTATCACCATGACTGATGTCACCACCGCCACCATGACTCACACCATTATTTCCACAACTATCAACATTATTGTGATCTATATAAAATTTTAATTTATTTGTTACTAGCTTGTCAAAAAATAAATAAATAGATAAATAAATAATTTTTTTCCCCCATTCCATGAGTTTAACAAGTATAACCAAACATGAGAATGATAATTATCCCATTATTCTTATGTCATTCCATGTTGGTAACCAAACAATAGAATGAAAATGTACATTCCATTCCATTCCATTCCATTCAGCATTGTATTCCATTCTTACTCTCATTCCATTCTCACTTCATTTCATAGTATCGTACCAAACATACTATTAATACTTGTTGAACAATTCGAAATATAATAAACATTAAATTGCAACCAAGTGGAAATGACAATTAAAAACCTTATATTGTGGGTAAATATAATTTTTTTTTTTGTCAATCGATAAGAGAATAATTACAAGTATGCGAAATATTTACATTATCAAAATAGACTACTAGCCTAAAATAGTTAGAAAGTCAACAAAGCCTAACACAACTAATATATTAAGCCCACCAAACCCAAACTCAAACTTAACAACCAAATAAATGGCCATTCTATTTGAATCTAAAAATCATCTTAGTATGACCAATTCAAAATTTAAAATTTTAATTTTTATTATATGCTAATGTGAATTTACCAATAAGACAATACATATTAAACATTAAAATAAAATAAAAATTCCTCATGATACACCCTAATCAATTACACGTATTTTTTCTATTCAAATCTTTTTATCTTCTTCTCTAAGTTTTAATTATTTTCTCTTTTTCTTCTTCTTCATTCTAAAACTCCAATCCACTCCACCAAAATTCATCATTATCATCAACATCATTTTTTATGATATTGTTACTTGCAAATAGAAGAAAGTTCGAACAAATCAAACAATGAATGAGAATAATAATCAAATCAGTTTTTTGAAGCAACCCATCAAAAAGGAGGTAAGGATTCACATAAATATCAAAGTACAAAAATTAACTTGTGTATTTTTTACATAAAAGTGAATATTCAGTCTATTTTTCATTATTATTGTTCAGACTTTCAGAACCGAATAATTTCATTTTGTTCGGCAGTGTACAGCCGAACAAAGTGAATTTGTTCGGTTGTGGAAGTCCGAATAAATTCACTTTGTTCGGTTCTAAAAGTTCAAACAATAATGACGAAAAATAAGTTGAATATTCATCGTTTTCCTTCGCAATTGTCTTTCTCCTTCTCCTTCACCGTCCTCCTTTGGTGGTGCCACCCACGCCGGTGACGAATTTTCTAATCGTGTTTCATGTATGCACATGAATAAAAGAAAATTTCAAAAGTAATTTGAATTTGTTTTATTTAAGTGTACCTCAAACGGGTAATTTGAAAAAAAAAAAAAAGGTCTACTAAGAATAAATTATAATCCTAAATAATTTAATAATGTGTATTAAAAAATTGGGATTACTTAAACATTTTTTGGATGTAAATAAAATCCTCCCAAAATAAACCATCACCACAACCCTCACAATGGAAGAAAAATAAATAACCACCATAAAAAATATCAAATAAGAGTTGAACTTGAAATTTCACACCACAAAAGGTGTTACACAATGCAATAACAATTGGATTCTCATTCGTGGGATTGATTAATTTTCAACGCAATGAAAATTGGATTCTCTTGTTGCCCGAGCAATTGTACAAGTTCTATACAAAATTTATGAGTAAAATAATGTGACAGTGACGGTGGTATTTTTGAAAATTTAAGTCATTATTACGGGTCTTTTATCTTAAAGTTCTAAGATCAAGACTTATCATATGATACTGCATTGATTTTTTTTTCTATAATTTTGTGTTCACATAATAGTCCACTAACATTTAAACATTTTTTAAAATATTTTTTTAATAAAAAATAATTTATAATGATGACTTAATATAGATAGACAATGAATACGGAGCATTAATTTGAAATGAAGTCCCAAACTATCACCAATTGTTTAGTCGTCAAATTAATAAAAGAGAGTAATTGCTTGGACAATGGTGGAGACTAGGACTCCCACCACATGGTTGGTGATGACTCGAGAGACCCAACCCTTAAACTAGAGAAACAACATTCATGAAAAAATGAGAAAAAAATTGAGGGACAAGTTTGCTGTTTGGTTGACAATGAATCATGGGGTTTCCCTCTCTTCTTCTTCTTTTTGTTCACTTTTTTTTTATTTTTATTTTTTTTTATTTTTTTATTTTTTAAATTTAAAAAAAAAAAAAAAAATTAACACATTGACCAGAAGGGTAGTAGAGAAATATATGTAGACCAAGAAAGAGCTTTCAGGAACAGACTTGTATTTATTTTTTCTTCTTTCTCTGGTAGTGGTTGATTAAATAATGATCCCCAACTTGACTTTGAACCTTCTGAAATACATTTGAATTTTGAAACAAAAATCAGAGAAAACTACAACTTAAAAAAAATTCAAAAATTAAATGTATGATGTAAATTCAAATTTTAGATATTGTGAGTGACATTTAAAATAAATCTGATCTACAAATTTCATATTCGGTATATTTATTACAATTTTGTCACTTTGTGCCATATCTGTTAAAATTTGTAAGTTTTAATTACATTTTTCATTAATAAAAACTTCCAACACGAATCATATAATTTTTCCCAAATTAATAAATTAGGGAATGTTGAAAACAATGCAATAAGTTGAGGTTGGAAATCAAATCTGCATTGTGAAAACAATTTAGTATCACTTCTGCCCCCTAACTGCACATAATAAATAACAAGTCCTTAATTCCAGGGTCTAAGCATTTTCTAGTACATAAAGTCGGTTTTCTATCTAATTTTTCTAATATTAATTATTTATTAATCATTTTAAAGTAGAAATGCGTTTGCATTAACGTGATTCGGTATCTCAGTCTTCCTAAACTTAATTATTTATTATTTAATTTTGAGTTTAAACAAATGATTACACACTGACCTACATTAGCAAAATTAATGTTGAGGATTGAACTCCACCAACCATTCACTCAATTCTGATTTTATTCACACCCTTCAAAAGTTTGTAAACAAAACACAAAATTATATTGGTTAGTGAGATCCACAATTTTAACTACCATCAATAAACTTTTCAAATGGAGGTTTCACAATTTTGGACAAATAATGTGATACAATTATGGGAAATTCTAATATATAGTCTTTTAAGAAGGGTATATCATATGCACCCCCAGTTATGTTATTTTTTTTATTATTAATTATGACCAATATTCTTTTTAGCTATGACTGACGAGTTTTTTAATTATGTCTTATGTTGTGTTTAGTTATAACATTTTCTTTTTAATTATGACTCAAAAAATTAAAACTATGTCATTTTTCTTTTTAGTTATAAGATGCATATGGTTTTGAAGGGTGTGCACCATAGTGTTTTTCTAAGATTATTATATATAATTTAAAATGAGACTCCTATTTAAATTTTTTATTTTATTTTTTGTTATTCAAACGTAGCCTTAAATGAAGGCAAAAGAAACAAAAATGTGAAAATGAGCATTTTGGTTTTCAAATGAAATGAAGGGGCAAAAGGGGGGGAGAGAAAATATGATAATCCAAATTTTGGTTGTTTAATTGCAGGCACTGTTATTAAATATACAATTATCTATTGACTAAACCACTTTCTGGTATTGTCTTCTAGGGATTGGGAAGTCAAAAAATAAAAAATAAAAAAATAATTAATAATATATAAATAAAAAATTATACACAATAATATGGCTGATTATTATCTCTTCATTTCAAAATATAACACCTATCATTATGATCATAATTTACAAGTATATCATTGTTATATCATTTTGAGCGTAAATTGCGTGTATAAATTCCAAGCGAATTAACATTAAAAAAAATAAATAAAAGAAGAAGAAGAAGAAGGAGAAGAAGAGAGGAAGTCTAAGATAGCGGCCTAATGAAATGGCTAGACTATACAGCTTCTCACAGCTCTATATATCTACGTATATATCCTTCACAGCAAGGTAATGGAAACTATGTACTCATTATTCGATCTCCACAATTTTGTCAACAAAATCAAGCCAAATTTTCAAAGCTTGGCTGTTAAACTCACAGCTTTTTAATTTTTTTTTTAAAAACATTATTCATAAGAGAATTAATATTTAATATACAAGGACATACAATATATAAGAATTCACGAATATAAGAAAATACGATGAATTGAATATTCTAGATTCTAAGACTAGTCAAAACAAAATGAAAAATGAGACAGATTTTGGGCAGTAGTTAGATTATTAATGAATTGTAGAATTTACATAAATCATGAATTTAAGACTTGGAATATAGACTAAGAAGTTGATAATCTATAATTTTAAGGATTTTGTAATGAGATCCTTTCTTTTCTTTTCCTTTTCTTTTTTTTGTTTGTTGTTGTTGTTTTGGTTCTATATTTTCTTTCCGTTCATGTTCTAGGCATGTTATTCATTAGAAATTATCTTATGAGTCAAGAAGATCACGTGGTCATGTGTCCATTCAATGAGTTAATGTCGTTTCTTCACCATTTTCTTACTTTTAGTGTTGTATAATTCTTAACCCCTATTATTAATTGGACACACTATGAACATAAAATTCCCTGAAAATAAGATAATTACTTATCACCAACGTTTGAAACCACACTTGCAAATTGTCCAATAATTATGAGTTCCACAAACGCTTTGATATTTGAATAGCAAGTGAGATGTGGAAAACAAGTTGCCACGTTTTTTTTTTTTTTTTTTTTTTTTGCTGCATCAATCATATAATAAATGGAGAAGAAACAATCACCAAAAAGAATTAAAAATATGATCATGGAGACAGACAAAAAAAATAAGAAGTAATATTTTGCAACTCCGAATAAGTGACACACGGTACATGCGCACTTTTAAAGTAAGCATAGCAAATCAAAAAAGAACAATAGAATAGAACTATTATATGAGGGGTGACAATAAAGAATTTACTACATTAATTGAATCACGTTTTAGTCCTTTTCATTTTTTGTGCGCCCAACAATTAAAGTTTTTTTATTTTATTTTAGGGGAACTTTTTGCCCCATGTCTTCAGAATCAGATCTTCATTTTTTAGTTCGTCTCACAATACTACTGCCTCTTTTTTCCTTTGGGTCCTACTTCTTGTAACTTTTATTACTCATTCTTTTTCCACACTTCCCATTTTTCGACTTGTGAAAATTGCAATTTCTTTAAATAATAATTGTTGTTAGATACAATTTACTATTTTATTTTTCATTTTACATGTATTTACAAAACAAATGTTATATATACGTTGGTAGAATCCAACATATATTTTGAAAATAATGAAATCATCATATCACATCAAAAGTCATGTAAAAAGTGAAACGTTCAATAAAATATTTCAATAATATATATAGCATCCTTCTCTTTCAATACTTTTTGTTTTTAATGATTGGGTGTTCGGAACAATTTATATGCATCTTGACTAATCCTGACACTCACGCAAAGCGCTCTCTCTATATAGATCGGACAAATCTCAGACAGAGCCCACAAACGTGATCCTAAGAAATTAATAACACTTAGTGGAAGTAACCTAAGACTTGGGGAAGCACACCCCAAACCACTCTCTAAGCCAATCCCTTGGAATTCTTTCTTTTAATACTTTGGTTTCATTTTGAAGTAATTAGTAGCGTAAGAAAGGGGATGCTGAAGAAAATGATGTATTTTGATATGGTGATTGATGTTGAACCCATTAGACTTGCTTTTAATTGGCTTATTTTTTTTTTTTTGTTTACTTTTTTGGGCTAGTTTTGTTTTAGTGAACTTTTTCTACTTTTAGTCGTCTTTTTTATTTTTATTTTTTTTTATTTTTTATTTTTATTTTTTAAGAGAGCAGCTTGCCTCCAATCTGAGATTGGACTGGATGGTATTGTTCGGCCCATGAGGACCTACCACGGGTCCTGTTTTGATAATCCGAACCGTTTAATGTGTATAACTCGTCGAATACTATATACTTGTAAAAAATCACGTTGATTGGATATCGATAGTTACCTCATTGGATCAGTTTTTTGTTAATTGTTAATTTGTTTACCGTCTATTTTTTTTAATTATATAAAACTGATTTGATCACATAACTATCGATATCTGATTAAGGTGATTTTTTATGAGAATATAGTAATCGACGAGTTCTACACATTGAACAATTCAAATTATCAAAATGGGACCCGTGGTGGGCTCTCATGAGCCAAACATCACTGTCCAATCTGATCTCGGACTGGAGGCAAGTTGCATCTTTTTTTTACATCATCTACACTAAAAGATTCTAAACTCAAAATATATATGGAATTTTAGGAAAAAAAAAGTTTCACTAACTTTTTTTTTTTTTTTTGCGTGTGCGCGCGCGTGTGCATGCATTTTAATATGCTTTTTTCAAATTCTTTTTAAAATTTTTAAATAGTTTATTCTAGACAAACCTAAAAGGTAATATTTTTTTAGTCAATAAAAAAAAATTCACTAACATGTTGCTAATCCTAATATTAACATCGTAGCTTTCATTTGAAGAAACTATGCTTTTTTAAAAAAACAAAATGTATCATCAGTTATAGTGAGAATCGAATACAACATAAATTATAGACTTGCCCAAATTATAATTACTCACGTAGGGAGAGAGAGAGAGAGAGAGAGAGAGAGAGAGAGAGAGAGATTGATTCTAGTGTTGAATAAAAAAGTGAAAGCAGCAAGAGGGGACAGAACAAGAACAAATGCTCCTTTGCTCTTTTTGACTTCAAATGAAGCAATCGACCTAACCCCCCTCCAAGAGTCCAACTCTTGTCTATAAAATGAGTTGGCTGTGCTGTGCCTTCTCTCTACTTTCTTACAGTCTGTTTGATTAATTTCTACAGCAAAGAAATTAAGTGGAAAGAGATGGGAAAGGCAAGGCAAGCCTAGAATAGTCATCACTCAACCCTTCATATCAATTTCATGACAGAAAATATAGAAATCAAGAAATTGCTAAACATATAAAAGATACGTGTGTACAGAATTGATAAACAAAAAAATATCAACAAAATTATTGTGTGGTCTAAATTTAATTAATGTATATCACACGATAATTTTCTTGAGATATTGCCTGATATGTATGTGAGAAAGTAATTCTAACTTAAAAAATTATCAAAAACACATATTGGTAGTGTTGTGCCTCCACTTTAATTTGTTTTTATGTTTTTCACGGACTCTTCATTATATATATTTTTTAATAGTCAAGTGGGACTGATTAGGAATAAGAGTGGATTAGACATTAATTGTGGCTGGATCACAGAGGAGTATGGAGACCCACAAGTCGTCACTCCCTTGAAATTGGTTGATTGGAGTCGGATCGGACCCTCCATCTTGTTCTAGTCCATTTTTGAATTAAGAAAATAAATAAATATTTTGTCATAATTTTTTACATAATATTCAACTTAAATTATGTGATACTAATATTTTTTTTTGTATGAATAATGCAATAAAAATTGATGAATTGATTATAAAAAATTAAGGTTTTAGAGGCTAAAATTTAGGGATAAAATTATTAGGGATTAAATAATTTTGTTACGAAAAGTGTCGTTATTATATTTTTAGCAATAAAAATTGGGCATTAGTAATGAAATTATTATCCTTTTGGAATCAAATTTTTTGTCTCAAAAAATAAATTATTTTGAGATCAAATTATTTTGTTTCTAAAAGTCTATTTATTAGTGACATTTTCAAAATTTTGTTGCTAAATGTCTTGTTTTTGACTTTTCGGGATAACTTTTTAGCGATTATCCTCATGACGGTAGAAATTGGTCCCTAAATATCTTTTGCAACAAATTTTTCACTTTTAAAGACCAAAATATTTGATCTTTAAAACTCTTATATGTTGTAGTGCTTTTATTTTGAATAATTTTGAAAATATGCCAAAGTCACGTCATTTTGGATATGATTTTTTTGTATTAAAATTTTATTTATGGATTACTTTTATTTTTCAATAATAGACCACATTAATGAGTCTTTGGTTATTTATTTATATTATTTAACAGTGTTTTTTTAACAATAATAATACAAAAAATTATAATCTTATATGAATAAAATAAAACAAAAATGTTGCGATAATTATATTTTTGTAGATAAGAGCGATTTTTTTTTATTTAAAAAAAGTGAAAAGCTTCAATTTAACCACATAATTTCTATACAATTTTTTTATTTATATAATTAAAAATAATAATAATAATAAGGTAAATATTTGGGGTGTAAGTGTGGAGGAGTGCCGGGCCAAATAGGGCGGTGAATATGTGGAACGCGTCAATCTCCCCTCTTCTCAATCTTTTGACGAATGCTAGACGCAAATCAATTCAATGCCCCCACATGCCCACTCGGGGAGTAAATATTGGCACTTCTATATACACACACACAATTTCTCCCTTGTAAACTATTTTGAATGACGTGACAAGTTTAGTTTGAAGGTTTTAAGAGAAGAGAAGGTTGTAGAAATGTGAATTATTATTATTATTATTATTTTATTTTATTTTTTTTTGTTGTTGTTGTCAGGTCATTTGAAGATTTTGTAAAGAAGAAATTATATAAATGAAATGTTTATCAAAATGTGATGATATTATCATTAAATAAATAATCTTAATTTATAATAAATATCACAATAAGATTGAATTAATTAAGGTTTATTCTCTTTTCATAAAGAGTAATGTTAGGAATTATGAAGAAAATATAATGAAAGATTCTTTACTTTTAAATTACACATATAATAAAACACAAATTAATTAAAAGATAAAAAATTTTCATAATATATTTCCTAATATTTGTTTTTCATTATCACTAACATTATTTTTTCATAAATATTTATTGACCGATAATACTATTGCCCGATAACCCTACGTAAAATAATATGAAAAATGATTTGGAGCCTTAATTTTCCTCTCCCTAATCCCCTAATTTCCTGTTTTGGCAACTGTTTCCTTTTTTTTTTTTTTTTCTTACTTGATATAGAAATTAGGGAGATTAAGGGGAAGAAAATTAGAGGATGTAGCAAGACCCA
The DNA here is from genome assembly GCA_025200525.1 of Camellia lanceoleosa. Lineage (NCBI taxonomy): Eukaryota > Viridiplantae > Streptophyta > Magnoliopsida > Ericales > Theaceae > Camellia > Camellia lanceoleosa. Next base: position 145,362,174 of record CM045764.1, on the reverse strand, counting down.
AATAATATCATCCTACTTTCAATATTTTTTCCCAACACGGGCCCACTTGCCTGCCTAAAACTCTAGACCGCCTCCCCCACTTGGACTTGGCCCCGACCCTAACCTGTTCCGACTGTAGCTGCCGTTTTTGACGCTCACTATTTCCTTCTCCATAACTCTACCACCTCTCTCTCTATTTTCCTTCAAAATTCTTCAAAATTTTATTTTTAAAAATATTTTTATTTATTTATTTTTTGATTTTTAATAAATAATTCTACTCAGATATGAACTAAAAAAGGGTGATGATTTTATAAATGAGAGCTGAAAATTTTAATTGCAAATCAGTCAAATGCAATAATAATTTATATGGTGCAATTATAGATTATACCCAGTATAATTAATTGTAATTTTTTTATGAAGGTGTTCAAAGTTTCATCTCCACTTATCCAAAAGAAATGAAATATTTATCTTTTTTTTTTTTTTTTTTTCTTCTTCTTCTTCTTCTTATTATTATTATACCTATAAATAATAAGTTAGAACATTTCATTTTAAAACAAAATTATTTATCAAAATAAATTTTAATTACGAATATATCATTAGCTCATCATTCTTGTAGAGTTTTTTTATTATAAGATTATAAGTTTTTGTATCACTATTAATGTATTATTTATTAATTATATTAATAATAAAATTATTATAACCACATAATATTTTTTTATTTATTTTGTTTTGGAAAAAAAATAACATAATTGAGATAGTTTTTATGCGGACAAAACAAGTCCTAGTGTAAACTAGACCATAAAGGGACTTGAGAGAGAGAGAGAGAGATAGAGAATAGCCACTACTACCACACCACCTCCCAAGTCAAATCCCTTCATTTTCTCTCTTCACTCAAATCTACACACGCATTCTCTTTCTCTCTCTCTCACTACTTGTATTTGGTCTTCTTCTCCTAGTCTCAAGTCTCCATTCCCTTTTTATTGCCGAGTCCATTGCACCGTTTCCAGACCTCTCTCTCTCTCTCTCTCTCTCTCTCTCTCTCAGTCCCTCCTCTTGATTTATTATGGCCCAAGGAAGAAGTGAACTCTCAATTGATTCAGATCGGATCGGATTATTCCTATACCACCCAACTGTCATCAATTCATTTCCCGACGACAACCACCACCACCACCTCCGCCACCATCACCACCGTCCCAAGCTCAAGTTTGAACCCATGGAAATGGAACCAACCACCACCAGGTCACCGATAAAAACCATCCAATTCCCAGTCAATCTCAACAGCACCACCACCACCACCTCCGATCAAGACATTCCCACGCCGTCCGATCACAATCATCGCACGGTCATCGACGAGATGGACTTCTTCGCCCAGAATAAAAAACGTGACGATGACTCCAAGGCTGCAGCCACCACCGTTGCCGCCGATCGACCACCTCCCAAATTGGATTTCAACGTTAACGTAAGAACTTCACTAAAAAATATGGGTTTACATACCATTTTTGCAATACCCACTTTAATACTTCTCATTTTAATTCGTCAAATATGCCAATTTCAATTCAATTTGGTTAGTTTCATTCACTGAATCGTATCGATTTTTATTTATTTATTTATAGACTGGACTGCACCTTCTGACTGCGAACACCAGTAGTGATCAATCAATGGTGGACGATGGAATATCTCCCAACTCCGACGATAAAAGAGCTAAGACTGAGGTAATAATAAGAACTAGTAATTTAATTTTTTATATATGCATATTTTTCAATTATTGGTTGTTTTCATTTTCATGAATTTACATTCAATTTGATGTTACTGGTTTTAGCTAGCTGTTCTTCAAGCGGAGATAGAACGAATGAACGCGGAGAATCAACGCCTGCGAGACATGCTCAATCAAGTTACAACCAATTACAACACGCTTCAAATGCATCTGATGACACTGATGCAACAACAACAAGAACGAGAACATCAACAAGACGATCGGAACAATAACAACATGCTAGATGGGAAAGTGGAAGTTGATGATAATAAGAAACGTGGTGGTCTAATGGTGCCTAGACAGTTCATGGACCTTGGATTAGCTGCGGAGACAGAAGAGACTGAGCTGTCTTCGTCGGAGGGGAGGAGCAAAGATCGGTCAGGATCGCCGGTGAATGATAATGGGGAGGCGGCGGCTTCGAAAGAGTTGTGTGATGATCAGGGAAGAGAGGAGAGTCCAGATAATGGATCGAGCCAAGGATGGTGTGGGGGTGGTGGTGGTCCTAATAAGGTTGCTCGATTGAATAATTCTTCTAAAAATGTTGATCAAGCTACCGAGGCCACCATGAGGAAAGCCCGAGTCTCCGTACGAGCACGATCCGAGGCACCCATGGTATGTACTTAGAGCTAATACAGTGAATACAAAAATGTTACAGATGTTAAATAATTTATCAAATTTTTTATCAAACTTCTCACATAAGTGTGGACTCACACAAACCTACGCTAAATAATTTATCAAATTTTTTATCAAACTTCTCACATAAGTGTGGACTCACACAAACCTGCATGAGTGTGGAGATTTTGTAGAAAATTTGATAAATTATTTGGGATTCCTAACATCACTCCAGTGAATATTAGTATCGAAAGTTTAAAATTTTAGTTTTTAGCTAAATTAATTAGAAATTTGTCGATGACAGATCAGTGATGGATGCCAATGGCGGAAGTATGGGCAAAAAATGGCGAAAGGAAACCCGTGCCCTCGTGCCTATTATCGTTGCACCATGGCTGCCGGCTGCCCAGTTCGAAAGCAAGTATGTATTTCATTTCAAAAAAAATTTAATTTAAAAGAACTAATTATTTCAAGAAGATATTAGTGAGTTTCTCATAATATTTAATATTTTATCTTCAATTTTGAATTTAATCAATTAATTTTTTCTCTTTTTAGTTATTGTTAAATTAAGTAGGTGGAGTTCAATAAATAATTAAGGGCCTCGTGCCAAATTTAGAGAATTTGTATTTTTGGATTCAGAAGATTGGATCTTGGCTAGTACATTAGATGGCCTATTACTCGATTTAAGTCTTACAGAAGGACAATTACTCGATTGTGTGTAGTTATTTTTTAAAAAAGCCTCACACCCTCACTGGGTGACCCCCAGGCCCCTAGTTGGGGTGTGATTGGTTCATATTGTCTTTTATTTTATTTATTTTATTTTTTATTTTTGATCCAATGACCAACCCCCACGTGTGTGTGTGGGGTGATGGGAGTGATGGGAGTGCTGGGAAAGTAGGGGTCTCCAGCACGTTTGGTTTTTTTATAGAACTAATTTACTCATAAGTAGAATTTGCTACGACTATAGATAAAAAAACGAAATAATTTATAATCAAAATTTTGTCAACAAAAATGATATGATAGCAATATTCTTGAAATTAGAAGCAATAACAGTGCATGTTTTAGTTTGAAAAATGAAAAAATCATAAAAGTTCACATTCTGTATGTGAATTCTCTACAAAAAAATTTATTTGTATATCACTATTTAGAAAAAAATATAGGGTAAATTATGTGAATGGTTCATATAGTTTACACAATATGTTAATTTGGATCCTATTATTTTAATTTGCTTGATTTTACCTCTTAATTTAACAAATTGTGTCATATTGGTCTAATAAATAACGTCTGTTAGGTTTGGTGGACAGAAAGTTGTCACATGCTCAAACGATGTGTCAATTTGGCTCATATAGTTTATACGATGTGTCAATTTGGTTCATATAGTTTATACGATGTGTCAATTTGGTCCCTACAGAAACCAAATTGACATATCGTTTAATCTACAATGACCAAATTGATACATTATTTAAGTTTCCATCCATCAAACCTAACGGCCGTTATTTATTAGACCAATATGATACAATCATTTAAATTAAGGAACAAAATTAAACAAATTAAAATAATAAAGACCAAATTGACATATCATGTAAATTACATAATCATTTGAATAATTTGCCCAAAAATATATATACAAAAAAGCATCCAAAATGTAGTGATAGTATCCCTGTACTCATTTCGATGGAATGTGGGCTCATTCAAGATGAAGACACTATAGACAACACTGTTTAAAAACACTGCATTTTAAACGTTTATTGAAAATATTTGGGAAGTGGGATTTTAGTTTAATTTAGGCTAAAATTTATAAAAAGATAAAATAGACTAAAATAGTTAATAAAACAAAATGTCAAATTAAACTCATAATCATTTTACTTTTTCTTTTACAAATATCACATCTAACTACAAATAAATCCAATTATCTTTCTAAACACAAAAATTTTAACCTACTAAAATAGTCAAAAACTAAAATAACCTATTAAATAACAATTTCCCAAACACTCCTATTGTATTGTTTTTTCATATGGTAATTTTCTTGTTCTAAATTGAAATTAATGGCGCTTGGACAGGTACAAAGATGTGCAGAAGACAGAACCATCCTCATTACAACCTACGAAGGCAATCACAACCACCCATTGCCTCCGGCTGCCATGGCCATGGCCTCCACAACCTCCTCAGCGGCCCGAATGCTCCTCTCAGGCTCAATGCCGAGTGCCGACGGCCTAATTAACTCCAATTTTCTAGCCAGGACACTCCTCCCATGCTCATCAAACATGGCCACAATTTCAGCCTCAGCCCCATTCCCTACTGTCACATTAGACCTCACCCAAAGCCCAAACCCATTACAACACTTCCAAAGGCCACCAAACCCATTTCATGTCCCATTCCCTAACCCACAACCACCAGCTAATCTACTGCCCCAAGTATTTGGCCAGGCATTGTATAACCAATCAAAATTCTCTGGGCTTCAAATGTCACAAGATGCCCAATTGGGCCACCAAGCCGTGCCACTGCCGCCACTGAATCAGCAGAACTCGTTGGCAGACACCGTTACTGCCCTCACTGCCGACCCCAACTTCACCGCAGCTATAGCGGCAGCCATCTCTTCTCTAATTGGTGGAGGTAACAATAATGGAAATGTTGCGGCTACCACCACCACCAGCAACAACAATGGCGGCGTTTCGAGCAGTAATAACAATAGCGGTGACAATAATAAAGTCAATAATTCAAGTTTTATGGGAAATTAAGGGGTTATATGGTTATTGTCTTTCAAGTTTTTATATTTTAAATTTTTATTTTTATTTTTATAATCCTAAAGTTTTGTTTTGGGATGGAAAATGGGGTATACATGTTCATTTCTTTTGGTGGATGTGGAGGGAGGTCAATTAGCCATAGATTTTTTACATTCTTTGTTGTTTTGAATAATGTCATCTAAATTGTCATGATATAAGGAAAAAAAGTGCAGATTTAATTGCTTTTGTACGGATATGGAATTTGGATGTGTCTATTTTGTTGTGTGTATCTTTGAGCAATCAAAATATTGAAAATAAAAAAATAATTCTCTTTGTCTCTTCCTCTGCACAACTCCATAGGTTTAATGGAGCATGTTTGTTTTGAAGGATAAGGGCGTGGGATTGGACTATTAGTTCCACCGGACTAATAGTCCATTGTTTGTTTGAAAAATTTTGCTCCAGACTAATAGTCTCCCCGGACTATTAGTCCCACAAATACGAGACTATCCTATCCCATGGGAGAGGTGTGGGATAGAAACCATGGGATTGGTATCCCATGAGATTATTTTGTAAAATGTCCATTTTACCCTTCATGCTATTACTTAGTAACAATTAGAAAATGGTAAAATAGTCTTTTGAACATTTATAAATTATTTTTTTAGTGTTGTTAATTTAAAATTATATATTAAATAAAAAATAAAAAATTATAAATTATAAATTTAATTTAATTAAAAATAATAAATTATAAATTATGGCCTTATAAATTAAATTTTTTTAGTGTTGTTAAAAAATTAAATTTACATATTAAATAAAATTATTTTTTTAGTGTTGTTAATTTAAAATTATATATTAAATAAAAAATATAAATTATAAATTAAATTTATTTAAAAATAATAAATAATAAATTTAATAATTTATATATTAAATAAAATTATATTTTTATTGTCGTTAATTTAAAATTATATATTAAATAAAAATAAAAATTATTAATTATAAATTTAATTTAATTGAAAATAATAAATTAAAAATTATGGCCTTATAAATTAAATTTTTTTAGTGTTGTTAAATTATAAATTATAGATTATAAGGGTAAAATAGTCTTTTGAACATTTCTCCTTATCCAGTCCATCTAACCAAACATTGGATTCACTAAAAATAGTCCAATCTAGACATCTAATCCCATGACTAAACAAACATAGGATACAAATTCAATCCAACCAAATAGTCCCGGAACAATGTATCCCGAGACTAACAATCCGATGGACTACAATCCCCCCTCATCCAGTCCGTCCAAACAAACACACCTGAAAAGTAAGTTGAAAGTTATCATAAAAATAAAATGGATAAATCAAATTTATTTTAAATGTGATTTACTGGCGGTTGTTATGTTTGAATTTATAGCATAAATTTTAATTGCAGATCTCTTTTTATGATCTATGACTTTTCGTGTCCATAATCCTTTGTCTAATATCTCAAGATATAATCTAATAACAGAGAATAAAGAATTTGATACAGAAAATTTCAAGCAATTTTTTAACATGCTCACATTTTATGTTCAACATTAACATGTTAATAAAGCACAAACACGAGATAATATTTACAATTTAATACTTCAATTTAATCACCATAGCTAGTATGACAATTTATTAGATATTTTTGAGATCGTTGTAACATTATTTATATGATATTCTAGATAAATAAAAAAATATAATACATACAGTAAATTATTGTTAGCCTTTCAAATAAAGTTGAATTAACATATACTACCAGCAAAAATTCAAAAAATTTCCCTATGTACTACATAATACTTTGGATCAGTCAATAATTATTTGCATAGGTGAAAGATCTTGTTTGGTATAATTTATTATAAGTTAAAAATTAATAATTCAAAAGTAAAAATTAAAAATATCTCTTTCTTAATTTTTAGATAATTTTTTTAAAAAAAATTATTTAAACTATTTTTATCTATTAAGTTATAAATATAAACTATATTAAATAACCTGATATAAATTCTCAAATTAAAATAAATAATGAACAGCTCGTATTAAGTCGGCTTAACGCCAAAAGTCATGGGGATGGAGCCAAAGTGAAGAAAGAGGACAAAGGAAAAGGTAAAAGAGAAAAGGATTGGGTTGAAATAGAAATAGATTCTTTACTTGGAGTTGCTTGTTTGGTTGTAATCTTGAAATGAGATTTTTCATACACATGGTAATGAAAGGGGTATGGTATGGCGTAGTCAAGAAAGAGGTCAAAAAAACCGTCTCAAAGTGGTTAGAAATGAAGGCCATTGTTTGACACGGAAGGACACCCCAAAAATGAAAGAATGGTAGCTTGTCTCACTTGATTTTCGTCATTTTGCTTTTTGGCCCCACTGTCTTCTCTTCCCATATAATAATATTAGAAAATGGATTAAAAAGTCAAATTTTTTTTTTTAAATGAAGCTAAAAAAAAATTACAAAAAATAAAAAATAAAAAAAACTGTAAAATAATTATATTATAGGTGGAATTTTTTTAACATAAGTTTCACAGAGAAAAAGTTTGTATCATACACATAAAAAATTTATACCCCATACATAGAAAATTTACACTATTATAAAAATAAAATTATTGTCACACTGCTCACACTTTCCAACTAAAATACAATTTCTCTTAATTTCCATGAGAAGAGAGAAAGATTAACACACTCCACGTCCATTTGACGTCGAACCATTCCAAATTAATTTTGGCCTTGGCAAACCTCTAGAAAAACAATTCTGTCAGCCGGTTTTAAGTCGTCTTCTGACTCATCCTTCTATTTTTCATTTTTTTTAAATTAATTAATTTCTAATAACACTCCCTTTGTTTTTTAAAAAAATACTAAATTAATTTCAAACTCACAACCAAATATAAAAATAAATAAATAAATAAATATTTGTTTTTTTTCTTTTGAGCTAAAAAATATTTTTTGGTCAAAATAAACGGAGTATCGCACAATAAAATTTCTCAAAACTTACACAGACAATCACAATTCTGAGTATGTGTCTATGTAAGTTTCTATGATTTTTTATTTTATTTTATTTTTGTATTCGTAGCATAACAAAAATCTCTTCTATCTCAAGTCATTTCTCTCACCGCGTAACGTGATATCTTCAAATTACAAATTGATTAATTTTTCATATCTGAATCCTTCAACGCTGTGTACCCATTGTAATACTAAGTTTAGTCATTGTTCATACAACGTCCCTCCTAATATGACAAATTTAAACGACAACCAAACAAAATTCCTTTTGTCCAGAGACTCCAAAGGGAAAAGGAGGAATAGCTTCTTGACAAATTTCACTTCGGCTCTGAAGAAGACTCCAAGGGAACCTAATCAGCTTTCTTAATTCTTTACAAATTTTATATTGTATTCGGATTTTGAATTTTTAAGAAGAAAAAAAAAAAAATCAAATTAGAATCTGTATAAATAACTTAGTGATAAGAAAAACCTTGTCATTAGATAAATTATAAACTCCAACATCTTAAATTCAGCTCCTTTTGATATTGTGTCTCTTCTTAAATACACATTTTATTATGTAAGGATGAATTCAATATGACTTTACTTTGGAAAGGCTTTTCATAAAATAAAATAAAGAAAATTTTAACTTGAACTTAGACCTCTGGTTTGTCATTCAAATTTGATAATATAACGAAAAATTTAACTTATATTTCATTTACGTTGTTCTTATATATATATTTTCTTTTTCAAATTTCTAACTAAATTTATTATTCAAATACAACGTTAATGTCATACCTGAAAGTTTTGATTGCAAAGGGTGCAAAGCATGGTTTTGAACTTTCATTATTTAAAAAAGAATAATGTTTGGGGGCCTAAAAACTGTGGCTCAAATGGCTCAAATTTTTCAGTTTGGTAACTTTGTTTTTTTTTTTTTACCTGATAAGGAAATTTGAGCCATTAGGGGCACCTAAATTTGGGCCCCCTAATAGTGCTGTTTAAAAAAACAAAAAACTATTAGACTTTCTTATTATTAGATGATATAAAAAAATGAGTCTCACGTATGTTTATTAATGCTGTGTTTGATTGGGGGATTAGAGGAGGAATTTTGAAAATGAAATAGAAAACGTAGGTGAAATATGAATAAAATATACCTACATTTCACTTAGTTTCACACACCTTTTCCTTTTCTCTTTCTAAATTCCTCCTCAAATCCTCCAACCAAACGCAGCGTAATGGTAAGAGTCTAATCTTCTTAAGGTTTAACATTTGAGGGAGGCACAATTCAGGATCATGTGTCTCAAAAAACTCCTTGTTTCCAATGCACTAATCACCCAATGCGATATGCAAATTATCTAGAGTCATGATGACTAGTATAATTGCAATTATTTAGTCTTTTGAAAACACTGCATGATTGTGTGCCCAACTACTAATATTTTATGATTTTCCCACATTATTCTTATTTCTTTTAGGTCATATAAATACACAGCTCTTACTTATTGGCCTAACACACCTTCACCGTATGCTAGAGGTTGAAGCTCCATTTGTGAGAGTCAAGACGTACCAAACAGAACACTGAAGGTGCCTTGGATTGGCTTTGCTGGATTGGACCACACACATAACACAACACGGGTTAAGAGAGAGTATGCACATCAAAGCGCTCACAACTGTACATACGAAAACGATGTGTTTGGTTATATTAGACCACAAATTCAACGTGAAGTCTATTATTTGTTCAAAAAAACAAAAAAATGTGAAGTCTATCTTTTAGTAGCGTAATTATTCAGTACTCTTGAAGTATTATGTTACAATTTTCATATAGTATTCTCAATTAATAACGTAACAAAAAATTTTATAGATAAGACAATACTGACTCACTTTTGTTAGATCTCTTAAAGACAGAATGGTATGCATTTTATGATTTTTTATTTGCCAAGAATACTACCTAATACTCAAAAGCAACCTAATAATTCTAAGTTTGAAGACCTAGTCATTGATAAACTCATGAACTGTCCTTTGGTTACTCCTACCTCCAAGTGGTCTTGCAAGTGTCCTCTAGATCCTTCACTAACTGCTAAAATCGCATGAGATAAATAGAGAAGAGAATTGAGGTTTGTTGACCCATGTGGGTCCTAAAGATGATGCATACATATTGAACCTACCTTGTAAAATGTTTGTCATTTGTAATCAAATTAACGAGATTACAGAGAGTTAATGGAGCCTTGGTGTTTCATTCATATCCGATGCCTTTAATTTGGAGATAAGGTAAGTAAGGTAAGCCAAAGTTCTATTTAATGTCAACTATGCTATTTAAGTTGTTTGTAGGGAAAATTACACTAGTAGTCCCCATAGTTTGGGGTTTGTGTCACTTTGATCCCTAACTTTTTAATTGTGACACATTTGATCCTGAATTTTGAATCTTGTTTTAAATAAGGACAATTGAAGATATCATTAGATTTTTGAAGAATAAAATCGTCAATTTGATAAAATATAAACTAATTTGATAAAAATAAATGTCAAACAAATATTTTTAAATTTTTAAAAATTATTTCTACCCACTAAAAATAAAATTATGTAAAATTGATAAATCTTTTAGACATTTATTTATTTTTTTTACCAAATTAATTTTTTATATGTTTGGATGATGATCTTGTAAAATTAATTTTTAAAAATTAATCATGTAATTTTTATTAATGTTCATTAATTTTACATAATTTTATCATTGGTGGATAAAAATAATTTTTAAAAAATTAAAAATATATTTTTGACATTTTTTTTGGTCAAATTAGTTTATATTTTATTAAATTGACGATTTTACTCTTCAAATTAAACAATGGTATCTTCAATTGTCCTTATTTGAAACAAGATTCAAAATTTAAGATCAAATGTGTCACAATTGAAAAGTCAGAAATCAAAGTGACACAAATCTTAAACGTACCCTTGTTTGTATGTTTGTGAAGGATACCAACATAAATAACACATTCTCTCCATTTGGGAAGAAGAAAATAAAAATAAAACTAAATAAATTATAGCAAATATATATATATATATATATACATATGCATAATATATACTAGTAATAATCGGATTTGGCCATCCAGAATTTCAATGATTATTCTCAAGTTTATCTCATTAAATTAATGGACCATAAAATTTAGCCTAACTCACTCCGACCACACTCTCTACTTTTCATTAGGTAAAGTATAAAAAAAGTACACTATTTATTGGGAGACTTATTTATAAGTCCTTTTTCAGAACCTTATACTAGGCTAAGTCCTGTGTAATTTCTTATAGAGTCTCAAGTTCTATTTTCATAAGAATGTATTCCACAAGATTCTAATTTTTTTACCTTCCATTTTCATAAGAAGTGGCGGCTTTGGCTTTAGCTTCTGCGATTTCGTCTTGGGACTCGGCTAACAAGACTTGCTCGATCACACTGACAAGACGAACCTTGAGAGCAAGAACTTTGCTAGTGAGCTTAGATTGGCATTCGAATGAAATTCCTTATTTGGTTGCTTTTTCCTGCCATCAACTTCAGGATTTGTATTCTCTGCTCAGAGCCGTCTCGCCCTTGGTAAAGATGTTGCCGGCTCTGCAGATCTTTCAATGAAGATTCCTTCGAACTGCATGCAATTTCTACTACTTGAGTAACTTAGGATAAATATATGAATAATGATCACCTTTTCAAATATTATATAAAAACATAGCTAGATAAGAATATGAAAGAATTCGCAAACCTTCTGACGATATTCTTCACATATATTATTGTTAATTTTTTAAATTTTATAATTAATAATACAAAATAAAAATATATTAAAATTATATATCTATTTCAAAACAAACGGATTAAAAAAATAAAAACTTATTAAGTTTGCGAAACGTAACGTGACACATTACGTTACGTTTATGTAAATGTCACATTACGTTTATATAGGTGTCACGTTACGTTACGTTACGTTTATGTAGGTGTCACATTACGTTCATATTGGTGTCACGTTACGTTTATATAGGTGTCACGTTACGTTACGTTTACGTAGATATGTCACGTTACATTTATATAGGTGTCACGTTACGTTACGTTTATGTAGATATGTCACGTTACATTTATGTAGGTGTCACGTTACGTTACGTTTATATCAATTTTCTATATATGATTTTATTACTTATTTATGATATTAACAACTAATATTGAGGGTAAATGTGTCAACAAACTTCCCACAGGACTTATGGGAACATAAGTTTTTTAGTAGGACCATATGTAGCATAAGTCTCCCTAATAGGACTTCTAAATAATTTTCCCCTATTTATTTTATCTAATTACTTTAGCTATTATGTTTTCCAACCATGCTCTTTTTTTAAGCTAATCATTTAAACTAACTTAATTAATTTTTAAAATAAAAAAATACTAATTGTTGATATTTTACTAATATAAATTTGCAATAATAATAAATTTGCCCATACAAACATACAAAACCTGTAGAATGAGGAGAAAAAAAATACAAAATACAAAATAAGTTATTCCGTAATTCATCAAACAGAATTGAAGAACATATAAAATTGCTACATATACATATACACACACACACACATATATAATATATAAAATCCCAAATTCAAGACATAAATATATAAAAATCTAAAATATATACATACATAATTGTTTAGAGAGCCTCTGGGGTTCTTCAATTGTAGTCACAAAAAAAATAGGATGGTAAAGTAGATAGCCCAATAGCTAGCCCATTGGAGCTCAAAATTAGACTTACATTGCCTAAAATATTTAACAAACTTTGTTTAACTATCCCCTTATGTGCTAAAAATATATATCTCAAATTCTTAAAAAATGGTCTTAGTTATGAGTATTGGACAGGTTAGCAGGGCCATGCTTACTCCACCTATACCCAATTTTACTAATGCGAAATTGATTAGAACTTATTATAGTTAGTCTCATCCTATTTTACTTTCTTCAGTGGGCTAGCTACTACACTAGCTATTTTAACAAAAACATATTCCAAGCTAACTATATTTAGAGAGCATTTTGGAGGCTCTTTAATCAATTTGTGTATATAGATAGGTAAAATAAAATGTAGAGTTGGAGCACATAGATAAAAATGTAATTAGATAAAATAAAGAGTATTCTTTTTTTATATTTTAACTAGTAAAAAAATAAAAAGTAGCATTGTAGTTGCTCTTATAAGATGAGTAATGCTATATGTATTACCTTATTTTTGTTCCTCCAAGACACAAGGCAATGAGACTTATATTAATAAATGCACATACAACGTACTCATTTGTGTTTAAAAATGACAAAATACAAATAATGAAATAAAAAAAATAATAATGATTTGAAATTATGTGTAATTGTATTCTTTGTTTCTAATACCATCTTTACTCTTGTGTATGTGCAACCTTAGTTCGATTTTGTTAGGCCCAGTAATGCAAGGCTAATAAAGGCAACAAATAAATACAGAAAAACCTAAAGCCCGCTGTTAAGTGGACTGTACCTATCATCTAACTGGATTCGATCCAAACTGGGCCTAGACCAACTTCATCCAATGGTTTACATTAAGGGGAAATTATTAGGAAGCCTTGTTTAAAAAACGTGTAGTCTATTTAGTCCCATAACTTTTTACTTATACCCAAAAGTCCTATAACATTATTATTCTTCTTCTCTTCTGCCTCTCTTCTTCTTCGTCTCTTTTGTTCTTTGTGTTTTCCGGCTATCGTTGACGGATAACCATATCTTGCTTCTTCTCTTTCTCTTTCCGACATATAGTCACCGCGACCGATGACTACCATCGTTTGGGATTCACTGGCAACCACCGACCGCCGACTACTTACTTCACTCTCATCAACAGTAAAGAAGATATGTTTTCGACGAAAAAGATGAGTAGATTTACATCAGATTTGATGTAGATCCACATCAGATCTGGCTAGATCTAAACAAAAAATAGTTGCCGGAGTACAATCCTCTCTCTCCTTCGATCTCTTATTTTTTTTTACATTTTCTCTGTTATGCACTTCTCTTTTTTATGTTCTAATGGAGAAATTTTTTAAGTTTTGAACAAGTTGTTTTCGAATTTTAGTTACAGGCGGTGGAAACTGTAAAATTTTACAGTTTCAAATTTTTTTTGGTGCTGTGTAGATTTACATCAGATTTGAGTAAATCTACATCAGATCCGGTTAGATCTAAATGAAAAATAGTTGTCGGAGTACAATCATCTCTCTATATTCACCTTTCTCCTTCGATCTCGTATTTTTTTTTTACATTTTCTTTGTTATACACTTCTCTTTTTTCTGTTATAATAGAGAAAATTTTTAAGTTTTGAACAAGTTGTTTTCGAGTTTTAGTTACAGGCAGTGAAAACTGTAAAATTTTACAGTTTCAAATTTTTTTGGTACTGGAATGAATCATGGTATAAAACTGTAAAATTTTACAGTTTCATAACAATCTTTAGAACTGCAAAATTTTACAGTTTCATAACATGTTTTTCAATTTGATTAATAAGAATAAATACTTAATAGATTTTTGCTTTGAAACTGTAACATTTTACAGTTTCAAAACCTACTTTTCAGTTTGATTAATATTGGAGATTATTTGCTTAAACCTTACAAAAATTGAAAAATAGCATATGTTTTTTCCATTGTTGCTGTTTTTTGTCGTTCCATTTTTTTTCTTTTAGTTTATCAATATTTAGCACATTTTGCTACATTTTTTCACTATAATTTCTCCATTTATTTTTTTTCGAGCAATATTCTGGATATTCCGATGAGTCTCCAATGATGTTCTTAACGTTCCGTGAACGTTCTGAACATTCCGGCGACTTCCATTAACGTTCTTAACACTCCAGTGAACTTCCAGCGATACTCCGGCGACTTTCCGATGATGTTGAATATTCTGACGAGTCTCCAGTAACCGTTTGACGGAAGTTTGATGGTAGTATTATGTAACAGCATCAGTAAATTGAAAAAAAAAAAAAAAGGATTTTTTGGTAACAATTAAAAATATATAGGACTAATTGGTGTAAGTGTTTTGTTTGGGAATTAAATAGATCTTGAACTTTGTATATAGGACTTATTGGTAAGTTCCCCTTACATTAAATACCAGTAGCTAACCAACCTAAAAACCAAGGAGAAATGAATTAAAATATGAGGAGAATCCTTTTTTTTTTTTTTTTTTTTTTTTTTCTTTCTTGCCAAACAAAGTGTTATTTCATTTTATTTTGGGAAAATTAGTTGTAGGTCCTGTTTGAAATATATGTACACTATTTAATCTAACAACTATTTGAGTGGACCAAAAAGTCTTACACATTTTCCTCTCTCTCTCTCTCTGTGCGTTTTCTCTCATTCTTTTTTTGCCTGTATTTTCCTCTTCTTCTTGTTGTCATGTTCAACGACCAGTGATCACACCTTACTTATTCTCTTTCTCTTTCTAATATATAGTCACCGACGACCGACGATCACCATTGATTGGGGTTCACGGGCAACCACCAACCATCGACATCAACTCATTATTTCATTCTCACCGACGGCAAAGAAGATGAGTAGATCTACTCAAATCTGATGTATATCTACTCAAATCTGATGTATATCTACTCAAATCTACATTAGATCTGAGTAGATTTACATAAGATCCGACTAGATCTAAACTAAAAATAGTTGCCGAAGTACAATATTATTTCTATATCTATTCATTCCTTCAATTTTTCAATTTTTCTGTCTTTTCTCTGTTACACACGTCTATTTTTCTGTTTTAATGGAGAAAAATTTCAAGTTCTGAATAAGTTGTTTTTAAATTTTAGTTGCAAGCGATGAAAACTGTAAAATTTTACAGTTTCAGTTCTTTTTAGTGCTGAAATGAATCATACTTTAAAATTGAAAAATTTTGCCAGTTTCATAACATGTTTTCCAGCTTAATAGAATAATGCTTTGAAACTGTAACATTTTACAGTTTTAAAGCTTACTTTTCAGTTTGATCAATATTACAGATTATTTGCTTAAACCCTACAAAAATTAAAAAATGATATATACTTTTTCCCATTGTTGTTTGTTGCTGTTATGTTTTTTAATTATAATTTCTCTATTGATTTTATTTATTTTTTTGGGCAATATTTTGAATATTCCAGTGAGTCTCCGATGATATTCTTGACATTTTCTAGTGACGTTCAGAATACTCCGACGAACTTCCGGCGATGCTCAAAACACTCTGGCGAACTTCGGTGATGCTCTGGCGACTTCTCGGTGATGTTGAATGTTCCGCCAAGTCTTCGGTGAGTCTGACGAAAGTTGTTGGATGTAGTAATATTTTTAAAGTTATAAAAAAAAAAAAGTTTTTGGTAACAATTAAAAATATGCAGGGCCAATTAGTATAAGTATTTTGTTTTGGAATTAAATAGATTTTAAACTTTGTGTATGGAATTTATTGATAAGTACTCCTTTTCTTTTTGTTTTATGGGTCAGGAGGAGAGATCTGATTTGTAATGGGGATTTCTGCAACTTTTTATTATTATTTATTATTGGCCCATTGCACGCCCAAGGTCTTTTAGGTTTTCAAGCAGGCCTAATGTAGCCTTGTCCATAGTTCAAGTGAATTGTCCAAAGTTCAAGTGAATTGTCCAAGCAAATGTACCTCAATCAATTACTATTATAATAAGGATCTTTTTTAGGTGTGCCTTGCATACATATGCAAGGCACTTACACCTTTTATGTTTTGGGTTATATCAAATTTTGTTAAAACTTACACATTGGTGACCTACTAAGCAGGCCACTTTACAGGTAAAATTAATAAAATAATATATGATATGATTAAAGGCATAAATTGTCACAAAAAGTGTAAGTAATTTCACAAAAAGACGTAAGTTTTCACAAAAGGCGTAAGTAATTTTGTGAAAACTTACACCATTTGTGAAAACTTACACATTTTGTGAAAAAATTTACACCTTTTGTGAAAACTTAAACCTATTGTGAAATTACTTATACTTTTGTGAAAACTTACGCCTTTTTATAAAATTACTTACATCTTTTGTGAAAAAACTTACATCTTTTGTGAAAACTTACACTTTTTTTTTTGAAAACTTACACCTTTTTGTAAAAAAACTTACACATTTTCTGAAAACTTACACCTTTTTGTAAAAAAACTTACACATTTTCTGAAAACACTTACACATTTTCTGAAAACTTACACCCTTTTGTGAAAAATACTTTCTTTCACAAAAGGTATAAGTATTTCACAAAAAGTGTAAGTTTTTTCAAAAAAAGATGTAAGTTTTTTAGCAAGAAGGTGTAAGTTTTCACACAATGTGTAAGTTTTCACGAAAGATGTAAATTTTATGAAAGAAAGTATTTCATAAAATGTGTAATTTTTCAGAAAATGTGTAAGTTTTTTCACAAAAAAGGTAAAAGTTTTTACAAAAGGTCTAAATTTTATGAAAAAAAATATTTCATAACATGTGTAACTTTTCAGAAAAGGTGTAAATTTTTTTTCACAAAAAGGTTTAAGTTTTCACAAAACGTGTAAATTTTATGGAATAAAGTATTTCACAAAAGGTGTAATTTTTCAGAAAAGGTGTACGTTTTTTCACAAAAAATGTAAATTTTCACAAAAGAAGTAAATTCTATGAAAGAAAATATTTCACAAAAAGTGTAACTTTTAAGAAAATGTATAAGTTTTTTCATAAAAAATGTGTAAGTTTTCACAAAGGTGTAAGTTTTAACAAAGGTGTAAATTTTAGGAAAGAAAGTACTTTACAAAAGATGTAACTTTTCAGAAAATGTGTAAATTTTTTCACAAAAAGGTGTAAGTTTTCACAAAGGTGCAAGTTTTACCAAAGGTGTAAATTTTAGGAAAGAAAGTATTTCACAAAAAATGTAACTTTTCAGAAAATGTGTAAGTTTTTCACAAAAAGGTGTAAGTTTTAACAAAGGTGTAAATTTTAGGAAATAAAGTATTTCACAAAAGGTGTAAGTTTTTTCACAAAAATGTGTAAATTTTCACAAAATGTGTAAGTTTTCACAAAATGTGTAAATTTTATGAAAGAAAGTATTTCACAAATGGTGTAACTTTTCAGAAAATGTGTAAATTTTTTCACAAAAAAGGTCTAAGTTTTCACAAAAGGTATAAATTTTCACAAAGGTGTAAGTTTTAACAAAGGTGTAAATTTTAGGAAAGAAAGCATTTCACAAAACGTGTAACTTTTCAAAAAAGGTGTAAGTTTTTTTCACAAAAAAAGTGTAAGTTTTAACAAAGGTGTAAATTTTAGGAAAGAAAGTATTTCACAAAAGGTGTAACTTTTCAAAAAAAAGTGTAAGTTTTTTCACAAAAAGGTGTAAGTTTTTACAAAAGGTGTAAATTTTATAAAATAAAGTATTTCACAAAAGGTGTAACTTTTCAGAAAAGGTATAAGTTTTTTCACAAAAAGGTGTGAGTTTTTACAAAAGGTATAAGTTTTCACAAAGGTTAAGTTTTAACAAATGGTGTAAATTTTAGGAAATAAAATATTTCACAAAAGATTAACTTTTCAGAATAGGTGTAAGTTTTTTCACAAAAAGGTGTAAGTTTTTACAAAAGGTGTAAGTTTTCACAAAAGGTCTAGATTTTAGGCTACTAATTCTTGTTTTAGTCATCGTATACTATTATTTGCCAACAAAAGAAAATTTAGTCGCCAAATAACAGGCTTATTTTTCGGTTACTCTTTGCTGACCAAATAATTTTGTTGACAAATATAAACTTTTGGTGAGTAAAAAAATTTAATCATTGTATGTTAAATTTTTGCCGATGACAAAGAAAATTAGTAACCAAATTATACTTTTGGCTACAAAAGATTAGTCATTATTGATTAATATTTGCCAACAAATATTGATTTAGTCGCTAAAGGTTGAAAATTCTTATTACCGCCCGCGATTGTCTTCTTTGTTTCACACAAACACTCTCTTTTCTGTTCTCTCTCACACACAGAACAGTCACACAACACTGATGCTCACCACCCCATCGTCGCTAGCCACCGTTGCACACTACTATCGTACATCACCACTAAGACCACAACCACGACCACGACCACGACCACGACCGCCGCAAATTACCACCACCACTGTCGCAAATCACAGATTTTTCTCTCTCTTTGTCGCTCTCGGTCTCTCTCCCTCTCTTTCGATCTCGGTTTCTCTCTATCGATCTCTATCAATCTCGGTCTCTCTCTCTCTCTGTTGATCTCTCTCTTATTTTCTTTATTTCCCAATTTCTTGCGTCAAAAATCATATTGAAAGAACATCCCTGTCTCTCACACAATTTTGGCCCTTATCTCTCCTATGTTTTTCATGTCTCACACAACTACTTCCTCTCATTCCACCTCCTTCACGAAGGATTTTGTTGGTCCCATTCCATTGTTGTACCGCCTGAAATTCAAAGTCAACACTGCCGATTCACGAACTTGGACTATTTCATTATGACTAGGTAAGTTGATTTCTCTTTCTCACTTTGGATCTTATTCTCTGCCCTAATTTCTCACAACTTGACTCAATCTCTTATGAATCTCTACCTTATACACTTTCACCACCCTGTAATCACTACCGCCAGCCAATCCCACCTGTAAGCCCGCTTTCCATTGCTTTTGTTGTCTCTCTACATCCTCTCTTGCTTCCTACCATCGTGCCCTAATCTCTCTCTCGCTCTCTCTTATTTATCATCAAAGAAATTTGTGAAATATAATGGCTGGTTTTAAGGCTAAAGTTGGTGTTGAAACTTGGTGCTTATGAGTTTCTGCTAAAGGAATATAGTGGTTATAGATTGGAGCTTTAGAACATGGTGTTGCATTTGTTTTTTTTTAACTGTAGAAATAGAAATTTGGTTTGAATTTTAAGGTTTGTTAGATGATATTTAAAAGACAGATGACATAAATTTATAGAGAGCCTTTAATGTATATTTATTTTTTAAAAAACTTTTTTTGGGGGGTTAATCTGTTAATGCCTTTTATTTGGAATGAAAACAAATTACTTGGATTGGTTGGTTGGTTCATTATTATTGAAAAACAAAAAACTTTGCCTTGCTCACTTTGATCTTCTTTGTTCAGTCAAAATTTTGCATGAAATTTTTGATTTATATATATTTGCAATGATGAAGTTAATACTCCAGATTTGAGTATGTATTTGTAGATATGAAGGTGCATGACTATATATGTATATCTATAACTTCATATCTGAAGGTACACCTACATATGTTGCAAATTTGAAAGCATATTTGTTCTCCATAGATTAGTTTTCATTGCTTGTGTTTTGTTGCTTAGTTCTTGAAATCAACGAGAGGTTAGTGGAGCAGCTATTGTGAGACTCTGAAACTTTGCCTTGTATGTTAGTTTTAGTTTTTAAGTAAATTGAGATATTTGGTTGTTTTATCCTGTTTTTGTTGTTATTGGTTTCTACTTTCAGTGTATGTTAGCTATGAAAGTTTGGTGAAATGTTATGTCCTTACTTATCTATCAGATGTTTTAAGGACAGAAGATGGAAACCAAGAGCGTACACACCAATTGAAGAGAATGAGATTCAGATTAAGAGCGAGTCTGCTTCAGGTACTTTTTATATTCCTATTAATGAATGCTTGATTAGATGATGCTTTTGTTTCTAATTGCCTTTCTTTGTGGTATATTCTTAATTTTTTGATAGATGAATATGTATCCGTTGGTTAAAGCTTTCTCTTCGCTGATTATGCCTTTGCATTATCTGGACAAATTTGATGTGTAATTTTCTAACTATAGGCTAGAGCTGGATTAATGGGCTCAAAGCCAGCACTACAACAGACTTATGTTGTGTTTAATTAGGGTCTTAATTATTTCTGATAATGGTTGTGTTTTTTTTTTTTTTTGAATTTTTTGTTATTGGAATCTTGGAATGAATTTGCTCCAATTAAAAATGATTATGAAATCTTAAATTTATCAGCAACAGAGAACAAAAAAAAACTGAGACACAAGTACTATATCTTTGTGAATAGTAGTCTCTTAGTGGATATTGGAGAGTGAGTAGAGAGTACCATCTTCGTTCAATAGAAAAGAGGCCAGCTGCATGCAATATAGCTTCTCGGCAAAGTTGTTAAAATTAGGAACCTATGTGGGATCGTTGGATGGGACTAGTGGATCGGATCGTAGAATCAGATCGAGGATCATAAGATTCTACTTTCAATGTACAATAAAATGAAAAATTATCAATAATGATAATATATGTCAAATAATTTTAAAATATTAAAGAAAAATGATAAATTTGATATAATGCATCTTTTATGATAACATCAATTAGAAGAGACATTTGAAAAAAGTGTTTATAGTCAAATTTTTTATATAGATATACACATATATCTATGCGATTCTAGTTAATTTATAGATATACACATATATACACATTTATAGTCAATTTTTTATATACATATACATATATATGTATATATATATATAAGGAATAAATAACAAAAAAAAATTGTTAGGATTAGGATTGTCGTAGAATCGGGATCATATGTGATTCTACACAGTTTTATGAATAGGATCATAGTAACTTTAAGATCCTACTAAATTTAAGATCAAAAAATAAATTGATCGAAGAAATATGGCTAGACCTAAAGGCATAACACTAAATAATGATCCCTTTCCAAGTCCAAGTGTAATCGCCAACAAATAAAAAAATAAATAAAAAGAAGCAAGAAGTGTATTTTAAATCTTGTCCCATATCTTGCTCAATAGGAAGCTTCCACATAATCTAAAATCATATGAGATTCACTAACCTTGCTGCTATCAATCTTTGATGGTGGTAAGTTTCTCCTTGATGTATACATGGGCTTGTTTGCATCATAGAAACTAAATCTTGGGGGTTGAAACAAAAATGCAAAAGTAAATGTTAAAACCTAACTGTTTCACATCAAAGCATGTTTGTTTTTCTTTGCAGCTAGCATGTTTGAATGAAGTTACCAAACAAGCTACACATGACCTATTTTCCCTAGTACCAAACACTTGTGGAATTTTTAAAAAAGAAAAAATAAAAAAAAAAGTTTAAGACTGATAAAGATGAGAAAAAAATTGGGTAGCCTGTTGGAAAATATGCGTATATATATGGTTTAGATTGTTGCCCAATATGCGTATCTTCTACACATGGTTTAGATTGTTGCCCAATATGCGTATATATATGTATGAGTCTTTGTGTTTGTTGGAAAATTAAATTTAAATGTCACAATTGTAGAGGAACAAAATTTTGAGGGGTTAAAAAATTGTGACATGTTTAAATAAAGAGAGCATTCGGAAAATATTTGATACCGACCTTTTTGAAGAACTCTTTGGTAGAGGCATGACTTATCTCTGATTTGAAGTCATTTGCAGTCGGGAAGCACCATCTGACTTGACAAGAATGTAGAATGTTTATCACTTCTTCAAGTTTGACACATCACAATTTTTTGTTTTTTTGTTTTTTTGGTGCTATATGATTTGTCTTGTAGTTTATTTCTTTAGATAGCATAACCAAGTGTTGTAAGATTGTGAAGTATCTATTTCTTGAAGACAGACTCCCATGGAAGCAATATATGGCTTCTTTTCGGCTTCTTCTCTTGATAGTCCTATAACTGTTGTATCTACTGCCTAGAAAAGTATAGAAGTTTGTGAGAAAAATAAGTCCAAGAGTCCATAGACACTATAGAACTTTGTTAGAGTATTACAAAATTTGAGTAATTACCATTGCCTTCAAATCAGCTCCTTTGGGCCTTTCACTGAATGAAAGTATCCTTCCTTTACCGTCTATCTTCAATAACACAACTGCCTCATAGCATTTGCCGTACCTTGGAACCACCTGTTACCTGTCTCACATTGAGCTTGAGTAGCTGTGACGACTCTGGCACGTCTAATATTTTACATTTAATTAATTTTTATTCTAATTTAATTGTGGAATTCTCAATAAGGTGAAATTGATGATGAAATTATTTTAATTTTGAGTATCGAATCATAAATTAAAATTAAACTCAAATTGAACCTAGTTATTAGCAGAAAAATTAATCTGTGGGCCAAGGGTAAATAAAAAAAAGTTTGAAGGTAAAAATTATAAATAAATAAATATAAATATAAATATATATATACACAATGCTTTGTCACCACCCTAGCATATAGGGTGGTGAATATGGACATATAGCTTAGTAAGGGCATCAAGTGGCAACAATGCCACCTGTGGGACAGGTGGCCGAGCTTGAAATTGTCACCTGGAAAAAGCTAATGAAGCCTCACCAATTATAAATAAGTTCCCAATTGCTGGGCATGAGGAACGAAAACATAAACTATGGTATGGTAGACTGGTAGTGAAAAATTAATAGTAGGAAAACAAAGGCTAAGAGTCAATATTAAAGTGAGTTGTATTATATTTTGAGTTATCATAACATATTTTACGTATGTTTTGAATTACTATAATTTATTATATAAGTTCTGTTTTATAACTTATATTTATATTTCAATTACGTTAATTATTTTCTAAACTACGTTTGCTTATATTGAAACCCATGGATATATTTGTTTAAATTTTAGAAATTATTTGACAATGATTTTGTAAACAATTATTTTCTGTAAGTACCACCACGAGAGTCCCATGCCTTAGGGGACTTAAATAAACATTGGCCTCTGTTTGGCTATTTTGTGGTCCCCTGTTTGTCATCGATCCATTAACCTCTGTTCTGATTGTCATTCTAGTGACCTCTGTTCTGTTCTATTCTATATTGTGATTATGGTTATTTGCTTATATGATTTCCACATTCTCCTTCTGTTATTTAAAATTAATTATGTATTTTAGTTACCAAACTAATCTCTATTTACCCAAATAATTATCCATGGATTTTTGTACCCTCATGCTCATTGTATAATATTTCTTACTCCGCCATGTGCTTATAGCTGTTAACCACTTTCAAGTGACGTGTCAAAACTAGTGCATGAGGTAGGCACAAGGCACTTTGTCACGACCTAAACCTGGTATCCAAAGGTTTGGCGTCGCAACAAGACAATAAAAAAAATGATATAAAATAATTTTAACAATTTTGTAGCGCAAACGGATAAATTAAATAAATTAAAATAAATAAACGGGTACCAAAAGTTTATTAAAAGAAACAACAACAGTCTTTTGGGCTCTTATTTTATTACAAGAGTCCAATCAAAATATAGACAGTACCCAAAAAAAAAGGAAAAAAATAAGAAGAAAACACTGTGGTTTATCCCCCATCTTGATCCTGCTAAGTCTCATCACTTGAAAGGGATAACAGCTATAAGTACATGGCAGAGTGAGAAATATTATACTGTGAGTATAAGGGCACAAAATAGCCATAGATAGTTATTTAAGCTAAAACATTAATATAATTTAAGTTGTATAAATAAATTATTTAAATGGTAGAAACTGAAATACAAAAATTACATAAATAACTATAACCACGGTACAGAATAGAACAGAACAGAACAGAACAGAATAGGGGTCATAGGAGTGACAATCAGAATAGGGGTCAATGGATCCATGACAAACAGAGAACCACAAGGTGGCCAAACAGGGGCCAATGGTTTATTTAAGTCTCCTAAGGCATAGGACTCCCGTGGTGGTCCTTACAGAACATAATTGTTTATAAAATCTTTGTCAAATAATTTCTAAAATTTAAACATACATATCCATGGGTTTCAATTTAAGCAAATAAAGTTCAGAAAATAATCCATGTAATTGAAACATTAACATAACCATAAAACATAAATTATATAAAATAAATTGTGATAACTCAAAACATTTGTAAAATATATTATGGTAACTCAAGACATATAGAAAATATATTATGATAACTCAAGGTATAATGCAACTCATTTAAATTTTACTCTTTTTCCTTTTTCCTTTTTCCTGATCCGTCCGAGTTCCACTCTTTTATCACTGTTTTATGTGTTTCCTTACTTGGGTTGTATTGCCAATGCCTTAGCCCCAACTCCTTATATACAAGCCCATACATGATGATTCACCCACCCTATGGAACTATCCACCTTCATAGGCTTCCTTACTTGGCCCCTTAGATCTCCACATGGTCAACTTCATCTATAGCCACCCTTTCCTCTTAAGACAACATAAGTTCCTAGGTAAACAACACACACTTTAACTTGAGCCTATTTTCACTTTTGGCCTATATAATTTACTAATCTCATGGTTAGGTTTTAGTTGGCCCTAAATAATATGTTAATCACATTGTTATGCTTTGGTAATAATGCCCCTAATTTTAAGTTAGATTACATTGTAGCGAGTATAATTATAAAATCAAATATTTTATTTTATATAACTTTTATTTTATTCATATTCATTTATTTATTTATTTATTTTTATTAAATTAATTAAACAATTGGGGTGTCACATTTCTCCTCTTCTTAAAAGAAGTTTGTCCCCAAATTTGACGTACCTTGGTTTTCGAAGAGGTGTGGGTATTTGTTCCGCATTTGACTTTCAGTTTCCCATGTCGCTTCTTCGACATGATGGTTTCTCCATAAGACTTTTACAAGAGGTATAGTCTTGTTTCAAAGAACTTGATCAAGATGATTGAGAATCTATACAGGTTGCTCTTCATAAGAGAGGTCTTCTTGAACTTTCAGGTTCTCATAATCGACAACATGCTCTGGATCTTGAAGATATCGATGAAGCATCGAAACGTGAAACACATTATGGACATTGGACAGTTCGGATGGAAGTGCAAGGCGATATGCCACAGGACCAATCCTTTCGAATATCTCGAATGGCCCGATGTAACGTGGGTTTAACTTTTTTCGTTTTCCAAATCGGATAACCCCTTTTGTTGGTGAGATCTTTAGGAACACATGATCGCCTATTTGAAATTCTAAGTCTCATCTCCATGTATCTACATAGCTTTTCTGGCAGCTTTAAGTAGTGCGAATTCGTTATTGGATGAGCTGAATCTTATCACTTGTGATTTGCACGATTTCGGGGCCTAATAATTTGTAACGACCCCGATTCATAAATAACTACTAATTCCTAATTAAGAATGCTAACTAAGTGTTTATAACGGAATTATGTGTTATTATTAATTGTGATATGTGCTTTGTAGTAATTTGGGCATATCTATCTGATTTGAAAATTATTTGTCATGATTTCTACTTTGAATCTGAAATTGTTAGCCTAAATGCTTTCAGAAACCAAATTTGAGTTCATGGATTGATTAACTAGAATATTTGGAACCATATGTGAAGTTTTGTTAAAAATTGATTCAGTTCAGTAAAATCGCATGTGATTAAATTGAGCCTTAATTGGAACTATTTTGGATTAATTGAGTCATGTGCTAACCTTGATTAATTAAGGTTACTTATGTTTAATTAAGATGATGCATGATTTATGCCTAATCTACTCCTATTCATGATCCAAGATGTGATTAAGTGTATTATGTGCTAAGGCATTTTGTAATGTTGGGTGTACAGGATTAAAATCCTTTAGTGGGGGTGTGCTGAGAAATCTGTGTGGGTGTATTGAGAAATCTGAGTTGGGCATTTTGTGTTGAGTGTAGGGGATTAAAACCCTTGTGTGTGTGTGTGTTAGAGTTTTGCATGTGTGTGCACGTGTATTGTGCTCAAGAAGTGAGCGTGTGTTGTGTATATTCAGCTGAGTGAGGGAGTGTTTGTATCATTCCTTTGCTTATTTGGTTCTTTGTGTTGAGACAGTTCAAGCTTAAGAGAGAGAGAGAGAGAGAGTTTGGCTTTAGTGAGAGAGAGCTCAAAAGTTTGAAGAAGAAGAAGAAAACTAGGAAAATTCATCTCACATTTCTAAAATTAAAGCCTTGGGTAAGGATTTTATGTCTAATTTCTGTAGCTATTCCTCCATGCATCATGATTTCATCAAGTTTTGAGCTACTTTCATGAGAGTGCAAGAAACGGGTCTTTGGACATGTAGATTACTTTCATGTGTATTCATGGTAGATCATCTTTGATTTTATCATTTTGAGTTTGAGCTTTAAAGTTCTTGTATGCATGTGAGTTTAAATCATGTCCATTGTTTCATAAATTTATGGGTTTGTTGATCACCATTTGCATGTTATGAAAAACCATGAAAAGAGTTAAAAAATCTTGCATGAAGGAGTTTTGATTCAAATCTTTCAAGAATTGATGAGTTTTTGAATAAAAGATGTTTAAGGGTCTTGTATTGAAGTTTTCTAAAGCTATTTTATGTGTTTGATCAAATCATGCAAGACCCCAAGTTTTGAAAGTTGTTTGGAAGCCATTTTTGTTAAGCTTGGTGCTCAGAAATTCACAGCTGGCTTGAGCGAAGAAGTGATGGCTCGAGCCAACATTACGAGCTCCTAGTATTTTGAACTCTGCAAAAGTTGGCTCGAGTGAAGGAGTGGTGGCTCGAGCTAGCCTGGCTTTTGCCTTTAGTCGGTTTCTAGCCATGAAAAGTCGCTCTAGCCACCAAATTTTATTTTCAAAGATGTTTTCAAAAGATGTTTTAAGTACATATCTTCACTCCTATCTCTTTTCGGGCATTCTTAGGCATGATTTATGAGCCATTAAAGATTAATAAGCTAAGAAACAACATACATAAGTGAATTAGAAATTATGTGTCAAATCCGAATATGTGGTTCTATATGAACAAGCTATGTGTCATGGAATGAATAGGAAGTTAAAACAAGAAAGCTAAGCCATGTATGGCTACATGAATGAGTAATAATGAGACATGTTTTGTGCTATGTACATTTATGTTTGTAGGTCAAGACTCGAAGACTGACCAACCGTTTCTGGAAGCCCACTGTGAGTAATGTTATTGTAAAGATATGTTCATATGAATTATGTTCCAAATGTGATTGGATAAGTTATGATTTCTAAAATGATATTTGTTTACATGAACGAATGTCCTATGTTTGAAATCTGTTATGGCATCCATAGATAGTCCCAAGTCATGGGGGACGGCATGTTAATGCGGGGTCTATGACATATATGTAATTACGAGATCTCATTAGCCACTTCATTGTAGTGATATGTGTTTAATCGGTATCCGGAACCGATTACTCTAGTCGGAAGAAGATATATGATGTATTCTATGGGATGTACCATTATTATGTTCAGATATGATGATGATTATGTTACGATCTGTTTTATGATTATGAAATATTCGGAATTCGTTTACTAACCTCTTTACATTGATATTATTCACTGGGCTTTAGCTCACTGTGTGTGTATATATATATATATATGTATAGGTCAGCGTTTTGGAGATCAGGCCTGAAGACTTTTGTCTGGATCCGTGTTCTTTTGTCAACCAACCATTGTGCCTTACGTGGAGGTTCCTAATGTGTCACATGTTAAGCTCCGGTTGTTCTGTATATGAAACTTGTAACTTTTGTTGGCTATACTTAAGATGCTATTATGTGTGTGGGTATAATGTATGAATGACTATTGGATATGTATATAATAAGTTTTAAATATTCTGTTCATATAAGTCAGCATAGCTCATTGGACAATTATATTTATGTATTTGCTTTCGCTAGCCCCTTATTTTTGTTTATATGTTTAGAGGCCTTTGGTAATCCAAGGATTACTGGCCGGTTGCGATGCTAAACCTATAGGGGCAAGTTTGGGTCGTGACATAATTTCCTGTCTCTGACTTCCGTCCAATACAGAGGTGATCAACATCTTCTTCCATACAGTGCTTCGTACGGTGCCATTTTAATGCTTGCATGGTAGTTGTTATTATAGGCGAACTCCACCAAAGGTAGGTGATCATCCAAATTACCTTTGAGGTCTAACACACACACACACACGTAACATATCTTCCAAAGTCTGGATTGTTCTTTCGGATTGCCCATCAATTTGCGGGTGATAAGCTGTGCTAAACTTCAGAGTGGTTCCAAAGCTTCTTGCAATTTATTCCGAAAGTAAGACGCGGAGCGGGGGTCTCTATCGGATACGATTGAAACTAGGGTGCCGTGCAAACGAATGATTTCCTTAATGATTTCTGTAATGATGCTTTCCGTTTTGACTTTTAGTTGATGGTAGCCAAAACCCAAGTCAATTTTCGAGAATACTTGGGCGTCTTGCAGTTGATCGAACAAGTTGTCAATTTGTGGTAGAGGGTACCGATTTTTTAAGGTGACATTGTTTAATTCTTGATAATTGATACACAATTTGATGGTACCATCATTTTTCTTTACGAACAGTACTGGAGCTGCCCACGGTGAGGTACTTGGTCGAATGAAACCTTTGTCCAATAGTTCCTAGAGTTGAGTCTTCAGCTCTTTTAATTCTGTCATGTACATGCGGTAAGGGGCTTTTGAGATTGGTTGTGTACCAGGTTAGGTTTCAATGGTGAATTCGATTTCTCGGTCAACCAAGTTACCAGGCAGGTCTTCAGGAAATACATTTGGGAATTCTCGAACCGCAAAGATTGTATCAAGTGTGGGGTCCTCTTGTTGAGTATTGATCATATAACAGATATAACTACAACAACCTTTCTTAGAGTCGTTGGGCTGTCATGAAGGATATAACACATAGAGGGGAAGAGACTCCAATTCCTTTGAAGACAAACTTGAGTTGGTTTGGTGACTGGAGGAAAACCTTTTTGGCTTCACAATTAATTAGGGCATGGTTGGCAGCTAACCCATCCATTCCTAAGATCACATCAAAGGTACTAATGCAGAGGGGAATCAAGTTTATGTGTAAAGTTTCCCCTTTTAAGGATACAGTACAAGATTTGTACACATCAGCACTAAGGGTGGAGTTTCTAGAAGGAAAAGACACATATAATATGTATCCTAAGGATTTGGGTGTTGATGCCAACTTGGTAACAAAGTGTGGTGTAACAAAAGAATGAGTTAAACTAGTGTCAAAGAGAACATGGATTAAGTGACCACAAACAGAAAGTATACCTAACACAACATTCTCAGTAACTTCCGGTTTCCAGGCACCAGGGCAAAGGCTTTTCTTTGGCGTTTTTGGTCCTTCCTCACTCCTCCAGGTATCGCGGGTTGTCGGACTAGTTCAGAGGGGCTGGCTGTAGGACTAGCAAGCTTGGGACAATCTCTCAGCAAGTGGCCAACTTGGCCACATCTAAAGCATGCTCCTGCGTCTAGGCGGCATTGTCCACAATGAGTCCTTCCACAGATAGAGCAAGTTGGAATGGCACCACCTTTGGGATTCATAGGACCTTGATTGTTTGAACTGGTTGTGCTCGTATTTACCTTTTTGGGAGGCACGACACTAGGTCTTTTGTTATCTCTTTTCCAAAATGCCTTCCTTTGCCTTGGTTCCGCGGAGCGCAAGGCTTTAATCCCTTTTTCCGCAATATATGCTCGATCTACCACTGCCACATAGGTTGGTAGTTTCAAAACCTCCAACCTGTCCTTGATTTCAGCATCCAATTCTGCTTCAAATTTCTTGGCTTTTCGAGCTTTGGTGGGGATGACGTATGTCGCAAATCAAGCCAGTTGCATGAACTTGCTCTCGTATTCGGCCACTATCATGGTTCCTTGCCTTAGATGTATGAATTCCGACGCCTTTTGTTCCCGCAGCGAATCTGGAAAGTATTTTTCATAGAATACCTCCAAGAATCTGGCCCAAGTCATAATATGTTCTTTCTCCAGGGTAAGTAGCCACCATTCTTGTGCATCGTCTTTGAAGGTGAATGTGGCGAAAGCCACATTCTGCATTTCTGTGCAAGGTAGCGCGGAGAAAATTTTCTCTATATCTCTGACCCAAGCTTCTACCACCAGTGGGTTTGTACTGCCAGTGAATATGGTAGGTTTCAAGTCCTGGAGCTGTTTTGTTGTAGTTGGTTCTTCTTGTCATTCAGGCAATCCGCTATTAATGTTGGTTTGTAGGGCTCGCAGAAAACTAGTAACTGCTCTTTCCATGATTTGCTCCATTGGATCAGTATCACTAACTGATGATTTGGTTCCATTTCCATCATTAGCCATTACTACAAGGTGAAAACAGTTAGTGAACTCCCCCTCTTTTCTTTTGAACCACATAGTATACATTTAATTATCTATGGTTCACAAGATACTATAACAGTTCAAGTTACTATAATAGTACATATATCATTTTTACTTATGGAAAAGAAAACATATTAGTACAACATACTTAAAATACAGTCAAGAATTAGTGTATAATCCTATTAATACAAAAACAAAAGGATTAGACTAGTCATTGTCAGCTCCAAAAGAAAGAAAGAAAGATCGGCGATATCTCTCGATCATGCTCCTAGAATAGGTCAGTGAGCCCCCAAGAAAATTGGCTCTGGAAGACTGGGCCGTGGCACAGCCGTGGGAACTCTGCTGCACGAGGGACTCAAACTCCCATCCACTGAGCTCAATCCCAAAACAGCACTAAACTACCTGGACCATGTAGGTCGATACACCGTGGTTATATCCCCAAAACTGCCGCCCAATGAGCCGCACAGGTATCTCTAAGTATGTGATCTTGTGTTGTAGTCCTGACTAGGGTCTGGACAATGTGCTGTGGAGAAGTTATAATAGTGTGAATGTGGCTGCTAGGGTATATATTCCCTCTCCTCTCAGCAAAGCCTGGGGGTAAAGAAGCAACCAAAAAATGCGAATGTACCAATCTGATGACGTGTGTCGGCCCAATGTATCTCTTTCGGGTGCTAGCTCGGCTAAGTCTCCAAA
Source organism: Camellia lanceoleosa (assembly GCA_025200525.1). Lineage (NCBI taxonomy): Eukaryota > Viridiplantae > Streptophyta > Magnoliopsida > Ericales > Theaceae > Camellia > Camellia lanceoleosa. The sequence continues at coordinate 145,330,501 of CM045764.1, read as the reverse complement.
ACAAGTAGTTCTCATCAGGGTCGTCCTACAAATATACTGGCCTCCCCATAAGGTCGGGGTGGGTCTGTCCGATAATGCTTTCTAAGTCCCCCCATCCCTCCAATAAGTTAGGGGCTAGATACGCTCCCTGGGGCTTGAACCAAATCAATTCTTCTTGGTGTGCCATGTCCTATAACACAAGAAAACTTAGCGTACCCAATATTTATTTAAATTATGTTGGAAACAAAATTTTATTTATTTATTTTATATTATGACAATGCATATGTATATATATATATAATTAAACGATTATGATATTGGACAACATATAGTATTAATTTATTTTTATTTTGTGACAATATATATATATATATATATATTTATTAATAGACACTCAGGGTTTTTTTTTTTGTTTTTTTTTTGTAAAAGCTCTGATACCACTTTTGTCACGACCCAAACCCGGTACCCAAAGGCTCGGTGTCGCAACAAGATAAAAATAAAAGAATTCAAAAAATTTTATAGTTGTAGCGCAAGCGGATAAATTAAATAAATTAAAATAAAATAAGTCGGTACCAAATGTTTATTAAAAGAAACAAAAACAGTCTTTTGGGTTTTTATTTTATTACAAGAGTCCAATCAAAATGTAGACAGTACAAAAAAAAAGGAAAAAAAAGAAGAGAAACACTGTGGTTTATCCTCCATCTTGATCCTGCTAAGCTCGTCACCTGAAAGGGGTAACAGCTATAAGCACATGGCAGAGTGAGAAATATTATACTGTGAGTATAGGGGCACAAAATAGCCATGAATAGTTATTTAAGCTAAAACATTAATATAATTTAAGTTGCATAAATAAATTATTTAAATGGCAGAAATTGAAATACAAAAATTACATAAATAACTATAACCACGATACAAAACAGAACAGAACAGAACAAAACAGAACAGGGGTCACTGGAGTGACAATCAGAACAAGGGCCAATGGATCTATGACAAACAGAGTACCACAAGTTGGCCAAACAGGGGCCAATGGTCTATTTAAGTCCCCTAAGGCGTAGGACTGCCGTGGTGGTACTTACAGAATATAATTGTTTATAAAATCTTTTTCAAATAATTTTTAAAATTAAAAAAAACATATCTATGGGTTTCAATTTAAGCAAATAAAGTTCAGAAAATAATCCACGTAATTGAAACATTAACATAACCATAAAACATAAATTATATAAAATAAATTGTGATAACTCAAACATTCGTAAAATATATTATGGTAACTCAAGACATATAGAAAATATATTATGATAACTTAAGATATAATATAACTCATCTAAATTTTACTCTTACTTTTTCCTTTTTCCCGATCCCTCCGAGTTCCACTCTTTTATCACTATTTTACGTGTTTCCTTACTTGGGTTGTATTGCCAACGCCTCAGCCCCAACTCCTTATATACAAGCCCATACATGCTGATTCACCCACCCTATGGAACTATCCACCTTCATAGGCTCCCTTACTTGGCCCCTTAGATCTCCACATGGTCAACTTCATCTATAGCCACCCTTTCCTCTTAAGACAACATAAATTCCTAGGTAGACAACACACACTTTAACTTGAGCCTATTTTCACTTTTGGCCTATATAATTTATTAATCTCATGGTTAGGTTTTAGTTGGCCCTAAATAATATGTTAATCACATTGTTATGTTTTGGTAATAATGCCCCTAATTTTAAGTTAGATTACATTGTAGCGAGTATAATTATAAAATCAAATATTTTATTTTATTTAACTTTTATTTTATTCATATTCATTTATTGATTTATTTTTATTAAATTAATTAAACAATTGGGTGTCACACACTTTGTAGTCATAGAACACCTTTGGTATTGCAATCGAATAAAAGCTCGAATGTACACATTTTTGTTATACTTAAATGAAGATTCAAGTACCTTTTTATTTTACTTCGCTGCACTATTAATTTGTTATGACTTGTCACGATGCCAAACCTCTGGGTACCAGGTTTGGGTCGTGACAAATGGTATCAGAGCAAAGGCTTTTCAAATTTTTTTTTTGAGTATAGGACATACACACAATTAGGTTGTGGGAAAAGGTTATGCATGATAAGTTTGTGTGATTTTGTACCAAATTTGATATAAACATAACAGGAAAACAAAAATGAATGGCGTCAGGTGGTACCAGTGATGAGTAAGAAAGAATAAGTGTTGTGCACTTTGTGTGTTTAGTTTGCATGTTGGGTCTGTAACTAGATAGAGAAAGAGGAAGAACAGGCAAAAAGGGAGGGGGAGAGACCAACCAACAAACAAACCCATCACGTGGGTTTCAAAAAAAGAAAAAGAAAAAGAAAAAGAAAAAGATTAATTGGCAAGAGTGAATGGAAGGTATAGGAAAAGAAAAGTGAAAGGGTTTTCGAAACTGTTAGATTATAAGTTGCTAAAAATAAGTTTTGAGCATACAGGAGGTAGGTCTCAACAAGAGGAGTCCAGACCCAAAAAGAATAGGCAAAGCGAAGGTTGGGGTGGACTACACATGCCGATCAAATCTTTGCACATATATTTTGTAGCCAATCTAAATACTTTGAATATTTATTTGGGACAAGGGAATCACAAGAGTAAGTTTGGCTTAGTGAGTAAGGCATGTGGTGCTAACGATGTAGTCAGGAGTTCAAATCCTCTTAGCAGTGTTCGAGGATTTAAATGTTTAGGTAGACATCATCACAGAATATTCTGTTAGTATCAGTGGAATATTCTGAAGATTGCAATTTGGTCCCTGAAGCTTTCAAAAATTACAATTCGGTTATGGGATTCTTGGAATTTTTCATTTTGGCCCCTGTAGTTATGAAATCACAGTTTGGCCCCAGGAGTTTGGAAAATTTGCTCTTTTGTATTTAAGGATGGAAAGGATAGGTGGTCAGTCTTGTGTTTGGCATTATAGTTTTATGTGATCATACATACATAAGCTGTATGCATCTAGTAAGTAAGTGATAAATTGTGCATTCAGGAATGTGTACATATGTAAGTATTAAGGTTAAAACCTATGAGCTACAGGGAACTTTGAGGATTATAAGAGGATCGAGACGTGTTTGGTAAATAGCCTAAGCATTGGGTCTAAGAATTTAGAGCTGTTATTAAGTGTTGATAATTAGGAGGAAACTGAAATGCGATGTTTAGTAAGTGTGGTATTGAGGCTAAGCGTTAAGAACTATTGAGGAATGTCTAACGTTAAAAGGACATTAGAATTGTTAACTGGCATATTAGGGAGTACAAATTTGATGATTTGTGAAACTATAGGCTTATAGGAATTAACGGTGTTGGGTATACTTCCTTATTGGAGTATGAGACCCAATTGGTTTATTAAAAGAGTTTAATTTGGTTTGGTATTGGTTATAATATATTTTTATATATTATATCTAACTTGTGGATGCCCAATTTTGTTTGGTAACGACTAGGGTTTTGATAAAAATAAGTCCAAGATTTAACATTTGTGGGGATATATTTCTGAAGTACCAACACGTGGTAAGGTGATGCCGACGTGTCAGCTGAGGTGCCACGTGTCATGGTAAGTTATGCCGAGGTAATCTCGGAGTTACCGAGGTTATCTTTCGAAGATGTCGGAATACCGGGATAAGCGGATAAAGGACTGGAGTCCTAGATTGGGAGAAGACTTCAGTTTGGATAAAGGAAAAACTCTTGGAGAGTTTTGTCTTAAACCCATTAGGAGTTCCAAATTAGCAATAATCCTGAGTCCATTAGAGTTAGGCTCCTATTGGGACTAGGATTGTACTGGCTATAAAAGAGAGGCACCCCCATGGGTCTAAGGTACGTTTTATATATTCAAGCTTGTGAGTTGAATACTTGATTATCTTTGAGAGATATACTGACTTGATCGTCGGAGTGCCCCCGGGTGGAAGAACCACCGCCGGAGCCTTTTCTTTTGTGCAGATGCTGAAGGTGCCATCTATTCTCGTGTTCTACAAATTGAATTCCTAAAGAGAGCAGTGTGGTCAGAAAATCACTCACACAATTTGGCGCCGTCTGTGGGAAAGAAAGACGAATAGATGGCCAGTGACGCACAAAACGAAAAGGTTGGGGACGACGCTCCCACTAGGAGTGGCAGGCCTATCGACCTTGATGTCGAAGGAGACAACCATAACAAAGAAGCCCATGGCCAGGGGCACGGGGGAAAAGACGTCGTCCAGGATGGCGACACTTCAAGAAAAGCATCAGGCGGATACTACATGAAGACAACCTCTGTATGGAGGGATAGGTGCCACGGAGGATGAGGAAGTAAAAGAATTGACAGACAAGTTGGTCGACTGCGCAATGGCGTCAACTTCATGATGCAAAACAATGTCATGCAGCCACCATACCCATTGCAGGACACGCCAATTCCAGCAGTTAATACTCAGAAGGGAGGAAGGAAAATAATTCCTGAAGCACCACAACACTCCAGGAGCAAAAGGCACTCTCACCTGCCCTCCGGGGAGGTCAGGCGAGAGGAGCCAAGACAAGAGAAGTCCCAGAGAACGTATCAAACGAAGGATCAGGAACGTAGAGAACATCGGCATATTCAAGGGCAGGCACTCTGCTTTGACACAACCCACGGAGAAAGATCAAAACGGGCCCATCACGAGGCCGAGAGTAGTGTGCCGAAGAGATTGAAGTCCAAAGACAGCCGAGCTCCGGGGAAGAGTAAAGAAGACTTGAGAAACTACCTCAAGAGGAAGGAACAGAACGCTGAAGCCGAGGTAACCTCATCCGTCAAGCCGAGGACGCCGTTCTCGATAGAACTGGACAAATTTGAAGCACCAAAAAGATTTAGCATGCCGAGGCTTCAAATATACGATGGTAAGTCAGACCCTAACTTCCACGTCGGACTATTTTTGAACTCAATGGCGTTATACAGTGGAAACGAGCCACTACTCTGCAAAGTGTTCCCCTCATCCTTTGGGGAGATTGCATCATATTGGTTCCATAAATTACCAAAGGGAAGCGTGAAGACATGGGAAGGCCTGGCCAAGATGTTTGTGGCCAGGTTCGTAACAAACAAACTGCAGCCATTAAGGGTGGACGCACTAATGGCTTTAAAAATCAGCAAGGATGAAGGCTTCAGGGCCTATGCAAAAAGGTACTACGAGGTGTTCAATCGAATACCTGAATGCAACCAAGAGGTAGCGGTCGTGTCTTTCAAGAACGGCCTGAAAGATGACTGTTCACTATGGAAATCTTTGGCAAAGACATTACCGAAGAGCATGGAGGAGCTCATGGCAAGAATCGAAAAGTATGCACGAGCCGAGGAGGACACATCGGCCCACAAGGAAGTCAAACAGGAAAAAGGGAATAGCTCGCCGAAGCAAGGCCGAAGTAACAATGGATTCAGCAAAACAGAGATGGAGTTAAGGGCTAAACAGGCAGTGACAACCGTGTTCCGAATTCCAATTCAAAAAGTCCTAGGAAAAATCCAGAGCCAGCCCTATTTCAGAACACCAACAAGGGAACCAGGAGAATTCATGGGAAGAAACATGGACAGACATTGTGCTTATCACAATGAAAACGGACATATAACACAGGGCTGCAGAGCCCTAAAAGCACACTTGGAGGATCTGGTGAGACAAGGCCACCTAAGAGACCTTGTCGATGAAACCAGAACAAGAGAAGAACAGGCAAGACTACCTCAGGCTCCAGCAGCCCCGCCACCTCCGCAACCTCGGGTAGAAGGACCTCGGATAGTTAACGTGTTCCACTCAAAGGTTAACGAGAATGAAGTCAGAGGAGAAACCCAAAGGGTAAGACATCTACAGCATGTCTACCAAGTTGGGAAAAAGAGACATCGGCCTGAAGAGTGCCAAGAACCGATAATAACCTTCATCGAAGCCGACCTAGAGATGGTCCAGCATCCACATAATGATGCCTTGGTAGTATCCCTCCAGGTTGGGGAGTGCTAAGTGAAACGTATCCTAATAGATCAAGGCAGCTCTTGTGACATCATGTACGTTAGATGTTACAAGGAGCTAGGCCTTCACCCAGATGACATGGAGCAATCGAATGGCCCGATGGTCGGTTTCAATGGAACGCCGACGTGGCCACTGGGCGCTACAAACCTGGAAGTACAGGCCGGTACTAAGAAGATCAGGACAGAATTCATCGTGATTGATACGCCTTCTCCTTACAATATCATATTGGGGAGGCCATGGTTGCATGCAATGGGGGCAGTTCCCTCAACATTGCACCAACTACTGCGCTTCCCAACAGAACATGGGATTGAAGAAGTCAGAGGAGATCAACTGTAGGCAAAAAATTGCTCCATGGCAGCAATGAAGACTACCTGTAATGTTCGAGAACCAGCAAAGGTAGAGATTGAAGATGAGGACATGGAGGTCCTAGATGATGTCGGCAAGGAGCCGGCCGAGAAAAGTGAGGAATCACTGAAGAAAATCCTTGTTCAAGAGGGTGATGAAGAGCGCTTCTTTCTTCTCGGCTCAGGCTTAGCCGAAGAAGAAGAGAAAGAACTGGAAGCCTTTTTAAGAGCGAACATAGAGGTGTTCGCCTGGACACCTTATGAAATGCCTGGCATTGACCCCGAGGTCACATGTCACAGACTAAACGTCGACAAGTCGGCTAAACCTGTAATACAACGAGCTAGGAGATTGACGTTGATGCACGTCGAAGCAGTGGAGGAAGAAGTAGACAGACTTCTGGAAGCCAGGGCTATCAGAGAAGTCAATTATCCAACATGGTTATCAAACACTGTGGTGGTAAAGAAGAAAAATGGTAAATGGAGGGTTTGCGTAGATTTTACAAGCCTAAATAAAGCCTGCCCCAAAGACAGCTTCCCTCTGCCAAAAATTGACCAGCTGGTGGATGCCACATCAGGACATGGAAGGATGAGCTTCCTGGATGCTTATAGGGGGTACCACCAGATAGCCATGTACCCCCCAGACGAAGAAAAGACAGCGTTCATCACCCCAAAAGGCCTGTACTGTTACAGGGTGATGCCTTTTGGGCTGAAGAACGCAGGAGCAACCTACCAAAGGCTGGTAACCAAAATGTTCAAGCACCTGATAGGCCAAACAGTTGAAGTCTACATCGATGACATGGTCGTAAAGACCAAGGAGCCTAAGAGTCATCTTGCCGACCTGAAAAAAGTATTTGAAATACTTAAAACATATCAGCTCCGACTCAACGCATCTAAATGCGTGTTTGGAGTTGGATCAGGTAAGTTCCTAGGTTACCTGGTAACAAGAAGGGGAATAGAAGTCAGCCCAGATCAGATCAAGGCCATCCTAGATCTACAAAGTCCAACATCGGCAAAACAGGTTCAAATGCTCACTGGAAGGGCCGCAGCCCTAAACAGGTTCATAAGCTGAAATTCAGACAAGTGTAAACCCTTCTTCAACCTAGTAAAAAAGACCGCAGACTTCCTATGGACTGAAGAATGTGAGGCTGCTTTGGCCGACCTAAAGAAGTATCTAACCACGGCTCCAGTTCTCTCCATACCTAAACCTAGGGAGGAGTTGTTTTTGTACTTAGCCGTGTCAGAGCACGTAGTAAGTGCAGTGCTAATCCGAGAAGAATTGGGAGAACAGAAGGCTGTCTATTATATAAGTAAAACCTTGGCAAACGCTGAAACAAGGTACTTACCACTAGAGAAGTTAATGCTGGCCTTGATAATGGCCTCAAAGAAGTTGAACCACTACTTCCAGGCACACAAAATTGTAGTGCTAACAGAGCACCCATTGAAGTCCTTATTGCAACAAGGAGATTTAACAGGAAGAATTGCAAGGTGGGTAGTGGCCTTGGGCCAGTATGACCTGGAATTCAGGCCCAGAACAGTTATCAAGGGCCAGGTTTTGGCCGACTTCGTGGCAGAATTCACGCCTGAATGCCTCGAACATCGGGCTCCGTTGAACTAGGATGAACGAGGTCCTAGCAAGCAAGGAGAATCCCAGCCAAAAGCAAATGAGCAAAGGAAGGAAAAGCTCAGACCTTGCAGCATCTACATCGGCGACTCATTCAAACTGTTTGTCGACGGAAGTTCAAACCGACAGGGAGCGGGGGCAGGAGTACTACTGATATCCCCAGATGGAGAAATAATAGAGCAGACCATCCGTTTGGGGTTCAAGGCCTTAAACAATGAGGCAGAATACGAGGCATTAATTGCAGGACTAAAGCTAGCAGCAGCAGCAGAAGCGGACGAGGTAATAGTTTTTTGTGATTCACAGTTAATTGTTAACCAGTCAACAGGAGAATTTGCAGCTAGGGACGAGAGGATGCCTGCATATGCAAAAGAGGTTATCAGATTGGCCGAGTTATTTCAGAACTGCCGACTTCTTCAAGTAAGCCGAGATGATAACAGCCACGCCGACACGTTGGCCAACCTGGCAAGTTCAATACAAACTGGAAAGACAAGAACAATTATGATCGACTATATGTCGGGCCCGAGCATAGAACCACAAAAGGCAAAGCAAGAAGCAATGTGTGTGGACATGGGGCCAAGCTGGATGGATGCAATTGTTGCATTCCTGAAAGAAGGAAAACTGCCAGAAGACCGCAAGGAGGCACACAAAGTCAGATTGAAGTCGGCAAGATTCAGCCTGACTGAGGATGGACACCTCTACAGAAGGTCCTTCACTGGACCCCTTTTAAGGTGCGTACACCCTTTACAAGTTGAAGATTTCTTATATGAAATTCATGAAGGGATTTGTGGAAGCCACATTGGGGGCAGATCATTAGCCCATAGGGCCATCACCCAAGGGTATTGGTGGCCCTACATGCAAAAAGATGTAGAAGCATACGTAAAGAAGTGCGAACAATGCCAAAAGTTTGCACCTTTGATTCATCAGCCAGCTGCTGACCTGAACCTAGTATCCAGCCCTTGGCCGTTTACCCAATGGGGCATGGATCTGGTTGGACAACTTCCCCAAGCAACTGGGCAGAGAAAATACTTGCTGGTAGCAACAGATTATTTCACAAAATGGATAGAGGCAGAACCTCTTGCCAAAATCCGAGATGTGGACGTTAAGAATTTCATATGGAAAAACATTATCACCAGATTTGGCATTCCTAGAGCCATCGTTGCCGACAACGGAACACAGTTTGACAGCAAACTTATCAAGAACTTTTGTGCAAAATTCAAGATCAAGAATTACTTTTCAACACCAAGTTTCCCCCAAAGTAATGGGCAAGCAGAAGCATCCAACAAAGTAATTTTGGATGGAATAAAGAAGAGGCTGCAGGCAGCAAAAGGGAAGTGGGTAGACGAATTGCCCAACGTACTTTGGGTATATCGGACTACGCCGAGGAGATCAACGGGGGAATCCCCCTTTGCCATGGCCTATGGCACAGAAGCAGTAATTCCACTGGAAGTCGGCATCCCAGGGATCCGAACCCAGGGAGTTGAGAATGGGACTAATGATATACTCTTAGCCCGAGATCTAGATCTTTTAGAAGAGCGAAGAGAAAAGGCTACAATTCAGCTTGGAATATACCAGCAACAGCTTGCCAGAGCTTACAACAAGAAGGTCAACCCAAGAGATTTTCAAGTCGGCGACCTAGTCTTAAGAAAAGTCGTCGGCAACAAGAAAGATCCCAGAGAGGGCAAGCTTGGCCCAAACTGGGAAGGACCTTACAGAATTACTTCGGTGTTAGGCAATGGAGCTTATCAGCTTGAAGACAATGAAGGCAAAGCATTACCAAGACCCTGGAACACTTGTAATTTAAAATTTTTCTATCATTGAGATGTTCATTATTTTTTACTGATGTCATCAATAAAATCTTTTCAGAATTCTTCAAGCACATATGATTGATTAAGATACTTAACATTGTTTCTGGAAGACATAAAAAATGAGAACCCAAGTGGAACTTAGGTTCACATTAGGGCAGAGAGAAGACAAAGTCTACCACTTGTTGAAATTTGTAGCAATTTACAAGTTGGTCAGACCGATACAAAGTCTACCACTTGTTGAAATTTGTAGCAATTTACAGGTTGGTCAGACCGATACAAAGTCTACCACTTGTTGAAATTTGTAGCAATTTACAAGTTGGTCAGACCGATACAAAGTCTACCACTTGTTGAAATTTGTAGCAATTTACAGGTTGGTCAGACCGATACAAAGTCTACCACTTGTTGAAATTTGTAGCAATTTACAGGTTGGTCAGACTAATACAAAGTCTACCACTTGTTGAAATTTGTAGCAATTTACAAGTTGGTCAGACCGATACAAAGTCTACCACTTGTTGAAATTTGTAGCAATTTATAGGTTGGTCAGACCGATACAAAGTCTACCACTTGTTGAAATTTGTAGCAATTTACAAGTTGGTCAGACCAATACAAAGTCTACCACTTGTTGAAATTTGTAGCAATTTACAAGTTGGTCAGACCGATACAAAGTCTACCACTTGTTGAAATTTGTAGCAATTTACAAATTGGTCAGACCGATACAAAGCTTACTACTTGTTGAAATTTGTAGCAATTTACAAGTTAGAGGTAAGCCGAGATGGTTCCTTAGCTTCACTTGTTAAAATTTGTAGCAATTTACAAGTCGAAATGAAGCCGAGGTTATTGCTTACAGACTTATAGCAATCTACTAGTTGGGTAAACCAAAGAAGATGTTTAACACTTGTTGAAATTTGTAGCAATTTACAAGTTAAAGTTAAGCCGACATATGATCATCTGTTGAAATTTACAACAATTTATAGGTTAAGGTAAAAGATAAGTATATTGTTTAAACCCTTGTTGAAATTTGCAGCAATTTACAAGTAGATCATTGTTTAATACTTATTTTAACTTCAGAAAAGTTTACTGTATATGTTAATCCTTGTTGAAATTTGTAGCAATTTACAAATAGGACAGATTGAGATTACTGTTTAAACGTTCGTTGAAACTTGAGAAAAATTTGCAAAGTTAACATTGAAATAGTATATGTTTTATACTTGTTGAAATTTATGAGAAGATTGCAGGTCAATGTCTTGCCGAAGTAAAATTTACAGTTATTATACCCGAGGTATGTAACCCCGAAAAGATTGTGCAAAGGAAGAATTATGTAAATCATGCAAAATATTCTAAGTATAGAACCAAACAGAAGCAATGAAGAGAAATTAAGGATTAAAGCATTCAGAGAAAAATAGTTACAGTTGTATATAATGAAGGCACTATGGCCTAGCAGAAGTAAATTGTTCACAAGTAACAAAGAAAGCCGCATCGGCGATAAAGAGGAAGCTTACATTGTTCAGAAAACAAAAGTACAAAAAAAAAAAAAAAAAAAAAAGAACAAAAGACATTTCAAGATTCTTCAACATCGACAGATGGTTGGACTAGGACCTCGGAGGACTCTGGGAGAACCACCTCGGTATCCTTCCCTGCCACAACTTCGGCATCTTTTTCAACCTCAGCATCTTTTTCTGCCGCAATCTCGGCGTCAATTTCTGTGACTGTTTGATCAAGACTTTTTTCAACCAAGTGGACATCAGATAATGCTTGTTCAGGAGCGGCCTCTTTAATGACCTCCTTATCTTCCTCGTTAGTTAAGTCAAGGACTTGATCATCCTGAGGAAGAGACTTGGTCTCATTGGTATCCTTGGCCTTCCTTACCAGCGCATCAGTATCCTTATCCTCATCCTCGGCTTTAGATTCAGATTCATCTTCTTCCTTAGTTTGACTTGGAGGAGGAGGAGGAGGGAATGGCAGAGGAATAGCATCGGCCTTGCGCAATGGCAAGTCATTTGGGATGTTCAGCTTCTTGGCAAGAGACATCCAACCAAGGGAGAAGCCCTTGTTGCATTCCTGCCTGACTTGAAGTTTGTATTCCTCAGTAACGTCGGCCATGCCTTGGGCATATGCCTTTTCATCAGACGCCTTGATCTCGGCATCCTTGGTGGCCAAAGCCTCTTGGAGCTCCTTCTCGGCTTGGGCTACTTTTTCTTCAGCCTCTTTCCTTTGAGCCTCGGCGACATTCTGAATGGCCTCGACAGATTCAGCTTTTTCTTCAGTGAGGGTTTGGGCTTTAGTAGCAGCCTCAGCTTGATCTTCCAATTTCTTCATTTTTGATTGAAGTCCTTTATTTATCTTTTGAAGGGCTGCAAACTCCTTTTTCAAGTCATTTAATTTCTCCCTGGTCTCAAAGGATTGCATGGAGAAGGAGTGTGCATCTTTGGGCGACTGAAAGAACACAAAGCAAAAAGTTATTACAGAATTTTACAAGTATGGAGAGATGATGATAAAACAAGTTACCAAGTGAAGACACTTACTTGCACATAGCGTTGAAGCATAAAAGCGTAATTTTCGTACTCGCTCATTTCAGGATTCTTTTCCAGATCACCTGGAAAAAGAAGAGCGGTACTGAGTGCAACGCCGATATTTATATCGTCGGCGCTATCACTGGCGAGGATAGGCTTGTTTTCTAAAGTAATTGCAGGTGTCCAGGGGACGTCTGGTACTTTGGATTTTGAAGTCGTCGCAGAAGAAGACCTCGGCTTCTTCGATTTTTGGGACTCTGAGGGTTGAGTCTCAACAGACCTTTTAACCGAGGTAGAAGCGGTCTTCTTGCCCTCAGCCAATTGGGAGATAGGCATGGTATCCTCAGCTTCAGCCTCAGTTGCTTTGGCCTTTGGCTGGGCTTTTTTAGTTCTTTTTGGTTTTGGCGGAGCCTTTGTTTGAGTGATGCAATGTCGGCATTGGCTAGGAGGTCTTGGGCAGCGTGTTTTGGACGAACCATTTCGGCAGTTTTAACGAGTCTGCGTCGGCGTTTTCTTTCGGGAATTGGTACCAAGAATGGTGCTGAGGTGGAAGGTTGATTGGTTGGGTCAAATGTGGACCCCCGATCTGTCCGGGATGAAGAAGCAGCTTGAGTTGTGACAGTAGGTAGAGAGAGGCTCTTTTTCTTCTTCCTTGGGGCGTCGGGCAAAGTAGATTTGTACGTGGGGATGAAGTTCAGTAAGAGTGGAGCTTTGCGCTTTTGGATAGGAAGGTCCAGAAGCTTTTTTAAATCTTTGCCAAGGAAATAAGACTGCCGAAAGTCCTTGGGTGGCTTGCGGACATCTGCAAAGAAGAACATGACATCAGAAATAGGCAAAGTTTTGAAGATTTACAAAAAAAATTAAGTAATTAACACTGGGCTCTTACCCTTACCCTTTTTAACTATTCGAGGAAGAGGGAAGAGATGGACTTCCTCGGCTGGGCCAAACTCCTAATTTCCCGAAGCAATAAGATAATTGTCTCCAGCCCCTTTGTTGGAGTCTGGGAGGTCGGCTACGATTTTAAATTCGGTAGACCTCGGCTTGAGGTAATACACATAACCCTTTTCTTTTAGGTTAAGGGTGGACATGGTATAACAGTATTGGATATCGGCAAGAGTGATCCTAACATTCTCCTGCCGAGCTAGGGCTATGATGCCATTAAGTATTCTATAGGAGTTGATGGTGAGTTGCATAGGGTTCAAGGTGTAGTAGTGAAGAACTTCACGAAAAAGGGGATTGAATGGAAGCCAAAGTCCACACTCAACAAAAGCTATAACAGGGAAAGGCATTGTATTTTCTGTAGGCATGATGGAATCATCATCCCCAGCTAGCCTAAGGTGGATGTCATCGGGAACAGAGAACTCTTGCCTAAAAAATTCAAGTTTGGTTGGGGTGTTTACCCTATTTCTCCACATACCCATGATTTTGGTATAAAGGTACTTGGCTACAGAAACAGGATGCTCTTAAAGGGTTTTTGGGACCTCGGCTTAAACACAGGTATATATTGATAAAGCTTGTTTCAGTTTTTCCTAAGAACTGAAGGTTCTATAAACAAATCCCAAACCTAAAAACTATGAAGACGAAGATCAAAGGCACGGATCTGGAAAAGATACAAAAAAGCAGAAAACAAAAACGAAGTTTCAGATTCAAGAACACAAAGGGTGGAAGGCCAAGAACAGTGGTACAACAGTACAAGTAACATGTGCAAAATCATGAAATTAGAATCATTCAGGAGAATAATTCACAAATTGAATGCTAGAACAGAACAATAAAAGCAGGGAATTTCAGGGACAATCGAAAACTAGGGAAGAAAGACCAGTTGCTTACCAGGAAAAGTGACGCCGGAATGAAATTCGCCGAGGACAGGCGACAGTAGCGTGAGCTTCGCAAGAACAGAAGAATAAGGACAGTTGCAGAGTTTGGAGCTTAGAGCAATGGCGGATTCAGAGAAGAAAAAGTTTTAGAGAGAGAAAAACAGGTGAACAGAATGCAAAGGTAAAAAAAAAGAAAGAGGGAAAAACAAAGTTTTGTTAAAAAACTTGAAACGGTGACAAAACAGAGCATTAAATGCGCCTGGAGTAACGCAGACGTCAGGCGGCGCAGACAGGCGAAAGACGACTTGCAAGCGCGTCATAGGCATGAGCCAATAGAAAACACGTAAGTAAAACGGTTAAAGGGAGATACGTGACAGCTCATACATGTAAGAGAGTTCCATTGAATTCTTGTTTTTGAAAGAAGACATGTCAGCCTGAAATGAAAGACCTCGGCTGGGATGTTCTAAGCCGACGTATGAGAAAGAAGAACAATATAGGTTCCATCACCTCAGAATGCCGAAGTAATAGAACCTAGGGGGTAGTTGTGGGGATATATTTCTGAAGTACCAACACGTGGCAAGGTGACGCCGACGTGTCAGCCGAGGTGCCACATGTCGTGGTAAGTTATGCCGAGGTAATCTCGGAGTTGCCGAGGTTATCTCTGAAGATGTCGGAATACCGGGATAAGCGGATAAAGGACAGGAGTCCTAGATTGGGAGAAGACTTCAGTTTGGATAAAGGAAAAACTCTTGGAGAGTTTTGTCTTAAACCCATTAGGAGTTCTAGATTAGCAATAATCCTGAGTCCATTAGAGTTAGGCTCCTATTGGGACTAGGATTGTATTGGCTATAAAAGAGAGGCACCCCCATGGGTCTAAGGTACGTTTTATATATTCAAGCTTGTGAGTTGAATACTTGATTATCTTTGAGAAATATATTGACTTGATCGTCGGAGTGCCCCCGGGTGGAAGAACCACCACCGGAGCCTTTTCTTTTTGTGCAGGACAACAAGGTGCCATCTATTCTGCCTGTGTTCTACAGCTGAATTCCTAAAGAGAGCAGTGTGGTCAGAAAATCACTTACACAACATTATATATAGATTATTGCTTCCAAAGGTGTGTAGCAACAGTGTGAAAATTGATTTACTAGTGGGGAATCATATATTTTTCCTAACTACTGGTATTAGAGCTTACGTTTTATTTGGATTTATTTATTTGTGTAAATCAATGGAGGGGGGAATGTGGGTCGTATATCTAACTTCAATGGAAGCAATTGGGTAACTTGGAAAACTAAATGGAGGACCTATTATTTTGTAAATATTTGTATGGGCCTATTGAGGGTGATAGTGGCAAACCTAATGATATGAAAGATAATGAATGGAAGAGGCTTAATCGAAAGCCATTGGTGTTATCCGTCAATGGATTGATGATAGTGTGTTTCATCATGTTGCTACTGAAACTTTGGCACATGATTTATGGAAAAAATTAGAAAGCCTTTATGATAGAAAATCACCCACAAATAAAGCTTTTCTATTTCGTAAGTTGGTTAATTTAAAATATAAAGAGAACAGTCCTATTCCGGAACATTTGAATGAAATAAAGAGTATTATTAATCAACTTGCTTCTATGAAAATTGTTTTTGATGATGAGTTGTAGGCTTTGATGCTACTTAGTTCTTTGCCCGAAAGTTGGGAGACTTTGGTTGTGACGGTTAGTAATTCGACGCTCGATAGAGTTGTCACAATGAGCCAAGTCACTAGTAGTTTGTTGAATGAAGAAACTAGAAGAAAATCAGCGGGTTCTTCTCATTCAGAGGCATTTGTTGTGAGAGGTTGAAGCAAAACAATGAGGAGGAGTAAGACTCCTCATGGTCGTGATCAAAGCTGTGACAAATCAAGAGATGGTTCTTTTTTAAAGAAAGACATTGAGTGCTATTATTGCCATAAGAAAGAGCACATGAAGCGGGAATGCCGAAAGCTCAAGAACAAGGAGTAAAGGTGTGACAAAAGTGTCGATAAGAAGCAAGAAGACACAACGACGGTTACTACCAATGGTGATCTTATGGTCGTTTGTGAAGATGATTGTATCAATTTTGAGGGCCAAGAGAGCAATTGGGTGATTGATTCCGGTGTTTCTTTTCATGTGAATTCTCGAGTTGATTTCTTTGCTACCTACATCAAAGGAGATTATGGTTCTGTTTGAATGGGTAATGAAGGTTTGTCCAAGATTATTGGCATGAGTGATGTTTGCTTGGAAACAAATTTGGGCTGCAAGTTGTTGCTTAAAGATGTGAGGCATGTTCCCGACATTCGCCTCAATTTGATCTCTACCGGGAAGCTAGATGATGAAGGCTACAACAACAAATTTGGTGATGGAATATGGAAGCTCACAAAGGGTTCTTTGGTGGTGGCTAAGTGCAAGAAGACTTATACACTTTATTCGATGCAAGGAAGAATTTGTAAAGGTGTTGTCAATGCACTTGAAGATGATACCTCTACCGAATTGTGGCACAAGCAGCTTGGCCACATGAGTGAAAAGGGGTTACAAGTTTTGTTCAAGAAAGAGCTTTTACCCGGTTTGAAAGGTACACATCTTAAAACTTATATTCATTGTTTGGCGAGTAAACAACATAGAGTTTCTTTTCATAAAAATGTTGCTTCTAGAAAAGAAAATGTTTTGGAGTTGAGTTATTTGGATATTTGTGGTCCTTTGAAAGTTAGAACATATAGTGGTGCACTTTATTTTGTTACTTTCATTGATGATTATTCAAGGAAAGTTTGAGCTTTTATACTAAAAACTAAAGATCAAATTCTAGATGTATTTAAGCTTTTTCAAGCCATGGTTGAAAGAGAAACAGGGCAGAAATTGAAGTGCATCAGATCAGACAATGGTAGTAAATACATTGGGCCATTTGATGAGTATTGTCGCGGCCAAGGTATTTGGTACCAAAAGACAGTTAAGAAGACTCCTCAACAAAATAGCGTTGCCGAGAGGATGAACCATACCATTGTGGAAAGAACAAGGTGTTTGCTTTCACAAGCTAAATTGCCAAGATCCTTTTGGGGTGAGGCAATGAGGACAGTGTTGACGTGATCAATTTGTCTCCTTCCTATTCTTTGAATGGTGATGTTCCAGAAATAGTTTGGACCGGCAAAAATGTGTCTTATGAGCACTTAAGAGTGTTTGGTTGCCTAGTTTTTGTTCACATTCCAAAGGATGAGAGGTCAAAGCTTGATAGTAAGTCAAGACAATGTATTTTTCTTAGCTATGGGCGTGATGAATTCGGGTATAGATTGTGGGATCTAGTTGACAAGCAAGTCATTCGAAACTGTGATGTTGTGTTTCTTGAAG
This sequence comes from Camellia lanceoleosa, assembly GCA_025200525.1. Taxonomy (NCBI): domain Eukaryota; kingdom Viridiplantae; phylum Streptophyta; class Magnoliopsida; order Ericales; family Theaceae; genus Camellia; species Camellia lanceoleosa. The sequence goes on along the minus strand of CM045764.1, from coordinate 145,313,119 downwards.
ACCAAACAATTGAAGACTTTGGCAAAGGTGATCAACCGAAGCCAAAAACTAATGATCTCATCGGCATGGATCCATCTCCTTTATCTTCAGTTGATGATGAAAATGGGGGAGATGTGCAGCCACCTCTTGAAGATGTAGATGATGATGTTACTCCAAATGAAGTTGGGCCCAAAATTGAGGAAGAACATCTAACTCAAGAACCGCCACCACAACTTGAGTTCAGAAAATCTATAAGGGACCAGCAACCTTCGAGAAAGTATCCTCCCAGTGAATTTGTGTTGATTTCCAATCAAGGGGAGCCCGAGAGCTACCAAGAAGCAATTAAGCATGCAAAGAAAGATGATTGGAAAAAGGCAATGAAAGAGGAGATGAATTCCTTACTTAAAAATCACACTTATGATTCAGTGAAGTTGCCTAAGGAAAGAAATTTTTTGAAAAATAGGTGGGTCTTCAAATTGAAGAATAATGGCAAGAATCTGAGGTACAGAACACTTCTTGTTATGAAAGGTTTTGGGTAAAAGAAAGGTATTGACTTTGATGAGATTTTCTCACTGGTTGTGAAAATGTCTTCTATTCAGGTTGTACTTGGCATAGTTGCAAGTATAAACCTTGAAGTTGAGCAACTTGATGTGAAGACCGCATTTTTTCACGGTGATCTTGAAGAAGAAATTTACATAGAGCAACCAGAGGGTTTTGTGGAGAAAGGGAAAGAGAAATTTATTTGCAAATTGAAAAAAAGTTTGTATAGCCTCAAGTAAGCCCCGCGGCAATGGTACAAAAAATTTGACTCTTTCATGAAGAATAATGGTTTTTCTAAAACCACTTCGGATCATTGTGTGCTTGTGAAAAATTTCCCGAATGGTAAATTTATTATTCTTTTGCTTTATGTTGATGACATGTTAATTGTAGGTCAAGATTACACTATGATTAACAGGTTGAAATTAGAGTTGAGCAAGTCTTTTGCTATGAAAGATTTAGGGCCGACAAAGCAAATACTTGGTATGAAAATTGTTCATGATAGCAAAAAAAAGCTAATTTGGTTGTCTCAAGAAAGCTACATTGAAAAAGTTCTTGAGAGGTTCAACATAGATAAAGCAAAGTCGGTTGGTTGTCTACTTGCGGGTCACTTCAAGCTTAGTTTGAATCAATGTCCTACAAGTGAAAAAGACAAGGAAGAGATGCAAAAAATTCCTTATGCTTCAGTGGTTGGTTCTTTGATGTACGCTATGGTTTGTACAAGGCCAGATATTGCTCACGCCATTGGTGTGGTGAGTCGTTTTCTCTCTAATCTGGGTGAAGAACATTGGGCAGCGGTAAAATAGATTCTAAGGTGTCTTCGAGGGACTTCGAAAGTGTGTTTGTGTTTTGGGGATGGTAAGCCGATGCTTGATGGGTTCATGGATTCTGACATGACCTATGATGTTGATTCTAGGAAATCTACTTTGGGGTATGTGATGACATTTGTAGGGGGAGCTGTGGCATGGCAATTTAAATTACAAAAATGTGTTGCTCTCTCAATTACCGAAGTTGAATTTATTGCCATTACGGAACCTTGCAAAGAATAATTATGTTTGAAGAAATTTTTGCAAGAGTTAGGCTTAAAGCAAGAAAGGTATGTGCTTTATTATGATAGTCAAAGTGCTATTCACTTGAGTAAAAATTACACTTTTCATTCGAGATCAAAACACATTGATGTGAGATACCATTGGATTCGTGATGTGTTAGATTTGACATTGTTACAACTCGAAAAGGTTCACACAGAGGATAATATTTCGGATATATTGACTAAGACTTTGTTTAGAGACAAACATTTAAAGTGTCGAACTTTGGTGAGTATGCTTGATGTCTCCACCTAAGTCAGTAGAGGGAGAATTGTTAGGTAAACCTCCTTATTGGAGTATGGGACCCAATTGGTTTATTAAAAGAGTTTAATTTGGTTTGGTATTGGTTATAATATATTTTTATATATTATATCTAAGTTGTGGAAGCCCAATTCAGTTTTGTAGCAACTAGGGTTTTGATAAAACAAGCCCAAGATTTAACATTATATATAGATTATTACTTCCAAAGGTGTGCAGCAGCAGTGTGAAAATTGATTTACTAGTGGGGAATCATATATTTTCCCTAACAAACGGTTATTACAGAACTTTGACGATGAAAAGATATTGGGGTGTGTTTGTTTAATAAGTTTAGTGTTGAAGTGAAGAGCTATTGTGAAATTTATAATGGGATAAGGAAAACGTAATTTTTGACTTGCACGTTGGGGAATACAAGCATATTGATTTGTATGAATACGGTGTTATAAGGAATTAAATTTTTGATGGAAGTGATGAAAGCTACGTGGTTACATGTGAAGTTAAGCTATGAGAACATTTTAGGAAGTAGTTAAAATATCTGATGATCAATGAAGTGCATGGAACTATGGTGATTGGAGGCTAGGAAATTATTTGATATGAAGAAGGTATGTTGTTTTTTTTAAGGGACCTACTGTCTGAGCCATAGGGTCTCATACTTTTGTTGAGTGACCTTGAAAGTCCGATTGAAATCACGTTCAGCCGGCGTAGCTTCACATCTGGAATTCTCGGTCAACTTCATGGAAATGAATAGGTTTCCCTACCGATGACCTTGCATAAGTATTTGGCTTACGATTGCATCTATTGTGTTATGTTTCGAGCTAACTTTGATTACCCCAAGTATTATCCACCTTTGCCATGTGACTTAAGGAAACGATAATGAGAAGTATAAATGATGTGGAAGTTGTTGAATCTCTGTCGAAAAATTACACAAAGTGGAAGAAGTATTAGAAAATATAATGAAACCTATGCAAACATGTCAAGGGAAATGGCAAAGATCAAAAGAAAAAGTTAAATGTGGAATTAACAATAGAATAAAAGAAGATGTTTATAAATTTGTGGTACGAGAGGAAAACAATCTTAAGCAAAGTCGTAAAGAAATGAGCCTACCCCCAACATGTCCAACGTATTAAAAGCTGTATAGACAGTTATGTCATTGACTTATGAGAGGATACTTTAATAAGACATCGACTGAGAGATTGTGAAGATTTTTTTTTTTTTAACAACAAGTCAATCAGATTAGATCGAAGATTGGTACTTCATAAATAGGTAAAAATAAAAATAAAAATAAATAAATAAATAGATAAACATTTCTAGTCAATACAAAAAGTGTTGAATTAGAATTGACACCCTTTTAAATATTTGAATTGATTGTGGGTAAATTTAGAACTCATCTACTTGAGCATTTGAAACTTGATATTAGATTGCTAAGATAATTAGAATGAGATTGTTATAAGGAAACTATTTGTGAGTAAAGCGTCTATATGTTAATGGATTCAGGATCCATCCATTCATTTGAAGTCAATTGTTATAAGATGGCTATATCATTGGGACTATTATTGTGTAAAAATATTTCATTGCTAGTCAGAGAATTATATTATTTGGGAACGTTGTACTATGAGTATGGCCCAATACCTTTGATGTGGACCCTAGAATGTAATGTTGAATGTGAATGGATTTTCGATCTATCAAGTGAATGTGATCATACACCTAAGTGAGTTGTCTTTGACTTTCGAGATTAAATAGTTATCTTGTGGAACCAATGGAGAAAATTTTTCCCCACCAATTTGACTTGATGGCTTATGAATTCCATAAGAACAAATAATCGAATTATTATGGTCAGAAAATTTGTGGATTTAAATTTGTTGTTGAGGTTGTATCACATACCCAACCTATTTTGAAGACTTCATATGGAATGTCAATAAGGGAGTGCTTTGATTTGTTGAAGCTAAGTAAGATCATGAATATCATTTCTCTATTTTGAGACACATGGATTATTAGAAATATAAAGATTATTAGAAGATATGTGAATAACTAAATAAAAGTATATGTGATTGATCAGAGTAGTATGTTGGGATTAATGAATATTACGAGGATGACTTCGAGGTCTGCTATATTTTACTAAATAGCGTTTGATGACAATATGAATTAGGATGAATCACTATTTGAGTTATTAACTACTAAATGAAAATGAGCTAAAGTCTTGTGATAAGACAATCGAATGATGAGGAAATTGAATGATAAGGAAAGTTACTTGGGAAAAACAAGGCCATATGATTAGTTTTCAAGTACAAGCGCCTTAAGTTTGGGGACCAAACTTTCAAAGAGGGAGAGATTGTGAAGACCCCGCCACCTATAATAGTTTACATTTAATTAATTCTTATTCTAATTTAATTGTGGAATTCTTAATAAGGTGAAATTGACGATGAAATTATTTTAATTTCGAGTATCGGACCATAAATTAAAATTAAACTCAAATTGAACTTAGTTATTAGCAAAGAAATTAATTTGTGGGCCAAGGGTAAATAAAAAAAAGTTTGAAGGTAAAAATAATAAATATATATACATATACAATGCCTTGTTACCACCCTAGCATATAGGGTGGTGAATATGCACATATAGCTTAGTAAGGGCATCAAGTGAGACACGGGAAGTGGGCAACAATGCCACCTGTGGAAGAGGTGGCCGAGCTTGAAATTGTCACCTGGCAAAAGCTAATGAAGCCTCACCAACTATAAAAAGTTGCCAATTGCTGGGCATGAGGAACAAAAACATAAATTATGGTGTGGTAGACTGGTAGCGAAAAATTAATAGTAGAAAAACAAAGGCTAAGAGTCAATATTAAAGTGAGTTATATTATATTTTGAGTTACCATAACATATTTTACGTATGTTTTGAATTATCATAATTTATTTTATACAAGATATGTTTTATAACTTATATTTATATTTCAATTATGTTAATTATTTTCTAAACTACATTTGCTTATATTGAAACCCATGGATATGTTTGTTTAAATTTTAGAAATTATTTGACAATGATTTTGTAAACAATTATTTTTTGTAAGTACTACCACAGGAGTCCCATGCCTTGGGGGACTTAAATAACTATTGGCCTCTGTTTGGCCACTTTGTGGTCCTCTGTTTATCATTATCCATTGACCTCTGTTCTGATTATCACTCCAATGACCTCTATTCTGTTATGTTCTATACTGTGGTTATGATTATTTGCTTATATGATTTCCGTATTCTGCTTCTGTTATTTAAAATTAATTATGTATTTTAGTTACTAAGCTAATCTCTGTTTAGCCAAATAATTATCCATGGATTTTTGTACCCTCATGCTCACTGTATAATATTTCTCATTCTGCCATGTGCTTATAGCTGTTAACCACTTTCAAGTGATGTGTCAAAACCAGTGCATGAGGTAGGCACAAGGCACTTTGTAGTCATAGTACAGCTCTGGTATTCCAATCGAATTGAAGCTCCAATGTATAAATTTTTGTTATACTTCAATGAAGATTCGGGTATCCTTTTATTTTACTCCATTGCACTATTAATTTGTTATGACTTGTCTCGATGTCGAATCTCTGGGTACCAGGTTTGGGTCATGACAGTAGCTGTTAGAGCCTACACAAATCATAACAAGATGCAATTAATCGAACACATTTTTTACTCACAAAAGATCCTAAAGCAACCAAGTTCTACAATAAATTACATATGAAAAAAATTGAAAAATACATGAAGATGAGAAATGAATTAGGTAGCCTAATAACTTAATGGATCTCTTATGAGTATGAATTCATGAATCTAAATACAAATATGGGAGTAAGACTTAACAAATTGCATATAAATTTATTTTATTTTATTGAGAATTTAATTTTAGAGACAAAAAGAATGATAAATGACTTATATAACTGATTCCAAGTAATTGAGATACAACACTTAATTTAATTCTACTAAAATTTTAGCAAAATACTAGTATCTAAAAAAGTTGATAGGACAGGTAAAAAAAAATTAAAATTAAAATTTAAAAATATATTAAACTCCCACCATTAAGTTTGTCAAGTGAGACATGTTTTGTGAGACATGAACAAGTTTGCATATATACCTATAAAGTTGGTATAGCCAGATAACCACAGCCATTGAATCATGCTTGCTTTTAGCACACAAGAATATATTCTATGGTAGATCTCAGCTGCTTCTTGTTTTTATATGTTTCACTTTTCATAATATGTATTCATCTTGCACCCATGATATACTTATTTCTAGAATCTTTAGGCACTTTTAGGATTGAGTAATATCCAGTTCAGACATTTTCTAGGTTACATGTGGAGGTTGCCAAAGTGCGCAGATGGAAGTGATAGGTAGGTACTTTAGTTTTGCAGGGAAGTACAAATATTTCCTATTTTAAAATTTTCTTAAAAATCGATTTTCATTTATTTTGGTGAAATGAGCCATAGAATCCAATTTCCAATAATTGGTTCATGTACCTGGTAGCTGTTTCCTATGTAGAGAGAGGATTGAGGTCACATTTGGTTCTCAGAGGAGAACAACATGAAATTCCTACTGGCTACAATCTGATTCCATGTTATATGGAAGTGCCATTTATGTACCTAGATCTCTTTATGCCAAGAGGGAGGAAATGCTTGCAAAACATGCTAATTTGGTGGCAGGCGGTAGCCGTTCTGTTGTATGGCTAAGTGACATTTTAGAGGCTTCCTTGACAACTCAAATATTTGGTAAATCGAATTGTGAGCGACTGGATGTTCATAGATATGTTGAAAGTTTAAAAAGGGTTGTTATTGTCAATGAAGGTGCAGGAGATGCTGTAGGGTTACTAGGTAAGTGTAAAAATGTGGTTTGATACTTATTTGTCATTAAATGTTTGCATATTTTCTTGTATTTGAGGACGCATTGTGACAATCGCTATGTCTGTGCATCTATACCTGACTAATTGTAAGAAAAAAAGAAAATAAAGAACTATTTGAGCACTTATTTTGTAACTTGTATATATATCATTTTATTAGATGTCTATGGCATAGTCGTACGCGCATTGCAAAATATGTGGCTTGATATTACCTGTCAATTTTTTTTTTTTTTTTTTTTTTAAGGGGGCCATTGGTTCAGTGGTTAAAACTCGGCCTATCAATCAACCTTGAGGTTGTGAGTTCAAACTTGTGGGCAGCCATTTTGTGCAAATAATGCTAAATGTTAGGTCTGTACCCAATCTACCTACCCTAGACCATACTCCCATCCAATGGGAGCTAAATTGGGCATACTTTTATTTGCCATTTTTTTTTTTTTTTTTTGGGTTGAAGTTCTTAGTTATGTCTTTAAACTTCATTGACAAATGAGCTATTTGTGCAATAATTGTCAATTAAGTTTTATGAATGGTCTAAAGAAATAAGGACAAAGATCGATAAAATAAATGCATGATCAGATATGGTCATGGTTACCCAAATTGGTGGATGGTGTGGTCTATGGAAAAGTAATTTCTTATTAGTTTAGTTATGTATTTTTCTCTATTTGTTTGCATTTGCTTATTTGAGTAGCTGTTCTCTATGTCCAATATCTTTAGAATTTCTCTGTTGTAGGTGTCATCTGTCTTGTGCAGTACTTATCCCAGAATCATGTTTTTGGAAAAGAGCAAGCCTTTGAAATTGTTGTAGATGTTGGTACAGGAATAACAGCCGTTGGTTTAGGACTGGGAGCCATATGTTTAGGGTGAGTCCCTATTTATACATGTAACATGTCTAGTTGAATCTCTTCAATTTTTGAATCGTTCTAGTGCTTTCTTATGAGATTTGAGTCTTGTAGAAGCAAAATAGTGCGATAACACATTTCCCGTATTTTTTTTTAAAGGCTTCCATGGGAGGTGTATGGAATGATGCTAACTGAAAATATTGATGGATACACAAGACAGGAGGAATAGTTGGTTTTTAATTTCCAAAGGTGTTGCAGTTTTTGTCATGCCCTCAAAATAATATCATAAATACATCCACAAACATATATAAATGATATCATAAATCAGAGTCTTAGTCCTTTCATTATATAAAGTTAATGAGTACAAAGAGTTTAACGTAAGTAAATGCCCTATTGGCTTACACCTTTCCAAGTCTTGGCATGGTTACAACAAAATGAGCTTCGCTAAATACAAATTTAGCCCTAGGCTATACAAAATAAAACAAAATAAGAAGCTCTTGCTTCCCAAAGGTCCCTCCAATGCTATTGCCTTGGTGGAGGCATGCCATCATTACCTGAAAATGTTGTTCCCAAATAGGGTGAGCTACAGCCTAGTAGAAATCATCTAACACAGTATATGAAATTTAGCAAAGAAATAAGTACACTATACATACACAACGTCAGTGATAAAAACATCCACATTTTACATAGTCATAAGATACCAAACTCAATCCTTAAGCCATTTCCCTTCAATTCATTTCATTACATAAGCCAATTTCATCGTTTCCCAACAACCCAAACAAGACAACAACTCATTAATTCTATAACCACATCATCAACATATAAGCACTTCAAACTTTCCTTTCATGGATATCTCGTCTGCGGGTGGCTGTCAAATAGGACCCATGTAAACGTAGGCTATACAAGCACTACAATTGCCATTTTACGAATATTTCGTCCGCGGGCTAGGCACCCATGTATAATTTCCAGACTTTCACCTAGGACACTCCGACCAACTTAATTATAATGGAGTCCATCCCCTTTCTCCTCCTAAACAATCATTCATACAGATGCAATGTATTTAAACATGAAATCAAACAATGGTGTACATCCCCTTTCCACTCCCACATAATCATACATATACAATGTATATAAACATAGTCATATTCAATGACAAACAATAAGAGATTAGTTTTAATTCACCTAATCCTCATGCAATTTCTATAACAATCATAGCTATCCTCCACCGATAGCCCAATATAGTTATTTCTAAACAGATATTCAATCTCATGACAGATAATTTATTCAACTTCCAAGGAATGGGTTAATACATATCCAATCCCACCGTTCATAGCAATACCCTTTCAATTTCACATTTTCAATGTTAATTTTAAATATTTATATCAAATAATTATGATAGTCATTTTAGGGAAAAAATTTTCCTTTTTCAAGTATCAACCCAAATGTCATTCTTAACCATTTTGACCCAACATAATCTCATTTTCACAACCTACATTCACTTATTTTATATTCAACAACAATCCTTCTTTCCATATTATACCCAGACCCTAGGTTTGCTTACAACGCCCTCAAATCACATCATTGTTACACAAGATACAAATAACTAAGCTAAATATCATATGAAGGTATAGAAAAGATTCCTATCTCAAAGGAAGAAGATGAGCCCAACAAGAGAGAAACTCCAAAACACTGAAACCTACTTCTATTCGGATGAAAATAAAGGTCTTGATGCACTCCACCTTTTTCTCAAAGACACTAGGGTGGAAAGATCAACGAATCTAGATGAAATCAAAGAGAGAATGTGAGTTTTAGAGAGAGAATGTGTAGATCTAGGTTTTTGGAATGTTTTAGAGAGAGAGAGAGGAATGAAAAAGTGATTCAAAATATCATCTTCACTGACTGTTAGACACGCAGTCTGCTCAAGTGTGGAAAGCGACGCTCGAGCGTCAGACACAAGGTTCTACTCGAGCGTAAAAAATGGCGCTTGAGCGTGGAATACACATTTCTAGAAGTTTTGCAGACGAAGACTCCCGCTCGAGTGTGAAACTGGACGCTCGAGCGTCTAATGCACTCTCCTAGTATTTGCAGACCTGCAAAAATACTAAGAATTGACAAATCCCGCTTGAGCGCAAGAATGACCGCTCGAGTAGAGGAGCAAAATTTGTGAACCTTGCTCGAGCGGAAGAGCCAAAATCTGGGCATCATAGGTTTGGAAAGACACACAACCAACCTACTCCAAATGCACAACCACAACCTGAAAGCCAATTCTAAAGGGATACAAGGGGAACAACAGGTAAACAACAATATGAAAGCATTAAACCCGAGTTCGAGATACCACAAGAGTCGAGTCAAACCAAAATCGCTATAGTTTTCCCATTGTTGACCAAGTCTTAAACAGTGCAAATGGTAGATTTGTGCATAGCCGCCCAAGAAAGTAAGTGATATGCCTTCTAATTTGACAACATTATTTTTTAATTATTTTATATTATTTTTTGGTTTTTTGGGCATGCCATGGTGGGGTGTGCCATGATAGTTATATTTTTGGATTTGCCTTTATGAAATTTTTACAACTCATGTTGAATATGAACATTTGAAGAAAAAAAAAAAGAAGGAAAACATATATATATATCACTTAGAAAAAGTGTGCACTTTTAAATCAAATATATATAGATATATGCACTTTTTAATCACATAGATACAAGAATTACTTTGACACGCTCAAAAGAACTATTGTCTGAGAGCTTCAAGTTAGACGTCAAATGAATGAATTAAATGGAAATCCAAATATATTCAATTTATCCAGCATTTTTTTAGCCTAATTGTTTGCTGCCTTCTGTTTTCCTTTATGCTCTTTTAAACCCATCCAATGGTTTGTTATTCAAGTCTTTTCTTTAAATTTTTAGCTCTGTAAAATTGGATTTGTGGGTAAAAGTTTTTAGGTACATACCATAGCAAACTCATATATCTTTCAAAGTATAAGACAATAGATGATAATGAATCTTATGCCTATGCTTTTGTTTAATATAATATTATTATTTTAAAAAATTAATTTTTTTAATAACATTTTTGTTCATATTTTTATGTGAGAGAGGGGATAAACTTGGAATAAAATATACCATCATAGAGAGTAGAAGAAACCTTAGTTTCAAATTTATAAGGTTCACCATTCATATAGTAAGATTCAAAAATGAAAAAGAAGACAATATGCTTCACTGAGAAATCTATCTTCATGTGAGAACTATTTCCCATCCATTTTGCTCAAAAAACACTAAAGTCTCACAAGAAAAACAAAACTTCCAGCACACAATCCAAAATATAGGTCATTATGATCAAAGGCATGCTTTTCAACGTGTTCCCCCTCAAGGATATTATAACAGCAAGAAAACAAAGAAATCTTACAGCAACTAATCCAAGTAGTTTCATTTCTAAAATAAGTTTTAAGTTTTCTTGAGCAATATTTTACATACCTCTGGATGCACAGTACCAAAAGTGCCTATGCCCTTCCTTTTGTAAATGATTCTAGCTTCTCTACCCAGAAGAAACCTTAGGCCATTGTTCCGTAGGTCAATTAAAAAAGAATGTGTAGAAGAGGTAAGACTTACATCTACACATTGGGAATATGAGCCTGCATTTATCCCCAGGTTTTAGAAATGGTATCCCAATTACTTTCATAACTTTGTCGAAAACGCTTTAAACTTAGTTGAAAAAAGGTGTTCGGGTGACAAAAATGCAAAATAGCCCCCGAACCATTCTGTGAATGTTAAGGGCAGGTTCTTTATGACAAATAGGACCTGTGGGGATAGACGGGATGTAATTAGTACGCATACATTGGGAGTTAGAGTCGAAAGCACCTTAAACTTAGTCAAAAAAGGTCGTTCAGGGGGCGAAAATGCAAAACACCCCGCGAACCACTCTATGGATGTCATAGGCAGCTTCCTCATGACAAATAGGACATGTGGGGATAGACGACATGTAATTAGCACACGTAGGTTAGGAGTTAGAGTAAAAAATGCCTTAAACTTAGTCAAAAAGAGGCGTTTGGGGGGTGAAAATGCAAACAGCCCCCGAAACACTCTGTGGATGTTACAGGCAGGCTCTTCATGACAAATATGCCCTGTGGGGACAGATGAGATGTAATTACTACACGTACATTGGGAGTTGGAGTAAAAAATGCATTATACTTAGTTGAAAAAAGGCATTCAGGAGGCAAAAATGCAAAACAACCCCCGAACTGCTCTATGGATGTCACGGGTAGCTTCCTCATGACAAATAGGACTTGTGGGGACAGACGGGATGTAATTAACACACATACATTGGAAGTTAGAGTCGAAAACACCTTAAACTTAGTCGAAAAAAAGCTGGGGGAGAGGTTTGTAAAAGCAAATCAAATCCATAGCTTTGTGCATATATATATATATATATATTGTGTCATGTGGTAGGTTGTATTATCCAAATGTGTAGAAAAATGATGAAACAGAAATTCACAATGATAGCAACCCTAGGTGCTCTATATGGTTCTTGAGATTAGAAAGAAAGTCAAACTAAGTTGTTCTATAATCTTTTCATCTAAATCTAACCAATTTCAATTTTTCTTGCTTGCAAACTAATAAAGACTACCCATGAATCAACCATGTATGTCTCTATAAACATGTACAAATATATATATATATATATATATCCATGAATGAAATGAAATAATTATGAAGTTCTTGAAAGAAGACCCTAAACACTATTGTTACAATTAAGCTTATGTGTTGGGGCTGTGTTATTGGAGTCAATCAATTAATATGCAAACATCTACCACACTGATTGAACTTGGAAGATTAGCAAATTGATGAAAAAAATGATGAAACAGAAAAGCTCAAAAGATGCAACCCTAGGTGCTCTGTTTGGTTATTGAGATAAAAATAAAGAAAGTGAAATTCAGTTAGTATATAAATTTTGCCAACATTTTTTAGTTTTTCTTGCTTGCAACCTAAAGGCCCATGAATGAATGAATTCTTACATGTATGGATCTCTATAAACATATATACGAGTGATGTTATTCTTCCATGAATGTAGCTTTGATTCTCCGTAGACAGTGTTACATTATCCTCAAATGTTATGTGGAACTAATGGGTGTATTTTTTTTTTTTTTTTTTTTTTTTTTTTTTTTTTTTTGTAGATGGCTTTTCGCATGGACTTGTGGATATTCCATTTTTGTGTACTGAGGACAATTTTCACTTTTGTATAATCCCGCTTATTTGTTGTCCTCTGCTTTTTGTGTGGATTTGTATTACTTGTACATAATACTTTTGGCGGGGTACATAATACTTTTGGCATGGAACAAACAATTATTGCCGTGATATATAGATTACCTTTTGTCGTGGTACAGATTACCATGGTAATATGTACCATGCCAAATGGCCATTTGGCATAGTAGTAAATATATTTTTGTGTACGGAGGACATGATTTTCGTATGATTATTTATTTTGTACGGAATTATTATTTTAAATTGGAATATACTTCATTTGTATGGAATTTTACATTTAAAGTTAATTCATTTTTAGATGGTTGGAAGTGAAATGGATGCAGATTGTGGCATGGATGATAATATATGTATTGTTTTGTTTGTATACCTCGTACAGATTGCATGGAATACATACAGGTTGTGGGTGTGGATAAATTAATTTTTTTTAAAAAACACACATAAAATGATGTTTTTGGTGAGTAAACAATTGGTAGCAAAAAATTGAGTAAATATTTTTAGTGACTAAATAGTTAGTACCTAAAAAAAGAATTAAATGAAAACAAATTTTTTGGCAACTAAATATATAGTAGCTATAAAAAATAAGACTTTAGGCGACTAATGATTTAGTAGCCCCCCCCCCCTCCCTCCCCCCCCCCCCCCCCAAAAAAAAACACTTTTTGTAACTAAATATTTAGTAGCCAAAACTAAAAATATTATACCTTAGGCGACTAAAATTTTAGTAGCTAAACAATTGAACCTTTTGGCGACACAAAATTTTAGTCGCTGAAAGTGTCATGTTAAATTTAATTGAAAGCTTTTGTCGACTAAAAAATTAATCACCAATTGTGGACTTTTAGTGACTAAATATTTTTTAGTCGCCAATTACCTTTCCCGACAATCTTTTAATGACAAAGCGGTGACCAAAACATTTAGTTAGCAAAAGATTTGGGCAACTAAAATGTGACTTTTGGCAAAAATTTCTTCGATACTATGTGTTTGCACGCACAATTGTAACTAGTTTATTATCCTAATTAAATTCAATAGACTTGATTAACTAATAGTGATCTTAAAATTGAGTGGGAAAAAAAATCATAATTCGGTAACTACCTAATACGAGTATGATATGTTTGTCGACATACCCATGCTTCACATTCTCATCATAATTCTAAATGAAAATTTTTATATCTTTTTTGCAAAGTATATATTATTTAAAAGTCATTTTCATAATTTGGTGGTGTTGGTGTTAGAGGCGGTACCCTTTGTCCAATCCATTTTGAATACAATTCTAATTGAGTTTGTAAGATAAAAGTCATTTAAATTATGACGAATTTCTCACATAAAATTACATAATTATTTAATGCTAATTGAATTTATAAATATTTATACACAAGCATTAACATACACCATTACAACCTCACAATCACTACAATCATCACTAATATTGTTGCAACCATCATCACCATCACCATTACCATTACCATTACCATCACTGTCACTGTCACTGTCACTGTCACCACCACCGCCATTATGAAGCCACCATTGCTATTACCACCATCTTCATTATCATTGTCATTGTTGCCATAAAACATGCCATCATTTCAACTACTGAAATTTCATTCTCTTTAAATAGTGAAATTTAACCTTAACATTAAGGTGAAATTATTAAAAAAGTGAAAGTTTTACTAAAGAAGTAAAAATTATAAAATTCAAGGCAAAGACGAACTAGCGTGTAAATGGAAAACTTATGAGTTAAACAGAGATGTCACCAATGGTTCTATTGGAGTAACAAGTGATTGTCACTATATTTTTAATTAGCTAATGATAATTTAATTTCCTTAATTAATTTGTTGTCTAATTAATTCTATAATGTGTGTAATTAATTTTTTTTTAATATTGTTTAATTAAAACTTGATAGTAATAATTATTTTATCATCTTCAACTAGTGAAATTTCATTATCTTCAAATAGTGAAATTTAGCCTTAATGTTTAGGTATAATTTAACTATTAGCAAAGTGAAATGTCCAATAAATGAGTAGAACTTATAAAATTAAATGCCAAAGATGGAATAACGAGTAAATTAGTATATTTGTTGAAGGGTTTACTTGTATCATTTTAAAGTTTAGATAGTAAAGTAATACTTTGTGATAGTTCCAAAGGAGGAGAGGTAAAGTGAGACTTTATACTAGTTTCAGTGGAGAGGAGTAAATTGATACCTCATTATAGCTCTAGTAAGGTCAAATACCACAGGGGGTGTGGGATATTTTCGTATAGCGGAAGAGAGGCCTACAATGACATAGAATTACAAAAGAATCACGAGTTCAGAGAGAGAAAAGTATACTTTGAACCCTTCGACAATTGCCTCTACAAATTTTAATTTTTCTATCGACAAAATAGAGTTAAAGGGACATAAAAAGAAAGGTAGGAAAAAAAAAAAAAAGGCTTGTGATGGATCTAAATGAGTGTTAGTAGATCTAAACTCTTATTGCCACAACAATGGTGATGGGCAATCATGAGACAGACTTTGCATGGTGTTGAATTGTCATGAGACAAAGTTTGTATGGTGATAGACAATCGTTATAGATATTCAATTATTTATTTATGACAATAAAAAATAATATATCTTTTTTTTAAAAAAAAAGTTGAAAAACTAATACTATGTTTGATTTAGAATTGCAAAAGTTATTTTTGAATTTTCAATACATTTTTTTCTTGTTTTAAGTGAATTTTATTAATATTTTAATTAAAGTTTTAATTTTTAAATTTAGTTAATCTAGATATAATTAAAAGGTAAAATATTTATAAAAAAAATCTATAAATACAAAAAATAAAAAAATATATTTTTTTATATTTTTATATTTGGTGTAATTTTAATTTTTTTTAATAAAATTTATACTTTTAAATGTATTTAAATTTTGTATTTTTTTCCCCTCAAACTGAGTCAGAAAACTCCAATAATATAAAAATTATAAACAATAAATAACAATTAAAAAATATTAATTTAACAAGCATAACATATTTTTCACATCTAAAAAAAAATTAGAAACAAATTTTTTCACAAAATTTCACCTTAATTTGAAATTCCCTCTCAAAATTTAGGACCCTCAAAATTTTGGTCCTTATCCCTCCTACATTTCTCATGTCTCTTTCTCTCCCTCTCTCTCACACAAATACTTCCTCTCATTCACAAACAATTTTGTTGGTCCCATTCCACCATTGTACTGCCTGAAATCCAAAGGCGACACAGCCGATTCACGAACTTAAACTATTTCATTCTCACCAAGTAAGTTCATTTCTCTCTCTCTCTGGATCTTATTCTTTGCCCTAATTTCTCACAAATCGACTTCCTCTCTTAGTAATCTCTACCTCACACACTTTCATTGCCCTATAATCACTACCGCCAACCAATCCCATCGGTAAGCCCGTTTTCCATTGCTTTTGTTGTCCCTTTACATCCTCTCTTGCTTCCTTGCATCTCTCTCTCTCTCTCTCTCTCTCTCTCTTAGCCACCATATTTCGTTCTGGGTATATATAAATTTCAAGATTTGGTAATTCAAGGAGTATTTTGTGTTGGTACTTCACATTTATGTTTCCTTGATCAATTGCAAATTCAATTAAACACACAATATATTTATGTTGGATGTACACATGAATTATTGAAAGAAAAAACCTAGTGTGAACTAAGAATTTGGGTCTCATGTAGTCTATGTAATCAATTTATTGACTTGCACTGCTATAATGTGTGTAATTTTTTATGTATGATTGGTTTTGTATATTATTTGAACAAGAGGAAAAGGACTCACAAAGCACCTCACAACAGAAAAAATCTATGCAATTAGTCCACCAAAACAAACTTTAATCATGTTAATACCTCTTGAGGTAGTAGTTTAAATATGGTCTCAGGTTTTTGGTTTTATTTAGTATTATTATTATTTTTTGTTTTTAGTTTGGTATGATGCTTTGGATTGAATCCTCCAAATATCATTACAAGAAGTGGGTTTACAATTCATTGATTTAAAAGTTCATAGTTTGATTAAGGGTTATAGTGATTTAAGTTCCTTAAAATAGTGATTTAGGCCCCGTTTAGGGAGTGGCTAAATTAGCCAATTAGCCAAAAAGTTATCTTTTTAGCCAAAAAGCCAACAACTCATACCAAAAAGTCAAAGATTCTCTTTTCTCTCTACTTTTTGCACAGCTTTTCGTAATTAGCCAAAAAGTCATCCCAAACATACAAGTTTTTTTTACATACCTTTTTAGCCAATTAGCCAAAAAGTTACTAAATTAGCCTGTTCCCAAATAAGGCCTTAAGTTTTATTTAAATGTTGAAACAAAGTGATTAGTATCTGAAACTTATTTACGAAATGGTAATAGAATTGATAAAAGTTGTTGGCTATCTCTTGCAATGAATTTGGTCCAAAGCATTTATAATTTATACTTGATTTATATATATATATATATATTATATATATTATGAGAGGGTAATTTATATTCATAAATTGGGCCGAGCTAGGTGTTGGGCCGAGCTAGGTCCAAGAACGGCAGATGGTAAGTACACCGGCCGAAGTGGAGTAGTGCGGATAGTTCGGTTGCCAAACGGGCGTCCGTAGTTCGGTTACGGCTACTGTCAAGATAGTCCGGTCAGCGAATCTAGGTCGGTCAAAGGACATTTCGGAGAACTGACCGGTCTTGGATTGACTCGTTGGACGCTGTAGTCCGGTTGGGCCACGCCTAGTCCGTTGAGCTCTCTTATGGGTAGCTCGGTGGCGGCATGGGAAGCCGAGGTAAGAGAGGTAAAAGCAAAGACCGGACTAGGGGTACTTGTTGTAAGGGGAGTTCGGCCGTAGTAAAAGCCATCTCACTTGGCTTATGCAAAGGAGGGGTGTTGAAGATAAGCATTATCTTCAATAGTATGAATCCTAGAAGGACTCACGCATGGAAGAATGTGAGTTCGAAGGACTCTTCACATGGAGAAGTTGGAGTCCTACTAGGGTGTACCTGTGAAACCTATATAAGCTCACCAATGCCACCTTTGCGAGGTAATACAAATTTTGCTTTCGAACAGAGCTTTTGCCTTCTTGTCTTGTTTGTTGACTTAGGCATCGGAGAGGTTTCCGGCACACCCCCGCCGGCCAGCTCACGTTTGTGTTTTCAGGTGGTGGAACGACGACGTATTGAGGAACGCAGACTTGATCAACAGGATTATACGAGAAGGTGAATTTCTTTCCCGTACAATTGGCGCCGTCTGTGGGAAGAACAGACAAGAACAACCTCTTGATCAAGCTTTCTCTTGAACATCAATGGCGAACAACGAAGAACTGCCTCAGTCCGCCGTTGACGGACTAACTCCAGAAGGAGGTGCAAGGCGCGAAGGTTTTCCTTTGGTCCTCCCATGGCGAGCCCGAACCACAAAGGCGAAATTCCGGGAGGGATGCGAGGGACGAAGGAGGAATAGCCTCATCCTTCTCGCCGCAAAGCCCGAAAAGACAAAGGCGCAGAGTTGATCCTCAAATTACGAAGATCGCGTCGAGAGAACAAGACGAATCGATCCGCAAGATGGCGGCGGACATGGAGTCTCAAGCGCCAGATGAAAGGAAAAGAAGTGGCGGCAGGAGGCGCAACAACAAGACGCCTCGCCACTCCGAGGGTCGGTAGGAATTCTACACCCTCTCAACCAGAGGATGAAGCCTCGGGACAGCGACACGCGATCCAGATCTTCCAGACTGCCACCAGTGTCCGAGGACGGCTCGAAAGGTCATACACGGAGGGAAGTACTTATTGGCCCTCACATACGCATCATCACGAGATCCAGACAGACGGAATTACCTAGGTCGTCCGACCTAAGGTCCATGTTGGAAGAAAAGGCGCGATGGAAGGAGGACGCCAGACGCCTTGATCCCCACAGGTTCCCGCCTTTGCCGATTGGCTCCTCGGACGCATGGAAGCTGCCGAGGTTGGAATGCCAAGGCCGCGACTTGGCATCTGAACCACCGATAAGGCATTGGCGAGGCCGCAGACCTCACCATTCGCCCCAGAGATTGAGAACGCCGCCTTCCGTCAAGCCTACAACCCAAATTCACGACGATGAAGGAAAGACGGACCCTTACACCCACTTAAGCCACTTCGCCAAAGTTATGGTCAGATACCGACGGAATGAGGCGCTGATGTGCATCCTATTCCCTTCAAGCCTCGGCGACCTAGGCCTAACTTGGTTTGAGAAGCTTCCAGAGGGCAGCATAGCCTCCTGGGCGCAATTGGCAGAAGCGTTTGTAACACGGTTCAGAACAAACACAAAGACCCCAGTGGAGATCGATCAGTTACTCTCCATAGACATGGGTGAGAAGGAGACATTAAGGTCCTATAACAGTCGATATTGGGAGACCTTCAACCAGATTGGGGATTGCCCAACCAACTGCCATCGCATGAAGACAAGAGAGGCCTCCCACGCCGAACGGTGAGGACTCTATCACCATGACTCGCCACTTACAATGGAGGCCTGATGGAGAGAGTGCATCAAGACATCAGTAGAAGAGGATGGCGCGTGTTAAGGCAAAATCGGTGCGATCGCTACACGAGAGAAGAAGACCTCAAAGAAAGGTCAATACGAGAGGTCGCCGAAACCAAAATGCAGAAGGCGACGCGACAATGATGAAGACCAGACAAGAGATGGTTGAGAGTCCGAATCGCCATAACCACGGTTCAAGAAGCCGATCTACCGTATACTCGTGAGATTCGAGACGAGCCTTCGTCAAGTGGCTCGCCAAGGTTGGCGAGGCCCGAAGGATTACGATGACAGATCCAGATGCACCTTCCACAAGGAAAAGGGCACCGAATCAAAATCGCACGGTGAGGCAACATCTGGAAGAATTGGTGGCAAAGAGCCACCCAGATAAATACATAGAAGGAGGGCGCCAGGCTCCCGAACCACAACCTCCCCAACGGAATGCCGACGACGCCCGCCACAAGGCACCATCAACGTAATCCATGGAGTCTTTGAACCAGAGCGAGTATGTGAGCTCAGAGGTTCAATCAAAAGGCAGAGCATGAGAGAGGTGCTAAGTGCCCAACCAATCGTCAAAAGGGGAGGACGAAGCTACGAATGTTATGTCTTTTTCGGACAAAGACTTGGATGTAATTTATTGCCCACAATGATGCCTTGGTCGTCACTCTCCGAGTCAAGGATTTTGACGCTGCGGATTTTGATTGACCAAGGGAGCTCGTGCGAAATCATGTACTACGAAACCTTCAAGCAACTCAAGTTGCAAGATAAAGACTTGGCCCCGCAGATCTCCCTCATTGGGTTCAACTCCATGCCGAGTGGCGGTCAAGAAAATCATCCTCCCGGTCAGAGCAGGGAGTGTGACAAAGCAAGTGGAGTTCTGGGTGTTAAAGGTTCCGTCCACTTACAACATCATTTTGGGCAGAACGTGGCTGCACGCCATGCGCTCGGTGGCATCCTCTTACCACCAAGTGATGAGGTTCCCCAGCGACACCGGAGTGATAGAAGAAGTATATGGGGACCAGATTATGTCCAAGCTGAGCTTCGATGCTACGAATGGTAGCCGCGCCGCCAAAGGATATGTTCATTCGGTTGAAGAACCAGAGAGTAATGAACTATTCGCGGATGTTGGCAAAGAGGCTAATCAAAAGGCAGTGGAGGACTTGGTAGAAGTCAAAATAGATGAGAGGAACCCGGAAAAGTTCTTCCTACTTGGATCGTCGTTGTCCAGCACTGAGAGATTGGAAGTCTTGGAATTTCTGACCTCCAACATCGAAGTGTTCGCCTGGACCCCATACGACATGCCAGGCATTGATCCCAACTTTATTTGCCATCAACTCAATGTCCACCCATCTGCCAGGCCAGTCATTCAACGCACGCGCAGATCGGCACTTCACCACGCTGAGATAGTGGCAGAAGAGGTGGGAAACTTGTTAGAAGCAGGAGCAATCAGAGAGGTGCACTACCCCAGGTGGATTTCCAACCGGCTAGGTTGTGGCCGAAAAAGAATGGGAAGTGGCGCGGCTCTGCGTCGACTATAAAATCACAACAAAGCATGCCCCAAGGATAGCTTCCTTGCCAAGGATAGATCAATTGGTCGACCTAACAGCTGGTCACAGCAGGCTAAGCTTCCTCGACGCATACAGAGGCTACCACCAGATCGCAATGCATGAGCTAGACCAGGAGGTCACATCCTTCACCACTCCAAGAGGACTATACTGTTATAAGGTCATGCCCTTTGGCACGAAGAACGCAGGGCGACATTCCGCAGAATGGTCACCAAGATGTTTGAACCATTGTTAGGCAAAACAATGGAGGCTTACATCGATGATATGGTGGTCAAGAGCAAGAGTGAGAATGACCATCTCAAGGACCTAAGTGAGATGTTCGAGATCCTGAAAAAGCATAAGTTACGCCTCAACGTCGAAGTGTGCTTCGAGTAGGATCGTGCAAATTCTTAGGCTTCTTGGTGACCAACCGCGGTATAGAAGCGGATCCTTCTCAAATCAAAGCAATTCAGAGTTAGAGCGCCTAACTCGGAAAGAACAAGACTCACCGGCATGGCGGCAAAGACTTAACCGATTCATCACCGGTCTTGAGATGATTAAGGCCCATTCTTTCAGGCATTAAAAGCTAAGTTTGACTGGGACGAAGAATGCGACAAAGCTCTGGCCAGTCTGAAGGAGTACATGTCTTCTCCACCATTACTCGTTACCCCCATTCCTGGGGAAGAACTCCTCCTCTATTTGGCGCCTCAAAGACGCATAAGTGCGGTGTTGGTTCGGCGTATGAATCCAACACCTGCCTATCTTCTATGTCAGCAGGACATTGCTGGAAGCCAAAACAAGGTACTTGCCTCTAGAGAAGTTAGCACTGGCCTTAATGATGGCCTCCAGAAATTGCACTACTTTCACGCCCACACAATTGTCGCCCTCCACTTTTTCCACTAAAAGCCTGCTTGAGAGGGCCAACTTTTTGGGCGAATTTTGAAGTGGGCCGAGAGTTGGGACAATATGATGTGAAGTTCCAACCTGTAACCGCAAAGAAAAGCCCAATCTTTGCAGACTTCGTCGCAGAGTTCACTCCTGGAAGGCACCAAGTTTGGCCAATTGGCCTGACTGATACATCCAACCTAGGGATGGGGTTTGACGCCCGAATTGCGCAACCCCTAGTACAGCTACTCACCAATACCAAAGGCATCAGATAAAGAAGGCGAAGAAGAGGCCAACCTTACCACACCAAGTCAAAATTCACTAGCAACTAATGACTTGGGCCCACCAGAAGACAAGGCATGCGATTATGGATTCTCAAGAAGACATTAGCAACTGAAGACCCCAAGGCATCGACCCCCTCCACTGTTGGAAGTTGTTCGTTGGGGAGATGTGGAAACTGTTTGTGGATGGCGCATCAAGTAGACATGGAGGAGGACTTGGCATAGTCCTCATCTCTGCAGACGGCTTGGTAGTGGTGCAGGCGATCAACCTTGGCTTCCCAATACGAACAACGGCTGAGTCTGGCGCTTCCAGGCTCAAGTCAAGAAAGATACATGAAGGCCATGAATTAATGGTTTACTGACGACTTCAATTGGTGGTGAATCAAATTTCTGGCGATTATGAAGCAAAGGATGAAAGAATGGCTAAGTACCAAGACTTAGTCAGGACAGAGATCAAGAAGTTTGAAGTCGTCAGAATAGAACAGATTGGCAGAGAGGAGAATAGTAGAGCAGACGAACTTGCAGGCCTCGCCTCGATGGCAGACACCTCCATCCCTCATCCACTATTGGTCGACTATCTGCCCAGACCAAGTATTGAAGACCCAAAAGCTGAAGAGGTATGTTGCGCGGAGTTAGGTCCTTCTTGGATGGATCCCATTATACTGTTCCTGAAAGACGGCACTCTACCAGAAGATAAGAAAGAAGCCAACAGAATAAGAGCCAAGTCGCAACGATTTTGGCTCTCTCCATCCTTAGCATTATACAAGAAGTCGTTGTAGGACCCTACTTAAAGTGTGTCCACCCCAAAGAAGGTAGAAGCATTCTTGTTCGAAATACATGAAGGTGTATCGTGACCATCAAGGAGGAAGGTCATTGGCATACCGAGCTATTTCACAAGGATATTGGTGGCCCTACATGCAAGCGGATTCAGAGAAGTATGTCAAAAATGCGAAAAGTCGAAGTTTGCGATCAAATTCACCAACCAAAGAAGAGAACTCCTACCTCTCACTAGTCCGTGGCCTTTCGCAATGTGGGGCTTGGACATAGAGGGACCACTCCCAACAGCTCCAGCCAACAGGGAGTTCTTTCTTGCGGCAACAGACTACTTCACAAAGTGGGTGGAAGCGAAGCCTTAAGGCCAATCAAGGAAAAAGATGTGAAGAAGTTTGTCCGCGTAACATCATTACGCTTGGCATACCAAAAGCATCGATTTCGAATAACGGCACTTCAGTTTGATGGCGTAATTTTCGTGGCTTTTTGCGAAGATTACAAGATAGAATTCTACAACTCCACACCGCATATCCCCAAGCAAATGGTCAGCGAGGCGCCAAATAAAGTTGTCCTGGACGGATTAAAGAAAAGGTTGGAGAAAGCCAAAGGCAAGTGGGCAGAAGAGCTCCCTCATGTCTTATGGGCTTATCGCACCACACCGCGACGGTCTACAGGGGAAACACCATTCTCCTTAGCATATGGCATGGAAGCAGTCATCCCCTTAGAAGTCGGGCCTCCCAGGAGTCAGAGTGAAAACTTTGATCCGCACCTAAATGGCGAAGCAATAGCATTGGAACTTGACCTGGTGGAAGAAAGACGAGAAAAGGCGCTGGTACACATCGCCTCCTATCAGCAAGAGTTGTCCAGAAAATACAACAAAACAGTACATCCAAGACAGTTCAAGATTGGCGATTGGGTACTTCGCAAAGTGATGGGAAACACATTGGTCCCAGGAGATGGCAAGTTAGGGCCCAATTGGGAAGGTCCTTACAAAGTGGTCGGATTAGCAGGCAAAGGGGCATACCACTTGGAAGATAAGGATGGCAAAGCAATTCCTAGGCCGTGGAACACTGCCAATCTTAAGTTATTTTACTTTTAGCTTTTTTCTTTTTGAGTATGTGTAATTTTCTACTTTCTCAATAAAACAAGTCGATTCTTTTTAGTATATTTGTTTTCCGTAGAAAGTAGTTTTAGCAAGATAGTAGCATTGTAAACATAGTCGGCCGGAATAACCAACTATTAACCCTCCTAAGCCCAGGATCAGGATCCAGGCCGCAGGACATTTGGTCGGAATAACCAAACATTCTAAGTTGGCTGGAAAAACCAACTTAGAGGTTGGCTGGATTAAACCAACACTTAGCCAAAGTATGGGAATGGCTACATAGAGGTTGGCTGGATTAAACCAACACTTAGCCAAAGTATGGGAATGGCTACATAGAGGTTGGCTGGATTAAACCAACACTTGGCCAAAGTATGGGAATGGCTACACAGAGGTTGGCTGGATTAAACCAACTCTTTGTACTCTTCAAAGTAAGTTATACCTATTGAAGAGTGGTTATCGATTAAACCAACTCTTTGTACTCTTCACCAAGTAAGTTATACCCGAAGAGTGGTTATCGATCAAACCGACTCTTTGTACTCTTCACCAAGTAAGTTATACCTACCGAAGAGTGGTTGGTCGGATTAAACCAACTCTTTGTACTCTTCACCAAGTAGGTTACATCGGTGAAGAGTGGTTGGTCGATTAAACCAACTCTTTGTACTCTTCACCAAGTAAGTTACACTTTGAAGAGTGGTTATCGGATTAAACCAACTCTTTGTACTCTTCAAAAAGTAGGTTACATCGGCTGAAGAGTGGTTGGCAAGTGAGGTATATGGTCAACCGAGATCACAGTTGTGTAATCAAGTTCATGGAAAAGCAAACAACCAAGCAAGTTCATAACCGGAATGCAAGTTAAAAGATTTTTTCATTCAAATCAAAAAGGAAGTGTAATTGTGGGACCATAGTCCGGTTACATAGTTCCAAAACCGAAGTACAAGAAAAAAAAAAGAAGCAAAAATTACAAAAATACAAGTCATCCTAGGAGTGCATCTAGTTCGGCATCGAGCTCAGCCCGCTTACCGAGACCGGTTTGAGGTGGGAGCAGTTTGAACCGTGGTATCCTTGGCGGGCAGGACGAGTTAGCTGGTATCTCGTTGGTTAAATCCACGGTTGGCTCCAACCGAGCTGCTTGATTGTTTTGTTGATCGGTGACAACCGGAGTCAGAGATGGCTCCCCCTCATCATCTTCTTCGTCGTCATCATCTTCATCATCTTCTTCGACGCTCAAGCGAATGCCTTTTGAAGATCGTCTGCATATTGCTTAAGTGAGGCCGGAATAAAGTACGGTGGAGCATTGTAAGCGTCAGTGTCAGGAGTGCAACCGAGCTTCTCCACCGCACTTCGCCAACCGCACTTGGAGAATAGGTCTTTTGGCGCCACTAATCAAGGTCAGATGCGCTTCAAATTTTCTTGAATCCTTCCTTTCTGGCCTTCTTTACTTCGGCGTTCAGATGGGCTATCTCGGCGTCTTGTTTGGTCTGCATTTGGGACATCTCCCACAGGTAATAGTCTTTTACCTCGGTCACGGCCTTTTGTTTATCACCTTCAGCCGAGGTAACCAGTCCGGTGAGACGTGATACCTCGGCCTCCAGTTCGGCCGCCTTGTTCTGGGCCTGCCTTAGTTCGGTAGCTTTGGCCACGGCGTCCTTCATGGCCTGCCTCGCGGTCTTGCGAAGCTCCATCACCTGCCGATGTGCAAGCGTGGTTTTCTGAAGAGCCTGCACAGAGTGTGGTAGATTTTTTAGTTAATTGACCGAAGTGGAAGTTAGACAAATTTTGAAGACAGGAAGGCCAGTGTTACTTACCACGACCATTGACTTTGAAGGCATCAAGTGATTTTATCTCGGTGTTGAGCTTCTTGGAATGGTGTCCCATGTCTTTCGGAAGGCACACCCCTCTGGCCAGGTTGAAGGCCAGAAGGTGATCCTTATCCGAGACGACGGAGTCACCTTCGTCGATAGCCCGGTTATTGAAAACTAGGGGGGGAGCCCACTGGGGGTTTTCAGATCGGCTCGACGATTCCTACCGGGGCCTTGCTGAATAACCGCCGGTGGGTTTGGTGGCAGAACACTCTCCTCTTCATCGACCAACAGGTTTGCCGGTTTGAGTCCCGCACGCTTTGTTTCGCGAGAAGCGGAAGGTTGTTGGGATGGAAGAGCCATCACGGCATCGGTTGGTTGGCGATGCGGTACCTCGGTTGGGTTTGTTTCGGTGAGCATGGCCCTCATTCTGCTTTTTCTTAGCCATCTCTTCTTCGGGGTTAGGCGACAAGGACAATTTCGCAAGGTTGGGTCCGTCAGGTGGATCTTCGAGGAGAAAATCACATTTTTGCTTTTCGTCGACCGGAGTATGTGTAGGTCGGCTCGAAGTCAAGAAGTTTAGCCCAGCCTCTTTCTTTTACCCGGAGTGCGGCGCGGAGTACGGCGGTGTTGGGATAATTGTAGTTGGAGATGAGATGAGCTTTATCTGCAAAGCAAAAAAAGACAAGTGTTAGTCCGGTTTGCACAAAAGTAAAGTTCGAGAGAACGACGAAATGAAAACCGAAGTGTGTATACCGGGCTCCCCTTTTTCCCCGTTTATTCTTCGGCCTGGAATTCGGGCTTGGAAGTCCTCAAAGTTTCCAGACACCCGTAAGTCGTCATCATTGACATCTTTGTCCTGTGTGCTTTATAATCTTTTCTCTACCTCACAAGACTCTCAAATAGTAGCACCAAATTTTGGTTTTTGGATCCTATTGAGTCTCGATGTAGTATCTCGCTGCACCTAGGTTCAGACCGGTTTGTCGTTCAGGCATCTATACCCATTATTATTCGGTATGTGTTGGTGGATAGTTGGGTAGGGCAAAGTCTAGTCTCGCCTAAGAAATTCACAGATAAGGGCCGGATCGGGAATCTGAGTCCGTCTCGATTATTGATCAAGAGTAAAGGGACGAAGCCCTCCTGTGGGTCTACACCTTGTTTGGCCAAAGTAAGGTTTACATCGGTTGGTATGTGGTAGTCTCTTGAAATCGGCTAGACCTCCGTGGGTTTCTACCAAGTGTCTCAGATTTCCCCATTTATTTTATAAGTTAAAAATAATTTATCTCGGTTGGAGGAGCGTGCTCAGAGTCCGGGTTGGACGCCTGAGGGAGTGCCCGGACACCTAAGTCCGCAAAGTTGAAAAACATAGTGTCAAGCATGATCAAAGACCGTATACAAAAAATAAAGCAAGAAAGGTTGGTCTTATTTCGGCTCTCTGAGGTGCTAGGTTGTCTACATCGGCTTGTAAAGGTTCTCCTTATCTCGGTTGCACTTTATTTCTTGTTATTCGGTTGGCACTTTATTCTTGTTATTTCGATTAGCACGATATGTTTGTTGTTTTGGTTTCACTTGAAGGGTTCCTTACTTGGTTAGGCCTCAAGGGCGCTTTTCTCGAGTTCGGTTTTGGAACTTGGAGTCGGCTTGGCCTCGAGGCTTAGCTTCGGTCGAGGCCTAGCTTCGGTCTAGGGCTAAATACCTATCACCATCGGCTTTTGATTTCGCTAAGGAGAATTAAGTGGCAACCTATTGAAACCACTGTTAGGGCTACAAGTGCTAGTTCGGTTCTAGTTCTCCTAGACAACGTCAACTGCTTTCTAGTTCGTGGGTTCTCATTTCGCTAGTGAGAATCGGGTAATCTAATGAAGTTACTATTATTTGCACAAGTTCCATTCGGTTGTACAGATAAGACCTACCTATAACACAAACACTATCCTAGTTCGGTTGGGGCATGTGCCAAGATCAAAAGGTGTTCTACGTGTTGTTTCGTCATGATCATAGTGTTCTTGTGAGGGTTTTTTCAAACTACAAAGTGGAAATGTGTTTTGCAAACGCACAACATGAACAAATATGAGCTTAAATAAAAGCGAAAACAAAAACAAAGGAAGTAGATTCATGTACTTACCAAGAGGAAGAAGAGGAGGATTGAAGGATTGATACAAAGGCGAAGGATGCACTGAACTCCCACCGAATGAAAGAATAAAGAGAGAGAAGTTGAACAAAGAGTGTGAGGCAAAAGTGAAGGGTTCTTTTGGTGTAAGGAGTGAAAAATGGAGGGAACTGTTCAAATTTTGCGAAACACGGGGTCGGCGCGACATTTGTGAGAAGGCCATTCAAGGTGTGCCACGGTGCAGGAAGGACAATCGATTCAGTTTCTACATTTGAAAGGACGTTTTGAGCCGGACAGGTATAGCTCGGTGCGGACTTAGCTCGGTTGAAGAAGCTAAGCAGTTGTCAGCTCGGCTGTAAAGGCTTTAAGGTTTTTAGTTCGGCTGGAGAGGTTAAGAACTTTAGATCGGTTGGTAAACAAGTAATCCCTATCACGCTTTGCGGATGGAATTAAGGGGCAATTGAGAGGGTAATTTATATTCATAAATTGGGCCGAGCTAGGTGTTGGGCCGAGCTAGGTCCAAGAACGGCAGATGGTAAGTACACCGGCCGAAGTGGAGTAGTGCGGATAGTTCGGTTGCCAAACGGGCGTCCGTAGTTCGGTTACGGCTACTGTCAAGATAGTCCGGTCAGCGAATCTAGGTCGGTCAAAGGACATTTCGGAGAACTGACCGGTCTTGGATTGACTCGGTTCGACGCTGTAGTCCGTTGGGCCTCGCCCTAGTCGGGTTGAGCTCTCTTATGGGTAGCCCGTTGGCGGCATGGGAAGCCGAGGTAAGAGAGGTAAAAGCAAAGACCGGACTAGGGGGTACTTCGGTTGTAAGGGAGTTCGGCCGTAGTAAAAGCCATCTCACTTGGCTTATGCAAAGGAGGGGGTGTTGAAGATAAGCATTATCTTCAATAGTATGAATCCTAGAAGGACTCTACGCATGGAAGAATGTGAGTTCTGGAAGGACTCTTCACATGGAGAAGTTGGAGTCCTACTAGGACTGTGCCACGCGAAACCTATATAAGCTCACCAATGCCACCTTTGCCAGGGTAAGACAAATTTTGCTTTCAACACGTAGCTTTTGCCTTCTTGTCTTGTTTGTCGACTTAGGCATCGGAGAGGTTTCGACACCCCGCCGCCATTTCACGTTTGTGTTTTCAGGTGGTGGAACGACGACGTATTGAGGAACGCAGACTTGATCAACAGGATTATACGAGAAGGTGAATTTCTTTCCCGTACATATTATAACAAAACAAGGGGGCTGATGGGATGGTTATCCTATATGGACATTTGATTTAATTGTTGAGATAACTTTGTCTTTCTTTCCTTCAGCTTTCCACCGTTACATTACAAATGTAAAATGTATGTGAGAGGATCTGTCTTTGATGGCTCCAATTCATTATTTGCTTCGATTGTAGGGCTCAAGTCGAGATGAGTTCAAAATTCAAAACTCAAATCTTGTCTGAAATTGACACTCTCATCAGTACTCATTCTCTGCTCTCTCTCTCTCTCTCTCTCTCATCAAATGACACTCTCATTAGTCCTCTCTCTGTCTCTCAGCTCATGACTGCCCCTTATTCATTCACTCATTCTTTGGTGTCTTCCAATACCCACCATCACAATGAATCCTCCTTTCCATCAATTCCTAACTCTAGCTTAGGCCATAACTAGGTTTGATTATGTTTGGGTAACCCATTTTGAATATCTTTTTGATTTTATTTTGCAGGTCTAAGATTTTGAAGATCATAAGAGCCTCAATGGAGTTGTTTCATGGTGGTTCTCTTCCTCTACTGAGAAAGTACCCCAAGTTAGTGTTTTTTTTTTTTTTTTTTCATTACTCTGTTTTGGGTTATTTTGGGTTTGTTTGTGAATAATTAATTTGAATTGATTTTTTTTTTTGGGGTCGTTTTTCATTGCTCTACAGATTTGTGTGTTCCGTTTTGGATTATTTTGGGTTTGTTTCGGAATGATTTATCTGAATTGAAATTTTTTTTTAAGGTTATTTTTCATTGCTCTACAGATTTGTGTGTACTGAAATTTCTTTCCTAAGTTGGCATATCTAAGTTTATACGTTAAAGAAATTTACCCATGTGTCTTCTCTATTTTCATTCTCTTCTGATTTTTATTTATTTATTTTGTGTGGGGTCAATGCAATAACACTAGCAAGTGTGCTTGGTTTGTTTTTCTAGAACTTCTTGCAACTTTAAAAATCTTTTTTGTTTTCTAATGAATGGGATGATGGATAGAATTGCTTTTTGCATATAGCTGCACTTTCACTGTGAGTGATTTATACCCTGAAACCAACCTAAGTAAACAACCCAAAGCTTAAATCCTTCAGCTCCTTCCTCATGCTCCCTGACGGTATCTTTCACCCTCACTAGTCACCATTTTCTTCGGTATCTCTCTCTCTCTCTCTCTCTCTCCGGCGATTTTTTCATACCGTTCTATCTACACCCACACACTAACACTGTATTGCTTCGTTTGGAAATTTCCCCATAATCCATAGTTACTTTCACCAATTTCTACACCAACCCGTCTCGATCTCTACCCAGGTTAATTCAATTTCTCTCTCTAACTCCCTCTCATTTTTTTGATTTCTAAACCCTAGCTATGTTTATATTCTCTCTCTCTCTCTCAGATTTGTAATAAGGCCGACCAACCATGGTCCATGTACTTAGTGTCGCGCACGTGTTGGGCGGTAATATTTGACTACACAGAATATACTAGGTCTATAACTCGGTAGCCCTTCGGGCTGAAATGAGTTAATACACTTCACCAATCACTAAAGATTCGTTTGGTAATTGATTATTTTAATTAATTTTTTTAAGTTTTTTTATGAAAAAATATATAAAAAGTAGAAAAATTAATGTGATAATTTATAGTGATTTTTGGTTAAAAATCCTCCTTCTCAAACAAACAAAGCCTAAATGTTATATCTTTCTATATTGTTCTCCCATGACCTAATATAAAATTGAAAGTTAAATTTTGGTGTATTTGTTGTAAAAATTGAAAATAAAGTTATCATGTTAAAATCGAAAGAAATTTGAATTTCTTATATTTTACACGTACATTCCTTTATTTATTTATTATTTTTTTATTTGTAATCAAACACAAATGTAGCAGTTATACACACGGCAAAACAAATTTTCCTATATTTTTTTTAGAAGAAATAAAAAGTCAAGGAAAATGTTTGGGACCCACAAAGGCAGACCCCACGATCTTTACTGATTTATTAATTATTAATGTGTTTGAATTTTTTTCTGGAAAAAAGTTGAGACCCCCTTTTTTCTTGACCCCCACCACCCCCAATGTATTGGGATTGACCATTTTTTTGTTTTTTATTTTTTTTTTTCCTCCTATCACTCACTGACATATGTCTGTGGGGGTTGTGCGAGTCAAGGAAAAAGAAAGTCTCTATCATTTCTATTTTTTCTATCTCTGACAATGACATAAATGGTTCAGATTATTTTAAGAGTTGTGGAGGTTGTATTTTGTGAGGGTCTCTATCATTATTGAAAAGTCAATTTGTCATGCTAATATAAATTTCATATAATTTTTAGCTTTCTTGTACTTTTGTGAATGAAAAGGTCCATTATAGAAACACATCACAATTTCAAATTTCAAATTAACCCACATACCAAAAATAAAAAATAAAAAAATAAAATTAAAAGAGAATTTTTTTAAATTCAAATTAACATGATCATTATTGACCGATGATTTTTAATTTAAATTTTAATAATGTGTAATAATCTCATAAAATCTCTTTCCTAATCACGTAATAGAGAATTTTGATCTGTATTTTTTACAATTTTTATACTAAAAAATATGAAAAATCTTTACTTTGTAGCACTGTTCACCACTTTTGATATTCTTGACCAAACTCAGCCGTAGAAAATAATACCATGCACTAATCTAGAAATATTAGGTAACCTGCCCGTGCCAAACACGACCTTAAGCTCTTTATATATATAACCCCTACACTCATGCCTTGTTCTCACCACATTCCTTCGTCACCACAGCACACAAACTCATTGTTTCATTTTTTTCTTCTCTCTTTTTTTTTTCCTCCAAACAATAAAAAAATGGCTTCTTCTTCTCCTTCTTCAATGGTCTTTTAGCGGTAGGTTTCCTGTTTGGAGGGGAAAATTTTTTCTGGTGAGAGGTGGAAGGAATATGTTTAGGGTTTTTTTTTTTTTTTTTTTTTTTTTTTTTACGATATTGTTTGAAAGGCTTTTTGTGATGAGATGTTCTGGTTTTTGAGGGATACTGAATTTTGGTGTCATAGGCAAATTGATCACAAAATTCACCAAGTTCTTTTTTCCCTATAAGATTTTACTTTTTCATCTAGTATTGGAGTTTAAGGTCATTACACAAAAAAAGAACTTCTAAAATTATGGCTATAAGTTGGTCATAGGTGTACTGATCATAAGGAATAGCCATACGATCATGGCGATCCCGAAGTTTTTTCCGAACCTTTTTAGTAAAAAAGGTAGGAAGACCATCAATAAATTTGACTTTCCAATGTTCATTATTAGCATCAGGGCGCTGCATAACTTTCATTAAAAACACATCTTTATACCAACGAAAATGGGTTAAAGAAGGATAGCGAAGATTCTGGAGGAGTTTACGATTACGATCATTGCTAACGTTGCTTAGTCCAATAAAATGATATATTATAGTTTGGACTAAAGTATAAACTGCATCTTCATGGTGAACAACAGTATTAGTGGTCGGATCAGTTTCAGTTTTAATAGCATTTAAAATTTTATTCTGTTGAGTGGAAATGAGAACATTATCCCACCATCCTTTTAGAATACCTGTAAATCCATAGACAATGAATCTAACTATCTGATGGTCAGAATTATTATTCTGTTTGCATACTGTGGCACACATAATGATTTGATGTATTAATGCAAATATCTGGTATTCAAAATAACCATCTAAATACCATTCATAGATGGTTGTCCCGTGGTAAGAGTTCTGGGCATGGAAGAAATCTTTTTCATAAAGAATATCCTATGGGGTAGGTCTATGGTAATAGTACCTACTAGGTCCTGTTAAGGTTGTTCGCCCTGTTTGCTTGGGGAAAATGGTTCAGTTAACATATTGCATATCCTGAAAATTATTCTGTATCTCATAAATTAGTGATGGGGTAATTTCATCCTCCTCCTGTTTTAATACTGGAGTTTGAGTAGACAACATATTGAAAGAGCTACTACCAGGTGCTGATTTTCCCAAATTTAAATCAGTCATTTTTCTTACTAGGGTATCCATGAATTCATTATCCTGTTTGTTAGAACGTAACCTAAAGTTGGTTACTTTTATTGGTGGTTTTATGTTTACAAGTTGAAGAGTAGAGGTTGGAGACAGAACCAATTGACAATTTTTAAAAGTATCAATGGTTTCCTCAATAATTGTTTGCCAATTGTTTGAAAACATAAATTAGTATAATTATTCTGTTTTATTAATGGTACAATATCTTTAATCTATAAAGATTCTTTCTAGGCCATTCTAGAGGGAGTTTCCACATAAACTGTGATGACTAACAGTTGATTAGAGACATCACTAGGGGCTAACTCTAAAGACTGTGGTGGTGGATGAACAGATACTATGGCTTGACCACTAACTGTTGTCCATGTCCTTTGGATATTTTCCAAGACATTAATCTGTTGTTCTGGAATTAGGGCTATTACTGTACTAAACTCATAATACCATTCTGGAAAAGATCTAAGGGTTTCGTTTTCCTCTGGATGATAATAATACTAATTTTTTAACTGTTGGAGTTCATATTGAGTATAGTTATTAAAATACCATAATCTAAATTCCAAATATTTATCTTGCATAAATTCCTGGTTTAATTGTTTTCTAATTTCACTTCCTGGTGTAAAATCCATTTAAATTTCAAAATTCATATCGCTAGCAGTTGGACTTTTCATGCCTTCTAGTTCCATAAACACTGTGAGGAATTTGGTTTTCGGATATGTGAATACCCTAAATTAGAGTTTCAGGAAGAGGGTCAGGAGAAGACTGACTCGAAGGCCTAGAAGGCATTCCTTGGTTTACAGATTTTGGATGTTCTATGGGTTCAAACATAGAATGCCGGGAGGATTCAAGTAAATCTACTCAATAGGGTAGATTAGAAGAGTGATGACTCATACTGGAAAAACTTTAGCTAAGAGGTCTTTGAAACTTAAGATAAACATTACCTCATTGTGTTTGGATAACATCATCAATAGTTTGTCGAATAATTGGTCTAACAGGTACAACATTTTTAATTTGCCACCTTTCTGGAAATGTAATATTGTTCCATGGAATCATTTTAGGAACTGCGACCTGGCTACTGAAAAGATTAGTGTCAATAAGGACAGTTTATCCTAACTGACTATGTTTTCTGATATAAGAATTTAAAGTACTTAAAACTTAAGATGAATTCTGAAAATAGCAGATAACGGTGAAGACCCTGGTAAATACTGATAACCATTAGTCAAAATTCATAGTTCAAGAACTTTAGACAGGTTAGGGTCTAGGAGTGCTATACTCAAATTCGAATAAATATTGAAATATACTAGTCCATGAAACAACTGGTTTTAATGGCTCCTATCAAAGAAGCTTTCCAATCAAGGTATCTGTCATCCTTGAGAGTACAAGTAAGACTGGTATTTTGTCCTAACAGAGTTAAGGGTTTAAAAGCTATCTAGACAAGTCCTATGTGGACATATTTATATTTTTTCAGAAAAGGAACTAGACCTATATTTGTAGTAATTGAATTACTTCATCTTCATTTTGTAAAGGAACTTCACGTTCAAAAGTTTTAATGATTTTTCTACTAGTGAAATCAAAAGTTCTAATTTTATAAATAGTGTCTGGTTTTACTTTTGGAATTGTTCATTTATCAAGGGCTTCCCTTACATCCTAATAAGCTACTAATTTTGCTGCCTCTGATGTAAAAGCTACTATATTGGCTACTGTTGTGATGGTTTCTTCTTCTGCCATTGGTTGTTTATGACTATATATGTATAATTTAAATATCATAAATATGTATTATGTTTATGTATAAACTTGGCTCTGATACCAACTAAGTGCTCGAAAAAAAGGGGCTAGACTAAGCACGTCTGTCAATAGTTTATAAGGTATACGTGTCCTTTAAGCAATCCCTGCTGGTGGACTAACCTAAACGCAACTTGGGTGATATCCCACTTCTCCTAACTCCATTCTACCCTTATTTGGCATAAACCCGGGAATATAAATACACATAATGCAAGTATATAATAAGCAAATTATGACATATAGGATCTCATGATTTACTGTTGAGGTGGAGGCCTAGTGGTGGCCGCCAATACACAGATATGTTCCTGTATTTGTTGTTGGATTCTGTGGATTTGTTGTTCACAGAGTTCTACCCGTTGTGCAGCCCACAGCTGAAGAAAACTTAAATAATTAATACAGCTTGTAATATAAAATTCTAAAACATTTAATAAATCAATAAGTATGTCTACTGAGGGCATACATTAAAGAAAAGAATACTTACAATCACAATCCTCAAAGCAACTTAATTGTTCAACACTTAATTTATATATTGGAGAAATGTTTACAAGATAAGAGAGGGAAAGCGCACATATACTTTAAAACAAATTTTGGAAACTAAAAACACTTTTACTAAAAGAAAACAAACTTCTAAAAACTCTACCTCAAGAAGGGTGAGGTCCTTCCCTTTTATAATACAAAAAAGAAAAGATAATATAAGGTTGAGGATAGGTGGCGTGTCGTAGATGGCTAGAGTCGATCTTCCTTATCCTCAAGCTGAGTAGATATTGTTGTTGAGTCAGCATCCTTATCTTTTAAAGTGTTAGTAATGAGACAGATGTTAGTCTCAGTACTGGTTGGCAGACCAAACACTTGCTTTTTGAAAAGTTTATACACTGGTTTTTGTCGTTTTATACCGATAATTTTGTTGGTGGGAAGCAAAGTTTATTATGCTTTGTCTTTTCCTTTTTTATCTTTTTCTTTGTCGATTTTGTCAGCAATCATGCTGGTGAGTGAATCTCAAAAATCTCCAAAATTGGGTTCATTATCTTGGCTACTGGTAATAGATTTCATGGAGATATCATCACTGGAAATAGTTTGGAGAAATTGTTCCTTCATAAAATCCGTACTTTAATAATTAATTTTGTTTCTGACAAATTAGGATATTTTTGTCTTAATTTTGTTTGAATTTGTAAAAACGAATTTTGAGTCACT
This sequence comes from Camellia lanceoleosa, assembly GCA_025200525.1. Lineage (NCBI taxonomy): Eukaryota > Viridiplantae > Streptophyta > Magnoliopsida > Ericales > Theaceae > Camellia > Camellia lanceoleosa. The sequence continues at coordinate 145,277,119 of CM045764.1, read as the reverse complement.
GGTTGGCTGGGAATAGTTTTTGGAATAGCATCCCAACAGGCTTGAGAGTATGCCTTGATTATTTGGACGGTTTCTGGTAAAGTAGGGTTCATACTCTTATCCCACCATCTCACAAATAAAACCCTTTTGAGACGTGGGATCTTATTCTGATAATCACACTGAAAGTTCCATTTCCAAATCCATGGAATACCAAAATGAATTGTGAAGTGGACTAAGGATTTTGTGATAGAAATATCCTTGTTTACTAAATTGTCCTTATTAAAAAAAATTGAACGACTGAGATTGCTTCATTAGAAATGAACTTTCCGCCCAAACAACTGTTAACTTTTATTTTACAATCCCATATCAGGAAAAAGAAGAAAAAATGAGTTGTTTCACTACATAAACCTTATGCTCCCATTTAATAGTGTATATTGTATATGTTTCAATTCAAGACAGTTTAAATTTTAAAATTAAAATAAAATTTAAAAGTTTTAATTATTTAATTTTTGTATAAGTTAGTTGGTTCTTTGACCTAGCCGATAGGGTGAACGGTTTTTGGTTTGACTAATTCGCTGGTTTAATTGTGATTTTAGCGGTTTTATCAAAATATATTGGTTAAATTTGTTTGATTCAAAATAAATTAAAGATGGACCTAATTAAAGGTTAAACGGCTAAGATTGCCTGATTCGAAACAACTTTTAAACAATTGTTAACTTTTAAATAGTTAAGAAAATCTCCATTGACTAGTTTTCATTTAACTTTTATTTTATAATTCCACATCGAGAAAAAAAAAAAAAAAAGTGAATTGTTTCATTTACATAAAATGAATCTTATACTCCCTTTATATAAGCAAAATAAGCTTTTTAATGAGAAGCCTTATGATCAATATCTCATACTAATTTTTTTGATTTTCTTAATTTTAAACAATTAAGAAAATCCTAATTGGCTAACTTCCATTTAACTTTTATTTTACATAATATAGAAAAATTAAATAAAATTATCATATTTTTATTAAATAATATATTATTTTATCTCATGCATAGCACGGGTGATATGCTAGTTTTATTATATTGAAATTAAGTACAAAGGTATCATGTATATATTTAAACTACACTTTCATAATTTAACAGAACAAAAATTACACAGCATATTTGCTAATATATTTTTTAAATAGATATATATATATATATATGTCATACATAGATATATACATAAATAATTCAATTAAAATTATTATATATTTATTTATGCTATATTTTATAGCATGATAAAATTAATATTATTTTTTGTAATGCATACATTGCAACATATTTCTAAAAATAATTTATATGAAGGCATATATAAATAATTTAATTTAATTTTATAAAATATTATTTAAAAATAAAAAAAAATTAACCCGTGCAACTACTAGTTAGAAGGTAAAGCAGTTCAATAAAAAAACAAAAAACAAAAAACATTACAAAGTAAAGCTATTAGAGGTCAAAGCGAGAATCTAACGGAAACGAATAAGAATCTTAGTTGAAATCTATGTTTAAAAAAGAAAAGCTTTAGAAAGACCCCCTTTTAAAAATATATATATTTTCTACCCTAAAAACTTTACTAAACTTTCAAGTAGTGTTGACACTAAAAATTGCATATTTTTTGTCGATTGTATGTAACAAATGCAGAAAATTGGTCCAGCGGATGCTAGGTTTAAAGGTTACGAGTTTTCACAAGTTTACAAGTGAAAAGCGAGTGAATACGAAACCTAGAATACAGAGCAAGTGACAGAAAGGATATGGTCAAAGAGATAGATGTGGTCATTGCACTTTTTCCCTGTCGATTCGTCTAGTAATGAAGTGGAACGTGGCCAAACATGGCCCAGGTGTCAAGCCATAAAGTTAGCATACAAGATATACAGGATTCATGTCATGTTTCCTAGAAGGAGAAAAGCTGCAATAGAGAAGCAGTTACTGGCAGTTGCAGAGATCATGGGCACTGAAGTGGAAGTAGTTGGCTATGTGATGGGACACGTGGCAGCAGAGCAGCAATGGAGTTTGAAGACCAGCAATATAAAAGCTGGAAATTCGAAGTTAGGAGGGGCGGAAAACAAATTTACATCTTGGTTGCTGAGGCACCAAAGGGCTGTTCTTGAAATTCTTGAGTGGATTCAAGCCAAGGGAGGCTATTGGAGCTTCATTTGTGAAGAAAGTCTTCAAGGGTAACAACTTTGCTCCTTTTTACCCCTTTCTTGCATTGTATTTTTGCTTGCCTTGCAACTGTTTTTGAGCTTTGTGTATAACATAAAAAAGTTCTGTTTTTTAGCCCTCTAAATAGTTGGTTAAGGTTGCCTTAAGCTTCGGGATTGTTTGACCCCTCTTAAGCCTTGAAAGGCCCTCATTTTGTGCCATTTTGAGTGAGCTCCGGGACCATTGTGTTTGGGCCTCCTCACCATTGAAATCTTGAGGGATTTCAGAGGTGAGGATGGTGTCTTGAAGTCCTAAGAAGGAAAGGGCCACCTCCTCTCCTTGTTGTCCTTGAAAAGGGCCATTTTTGCCTCTTTAGTGAGCACCATGTCTAGGTGTATGTTGACCATGCCTTGACTGATTTTTATGCTTATTATATCATAATATAGCATTGTGTTTAGTTGGTTTGGACACACCATGCTTGTTTAGCATACATGTCTTGTAATGCCATATTGTAGCCTTAATATACATCTAGGTTTTAACCCTTGCTCGAGCATGTTTTAGGCCTAGCTTTATGAAGATTTTATGTTTATTTTTCCATGCTTAAGGTCTGTCCTTAGCTGTTTTGGTCTACCAAGGCTTGCATTGCATGGCCCTTTTGCATTTTTGGCTTGCTAGCCTTTGACTTTGGACCATGTTGCATGCTTGGCTTGCTTTTGTTTAATTGGTATGGCACCACCATTTCTAACATAATTTCAGAGCTTATATTGCATATCATTAGTCCATGTTTAGCCTCTTTTAAGTGTGCTTGAAAGTTGCCTTTGTGTGCTTAAGTGTCGGCTCATTAACATGTGCATGTGTGTATGTGTGTTGGCCCTCATTTCTATAGCATCGGCCACTGTTTTGGGCTTAGTATAGAGCTGCCCAATTAGTGTAAGTCCCTCCTTTGCATGTTGTTGCATACACTCCTTGTATGTTGTAGCACATCGGTGAGTTGTTGCATGGTTGAATTTGCATGATTAAGTGAAGTCACATGTTGGTTTGCATGCTTGAACACCCACATTGTATCTTGCCTACTTGTAGGTTGCATTGCTTCATGCCTTTCATGCTTTGCTTGCTTGCATTGTCCATGTTGCATACTAGTTCGCATGCTTAGATTGCATTACATTGGCATGCATGCTTGGCCTCTTGAATTGCTTGTGATAGAGGTTAAGCCCCATTGTTTGATTATGTGCATTGCATTCTATATTAAAATGCATACTTGATTCTTTGGGCCATCATGCATGGAAATGCGTGATTGGTGGTCCGAGAATCGAGGGCCATGCTCCCTTGAGTCCATTGCATGATAGGGAGTGTGGCCATGCCTACATTTGCTTGAAATTCCATGCCATACACTGTCTGTCCTTTGTTGCTGTCAAAAACCAGTTTCTGCAGGGAGTTTTGGCCTGTCGACTAAGTTTAGTGCCGGCCGGCAATTAATTTTGGCCGATAGTAAAAAAAGGTGGCCGGTGGTTCCTCCCTTTGGCCAGTGGTATTTGTGCTTGGTCGGTGGCATTCCCTAACATCCATAGAGCATGTTCCAAGGCTTTTGCAGTCTTCAGAGAAGTAGGGCAGTGTAAACAGAGGCAACAGTGGCATGATACGGGTTTTCCGGGCGAGACGGACTCTAGCATGCATCATCCCCGCATTCCGAGGCAGGGCTGCGGCCACCTTCTTTCTACATTTAATTTGTTAATTAATTAGAAGTTCTTTAATAATTAATTTGGCAGTATTCATTTGATTGTTTAATATTTATTCGGACCTTCTGAGCGAGGACAATTGTGTAATAAGTGTGGATGAGTGTGTGCATGTCTTCCAATCCCATATCTTTCTTCCCTTTTATTTACCCGCTTATGATGGTAGACTAGGGCATATTTAAATTAGCATACTTTATGCCATGCATGCGTGCATCCATACATTTGTCTTGCGTGCATCCATACATTTGTCTTGCATGCATCGGGCTCGGCACATCATGCTAACTGCACTTGTATTTCAATTCCAAATTGAGTATTTGTTAGTTGCAGCATTTCACATGCCATCTTTAGGGTAGCTGAGCCTATTCTAGCTGCATCCTGCATGTGTTGCATTAGCCATCTTAACATGAACTAGGATCATGCACTTGATTACTAACTAGTTTCTGTTTTGGCTTGGAGTACTAGGTGAGCTTTTATGCTTTTGCATACCATATGCATGTGAGTGTTGCCATAATTGCATGATTACCATAAGGCCAGCTGCTTATGTGATATAACTGCTTAAATGCCTGTGGATGGAAGTTGAATTACCTAAATTGGAATAATGCATTAAAACTGCGAGTTTTAAAGCCCACATAGATAATGGCAAAACCATCTTTTCTAAAGCCCACTCGAGGGTGGCAAAACTTGCATTTTAGCCTACTTATGAGTAGCAAATCATTTTCAAAACAAACATGAAATGTTTTGTTCCAATTTAGGCAATTTGGTCTATACCTATTTGCTGTGCGCATAACATAGTAATTCTAGGCTAATAACCAGAATAAGAATGTGTAATGTTTTCAAAACAAGATATCATGGTTAGTAGAGGTCGATCTTCGGATCGGGCGAGAAGGGGTGCTCATAGCTAACCTTCCCCAATCGTACCCAAGTTCCCGAGCCGAGGCAACTTTGGTGATGACGGACACGTGGCCTTTGACACCGAGTCAGGGTTTCCTAAATTCCCCCATTAAAAAACATTTAGGTGGCGACTCTATATCTGGCAAAGCAGTCCATGTTTGGCACTTCTTTTTAAAAATCTGTTTTCTCAAAACGATTTGCCGGATTTGGATTCTTTGGTTCAGATTAAGAACCGACAACAAATCGAGTCCGAACTGTAGTAGACCCACGAATGTAACGGACTCATCCTCCTGTATGCGTTCGAGGACGTCTACAGGCATGTAGGGAGAAATGGAGTTTGAGTAATAGGCCTAATCTCAGGAAAATAAGCATAAAGCTAGGCTTAGAAAAGCCAGAAAGGGCCACTACCATTATGATCAATTTCTTTATGCACTAAAGAAAAGAGACCTCTGTATAAGGTGCCTAGTAAAAAGGGTGCAAGAGCCAATTCTATACCCTCCTGAATGCAAGTGGCTAATGCTAGGTATTCTTTAGTGATTTTCAAACTAGGAACACAAAGAAAGTGTTGGGAAAGCCATAGTAAATAAAAAGCTGTTATTTCCTCATCTGTGGGTTCAATGCCAAATTTTTGGTACTTTTTTTGAAATTTCCCATAACAGAGGTTAGTGTCCAAATTGATAGGTGTTTTGGGGTTAAAAGGGCACTGATATGTTGACCAAAAAAAGAGAGGCCAGTCAAACGGACAAAATCAAGAATAGTAGGTGATATCATACCACATTTTAGAATGAGGGAATTACATGATGAAGACCAAAAACATGTAGCAGCACCAATGGCCCATTTGTCCATATCTAGAGAGAAAGTTGACAACCTGATGGCATCATAAATGCCTAAATCTCTGCAGAGATCAATGTCATATATCATCATTCGTTGGACCCATCGTTACCAGTCTGGATTGGGTTTTTTTCCATGTGCGTAGAGGATTAGGGCTGGAATCCCAATGTTTCCATGACAGCTCTACTTTGTTGAAGAGTAAGGTTTCAGTGTCTGCAATAGGATAGTGTTGAGTAAGTTCATCAGGAATGGTTACATTGAAAGCAGGGTCCAGTTCTCCTTCTCTAGGGTTGCCATGACGTAGGATAATGCAGCTGTTAAAGATGTTTTGACGCAGTAGCTGCTGAAAATCGACTGGAAAACATTGAACAGATGATGGCTCAGTTTGTTTCTTTCCTTTGACCTGATCTCGTTTGGGTGCCATTAGAGAATGTGAGCAGAAGGGTTTTTCGAAGCCAGAGGTTTGAAGAAGCAAATAGCAGAGAAAGATAGAGAATGATGGAATGATGATTTGAATTCTGGCATTCAAATAGCTTGTAGTGGGCCCTCAGTTTTAACGTTTGGGCTTTATCTGATAGTTTGATCAGTTGGGCTTACTCGAAGTTCTTGGAAATTATGTTGGATTACTTTTAGCATTTGGGCCTTATTACAAATTATGGATAAACGGCCCAAATATTTAAATGTCCAACTTTATTTCTTTTTAAATAATCATTCAAGGCAAAAACTCTTTTTTATCTTGAATGAGGGGGGCATTGTTGACACTAAAAATTGCATATTCTCTGTCGATTGTATGTAACAAATGCAGAAAATTGGTCCAACAGATGCTAGGTTTAAAGGCTACGAGTTTCCACAAGTTACAAGTGAAAAGTGAGTGAACACGAAGCCTAGAATACAGAGCAAGTGACAGAAAGGAAATCGTCAAAGAGATAGACGTGGCCGTTGCAATTTTTTCCTGTCGATTCATCTAGTAATGAAGTGGAACGTGGCCAAACATGGCCCAGGTGTCAAGCCATAAAGTTAGCATACAAGATGTATAGCATACGTGTCATGTTTCCTAGAAGGAGAAAAGCTGCAACAGAGAAGCAATTACTGGCAGTTACAGAGATCATGGGCACTGAAGTGGAAGTAGTTGTGTAATGACCCCAAAACGTATGGCGTAATTATCGATAATTACTTATGTGATTACATGAATTAATTAAAGAATATTTGTTTGAACTAGCAAAATATCTGTTGGAATTACAACTTCGGGACTGAAATCGATGACCGAAATGGGTTCAGAAAATGGAATTGAACATGCCTATGTAATACCGGGAATTTTTAGGACCATTTGGGACATTTAATTGGAGACTGAATTTCGTCTGATTCGTAAGGCTTGTTTGGCTTAAGTGTTTTGGCACAATGGTTTATTTATGATATATATGCTTATAGATAAGGATATGGGACTTTATTTGACCTCATTTGACTCAATAAAGAGGAAAGAAAAATCTAGAAAAGAGAGAGAGAAGAGAGAGCTCGGGAGAAAGAGAGAGATCAAAGGGAAGAAGAGAAAGGAAAGAGGGAAAGCAAGCTAAATCCCCTCCATTTGAGTAAACAAGGTAAGGAATTTCTCTAAAGTCTTGAAGTAAAGGTGATTCATGCATGATCTCATGTTTAAAAGAGTAATTTGAGCATACCTATGATAGAAAATTGATGATTCATGGTCACATTTGGTAAATGTGAGGTAGAACCTCCATGGATTAGAGATATGAAGCTTGTATGTATATGTTCATGGTTTTCCAACTCAACTCATGGATTAATCTTATATAAGATGCTATTGGGTTTGAATTGAAGTTGTCATGTTTCATTTATGTTGTTGATCAAGTGTCTTAAACCTTGGGTTTCTAAGATTAGAAGTTATATTTGATAAAAGGATGAGGTTTAGAAGAAGAACCAGAATTTCAGAATTTCGCAGGGTTTGCTCGAGCGGAAAAATCAGCCTCTCAGCAGTTTTTGAAAAGTGTACAGTCCGCTCGAGCAGACATGTGGGCGCTAGAGCGAGAGGGCTTATTTTCAGGAAAAGTTTGGGAAGTTGAATTACGTGATTCTAACATGTTAATTGCATCATTTAGCATTTCATGGGCATGAACTAAAGTAAAGAAGCTTAAATTGAGCATGAAATAAATATGAAAGAACGTAAAAGAAGAAAGGAAATGGCATGACTTATGTGATTTGCCGATGCTATGTTAAGAAATGTATTATCATGTTGATATTTACAGGGCAGGACGTGACGACCGTGCAATCGGTATCGGGAAACCACTGTAAGTAACATTTCTGTAAAGTTATGTTCATATAAAGTACGTTCTGAAAATGTTACGTTATGATATGATATGATTGAATGATAATGTTTTCTGTGAACGAATGTCCTGATTTGCGAATCTAGTATGGCATCCATAGATAGTTCAGTCATGGGGGCGAGAACATGCAGGCCCATGCGCTTTAGTCATGGGGGACGGCATGGAAGGACAAACCCATGACCAGTTTACGAGATCTCGGTATGTGTTTAATCGGTGTCCGGGACCGGTTACTCTAGTCGTTGGTCGACACATGTTATGTTCTATGGAGTATGCCATTATGTATGTTCCATGATGATTACGATTATGCATATGAATGTTATGTTTTATGGATTTATGTGAAATGTTGGAGTTCGTTCACTAACCCCTTTACGTTAATGTTACTTGCTGAGCTCTAGCTCATTGTTTGTATTTATGTATTTATAGGTGAGCATTCAGGGAGTCAAGCCTAGGCGGGGTCTTGTCGAGCCGCCGTTTTGAAGCCTAACCAGATGTTTTGAGTGCCTCCGAGCTGGGGCTAGGCCTGGAAGGCCGTACGAGTTTTGTTTCGTTATGTATATGTGGCATGTGTTGTATATGTCCTTTTGGTATATGTTATGTAAAGATAGTGGGTAAATTAACATCATTTTTGACATGTAATGTATGTTCATATTTATGCACAGCTCTTCGGACCATTAGTTTCTTTATTTCGCTTCCGCGAGCCCCGATTATTTATGTTTTGTATGGGAAGGCCTCTGGTAATCAAGGATTACTGGCCGGTTACGATGCCAACCCTTTCGGGGTGGGTTTGGGTCGTGACAAGTTGGCTATGTGATGGGACATGTGGTAGCAGAGCAGCAGAGGAGTTTGAAGACCAGCAATATAAAAGCTGGAAATTCGAAGTTAGGAGGGGCGGAAAACAAATTTACAACCTTTATAGCGTTACGAGTAACTTAACTTAGTTCTTACTTAGGAGTAGTCTATTTGTAGTTCAGTTTATGTAACTAAGAATTCTCCGTCGATTGTCATGCACATTGAAATGGAAGTTTAATTTTACTGATTAAATTCCAAGTTTGTTTGTTCAACAATTGATTTTCAGTTTATTCCTTCTTGTTTCTTCGCATCACAGCCTCCAAAGAAGTCCTTGAACCTGTCAAGGCATAGAACGTTCAGGTCACAATTGCTTGATTTATTGTCGTTTGTAAAAGTTTGGCTTCTCTATCAAATCACCTCTGTCGATTTGGCCCAGACTAGATTTTTTGCTAGCAAATAGTGCTTTTTTCACCAAATTTCAAATTTGATAACAGGTTTGGTGAAGCATTGGAGATGGTCTTACGTCACATGAATAGAATTTGAACAAACATGTGTCTCATCAGAGCCTTAAATGTTATACATTTAGTTCGTTAAAATATATTTTATTAATCTATTAATTTATATTATTTTATAATTTTATATAATTTTTTATATTTATATATATTTTAATATGTATACATAAATAATATATTTTAGATATTTTAGATATTAAATTATATTTATTATAAAATAAAGAAAGAAAGAGAGGAGCAAAGTCAAGAAAAGAAAGAAAGGAAAGAAAAAGATGGAAAGAAAAACATGAAAAGAAAGTAAGAGAAAAAGAGGCAACCACGCCTCTCACACCCCTCAATCACTCAAATTATATATATATATATATATATAATAAAATATTATATTATATGTTATTTTGTTTTCTTTTGCAGGTTGAAGGTTATAAAAGAAGAAGAAGAGAAGGAAAGAAAAAAGAGAAGGAAGCAGAGGCTTCGGCCCAAAGGAAGAGAAAGAGAGGAAGAGAAAGAAAAGAAAAGTGAGAGTGTAATTTGTATATATTAGAGTATGGTAGTTATATGGGTGTTATGAATTAATATTCTTATCTTAGGGTGGAGACAAAATCTTGACCAAGTAATAGGGATGAATTGTATTTAGTATTTTTAGTTTTGATTTGATTTAGATAAATTATATAACTTTTAGATCATTTTGAGCAATAAATGTTTTATTCAAATCATATTATACAATTGTTTTTACTACTGTGTATTAAAATTATTAGACGAGTCATGCCTAATAAGATGAGTCATGCATCAACTATAGTTTAGTTTAGTGGTGACAATCCGTGCTAAGCGAATATGATTTGTGACTTTCTAGTTTTAATATACAAATTCTCTTGATAATATATTTCTAATCAATTTACATCATTTTATCTAAATTAATAATTTTCTAAAAACTAATACAATAACTTCTGATTATAAGGTTAGTGGTAAATTCAAAACCCTAAGATATTTCTTATTTTATTTTATTTATTTTATGTTTTATTATCTTAATTAGTTTTAATTTTGATATTTTCAAAATCTATTTTTTTTAATTACTTTAATTATTATTCTTTTGTATCAACAGAACTCTATTAGTTCTTGAGGATCGACACTTGATCTTAACCGCTATACTTCGGAATAGTAATTATTATTTGGGTTTAAATATAATATTTTGGTGTGCAAATGGCAACATCAATGTCCCCAATTTCAATGTTATTGGTTACCTTTAAATTAGACCAACCAACAGCGACACCCACTGTATGGTATTCAAATCAAACAATATTATTCGGCATTATAAGTTCGAACATAGTGACTTTGCTCTTATCTTGGTGTATCTTAAAAGGTAATTTGAGAAAATTTATAGAGTGTACTGAGAATAACATAAAATCTTAAACAATTGAATAAAGTATATTAAAAAATTAGAAGTGTTTAATAATTTTTTGGGTATAAATAGAATCCCCCAACAAAGTTTCTTGATAACTATGATATTTTGAACAAACAACTATCTTGCCAGCCCATTCTATATATTAGGGGTGATCACAGATCGATTTTGATGATTCAATTTGTGATTTGGATCTGCTCGCATATTTGTGATTTGAGAAAAATTGAACCCGTAACCACCCACAATACAGGTTGTGATTTATGTGGATAAGGTCCACGGATGTACGGACGGTTGCGAGCAATTTGCAAATTGAATTTTTTTTTTTAAAAATTTATTTTTGAACTTTTTTTTTTTCGCCATTTTTTAAATATTCTTTCTGGACCTTTTTCGTCATTTCCGTAATTTCATCCCATTTTCCTAACAATGCATCTTTAGGTCCCATGTGCAGTGTCTATGGTTCTTCTTCTTCTTCATCTATTCATGTCCTTGATAGAGTACTCTATATAATAAGAGTCGTGCCTCCGACCCCCAGTGACGTGGCAGCATGGGGTTGGCAAAAAACATAAAAAGAAAATAATAATAATATTATTTTTTTTTTGGACCAATCAGACGCGACCCCAGTACCCCCACTGAGGGTTCGACGCTTTTTCCATATAATAAATACTATGTCTACCAAACATAACAAAACACACCATAAACAACATTATTGAAACGACAACATCAATTGAATTCAATAACTCTCATTTTTTTGTTTTTTTCAAATGCAAGATTAATAGAATATAATACAAATCAGCCTAAGAAGAAGATTGAAGGAAAATAAAAATTTTAAAGATAAATAAAATATGAGAAAAAAAAACAAAATAACCAAAAAAAAAAGAGTAACTAGAGGAATTTAAAAAAAAAAAAAATGTATATAGATGCGGGCGAGTGAGTGTGGGTGAGAGTCAAACTTGTGACACGCTTACAAACCCACAAAACAAGAAAATTCTAACCGGCATCCGATCCTGATGAATTTGCAAAACTATCCAAATAAGTGAGAACGGTTCAGGTTGGATGGTTTTTACAGGTCGTATATTACAAACTTTTTACCATCTTTTTCAAATATCTATATTATTATTTGTGCCGTATTTTTGTATTAAAAAATCATAACACATATAAGTGAGTCATTTATTATTTCTCAATTACTTGATAAATGCGAGTTAGTATATTTTACTCGTAGATTTTTCTCTTACTTGATTTATTTAAACAATAATATTATATACTTAAAATAATTATTGAGAAAAATATTTAGAATAAATCAAAATCATTTGAACTTGTAACTTATATTTCACTAACCGGAAATCTACACCATTCACCTTATTTTCAGAATAATTTTCAAAATAAATTTTCATAATTTTTAATTTTTTTATTTAAAATAACACGCAAGTAATATCAGACAATATTTTAAAACTGCTGTATAATTAGAGGTTGGGAAATGCTAGAGAGCTCTAAATCTAGAGCTTTAATTTGAGCTCTAGTGATGTGTCAAAGCAAAAAAAAAAAAAAAAAAAAAAAACCAAAACAAGGCACAAACATCACATCAGGATGGGTCCCACCTTCCCATTAGAGCTATTAGAGCTCCTATATTAGAGCTCTAAAGCATTTTTGTTAGAGGTTGGTGTCAAAGAAACACGTCCATACATATGATGAAATTTAGAGGTTAGGTGTCCACTAAACCATGTGTGGCGGTGTATGAAGACAAAAAAATGGCTCACATCTAGGAATGGCAACGGGGCGGGGTGGGGCAGGGCCGGGGATAACCCTCCCCGTCCCCGATCCCCGATGGCAGAACTTTCCTCCGTCGCCTCGACGGGAACCCACCCACCCCACCCTCGCCCCTAATCTGGGATCGGGTTTCAATTCCAAAAATCCCTACCAAAAACAACATCAACAAATCTCAACATCTCAGTGAGCTCAAAAAGCAACATTAAGAAGATAAAAAATAAAAAATAAAAATCTGTCATAAATATATATATATAACAATCATAAAAAAAAATTATATATATATATAACAATCATCAAAAATCATAGATATATATACACAACAATCAGATCTGTTCTTCTTCTTCACGAATCACGATCTGACGGACGGAGGGCTTCACGGACGGAGCGCTTCACGGACGGAGGGAGAGGGAGAGGGTTCAAGATCTGACGAACGGAGGGCTTCACCGTGAAGCCTTCACGGACGGAGGGATCTGACGGTGGAACGCTTCACGGACAGAGGGAGAGGGAGAGGGAGAGAGGGAGAGGGAGAGGAGAGGGGGGGAGAGAGATGAGACTGAGAGTCTGAGATTTGAGGGAGAGAGAAATGAGGGCCACGGTCGGTGAGAGAGAGAGACACAGAGGAAATGAGATCATGTGAGAGAGTTGAGATCAAAAGTACAACTAATATTTATATAATACAAAATATAATCGGGAAAAATATAATACAACTAATATTTAACAATACAACTAATCATCAGAGGCGGGGATGAATTGGGAAAATTCCGGGGCGGGGCCGGGGCCGACGAGCCTATCCCCGTCCCTGGCCCGAAATTGATCGGGGAGTGATTTTTTAATATCATCCCCGTTCCCGTCGGCCCAGGTTTAAATTGACATCCCTACTCACATCACAAGACTCTACCTCACTATGTCTATTTTAATAAATAGATTAAAAGTTAATTTTTTAAATTTTTTTAAAATATATATATAAAAAATTAAAACAGTGATATGACTCAAAAAAAATAAAAATAAAAAATTAAGAGAATTAACTTTTGATTCAATTGTCAAAATAGGCCACTGTTGCACACGTCAAACCCTTTGAATATCAATATATATGACCGTTTTTTATATTTTATTTTTTGACACGAAATTTTAATTAATTTTCTTGGAATGTTAGCTCATACCACTAGTTTTTTTTTTTTTTTTTGGGGGGGGGGGGCACACATCATGGTCCATAATTTGATAGGGAAATATATGGCGTCGGCCATAGTGGAGTTCAAAAATATTATTATATAAATTAATAAATTCTATGATTCTTTTTTTAATTTATTGAGGAATAAATTTCTGATACCAGATCTATTATAGTAATATACAATGAAAAGCTAATAAGTTGAAATTTTTTTTTGTATGATTTATTAATTCTATACACACAAAATTTTCTTCTTACTTACTTTGGTAGAGTGGTGTCTTTATTTTTTATTTTTTATTTTGTACTGAGAGAGTGTGAGGAAAAAAAAAAAGAAAAAGAAATAAATAATACATGTTTTTATCTAGCTTTTAATTACAAATTTACTCAAAGTTCATTAAACACACTCTCACACACAAAATATGGCAAAAATCATAATCGCATATTCTACAACATAAACTTATAAATGCTAAGGGATTAGTTTAGCGGGTACAACTTGAGATCTGGGAGTGTGATTCTTCCATTTTATGAGAAAAAAATGTGACATCTAAATTTAAATATTTTATATAAGCTTATTTATGTGTCTTTATAAACATTTTAGCACCTTCTGTACTTTTTTTTCTATATTTAAAATGTGTCTTTTTAAAGCTTCATGCTCCACTGATAAGAAATAAAATTAGAGAATAATAGAAAAAAATAATAAGGAATGGAGTGATTTCTCTTCACTTTTTAGAGGATATGTTATTTCCAATTATCTACTTTATCTATTATTACATTAGATTTTATTCATTAAGTCAATCAAAGCATATTGTAATTTTTCTAAATTAACACCTTTGAAAATGTTGACTTTGCTATTTATTTTATCTTAGGCATATTTAACTTTTTCAAAAATTCAAACTTCCAACCAACTAATCTTCGGCAAATTGATACTAATAATAGCTGTTATTTACATTAATATATGTAAATCTAGTAATATAAAATTATTAACACAATATGCATTATTCTTAGAAATTAAAAATTGATAATCAATAAATTGAAATTAAAAGTATTCATTTCTTAACTTCTATATAGTCTTTTAAAATTATTTTTGATTCATAAATTGTGAACAAAAGTTGCATCAAATACTTTAATAAATTTCTTAAAATAAAATAAAATAAAATAAAAAATTATAAATGACTTTAGGTTGGGTTTGGAAATTATTTTTTAGCCTTTTTTTTGTTGATTTTTTTCATCTTCAGTTAACCATTTCAAAAATAAATATAAAAAAAAAAAAAAACTCTTCACTTTTAAGTCTTACTAGACTAGACAATAATAACGTTATGCACATAGAGTATCAAATACAGAACCAAACACAGAAACTATTTATCCAGACGACCAGGTGGTTGACTAGCCAGAGCTTGTATATATATATATATATATTCATACTATTATATTACGTAAACAGGTTCCGTAATATTTTAATACTTTTTCTCTCATTGTGACAGGTGTCCAATTCTCTATTCAAAATAAAATAAAGTGGATAGAAAAAAGAGTGAGACTTGAACCTAAACAAATCTATCTATCTATACTATATATTAAGTAAAAATGGGTTTTTTACTCCCAAGACCTGTGAGAGTTTCAATATCTCAATCTGAATTTTCTAAATTTTTTATTTAAAAAAAAAAAACTCAGCATTTATTGATTTGGTCAAAATCCCCTGACCAGCATTTATTAACTTTTTTCAATTCACATGTCTTTCCACATGCCTACATTTATTGATGTGGTCAAAATCCCCTGATCAGCATTTAAAATCTCATCATACAAATAATTATACATACAATCTGTGTATAGTTACTACAGTATCATTTTCAACTTCTCCCATACACTATGGTTAGTGATAAGATTGTTAAATTATTTTTATAAAAAATCTTAAAAAACATAATTTATATATTAAAAAAAATCTAAAACAAATATAAAATATCTATAATTATCCCGTGCATAACACGGGTGATAGGCTAATATATTATATAAAGAAAAAGGGGTTTCTACCTCACAAGCTTTGCGGAAGCTCTAATATTCTATTCTTAATTTTCTAATTTTTTGATTTAAAAAAAAAAAAAAAAACCCTTAGTATTCATTGACTTCTCTTAACCCACAAGCCTTTTTGACTTCTCCTATACCTACTGTCATACCCTTTTCAACTTCTCTTATACACTATGGTTAGTGATGTGATTGTTAAATTATTTTTTTTTTATAAAAATTCTAGAAAAAATAATTTGTATATTAAAAAAATATCTAAAGCAAATATAAATTCTTCTTAAATCTATCTATCTATTATATAAGTAAAAGGGGCTTTCTAACCACAAGTCTTGTGGAAATTTCAATATCTCAAACTAAAATTTCTAATTTTTTGATTTTAAATAATAAAAAATCCTCTAAAAAAATTAATATCTCTTGATTTATGACTTTCAAATGGAAAGTATATCAAATATATAAAATAAAAAAATAGAAAGTACACTAATTCATTTCAAAATTTAAATTTGAGAGGCACTAAATATGGAAAGTATTCCATTAATTTAAATTTAAAATTATAATAATTTATCCCATAATATATAAGTTTTAAATAATGATCTATTTCATGATTTATCTATATATCTATATACTATTATAATTGCAAAATATTATCATTTCATTAAACTTGAAAGTTGTAATTATTTTTTCTCATTTTTCTTTTTATTTTGTTTAATTTTTTGTTAATACATGTTACAATATGATTGGTCTATAAATTAAATTTATATTCTTAAAATAAAATTGCAATTTTGGATTCTTACTTAAATTATGTTACTATAATTGGAATGAGATCAATATCCATTCCTTAAATTTTGCATATTTTATTAAATTATAAAATAAAATTTCAAATTTAAATTCTTCTTCAAACTATATTACTACAATTAGAATGAAATCAATATTCACATTTGTCATAATGATGTGTCATAATATTGTTGGTCTAAATATAATTTGTTTTAAATACATGTGTTCAAATTATTAATTGCTATTAATTTTTTTCTTTTTTTTTTGTTTTAAATTTTATATAAAAAAAATTATATGCTTTAGAACTATAAGGACTTGAACAATAATATTTTTAAATATAAATTTTTTATTTTTTTAACAAAAGAACAAGACATAACTTTTTTAGTACTTACCAAATATGGTGGATTTTGTTAGATTTATATATATATATATATATATATCTCAATTGTCAATTAAAAAATTTAAAATAAAGAATAATGATATTTTTGGATCCAATTGTTAAAAAGTCACTTTTGCTAAATAAATTAGAAAGAAATGTTCATTTTTTATTTTATTTTAATTTAATTTTTATTTTTTTTATTAAAAGTGATAGTTCATTAAACTTTTTTTATTTTAAAAAAAAGAGAGGGTTATAGGTGATAATTTATTGTTCATCCAGAATTATTTTCAGATTAAATAAAATACCATATTAAATTTTCTTCTTACCTTTTCTTATTCAAATATTTTTATTTTGTAAGAAATTTGTTTTTATTCTATTTAATATTTTATTTTAATTTTTAAATTAAAAAGAATTTCCAAAAAATCATATTTAAATTATTTATGCCATTATAAAAAGTAATTTTTTTTAAATATCAACTTAGTGATAGTTTTGAAAGTGCTAAATAAGTATATTTTTTTTACTTTTTATGAAAATATAAAATTTAAAAGTAGAAATGTGATATGACCCAAAAAAGATAATTAAGTATACTTTTTTACTTTATACGAAAAGATGTGTAAAAAATGTGACCCAAAAAAGATAAAAAGATAAAAAAGTGAACTAATATGATAGTTTTCAAACAACCCTTTGTTCGATAATCCTTTCTAAAAGGTGTATTTTTTAAATATATTCAAGAAAAATTCTATTGGAAATCTTAAGTCTATTGTTTTCTATTTTGGTCATTAATATTAAATTTTTAATTAATTTTATTTATTATTAGAAAAATAAATTAGCACATAATTTATATATATAATTTTGTTTTGGTTGCTCAGGTTATTTGGTGTTTCTGCCCAAGTCTACTCAAATTTAATTTGAATTTTTGAATTTCTACATTGGTATAGTCACTTAATTAAAAAGTATATTGTTCAATCTTTAAAAAATTTTAAGCTCGACTCAAGTTGTTTGAATTGAACTCACCTAAGTTTGTATTCTAGCAAAAGGGATTGAAAGTTATATGATTAAATTTGTGACAAATTAAAAAATAATAAATAAATTGTGATAAAATTATGGGACTTAAATTATAAATTTCAATCTTCTTTGTTTTCATAATTTGCATATAAAAATTTAATTATTTATATTATTTTATATAAAAATATATTATTATTTTTTTTTATATCGCGTGCATAGCACGAATTACTACAAGTAATAAGCTATGTTTGGGAAGTGGCTAGAATAGCCAAAAAGCTAAAAAGCCAACTAAAACACATCACATCACCTCTCTACTTTTCTGCACACCTTTTCGTAAAAAGTCAAAAAGTTACTAAAATAGCATGTTCCCAAACCAAGCCTTAGTCTTTCTTTCATTAATGAAAATTTCTTTTTTACTGATCAATATATATATATAATAAATTTTTATTTTATTTTTATTTATTTAAATTACACAAATCACGTCTACATATCACTACTATTTTTTAATTTTGCAGGCAATATGTTTGTCTCCCCCTTCACATGGGAAAAATGATACCCAATAACCCCAAAATCATTTTCCTTTCATGTAATGCCGTATGAAGGCTGCTTTTAACAAATGATCAATAAAAGTCTTTTTCACTTGCCTATAAATATCTCTAAAGTACTCCACAACCACCATCTTCATTTCTCATAATAACATTTGATATTATCTTTGTCCCCTCTCTCTCTCTCCACTGAGATCATGGCTACCAATACTGCCAAACACGATGTGATTCGACGATCAGCAGGTTACCATCCTAGCATTTTGGGGGATCACTTCCTCAATTACAATCCTCACAACACTGTAAGCCCATTTATATAAATAGATATATTTTGACAAATTTCATTTATTTCTATGTGGTATAAAGGCTATTTACACATTATTATTGTTATTATTTCATCTGAAAACACCTACTTAATTTTATGTGGGTTGTGTAACAAAATGATCTTTTAATTGTTATCAATTTTTATTTTTCCCTCAGTTTTTGCTCCTATTTTCTTCTATGGTAAACTACACTTTTAACTCTTTTAATTTGACTCAAATTTTTTTTTAAAAAAATTCTTATTATTTTAAATTGAATAATTTAATTTTTATACTTTTAAGTTCAGTTTCAGTTTAATCATTTCGTTATTTGAACCTAGAGGTTTTGAACCTAAAGTTATGGAGGGAGCACGCCTCTAGATTCTAAGCCTGGACTATCAGACCGACCATTGATAGTGTTAAAATTGAGGATTGACGTGAAATTAGAAATGCAAATGACACTATAAAAAATTAAGGTTTTAGAGATCAAAATTTATGGACAAAATTATTTTTTAGGGACCAAATATTTTTGTTGCGAAAAGTATCGTCATTACATTTTGAGTAACGAAAATTGGACATTAGTGATTAATTATTATCATTTTGGAACCAAATTTTTGGTCTCAAAAAATACACTACTTTGAGACCAAATTATTTCATCCCAAAAAGTCTATTTATTAGCGATATTTTTAAAATTGTCGCTAAAAGCCTTATTTTTGACTTTTCGAGATGACCTTTTAGCGACTATCCTCATAATGATAAAAATTAGTCCCTAAATGTCTTTTGTAACAAAATTTTTACTTTTAGAAACCAAAAATTTAATGTCTAAAACTCTTATATGTTGTAGGGTGAGATGACAACACGTGTTGCAATTTTTTTAATTTTTTTTACTTTACAAGGGAGATAGATGATGGCTTCAAATTTAAAAGTTTATGATTTTATTTGAAAAAATTAAAAATTTAAAGTTTAATTTGTTAGAAGGTTAAACCTTGGGAGTTTTTTTAATATTTTTTTCAAAAAATTATTTTGGAAAACATGTGCTTTTTTTCAAAATGTTTGGTATAAATAAAAATAATTCAAAAAAATTAATTATCTAGAAGTGAAAGAGAGACATTTTAAACTTTTTTTTTTATTATTGATTTTTATTTTTTATTTTTAAAAAATACAATTTGCCATGCATTCATGTGCTTTTTTTTTAGAATGTTTGGTATAATTTAAATAATTTTTAAAAAATGATTATCAAGAAGTGAAAGAGAGACGTTTTTAACTTTTTTTTATTACCGATTTTTAATTTTTTTTAAAAAAATACGAGTTGCCATGCGTGCAACGCATAGTGTAATTCACATATTGGACTTCACTAAGGTTTAATTCAACGTACTTTCCATTCAACCGACTTTTCCATTGGACAATATTTTCATTCAACTCCAACTTTTTTGGAAAACAAACTCGCCTAACACAAAGCGTGATATTGAGATTGTTTGGGAAGGGCTAAATAAATACTATGATTGTGTTTGATAGAGTTTTTTAAATATGATTTGAAAATAAAGTTGTATTATGTGTTTGTGAGTTTTGAAATTATAATTTGAGTGTGAAAAATTTATTTGGTAAATGAGTTTTGAAAAGAGTTTAGAATTGAGTGGAGAATTTTTAATGTGACATATAATATGTAATACAAAAACTTACAACTCATAACTAAACACACAACTCAAAATTCTATTCAAAACTCATAAAAAATTTTAAAAAATTCAGAAAATATTTTTTATTGAATATATAAAATTTAATGTGTCAATTGCAAAAAAAGAAAAAATACACCGCTTCCGTCAATCGACATTTGCATCGGTGGACGTTCTCAGAGGACGTCCGGTGGGATGACCGGTTAGCCCAAATTTTTCTGCCTTAGACAAAGTTAGACAGAGTTTTCAAAATAGTTAGACAGAGTTTTCAAAAGTGGGTGAAATTAATTTTTGAAAACTATAAACAAATACAGTATGCAAATCAAAGCCTGGAACTAACGTTCCAAAACTCTACCAAATAGAGCCTATATTTTTTTATTTTTTTATAAAATGATATACAAAAAAATAAAAAGATGATATGACTCAAAAAAGATATTAAAAAAAAATTTGTACTTTTTTTGTGCTAGCCAAACAACCCTATAATTAATAAAGGTCAAAAAAATAATAAATAAATAAATTGCTGACAAACTTGACGGAGGAGCATTTTTCACTAATGTTCTGTTTATTTAGGTAAAACATATTTTTGAGAGAAAATATTTTTATGTGTTTGGTGGTGATAATGACGGAACGAATGTAGAGGTGGAAGTGGTGGCATGGTGGGTGACGGCGGCAATGATAGCGACGATAATGGTAGTGGTGGCCATGGTGATGGGGATGGTAGGTGTGGTGGTGGAGATGAGAGTGGTGTTGATGGTTTGGTGACATAGGTAAAATTTTAGTTCGAAAATTATTTTTTATCTTTTAAAAGTGAAAAATATTTTTCTGTCAAAATAGGTTTATTTTCATTAATAGTGAAGAATATTTTTCGTTAACTTTTGTTTTTAATTGTATCAAATACCAAAAAATAAAAAAATAAAAAAAAATTCAACCAAAAAAAGGATGCGTAAATAATAAGAAGATTTGTTTTGCTATCAAAAAAAAAAAAAAAAATTAAATGTGATATCTAATATTTATTAGAGATTCATATTCCACACTGTGGATATTTCTCAAATTTTATTTAGGGAAAATTAGTGAAACATCTCTCTCTAATTTTAAGTAGTAGAAGAGGTCCAATATATTTTTTTTATTAGCTAAGGTGCTTTAATTGTAATAATTCGAAAATTTAAATTATTTCTTAAATTTTGTATTAATATTATTTAATTATAAATAATTTCAAAAAATAATTTTAGTTTTATATTATTATTTAATATTATTTTTTGAGTATTATGATATTTTTATTATATTTTGTTCTATATTTTTTTAGATTAAATTATACTAAAACATAATATTTTTTACCAAAACTCCCAACTTGTTGGCCAAGTCCCTTGAACCCACGTTCCTTGTAGCCCACAAAACTCTCTCTCTCTCTCTCTCTCTCTCTATATATATATATATATATATTAATCTATGTACATATGCATATCATCTCTCAGCCTTTTACAACTCTCTTTGATCCTCTCACTTCTTTTATTGTTACTTCATTCTCTGCTTTATCTCTTCTATTAGAATGTTTATGATCAAAATTTTGATTGGGAGTATTTAGTCGGTGGCAGTGAACGAAAAGTAAAAAATTAAAATTACTATTAAAATGAGTTATATTATATTTTGAGTTATCATAATTTATTTACATAATTTATGTTTTATAAATTTGTGGGAGCCGAATAAATAGAGGAACAAAATCTCGAATACTTGGTGAGCCGGTGACTAAACGGCTACACTCTGCTCAACTAGGACGCCGAATAGTTAGGCGAGGATGGGAGGTATCTCAGAAGCTTGACGCAAGCCGGCATATATCCCGCAGGAATACGGGGCCAAATAGGATAGATAGGCCGTATTTGGGTCCCTCCGTAGAGCTGAATAGAGGAATAGATAATGATTGAAAAAAGTAGGCCCAGGCCCCGAGGCTCAGAGAATGGATATAAATACAAGAGTTTCAGATTTGCAAAGGCAGGTAAGAATCATTTCTAAAAACTTAGTGAACGAGTTTTCTTGAGCAAAGGAACTGACTTGCCCGTCGGAGTGCTAATCCCGCACTTTAATCGGAGTGTTCTTATCTTTTCAGGTGACTAGCTGAGGATCATTGGCGTCTTTCAGGATCTAAAGAGTATTTCCAAACCCTTTCACCACAACTGGCGCCGTCTGTGGGAATACTCAAATATATCCATGAACGACGTGACTAAAGATCCTCCGATAGCCACTGACGAGATCGTACACAGAGGCGACCTAACTCCGGCAAGTTCGCTCGGAAAGGAAACCGTCGCGCGGCGACGTGCCTCGAACGCTAGCCCACCAACGCTTTCAACGACGGAGACGATGCAAGTGACCATAGAACAAGCCAGACAGACCAAACAGAGTTTGGACGACGTCATCGCTGAGAACGAACGTCTTCGCCGTGATCTGGCCTTAGAAAAAGCAAAGTCCAAGCAGGCAGGGCTCAAGGTTCCTGAGCGATTGCCACGGTCAGGTCCTCAACGACCTCGCCAATAAATGATACGACGACGCCGCGCTTTTAACCGATTGACTTGATGAGGTAGCAGAGGACGCATATCGCCCAAGAGGCGCCCGCTGACACACCGCACATATGATATACCACCGATAGCCCCGATCAGACATGCAATCCAGTCACTTCCAAGCCCCCAGCATCAGCTTACACCAATAAAGCGACCCCGACCCCGAGAGGCGCCAAGCATCACCTTCGACGACTCTGATTTGAGCGACGTAACACTCCCTCACATAGATCCTCTAATTGTCGCGCTACGCGTAAACAGGTTCACCGTCGAACGCGTCCTTATTGACCAGGGAAGCACTTTAGAGGTTATGTACTATAAAACCTTCATCAAACTCGGGTTCAACGATTCGGATCTGACTCCAGCTCCATATCCACTATTCGGTTTCAATGCCAACCCGGAGTACCCTTTGGGAAAGATCAGTCTACCCGTTCGAGCTGGCTCCAGAATGGTGGACGTAGAATTCTTGGTCGTCAGGCTGCCGTCGTCGTACAATCTCATCATGGGGCGATCATGGTTGCATACCCTGCAGGCCGTCCCAAGCACCTACCACCAGCTGCTGCGATTCCCAACGGAACACGGCGTTGAGCAGATCTGTGGCTCTCAAAGAATCAACAAGACAGTTACCTTCGCCGCCAAGTCGCCGAAGGAACTGCAAGTAAACTCCATTGAAGTGCCCAATCGAGAGATCCTGGATGACGTCGGGCGTCAATCAAACGACAAGGCCACGGAAGATTTAGACCGGGTTGACATTGATGGAAGCCCGGATAAGTTTTTTATGATCGGCGCCTCTCTGAGCCAGGTCGACAAACAGCAGTTGATCACTTTCTTACTCGGCAACCTCGACATCTTCGTGTGGACTCCATACGAGATGCCGGGAGTAGACCCATCAGTCTCTCAGCACCACCTCAATGTCGACCACCGGTGCAGGCCGATCATTCAGAAAGGCCGGCGATCCTCCGCGGAACACACCGCCGCCGTTGTCGAAGAAGTTGACAAATTGCTTGACGCCGGGGCAATTAGAGAAGTCACCTACCCCACATGGCTCTCCAACACAGTGGTGGTGAAAAAGAAGAACGGAACTTGGCGAGTAAAAGGCCGATTTCACGGATCCGAACAACGCTTGCCCCAAAGAATGCTTCCCCTTACCTAGAATTGACCAACTCGTTGATGCGACGGCGCGCCACCGGCGCATGAGTTTCCTCGTTGCCTACAGAGGCTACCATCAGATCGCCATGAATCCGGAAGATCAGGACAAAACTGTATTCCTCACTCCAAGAGGAACCTACTGCTACATGGTTATGCCTTTGGATCGAAGAATGCAGGGCAACTTACTAAAGATCGTCACCACGATGTTCAAAGAACAGCTCGGACATACTATGGAAGTGTACATCGATGACATGGTGGTCAAATCCAAAGAAGAACAAAACCATATAGCCGATCTGGAAAAGACATTCAACACCCTACGCAAGTATAGAATGAAGCTAAACGCTTCCAAATGCGCCGGATCGGCCCGCAAATTCTCGGGTTATATCGTCAACCACCGAGGAATCGGCCAACCCGAGGCAAGTCACAGCAATTTTGGAACCGAGTTCCCCTGCTCAATGAAAGAGGTCCAAAAGTTGATGGGAATGGTCATGCACTCAACCAGCTTCATCACCGATCTACGATCGCCGCAGACAATTCTTTCGCAGACACTACGGCAGTAGCTTTTGAATGGTCCGCCGAATACGGCGACTTTTAACGGGCTCAAGACCTACCTCGACAAGACTCTTCTAACAACACCCGCCATTGATGACCCCTCATTCTATATCCGGCAGCTCCGGCTGTTGCCAACAGATATTAAAAGAGGAGGAAGGGCAAGAACAAAGTGTATTATGTGAGCAAGGCAATGGTGGACGCCAAACACGCTACCTCACTGGAAAAACTCGGCCCTAGCGTTGGTCATGGCAAGAAGAAAATCGATGCATTACTTCCAAGGACACAAAGATTAGGGTGCTCACAGACTATCCTCGATCAAGATTACGGAATGCGTACATCAGACGTGTTCAAATGGGCTCGAACTCGCCAATACGACATCCGCTTACCCAAAACCGCAATCAAGGTGTGCTTGCCGACTTTGTTGCCGAATTCACAGGAGGGCTTGCCGACCTAAACCTCGATGACATCCAAATTAAAGGTCCGCAGCTCGCCAAAGCCGATTGGAGAATATATGTCGGGACATTTGGCGCTTATATCAGTGATGGATCGCCTAACCAACGGGCAAGGCGCGCCGTAATCATGTCTCCAGACGGCGCAGTAATTGAGCAGGCTGTCAAGCTCGGCTTCGAAGCATCAAACAACGAAGCTGAATATGAAGCCCTTTAGCCGGATCGCGAACGCACACCGCCGCGCGCGCGCATCGCTGGTGTTTTGTGACTCAAAATTGGTAATCAACCAGTTGAAGGGGGAGTACGCCGCACGGGACGAGCGTATGGCGGCCTATATGAAAACGGCTAACTCCTTGTCATTTAAATTCACCATCATGAACTAAACCAAATAACACGCGATCAAAATACACACGCGGATGCCCTGGCTTGCTTAGCCTCCGCCATCAACTCCGAGCTCAAGAGTACCATCGAAGTAGGTTTCGTCCCAGAACCGAGAATAGGCCCTCTGGAAAAAACCCAAATCAACATTATAGAATCGGCTCCAAGTTGGAAGGATCCCATTGCTGCATTCCTTAGTTCTGAGCAACTCCCAGAGGACAAAAAAGAAGCACACAAGCTGCAAAACAAGGCCCTGCGGTACTACTTAGATCCACAATGAGGGCTTCACAAAAAGTCCCTCTCTGGTCCATACTTGGAATGCGTGCACCCGGGCAAAGTGGAGGAACTGCTCACTGAGATACACGAGGGCAGCTGTGGTGCCCACTCGGGACGCCTCCCGCCCATCGGGCGATAACACAGGATACCATCGTCAATGGCGAGGGCCGACGACAAGATTATGTCAAGAAATGCTAACAATGCCAAAAATTCTCCCCACTAACCCATCACCGCGAAACTTTGAATTCCATCACAAGCCCATGGCCGCTTGCTCAATGGGGACTTGATATCGAGGGACCATTGCCGAGGGCCCCAGGAACAAGCGATTTCTAATCGTAGCAACAGACATTTCACAAAGTGGGTCAAGGCGAGGCTCTAACCCATATACGAGATTCGACATTAAGCGCTTTGTGTGGAGGAACATCATTACGCTGTTCGGCATCCCAAGAGCATTGATCTCGATAATGGTACTCTTCGATTATGGCGATACCGAGAATTGTGCAAAGAAGTATGGTATTGAGCCTTACTTTCACGCCACTATCCCCAAAGTAACGGTCAAGCGAAGCTTCAAACAAATCCATCTTGGACGGTATCAAAAGAGGTCGAAAGTGCCAAAGGCGATGGGTTGAAGAGTTGCGAGCGCATTATGGGCTCATCGACAACGCCGAGACGATCCACCGGAGAAACACCGCTTGCCTATGCTTGAACCCAGCAATCTTACCACCGAGATCGGCTTACCAACTCGCGATCGCAAACCTTGACACAGCCAAACGACATGATGCTCGCCCTGGACTTGGTTTTGATTGAAGAACGAAGAGACCGCGCTTTAGCATCCATGGCACGTTATCAGCAGCAGCTCGCTAAGTCATACGATCGGCGAAGTCTGGGCTTACCGCTATAATCCCGAGAATTGGTTCTAAAGAAGATTACCACCAACGTGAGGCCTACCGATGGGAAGTTGGTCCAAACCGACGGCCCTATCGATAGATTCCGCCGCAGTACAAGGGCATATCGCCATCGACATGTCGAAGAAGCCTGCCACGGCCGTGGAATTCAACACATCTACGTAAATTTTTTCAATGACCCGACCTGTGGGCTTGATACTTGTACATACGTCGTTGTAATGCAAGGTTACGCGTTTTTACATGTTTGAGCTCAACACATTAGGGCCGAATAAGTCTCCAGATTCGGAGCGCCCTTCGTGGATATCACGATTGCCCAAAACAAGTCTCCGGATTCGGAGCGCCCTTCGTGGATGTCACGATTGGCCAAAACAAGTCTCCGGATTCGGAGCCCCCTTTGGTGCACGACACATTAGGGCCGAATAAGTCTCCGGATTCGGAGCGCCCTTCGTGGATGTCACGACACAAACAAGTCTTGGATTCGGAGCCCCTTTGGTGCATGACACCTTAGGGCGAATAAGTCTCCGGATTCAGAGCGCCTTCGTGGATGTCACGACACAAAACAAGTCTCCGGATTCGAGCCCCTTTGGTGCACGACACCTTAGGGCCAAATAAGTCTCCGGATTCGAGCGCCTTCGTGGATGTCACGACACAAACAAGTCTCCGATTCGAGCCCCTTTGGTGCACGACACCTTAGGGCCGAATAAGTCTCTGAATTCAGAGCGCCCTTCGTGGATGTCACGATTGGCCAAAACAAGTCTCCAGATTCGGAGCCTCCTTTGGTGCACGACACCTTAGGGCCGAATAAGTCTCCGGATTCGGAGCCCCCTTTGGTGCACGACACCTTAGGGCCGAATAAGTCTCCGGAATCGGAGCGCCCTTCGTGGATGTCACGATTGGCCAAAACAAGTCTCCGGATTCGGAGCCCCCTTAGGTGCACGACACCTTAGGGCCAAATAAGTCTCCGGATTCGGAGCGCCCTTCGTGGAGGTCACGATTGGCCAAAACAAGTCTCCGGATTCGGAGCCACCTTTGGTGCACGACACCTTAGGGCCGAATAAGTCTCCGGATTCGGAGCCCCCCTTTGGTGCACGACACCTTAGGGCCGAATAAGTCTCCGGATTCGGAGCCACCTTTGGTGCACGACACCTTAGGCCGAATAAGTCTCCGGATTCGAAGCGCCCTTCGTGGATATCACGATTGGCCAAAACAAGTCTCCGGATTTGGAGCGCCCTTCGTGGATGTCACGATTGGCCAAAACAAGTCTCCGAATTCGGAGCCCCCTTTGGTGCACACCTTAGGGCCGAATAAGTCTCCGGATTCGGAGCACCCTTCGTGGATGTCACGATTGGCCAAAACAAGTCTCCGGATTCGGAGCCCCCTTTGGTGCACGACACCTTAGGGCCGAATAAGTCTCCGGATTCGGAGCGCCCTTCGTGGATGTCACGATTGGCCAAAATTCGTGGATGTCACGGTTGGCCAAAACAAGTCTCCGGATTCGGAGCCCCCTTTGGTGCACGACACCTTAGGGCCGAATAAGTCTCCGGATTCGGAGCGCCCTTCGTGGATGTCACGATTGGCCAAAACAAGTCTCCGGATTCGGAGCCCCCTTTGGTGCACGACACCTTAGGGCCGAATAAGTCTCCGGATTCGGAGCCCCCTTTGGTGCACGACACCTTAGGGCCGAATAAGTCTCCGGAATCGGAGCGCCCTTCGTGGATGTCACGATTGGCCAAAATAAGTCTCCGGATTCGGAGCCCCCTTAGGTGCACGACACCTTAGGGCCGAATAAGGCTCCGGATTCGGAGCGCCCTTCGTGGAGGTCACGATTGGCCAAAACAAGTCTCCGGATTCGGAGCCCCCCTTTGGTGCATGACACCTTAGGGCCGAATAAGTTTCCGGATTCGGAGCCCCCCTTTGGTACACGACACCTTAGGGCCGAATAAGTCTCTGGATTCGAAGCCACCTTTGGTGCACGACACCTTAGGCCGAATAAGTCTCCGGATTCGGAGCGCCCTTCGTGGATGTCACGATTGGCCAAAACAAGTCTCCGGATTCGGAGCGCCCTTCGTGGAGGTTACGATTGGCCAAAACAAGTCTCCGGATTCGGAGCCCCCTTTGGTGCACGACACCTTAGGGCCGAATAAGTCTCCAGATTCGGAGCCCCCTTTGGTGCATGATACCTTAGGGCGGAATAAGTCTCCGGATTCGGAGCCCCCATTGGTGCATGACACCTTAGGGCCGAATAAGTCTCCGGATTCGGAGCGCCCTTTAGTGCGTGACACCTTAGGGCCGAATAAAATATTCTAAACGTTTATACCATGCCGTACAAAATATTCTAATCAAAATCTAAATACTCCAATAAAATGAATCGACGAGTCTGAACTAGAAATATTTCACAAATCAAAATATTTTACGATCAGAGACGGCAAGGGCAGATTTATTAATCTAAGCGGCCGCTTTCTCGCAGATGCCTCGGCCAGTCCACGAGTCCGAACCATTTGGCTCTTCACGCTCGAGCCCTGGCCAAGACAAGGGCAGATTTATTAATCTAAGCGGCCGCCCTCTCGCAGATGCCTCGGCCAGCCTACGAGTCGGAATTGTAGATCTATTAAGAAATATCACCATAAAATTACGGAAACATCAGCACTCTGAACAGAATTCTTAACATTCTTTAACTACAAAAAAGTGTCGACATCCACTTCTGTATCGCAACATTTTGTAATATCAGCCCGCATGAAAAATGTCTGATAAACAAATACAAAATAACAAAAATAAACGAAAAAAGTACTTCAAATCATAACAATTGTTTATCGTAAAGATCAACGCTCGGAATCAGTCTCCAACGGATCGATGTCCACTTGCTCATACGGTATTGGCTCATTCAGTGAGACCCCACCACAAAGAAGGGCCTTGTACCAACCATGTTTGAAACCCCGATTCTCAAACCGGAGACTGTCCACGATTCGGCGAGTCCAAATTTCTCTCCCGCTTTGAAAACTTTTGAATCGAATCACCTGGCCGTCATTCATTTCAGCCAATTCACCTTCCGTTGGTAATCGCTTTTGGGACAAGCCAAGTGCGTACTTCCATATCGCCCTTCTTCTCGCCTCCTCCTCAACTTATCTGCGTCGCGAGTTTCTCTACCGCGGCCTCGCCCGAGAAGCCTCTGGTTTGTTTCTTAAAATTCCCTCGCCCTTTTTCCTCCGCCTCAACTTGCTTTCGTAAACGACTAATTTCCTTGACGGCGTCAAGATGACGCCGGCCTACATCGGCTATTCTACCAACGGCCTGCAAAAGCAAAATTCAAAAAACATAACGCGAACAATGTTTGGACGAAGTAAAGGAAAAATCAGAATACGTACCAAAAGGGCCGACTGCGCGGCTAACATTGTCGCATTCAAATCAGGTTCCAACTAGAAAGCCCCCATATCAGACGGCAACGACAAAGACGTTGCCACACCGAACGCGACCTCCGGGTCTTTAAGCGCCGAGGCGTCCAAAGAAACCGGCGTGTTTCCTACCATCGGTCGAATCACAAAGGGCACAACCTCACTCAATCCCTCAATTCGAGGTCGTTCGCCACCGTGATCTTCTGAATCGACCACACGATCCCTAACGCGTTTCTCCGCCTTTCCCTCAACATCATGAACGGCTTCCCCAACCAACGCGGAATCGGCATTCTTATTTGTCGCCGCCTCGTCAACAATTTCCAAGGATCTCGACTTGGTAACTGGCAGGGGATGTCCAGATTCAGTGGTGGGTGGTTCGGTCGAAAGGCCTTCCGCTCTTCGCCGTGCAGCTAGCCTCTCCGCATTCGCCTTCTTAGCAAGTTTTGTCAGGCTTAACCCAGCTATGTTGGTGGAGCCTGAGATGGGAAGACTGTCCGAACGTTGAGGAACGTCGTCAACAGGAAGGTTCCCCCGCCCCGAAGTAGGAGGATCGGCAGAGTCCAATACCTCCTCAGATTCGCCTCGATCGATCCGATTCCAAAGATCGGTTACTTCAAGATTTCTAAATCGGACCCTTGAAAACCTACCTGTCTCAAGTTTTTGAAGTCGGATAAAATACGAGCGACGAGAAACTCTTTCCCCTTCGGAATCGGTATGTTCTCCGCTGCCGAAAAGGTTGTATATGTAGGCTCGTAGCAAAGTAGAACGTGAGCCGCTCTTCCCTGCTTATGAAGACTGTGACGGCCGAAATAACTCAGAGCAATCCTAATGTCCGACAGAACGGCGTCGTCAGTTGAGGCTTGGACTTTTTTCAAAGCATTCCCTGCACAAAACAAACCGTAAGACTCAAAGAAAGCAGGGCATGGCAAGTATGAACACACAATACGAGCAAGCGGGCATTCGGCGACCTGGTTCGCCCCTACGTCTAGGAATAAGATCGACACGATCCTCCCCTTCGCCGAACTCCCAGTTGCCGCGGACAACGACCATGACGTCATCGACTCGTTTTCCAGAGCTGGAAAGCATAGTGATCAACTGATGATCTGTATCCTTAGCTCTAAGGAAGTAACGCCCGTGCCGACCAGAGGATTTGGCCAAAGCGTAACAGTGCCGGATGGCAGGAATGCCAAGATCAATTCCGAGGCAACGGTTCAGTGCCACGGCCCCCATTATAATTCTAAAGAAATTCACATTGGGCTGGGAAGGGATCAAATCCCAATGGCGAAGAACAGCTCTCAGAAACGGATGAAGGGGAAAGCGGATTCCACCCTCCGCAATTGACAAAAGGGGAAAGACAATCGTGGTTTCATCCTCCCTCTCCATGTCAAGAGTGCCGTCCGCCACAAGCGACAAGTGGACATTGTCAGGAATTAAGAAATGGCGTCTAAAACCAGCAATTCGAGCTGATGAAAGAAGGTCTTTCAAGTGTTTCGCCATAACCTACTAACTATAGGAACATGCGGCGGAATAAACAAACAAAGAGAAGCTCCAGAACAGGGGAGAGGAAAACTTACAAAAATGAAGAGAGTATCACGGATGGAAGATTTGCGAGAACAATTCGAAGAGCAACCCAGCAACCAACCTCATAGAACACGGATTCGAAAGGACATCAGATTTTAAGTCATAATAAATAAGGCGTGTACGAAGAGGCGGGAAGTTGAGACGATGATTAAAGGGAGAATAATTAAATGCTCGCGTGACAAGTCCAACTCCCAAACTGCGGTACGGAGTATTCGAAAAGCGAAACCAAGCGTTTCACCCAACTGTAATTGACAGAACGCTTGGGGGGCAATTGTGGGAGCCGAATAAATAGAGGAACAGAATCTCGAATACTTGGTGAGCCGGTGACTGAACGGCTACACTCTGCTCAACTAGGACGCCGAATAGTTAGGCGAGGATGGGAGGTATCTCAGAAGCTTGACGCAAGCCGGCATATATCCCGCAGGAATACGGGGCCGAATAGGATAGATAGGCCGTATTTGGGTCCCTCCGTAGAGCTGAATAGAGGAATAGATAATGATTGAAAAAAGTAGGCCCAGACCCCGAAGCTCAGAGAATGGATATAAATACAAGAGTTTCAGATTTGCAAAGGCAGGTAAGAATCATTTCTAAAAACTTAGTGAACGAGTTTTCTTGAGCAAAGGAACTGACTTGCCCGTCGGAGTGCTAATCCCGGTACCCCTGACCGGAGTGTTCTTATCTTTTCAGGTGACTAGCTGAGGATCATTGGCGTCTTTCAGGATCTAAAGAGTATTTCCAAACCTTTTCACCACAAAATTATATTAATATTTCAATTACGTTGCTAATTTTCTGAATCCTATTTGCTTAAATTAAAACCTATGAATATATTTATTTAAATTTTAGAAAGTATTTGACAATGATCTTGTAAATAATTATTTTCTGTGAGTACCACCATAGGAGTCCCACGGTTTGGGGACTTAAATAAACCATTGGCTTCTGATTGGTTACCTTGTAGCCCTCTGTTTGTCATAGATTTATTGAACTCTGTTCTGTGCAGAACAAAGTGTTGTACGGAGTTAAGTCTTAAGTGCTACACTATTGTGGGAGCCACCTCTAGAATCTGTATCTCTGTATTGTCATGAATCCATTGACCTCTATTCTGTTTTGCATCATGGTTATGGTTCTATATTTTTGTATAATATCATATGATTTCTGAAACGGATTTCTGTTATAATATGAGCAATTTATTTACTCTAATAGAAAAGCATTCTATTTTATCTATTTTAAACCTAAAGTTTATCCATGGTAATTATGCTTTGAGTATAATATTCTTACTCTACCATGTGCTATAGTTGTTTATTAATTTTCAAGAAATAATGCAATTCAGAAATAACTTTTGGAGAGTCTTAGACGCGGGGTTGCGAAATAGATACACATAGCACTTTTATAGTATTTATAATTCTATTCTGCATATGTAAATATCGGCCTTTTTGGTCTATAAATTTTGTTATAAAATAGAAGTTCCGATAATTATTTTGGTATCCTCACTTAAATATTATTTTCACTCGCGTTTATTTATTTGTTTAAGAATAGGTCGTAGGTAACTTCAGTTACTGGCAATCACGATATTTAACCCTTTTGTACGGGAGAGGGTATGAAATTTCTTTGTGATCATACAAAAGAAATTTTGAAATTTATTTGTGAAATCAAAGAAATTTTGTTTGTGTCAGGGGGCAATTTTTCTGTGTTAAATTTTCTTTAAGAAAATGTTGAGGGATCTGAACTACTATAAAGATATTATATGTTTTTTATCTTATAAAAAAGACACAAGGTAAAATATTAATAAAATATTCACTATTGTTTTTTATTGATTTCCATACATATTTTTCTAAAATTTTATACAAGATGACATGACAGTGGCTTTTTATAAATAAATATGTATTAAATTATTAACCACTCATTCATCTAAAAACTTAAATTGTTATTGCCTAATATTACATTAAACTGTTAACTGCTAATTCATCTAAAATTTTAAACTGTAGTAACTTTATTATTTATATTATAATATTAATTGGTGGTTTTTATTTTATTTTAAAAATTGATAGATCCATGACTCAACATATCATACTATATATATACAAACAAAAGCAACAATGACAATAACAATACCTAATTAATACACATTAATGTATGTTTGTGAGAGGAAAGATTGAGTATACACCTAACATTTGGAATAAATATATTACATCATATATCATACTTGAGAGGGTAATTTATATGGAAATTAAGCCGAGCTAAGGCTATCTGTTGAATGGACTGAGCAAGGTACACACTCTTGGTCATTGGGCTGCGCTGTGGGCGGAAATGAGAATGGAGTGAGCTCGGTCGTGGATTGGATGGATATTTGGCCTAAGGCTTGGACCGAGATAGTTATGATTGACCCAAGTAGGACCGGGGTACTGAACTGATATCTCGGTCGAATATTCATGGTTCTGTCTGGCGTGAGGCAAGGCCATGCTAGCTCGGTTAAGTTGTTACCAAGCCGAGGTAAGGAGGTTCGAGCCATCTCACTTGGTTAGTAGTGAGTAGGGTGTTATCAGGATAGGTATTATCCTTGGAAGTATGATTCCTAGGAAGACTCTTATAAGGAAAATTGGAGTCCTACTAGGATTGTGCCATGCGGAATCTATAAAAGCTCATGACAAGACCTATGTACAGGTATCACAATTCTTACTCTGGAATACATAGAGGTTTTGTGTCTATTGTCTATTTGTTGACTTAGGCATCGGAGAGGTTTCCGGTACACACCTCGTCGGCTAGCTCACGTTTATGTTTTCAGGTGGCAAAGCGACGACGTTTGGAGGAGTGCAAACTTGATCAACAGGATTATACGAGAAGATTATTTTTATCTCCGTACAATTGAAGCCGTCTGTGAGAACACACAAAGAGAAAACCTTTTGATTAAGTTTCTCCTTCCACTAAGTTCAATGGCGCACAACAAAGACTTACCACATTTTTCTATTGATGGATAGACCCCGGAGGGAAGTGAAAGGCGTGAAGGATTACCTTTTATCCCACCTATGGCAGAATTAGACCCCCAGCGACGGAACCCACGGAGAGACACACGAGAGAGACGAGGCTCAGCCCCTCGTCACTCTCAAAGCCCAGACAGGCAAAGGCGAAGGTTGGACCCTCAGGTTTTGGAGGATCGTGTAAGGGAGCAAGATGAATTGATATGGAGAATGACGGCTGACATGAAGACAATGAAATGCCAAATAAAAGGCAAAGGGGTGGCAGCAAAGGAATGGTGCAAAGGCAACGCGCACTCTTACCACTCAAAAGAGCGTGGCAGACAAGTCACCCCATCACAAGCTGAAAATAGAAGCCTAAGGACGAGCGACACGCAGTCAAGAACCTCTAGGACTCGTTACTCCAGGCCTGAGAGAACGAGGACTGAAAGGTCGTATACGAAGGGAAGCAGTTATTGACCCTCACACACGCAGCAAACGACATCTAGGCACACGGAATCGCCTAGGTCGACAGACCTGCGTACAGTGCTAGAGGAAAGAGCTAAATGGAGAAAGGACACCCAGGCTCGTGACCCTTGTAGAGTTTCAGCTCTACAGCGATTGGCTCCTAGGACACATGGGAGTGTCGAGGTAGGGATGCCAGTACCATGCCTTGCTTACGAACCATCAGATAAAGTATTAGTAAGGTTGTAGAGCTCGCTGTTCGTTTCGGCAATTGAGAACGCACCGTTACTATTAGGCTTCCACCAGCCCAAATTCACTACTTATGAAGGGAAGTCAGACCCCTACATGCACTTAAGCCACTTTCGCTAGGTTATGGCCGTGTATCGATCAAACGAGGCCCTAATGTGTATTTTGTTTCCTTCTAGCCTTGGAGACCTGGGTTTAACATGGTTTGAAAGGTTGCCAGAGGGTAGCATAGCTTCATGGGCATAATTGGCAGAGGCGTTCATGACCAGATTCAGAACAAACACCAAGATGCTAGTGGAGATTGACCAGCTACTCTCCATAGACATAGGCAAGAAGGAAACGTTAAAGTCATACAACAATCGATATTGGGAGACTTTTAATCAGATTGGGGATTGCCCCACAAACCTTGCCATCGCACAGTATAAAAGGGGTTTGCTGACAGGTAACAAGTTGAGGGATTCAATGATAATGATTGCCACCCCTCACAATAGAGGCCCTAATGGAAAGAGTGCATTAGCATATTCGGGTAGAAAAAGATAGCGCCTGAGCTAAAGCAAAATCTGGCACAACAGCGATACCAAATAGAAAGACTGCAACAAAAGTCAACACGGTCGAACAATCGAGCAGAAATAGGCGAGACAGACGAGCCAATAGATAGGACTCCCAAGCAAGGAAGTTGAGAGTCCGCACTGCCATCACCACGGTGTTCAATAAACCTATCTACCGGATTCTTAGTGAAATACGCAATGAACCCTTCATTCAGCGGCCAGCCAAGTTTGGAGAAATGCAGAGGGGCTACGATGAGAGGTACCGTTGCACCTTCTATGATGAAAAAGGGCACCGAACTGAAAACTGTCCGCCATTGAGGCAACATTTGGAGGAGCTAGTGGTCGTAGGCCACCTAGACCAATATATTGAAGGGGGAACACAGCCAACCCTCCAGGACCACAACAAGCCAGATGGGATGCCAGTTGATGGTCCGCCCCAAGGCATAATCAATGTAATACATGGGATCATCGAACCTGAATGGGTATGTGAACTCAGAGGGATGATAAAAAAGGTTGAGCACATGAGAAAGGTACTAACTGCACAACCTACCATGAAAAAGGAAAAGACGGAGGCAACAAACATCATCACCTTTTTTGACAAAGACTTAGCAAGGTTACAGAGCCCTCACAATGACGCACTGGTAGTTACTCTACGCGTCAAGAATTTTGACATCAAGCAAATCCTGTTTGACCAAGGGAGCTTATGTGAGATAATATACTACGAGACCTTTAAGCAACTCAAATTGGAGGACAAAGACTTGGCACCCGCAACGTCCCCCTTAGTCGGCTTCAACTCTATGCCAGAATGGCCGGTTGGCAAAATAATTATGCCAGTAAAGACAGGAACAATGACGAAGCAAGTGGAATTGTAGGTGTTGAAGGTCCCGTCCACTTATAACATAATATTAGGAAGAGCATGGCTGCATGCGATGCGAGCAGTAGCCTTGACCTATCACCAGGTGTTACGGTTCTGTAACGAAGCCAGAGTAATTGAAGAGGTCTTAGGAGACTAGATCATGTCCAAGTAGTGTTTCGTAATGGTAAACCGTAGCCGGGTTGCGAAGGGGTTTGTACAAATGATAGAAGAACCAGAAAGCAACGAGCCATTCGCAAACGTTGGCAAAGTAGCTGAACAGAAAGCGGTGGAAGATTTGGTAGAGGTAAGGATAGATTAAAAAAAATCCAGAGAGGTTCTTTTTGCTCGGTTCGTCTCTATTCAACACCGAGAGAATAGAGATCATGGAATTTCTGACCTCTAACATCGAAGTGTTTACCTGGACGCCATATGACATGCCTGGCATTGACCCCAATTTCATCTACCAACAACTCAATGTCCACCCAACTGCCAGACTAATTATACAACGAACTCGCCGATCGGCACTCTACCATGCAAAGATAGTAGCGGAAGAAGTGGGAAACTTGCTGGAAGCAGGGGCAATCAGAGAAGTGCACTATCCCAAGTAGATTTCTAACACTGTAGTGGTACCAAAGAAGAATGCCAAATGGCACATTTGCGTGGACTATAAAACAGTTAAAAAATCTTGCCCACAAGACAGTTTTCCCTTACCACGGATAAACCAACTGGTGGACCTAACAGCAAGGCATGACCGACTTAGCTTTCTTGATGTATATCGAGGTTATCATCAAATCACTATGTATGGACCAGACCAGGAGGTCATGTCATTTACGACACCCAGAGGATTATATTGCTACAAGGTCATGCCCTTTGGCCTAAAAAATGCAGGGGCAACATTCCAATGAATGATCACCAGAATGTTTGAACCATTGTTAGGCAAAACAATGGAGGCTTACATAAATGATATGGTGGTCAAAAGTAAGAATGAGTGGGACCATCTCAAGGACTTAGGTGAGATGTTTCAAATTTTGAAATCCCACAAGTTGCGACTGAACGCATCCAAGTGCGCATTCGGTGTAGGGTCAGGAAAATTCTTGGGTTTTCTGGTGACCAACTAGGGTATAGAAGCAAATCCCTCTCAGATCAAAGCCATCCAAGATCTTGAGAGGCCTAACACTGTCAGGGAGATGCAACATCTCATAAGCCTAGTAGCCGCGCTAAACAGATTCATAAGTCGATCGTCAGACAGGTGTCGACCGTTCTTTTAGGCACTAAAGGCCAAGTTTGAGTGGGATGATGAGTGCGATTGCGCCTTGAAAAACTTGAAAGACTACATGACCTCTCCTCTGTTGTTAGTGACCCCAATACCAGGAGAGGAGCTCTTTTTGTACTTAGCACTTTCCCAACATGCAATAAGCGCAATGTTGGTAAAAGCGGAGGGAATACAACACCTGCCTATCTTTTATGTGAGCAAGACATTGCTGGGCGCTAAAACAAGGTACTTGCCGTTGGAAAAGTTGGCCTTAGCTTTGATGATGGCCTTAAGTAAATTGTCGCACTACTTCCATGCCCACACTGTGATTGTCCTAACGGCCTTCCCTTTGAAAGTTTTGTTTGAGAGGGCGGATTTTTCTAGTTGAATTTTGAAGTGGGCGGTGGAGTTGGGGTAGTTTGACATTAAGTTTCAACTAAGAACCGCAATAAAGGCCCAAGCTTTGGCAGAATTCGTGGCTGAGTTCGCACCAGGAAGTCATTATGTTTACCCAATCGATTTGACCGAGGCAACCGAAAGATGAATAGAGCGGGAAGAAGGAACAAACCGCAGCGCTGCCAGTAAGGACTCACCCGAAAGTAAAGTCTTAAGACAGTCAAACAGTGAGGATCAAAGCCCAACAGCAAACAATAACTTGGAATACAGTATCAACAATGTCCCTGATCCCAAGACATCATCAGACCCCTCCACTTGCTGGAAGCTATTTGTCAGAGAGATGTGAAAACTCTTCGTGGATATAGCATCCAACAGGCATGGTGCACGACTTGGCAATGTCCTCATCTCACTGGATGACCTAACAATTGAACAGGCAGTCAACCTTGGCTTCCCGGCATCCAAAAACGAGGTAGAGTATGAAGCATTATTAGCGGGTTTAAAGTCAGCATTTCATATGAAGGCCACTGAGCTGATGGTATACAGTGATTCACAACTGGTAGTAAACCAGATTTCAGGCAACTACAAAGCAAAGGATGATAGAATTGCAAAGTACCAAGAGTTAGTCAGAAAGGAGATCATGAAGTTTAAAGTAGT
This sequence comes from Camellia lanceoleosa, assembly GCA_025200525.1. Classification (NCBI taxonomy): domain Eukaryota; kingdom Viridiplantae; phylum Streptophyta; class Magnoliopsida; order Ericales; family Theaceae; genus Camellia; species Camellia lanceoleosa. Next base: position 145,238,283 of record CM045764.1, on the reverse strand, counting down.
TTAGATAGAGCAAATCGGGTGAGAAGAAAAAAGTAAAGCAGATAAGCTGGCCGATTTTGCGTCAATGGAAGATACATCTCTCCCGCACCCATTGTTGATTGACTTCCTACCCAGACCAAGTATTGAAGAGTCCGAAGCAGCCGAAGCATGTTGCGCCGAGGTAGGCCCTTCTTGGATGGATCTCATCGTAGTGTTTTTAAAAGATGGCATCTTACCTGAAGAAAAGAAATAAGCCAACAAAATTAGAGCAAAGTCGCAAAGATTTTGGCTCTCCTCATCACTAACATTGTACAAAAAATCCTTCACAGGACCTTACTTGAAGTGTGTCCACCCTAGCAAGGTCGAGGCATTTTTGTTCGAAATCCACGAAGGAAGGTGTTTGTGGAAGCCACCAAAGGGGAAGATTACTGGCCTACCAAGCAATTTCACAAGGGTATTGGTGGCCGTACATTCAAGAAGATAGGGAGAAGTATGTCAAGAAGTATGAGAAATGTCAGAAGTTCGTACATCAAATACATCAATCGGCCAGAGAGCTCCTACCTTTAACCAGTTCGTGGCCCTTTGCAATGTGAGACCTGGATATAGTGGGCTCACTCCCAACTGCGCCAGGCAACAGAAAGTTCTTTCTCGCGGTAACGGACTACTTCACAAAGTGGGTAGAGGCAGAAGCACTCGCATCCATAAAAGAAAAAGACGTTAAAAAGTTCGTCTGGCAGAAACATCATAACTCGGTTCGACACACCCAAGGCTTTAATATCCGACAACGGCACTCAGTTTGATGGTAAGATCTTCAAGGGTTTTTGCGAAGAATACAAGATAGAATTTTACAACTCCACGCTAGCATACCCCCAAGCCAATGGCCAAGCCGAAGCCTTCAACAAAGTAGTCTTAGATGGCCTAAAGAAAAGGCTGGAAAAAGCAAAAGGCAAATGGGCTGAGAAGCTTCCCTATGTTTTATGGGCTTACCGTACCACACCTCGACGGTCAATTGGCGAAACACCTTTTACTTTGGCCTATGGCATGGAGGCGGTAATCCCCCTGAAAGTAGGCCTCCCCACTATTAGGAGTGAAATTTTTTATTCGAACTTGAATGGTAAGGCCATAGCCCTAGAACTCGACCTTGTAGAAGAAAGAAGAGAAAAGGCATTGGTGCACATTGCCTCATATCAACAAGAGTTGTCCAAGAAATACAACAAAACAGTGCACCCAAGACAATTCAAGATTGGAGATTGGGTATTGCGCAAAGTAATGGGTAACACTTTGGTACCTAGAGATGGCAAGTAAGGACCTAACTGGGAAGGACCATACAAGGTGATTGGTTTAGCGAGAAAAGGGGCATATCACTTAGAAGATGTGGACAGCAAAGCTATTCACGGCCAATCTCAAACTATTTTATTTTTAGCTTTTTCTTAAAACACTTGTAATTTTTCTTTTCCAATAAAACAAGTAGTTTTTTTCCCTAGTAAAATTCTTTCCTTTGTTTGTAAAAGTTGTTCATATTTATTGTTGACTGGTGGCAATCAAGAATGTTGGCAAGTTTGACCAACACCTTTAGTTCTTCAGTTGAGATAAGGATCTAGGCCTAAGAAGGTTGGCAGGCTTTACCAACACCTTTAGTTCTTCAATCGAGATAAGGATCTAGGCTCAAGAAGGTTAGCAGGTTTGACCAACACCTTTAGTTTTTCAACCGAGATAAGGATCTAAGCTCAAGAATGTTGCAGGTTTGACCGACACTTAGTTTGTTTCTCAAGCTGAGATAAGGATCTAGGCTCAGGGAAGTTGGCAAGTGTGATTAAACACTTAGCTCGTTCTTCAGCCGAGATAAGGATCTAAGCTTAAGTAAATTTGTAGGCTTAATCGAACCTGTTTTATTTCAGCCGAGATAAGGATCAAGGCACACAGTTTGGTTACAAAGGCTTTACAATTTCCCAAGTTTTTTTTTAGCCGAGATAAGTATCTCGGTTGAACAAGGTGGGCAGGATACGGATCGGCCGAGCTAACCAGGCCGGCTAGGCTTGTCTTAAAGATAATACACTAAAAAGGAAAGAGTGTTGTAACCGAACAAAAAGATGTGAAAAAAGAAAGATTTCATTCATGGGTAAGCAATTACAAACGGTGGGATGTTTTAGCCTGGTTACATTACAAACCAAAAACAAAAAATGAAAAGAAATCAGGCAAAGAGGTTATCCAACTCAACATCCAAGTCAACCTGGTCTTCGTCGCTCGATAAGTCGGTTTGGGCAGCTACCTCTTGGGATAGCTCAGTCTCAGGCTCCACTTCAACCGTGTTGGGCACTGGTTGGCTGAGTGGATCCATCCGAGCTCACGGAGAAAGCTGGAGACCACGATCGGTGTTGATAGGAGGGGTGTTAGATGGATCTGGGGCCTCTTCCTCCTCCCCTTCTTGGAGAAACTTTTGTTGGACCGCACTAGCGTAATCCGTCATATAGCTTGGTATGAACTGAGGGGAAGGGTTAAGAAAGACTTCAGAATCAGGCCTCTGACCGAGCTTGGAAGCAGCGGCTTTCTAGCCACACTTAAAAAAGATGTCTTTGGATGCCTCGTATTGCTGGACGTAGAGCTCCTCAACTTCTTTGAAACCGCGCTCCTTAGCATCCTCCATTTGCTTCTGCAATGCTTTTATTTTGGTATGTTTTTTCTTTTTGAGCTTCACCAGCTCTTAAAGATAATGATCCTTCTTTTCGACTAGAGCTTTGTTCTTATCTGCCTCAGCAGCAGAAACTTACTCAGCCAATTGGCCCCAATCGGCTTTCAGCTCGGCAAACTTTGCTCGTAGTTCTTTGAGCTCGGCTTTAGCTGCTACCAAAGAATGGTCGCTTTTAGTCGTTTCTTAATTCAAGCACACACTCGTGTGTGATCTGGTTTTTTTGCACGACCTGCAGAACATCTATGGTTAGAAGAACCGAGCGACAAGTTTGTGGAAAAATCAGAACATAAGTGGGATTCAACATTACCAGAATAAGCGATTTACTAGCAGATTCTATGGCCTTCAGCTCAGTTAGATGGGCTTGGTGCTCCATGTTTGCGGGAAGGCAGACACTTTTTGCCAAGTTAAACGCCATCAGATGGACTTTTTCAGCGCAAACAAAATCGGACGTAGTCACGGCGTGGCCCTTGAAAGACACAACTGGTGCCCAAGCCAGAGGGGGACATAGGGTAGCTCGGTGTCTACCTATGGATGTTTCAGGGAGCACGGCTTCAGGTTGTTCGGTCTCTTCTTCATCAACCAAATGATGTGTTTGGTCGGCCGAGGTACGCGGTCTCTTGTTTGGCCGGGATGACCTCTAGCTGTTGGAACGGTGACCACGGCCTCACGAGTGTTACTAGCTGGAGGGAGCCCAGTCTTGGCCTCGAGTGTGGAAGTAGCGGTTTGCTCGGTGATAAGGGCTCGGACAGCTCACCTCTTTCCCATCTCCTGTTCTTTAGTAAGAGGGATTAGGTTGATTTGGGGAAGAGTGGGGTCTGGCTTGGGTGAAGGTTCTATGAGGAAGTTGGTTACTATAGTTTTCCTCTTTTCGTTGTACTGATAGGTCAGCTCAAAATTTAGCAGCTTGGTCCAATCTCTGTGGCAGTATCGAAGTGTGGCACGAAGGGCGTCTTGATTGGCGTAAGTGTAATGTAATTTAAGCTGGTTTAAATCTGCAAAAGAGACAAGAAACGTAATGGGTTAGCACGGTGGTTATTGAAATAGCATAGAGAATTAAACCGGAATGTTCTTACAAGCTGTTCCTTTATTCCAGTTTATATTGTAGCCTAGTATCTAGGCTTCCTGATCTTCAAAGTGGCTAGCAACCCAAAGGAAGTCATCATCATTTAAGTCTTTGTCTGGTGTATTTTTGATAATTTTTTCTCGGCCTCTTCTTACTCTGAGGTAGTAAACCCAATCCGGTGTCATTTTGGCCAAGCTAGTATTGATGAAATAGCTCGGCCAATCCGAGGTTGAGGCCGAGCCGACAATTTAGCTCGGCGATACCATTTATTATTCTATAAGTATTTGTGGATAATTGGGTAGGACACAATTTGGTTTGCCTAAGAAACTTGCAGATAAGGGGCTGTATAGGGAACCGAAACCCGGCTTCTACGATCGATATAAGTGTAAAAGGAATGAAGCCCGGTTTGCCCCAGGGGGTGGTATCTAGCTCGGCTAAGGAGAGGTGGACGTCGTTTGGAATATGGTAGTCTCTTTGAAATTCGACCATGGCTCTAGGCAAGTCCACTAGGAATCAGTATTTAACCATTTAACTTAAAAGATTGTTATGTTAAAATGAACACGGCTACCTAGCCCGGCACCGAGGTGACTTTGGATGGCTTGGTTGAGCAAAATCGCCTTGGGCCAAAGTGCAAGGGTGTGCCTGGCCAACCTAAAAATAACAAGGGTTATGCCCAGTTAATGGTCCAGGCTAAGTAAAATAGACAAAGCAAACTAAGCCTAGCTCGGCTACAACTGGGTTACAGCCCATACCTAGTTCGGCCATGAAATAGGACTAGCTAAGGTTTATAGCTTGGTTATTGATCATATAGCTCGGTTTTTTATCAAATACATTTTTAGTTCGGTCGAGTACAGGCCTAAAGGTCGTAAACAGTTGCCTAGTTTGGTCATAGCACGATTTGGGATCAACAAAACATGGTTCTAAACTAGTTCTTAGTCCCAATCAGTGCATTTCCAGGTTTACTTATGGTGTTCTCTATATGGGTTCGGACCTTAGTGCTTAGAAATACATATTTGGTAACTGAGTGACTATCCTTAAAAATAAGTAGAAATAGTTACAAGGATGAAGAACTTACCGATTTGGGAATGAAATCTGAATCCAATCTAATAAAACAAACACTGGCAGTCTTGAAGAAAGTAGGAGATGCGTAGGCCCAGTCTTGAGCGCAGGTAAATTAGGGGTTAAAGATTGGGAGCTTAGAGGAACGAGGGCTAGCACGAGGAAAGATGAATAGTAATGGCCTTTCAAAAAAGTGAAACTATATAGTTGAGGCAAAATGGATGGGACTGTTCAAATTTCGTAGTACAAGACGGTTGTAACAGATGTACTTGACTAGTGGGGGCATACCACGTGTCCAAAGGAATAAATAGCGTTTCAGACGTGCCTGAATAGTGGAGCGTCGTGCAAAGCAACTGACAAGACGTTTCTAAACTGAACAAATTGGGAGCCCGGGTAATATTGAGCTTGGTTGGAGTCTTGTACATCTAGCTCAGGTGGAGAAGACTAATCCCAATCATGCATTGCAGATGGAATTAAGGGGCAATTGAGAGGGTAATTTATATGGAAATTAGGTCGAGCTAAGGCCATCTGTTGAATGGACCGAGCTAGGTACACACTCTTGGTCATTGGGCCACGCTGTGGGCGAAAATGAGAATGGAGTGAGCTCAGTCGTGGATTGGACAGATATTCGACCCCTAGCTTGGATTGAGATAGTTATGATTGACCCAAGCAGGACCGAGGTACTGAACTGGTTATCTCAGTCGAATATTCATGGTTCTGTCTGGCATGGGCCAAGGTCGTGCTAGCTCAGTTAAGCTGCTACCAAGCCAAGGTAAGGAGGTTCGAGCCATCTCACTTGGTTGGTAGTGAGTAGGGTGTTATCAGAATAGGTATTATCCTTGGAAGTATGATTCCGAGGATGACTTTTATAAGAAGAATTGGAGTCCTACTAGGATTATACCATGAGGAATCTATAAAAGCTTATGACATGACCTATGTACAGGTATCACAATTCTTACTCTGGAATACACAGAGCTTTTGTGTCTATAGTCTATTTGCTGACTTAAGCATCGGAGAGGTTTCCGGTACACACCCGCCGGCTAGCTTACGTTTATGTTTTCAGGTGGCAAAGCGACGAAGTTTGGAGGAGTGCAAACTTGATCAACAGGATTATACGAGAAGATTATTTCTGTGCTCGTACAATACTGTATATATATGATTTATTTATTTTTGTTTGTAACTCATTACTTACTTTCAAAATTATATAGAAACAAAATCAGAAGGAAGAAGGGAGAGTGAAGGAACTTAAAGATGAGGTGAGAGGGATGCTAAGTGATGCAAGAACTGAACCTTTGAAAGAAAAATTGATCTTTATCGATTCACTCCAACGCCTTGGCTTGTCATATAATTTTGAGTATGAGATTGAGCAGGCACTCCAATCAATTTATAGCACTCAAATCAACTATGGTGGTGGTGGTGGTGGTGATGATGATGATGATGATCTCTCTATATGTTTGCTCTCTGGTTTAGACTTTTTAGGCAACAAGGCTATCATGTTTCTTTTGGTAAGTTTCCAAACACCACAAACTCTTATAGCTCACTAAGCTATCATGTTTCTTATGTGGTTTTTTTTTTTTTTTTTTTTGTGTCCCAAACTAGATTCATTTAAAAAGTTCACAGATGAGAAAGATGAGTTCAAGTCAATGCTGAAAGAAAATGCAAGAGCTTTGCTATGCTTATATGAGGCATCACATTTAAGGGTTCAAGGGGAAGATATATTGGAAGAAGCATTGAAATTTACAAGCAAGCACTTGAGGTCTATGTTAGCCCATCTAAACTCTCCTCTCTTTGAGCAAGTTATGCACTCTCTAGAAGTACCTCTCCACAAAGGAATGCCCAGATTAGAGGCCAGGCACTACATCAATGTCTACCAAGCTGATTTAGAAAGAAATTCTATTTTGTTGGAGCTAGCAAAGCTGGATTTCAATCTTTTACAAAGGTTGCACCAAAGAGAAATAAGTGACATCACAAGGTGACATTATTTATTAATTAGCTATTGTTATCTTATATGGCTTGGTTTGTTTACAATCTATTATCTGGATTAAATCAGTTTAGTGGTGGCCTGTGGGCTATCATAAGTCTTATTCTAATGATTTGATCTTTTTATTGTATTGGTCGTTGTGTATAAATTATTTATGAAACAAATTAAATTGATATGACAATCATAGGCACATAATTTAATTATATTTATATTTAAAAAATAAACAGGAAATATAATTTTAAAATTAAACCATTGACTACTTTAAAGACACGTCATTAAATCTTCACATTTTCTTTATGGAAATTTCAATGTAATTTTTGTTTAATTTTTTTTTATCTTTTGTTGATAATCTAATTTTTCAGGTGGTGGAAAGAGAAAGAGAATGCAACAAAGTTAGCTTTCGCAGTGGATAGATTGGTGGAGTGCTACATCTGGATATTAGGGGTTTATTTTGAGCCCAAGTACTCTGTTGTTAGAAGCTTTATGACTAAATAATAGCATTAGCTTCTGTCATAGATGACATTTATGATGTGTATGGTACCCCTGAAGAACTTCAGTTATTTACAGATGCAATAGAAAGGTATGTGTGCAATTTTAATCCATCTGATACTGGTAAACTTGTATATTAGTGCCAATAAAAATTACATTTGTGCTGGCCACTTCTCGATAAGTATCAGTTCATAGTAGCTTAATCACGAGCTAATTTATAACCAATATGGCTAGTTCATAGTTGATCATTACACCTGGTTCGACTGCTTGTAACTGGTGGCTTTAAAATTCACACCCACGACACTAGATTTTTATATATATCACTTGATACTTCTGATACCGTTACACCGCGATTGATATTGATATATCTTCTTCTGATTAAAAACATGACATCACTAATTTCATAGGTGGGAAAAAGCAGCTATCGTGATTTACCTGAATACATGCAAGTTTGCTTCGAGGCACTCTCAGTTGTCATGAAGGAAATGGAGGACAAGATAAGGACCCACGAGGGGAGATCCTACCACATATACTATGCAAAAGAAGCAGTAAGTAATTAAAATTTTCTCTCATCCAAACAAGACTATCTTTAACTTAGTTTTTCAACGTAATAGCTGTCTAACACTTGCTTTTGTGTGGTTTTCTTCAGATGAAATGTCACACCCCAAACCCGCCCTTAAAAGTTTCAGGCATGACTTATTCAGAAACAGACACTTAACCTGATATACATAGTATATGGGGCCTGGACGGAAGCATTAATAAAATTAAATAACTTAAAACATCATCCATTGAGCTACCACTACTATGCCAGGACCGCAAACATTACATTAGGTAGATAATACACAAGAAGCATACACTCGAGCTTTAGTTACAGTCATTCACATTCATACGAAAGTACTAAAGAAGAAAGGGGTTATTTACATTCATCCATAGGCAGACAATCAAAGCATAAACCAAAAACCTAGTTAAAGCTTTACAAAATGCACGGGTTCCATCTTAAGTGCCTGGACACACTGAGGTTGACAAGAGATAGACAAGTCTCAAGGGTTAGGACTGGCTTTCCAGTTGGTTACCTATGTAAATGTAAAAAAATACAGGGTGAGTAAAACTCAATGAATAATAGCACATGAATAATGTAATGGTTAACTTAAATAACAAAGCATATAACTGTGGAGGCATATGATTAATTACATTCTGTAGTCATTTCTAGAACGGCCATGGGCCCAATTTCCTTAACATAGTGGCTTTAAGCCCAATAAATGAGAACGCCATCGCCCGTAATAATAAACGCCTATCGCCCGTAAATAATGTAATCCACTTAGCGGCCCAGAGATAACAGAACGGCCTATCCGCCCAGAAATAACAGAACGGCCTATTGGCCCAGAATAACAAAGCGACCTAGCGGCCCAGAAATAACAGAACGGCCTAGTGGCCCAGAAATATATATGTATAGACTCAAGAGGTGGCTCGTATGGATTCTAGAGGTGGCTCCCACCAAAGTGTAGCACTTAGTTCCGTACAGCACTTTGTTCCATACCAAAAATCATCAGAACAGATTAACTTCAGAATCATACATAAAGTACATACATTCTTCCCATTATTCACATGAATTACCATCGGTAATATAAGTTTAACAGAACGTTGTTGATAATTGTTAGGAAAAGGTAAACACATTCCAGAGATATGTAGATACCATAGTTCCATAATGCACATACATCCCATTTGCTTGTCATGAACCAACACCACTAACTTGCAGATAATGGAATGTCAACATTAACTATCAACAGTAAACAAAACGTATGATCCAATGATGCACTTAGATTTCCTCATGGTTCTTTGTAGGTTGACATACTTGTCTCCTAATTAGCAGAACATTAATATTAACAATAGTCCGAAAGTAAAGGTACCATTACATCAATAGGTCAGAACAGTTCATATCATAACATGAATCACGTAACAATGTTATTGATACTCAATTCCTTTCAATTAACCAACTTCACAGTGTTAATAGTTTGTATGCAATTCTTATGCAGAATCATGAGTAATTCATAGGATGGTACATTTACGACAATCATTAGCCATAGCCAGAATACAGCGCAGGTTTAGAGTCATACCAATGTTCACAAAAATCTTTCAATGTCCACACTGTTTCCCAATCAACATAATATTAACATAACTACGTCTGAAGCGCAGAGCGTTAATAAAAAGAATTATTAACGGTAATCAAATGTTCGATTACAGTACTATTACTCACAGTGGTAGGTCTCTAATAGCGGTGGAACGATGTCCTCGTCTTGACCTACAAACATAATGCCCATAACAGATTATGAGAATAAAACCAATCTCTTTTTATTCCTTACTCAATAGCTATGGTGGTGCTAGACTCATTATTCCTCTATAGGTTATCATAAAATAGGAGGAATCAATAGGAGAAAGGTTTAGGCGAAGAAACGGTACAAACTCGATAAACAGAAAGTGAATAGTCATCACTAATTTGGGCATAACTATTTATGTACTTAGAATTTTGGAGTGAGACCACCACCATTGGAAACTAGACTTCCGGGGCTTGATTTTAGGCTCAAGAATCACTCAAAACAGAGTCCAGATGCAAAAGATATGCTTGTTCAGAGTTACAAGGTATACGCTGAAACAGGGTTGGCCGCTCGTGCGCCCACTTTGGCCGCTCGTGCGGCCCAATTCCGCTCGAGCAGAAGAACCCGGCCGCTCGAGCGCCCAAAAGCATAGTGAAAACCTCTTTTTCTTCTTCATGTCCGCTTGTGCGGTGCCCATGGCCGCTCGTGCGGTCTGGGCAAGAAAAACCAGTCCGAAACTCACACAAAACCTAACTTAGAGAACACATAGCAAGGTTCAAAATAGATCAATCTAACACAAAATAAAGCTCAAAATCACATGGAAAATTAATCATAAATCAACTTAGGTTCTTAATCACTTTGAATTCATAATTATAATCAATCAATTCCATGGAATTTCTAACTTTCACACACACACACACACACACACACACACACACATTTATATAACCATTTGGTCATGAAATGAATTCAAGCTTACTAATAGAAGAAATAGAATTCTCAGTAGATGATTCAAGTTAAGTTTAAACAATCAATTAACCCCAAGCACACACACAAGACCACAATTACAAGCCCTAAATGACATGAATCAAAAGGAAATTCTTACCCCACTCCATGACTAAGGTTACACAAGATGACTAAGGAAATTCTTGAGCTTGATTCTCTTAAATTCCTCTCAATCTCCCTTCTTCTTGATGACTTTCTCCTCTTCCCTTCAACCCTCTTCTTCTCTAATTTTTTTCTCTCTACGAGATATTTTTGAGTGATGGTTCCAAGTCAATTGTATAAGAAGCATTGATACATATATATATAAAAACTAAATAAGACGAAATTTAATCAGTTTAATCATTCCAAATTGAAATTTCATAGAAAATCATATTATGACTTAAAAATTATGTTAATCCTAGATGTAAAGTCAATTTCAGATAATTATGCTTCTAAGGCTTTCAATTTCTGATTCAAACACTAGAATTGTAACAGATATTTCTCATATTAAACAGATACACATCCATAAGCATAAGATTCACTTCATTAAACTTACTTTCATATAAGGTTTTACAATAAGTACTTAGATGCACAGAATAAGGGACCAAAAGTGTATCAGGAAACATGTACGAGGGTCAGGTTATTACATGAAAGGTCTAGTTAGAGCCTACTTTGTGGAAGCAAACTAGTTTAACACCAAGTATATGCCTACATTTGAGGAGTGCTTGAGCATTTCTGTGATGAGCAGTGGTTATCCTATGTTGGCTATTCAATCCCTTGTTGGCATTGGAAAGATTGCAACTAAGGAAGCCTTTGATTGGGTGCTTAATTTTCCTAAAATTGTGAAGTCTTGTGCACTAATTGCTAGGCTGGTTGATGACATCCAAATTCATAAGGTACCTCACAATATATTGAGGTCAAATAATGATTTTTAAATATCAGCCTATTTTCATAACCTATATAACCAGTTTGACTGTTATAAAACTATATTTTGTAAATGATTTTAAAAATTTTACTACCATGATACCCAATTTCCAATATGTATCGATTTATATTCTCGATATTATTATGCTACAAGTGATGCAGTTACGTTTCTTAATGTCTAACTCAAATATGAGTTCAGACCTTCTGTCAATGTATTTTTATATCGTCCGTCTTAAGACATCTTTGTATAACAAAATTGATCTCTCTAACCTTGTCATGTGGTAGAGAGAAAACAAGAGAGCATAAGAGATTTGGACAAAAGATTCCTAACGGAATACAATAGGACAATATTTCTTTTGACCCAAATATTGTTAACACTAAAAGTGTGTTTGGCTTGTGGAAATCTAATGATTTTTTTGTAAGGTTTCATTAAATCCTAAGAGTTTGTAATATCAGATCGCGTATCATGTTGTATTATTAAGAGATCGAAGAGAGATGTGTACCCGAATCCATTATGACAGTTGAACGGAAACATGATTACGGGATAGCCTTCTAATACTTTCCTTACTTCAATGCAGTTTAATCTCTCCTTGAGAGGATATGGAGAATGTGATTTCCTTTTTTATATATAGGCAGGATTGGGGACCATTACTCCTAAAAGTTGATAGTTTTCAATCTAACAATTGTAGGCAGTTAAAAACTATCATAGCTATCATAATTTCTATTTCTGTCCCTCATAGAAATAGAAATTACATAATGGTATCTGCACATTAATTCCATGACAATCATACCCTTAAGCCTACTTATAACTAAATTAGATCACTTAAGTTTTAGGATTCTTAAATAATAACACACATTTAAATATGTTGTCCCAATTAGAAATTAATCCAACAATCTCCCACTGGACCACATATGTCACTTGATAAATGTGTTTAACTTTAGTGAGCTCAGAAATTTGTTATCATGACCTGAGGGTATCCAAACAATCTTGTCCATTAACTATATTGATATAGGATCAAAGCGGCGGTCTTTGTCACATTAATCGTAACTTGACCCATCAATGGTCACATATACCAACACAGCCAAATGACATAGATCAATCATGGATGCGTAGCATGGAAATTACATATAATGTGATCCACACATGCCTATTTCCAATTGGTCCTACTTAACTTTATTGAGATCAATACTCAAAATACGTAACAGAGTGTAATAAACTGAATACTTCACTTCTGCAGAAACCAATCCAAGTACATAGATAAAAATCAAGTCTAACATAAAGCAATAATACAAAAATACAAATACAAACTCCCACTAAACTTGTGATACACACATTCATCAATGACATTTGTTTCAAAGCCATAGGAAGTAATAACTTGATGAAATTTGAAGTACCACTGACGAGAAGCTTGTTTGAGTCCATAAATGGATTTGGTCAATTGGCATACCATATTCTTTGGGTCTCCCGAGACAAAGTTTTCTGGTTGCACCATATAAATTGTTTCTTCAATGTCACCATTGAGAAATGTTGTTTTGACATCCATCTGAGGCAACTCAAAGTTAAAATGTGCAACAAGCGCCATAATTATCCTAAAAGAGTCTTTCGTTGAAACCGAAAAGAGTTTCTTTAAAGTAAATTCCTTCCTTTTGAGTAAAGTCTTTGGCTACAAGACGTGCCTTATACCTCTCCACATTACCATTTGAATCTCTTTTGGTTTTAAATATCCATTTATAACCTAAGGGCTTCACACCAACTGGTAATGGGATAAGTTCCCAAAATTTATTGTCTTGCATGGACTTGTACTCTTCATTTATGGCTTCTATCCATTTATGAGAGTTGGAACTTCGCATGGCTTGACGAAATTTGATTGGATCATCTTTCGACATTTCATTTTCTACCTCATGTTCCTGGAGATATATGATATAATCATCCGAAATTGCAAATCTCCGTTCTCTCGTGGATCGCCTTAATGACACAAGTTCTTGAGGTTGTTGAGTTTGTTCCTTAGGAACAATTACCTTATCTGGAATGAGGGGTTGAACAACATTGTCTGGTTGAGGATCCAAATTTACTTCTTGCACAATGACAGGTATAGAAACTTGCACTTGGTCAAAAGTAGTAGTAGGAATTGGGATTGCTCCATGTTCCTCCTCAAAAACAATGTCTCTAACTAGATTTCTCCCCCTAAACTCAACATCCTCAAAAACGTTGCAGTTCCCGTCTCAAATATTGATCTACTTGAGGGATCATAAAACTTGTAGCCCTTTGATCGCTCGGTATAGCCAATAAAGTAGTAGCTGACTGTTTTGGAGTGCAATTTTCTTTCATAAGGTTTATAAGGCGTTGCCTCAGCAGGACACCCCCACATATACAAGTGCTTTAGACTAGGCTTTAGCCCAACCCAAAGCTCATGAGGAGTTTTTGCAGCTACTTTAGTTGGTACTCGATTTAAGATATAAGTTGTTGTCTTCAGAGCCTCACCCCAGAGGGACTCTGGTAAAGTAGAATAACTAATCATACTTTTTACCATATCCTTAAGAGTCTGGTTTCGTCTCTCAGATACACCGTTCATGCTAGGTGATCTTGGCATGGCGTATTGTGGAACGATTCCACATTCCTCTAGGCATTTAGCAAACGGTCCGGGACCTTGTTCACCTGATCTATCATATCTGCCATAATATTCACCACCACAGTCAGACTTGACACTCTTTATCTATTTGTTGAGTTGTAACTCAACTTCAACCTTGAACTTTTTGAATACTTCCAAAGACTGTGATTTCTCGTGTATAGTCGTCTATGAATGTTATAAAATATTGTTGACCATTCCAAGATGCCATAGGAAATGGCCCACATATATTAGTATGAATTAATTCTAAGATGTCTGTAGTTTGATTGGTACCTAACTTCTTCATTTTGGTATGTTTTCCCTTTATACACTCAACACAGACATCAAAGTCTGAAAAATCAAGAGAGTCCAAAATCCCATCAGACACAAGTCGCTCAACTCTAGATTTAAAGATGTGACCTAGACGTTTGTGCCATAATGAGGCTGAATTTTTCTTATTTAATTTACGCTTCGTACCTCGTGATTCCACTTGCAAGGTTTCGTTATTAAGATGAAATAGTTTCCAGCAAATATAGATTATCAAAAACATTAAGTAAACCAATACCAACAACATTTGAATTAATAGACAAACTAAACTGCTTATTTCCAAAAGAACAACAATATCTAAATTTGTCCAACACAGAAATAGAAACTAAATTCTCTTTAAAGGACGGTACAACAAAAGTGTCTTTTAAATCCAAATAGTAACCAGCCTTAAGTAATAATCTAAAGTGCCCTATTGCCTTCACTTCCACTGACTTGCCATCACCCACAAAGATATGTCTTTCAGCATCAATTGGCTTTCGATAGTTCAGACAACCCTGCATAGAAACACATATGTGAGTAGTAGCACCAGAATCTAGCCACCAAGTATTTTTGGTGTTGAAGCTAAATTTATCTCAGAACAGACTAAAATAGAAAATGTACCTTTCTTTACACGCCAGGCAGCGTATTTGGCACAATCCTTCTTCTGGTGTCTAGCCTTGCCACAAAAGAAACAACCATCCTCTTTTTTCTGTTTCTTTGGCTCTGGACCCTTAGGAACAGCAACTTCTTTTTCCTTATACTTCCTCTTGCCCGTATTCTTTGAGGTGCTAGCCAGATGAGCATTTTCGATCCCGTCTTGCTTCAATCTTCCTTCTTCTTGCACACAAAATGAGATGAGCTCATTGAGAGTCCATTTCTCCTTTTGATAGTTGTAACTAATCTTAAATTGGTTAAATTGTGCAGGAAGAGAGATTAGAACTAAATGCATGAGCAAATCATCAGATAGGTCGAGCTTTAGTGTCTTAAGCTTTGAAGCAAGACGAGACATTTCCATGATGTACTCTCAAACATTACCCTTGCTCTTATACTTCATTGAAATCCAGCTTGCTAAAAGCGTGCTTGTTTTAGCCTTATCGTTTTTAACAAAACGCTTCTGAATTTCCGAAAGAAATAGACTGGCAATGGTAACATCATATGTTATTGCACCCCTGAAAACTTCTGGAATCCCGCGCTTCATGATCATAAGACTTAGCCTGTTGGAACGATCCCACTTTTCAAAGTACACAATTTCCTCAAGAGTACTTTGTTCAGTGAGATCATTCGGTTTTGGCATTCTTAATGCCAAGTCTGTGTCCATGCAACCAAGAACAATTAATATGTTCTCTTTCCAGTCCTTAAAGTTTGTTCCATTTAACATTGGAAGATTGTTCATGTTAGCAGAGATTGAAGTAGTCGACATTAAAGCTAAATAGAGAATAAAATAAAACGAATGGACAATCATGCTCACATCAAATAACCAAATAAATAGTTACTAAATCAAATAATTTTATGACAACATCTCAAGATACCTAACACAACATTAATACCAAACGTTTGGACAGTGATATTAACTGTAAGTGGTATTCTTGTTGTAATGATCAAACATTGACAATAAGTTATGTCAAATAACAAATCTATCTTTTGATGGACTTATTATTCACATCAGGTTACCTTGACAATTGGCACATCTTTATCGCCACAAATGTGTGTGCAATTTTGCCAAGTATTAATCCTGTCTTTGGACCGGTTAATACCCACATGATGTACACATACATGAACATCTAAACATTCCATATAAAACAATTTAGACAAGATGTAACGCCCTAAAAAACAACCCATAAATCATACATTTATGACACAAGAAAATGACAATATATTCCATAGATCAGCGTGTTTAGTACAAAGGTATTACATGTTGACAACAAAAGTAAATGCCCTACGGGCTTACAACTTTCCAAGTCAACACATGGGTTCAACAAAAGAAGAGTTCTAACTCTTTATACAAATAAGCCCTTGGCTTGAATTTACATGTAATACACAAAAAGATAACAACAAAAGTTCTTCCGCCTTTGAGCCTCCCAAGCTACGTCCTTGGAGGTGGTATATCACCTGGACCTAAAAATGATGTCCCATATAGGGTGAGCCAATGCCCAGTAGAGATATACTAAACTAGATATGAGCAATAACTAAAACATTAGCATATGATAAATGGCTAACACTTGTGAACCAACTTACAACACAATTCAGTTCCATGACAATTATATACATGCTTCATTCCACTTTTCTTTACTTAACCAATTCAATTCATAAACATGGCTCAGAATCTGGCCAGACAATTAGATGAGATAACAACTCATATAACAACACTTCCAATAACTTCAATTTAATGAGACTACGGCTCATATAAAAACACTTCAATACTTCAATTACCAATGGAATCCATCCCATATCTCCTCCCAAACCATGGAGTACATCTCCTATCTCCTCCCACACAACATACTTATTCAATGTATTTAAACACTTATCAAATACAATGATCAATCAATACACATATTCGATGTATTATTCCAACCGTCATATTCAATGACATATTCAATGTGATTAGTTTCAATTTTCCCTAATCAACATACAGTGTCTACAACAATCAAGACTATCCTTCACCGATAGCCCAAAGCAGTTATCTCTAAACAGATAATAAATTTATCAAACAGATAAATATCAACATTCCATGGGTGAGTGATTAGTTAATCCAACTACACCATTCCATCTCATAACTTCCCAATTTCATGGTTCCTAACTTAATTTCACATTTCCCCAAATTAATTATACAAATTAATTTATCACATTAGTTAGGGCATTCTTCCCCTTTTTCAAATATCAACCCTAAGGTTAAATTTCATCAATTTAGCAACAATAATTTCATTTTTTCCAAGGTCTCATATACACATAAAGTTTAACATTTGAAAACCCCCTTTTTATAACCTCAAACCAAACCCTAACTTTCCCAAAATTACCAAATAATACCATCTAATCAAAATGACTAAAATTTATGTCAAAACCCATAAGGAGTAGGGTATCCCTACCTCAAATGAAAAAACCCAAAAGAGATGATGAAGAAACTCGAAATGCTCCAAACCCAAAGATTTTCAGATTGAAATGTAGCCCACACCAAGCTCCACACTTTTTACAAAGGGACTAGGATAGAAACACACTCAAACTAGATGATTTCTTAGAGAGAAGTTGTATTCTAAAGAGAGGAGCTCTCAAATGAGGGCTTTGAAAAGTTAGAGAGAGAGAGAGAGAGAAAGAGTTGAAAAAGTGATTTAAAATGACACAGCTACGATCTGATATACGTATAGTCCGCTCGAGCGGAGAATACGACGCTCGAGCATAAGGCACAAAAACTTCACCCGCTCGAGCGCAAAAATACCTGCTCGAGCGCCAAGGCACAACATCAAAGCACTACTCGCTCGAGCGCAAAGGGACCCGCTCGAGCGTAAAATACACTCATCCAGTACTTTTACCGACTTCGAACACCCGCTCGAGCGCAAAGATACCCGCTCTAGCGTAAGGAACTCCACTCGAGCGTGAAAAACACTTCTGCAGTACTTTTGCAGACGCACAAAATGCTGAAAGGATGCAAACTCTACTCGAGCGCAACAAGACCCGCTCAAGCGGATCATCAAAAATCTGAGCAACAAGAATAGAGACCAAATCTCAACCAACCTGTTCGAAACACACCCAAGAGATTTCTAAACTCAAATCCAAAGAATTAAAGGACGGAATTGAAACATATACCACAACAAAAATCCACGGAACTGAGTCCGGAATACAAAACCAATGGAGGGAAAACCAGGATTGCTATAACCTCCCCTCCTTAAAGAATTTCATCCCCGAAATTAGCAACATAAGTTTCAAAATTGTGATTTTTCAATTCTCAACAACATTACAATTCAATATTTAACATCCTAACCCATTATCGGTCATTCCATCTCTATTCAAGAGGCAAATTACAATATATGTTACAACATGCATTATCAACATGCATCCCTTGAAATTCAACAAATTCCAATACCATAGTCCATAATTCTATAACATATTCAATGTTAATAACATACTTGCATTTCCGTAATACGTTCAACATATACAATGTCAAATTGAACTTTCATTTTCAAAGCATACTCAACAATTACCATACTTCCAATAACCAAAACATATATAATGTTTCACAGCTTAAGACATATTCAATGCTCTTAAAGTTTATCAATACAACAAAATTCCCAATACAAGGTTATACATTAACAAACAAGTCCGGATATTTTTCGCGGACTTCCAACTCACGTTCCTAAGTGGCTTCCTCAACCCCGTGATGTTTCCACAAAACTTTCACCAAGGGAATGGTCTTGCCTTGCAAGACTTGATCCCGTCTACCCACGACCCTCACCGGTCTCTCCTCATACGAGGCATCCTCATCTACCTCTAAGTCGGTCTAATACATGCGACGGATCCGGCTTGTACTTTTGAAGCATACTAACATGAAACACGTCATGCACTCCAGACAACTGCGGCGGCAAAGCTAAACGGTAGGCAACCTCACCAATCCTCTCAAGGATCTCAAAAAGACCAATAAACCGAGGGGACAACTTCCCACTCTTACCGAACCTCATCAAACCCCGCCTAGGTGATATTTTCAGAAAGACATGGTCACCCACCTCAAATGCCAAAGGCCTCCTCCTACGGTCGGCATAACTCTTTTGACGACTCTGGGCCATAACAAGTCTCTTACGGATAAGCTCAACTTTCTCTGTCATCTGTCGAACCAACTCCAGGCCCAACAAAGGTGCATCGCCCACCTCAGCCCAACACACTAGATATCTACACGGTCGGCCATACAAGGCCTCAAACGGTGCCATACTAACACTCGATTGGAAACTGTTGTTGTAGGCAAACTCCACTAAGGGCAAGTGCCTCTCCCACGACCCACTAAAGTCAAGGACACAGCCTCGGAGCATATCCTCAAAGATCTTAATAGTACGCTCGGACTGCTCGTCAGTCTGAGGATGATAAGCCGTGCTAAAGGTCAATCTAGTGCCCAAGGCACTCTGCAAACTTTGCCACAACCTAGCAGTAAAACGTGGATATGTTCTGAGACGATCGACACTAGGACTCCATGCAACCTCACTATGTCTCGAATATACAAGTCGGCAAGATGATCTACCGAATCTCTCATGCACATAGGAATGAAGTGCGCCGACTTAGTCAACCGATCTACAACCACCCAAATAGCATCACTACCCCATTGAGTCCTCAGAAGACCTATAACGAAGTCCATCGTGACATGCTCTCACTTCCACTCAGCTATAGGCAAGGGTTGCAACAAAGTCGCTGGCCTATAATGTTTGGCCTTCACTTGCTGACAAGTAAGGCACATAGACATGAAAACTGCCACATCCTTCTTCATACCTCGCCACCAAAACTGGCGACCCAAATCACGATACATCTTAGTGCCTCCCGGATGCATCGCAAGGCGTGAATGGTGAAACTCTCGGAGTACCTCCTTTCGACAAGACTCCGGCACAAATAGACGGTCTCGGTATCTCACACTCAGGTCGGGATACACAGTCAAACCCTTCTCCACCTTTCCACTGGAGATCTTCTCTCGGAGGGATTCTACCTCGAGGTCACTTCTTTGTGCCTCTAACACTTGATTCACAAGTGTAGGCTACACAACTATAGAAAACAAGGTTGCAGTCTTAACAGATTCGCCTAGAAGCAAATCAAACTCGCCAAGTGCACCCAACATTTCCCACTCCCGGATGGCTATACAAGCTACATCACTAAAGGATTTCCTGCTAAGGGCATCGGTCACAACATTGGCCTTCCCCAGATGGTAATGCAACTCGAAGTCGTAATCCTCAATAAACTCTATCCACCTCCTCTGTCTCAAGTTCAAGTCTTTCTGTGTAAACAGATACTTCAAACTCTTATGATCCGAGAACACCTCGAACCTCTCACCATAAAGGTAGTGCCTCCAAATCTTCAAGGCAAAAATCACAGCTGCTAACTCTAGGTCATGTGTAGGGTAATTTCTCTCGTGTATTTTCAACTGCCGCGAGCCATAGGCTACCACTTTCCCCTCTTGCATCAATACACAACCCAAGCCCTCTCATGAGGCATCACAATAAACCGCATAACCCAAACCTCTCTTTGGAATAATCAACACTGGAGCGGTGGTAAGTTAACTTTCAACTCTTGGAACGAATTTTCACAAGTCTCACTCCACACAAACTTGACCCCTTTCCGCGTCAATCTAGTCAAAGGCGAAGCTAGCTTGGAAAAATCTTTCACAAACCGACGGTAATGCCCAGCTAATCCCAGAAAACTGTGGATCTCAAAAACACTCTTAGGTTGTGCCCAATCTTGCACTGCCTCAATCTTGGATATATCAATAGACACCACTTCCCCAGAGACTACATGGCCTAAGAATTTTACCCCTCTTAGCCAGAACTCACACTTCCCAAACTTGGCATACAACCTATGGGCTTTAAGAAATTCAAGCACCACTCTCAAGTGTTCCTCATGCTCCTCCTCAGAAGGTGAATAAATAAGGATGTCGTCTACAAAAACGACTACAAAACAATCTAAGAATTCCCAGAAGATCCGGTTCATCAAGTCCATAAACACTGCCGGTGCATTGGTGAGCCCAAAAGGCATCACTAGAAACTCATAGTGGCCATACCGCATATGGAATGCTATTTTCGGAATATCCTCCTCCCTGACCCTCAACTGATGGTAACCCGATCTCAAGTCTATCTTAGAGAAACAACGGGACCCTTTCAACTGGTCAAACTAATCATCAATACGAGGCATAGGGTACTTATTCTTAACCGTAGCCCGATTTAATTTCCGGTAATCGATACAAAGTCTCAAAGCCCCATCTTTATTTTTAGCAAAGAGGGCTGGTGCTCTCCAAAGCGAAGTACTAGGGCGAATGAAGCCCTTATCTAGCAACTCCTGGAGCTGAATCTTTAACTCACTCAATTCGGCTGGGGCAAAGCGATACGGTGCCATAGAAATCAGCGCCGTGCCAGGCACTAAATCAATAGAGAACTCAATCTCTCGATGAGGTAACAAGCTAACAAGATCCTCGGGAAAACCTCCGAGTACTCACAAACCACTCTGGGTAACTCAATCTGGATTTCATCACACTCATTACTCATAAAGCTAGCGAGGAGGCCACTAAGCTCACTCCACCCTTGCGGATCATACACCGGCGGCAAAACACTACCAACTCGATCCCCTAAGAAATGAAAACAATCCCCGCTCAAGGTATATATTGTAACCCTCTGGCGGTAGCAATCAATAACAGTCCGGTATGACAATAACCAGTCCATACCCAAAATCACATCAAAATCTGACATAGCCATAACTACAAAAGAAAATGGAAGTCGACGGTCGGCAACCTCTATATCACAACCCTGATACCCTTGTTTCAAAATCAACACACTCCCAACAGGTGATACAACAAAAATAAGAGAAGCCAACTGTGCCAACTCCAACCCCAAAACAGATGCAAATGCAGCAGATATAAAGGAATAGGATGCACCTGTATCAATCAACACACTAGCAACCGAGTTGCAAAACAAAAAGGTACCTCTCACAACATATGGAGCCGGTATAAGATCCTGCGCGGTAACAACATACACGCGCCCAGAAGGTCTCCGATCTACCTGCTCACCTCTCGGAATGTAAGACTGCTGTACAGACTGAGACGATGAGGCTCCATGATTGGCTCTCCAGGCCTAAACTGACTGAGCTGGCTGATGGCTCTGAGTCTGCCTCGAACCAGATGCACCAGATGTGCCACTCAACTGCGAGCAGAACCTTTTTATGTGCCCCGCTTGACCACACTAGTAACAAGAAAGTGGCTAGCCTCTGCCCTGACTCTGGCTCTGAGGTCGAGCCGAAGATGAAGTCGTCTTCTCCTCCCCTTTGTAGCAAATCCGGAGACTTGTGGCCCAGCTGACCACATTTGTAACAAGTAATGTCTCCCTGACTGCCTCTCCCAGAGCCTGAACTCAGCACTAGAAAGGTAGATCTCGCAAATGCACCGTTGGACTGCTGAGGGTTAGAACTCCTCTGCCTCCTACCATCCCGACTTCTCTTGGAGCCCCTTATCCTCTCCTTCTCCTCATGCATAATAATCTCCAGATGCGTTGCAGCATCCACAAGGCATCTATACTCCCGAGTCATGGACCCAGTAACCCTAACCTTGAGCCCGTGTCTCAATTTCTTCTCGAACTCAAGACAACGGCGTTCCTCAGATGCCACTAACTTAGGTGCAAACCTAGATAAACTGGTGAATGCGGCCTCAAACTCGGCCACTAATGAACTCAGCTGCTTGAGCTGACAGAACTGATCCCTCAACTTCTCCCTGACAGCGGGAGACAAGAACTTTTCTTGGAAGGCACCGACGAATGCCTCCCAAGTCCCATCAATACGTCCCCGAACAAACGTCCACCACTGACCCACGTCTCCTTTTAGCTGGAAAGACGCCAAGGTCACCTTCAATGCCCCGTCTTCGATGCCAAGCATCTCAAACGTCTTTGTCATCTGCTCAAGCCACTCATCAGCCTTAAGTGGCTCTTTCGGATCCCCTAGAAACTCATCCGGATTCGACCAGAAAAACTCCCTCTTCATAAAAGAAGGCCCTGCCTCAGCAACATGGGCCTGGACTTGATTTTCAGCTATGAGAATGTCCATGGATTCTCTCAATGCTCCTGCCATCTCCCAGTCTAAGGCGCCCATGGCCTGCTGACCTACTGGCTCGGCCACATTGGCCTGACCAACACCCTCCTATTGCGCCGGAATTTCATCTGGTATAGGCATCTCCTACCTTCTAGGCCTACCACGCCTACCACCACGTCCTCGTCCTGACATCCTAATAAAAGGTAATGAAAACATTAGCACATTCACAAATGTGCTGAAGCTATCTCAATCGCGTCCTAAAGCATGGACAACAGTAATTCATTCCACATAAGCACATAATCACATAAGCACTTATGAATTTTCATTCCCGGATAATGACAGTCCTGAGGCGTTGCTAGAGTTCCAGTCAGAAACAGCATTGATCAAGTGCTTTTCCAACAAGACTCCCAGAAACCCAAGGATCCAATCAACATCCTAGAAACTAAATCCCATAAACAAATAGCCATATAAGCATGTTATCACACAAGCACATAACATTATACATAAGTCTCTAACAAGAGAGACAAACCTATTGTGGTACTAACCACTTCCCACGTACCCGAAGTATTCAAACCCGGTATGCTCTGATACCAAGTTGTAACGCCCTAAAAAACAACCCATAAAGCATACATTTATGACACAAAAAAATGACAATATATTCCATACATCAGAGTGTTTAGTACAAAGGTATTACATGTTGACAACAAAAGTAAATCCCCTACGGGCTTACAACTTTCCAAGTCAACACCTGGGTTCAACAAAAGAAGAGTTCTAACTCTTTATACAAATACGCCCTTGGCTTGAATTTACATGTAATACACAAAAAGATAACAACAAAAGTTCTTCCGCCTCTGAGCCTCCCAAGCTACGTCCTTGGAGGTGGTATATCACGTGGACCTGAAAATGATGTCCCATATAGGGTGAGCCAATGCCCAGTAGAGATATACTAAACCAGATATGAGCAATAACTAAAACATTAGCATATGATAAATGGCTAACACTTGTGAACCAACTTACAACACAATTCAGTTCCATGACAATTATGTACATACTTCATTCCACTTTTCTTTACTTAACCAATTCAATTCATAAACATGGCTCGGAACCTGGCCAAACAATTAGATGAGATAACAACTCATATAACAACACTTCTAATAACTACAATTTAATGAGACTACGGCTCATATAAAAACACTTCAATACTTCAATTACCAATGGAGTCCATTCCCTATCTCCTCCCAAACAGATTTGAGAGTCCATCCCTATCTCCTCCCAAACCATGGAGTACATCTCCTATCTCCTCCCACACAACATACTTATTCAATGTATTTCAACACTTATCAAATACAATGATCATCAATACACATATTCGATGTATTATTCCAACCGTCATATTCAATGTGATTAGTTTCAGTTTTCCCTAATCAACATACAGTGTCTACAACAATCAAGACTATCCTCCACCGATAGCCCAAAGCAGTTATCTCTAAACAGATAACAAATTTATCAAACAGATAAATATCAACATTTCCATGGGTGAGTGATTAGTTAATCCAACTACACCATTCCATCTCATAACTTCCCAATTTCATGGTTCCTAACTTAATTTCACATTTCCCCAAATTAATTATACAAATTAATTTATTACATTAGTCAGGGCATTCTTCCCCTTTTTCAAATATCAACCCTAAGGTTAAATTTCATCAATTTAGCAACAATAATTCCATTTTTTCCAAGGTCTCATATACACATAGAGTTTAACATTTGAAAACCCCCTTTTTATAACCTCAAACCAAACCCTAACTTTTCCAAAATTACCAAATAACACCATCTAATCAAAATGACTAAAATTTATGTCAAAACCCATAAGGAGTAGGATATCCCTACCTTAAATGAAAAAACCCAAAGGAGATGATGAAGAAACTTGAAATGCTCCAAACCCAAAGATTTTCAGATTGAAATGTAGCCCACACCAAGCACCACACTTTTTACAAAGGGACTAGGATAGAAACACACTCAAACTAGATGATTTCTTAGAGAGAAGTTGTATTCTAGAGAGAGGAGCTCTCAAATGAGGTTTTTGAAAAGTTAGAGAGAGAAAGAGAGTTAAAAAAGTGATTTAAAATGACACAGCTGCGATTTGATATACGTATAGTCCGCTCGAGCGGAGAATAGGACGCTCGAGCGTAAGACACAAAAACTTCACCCGCTCGAACGCAAAAATACCCGCTCAAGTGCCAAGGCACAACATCAAAGCACTATCCGCTCGAGTGCAAAGGGACCCGCTCAAGCGTAGAATACACTCATTCAGTACTTTTACAGACTTCGAACACTCGCCGAAGAAAGATACCCGCTCGAGCGTGACCCGCACGAGAGTAAGGAACTCCACTCGAGCGTGAAAAACACTTCTACAGTACTTTTGCTGATACACAAAATGCTGAAAGGATGTAAACTCCGCTCGAGCGCAACAAGACCCGCTCGAGTGAATCATCAAGAATCTGGGCAACAGGAATAGAGACCAAAGCTCAACCAACCTGTTCGAAACACACCCATGACATTTCTAAACTCAAATTCAAAGAATTAAAGGACGAAATTGAAACATATACCACAACAGACATCCACGGAACCGAGTCCGGAATACAAAACCAATGGAGGGAAAACCGGGATCGCTATACAAGAGAGGTCATTTTGGTGACATCTTGTTTTAATTGACTTATATTCAGAATGTTAGACAGTTGCATGAAATTATTGAAATTGAAATTGAAGACTTTTTAATTCGTTAAACGTATATAATATGTATATATAACTGTAAGCAAAGTATTGCATTCACAATTTCTTTAAAATCAAGGGATTTTGCTATATATCTAACATTATCAAATCCATGGAAACAACCTCCAAATTCCTATTTTACGATTTTCATTAAAAAAAAAAAAAAAAAGAAAAATTATTTTTTTTTTTAATTTTTTATTCTTGGTGCCATGAACATGCAATAAACACACGTACAGGAAATTCATAATAAGAAAGGATTTCGAACAGACTGTCAGAAAAGGCCCAAAGAGTCCAAAAAAAAAAAAACAGAACATGATATATACCCAAAAATAAAAGTGGGCCATGATAACCACCACCTAATATGGAAATGCAACAGGACAAGACCCAATTTGGCCTTTCAAATATCCATCTGGATGAACTACCTGCGAGAGACAATCATCTCCATGTGTAAACACAAGCGCAAAATGATTTGTTACCCATTTAAACATATTGGATACAAATATAGTGCATGATGCTGTTAATGAAATTCCAGAACTCAAAAACAAGTAGTTTGTAAAAAAAAAAAAAAAAACTATTTCTAGAAAACAAAACTTTAACAAAACAGTTTCTGACATACCAGTGCTGTTAAAAGATCAACGTCTTTGCATCAAGGAACATCATTCCAATTAACCAAAATGAAAACCGATTCATAAATCAAAATGCGGAGTAAACCCACAATTCCTTTTTCTTATCAGGTTTATGCCATGAAACAGCCAATCAAAATTAATGGCAAGAATGACTTATACTAAAATATCGATTTCTAACAAGAGACATGATATGATGGCTCTAATACCACTTGTAAGGTTTCATTAAATCCTAAGAGTTTGTAATATCGAATCGTGTATCATGTTGTATTATTAAAGATCGAAGAGAGATGTGTACCCGAATCCATTATGACGGTTGAACGGAAGCGTGATTACAGGATAGCCTTCCAATCCTTTCCTTACTTTAATGCCGTTTAATCTCCCTTGAGAGGATTTGGAGAATGTGATTTCCTTTTGCATATATAGGCAGGATTGGGGACCATTACCCCTAAAAGTTGATAGTTTTTAATCTGACAATTGTAGGCAGTTAAAAGCTAACTATCATAACTATCATAATTTCTATTTCTGCCCCTCATAGAAATAGAAATTACACAATGGTATCTACACATTAATTCCATGACAATTATACCCTTAAGCCTACTTATAACTAAATTAGATCACTTAAGTTTTAGGCTTCTTAAATGATAACACACATTTAAATATGTTGTCCCAGTTAGAAATTAATCCAACATTTTTCTCTAAATTTTGAAGGTTGAGCAAGAGAGAGGGAATGCACCTTCGGGTGTGCAATGCTACATAAGGGAACACGGTGTGTCCGAGGAAGAAGCATGTGGGAAAATAAGAGAAATGGTGGACATTGCTTGGAAAGACATCAATGAAGAACTGCAAAACCGTAATAGGCTCTTCCCTTTATCTCTACTATTACCAGCTCTTAATCTCTCACGTATGATGGAAGTCATTTATGGACATGTTGATGGTTACACTAATTTGAAAGGTCAAACCAAAGATATCATCATCTCAGTGCTTGTTAATCCTATCTCCTTGTAATGATTTTCTTTATGTATCGAAATAAGACTAAAAATAAGTATGGCATTTCATCTAATAATCATTACAAGAAATTGCATTTTTCGCAACGCAACATAATATGTTGTAAAAGGAAAATTGCTATAAAGAGTTTTGCCGACACACAAAGCTACGTTGGCAACCCGTAGGCAAAAGTGAGTTGGCAAAAGTTTTTGCCGACGAAATTATCATTGCGTTGATAAAAGTAATGCCTTTAGCGACGAACATAGTCGTCGATAAAAACCTTCATCCATCGTCGGCAATTTACCTTGCGTCGGTAAAAGTCATTCAAATATGATGATTGTGTGGCACTTTTCGCGACACAAATTTGCATGGGCAAAAAATATACTTTTAGCAACAACATATGCGTCGGCAAAAGTAAAACTTTGGCGATACATTTACATCGGTAAATGTTGCCATTTGCCGACGATTTGTTTGTCGCTAAAGCTTTACTTTTGGCAACGACAAATTGGCATTGGTAAAAAATACACTTCTACCAACACAATATGAGTGGGCAAAAGCAACTTTTAGCGACACATTTACGTCGGTAAATGTTGCCATTTGCCAACGATTTGGTTGTCGATAAAGCTTTAGTTTTGGCAACGACAAATTGGTATTGGCAAAAAATACACTTTTAGCAACACAATATAAGTAGGCAAAAATAAATTTTTAGCTACACATTTACCGACAAGTTGTTTGTCGAGAAAGCTTTACTTTTTGGCAACGACAAATTTGTAGCGGCAAAAAAAATTGAAAATCATATATATTTTTTTACAAGATTTACATATTTACAAGAGGCATCCCTCAGGCACTACTATTACAAACTAATAACATTGATATTAAATCACCTAAAGTTGATGTGTAGGCAAGAAAACACTGCTGAAAAATATGCTTTTGGAAGCGTTGTATAAAACCTAAAAAGGTAAACTCACAAAAATACTCAAATACATCCAAATTGTGAACCCATAGTAAAAACAGCAGATAACAAAATGAAAACATGAAGCTAACAACAACCCAAATTTGTAGCAGACCAGCATCTAGTAGCAGCCCGGCATCTAGTAGCAGCCCGCTTCACAACAACATTGCACCAGCAGCCCAGCAAAATTCTGCAGCAGCACACCGGTAGCGGCAGCAATAGTGAAATTTCGTTTTCAAATGTGAGTCTCATCATCAATTGTTGAATGCTGGCAATACTTTTCATAGAATAGGAATTTGTAATTTAATCTATGTAGTATGTTTGGATCATGATTACATTACAGTTCATGTTAACATGGTGGAGAATCTTACTTACACGCTGGGGGGATAAAAAAAAAAAAAAAGCAATTTGTTTTTATAATTATACTTGTTATTTATTTATTTAATATGATGAAATCAAGAATAAGGAGAAATAGTGAATGTTGTTCTATAATTAATCATAATATAAAATATTTTAGCCAATTATGATCCAGATATAGTGAAATTTTTTTGAGCGGAAACAAACAGTACATTATCAAAAAACCAAGTGAAGCTATTTTTTATAAACAGTTATCTTCTTTCTATCTTCACTGGAGTCCTATCATTTTGGCAATCTTTATATGTAGAAGTAGAAAACTTATCTAATGGAAATTCAAAAGTAAACCAATTTTTTTTTGGTAAATTATACTAACGGTCCCTATAGTTTGGGACTTGTATCATTTTGGTCAATGACTTTTCAATTGTGATACAGGTGACCCTAAATTTTGAATCTTGTTCCAAATAAGGATAATTGAAGATACTATTGGATTTTTTTAGGGCAAAATCGTCAATTTGATAAAATATAAACTAATTTGACAAAAATAATTGTCAGAAAATATTTTTAAATTTTTAAAAATTATTTCTACCCACTAAAGATAAAATTATGTCAAATTGATAAATCTTTTAGATATTTATTTTTTTATACTAAATTAATTTTTATTATGTGTTTGAATGATAATCATATAATAGGTGGTTGTTTTTGTTTTCATTAAATTAGTTTATATTTTTCAAAAGTCAAATATGGCAACAACTTTGATATTATTATTAAACCAATCCATTAAATCAAAAAATCTAAAATTAAAGACATTTAATATATTAAATATATCGATTACATATTAAAAGCTTAACAATTATCTATTACATGATCATCATCTAAACATATAATAAAAATTAATTTGGTAAAATAAATAAATAAATAAATGTCTAAAAGATTTATCAATTTTACATAATTTTATTTTTGGTGGGTATGAATAATTTTTAAAAATTAAAAAATATTTTTTTTGACAATAATTTTTGTCAAATTAGTTTATATTTTATCAAATTGACAATTTTGCCCTTGAAAAATCCAATGATATCTTCAATTGTCCTTATTTGGAACAAGATTGAAAATTCAGGATCAAATGTGTCACAATTGAAAAGTTAGGGACTAAAGTGACAAGAGCTCCAAACTATAGGGACTGTTAGTGTAATTCGTCCTTTTTTTTTTCTAGATAAATATTATTAAAAATATATTTTTAACAATCCAAACAATCATGCCTCTACTAACTTCATGATAAATACGAAAAAGCATAAATCATATGGTAATGGAGTATGAGAATCAAACACAACCATGTGTGAATTTTTGTCAAAACTATAATGCATTATGTGTCTTTTGGGATGGGTTAAGCAGATGTGTTGAACAAATTCAAGGACAAGAATGGCAAAATTCGTGAATCTTTAATTGATGATGTGCGAGGAATGTTAGCTTATACGAGGCTACACACCTCAGGCTACGCGGAGAAGATGTACTAGATGAAGCACTGGCTTTTACCACCATTCACCTTGAGTTTGCGATACCCAACTTGAGCAATCATCTTCAAGAACAAGTAATTCATGCTCTGAATCAACCCATCCACCATGATTTGACAAGGCTAGAGTCAAGACGTTACATCTTTGTCTATGAACAAGATGATTCCCATAATGAAGTTCTACTGAACTTTGCAAAATTAGATTTCAACTTATTGAAAAAAATCCACCAATTTCATGCTAGACAAACTTAGAAATATATATATACATATATATATTTTCCAATTTCCTTCACTTTCTTCCATTTTCATCCTAACCAACCTAAGTCTTTACCTTTTTTTATTTTTTATTTAAAGTAATACTGCACACTCAACCTTATCAATTCATAAATTATCCAAAAATTAATCTCTACCTATCTTACATAGATTTCACATTACACAAATTAATTTTCTCCATATAATCACTCATCCAGAAAATTCTAGATGAGTAAGTGTGATTAGCCAACTTGCCCTTTTATTTATTGTCATGAACTGGGTAAGAGATATCTTAACCCTTTTATCATTGCATGGATTGGGCGAGGTTTTTAGATTCAAGCCCATAAAAGCAGAATTTGAAACTGATCTTGCTAGATAAGTTTGAGCTAGACTCAGTCATTCAAGTCCATTGGGCAACAGACCTGAGTCGGTCTGAGCCTAGCTACATGAGAAGCATTTTGCATTTGAACCATAAATTTTGGGTTTAGACTTCTAATTTCTTAAAATATCCTTAATTTATTTAATTTAATTTATTTTAGTCAGGTAGCAACTGTGCACCAAAAATTTCCCAGTAAGATATAATCCACAATGTGTGGCCAAATGGTGTACTCATTTTTCTTATGTTGTCTTCCCAAGTCGCATTCTATTTTTTCTTTTTTAAAGAAGAGAAGTCACATTCTATTCGTACACCATGGTTTGATGGTCACCACATAAAAAGGGTCTTTCTCTTTATATTTTTTAATAAGAAAATATTGCATGTGATCTTAGGCTTTTCATGGGGAGACATTTTCCATTCATTTTTATTTTTATTTTTATTTTTTTTGTTAGCTTTGATACTTGGTGGCATATACAGATGTAAGATTTCAATATAAAAGGGACAAACAGATATATTAATAAAAAAAATTTATAAAAAAAACTATAACATTAATTTCTAGATTTAGACCTTCAAGTTTCATATTATAAAAAGCCAACCATTTAAAACTTTTAAAAATTCAAATGAACGGCCCATTTAAAGTTTTTAAAAAACTTAAAAGAAACAAATTTATACAATTTAGAGATAATTAAAAATTAATAATATTATAATTTTTCTATTCTTTTTTTTTTTTTTTTTGGAAATCGTAGGTCTCCATCCTTGCTGTCTGATTGGTCCCATAACCGACTAATTAGCTTCCATGTGTTTGGTTTCGACTTTATTCGTACAGTTAGTTTTTTTTTTTTTTTTTATAAATATATTGTTATTTAAGTTTAAAAGTTATACTCAATTTTTAAATTTAAGTACCAATTAATTAGAATATTTAAAATAATTTTTTTTTTCATATCTTCTTTAATTATTAGTCAATCATCTTTCTTATACATTATTGGATTTAAAAAGTGAGTCTAAAATATAAATTTGTATATCATTTTCCTTTTTCTAAGTTGTTCAGTAAATAAAATATTTAACGTTGCACCGAAATCTTAAGTTTTTTGAAAAGAAATTTAGAATTGAAAGGGAATTGAAGAAAAAAATTAGTTTATATTTTATTAACATATACCTCTTTTCTTTTCTTTTCTTTTCTTTTTTTCTTTGCCCTTGCAAATATTTACCTAAATTTATGATTCAAATACAGTGTTAAAACCGATCACATAGTTTGAGTTTTTAATTTTTTGATTTAATAATGTAAAAAAGTTTATTTATAAAGGATTTAAGGGCTTTATAAACTGAAGGTTGATGCTATTTAGACCAAAAAATTAGACTTACGTTTCAAACGGAATGATGTGTCACTGACTTAAAATATCGGAGGAATTATATATCGCTGGTAGTTAGAAAAATATTTACAAAAAGTGATATACATTATAAATATAAATAATTAAAATTATAAACTTTTTCACCTTTGTGTAATAATTTTTCAAAATTGACTCGAATAGTAATTTCAGAGAATATCAAAGGCAACTCCATCTCTCATATTTTATTTAATTATCAACCAATCATCTTACTTACACATCATTGGGTTTAGTCTAAGAAATAGACTTGCAGGTGATGCTATTAAGACAAAAAAAAATTAAACCAATTTTTTAAACCCAATAATGTGGTATTGCCTTAGAACATCAAAGCCAATTCTCTTTATCATATTATTTCTAATTTTCAACCAATTATGTTAATTACATGGAAAATGATATACAAACCCCCTTTTCAAACCGTTCAATCCATCCTTTCTTTCTTGGGTGATTATTCGATTGTTTGGGAGTACAACTACGTGGTACTCCATGGTAGTATGATTGGTGAAAAGATGGAGTATTTATTTTGTGTTGGATGATTAAGAAATATGAAGAGGCATAATGAATGATAATTGGTGAGGGAGTATGGCCACATAGTCCTCTGAGACGATAGATATGTATATATATACACAAATAAATATTATAGACCTTTTTATATGATTATGTTGTGTATGTATAAATAATGATACTATTACAAACCATAAGAGGGTGGGTGGTTTGCATGTGTAGAAGAAATTGGGTTTGGAACCACAAATATAAATTGTGTTGGATCAAGATCTGAATAAGAATTTTTTAGAAGAAGGGAAAAATGAAAGAAAAGTGACAAAAATTTAATTGATATTTTATTCATGTCTTCATTTTTTCTTTTTATTCCCCATTACAATTTTTTTTTCTTCGGATCTTTGAACCTAAGACCATTTCTCTCTCTTCTGGTAGGTATAACATGAGTGATGGAGATCTTTTTTTTTTTTTTCAAATCCAAGACAAAGCACATCCTTAGAAGGCCAACAATTTTTGCGTGGAGCCGGATTTAGGAAAAGATTTGGAAAGAAAAAGAGAAAAGATATATGAAACTATGTAAAATGTAGGTATATTATATTTATATTTCACATACTTTTTTCTTTTCTTTTTTCAAATCTCTTGTCAAATCACCAACCAAATACAATGTCAGAGGCTGATCGTCGTCCACCCCTTTCACACACGGGGACCATGCATTTACAACCTTATATATACAAGAACTGTACTATGATTCTTGAGGTCCACATTTTTTTTTGTGGTTAGTAGAAATTGGAATATAAATTTCACGTGCACGAACTCGGATTCTTCCTTAATGTTTCGCCTCCAAATACATGGGATTGTAGTATAAATAGCAAAGCACTAGAGCTCCTTGGTCCATATCAGCCACAGGCAAGTGAAAGAAGAAAAAAAAAAAGAGGCCACAAGAGTGTTCTTGTTCACTTCCATTTTCTTGTCACACAACCAAAAACAAAAACATGGAATTATCTATTCATGCTTTACCTATTCCTGATTCAACCAAAAATATGGTACCGCAGGTCACTCGACGCTCAGCCAATTATCATCCTACCATTTGGAGAGATCATTTCCTCGCATATGCCTCTCATGCCATGGTAAAATTGGATTTGATAGCATTGCACATATTTAATGTTTGTCTTTAATTTTGTGCATGATTTTAAATAATAGTATTAAAACAGGTATTAGTAAGGATACGGTATCGATATCAAATAGTATGGACCAATACATCTATAAATATTAGTACCAAAAGTCTAAAATCTTATTACATATCAACTGATATTTAAAATCTGACAACATGGACACAAAAGAAACTACATGGAATTTTGTTGAACAACCATGTTTATTATCATGGAATTTTGTTGGACACATGCATTTATACATACATACATATATATATATATATGTTTCCATGTTGCAGGAAGTAGATGTTAGCATGGAGCAACAACTCTGTTTTTATAATTAATATCTCTGTTTCATATAGAAAGACTTGATAATAACTAATTTGGTTATTATTTTTCAAATTCACAATATTCCATTTGAAAAGTAACATTAATTATGAACAGTGAAGTTTGATTTCATTTACAAAAATAATATTATCAAATTATTCTTGCTTTATTTTATATATAAATTTTGAGTAAGAATATAATTTTCTTTGTATATATCCTATGTTCTTATTGTTTGTGTAGGAAGTGGATGTTAAAATGGGCAAACTACTTCAACAGCAGAAAGAAGAAGTGAGAAAGATGCTAGTAGCAACTAATGATCAGCCTTCACAGAAACTGAACTTCATCGATGCAATCCAACGCCTAGGCGTGTCTTACCATTTTGAAAGTGAGATTGAGACAGCTTTACAACACATATATGAAACCGATTATGATCACCATGATGATAAAGCCAACGATGATCTTTATACTGTTGCTCTCTTGTTTCGGTTACTTAGACAACATGGATATCCCATCTCTTGTGGTAAGTCTCATTTGCCATGCATTTGATGTTTTGGTATCTGAACAAGGCTAAAAGAAGTCAAACACAACCATACAAGTCCATATGTTATTTTGTGTCACACTAATATATCATGTGTTGAATGGGTTATGCAGATGTGTTCAACAAATTCAAGGATGACAATGGCAAATTTTGTGAATCCTTAATTGGCGATGTGCGAGGATTGTTAAGCTTGTATGAGGCTACACATCTTAGGCTGCGAGGAGAAGATACACTAGATGAAGCACTGTCTTTTACCATCACTCACCTTGAGTCTGCGGTACCCAACTTGAGCAATCTTGTTCAAGAACAAGTAATTCATGCTTTGAATCAGCCCATACACAAGGGCTTGACAAGGCTAGAGGCGACCCGTTACTTCTTCTTCTATGAGCAAGATGATTCTCACAATAAAGTTCTACTGAATTTTGCAAAACTAGATTTCAACCTATTGCAAAAAATGCACCAATGGGAGCTAAGTGAAATCACAAGGTGACTTTTATAAATTTATGCCCAGAAAAAAATAATAGGAAAATTCCCAGAATTTAAATGTATAGTATAAATTTAAATTGTGCACTTTTTTGATCCATACATTTCAAATTCTGAGCACTTCTTTAAATATTTTTTATGGATATGTAAGGTTGTTAATCAAGTCAGGCTTTTCCAGTCATAGTGAATTGGTTTAAAAATTGACTAACATAGATCCTATTACATATTTCAGGTGGTGGAAAGAATTGGACTTTGGAAAGAAATTGCCATTTGCCAGAGACAGAATAGTGGAGTGCTATTTTTGGGTATTGGGAGTTTATTTTGAGCCCCAATACCTACTTGCTAGAAGGATGCTAACCAAAGTGATTGCCTTGACTTCCATTATTGATGACATCTATGATGTCTATGGTACTTTAGAAGAACTTGTGCTCTTCACTGATGCAATTGAGAGGTTCAAACCGATTCATTCCCTTAATGAACTTTGCATTTGATCTCATAGAAGTATCAAAATCTCTTCAATTGTTCATTATCTATCTGTATTTCAGGTGGGAAATCAGTGCCATTGATCAACTTCCAGAGTACATGAAACCATGTTATCAAGCACTTCTAGATGTTTACAACATGATTGATGAAGAGATGGCCAGGAAAGGAAGATCATATCGCGTCCACTATGCAAAATCTGCAGTAAGCCTTGTACTAATTGGTTACAAACAAACAATTTTTGATTAGCAGTAAGATTATATTTGAAATTTGATCAAAAAGCAATAATACTGGTCGATTTTGTTCAAATCTCAGATGAAAAATTTAGTTAGAGCATACTTTGAAGAAGCCAAATGGTTTCACCAAGGCTATGTTCCAAGTATCGAAGAGTATATGCGAGTTGCACTAGTAACCTGTGGTTACACAATGCTAGCAACCACTTCCTTTGTTTGGATGGAGGAGGTGGTGTCCA
The DNA here is from genome assembly GCA_025200525.1 of Camellia lanceoleosa. Classification (NCBI taxonomy): domain Eukaryota; kingdom Viridiplantae; phylum Streptophyta; class Magnoliopsida; order Ericales; family Theaceae; genus Camellia; species Camellia lanceoleosa. The sequence continues at coordinate 145,202,208 of CM045764.1, read as the reverse complement.
AAGAGGCCTTTGATTGGGTGTCAAGTGATCCTTTAATTGTTCAAGCTTTATCAGTAGTTAGCAAACTCATGGATGACATGGTTAGCCACAAGGTAATAAGATAAATCAGAAGTCTTGCAAAATGGTTTGTTATGATGTAATCCCGATGATCACGCGGTATTGTTAATGTGGTGAGCTTTGTTCATCTTTACTGAATTAAAAAAAAAAAAATTAGACATTTAAAGCAAAATTAATTTATTTTAGAAGATCTGAAGTAAGATTATATGGCTTTTGGAAATCAAAATATTAATTTATTTTACAAAAACTCAAAATAATATTAAAATAATTAGATTTTTCAAAGGTTTGGGGTGACTAAAATACTAATTTATTCTATAATTATTAATTGCATGAAAATAATGAAATTTTTAAAAATTTAGGATAGCAAAAGTAAAATTATTTAGATTTTGGAAGGTTAGAATAATATTATATATATTTTGAAAGAGTCAAAATGCAAACTTCTTTTTATAAATATTCATAATTACATGATAAAATGCAAATTTTCGTAAGTTTGGAAGGGCAATGGCCCCCGCTTGTCACCCTCTATGTCCGCCACTGGTTGGAACCTATATAATTATAAGAGTGTTAGATATTTTTCTAAAATTACTTTAATTTGAGGTGGTTTTTGGCCTTTCATGTCAAGGCATTTTTTATTTATTTATTTTAATTTCTTTTAATAGCTTGTAAAATCCAAGAAGAAAATAAGGCAAACCCATCGTCACCGACTTCGACTCTGAACATGAGTAAAATGATGCTTGTGGGAACTAATCAGTCTACAGTGAGCCCTCATCATTGTGGCTAATTCATCACCGACTTAAGGCTTCGTTTGGGATGTGGGGTTGGCTTTTTAATTTTTTGATTTTTTAATTATTTTTGTAAATAGTCTCGTTTGGGATAGGTTTTTTTTGATTTTATGACTTTTGTGAGGAAAAAAAAAAAAAAGAGAAGAAATGGTTATAGTTTGGATATAACAACTTTTAGCCTGGGAGTAAAAAGTCTATTTTGTCTTTTTGTGACTAAAATAGCCCCAACTTAACCCAAAGTCACATGTCAAACAAGCACTAAGGCTTAATTTGAAAACTTTCTCTATTTTTTTACACATTTGTTAATAAAAAAACGAAAAAAAAAAAAAAAAAACTAAAAAATCACCTTTTAACCAACTTACCAAAACAACTTTAAGTTAATTCCAATTTTTTGTTTAGTTAGATTTTGATAGTTATCAGAATAAGTACTTCGGTTCAGTTGGTGTTAAGAAAAAAATTTGACATCGATTCAAAAATTTTAATTTTCTTAATTGAGAAACTAAAACTAACCATAATTGTACGATAGGTTTTACAATAATTAATAGCATTTTTCATCAAACACTATTAAAAACGTCACTAATTGTTAATTTTCAGTGACAGTTTAAAAATTGTCACAAAAAAATATTACTAATTATAAGTTTTAGCGATAATTTAAAAAAATGTCACAAAAAGATGTCATTCGTCACAGAAAAACGTCACTAATTGTAAGTTTTAATAACAATTTATAAAAATCATAACAAAAAAAGCCACTAATTCAATTTTTAGCGACATATGTAAAAAACCATCACAAAAATTTATTTTTAGCGTCGATTTTACTAAGACTTATTTTGCAATAGAACTTGATGAGGAAGTCTAACTAGTAGAACCTATTGATAGTTTACCCTTTAGTTTTCCAATTTAATGTAAATGAAGGATTATTTACTAGAGATTTTAAGGATTTTATAAAATTTTCAAGAATCCAATATCAGAAGTAAATGAAAAGAGATCGAAGAAAATGCTCTGTAAATGCCTCTCCTAAATTTTAATGCAAAATGTGAATATAAAAATGTTTAAATATAATATTTTGACAGATTTGGTCGATGTTGGTGTAAAAAAATTTATTTCTCAAAATTAAAATATATAAATTATAATACATTACAATATTTATGAAATTTGAAGAGACTCTTAATTTTATATCACATCCTCTAACTTGATGATAACACTAATTGTAGTTTGAGCAACAAAGAGGTCATGTAGTCTCTGCTGTCGAATGTTACATGAAACAATATGGTGCATCAGAGAAAGAAGTGCTGGTTGAATTTCAAAAGCAGGTTACTAATGCATGGAAAGACATAAATCAAGAGTGCCTCCACCCAACAGTAGTCCCAATGCCTCTTTTGTTGCGAGTAGTCAATCTTGCACGAGTGATGGATGTTTTATACAAGGACGAAGATGGATACACACATTCTAGAACCAAGCTCAAAGGTTTTGTGACCTCGGTGCTTATCGATTCAGTGCCAACATCAACATACAAAGAATAAAAGCCAATCACAAATTGGAGACATAATGTCTATGGACTGACAAAATTTTTCACAAATGGATCCACCAATAAATTCTATAAAATCTTATTTATAGATATGTTTTTGTGTGTGTGTGTGTGTGTGTGTGTGTGTGTGTGTGTGTTTATATATATATATATATATATATTTGTAACAGAACTAGCATTACTCTACAAATAATTCTCTTTGTAATGGGAAGTCCAAATTAATCTCTTTCCTGAAAGATTGTAATATGATATGAAATCATTTTTAACAAAGGAATTTTTTGTTAGCATCATCATATTTGTACATGTCAAACTCAAAGCAATATTTGAAAATAACAAAGTTAAATAGTCTAATTTGTGACAAGTGGAAAACAATGAATCGAGCTCGGAATTATGTCCAAGTTGTGATATTCCTAGGACTGTAAGAAAAAATTGGTGAACCAAGCTTCGAGATCAACTGAATTTCAGTTTTTGATACCGGATTGAAAATAAATTACTATAGCAAAATGATTTTATATTTTGATTATATAAGTGTCAAAAAATAAGCGATTAATGCTAAAATAAAAATAAGAAAAATAATACATTTATAAAGAAGTCACCATTTTTCTTCATTTATTTATTTATTTATTTTGGGAGAAATTTTATATTTTGATTAGATATTAAAATTTTCCCTTAATTGGAGCGAATCAAATCAATTTCTACCACTTTTCTCAGACCCATTGAAACCTTAGCCAGAGTAGAGAGTAAGACAATTCTTTGTGACCTAAAACTCGAGATGGGTCCAAATCAACTGCACTAAAGCCAATTGATTTGTTTTTAATTTAAATTATTTATCCATTTTTATTAAGTAAAATTAGCAAAAAAAAATTGATACTTTAATTATTAAACTTAATATTGGTGTATACAAAATATCTAAATATTTTTTATCTCCGAGTTTAATAATTAAATACCTGTTTTTTCATCAATTTTATTTAACAAAAATAGAAAAATGGTTTATATTGAAAATAAATAAAATTTTAAAAATAAAAAAACTAAAGATTCATCTTATTAAAAGGTCAAACTTTAATTTTTTTTTAAAAAAAATATTTATAAGGCTCTATTTGATTAGAAAGAAATAAATGATAAAAAGTGAAAATGGTATAAAGTGAAGTAAAAAGGAAGAAAACAAATTTTCTTGTATGAATTTAATTAGGATGAAAATTTGCAAGAAAATAAGAATCCTAATTATAAGTAACTACTTTTACAACAAATTTAAACTTTATTGTATTTTTCTGTATTTTTTTTTTTTGCAAGAATTACAAGCTTAGTTACCATGCTATTATGAGTTGTACAAGAAAATTAACTTTCTTGTAACTTTCACCACTTTCATTCTAAACAAATTTAGAAAAAAAAAAAAAAATTTTCAATTTCTTTCATTTTCTATTATTTTCATCCTAACCAACATAAGCATTTACCTTTTCATTTAGAGTAAGGCCATCTCCAACGTTGTACCAAATTCATCACCAAATTCAAATTTGGTGAAAAATATCCTCTCTTTTTTTTAACTGAGAATGTCTGGCACCTTTCAGCATTTTATTGTGCACAGTCGTTGAGTGTTAGGCGTACCGGAAGTCTGGCTAAATATCCACCCGGTCATCCTCTTAGTTCAACATCTGTATCTTCCTCTCTCTGTTTTTTGCTTCAACTTTACGTATTTTACACACACTAGTTCTAGAGAAAGAAAGTTGGTGAGAGAGAGAGACAGAGAGAGAACAACCGAGAGACAGAGAGTTCTTCTCCATCACCTTTGCCACCTCATCTTCCCTTGAGCACATCGATTCTTCTCTTTCTGTAAGTTCTAAATTCACTTTCTTTTTTTGCTTTTTTCTTTTTTACGATTTGATTACTTTATTGCACAGTGTTAATTATGGATTTTCCCATTTGTTTGTCCATGTTTTCATATACCTATAATCTCATCTTTATTGAGGTTAAAATATAATGATATGGTAAATGGGTTTTATTTTGAGTTGCTAGAATACTCTGTCAACTTTACTTTTGTTCTCTTGTGCATAGCTGAGAAATTGACACGCTTATACATTTGTTATTGTTTGTTTCAATCGTCTATTGTTTGCTTCCTAAACTAAATTAATTATTATTCTTCACACCCAGGCATCTATCTGCGCTGTTGGAGATAGTGCAACATACCAAAGGAGTTCTGTTTATGGGGATGCCCAGAAAAGAATTGGGCTAGTTCTGGTGATTACATGAATTTCAAGGAAGCTTGAAGCACAGTTGGATGAAGAATTGTACTTGCTAGTCGACCGGCCGATCGTCTCCCCGGTCGACCGGCGTTTTGCTGATTGCCAAAAATTTATTGTTGTAGGGATGGATATCAGATAGAGGAATTCATGAAATTTTTATTCAAATTTGGTGAAATATTTGATACACCGTTGGAGATGTTCTAATACCTGCCTTTATTAACTCAGAAATTATCTAAAATAATCTCCACCACACCTTACATGAATTCCACATGAACCCTACACTACAAATTAATCTTTACCACATTATTGTTAGACAATTGTAGACACTCTATTTTTGACTGCCCGCAAGGCTCGAGCATTTTGCCCGGTACACTCAATGATGAAAGTGGTGTTATGCGTGGTTCAAGGTCTCAACGAATGGGCTATGTTTAAGCTCCGAAACAATGCCAAACTTTCCATATTCCCACTGTTTGTACCTCAAAAATCCATTTTTACACTTTGTGCCATCCTATGTTGAGTCTAAAGTAGAGAGACAGGGGATCACATTGAGGCGGACTTTTCTCGGGCATGCCCGGGCGTGGCCATTTATGGCCATGCATGGGTAGCGTAGAACACTATTCTCAAGTGAGCCCGCCAACTGCCTATTTTTGAAAATATTTATGACATCTTTTGCTCAAATTCTATAAAACGTATCTCTGCTGAGAGTTGAAAAAAAAAAAAAAAAGCTTATACACCTCTTGAGAGCTCCTTCTTCTTGTGTACGAGTTGTCTCTGTTTGAGGGTTGAACAAATTGTAAAAAGCTTATACACCTTCTTGAGAGCTCCTTCTTCTTGTGCAAGCAACCTTCGAGCAAGCTTACCACCTTTAACTTATATCCATACACCATATACACCTTCAGACCTTAGCCTTGGAACCTTGGTTGAGCCTTGAACATCACAATTCAAGCTTAAGAGTGTGTTTGGACCAAGTTTGATTCACAAACAAAGAGCTTACCTTTCTTGAGAGATATAAGCTTACTATCTCTTCTCTTGCTCTCTTTGCTATCTCTTGTTTGTATTGTTTTGATCCACTTTCAAGTGTCTAAGCTTTGGTTTAGATAGCTACCAAAGGGTAGAGAGAGTTAACACTCTTTCTTACAGCTTCACCTATAGCTCAAACCCTTATTTTTGCATCCTTTTCTTTGCCTTGTAAATTGGTTTTCAGAGTTTAAAAGAGGCTAAAAATCATGCTTTGAGGTTTCAAAAGTGGAGGGGTTAGCCACCCCTCCTTGTTCTTGCTTACTAGCCTTATTTTCTTTCTTTGTTGTTTAGCTTTTTGGGCTCTTTTCATGCACTTTGAGCCATTGTTTTTCACCCATTAAGGGTTATTTTAGGGCTTTCCTAGGTTATTTAATTTATTCATGCTTTGATTAGTTTGCTTGTTGTCTCATATGTTCGTTTATATAGCTTGTTGTATGTTTTTCTTAACCTTTCTTTGTTTAATTTCCTTGTTTAAGAACTTCATTTTAACAAACAACCTATTATGCATTTTTGTCATTCGAGAGTTGTTTCAACCGGTTGATGGTTGTTCAAAACATGAGCTAGAGATCTATGCTTAATGGCTTAATCTCTATAGAGGTTCATCACCTACGGCATAGTCTCTCTTTCGTATTGAGAATCACTTCCTGTTTGACACGCTTCTCATTTAATGGACATAATCATCACCTTGGACTTAATGGACTAAAGAATGGAAAGGTCTAAAAATTGCTAAAATGAACCAACCCATATAAAGAAAATGAGTTATATTACTTGGATTCGACCAGACGTTATGTTGAGTCTATTGTGTTAAGGGTTGTCTTACATCAATTCATGATGTTTCAATGAGCCATGAAGCGTTCTTACCTCCCTCTTTGAGCTTATTCCATGAAAGAGGAGGGAGGGGTGGTTATTGATTCATTGCATTCATTAATTTTTGTCCAAAATCATGCCCTAACTCATCAAGCAATCAATTTGCTCATTGATAGTTTTGGAAATGACTTTGTTCTTTTCTTGAGGCTTACCATGAGAGAGAAGAGTAGAAGGGACAAATAGAGTTCAAAATAACTCCGTCTGGACTGTTTCACTTCAGAGCACAAAAACAGGATTTTACAAAAAATTAAGGCACGGCCAGCGTTATTTGGGCCCGATCAGGCTTCATTGGGAGCCAGCTGGCCATCAATATTTGGTAAGGCAGTGTGTTTTGCAGAAGCAGAGGGCAATAACTGAAGGTGAAACAGGACAGCTTCCAAGGAAAGCAGACAGAGTTACTTCTGAAACCACTACGAGCATGCCATCCTTGTGCTTCCATTGTAAATTGTAAATTAATGATTTCAATATTGTTGTAATTATCATTATCGTAATTAATATTGTCGCAGCAATGATTCGTTAGATAGTTAGCTTATTTTGTTGTAATAAATTAGCTAATTCAGGCTCTCGGACACTCATTCGCACCCTCTTGCATGAGGGCCAACATGTAATAAGTTGTATGCCTTCCAACCCCACGTCTTTCTCCCTTTTACTTATTTGCTTATGATGGTTAGTATAGAACATCATTTTTCAAATTAGCATCTTTATGATTTGCATCCATTGTCTTGAATGCATCCAAGGTTTTGCTCATCATACTAACCAAATGTTTAAATTCATTGCTTGAATACGTGATTCATCACATGTCTTGAATGGAATCGTATGCCATGTTCATAGCCGAGCCTATCAAAATTACATAACGGGGTGCGTTGCATTTAGTCATATTGCATTAGTTAGAAGCATGCATATTTTCTAATTATTTTTCTTTGTTTTGGCTCGAAGTACTAGGTGAGCAATTTTGAGTTTCAGCATCTTGCATCGAATGTTTGTGTTGCCATATCAAGCATATTTCCATGAGGCTAATTGCTTAAATGATATACTTGTTTGAATGCTTGTGGATGGAGACTAATTGCCAAAATTGGGACAAATTGATTAATGTACAAACTCATCTTTTCAAGTGACGAGTATCAAAAACAATTTTCAAACAAACATGAAATCAAATGTTCCAATCTTACAATCTAGTCTATTCTTATGTACGTCACATAGTAATGTTAGTCTAATAATCAGAACAAGAGCATATAATGTAAATAAAAATCACATCATGATTAGTAGAGGCCGTTCTTTGATCGGGCGAGTGGGGTGCTCAATTCATGACCTTCCCCTCTCGTACCTAAGTTCTCGAGCCGAGACACTTTGGTGATGACGGACTAATGGCCTTTGGCACGAGTCTCAGGTTTCCTAAATTTTCCAAAAATATTTAGGTGGCAACTTTGTAATTTGGCAAAGCAATCCATTTTTGGCATTTGATTCAAACATCAATTTTCCAAAAAAATTGCCAGATTTGGACTCTTTTTGTGTTTTCACTATTTCACATTGCACTTGTGAAATCAAATGTAGAACAATGGGAGTCCGAATTGTAAGGATAGTCGAATCCGAAAGAAGCACGAAAAGCAAGCCACAGTTTCTTTGCACTTTGGGGCTACAGAATGTCAATCCGGACATCTACAGGGCCGACCCCTTATTCTCTCGTTTATGGGATGAAGGCTATTTTGCCAATTGAAATTGAAGTCCCGTTGTTACGAGTTATGGCTGAGTGTCAGATAGCGGAGACGGACTGGCAGCTGAGTAGGTTCGAGGAATTAATGTTGTTTGATGAGAGAAGGTTGAAGGCTTTGTATCACATCCGTGGTTACTAATGTCAATTGCTGTGGCTTTTAACAAAATAGTTAAGCCCAAAAACCTTAAAGAGGGGGACATGGTGTTAAAGGACAACTAGGCTTCCATCCATGACCCTAGGGGCAAGTTCAAACCCAATTGGACTGGTCCTTATATCCTCAAATATATTTGGTCAGGCAGGACGGTTATTCTCATAGACCTGGATGGCTTAGAATTTTCACAAACAATCAATATGGACAAGTTGAAAAAAATATTACCCTTGAGAGACTCGTTAGACCGAAAACCCAAAAGGGCGACGTAGGCAAAAGTTAGAGCATAAAAAAATTAAAAATAAAGAAAAACTAAGCTCGCAAGCTTGAAAACCCTAAAGGGCGACTTTGGCAAAAGTTAGAGCGCAAAAAGAGAGAGTTAATACTTGAGTGAACTAGAATCGAACTACATAAGGCCTAATTACCCTCATTGGGATACGTAGGCAACTTCATCCTGAAGTTCGGCCGTAACCATCTCTAACTCAACTATCCTATTTGTTCATAATTGATCAGGTCATCTTTCTCTATTACCGGTTAGCTCGGTTTTGTGGTCTTCATGTTGACAGAAGGGCCGGTGTGGTCGATGTAGTTATGGGCAGTTGTGATTTGTTGATTCGGAACTGTACATCTCGAGGGTTGATTTTGTGCGTGTCAGGTGATGATCATTCCCTAAAAACAGTTTTGAAAAGTTTTAATAAAAGTTGATTTTTCTCAAAATTTTATCTTTTTACAACTTGAATCATTTTTGGGATCGAAAGGAAAATTTTCAATACTCGCAACTTTAATTACATTGATTTCAACACAAGTACATTCTTCAACTCTTTGATTTAACAAAGCTATTTTTACATCATAAAACTTGAAAAGAAAGATCAAAGCAGTAAAACTAAGGGTACAGCTAAGTCAGGTAGCTCTATGTCTCCTGCTTGCACTCGCGGAAGTTTTCGTAACTAAAGACGGCCCAACTTGTTCTTTGTCTTCAAGCCAAGCTAAACGCTCATTAGAAAGGGCGTAACTGAAGCTAGAGGCAGGGGCCAGAAGCTCTCTCATCCTCTAAGCAGCGAGGTACCGAGGCAAGTGTGAACCATAGATAGGAAATGAAGCCGGGTATTCCACCTCCTCATCTGGACATGTCTAATCATGCCCAAACTGGCGTTTGAACTGGAGGGGAAATAGAGCACGTAGTGTGTGAGGCCAATCAACTGTATGCCCAGCTGCTAGGACATACTATAGCTCATCTCACGTAAATTAAACTAGGGGCAATGCCAAGTTATGCCAGTTGCAGATTTGCTGCACATCCAATCACACCATAACCCCTCTTAGGGGAAATCAACCAGCCATTGGCGAAAGAAGTAAGCTTAAGCTGAGTACTTGGGGCAAGGGCCACTACTTGCAGTTTATCCATCAACCATACCTAGGGAGGGATGAAAAATATGAGAGATTAAAGAATAAAGAGGTGTACGATAAAAGAAAAGTAAGGAAGAGGATATGACAAAAAAATAAAGATTGAGTGTCGAGTGATGTGAGAATTATAAATTAACAGGGTGGGAAATAATACCTAGAGAAGTAGCGGACTCCCTGCCAACCGGGTAGTCTCTCCTTGACGAAAAACATCTAGGCCTGTCAAGGTTTCGGCCAACGCCCAACCCATGCAACTCTTTCCCTCTTTCAGATATTGGGCCACTTCGATCAACTGGATACTAGCTCTGCCGAAACTAGAGGCAAAGAGGAATTGCGCAAGAAAGCATAAACAGAGAGCATGTTGCCGGTGGTCTCGCCAAAGAAGGTCACTCCTGTTTCCAATATCGAAAAATCGATGAACCCGGGGATGTCTAGCTCCCCATCATGTACCAAGGACCGAGCCTCATGTAATGTTAGCCCACACATTCGTCTCAAAGCTTGGGCATGGCCAAAATGGGGCTACAACATGATTTCTTCATCGCGCCGGGATTCCATCAATGCTTGAAATTCTTCGATCGTCAGACACATCTCCTGTGATCCAAAGCGAAACATATGAATGATCGGGTTCTAACATCGAACAGCGACATAGAGGAATGGAAAGCAAAGAGAAGTGCGGCTCAGAGGAAAAAGGGTGTTTAGGCTGAAACCGTGAAAGTTCAAATTTTCTAAGCCATCCAACGTGGTTACCCAGTCTCGGAGCCTATTGTTGAACAGTGTCTCCATCTTGAGAGCAAACTACCAAAGACTTGCTATTCTGCCAGAAAAACAACATAGGAGTACCATTTATAGAGGTTGAGCAGGAGCAGTGCATGACAGCTGGACAGCATTGACCGACTTCGTGTTTAGGCCCAACCGTGCATCAGTGAAGCCCGGCCGTGCCTATTTGGGCCTGGTCAGGTATCAAAGAGGGCCCGGATCAATGCAATTTTAGAAAAGGCTAGCCTTTGTCCTGGTGTACCATGGTTGTGTTTTAAGTCTTGTTTTGTTTCTACCAAATGTTTTTTAGTATTTCCAAGTTGTTTTCATTTTATTTTTCTGTTATCGAGTTGTATTTTACATTTTGTTCGATTGTGGGTTGTTGTCTAACTCAAGAATGAATGCAAGAGTAGATATTCGTTATTTTAAGTCTTATGCGAAGTTACCATACAAAGGTTACGCCATTCATTACATGCCATTCATCACATATTGTGCAAGGAGAACATTCAAAAACTTGTCTTTTATAAATTAGTGGGTCCAACCCTGATCAATGTTTTACAAAGCAGCAAAACAAAGGAAAATCCTTCAAAAACAAAAAGGTCTATCTGAAGCTAGTCTTTAACTACAAAGCAAAACACAAACAAAAAACAAGAAATCATCATCATCATCAATAACCCATCCTCGCTCTCTTCCTCCTCGGCTGCGGAGGAGGTGCATCGTTGTCATCACTGGGGCTGCTAGACTGCATGTCAACCGCCTCCCCCTCCTCTTCAGAAATTGTATACTCCTCGAAGGAGTCCTCGTGAGGTGAGTGTTGCCTCACTCTGCCTCTCCCCCGGTCAGCTCCTTCTCTATCCCTCATTGGGCCTTGTCTCCGTCTTCTAGCTGGAGGAGGTCCTGCAGGTGCAACTAGTGTTGGCTTAAGCGGAAAAGAGAAAAAGAGTACAGATATTAGAAGAGGCCAATAACGTTATGAGCAAGGCTGTCATAACTGTAAACTAGGGAGCAAAAGCATACATCAATCCCATGAGTGGCTAGAGCAGTTTGTCTCCTCCGCACCATCAGAAGCAGTTGGTCAATCGTCTGGAGAAGGTCATTAGCATATGCCGCAGGTACCTACAAAAGGGAAGAGGATTTGAGAATAGTAGATAGAAATAACAGAGGGCAGTGAAAACATAAAGTAACACAATGGGTAGAAACAGGAAGAAGTGTGTACTTGCTCGAGACCAAAAGCCATTACCAATCTATGATCCCTCTCCTCAATGTGCTCAAGGGGGATCTGCTTGATCACCCCGTCTAACCGCATGTATATGACTTCAGTCGGAATCACAGGAAACCCGGGAGCTGGAGCAACAGCAGGAGCACCTTTAGCAACAACAGCAGCAACCTTTGGAATAGCACGGGCCACGCCATGGATAAAAGGCACCATCACCTGAGTTTGTAAGAAATTTGTGAAGTCGCCGGGCTCATGATGTCGGTCACCATCCTCTCCCAACATCAGGAAGCCAATCTGAGGACCGTCGTGAAAATCGTCCACCACCCTCATGCCGGGAGGAGGAGGATGTGGAATGTCCAGATTCGTTACCCCTTATGTCTGGTGGATGAATCTCTCCCTCATGTAATAAGCTCGGCCAAAGGGGCCCTCAAACAAAATCCGCATAGTAGAGGCGTGCCATACATCAACGTAGGTCACCTTCACTGCCTGAGGGATCCCCACCCAAGGGTGCCAGTCAACCTGTGGAAGTAGATGTCAAATGTCAAGGATCTAAGTAGTATGGAAACAACAGTATGAGAATAATAGTGCAGTATGGAAATAGTACAATATGAGAATAACAGCAATATGGAAACAGTAGTATAGAAATATAAAGACTAGTATTTTATTACCTAATCTGCAATGATGGTGTCAAAGAAACGGTAAAAGTAAGGGAAGTCTCGGTCTACGTAGTGGCGTCGCTCAAATCGGGAGTTGTAGTACCGAGAGTGGGGTACTGACAACTCAATCAGCCTCACCGGGACTGGAGCTAGAGAGGTGAAATATGTGTAAACCCACAGCTGCAAGCAGAAAAAGATGGATGAAGTAAATGAGCAGATAAACAGGAAATGCAAAGCAAAGATGAGCAGGAAATGCAAAATTAAATAGAATATAAAGCTACACAGAAAAAGTAAGTGTGAGGTGTACCTCCTAAACTCTCCAGTAGCCACCCAGTGAATCCGCCTTGCGGCAGGATATATCTCACACCCCAATTTTAATTACTCGGAAACATTACCAAAGCCTTAAAATTAGGTCCTTTTTTTTTTTTTTTACAAATATCTATTACACATGAGTAATAAAAATACAATGATACATGTTCTCTCTTTCTCAATGAATATTACAATGACAACAATACCTACCAATCTATTACTGAGACGTTATAAATAAATATAATACAAATATAAGATCCATTACATCTACAATGAAATTACATATAAACGACACTTGGACTTTTTAACTCTTCAATCACAGATTCCACACTTTCTTCTTGTAAAAAATAAAATAAAAACAACAAGGGTGAGCACTAATGCCCAATAGGAGTCTCATAGTTCTAAGTCAATAGCAAACACACAGACATAAATGATCATGCATGCAAAGTGATACCATATAGTAGGATGACATTTTATAATTTCAAAATACCATAAGTAGGGTACATTTTTCTCAAAAACTATTTAAACATTTTCAAGAAAAACCTTCAGCCATTAAAATCATCCCTTAACCTTAGAAAAACATAGACCCTTGTGAAACAACTGTATTTAAGAAAACAACATCATTAAAAAGTTATTAACCAATTCCCAAAATATTTCTCATTCAGTTTCCATTTTTAATGTTCCTCTTTTTTTTTTTTTTTTCTTCCATTCTTCCTTTCTACTCATTATATTTATTTAGAACTCCATAACTTCAAGTTCAAGTTTCTTTTTTGATTCACTAACAATTCTCCTATACTCAATTCACACTGTTATTTACTCTTTCAAATTTCATTTTAAGGTAACACAAGGTTAACAAACCCCTTTCAATTCAGTCTCTTATTTATTTTACAGAATAATACTCATAATTTACCTTTATTGTCGCAACTAATTCATTAAGTTCACCATCACCAATCCATAATCCAATTACCACTTCAATTTTCATTCTTTCAATTGATTTCATATCAAATACCGGATCCAATCACAAGTCACCCCCATGAGTCACACGCTTTACCGATCACAAGCCGAAAGGAACGCGGAACCTCACGCTTTACCGGTCACCAGCCAGAAGGAACGCGGAACCTCAACATGCCACACGCCATCGAAAGGCCATCTCGGAAGGAAGGTGGAACTTATCTCAAGTGCCACGCTTTGCCGGCTCAAATACGGCGGGAAATGGACCCCAAGATAACATCACAATCCATCATTACAATTAGTGGACAATGCCAACACATCTTCCATTATTTTCATAACACATCAATTCAATGTACATCCACCATATATTAAAATTACATTCACATAACAAGTACAAATATGTTCCACAACCTTCTTCATTATCCATTAAATCATTCATTGTTTTGTCACACAAAAATATAACAACACCTCCATAGAGGCAAAAATTCATCTTTAAAGTATTCACAATTCTTGGGTTCAAACTATTACTTTACTTTTCCGTATTATCATCAAGTCTTCAAATTCAATTTTTTTTAAAACACATTGGTTATCAATTACTACCCATGGGTATAAATTAAATCTCCAACATTTAATTTTCTTTGATACAACACCTTCATATAACATCGTCATATTTCACAATCTCCCATTTCTCATTATTCACACTTATCTTAACCCAAAATAGACTTAATTTCATAACTTTAATGTTGATTGAAGTATCCTCATTTTCCAAAATGAAACTCCATAACTATTGTTAAATATAAAGTTGGACTTTTAATTTTGAGGTATAAAATCACTTTCTAATTACACAATAAAATTTTTAAATCTTCACTTCATCATCTTATCACAAATTCTGTATCATCTTTCAACTTCCCCCCGCAGTTACCAACACAACACCACCCAACATAATTCAAACACAACACCACCCAATACAACTCAACTCAACTCAACGCAATTCAACATGATTCAAACACAATTCATCATAGTCCAATACAATTCGGTTCAACATTATTCAACACAACTCAACATAATCAACACAATTTAACATAATCAATACTATTCAGCATAATCAACACTATTCAATATAAGCCAACACAACTTAATTCAACAACACTATTTACAATTCAACATAATTCAAAATAAATTCTTGAATTCCCTTTCAACATTCCATAACTAAGTTTATGTCATCTATATCATTAGTAAGTCATCTCCCCAATCTCCCTTTCACATTGTAGCATGATTTACAATGTTCCTAACAATGTTCAATCGCTAATTTTTAACATAATTTTCAAACACCTCCAAAATCCAATTAAACTTGTACATATATAATTCAACCTACCAATTTCATGAATCTACTTTCAATTTGGGCAAAATCATTAATTATCATAATGAATCAACTTAGGGTTTTCAAGGAAAATTAAGATTTTCAACAAAAATTCGAACTTCTTAAACCACTACTTTTAATTCCAATTTCCCTCTTGATTATACACCTAAGGTTCATAATCCATTATATTAACCCAACAATTGAACCCCCAACACTTCAAACCCTAAACCCCCAAAAATCATAATGTACACTATATGCTCAAAAATGTGGGTTTTACATATATATAATCAAAATACCACAAATCTATCTAGTTATGGAAGTATTGAAGAAGAATTAGGACCCCTACCTCAAGAATCAAGCAAAGGAGCAAGCTTTGGTGAGATTCCTTCGTAAATCCGAAATTCCAATCGGTAGAAAATGTTGATCTTCAAGCCTCTTCACTTTCTTGGTAGGAGATCTTGGCCAATCCTTAGGGAAATGGAAGGTATTTGAGGTCAAAAACCTAGGGTTTTCGGACCTAGGGTGAGAGGGATGAAGAAGGAAAAGGAAAATGTGAAGAATGATCTAGTAATCACGTTTTTAAGCTGCTGAATTCGCGCAGTTCACTCGAGCGTAGTTTTCCACACTCAAGCATACCGCTTTCTAGCACAGATATGAAAACTTCAAACGGGTATAACTCTCTCATCGGGACTCCGTTCTAGGTTGTTCTTGTGTCCACATTGAAGCCCCGGAAATAAGATTTCCAATGGTTCTAGTCTCACATCCAAATTCAAAGTGTGGAAAAAGAAAAGGGCAAAAGAGTGAAGGTTGGTAAAAAACTCAAACTCAAACTTGGAGCTTTTTATCCAATCTTACCTAAATACCTTCTTAAGACTTCAATCAAGGTTCCAAACATCACCCAAAGGTCCCCAATTATAATATTTAAAGTTCACTTGCCAAACCATCAATATCAAGAGTCCGACAATCATACAAGTTTTAAGGTGACAGGCACCACTATACATCAATCCAATGTGAATTAAAATCTGAGTCATTACAATATGGAGCTCATATAGCAGTACAAGGTGGCTAGGCTGGTGCCACCCTAGTCATACTCTGTCACCTGTGGTAGGTGCACCAGTGTCCCCAAAAGATATAACCCCACAGTATTTTCCTTGTTCACAAACAGGGTAGTACCGAGGAGATACATAAGGAAGTCACGGGTGTACTGGGCGACCTCATCTGGAGTAGCGGGCTGAAAATCGGAGAAGTGATAAAAATAACCAACTATATCTCACTATCTCGTGGCTAGTGGTTCTTGGGATTGCACCGAGGAGCTGACATTGTGCAACTCTCCACTGCGTCATATCAGGATCACATGGGATTGGGCCACCAACCCTGACCCGCAGGCCAGTGAGCATCGCGAAATCGTACGAGGTCAATGTCAGCTCCCTAATCGATGAGAAGTGAAACAAGTCCGTAGTGTCCCACTATCTCTTTACCAAGGCCCCATATAGTAGTGACTTAGCACTCATCTGTATGAGCCCTGAATAGAAGGGCCCAAAGCCGGCAGCATCAACTAGTATGCGGACCTCTGCGGGAAGCCTCTCATACCAGTGTTGGGGGCTGGATATGGATCCATAGTCGCCAATCCTCCTAGCTATCACCTATAAATGGGGAGTGTATGTAGCATTAATGAGTAGTCTGCTTATGAGATTCAACATATGTACAAAACGAATAGAAAGTTACTTATTGTGGAGGCATCGGCGGACAAGTGCCCCGCGGGCTCTCGCAGCAGGATGTCCTCATCTATCCTTGGGATAAGGCCCTTAAATCTCAAAATACTGCCTGGGAACGGAGCATGTGTACGTGGTCGGTAGGTGGCCACATCAAATGGCCTATCAATGAGAGGAGACAACGCGAGAATGTCCTCGGCCTTTATATCTGTACCCAAGATGGCCCCAATACCAATGGCAGGGTCCAGGATGGGAACCTCGTCACTAACCATAGAGAGAAAGTTAAAACAAAGTGAAGAAAAAGTGAGGGAATGAGTGAAAATGGGTAAAAACCCCAAAATCCAAACCCTAGAAGAAAGAAAGTAAAGAGGAGGCGAAAAATCAAAGCAGAAAACAAGAAAGGTGTGGGCAAATGTGAGAGAAATCAAGGAAAAACTCAAACTCCACTAAATCAAGATTTGTTCGGTTCAAAATATAGAGAAGAAAAAGAGGTTTCAAAGAAAAATTGTAAGGGTTGTTGGGTAACTCAAGGAAAGGGGAAATCTAGAAAAAGATGGAGGTTAGAGAGAGATGAGAGGGAGTTTCGAATGGGAGTGTGTGAGAAAATAAGGGTTGAGTTGGTTTAAAACAACCGTGGCTTGCGGAATGCCCGAAACTGCCCCTGCTGCTATCGAGGCCCGACCGGCTTTATTGAAGCCCGATTGTGCTTCATTAAGGCCCGACCAGCTCTCAATGTGATTTTAGTCAGTTTTTTTTTATTTTACTTTATTTCTTGTATTATGGAGTTTTAATCTGAAAAATAAACAAAAACAAATAGAAAAACAGATGCCCCACATCGACAGATTTGGTGGAAGCAGAGATCCGATTGTGCATGTCCGGTTGTTTTCAGACGTATTGAGGCCCATGGGTTTGTCTCGGGCATAGAAGCTCTCGTTATTTGGGGGAACCTTGTCTGATGTGGCGGCCATCTGGTACACTAAGTTGAAGGACTCTACAAAGTGGAATTAGGAGGAGTTATCCGAGACATTTGTCAACCAATATTCATATAACACTCAGATAGAGGTAACCATCAGTGAGCTGGAGGCTACTACCTAGAAACCCAAAGAATCATTCATTGACTTTGTCACCCGATGGAGAGCCAAGGCAGCCCGAATGACAAATAGACCTGCTAAAAGAGAACAAGTCCGACTGGTGGTCCAGAATCTTGAACCAAATATGCTGCAGAGGATGATAGTGGCATTTTGCTTCCTAACATGAGTTAGGGATCCAGATTGAGAGTGCATTCAAAAAGGGTATCATCCACAGAACAAGTGAACCTGCTAGAAGGCCATTCTCTCAGAATACCAATGCTAGCAATAGCACTATTCTACAACCTGTGGATGTCAGTACTGTTGTTTCAATGGCTAAGATGGTTAATCCCTTTGCTACTGCCATAACCTCACAACCTTCACAAAGCATCAGTCCACCCCGGAACTGAAGAGTTTTTACTCTCCTCCATATGAGCCCAGCCTGCGCCCTTAAACTATTAATGGAAAAGGGGCATCTCAAGCCTCTCGATCCTCGTCCAGTTCTGGACCCATTGCCTCCCAAACATGACTTACCCAGTATTGTATCTTCCACAAACAACATGGCCATCCCACGGACCTATGCTACCTTTTACGTCATGAGATCCAGGATCTCATCGACAACAAAGTCATTCCCCCACCCGCTAAACCAAACGTAATAACCAACCCACTTCCTACATATAACCAAATTCCCTCGCCCAAAAACATTAACCACATCCATACACTACCACCCACCTTCAACCCTAGCACATACATTACCTCATCCCACCTACCAAAACCGGAGGTGGTTATTCCAGAAGGCATAGACATGTGCAGGATGGATCTAACACCACAAACCCAATCCAGGCTTGTGGCAGTAGAAATGGAGAAAGAGAAGAATGTACCGAAGATAAGGTCGTCTGATACCCGTGTCATAGAGAAGGGGTTCTTGTTCACAGAGAAGTACGATCCCAGTTTATACATTGTGGCCGTCGATCAGCCAAACCAGTAGTCATCTTGCCATACTTTCCCAACATTAATGCTATTAGGGAGAACCGATTAGGGTAGAATTAGAATGATTGGCCAGAACAGGGCCTAAATGACTTGGCTGAATTGGAAGAAGACCTGGCCGAGCTGGAAGAGGATCTAGACAACCTCTAATTCTTTGAAGAAGATAATACAAGCAGTGTACAACTGGGATGGTGGGATTTAAGCCATTCGGAAACAAGCAATGGATGGTTGAGTAAGGAAGAGTCAAATGTGGAGGAACAAATATGAGAGATTGGGAAGGAAGACTATGGCTCGACTTTTTTCGTGCCCCCTTTCGAAGAGCTCAAATTGGTCCTACAGTTCAGACTCATGTCACGGTTCTGAATCTAATCTCACAAAGTGCAATGTGAGACTGATAAACATCAAAGAGTCCAATCCGGCAAATCATTTTGGAAAATCAGATTTTGAATCAAATAATGCCAAAACTGGACTGTTTTGCCAGATTACAGAATCGCCACCTAAATGTTTTGTTTTTGGGAAATTTAGGAAACCCTAACTCGTACCAAAGGCCACATGTCCGTCATCACCAAAGTTGCCTCGGCTCGGGAACTTGGGTACGAGAGGGGAAGTTCCTAAAATGAGCACCCCCGCTCACCCGATCAAAGATCAGCCTCTACTAATCATGATATGTTTTTTTTATAAACACATGTGTTCTTATTCTGATTATTAGCTAACTTTACTATGTAACGCACACAAACAAGTATAGACTAAGTCGCAAGACTTGGAATGAATTCAACTCATGTTTTCTTTTGAAAATGGTTTGAACTTGCCACCCTCAAGTGGGATAAAACGCGGATTTGCCACCTCAAGTGGGCTTAAAACATGATTTGCCACTTCGCAAAGTGGGCTTTAAAACTCACACTTTGTTGAACTATTCCAATTCAAGCAACAAGCCTCATCCACAGGCATTCATGCAGTTAAGCAATTAAGCACATAGCCTTATGGCGAGCATGCGAAACATGGCATTTATGGCAATTACACTCATGCAATATGCTAAAGCGTAAAACTTACTGAGTACTCCAAGCCAAAACAAAGGTTAAATAGAAATAATACATGATCCTAACTATGTTAAAATGCCTAATGCAACACATGCAATATGCAATTAATAGGCTCGGCTACTAATATGACATATGATACAATTTGATAGCATGCTGCTAAACACGTATTCAAATAAATATTGAAATTACGATGCAATTTGAAAGATACACCAAGCCTCGGTGCATACAATACAAATGAATGATGCACGCATGTGAGCATAAGGTATGCTAATCAAAACGTGTCCCTAAACTAACCATCGAAAGTGGTTAAGTAAAAGGGAGAAAGACGTGGGGTTGGAAGACATGTGCACACACACGCACACTTACAACAACATCATGCCCTCTTGAAGGAGGGTCCGAATAAAAGCTAAGCTAAGCTAACTAATGCAATTAAACTAATTAGACTAATTATTACAAAACAAAATAAAGAAATAGCTAAGCTAAGCTAAGCTACTTAATTATTACAACACTTAACTAATTAGCAACTAGTTAATTAAATTACAAATTCATGCTAACTGAACATGCAAAGCACTAAACTACACTGCCTCAACTCTGCTCTGGAAAATAAAAGATGCATGCATTCGGTTTTTGCCCCGAAAAGCCCATCGATTTGCTCTTGAGAGGCTCTGTTTGCAGGGTTGAGCTTACTCCAAGAACTTTCTGTTCCACCTTACCAAACAAATGTTGAGAAATGCACCAGTGGCCTATCGGCCATGAGAGGTTACTGCCAGCCATATGCCGACCAAAAGTGTGCCATGCCGACCAAGGATAAAGCACTGCCGGCCATCAGTGAGCCACTGCTGGCCATCAGTGAGCCACTGCTGGCCACTGGTGTGCTGAATCATTACACTACAACAAAGCACAAACAGAGGAAAATAGAGGGTTTTCCAAGGATATGTTTGTACTGTGCCCCTCCTTATCATCTCAAAACATCAAAGGAGTGGCACTCTTAGATCCAAAACCACCAATCAAGCATTTTCAATGCATGATGGCCAAAGATCCAAGTTGTACACTTTCAATAAATGCACAAAAACAAGACTCTAGACCACTACCTTGTCATGAATGATCAAAGGCAATGAAGACAAAGGAGATTGGCTCATTTCATCACTTTGAGTATGAAATGCTCCAATCTACCTTGTGTTTAATATAACGTCCGATTGAACACATGCAATGCAAACACAACATGCTTATCTTGTTCATGTTTTACTTGTCATGTTTTAATTACTCATTTTACATTACCAAATCATTCTTTAACTAGTTAAGTCCAAGATTTTTGTCCTCTAATGAGAGAGGGGTCAACCAAAGAATGATTTAAGACATGAGAGAGATCATGCCTTTGGTTAGTAGAAACCCTTAAAAGAGGATTACAATCATTGAGCACAAGCTCTATCTCAAGCTTAAACATAACCTTAAGGTTAACCAACCCTTAAAACAAATGGAAAAGTGAATAAATGAGGGAGGTTGTAGATATTTCAATGCTGAAATGGCATGAAAAAAATGTTAAAAAACACTAAACTAGTGAAGAGCACTACACTATAGCCATGCAATACAAAGCTCAACTGACCATACCAACTCAAAACAATGTTAAAATATGCCAAAATAGTGGCTAAAACTTGCTAAGATCAAGGCACAAAAGGCTAGAAAAACATGCTCACATGTTAGGCTACAAACAAGACTCAAGAGCAACTCTAAAAAGCAATGAAAGAGTGAAGCAAATGAGCATGTGACAGAGCTATGAACATTGAAATTACATGTAAAAAGACACTTCAACATGCAAACATCTCAAGCAAATCAAGTTTAGAGGCCTAAAATACTAAGCTAGTGAAGCCATTTGCACTACAACCATACAAGACAAGACTCATATGACCAAGACAACCCAAAATAAAGTTAAATCATGCCAAATCAGTAGCTAAAACATGCTGAGATCAAGTCACAAAAAGGTAGAAAAACATGCTCACATGTTAGGCTATCTACACTTGCAAACAAGACACAAGGAGAGGAGGCCACCCCCTCCTATTTTGGACTTCAAAACATACTTTCTACCACTGAAAATCCCCTGGAATTCAGTGGATAAAAAGGCCAAAAAAGTTGTTTTAAAATCCTTGAAAGATGGCACAACACTT
This sequence comes from Camellia lanceoleosa, assembly GCA_025200525.1. NCBI lineage: Eukaryota > Viridiplantae > Streptophyta > Magnoliopsida > Ericales > Theaceae > Camellia > Camellia lanceoleosa. The sequence goes on along the minus strand of CM045764.1, from coordinate 145,180,250 downwards.
TAATAAACAAGCTACAAAATGATGGATTACCCCTAACTCAAATCAAACCTCAAACCACCATTTTAAACCATAGAAATAGAGATTTCAGAGGTTAAAACCAGCCTCAAAATAGCATGCAAAGGTGGCCAAACAAGTATTTAAATTAGGCTTAAAGTACAAGTATTCTACCTCTTTGAAGACAAGATGCTATTTAGGCAACAAAGGCAAGTCAAACCAAGCTAATATCCTCTTCTAGAGCTCAAGTAGAACCTCAAGCAACCTCAACACAATGGTGATCAAGTTTGATCAAGAGCTCACAAGCAAAAGTGCAGAGAATTTGGGCTTTAAGGCAATATAATTAGAGAGAGGATTCTAGAGAGAAAGAGAGAGAACTTTTTTTGTCTTCAAAATTTCCAACCTCCCATATGCAAGAGGAAGGCTTCTATATATAGAAGATACAAAATCCTCTCAAAAAGATCCAACCATCCACGTGCAAGCAGATGCTCCAATCTGTGCAAACAACTGGCATAAAATATCAGAAAATATCTACTGATACACTAGTGGCCGGCCGGCCGGCCATCAGTGATGGCTAGCAGGGGCTCATTGACGACCGGCAGGGCACATCAATGGCTGGCAGGCCAAAATTCATGGCCGGCAGTGTAACGCCCTCAAAATAAACCCATAATATATAACATTAACATGCATTAATAAAATAAAACAAATCATCAAATTATCCATCAGAGTACTTTTATTGAAAGACATCACATGTAACATCAAAAGTCAATGCCCTAAGGGCTTACATCTTTCCAAGCCAACACTTGGACACAAAAGAATGAGTACTAACTCAATTACAAATTAAGCCCTTGGCTTGAATGTTTACAGGTAATCTCAAATAAAAACAACTAACTAAAGACAATTCTTCAAAGTCCAAATCCTTCCAAGCTAAGTCCTTGGAGGTAGCATATCACCTGGACCTGAAAATGATGTTCCCGTATAAGGTGAGCCACAGCCCAGTAGAAATATACTAAACCAAATATAAGCATTGAATAAAGTAATAGCATTCAATAGATGGTTAACACAACTATTCATTTAACCAACATACAGTTTCATGACCTTAATGTCTATGACACGTTTCACTTTCCATTATTCCCATTTATATCAATATGGCTCGTAACACGCCAAACTATAACAAAGGAACTAAATATCACATTAACATTTCTTCCAATATCAACAAAACAAATGAGACTAAGGCTCATACCAAAACACTTCCATACTTTCCGATTAATACACATTTTAGTGATGTATCAACAACATGTACAAACACTTCAATCAATAAGCACACATATAGTGATGCTAATGGAGTCCATCCCCTATCTCCTCCCAAACAAAATCCGGTTTAGAGGTCCATCCCCTATCTTCCCCTAAACCGTGGAGTACATCCCCTATCTCCTCCCAAAAAAAAATGCATATGCAACACACAATCAATACACGTATTTTCTGTATTAATTCAATAGTCAAAATCAATGACTTAACCAATGTGATTAGTTTCAGTTTTCCCTAATCTACATGCAATGTCTACAACAATCACGACTATCCTCCATCGATAACCCAAAACAGTTATTTCTAAACAGGAAATAAATGTACCAACAAATGTAAATTTAACATTTTCATAGGTGAGTAATTAAACTAACCAACTACACCATTAAATCACTAAATTCCCCAATTCCATGAATTAAACTCAATTCCACATTTTTCCCTAAATTAATTATACAATTTAATTTATTTCAACCACTAGGGTTTTTCCCAAAATTACCAAACAACTCCCAACATATCAAAATGCTAGAACTTAGAACAAAACCTATAATATGGAGTAGGAAATCCTTACCTCGAAGTAATTAACCCGAACGGAGAAGATGGAGATGACGACCCAAAATTCAAAGTGCTCCAAACCGCTAAACGTTCAGATTAAAACGAAGCCCTCAACCCACTCTACCTTTTTAATAAAGAACCTAGGGTAGAAACACCCTAAAAAGAGATGAAATCTAAGAGAGAAGGTGAGTGGAAGGAGAGAAAAGACGGAACTAGGGTTTTGAAGTCAAAAAGAGGGTATCATGGCCGGCAATACATCAAGAATAACATGCTGGAAGGACCAAAACATGGTCCAAAAATGAGATAGGATTGATACAGGGTTTGGAAAGCTCAAACCTGTGGCGTTCCGCCGCGGAGTTCGAGCGCTCGACGAGCAATCAAACTTGTCACTGGATGTACCTGCAAGAACATCCAAGTCTTGAGGACGGTCAAAAATGAGGTATCTACAAAGACGAAATTGGTGCTAGTGGCAAGGCTGAGGCTGAACTTCTGACTAAGAAAGAACAGGCATTGGAACAATTTCAAAGGGAAATGATAGAAGAGATCTAGACAAAGATAGCTGTGGAGCAGGGAAAAGGAAAAGAGAAAGAAGAACCCGAGACAACGGTGGGTGATGTCCATGCTACCAAAAAATTCGAATGGGAGCCCAACAACTAGAAAAGGATGTTGAGGAAGCTCAGAAAATATCGAGATTCAGAAACCAAGACTGTAGTGGAGGAAGAATGGTATGATGATGGGGCGCGTGATGTTAACATGCTCCAAATAGAACCTAATGCTAGCCTGGCCATGACTACAGGAGAGAGGTGGAAAGACAGCGACCTAAGTCATGCATACATTGACGAAGGGTGGAAAGTTGATACCCCGGATGACACATGGTATACTGACGAGATCAATCATATGACCCAAAGTGGTCGGTATTTCAAACCTGCAGCATTAGATCAGCCAGAGACCTCTGGAAAGGAGGCTAAAAGAGCAAAAGAGAAGAATGTTGAAGAAAACCTGGTCTTGAAATAGCTCAAGAAGATTCAGGCGGATATATCAATATGGGGGCTGATAATGGCTTATCAGGAGCATAGACAAGCACTGTTAGAGGCAATGAACCGGACCAAATTGCCTATTGACACCACTGTTGACCAATTGGTATCGTTGGTTACATCTGGGGACGTTATGCCAATGATATCTTTTACAGATAAAGAGTTACCACCTGAGGGTACCAAACACAACCGACCCTTATATATAACCCTAGAAAGTCGAAAAAAGTGGATTCTAGTGGTGTTAGTAAATACCAGATCGATGATCAATGTATGTCCAGGGAGGACTGCCTATGCCATCGGTTTGAGGCCGGCTAACTGTACACCTACGACTTAAACCATCCGGGCTTATGACAATACAAGCCGAGATGTTATGGGAACGTTCAAGAGCCATATCCTAATCAGCCCGTTAATGTTTGATTGGTCCCATGACCGACTAAGCCCTAGTTGGCTATTATTTTGGTTCTAAAAAAGTACAAAATGACAAAATAGGGGAAATAAACTAATAAGATAAAATATCACATCCAACCCATAATCATTACACTTTCTCTCACAAAAGTCAAAAAGTCCAAACCAAACGAGGCTAAAACAGTCCTAACACAAAAAAGTTGGTTATATTAACCAATGCCAACCGGAGCTTAAAAGTTATACTCAATTTTTAAATTTAAGTATCAATTCATTAGAATATTTAAAATAATTTTATTTCTCATATCTTCTCTAATTATTAGTCAATTATCTTTCTTACACATCATTGAATTTAGAAAGTGAATCTAAAATGTAAATTTGTATATCATTTCCCTTTTTATAAGTTGTTCGGTAAATAAAAAATTTAGCATCGCATCGAATTCCTATGTTTTTTGGAAAGAAATTTAGAATTGATATAGGAATTAAAGAAAAAAAATTAGTTTATATTTTATTGACATATAGTTTTTTTCTTTTCTTTTTCTTCGCCCTTGCAACTATTTACCTAAATTCATTATTTAAATACAATTGTTAGTTTTTTTGGCTTTCGAAGGTTAGAAATGTAATTTGAGCGTGCCAGTAAGGATCAATAAGTCCTTATAGAAATTAATAAATGCCAACCAATTAGTCAGACAATTGCTTCGAAATTCTCTTAGCCTCAATAAAGAGGACTTTACTGGTGGCTAGATTTTTTAGGAGAAAATTGAGAAGACTAATTAAAATAAAAGAAAAGGGGAACAACAGTGTTAGGAATCAATCTTTCATTAAGTAAATAGGAGTTTACAACTGTACCTTCACACTTTCACAGCTTCGAAGGGGATTACAGCAACAGACTAACTTAGAATTACTCATAGGAATTTGAAGTGAAGAACAAGAATATAAAGACTAGAATTTAAAGGACTGGAAAATATAAAATAAATAAACTAGTTTCTAGATCTGATTTTGGGTCTTTGCAATATCAACACTCACCTCTATTTATAGGCTTTGAAGATAACCGTCGAAGTGGTTGATAACCATCGAAGTAGGTGTAGCTCGGCTTTTCGTGCTCCTTTTGGAACGCGAATAACCCTTACAGTTCAGACTCTACTTATGTTGTTCTGAACCTGATTTCACAAGTGCAATGTGAAACAGTTGAAACACAAAAAGAGTTTAAATCCGGAAATTTCTTTTGAAAAATCGATGTTTTAAATAAAATGACAAAAATGGACTGCTTTTCCAGATATTAGAGTCGCCACCTAAATATTTATTTTGGAAAATTTAGGAAACCCTTGACTCGTGCCAAAGGTCATTAGTCCGTCGTTACCAAAGTGTCTTGGTTCGGGAACTTAGGTATGAGAGAGGAAGGTCATTAATTGAGCACCCCACTCACCCGATCAAAGATCGGCCTCTACTAATCATGATGTGATTCTTATGTACAGTATATATTCTTATTTTATCTTTAACATACAAGTATAGACTAATTTCACGAAACGTTGGAACGTTTAATTTCATGTTTGTTTTGAAAACAAGTGTTTTGCATATGTACCACTTGAAAAAGTGATCTCATATATATACATTAATCAAAGTGTCCCAATGTTAGTGAATATCCTTCATCCATAGGCATTCAAACAGGTATATCAAGTAAACATTTACCCTCATGGTAGTATGTTCGATATAGCAGCAATCACACTCTTGCAATATGCTAAAGCAAAAATGCTTACCTTATGTCCAAAGGTGAGTCACAAGAAAGCAAATAGTTAGAAAAAATACATGATCTTAATTAATACAATATGACTAATGCAACACATGAAACGTGCAAGTAATAAGCTCGGTTACTAGCATGGCATGCATGTTAATTCAAGGCATGTGATAGCGCACGTATTCAAGTAAAGAGTTTGAATTTAACATTTGAATAATATGATGAGCCGAACTTTTATGCATGCAAAACGAATGGATGCAAGTCATGGAAATGCTAATTTGAAAATATGATGTCCCTATGCTAACCATTATAAGCAGATAAATAAAAGGGAGAAAGAATGAGGGTTGGAAGACATACAACTTATTACATATTTGTTCTCGCAAAGGAGGGTCCAAATGTCAAACTGTCCGAATAAATAATTATTACAAATCCAAATGAATAATAACTAAAACGGGCTGTCTAATTTATTACAACAAATATGCAATGATTGCGCGATGCTCTTCAGGAATTACTCTGTCTCCCTTGTTGGGCACTGTTTTGTTTCATCCTATCATTGCTTTCAACCAAAAGTGTATTGTTTGCAATTTAATGGAGCCTTGCTGACCCAGAATGTGACTCAATCAAGCCCCAAATAAATCCAATCATACCTTGTTTTCTTGCGGAAATCTGTTTTTTGTGCCTGAAGTGAAACAGTGCAGACAAGGTATTTCTATCTTTCTCTATCATAGAAAATACTCAAGAGATGAGCGAACTCGGTTCCCAAACCATCTATGGTTGCAAGTTGATTTGCAAGATGATTTTGGACACGATAGGACAAAGATCAATAAATACTATGCATAACAACCACCCCTCCCTCCTATCATGAAGTGAATTCAAGAAGGGAATTAGAGACGCTTCAAGGTTCATCAAAATATCATGAATTGATGTAAGACAAGCCTTGACACAATAGACTCGGTATAACGTCCAACCAAATCTAATATTAGTTTTTTATATTGATTGTAATCCAATTAACCAATTTTATTAGCCTTTTTTATTACCTTTCCATTTCTTTATCTTTTCTCCTTTTTGTCCAAAAGTGATATTTACGTCCACTAAGTCCAAAGCATAATAAAGAGAAACAAGCATCAACTTAACCCGAGAAAATACACCTTATTTTCTTCGGGGGAAATTACAAAGGAAGAGTCAAACTCATTTACAAGCGATAAGGGATTTCAAGTCAAATCCAAGATGTGCAACAAGAACTAGTCAAACTCAAAAGAGTGATAATGACTTAGAAAAACCCAAGGTGAGCGATAATGACTTGAAATCCAAACTTGATAATAAGCTATAATGACACTTTCCTTGGTGATTTCCAAGGGTTTAACTAGAAAGTTAGTCCCTTAAAAGAAAACACACTGGTGATAAAAAGAAATTAAAAAAATAAAAGATTGGTTTTAATATAAGAAAGATGTATGCCTTTGGTAATGAACCTCCGACGAGATTAAACCATAAGCATGAAAAAGTTTTATGCCTTTGGTAATGAACCTCCGAAAAAGATTAAACCATTAAACATGGAAAAATTTCTTTCTTATACTTGAATAACAATTTTCATTTTTCACCACTTTTTAATCGAAATAATCAAAGAATTGAAGGAGATTACAGAGATGATTATGTGAAGTTGATTAATTAGTAAATACAATACAAACATAATACTAAAAGAATAATTATTGACATAAATTAAACAGCCCCTAATAGCATAATTTAAGCTAGAAAAGGTGAATAAAAGAAAATAGGATAATGGTTGTAAACAAGTATGAGGGGTGGCTAACCCCTCCACTTTTACAACTTCAAATCACATATTTTAGATGTTGAAAAACAACCCCAAATCAGTCCCAAAATCAGCCCCAAAACAGTGGCAAAAATTAGAGAAAACAAGTGGGAAACACAAGAATAAAAGCTTGAAATAAGGTTCAAGCAAGGGTGATTAACCCCTTCCCCCCCCCCCAACCTTTGGGTAGCTTTTAATCACAAGTTTCAGCCCTTAAAACAGCCCTAAAACAATATGAAAACACAAGAAAAAGATGAACAAAGATTGAAATAAAACAAATGAAGTGTTACCACTTGTAAGGAAGGTGTTCTTGTTGTAAATGAAACTTGATTCCAAAGCACCCTCAAGTTTGAGTTATGATCTTCAAGTCTCAAATCAAGTTCCAAGTTCAAGCTCTTGTATGGTATGTATGGATGATATGAGAGCTTATGGAAGAACAAAGATGAGTTGTAGCTTTGATATTTCTACTCTTTGACATTTCCAACCCTCTAACTCTTGATATTGTTTTCTAACTCTCTAACTCTAACTCTAACCCTTAACACAGCAGGATGAGCCCCGTATTTATAGGACTTGAGCTGCTACTCAAAATATCTATAGAATTGGGCAACTGGTAGATTGTTGTACACTCTGCCTAAAAAATCAAGAGGTCTGGCCGGACCTTGGTGTCTCTGGTCGGAGGTGACTGATGTACGACCAGAGGTCAGTGTGTGCCCACTGTTCCTCACTTTCAGGTTCAATACAAGTTGGCACCAAGTGCAAAATTGACTTTCTGGGGGTAAAAAATACATTGGGTATGGCAGGTTGGAATTGTTTAGAGCTTGAACTCGGATTCTTTTATTGAGAATTAAAACCATTTACACAATGTAAACATCATCATCGAGTGCTCGAAATAAAGCGTCCAAGTCTTACAAGCGGTCAAAAATGGGGTGTCTATAGTTGCCTCTCTTTGACAGAGCTCGAAGTCATTGCATGATGCGAGTGAATGTCAAAGCTCGAAGACGACTCATTTGACAAGATCATAAGACTTTGGGTTTCCCCAGTAAAGTCGCCAAAAACTATAGCTCGACTTTTTGTGCCCCCTTTCGGAAGAATGAATAGCCCTACAGTTCGGACTCCACTTGTGGTTCTGAATCTGATTTCACAAGTGCAATGTGAAACACTGAAACACAAAAAGAGTCCAAATCTAGCAATTTCTTTTGGAAAATCGATGTTTTGAATCAAATGTGAAAAATGAACTGCTTTGCCAGGTATCAGAGTCGCCTCCTAAATATTTTTGGAAAATTTAGGAAACCCGTGACTCGTGCCAATGGCCATTAGTCCGTCGTCACCAAAGTGTCTTGGTTCGGGAACTTAGGTATAAGAGGGGAAGGTCATTAATTGAGCACCCTACTCACCCAATCAAAGATCGGCCTCTACTAATCATGATGTGATTTTTATGTACAGTATATGCTCTTATTCTGATTATTATGTTATCTTTACTATGTGATACATACAAGTATAGACTAATTTCACGAAATGTTGGAACATTTGATTTCATGTTTGTTGTGAAAACAAGTGTTTTGAATATGTACCACTTGAAAAAATAATCTCATATATATACATTAATCAAAGTATCCCAATTTCAGTGAATAGCCTTCATTTACAGGCATTTAAACAGGTATATCAAGTAAGCATTTAGCCTTATGGTAGTATCTTTGATATGGAAGCAATCACACTCATGCAATATGCTAAAGCAAAAATGCTTACCTTATATCCGAAAGCAAGTCAAAAGAAAGAAAATAGTTAGAAAAAATACATAATCCTAATTAATGCAACATTATTAATGCAACACATACAACGTGCAAGTAACAAGCTCGACTACTAGCATGGCATGCAAGTCAATTCAAGACATGTGATAGCGCACATATTCAAGTAAAGAGTTTGAATTTGACATTTGAATAATATGATGAGCCGAACTTTTATGCATGCAAAACGAATGGATGCAAGTCATAGAAATGCTAATTTGAAAATATGATGTCCCTATGCTAACCATCATAAGTAGATAAATAAAAAGGAGAAAGAATGGGGGTTGAAAGACATACAACTTATTACATATTTGTCCTCACGAAGGAGGGTCTGAATGTCCAAGTGTCCGAATAAATAATTATTACAAATTCGAATGGATAATAACTAAAAGAGGCTGTCTAATTTATTACAACAAATATGCAATGATTGTGCGACACTCCTTAGGAATTACTCTCTCTGCCTTGTTGGGAATTGTTTTGTTTCACTCTATCATTGCTTTCAACCAAAAGTGTATTGTTTGCGATTTATTGGAGCCTTGCTGACCCAGAATGCGACTCAGTCGAGCCCCAAATAAATTCAATCATACCTTGTTTTCTTACAGAAATATGTTTTTTGTGCCTGAGGTGAAACAGTGCAGATAGGGTATTCCTAGCCATGTTTGTCTCTTCTACCCTTTTCTATCATAGAAAATACTCAAGAGAGGAGAGAACTTGGTTCCCAAACCATCCATGGTTGCAAGTTGATTTACAAGATGATTTTGGACACGATAGGACAAAGATCAATAAATGCAATAAATAACAACCACCCTTCCCTTCTATCATGAAGTGAACTCAAAGAGGGCGGTAGAGACGCGTCAAGGTTCATCAAAACATCATGAATTGATGTAAGAAAACCCTTGACACAATGGACTCGGCATAACGTCCGGCCGAACCCCAAGCAATATGATCCATTTTCTTTATGTTGGTTAGTCCATTTTAATCCAAGTTCGTTAGTCTTTTCATTCTTTAGCCCATTTAGTCCAAGGTGATAATTACATCCACTAAATGAGAAGTATGTCAAACGGGAAGTGATTCTTAACATGAAAGAGAGACTATGCCATTGGCGATGAACCTCTGTAGAAATTAAGCCATTAAGCATAAATCTTTAGCTCATGTTTTGAACAACCATCAACCGGTTGAAACAACTCTCAAATGAAAGAAATGGATGATAGGTTGCTTGTTAAAATGAGGTACTTAAACATGGAAATTAAACAAAGAAAGGCCAAGAACAACATACCACAAGCTATGTATGTGAACATATGAGACAACAAGCAAACTAATCAAAGCATAAACTAATTTAACAAACTAGGACAGCCCCAAAAGTGTGAAAAATAGTAGCTAAAACTATGTTAAAAGAGCACAAAAGATAGGCAAAAACAAAGAGATACAAAGCTAGTAAGCAAAGCTAAGGAGGGGTGACTAACTCCTCCACTTTTGAGACTTCTAAACCATATTTTAGCCTCTAAAAATAGTCCAAAAACAGCTTCAAAACAGTGGTTAAAATCAAAGAAATAAGTGGGAAACACAAGGATATAAGCTTGGAATAAGGTTTAAGGAAGGGAGGTTAACCCCTCCACCCTTGGTAGCTATTAAATCACAAATTTCAGCCCACAAATCAGTCCAATAACAGTCCAAAATAGCCCAAAACAGTGGCTAAAAGTGTGTTGAAAGAGCACAAAAGATAGATAAAAACAAGAGATATAAAGCTAGTAAGCAAATTCAAGGAGAGGTGGCTAACCCCTCCACTTTTGAGACTTTTAAACCATGTTTTTCAGCCTTTACAAACTCTGAAAATCAGTATATAAAGACAAGAAAAATAGAAAAAAAGAGTAGAAGAAGATGAAAGAAGAAGGTGCAAAATTATACATTTGAAAGAGAGGTAAGCTCTTAATTAACAAACTTGGTTCTAACACCCTCAAGTTTCTGAAATTAGCTTTGAAATCTCAACAAAAAACTCCAAGACCAACTATAATGGTGTATGTATTGTGTATGTATAGCTAAAAGGTGATATGAAATCAAGGAAGCTTTTGGATGGAAGATGGATGCTCTATCAATGTCTAAGCCTCTTGGAAGGTGTTCTAACCCTAAAATCTGAAGTGGGAGGTCCTATTTATAGAATTTGAGATGTTTTGGTCAAAAATATCTTCAGAAATGGCAAGGTGGAAAAATCACGTGCATAGGAGCAACCTGCTATAAAGCACTGTCTGGCGTTATTGATACCCGGTCGGACCTCACTGATCCACGGCCGAATGTCAAGGCATATCTCCCTTATATGGACACCATTTCAGGTGATTCTTAAGTCTAAATTGAAGCGCCGGAAGTCTTCTTTCCAATGGAAGTGGCCTCACATCTAAATTCTATGTGTGCAAAGAGATATGCCTAATTTAGTGAAGGCTGCTCATTTCTATCTTAATCGAATTGATGCCCAACTTCCAACGGTCAAATCTCTGCCATCCGAACTTGGTTTTAGATGATTCTTGAGTCCAAAGTGAAGCCCCGGAAGTCTACTTTCCAACGGTGGTGGCCTCACATCTAAAGTCGAAGTGTGCAAAGAGATAGACATGGTTTGTGAAGGCTGCTCAGTTTCTCTCTCAACGGTTTCACGCTCAACCATTTCCCCAACTAGTTTTCTTCCCCCCCTCTTATTTCCTTCAACGCCAAACCTATAAATAAGAGGTTTTAAAGATTTTTCAAAGAGTTCACCGCCCTTCTATGTATCTCCACTTTGTCCTTATTCGGTTTACCAAAAAGTGCAATGTTTTAAATAAAATGCGAGCCTTGGAACATCGTAGAAGCATTTGGACAAATATTTTGAAAAGAGGGTTTTGGTCTAAAATAGTTTGGCCAAAATGGGGTGTAAGGTTTGGGATTAGAGCTTGAATCCAAATTTCTTTCCTGAGAATTCAAACGATTTGCATAGTGTAACTTTCATCATCGGGTGTTCGGAATCAAGTGCCTAAGTCTTAAGGGCGGTCAAAAATGGGGTGTCTACAGTTGCCCCTCTTTGATAGAGCTCGAAGTCATGAAATGACATAAGTGAATGTCAAATCCCAAAGACGACCCATTTGATGAGGCCGTAAGACTAAGGCAAACAAACAAATGCAAATGTAATTGGTTGAACCCAAAGGTTGCCTACGTATCTCTTTGCAAGGAATCAAACCAGCGTAGTTCAAGGGCATGATGCAAATAAAACACAATGCAATGAAACAATGCAAATGATGTACAATGTAAGAAATCTAAGCCATGAGCAGTGCAAAACACACGAACACCATAAAGGAATAGGGATGCTAGCCAAACTACATTTTATATAGAAAAGAAGTGGCAGCACGAGCCAAATGACGGCTAACAAAGGCTAAATGCCTACATCGTCAATACTGGCCTCAGCGCAGCATGGATGCTTATACATAACAGAACCATGTTTTAACGTGAAAGGAGGTGCGAGCACATGCAAAACTATGTTTTTCGTAGAAAGAGAAAGAGCACAAGCAATTGGGTGGGATGATATAAGTGAGGAATGATCTGCTCGGGAAAGATAATGATCCTAAATACTGACTACAACAAGACAAAGTACGATGCCATGAATGAAGGGAATAAGGGGTGATAGGCTAGGTTGGTTCAGTATCCAGAATTGAGGCGCATACAAGCTACCTCAACTTATAGGGCTGCCATATAGATTTCAAGTCGAGGATATACCCCTAGGTATTTAAACTAGACTTTAGTCTCGAAAATTCCGAACCTTTGCGTTCTAGGCATCGCTATTCGAACACTAGTTTCCATTATCTCTGTTGATCTCCTAGAAACTCACTACAAACACAATCAGGTGGCTATACTAGACTGCCTGAAGTCGTTCGGGCATGACAAACACTAAAGGAATTGCACCTTTAGAGGATTTAAGGTCTCCTAGACCCAGAAGTGTACAAGACAGCACGATCAGATACAAAAATACAAGGTGCACAAGACAGTGCGAGTGAGGGTGAATGAATGCACAAAATAGTGCTATACAAAATGCAATGCACAAAATTGTGCGACGTAAAATGAAATGCACAAGACAGTGCTATGCAATGCACAAAATAGTGCGATATAAGATGAAATGCACAAGACAGTGCGATGAAATGTGAAATGCGAAATGCACAAGACAGTGCTATGCAATGCACAAAATAGTGCGATGTAAGATGAAATGCACAAGATAGTGCGATGAAATGTGAAATGCACAAGACAATGCTATGCAATGCACAAAATAGTGTGATGTAAGATGAAATACACAAGACAGTACTATGTAATGCAAAAAACAGTGTGATGAAATGCACAAGATAGTGCAATGTAAATGCACAAGATAGTGCAAGTGAGGTGGAAATGCACAAGATAGTTCTATACATGTTAGACTACATAAATTAATGCACAAAATAGATGCGAATGCACAAGACAGTGCGAATGAGGTGCACGAAACAGTGCGAGTGGTGCACACACAAAAAAAAAAGTGCTATGTGGGTTGAATGCATAAGACAATGCAATGGTGCACAAAATAGTGCTATGTAAGTGCATGAGACAGTGCAATACGAATTGAAATGCACAAAATAGTGCGATGCAGGTAAGCGATGCATGGTATGCAGAGGGAAATGAGCAGTACTCAGTGTAATGCATCATGTACCTTACGAAATGAGTGCAGGGTAGCTCGCCACAACTCATTAAAATGTAACACAAATGGAGGCAACTCAACAAAACTCTGTTTAAGTGCAGAACAAAGTTAAGTGTAAGAGCAACCAATCACGTAATTCAAAGCAACTAGAGTGTATAAACATGCAGGCATAATACAAAGCACATGTATTAATCAAAGGGAAGATGGCAACCTCAAGAGAGTCTCAACATGGTCGAAGACAACTTTCGAAAGCTGAGTCATATCAGAATCATTATGGGGGTGAGCCCACCCTAATCTAGGGAAAAGTGCCCAACAAATGGCTCTGAGCAAATGGAGAGAAAGGTTGGATCCATGCTCCTCATTCACTTCATGGCCCAATTAGATACACTGAAAATTGCCCTTAGTGTCTAGTCACTTGCCACTGTTTGGTTTCATGCCCTTTGCTTGATTGATGGCCCGATCAGATGTACTAAAGATTACCTCTAGTGTCCAGTCACTGGCCACTATTTGGGTTCATGTCTTTTGCTCGATTGATGGCCCGATCAGATGTATTGAAAATTGCCCCTAGTGTCCAATCACTAGCCATTATTTTTAATATTATACAAGCACGTGCGATAGGGATCATCAAATCCTGGAACAGTTGCCAACTCATCAGACTCATGCTTTTCTTCTGCTCTAACATGTTGAGAACTTACTCCAATCCCCTCTGAAATAGTGACAGATTCCTCAAATGGACTTTGCAATACTCATGAATGCGATGCCCCTTGTATGGGCACTCTCAGCTCGTTTATGAATTCCACACATGGACTTGTTTTAGAGCTTGGAGTAAACCTTCATGCATGGAATTTTGACCAAGCCACTTTGTTGAAATTTGAGCAATAGACACGCTATGGTGACTCGATGAAGAGTGCTTTTAAGTGACAAACACGTTATGGTGACTTGATGAAGAGCATAGACCGAGACAAACACCAGGCATGAGACAACAGAACTCACAACTGACCCAAAAGCAGAAAAAGACTCAAGGTAACTGATCATTCATAGTGCCCCTAGTATTACTTATGCTCCTTTTAAAACTCAATTTCGCAAGACCCAAGTTTTGATACTTTTTTGCTCAAGATAGAGATTCCACTAATAAGTTCAAGTATTGAAAATTTCTCCACTTGTTGATTCAAGCTAGTTCTTTCTAACCTAATGCAAGTATGATATGTGCAACAATCGATGTAACTCATGGATTGATGTGAGGCTGATGACGTGAATTGGAAAGATGATTGAGTTGAGATGGATGAGATAGATATGGTTAAGACCGAACTTCAGGATGCAGTTGCCTTCGTATCCCAAGAATGGAAATCAGGTCAACGTAGTTCATGGCTGAGGTTCACTCAGGTGTTAACACTCTCCTTTTGCGCTCTAACTTTTTCCAAAGTCACCCCCTCAGGGTTTTCAACCTTGTGAGTTATATTTTTGATTTCTCATTTTTCATGCTCTAACTTTTGCCTAGGTTGTCCTTTCAGGTTTTCGGCCTAGCAAGCCTCTCAAGGGTAGCATTACAACACTTGTGGTGAATTTGATCAATAGTCATCCTTGCCCTAACACTAGAACTGGCTTCGCCTTGATTTGAGCTTGGTTCTCCATTATCTTATGCACGCCTTCTTCCTTTCTTTTCGCTTCATTTCCAAAGTTGGTTCTTCTCGCAATGTGGTACCTTCTTGCATTGGCTTCCCCGAATTCAGACAAAAGTTCCCTTTCTTACAATTGCTTAGATTTCATTCTAATGGATCATAGCTGATTGGATTTCATTCCAATGAATGCCCCTGGTTTGATGGTTGACTTCCCATTTTTTTTTCTTTCTCTTTCTTTCCTTTTTCCTTTCCTTTTTTCCTTTTTTTTTTCTTTCTCTTTCTTTTTGGTTTCTTTTTATCCTTTTCTCTTTGAAATAATGAAAACACCAGGGAAGAAATTCTATGATTTCTAGGGTCTGAAAGTCACCTTGTACTTGCCAACATGATCGCCTAACGGCGAAGAGAATCCCCAGGTCAATGTAAACTACTGCAAAATCTTGAACTTATCTTCACAAGTTTTGCAAAAGAAACAGCTTAAAGTTTCTGAAATTATGAATGACTTTGCGCCTGATAAGTCAGAATTCACTCAAACCATTCGGGGGATCCTTCTCAACATTTAACATAATCTTATTCAAAAAACAAATTCAAAGCTTTTTTTTTTTTTTTAATTTTCAAAAGATCACACATGAGCTACTATAGGCACAATAAAATGATTAGAAACTTGACTCCCGCTTTCTTATTAAAATGAAGACCTGAGGGTACATTAGAGCAACTCAAAGGAAAAGACTCAACTGACACAACAATGTAAGAAAAGATAAAGAAAATAAAACTCACAATATAACTATTTGCAGGACGTAACTCAAAACAAAATAAGCATTTCTGAGACAAAAGGAGGTTTTCCTTCTCTAAGTCCATATATAGAATTTCAAAAACAACGTCAAGTAGCACACAGGAAAATCCAAACTTGCCTAACATCCACACCCAGTAGAATTGATTTCAGACTTTTAAAGTGAGTTTAGAAAGCCCTTCCCAAGTGCTTTCAATAATTACCCTAGCTGAGGCTGAGATTCATCATTCCAACCACCAGTGCTTGTATTACTGCTTCATCAAGCTTGAACTCGCCAAGATCAAGTAAACTTTCCATCTCTTCAAAGATCTTGTTCGTATTGCTCAAATCGGAATCAAAAGGTTCAGGGATGAACACAATGGGTTTGGGCTGATTAGCGGGTATGATGTGTTGACGAGGGTAATGATTGGTTGTTGGCAAGCTATGTATGGATTTTATGTCATGGAGTGGCCACCTATTGCGGTCAGGAAGGGGGTTATTGGCAGCTTTGGGATGTTCAGGTGGGGTGATGACCTTTTTGTCAATCAGGTCCTGAATTGCATGGCGAAGGCGAAAGCAACGGTCAATATGGTGATCGTACTGCTGATGGAATGTGTAATATTGGGTAGAGTCGTGTGTAGATGGGAGAGGATTAGGGAGAGGTCAAGGATTGAGCGGTTTGAGATACCCTTTCTCCATCAGTACCTTCAATGCACAGGTTAGACTCATATGGAGTTGGGTAAAGGTTCATTTTCGAGAGGAGGAAGCACTAGGTTTAGAAACATTGGCAAATGGGTCGGCGGGTACTAGTCAGGTATTCATGGGCTTGGGATTGGAATCAAGATGGGTGTTTCTGGTAAAGCATCTCTTTTCATTGTTTGCTCCTTGATTCGAAATGCTTTCACCCTGAGCGACAAAAGTGTTATCCACAGTCTTTGCAACAACTTCAAGCACCTGTTGCATGTTCAACCCTTTGACCTTCAAAGTCTTAATAGCCCACCGAAGTTATAAATAAGGATCAATACTTGTCCCGACCTTATTCTTGCCACTTGCTTCTACTTGGCCAAGGGATTGGGTCGTTATATCGAAGCGAGGCCCATTTGTTATTGATCTTTCATCACCCAGACTTGAGATAGTTTCGGGTTGGCCCTTTTCAACTGCAGCTCGCCCAAAGATTAAGGAGCTTTTTGACAGGATCAAAAACCTAAATGTTAAATCCGCCACCATTCCTTAAAGGTTTTCAATCATTCCCAACATCTCAGTAGTAGTGGGTTCACCCATTTGGCGCCATCGGCGTATCTGAACCAGATTGGGTGCATCCTTCATGCACAAATCGATACTTTCTAGAATGAACACCTCAGGCTTGGGTAAATGGGCTGGGGTGATATATATGCTGGGGTTGAAGGTAGATGGGAGTATATGGCTAAGGTTAAGGTGGGCAAGAGATATTTGGTCATGGATGGAAAGTGAGTTGGTGGTAACATTGGGGTCTTGAGATAGGGCTATTATTTGGTTGTCGATAAGATTTTGAACCTCATGACGAAAGCGATAGCAACGATTGGTGCCATGATGGCACTGCTACCAATACACACAGTACTTAGTGGGGTTATGTCTGGCAAGGAGTGGGTTAGGCAGAGGTTGAGGATCAAGGATTTTGAGATACCCTTTTTCTATCAGGATTTTTAATGCGTTGGTTAAACTCATATGGGAGGGGGTGAAAGTTCTACCCTGAGCTTGGGTTGGGCTGGCCATCTATGGGCTTGGATTGGCAAACGGGGTCCGCAGTTTTGGGAGTGGCGGCAATGGTATTGATTTTAGTGGGTTTGGGAATAGCATTGGTACTCCCGAAAAACACCCTCCTTGTTGGTTCACCTGTTCTAGGAATAATCCCTTTGTTGAATGCACTCTCAACCTAAACCCCTAATTCATGCAAAGAGTTAAAAGTGAACAGTGGAGTGACTATTAACTTTTGCAACATATCATGCTCAATGTTCTACACCACTATCCGCACTTGGTCTTTCTCAGAAGGTCGATCTGTCATTTGTGCTGCCTTTGCTCTCTACCTTATAACAAATTCCACAAAAGGTTCTGTAGGATTCTGGCGGGTTGCTTCAAGCTCTTGAATGGTCATTTCAATTTGGGTATTGTAAGAGTACTAATTGACAAACGCCTCAACCAACTCTTCCCAGTTCTACTTTACTATATCCTTCAACTTGGCGTACCAAGTGGCTGCTATACCTAACAGAGTTCTTCTATATAGACAGAATTTCTGAGGCTTAGTCAAACCCATCGATTTTAGGACGTCCAAGAAAAGCTGAATATGTACCATAGGATCTCTAGACCCATCAAAACGGTCAATGTGTGGCATTTTGAATCTGTCTGGAAGCCTTACGGTTGCCTCGGTGTACCCATCCTCAATGTCAAGAATAGAGTTAATTCCTTGTACCTTTTTGAACTGCTTCTCAAGGCTAGCAATTTTTAACGAGATCGGGTCAGCATCATCAATGTCAAGGGGATAAAGTTCCTCATTAGGCTGCACCAAGGGTCTGAAAAATTGAGTTTGAGCCAACCCTTCTCGATGAGCTGGACCCTGCAAATCTTCAGCTGGCGGAGGTGGGCCAAAGTTCGGCTGGAGGCCTGGGACTAGATGTGTGGTAAACGCCCCAGATGGGTGTTGCATTTTAGCATTGGTCTCATCCTGTCTAGTAATTCCCTGGTTTAGGGCCGTTATCATGGCCGCAACTTCTTCTGAACTCTGAGCCATCACGGGTCTGTTGAGTTGGCAATTAGGGAAATAGATGGGTGTAATTCGAGAGTTGACTAACAAGGATTTTGACCCAATTATACTTGATGTATTTGAACTAGTTTAGTTTAGACGAGTTTGACTAGATTAGGTTTTTTTGGGGAGTGGATGGATTGTGATGGGTTACGGCGAGTATTGCTCCTTCTCTGGCTCAAACAAACCTAGCATTAAAACAAATGCTCCATTAGATCAGGATATCGGATATGGTGGTCAAAACAAAGCAAGATACAATTTTGGCCTTGGTTCTGGTCTTGCTGAAAATTCACCAATATCAAACACAAACCCCTAGATTTCGATCCAAATCTAATTCTGATATGATCCTCAAGTTTGAAAAGAATCGCCCCAAGATTTAGACTCTCCCAAGATTGCATCACACATTTCCAAAGATTTCACATTTTTGCACAAAAGCATTCAAAACACCCCTATAAGAGGTTAGGGTTTCCCTGTCCTAGCTTTTCGAGTGATCTACAGCTTTACTACTCAAACAAACAGTATCACAACATCCTACATATAAGAGAGTATCCTGTCCTAAGTTGGAATAGTCACTAGGACTTTACTATATGTAGCTAGGCCAATTGATCAAAAGATACCTCAGCAAGACTATCTAATATACCTCTCACACCTAACACTAAGAAGTAAAAGAAGGATCAAATGGTACAGAGGTAGTCCAGATCCAAGGGTTGTGTTCCCAACATGGCAGAGCCCATGACCGGTCAACCTTTTGGCAAGCTTTTTAGGCAGGCCTCCGGCAAACTGTCCAAGAATAGCAGTTGGCAAACATAGAGACTTAAACGCACCAATGCGAATGTAACGAAAAGAACATATAAGAGTAGATAAAATTTTCACATTATGAAGTTCGAGGCAAGTTCTCTAAATCTCTAGTAGAGTCGCTAGAAACTATAGCTTGGCTTTTCGTGCTCCTTTCGGAACGTGAATAGCCCTTACAGTTCGGACTCCACTTGGGTGGTTCTAAATCTGATTTCACAAGTGCAATATGAAACAGTGGAAACACAAAAAGAGTCCAAATTTGGCAATTTCTTTTGGAAAATCGATGTTTTGAATCAAATGCCAAAAATGGACTACTTTGCCAGATCTTAGAATCGCCACTTAAATATTTATTTTGGGAAATTTAGGAAACTTGTGACTCATGCCAAAGGCCATTAGTCCGTCGTTACCAAAGTGTCTTGGTTCAGGAACTTAGGTATGAGAGGGGAAGGTCATTAATTGAGCACCCCACTCACCCGATCAAAGATCGGCCTCTACTAATCATGATGTGATTCTTATGTACAGTATATGTTCTTATTTTTTCTTTAACATACCAGTATAGACTAATTTCACAAAACGTTTGAACGTTTGATTTCATGTTTGTTTTGAAAATAATTGTTTTGTATATGTGCCACTTGAAAAAGTGATCTCATATATATACATTAATCAAAGTATCCCAATTTCAGTGAATAGCCTTCATCCACAAGCATTCAAACTGGTATATCAAGTAAGCATTTAGCCTCATGGTAATATCTTTGATATGGCAACAATCACACTCATGCAATATGCTAAAGCAAAAATGCTTACCTTATGTCCGAAGACGATTCAAAAGAAAGCAAATAGTTAGAAAAAAAATGCATGATCCTAATTAATGCAACATAACTAATGCAACACATACAACGTGCAAGTAATAAGCTCGACTACTAGCATGGCATGCAGGTTAATTCAAGGCATGTGATAGCGCACGTATTCAAGTAAAGAGTTTGAATTTGACATTTGAATAATATGATGAGCCAAACTTTTATGCATGCAAAATAAATGGATGCAAGTCATGGAAATGCTAATTTGAAAATATGATGTCCCTATGCTAACCATCATAAGTAGATAAATAAAATGGAGAAAGAATGGGGGTTGGAAGACACACACCTTATTACATATTTGTCCTCGCGAAGGAGGGTCCGAATGTCCAAGTGTCCGAATAAATAATTATTACAAATCCGAATGAATAATAACTAAAAAGGGCTGTCTAATTTATTACTACAAATATGCAATGACTATTGCTCCATAAGAATTACTATGTCTGCCTTGTTGGACACTGTTTTGTTTCACCCTATCATTGCTTTCAACCAAAAGTGTATTATTTGCAATTTATTGGAGCCTTGCCGACCTAGAATGTGACTCAGTCAAGCCCCAAATAAATCTAATCATACCTTGTTTTCTTGTGGAAATCTGTTTTTTGTGCCTGTGATGAAACAATGCAGACAGGGTATTCCTAGCCATGTTTGTCTCTTCTACCTTTCTCTATCATAGAAAATACTCAAGAGAGGAGCGAACTCTATTCCCAAACCATCTATGGTTGCAAGTTGATTTGCAAGATGATTTCGGACACAATAGGACAAAGATCAATAAATGCTATGCATAACAACCACCCCTCCCTCCTATCATGAAGTGAATTCAAGAAGGGAAGTAGAGACGCTTCAAGGTTCATCAAAATATCATGAATTGATGTAAGACAAGCCTTGACACAATAGACTCGATATTACGTCCGACTGAATCCAATATTTGTTCTTTATGTCGGCTGTAATCCAATTAACCAATTTTATTAGCCTTTTTTTATTACCTTTCCATTTCTTTATCTTTTCTCTTTTTTGTCCAAAAATGATATTTATGTCCACTAAGTCCAAAACATAATAAAGAGAAACAAGCATCAACTTAACCTAAGAAAATACACCTTATTTTCTTCGAGAGAAATTACAAAGGAAGAGTCAAACTCATTTACAAGTGATGAGGGATTTCAAGTCAAACCCACAATGTGCAACAAGGACTAGTCAAACTCAAAAAAGTGAAAATGGTTTAGAAAAACTCAAGGTGAGCGATAATGACTTGAAATCCAAACTTGATAATAAGCTATAATGACACTTTCCTTGGTGATTTCCAAGGGTTTAACTAGAAAGTTTGTCCCTTAAAAGAAAACACACTGGTGATAAAAAATAAATAAAAAAATAAAAGATTGGCTTTAGTATAAGAAAGATGTATGCCTTTGGTAATGAACCTCCGATGAGATTAAACCATTAAACATGAAAAAGTTTTATACCTTTGGTAATGAACCTCCAAAAAAGATTAAACCATTAAGCATGGAAAATTTTCTTTCTTATACTTGAATAACAATCTTCATTTTTCACAGCTTTTTAATCGAAATAATCAAAGAATAGAGAGAGATTGCAGAGATAATTATGTGAAGTTGATTAATTGGTAAATACAATACAAACATAATATTAAAAGAATAATTATTGACATAAATTAAACAGCCCTTAATAGCATAATTTAAGCTAGAAAAGGTGAATAAAACAAAATAGGATAATGTTAGTAAACAAGTATAAGGAGGGGTGGCTAACCCCTCCGCTTTTACAACTTCAAATCACATATTTTAGATGTTGAAAAACTATCCCAAAATCAGCTCCAAAACAGTGGCAAAAATTAGAAAAAACAAGTGGGAAACACAAGGATAAAAGCTTGGAATAAGGTTCAAGCAAGGGTGATTAACCCCTTCCCCCCATCTTTGGGTAGCTTTTAATCACAAGTTTCAGCCCTTAAAACAATCCTAAAACAATATGAAAACACAAGAAAAAGATAAACAAAGATTGAAATAAAACAAATGAAGTGTTACCTCTTGTAGGGAAGGTATTCTTGTTGTAAATCAAACTTGATTCCAAAGCACCCTCAAGTTTGAGTTTTGATTTTCAAGTCTCAAATAAATTTCCAAGTTCAAGCTCTTGTATGGTATGTATGGATGATATGAGAGCTTATGGAAGAACAAAGATGAGTTGTAGCTTTGATATTTCTACTCTTGGATATTTCTAAACTCTTTAACATTTCTGACTCTCTAACTCTTGATATTGTTTTCTAACTCTCTAACTCTAACCCTTAACACAGTAGGATGAGCCCCATATTTATAGGACTTGAGTTGCTACTCAAAATATCTGCAGAATTGGGCAGCTGGCAAATTGATGTACATTCTGCCTAAAAAATCAAGAGGTCCGGCCAGACCTTGGTGTCTCCGGCCTGAGGTGACTGATTTATGGCCGGAGGTCAGTGTATGTCCACTGTTCCTCACTTTCAGGTTCAATACAGGTTGGTACCAGGTGCAAAACTGACTATCTGGGGGTAAAAAATACATTGGGTATGGCAGGTTAGAATTGTTTAGAGCTCGAACTCAGATTCTTTTATTGAGAATTAAAACCACTTACATAATGTAATCATCATCATCGAGTGCTCGGAATAAAGCGCCTAAGTCTTATGAGCGGTCAAAATTTGCAATAGTTACCATCAAATCTTGTTTTTTGCAGTAAAAAATTTGTATTTGGGTGCTATTGTTTCCAACTCTATAAATTCAAACATATATCCTAATCTCTAGTTCTTTATAGATATTTATAGATCTATTTATATGATTGTCCATTTCTGAAGTTCTAATTTTTACATTTTTGTTATTGTTTGTAGCCCTAAGTTATTTAATGCAGTGGATCATGTTATTCTTCCTAATGGCAATGGCCTAAAGGTTAGTTATTTCTATAGTCCTATCACGGAAGTTTGATTGTTGTATGATTCTGTAATTGAATAATATTACAATTATGTTTTTGTTATGTCAATTTTATCTTATATTATTTGTGGGATTTTGTAGTGTCAGTTTCATATTTTGTCTTGTATTGGTTTTTGTAATATCATGTGTCTATGAGATGTTTATTAGGTGATTTGTTTTAGTAATTTTCGGTTCTCTTTGAAGTTTAGATTTTATAATTTTGTAAACTCGTGTTAAATAATATTTGAATTTGTTCTAAAAGGAAGTTGCTACGAGTAGAAAAGGATATCAAAGCATTCCTTGTGGAGGAACTATGATGATTTAAATGAAAGCTTTTGGTATTACTCTTTTTTTGGAGATCATTTTGTCATTGATTTTATATCAAGTTAGCTTTGCCCTTATAAAATTACAAGTGACTAATGTACCGGCAATCAATGTCATTGCTAAGTCTGTAATGGTGTTAGGCTGGTTTTGTTTTGTTTGTGATGACCAAATATATCCCCTCAGGACTAGACTATTTGTTGAGAAATATTTATCAATTAATTCCATTTCTATTCATGTTTTTTGAGAAATTCTTCATTTCATGCTCTTCTTGGTTTACAATAAAATTGAATTCTTCCATTGACTTAAAATGCATGTATGGCTTGACACGGTGGATTCAATAAAATTGAATTCTTCTTGGTTTATTTTTGTCTCACTGAATGTAAATTTTGTTTTTATTTTTTTTGATTTTATGACTTTTTACTTGCTGGTTTTGTTGTTCTCTTTCAAGGTTTGAGTGGACCAGTGTGAAACTTTTGCTTCATGCTTTATATATATTTGCTACAAAACTTGGTTTTACAATGGAAATGTAGCTCCTAGGGTCTAGTTTTCAATAGGAATTTGGTATGAAAAAACAAAGCATTTTACTTCAAATGAAGGAATAATTGAATGTGTTGTGGTCCCACTTTTTGTTTTGTATAATGAATCCAATTATTGAAATATAATTTTCATGAAATGTTCATTTTTTTGTTTTTTTTTTTAATCCATATTTTGTGTTATCAATTCTAATTGCAGGTTACAATGTTTAAAAGAAAGCATGTTGCTCGCATTATGTAAACAGTGAGCACTAACAAGATGAGTGTCTACATTAAGACACGTAGCAGAGGTGATCCAAATTAATATCTTATATTTTTTCTATGTGTTTTATGTTTAATAAGAAATGATATCGATTTGTGCATATACTTCATGCTTCTAGTGGACATCAACGAGTTAGGGAATTTGTCGGTGATGACACCGATGACAATGAGTTGTTGGTTTCTCCCTCTGGCCAATGAGCAAGTATCTTTGTTATATAATGCAATATATTAAATCAATTGGATTAATGTTTTTGTATTTGCCTTGATATATTCAAGCTTATAAATGTGATATATTCAAGCTTATTGTTATGGATCTTTCCCTAATGACACTACTTTGTTGGAATGCTAAATTTCCCTAATGACACTACCTTGTGTGCATTTCACGTGCTTCATACAAACGTTTCATTGGAAAAATTGTGAAAAAGAATTGTGCAAGTACTCTTGTCAATACATTCCATCACTAGAACTATCAACAACACTCCACCCTCCTTCAATTAAAATAATCGTGTTTGTCAAACTTATCACAAAGCAACACCATGGCTAACTCAATTAAACACAAGTAGAGAATCTTGATTGCTTTATAGATTTTATGTACATATAACTTCAAAATGTATGTCTATTAACTTTCTTAATACATATGTATGTATTGTGGCGGACCGAAGGGGTGGTGAAGGGAGGTCAGGCCCTCCTCCCCCCCCCCCCCCCTAAGCTTCAAATTTTGTTTATAGTTCTATTACACATGGCACTTAAATTTGGGTGCTATTAGGAATTGGGCCCCCAAAGAAGCAAAGAGCAATCAATTGTCCCAATTAAGATTCTAATATCTTTTTGTATAGTTGGTTATATGCATCCCTGATTTGGATATGGCTTTCTGGAGGTGGATGGTTAAACATTGTTTTTGTAGGAAGAGATTTGTCAATATATATATTTAGGCTTTTGTGAAATACTTTTGATGTTGATAGAGGCTGTATCTGTAGCAGGGAACTTTATATTTAACTTGAAGAATTATGAATATTTAGCTGTAGAGATTTAAACAATATGGACTTCATTGGTTTTGTGTCTTTGTTCAACTTCACTTGGCCCTTGAGAACTTACATGCTTTTGAATTATTATTTTTTTTAAAATTTTTCTGATATAACTTTTTTATTTGGTTATTGTGTGGGTGAATTTCTGACCACACTGCCAACTTAGTATCCAGCTGGAGAGCACTGGCAGAATAGGTGGCACCAGATTCCGACGGTGGTTCGTCCACCTGGGGGCACTTCGACGATCAAGTCAGTATATCTCTCAAAAATAATTAATAGTGCTAAACTCACTATTCTGAGTATATATTGCATACCTTGGACCCATGGGGGTGCCTCTCTTTTATAGTTAACTCAATCTTAGTCCCACTAGAAACCTTGCTTCAATGGACTTTAGCTCAGTGCTTATCCTGGACTCTTCAATAGATAAAGATAAACTCCCTAAGAGCTTTATCCTTATCCAGGTTGAGTTCCTTCCTCATTCTAGGACTCTTGTCCCCTATCCACTTATCCCAGACTCCGATATCTTCAGAGATAACCTCGGCCTAGCCGAGATAACCTCGGCGTTACGACCAGGACACGTGGCACCTCGGTTGACACATCGGCATCACCTCGGCCACGTGTTGGTACTCAGAAAATATATCCCCACAGTTATGTAAGGTGCTTTAATGGTAGTTCCTCTCACTTACAGTTTTCATGTTTTGAAAGACTCTTGTGGTGCTTCTGTTCTTTCTCATATGTTCTTTCATATCGGCCGACTTTTTTCACATGGTAAGAATCTCTTTATTCTTGCTTTTAGTTTTAAATTTTAATCATTGCTACTTTAATAGTTAATGTAAATTGATATTTTAAATTGTTGCTCCTTTTTTATATACTTGCAGATTTGGATGCTTGCCATTTCAAGTTCACCCTAAAAAAATTGTATTGATGTTCCTTTTCGTTATGAATACTTTGGTGTGGTTAGTCAAGATGTTGATGAGAAGCACTGAATGTGGTATAAAGATCCAGTTTCTAACAAGAACAAAAAAATGTGTCTAGTTTATAATGAGAGCATGTATCTTATCTCAAAAATCTTAGATATTTGGTATGCGACATGATAGCAATATCCTTACCTTCCTAATGTTGACCTTCATAATGAAGCATATACTTTTGATGATTTATATGTGGATGGGGCCATTTCATGTTCCTATAGTGAGTAGAAAATTGATGGAGGTGAAGGTTCTGACGATGATTTAAAGGCCAACAAATGGACGTGGATGATTAACCCCTTCACCAAAAGTGACCGGTGACCATTTTTTGTATAGACGTAATGTAATTTGGATGGCGTCTTTATGGATGATGTAATGTGGATGTAAATTTGATTTTGGTAATCCATGTATATGTAGATTATTGATGTGTAAGGTTGCAAATTTGATTATGGATGCCAATCTATTCGGCACAAAATGCATCCATATTACAAGATTATAGAGCAATTGATTGCACAACTAATTGTGTACCATTGCAAGCCAAGTTTAAACAATACAAATTTGCTCCAATTGATTGTGAGATTGTAACATGCCTACTGCCTAATAGATTCACTATGAATCAATTGTAAACAATATTCAAGCAAATTATACAAGGAAGCCAAACTTTGGCGGGCTTTTTTTTTCTTTCTTTCTTTCTGTCATGGCCATGGGCTCAAAAATGGATTGGCCAATTGATTGGTGTTTCCATTTTCTTTCAAGAATTGATTAACTAATGGGTCCCCAATCAATTTCCAAATCGATTGGAAAATGCACTACCTTGATAGAAATCAATTGGCCAATCCGTCGGCCATAATCCAATTAAAAACTAAAAGCCAAAATCTTGAGTGTTTAGTCAGTCCATAGGCTTCCAAATTAGAAATGAATATAATAACAAGGTCTGAAGTTAACAAATTATATCATTCACAATCTCCTCATAAATTACTATTCAATACATTAAACATCAAGCACAATACATCATATTTCAAACATCAAGCAACTTATCTTCATTGACAATTTTCAAAAATTTAGAAGGAAAAAAAGGCAATTTGCTACCATATTTCAAACAATAAACAACCTAGTGAGGTCAAATTTACCAAAATACCAGCCATAACAATTTTTGTATACACAAAACATATCATACTAAACTCCCAAAAGTAAGCAAAAAGTGTTCATAAACAAATTGGGACAACCACAAAACCCATAACATATTCAACTACCAGTTTAGTCTAAGCATAGAAAAACAATGAAAAGGCCAAGGTCAAGGCTCCTTTGAAAATTCATCCCCGTCTTCAACATCTTTTGTTCCCAATTCTTCTTCACCTCCCTCATCATCATCATCTTCATCTTCATCTATTCCCAACTCTTCTTCGTGTTCCTCATCCTCACCTTGTCCTCTATCCTCGTGAGGGGTATCTACATTTTTTTTGTCAATTCATTCAATGTCACTTACTCAGATTTGAGTTTCTCATGCATCTAGACCTGCCTTTTGTCCATACAAGCTTCGGTGTTTTCCAACCGCTTCACCACATCAAGGACCTTACCAATCCAAATGACTATACTTGCTAAAAAGGACAAAATAAAAGTCCGGGTCAGTGCAGATTCAAAATTGAATGCATGTTGATTTTTTTTTTTTTTTTTAAATTGTGACTGTGGGTTTTGTGCAATTGGTATTTGTAATCTTCGCTACTGTAGGTTCAGTGTAGATTCAAAGTCATCCAAAGATGGTGCAAATTTGAACAATGGTAAACACAACCACCCCACACCCTATTATATCAAAGAATAAAACAAGCATGCCCTCAGAAATCTTAGATGGTGCCTAAACCTCTGCCACTCTCACAGCACCTAATCTGACTCGGCTCAGAGACCAAGTCCTGCACCAAATAGTTGTGTATACTAACTAAGGCATGCTTTAAGGCTAAAAAGAAGTCCTATTCTATCTCACATATGCCTCAAGTAAATGAATAAGCTAATACCAAGCATGCGTAGCAGCTTTTGATTGAAAACTAGTTTTTTCTAGCTTCAAAGCCAAAGAGGAAGTTTGACTAATCAATCTATAATTTTTTTTTAAATAAGGGAAAGAAAGAAATTTAAACATAAATAATTAATAAGACAATGATACACCCCCTTCAAAATAAAAGAAGACTTCACCTAATCCAAATCAATGCTAACCGATTATAAGCGATGGACATTTTCAAAAATTGTATTTTTTTTTTTTTTAAATACAGAAGTGAATGTCTCTATTTAATCAAATAGACCCAAAATAGCAATGGAATAAAAAATTTGTCTCAATATCTTACCATATTGTGACCAGATATATTGGAAGAATTTTCTACTTCATTTGGTTTAATGTTCAGCTTCAGATTAGACCACAACAACGTTTTAAGATCAAAAACCTGTACAAAAAATTATATAAAAAAAAAAAAAAAAAATTTGACAAATTTTATCCTAAGATGTTTTATGTATCATCAAATCAAATATTGAAATAAAATTCTGACTTCAAGGATACAAAATTTGTGTAATGGTGCAACCAAAAGATATAAATTAGTCTGCACCCTTCTAAAGCACGTGAAATAAACAAAATGGGTTGAAGCACTGATTTTTTAGGGTAGTTAACAGTCAATGGCTAAGAACTTGAAATGTCCGAGAATATCAATTTAAATTTAGATAGGGATTTAAAAAGGAAAAAGAAAAGATGAGGGAAATAAAAAGTTATAATGATTCAAACACAACCTTACATACCTAAGCATAATTATTTTTGTTGATGGAATGGTACCAATACATGTTTTATAGAGGGGCCAATTTGAGAGAGAATAGACAAATGCATGCTCTTTACAACTATCGATTAGTAACCAAACAAATGTCACGTTTCAATCCACAAATGTAAGTGCCAAAAAGCATGAAAAATCATTTCTATGAACATATAAAAAAACAAACCAAGCTGAAGGTAGTAAATAGCAATTAAGCACAATCACTATTTCAACCTTCCATACTAAGTGACAATTTTTGAACATGAAAGATCCATTCATAGAAAAAGACTTATCTCATCTCAGAACAGAAAAACAAATAAAAGTCACACATTCATAGAAACTCATTTCATTGAAAAAGACTTATCTCATCTCATAGTAACCTATTTCATATTCATATAAATGAAATCAAAACCATAAAGAAACACAAACAATTATGCCTAATTTCTTTGCACTCCTCTTTCAATTATCCATAAAGAAATTAAAGAGAAAAAAATTCCATCAACACTACATAAACAAACCTACTGAATGGTAGCTAAAATGACATATGACAAATTCAGTTAACTACCAGTTTCATTATCTTTGATTTCACTTTATTCCCTATCATGGACAGGGTATTTTGACTGTTGGAAGACTGTTGATACAAAGAATAGCTACTGGGAATTTTATTTTTGGGTGGACAGGGTATTTTCTGAAATTGTTAAGCTCATAGAAAGTTTTTTTTAGCCTACCCTTGCAGGCAGTGCAAGGGAATATACCCTGACTATGTTCATGGTCCACATAACCCAATTATGTGGCCCCTAAATAGGTTGTGATACATATGGTTTCATGGTTTGTGATATAACAGGTTGTGATATAACAACAGGCTACAAACTTTGTTTGTGATACATTGATAACTTCTTGTGTAAAAGTGTAGTTTTTTGTGTAAGTTTTTGTTGTCAAACTTTGTTTGTTATACATTGATAGCTTGCTATATTTGTGTTTAAGACAAATGTTTACGACTTATTCACCCCTCCCCCCCCCCCCCAAAAAAAAAAATAAATATTTTCAAACCCTTAGAAACACAAACACAAAATATTGGTCTGATTGGCCAAAAACTGTCTGACCCAAATATTTGTTTGATTTATTGATTAATCCCCAAAACATTTGATTTCTTGATTAATCCGACAATCCAAAAACTAAGATGAGAGAAAACAACAACAAACTAATATGAACAAAGAAAGTAAGATGAACAAAAAATATGACAACAAACTAAGGGTTTAAACAGAAATAAAAAACTGTTTAGATCAAACACAACCCTTAGAAACAGAAACACAGCCCTTTAGATCAATGATTTTGACAAATTTAAGTTTAGGGAAAAAATCAATTTAATACAACATAAGATTAGTCCCCAAAAACTATTTGATTTCTGACCCAAAAATGTCCAATTTGTTGAAACAACAAAGAAAATTTATAAATGAAACAACCACCAAGAGTGGGGAGTTTGAGATGGGATTGGGAAGAGAGGGGGGACTGAGACCTTGAGGGGAGAGAGAGGTGTTACCTGAAGGTGAATAACTGCTACCAACGACAACCACCAAAGCAATGAAGAGCTGGTGAAGTAACGAAGAACCACCGAAGCAGTGATGAATGGGTTTGAATACAACCACTGTAGCAAAGAGAGAGAAACTGTTTTGATGAAATGGGTTTTGGGCGGTGAAAGGAGAGTGAAATGGGTTTGAAATGTTTTGAAAATCTGAAGACAAAAAATAAGAAGACAGATCTAAAAATCTATATCCAACGAGGAAGGGAGAGTGAAATGGGTTTCAAGTTTCAAGCTATATCCAACAGTGAAGATAAGAACACAAAAAATTTGAAATTAATCTCAACCTTTAAATTCATTGCCACTTAGGATAGATGTCCCATCAATAGAGCTATTTTGTTATATAGATTTTACAAGTATATAATATACATATATAAAAGAAATGCTACTATGCACATCCCTTATCATAAGAACATTACTCGAAAAACAAAGTATAGTTCGTTAGGTCAAAATTAACCAAGTGTAAAAAGTTATATATTTAGATAGGAAATCAAAATTGACAAAATAGTGAAAAAAAACACTATTTGCTTTTTGCAAGAAACATTTATGTATATTTTACAAGAAATTGAAAAGCAACTTACCATATTGCTATGGATTGTACACAAAATTTAACAATCTTACATTTTCTAACATTATCATGGTAAATTTATCATGCAAACAAACAAGGGAAGAAAAATTCAAAATTGTCCCTTTCTCACACTACCCACTACTTCAATTCTAAAGTTTTTCACTAATCTTTCATGGTTGCTAGGAAAGCCACCACGCCTAGAGGGAAGATAATAATTCATGGATTCTCTTAGCATCAATATACCTAGGAAAAAGGATGCGGAAATTCATTTTATTAAGCATAAGCTTCACTTTGATTTCTTTTTACCTAAAATTTAAAATCTTATACTTCAATTTTTTTTAGCTTTTCAAAGTTGTTTCGTTGGTTAGAGTCACTTTCTCGTTATCTTGTCAACTGCTCATGCTTAAAGAAGGATACAAGTAAAGTTCAAGCACTATTTGATTAGCATTTTTGGAAGTATCTCTATTGTATGTAAACTACGTTCGCTTTCAATACATATATATATATATACACCAATCAAATAAAAGATTTAATTCAGATAGCTATTTAATTCAACTAGAACAATAAGTACTACACATTACTAAAAACACTTGGAATAACTATTTGCCCTAACTTACAAATTGGGAGGTCCCAACCACAAGTTATAGCCTTCATGTGAATATCACTAAATATATTTTGGGATAAATCTTCAGAGAACATGTTAAATCAATCACAAGTTTTCAACAACATCTAAATGCAATGAAAATATAGTTCCAAAATACTTTTGTTTAAATTGCTAACAAACTAGGCATTTTTACAAACATTTTAAATGCAATCAAAATTAAATAACATAATTAGCCCTATAATTTTAATGCCAAAATAAGATAAAATATTTTGCAAGAACAAGTCATGGAAGCAACAAAATGGTTACAAAATACGATATTAATTAATGTAAAAATGGATTATTTCATTACAAATGTCAACCGAGAAATATAAATAGCAAAATAGAATAAAATCCTTCAAAAGCCTTCATTCGTACAAATTTGAATCGATTCACCAGAGAGACTGGAATACAAATTCAGAGAGAGAAAACAGAGTAAAAAATGGGGAAGAAGAGAGTTTTAGAAGAGGGGGTTTCAGAAATAATCAGAGGAGGCATACCTTATTGATTGATCTTCAAAAAAAGAATCCTTTGTTTTCTTACAAACCAAACAGAGGCTCACTGGGTTAGATTAGGGTTTTAAACAGAACAACCACTTCGGCCTGCATTCAGTCGAGCCAGAAAAAGAGAGAGGAATAACTGTAGTAGAGAGAGAAGAGAGCAAGATGAGCCAAGGAAGAGATGGAAGGAAGGGGTAGCACAGAGAGAGAGAGAGAGAGAAGGGCCGACACACACACACACACACACAAACGAAAGTGAAAGTAGAGAGAAAATACACTATGAAGAAGATAGAATAGAGATCGGTCAATCAGCTGCTCTGGTGTCCAATTTTTCGAAATTAAAGAATTCAATGGTTATGATCAATTTGTGTAATCCAATGGCCAATAATGAAGGTGCATATGGTGTGCAGCTCTTAAAGGGTTGCACACTACAACAGAACCCTTACAATAAAAAATAAATACAACATATAATTAATATACAAAAATTTCAAAGTGGGATAGAAAAATCTCAAATAAATATATGAGAAATAAAATCTACACATGTATAAAGAAATTTAAACCACTAACCTCATAATAAAATGTAAAAAAATTTGGCCAACTAACTTTCCTTAGAATAAAAATTTCACATTATGCTCAAATAAAATCCTTTTAACATCGCATAAAGGTTTGATTCATAGTGAAGTTTCGAACATATTCCTAGACTTATTTCTATTTTAAAGAGTTTCAGTTACATGCATGCGTGGCTTAGTGACCTCTAATATAAACAAAAATAAAAGAGTATTTTAAATTAATAACACAAAATCAAACACGTCAGAAAATAGTAATATTTATACACATCAGACAGTGAATCTACCACTAACAAAGGATGTTTGACTTAAATTTTTTGTGATTGACTTAGTAATTGGTCTATGTTGGTAAATAATTATTTTTTGTTAAAAAAATTATTTTTAATTTTTAATTTTCTAAATTTTTGTACAACTACTAATATCTGTGGACCGGTAGTTTTTTCTCGTGACAAAGGGTGGACCGGCAGTTGAGCTGGGAAAGGTTGCGTTGTTCACACGCCAATTTTAAGGGGGTTCAAAATTTCAACACTCCACCAATCACAACGCCACAATCAACCACTGAATTAGAACAATTGAAATCAAACTCCAATCAATGGCGAGGAACACAGAAGATAACCGAATCCTCGCCCTACGCAATAAAACCCTCACTGTATATTTCGTACACCTCTAACTCCATTTCGTTGTTGGTTCATTCCTCCGATTACTCTTCGTCTCTTTCCGCATCGATTCTCAGGTGAGAAAAGTGTTTCTCTCTCTATATATCACTTTGTGTATAGTATAGATATGTATGCATATATGTTCGTTCTTCGATTGATCGTCATGTTCTACATTATCGAGATTTACAGTAGTCTTCACTCATTGTTTGGCTGCCGAGAAAGCTGAGGAAAAGGAAAAAAAGAAAAAGAAAAAGAAAAGGAATATTTATAATTTTGAATCTCGTTGTGGTGTTATGTTTTGTATCTTGTAGTTGAAGAAGTAAGTGAGTGTGGCGGAGATTTATATTTTTGAAATATTGTAACGCTTTGAGTTCCAAAATTTTGTGTTTGTTCTGTCTTTTCCTCCATTTTTTGTTTTACCAAACAGATTCAGGTTCGTTGGTATGTTAGGGCTTGTTTGATAATCCAATTAAACACTTGAAACTGAACATATTTAATGGCCTTAAATAAGTACGTTTAATAATGAAAAATCGCCTACTACTTTAATCTGAAAATAGTAATTTTATGCATGACTTATCATCGAATAATGGATACGCTTTATGAGAGGTGCTGGTAATTTTAATTTTAACAGATGACCTTATCTTGCAATTTTCAAGTTTTAAAAATTCAGTATTAATAAATTTGAGTAATTAATTTTCAGTTTTAAAATGGTCCCCCAGTTACTGATTACTTGATGCTATGCTCTGTTGTGATCAATGTTTCAATTTTTTTCAACAACAGTAGTAATTTTCATGTCATTTATTAGTGTTTTGCACACCCAATTTTATTTTTCGGTGTACTTAGATTGAAGAAGGCTAAGTTGCTGCAGCTTTTTATGTAGAACATATATAATAATCATCACACAATCAGGATGGATTACAGTGTTTTCAAGCTGCTGAATAAAGTATTACTCCTAGAATAAGCATTTTTAATCTTCTGATGTTGCCAATGACATTTACTTTTGCTTTTTCTCTTGCTCTTGCCCATGAAATTTACTTTTGCTTTTGCTTTTGCTCTTGCCTAATCTTAGGTCCCAATGTGATTCTCTAGCTGAAATCAATTCTAATTGCTTTTCCTGTGATGTTTTTGTCATTTTGGTTTGGTTGTCGGTCAAATGAGGGAAATTAGAGGATAATTGTTGAAATTAAAGAGAACAAATGTATTATGCTTTCCCAAGCGTTACTTTTTAATATGACTAAACAAGAAAATTTTTGTAATGAATTTTACAGTTGTCGAGATGGGTACCAAATTTGGAGCCAATTTGATTGCACTTCTGGTGTTCTTTCTTTTGTCCCAAACAAGCTTTTCTGCATCCGATAATCGATTGATTAGAGTTGGACTGAAGAAGAGGAAGCTGGACCAAATAAAGAGGCTCGGTGAAGAAGGATTCTCTGGTGCTTCTGAAAGAAACTATCGTCTCCGTGGGAATTTCGGGGACTCTGACACTGATATTATTTCGCTAAAGAACTACATGAATGCCCAGTACTTTGGAGAGATTGGCATTGGCACTCCATCTCAAAAATTCACTGTCATATTTGACACCGGAAGTTCTAATCTTTGGGTGCCCTCTGCAAAGTGTTATTTCTCTGTGAGTCTACTAATTCTTTAAAGTTTCCGAATATGGTTTATTCGCTCCAGGATTTTTCGTTACACTCACAGTTTTGTATATGGATGCAGGTTGCTTGCTATTTACATTCCAAGTATAAGTCAAGCTACTCTAGCACCTATAAGAAAAATGGTCTGGTCTCATTCACTGGTTCCCCTAGACTATCATTGTAGCTGTTGTATTTTGCTTTCATGTTAGTAATCAGAATATTCAAGAGAATTGGGATGTTTACTGACAAAATTAACAATTTTTTCAAAGTATAAAACAAATAAATTTATGTAATTACTGATCATACTGATGTCAAATCACTAGATTCAAACAACATTTGCACATGCAGAAAGGAAGCGCTTGACACCACAACGAGCCAACTAAAATAACTATTAATGATTTACATCAATATAATTTACTTACAAGAAATATTTTTACTAACTGCGTTCAGGCTTTGTGCCTATGCAATTTGGCTATTGCATTTTTATTACTGATGTGTATGCCTTGAGGAAAACAAGAGATTTGAATTAGGTTAAGTGTATCAAGGGTGAGGACTCTAAGGTGTTGGTGAATGATGAAGAGATTAAGGAGAGGTGGAAGAACTATTTTGAGAAGTTGTTAAATGAAGAATATGGAGATAGGTCAAAAGGGGAGGAAATAGGCAGTAACAAGGAAAACCAGGACTATAGGTTCTATTGTAGGATTAGGGACTTTGAAGTAGAGTTTGCACTTAAGAAGATGAAATTGAATAAGGCTTTAGGACCCGATGATATACCTACTGAAGCATTGAAATTATTGGATAAGAAGAGGGTTGTTTGGTTGACTATGTTATTTAGTAAGATTTTGTTGACTAGGAAAATGCTAGAGGGGTGGAGGAAAAGTATTTTAGTGTCAATATATAAAAATATAGAAGATGTTCAGAATTGTAACAACTATAGATGAATTAAGTTAATGTGTCACGTAATGAAAGTGTGGGAGAGAGTGATGGAACGTCGATTGTGAGATATAACAGAGGTGTCAAAGAATCAATTTGGGTTTATGCCTAGTAGGTCAACAATGAAAGTGATCTATCTCTTGAGAAGAATAATAGAAAAGTATAGAGAAAATAAAAGAGATATTCATATGGTTTTTATCGATTTTGAGAGAGCATATGATAAAGTGCCTCGGGATATAATCAGGTGGGTGTTAGAGAAGAAAAGGGTGACAAAAGGTTACATTGATGTGATTAGGGATATGTATGAAGGTGTGATGATCGCCTGCTGGAGAGAATAGTGAATTTTCAATTTCTGTAGGATTACACCAAGGATCAACCTTGAGTCCTTATCTTTTTGCGTTAGTTATGGATGAGTTGACACGCGATATTCAAGATGATGTGCCATGGTATATGCTTTCTACAGATGTTATCATGTTAGTGGATGAGGCTAGAGAAAAAGTTAACAATAAGTTGGAGATTTGGAGAAAAGTACTAGAATCTAAAGGATTTAGAATAAGTAGAACTAAGGCAGTATATGGAGTGTAATTTTAGTAACAATCACAATGGAAGTAGAGGAGAAGTGAAGATTGAAAACCAAGAACTACCTAAGAGTGAACATTTTAGTTATTTAGAAATGATTATCACAACGATTGGGGAGATTGGAGCTATTTGTGGTCTCTGAAATTAAGGCCGGGTGGCTTAAGTGAAAGAGTGCTTCCGATGTCTTTGTCACGATAAACAAGTACCCATTAGACTAAAAGGAAGTTTATAGAATGGCTATTAGACTAGCGATGTTGTATGGGACGGAATGTTGAGCAACTAAGAAACAACATGTGGAGAAGACAAGTGTTGTTAAGATGAGGATGCTAAGGTAGATGTGTGCAAGACTAGAAAAGACAGAGTTAGGAATGAATATATTCAAGAATGGATAGGAATAGTACCGATAGAAGATAAGTTAAGAGAGAATAGATTGAGATGGTTTGGTCATATACAACGAAGACTAACAGAGGCAGTAGTGAAGAGATACAATACAGTGACGCTAGATAGTAATCTTAGGAGAAGGGGTAGACCTAGATTGACATGAACTAGTGTAGTAAATAGAGATATGAATCTCCTTGATTTGACTAACGAAATAGCCTTGGATAGAGTCGAGTGAAGAAATAGGATTCATGCAGCCGACCCCATTTGATGGGACTTAAGTCTTAATTTGGTTTGGGTTGGATTGGTTTGGTTTGGTTTGATTTGGTTTATGTGTCTGCCCTGAGAAAAGGATATTGATTCATAAGTTTTAGTTGCAGTTAAAAAAGCCTGTCTTTTCAAGCTGCTTGTAAAAGTGCATCGGACTTCACATAGTCATTCATATATTTAGTGAAAGATAAGCGATGTCGCCCAAGGATCTTTTGTCCTCAAAAATTCCTGTCCCCCTGTTCCAAATCATTCACAACCATTGGATGTATCTTGAGAATTTCACATCTTGGGATTCTTATTTGATCCAATGACTGTGAGTGATTTGGGATAGAATTTTTGGGGACAGAGGATCATTGCTAAGTGATGTCATATGCATTGTACTCACGCTGCTCTCCTACATTTATTCTATTCAATAGAGCTTACTTCTCAGTGAAGCTTTGTTACAGCTTTTTTCAGTCCTAAATTGTCCTGCAACTGCCTCACTTTTTGTTTTAAATTTATTTAACTTCTTCAATTTTCTTTTTCCCTTCATTTTAGGGCGAATTACATTAACGGTCCTTATAATTTGGAACTTGTGTCACTTTAGTTCATGACTTTTTAATTGTGACACATTTGACCCTGAATTTTGAATCTTATTCCAAATAAGACAATTGAAGATCCCATTGCTCAATTTCAAGAGTAAAGTCGTCAATTTGATAAAATATAAACTAATTTGACAAAAATAAATGTCAAAAATATTTATGAATTTTTAAAAATTATTTCTACCCACCAAAGATAAAATTATGTAAAATTGATAAATTTTTTACACATTTATTTATTTTCTTTACAAAATTAATTTTTATTATGTATTTGGATGATGATCATGTAATGGGTGATTGATAGGCTTCTAATGTGTAATCGATATATTTAATATATGAAATGTTTGTAGTGTTAAATTTTTTGATTTAATAGATTGGTTTAATAATGATATCAAAGTTGTCGCCATACTTGATTTTTAAAAAAATAGAAACTAATTTAATGAAAATAAAAATAATCACTCATTACATGATCATCATCCAAACACATAATAAAAACTAATTTGGTAAATAAAATAATAAATGTGTAAAAAATTTATCAATTTTACATAATTTTATCTTTGGTTGGTAGAAATAATTTTTTTGAATTTATAAATATGTTTTTGACATTTATTTTTTCCAAATTAGTTTATATTTTTCAAATTGATGACTTTGTCCTTGAGATTGAATAATGGTATATTCAATGTTCTTATTTGAAACAAGATTCAAAATTTAAGATCAAATGTGTCACAATTGAAAAGTCAAGGACCAAAGTAACACAAAGCCTAAACCACAGGCACCTGTAGTGTAATTTGCCCTTCATTTTATCATTCCGTAAAAGATCAACAGATTGATTTTTATAGCACACCCATCAGATGTGCACACCGTCCAGTGTTATATAAATCTGAAAGTTCAAGTTTACATTTGTTGCTAACTGAATCCATCCTCTCTAATATTAAGAATTACTGAAGAATGTGTGTTGATTGGTAAGTAATGATTATACCTTCTATTCTCACACCGAAAGACATAGGATTCAATCATATTTAGGGAATTGATTAGTCAGTTCATGAATTTCTCTTCATTTCCCTTGCTTATGTGGAAGTATTTTGACATCATTCATAACTTCATTCTTGATGCAGGGAAATCTGCTGAAATTCATTATGGAACCGGAGCTATTGCAGGTTTCTTTAGCCAGGACCATGTGAAAATGGGTGATCTTGTTGTAAAGGATCAGGTAAATTTGAAGAGAATGAGTAGATCGTGATATCTTCGGTTCAGTATTTACATAGATTTTTTCTGCTCATTAGGATTTTATTGAGGCAACTAGAGAGCCTGGCATCACATTCTTGGCTGCCAAGTTTGATGGTATACTTGGACTTGGTTTTCAAGAGATATCAGTTGGGAATGCTGTCCCTGTCTGGTAAGTTGATAAATATTTGTTGTTGATATTTTGATGATTGCTTGATTGTATAATATTGGAAATTAAGGGAACCTGCTTGATTGGCATGTATGTAACATTGCTTTTATGGATGGACCTTTCGATTTAAGGATTTGAAGCTACCTTTCTGTTTTTATGTTTGTATAGGTGAGGGCATATAATAATGTTATGATTAAGGTGTCTGCGATTTGTGTAGGTACAATATGGTCAATCAAGGTCTTGTTAATGAACCAGTCTTTTCATTTTGGTTTAATCGCAATTCTGGTGAGAATGAAGGGGGTGAAATTGTTTTTGGTGGGGTTGATTCTAATCATTTCAAGGGTGAGCATACTTATGTTCCCGTGGTTCAGAAAGGCTATTGGCAGGTTGGCTTATGGAAATTTTCTATTATTGTTTGTGATTAAATTTTCATGTTATAGTTCAAATTTCGAGGATTTGTTTAATGGTTTTTGTCATTTGCAGTTTGATATGGGTGATGTCCTAATTGATGGAGAAACAACTGGTAATTATAAAGATCTTATGTTTGACTGCTTATTGCTTAGATATTATTTTTTTTCTCTTTCTTTTTTTTTATTTTTTTATTTTTTTTTAACTCTTTTTAATTATTGGATCCCCTAATGCTTGTTATGGTATTGAAAGAGAATTGTATCACTCTTCAGGTTTTTGTGGTGGTGGTTGTTCAGCAATTGCCGATTCTGGAACCTCTTTGTTGGCAGGACCTACAGTACGTATCGTAGACAGCCATATAGAGAGACACTATTTATTCATTAATACATAAATTCTTCTCCCTCTTGAATCGTACTAGATAGGCTGATTATCATCTGAGATGAATAAGGAATATTTTGTAGCATCAATATACTGAACTTAAGTTGGGTTCTCAAATTTCTGCTAATTTTTCAGTATATTTGCATCTAGATTGTTTTTAAATCATCTTGTTTATGTTTCTCTACATTCTTATTAAGTCATCTACTCCTTCCAGAACCTAATGTTTCTCTACATTATTATTATTATTATTTCCCTCCAAAGTAGAGCCATAAATGTTTCACAAAAATTTTAATGTCGTACTAGTATCATGGTTTTTCAACAATGAATCAGGTCCAATTTTGAAATACGTGAACTGGAACTTGGTTTAATTGTTTAACCTTTTGATGCAAACACTCCTAGAAAGACTTTTTTTGTTCACAATTGATGCTCTGCAGTCCAACATTTGTTTTCTTTGCCATCAGTATCACCACTGCTGGGAGTTTGTCTTTGTTTTCAAATCATAAACACTGCTATTCGATCATGTTGCATAGGAAGTCTGTAGACTAATTGATTGCAACATGCCACTGCTTCATTTTTGTTTCATCCGTTTCATCATGATAGACTTTTACATGTTTTATTGTATCATGCATTAAGAAAAAAAAAAAAAAAAAGCGAGGTTTTGGCATTAAACATGATAAGAAGTAACCAAAAGTTTGTGGCATGTTATTGGCTAATAATATTAGAGAGATAGCCAAAAGTTCTTGTATTTATTTTATTTTACTGTAGACTTAGATTTACTGTTATCATGTACTCTTGACCTAAGATTTGGGTGATAACCAAATCCGACACTCGGAACACATTCCTTAACATGATTGAGCGTTGAAGGATGAGCATACTCTACTGACTCAGAAACATCAGGCATTTCAAACTATCATCTTTAGATTGTTTTGCATGTTTTCCCATCATCACATTCTGTGCTAGCCTTATCTCTTTTTTATTGTGTGTTCCCATGTGCTTACAGAGATAGGGACTAGCATATTTAT
Source organism: Camellia lanceoleosa (assembly GCA_025200525.1). Lineage (NCBI taxonomy): Eukaryota > Viridiplantae > Streptophyta > Magnoliopsida > Ericales > Theaceae > Camellia > Camellia lanceoleosa. The sequence continues at coordinate 145,139,243 of CM045764.1, read as the reverse complement.
GTACTGGTAGTAACCATGTCTATGGGTTCCGTTTGCTTCATTTTGTTGTTATGTCCACACTTTTGATTTGCTTGCTCTTTAAAGAGAAATCACAAAACAAAAACAAAAAAAAAACCCAATTAGTACACATTAATATGCGTTTGGGAGGGGAAAGATTGAGTGCACACCTAACTTTTGACATAATACACAAAGTGGTGGTCCTAAGACTTGAACCCATAACCTCAAGGTTATTAGGGCAAGTCTTAACTATTGAACCAATGGTCACCCCTTTTAAAGAGAAATCATGGTTTTGGATATTCTACTTACATTTGGTCATTCTGAGGCTTAGAATCTGACATCATGCTCTGTACAAACATCAGTTGCTTTTCCTTGTGCATCTTCACATTACTGCTAATCTGCTTATATTTCCTCTATAATATGACTCTTCTTCAGACAATAATTACTCAAATTAATCATGCCATTGGAGCCTCTGGGATTGTAAGCCAGGAATGCAAAGCAGTGGTTGCTCAATATGGAAAAATGATACTGGAAATGCTTTTAGCACAGGTATGCATTGTTTTGGAAGATCCACAATGGTTTTAGGTGTTCTATAGCTTGTCATTATCTATTGATCTTTCCATCTTGCAACAATAGATGTGACAGAGATTCTTATTTGTCTGCCTGTATAAGTTTTTGGGTGCATCTATCTTCAAGTTCATCACCTTGTAACTTATTTCTGCTTTTCTCTGGTGGTCTCTCACAGGCTGAGCCCCAAAAAATCTGCTCTCAAATTGGCTTGTGCTATTCTGATGGTACTCGGGATGTTAGGTCAGATTAAACTTGTTTCTTCTTGTTGTGATAACAATTAGTGTCATTGTCATTTTCACTGAATAAATTTATTGATCATCTTGTCATCGTCATCACAGTATTGGCATTGAGAGTGTGGTGGACAAGAACAGACACGAGTCATCTGGTGTTCATGGTGAGGCTTCATGTACTGCTTGCCAAATGATGGTTATATGGATGCAAAATCAACTTAAGGGAAATCAGACAGAAGAAAGAATCTTGAACTACATCAATGAGGTGAATTAGCCTTTATTTTTATGTTTCTGGTAAAAGATTGCCTCACTTTTGGGCTTATGCTGTTATTCCATTTCAGCTCTGTGATCGACTGCCTAGTCCAATGGGAGAATCAGCAGTTGACTGTAGTAGTCTGTCTTCCATGCCCATTGTTTCCTTTACTATTGGTGGTAAAGTTTTTGATCTCACCCCAGAGCAGGTAAAAAGTGTAGTTAGTCTGATATTGGCAAGTTATTATTTTATCATATTTGATCATGCATTATCATTAGAAGCATCCTATATTATATAGCCTTAACCAATGATATCTCTAACACCTCTGAAGTACTCTGTGATTTATTTTAGTTATACTGCCTTCAATTCATAAAATCCACTTAGAAAGGGAAGATGCCATGAGTGATCATGGAAAATAAGATAGCAAATTTGGCCTAGGGCCTTGATCATCAAAATTGAAGATTAGGTGATCTTAATCATGATTAGGTTTTGTTTGAACAAAATAAGAAAAAAAAACTCAAGATTTTCTGCTACAATTTTCCAACATGACATCTCCTTAATTAGATCTACTTGAGTACTGAAAAATGACTTGGTTGATCAGTGTATCAATTTACCATACAACTGCTCATCATAACAATTTGTATTCAACAGAAATCATATATGAACTGGTAATAATTAACTAAAATCAAACTCCAATATTGGCCATCTCATCTTCTATACAACTTTTGAAAATTTCGGGCTGAGGAACATGGGTTTTACTTGCTAGGTAAGGAAACTAAAACTATGTACTTATCCATCTAAACTAAACTCAAGATGTGTTTATATTGATAATTGGGCAAAATCTACTTTACTCTCCTGTGCTATAGCCTAATAGCACTGTACCTCCCTGTATTTTCAAAATAGCCACATACCTCCCACATGACTTTGGACTAAAACGCAACATTAATTGAAAAATGATCTCAATACCCCTTAACTATTTTTTTTTCTCCTCTTCCTCTATTCCATTTACATCTAATTTCTAACTCCAAAATATCCCTGAACTTGACATAATTTATGAACAACTTGCGAGATTATCATAGAAGCCCGGACTATCACATTTTCAATTTTCATTATTACTATTGTGACTTCTTGTTATTAATATGGTTGTTATTTTTTTTAGTCACTATTAGTATTTGTTTACTGTTTATGGGTTATTGTAATTATGTTTTTTCTTGTTATTTTCATCATTACTACTATTCTAAATCGATGATCTAAGCACAATGCATTTCACTCTTTCAATAATAATTGTTGTTTTTTGTTGTTGTCATTAGAATACTTATTTATAGTAACCATTTTGATTTCACAGACGTTTAATCACACACGGTTCAATTACATTTGTTTCTTGCCCAATAAGTGCTCTCTAATCAACGAGTTAATTCCTTTTCTTTTTGTTCTTTGTTGTGGTGATGCTCTCAGTACGTCCTCCAAGTCGGTGACGGACCTGAAACACAATGTATTAGTGGATTTACAGCTCTAGATGTGGCCCCACCTCGTGGACCTCTCTGGTAAATTTCCACTTTTTTCTGCTTCTAGTAATGCCTAATCTTTGTTCTCCACTTGTTCATGCTAAATGGACATGTAGTTACTATGCATCACTAAAGCCAAAACTTTCATGAACATGCATTATCTTAAGCTATGGATTTACCAATGTTTCTACTTGGTAGCTACAAAGACAGTGATAGGTTGCTGATATCGTCGTAGTGTACTAAGATTCAAAATCTTCCAAATTAGTCTATTGATTGTGGATTGTGTTTGGGATTAATTTGATGCAGGATTCTGGGAGATGTTTTCATGGGTCAGTATCACACGGTGTTTGACTACGGGAATATGACAGTTGGATTTGCTGAAGCAGCTTGAATGATTAATCCTTGTTTAACCTCTGTTTGCCTCTTCGGTAATCTCTACCAGTAGTGAAAAAAAACTTTACACTCACGTGATTTACTTAACTTGACTTCTGTTTGTTGTATCTGTCAATATTTCGAGCTATGGAGCTTTGTTATATACGTGGAAAATACAATGATAATTCCATGAAAGTATGTTGGTGTTAATATTATGGTTTTATAAAGGAAGCTTCAACTATGCAATCATATTTCTAGACATGTATGCTATGGATCTTTGTATTTATTGTGTTAAATTGTGCTTCTTATGTGTTATGTGACTACAAATCGTATTGAATTGCTTTTAATTACTTAGTTTTGTTGAGCTCTTGAATTTTCTTTATGTTAGGGGTTTGACAGTCCGTCCAATTTTGTTGAAATGCATCTAAATTTTTTAAAACTTGGGGTCAAAATTAGGGGAAACGAATTATTGTCAATTAGGAAGAAAATTTATAAGATTTTCCCACACTAGATAAACTTTATAGATCCACCCCTACTCATCCTTCAAATATTCTAAATTCGTCCCAACTGTCCATGGTAACCTTTCACCCAAGGGTTCTAAAGGGCTAGGAGTATAGTTGGCCACATTATAGGACCAAAGACAAGTTTTGTTAATAATTTAAAAGTAATGTTATATAAATTAATAAACTTATTAGTTATTGTTGTTTGCTACATCAATAAATAAGAAGTTTATAAAATTTATTAATTTTGATAACAGTTTTCATAATGTAATTTTATTGAGGTAATTTGTAAAGGAGGAGGATTCCTCCAGGGGACTGTTTGGGCCTATGAGGTCCACCACGGATTCCGTTTCAATGATCTGAACCGTTCATTTCGTCAGGCACTTCATGTATTTCATCTATAAAAAAATTTAGATCGATCCGATAATCACAACTTATTCAATTTATTATTTTTTTCATCAAAAAAATATATGATTTATTTTTTAAAAATACAATTATCGTCTATTTTTTTAATAAAAAATACAGTAAATTGAACAAGTTACACTCATCATATCAACTTAATTTTTTTTTTAATAAAATGCACGAAATGCTCAACAAAATGAAAGATTTCAATTATCAAAACAATGTGGTGAACCCTCACGGCCCAAACAATCCCCTCCCTCCAGTCCAAATCCGAGAAAGGTCCAACGAATCTATTCCTTGACGTGAGCTAAGCCCCCACGGAGTGTGCTTTTCAGCGATCCCTTCTTCAACCATCCATTCAATTTGGTGCCAAAGGTTCTAGATAACACTCCCATTCAAGATATTGATGGGCCATCCTCATACCTATAATGGAGTTATTTGGTAGTTTTGGCGCATGGTTACCTGGTGTCTTAGAATATTGTGATGGATAGAAGAGGTATAACTAGTTTTGTGTTGATGTTTAGTTACTAGCGAGGGAATTTGTCAAATGAAACTCCTAGACCGCCAAATAATTTTTTCTTCCTACGTTACGAGGTAGCTATTCTATGTCTATTACCGATTTTTTTTTTTTTTTTAAGTACGAGATTTAATACATTATATATTCTATAATAAGTTATCTAATAAAACATATAACAACATGAGACAAATACCAAAAAGAAGAAAAATAACCTCTACGCAAAAAATAAATAAATAAATAAATCTTTGCAAAAAAGAAAATTTCGAAAGGATGAGGGCTTTATTTTATTATTATTATTATCATTCATCACTCAAAAATTTTCATAACATTATATTTGGTTGGAGGATTAGAAAGAGAAAAAGGAAAATGTATGTGAAACTTTTGAAATACACGTATATTTTATTTATATTTCACTTATCTTTTTTTTTTTCTTTCCAAATCTCTTTCTGAATCTCCCAACCAAATACAACATAACAGAACGTCAAAGTAACAAGAAACAGTGACTATCATTTTTTTATTTGTATTTATTTCTATAACACCTCATAACAAATTAAAGAAAAAACCAGGAAAAAAAAGTGTAAAACTTCTCATTTCCGTTAATAAAAAGGAGAGACACGCGAAGTTCTCATTTTAACTCATCCTAAACTATGAAAAAAAACTTGAGTATCATGTCATTAGTATTGTCATCTAATTATTTTTTGTCTCCTACCTTTCATGTATATGTAGCATCTGAAAATTAAAATTTACTTTCCACATTATGTGATTTTATTGTGTGTTGATGATATCATATAAACATGTTTGGTTATTCTCTAAAAAATTAATTTTTGCCTAAACCAGTCAAACTCAAGTTTTGTGTTTCATTTGGCTAAAATGATAGTATCTGATAAAAAATAATTCTTTCGGTGATTCTACTTGTACATGATAAATTTTGTATTACATTTATTTGTACAAGACTTTTTTCATAATGTACAAATATTACAATGCATATTGTGATTGTAATGAAAAATTTATTGTGTAAATAGAAACTTTTGTTTTTTCAAGAAATCTCACTAGAATAATGCAAAAATTATTTTATCCTTGGCAAGGACTCTCACATTTGTTAAGGTATCAATCTTTAGTAAGGATAATATTATAATTTCTCTCCAAAAAATAAAAGTTTAAAAAGACTATTAAACTTTCTTCATAACAAAAAGTAATTTCTTTTAATAATGGTTAAACGCATTAATATTGTTTTAAAAAAAGCAAAACAACAAGCAACTAAAAAAAACTACCAAACCTATTTTAGCGTTGATATCTGGCAGGCTCTACCTCCCCTTAGCATTGATATCTGGCAGGCTCTATTTCCCCTTAGAGCATCTCCAATGATTCACTATTTTTTTCATCAAATCTAAGTAAAAAAAAAAAAAACGATTTCCTCAATCTGACATCAGACACTCCAACGGTGCTTTCATCAAAACACCGGATGTCCAAGTGGACGACCGGCAAGAGCATTTCATGAAAAAAAAAATTTTCCCCTCCATTTCAGTGTTTTCAAGGTTTTCTTCTGTTTCTTCCAAAGAGAAATTGGAAAGGTGGACGATCGGCAAAAGCATTTCATGAAAAAAAAAAATTTCCCTCCATTTCAGTGTTTTCAAGGTTTTCTTCTGTTTCTTCCAAAGAGAAATTGGAAAAAAGTATAGACCCCACCTTGGAAATAGACTTGGCAAAGCACCTCCTTCTTGGAAATAGACTTGGCCCACAGAAGCCACCATTTCGGTGATCCCAGTTCTTGAATCTTTCCCCAGAGAGAGCTTGTGGTGTTAGAGGAAGAGTTTGAGCTCATTCGTAATGTTGGGTCTTGTTCTGAGAAGAATTGATCTCTCTGAGGATTAAAGACACTTGCTCTGAGATGAGAGAGATGTTCTTGTGAGCATGGTGAAAATAATGTCTGGTTCTTTGGGGGTGATGTGAAAACGTAGAGAGCAAAAAGATTGATGGTGAGTATAGAGAAGCGAATGAGGACATTCATTGCCGAAGAACTGAGTGTAACCCTTTTGAATTTGGCTGTTTTCTCTTCAATTTTATGTAGTTAACCAGATGACCGAGTGGACAACCAGCCGAACTTCCGGTGGGTCTCAGCCCAACGTCTGCACATAGTAAATTGATAAACGCTTCCCAGATCCTCAGCTTGGTGAAACATCTGATATTTTCTCAATTTGATACCATTTTGGTGAAACCATTGGAGCACCAAAAGTATCTCTTTTTCACCAAATTTGAATTTGGTGATACATCTGCTAAACAATTAGAGATGGTCTTAGCTGCTCCATGCTCTTTCTTGATCTTGTTTGGTACAATAGAAATATTTATTTTTTTAATTTATTTTAAAAGTCCGTGTTAATATGTTTGATGTCGGTTTTATGTAATAATTTAAATAAATAAAAACAATGATTATCAAAAAGTATAAGGAGGGATATTTTTAACTACTTTTTAATTATTAACTTTCAACTTAAAAAAAAATTATACTAAGGCCTCGTTTGGCAAGTGATAATTTTAGCTAAAAAGTTCAAAAGTTGCTAAAAAAATCAAAAAACTAATAACCTATACCAAAAAGTCAAAAATTCCCTTTTCTTTTTACTTTTTACACATGTTTTTGTAAAAAATCAAAAAGTTATCTCAAACATACTAATTTTTTTTATATCATATTTTAGCTAAAAAACTAAAAAATTATTAAAAAAGCCTGTTTCAAACGAGGCCTAAATCTATAAAAGTTTAGTTGGTATATTTAAAAGCATTTTAATTAACTAAGCTAATTTAGTTAACTACTCTTGTACACTTTTATTCGTAAGGTTACGGGGTCAATTATCGCCAAACATAAAAATTAATCAGCATGCTTGGTTGTGGTTTTCTGAAAAAAATTTTGAAAAATTGATTTGAAAACTGTTTTTTGGGAAAAAAAAATGGTTGTTTGGTTTTCCAAAAAATATATCATTACAATTTCAAATTTTACTCCAAATTAATAATTGAAACAATTAAAAAAACACAAAAAAAAAATCACATCAAAACGTTCTCTCAGATTTTTTAAATATATATATACACATACATATATGTACCTATATGTACCTATTCTACTAAAGCCTACCTATCTCATTTTCAAAGCCTACCTATATATACCTATTCTACTAAAGCCTACATATCTCATTTATTTTTTTAAAAACATAACTCATTTTTTAAAATAACCAAACATGTTGTATAAAATTTTCATAAAATCATATTCAAAAAACCACAATCAAACACAGTGAATTATTTTTTTCTCATTATAAGGGTTTGTTAAGTTCTTTGTGATGATTATTAAGTTTGTAAATTGTTTACTTTTAATTGTTTGATTTAATATAATAATTGTTATATTTATAATTAATCTTTTATGGTTTGACAAATATATATAATGTATAAGCATTTTAGATTTTGTAATAAAAGAGCAAAATTGTTTTCAATTACAATTTCGAAGTGCAAAGAAATTTGGAGTAGGTAATTAAAAACATTCTAGATTTTGTAATAAAATATCAAAATTGCATCCAATTACAAATTTCACAGTGAAGACCACGAATTCATGAATTTAGGAAGTAGTCAAGTCACTGATTCAACAACCACGCACATATAAAACGTGCTTGCGTTTAGTTAGAAATTTATACTACACGTGTCACTTGACCAATGGTCGAGTTCCAGGCCCCACCTTTTTCTTCCGATAAAGACCAAAAAACAACAAAAAAAAATTTCGATTCTTAAGAAAAACAAAAAATGGAAGAAAGGACACGTGAGTTGCGTGTGAGGAAAGCGTAGTAATCCTCATGATTAGCAATCTTAGAAGCCACGCATTAGATCATGTCATGCCATATCAAATCATACAGTTTATATGTGTCTATTCAAACTTCACATTCAAAACAAGCACGGTTAATTTCATGCTTTCAATATGACGAAAGAGATCTACAAATCGACTTGGAATTGTTCCTTTCAGGTTTTAGGTTTAAATTTTCTAATCAGTGTATATTTTAGGGTCACGAACTATATGGTGTAAGTCTTGTTTTAAAAAATTTGTTCAAATTATAAGAATTTAATTTGGTGCGCGTAAGCTGACACAAGATATCCTATATAACTAAAAAAAAAAGAGTGATTTACAAATATAAAATTTATATAAAAAAATATGTTGAGAATAATGTGTTACTAGTTGTGAAATTATAAAGACAATAATAATGTTTTAATTAAAAATGAAAGAATTACAAGATGCCAGATCATTTTGTATAGAATTTTTATACAAATATTATATTTATATATCATTACTTTAGATTTATTATATTAATATCTTTTTTAATAAAGTTATAAGTGTGTAAATTAATGAAGATGGTTGATGAAAACCAAAATAAATAGTAAATATGAATTTTAATATGAAAAAGATGACATCATTATTTTTTATTTATATAATTAATGAAATATTCATGAAAAATTATCAAGTATTATATAAAATAAAATATTAAAAAATCAATATAATTATATTAAAATTTGAAATTAACTTTATTTACTCTTAATTCTAAAAAAAAAAAAGTGTAATTTATTTGTTTTTTATTTCTTATTATATATATTGGGTATAATAATCGAACACATCTACCAAATTAGATAGATGGCGTTACGTTGGTCCCAACTAACGGAACTGTGATTTGACGGGAAGGCAGATAGGACGGTTAGGGAGGAAAGTGAACCACCCATCATCCCTCTCTTGCTTTATAATTGTCTATGTGAAGTGAATTGCTTTTCTAGCATTATAATTCTCACACTTTTTTTAATAAAAAAAATCTCACACTTTTTGTTGAAAAAAAAAAAAAAAAAAAGATCTTAATGGTAATGTCAAAAAAAATTTAATTTATTTGATACATTTTTAATTCTAAGATCTTTTAATAATTTTTTTAAAAGTGACTGTAATAAACTTTTTGATAAAAAATGAATTTTCTGAACGAGTCTATATTTTTTAATCAATCAAGAAAAATTAGTACACTCTTCGTCTCAAAATATTAATTTATTATTCTGCTTTCGTTTGGCATAAGCTAAGCGGGGGGCTGTTTGGCTAAAATAGTCACAAAAAGACAAAATAAGTTTTTTTGTTCAATAAGATAAAATGTCACATCTAAATTATAATCATTTTATTTTTTCTCTCACAAAATTCAAAAAAATCAAAAAAGTTATTCCGAAAGCCAACTCACATCCCAAACGAATCTTCTATTTTTTATTGTCCTATCATAGTACCCGCTTTTAAAAAATAAAAAACTAAAATAATATAAATTTTCTATTTTGCTCTTATTTTAAATTTATTAACAACACAAAAAATATAATTATAACAATTGATATTCCTCAAAAAAATATACTATTAAAGGCTAATTTTGAAAAAATAATATTTTTAAAGAACTATTAAAAAAAAGTTAAATCTCATTATTTTGCGACAGAGAAAGTACTAGTTACTCTATATACTCCTTTTTTGGTCTCCCTGTAATTTCTCTTCTTCTAAGATCAACACTCTCTTTCTCTCACTACTTTCAAAATTGACTTAAATCCTTCACTAGTAGGATCAATATTTCTTTGTTTATCAATAAAAAAATATTATTTTTTTACTTTCGTTGAATGAATTTAATAATTTACTGGTACTTCTTTACTTTTTTTTCTTCCTATTGTTCTAATTTGTTGATTAATTGCATGCCAATGATTACTTGATTGGATGTGGAAAAGGAAGACTTGCTCCTTTTGTGCTTGTAAGGTATACTAATAACCAACCTCGTTGGAATCTTTCATATTCTATAAAACCCCTTATGTAGTTTTGATTTTCATACAAACCCCTTATTATGTTGCTTTAGTTTTAAGATAATTAGCATGGGTTTTGAAGGAATATGTATCTAACACACCACTGATATTTTAAAATTATTGTCAATATAATAATTAACCTAATCACAAATGATCTTTTGCCATTTGATGTTTGCTAAATTGCTAAGATTGTGGCTATTTTGATTGGTGGACAAAGATGACTCGTGGTTGCTTTGCTTGGGAGGGTTCACAAAATTGCTCAATGAAGCTACTGGATTCCAAAAAATGATTACAGCTTTTGAGCAACTTTATGATATTGGAACTCAACAATAAGCAAGTCTTCATTTTGAAGCCATTAACAACTAAGAAAGAACCATACAATTTTGAAATGATTTCAATCTTAAGACTGAAAAATTAGACTTCGTTCAACTTGTAAACATAAATTTATTAAACTTGTTTCTAGATGGCAACACGGGGAAATCATAGAGCGAAATAAATTTTAATTTCTTGAGTGTACCAAAAACAGTTTATGGTTACAAACTTTAAGTCTACTTTAGCTTATTGTAGTTTAAAATTATAAAAATATTACTGTCACATCATTCTGTATATATTTTATGTATAAAAAATTTATTTGTATCATTTTTCATAAATGGTAACGGTTTAAATTATCGAAACGAGATTCATGGTGAGCCTAGGATCTAGACAGTAAATTTATATTTGAATTTGGAAAAAACCTAACTCATTTAAATTTCGGTCAAGGAAAAAAACAAGAAAAAATAAGTTGATCTACGAAATGCATGCATCTCCTAATGCAATGTATTGGGTTAGATAGTGATGGCCATGAAACCTTTCTATCTATTTTGACTAGTCACAAAATTCCCATATTTGCCTCCTAAGACTATGTACTTTGTTTCAACCCAAAGACCTGAATTTTGACAAGATACAAGGTATGTGTAATGTCTAAACACATAAAATAGTATACAGTATATACATATCAACTCAAACTCAACCATCTGCCAAATTGTGGAATTTTTCACTCAAAAAAGTGAACTAACATTGGTGGTTCAACTTCAACCCACCTCACCACCAAATTTAGCTGTCAAAGTCAAATTACACTCTCATACAGAACAGAGCATCCATGTTTGCAATTTTGGACTATTTATCCCAATCTAACCATCCCCAACCTCCTTACCACATGTCCACCTAATAACCAACCCAATTTTATAAAAATCGCATAAAATCTTTTGTTCACAAAATCTGTCACCCTGTTCTTCTAATATACTTTGGGGGTTCACTTTTTTAGCTTATTTAATTTAACTTATTTTCATATTAGTGAATTTTCATCTAAATTATGTCAAATGCTTTTACTTTTTAGATTTATTTCAACTAGATGGCTCTGAAAATTTTAAATAATAATAATTTTTTTTAAATCATTTTTTTGGTTTAAAATGCTCTAAAAAAGTTGGTATATTTTCAATTTCAATAAAAGAAAATTCAGTTCCTTAAAAAAAAAAAAATTTGTATACATCAAGATTTTTTTTCAAATAATTATCATCATATTTTATAATCAGAAGTACATTATACTGTGTTTGGTTAAAGAATTTAGAAAATGATTTGGAAAGAGAAAGAAAAAATGTAGGTGAAATGTAAATAAAATATACTTATATTTTACTAAATTTTACACTTTTTTCTTTTTCATTTCCAAATTTCTTTTTAAATTTTCCAACCAAACACAAGATTAACAAAGAGACATGATGAGTAGTGATTTAGACCCCCTTTTTCTCACCCCCTTTTGACCTCCTCTCTTCTCTCATTGGTTACACTTTCCTGCACCTCCAATCACCACCTGCCATGTGTCAAAGGGGGTTGTGGGGTGGTGTTTGGAGGGGGTGCCAATCTTTATTGTTTTCAAAAACAAATTTCCAGACTTCTGTCTTGCACACGCAAAAAAGAAATTTCCAGACTTCTGTCTTGCACACGTGTTTTATTATGTAAAAATGAGTTTTCCTTATGTCACACCTCTAAACCAAATGCCTCCACGCGTTCAGGTGCCTTGTCAACCCCACCTAGCTTTTGGTACGTTAAACGAATCGTCAACTTTAGAGAGAGAAAGTTATAGCCAGCTAGAGAGAGAGAGAGAGGCCGCCTGCAGCTCCATATAGCCCCCACCAAACCAAATGATATTTTACTTCACAAACAGGACACCTTGTGCGACTCATGACTTCATTATATAAACATCAACTAACCACTCAAACAGAAACTACCCCAAAACCCCCAAACTTATTCTTTCTTCCTCCCAAAAAAAAATGAACTGGACTAGAGGCCACACCATCGGCCGCGGCTCCTCCGCCACCGTCTCCGCCGCCACATCTCCCCATTCCGGCAACGTCTTCGCTGTCAAATCAACCGAGCTCTCTCAATCCCAATTCTTACAAAGAGAGCAAAAAATTCTATCCACTCTCATCTCTCCCCATGTAGTTGAATACATTGGGTACGATATCACTAAAGAGAAAGACAGGCTCGTATACAATTTGCATATGGAGTATGTCCCTGGCGGCACGCTCTCCGATGCAATTCGTCGCCACGGAGGTGGTGGTGGAGGACGGCTCGATGAGGCGGTGATCGGAAATTATACCCACGAAATTTTGAAAGGCCTAGAGTACATTCATTCAATTGGGGTAGCACATTGTGATGTTAAGAGTCAGAACATTTTGATTGGGGAAAGTGGTGCCAAGCTGGCAGATTTTGGTTGCGCTAAGTGGCTCAATCCCAGGGAGGACAAGGCGGCGCCGATTGGCGGCACGCCGATGTTTATGGCGCCGGAGGTGGCGCGTGGGGAAGAACAGGGGTTGTCTGGTGATATATGGGCACTTGGATGTACCGTGATTGAAATGGCCACCGGTGGAGGCTCGCCGTGGACACGTGTCGCTGACCCAGTATCGGTTTTGTACAGAATTGGATTTTCCGGGGAAATACCGGAATTCCCAGATTTTCTTTCCAGCCAAGCAAAGGATTTCTTGGGCAAGTGCTTGAAGAGAGATCCGAAAGAGCGGTGGACGGCTAAACAACTTCTCAACCACACTTTTCTGGGAGAATCCAATTCTCATACCAAGCAATTTGTGGAATTCAATTCCGATTCTCCGACAAGTATACTTGATCATGGTGTTTGGAACACAGTAGAAGAGTCAGAGACTTTGGACTTGGATTCTCCAGCGAAGAGGATCGGACTGTTGTTGTGTTCTGGTGTGGCAAACTGGAGATGGGATGAGAATTGGATCACAATTAGAAGCAATAACAATGAGCATTGAGGAATTAGAAGGATTTCATAGATAGGAATGTTAGTTGTAGCAATAGCAGTAGTAATATTTTGATAGATTGTACATGTACAGAGCATAGGGGTGTCAATAGCAGTCTCAATTCTTTTTACTTGTCTAATGTCAATTCTTTTAGTTCTCATAGAAAAAAGTTCATATAGTCAGTTGTCTCTAATTTTCCATCTGATGTTCATTGCTCAAATTCTCCTCCGAGTCTATAATTTGCTGCAGTTATTTATTTTAAGGTACCGTTTGGTACAATTTAAAAACCAATCATTTGTAAAGAGAATCTAGAAGTATATTTTTCTTAGTTTTAGGATAATCAATTTTTTGAACTTAATTAAATTAAAAAAAAAAAAAGGGGTGGAGACTTGAACCTCCAAAGTGTTGGAGTGATGTGTGTATATATAATATACTGTCCATGTAGAATATTCTGTTTTTGTAAGAATATTACAATATTACAAAATAAGGGGGGAGACTTGAAACTCCAGATTAATAGTGAAGTATTAATAATCCTAAATTAATGTGATATTCACTATACAATTGGATTAATATCCATTAGATTAATAATCCCACCCCTACCCCATTACTAATAATCCTACAAATTTGTTGGATTAATTTTTCATTGGATTAATAATCCTAAACCAAAATGTTAAAACAAATATAAGATAATTGGACCTACGGATTAATAATCTTAATCCCATGCTCTAATTCACCCAATCAAACATGCCTCCAAAGTGTTGGAGTGATGTGTCGAAAGTTTGTTGAGCAGGCATAATACTCTTATTTATTGATGATGCAGAAAAATAGTTCAATAATCACCGGCACATAATATCATCAATTAATAATAAAATTATACATTAGATAGTGAATCTCACTCTGCAAACGTATTTACTTATTTCAATTTCTAAGTAAATATTGTAATTACTGTATATATATTGCACATATGTTTATTATTGAATAATGATACCATTTATTATAAGTGGTGTGTTGGACTGGATTATGGTCTAAATTTGAAGAGGACAAAAATAAAGAAAAGTAATGGAAATGTCATAATCATTTTCCACATGTGCAAGTAGTCATACTTTTCTATGTACATATAAATGGAATTAAAGGAGAAAATTTGAAGTTTGGTGTTTGGGAATTGATCAACCTGTTCCTGGTGGGCTATCCTAATTCCATCACTATTTTTAATTTAGAGCCTATCAGTAATGCCAATTGTGGCAAATGTTGCAAACTGAGGTGTGGCCTAAAAATGTAGGTACTACCCACCGACGTATTGTCGTTGCCTCCCTCTCTCTCTCTCTCTCTCTCTCACACACACACACATAACCTAGCTACAGGATGTTACCAAATTGGAAAAATATCCAGGACCCCAGTCGGGGTTTATTTTGGCAACTTTGTATGAAACCCAAATAGGTTCAAATTTTTTGCATTATAACTAAGGTTCATCTGTCCTTAAATATCTATTTGCTTTTGTTGTTTTAGAACATTCATATGATCACGTTATAAGAATTTCAAGATACAAAAAGTTCGAAACATAATTTAATAATTATGAATATTTTAAAATAGAGAGACAAAAGATCTCTTGCCATGAGACATAGTTGGTAATTGTGTTAATAAATATTGTGATTGTTGGTCAATTGCCATTAATCAAAACCTAGGAAGCTTTGAGATGTGTTTGTGACACGACAACCAAAAAAAAGTCTTTGTTATGGCTTTTGAAAAAAATTAATAAATAACAACTAATTTTAGGATATACCTTCCAAACATAAATGCTGATTAAAAAAATTGCTAGGAGAAACTAAATCCAAGAAGGTGTGAAGTGTAAGATACGAAATACTGTCTAGCGTCAATCAATCATTGTCTCTTGAAAATGATTCATTTCATCATATATGATTAATCCATGTGAGCAGAAGTTCCAAACCTTGATTAAAGACATAGGCCCTGTTTGTCAGGGCTTAATTTCAGCTTTCAGCTTAATTTAAGCTGTTTTGATATGTTTAGGTTAGCTTATGTTTATAGCTTATAGCTTTGTGGAAGCTGAAAACCAGCTTATTCTCGTGAAATTTGGATATGCTTTGAGAATAAAATGAAATCACTTAAGTGAAAGTTATAGCTATAAGTTGCTTGGGCATAAGCTATAAGCGACTTCCTGACTTCTACCAAACAGTAATATAATTGATTTCAAAGAATGCAATTTGAATGTAAAACAAATTTTAATTCGACTAATTATTCATACTAATTAGGTAAAAGATAGTTCTCATTACGCAAGTCCTAATCCCATTAACTTAACAGTTCTATTACGATTGCACCGTATGAGCGAGTAGAAAATTGATGTGTCCAAGTGAATCGTCTCAAACGAAGGTTTTTCTGACACTGGCAAATTGAACAATACGGCCTTGAATCTCCAACGTGTTACGATTGTAGTCCTTGTTAGTGAACACAATCACTACAGGAAATTCGAGTTTTAGCGGCAAACGCCGCTAAAAGCTTGAAAAAAGCCGTAAAAAGTTATAGCGACGTTTAAATTTTTTGCCGTTGATACTGCCGCCGCAATAGGTTTGCAGCGTTTAATAAACGTCGCTAAAAATATTAGACGGCGTTTTTTAAAACGCCACAAAATGTTGACGTCCGCTTCTATTACCGTCACAGACTAACGTGTGACGTGAACATGACGTCATTTAGTGGCGTTTTTCAAAAACGCCACTTTTTTTCTTTTTCTTTTTTTTTTAAAATTATTTATTTATTATTATTATGTCCAAAGCATACCATTTTAGAAAATATGCATTACAATGAATCTGAAAAAACAAATCTTCCACTAGACGAAGCCAAATACATTATAATGAAATCCAAAAAAAACAAAATTCAAATTCACACTCTAGATACTTCAAATACCACATGAAATTAGGCAACAATTTACACAAATCATCCAAGATTTTGAAAATTGTTGAAAATTTTTGCTTGATATAAGAATGTTAAATCTAGAGGTTCAATGCTGAGCCACAACCTCCAACTTCCATTTCTCAAAAATTATTTCTACCAAATAAAAGAAAGGAATTCAACTTCTTTCAACTCTTTTTTTTTTTTCCCTCTATTATTTTCCTTACATCCAAACATAGCTTCAAGGGCATGCATAAATACCGAAATGACATGATCTCATAGCCAACAGAGCCTAATAGGCTAATCGACAACCTATAAACCAAATGCATCATATAAAATAAAATAAATAAATACATAAAAATTCCTGGATTGGATTCCAAGAGACAAATTCCAACAGAGCCTAATAGACTAATAGACTAAATAAAAGACCGGAATTCCGATGGAAAGTACTGGTTGTGGGGGATTGTTGTAGTTGGAAACCAAGGTTGGTAAACCGCAGCTGATGAAGTAGCGATGGTTGAAGTAGCGAATCCTAATGATGCTGCAGTAGAGAAGAGTGGCAGTGGAACGTCACCACCAAATGGGCCTTGGAATTGCAATCCCCAGCTCGGTGAAGAATCAAATTCCATACCATTCTCTATTGCTCTTCCCTGTTGATGGCAAAAAATAAAATAAAATAATGGAATTGTTAATCAACTTGTGAAAAATCAATATTCATAGTAAATAATAACAAAGATGGCCAATAAATCATATGGAGCTCCATGGGATGAAAATAGACACATGGTCGCATTAAACTAGCCCCAAAAGTTTCATAACAACAAAAGGGAAAACCCCTAACTTCTATTCTATCAGAGCTTCAAAACTGGTGATTGTTGATCAGTAGTCATTACAGGAAGATGATGGATTGTAGCCAAATGATCTAGCTTTTTCAATAAGTTAGAAGAGAGGTGTTAAGCGATAATGTTTTCCCAGCAACAAAAGCCAGCTAATGATTCTATAGTCCAACCAAAACTTCCAATATGTGATCAAATGATCATTTAGTATAAACTCTAAATGCAAGAGCAGAGAAAGTTGTTGCTAATGTAGTAATAGCAAGAAATAAATTGGATAGTCGGATAGAGTAAAATTACCTCATAGATGGGAACGGCATGGGAATTTACACCTTTCCAGAGAGGAGGGTGCTCAGAAACCATTATTTGGCCATGAGGTAGTTGAATTCCCATTATTGTAATGGAGTTCTCAGCCTGTAAGTGGAAAAGATAAATCTGCTACATAAACTCACGTAAGACCTTCCAAAATTCGAACATAGCATGTACACAGAATGATCACTGGTTTGACTAATCCAATTATAGAGCAGAACCGAACAGACTAAAATTTTAATATACGGCTTTTAAAATTACCCTTCTGTTCTCATGCATATTGCTCAAGTCACTCTGCAAACGTAAACCACTGCTCAAGTCATTGCTTCCCATTTGGCCATTAGCAAAATAAGGAGTAGAAATACCCAAGTTGAGGTCTAGATTATGGCTGCTTCCTGCATAGAAGAGATTAGGGATGTCATCATATCATGATTCATAAAAAAGGACAGCTAAATATATGCAACCGTAAATGAAGGGAAGTTTCAAGAATCATAAAACAACACAAAAAATTAAAAGTGAACCTCCATTCTCAATCTCAGAGCTTAACACCTCTTCATATCTACACCACGTTCGACAAGCAAAATGGCAGCTTGTGTGTAAGGGAAGAACATCCTGTTAACGGCAAATCCAGTGCAGTTTCCAACTACAACCGGGGTTTTCTTTGTCTTCTCTGTACGCACAATTTCCAAAAGTGGCATGACATGAGCTGGACTGCACCACAAGCAAAAACCAATGGTTTAATTAAGGACAATACAAGAAAAAACTATCATGATGTCACACCAGATATTACCTGAAGAAATGGGCCCCAATAATCCGATCATGGGACTTTGTCTTCTCCCCAATCAAGTTCAAGTCAATTGTGGAAGTGTTACTTGCAAGTATGCAGTGCGGAGGGCAATAATTTTCAAGATCAGCAAAAATTTGTTGCTTTAACGAGATATTTTCAATAACAGCCTGATTGAAACATCAAGAAAAAGAAACTCTCAAGATTTTCATCAAAGTAGAAACCAAAAAATGACAAATTGGATTAACATAATTCTGCACTACCTCTATGACCATGTCTACATCTCTAAAGCTTTCATAGTCAAGGACACCCTTGAGAAATCACTTCAAAATGAACAACCACCATGATCAATATCTTCAAATTATACAAGTACAATGCAAGAAATGAAAGTTCAGCCTATATATTGAAGTTTCCGAACCCGTGAACGTTGAGCAAATTGCCTGTATAACAGCATTTCATATTTAATGATGAAATAAAAGGAGTGTTGATTTAATGATGAAATAATTAACATACCTATTTAGAGTACACCGGCTAGTAAGATCAAACATAAACAAACCAAAGGCAACTTCTCCAAAATTTATGTATACATTTTTTTTTTCTTGGCTGGGCATAATAGGCCAATATACAGGAAAATAGAATTTTATTTAGAGATTTTAACTCACAAAATTGTTTTCCCTATGACATGCCAGGTATAAGAAATTATAAATATTAGAATTATGAAATGTAATGAAATTTCCTCTTCAGAACTGAATTACGAGCCTTAATCAGATAAAGTAACACTTACACTTTCCCATCCCCAAATTTCCACGAATCTGGTTCATACCATTTGTGGCTCCTACCAGATTCCAAAAAAAAAAAAACAAAAAACAAGTTTGTAAATAATCTAGAAAAAAAATGAAATTCAAATTCTACATGCAAACTATCATTTTGTAAGCCATTCATAATTGAGTTCAATTTGTTAACCAAGCTTACTGTTCAGAGAAAACTTTGCTTGATTTCAAACACCCAACATATACACGAGGCTTGTCTAAATGAGCTGCAAGTGAATTTCCCAGGGCATCTGCACCAAAAAAATAAATCATAACTTCACAATCCATTACACTCAAGTTTCAATCCTTAATAACAAAAGTATCACTGAAATGCATGGATCGATCACGAATCAATATTTACATAAACATCGTCATTGACTTTGGCATAGACTTCAGCATCTGAGTTCTCGGCAGCATGAGCAAAGAACAACTTTGTCTTCTTTGGAAGCTCCTCAGGTGCCTGAGATGCAGAGTAAGAGAGATCCATCTGGTTCAACGATCTGATCTGATCTAATCTGAGAATGAAAAAATTAGAGAGTTAATTAGCAGATTCGACAATGATAAAGTAGAGCAACAGAGATCGATCTGGTTCAAACTCGAACACCGATTAAGAGAATGAAAAATGTACCTGAGATAAGAGCAACATAGATCGATCTGGTTCAAGAATGACATCGATTTTGGATCTGTGATTTGATGAAGAACAGATCGAGTTTGAGTTCAAGTTCGACGAAGAGACTGATCAAAGCCCTCCAACGACAGATCGATGAAGAACAGCTAGAGAGTTCGATGAATATACGATGCAAAATCTGCAATCGAGCGAGCTATAGCTTCGAATCGAGAGAGCTAGAGAGCTTCAAATCGAGGGTTTTCGGAGAGAGAGAGAGAGAGAGAGAGCTGTGGAAGAGACAGAAGTGAGAGACAGAAGTGAGAGAGACGGAGGTTGGATGGTGTCAATATATACACCCAATACGACGCCGTTTCACTGTGATCAAAGACAACGTTTTCAAAACGTTGCATTCAATTGATCTCTAATGGCGTTTCCCTAAACGCCATAAACAAAACGTTGCAGTAGGCTCCTTTTCGTGTAGTGAATGGAAAACAGGATGTGCGTATATTCGTCCCATCGAGCGAGGAAGTCACGTAAGGCGTGCGATTTGAGGTGAGTTCTTGTAAGGGCCTTGTGTGATGGAATCATTGGTGACGACCAAGGTTCTGAATCCGGTGTAGGACCACACCCTCCCAAGGATGCCGGTGAGAATAACAGCCGTGGCGTTGGGGCCTCCAGAGAAGCCTTGGAAGTAGAGTCATGTTGGTTTGTTTGAGTTGGTGGTAATCATAGGCTTCTCAATATGCAAATGCTAAAATTGGTAGAAGGAAGAGTATGGATAGTAATTTCGTGCGTGATTTTGGTGCCATTTGGAGTGACTAATGGCTAAAAGCCAAGAATGAAGGAGTTGGTGGTTGTTTTTTTATTTTTAATTTTTTCATAATTGGGTGGTGTCCAGTCAGTTTACGCGTATCTCGATTAATCTCGAGACCTACGTAAAACCTCTTCTACGTGGATTGGAGAAATCTCAAACAAAACTCATGAACGTGACCCTAAGAAATTGCTAACACTTAATGAGAATTGAATCTGAGATCTGAAAGAAGCACACTCTCAAACTCAAATTGCACCCACTAACCCAACTCCTTGGAGTTGAGTTGGTAGTTGTTACTATTGAACCATTGGTGCAATGGTATGTATTTATGGAGTGAGAGAGACTTCACTGATTGATTTGATTTTCCATGCCAGAATGTATGTGCAGATCTGCATTATCACTTTAGACTGATTGAAGTTGAACCATTGCTATTGAATTTGAGAAATTATTTTTTTACTGTTGGGCAATGCCATGAGATACTTCAATTTGACATTTATTAATTAAAATAATGAAAATTAATACTTTTTATTAGATTTTTTAGAAGTAACTTGTCAAAGTGATAAATGATGAGGAATAATATTTCAATACCACCAAATAATCACTCATTGAATTTGCTATAAATTATCGGGGGCTATGATCATAATCTCTCTCTATATAAAAGAATGTGCCAATATGATATCAATTGCAATGTAACGATATAAAAAATGATGAGTATGTATCATCGTTATGAATTTTTTTGAGTGCACAAAGTATAAAATATGAATGTCTCACAAGGAGTGGTGTCCACAAGACGCAAGACTCACATGTAAGATTCATTTTTTGTGAATCTTCTGTGTTCTTAACATTATTATTTTTAAAAATAATCAATCACACAAAAAAAAAGCTTTATAGCAATTGGATTGATCATATCAAATGTGAATAAATTCTTAACCGATATCGAGAATCGACTCATATGTTATTTTCATTCCAATTGATGCAAATCATGATACAAAAAGAGCCTTAATAATTTACATGTTTAGTTGGTCACTAGCTTCTTTTTTTTCTTTTTTTTTTTCTTCTCAGATCGCTTGATCTTAAAGGAGAAGATCCCCACCAGTCACTGTTTTAGATTGGACGGACTGTTTGTTGGAATATGGTTTTAGAATGGCTTTAGAAATTTCCTATTTTTTTTTAACTTTGAGCATTAATTAAAGTGAGACTCAAGCATTATTTTTAACGTTTCTAATTCAGTTCATGTTTAATACCGTGTAGTGAATAAATTCGTGTATTTGGAAGGATGAGGTTATGGGTGTAGTGGGCTAGACCCATTGGACCCAAAATTAAAACCGAGCAAACTGGGCTCCAATGCATGGTGTGAGGTTGGGTTGGACTTATCCGGTCCAATACTTATTTTTTTGGGCCAAAAACTTTTATATTTTATTCTAGTTTCAAAATTCAAAATAAATTAGTACAGAATTTTTTCTTCACCCAAACAGGTCCCTAACAGGTTTAACTCACCCAAACAGTCAAAGGGTTCAACACAGGTTCAGATCTGTTGAATTCAAAATTGAATCTGTTCAACAGATTCAAATCTATTGGTGCCTGTTCAATCTATCCGAACAGGTTTTCTACCTGTTCGAACAGCCACCAATCTGCCTATATAAAGTCTGCTCTAGCAATTCATTTTCAATCCGAAAATTTTCAAACTTCTTCCTTTTCTTCTTTTATTCATCCTCTGTTGCTCCTGCATCTGTTTCTGTATTTATTTTTAGGAAAAGAAAGAGAAAGAGTTACAGTATTGTTTGGTTCACCAAACTTGTTTTTATAATGCTATAAAATCAAATGTTAGTCGTTGCATCATGGGAAGTAGACGCCGATTATATCTCAAAGTACTGGAGCGAGGGCAAAATCTATTTTAAGGAGATTGTATCAAACACAAGCCTCGACATTAATTTCTGTATGCATTTAATTCGGGAAATAATTTATATAATTATTTTTTTGAATTATTTTATTTTATTGTTTATTTAATTTATACATTTAATTTACACACATACACTTTGTGGGTTCTAACACTGTTTTGGCTGGTGAGGTTTATTACAGGTGTTGTTTTGATAATTTAAATCATTTATTTTGTTGGGTATTTCATCCATAAAAAAATAAAAATAAAAATAAAAATAGAATTGGTTAATCCAATAATTATAACTAGTTCAATTTATTGTATTTATCATTAAAAAAAATGTATGGTTTATTTTTTTTGTCGTCTACTTCTTTTCTTTTCTTTTTTGTAAAAAATGCAAGAAATTGAACTAATTACAATTATCGAATCGATCTAATTTTTTTTATAAATAAAATACACAAAATACTTAACAAAATAAATAGTTTAAATTATCAAAATAAGACTCGTGGGAGAGCCCCACGAGCCAAAACAATGACGGAAGGGGATCCTTCTCCAATTGGCTATGATTCTTTCATTATCATTAATGTGTAGGTAATAAATGTCAAATTTCCAAAGCATAAATTTGTGTAGAGATTTGTTACGATTAAGTGAGTTTGTTAGAGTGTTTTTTTCTTTTCTTTTCTTTTCTTTTTTTTTTTTTTTTTTTGTTAGGATAAATTACACTTTGTAATTTTTATATTTGGTTATTTTCTCACTCCGACTTAAATTTTTTTTTTTTTTTTTTCATTTTAACTCTTCATGTTTTAAGTATTTTTTCAATTTTCAAACTTAACTTTTGTTTAAAATTATGTAGAAAATAACATATTGACAATCACGTTATATAAAAATATTTTACTATATATAATTCACATTTCTAATACAAACAATACAAAAATAAAGAATAAATGACTTAAATCATGGCTTTGATAATTGATTATTAAGATTTGACAAGACATTACCAAAAAAAAAAACCACTTGCACTTGCATCACTCGCATTTTATTCAACTCCATTTCCTACATGGTTGAAAAACCCGTCCTCAATAGTGCAGCACAGTAAAATTGCACCGTATGAGCGAGTAGAAAATCGACTTGTCCGTGCAAATGGTCTCAAATGTCGCAATTCCCTTGGCAAACTTAAATTTCCCAGTGCCGCCCACCACAGAGATTTCTTTAACATCAGCAAGTTGTATGTTGCGGCCTTGAATCTCCAAGGTGCTACCATTGTATTCATTGCTAGTAAAAACAATGGAAATCAGCACCTGCATATTAGCCCCATCTAGTGAGGACGTTATGTAGATGCCCTGACCACGTGCAATTTCGGATGAATTCTTGTCAGGGCTTTGTGTTATTTGATCATCAACGGCATAAGTGGTTCCAAAACTGTCGAATGCCCAGATGTTGCCGGGGATTCCAGTAAGTTTGTTCACCGTGGCATTGGGGCCGGCGTAGTACTCTTGGAAGTAGAGTGTCATGTTGGTTTCTATGAAATGGTAGTCATAGGCTTGTGAAGATGCAAATATGACTAGAAGGATGAGGAAAGACAATTTGGTGAGAGTTGCAATTGACTTTGGTGCCATTGGGAGGTGATCGATAGCTACTAACTCAATAACCAATGGCCAAGCCAATATAATGAAGGGTTTTTGTATTTTTTTAATGATCTGTTGGTGTAATAGCCTCTATTTATAGAGAGCGAGAGAGAGTTCAGCAATAAAAAAAAGAAATATTTATACATAAAATTGATAAAAAAAACTTTATGAGAATGATATGTAAATATTATTATAAATGAATAACTGTTTAATATAATAAAAGGTCTAGCTAACAAGTACTCAAAAGACACTAGTTAAAGCATAATAAATATAGTTAAAATATTGAAAAAATTCATAATAAATGCAGTTAGGTATTAAAAGAGGAGAAATGTTACGTATCCCAAATATTTTACTAAATATTTTATCAAATCTCTCACATGAGGTGAGACTCACACAAATCCATGTGTGTGTAGGTCACACACCCATGTAAGAGATTTGGTAGAATATTTTGGGTCCCTACCATAACTCCTAAAAGAACCAACCATTCATTACTTATTTCTATTATTTTAATGCTAATCATAAATACTTACAATATACTTTAGGTCAAACTTCATTTTACTCTACATGATTTAGACCATGTGCGGTTTATTCCTTAACGTTTAGAAATGATCACATAATCCCTACGTAGTTTGTGGTTTGAAGTGCACCATTAAACATTTCATCTAATTTAACAATACTTGTGAAACACATGACAGATATAAGGAGATTATATGCTTATTTTTAAATGTCAAAGGGGTAAATCGCACATAGAATAAAACACAGGGAGTTAAAGTATACTTTGCTTCCAAACAAATGATGAAAATACATGGATATTTTAACCTTTTTCATTAAATTGTTAACGGTTTAATGGTCAGTTTACAAATCATAAGGGGTTTTATGGTCATTTTCAAATATTAGAGGGGTAAACCACGAAAAATTCTATTTTTATACATCTACTTACCTCAATACACACACTTAATGAAATATTATTTTAATGACAATTATACCCTAAAATAAAATAACCAAAACACCCATAATTGGAACATGAAGTATGTGAAATGAGGAAAAAGAAAACTATAATCAAAGTAATGAGTGTGTGCACTGAGCAACAATGTGTACTTAGATGAGTAAATGTGTGAAATTATAATTTTTCGTAAACCACACATGACCCAAACTATAGGGAATAAAGTGAAATTTACCCTATAATTTTTAATGACCGTTTTAACATTAATCTTTTATAAAGAAAATTAACTCTTTCTATGGAGAATACAAGCTAGCCATTCAATTTTTAATATCTTTATTTTATGAATTTATTTTTTTATTTGACCTCAACACGTAATTTTTTTTTTCTTTTAAAACAAAAAATTTAAAAAAATATTCCAGATAAAAATTAATTTTGATATGAAAAATAAGTTAACATTATTGCTAATCATATGTAGATATATATATATATATTAAAACTAGCCTATCACCCGTGCTATGCACGGGATAATTATAGATATTTATATTTATTTTAGATTTTTTTTAATATATAAATTATGTTTTTTAAGATTTTTTTCTTATCACTAACCATAGTGTATGAGGAAAGTTGAAAAGAGTACTGCAGTAACTATACATGAATTGTATCTATAATTATTTGTATAGGGGATTTTAAATGCTGATCAGGAAATTTTGACCAAATTAATAATTGCAGGCATGTGAAAAGATATGTGGATTGAAAAAAGTTAATAAATGCTAATCAGGAGATTTTGAACAAATCAATAAATGCTGAGTTTTTTTTTTTAAATAAAAAATTTTAAAAATTCAGATTGGGATATTGAAACTTCCATAGGCCTTAGGGGTTAAAAACCCCCTTTTGCTTAATATATAGTATAGATATAGATAGATAGATAGATATATCTTTTTATTTTTATTTTTATTTTTGTGTGGTTTCTATTCGGGTTTTTTTTTTCAATTTATTTAATATGGAGTTGTGGGTATCTTTTTTTTTTTTAAATTTAATTTATTTGTAGTTTCCATTTGTTTTTAATTATTATTATTTAGATAAGTTATGATGTGAGTTAGATATGTGATATTTAAAGTTTATTTAGATAAACTTTAAAGATTTTTTTTTAGTTTTTTAGTTTCTTTTTTTTTTTTTTTGTTATGTTATAATATAATATATAAAATATAGGTAGATATCTACAACCTTAATAGAAAATGTTATCTGATTTTTTGGGAAAGAGAAAATGAATGCAAGTTTTAATATTTTTTTTTTGAAAATTTGTGAGAGAGATTAGGAGGGAGTGATTATGAAATATTTTTGTTATTAAATAAATAAATTAGTCAATAGTTTTTTTAATCTATTTTGTAAATTAAAAATCAATAATTTTGAAAAATTGATTAATTTGTCCCATTAAGTAATTTAAAATTTTGATAGATATACATAAGAAAAATACATAATTATATTATTAAATCACAATTCAAATTTAGATGTTATATCTTTTTAAGATCTATAGTTAAATTCTTATCTTTTTTTTTTAATTTTTGTGTGTAACTATAGTGTATGGGAGAAATTGAAAAGAGTGTTGCAATAATTATGAGAGAAGTCAAAAGGGATTGTGGGTTGAGAAAAGTCAATAAATGCTGAGGTTGGGTTGGGAGAAGTCAATAAATGCTGAGGTTTTTTTTTTTTAAATCAAAAAATTAGAAAATTAGGATTAGGAGATTGGAGCTCCTATCTGATTTCTTGGGGAAGAGAAAATAAATGCAAGTTTTAATTTTTTTTTTTTTTGAAAATTTGTAAGAGAGATTAGGAGAGAGAGATTATGAAATATTTTTGTTATTAAATAAATAAATCAGACAATAGTTTTTTTTAATCTATTTTGTAAATTAAAAATCAATAATTTTGGAAAATTGATTAATTTGTCCCATTAAGTGATTTAAAATTTTGATAGATATACATAAAAAAAATACATAATTATATTATTAAATCATAATTCAAATTTAGATGTTATATCTATTTGAGATCTATAGCTAAATTCTTATCTTTTTTATTTTTTATTTTTGTGTGTAACCATAGTTTATGGAAGAAATTGAAAAGAATGTTGCAATAATCTATCTATCTATACTATATATTAAGCAAAAGGGTGTTTTAACCCCCAGGACCTGTGGAAGCTCCAATATGCCAATACTAATTTCCTGATTTTTTATTTTTTTTAAAAAAAATTGACTTTTTATCTAACTTTAATCATATTAAAAAATAAAAAATAAAATCAAGAAAACCATTGAACTAATTTTTGATTAACTACAATATTAAAACAGTAAATAAAATCAAAAAAACCATTGTACTAAGAAATCCCAATATTATATTGAAAGAATTTAATAAGTGTTTTTTTTTTCAAAAAAAAAAAAACAAAAAAATTAAGAGAGAAAAAAATTATATTGAAAGAATTTAATAAGTGTTTTTTTAAAAAAATTATATTGAAAGAATTTAATAAGTGTTTTTGTTTTTTAAAAAAACAAAACAAAAAAATTAAGAGAGAAAAAAATTAAGAGCCATTGACACCATGATTACATTCAGAAAAAAAAAAACAAAAAAATTAAGAGAGAAAAAAATTATATTGAAAGAATTTAATAAGTGTTTTTTTAAAAAAATTATATTGAAAGAATTTAATAAGTGTTTTTTTTTTCAAAAAACAAAACAAAAAAATTAAAAGAGAAAAAAATTAAGAGCCATTGACACCATGATTACATTCAGAAAAAAAAAAACAAAAAAATTAAGAGAGAAAAAAATTATATTGAAAGAATTTAATAAGTGTTTTTTTTTTCAAAAAACAAAATAAAAAAATTAAGAGAAAAAAAAATTAAGAGCCATTAACACCATGATTACATGGGTCTCTTGGGGTCTCTCTCTCTCACATTTCATTTATTGTTTTATTTCCCCACCCTCTATCTCCTCCATTTATCAATAGTGTAATTATAATCTTTGAACCAATCACCAATCAACCTATTATATTGGAACTCCACAAAAATTTATGGGTTAAAAATAGATATAAATTTTTTTGCATCCCCAAGAGACCCATGTAACTATTGTGTAAATGGCTCTTAATTTTTTTCCCTCTTAATTTTTTTGTTTTGTTTTTTGAAAAAAAAAAACAATTATTAAATTCTTTCAAACCTTTATAACTTCTCCAATACACATATTTTTCTTAACTTTTCACATACCTTTTGTAAACAGTGATTTTCCTTTTTGTTTTCTCCTTCTTGAGTTCTCACTTTCATACTTTCAACTTCAGTGATTACGTATGCAAACAGTAAGTATTATTTTTGTTTTTTCCTTCTTCAATTTTTCTTTTGTTTATTGTTTTAATATTAACAGTGATTTTCCTTTTTGCTTTCTCCTTCTTTAGTTCTCACTTCTATACTTTCAACTTCAGTGACTACGTATGCAAAAAGCAAGTGTTATTTTTGTTTTCTCCTTACCTTTTAATGTTATTTAATCTTTTTATAAACCCTCACAAAAAGAAAAATGTGATTATAATTTCTCCTTCTTAACTTTTTCTTTTGTGTATGCAAACAGTAAGTGTTATTTTTATTTTTTCCTTCTTAACTTTTTCTTTTGTTTACTGTTTTAATATTAACAGTGATTTTCCTTTTTGCTTTCTCCTTCTTTAATTCTCACTTCTACACTTCCAACTTCAGTGACTACGTATGCAAACAGTAAGTGTTATTTTTGTTTTCTCCTTACCTTTTAATGTTATTTAATCTTTTTATAAACCCTCACAAAAAGAAAAATGTGATTACAATTTCTCCTTTTTAACTTTTTCTTTTGTTTACTGTTTTAATATTGTTCAATGATTTTTTTGATTTTATTTTTGAATCTTTTTATTTATTATTTTAATTTTATTTTTAATTTTTTAATATGATTAAAGTTGGATAAATATAAACTCTCACAAAAAGAAAAATGTTATTATAATTAGTTGAATGATTTTTTTTTTAATGTGATTGTAGTTAGTTTAGTAGTTAAAAAAATGTGATTAACTAATTTTTAATGTTATTTAATCTTTTTATTTAATTTTTTAATATGATTAAAGTTAGATAAATAATGTTTTAATATCATTAAAGTTAGATAAATATAAACTCTCACAAAAAGAAAAATGTGATTATAATTAGTTGAATGA
Source organism: Camellia lanceoleosa (assembly GCA_025200525.1). Taxonomy (NCBI): domain Eukaryota; kingdom Viridiplantae; phylum Streptophyta; class Magnoliopsida; order Ericales; family Theaceae; genus Camellia; species Camellia lanceoleosa. The sequence goes on along the minus strand of CM045764.1, from coordinate 145,110,088 downwards.
TTCTTTTTTTTAATGTGATTGTAGTTAGTTTAATAGTTAAAAAAATGTGATTAACTAATTTTTAATGTTATTTAATCTTTTTATTTATTGTTTTAATTTTATTTTTAAAAATATGATTATAATTAGTTGAATGATTCTTTTTTTTAATGTGATTGTAGTTAGTTTAATAGTTAAAAAAATGTGATTAACTAATTTTTAATATTATTTAATCTTTTTATTTACTATTTTAATTTTTCAATTTTTTAATATGATTAAAGTTAGATAAATATAAACTCTCACAAAAATAAAAATGTTATTATAATTAGTTAAATGATTCTTTTTTTTAATGTGATTGTAGTTAGTTTAATAGTTAAAAAAATGTGATTAACTAATTTTTAATGTTATTTAATCTTTTTATTTACTTTTTTAATTTTATTTTTAAAAATATGATTATAATTAGTTGAATGATTCTTTTTTTTAATGTGATTTTAGTTAGTTTAATAGTTAAAAAAATGTGATTAACTAATTTTTAATGTTATTTAATCTTTTTATTTACTATTTTAATTTTATTTTTAATTTTTAAATTTTTTAATATGATTACAATTAGATAAATATAAACTCTCACAAAAATAAAAATGTGATTGTAATTAATTGAATGATTCTTTTTTTTAATGTGATTGTAGTTAGTTTAATAGTTAAAAAAATGTGATTAACTAATTTTTAATGTTATTTAATCTTTTTATTTACTGTTTTAATTTTATTTTTAATTTTTCAATTTTTTAATATGATTACAGTTAGATAAATATAAACTCTCACAAAAATAAAAATGTGATTGTAATTAGTTAAATGAATCTTTTTTTTAATGTGATTGTAGTTAGTTTAATAGTTAAAAAAATGTGATTAACTAATTTTTAATGTTATTTAATCTTTTTATTTACTATTTTAATTTTTCAATTTTTTAATATGATTACAGTTAGATAAATATGAACTCTCACAAAAATAAAAATGTGATTGTAATTAGTTGAATGATTCTTTTTTTTAATGTGATTGTAGTTAGTTTAATAGTTAAAAAAATGTGATTAACTAATTTTTAATGTCATTTAATCTTTTTATTTACTGTTTTAATTTTATTTTTAAAAATATGATTATAATTAGTTGAATGATTCTTTTTTTTAATGTGATTGTAGTTAGTTTAATAGTTAAAAAAATGTGATTAACTAATTTTTAATGTTATTTAATCTTTTTATTTACTATTTTAATTTTATTTTAAATTTTTCAATTTTTTAATATGATTAAAGTTAGATAAATATAAACTCTTACAAAAATAAAAATGTGATTGTAATTAGTCGAATGATTCTTTTTTTAATGTGATTGTAGTTAGTTTAATAGTTAAAAAAATTTGATTAACTAATTTTTAATGTTATTTAATCTTTTTATTTACTATTTTAATTTTATTTTCAATTTTTTAATATGATTAAAGTTAAATAAATATAAACTCTCACAAAAAGAAAAATGTAATTATAATTAGTTGAATGATTCTTTTTTTAATGTGATTGTAGTTAGTTTAATAGTTTAAAAAAATGTGATTAACTAATTTTTAATGTTATTTAATCTTTTTATTTACTATTTTAATTTTATTTTTAATTTTTTAATATGATTAAAGTTAGATATATATAAACCCTCACAAAAGAAAAATGTGATTATAATTTCTCCTTAACTTTTTCTTTTGTTTACAGTTTTAATATTGTAGTTAATCAAAAATTAGTTGAATGGTCTTTTTTTGATGTAAAATCTTTTTATTTACTATTTTAATTTTATTTTTGATTTTTTAATGTGATTAAAATTAGATAAATATAGACCCTCACAAAAAGCAAAAATGTGATTATAATTATAGTCAGGTTGTTATCTATGACTAATCGTCCTGGGGGAAATATGACATTCAGAATGATTTTTGTTGATGGACAGGTATTTACAACTCTTATCACGAGATAATTGTTAAATATTTTGTTTTATATTATGTTAAAAGTGTGTACTTATTAACTTTTTTGAAAGGGTGATGCCATGGAAGGAACTATATGCTCTGAAGAATATGATTACTTCAAAGAACATTTAATTGAGAGAAAAATATATTGTTTTAGAGGAGTTCATATTACATTGGCTGATGAGAAATTCAAGTTGGTGCCATATTATTATAACATGTCTTTTACTAATGATACAACAATTGTGGACATACTTGATCATGATACTAATATACCATTTCAGTGGTATTTCCTTAAAAAATTATCAGACATAGGCCAATTTCTTCATCAAGATGTTCAATTAATAGGTACGTTAATTTTACTAAATGATACTTATCTAGATTATATACTTACATAGTTTATTACCAATACAAAAAATTTGTGACTATCAAAACAATAAACATGCAAATGTTAAAATATGCAGATGTGATTGGCTTGGTTGTTAGTGTAACTGAATGTCAAGGTATTGCAAATTGTGATAATTACAAGAGAGAGATTCTACTACTTGATACAAGGTATGATACTATAACATATTTCTGTGTCTTTACCAAATTTGAAATACTCTACAAATTATATTATTTTTTCTAATCTCAACTTTTTTTTTTTAATTGCAAAAATAGTTTCACATTGGTAAGACTAACTCTATGGGATGTGTTTGCAACAACTGATGGCATGCAACTATATCATACTCTAGAGAATGATAATATTTTGTTTGCCACTGGATTAACAGTTAAAGATTATCATGGTAGGATTACTTTTTATTCACTTTTATAATATCTATATACATATACAACTATTGATATTAATAAATTATATTTTCTCAACTTCTAGGTCCATGTCTTGCTACATGCAAATACAGCAAGTTATATATCAATCATTCATTCTGTTAGACAAATCATATTCGAGTGTGGTATGTTATGATTGTATAATATTAATCAATTATATATGACAATATAATTCTCACAATTATATATATATTGACATGTTTATCTAGGCTTGCTATGAATCCTATATCACAAAAGTTGGTATCTTGGAATCAAAAAAATGGATTCTCAATTTCACAGTCATTGATAATATCAAATGCCAAAAGAATTCGAATACGTGATTTTGCACCCATGCCAAAGGTAATAATTGTTATCATCCCAATTAATAAAAATTAAACGATATGTATATAATTTGTTTATAGAGAGATTAATTTATGTTTTTTCAAATATTTTGTAGGTCTCATATTTTCGAATACTTGGGTACATCAAACAAATTGATGTTGATAACCTTTGGATTGATTTGTGCAAAAGTTGCTATCAAAAAGTTGAATATCATTATGGTCACATTGTTTGTCGTCACTGCCTGCATGATGATATTGATATTATAACAAGGTAATTTTCTTTAGGTAAATAATTACTATGTACAATAATAATTTAAACTTAATAAGTGTTTTAATTTTTTATTAGGTACAATATTTCCTTTTAACAAGCGTCCTTTTTTTTTTTGTTGATAAGATACAATGTTAACCTTGTAGTCAAAGACAGTACTGGTTTAATAAATCTTACTGTTCAAAATAAACGGGCAGAGTTTATTTTGCGATGTCAACCATTATATTTGAAGAATATGAGATCAAAGATAGGAAATTATAAAATTTATTATAAATAACTTATTCTTACTTTTTCAAACACAAACTTATAATTCCAAAATTTTATAGGATAATGGCGTTAAAATGATTAAAGATTATATTGCGTCATGCCAAGACCGTGCCTATGCATTTATCATACCTGTACCAACAATGCCACGTCAACTAGATTGTGCACCATGCGTCACCTTTGTTTTAAATATAGATTGGTCTGAAGAATGTCTATATCTTTCAGAAAGTAAAAAAAAAAATGTAAGTATAACTTTTTTACTTTATAACATTTTATAAATATATAATATATGTATTGTTCATTAATTATGATACTAACTATCATGTTGACAATGCAGGAATGCTGATGGAAGGCCCACAACAATTTAGATTTTAGTTATTTTTTTGTTTTACTTATTCAGTGAATTTCGAACAAATGTAATAAATTCTTATTTTTATTACTTTAATTATGCAATGTCAATATTTTCTTTTAAAATTACATATATTTTATGCTAACAATTTAAAAATATGTTTAACATAACTATGAATGGTTTTTTTTTTTTTATTTAAATTTAATCCCGTGTATAGCACGGGTGATATGCTAGTTATGAAAGAAGTCAAAAGGGATTGTGGGTTGGGAAAAGTCAATAAATGCTGAGGTTGGGTTGAGAGAAGTCAATAAATGCTGAGGTTTTTTTTTTTTAAATCAAAAAATTAGAAAATTAGGATTAGGAGATTGGAGCTCCCACAGGCTTTGGGATTAAAAACCCCCTTTTGCTTAATATATAGTATAGATAGATAGATAGATTACTATTCTCGATCCAAAATTAATAAACATATTAAATGAAAAGTTACATTTGACATGTAATAAAAATTATCAAATATAGATGATTTTTTTTTAAATTAATTATCTAAAAGTCCTATTTACAAATGTTATGATAGTTTAGGTTCTATTTAAGATTTTTTGAACCAATAAGTCCTATTTAGTAAAACTGAGAATATTATCAGTTTCTCAATTTCTAAAATTAAGAACATTATTAATTTTGTATAGTAATGTTCCAGATAATTGTTTCACGAACTGATAAAAAAAAATAAAAACAGAGCATAAGATTAAACGTTTTTGCCATTCTACTTATTAGTTTGATTCAACTATCTAATAAAACCGAAAACATTATTAGTTTTTCATTTGTCATTTTTTTTTCAATTTTGCACATCAATGCTCTATCATCATGCTCATTTATAGACACAATTTTAGTTTTGCACAAAACAATAATTCTGTTTTTTCAAAATTTTCAATTTTTTTTTTTCACATAATTTTTTTTTTTTTGTTTTTTCATTTTGAAAGTTGATGTTTTAAAATTTTGAAAATCAAAATAAATGTCAAATCATCATATTCCTTTATAGATAATTATAAATTATGAACAATCATTATTTGAATGTAAACAATCATTATTTGAAGTGCAATTCCAACTATTAAAAATTTAATGAGACTTAAAGGTTCAAAAAAATTTAGTTAATACTTAGGCCAAGTTTGGCATCTTCCCAAAAAGACAAAAAGACAAAAACTTACTCAAAAAGTTAAAAAACTATCACTATTTACCAAAAAAAATATTAAAAAATTAATTTTCCACACATTCATGCAACTCAGCAATCATGTATGGCTGGCGCTGTGCAGCGTTTGTTCAGAAAAATTGCACTGTTTAGATTCAATTTTCACACACTGCTGTTCGGCCCGTGGAGGCCCATCACGGGTCCCGTTTTGATAATCTAAACCATGCAATATGTAGAACTTGTCGAGTACTATATGTCTGAAAAAATCACATTGATTGGATATCAATAACTACATGATCAAATCAATTTTGTATAAAAAAATGGATGGTATTATAATTAATGATTGAAAAAAAATAAATCTGATCAGATGGGTCTGTAGCTATCAATATCTGATCAACGTGATTTTTTATAGCCATAGTACTCGACGAGTTTTACGCATTAAACAGTTCAAATTATTAAAATGGGACTCGTGATGACCCTCGCGGGCCGAATAAAACCGTCCAATGTAATGTTCAAAAAGTAGCAAATAATTTCTTACCATAAATCCAGCTATGCAGATTGTACGATTAGACAACACACATCTCTAATCTTCTCCTCCACACTTCTTTATACAATTTTTTAATACACATTTTTTCATAAAAAGTCAAAAAGTTAACTCAAATATCCATATTTTTTTCTCAATTTTTTAGTCCAAAAAGACAAAAAGTACACTTTATTTAAAACACTCCAAACAATCTCTAATGAAATATAAGTTCATAAATTACGATTTATATGGAAATGCCCCTTTTTTATATAATTAGATTATGTGAAAAGTCAACTTAGGTTATTTTTGTCATTTACAATATTGTTGATTTGTTTGTAAATGACATACTTTGTTATTTTAAATATTAAATCAAAAACGTTGTTCATTTCATAGGCTCATTAAACAATAATTTTTAATATGACTAATATAAAGAAATCTCAAAAATTCTATTAAATTTTTTTCTAAATGGCTTACATGGTGTTGGATCCAGGTCTCATACGCATATGAGATATTTGGTAAAAATTTCAACAATGCTTGAGACCTTTTTTTTTTTTTTGGACCCCCACGATCTCCTTTAGATATCAACCATTGATGTGTGGGCCCCACACATATATGGGTGGATCTCACACATACATCAATGGTTAAAATTCAAAAGGGGTTATGGGATCCTAAAACAAGGAGATTCCAAACATTTTTGTAAAAATTTTACTAAAACTTTTGAAATTTCTAACATTTTTGTTTTATTATATTTATTATACATTAAAAATCATTTATTGTACCTTGCCAAAAACCAAAAACAAAAAATCATGGCTCTGTATGTGTTTATTTTTTATTTCTGTATGTGCATTCTTAAATTTATTATTCATCTGGTCACATATAGGGCTGCAAACAAGTCAAGCCGAGCTTTACTGAGTTCAAGCTCAAGCTCGGCTTATTTGCTTATCGAGTTCGTTTATTGAGCTAAAACTCGGCTCAATAAGTAAATGGGCTCTAGCTCGGTTCGGCAAGTTAATATTAATGAAACTCGAGCTCGGTTAGATAAGATTTTTTTTAAAATATTATTTATATTATTTAATATACAAATAATATATTTATTATATAATTTAAATAAAGATAGACGAGCTAAGCTTAATGAGTCGAACTTATTCGAGCTCGAGTTTGGCTCGTTTACTAAATGAGTCTAATATTCGAGTCCAAGCTCGATTTGTTTACTAAACAAGCCGAGCCGAACCAAACCGAACCGAATCCTTCATGAGTCAAGCCAAGTCTATTTGTGAACGGCTCGGTTCACTTGTCACTCCACACACACAGATCTTCAATTGTAAGATGACCCAAGAGAATAATTTATTTTTTTGTAGTAATTTTTGCTTTTTAACTAAAATTATAAGTTGTCAAAATAAACCTCTGTATTAATCAACCATTTTAGTAATTTATTTTTTTGTAGTAATTTTTGCTTTTTAACCAACACTTTTTCGGTGGGTGTTTGTTGTAAATCTCTATTTTTCTAAGGGAAGTTTTGTCATTTGCTAGTTGGTTTCTTTCTCAATTTGTATAGAGTTTCTTGAAAATCATCTTCGTGTGCTTATCATCTTTGTGGTTTATCACAATTAATAAAGAGCATTATTATTTAGATACAGAAGTTAAATTTACTGAAAAAGATGAATGATTAATAATTAAATATTCTCTAATTATTAACTAATTATTTTTTAACACATTACTAATTTAAAAAATAAATTTAAAAAGTGAACTTATATATTATTTTTTATTAATAAATGTCAAAACTTGCATCTCCAAAGTCACACGTCTTTTAAGGCACAAAATCAAGCTAGAGAAAGATGAATTTGAAAAGAGAATCAACAAATAATCATTGGCAAAGTCATAGGTAAATTAGGTTGCCAATTTATGTAACATAACATTTTTAATTCTTATAAATTTTTGTGGAGATTTGTTAGGATTAAATGAGTTTGTTAGAGCATTGATTTTTTTTTTTTTTTTAAAGTAAATTTTACGCTGTCCTTTTTGTACTTGATCATTTTTCACTCAGATTCTAATTATTATTTTTTCTTTATTTTTTTTTAACTTTTTACTCTCAAACTTAACTCTTGTCCAAAATTATATAGAAAATGACACATTGACTACCATACTCTATAAAAATATTTTAGGAGATTTTTTTTTAAGATTCTTGATATTAAGATTTTATAAGATAAATGACATATAATATTTTCATAATAGTTGCAATTTCTCAATATTTTCACAGAAAAAATTTGACGCAGAGAAATTTCGCTCCGACACAGAAAAGTTTCTTTGATTTTACGAAGAAATTTTGAAAATTTCTCTTATTTCATAGAGAAATTTCAAAATTTCTTTGGTATGATCACAAAGAAATTTCATCGGGAGACCTTAACTAATAAAAAAAAAACATATTAGACCTCTTCTACTATTTAAAGTTGGAGAGGGACGTTTCACTAATATTTTTAATATTTAATTATATATAACTCACACGCAAATAGTAAGAGGGGACTTTCTGACTATTACTGAAGTAAAAATAAATGACTTAAATCATAGTTTTGACAATTGATCATTAAGATTTGAAGATACATTTAAATAAATAAATAAAGCCTCTTGCACTTGCTTCACTTGCATTTTATTCAATTTCATGTGTTACATTTTTTAAAAACCATCCTCAATAATGTAGCACAGTAAGATTACACTGTACGAGCGCATAGAAAGTCGATGTGTCCACGTTAAGGGTCTCAAATTTCGCAATTCCCCTGGCAAACTTGAATATCCCGGTGCCGCCCACCACGGAGACTTCTCTGACATTAGCAGCTTGTAAACTACGGCCTTGAATCTCCAAGGTGCTACCATTGTATTCATTGCTAGTAAAAACAATGGAAATCAACACCTGCATATTTGCCCCATCTAGCGAGGACGTCATGTAGATGCCCTGGCCACGTGCAATTTCGGATGAATTCTTGTCAAGGCTTTGTGTTATCGGATCATCGACGACATAAGTGGTTCCAAAACTGTCGAATGCCCAATCGTTTCCGGGGATTCCAGTGAGTGTGTTCACCGTGGCATTCGGGCCGGCGTAGTACTCTTGGAAGTAGAGTGTCATGTTGGTTTCTATGAATTGGTAGTCATAGGCTTGTGAGGATGCAAATATGACTAGAAGGAAGAGGAAAGGCAATTTGGTGAGTGTTGCAATTGACTTTGGTGCCATTGGGAGGTGATCGATAGCTACTAACTCAATAACCAATGGGTAAGCCAATATAATGAAGGTCTTTTGTATTTCTTAGTGATCTGTTGGTGTAATAGCCTCTATTTATAGAGAGAGGGAGAGGGATAAAGAGTTTAGCAATAAAAAAAGAATTATTTATAGAAAAAATTGATACAAAAAAAATTTATAAAAAATGATATGTAAATATTATTATAAATAAATGACTGTTTAATCTAATAAAAGGTCCAGCTAACAAGTATCCGAAGGACACTAGTTGAGGTATAATAAATACAGTTAAAATATAGAAAAAAATTATAATAAATGCAGTTAGGTATTAATAGAGCCTGTTAGGACCTTTTGTTGTCAAATTCCATGGATCAAAACCAAAGTTGTAACAAGAGTTCTTTAAGAAGTTGGTTTCCTTCAAAAACAAGATTACTTTGGAGTTCTGCAAGAAGTTGGTTTTCTACAAGAAGTTGGTTTTCTTTCCCAACTAGGATTGCTTTGGTTTTCTATAAATAGTTGGGTTTCTCCCAAATCTAGGCTATTCATTGATTCATTCATTGAATCTCTCCAGATCTTCTTTTTGGTTCTTAAGGGTTATATCTGGGGATATTTTGTTATTTTTTCTTTGATGTTTTATTGAGTATTTAACTCATGGTTTAAAGAGTGTACATCAAAGGTTTGTTTGTTTGTTCTACAAAAGAGTTGTTCTTCGGCAGAATTTCAAGAATTCGAGCCCAAGCTTTGGAGGAATCCTGAGTGGCTTATCGAAAGACAATTCGTCTTGAAGATGGGATTGGAAGAGGCACATAGAGGTTGGTTCAATTAGGCGTTGTGAATTCGCTAGATAATTGAGAGTGATACCTGTGTAATTCTTTTATATCTTCTTAGTGGATTGTTCTTGTGGCTGTTGCCCGTGGTTTTTTAATCACAATTGGAAGGTGTCCAATTGTGATTTTTCCACGTAAAATCTTTGTGTCTCTTTCTTTTGATTGTTTGATTGGGATTGTTTTATTCTGCTTAAAATTTATACATAATCACAAATTAACATCTAGGAGGTTTCTAGATTTTTCAATTGGTATCAGAGCGGGTCGTTCTATTTTTTTTTTTTAAAAAAAATCTTGTTTTAGATCGCTCTATTTTTTTTAAAAAAAAATTCTTTTAGAACGAGATCTTGTTTGATTTGTGATAATGGATTCAATTCGTGAGGGAAATTCTATGGTTCGACCACCCCTACTTGATGGATCCAATTATTCTTTTTGGAAAGCTCGAATGAGATCTTTTTTAAAATCTATTGATGAAAAAGTTTGGCAATCCGTCATGAATGGGTGGACTGAACCAACAATTACCATTGATGGAGTAACTTTCCCCAAACCAATTGATAAGTGGGACACAATTGATTACCAAAATAGTAGCTGGAATAGTAAAGCTATCAATTCTCCCTTTTGCGCTGTCACACCTGAAGAGTTTAGTCGTATCTATAATTGTGAAGTCGCAAAAGAGGCTTGGGATATCTTACAAACTATTCATGAGGGCACTCCTTCTGTTAAACGATCAAAACTTCAAAGGCTCACATCTAGTTTCGAAAACCTTTCTATGAAAGATAGTGAGACCTTTGATGAATTTTATGCGAAGTTGAGTGACATTGTAAATTCCAGCTTCAATTTAGGTGAAAAAATACCAGAATCCAAAGTTGTGGGAAAAATTTTGAGATCCTTGCCCGATCGGTTCCAACAAAAAGTTACGGCTATTGAGGAGGCTCAAGATGTTGACAACCTCAAGCTAGATCTTGGTTGAAATCTTCAAACTTATGAGGCACATAGAAATTTCAAAAAGAAACAAAAAGATCTTGCTTTTAGTAGTGCTCATAAAGTGGTTGAGGATTCGATGAGGATTGTGAGATAGATTCCAAGATTATGGTCGCTTTTGTTAAACAATTTAAAAAATCTTTTTGAATAAAAATCCTAATCTTTTGGAATCTACTCATACTCATAAATCCAAAGGCAAAGATAAAGTCAAAATTAATTCTATAGCCAAGAAGGAGAAAGGAAAGATACAAGGAACTCAAAGCGTCCAATGCTATGAATGCCAAGGATTTGGCCACTTTGCTTTAGAATGCCCCACTGCTTGAGGAAGAAGAAAGCCCTCGCCATCACTTGGGATGATGAATCGAATCTAATGGAGATGAAAGTGACAACGAAGATCTAAGTGAAGAGGGACATAAACAATTCCTTGCTTTCACGGCTCAAGTCAAGGACAAACAGAGTCTTCAAGAGGTCGCTTGAGAATACCTCGATGATGAATCTTGAGAGTGATCATGAAGAGCTTGAGCAAGCCTATGAAAAGTCATATGAGTCTCTTAATTTATTCAAATTGAATGACAAACTCACAAAGAAACTCAAAGCATGTGAATGTGAGAATGTCAAACTTAAGGAGCAGCTTTCCCAGGCTAGGATCAATGCCATCAAGATAACTGAAGATCAACAAGTTCTTTGTGTAAAACTGTTGACTTGTGAGACAGAGAGGGATGAGCTACAGGAAACTCATGCCATGTATGAAGAAAAGATTAAATCTCTCGAGATGTCTCAAGTTGCTTTGGAAGAACTGATGATCAAGAAAGAGGAAGAGCTCAAGTGTGCCATGGTTACCATTGGTCTTTGGAACAAAGGATCAAAGACTTTGGAGGATATCATTGGGTCTCAACAAATCTGTTCAGACAAGAGTGGCATTGGCTTTGGAGGTAAGAAAGAACAAAAACAGAGTGCTTCCACATCTCATGATACAAGAACTCAAGGAAAAGGAGGACAAAAGATTCAACAAGAGAAAAGACTTCTCAAACTCCCTAGAGTTGGTAAGGTAAAAGAAAATAAGGTACATCCTGTTTTTATTTGTCATCATTGTGGTATGCATGGCCATATTCGCCCTTTTTGTTATAAGTTGCATGGGAGAATGTCTCAAAAGGGTAGAAATTCGAATACTTTTTGGGTTAGGAGACAACCTTACTTGTCTAGGCGGAATACCAAGATTCATGAGGGTGTTCACAACACCATGACATTTACCAAGACCGCTAGACCTGATTTTGTTAAAACCAAAAAGATTTGGGTAAGAAAACTTGACTTGTGTTAATGTGTTTTCTCTTTTTAGTTTTTTTTTTTTTGGTCTATGTTCTTTTTAATAAAAAAGTGTGCATGTTTTGTTTTTTTTCTTGCTTTATTGTTAAAAAAAAAAATCAAAAAGATTTTCTCAGTGTGGTTTTGCAAGTTTGAATTTTTGAGATGTCCTTGGTGCATATTGGAATTGATAAGAATATCCATTACATGTTAATATGTGTGTGCTTTCTGTGGTAATTACTCATTTTGGAGTGTGTGTTCTTTGATTAATATGTCTCATTCTGTACACACTCTTGGATTAGCAAATATCGGAGTCTTTCGACTTAGTGTTTTTTTTTTTTGGGCTTCTGGCATGATATCTTTTGCTTTTCTAGAGGAATTGACCTATACTAGCATATCATGGGTGATGTTGAGTCTCTTAACCACCTTCCATCTTTTTGCATCTCCATGGCTTTCCCCTCTATTCTTTGTAGTCCAAGCATGAGGAAAAGGCTACCTCAGAGTCACCAACCAGGCCATCCTTAATATATCCATGCTTCTCTGGTTCGGTTTCCATACTCTTGAGCGTGTCAGCCGCCGATGAGTGTGCAAAAGAAAGAAAAAAAAAATGTGCACAAGAAAGAAAAGAAAGAAAATAAATGTGCAAAAGAAAGAAAAGAGAAAAAAAATGTGAAAAAAAAAGAAAAGAAAAAGATTCATTGATTGAGGGGGAGCCTCCGCCTTTACTCACCAAATACTCATTGATTCCTAGTGGTTTGACTTTCCTTAGTTGTGTTTAGATTATCTTGTCGGAGGTCCAACTTTTATATCACTACTAGGATTTGAATCTTGTGTTTGTCGAACTCCAAGAGTCACACACACACACCTTTATCATGGGATCTATGCTTTTCACATAATGCATCACTTTCTTTCATGAGGAATTTTCTAAAGGCTGTGCACATTGTATTTTCAAGTAATTGTGCTTCTTGGATAATCTTGTGTGTTTCAAGGTACAAATCTGAAATTCCTTACTTGCTCCACCATATTTTTTTTTTTGTCGTTTTTCTTCTTGTTCACTGTTTTCAGTGTTTGTGGTTGTTTTTTAATGAGGGAGAGTTTGGTTCATCATTACCAGTGTTTGATGTATATTGATGGTACAATAGTTTGGTTGATGGTACAGTGTTTTTACTTTTGCTTATATCCTTCTTTGGTACAGTTGGATTGTTAGTATTTTGTTTATGGATTTATTTATATTTTGTTTATTTAATCCAGTTCCACATATTTTGGTTGGCTTGTGTGTGGTTATTTTATTTCAGGATAATTGTTCAAGAGCATGGATTTGAGTGTTGGTTCATAGTTGGTGCTGCTTGAGAGATTTTGTTAGTAAATTGGTTTTAGATTGGTTTTATCCAGGATTTGACAAAGGGGGAGATTGTTAGGACCTTTTGTTGTCAAATTCCATGGATCAAAACCAAAGTTGTAACAAGAGTTCTTTAAGAAGTTGGTTTCCTTCAAAAACAAGATTACTTTGGAGTTCTGCAAGAAGTTGGTTTTCTACAAGAAGTTGGTTTTCTTTCCCAACTAGGATTGCTTTGGTTTTCTATAAATAGTTGGGTTTCTCCCAAATCTAGGCTATTCATTGATTCATTCATTGAATCTCTCCAGATCTTCTTTTTGGTTCTTAAGGGTTATATCTGGGGATATTTTGTTATTTTTTCTTTGATGTTTTATTGAGTATTTAACTCATGGTTTAAAGAGTGTACATCAAAGGTTTGTTTGTTTGTTCTACAAAAGAGAGAGTTGTTCTTCAGTTGTGAATTCTGAAGAATTCGAGCCTGAAGCTTTGGAGGGAATCCGGAGTGGCTTATCAGAAAGACAATTCCGTGCTGAAGATGGGATTGGAAGAGGCACATAGAGGTTGGTTCAATTAGGCGTTGTGAATTCGCTAGATAATTGAGAGTGATACCTGTGTAATTCCTTTATATCTTCTTAGTGGATTGTTCTTGTGGTCATGTTCGTGGTTTTAATCACAATTGGAAGGTGTCCAATTGTGGTTTTTCTACGTAAAATCTTTGTGTCTCTTTCTTTTGATTGTTTGATTGGGATTGTTTTATTCTGCTTAAAATTTATACATAATCACAAATTAACATCTAGGAGGTTTCTAGATTTTTCAATTGGTATCAGAGCGGGTCGTTCTATTTTTTTTTTAAAAAAAAAATCTTGTTTTAGATCGCTCTATTTTTTTTAAAAAAAAATTCTTTTAGAACGAGATCTTGTTTGATTTGTGATAATGGATTCAATTCGTGAGGGAAATTCTATGGTTCGACCACCCCTACTTGATGGATCCAATTATTCTTTTTGGAAAGCTCGAATGAGATCTTTTTTAAAATCTATTGATGAAAAAGTTTGGCAATCCGTCATGAATGGGTGGACTGAACCAACAATTACCATTGATGGAGTAACTTTCCCCAAACCAATTGATAAGTGGGACACAATTGATTACCAAAATAGTAGCTGGAATAGTAAAGCTATCAATTCTCTCTTTTGCGCTGTCACACCTGAAGAGTTTAGTCGTATCTATAATTGTGAAGTCGCAAAAGAGGCTTGGGATATCTTACAAACTATTCATGAGGGCACTCCTTCTGTTAAACGATCAAAACTTCAAAGGCTCACATCTAGTTTCGAAAACCTTTCTATGAAAGATAGTGAGACCTTTGATGAATTTTATGCGAAATTGAGTGACATTGTAAATTCCAGCTTCAATTTAGGTGAAAAAATACCAGAATCCAAAGTTGTGGGAAAAATTTTGAGATCCTTGCCCGATCGGTTCCAACAAAAAGTTACGGCTATTGAGGAGGCTCAAGATGTTGACAACCTCAAGCTAGATCAGTTGGTTGGAAATCTTCAAACTTATCTTCAAACTTAGCTAGGGCTCAAGAAATTTCTCTCCGACACAAAGAAATTTATCTGATTTTATTAAGAAATTTTGAATTTTTTTTTGGTATGATCGCGAAGAAATTCATCAATGAACCCTAGCTAATAAAAAAAATATAATAGATCTCTTCTACTATTTAAAGTTTGAGAGGGATATTTCACTAATATTTCTAATATTTTATTATATATAACTTACACTTTTGACACAAATAGTAAGAGGGGACTTTCTGACTATTACTAAACTACAAATAAATAAATAAATGAAATCATAGTTTTGACAATTGATCATTAAGATTTGAAGATGCATTTAAATAAATAAATGAATAAAGTTTCTTGCACTTGTATCACTTGCATTTTATTCAATTTCATGTTCTATATTTTTGAAAAACCATCCTCAATAATGTAGCACAGTAAGATTACACTGTACGAGCGCATAGAAAGTCGATGTGTCCACGTTAAGGGTCTCAAATTTTGCAATTCCCCTGGCAAACTTGAATTCCCCGGTGCCGCCCACCACGGCAACTTCTCTGACATCAGCAACTTGTAAACTGTAGCCTTGAATCTCCAAGGTGCTACCATTGTATCGATTGCTAGTAAAAACAATGGAAATCAAAATGTGCGAATTCGCCCCATCAAGTTAGGACGTCACCTAGATGCCCTGGCCACGTGCAATTTCAGGTGAATTCTTGTCAGGTTTTTGTGTTATCCGATCATCGGCGACATAAGTGGTTCCAAAATTGTCGAATATCCAAGCCTTGCCGGGGATACCTGTGAGTGCGACCATCGTAGCATTGGGGCCGTCGTAGTAGTCATGGAAGTAGAGTGTCAATTTGGTTTCTATGAATTAGTAGTGTGGGGATATATTTTCAGAGTACTAACACGTAGTAAGGTGACGCCGACGTGTCAGCTGAGGTGCCACGTGTCATGACAGTTACGCCGAGGTGATCTCGGAGTTACCGAAGTTATCTTCGAAGATACCGGAATCCGAGATAAGTGGATAAGGGACAAGAGTTCTAGAATGAAGATGAAACTCAACTTGTATATGGGACAAGAGTCCCAGATTAGCAATAATCCTGAGTCCATTGGAGTTAGGCTCCTATTGGGACTAGGATTGTATTGGCTATAAAAGAGAGGCACCCCCATGGGTCTAAGGTATGTTTTTTATACTCAAGCTTGTGAGTTGAACACTTGATTATCCTTGAGAGATATACTGGCTTGATCGTCGAAGTGCCCCCAGGTGGAAGAACCACCATCGGAAATTTCTCTTTCTGTGCAGGACAGCAAGGTGCCATCTATTCTGCCTGTGTTCTACCGCTGAATCACTAAGGAGGGCAGTGTGATCAAAAAATCACTCACACAATTTGGCGCCGTCTGTGGGAAAGAAAGACAAATAGATGGCTAGTAACGCACAAAACGAAAAGGTTGGAGACGACGCTCCCACTGGGAGTGGCAGGCCAATCGACCTTGACGTCGAAGGAGACAACCACAACGAAGAAACCCGTGGCCAGGGGCACGGGGGAAAAGACGTCGGCCAGGAGGGCGACACTTCGAAGAAAACAAACCAGGGAAGATACTATAATGAAGACAGCCTCCAGGTCTAGAGGGACAGGTGCCTACGGAGGGATGAGGAAGTAAAAGAATTGGCAGATAAGTTGGCTGACCTACAGTCGGTCGTCAACTTCATGATGCAAAACAATGTCATGCAGCCGCCATACCCGCTGCAGGACACGTCAATTCCAGCAGTTGATACTCAGAAGGGAGGAAGGAAAGTAATTCCTAAAACACCGCAACACTCCAGGAGCAAAAGGCACTCTCACCCGCCTTCCGGAAAGGTCGGGCGAGAAAAGCCAAGGCAAGAGAAGTCTCAGAGAACGTATCAAACGAAGGATCAGCAACGCAGAGAACATCGGCATATTCAAGAACAGGCGCTCTACTTTGACACAACCCACAGAAAAAGATCAAAACGGGCCCATCACGAGGCCGAGAGTAATATGCCGAAGAGACTGAAGTCCACAGACAGCCGAGCTCCAAGGAGGAGTAAAGAAGACTTGAGAAACTACCTCAAGAGGAAAGAACAGAACGCTGAAGCCGAGGTAACCTCACCCATCAAGCCAAGGACGCCGTTCTCGGTAGAATTGGACAAATTTGAAGCACCAAAACGATTCAGCATGCCGAGGTTTCAAATATACGATGGTAAGTCAGACCCTAACTTCCATGTTGGACTATTTTTGAATTCAATGGCATTGTATAGTAGAAACGCACCACTACTCTGCAAAGTGTTCCCCTCGTCCTTTAGGGAGATTGCATCAGATTGGTTCCATAAATTACCGAAGGGAAGCGTAAAGACATGGGAAGGACTGGCCGAGATGTTTGTGGCCAGGTTCATAACGAACAAATTACAGCCATTAAGAGTGGATGCGCTAATGGCTTTAAAAATCAACAAAGATGAAGGCCTGAGGGCCTATGCAAAAAGGTACTACGAGGTGTTCAATCGAATACCTGAATGCAACCAGGAGGTAGCGGTCGTGTCTTTCAAGAACGGCCTAAAAGATAACTGTTCGCTACGAAAATCTTTGGCAAAGACATTGCCAAGGAACATGGAGGAGCTCATGGCAAGAATTGAAAAATATGCACGAGCCGAGGAGGATACATCGGCCCACAAGGAAGTCAAACAAGAGAAAGGGAACACCTCACCGAAGCAAGACCGAAGTAATAACGGATTCAGCAAAACAGAGATGGAGTTAAGGGCTAAACAGGCAGTCACCACTGTATTCCGAATCCCAATTCAAAAAGTCCTAGGAAAAATTCGGAGCTAGCCCTATTTCAGAACGCCAGCAAGGGAACCAGGAGAGTTCGTGGGAAGAAACATGGACAGACATTGTGCTTACCACAATGAAAACGGACATACTACACAGGGCTGCAGAGCCCTAAAGGCACACCTGGAAGATCTGGTAAGACAAGGCCAACTGAGAGACCTTGTCGATGAAACCAGGACAAGAGAGGAACAGGCAAGACTACCTCAAGCTCCAGCAGCCTCGCCACCTCCTGTAAGGACCTCGGATAATTAATGTAATCCACTCAAAGGTTAACGAGAATGAAGTCAGAGGAGAAACCCAAAGGGTAAGGCATCTACAGCATGTCTACCAAGTCGGGGAAAAGAGACATCGGCCTGAAGAGATCCAAGGACCGACGATAACCTTCACCGAAGCCGACCTAGAGATGGTCCAGTACCCGCACAATGATGCCTTGGTAGTATCCCTCCAGGTTGGGGAGTGCCAAATGAAACGCATCCTAATAGATTAAGGCAGCTCTTGCGACATCATGTACGTTAAATGTTACAAGGAGCTAGGCCTTCACCCAGACGATATGGAGCAATCGAATGGCCCGATGGTCGGCTTCAATGGAACGCCCACATGGCCCTTGGGCGCTACAAACTTGGAAGTACAGGCCGGTACTAGGAAGATCAGGACAGAATTCACCGTGATTGATACGCCTTCTCCTTACAACATCATATTAGAAAGGCCATGGTTGCATGCAATGGGGGCAGTTCCCTCAACATTGCACCAACTATTGCGCTTCCCAACAGAACATGGGATTGAAAAAGTCAGAGGAGATCAACTGCAGGCAAAAAATTGCTCCATAGCGGTAATGAAGACAACCTGCAATGTTCGAGAACCAGAAAAGGCAAAGATTGAAGATGAGGACATAGAGGTCCTAGATGATGTCGGCAAGGAACCGGCCGAGAAGAGTGAGGAATCACTAAAGAAAATCCTCGTCCAGGAGGGTGACGAAGAGCGCTTCTTTCTTCTCAGCTCAGGCTTAGCCGAAGAAGAAGAGAGAGAACTGGAAGCCTTTTTAGGAACAAACATAGAGGTGTTTGCCTGGACACCTTATGAAATGCCCGGCATTGACCCCGAGGTCACATGTCACAGACTGAACGTCGATAGGCCGGCAAAACCTGTAATACAACGAGCTAGAAGACCGACGTTGTTGCACGTCGAAGCTGTAGAAGAAGAGGTAGACAGACTTCTGGAAGCCAAGGCCATCAGAGAAGTCAATTATCCAACGTGGCTTTCAAACACAGTAGTGGTAAAGAAGAAAAATGGTAAATGGAGGGTTTGCGTAGATTTTACAAGCCTAAATAAAGTCTGCCCCAAAGACAGCTTCCCTCTACCAAAAATTGACCAGCTAGTAGATGCCACATCAGGACATGGAAGGATGAGCTTCCTGGACGCTTATAGAGGGTACCACCAGATAGCCATGTACCCCCCAGACGAAGAAAAGACAGCGTTCATCACCCCGAAAGGCCTATACTGTTACAGGGTGATGCCTTTTGGGCTAAAGAACGCAGGAGCAACCTACCAAAGACTGGTAACAAAAATGTTCAAACACCTGATAGGCCAGACAGTAGAAGTTTACATCGATGACATGGTCGTGAAGACCAAGGAGCCAAAAAATCACCTTGCCGACCTAGCAAAGGTATTTGAAATACTCAAAACATATCGACTCCGACTCAACGCATCTAAATGCGCGTTTGGAGTAAGATCAGGTAAGTTCCTAGGTTACCTGGTAACAAGAAAGGAAATAGAGGCCAGCCCAGACCAGATCAAGGCCATCCTAGATCTGCAGAGTCCAACATCGGCAAAATAGGTTCAAATGCTCACTGGAAGGGCCGCAGCCCTAAACAGGTTCATAAGCCGAAGTTCAGAGAAGTGTAAACCCTTCTTCAACCTGGTAAAAAAGACAGCAGACTTCCTATGGACTGAAGAATGTGAGGCCGCTTTGGCCGACCTAAAGAAGTATCTGACCACGGCCCCAGTTCTCTCAACACCAACACGGGAAGAATTGTTTTGTACTTAGTCAGACGTAACACGCAACAAGGCAAAGGTTAATCCGAGAAGAGCAGGGAGAACAGAAGGCTGTCTATTATGTAAGTAAAACCTTGGCCAACCCTGAAACAAGGTACTTACCACTAGAGAAGTTAATGCTGGCCTTGGTGATGGCCTCAAAGAAGTTGAATCACTACTTCCAGGCACACAAGATTGTAGTGCTAACAGAACACCCATTAAAACCCTTATTACAACAAGGAGACTTAACAGGAAGAATTGCAAGGTGGACAGTGGCCTTGGGCCAGTATGACCTAGAGTTCAGGCCCAGAACAGCAATTAAGGGCCAAGTTTTGGCCGACTTTGTGGCAGAGTTCACACCTGAATCCATTGAACCACGGGCTCCGTTGAGCCAAAATGAACAAGATCCCAGCAAGCAAGAAGAATCTCAGCCAAAAGCCAAGGAACAAAGAAAGGAAAAGCTCAGACCTGCAAAGATCTACATCGGCGACTATCTGCATCGCTTTGTCGATGGAAGTTCAAACCGACAAGGAGCAGGGGCAAGAGTACTGCTGATATCCCCAGATGGTGAAATAATGGAGCAATCCATCCGTTTGGGGTTCAAGGCCTCAAACAATGAAGCAGAATACGAGGCATTAATTGCAGGACTAAAACTGGCAGTAGCAGCAGAAGCAGATGAGGTAATAGTTTTTTGTGATTCACAGTTAATTGTTAACCAATCAACAGGAGAGTTTGCAGCCAGAGACGAGAGGATGTCGACATATGCAAAAGAGGTTATCAGATTGGCCGAGCTATTTCAGAACTGCCGACTTCTTCAAGTACGCCGAAATGATAACATCCACGCCGACGCGTTGGCCAATCTGGCAAGTTCAATACAGACTGGAAAAACAAGAACAATCATGATCGACTATATGTCGGGCCTGAGCATAGAACCACGGAGCGCAAAGCAAGAAGCAATGTATGTAGACATTGGGCCAAGCTGGATGGATGCAATTGTTACATTCCTGAAAGAAGGAAAGCTGCCAGAAGATTGCAAAGAGGCACACAAAGTCAGATTGAAGTCAGCAAGATTCAGCCTGACTGCAGACGAACATCTCTACAGAAGGTCCTTCACTGGACCCCTTTTAAGATGCGTACACCCTTTACAAGTTGAAGATTTTTTATATGAAATTCATGAAGGGATTTATGGAAGCCACAATGGGGGCAGATCATTAGCCCATAGGGCCATTACCCAGGGGTATTGGTGGCCCTACATGCAAAAAGATGTAGAAACATACGTAAAGAAGTGCGAACAATGCCAAAAGTTTGCACCCTTGATTCATCAGCCAGCTGCTGACCTAAACCTAGTATCCAGTCCTTGGCCGTTTGCCCAATGGGGCATGGATCTGGTTGGACAACTTCCCCAAGCAACTGGGCAGAGAGAATACTTGTTGGTAGCAACAGATTACTTCACAAAATGGATAGAAGCAGAACCTCTTGCCAAAATCCGAGATGTTGACATCAAGAATTTCATATGAAAAAACATTATTACCAGATTTGGCATTCCCAAAGCCATCGTTGCCGACAACGGAACACAGTTCGACAGCAAGCTTATCAAAAACTTCTGTGCGAAATTCAAGATCAAGAATTACTTCTCAACACCAAGTTTCCCCCAAAGCAATGGGCAAGCAGAAGCATCCAACAAAGTAATTTTGGATGGAATAAAGAAAAGGCTGCAGGCAGCAAAAGGGAAGTGGGTAGACGAATTGCCCAACGTACTTTGGGCATATCGAACTACGCCGAGGAGATCAACAGGGGAATCCCCCTTTGCCATGGCCTATGGCACAGAAGCAGTAATTCCACTGGAGGTCGGCATCCCAGGGATCCAAACCCAGGGAGTTGAGAATGGGACTAATGACGTATTCTTAGCCCGAGATCTGGATCTTTTAGAAGAGCGAAGAGAGAAGGCTGCAATTCAACTTACAGTATACCAACAACAGCTTGCCAGAGCTTACAACAAGAAGGTCAACCCAAGAGATTTCCAAGTCGGCGACCTAGTCTTAAGGAAAGTCGTCGGTAACAAAAAAGATCCCAGAGAGGGCAAGCTTGGCCCAAACTGGGAAGGACCATACAGAATTACTTCGGTGTTGGGCAATGGAGCTTATCGGCTTGCAGACAATGAGGGCAAAGCATTGCCAAGACCTTGGAACACTTGTAATTTGAAATTTTTCTATCATTGAGATGTTCATTATTTTTGGCCGATGTCATCAATAAAATCTTTTCGAATTTCTTCAAGCACATATGATTGAGTAACATACTTAGCATTGTTTCTGGAAGACATGAAAAATGAGAACCCAAGTGGAACTCAGGTTCACATTGGGGGCAGACAAGATACAAAGTCTACCACTTGTTGGAATTTGTAGCAATTTACAAGTTGGTCAGACCGAATACAAAGTCTACCACTTGTTGAAATTTGTAGCAATTTACAAGTCGGTCAGACCGAATACAAAGTCTACCACTTGTTGAAATTTGTAGCAATTTACAAGTTGGTTAGACCGAATACAAAGTTTACCACTTGTTGAAATTTGTAGCAATTTACAAGTTGGTTAGACCGAATACAAAGTTTACCACTTGTTGAAATTTGTAGCAATTTACAAGTTGGTCAAACTGATACAAAGTTTACCACTTGTTGAAATTTGTAGCAATTTACAAGTTGGTCAAACCGATACAAAGCTTACCACTTGTTGAAATTTGCAGCAATTTACAAGTTAAAAGTAAGCCGAGATGGTTTCTTAGCTTCACTTGTTGAAATTTGTAGCAATTTACAAGTTGAAGTGAAGCCGAGATATTTGTTTCTCTTCACTTGTTGAAATTTGTAGCAATTTACAAGTCGAAGTGAAGCCGATGTTATTGCTTACAGACTTATGGCAAAACTAGTGGTTGGCTAAAACAAAAAAGATGCTTAACTCTTGTTGAAATTCGTAGCAATTTACAAGTTAAAGTGAAGCCGACATATGATCATCTGTTGAAATTTGTAACAATTTACAGGTTAAGGTAAAAGCTAAGTGTATTGTTTAAACCCTTGTTGAAATTTGTAGCAATTTATAAGTAGATCACTATTCAACACTTGTTATAACTTGAGAAAAGTTTACTGTATATGATTAGTCCTTGTTGAAATTTGTAGCAATTTACAAATAGGTTAGAGTAAAATTATTGTTTACATATTTATTGCAACTTAAGAAAAGTTTGCAAAGTTTACATTGAAAGGTATATATTTTATACTTGTTGAAATTTATGAGAAGATTGCAGGTCAGTATCTTGCCAAAGTAAAAACTTGCAGTTATTATACCCGAGGTATGTAACCCCGAGAAGATTATACAGAGGAAGAATTATGAAGATCATGCAAAATATTCTAAGTATAAAGCCACACAGAAGCAATAAGAAGAAATTAAAGACTGAAGCATTCAGAGAAAAACAGTTGCAGTTGTATATCATTAAGGCACTATGGCCTGGCAAAAGCTTACATTGTTCACAAGAAAGGCACATCAACCTTAAAGAGAAAGCTTACATTGTTTAGAAAACAAAAGTACAAAAGAAATAAAAAAGAACAAAAAACATTCAAACGTCTTCAGCATTAGCAGATGGTTGAACTAAGACCTCGGAGGACTCTGGGAGAACCACCTCGGCATCTTTTTCTCCCACAACCTCTGCATCTTTTTCCACAAGAACCTCGACTTCTTCTTCTACAAGAACCTCGGCTTCCTTATCTGCCACAATCTCGGCGTCGATCTCAGCAAGTGTTTTACTAAGACTTCTTTCAGCCAGAAGGAGGTCGGATGATAGCTGCCCTGACTCAGCCCCCTTGGACACTTCCTCAGTCTCATCATCTTGGGTTAAGTCCATGACTTGATCACCCTGAGGTAGAGACTTGGTCTCATTAGCATCCTTAGCCTTCCTTACCAGAGCACCAGCATCCTTATCCTCAACCTCGGCTTCAGATTCGGATTCAGTTTCTTTCTCAGCTTGACTTGGAGGAGGAGGAGGAGGAAAGGGAAGAGGAATAGCTTGACCTTGCGCAGTATGAAGTAGGAAGATCAAGCTTCTTCACCAGGGACATCCAACCTAGGGAAAATCCCCTGTTGCATGCCTGCCTAACTTGAAACTTGTAATCTTCAGTGACATCAGCCACGCCCTGGGCATAAGATTTTTCATCAGTTTCTTTGATCTCAGCCTCCTTAGTTTGTAGAGCTCACTGAAGCTCCTTCTCCGCCTGGGCCGCTTTTTCCTCGGCCTCCTTCTTTTGCGCCTCAGCAACATTCTTTATAGCCTCGGCAGCTTCAGCTTTTTCTTTGACCAAGGTTTAGGCCTTGGTAGCAGCCTCGGCTTGATCTTCTAACTTTTTCATTTTGACTTAAAAACCCTTATTAATCTTCTGAAGAGCAGAGAATTCTCTCTTTAAATCGGCTAACTTCTCCCTGGTCTCAAAAGACTGCAATGAGAGAGAATGGGCATGTTGAATAGCCTGCAAGGACCCAAGGGAAAAATTATTATACAACCTTCACAAGAATAGAAACAGAGGCAGAAAGACATATTGCCAAATAGGGGAACTTACTTGTACAGAACGTTGGAGCATAAGGGCATAGTTCTCATACTCGCTCATTTTTGCATTCCGCTCAAGATCACCAGGAAGGAGAACAGCAGTACTAAGTGCCACGCCGACGTTAATGTCATCGGCACTATCACAGGCTAGAACAGGTTTATCTTCCAGGGTGATTTCAGGCACCCAGGGGACTCTTGGTATTTTGGAACTCGAGGTCGTCGCAGACGACGACCTCGGCCTCTTTGATTTCTGGGACTCTGCTGGCTGAGTTTCAGCAGACCTTTTTGCCGAAGTCGAGGCATTCTTCATGTTCTCGGCTAATTGTGAAATGGGCACAGCATCCTCAGCCTCAGCTTCAGTAGATTTGGTTTTTGGCTGAGCCTTCTTTATTCTTTTTGGTTTGGGTGGGGGCATCGTTTGGGCTGGAATGGCATCAACATCAGTTGGTAGGTCGGCCAGGAGGTCTTGGGCGACTGGCCTTGGGCGAACCATTTCGGCTGTTTTAACGAGTCTACGTCGGCGTTTCCTTTCAGGAATTGGTACCAAGAATGGTGCCGAGGTAGAAGGTTGATTGGTTGGGTCAGATGTGGATCCTTGGTCTGTTTGGGATGAGGAAGCAACTTGAGTTGTTGCAGTAGGTGGAGAGAGGCCCTTTTTCTTCTTCCTTGGAACGTCGGGCAAGGTAGATCTGTAGAAGGGGATGAAATTCAGTAAGAGTAGAGCTTTTCGCTTTTGGATAGGAAGGTCCAGAAGCTTCTTTAAATCCTTGCCAAGGAAATAAGACTGGCGAAAATCCTTGGGAGGCTTAAGTAACGTCCCAGAAATGTAAACACAACATCAGAAACAGATTAAATCTCTTGAAGACTTGGAGAAAAACAAAAAGACAACAGCTAAGTAAATTGGCGTTGGGCTCTTACCCTTGCCCTCTTTTACTGTTCGGGGGAGAGGGAAGAGATGGACTTCTTCGTCTGGACCAAATTCCCAGTTTCCAGAAGCGATAAGATAATCATCTCCAGCCCCTTTATTGGAGTCTGGAAGGTCGGCTATGATCTTAAATTCGGTAGACCTCGGCTTAAGGTAATATACAAAACCCTTCTCTTTCAGGTTAAGGGCGCACATAGTGTAACAATATTGAATGTCGACGAGAGTGATCCTAACATTCTCCTGCCGAGCTAAAGCTATTATACCATTAAGTGTTCTATAGGAGTTGATGGTAAGTTGCATAGGGTTCAAGGTGTAGTAGTGAAGAACTTCACGAAAAAGGGGATTAAGTGGGAGCCGAAGTCCACACTCAACAAAAGCTACAACAGGGAAGGGCATGGTATCGTCTGTAGGCATAATGGAATCATCATCCCCAGCTAGCCTAAGGTGAACATCAGCAGGAATAGAGAATTCTTGCCTAAAAAATTCAAGTTTGGTTGGGGTATTTACCCTATGTCTCCACATGCCCATTGCGTCAATTTAAGTATAGAAAGCTGGGTTTCAGAAGAGGGTTAATCCGGAAGGGTTGCAAAAACCTCAGCTACGAATCTGGGAAAATACAGGTAAGGCTTGTTTCAGTTTTTCCTAAAACTCGAGGGTTTTATAAACAAATCCCAAAACCTAAAACTATGAAGACGAAGATCAAGGGCACGGATCTGGAAAAAATACAAAAGGCAGAAAACAAAGGCGAATTTCAGATTCAAGAGCAAAACAATGGGTTATTAGAAAAACGAAGATTACAAAGGGTTGGGAGCCAAGAACAGTGGTGAAATAGTGCAAAGTGTTCGTGACATATACGAAATCATAAAATAAGATACATTCAGGTGAGTGATTCACAAATTGAATGCTGGAGCAGGATAATACAAACAGGAAATTCCAGAAACAATCAAGAACTGGGAGAGAATGGCCAGTTGCTTACTAGATAAAGTGGCGCTGGAATGAAATTCGCCGAGGACAGACAACAGTAGCAGGAGCTTCGCGAGAACGGAAGAAGAAGACTATTGCAGAGTCGAAGCTCGAAACAATGGCAGACTCAAAAGAGAAAAAGTTTTGAGAGAAAGAGAAAGCAGAATAATTAAATACAAAAGTGAATAAACGAAGGAGAGAGGCAACAGTTTAGTCAAAAATGTGAAACGGCGGCAAAAACAAGAGCATTTAATGCGCCTGGGTTAACGCATGCGTCAGAAGGCGCATACATGAAAAAACGTGGTTTACAAACGCGTCGCAGGCACGAGCCAATAGGAATGAAATGCGTAAATAAAGCGGTTGAAAAATGATGCATGACAGCTCATGCGTGTAGGAAAGTTCATTCGAATTCTTGTTCTTGAAAGAAGACATGTCGGCTTAAAGAGAATGATCTCGGCTACAGAATTTTTTGTGCCGACGTACTGAAAAGAACTAAACAGTATAGGTTCCATCACCTCAGAATGCCGAGATAATAGAACCTAGAGGGCAGTTGTGGGGATATATTTTCAGAGTACTAATACGTGGCAAGGTGACGCCGACGAGTCAGCCGAGGTGCCACGTATCATGACAGTTACGCCGAGGTGATCTCGGGGTTGCCGAGGTTATCTCCGAAGATACCAAAATCCGAGATAAGTGGATAAGGGACAAGAGTCCTAGAATGAAGATGAAACTCAACTTGTATATGGGACAAGAGTCCCAGATTAGCAGTAATCCTGAGTCCATTGGAGTTAGGCTCCTATTGGAACTAGGATTGTATTGGCTATAAAAGAGAGGCACCCCCATGGGTCTAAGGTATGTTTTTTATACTCAAGCTTGCGAGTTGAATACTTGATTATCCTTTAGAGATATACTGACTTGATCGTCGGAGTGCCCCCGGGTGGAAGAACCACCATCGGAAACTTCTCTTTCTATGCAGGACAGCAGGGTGCCATCTATTCTGCCTGTGTTCTACCGCTGAATCACTAAGGAGGGCAGTGTGATCAGAAAATCACTCACACAAGTAGTTATAGGCTTGTGTGGATGCAAATATGGCTAGAAGGAAGAGGAAGGGAAATTTGGTGAGTGTTGTAATTGATTTTGGTGCCGTTTGGAGGTGGTTGATAGCTACTAACTCAGTAATGCTATAGATCTTAAAAGTTTTATCAAAATTTTTGCTAAAGGTTTTATATGGGTGTGAGACTTACATGGGTGTGAGACCTACACCATGTGGGTCCTACACTCATGTAAGATATTTAGTAAAACTTTTGATATAATTTTTTATTTGTCTAGTATTTTTTAGGAATTTTTATTGATAAATCTCATTTTGAAGTGTTTTAACTCAAGAAGTTCATGGAGGAATTTTTTAACCCATTTAGTCCCATGTATGTATAGTTTTATTCCATAAAGTCCTTTTTCTTGATTTACACTATTTTCTTGGACATATTTAATTTTGATACCCTTATAAATATTTTTTGAATAGCTAGCAATTTTATGATGTGAACATTCATATTTTAAAATTCACATTGGTAGGAATGTAAAATTGGCCCGTGGGCGACCCAAAACCAGCCCGCGAGCCAGGGCAGACCCGGCCCGTTGACAATGTGAATATTCACATTGACATGTTAACATTCACATTAATAAGAGTGTAAAATTGGCCTGCGTTCCGTGGCGGCGCGAAACCCACCCACGGCCCATGGGCGGCCCAGGGCGAGCCTGGTCCGGCCCGTTGACAATGTGAATATTCACATTGACATGTTAACATTCATATTGATAAGAGTATAAAATTGGTCCGCGGCCCATGGGTGGCCAAAAGCCCGCCTACAGTCCGAGGCGGGCCCGGCCTGACCCGTTGATAATGTGAATATTTACATTGATATGTTAACATTCACATTGATAGGAGTGTAAAATTGGCCTGGCCCGTGGCGCCTGGCGAGCCCGGTCCGCCCCGTTGACAATGTGAATATTCACATTGACATGTTAATATTCATATTGATAAGAGTATAAAATTAGCTCGCGGGCCATGGGTGGCCAAAAGCAAGCCCGCGAGCTAGGGCAAGCCCGGTCCATTGATAATGTGAATATTCACATTGACATGTTAACATTCACACTGACAAGAGTATAAAATTGGCCCGTAGCCCATGGGCAGCCCGAAGCCCGACCACAGCCCGAGGCGGGCTTGGCTCGATCCGTAACAATGTGAATATTCACATTGACATATTAACATTAACATTGATAGAAGTGTAAAATTTGCTCGCTGCCCGAAGCTTGCCCGCAGCCTGGGATAGGCCCGGCCTGGCCCGTTGACAATGTGAATATTCACATTAACATGTTAACATGCACATTGATAGGAATGTAGAATTGGCCCGCGGCCCGTGGGCTGCCCAAAGCTCGCCCACTGCCCGGGGCAAGCTCATTTGGGTTCGGGCCCAAGTATGTCCGAGACCCTAGGTTAGGGCCTAAGCCATCACTTTGAAGCCCGGCCCGACCCGGCCCATCAACCCGCTTAAGGCTAATTCAAGGCTTGGTCCGAGGCCCAGCCCGCCCGAGGCGCAATGTATTTTTTTGTAGAAAATAATAAAATTTTGGTAGAAAAAATTAAAAAGAATTAAAAAAAAATAGTCAAGCCCGCCTCGGGCCACCCACTCGTCGTGGGCGGGTTTCGAGCAACCACGAGACGCGGGCTAATTTTACACTCCTATCAATATGAATGTTAACATGTCAATGTGAATATTCACATTGTCAACGGGCCGGGCCAAGCCCGTCCCGGACAGCAGGCCAATTTTATACTCTTATCAATATGAATGTTAACATATTAATGTGAATATTCACATTGTCAACGGGGAGGGTCGGGCCCGTCCTAGGCCGCTGGCCAATTTTATATTCTTATCAATGTGAATGTTAACATGTCAATGTAAATATTCACATTGTCAACAGGCAAGGCCGGGCCCGTCCCGAGCTGCCCATGGGCCGTGGACGGGTTTCGAGCAGCCACGAAGCGCGGGCTAATTTTACACTCCTATCAATGTGAATGTTAATATGTCAATGTGAATATTCACATTGTCAACAAGCCGGGCCGGGCCCACCCCGGACCGTGGGAGGGCTTTTGACCCTCTATGGGCTGCGGTCCAATTTTATACTCTTATCAATGTGAATGTTAACATGTCAATGTGAATATTCACATTGTCAACTGCGACTGCCCATTCCAAGCCCATGGGTCATGGGCGGTTTCGCGCCGCCACAGGACGCGGGCCAATTTTACACTCCTATTAATGTGAATGTTAACATGTCAATGTGAATATTCACATTGTCAACGGGCCGGGCTCGCCCTAGCCCAACTCGAATTTTTCCGGGCACCCACGAGGATCGACATGGGCCAGGCCCCTACACATTGATAATATGAACATTCACATTGATGGTGTGAACATTCACATTAGGAGTATTTTGATAATTATGTCACCAATAGGACTTATTGAAATATAAAAAAATAATGTGAACTAAATGGAACATAAGTCAATGAAAACGGTATTTTGGTCTTCTTATCTCAAATAAAACTTAATGAAATAATAAAAAAGAATATGGGTTTGATAGAATAAAGCTCGTAGAAAGTGAATTTATCAAAAAAACTCCCTATTTTTTATATCAACAATACTAAAGATACTTACACATTTACTAACAATCTTACCAACACACTCACAAGTTTTGATAAGATCAATTATCACTTGGTATAGAACCCACGTCAATTTATGAGTATGTTAATAAGATTGTTAGTATCTCTAATAAATTTATTTATTTATTTATTTATTTATTTTTTTGATATATGCAGCGCAACCATCTATTGTACATTAATAATCATTTATTGTACCTTGCCAAAAATAAAAAATGACAAATCATTGGTTTGTGTGTGTTTATTCTGTGGAGTAATACTATGTCTCCGTTTGGGAAGTGGGTTGGTTTTTTGATTTTTTAATTTTTTTGGTTATTTTAACCTGGGCTTAAAAGCTTAGTTTGGGAAGAGCTTTTTGACTTTTTTAACTTTTTGACTTTTTGGTGATGTGTCATGTTGTTAAATTACCAAACTGCCCTTTATTAACTAGTTGTACCTATGAGGCAATGCAAGTGGTCCTCCACGTCAGCCTTCGTAGAGGACCGAATTTGGATTTTTTTTTTTTAAATAATTTAAATAATGTTAATATTAAATAATGTTAATATTGGATAATTTAAAAAAATAAAGTTCAATTTAAATAATTTAAAATATTAATATTTTTAATTTAAAAACAATTCTACACTCAAATCGTAACCAAACACATAAAATGAAACTTAATTAATTTTTAATTTTAATTTTATTTTAATTTTAATTTTATTTTAAATATTTAAATAATGTAAATAATCTGAAAAATTTACATTGGCAAAATTTTAAAATAAATATTCAAAAACAACTCTAAATCGTAAAAATTTAAATAATTTAAATATTCAAAAAATTTAAATTACGTGTTTTTTTTTTGTGTGTGATGAGACTTATTTTTGTGGTTCTTTTTTTTTTCATTTACGCTTTACAAAATTTTGTTTTATTTGTATACATTAATTTATTTTTTGTTTTCAAAAATATTTTTTCATGTGTTTTCATTATTTTTAAATTATGTAAATCGCTATTTTATGTTTTTAATTTTTTATTCTTTTTTTTTTCCTTTTTTTTGGGGGGGGGTTTCGTTTTGGGTATTCTGCTTAAATTTTTTTATTTGTTTATTTGTTTATTTTGGGTTTTATTGTCCTGTGTATTTTAAATAATTTAATTTTAATTTAATTTTAAATATTTAAATAATATTTAATTTTATTTAAATAATCTAAAATTTTAACTCGTAAAAATTTAAATAATTTAAATATTCAAAAAATTTAAATAATTTAAAATGTTAGTATATTAATTTAAATTTAAATCGTAATATTTTAAATTTAAATCGTAATATTTATTTTTTGCCTTATTTATTTATTTTTTTGCCATAATTATTTTTATTTATGTTTTTATACATTAATTATTTATTTTTTGCTTTATTTATTTTTATATTTATTGCCTTATTTAATTACGTGACGAATGGTAATTTATGTTTTCATGTTTTTTTTTTTTAAAAAAAAATTCAATGAGCCTTATTTTTGTTGTTATTTTTTTTTAATTTACGATTTTGTCTTTTTTTTATTCACCCACATTAATTTGTTTTTATATTTCAAAAATGAATTTTCGTGTGTTTTATGTATTTGTAAATTACGTGACAAATGTTAATTTCTATTTTTTTTTCCTTTTTTTCCTTTTCCTTATATTTTCACATTTTTAATTTTATTTTTATTTTTATTTTTATTTTTAATATTTAAATAATGTAAATAATCTAATGCGAAAAAATTTAAATTAAATATTCAAAATATGTAAATCGTAAAAATTTAATCAATTTAAATAATAAAAAATTTATTTTAACAACAAAATTTAAATAATTTAAATATTCAAAAATTTTAAATAATTTAAAATGTTAATATTTTAAATTTAAAAACAACTCTACACTCAAGTCGTAACCAAACACATAAAATGAAACTCAATTAATAAATTATTTAGTTAACTCATAACTAAATACATAACTCGAAATTTCATATTATTTTCACAACTCTACACTCAAATCATAACCAAATACATAACAAAAAAAAATTATTTAAAAATAGTTTTATCAAATTTTCAATTTAATTTTATTTTCATAAAATATTTTAACAAAAAACAAAAAAAATGTTTTTAATATTTTTTTTCTACTTTCTTTGTTTTCCCAGGTAAAAAGCCATCATTGATTTGTTTTTATTTTTTTTTTATTTTTTTATTTTTTTATTTTTTTTTTTACGAGCTAACGCCGCGCTTGATTCATCTGGGGTTAATATGGTAAATTTACTTGTAAAATTGTTGCAGCCATGCTCCTGTGCAGCTTTTGTCCGTTTGTGGCTAAATTAGCCACTTTTGTCATTTAGTGGCTAATTTAGCCCAAACCCATCATCCCAAACACCACCTATATAAATAAATAAATAAAAAATCATATGTAATGATTGTGAATCTTTCGATTCAAAATAAAATATTATTAAAGATAAATTTATTTACAATAATGACATCAAATTATTCTTGTTAAATTTTTGAAAAATACTAAAAATCTTAAAAGTTTATCAAATTTTTTACTAAATGCCTCATATTAGTGTGGGACCTATACCATATGGGTCACATGTAAGTTCCACATTTGATAAAATTTTTAAGATCTCTAATATTATTCTAATTTTTTTGTATAATTTTTTGGTATGAACAAATTTTTCTTATTATGTATTTTTCTAAATTAAAAGGAACAACTTCTTTGCAATTTGGGTTTAAACTGAACCAAACATCCATTTAGCCTCCGTTTGGAAAGTGGGTTGATTTTTTGACTTTTTAACTTTTTTGACTATTTTAGCTTGGTCTAAAAAGCTTGATTTGAGAAGAACTTTTGATTTTTTTGACTTTTTTTGTAAAAGAATAGTGTAATAATTATGAGTTGAATGTGATATTTTGTATGTTAGGGCTAAAATAGCCTCTCTTTTTTTGTGGCTATGTTAGCCACAAACCAACTTGTCAAACAACACTAATGAGATCACGCGTCAGCTTGAGTTGCAACCAACACTTCAGATTCAACCATACCCAACCCAAATTCATGCGATGTGCTTTTTTCAGCGACGGAGACGCATTTCTGTTCAGAGAATCGAAAACTACAATTAATCCAAATCAATACGTATCTCGCAACTTTATTTTAAAAAAATAAAGAGTAAATTACACTTACCTCCCTTGAAATTTTTGATAATTATAAAAACCTCCCTTATAATTTCAATAATTACACTGACTCTCTTGCCTTTGAAATTATTATCAAAATTTCCCTTCCATCATCTATCTGTTAGAATGTTTAACAGAATGAGATGATGTCAGCAACCGTTGCTGCTAAAAATTCAAAATTTCCCTTGATCATTTATTTCTTGCAATACAAAGATTAAGAGATAAATTGCACTAACCTCGAGGTTTTGCATAATTGCAAAGGCTCTCCTATTTATTATTCTTATAGACGCAACTACGTGGGATTTTAGCCCACATTATCTTCTTCTTCTCACTAAATTGATATCCTCTCTATTGTTTATATCTTATTTTTATCCATTTCCTTCTTCTTTTTCTTTCTTCTTTTTTTTTTTTTTCCATCTTCTTTCTTCAATTTTTTCTTCTTCTCATTTCTCTCATTTTTCTTATTCTTCTTTCTCTTTAAGTAAGATCCACTTAAACTTCATTTGGGAAGCTTGGTTTGGGGCTTTTTTGACTATTTTAGCCACAAAAAATAAAATAGACTATTTTAGCCACAACAAACAAAACATCACATCCAACTCATAATCATTACACTCTTCTCTCACAAAAAAAATTAAAAAAGTCAAAAAGCTCTTCCCAAACTAAACTTTTTAGCCTAAGCTAAAATAGTCAAAAAAATCAAAAAGCCAAAAAACCAACCCACTTCCCAGACGGAGGCTTACTCTCTATAAATGATCTATCTATCTCTCTTAGATTAATTTCCATTGTCTATGTGTTTTTTATACTTTTTATTTCTTTCATTCTTCTTTCTATTTTTGTCACTTTATTCATGATCGTTGCTACAACCAACAGTAGTGCCATATACTTTTTATTTGCTATGTCCTTCTCTCCTTTCTTAATTTTCTTTATCATTTTTTTCTTCATCATATTGTTAAGCCCGCATATGATTTCACAATCCTATATTATTTTGAATTCTAATTTTTTTTATTTGAATCCTTGAATTTTCAATCGGTGTGTAATAAAAAAATATATCACTTAATATTCTCTAAGTCAGTAACAAAGTTAAATAATAAAAAATTAAAAAATTAAAAAAAAAACAGAAAAGAAAAAATATAATCTTGTTATAACAAATGAAAATTAGTTAATAAGGAATGAAAGATCAATTTTTTTTTTTTTTTTAGAATATTAAACTATTCAAATAATTTGTCATTTATTATATCTAAAATTAAAATTAAACTTAAACTTTACTTGAACCATTCTTTAGTTTTTTTTTTTTTATTATTATAATATTCCATTTTGTTTCTTTAATTTAACCACTCATTAAGAGCCCCGAGTGAGCGCGTGCACACACACAAATATATATATATATATATATATATGTATATATAGTAGAATAATCACACATTAAGAGCTAACAAATTGACCACCATCAAATCTTATACTACATTAAATACAATTCTTTATTTGAAAATTACAAAACAAAATATAGAAGATGTTGATTTTTATTTTTTAAAAAGACCAATTTATATTTTATGCGTAGAAATAAGTAGTAATAAAAAATTGGAGATTTTTTTAAGGTCCCTAGTATTAAGATTTTATAGCATGAAGAATACCCAATATTTTAATAATGTTTAAGGTCCCTCAACATTGATCCACTCTCCAGATAAATAAAGTAATTGGACCTCTCAAAGAATTTCTCTAGAGAAAATAGGAGTCCGGATCCTCTGCCATACTTTTCTGCCATACTTTCTTGCCATGCCCCAAAACGACATCGTTTTGGGATAGAATTTCAAAAAAAAAAAAAAACAAAGCAAAACAAAACAAAACCAGACTCCCTTCGCCCTACCATACCCTGCTCTACTCTGTATATTTCTTTGCAGAAATCCTCCATTTCCTCTCCCTTCGCCCTACCATACCCTGCTCTTCTTTCTCAATCACATGTATATTCAATTTTGTATTTATTTATTTTGATTTCATTGTGTTTCAGAAATTTGTACAACATCGACGGTCAGATTTCGTCTCCGGTCGCCTATCTCGACGGCCCTAATCTCCCCGTTCACTCCCAGCATCCTCCATATATACCTCTCTGTATCTCTCTCTCTCTCTCATTTGTGTTTGTTTTATTAATCTGCACAAATCTTGCCGATTAGGGTTTGGTTGTTTGTGATTTCAGTTCAGTTCCGTGGTTGGGTTTGCACCTAGTCCGCTTCTTGTCGGATGGAAGTGACGGAGTCGAATTGCAATGGAATTACGGTTTGGAACCGACGAAAAAGAAAATCAAAGAGCAAGATTTCTTGGAGAACAATTCCCAGATGTCTTCCGTGGATTTCTTGCAAGCCCGATCGGTCTCGACCGGTCTAGGTTTATCACTTGACAATGGTCGCTTGGCTTCCTCTGGTGATTCCTCTTTCTTGGGTGTTATGGGTGATGAGATTGATCGCGAGTTACAGCGACAGGATGCTGAGATTGATAGATTACTCAAAATTCAGGTCTGGGTCTTTATTATCTTCATAGCTGATCTAGTTAATTTGGGAAATAAAAAATAAAAAATAAAAAAATTAGGTTTTTCTTTTTTGACTGTAATTTGCTAATGTTTTCTTTTGGCATGGCACTCAATCTTTTTTTACTATAATTGGGTTAATTATGGTGAGAGAAAGGACTTTTGTTCTTGAAAGTTTGATTTTACTTTGAATTTACGCCAAACAAAACCCAAATCTGATATATACATTCACATTGTTTATTATATTTTTTAGCCTATGATTTGTAATATATATATATATATATTGTAGATTTGTATGGATATAAAGATATATATATATATATTGCAGCTTTAACAATGGTGTCTTCGTCTTCGGCACTGCAGCTTCAACAATGGTGACTCTCTGGTTCTGTTTTGTTTTTTTTTTTTTTTTTTTTTTGAAATTTTGCCCCAAAACGACGTCGTTTTGGGGCATGACAGGAAAGTATGGCAGGAAACTATGGCAGGGGATTCGGACTCGAGAAGATAGGTTGGCTGTTGTACAATCCACATAAGCTGCACTTGTAATATAACCAGTGGAAGCGTGTTGTGCTCTTCTGTTCGCAGTCATTGCAGAGTATATCCTGAAGACGGTCCATGTATTCCTCTAAAAGCTCCTCAGTAGCCAGCAAAGCATCAAGCATACCGAAGTAAATAGCTATATCTCCCATAGATCTGCTATATATTGGGCAAATGTAGTTTCTGCAAGCATATGCCTGAAAACAAGCTGAATGCATGTAATGGCCAGATAACAAAAGGTAGACCCTTAATTGTTGCACTTGATGTAAACAAGAACTCGCAACAAATGGAGTAGTTTGTTTCTATACTTTTCTCCAAACATTTGTGGTTTACTAACTTCAAGGACAGACAACAATTACATTTGATGCATCAAAGCATATTCTACAAAGGAAGAAATAAAGAAAAATAAATAAATAACATACTCAAGAAGCCAAACAAGCCTCCTAGAAAAGCCTATTCTTTTCCATCTCATTCATCAACTCCATAATTGAATGAAAGAAAATTCAATCCAAACCAAAGAATTTCTTTAGTCCAAACCACAAAAAATTCAGTCTAAATCAGAGAAAATTCAATCCAAATCAGAGAATTTCTCTGGTCCAAACTAGAGAAATTCAATCTAAAGCAAAGAAAATTCAATCCAAACTAGAGAATTTCAATGGTCCAAACCAGAGAAATTCAATCCAAACTAAAGAAATTTTGTCTCATTTACTTATAATTTTCTCTAACTGTTTATCATTTTCTCTGCGTTCAAATTCATTATCATCATCGGTCCAAATCCAAATCCAAATCCAAATTTCAAAAAATAAAAAATAAAAAATAAATAGAGATGGATCTAAAAGTCAACCTGTGCAAGTGTGGGTATGGAACTTGGTGCTAGCGTATTCGAGGCAAAAGTATGGATTTTGCCTTCAAATTCGTTCAGTATCCTTCAATTTGTTGCAACCAACAACTATACAAATCATAAATATATATATATACATATATAAATCATTAACAACAAGAACAACTGAAGAAGATAACATGATCATAATGAAGATGAAAATGATGATGAAAGAGAGAGAAAGAGAGGCTCCTTCTTCGTCGTCGTTGTCTTCTTCGCTTTTTTTAAAACAGTTCCGAGTTGTTTCTTCCTCGTGTTACATAACAAATTTCTCTGTAATATATGAATATAAGGTTGAGGGACCTTAGATATCATAAAATAATATTGTAAATTTCTTCTATTAGTCAACATAGGAGAGGGACCTTAGACTAATTTTTCCTAAAAAATTTATGTCAAAAAATACCTATTTTGAGATATTAGAGTTTGAATAAAAATTTCAAAAGATACATATTTTTAATAAAAATATATTAAAAATAGATGTGGGTATTTGAATTTTTTTTTAATATGAAAAATACCTATTTTGAGAAATTAGAGTTTGAATAAAAATTTAAAAATACATATAGGCATTTGATTTTTTTATTTTTATTTTTATGAATACATATTTTGAGAAATTAGAGATTGAAAAAAAGAATGCATATAGATTTTTTTTTTGGGGGGGGGGGGGGGGGGGGGTGGTGGGGGTTATGAAAAATACCTATTTGGAGAAATTATAGAGTTCTTATAAAATTTTGAAAGCACTTATTTTTAATAAAAATTTATCTTAAAAATACATATAACTACTTTGAATTTTTTGTATGAAAAATACTTATTTTAAGAAATAATTAGTAACAAAAAAAATTTGAACTGGTCAAGATAGAAATATAGAGAAGATGAGAGGAGTAAATTACCCTCACATCCCCTGAAGTTTCTAACAATTACAAAAATCTCCCTTGTGGTTTCGCACTTAGACCAAAGGGTAATATGATCATTTTGGACACTAACGTTGTTTGTGTTAAATTAACGGATTGAGAAAATCTTAATAATAGTTTCAAAAACAGAGAAGGTTAGTATAATTATTAAAATTACAAGAGAGATCTTTATAATTATTAAAAATCTCAGAGGAAGTAAATGTAATTTACCCAGAAATAAACTTAAAAAAAATATTATTGAACTAAGTGGTATAATGTTCATCTCAAATTAAGTGGTATAATTGTTGATATGATTACTCTGAACTCCATGCACATAAGAGAAACAGATTTGTCAAGTTGTTTTTTTTTTTTTTTTGCTAAAATAGTTAATAAAGATAAAATAAGCTAAAATAATTAATAAGACAAAATATCACATTCAAATCATAATCATTTTACTTTTTCTTTTACAATCATCAAATCAACTATCAATAAAAGCCAACTAATTTTTCAAATACAACTTTTTTAATTAAGCTAAAATAAAAACTAAAATAACTAACTTCTCAAAGGATCCGCAAAGTGGTGAACACAATCAATGTGTAGACCATGCAACGCTGGGCAACAATTTGATCTTCACGGATCTAACGGCTAATATCACTACCTGCTGGTTGGTTGCGCCGTCCGACGCTAGGCATGTTAATTGCATAGCTGAATCTGAAGCGTTGGTTGCAACTCTAGCTGATGTGGCGTGATCTCATTAAATCGACTGTTTGGTCCAGTTTAAACATAAACTGGAGAGAAGCCATACATTTTCTAAATGAGTAGTGATTTAGACCCCCTTTTTCTCACCCCCTTTTGACCCCCTCTCTTCTCTCATTGGTTACACTTTCCTGCACCTCCAATCACCACCTGCCATGTGTCAAAGGGGGTTGTGGGGGTAGTATTTGGAGGGGGTGCCAATCTTTATTGTTTCTAAATTGAACCCGACTTATCTTTAGTCCACTTTGTAGATTGGACAATATTATTGGACCCGTAAGGCCCACCACGGGTCCTGTTTTGATAATTCGAACGGTAAATGTGTAGAACTAGTCGAGTGCTTGATTCTTGTAAAAAAATTACATTGATCAGATATCGATAACTACTTGATCGGATCAGATTTTTGTCAAGAATTTATTTTAAAAATTATATTTACCATTGACAGAAATCTAATCTAATCAAATAGTATCGATATCCAATCAACGTAATTTTTTACAGAGGTAAAGTACTCAACGAATTCTACAAATTGAACAGTTCGGGTTATCGAAACAAAATGCGTAGTACATTTCCACGAACCCAACAACACACTCTAATCCAATCTTGAACTGGAGAGAAACCTGCCCCTCTAAATTTATTGGTGGTTTGGTCGAACACGCACAAATCTCCAATTGCAAGATGCCCAAGTAGGCTTCTTTTTTTTTTTTTTGGAACAAAGAAAGTTAAAAGAAAACCAACATAACAAATCAATTAAAGAAGACAAGTTACATCCTTCTAAGCAGTAAAGCTAGATCAGGTGTGGGGTTTGAAACCCAGTCAAGAGGGAGATGCCCATGTAGTAAAGCCTGAGCCCCAATAGGCTGCTTTGTTGGCCGAACGCAGGCTGCAGCTGAAGGACAAGTTTTCCCGAGCTGCTAAGTTCTTTATCGGAGAAGATTGCTCCACATTTCCAAGGAGAGGCATTTTTAGACATGCATAGGAGGATAACTGCCTTGTTGTCCCCAACCACTTCCACCCTTGACAAATTGTAGGCCACAGCTAATTGACATGCACACCTAGCAGCCAAGGCTTCACCTTGAAGAGCCGAAGAAGTACACCAACTCTTAATACTGTGTTTGGTTGAGGGATTTAAGGAGAGATTTGGAAAGAGAAATGAAAAAGGTAGGTAAATTGTGAATAAAACATGTCTATATTTCACATAATTTCACACACCTTTTTTATTTCCCTTTCCAAATCCCTTCTCAAATCCCCCAACCAAACACAGCGTAAGAGTTTCCAAGAAGAACCGCAACCGAAGCCATTTTCGTTCCCTTCTTAATGGCAACATCACATTTAATTTTAAAAACTCCGGGTCTTGGAGGAACCCATCTGCTAACCCTCTTGAGTACTTCCACCCAACTACTAGGGGGAGACCTCTATGTGGACAACTGTAACTAAGTCAAACTCCTCTTTTGTCACTCGAGCTCGGTGCAAAGTCGAGGATGGCTCTGTTAGAATCTGGTTGAAAACAAAATCATTTCTTTCTTTCCAAATAAACCATCCTATCCAAGCCACCCAACGAAAAAACCAAACTCTGTTCTCACTATTCCTAAACTTTTCCATCATGCTGCAAGACTAACAAGGACAGATGGGATGGAGCCCTCAT
Source organism: Camellia lanceoleosa (assembly GCA_025200525.1). NCBI lineage: Eukaryota > Viridiplantae > Streptophyta > Magnoliopsida > Ericales > Theaceae > Camellia > Camellia lanceoleosa. The sequence continues at coordinate 145,069,773 of CM045764.1, read as the reverse complement.
GACATTTCAGATTAAGCTCACTACCGAACCAAATTGGCCTGACCCAATCACACCCAAAAAGAAGATAGTCCACAGTTTCTGGAAACTCTTGGCACATTGGGCATAGACTTGAGCTTGCACATCTCCTTTTGTGTAGACTTTCTTTTGTAGCTATGGCATTCTTGCACACCCGCCACCAAAAGTGATGTATTTTTTGAGGGACTTTTAGAGCCCATATCAGCTTCCACAGATCACAAGAAATATGAAAAAATGAGGAGGTTTAAATTCTAGTTGCTGACCGACCTCCACCACGCCTCTGTGATACCCTGATTTCACTGCATAATTTCCTTGTGATTCGAAATTCCATATAAGTGAATCAACCGAGGCTTGTAAGGCTATAAGAATGGAGGCTATAGCTTGGGCCTCATCTTCAGACACTAGGAATTTAAGCTTATCCACATCCCAATTCCTACTAGTCGAAGTGATGACATCTTGCACAAACTCCACCCCAGATTCATCTAGTTTTGGGATTACAATCTTAAACTTAGGTAAGGAGGAAACCCACTTGTCATCCCAGAACCTTATAGAAGCCCCACTATTGACTTGCCACCTCAACCCCTTAATAAAAAATTTCCTGCCTTGAAGAATCCTCGCCCAAGCCCACAACGGCTGACGCCCTTTAGATGCTTGCAAGAAGGTAGAATAAGGAAAGTAAATCCCCTTCAAAATTTGAGCACAGAGAGATTGTGGGTATTTGATTAGCCTCCATCCTTGCCGAGCTAGAAGGGCCAAGTTAAAGGTATTAAAATCTCTAAAGCCCAACCCTCCTTGATATTTCGGCATAAACATTTGATCCCAATTCACCCAATGGATTTCTCTTCCTTCCGAGTCACCGCCCCACCAAAAATTGTTGATCTAGGAGTTCAAAAAAATTGGAAACGCAAAGCAAGCCACAGCATAGGATGGAATAGCCTGAGCCATATTTTTTAATTACACCTCCTTTCTCGCCTGCGAAAGCAATTTCAATTTCCACCCTTATAGTTTTGAAAGAACCTTTTCAATAATGAACTCAAAAGCTTCCGCCTTTGATCTGCCCCAAAAGGAGGGTAGCCCAATAATGAACTCAGGTTGCGTTACTCTAAAGACCAAACAAACTACAGATAGAGTGGCATATATCAGGGTTTGTGTTAGAGGAGAATTGAACGCTAGATTTGTCAAAGTTTACTAGTTGCCCAAATGCCTCACAGTAGATGTGCAAAGTGTCCAAAACATGTTGACATTCACTCATCTCCGCCTTGAGGAAGAGGAGCATATCATCAGCAAAAAAATAGATGGAAGAGGGTCGGGCAATTACTAGAAATTTTTATGCTTGAAATCTGATTGCATCGTACACTCCAGGTCAGAAGCTTTGAGAAGACATCCGCAACCAAGATAAATAAGTAAGGGGAGAGGTCTCATTAACGCAACCCACAAGATGGTACAAAGGATGTTCACTTTTCATCATTGGCAAAAACAGAGAAAGATATAGTAGTGACACACTCCATTATCCATTGAGTCCATACGTGGGCCCGAGTAGGCTACTTATTGAATTCTGTAAGATTTGAAGATAAATTTAAAATAAATAAAAAAAACCCCTCTTGCACTTGCATCACTTTGCACCGTATGAGCGCGTAAAAAATGGATGTGTCCACGTAAATGGTCTCAAATGTCGCAATCCCCTTGGCCAACTTGAATTTCCCGGTGCCGCCCACCACGAAAGTTTCTCTGCCATAGGCAAGTTGTATGATGCGGCCTTGAATCTCCAAAGTGCTACCATTGTATTCATTACTAGTAAAAACAATGGAACACAAGAAGTGCGTATTCGCCCCCTCTAGCAAGGACGTCACATAGATGCCCTGGCCACCGGCAATTTCGAGTGAGTTCTTGTCAGGGCTTTGTGTTATCTGATTATTGAAGACATAGGTGGTTCCAAAACTGTCAAATGCCAAGACCTTGCCAGGGATTCCGGTGAGTGTGGCCTCTGTGGCATTGGGGCCAGCGCAGTAATGTTGGACTTAGAGTGTCATGCTGGTTTCTTTGAGTTGGTAGTCATAGACTTGTAAGGATGCAACAATGGCTAGAAGGAAGAGGAGGACCAAATTGGTGAGCGTTGTAATTGATTTTGGTGCCATTGGGAAGTGATAGATAGCTTCTAACTAACTCAACAACCAATGGCTAAGCCAATATACTGAAGGGTTTTTGCATTTCTTAGTGATCAATTGGTGTAATGGCCTCTATAGAGAGAGAGAGAGAGAGAGAGAGAGAGATTAGTAATTTGATATTGCTGTCAACATAAAATTGTGGCCACATGAACAATATTCCAAAGACAAAAAATAAAACACAGAAATATAAATATCAAAGAAAAAAAAAAACCGGTCGTCTGTAATTGCAAGGGCCCAAGGCTATGTCTATCAATCATTGTTCTGGTCAACAGGTTTTGTGGGTGTTTGTTGCAATCTCTACTGGCCTTATTTCCAAATTTTTATTTCAAATTTTTAAATTTTAATTCTAGTTTATTTTCATATGTTTGGTTCAAATTTTAACAATACAGCTTATATCTTTTTGTAAATCAAAAATCAACTTATTCTTTGAGTGGGGGAGGAAAAGCTTAATTTATAAGTCAAAAATCAACTTATGTTCACAGTTATAAACAATAAGCTGTTAGGCTAAGTTATAACCATTTTCCCACAACTCTACCAAACGGGGCCACTCTATTCTATGGGAATTTTGTCATTTCCTACTCATCTTTGTTGCTTGTCACAACTAAGGAAGGACGGCCTTCGCTTTACTTTTTGTTTATTGGGCCATCGCATATTTTAATTTTAATAAATAAATAAATAATTTTTGTTAAAATTGTGTTGAGAGAGAGAGAGAGCCAGTCAATTGTTAAGAGGGTAAAAATGAGCTAAATTCATGTTTTAGGTGAGGTTAAAAATGAAATTTCACTTTTTGTTGCAACAGCTTTTAAGAAATTCTATTTACACACCAAACAAAGTCTAAACAAATGTATTCAAACGTAAAAATTCTAAACAAATGTTAATTGTTTAGATTTAAAGTTATAAAGAAAAATAAATTATTCAAATATATATTCCGTTCAATTATTTATATCTGAACATTTATTTTATGTTCATGCATTTATATCCAAACACATTTATAATATGTACAGTATGTACGGAAGAGTGTGGTGTGCAAATAAGATTACCCTTAACAGACTTAGACCATTGAGCTCTTACAATGAGGTCGAGGACCAGATCTGTGAAACACTGGAATTTGAACTATTTACAAAAAATGTGTTTTTGCTTAATTTTGTGTCTAGAATCATCAGCTCCTGTTTGGTCTAATTTTAAAAATCTGTTCTTTATGTATTTGTTCAAAAAATAACAAACACAAACATATATATTTTGATACTTTCAGAAAATAGATAAGAGTTTGAAGTCAACTAAACTGGGTGATTTGTCTTTGTATGGCCAAGATCGTATGTTATGCCATTAACAATAGAATCAAAATTGTTAGCCTCCACTCGGATGTTAGTCTCAACAATAGGCAGTGTCCACAATAGGCATTGTCCTCCTGATAAAAGAGTGTGAGAGAGAGACTTTGTTATGATTTCTCCTTCCTCTAAATGATAAGGTTCATTGGACTTCTCACAACGTCGCCAGCAACAAACTGCACACATCGCCGCAATCCGAACACTTCACCGGACTATTCAATTGGTAAGAGCATCGGATGGTGTACAAAGGGTAAGGGCATAGTCAACGCGAGCTAATGACTCGCACTTACGAGAGAGAGAGAGAGAGAGAGAGAGAGAGAGAGAGAGAGAGAGAGAGAGAGAGAGAATTTTGATGTAGGTCATGCAGAGATTCAACTTTCATTTTCTTTCCCATTTGTGGGGTCATTCAGAATCAGCAAAAGTACAAAAACTAATATATAAACTAAATAAAGGAAGCATTTGATTTTGTAGGCATACATACAACTACAAGGGAGGATATCAGTTCCTACTTAGCATAATCTTTTTGTTTAGGTGACAAAGAGGAACTTCAAGTCAGCCTCTGTTAATTTCCCAAGAGCCTCAGAAGAGCCACCCACAGTCCTGTAAACAAGTCGGAAATGACAAATGGTTAATTCACTAGATTCACACAGGTGTGCGTCCTACAATTTGGCAACCATCATAATGCATGTAAACAATTTGAACTAACCCTTCAAAGACTAGTTCTTTCTTCTCCTGCAACTTCAGAATTCTTTCCTCAATCGTGTTCTCAATAACAAATCTCACAATCCTACACATTCACAAATAAATAAATAAATAAAATAAGGTTGAGTTACTCTTCCCCTGAAGGAACAGCTATGGGTCATGAGGGGTACCTGATAGGTTTATATTGTCCTATTCGATGGATTCTGTCTTGGGCTTGTCGTTCCACTGCTGGATTCCACCAGGGGTCCATCAAGAAAACCTGTGAGGTAAAGCGTGAAACACCACAATCAGGGAAAGTCGCAAGGGCTTAAATTAAAAACTACAGTAAAAGGAAGAAATCAGTACATGAAAAGAAAATTGGGAAAATAGCAATTCAGAGTAAAATTGATTTGAAAAAAATTACACATCAGTTATAAACTCTATAAACATTAATTATTACTATTATTATTAATTAAAATTCTAAACTTCTCCACATGTTTGTAAATATTTTTTTCTAATGCCCACTGGGCTGTAATTCCCCCAAGAAAATTTGAGCAGAAGTAAAATGAATCGCTGTGCTTCATGGAGAGGGCTCAGATGGTCTATTCCATCTAGATTCATTGCATGCAAGAGAGAATTGGGATTCTATATTCCGTGGGAAGAAAGAGCATTGGGAAATGTTACTAGGGGGGGGGAATATCACATTCATGGTCTAACAATTCAGCAACCAACCAAATAAACCAAAGCAGTTCCTTCAAAGCAACTAAAGAAATTTATAAAAAAAATTAAATTAAATTAAATAAAGGGAGAAAACAAAAGAGAATAATCTTAACATGGCTGGAAAAATTACGACACATAAAACCAAAAGCTGAGCCATTCAAGACCAAGTGGGGACAATTACCCCCAGATTATGTTTTTCACCACTAAAAATTGAACTAGTTGTCTGATATATTTTGTTCATTAAGACTTGACGAATTTCTATTTGAATAGTGATCATTTGAGTGCACACTTTATACTATGTTTTTGCCACGGTGTTATATGATCTTAAAACAAACTAGGCAGTGTTTATAGGATTTTCCATCTCTCAATACACAAATAAGGTGGGTTTAATGCACTCTGAATTTTAGAGTTCAATGTATTGTGTTTTTTTGTTTTTTGTTTTTGTTTTTTTAATATGAAGCTGTTTAATGCGCTGCCACTTGAGATTTCAACAATGGGTTGGTGTTGAGAGGGGATGGTCAATAGTTTAATCAAAAAGCTACCCAAATTCTTTTATGCATGTCCGAAAGTGGCAAGTTCAATGTGTGTTAAAAGTATTTTTTTAAGTTAAAAGTAGTAGTTCCTCTTATTTTTCTTTTTAATGTTGCTTTTATGGAATTCCACATTCTAGTTAAGATTTGTAGCACGAAGCGGAATTATTTACCTCCCACTGAATAAAACCTCTGCATAAAACAATACAAAGTGATTTTAGAAGTAGGCTCAATTTTATTAACAATAAGAAAAGAGGCTCCTTACATGCGAAGCAACAGTAAGATTCAAAGCAACACCTCCGGCTTTCAAGCTCATAAGGAAGATTTTGCAATCTGGATCATTAGTAAATCTTGTAATTGCAGCATCCCTAGCATTCATGGACATGGACCCTACTAACTGAACACAAGTAATGCCGGACTGCAAAAGGTCGATCACATCACTATAGTTTCACTTTTTGATGCATGAATAGAATACTAGTACCAAAATGTTTTCTTTACCTTTTGGAGGGAGTAGTGTATCAGATCCAAGAATGATGTGAATTGGCTGAAAACAATTCCTTTTGCAGAACCATCCCTTTCAACCATGAATCTGATTTCTTCCCTCTGGAACCAATCAATTCAGTCAGCATAACAAGAGTGGTGAACAAAATATGGACATGGCCAAAAAATGGACAATACAATCAACAGAAAAGTAGGTGCAAATCTATCAAAAGAATCTGATTGACCAATTTATTCTCTCACATCAGTTAAAACTCATCTCATACTCTTCTACTTTGTACCTATTTCACTTTTCTTTCCTAATTCATTCTTTGGTTTTTGATGCCCACATGAGGGGATGGATCAATAGGAGAGGCAAGTTGGTTGCATGATAAAATGTTTGAATGGATGCTTTTGTTAGGATGCTTTTTCCCCTTTTTCATTATGGAACATTATCATAATTTCTAGACTTATATCAGACCACTAAACTGGTGATAGTTACTTGCATACATTACAGCCATAATGAAGAATCTCTACTGCCAAGTTTAAGATTTTAGAAGTTCAAAGCCTTGAAAATCTGAAACCGAGTACAATAACATCAGGAAAACTAGAGTGCTGAACCAAAATGTAACATTTTAAATTGAGTGATAATAAAGTTGTGTTATATGATTAGACAGCCTTCACCTCGTTTCCACTCCATCTACAGGCAAGCATTGTGCAAGCATGTCAGTCACCAATGTCACCTCTCTACCACGAATATGTACATCTTTCATGCTCTGTCTCCTATACCTAAACCGAATTGCAAGCATTGTGCAAAAATGGAAATGGTATTTGCAGATGCTTGTGGATATTAAGAATCTTCCTGAAGGTTTCATTTCTTAGAAGAATGAGCCGGTCAAACCTCACTTTTAAATTGCCTTTAAAAGCTTGCCTCAAACTGTATACAGAGAAATCACAACTACTGGAAATCTAATGCTACATGGTGAAAGAAGATAAATTTTATACACATGGAATTCTCTTATAGTCAATAGTTAGGCTTCTTTTGTTTCTTCATTAAGCTTTTCATGCTCCAAAACTGAAGATAACAATTATAGCAACTGTGATAACAAAATTGAATGAAACAATTCACATACCAAAGCATCAATTTTTGTACTTGTCTGGAACTCATCAAGCCGGATCCTGTTTAGAATGCTTGATGATCTAAACCCTTTAATGGTTGTTTTAGTATTTGAATCTCCGCTATCCATGGTTGTACTGAAGTCAACAGTAAGTGGTTTTGAACATGAAGGGCACGAGACTTGTCCCATACTAGCAGAAAAATCGATCAAACAAGACTTACAGAAGATGTGTGCACATGATGTGACCTGAAACAATTTAAATAATATCCATCACTGTACATATTAAAAGAGGACGAACCAAGAATTAGGTATATATCAACTTAAATTTTGTAGCAAATGGGGAACTGACGCCTATGCATATTCCTCACTATTTTGATGGAAATTGAAATCTAGTTCTTTAGTTGAGAATGAAAATGTGTATTATTTCATTATTACTTATAAAATTATGGGGTTGCTTTGCAAACGCAGCAGACACATGCTTTTTAGTTCCAAAACAGCTAGTAACTTACGAACATCCAACGGAAATTCACAAACTAATATCGTCTGAACTTTGACAAGTAATATATGCACCTGAATAAATAAGAAATCCAAAACATGGAAGCAAGAATGAAGGGTTTCTTAGTTAAAATTATTTTTCCTTCCTTATAAAATAAACCAACCACAAACCTTGTGGTAAGATTACTTTGAAGTCATAACATGGGTAAATTTAGGTGCTGTGAGGATTTAACCTAGGTCACACATGGAAATGTCAACTTTTAAAGAATCCAAAGTCAATGGAAAGATGACTTGGTTGGTCTCCCAAGAAACAGATCACCATCAGAGATATATCACCTTTTGCATAATAAATATCCATCCAGTTCAAAGTGGAGATAGATCACTTTTCACATATAACATGATAACTACATCAAGTATAATCAAAATTGGGGCCTCTTTCAAAGGAGAAGTTTGAAAAGTACCCAGCCCTAACTCGATGATATAGAACTACTACAAATTGGTTAGTAGTAATGATCAAGTGTCAATCCCAAAGGAAAATGACACGCTAAAGCATGGAAGTTCAAAAAGAAATATGATAACTCACCACAGGATCTTCTGCTGGGTCATGGCATAAGCCACATATTTGTTCACCACCAACACCATCCGCCACAGTTCCACTTCTTGCAGCAGCAGTACTAGAATATACCACAAGGTAAGGGTGATCAACTGCCTGCAGTGTTACAAGAGAGATCAATCAGAGATTTTCATATATGAATTTTTATAAGACAAATATATAATGACAACAAAAACATGTAATTGGTGCATAGCACAAATCACTCGCCATTTAAATTATTCAACTTCAAAATCATAAAAAAAGAAAATTAGTCAGACCAAGTTCTACCATTTCTCCTAAAAACCAATGGATGTTAGAGTGGGTTCATTCAACATCGCACTCACAGGACTTTTTTTGGAGTGGTCGCATGGAGCAGCATTGTTTACACTAACAGTCCCTACCTCACAATGACACTCCCATGACTCGAACCCATGACAACGTGGCTCTGATGCCAGTTGTCCGATTGAGTTCCACCATCCCTCCTAAAACCATTTGGTGTTAGAGAGGGTTCACTCATGTCTTTTATGGCATTCCACATTGCACTTATGGGCTTGTTTTTAAAGCGATCGCAAGGAGCGCCATTGTGTACATCAACAGTTTTCTTGGATAAACATTTTAAAATGCTTCATAATATCAATAAAACTAAAATCAACAAGGTCAAGAGACACTGTCATAAATAAATAACAAGTCGTGACTCCTGCCCAAATGAACTTTCTCAAGCTTTCACAGTAACTTGAGACATTAATAAAAGACACATAATGTATATTGATCCAGCATGCATGCTTATGCTCAAGCACATCATTAAAATATAGTATACCATAACTCCCTCACATCCTAAAGCACCATGTGAATTGCTTTTTCTACTTTATTGATTATAAATATTTCACAATTGGTAGTTACCTTGTACCTTAAGTATGCACACTTCAATTCTTGTGACTAACCAGTCACTTTCAGTTTTAGTGACCTTATTGGCACTTCCAGCAAACTATTAGATCATAATTGCAATAAATCTAACCCACTTCATTGTTCTAATTTATGTTCCTTATAAAATTATTACTACAATTATTCTTTTTTTCTTTTTCTGATAATCTGATGCACCTTTTTTTGAGTAACAATACATTCATCAGCCTAACTATCACCAAATTTTAGTAGTATTGGGACCAATTGGATACTGTGATCAAAAGAATCACATAAAACCATGAAAAGGACCACTGTCAAATTAAAATTCGTAATTAGTAACCAATCAAGAAGGAAGAATGCAAGGAAAAAAATTCCATGCACCCTAAGGAAAACGAAAATGATTAATAAGCAAATGCAATATTCACACAAATGTCAAAATACTGTAAGTATGTTCTAAAATGATAAATCACCATCTACCACATGCCAATTAAATAAAACCTTTTTATTGCAGTTTTATTCTCCCACCTGAATAAAACAACAAAACCGAATTCACATGATATGTCAGGGTTAAGATGACAGCAAGCCTGATCTACAGTGTAACAAGCCCCACCACAGCACCATAGCCCTATTGGGACGGTTGTGGAGCAATCAAATGGGTAAGGGATTAAGTTCAGAACCAGGTATGTAAACCCAACCAACCCATGCTCAAAGCACGGTACGTATTAGGACCTTGATGCAATTTACAGCACTAGCCTCCATAGTTTCTAAATAACCTGGTGCATCCTGGTGTGTTCATACATATAGAGGGATGGAGATCAAAGAAAGGCTCATTTCTCGCATAAATTTGGCTCTATAAACACCAGAAAGAGACTGAACCCCTTAAATGAAGCTTACAGCACATTTGAGTAAAGATTTATTAAGCTTTTTAACTTTGATTCGTGTTTCGTTGAGATGTGGATAAAAGGAGCACTGGCATTGAAAGTTTAGATCTACTTATGCAATTGCCTTAGCCAATGCACTATGCACTAAACAAGGATGTAGTTTTATACAGATAATTTCGAGAAATAAATTTATCCTTTCGTCAGAACTTTATGTAAAGAGCAAGTGGGCTCCCCTCAATCTCACAAATAATTAATAGATGACAGAATAGGTGCACCAAATTATGTCCAGTGGCACAGGATGCCATGTGTATGTGAGTGTTGCAAATATAAATGGAAGGTTTGGGAGGTGGCAAGTCATTATTTCTAAGCAAAGTCAACAGCTTAACCATCCCGCCTGTCTGAATTTTTTTCTTGCCAAGCCCAGCCCCATCACTGATTCGGAATTGTGTTCTCCACTTTTCCCTGATTAAAGCAGGGATGGGAACTGCGGGCACACCCTCTCCAACCAGCCCCATTGCCCTCTATTACGGTGTACCACAAGCCATCTACGAGAATTATAATAAGAATAGTACTTAACCTGCCGCAGTCGTGTGAGGAGGTCAAATATGTGAGCATAGTTATTCAGCACAGTTCCTGCCTCAACATATCTGCACATTAGAAAGGACATCACATAAACAGGACGAAATAAAAACAACTTAGTTCCCAACTAAATGAAATATTGAAACCAGAGAGAGTGAGGCATTGAATTTTAATGTGAAGCATAAAAACAAAATTTGCTCAGCAAATTCCTAAGCAAAGGAACACCAGAGGTGATCCAAATTAACTGGATGAACGGTATTCATCTCATCTGAAATGTTAAAAAGATGGAAAAGTCATTTATAGGCCTATTTTGACAGCCAAACGATGACTGATAGGCCAATCCAAAATCCAAAAAAGCAACAGCCTGAGAAGAGACCATGTAGAGTAATTCCAATCAATAAGAAAATAAGAAACCCTAAAAATTTATGCCCATATCAAGGCTCAAGTGAAATCCAAACAAAAAATGTCTGTCAACAAACAGCATATGACACCCATGGTCCCTTGCACCTATGATGAGTCAAAGCAATATTCAGAAAGTCCACCAAATAATGGATTCAGTCCAATCCAAACTCATCAACCAGAACTGCTCACTGCTCAAGAGCTCAGCCTTGTAAGGTGTTTTCCAACACACAAGCACGCGCACACGGATGCACAAAAAAAGAATTAAAAAAATAAAAACACTTCACATATGTCAAAGGACAAGTATTCATTAATAGCAAAGGAGAACTTTATTGAAAGAAAGAGCACTGGGAGGATGAAAATGAGCAGAGGTTCTTAAAAAGTAAAGAGCCAGTCCTAACATAGTGGATAAAACACAAAAGATGAAGGTAATCAGATGAGTGTATTGTCCATTAAAAAAATGACACCCCATTGAGAGTGGTTTCTTACATGAAAGAAATAAATTGTCAATGCAAATAAAGTTTATATCCTCCAACAAGAATTGAAGGAATGGGTTTATAGTATTATATAGGTTCATTGTTTTCCTCAATTAATGTAATATGGGAGACCCCTTTGTGGGATAAAGACATGCCTCCTTTCATGTGACAATTATAAAGAAAACTACACGTCTTTTTCTTCTTCTTTTTTTTAAATAGAGTGTGTGCATCCAAAAGAGTCCCAAGCATTAAATGATGTCACAAACTGGAGTCACGGACTTGTACAAGATGGTTTGTAGAGGGGAAGGAGCAAAGATGTGGATATAGAGAGTGACATACGTATTAAATTGTGATTGACTGTCATTATATAATGATGTGTAATAGTCTTCTTCTCTGATATCCAGAGTGTCCCGTCTCAATGTAACCTGTATAGGGAAAAAAATAAAAAAGAGAACTTGATATCAGAAAATTTTGAAAATAGCTGATGCAGATGAATGTCGGTGGCAAAGTGAAATTACTTACAATTCTTGGAGGAAGTGCAAGATCTGCTGCTCTGCCCTTTTTAGTGCGTCTTAGCAATATGCCCCTCAAAATTTTGTGCTTTAGCAATACCATAGCTTTTCTACCATTGCCAATATTCCCGTGAAGTTGTATTGGTGTAGCAATATACTTTTATGAATTGCAGATTGGAATACATTACAGCATCACAAATATTTCAATACGACATATATATATATACCTAAGAACAACGACAACAATTACACCAGTACCGAATGCATAACTCACCTTGTTCCACCAGCAAAAGTGCCTAACAGATTTATGAGGGCAGTTTGGACACTGAGTTGAAGAACTGTAACGGGACAACAAAGTTACAAAAGAGAAAACTGTTAAAAGTTGATTAGGCATTCCAACCACAAACAAATACAAACAAAAATTCCAAAATTACAGAGAATAGGGAAAAAGAAAATATCAACTAAAGCTAAGATAGAATAACTTGGCAGAACAGCCAGCTCCACAGCTGCAGATTTACACGAGATGCATGCAAGAAAGTAGAAATCCAAAGACAATTAGAAGGAAATTTGAAAAAAAAGGCATAATGCAGTAAAGCAGAAAATGGACCTCTATGCACAGTTCTCTACAAGCTGACATGGAATACCTAATGTTATCTCAATTAACAATAATCAAGAGGATGTATTTTTCATGACAACTTGAACCTCTAGATCAAAGGCTGCATTTGGCACAACAATAAAATAAATAGGGATTTCAATTTTTCATACTATAGAATTGTCCTAAAAAATTATCCTCCTACTAAAATGTAAAATGTCTGGATACAAATGATAGTCTGGATACAAATGTCTCATGAATCTAACAAGAAGCAAAGACATCAACAACGAACTATACTACGTTCCAAGTTACAACTACAACAACATTGGCCCTATTGGGCAATGGTATCAAAGTTTGGGTTGCTGTGGAAGGTTCCAAGTTCCTTTACTCATGCAACTTCAGATAGGTGCATAAAGCATAAACAACCTAGAGCCATACCTGTAATCAAGTGTCCTGCAATCACAATCCTTACAGAAGTAATGAGAGTAAGGATTTATCTGTAGGAAGCGGATCTGCATAAGTAAAACAAAAATTATAAAATAATTTAGATGTAAAAGTTGAATAGAAAATGTAAACCCACATAAAGGCTATATACTCACCAGTGAATAAAGCTCTCCAACACGGTTCTGAAGAGGAGTGCCACTTAAAGCCCATTTGTATGAAGATTCTAAAGCAAGGACAGCTCTTGTAGTATTACAGCGTCTATCTTTTATATAATGAGCCTATATTTGGGAGAAAAATTTGTTATGGAGTGAAGAATTCAAGACGTTCTGAAAGCATAAAATTTGTAGTAGGAAGTCGATAGTTTAATCATTGTTTGAAACTTTGAATGCAAAATATTTATGGGCAGAAATGAAATCATAGACAAAGTGGAACAAAAACGAAAAACAAAAAAAAACAAAAAAAACTATATTAATGAGTGCCATTAGACATTTCGAGATGAACATGTGTAATTTCCATTAATGCCACCCAGAGGGAAAAGAAAACAGAAGACAAAGAAAAAAATAAAGGGGAGGAACAGAACTGTTTTTTCACAATTAGCAATAGAAAATTTATTCCTACCAAAATGTAGTTAGACAAAAATAAAATATAAAATATAAATATCACTGAAACTATAACAATGATAATAAAATCCATCTTGCTTCCCCAGCAAATCTAGTTACAGTGATCTCTTCAGATGAAACTAAAATCTCATAAAACTCAATATACCGTTTTACAGATTGTTAAAGTTTTAGATTGTGAATGGTCTTGGGCTGGTTCATACAAATCTTGTGCATAGACTATCTGTATGTTGGCCATATATAATTCACTTGACCTTATAAAGTGTAATAAGCAGTAGTAAAGCCAAGTTAGAACCTTCAAGGTTGTTTCATTAGATATTAAATCTCAATACTTCTCAACAAGATGAATCAACGAACCAAAACACTTGGTCATAAGACGACTCCTCCCATATAGAATTTAACAGCCACACTATCTACAAGGCAGTCTGAAACGTCCAGTCCCAAGGATGTTAGGGCTTTGTGCATATATATCTATATATGTGATATACATGCATAATGGCACTGCATGTATTAATTTGCAAATTACAGAAACCCTGATATATCATGTACCCATGATGTTCCTTCCCAACCCCTCAACAATAACTCTTTAAAGAATCTAAGTGCACTCCTTATCTTTGATAGTTATATTGCCATACAAAATAATATGAATGTTGTACTAACGGATTCATCAAAATGATGAAAATTATAAACAATTGCTCTATATTCCATTCCTCAAATATTAAAAATAAAAAGTTTATCTTAAGATAGGGACAGTGATCCTTTAACATTTCACAACATTGCCTCAGTGTGTCTCACCACAGGAAAGGTTGTCTGTGTATATAAACTATATAACTTCATAGATCCTACCTATTTTCTACAAACTCACATATAACTCAAGCTGGAGCCTACCCAAAGAAAAGCAAGAAAGTACGAAAGGTTTCCTAACAGAGTAATGTTTGAGATGATCTAAATAAGTGCACTTTTTGTCTTTTTACGAAAAGATGTGCAGAAAAGTAGAGAGGTGATGTGATGGAAAAAAGATAAAAAGATGGATTATTTTGGTGTTGCCAAACTTGGCCTAAATTTAAGGCTAAGTTTGGCTAAACAAAATAAGTGCACTTATTTCATCTTTTTATCTTTTTTGGGTCACATCAATCAACATCTCCTCTCTATTTTTTCTACACATAATACAATAAAAGTCAAAAAGTGCACTTATTTAGTTTTCCCAAACTTGGCCTAAGTTACCTCATCCAAAATAATGCGGTCCCATTTCAGAGAGTGCAAGATAGAATTCTTTCTGAGCAAACTTTCCTCAACACCTGCTGCATCATCCTTGGAAGAACCAATTCCCATTTCTTTTTCTTTGTTGTCCCGCTTCAAAGTCTTCTTGCAGGCACCCTTTTTTTTGTCACTCTTAGATCCACTAGCCTCGCCTTCAGCAGATGCTGATTTGTGCTTTGACGATTTCAGTGAAAGTTTCACACCCTTCTTCTTTTGTTTTGACTGCTTAGCAGTTTTTACAGCATCAGGCCCACAAAAATATTTCAAGTGAATAGACATCCTACGATCATAAAATAACTTCCCACACCACTGGCACTTCTCTTTGGGAGGCATCACATTTTTTCTGTATTCTGACTCAACAATGGAGTATGTAGTTATGACAAAATCATATTCAGTGAACTGCTGCAGACTCTTTCCCCTTCTAGCGCCATGATAAATCAGTACTTTGTTGCTTCCTTTTGAGGTGAACTTCTCAATCTCACTTACCCACTGAATTACAGCAACCAAGGGACAAATAACGAGGGTACCTTTAATTTCAGGCAATCCTGTGGATGAACAGGGTGAAGGTGAAAGTCCATTGGGTTCACAAACTGCTCGTCTGAATTCTCGTTTAGCAAGGACAAGGGCAATTGCTTGAATAGTCTTCCCCATACCCATCTCATCAGCGAGTATCCCTCCTCTTGTGGCAGACTCTTCTTGTTTCAAAGCCCAAGCCAACCATTCGTTTTGATACCTCAGCAGAGGCATAATCAAATCTGAAGGAGCATCGGCAGTTTCAACAGCCAATTCATTCTGGTTATCTAAATCTACATTATTCATCATATTTTCTTCAACCCATCTCTCTTGTTCTTCTTCCCAAACTTCCCACATCAAGGTTGGCCTTGCCTCCCTATTCCTTTTCCTTCTCTTCCCATTTACCTCATTTTCCGATTCAAGAAAATCAATCTCCAGGTCATGACCTTCGTGTTCTTCACCACTGCTTCCATCCACCCCCTCTTCCTCTTCCACTCCCAATTCCACTCTCTTGCGGCTTGGATGCCCTCTTTTCTTTTTGCGCCCCACTTTCCGCCTTTTTGGCACCTTATACGCAATTTCAGAATCACTTGCAGTAAATTCTAAATCACTAGTTCCAGCCAAATCCTTTGGTACAGAACTCATGTCCCAAACGTCTCTATGTTGACCTACATTTACACATAGTACTACAATTTATGTCGCGAGGAGTAAAATCTGCAATTCAATCAATTACACTCACACAACCCCTCAACATTCAAATAACTCAAAATATGCATCCTAATTCACAAAATTTCAAGTTAAAAAAAAAAAAAAAAAAAAAAAAAAAACTGAATCCAATACCAAACCAACATACATATATAGAAATACCTTCATCACTCATGGCGCTGTAATCAGAATCCAAATTTGTCACATTATCATCATCTTCATCAGTGCTCTCTTTATAACATTGGTTTTTTCCTGAGTTCACAGCCGTACATCACAGTTCAATATAAAAATAAAAAAAGATAAAAATAAATAAATAAAATTTAGTTTAGTGGAAATTTAAGTTTTCTCGAGTCCAAATCACCCAAAAACCTAGTCACTTCTTTCCTTACTATCATTTTCAAGCATTATTCCGAGAACCAAACAGACACCGATCGTATAACAAACCGAATTCCTCAGATAATACATAAAAAGAAAAAAAAAAAACAACAACAACAACAAATATCAGAAAAATTGGTGAGAACACGAAACAAACGAGGGGATTCGAGACGTACCTTTCATCGATGGCCCAGAGCGACGAGACCGACGCTTCATATTTGTGAATCGAAGACGAACACACTCCAAAACTAGGGTTTTGCAATGCTCAACAAGAGTCGTGTCTTTCTATGGAGAGAGAGAGAGAGAGCGATGTAGCGTGGTGTGGACGAGTGGACAGACAGTGTGGGCGGCGGGAAAGTGCTTATATAGAGAGAGAATATATATGTATGTAAATTTAGTACAGCAACTTCTCTCCATTTGTCTATACGTACTAATTGATAAAATTTTAAAAATTGTAAAATAATAATATTATAATTATATTAATATATTAATTAATATACTAATTATATTAATATATTAATTGTAATTTTTATAATTGGTAAAATTATAATTTTAAAATAATAATATCATAATCATATTAATATATTAATTAATATACTAATTTATGTCTAGTGGGCATGCCATTTTTGTTTAGAATTGTTACCGCCTTATGTCAAGGCTTTAATTGGTTTAGGATGTCACGTGATTATACTTGTGTCCAAATACAAATTTTCATATTCTTTCATATTCTCCATCATTCAATATAAAATTATAAATTTTATCAATCAAAACGTATGTCAAATATCATGTCACATACTTAACACTAATGAATAACTTCTCTTCTCAATGTTTTAGCGTGTTTTGAGAAAATTGTTAAAAATTGATTTTTTAACTTTTTAAATTTTTTTGATTGTTTTATGTGAGAAATAATATGATTCAAAATGAATTAAAAGTTGACTTTTAATTTTTAATCCATATTTTCAAATGGCCTCTTGACAAATAAGCACTTTTTGACCGTATGAAATGAGGTGAAATAAATAAAAATATAAAATTAAAATTTTTTTTTTTTTTGTAAATACGATACTGTACGGGGGCGAAATATCCACGTCTCTCCGTACGCCTTGAACGTCGAGCTTCTTCTAACGGCGTCTGTCTCTGCAAAACAAGGACGGTGAGCTGCCCGGCGGTGGTGTGCCGGAAAAACCCTCCGACGCCAAGTCGATTCGGAGCAAGGAGATGATGATCGAGAGAGAGAGCTTGTGAGAGAATTTTCATACCGTAAACGTTCGCCTCCCTCTATATCTAGTTGCTGGCCGCCTCAGAGATTATGCGCAGACTACCTCTCGCTTCCTCGACAGGTGGCGGTCTTCGCCTCACCACCTTACACGTAAAGGTTTTGTCCTCCTCCGACACATGCAGAATCGCTTAACGGTATTGAGGCGTTCGTGGAGCAGACGCCCTCCTTCACACCATTGGCCTGTGGCACCTTAACCGAGGTACCATGACCGCCAAACACTTGTGGAAAATCGCCATCACACAAGTGCTACATTCCACGGCTTGTAACTTGATCCGGCGAGAACTCAATCGCAAAAGCCGAGCTATCCTAGACCGGTTGATTGTGATTGACCGTTGTAGGCATGCCACCTCCAACCGCTTTCATCTCCAATCTCGCCGTGCCCGGCCCGTCATGGCTGATGGCTGGCATCGAGCATGCTACGCGTATCCTCGGGGTAACCGGCGATCCTTCACTCGGTTGCATCTCCGTGTGAACCGCCGACCTAGTGGACCTCGGTTCGGCCCCAAGAGGTTCTGGTTGACCGGTCGACCGGACAAGGCAGATTGTTTCACCGTCGCTAGCCCAATTAGCTCGGCGTCACAGAATCAGAACGCCGGCGTTGTCCTCGCCTTCCGCACTAACAGATGGAAATCTCCCCACACACTTGCCCTTAAACCCATCCGAGCAATCGTGATTGGGTTTACCTTAGACCGAAGCTATGATCGAGTAGCTCGCCAGCCGAGCTACCTTATGCAACTTTGTCACCGCAATGATTGAATCGGTACACTATCGCCGCCGAGCAATCCCAATTGGCGGTGACTATCATCGCTGCCCATCAAAAGTCGATAACCAGATCGACAATACCGCCAGGCCACGCCGTCATCGCCCATTGGTTCGTGCAGACATACCGGTTCGCACGCTGAAGTTCAAACGGCCAAGGCCATGCTTAGCGCCATACCATCAATAAACCCTACTCGAGGCCCAAAACCCTTCACCTTTCTTTCTTCTCGATCTTCCAAAACCCCAAATACCAACCTCTTCTTCTTCGTTGCCACTGTTTTCGAGCTCCCTCCTCCATTTTTCTCCGCAATCGTGCTTCCGAGGTCCTCTCTTGCTTCCCGGTAAGTCCTCCTCTCCCATTGCATTTTTCTTCACTTTTCCATGTCTTTCAATCTTGTTCTTCATTTCCGCACCATTGTGCTTGACATTTTTTCGCTTTGAGGGTTGTTATTCCCTTGTTTAGATGCTTTACACCCTAGGAGATGGAACGAAGGAGGAGGGGCCCTCGTGCCCCCATTTTCCCTTAGGTAGATGAATGGGCTAAGAACTTAGGAAGAACACGGTGAATTCTGGGCAAAACCGAGCAAAACGTTCATTTAGATCCAACTTGAGGGTTTAAACCGAGCAGAAAGCAGTTTGTGACTTTGCACTGTGGTCACAACCGAGCTGTATGCACCGTAGATCGGCTGATAGGTTTGCCCGGGCTAATCGACCTGAAATCAGAAGCCAAGTCCTTGAACTGGGGCTCGACCGAGCAAAAATCTCATTTAGAATCCAACCGGTCAAACCTCCTATATCGAGTAGAAACCAGTGCCAAAAGGAGGAAGGCTAAATCCGCCGTCCTGATGGGCCGAGGTATGGGAGGCCGGCCAAACACCTAGAGCCTATTAGAGCCATTTCCAATGCAAGCCGCGCAATATATGCCGTGCTAACCCTTATCCCTTTTTTCTTCGTCATGCAGAGCTCAAAGACCGAGCAATCATACCAACATTTTTGACCGAGATACCGTAAAGTGCACATAGCCAAGATAATGGGAAA
This sequence comes from Camellia lanceoleosa, assembly GCA_025200525.1. Taxonomy (NCBI): domain Eukaryota; kingdom Viridiplantae; phylum Streptophyta; class Magnoliopsida; order Ericales; family Theaceae; genus Camellia; species Camellia lanceoleosa. The sequence continues at coordinate 145,050,326 of CM045764.1, read as the reverse complement.
ATACCGGTTTAGGGTTAGCTCGCCCGGGGCAATAGCAGAATTCCGAGAAGCATACAACATCCCAGAAGACGTAGTCTTAGAGCTCGGCAAGAAGGGAGAAACTCCATGGGGCGATTTAGATCGGTGCCCTTTTACCGTGGTGTCAATAATAGAGGGCGGACTTCGTTTCGGTCCCAACCCCGATCTGCGAATTTTGAGGCAGACAGGCTTTGCCCCACCTGTGTTTCCAACAACACATATAAGATAATAAATGGCGTCGCTGAAATGAACAGACTAAGACGGTCTCTCGATCTCGCCTCATGGAAATTTTTCACCAAGATGACCTCGGTTCAATAAGGGTGGGTTTTGCTACTACCTTAAAGTGAAGAAGGGCCGAGCAAAACTCATCGAGGGCAACCCGACAAAGAGTCCAACGACGATGACTTTTTGTGGGTGTCCTGGTCACATGAAGACCTAGAGGCACCCATACCGGCCGGGCAGATTAGGAAAAATTTTAGAGCAGGTAAGGAGCCCGGCCGACTGCATAATTCTTTCTTCTCTCAATTGCTCTTTATTGCACCGTCTAAGACTTGACTCTTTGCGGTAGGAATTTGGCAAGGCCACAACCGACCAAACCAAGAAGCAATCCGAGTGTTCTCAAGATACCGCCGAGGAGAGGAATCACCAGATTGCTCGGCCAACAATCGACAATTATCAAGCACCGCCAGAGCAGGTGGTCACCGATTTCACATGAGCCAACACCCGAGCCAGATCCAAATTTGTCACGGTCGACTCCCCAACCAGATCAAGAAATGGCCAAAATCAGAGCCATTAAGTCAATGATCACCGGGGAGGAAGGCGAGTCCCCAACGCCAGAAGCAACCGGGGGAGGATCTTCAACTCCAGCCGGACAAACAGAAGGGGCGGTGCTCGCTCGGCAATAAAGACGCTTAGCCGCCCAAGAAGAAGCAGAGGAGGAGGTCACGGTCGAGCCTTGTGGATGAGGACTCCACCGAAATGGCGTCACCGAAGCTCGAATGCATCGAGCAACAACTTGCCCAAGAAACCAAAGGCAAGGCCCTCGCCGCTTCCTGGGCGCCGGAGTTCACCTACAAAGGCCGAGCCGTCTCCGCCGCAGATTCTGACGCCGAGGACAAGGATATCTCCCTCGTTTCAACGACCAGGATTGATCTTGCGGTGACATGAAGAAGTATGATGGTCGATCGACCGAAGGTCCTTCCGCCGCGGAATCCATCGCAGTAAATTCAACAGCTTTTCCTCGAACTTTCGCTCGGTTTTCCGCCGGGCTTTGAGATATTGATAATCGGTTCTATTTTGCAGTCAAGATAGAAGAACTACCTCGCCCGAGCGAATGGCTTCTTCGCCAAAGCCTTCGTGACGCCATCACAAAAACAAGGTGTTCAAGGCCGAGGTAGAAAGGTTAAAGGCCGAGCAGATGGTTGTCCAAGCGACGAGCCGCTCCAGATACTCGATCGGGCCAACGAAGAGAAGAAGAAGGCCGAGAAGAAGGCGAAGCTTCGGACCTCGCCGAGCTTCGAAGTCGAGGACGCCAACAAGGACGCCATGGACAAAGCGGTGGACGAGGCGGAGGACCCGGGATTTAAGCAGGGGGAAAGGACCTATGAGCGCCAGGTCCGAGCTACCAAGGACATCTTTTTCCAAAGGCGGCCGAAAGTCGCTGGAAAAAGTTGGCCTTGGCCAGATTCTCAAATGTTCATCAACCCGCCGCCTATATCCCGGCTTCATGTCGCCCTACTCCCAAAGCCGAAGCAGACCGCTTTCTTGCCGAGGCACGGAAGGAGGCCGAGGAAGAGGCCGCCGCCGAGAAAGCAAATGAGCAACTCCACCAAGCATCCCAAAATGCCAAGATGAAGTAATCGACGGATGTCGTCTCGTGAGGGCTCACGAAGAGGTCAAGAAATCTGCCCGAGCAGACTTTCCTCAAATACGAGCCAACGGTGGAGGAGCCGAAAGCGTAACCTCGATTTGGATTGATGATTTTGCTTTCTTTGTACCTTTTACTTTTCCTTTTTGTTATGTAACCGGCAATGCCCTCCTTATGTAATGACTTTCCTTTATCAATGAAATTACAATCTTTTTGCTCGTGACATCTCTTGTTTTTGTTCGCTTCTTCGTGTTTGAATGTCTTGTTCCAAACTTTGTTTTCAACTTCTTGATCGAATTTGAACCGTGCAAACAACATGTCTTCAAGTAACCCCGCAATTCCTTTCGGCCTGTGTAGACATTTAGGAACCGGCCGAAAGCAAAATCCGCCGGTCTTTCAAGTTAGACTATCGGGCCGAGCAAAAACTTGCACGTCATTTGTAGTTTGTTCAATTTGTTAGCACTTCTTTTCGCCGAGCAAATTCAAATTTCGCAATTCCGAAAAGACACTAACATTGCCATTCCCACCGAGCAAAATCGTAGCGTTTACCATGTTGGGCAATTCGCCAATATGCTAAGTGGCCGAGCAAAGTCCGCTCGCTACTACATTGGTCAATTCACCAATGTGCTAGATGGGCCGAAAGAAAATCACCGGCTCCTGATTGGGCAATTCGCCGATGCTTGACCAGTTGGTTATGCCACCAACATTCCCACCGGCGAAAGCAAAACCAAATTTCGAATGCGCATTGTTCCATGCGCAGTGTTTGTGCGGTTCTGCTTCCCATTCCGAGGAATACCGGTTTGCTTGGTCAATTTTTGCCTGGCATATCTTACGACCGCAAAGGCCATACAGGAAGTAATACAAAGAAAAAAGCAACAATGTAACACCGCAACAACAATACGACTAGCTTACATTTCATGAATTTTGCAAAGGCAATGTCTTTTTACATGTAGTGCCAAAGGTCTAAGAAAGCTAAACAAGAGCAAGTAGCTAAACGAAAGCAAATTACATCTTAAAAGTAAAAGACCTTAAGGTTGGTCTGCGTTCCAAGGTCGGGATCGCTTGTCATTCAAATCTTCCAGATGGTATGCCCCTTGCCCGCTAGGCCAACCACCTTGTATGGTCCTTCCCAATTTGCGCCAAGCTTTCCTTCACGAGGATCACCGTGTTGCCAAGCACCTTCCTCAGACCCAATCCCCAATTTTGAACAACACGGGGTTCATTTTTGTTGTATTTTTGGAGAGTTCTGCCGATAAGCCGCCAGTGAATTAGCGACGCTTCTCTTCTTTCTTCAAAGAAGGTCTAATTCTAATGCCACAACTTCATTGTTCGATTCAGCCGAAACTCTCGAGCGGATGGTTGGCATGCCAATTTCGATGGGATAACACCTCCATGCCATAGGCTAAGGCGAAAGGTGTTTCCCGGTCGATCTCCCGGTGTAGTGCGGTATGCCCATAACACGTTAGGGAGCTCTTCAACCCATTTACCTTTAGCTTTCTCAAGCCGCTTCTTCAATCCATCCAGATGGTCTTGTTGGAGGCCTCGGCTTGACCATTTGATTGGGGATAGGTAGGTCGAATTGTAGAACTCAATCTTCAACTCTTCGCAAAACCCGCGAAAAAGTTTCCCATCGAATTGAGTACCATTGTGCGAGATTAAGGCTCGGGAATGCCAAAGCGAGTGATCACATTCTTCCGCATAAATTTCTTCACATCCTTCTCCTTGATAGTTGCTAGTGGCTTCGCCTCCACCCACTTGGTGAAATAGTCGGTGGCGGCGATGAAAACTTGCGATTGTCTTGCAACCGGGAGCGGTCCAACAATATCCAATCCCCAAAGCGAACGGCCAAGGACTTGTGAGAGAGAGCTCTCTCGGTGGGTGGATCTGGTGAGCAAATTCGACATTTCACACTGCGAACATATTTCTGCGTCACCGCATGCATGGCCACCAATAGCCTATGAGATTGCCCAGATGCTAGAGATCCGCTTCAGATGGTCTGCCGAAATGCCCTCATGAATTTCATAGAGGAAGGCTTCCACCTTAGAGGGGTGGACACACTTCAAATATGGCCCGTGAAAGATTTTTTGTACATAGGAAGGTGAAAGCCAAAACCGCCTCGACTTTGCTCGGATCTTGTGGCCGCCTTCTTTTCTTCTCGCAAATTTCGATCTTTCAAAAGGCGATGATGGGGTCCATCCAGAGGGTCCCAAGTCGGTCAGAGTACCTCACCGCTCTACTTCCTCGATGCTTGGTCATGTAAGAATTCAATCATCAAGGGATTGGGAAAGGTTATGCGAGTGGAAGCGAGACCACCAATTCATCACCGCTGCTTCTTCGCAGTTGATCTGTTCGACTCGATCGCAGAGAACTTCTTGATCTCTTCTGACCAACGCTGATACTTGGCCATTCTCATCCTTGGCCTCATACTCCTCGAGACTTGATTGACCACTAGCTTGGAATCGTGAACACCATAAGAGCTGTGACCTTCATTCTCACGCGCTTTCGGCCGAGGAGAGCCTCATACTCCGCCACGTTGTTGGAAGTCGAAGCCGAGCGTAATTGCTTGCTCTATGATGAGTCCATCCGGTGAAGTTAGCACGACTCCTAGCCCGCCCCATGTCTCATAGAGGCTCCGCCAACGAAGAGTTTCCACATTTCGCCAATGAACAACTTCCAACAATCGGAGGGATTACGTGAACCTCTCAAATCAAAGTCCCCGGCCTGTTCAATCTGGTCTCTTTCCTTATCCCGGTTGTTCTCACCTCCCATCGAGTCAACCTTAGATTGACCGGTTGTGTTTTGCTCGCTCTGAGCGAGCTAACACTTGTGTTAAAACCATGGGTTGTGCTAACCGATCAACCAAATCAACCGCAAACTGGTGTGTTCGGCAAATTCCGCCACAAAATCTGCAAGTGCTTGTGCCTTTATCGCGGTCTTGATGCGAACTTGATGTCATCTCGCCTCTTCCACGGCCCACTTTAGGATTCTCCTGTGAAGTCCGCTTCTCAAAAAGCACCTTGAGTGGAAATTCGTCAATACAACTATTGTATGGGCATGGAAATAATGTGATAGCTTTGACGCCATCATCGGCCAACGCCAACTTCTCTAAGGGGAGGTACCTGCCTACCGGGAGCAGAGTCTTGCTTACATAGAAGATTGGTAGGTCTTTGGATGCCTTTCAAAGATTTAACCAACACCGGCCACCGCGTGTTGAGAAACAGCCAAATACAGGAACAACTCTTCGCCCGGCTGAGGAGTGACCAGAATAGGCGCCGTGGAAAGATAGACCTTCAGGTCGACCAGCGCACGGTCGCACTCATCATCCCAGAAGAATTTGGACTTTAAGGTCTTGCAGAAGGGCTCAGAACGATCCAAGACCGGTGATGAATCTATTCAATGGCCGCCATCCCGGCAAGATGTTGCACGTCCTTCGTGGAGTTAGGGCGCTCCAATTCTTGTATGGCTTTAATTTGCGATGGGTCGGCCTCAATTCCCCGGTTTGTGACCAGAAAACCCAGGAACTTTCCAGTGCCAACTCCAAAGGCGCATTTGGAGGCGTTCAGGCGAAGCTTGTGATGTTTGAGTATGGCGAACATCTCTGCTAGGTCGGCGAGATGTTGAGGCTTCTCTTTACTCTTTACCACCATATCGTCTATGTAGGCTTCCATAGTGCGCCCAAAAGAGGAGCGAACATTTTGTCACCATCCGCCGAAGGTTGCCCGGCGTTCTTCATCCAACGGCATGACCTTGTAGCGAGATAAGCCTGGGGTGGTAAAGATGTTATCTCCTCGTCTGGCTTGTACATGGCAATCGATGATAGCCGCGATATGCATCCAAGAAGCTAAACCTCGATGGCGGTTAAGTCCACCAACCGTCGATTCGAGGAGAGGGAAGCTATCTTTTGGGCATGCGCGTTGACAGCTTTTGTAATCCACGCAGACCGCCATTTCCCATTTTTCTTGAACCACCACCGTATAGAAATCCACCGGGTAGTGCACTTCTTCTATCGCCCACTTCCAAAGAAGTTCTTTACCTTCGCCACCACCTCAAAGATGGTGCAAGGCAGAGCGGCGTGTCCTTTGAATGACCGGCCGTGCATCAGGGAAGACATTCAACTGGTGGCAAATGAAATTTGGGACGACGCCAGGCATATCGTAAGGCGTCCACGCAAAAGCCTCCAAGTTAGAAACCAAGAAGTTGACATATTCTCGACCGCCAAGATTGGACAATGATGACCCCAAAAGGAAGAACTTAGTTGGATCATTCTCATCAATGCGCACTTCTACCAGATCTTCAATCGATTTTTCCTCGGCATTCCTTCCAACATCTTCAAGGACCTCCTTTCCTCGCCCCTCGATCATCTGGACAAACCCTTTGGTCGCTTTCGCCATTATTTACCGCAACGAAGCATTGTTTCGCCATTATTTGGTCTCCCCAAACTTCTTCTATTTGCCCATTTGATCTTGGAAAACGCATGACTTGGTGGAAGGTTAAGCGGCATGGCGTGCAACCAACCCCGCCCAAAATCAAGTTGTAAGTCGACGGAACCTTGAGCACCCGAACTCCACTTGCTTACGGCCGACCCCGCTTTTGACCGGTAGAATGATCTTCCCAATTGGCCACTCCTACCGTGAATTGAAGCCGACCAAAGGGACGTTCTCGGCGCTAAGTCTTTGTCTTCCAACTTCATCCGCTTGAATGCGTCATAATACATGATTTCGACAACTTCCCCGGTCGATTAAGATTCTTCGATTTCAAAGTCTTTGACGCGACAGGTCACCACTAAGGCATCAAGGCATCTGGATCCTTTCTAGATCTTTAAATTAAAATGTGAGGATATCTTTCTCTTGGTCTTCCCTTCTTCACAAAGAAATTGAACAGAGAGCACTTCCTCATGTGCTCAAATTTTTGATCATCCCCTTAGCTCGCAGACTGCCGGTTCAATGATGCCATGGATGACATTGATCACTCCTTGGGGGCCTCTAAGGCCATTCCGTTTGGTTCGGTTTGACCATGACCTTGACTCCCATCAATATCTTTGGTCGAGATGTCCCGCCACCAAACTCCTCCAGATGTTGTTTGAGGCAAACAATCCTCTCGGTGCCCTCGTTCTTCATGGAAGGTGCAATGCGGTACTTGGGTTAAAGCCACACAAGACTCCCAACTTGGCCGGCGGACAAAGGGCTCTCCACGGATCTCGCTTAGAATGCGGTAGATGGGGATTTTGAAGACCGTAGTGATCCCTGTTCGTGCCTTCAATTTCCTCTTAGCATCTTCTGCTGCGTCGCGGGGTGCATCACCTTTGCCGCTCTGGCCTTTGTTTCCATTATTTTGGCGGTCTCTACGACGATCTTTTGATCGGTCACTAGGGCGTTTTCCTCCGCCCAATCGAATGAACCTTCCCGCTACTGCCTATCCCCACGACGGGTTATCCTTCACGGTCATCGAGGCGGCATCCTCTTCTACGCCGGATGTGTTCGTTAATCCACGATCAAGGATTCCATGGTGGCCTGATGCATGGTAAGTGAGTCTCGATCTATGTCCGATCGGGAGACCTCGCTATTGGGTGATGGCCGATTGGTCGGGCAATGAGAATTTCGTAGGTTTCTAATACTTTGCGTTGTATGCCTTGATGAGCTTCCGACTCCATCTTGATGCCTAAGAGATGGTCTACCTCCTTCGCTCGTGGTGTTCGTCTTGAATCGTGACGAAGGCTTCCGCTAACCGCCGCCACCCTCGATACTCCTCCGGAGCCTTTCGAACCATTTCAGCCCAACTCTCCCAAGCTTGCCGGGAACATGAGACACATCAAGGCGTCGTTAAATCGGTGGCCGCCATTACTTGCCGTAATGGCTCACGCATGACTGGATCGATCTTTGCCGTCATCTGAGTGAACTTTGGTCGGTGGAATCCGCAGGAGGGGTACTCTCGATCTCTGGTGACAATGGAGTGGTGAAAGTCTCGCCACTCCTTGTCCGCCAGAGCATTGGCTATCACTGGGCGCCGCATCGCCACCTCTTCACCGCAGTGATCGAACACTCAATCTCGAGCGCCGGCACCTCCGAAGCTCTCGACGGCGCGCTTTCTCCAACACGTCCCCGAGATCCTGGAACGGAAGAGGCGAGTATCGCGTCGCCGATGACGGGCGCGAGGGGCGATAGGTACTGCCGGGGGTGATAGCCCTGTCTTCTCGCTGGTCGGAATCCCCAACCCCATAGTTCCTGGTGATGGAGATGGAATGGGGTCTCCTCTGGCGGCCGGCTAGAGCGAGGGGGTGCGCCACCGAGGTTGCCCTCTCCAAAGAACATCCTTCCTCACTTGACGCTCAGAGCGCCATCTCCGCCGCCATCCTCTCGAATGAGGGCTTGATCTCGAGTTTGTGCTCGCCGCTCCTCACGGATTCCACGACGGCGGCCCTCACAGACTCATGAACGATCTGAACTCCTCCCACGCTTGTCGCGCGCTCCTCGCGAAGAAGTTTCTAGGCCCGCCATGGCTGTAACATTGGGAAGGCCTTCTCTCCTTCGGACAAACTCCGGAGTAGCACCATCGACGACGGACAGCGGAATCTCTTCATGGTTGGCCATGGAAACGGCTGAAAAAGCTCGAAGAACAAGGGTTGATCAAAGATCTTCCCACAGACGGCGCCAATTGTACGGGGGCGAAATATCCACGTCTCTCCGTACGCCTTGAACGTCGAGCTTCTTCTAACGGCGTCTGTCTCTGCAAAACAAGGACGGTGAGCTGCCCGGCGGTGGTGTGCCGGAAAAACCCTCCGACGCTCAAGTCAGTTCAGTGAGCAAGGAGATGATGATCAGAGAGAGAGAGCTTGTGAGAGAGAATTTTCATACCAGAAACGTTCGCCTCCCTCTATATCTAGGCCGCTGGCCGCTCCGAGATTATGCGCCAAGACTACCTCGCCTTCCTCGACGGTGGCGGTTTCGCCTCACCACCTTACACGTAAAGGTTTTGTCCTCCTCCGACACATGCAGAATCGCTTAACGGTATTGAGGCGTTAAGGAGCAGACGCCCTCTCCTTCACACCATTGGCCTGTGGCACCTTAACCGAGGTACCATGACCGCCAAACACTTGTGGAAAATCGCCATCACACAACTGCTACATTCCGCCGGCTTGTAACTTGGATCCGGCGAGAACTCAATCAAAAGCCGAGCTATCCTAGACCGGTTGATTGTGATTGACCGGTTCGAGGCATGCCACCTCCAACCGTTTCATCTCCAATCTCGGTGCCAAAAAGTACATGGCGGTCGATGGCATGCACGCATTTGTATCCTCGGTAACTTGGTCGATCCTTCACTCGGTTGCATCTCCGTGAACCCGGCCGACCTAGTGGACCTCGCCGCCCCAAGAGGTTCTTTGTTGACCTGGTCGACCGGACAAGGCAGATTGCTCGGCCGTCGCTAGCCCAATTAGCTCGGCGTCGCGTAGTCTGTAACGCCGGGCGTTGTCCCTGCTCGGCCGTACTAACAGATGGAAATCTCCCCACACAGATACTATACGGTAAAAATATAAAATAATTATGTTTATGAATAAAAGTAATTCATAAAAAGGTATATAGGTTTATTTTGACAATTAGAAAAAAAAAACAAAACAAAACAAAACAAAACAAAAAAAGTCAATTTATTAGTTGATTTACTTATTTAAGTCATATTACCTATTTACTTTTTTTATTAAAAAAAATCAATAAATTATTTTTTTTCTACTTTCCAAGATAAATCATATTTATATAGTAGGGTCTGGCTTTGGTCCAGTCCACCATCTGACTGGACTGTGCACGGGTCCCGTTTTGAAAATCTAAATCGTTAATGTGTAGAACTCGTCGAGTACTATATGTCTGTGAAAAATCACGTTGATCGGATATCAATAGCTTTGAGATCAAAACAGTTTTTTATCAACCGTTAATTTATTCACCGTCTTTTTTTTTATACAAAACTGATTTGATCACATAGTTATTGATATCCGATCAACATGATTTTTCATAAGTATATAGTACTAGACAAATTCTACACATTCAACGGTTCAGATTTTCAAAACGGGACCCGTAATGGCCCTCACGGGCCAACAGCACGTCCAATCCAATGGCAAACTGGACCAAAGCCAGTATGTCTATTGTGTGATTGCCTATTTATGCTTCAACATTGTTAGAGACTCGTATTTTACACCTATAAATACATTTATAATGATGTAATAAAAATAATAAATCTCATATTATTAAACGTTTAACCAATTAAAAAATTAAAACTTATTATATTACGATCAGGCTTAATTATAAAAAATTAAGAGATTGTTTGGGATGTTCTAAATAAGTGCACTTTTTTATTTTTTATGAAATATAGGTTGGGTTTGAAGTAATATAGTAAAGAAGTAATGTGACTTAAATAAAATAATATGACTTAAATAGGATAGCGATTTTTTAACTTTTTTTTTAAAAATGCCAAACTTCAAACATTTTCATTTTTAATTATAAGGTGAGAATTGGTGGTACAGGCTTGCCCAAGAAGCTACAGACCAATATTGCCTTTGGTGAATAATAATAACACAATTATAGACTTTGGGTGTGTAGCGTGTCGTCAACGATTATGACTATTTAAGGCTCTGTTTGATTATATTTTTAAAATATGATTTTACACTGAGTTTTGAATATGGTATTTGGAATGTGTTTTGGAAATATGTTTTCAAAATTCTTCAGAGAAGTCTGTACCAGCCGCACTTTTCAGAATTTTTTTTTTACAAATTTTGCCTAACCGGTCATCCGGCCGGTTAACCGGAATAGTGATTTTTTTTTTTTTTTTTTACAATTGATATGTTAATTTTTATATAATTGAAAAAAATATTTTCTGAAATTTTTAAAATTTTTTATGTGTTTTAAAATAATTTTGAGTTGTATGTTTAATTATGAGTTGTAAATTTTTGTATCAAATATCAAATGTCACATGAATAATTCCTCACTCAAATCAAAACTATTTTCAAAACTCTTTACCAAACAAATTTTCTACACTCAATCATAATTCTAAACCCCACAAACTCAAAATACAACTTATACTCTCAAATCATAATTACCAAACGCAACCTTAGCTTTTTTTTTATTGGCAAATTATTTTTTTTTATTGACAAATTACACGTCATCCCTTTTAATAGTTATAAATATAATATGTAAATATTATAGTTATAAATATAATATGTAAATATTATATGTATCTTTTCCATTTATTTTATTAACAAAATAGAGATATAAGAATTAGATTGAAATTTTTTATAATATAAAGAGGACATGTTGAATTAATTTGTAATTTAAAAATATAAAAAAATAATGATAGTTAAGAAGATAAAACAGTAGGTTTAAAGAAAGTGAAGTTAAAGGTAATCAATAATCACATGTTATTTGTCTTATGTGGTAAGTTTCACTCTAGTTTTTAAAATTTTAATTATGTCACTTTAGTTTTGCAGATTTTTAATTTGATTTTGAATGGCTCATTGTTAACCCTTATCATTAAGGGAATGCATTCTGTGAGCCAAGGCTAGAGGAAAATCTTGGCATGGTGCCATCTTCAATCTACAATAATATTTCTAACAATAATATTTAAATTACTTTTTAAAATTTTAAATTTGAAAAATATAGCACTTTGACTAACATATTTTAAAATATATTATAACCAATACCAAACCAAATTAAACTCTTCTAATAAATTAATTGGGTCTCAAACTCCAATAAAGAAGTATACCCAACAATTTTTCCCCCTACCGATTCTGGAGACATCAATCATACTCACCTAAGTTCAAAGTGGGTTTTGGGCTATTTTTTTGGCTAAATTTCACGAAAAGGCAAAATAAGTTAAAATAGTCAATAAGACACAATGTCATATCAAACTCATAATTGTTTCATTTTTTCTCTTATAAACATCACATTTAATTACAAAAAAAATCCACCAATCTTTTCAAATATAAAATTTTTAACCTATTAAAATAGTCGAAAACTAAAATAACTTAACATTCACAATATTCATGAGAACAGTTTTAATTTTTATTTTTTAAAATCCAAAGCTTGTGTGTTTACTCTAGAAGTTCTTTTTATGTCCTTTCTGCTTCTCACATTAGAGATGGGAGCTAAAAAAAAATTGTGTGTTGTTAGTTCAAATATAAAGTTTTGTTAATTTAATTTGTTATTTATTTATTTATTAACATTTCAAGTTTTAGTAACCTTTCAATTATTAAAAATTTGCAAATGTTCTCACCAACAAAGTTCCCTTTTAGATTTTTTTTTTTTTTTTTAACCGGTTTTATTGCTATTTTAGTATAAATTGACACGTAAGAATTCAGGAGGCAGCTTGCAAATAGTCGCTATTTTAACTTTATGAGATCATTCTGTTAATATTTGGAACCTTTCCTAAATTTTCATTAATTTTTCACAATTAAATCCTAATTCAAAGTAAAGAAGTGTTAAAAACTCCCAAAGCAGGGCACCAATCCATATCCCTAATACAAAAATATATAAACATATTTATTACTGAACGTCGTCGCCCAAATCTTATAGAGTTGAATAAAAAAAACTTGCTTGGAACATATTGAATGTTGCTTGTATTATTATTTGTAATTTTTTTTATATACTTGTGTACGGGAAATAAATAAATTTTCTCGTATAATCTTATTGATCAAGTCTGCGCTCCTCCAAACGTCATCACTTTACTCCCTGAAAACACAAACGTGAGCTAGCCGACGGGTGTGTGCCAGATACCTCTCCGATACCTAAGTCAGCAAAATAGACCAATAGACAAAAGCTCTGTGTATTCGGGAATCAAAGTTGTGTTACCTCTCCATAGGTAATGCTATGAGCTTTTATAGATTCCACGTGACACAATCCAAGTAAGACTCTTACTCCTCCATATAAAGTTCTTCTAGGAATCACATTCTTGAAAGATATTGCTTATCTTTCAACACCTCTCTCACTGCTTAAATCAAGTGAGATGGTTTTACTACAGTTGGATGTCAATACAACCGAAATAACATTGCCATGCTAAAGCCGTTGACTAGACCGAGCTCCCACTAGCTCAGTTCTTCCTTTCACTACGTGTACCTCGATTTGACATATTCTAATTGGGTTGTCTGAGACCGCACTATCCACAACGAGTTTGGACCGTGCTAACCAATAGTAAGGTTTTAAAGAAAGCTCAACATACTTCGGCTCAATATGGTACGACCGAGCTAACTGTTACCGCTCTGAGTGTGGTGACCGAGCTAACTGCAAAACTCTCTTAGACCGTGCTAACTTCTAGGCCCTTTTACCCGACCTCTCTTACTGTGGCCCACAAATCGGCCCATTTGCCCAACTCGGCCCAATTTACTTATAAATTACTCTCTCAACTTGTATTATTATTTGTAATTTTTTTTATATACTTCTCCTTGGTTCCTCATAAAACAAAATTGTAATATATCATTTTAGGGCGGACTTGGACACAAATTTTTTTGGGCAAATTACCTGGAAGTTTTCTTAGTCTCATAACTTTTTTGATACTTTTAAAAGTCCATTGCGTATTTTTCTTATTTATTTTTCTTTGTGTATTTATTATTTTTCTGTCTGTTTCACTTCCTCTTTGGCAATGGACAGTCACGTCTTACTTATTCTCTTTCTCTTTCTAACATATAGGGGTGTTTTAGGGGTGTTTTGGGAAGATGATTAAAAATTGACTTTTTGACTTTTTTTGAAAAAAATATGTAAAAAATATAAGAGATGATGTGATCTAAAATAGGTTAAAAGCTGGAAAGTGACTTTTAACTCACTTCTAAAAAAAAGCCATAGTTATTGGCGATCGACAACTACCATTGATTGGTGTTCACCGGCAACCACCGACCACTGATTCCTCACTTCACCCATACCAACGGTGAAGAAGACAAATTTTTGGTGAAAAAGATGAGTAGATCGACTCAAATCTTATGTAGATCTGTATTAGAACAGACTAGATTTAAACCAAAAATAGTTACCAAAGTACAATCTTCTCTATATATTTCTTTTTCTCTTTCGATCTCTCAAATTTTTTACCTTTTTCTATGCCACACACTTTTATTTTCTTATTTTAATGGAGAAAATTTTTAAATTTTGAACAAATTGTTTTTGCATTTTAGTTATAGGCAATAAAAACTATAAAATTTTACGGTTTCAATTTTTTTTGTGCTGAAATGAATTATGCTTTAAAATTATAAAATTTTACAGTTTCATAACATTCTTTAGAATTATAAAATTTTACAGTTTTATAACATATTTTTCGGTTTGATTAATAAGAAAAAATGCTTCATAGAATCACAGTTTGAAACTTTAACATTTTACAGTTTCAAAACTTGTTTTTCAATTTGATCAATATTTGAGAATATTTGCTTAAATCCTACAATAATTTTAAAATAATATATATTTTTCCCATTGTTGTTGTTGTTGTTGTTGTTTTTTTTTTTTTTTTTTAAGTTATCAATATTTAACATATTTTGTTATGTTTTTTCACTGCAATTTCTTCATTCATTCTTTTTTTTCCCCAGCAATATTATGGACATTTCGATGTATAACCAATGATTTTCTTCACGTCTAGCAAATATTCTGGACATTTCAGCGACTTACAATGACGTTCAGAACACTTTAGTGAACTTCCAGCGATACTCTAACGAACTTTTCAGTGATGTTGAACATTCCAACAAGTCTCCGGTAATCGTCTGACAGAAGTCCAACAATAGTGGGATGTAACAACATTTTTAAATTTATATATATAAAGAATTTTTTTGGTAATAATTAAAAATATATCTAACTAATTGGTACATGTGTTTGATTTTAGAATTAGATGAGTTTTAAATTTTGTATGTGAGACTTCCTAACAGGTGTTTTTTTTTTTTTTTGGGTATCAACTTAGGCCTGGCCCAGTCTGATCGCTATGAAAACCCAATAACATGGGCCTTAGCCTGGTGAAAAGATGAACCAACGATGGGCTTAGCAGATCACCATTTTTTTTAAAAGCAAAGTTGTGTTCAACTGATTTACTACATATATATTTTTTATCGGATTCGGGATTCTTAGTAAAAAAATCTCATAATTCTTAATTGCAAAAGTTCATATAATTTGATAGACTTTTTAGTTAAAAATATAGTATTAGTATTCAAAATTTTATTATAAGCGAAGTTGTTAATTTTTTATTTTTTATTTTATTTTTTTCCTTCAGTATTTTCATACAGTATTCACTAGAAAATGTGTCAGTAGCAATTTTAATAATAAGAAGCATTTTAATGAAATTGACAAGCTCATAAATTTGTTAGATATTCTGCATGTATTATCAATATATATTTATTGTTTGTATATTAAACATTTTAGTTAAGTTGTGAGTTGCCACCATGATTAAGACTGGGAAAGTGAGATGTAATGTATTATTTGAGAAAAGAATAGAGGAAAAACATGCATATCTCTCAGTGACAAGTAAACCCTTTCATTCCCCAACCAAAAATTGCATATCATAAAAATAAAAAATAAAATAAAAATTAACTGAGTATCGGACCTAATGGACCGATTGATACAAAAATCAATTCCAAATTGAGCACTGCATCAAATTTCAAACCTTGACCGCCAAGCACTCCATCAAAATTTGTATATGTAATATTTATATAAAAAATATGTTAATAATATTTTTTCAAATAAAAATTATTTCAACTGTGTCTTTCAGTTTAAAATGATAAAGGCTAAATATGTGGCATCAATGTAGTTAAAGACTTTGTATAATTTTTTTACTTTTATGTCATTAGTGTAATTTGGACAGCCATACATGGGCTACATGTGATGATATACAAACCAATTTGTAGAGGTCTTCCCATCCTTTCTTTTCAAACCAAGCATGTACTTTTACCTCAAATTTAAAAAGGACTTCCTTACCAATCTCGGTGCTCGCGATTCAATTGTGATCGAAAATTTTTTAATACGTTATCAATTCATCGGATTAAAAAAAATTGATTCACATCTATCCGTTAGATTGGCGGATGCAAATTGACCTGATTAGTAGATGGATATTAATAAGTTTAGCAGTTTAAACTTTTATAAATTTTGAACATAATATAGCAACTTGTCAACATTTTTTTTTAGATAACAATCAAACTCAACATAACCAAAAGATTATCAAGTAAATTGTTAAATACCAATAATAAATACATATAAGAAAATCATGCATTATCAAAACTATTTCATTAATTTTTTTTATTCAAAATTATTTTAATTTGATTTTTAAAAAAATAACAAAATTAAGTCTTATATTTTCTACACAAAAATACCAAATTCCAACACTTGTCATTTGATAAAAGAATTTTAAAATTGAAAATAAATTAAAAACACAACAGAATTAGGGGTGAGCATGGTCCGGATTGGTATAAAACCAGGACCAATCCGTTATCTATGGTTCCTGAAAAATTGGAACCAATCCAATCTGTTTAAATCGTGAAACCAATCTGAACAAATTCGTTTAAACACGGATTGGATCGGTTTAGGATCACGGATTCACATATTTAAATAACAAAAAAATATAGAACATTTTAATTTTTAAAAAACATAACCATAGTAGAGTTCTCCTAAAACTAAATATACATTACACAAAACTAAGTGTTGGATTGTATTAAATGTGACAAAATAGAACAAAACATGATAGAACAAAACATTCATCAAATTTGACAAAATAATAATATGGCTTAAAAACAAGATAGAACAGTACATTCATCAAATGTGACAAATCTGGGGCTGGAAAAATCAGAACATGATTCCCACAAAAACAAAATATAAGAGTTATCAAATAATAATATGGCTTAAAAAGCAAAGCAATCAAACAGATCAAAAATGTTATTCATCATCATAGACATAAAAACTCAAGATGGAAAAATCATCAAATAGATTTATTCATCAAATGTGACAAATATAGGGCTGGAAAAATCAACAAACAAAACATGATTCTCACAAAAACAAACTATAATATATACATATATATATATAGATAGAGAGGGAGCTCACCGAGAAAGAGAGAGAGCTACCGATCTAAGATAGATGATCTGAGGTAGATGATGATCGAAGATGAAGGATCTGAGAGTGTTTGAGAAAGATAAGAGAGAGAGAAAGAGTACCAAAAGAGAGAGAGATGAGAGTGTGAGAGACAGTGACTGAGTGAGCAACGTGTGAGGTTGAAGATCTGAGATGGATGATCGGAGATGGATAATGATCGAAGATGGATCATCAGAGAGTGTTTGAGAAAGAGAAGAGATAGAGATGAGAATGTGAGAGGTAGCAATGAGTGAGTGAGCTGAGCGGCGTGTGAGGTGAATTAGGGTTAGTGTTTAGCTTTTATATAAACAAGAAAAAAAAAAATTGTGTTGAAGGGTATATGGTATAAATATAGACTAAATGTATACGGTCCGTATCGGTTCTAATCCAGAACCGTGAGGTTTAATTCGAAATTGATCCGTGGCTTATGGATTTTTAAATTTCTAATCCAAAACCGAACTACGGATTCAAAAAACCAATCCAATCTTACCGGATTGGATTATGAATTATACGGATTCCTTGCTCAGCCCGAAACAGAATATCTAAACTTTTTCCAGTTGAAAATACAAATAGAATATCTAAACAAATTGAAAATACAAAATCTTACAAATTACTAGGGGTGCTTGCGATTTGGCGGTTTGATTGCAGCCAAAGGAACCTCAAATCCGTCATCCGTTCAAAATTAGGTAGATTGGAAAAAATCAATCTACAATTGTCCGCTCGTCATCACACATCCGTCTAAAATGTGGCAGATCGGTTGGTTCGACCGGTTTGGACAGATCGAAATATCCGCTGAGCACCCCTACTTACCAGTCCAGTTTTGGCCCGCTCACCATGGGTTGTATTTTTTTAAGTTTTAATGTGAATATTATTTATATGAAAAATTGAGTTGATTCAATTCAATCACTATTTTTATATATAAAAAAAGAGAATAAAAATCAACCACGGGTATAATTTTAAACAGTCCGATCTAGACCCTCACTCACTCCACCCCCCACACACACGCACGTGGGGTTGGTGAAAAAAAAAAAAAAATTTCAGCCAATAAGAGGCAAGAGGGGGTCGTGGGGGTGCCTGCAAAAGGGGGCACAAGTCTTTTTTCAATTTTAAAATAGATTATTTTTTTTAAGACAAATAAAATTAAAACAAGTGGTTACAATTATTATAACAGTCTACCTCCTTCATTTGGGTAAATTTATTGGGGGAATTCTAGATTTATAGCACCACAGGTTTTATATTCTTAATTTACTGATTATGTTATTAATTGATTTATATTTCGCGGTATCATACCTACTTACCATATTACTGATTGAACCTATAAATATGAAATATGGTTTGGAGGAAAGGGAAATTCTATATTGTTATTAGTGTTTGATGGTGACATTGGGAGGGTCAAATATGGTTTGGAGGATAGGGAAATTCCATACCATATGTCCCGTTTGTTTGGAGAGTTAGACAGGGATTGAGATTGGTAGTGAGATGAGACTCACTAATATTGTGTTTGTTTTGAGAGATGGGGAATGGATTGATAGTAAATTTCGGATTAGGATGGGTCTTCCCAAGGGAATTTGAATGGACCTCCAGGACTTGGTATTAGAAAAATAATCCGGCGGATTAGAAATTTTTTATTTTATTTTTTGCATGTCGGGTATTGTTTTTTAACATTAATGTTTAATTTTTTATATTTTTTGTTAAGTAAAAATTATTATTTTATTTGTTTTATTTTTTTCTGGAAATTTTTTATTTTATTTTATTTTATTTTTAAAATTTTTACATGTTGGGCATTTTTTTTTATAACATTAATGTTTAATGTTTTTGTATTTTTTTATTTATTTTATTGTTTTATATTTATTTTGTATAAAAATAATTTAACAATCCCTACACTAACAACTATCATCAAAACAAATACAATTTTACTTAATCTCATCACTATCAATCCCTTCACTAATAATCCCCTCACTATTAATCCTCTCATTGTCAATACCCTCCATTCCACCTCTGAAAACAAACGGGGCCTATGTGCCTTGTTATGCGTTGTTGTGGTGTGTTAGGCATTTTTTAATAAATATTACATAGGCTTAATTTGGAAACTTAGTTAAAAATTAAAAATTAATTTTTAATTTATTTTAGATCATATCAACTCTTTACTTTTTTACACAATTTTTGAAAAAAAAAAAAAAACTAAAAGAAAGTCAAAAAATCAACTTTTAACTAACTTTTCAAAACAATTCATATTTTTTTAATAAAAGTTAAGGCAATTTGTAATTTAGAAATAAAATTATATATTTTTGTGATAATGTTACATATTTTGTAATGCTATTACAAAAATGCGTAGCGCTATTATAAAATGCATAACTTTATTTATGAAATACAAACTATCATAACTTCTACTATTTACCATAAATATATGTAACAAGGTGACACATTTTGAAAGACATGTACCGTAACATTACCCATGAAAAGATAGTAAGACCATTCACTAATTAATAAAAAAAAAATTACAAATGAGATTAAAACCACGTCTTTGCGTCTCCTACTAACTTATAATCTTGTAATCTTTAAAGAATGTTTGGGGTAACCTATATTAGCATTTTTATTTTTATTTTTTTTAATCTTTTTTAAGTCATATTAACTTTTTATTTTTCTGTACATTTTTTCATAAAATGTCAAAAAATATACTTATTTAAATCATCCCAAACAACCCTTATTATCATAATTTAAAAATATATATATATATAACCAACCATTATCCCCTAATTTTATTGTTTTCTTAAAAAAATTTTGTCCGGGATAAGCTTCTCTAAATTCTTAGAGTATCTCCAATGGGAACTGCTATTGCCAAATTATGACAGAAGTTCATAAAAAGCCACCTCCAATGATAAGTTTTAGTAGTTGTTATCTTTGGCAAATGTAGCTGCCAAGTCAGCTTCAACCAACTGTTTCCTCTCTCCCTCCCTCCTTTCCTCTCTCATCATCCTTTCTAAACACAAAAGCAACTTTCACCCAATTTCAAACACAGAAGCATTTTCACCCAATTTCACCCAAAATTGAACAATTTCTAACAGAAGCAAACTAGCAAAATTTTAATTTCAGCAATTTCATGCCAAAAAAATTTTAAAAAATTAGAAAATAAACACAATGAAGTCAAAAAAAAAAAAAACTGAGAGAAATGTGGAGGGAGAATTCAACGTTCCAGTTCCGATAACAAAAATAGTTGTAGACAGAAGGTGTTTGCTTTCACTAAACAATTTCATAGCCTCTGTGTAAGTGTTTTCATTTAATGACAATCCAGTCTGTGATTAGATCACAACACCCAAATCAAAAATAGAACATTCGTTATAGATGGGAAAATTTGAAAATCAACACACAAAAGTCTTTATAAAGAAAAATTACTAGTAAATGAAAGTGAAAATTAGAGGGAAGAAAATAAAACAAGAAACAAGAGGAGGAAGAAGAAGAAGAAACCTTGCAAAAGAAGCAAATCGAGCATTAAGGGAAGGTCCACCTCGTCTGTGGTTGGAAAGAGAAGCATCTATATTAGGGATGTAAGGCTTCAGCGAGTGGTCTTCCATGTCCATGAGAGATGAAGGAGGTGGGCTTATGAGATTTGGAGACATGAATGATAAAGAAGTTTGGAAGATCGATCGATTCAAAGGGAACTGAGGAAGTTACAGAGGCTAGAGAAAAAAACAAGAAGAAGGAGGCCAATATGGGTATGGACATGGCGTTTAGAGTTAGATCTGGCAGACGACGACGATTGGCAGACGGTATCGGGTTGTATGAGAGCGAGAGAGAGAAGTGAGATAAAGAGAGGGGTGGGGGTACGATTGGCAGTGACAGAGAGCAGAGAGAGAAGTTCCCACCGTGGGGAGGAGCTTGCACCATCACCAATCAGTATGGAGAGAAAAGAGATATAGAGAGAGAAGAGAGACATAGAGTATCTAGAGAATAGAGAGAGGAAGATGATTATATAGAATAGAGATAAAGGAAGATGATTCTAGACAATAGAGATCTCAGTCGTTGGAGAAGAAAAATAGAGATCTCAGCCGTTGGAAATAAGAGATAAGAGTGTCTTGGAATGTGTAACATGAGCCTAACGGCTTTTATTTCAATCTGAAAGTAAAAAAAATAACTATTTTTACAAACAGACAAGACACTAACAACTATAATAAACTGCTATTTTTCTTTCAATTTGAGTAGTATAAATACACACACCTTGTTTCACCAATTTGAGTTCACAGCAACAATTTTTCTTTTCTATTTTTCACACAATCAATATGGAAGGTTCATTAAAAACAAAGAGAGGAAAATCATTTACTACTCAAGAAAATATGTCAATTTATAGAGCTTGGTGTCACATTACTGAAGATCCAATTGTTGAGAATTCGTAATCTTATGCTCATTTTTGGGGAAGAATTTCTGAAAATTGTTGTTTGTTGCAGAATGATCACTCAAGGACACAAGTGTCTATCTTATCTTGATGGGGTGTAATCATGAAATGTTGCAACAAATTTAGTGAGTGTTTAGCGCGAGTTGAAAATCTACACCCAAATAGGATGTCTCACATTAGTATAGTAAGATTTCATCTTCATTTATTACGTTAGTTTTTTTATTTTATTTTGTCTTATATAAAATTAACTAATTAATTAATTCAATATTTTATTGATACATATGTTTCAAGCAAAACTGTTATACTATTAAGATAAAAATAAACATTTTGCTTTTGAACATTGTTGGCCAATCTTGCAAAACAATATCAGATGACAAGATTTAGCTCTTACGAACACAGTGAAGTCAATGATACGTATACCGTTTTCGCCTAATTCAGTCCTGATTCTCCTATGGATAACTGCATTTCTCTTGAAGACGACAATAGTCCAAGTTTCGATAATAATCTAACTGTTGGTAATAATCAAATCGGTAAGGGTAGTGTCTCTACAAGAGGTAAAAGGTTTATAGGTAGGAAAGCTGCAAAAGAATTATTTCGGAGAAATCAAGTCGTTGAAGCTAAAGTCCAAAAAAGGAGCATACAATTGGAGACATTAAACCAACACCTTGTTGAGAAGGAAAATAAAAAAATTGAAAGAGAAGAAAAAAGGACTCAAGCACTGCAGGAGATGAAAGAACTTGAGATCAAAAGACAAGAACATGAGATCCAAAGACATGAACATGAGATCAAAAAGAAAGAACATTTGATAATGACTACCCACCAAAAAAAAAAAAAAAAAAACTACGGACATTTCTCATTTGGACTTTCAGATGAAAGTGTATTACACAATGCAAAAAAATGAGATTTTCAGCAACCCAAATTACAATTTTTCCTTGCCTCCTGATGAATAATTACTGGAGAATGTATTTTTTAATTTTGCAATGTCATTTATTTTTTAATGTAATTGTTAGTCTTTTTTTGCAATGTCTTTTTTATTTTGTAATGTAATGTAGTGGTCTATTTATTTTTTTAGTATTTTTATGTTCCAATATAATTTTATTTTTGCAATGTATAATGTTGACTATTTTTTAGTATAATCTTGTATTGGTATGTTTTTTGATGAGGTGAATTATATTTATTTATTTTTTCAATTTTTCAATATTTTTTTCATTTTTAATATTTGTCTTGTTGGGAATAATGTAAATATATAAATTTTTTTAAAAAACAATTTAAAAAAGGCCACAAAAGACAAAAAAAAAAAAAAAAAGTTATTA
The DNA here is from genome assembly GCA_025200525.1 of Camellia lanceoleosa. NCBI lineage: Eukaryota > Viridiplantae > Streptophyta > Magnoliopsida > Ericales > Theaceae > Camellia > Camellia lanceoleosa. The sequence continues at coordinate 145,027,679 of CM045764.1, read as the reverse complement.
AAAAACCTATATCCAAACAACACCTACAAACTTGGAGGAAAAATTGATTGAGATTTGCCAAAATAACATATGACCATTGGAGCACCATTGTTATAATTTGAAAAAATAACATTATTCATTACCAAATTATAGTAATAGTAATACTATTTTAACAAACACTATTAGAGATGCTCTTATATTTCATATATATCTGCTGTAAAAAATAATCATATGTTATTATCTTTTATCCCACCATAGCTAAACATATGATCTAAAACTTTTGCCTTATTTGGAAAGTTAGTTATTTTAGGCCAAGTTTGGGTACTCTCAAATAATTCAAAAAGTCAAAAAGTTACTTAAAAAGTTAAAAAGTTAACACTATTTACCAAAAGTCAACAATTACGGCTGCACAACTCCTAATTCAAATTTTCCTCTAAAAACCAATTTTCACAATTTTTTATTACACATTTTTCCATAAAAAATCAAAAAGTTAATCCAAACATCCATATTTTCAACCTCAATTTTTTTGTCCAAAAAGACAAAAAGTGCACTTATTTAGTCTTCTCAAATTTATTTTTTTGACTATTTTAATATGGTTAAAATAGATATATTTGGGAAATAATTAATTTTTTTTATAGTTGATTTGATGATTGTGAGAGAAAAAATAAATAATTATAAATTTGATATAACATTTTGTCATATTAATTATTTTAGCATATGTTATCTTTTTAAATAATGCTATATGTACCAATTGATATACTAGTATATCAATTGATGATATGACATAATTTAAAAAGTTTTTGAAATTTGTAATATAATTAAGGAAAAATTACTCATAAGTCCTGTGTTAGGAAATGTTACTCCATCTAGTCCTGAGTGTTTTTTTATATACCATTTAGTCCTTTTTTTACATCACAACATCATCATCAAAACAACATCAAACATTAAAACGTTAACAAACATAAAAAAACATCAAACATCAACAAAAACATCATCAAACACATAAACAATATCAAACATTAACAAAACATCATCAAACATAACAAACATCGTAAAACATCATCCGCATCATAAAAACATCATCAACATCAACAAACATCAACATCATCATCAGAACATTAAACAAATACCGTGAAAAATTACACATCAGATTCATTTAAACATAAACACCAAAATCAGATTCATAAGAACATTCCGTAACATTGAACATGAACAAATATCTTGAAAAATCATGAACACCCAAAATCATTGAACAACAAAAATCATGAACACCAACATCAGATTCATCAGAACATTCCGTAACATTGAACATGAACAACTTTCCTGCACTTTCTCTTCTCTGATTCTGAAAATTTCGATTCATAAACCCAAAACCCAGATTAAAAAGAACCCTAATGACAAAACAAAAATATTCTGAAAATTAACTTCAAAATAGAAATAGAAATTGATAGTAAGGCTTTTAGTAACAGAAACAAAACTAACAACTTTAAATTGACAAAGCAATCTCGAAAAAAAAGTGATTTGAAGAAAATTGCCTGAAGATTGAAGATCGATGAGAGTGTCGTTCTCGGAAGAGACATCAACGAGATTGAGACCTCTCGGACCAAGATCAATCCTTCCACTCTCATCCATTGCACTAGTTAAATTTAAAGATCCAAAAGCCCAAACAAATCGCAAATTGATTTCAATAGAGAAATTGGAAATCGAATCAAATAGAGAAATTGCGAAGCGATGAGAGAGAGAGAGAGAAACACAAACGGGAAATTTTTTTTTTCTTCTCTTTTTTGAAGTTGGAAGTGGAGGCGGTTTCAAATTGAAATGAATAGTGAACGTTTGGGAGATTCGAAACGATCATCATCATCATTGAGTCCAAAAAAAGGAGATTCGAAACGAGATTTGTTGAAATCGAGGAGAGACTCAACTGAGTGTTTGATGATGTTAGATTAATGAATATAATGTTAGATGAATAATGTTTGATGTTCTAATGAATTTGATGATGGATTTCGAGTAATAGTTTTAATTTTTTAAAAAATAAATCTGATGTTTGATGTTTGACAAATAATGTTTGATGTTTGAATAATGTTTGTTGTTTGATGAATAATCCTAATGTTTAATGGTTGATGTTTGATGAATAATCCTGACATCAGAATTATTCATCAAACATTAGATTATTCATCAAACATTAAACGTTTTGATGTTCAATGTTTGATGTTTGATGAATAATTCTAATGTTTAATGGTTGTGTTTGATGTTTGATGAATAATATTTGTTGTTTGATGAATAATCCTGACGTTGTAATGTTTGATGTTTGATAAATAATTCTGACGTTGCTATGTTTGATGAATAATGTTTGACATAAAAATGCTTATAGTAAGCTTTTAGAGAAATAGGACCTATTAGTCTAACAAAAAACATTCAGGACTAAATGAACTAACATTTCCAAATTTAGGATTTATTGGTGTTTTTTCCTATAATTAATGAGTGGGGTCAATAATAATATTATAATTAATATATTAATTAGTAAGCTATATTAATTAATATATTAATATACCTTACCTTTTTTGTAAGCTATTTCCAGTCCAAAAGATCCTAACTTTCCATAATATCAGGTCTTCTGTGGTAAATGAACCACATATTTCAAATAAAATTTGTTTTAAAAATTAATTATTTTAGTGGGTGGACCTTTTTACTAAAAAAAATGTCCATAATTTTTTTTTTTTTAATAATTTGTTTGTTTGTTTATTTGTGTGTGTGTGTGTGTGTGTGTGTGTGTGTGTGTGTGAGAGAGAGAGAGAGAGAGAGAGAGAGAGAGAGAGAGAGGGGAGACTATTTTAACGTATTACCCAAATAGCCCTTACTAGAAACCAGAAAATCATTTATTACTTGAAGTAAATATTCAGTAAATCTATTATTACTTACTAAAAACGCCTGGATGTTATAAATACTTATATTTATTTTATAGCCAATAAACACGGATGGATTCTTGTTCACACAAGCAAATTACTAGATTACAGGCATGTCTTTCGTTGTGAATTCTCTTCCAAATGAGGAAGAGAGTTTGGTTAAAATAACTCATCAAAAAATAAAATAGATTAAAATAATTAATAAGATAAAATATCACATTTAATTTATAATCTCTCTCACAACAATGATGTGATATTTTAAAAAAATATTTTAATTTTTTTTTTAAAATTTAATATTTTATTTCTTACAAGGGATGAGATTACCTAAATAATTGAAGACAATCTGCTTTCTAATACATAAATAGGAAAGAAAATAAATATTTTCACACAAAACCCACATTTACAACTTTTTTTTTCCGGTACCAAGTAACGGTTCCTATAAATCCCATAACACTCCACTCTAAATTTTCCCAGGAGCCAACCATATGATACATTGCTTGGCACCATGAAGAAAACTCTGTTCTTCAACCTCATTCCAAGCAAAGCTGAAGAAGATGCAGCAAAGGCAACCAACACACAATTCCAAGTGAGCCGTGTCTTGGTGGAGATAAGGGACTTGTACCCACCACCACTGCCCGACCCAAACAACCCGTGGCAGATCCGAAAGCGCACCACCCCTAATGATGTTGCCACAGGGAGGCTTGTTCTGTCGTATAACGACACATTTGAGCACATTTTCAGGTACCAATAAAATTGGGTGTCCAGAATTTCTATCATGAATTGGAAAAATATGTGTGATTTAGATTCAGTTGTTAAAGTAACTATTTCGTTTTCAATTTTCAGTTTATATTTATAAAAATTTTAAAAATTATCATAAAAACTTGTTTGATAATTTTTTTAGTTCATAAATAGTTGTCTCAGTTTATAAATTTGAGAAAAAAACGTAAACTCAAAAAATAAGCTTACGTTTTCAGTTTTCAATTTTTTTTTTCAAATAATTTTTTTTTTCCATTAACTTTTTTTTCAATTAATTTTTTTACAAATATTTTTTTTCCCAATTAATTTTTTTTCAATTATTTTTTAACTAATTTTTTTTCATTTTTTCAATTATTTTTTTTTCTCAAATATTTTTTTCCCAATTAAATTTTTTTTCAATTATTTTTTTTAATTAATTTTTTTTCAATTATAATGTGTGAGATCCTATAGTCATAAATAATAAATATAAATATAAATATTTTATATCTGAACAAACACATTTTTTAGTTTATGTTTTAAATTTTTTTTTAACATTTTATTCAAATCAAATGCGTTTGTAATTTATGTTTTTTTAAAAATAAACAAAAATTAATTTATAAAATTTTTATTAATGTAAACGTTATCAAACAGTACCTAGATGGTTAGTCTTAGTGTAAAAATTGACCACATTTGAGAAGTTGATTTTAGGCAAAAGTGGCAAAAAGTAAAAAATTCAACACCAAAAATTCTTGTGTCTTGTGGATTGCCAAACATCCGTATAAAAAGACCAACATAACATGAACTCACCGATAGCTTGGTTCTATAGCCAGGGCAAAATGATAATTTAAAGCAAAAAACAAGTCATACACATTTGTTAGGGAAACTTTATTTTCACACACTTAATTATTTCAGTGCAGATCTTCTGTCAATATACACACTTATTAATTTAAGAAAAAAAGTTGAGACTCCTTTTTTTCTTGACCCCCACCACCCCCAATGTATTGTGATTGACTAACTTTTTACTTTTTATTTTTTTATTTTTTCCTATAACTCACTAACATGTGTCTGTGGAGGTTGTGGGAGTCAAGAAAAAAGGGGTCTCTATCATTTCTGTTAATTTAATTATTAATTAATTTTTTCAATCCACACACTAAAAGTTACAATTATACCCTTCATTCATAATCATTTACATACACCACTCAACTCTCCTTTCCACATATTTGTTGAGTGATCCTACTTTCAAATTTGTAGATTCACTTGAAAACCATTCAAGACCACAGTATGAAGTGAAGTGAAAACAAAATCTTCCATTGAAGACCTCCATTAAAAACTCTATTGAACCCTCCATTAAAAACACCATTGAAAACTCTCTAAAATGTTGTTGAAGATGAGGCATCTTTCTATTTTGTTATTTCATTTACTATTTTGTTATTGCATTTACCATTTTTCAGATCTTTGTGCACTCTATTGCCATAAAACTCTCATTTGTTTTTAATTTTTTTTTAAAAAGTTTTTCAATATGGGGATTTCGGCATTGGTTTTTTGAAATTATACATTTAATTCGAAACTTAACTTTCGAATGAAAGTGATTAGTTTGACAAATTTATTCTAAAAACAAATAAGAAAACTTTCGACAGTTGATATTCGAATATGATGAAATAATTTGGCAGTTGATGTCCGAATATAATGAAATAATTTGGCATTGATTGTCCGACTAAAAACCTTGAAAGAAAAAAAAAAAGAAAAAGAAAAAGTTATGCACAAAAAAACTAACATTTTCATTATTAATAGAGTATAAATCTAGAGATTAAAGCAATATGAGAGTTGTTATGAGATTATTGCTTTGTAAGCAATAGAGGAATATAGAGTGTATAGCAAATAAAGTGACAACAATAGAAAAATTAGGGTTTAATTTTTTTTTTTACTCAAAAGCGTACATTGAGATTTACATTCTTTTTAAAAGATGCATATAGAAAATATTTTCATATAAAATTATGAGTATTAGTGGATGTCCATTATAATCATTTTAAATTAAGATATAATTGTTATTAAAATAAAATTTTATTAATTGTCTGCACTGAGATAATTTAGTGTGTGAAAATAAAATTTTCCCATTTGTTAATTACATTATTCCGAATAACTAAATAAATCAATAAAAAAAATCATTTCCAAACACATTCACTCTGTTTGATTTAGTTTTTTAATTTTTTAATTTTTTTTTGTGTTTTGTGTTTTGTAGTCTTTGGTGATTTTTTTTTTTCATATTTTAATTAATGTTTTTGCACTTTTTAGACACACCCAGTTGAAAAGTAAAATATTTGACAAAAATTTTTAAAAAATATTTTTAGATTTCTTTAATAAATATGTTACTGCATTTAGTTTAGAGAGGGATTTTTTTTAAGGTCTATGATATTAAAATTTTATAAGATAAATGACATACAATATTTTCATAGTAGTTAGAATCCCTCAATGTTTTCGTAGAGAAAATTTTACACGAGAGAAATTTTGCCCCAACACAAAGAAATTTTGTCCTGACACAGAAAAATTTCTCTAATTTTACAGAGAAATTTCACCGAGGGACCTTAGTTAATAAAAAAATATATATTGAACCTCTCCTACTATCTAAAGTTGGAAATAAATGTTTCACTAATTTCTCTTCAGATTAAGTAGATCTAAAAATTAGAAATAAAAAGCAAACAAAATTATTATTATTTTTGACCTCATAAAAAAAGTCGAATTCCAAATCACACCTGAATTTTTTAAATAAAATTTTATGGTTCGTAACATTGGTGATTTCAGGCACTGGACGGTGGACATGGCAAACTTTGTGTTGTATGGTAACAAGGCACCAGTGGTGGTGTGGGATGTGACTGAGGACACCAATCCTCTGAGGTACCGAAGTGACAGTATCTATTTTGAGAAAGCTTCCAATGCTGATGACTTCTTTGTTCTCGGGTGGTTGGATTTGGCCCGAACCCGACTCGTTAACCCGGGTGATGAGGTTGGGCTGTATTGGGATCCAAGGTCTGGCAGCTTTCATTTCAAGTTGTTTAATCGTGAGGCTCAGAGTGTCAATCCATGAATTTTGAAGTTTTGTTTGAATTATAAATTTATGCATATGTTTGAAAATTAAAAAAAATAAGAATGAATCATGAATAAAATATGATTACATTTTACTGATTTTGTTTCTTTCTTTTTTTAAATTCCTACCTTAATTAATGATCCAAACATGTCACGACACAAATCCATTAGAGTTTCTATTCATTTACATTGCCAAAGTTGAATTATAATTACAAAGTGCCTTGTGCATATCCCACGCACTGATCCTGACACGCCTTCTAAAAGTGGTTACCAACTATAAGCACATGACAGAACAAGAAATATTAATGTACTAAGAGTATAAGGGTATAAAGTCACAATGGATAATTATTTGGCTAAATAAAGATTTGTTTGATATAAATTATTTTGAATAACAGACATATAATATAGAAATCATATAATTACAGTACAAAACAGATGTATAGGCTCAAGAGATAGTTCGTACGAATTCTAGAGGTGGCTTTTACAATAGGATGGCACTTAGCTCCGCACAACACTTTGCTCCATACCAAAGAGCAGAACCAAACAGATGTATGGATTTAGGATGTGGCTCGTACGAATTTTAGAAGTGACTTCCACAATAGTGTAGCACTTAACTCTATACAACACTTTACTCCGCACCAAAGGATCAATGGATCCATGATAACAAATGATCACTTAAAATGATAATTTAGAGAGTTAATGGTTATTTAAGTCGCTCAATGCATGAGACTTCCATAGTGGTACTTACAAAATAATTGTGCAAAATAAATTTAATAAATAGTCATATCTATGAATTTCACTTTAAAGTAAATAGGGTTCATTTAGTAAATAATATATAATTTGCAATATATAATTTACACAATAATTTATAGTAATTCAAAATATAACAAAACTTACCTTAGAGCATCTCTAATGATTTGCCATTGGAGCTGTCATTGCTATAATATAGCAGCTCTATTAAAAAATGATGCTCCAATGGTTGAATATAGCAGCTGCCAAATTTGAGAAATGCCAAAGCTTGTGTCAAATTTGACACAAGCTTTGGCAGCTGTCATTTGTGCCAACTCAGCCTAAAATAACTGTTTCCCTTCCTCTCTTCCAGCAACCGTTTCACCATTTGTTTATCAGAATTCACCAAATTATTTTTCAATATTTTTTTTAAATCAATAAATCAACAAAATCAGCAAATGAATCAATAAATCACAAAATCAACAAAATTCAACAAAATCAACAAATGATGAAATCAACAAAATCAACAAAATGGTCTGTAAATGAATATCAAAATCATTTTGAATGAACCAATCTCAAAATGATTGTGAATGAATCTCAAAATCATTTTTTTTTTACAGAATCAACAAAATCAACAAATCACTCTCAAAATTCATCAATAAATCTCAGCAAAATCAACAAATGAATCTTAATAAGAAAAGGGAAGAAAAAGTACCTCAATCGATCTGTGAATGAACCGATCTTGTTGTCCTTGGTTCAAAATCGGTATGGAAGGCTATCAATCTTCAAATCGGTCTGGTGGTTCTCTTATATCTCTCTCTCTCTCTCTCTCCACTGCCACAACCGCGGGACTCCAACATCGACTCCTCTCTCATTTCCAATCGATCCTCAATCGGTCCCTCTTTCATCTCCCCAATTGCCTTTCCGAAACCCCCAAACACCGAGAGAGAAAAAAGAGAAGAGAGAGAAGTGAGATAGGGTTTGATGGATGAGATCCGTTTGATGATCAGAATGAGGAATATAGAGAGAGAAGAGAAAGAGTGATAGACTGATGTTTTGATAAGAGAGAGAAGAGATATATGCTTTGATAAGGCCTCATCTCAGCCATTGAATTTTTATACGTGAACGGTGGAGATCTCATTCTGTGAAAAAAGAGCCGTTGTGCTCTGTTTGGTTTAAAAAAAAAAAAAACAAAAACATTATTCTTTTTTACAACAAATATCTGCAAAAAAAAAAAAAAAAACAATGTTTATTTTTATGTGTAATTAAAAAAATTTATTAAATATGTAGAGATATGTTTTTTGGTGGAGTGAATTATATTTATATTTTTTTTCCAAATTTTCATTTTTTTTTCTATTTATTATATTTGTCTAGTTGGGAATAATATAAATATATAATTTTTTTTACAAACAGATAAAAAAATGTCACAAAATAAAAAAAATAAAAATAAAATAAAATCACAAAAAAACCGATATCCAAACAACACCTATAAACTTGGAGGAAAAATTAGTTGAGATTTGCCAAAATAGCAAATGACCATTGGAGTATCATTGCTATAATTTGATAAAATAACACTGTTTATTGCCAAATTATAGCAATAGCAAAATAGTAACAATGGTTGGAGACGCTCCTAAACTAATATAAGTTACAAAATATAATTTATCAAAATAATTTATAATAACTCAAAATATAACACAACTCACCTTAATATTATTTCTCTTTCCTACACTGTTTCTCCTCTCAGAGTTTTTCATTCAATTTGAACCCACTTATTTATAAAGATCTGGGACCCCGATGGAGGGTGACCCAAAGCACCTCTACGTGGGGGGCTATAAGTGCAAGCCTTCAAAAAGAAAAAAAAAAAAATTCTGCACCAATGAAAAAATAGTGGGGGTGGTAGGGGCAGGTCCGGCCTTGGCCATAGGCCCACAAGGCCATGGCTTAGGGCCTCTCAAAATAGGTCCAAAATAGGCCCCCTCCTATTATAAGTTAGTATAATATGTTAGGTGTGTTTTGAGTCCAAAAATAATTAAAAAAAGGCCCAAACTAACTTAATTTTTTTGATCCATTAAAAGGCCAACAGTATAAGGCCCAGCCCAACAGTCTACAAGGCCCATTTTTTTTTTTTCTAATTCCTAACCCTATCATCTCTTAATCCAACCTTCCCTTTGATAGCACACACCAGCAAGGAGAAGAAGCTGTGTAGCCCAGACGAAGCAGCGACCAGCACATGTAATTTTTTTTTTTTTTTTTTCTATTCAATTAATTAAATATTCATCTTGTCTTTTGCACAATTAATTACTATTATAATATTGGTGTTTATATCATCAAGAAAAATTTATTCAGCAGTGATTTAGACCCCTTCAAACTTCAACCCCCACCACCCCCACACACACGTGGCGGGTGGTAATTGGAGGAGGAGAAAAAAAAGAAAAAGAAAAAGTGACCAATCAAAAAAGAAAGGGGATTAAAAGGGGGTGGGGAAAAGGGGGTCCCAATCTTTATTTAAATTTATTTAAGTTTAATAGTTCACATCATATAATTTAAAAATTTTATGTTTTGTTAAGTGGTGGTGCTCTTGTTTTAAATTTTGATTTAAAAAAATATTTTGATCTCAGCACAACAAGCATAGGTAAATATATTTTTTTCCTATTCAATTAATTAAATATTTATCTTGTCTTTTGCACAATTAATTGCTATTATAATATTGGTACTTACATCATCAAGAAAAATTTATTTAAGTATAATAGTTCACATCACATAATTTAAAAGTTTTGTATTTTGTTAAGTGGTGGTGCTTTTGTTTTGAATTTTGATTTAAAAAAATATTTTGATCTCAACACATAATACAATTAAATATTTTTTTTTTCTATTCAATTAATTAAATATTTGTCTTGTCTTTTGTCCAATTAATTGCTATTATAATATTGGTATTTACATCATCAAGAAGAATTCATTTAAGTTTAGAAAAAGGTTTTGCACCTCGAAAAACTTTCCCCCGAATCCCCCGAATCACTGAAACGACGTCGTTTCAGTGATTTTGAATTATTTATTTTTTCTTTTTTTTCGCCATTGTTGACGCAGAGGGAGAGGGAGAAGAGGGAGAAGAGAGAGAGGGAGAGAGAGAGAAAGAGAGGGAGAGGGAGAGGGAGATCACCGATCGCGTCGCCTCCGCCTCCGCCGATCGCGTTGCCTTCGCCTCCGTCGCCGATCACCATGCTCTGCCGCGCCTCCGCCTTCTCCTTCTCCTCCGCGCCTCCTCCTCCGTCACCTTCTCCCCATTTTTTAGGCCCCCTCTAGTCCCCCTCTCCCTCTCACTTCTCTTAAGTTTAATAGTTCACATCACATAATTTAAAAGTTTTATGTTTTGTTAAGTGGCGGTGCTCTTGTTTTAAATTTTGATCTAAAAAAATATTTTGATCTCAGCTTATCATGACTCTTAAAAGAAATTATTCGTTTGGATTCGCATAAAGAAAAAAGAAGCAAAGAGTTGAAAAATTAGTCCAGTGTCAAAGAGGAGCTATTGATAAATTCTTTACGAGTGACAAACAAATAGAACAATCAGTTGAAGACCTGAATAGTGAAAAATTTGAAACTTTGGTGAATAATGAGAATGAAAATTTGGTGGATAATGAGAATAAAAATTTGGTGGATGAAGAAGGAAATAGGGAATTTGGAAGTGTAAAAGCCAATCAAGATGATGAGATGAATATGGAATGTGACTATTCCAATTACAGTTGCATCGGGAAAAAAAGCTTTTCGAAGTTAAAAATCATCACAAATTACCTTCGATCAACCATGTCACAAGAAAGATTGAATGGATTAGCATTGTTATCCATTGAAAATGATTTTGGAAAAAAATTAGATTATGCAAGTATGATTGATTTATTTTCTTTTAAAAATACAAGAAGAGCGAGGATCAAGTGATACATATTAGTTGTTATAATGTAATATTAAGTATTTTTTATGATTTTAATACAAATCTTTTGTGCTTTACTTTAAAAAAAAAATTTATTCAATAAAAAAAATATATAAAAGATCCTAAAAGTTTAATAATTGATTATTGATTTTAAAATCCAAAAATTTCAGAACCGGGCCGGGTGGGATGACCCCCACTATGGGTCTGAAGGATTATTCACTTATTTATAACAGCGCCGATTGGGACCCCCTCCCCCACTCACCCCCTCCACCCCCACACACACGTGGGGTTGGTGAGTGGGGAGAAAGAAAAAAAAAAAAAAAAAAAACAGTTTCCAGCCAATGAGAGGCAAGAGGGGGTCGTGGGGTCCCTGGGAAAGGGGGCCTCAGTCTTTTTTCTATTTATAAATGAATTCTCCGCACCTCGTGACTTACAGCAAGGGTGCACACCACATCTCACACGTTTTCCTTTCTTTTCTTTTCTTCCTTTCTTCCTTTCTTTTTCTTTGTCACCATCTTTCACTTTCATTTTCTCTCTCTTTCGTTTCTTTCAAAAATTTAATTATTGTTATTACTAATAACAATAATGGTACTATCCCCACTCCCACTGTTCCACACGCGCAGAGATGGGTGATTAAGAAAAAAAAAAAAATTTGACTAATGACCGCCAGTGGAGTCTCCCCAGTGAGATCCCAAGCATTAGCCCTGTTTGGTAGAGCTATGAAAAAGTGCTTATAATTTATGTCTAAACAGCTTATAGCTTATAACTTTCAGCTTAAGCTGATTTCCAGCTTATTTTTAAAACATCTCCTGCCCCATTCAAAGAATAAGCTGATTTCTGACTTCCACAAAGCTATAAACTAAACCAAACACATCAAAATAGCTTAAATTAAGCTGAAAGCTAAAATAAGTTGTAAATAATTTCTGCCAAACAGGCACATTATACATTACTATAATAATATAATAAATATATATATATATATATATATTGTTTGGGTGAGTGAAAACTTGATCCAAACGATATTACATTATCATTTTTGTTTTCATTTTTGTTTTCGTTGTATTAAACACAACCACTCTTAATTTAATTCAAATTATATTTTATTACACACAATTATAAAATTAAATATTTTGAAGTGTTACGAAACATAACCTTAATGTATGTTTGTTAAGGTTTATGTTTCTAACATTTCAAAATATCAATGCTATTAGCGTCTTTGTAATGGATTTCACTCTCTCTCTCTCTCTTCCCCCGTAAATTTATCCCTCCAAAAAAGAAAAGAAATGAACTTGTTACATATGTACTTAGGAGAATATGTAATCATCTTGTTTAAAAAACATGAACAAATCATGTGTCTTATAAGTCAAACTTATTAAATATAATTTTATTTATTCTCAATTTCAAATATTTAAATCATGAATTTGCGAGGAAGGCAAAATATTAAAAAATAAAATGCAGTAGAATTTTATTTTTCTTCTCTGTTTTGGTTGAGTTGAAAATGTGAAGAAAAAACAAAATACATTTTTATTTTATTTTTTAAAATTGCACATGGATTGGCCCCAACTGTAGATATGTTGGTTTAGACCCAAATGAATCATTTTTAAGGGTTGAAAGCAAAACCCATGCAGATGGAACACATGTCACTTATGCTTGATAAAATTCACAAACAAATGATCAGATCCGTAGCTTCTCTCTTTTCTTCACTTATTGTAGCAATATAAAAATAACAATACTAGAAAAAATAGTGAAAATCACATTTATAGACTTCAATAATTTTGGGTATAGCACATATTCCATCAATTTTAAATTTACACAGGAAAAAAAATCCATCAAACAAGGGTAATTTTCTGAGAATGTAGTATTGATTTAATAACATATTCAATCGTACCCTTCCGGGTGATGGGGGAGAAGGAAAGAGCAGAAAGGTTAATACAAAAAAAATTATTGCATGCCACGGCCACCACAAGCATTCATGCTGCAGCAAAGCCTCTTTCATTCTTGATCTTTAAATAAAAACAAAAGTGAATGGATATATAGAAACTGCTTTGACCAGTTTTATGATCTCTCCATAAGATGATGGATAGCCAAAAATACCAGAATTTTTGAAGTTTATAGGGGAACTCCTCGTCGAAACCATGATTGTCACAAACACGGAAATCAGTTATAAAAATACACAGAATACACAATACACTGGCAACACTGCATTCATCCTTTTTCGATTTTTTTTTTTTTTTGTACCTCTACGGGTAGTGTCTTTGGTTTTGTATGTGTATTTATGATCAGATTATGATCACTATAATGATTATTTTGCTTCTAATTAAGTGTTTTTTTTTTTGGCATATCAATTATGCTAAGTGATCCAATCCAAGGGCAGAGAGAGAGAGAGAGAGAGTTGTTAGCTGCCCTGCCCTAATCAGCCTCATCTTCATATCATATAGATGAACTAAGTGCCCCTTCTGTCAAAGGCAAAACCACTTGATCAGCTTCACATCACTGTACAAGAGAGAATGTTGCTTATATTTTTATATTACAGTCAAAAGGCAATTCTGTGTATTTTATCAGTTAATTTTTCACCAGAAAAGCTATGTATCTAAAACTAAAACAAAAGGTGTAGATTAGATTCAAATTTAGTGTGGTGTGAGTCATATCTAGAATAAATTTGATCTATACATTTTTCTTTTTGGAACTTTTTAAGAAAATAAGTAGCTCTGTTTCTTCTTTTTTTTTTTTCTTTCTATTTTTTATTTTTATTTTTCCCACCTTATCCATTTTCTTATTTAATTAGTTACTGATGACCACACTGAACTTTGGTCATGATATATGAATAACTTGTTAAAAAATAGATGTAGAAAACATTAGTCCAAGACTTTGGTCATGATATATGAACAACTTGCTAAAACAATAGATGTAGAAAACATAAGTCCAAGGTGTGGGCCTCTAGAAAGAAGTCATAGAACCAAAAGATACATACATGAACACTATATGTATATATGAAATTAATAAGAAATTGAGAAATTATAAGATATTATTATGGTATTGTTTACTTGGTTAAATTTCAGGCAATGAGAAATTAGCACACACTAATGCTGTGTTTAGTTGGAAGATTTAAGGAGGGATTTAGAAAAGATAAGTGAAATATGAATAAAATATACCTATATTTCACCTAGTTTCATACGCATTTTCTTTTTCCTTTTCGAAATCCCTTCTCAAAATTCTCAACCAAACACAACCTAAATGGATCATTTTATCTCCAAAATACTTAATAAAAGTAAGTCAACATGCCCACCCATAAAATTTTCTACTACATAATTGGTTTGAAATATCAAATAGATAATGCCATACAATACTCCAGACTACTTAATTTTCTAGTTAATTTAACGAGAAAAGAAAAAAAAAACTTTGCACAAACTTTATAATGACTTTTTATGCAATCCATGTATTTAAATATTGGCTATATTGAAAATTTTAAACTATTAATACAGATATATTGGTCGATATTATCTTATATATGACTGTATCGTCCATACCGGTGATAAGTATTATTTCAAACCATGATCCAATAAGCTGGACGTGAAAATCTGCATATAGAACAAATTGAAGGAAAAGAAATTAAAAGAACGGAAAAGGGAGAGAGAAGAATATACCTTTGAGCTCACAGAA
The DNA here is from genome assembly GCA_025200525.1 of Camellia lanceoleosa. Taxonomy (NCBI): domain Eukaryota; kingdom Viridiplantae; phylum Streptophyta; class Magnoliopsida; order Ericales; family Theaceae; genus Camellia; species Camellia lanceoleosa. The sequence continues at coordinate 145,012,673 of CM045764.1, read as the reverse complement.
ATAGAAAGAAGACACGGTGCACTAGGAATGGCATAAGGAGATGAAGCAGAAGCAGAAGCTATGGCCATCAAAGCACTCTCTCTCTGTGTAATAGTTGTTACATTTTATGAGCTTTCCTAGAAGCTCTCTTGCCCTAGATGTGTATATATATATATATATATGTAGAGAGAGAGAGAGAGAGAATGGAGAGATAAAAGTGGTGGGTTTGACAGGTTCAATGAACCCGGACACTTGGGTCGCTCAAGGAAATTGGACTGACTGTATTTTCACAGAGAATATCCTGGCCTATTTTGGGAAGGTGGTAAAAATTAACTTTTTTTACTTTTAATTAAGATTTTTTAGAGTGGTTTAGGAAGTTGGTAAAAAGTTACTTTTTTTTGAATTAATATTTATTTATAGTGTCACATCACATTAAAATGACTAAAATATCTTCACCCAACTTAAAAAATTATATTTTATCTAAACTTACAAAATATAAATATTGAGAATAGTTACGTAATTTTTCAACTTACTTTTTTACTTCCCAAATCAGAAGGAAAACGCCACCTGCGTTTTGCTGGAAAAACGCAAACCATGCGTTTTCATCTTTTCCCAAAAAAGCCCACTGTATGAGTAGCGATTAAGAATATTAAAATTTTAGAGGTTATTTGGCATGTATTAAAAAAAAAAAAAAGATAGAAAGTTGAAAAATTATTAAGAAAAGTTAAAAAGTTATTAATAATTATAAATTAAAAATATAAAAAAATAAATTTACATTGATACAAAATACAAGTCATGAATGTATGACACAGTGATGTCGGTCCCGGTACAAATTACACACGGGTGCACAACAAATTTACATAGGACAGTGTTGTTCGGTCCATGGGGTTATTACAGGTCCCGTTTTGATAATATGAACTGTTCAATGTGTAGAACTAGTAGTGTACTATATGTCTATAAAAAATCACGTTGATCAGATATCGCTAACTATATGATCAAATTAGTTTTGTCTAAAAAAAGGATGGTGTTATAGTTAATGGTTGAAAAAAACTAATATGATCAAATAGTTATCGATATCTAATCAATGTGATTTTATGTAAACATATAGTACTCGACGAGTTCTACACATTGAACAGTACAGATTATCAAAATGGAACCCGTGATGGCCCCCATGGGCTGAACAGCACCATCTAATGTAATGTACGAAAAGTAGGCAAGAATTTCTTAGCATCAATTGCACCTGCACAGACGGTACAACTGTACATTTCACAATCCTTATTTTATCCGACACACTAATTTATACAATTTTTTAATATATATTTTTTTCATAAAAAATCAAAAAATTAACTTAAACAATCATATTTTTTCCTAAACTTTTTAGTCTAAAAAATCAAAAAGTACATTTATTTAGGACACCTCAGACAACTTCTTAATTTAAATTTAAATTCTAGTGATGTGATATAAAATATATATATATATATATATAAACATAAACAAATTAACATAAATACCACACCACATAATAGGTCTTACTACTAGAACTCGAATAATACTATATGTATTAATTCATGTATCAATTAATGATGTGATAAAATTTAAAAAAATTTCATATTTATAATGTGATTAATAAGTGAAGTCAATAATAATATTATAACTAATATTAATACATTAATTAATATACTAATTAATATATATAGCACCACTATTACAACTACTCCTAAAACTTTAAAATTACAACTATCAATTATTTTTGTATACTGTATTTATGAATGATTCCTCTTCTTGACTTTTTCTCAGCTACTGGCCCTATGCAATTTCTTTTATGAAAAAGCTGGGTCTCACAATTTGGAATCTATAATTTATTTAGAAATGGAGTATAGGTAATAGAGATTGGATTGATAAAAAATAAATCTGAGTGATTAATGTAAAATTCTTAATAATTTTTAAATTTTTATGCCTGCGTCTATAATAATATTATTTTTTTATAAATAAATAAAAAACAAAACAAAAAGTAAAATTCTGCGAAAGCTTCTATTAGAAAGCTGTCGGTAAATTTTAAATTAACTTTTTTTTCGTCGATATTTGAAAATGGGTTTTTTCAAAGAAAAAAAAAAATACAAAAATTTTCTAAAAAAAAAAAAACTAAAGATTTTTTTAAGAGAGATTTAATCAAAAACCACTTGTAATAAAATTTTAATGCATTAAAAATAAGTATAAATTTTTTTTAAAAAAAAATTCAACACATATCACTATCACTATCACTAAAATATACTTATTGAATAATTTAATATTTTAAATTTTAAAATAATATAATTTTTATTTAGATATCAGTTTTTAATAAAATTAATATTTTTAGAATTCTCTTATTAAGATCTATCAAATAAGATTTATATTAACTATGAAATTCTTAAAAAAAATTGGATAAATTACAAATACATCTCCTGAGATTTGCTTAAAGTATAAATTGCCCCCTGTAGTTTGATACAAATACCTCTTTATTAGTATTTTTTATTTAACAGAATTAATCAAAAAAATGAAATTTATAATTACTCTCCTATACAATAATAAAATTACCTAAATTATTAACTAAAACATCTTTCTAATATCATTAAAAATTGTTAATTGACTTGATAATTTATTAATAAAAAAAATGATTTGTTATGAATTAAAAATCTCAGGAGTTGGAATGTAATTTCTAAAATCACAGGTGACAATTCGTATTTTAATCAAATCTCAGAGAATGTATTTGTAATTTATTCAAAAAATTAATTAATGTAAATAATAATATATGAATTTGTTTAACAGTAACATGTTACTGATGACCAAAGTAACATTATACTGTCCCCTTAAAACAGGATATTAGTAAGAAAAAAAAAAAAAAAAATTGGAAGGGCAAAAAAACACAACAAATAAGCAAAAGTAGAAATGAAAAGAAGCAGCAAATAATACAAAACAACTTGCAATGCTGTAAATTAAACCAAGCAGCAACTCAATAATGTAAAAAAAATTAAAAAATTATAAAGTAAAAGTTTGCAGCAAAATTTACTTGAGATTTGCTTATAATTTATAGTATCCAAGCAATAGTAAGATTAAAGTTCCAACCTCGTGGCCTTCCTCATCTTCCACGCAATCCAACCCTTCAAAACCCTCATTTTCTCTCTCTAAATTATATATATTCTTCGTTTTATCTAACACCTCTTCCTCCATCTTAAATTCCTCAAAAAGCTTTAAATTTTTTTTTGAATTCTTCTCGAACTTGTTTAGTTCACGTCGAAGGCTCAAGATCAGAGGGTGGGATCAAGAAGTTTTTGTATCTTTCTCTCAATCTCAAATCTCTATTGATTTCGTCGTCAGTTAAGAGCTTTACCAATTCGGATTCCGAGAGATGGAGATGTTGAAGCGTGTTGCCTTATGCACAATTCGTGCTTTTGCTTGGCAGGCCCACTCAAATATCTCACGTATATATTTAAAAAAAAAAAAAAATTGATTCTATGTCCTCCGTGAGATATGATCCTCCAAGTGAGGAGATTTTTGAAGAAAAAAATTTATGAATTTTTTTTTATTGTTTATTTAAAAAAATAAAAACAGCACTAAACACGTGCGTGCAATTTTGTAAAGTTATTTTTTGATGGTATGAATAATAAAAGAAAATGAATGAGAATTCTAAGTTTAAGAACTTCATTTGTTAGGAATTATCTAAGCAAAAATGATAAAATTTTAAGGTCTTGTTTGGTGTACACTATTTTATCATATCTTTTTATCTTATTTGTGTCATATCATCTTTCTGCCGTATTACACATTTTTTTATAAAAAGTCAAAATATACTCATTTAAATTATTCCAAACAACCCTTAAATATTTTAGTAAATATCCATTTACTTATTTTAGTAGTTCTAACTTTTTTTTAAGTATACGAAATTTTACTGAAAATCTGAGAAGGGAATGAAATTCTCAGTTAATGTAAATAAGGTTTGTTTAGGATGTGGATTAGTTTTTTGATTTTTTGACTATTTTAGCCTGAGATTAAAAAGTCTCATTTGAGATAAATTTTTGATTTTTTTAATTTTTGTGAGAAAAAAATAAAATGATTAATTGTCAATCAAAAAATTTGGTATGCCAAACGTTGGCTAAATTAACTGTGAACCACATTCTATTCTTGAATAGAGCTAAATGGGATTTGAAATTAAATTCTCATTATGCCTCTCCTAATGCTGTGTTTGGTTGAGAGATTTGAGGAGGGATTTGAAAAGGAAAATGGAAAAAGGTTGGTGAAATGTGAAAAAAATATACCTACATTTCACATAGTTTCACACACCTTTTCCCTTTCTCTTTCTAAATCTCTCTCTAAATCTCCTAACCAAACACAACATAAAAGAATCACATCAATTGAAGAAGCAACAACTGAGCTTTAAGAGCTTTTAGAAGATTCACAAAAGGTGGTCACCGTAAGCTCACTTCTAAATGAAAAATGATTTGTGGCTCTAAAATTGCTGACACTAATGGCACTAATTTTCTGTTTTGGTAATTTTATTTTTTGTTTATTTTTTTTACCTAATATAAAAATTAATGACATTAGTGCTCAACAAATTAGTGCCACAAATCACAACCGCTCCTAAATTTTCTTGTGCACGCACCTTTTATGTGCATTTAGAATAAATAAAAACTGCAAATGTAAACATATAGAAGATTCTCGATTAACTGTAGCGTTAGTCAATTGTTTTCTTCTACTGCAGTGTTCGGCTTATAAAATTGCGCTGTTAATTTTTTTAAGAGTAAATTATAAATACACTCCTAACGTTTGATTAAAATATAAATCGTCCTCTATAATTTTGAAAATTATATTCTATCCCTTGATATTTCTAATTTTTTAACATTTTGTTAATAAATTATCAAGTCAATTAACAGTTTTTAATGATGTTAGAAATATATTTCAATTAATAATTTAAATAATTTTATTATTGTATAGGAGAGTAATTATAAATTTTATTTTTTTAGTTAATTCTATTAAATAAAAAATTATGACAAGAGGATATTCATAATTTTTTAAATCACAAGAAACAATTTGTATTTTAAAGAAACCTCAAGAGATATATTTATAATTTATTCTTTTTTTAATAGTTCATCATCCAGTTTAATATAATTATCTAAATATTTATAAATTTGAATGATCCCTTATTGATTGGGGAAAAAAAAAATCAAATGTGCAAATCAATGGGTTGGGACATAAACATAAGACACAAATGACAATCAAATAATAAATGTCGGGGAGGAAATATACCCTAATCACCTAATTGGAAGAAAACTATTGTTAGTAATATATAAAATATGTGAGATTGTGGGGTCCATTATTAATATTATTGTCTTAACAACAGCATCATTATCATCATCATCATCCATTATGACTAAATTAAAATTCAATAGTGGGGCTGTGGGTTGGTAAGATATGAAACTGTTTGACATCAGCAAACAAGTATATTCCAAAGTTCAGAAAAATAAAATAAAATAATGTGATAACCTAAAAAATAAATAAATAAATAAAACGAGTAGAGATTAAAAAAATATGTAGATTATTGGGGGATTTGGTCATAGCCCCCTCACTACCTAATTTCTCTTTCAAAAGGACAAGAATTATATAAGTACTTTCAAAACCCCATGATATTTTAAAACTTATTTCTTTTACTATATTACCTTCAGCTCTTATATTAAGACATTTTCACTATGTATTTCAGAGTAAAATTTTACTTTCATACAGAGTAAAATTTTACTTTCACTCTGAAACTAAAGTAAAATTTTACTCTGAATGAGAGTAAAATTTTACTCTGAATGAGAGTATAAAATTATTTTACTCTGAATGAGAGTAAAATTTTATACTGTGAAACTAAAAGTAAAATTTTACTCTGTATGAAAGTAAAATTTTACTCTGATTTTGTCAAATGAAAAAAACAAAGCAATAAAACTAGAGTAAAATTTTACTCTGGTTCTATCAAATGAAATTTGATTGCAGGCTCTTTGATTTTGGTTGAATCAAATAATTACACTAAAATTTATAGATAATCATAGAAAACTTGATTATTTGTGTGCATATATTCAAGTAGCAGTAAGAATGGAAGCAAGTTCTCGTACAGGAGGAAAAGAGGTTGCAAAGTATGGAGCACTTGAATACATGTGAAATATAAAATCAAGATCAAAACACACAAATATACAGATATATATATAGATTACAGATCGGAATATATATATATATATATATATTTATATTTATATATTCGAATTCAAATCTCAAAACACACAAACACACACATATATATAGATATATATATATATATATATATACATGATCAGTTTAGTAACCTTACTTGCCCAATTTTAAGTGATTTTCGATGGTATAAAGATGTATTTACCTCTAGAGTTATGTTACGTGAAGACTGTACTAAATCTTTTTGGAAAGAAAAATTCATTAATGGATTACCTAGTCTATTTGCTCACAAAATTAAAGATGTTCTTAGTCAACCTACTGGTGTTATTGAATATGACAATTTAACCTATGGTGATATAATTAGCACTATTCAAAAAGAATGATTAAAAATGTGTATTGATTTAAAACTTAGTCAAAAAGCCATTAAGGATAAACATAAAACTAAATATGAATTAGGAAATTTCTGTGAACAATATGGTTTACCTCCTGTTGCACCTTCCCGTAGGAAATCACACAAGTACTCCAAACATAAATATAAATCCAAATACTCTTCTAATAAATATCGCAAAGATTATTCATCTTCCAAATCTCATGATAAATTTTATACTAAACCCAAAAAGAAACATTATAAAAAATCACATCCCAAATCTAAATTCAAAAAAGACATTACTTGCTATAATTGCTGTCAAAAAGGACATTCTTCAAATAAATGTAAAGAAAAGCAAAAATTAAAGGATAAAGTTAACCAACTTCAAATTGATGATAATTCCAAAAATCAGTTATTTGAAATCTTCCAATTAAATCAATCTGTTAGCGACTCCTCTTCTGATCATCCAAAAACTTCATCTGATTATCATTCACCTAGTGACGATTCTGACCATAATATTAATCTAGGATGTAATGATGTCTGCTGTAAACCAGTTAAACAAATAACTGTTCTTACTAAAAACACCCAAGAAGAATCTGCCCTTATTGAATTAATTAGCAAATTAGATGATCCCAATTTAAAATAAAAATATATTGATAAATTAAAATCTTTATTAATACATTCTGATGATAAACCTAAGATTGATAAACCTATTATCAGTTTATCTAAGACTTTAGAAAGATTTAAAAATAAAACTAAAGAAATTACACTTCAGGATTTACAATATGAAATCAATCAAATCAAACAAACTATTAATGAATTAAGACAAAAAGATCGAAAATTAGAAGATGAAATTATTACATTAAAACTTAATAAAAGTTTAGATAATTTTCACAACTCAGTCCATGGATCTCCTAATGAATCTGAACATAATTCTAACCCTGATTCTGATCACACTAATCCTGATAAATTAATATTTGACAATAGATCACAATCCCATACTCCTGACGATAAAAGATTAAATCTAATCAATAAAATCTATATGCAAAAATGGTATTCACGAATTAAGATAGTTGTTAATGATTTTGAATTAAACTTAATTGCTCTAATAGATACTGATGCTAATTTAAACTGTGTACAAGAAGGTTTGCTCCCTACTAAATACTATGAAAAATGCCATGAGAAATTAACCTCTGCTAATGGTAGTAAAATGCGTATTAAATATAAATTACCTAACGTTCATGTTTGTCAAGATAATGTATGTTTCAAAACCTCATTCGTTTTAGTAAAAAACATGACTGATAAAATCATATTAGGTACTCAATTTATACATTTACTTTATCCATTTACTACATCTGCTGAAGGGATTACCACTCATGTTTTAGGTCAACCTGTTACTTTTAAATTTTTATTTCCGCCTGAAATGTTCGAATTAAAACTGTTAAAAGATTGTTATATTTCTCATACTATTAATCGCTTAACTAGACAAATTAATTTTCTTAAAGAAGAAATTAATTATAAAAGAATTGATCAACAATTAACTGATCCTGTTATTATTTCTCAAATTAATGATTTTAAATTAAAACTAGAATCCACTGTCTGCTCCAATTTACCTACTGCATTTTGGCATAGAAAAAAGCATGTTGTTACTTTGCCATATATTAAAAATTTTAATGAAAAAACACATCCCTACTAAATCTCGACCTATTCAAATGAATTATGAATTACTTGAAATGTGTAAGAAAGAAATTAATGAATTATTAAAAAACAGAATCATTAGTCCAAGTAAATCACCATGGTCTTGTCCGGCTTTTTATGTTAATAAAAATGCTGAATTAGAATGAGGTGTCCCTCGCTTAGTTATTAATTATAAACCACTCAATGCTGTTTTAGAATGGATTAGATATCCTATTCCTAATAAAAAAGATTTGATTAAAAGACTTAGTCAAGCTGTTATTTTTAGTAAATTTGATTTAAAAAGTAGATTTTGGCAAATCCAAATTCACCCTAAAGATCGATATAAAACTGCTTTTAACACACCCTTTGGTCAATATGAATGGAATGTAATGCCATTTGGTTTAAAAAATGCTCCTAGTGAATTTCAAAATATAATGAATGATATTTTTAATCCATTTAGTCATTTTTCTATTGTTTATATTGATAACATCTTAATATTTTCCAAATCCCTTAATGAACATTGGAAACATTTAACTACATTCTTTTATACAATTAAAAGTTATGGTTTAGTTATCTCAGCTCCTAAAATCAAACTCTTTCAAACTAAAGTTCGATTCTTAGGTTATGATATTCACCATAATACTATTCTGCCAATTAGTAGATCAATTGAGTTTGCATCCAAGTTCCCCGATGAAATCCTTGATAAAACCCAGTTACAAAGGTTTTTAGGTTCCCTTAATTACATTGCTGATTTCTACAAAGACCTTAGGAAGACTTGTCAACCATTGTTTGATAGGTTAAAGGATAATCCTCCTCCTTGGTCATCTGTTCATACTTCTATTGTTCAACAAGTCAAACAATATGTTAAATCTCTTCCTTGTCTTGGAATTCCTACTGAAAATTCATTCAAAATTATTCAAACTGATGCTTCTGATATTGGTTATGGTGGCATTCTTCTTCAGAAAGTCACTCCTTAATCCCCTGAACAGATTGTCCGTTTCTATTCTGGTGTCTGGAATAAAGCACAATTAAATTATAGTACTATTAAAAAAGAGATTTTGTCTACTGTTTTATGTATTCAAAAATTTCAAGATGATATTTTAAATCAAAAATTTTTACTTCGTGTTGATTGCAAATCTGCTAAATATGTTTTAGAAAAAGATGTTCAAAATCTTGCTAGTAAACAAATTTTTGCTCGTTGGCAATCTATTTTAAGTATTTTTGATTTTGATATTACCTATATATCTGGTTGTCAAAATTTCCTTCCTGATTTTCTTACTCGGAAATTTTTACAGGAGGGTAAGGGATGAGTGCTACTCCACATATTCCATATTTAAAAACCCAAATTACCCATTACCAAACCTTGATTAAACAAGTCAACCACCGAATTAATCGCCTCAAATCAACCAAACCCACTACCAAGAGAGCCCAATACATCATTCACCAACAGATTCAAGCCCGTCGTATTTTGCGACATGATTATTACAACCATTTACATTATTTCCAGAATTATCTAGATCTCCTTTCTGGTTGTTAATCTCTGTTACTGATCATTGTTTCTTGTTTCAACAGATGTCTCGCCCAAGGCCTCCTTCTAAGGCTTTGGTTCATTTTAGTCAACCTTTTGTTCCTCCTCTTTTGGAGTTAGTAGGACAATACCCTCAGCCCATTCAAATGATCAACCGTTACCAAATCCTTGGTAATATCCCCAGACCTAATTACTCAATTGCTGGCATCGATCCTTTTGCTCCAAGCCAATCAGTCTCAGTTACTCCATTCCCTGCTAACCCAGTCAGGTCATCTCGATCTGATTATACCAAATCACACACTACTAATCTGTTCTATATAGAACCCAGTCACCCTAAAGGCCAAGTAATCCATGAAATTGCTAAATCCCATTTTGGCTCTGGATGCCATTTCATCCTCCCACATCCAGAGAAAACACTCACCTATTACAAAGATATTTTGATCCATCATCAATCAGTCTTGATTAAACCCATTTATGATCGAACCTATGCCAGCAAGGTTCTGTATCATTCCATTTACATCCATAGTATTGTTTTCCAAGCTGAATGGGGTCCTCCTTATCAGCTTCGAGATTTATCTGGTCATTCCATCCAAAGATAATTACCATGATTATGTTGATGCTGGTTCAAGATTTTCTGCACCAAAATGAAACTTTTAGTCACTCCTGGTTCATCTCCTTTGATCAAAAATTCAAATCCGAGTTTCCTACCTGGTTTCTGAGATGGTGGACTCATTATGGTGCCATTTCAGACATCCTCCCAGGTGATCTCATTGAACTAGTTAACTATTTCTCCTCTATTTACCCATTCACCACTCATCAGAGACAATTTCCATCTTTGTTAATTTTTATATCCAAATATAAACTCCCATGGATATTTAAATGGCATTATGGAATTGATGATAACATAATCACCCGTCAACATTCAGTCAAATGGTGGGCTAAGTACAATGTGCCCAGAATTTTTGAAATTGTTCATGAAGAATTCCCCATTGATCAATGTGCTCCAACTCCTTCTATGATCAAAGCCAGTGAGAACCCAACTATCGCAATCAGCCAAGGAAGCCCAGTCTTCCTCCAGTCAACCTTGGAAGCCCCTCATCTAGTGGTTCCAAGCCCAAATCATCCAAATCCAAATCAGTTCAACCTGCCCAATCAAAATCCAAGGTGAAGTCCAAAGCTCTTGCAATTCCGGACCAGCCCAAGGAACATTCACGGCCCAAATCAAAATCCAAAGCTAAGGCTAAGCCCATTTCACCTCCTGCTCAGCCCAAAGCTAAATCCAAGGTCAAGCCCAAGATGTCCAGAGATGAATTGCTCCAGTTAGCCCGTCAATTAACAGATCAAGCTAAAGAAGCTCAATCAACCAGTTCAGAACATTCAGAAGACAGTTCAGACCAGTCACAATCTTCTGAAGGATCAACTACTCAACCCATCTCATATGGCAGATCCGAGTTCCAAGATGCTCAGGACCCATATGCCTGATCAACATAGGATTCCCTATAAATATAAATTAGCTTCAATCAATACTCTTTTGAGAAAAGCTGCTAATTTGTATCTATATTGAGTCCTATATTCACATGATGAATAGTAAAAGTCAACAGTGACTTTTACTATTCACCGTCACTATTCACCCAATCAACTTTTGTTAAAGCTGCGTATTCGTGCAATCACTCCACCGAAAGCAACCGACAGCATCTACTTTATCCCATGCGCTGCCAGCTGCTTTCATCAATCAAAGAAGTCACAAGATTATCAGATCGATCACAAGAATCTTGTATTAGTCACATGACTCATCAGATTTTCCTTTTCTATATATTGTAACGAATTCATTCAGAAAGCTTCAAGTTTTCATTCTTCAGTCTTTAAGAAAAAACAAAAAGCTCTGAGTGACAATTACTCCTTTCCTTTTGTAACTCAATTAAAGATCCTTGCAGTTGCTACAATTGTAATTGTAAGTTATTTTCTGTATTTTAAATTATGACAGTTTTATTTTATGTGCATTCCAATTCTGTTGTTCAATTTTAGTTATATTTGATTTCGTAATCCATGTTCTTCATTCTACTTGCTTTTTCATTCATTCTATATATATATAGATTACAGATTGGAATATGTAAATATATATATATATATATATATTCGAATTCAAATATCAAAACACATATATATTCGAATTTAAATCTTAAAACACACAAACACACACATATATATAGATATATATATATATATATATCTATATGTATCTACTCTTCAATTCGGCCTTCAAGGTCATCGCAATGGCTTGGCTAGTCGACCAACTCATGGATCTCAGGCGAGGATCTTTGATCAAATGGCAACATCGGTGATCGAACAGTGAAGAAATCAACCGAAGAAGGAGATCGAACTCCGATCTGAGGCAGAGCAGAGGAAGTCGCTGACTGGTTTTGATACCAGATCTTAAAACCCTAGCCATGGCGTCTTGAGAGATTGAGATGGTGATTAGGGAAGATTTAGTTGAGGGTATAATAGTCTGATAAAATATTTAAATAATAAATTTTGTCATTTATGTAAGACTTTTTAATTATGAGGGGGTTTAGAAAGTATAATTTTTTTCTTAGTTCTTTTAACAATGAAATGAAGGTAAAGGAAATTTATAGTCAAATTTCCCTTTACTAAAAAAAAAATGAATGCAGCTAAGAGAAATTATATTTGTTGTTGTCAGTTGAGGGTTAGAGGCCCTCCTGCAAAGACTAACAGCATTATTGAAGCATTATTATTCCAGTCAAATATAAATAAATAAACAAAGCAGTAATGTGGTACGCACAAAAGTAGCTTTTTCTTTTCCCGAGAATATCAGAGTGTGGATCTCATCATGCAGGTTTGGTCTGCTATGTTGTGCTTTACTACCCGTGTTGAAAGTTGAAACAAAAGGCTACCAAATATAACTATGAAAAATGAGTGAGAGTACTAATTAATGCTATTATTAATGATGTGTCAGTAAATTTTATTATGAATGATTTGATGTTTTGACCTTAGTATTGTATTTTTTTCTTTTTTTATTATGTGCCATGTCATTAGTGGTCTTTTTAGAGCTCCAAAATTAGTGATCTCTATCATTGTTGATATAACTATTGGGTTATGTTAAAAATGTTTTGAATTTGTGAACTCTGATAGTTTTAATTTGTATATAAAATTCATCTAATGTGATATTTTGATTTTTTTTAATTTATTTTTTATTTTTTTTTTTGACTTTTTACTTCACTAAAATTCAATTAGAACTTTAATTTTAAAGGGATGTATTATTATTGATTTTCTTTTATTTTATTTTTTCAGAAAAATTATATTCATTTTATTTGAAGTTAAAAAAGTTATAATAAATCAAAGTTCAACATATTATATTGATCACTCTTTTAATTAAGGTCAAACAAATAACTAATGCCAACATACAACATCAAATATAAAATTTACATTTTTTAATGTAATAAAAATGTAAACTTTTTTTTTTTTTTTAGATGGGTAAAATTTAAACATTAGGAGAGTCAATGTGATTATGCCAAACTTATATTTGTATTCATCACTTTTTGCTTGTAAGATGAATGCAATGAAGGATCCATTCAATTGGGGAAGCAAAAATGTCTAAAATGCATCTCATAGCTACTTTCCTAAGGTTGTGTTTAAACCCTGTTTAAATCTTAGATTTGAGAAGAGATGATTAATATATACAGTAATGCTACGTAGCTCGAAACCTTTCTTCCCCTCCCCCCCCTCCCCCCCGAATTCAAAACGACGTCGTTTCGTCGTTTTGAAATTTTTTTTTTTTCAATAACGCAGAAGAGGAGGAAGAAAAATCAAAAAAGAAGAAGAAGAAGGAAGAAGAAGAAAGGAGGAAGAAGAAAGAAGAAGGAGAAAGGAGGAAGAAAGGATGAAGATGTTCTGTTGTTCATCATCTGATCAACAACATCATCATCATCAGCCAATCTTCATCAACATCATCATCAACAATCATCTTCAGATCCAGAAAAAATAAATAAATAAATAAATAAAAAATCAACCATCTTCATCAACAGAAAATCTTCATCATCAACCATCTTCATCAACATCACCATCATTATCATCAACACTTTTCAGAAAAAAGGGGGCTGCGATCGATCGATCGATCGATCGGATAAAAAAAACGGCCTGAAAAAAAAATCGAAGGCGGAGGCGGAGGCGGAGGCAGAGGCGACCGGCGATGGCGACTCCATTCCCTCTTCCCCTCTTTTCTCTTTCTCTCCCTTTGTTCAGACATAAGGAGAATAAAAAAAAAAAAAAAAAAAAAGACTGCGGGGTATTCGGAGAAGAAAAATTCAGGGGAAAAATCATTTTCCTAATATATATAAGAAGGAAAAAGTGAAACAAATAGAAATTAAATTTGTCAGTTTTCTCTTTCTTTTTTATTTTCCTCCAAAATTCAAATACCACCTAAAAATTGGCAATCAACAGATCAAAATAGTGTAAAATTCACCAAACTAGGCTTCAACTACAGGCATGGACCCAGATGACGGTGTAGCGTATTTTCAAGGCTACAGTGCTCAAAAGTACGGGTGTGACTTAATGTGATCAGATTACAACACAATATTATAGGAACCAAAAAATGATCAGCCATGAGTGAAAATAATGACCAAAAACAAGTTTATCGCCTGAGCTAACTAGTTGAAACACAAACGATCTACTGAATATGAGGCAACTGTGCTTCTCTTGAATATAATGATTGTCTAACCTAACTAATTACAATCAAATTATGTGCAAGCTACTAGATTCTTAGATTATGTTTAGGTTTGCATCCTATGGAGTCATGTTATTTGTCTGAACTAGGTGGTTGTTAACCAATGATTCATACTAATCTTACATCAAATGGCTCTTGGTGGACTGTAGTGAGCAAGATGATATTTATAGAGCTGTATCCATGGGATAGCAACCAAGTACAGGAAGAAATGGTGCAAATTCCTGAAAAGAAACAACAAATTCATGGGGCTCGCTTCATATCTTGGTGCAACAAAATATATCCTAAACAAAATAATTATTAATGCTAGCAGCGAAAAAATTGTTGTCGCACTAACAACTTCTGACAAGACGAGAACAAAGAACTAGAACAATATTCAAGCCATATAAAGTGATATGCTTTCAAGAATTATACCTCTCACTTTAAAATACTTGCAGCAGGCACCTTGTACCGCATCAATGGATGGAAAATCTCTATCAATAAGTTGCTAAGCATACAGACACAGGTAAGGTTGTAGTCGAAAAGTTTACAGAGTTTTGTAGGTCAATTTGAAGCCGCTTTGTGTCACAAGGCAAGTTTCATCCAGGGTGTAAGAATAAAAAATGGAAAGTACGTTGTCATGTGGTGAGAAGTTGTCACCTTCTGTGTAACGTCACGTTACATGGCACTGTGTATTGAAAAACATGTTAAACAAAACCCCAAGTACGTTAGGGTTTCTCTGTCTCTCATATATATATATATATGTATGTGTATGTATAGATCTAGGGTTTTGGAGAGGGGTGGAGGCATTGAGGAGGGTGGGACCATGGGAGAGAAGCTGAGTGGCAGCGGAATGAGTGGAGGGGGTGGCCGGCATCGAGAGGGAGGTGAGGGGATGGGGGGCATCAGGAGGGGCAGGGAGAGGTTGGGGGTGGCTGGGGGAGGTTGGGTGCACTTATAAAATGTTCTGATTTTTTTGCAGTTTTGTTCTTAGTAGTAATTGTGCTCAAGTGTAAAATTATTACACAATTTAATTTTTGGTGGCTGAAGTTAGAAGTATTGTGTGTGCAAATAGCAGCTTCAAAGGAACTTGATGGTATCGTGAGTCAAAAGCCTAAACAAGAGGCATAGTTGGACTTGGAGTAAATTATAGATCACAAACCTGCAAATGTCCCAAAGCATTTTGTGCACGGGGCTCTGCCATAGAAGCCTCAAAATCAATATAGAAAAGGTAATTACAACACCTGCGACCATAAATTAGTCAACTAAATAGCGAAGGCTATCTTGACAAAAATTCACTATTCCAAATCAAAGCAAAATACTATGTTAAAACAAAGTTCACAGGAGGCAAACGACCTTCTATGTAAAAGGAATGGTTAAATATTAACGGCACAACAGACTCAAATAATGGATTAAGAAAAGCAAATCCATAGACAGAATTGGGATGACATGTTTTAAACTCTCATGGTTGATAGAGGAAATATAAGAAAGGCAGTGCTTCAGTCATATTTTCCCCAATTCCATTTTAGAATATATATATATATATATATATCATACACCTAGATAAATGTCATAAATAATTGAAATTGTGATGACAACTTTGCTTTTAAACAAGGATGGTCAAGTACAATGAGATAAAAAGGTTTTGCTTTCATGGTTATATATATCGTCTTTGGTAGGTTTGTTTTCACCATCACTGATACTTGTTCAAGTAACAATGGTCTTTCCAATAGCTGAAAAGACGTTCTTGAGAAGAGAAAAGTTAGAGGTATGAGTCCTATCTCATCCCCTTTTATATTAGATCATTAGCCAAAATACAGGAGCTCTCTAAGGCAGAAATAAAGTTACCAAATATACATAAAGATGAAACAGGAAATATTCCTAATATACCCTACCATTCCTAATACATTCTAACAGTTCACTGGACACATGAAATGATTACTGGACAACTCATGACTGATCAGTGATATTTGAAAACTATGGGAACACATCATTGACATCTAGCAGGGATGAGGACAGGTTTCAACATTCCCACTCACTACTTATGCAGATAATCATGCAAATATTCTACTTGTAAGCAAACATTAAGCATAATCAATTCAGGTGTGGTTAATTGAACTGAACTGAGCACATTAGTTCACTCTGTTTTGGAACATTAGCATGGTATATAATATGGTCACTTTGGCATGTTTAGGTTCAAACTTTTTAGGATTCAGTGTGCCAGCAATTCTGAGTGTTTATAGTGTATACTCTACTTCCAATGTCAATATCCATGCAATGTAGCTTTCAACCAAAACAAATCAAACGTATCCAACAAACTTATGAGAATGTTCCCATCATCTTGTATGGATCAGATGATATGTACTTATTCTAAGGCAAGAGATACAGGTTCAATGTGTTTTCCAGCCTATTCAAATCAAATGTGAAATAAGTACTCACTTAGCGCTTCCATTGTTTGGGTTATCAACTTCCCTTAAAGGGTGCTTTCTCTGTGGCCAACTTTCAATCTGAAATTGCATCAAAAAAGAAATGAGTTCAATACTAAGGCTTTTCCACCAAAGGATAACCGAGCAATTACCTTTGTCAAATTAATGTCCCTCAATGCAAATGTTGCCAAGGCTTTAAACAACACTCCAGGACCTTCTTCCAAAGTAAATACAATGCTCGTCTGGAATAAAGGACATCAAAATTCAACTCAGACAACTTTTTTGGCAACCATTTAAGCAAATAAACCAAGGCAACAAAATTTTACCTTAAAGGGCTTATTAGTACTTGGAATGATAGGGTCCCTTGCGAGTACCAAATAGCGAGTAATATTATCAGAGTCATCCTGTAGAGGTCATGGAATACAAGCAACCTGAGCATCATTTCTTGGACCACATAATAATTATACAACCAAGTGGTATTTAGCATCAAGAAGACTATCACACAAATAACTGACTGCACACAGAACTGATGTTATGCACATTACGATATAAAATATGATAATGGATTGTATTTCATGATGAAGTGAAGCTTAACGAAGTTGAATTGAATGTTTCAATCTGGATTTAAGCAAAAAATAGAAGTTACAATGTTACCAATTTTTCTTTCTTTCTTTTCTTTTAATTTATTTTATCCTATTTCTTGGCATTTCAAACAGATTCATTTGGACTTCTTTGATCGCATTCCATAAGTCTTTTTCTCAATGAGCTTTGTGAAGAGTTCCTACTGACATGGTGATAAGGTTGAAGATGCCTTATGCAGCTAAAAGAACAAGGCAATTGGAGACTTTGAAGTTTAGAAACAGGTCAAGAAGAAACTAACCTGGATTCTCTCAGCAAGTATATCTAGCCCATAAATTTCTGCAGCTCGAGCACTTGCAACAGCACCAGCATCCCTCAGTTCATTTGAGGCTACCAACTGACCCAAAGTTAATACAGTGAGAACAGGAAGCTTTCCTATAGTATAAAAAAGGTTAAAAAAGATGCCAAAGGGACAACTGTAGATCACCTGAGCAGCACTAGCAGTACCATTGACGTTTTCTCTTGTAGCACCCAACTTACTTAAGATGATATCACTTTGAGCAAGTGCCTGCAAACAATAACTTGTCAACTTGTAAAACCGAAAATAAATAAATAAATAAATAAAATTTTAGGATTTATAACTCATTCAAATAATAAACTATTTGTTTAGATGAAATATATTCTGAAAAATTATAAAATATGTCCTAAAAATATAAAAGAAAGCATTCCTCAATTATGACCACCAAAAAGTAAGGTAACAGGTTGATGGTCTACTTGTTATGACCAGCCAAAATATATTCAACAATATTATTCTAGGCTTCCCCCCCTTTGCAAAATTTAAATTTCTAAGGTAATGAATTAGTCATTTTAGGAGAGATATCTAGCTCAAATTCACAGTTTAAATTATGTTTACCACTACAAAAGTTGATTTTCAAGTTTACTTCAATTTATTTGATTTTCACATCTCAATTTTCACTAGCAAAGAAACTGAACCTTACTTCAAAACTAAAGTTCAGTCCAACATCAAAATTAAGAGCAGCGGTAACTCTTTAATCAAAACAAAGTTGAAAATTTATGGCAATGACCTCAAGCAATTGCTTCCTGGTAACTTTGTAATCATAACAAAGTTGAAAAATGATGGAAATGACCTCAAGCAATTGCTCCTCCAGGGAAGGACAAATTTTAAAACCCCAGATTGATGAACAGTTGCAGACATGTGAATGACAAGTCTGAAAAATGCCAGGTATCTTTTTTTTATATTATAAATGGTCAATTAAACTCAATTCAGCAATGTTCTTTCCAACTCAGAAACAAAAAACTAAAATAAATAAACCTGACCTGTGGATGGCTCAAAACACGTTTCAAGTGCTGTGTCCAAACACCTGGTAGTGCTAGAAGGCAAAGGTTAACAGCCAGCTGAACCTCACCCACTATGTGCAGCTTATGCCGAAGGAGTAAATCGTAGTTGCGATGGATGCTTCCACCTAAAGAATTTTCAATCGGAAGAACTGTTTCATCAGCCAACCAGAGTTCGACAGCCTGCAAAATATGTTTAAGAACAAACAAGAAGGAATGAGTACATCAATTTATACTAAGAAGCCTTTGGATACAATTAGAATCAAATCATTTCTTTCTTGTTCTTTTTTTTTTGTACAATCATTTCATTTTGTTTACCCAGCATGTGAACTGAAAAATTCATCTTTTAGAATTCATTTACTACCAAAAATGGAGTCCTCACACTATATGAAGTCATCACAAAAATAATAATTAATAATATACAAAAAGATGTCAAGAAAAACAAAATAGACTATTCAAATGTTATGAAAAATTACAATTCCGTGTGGTGTCCTAAATTCTGCCCACAAGCTGAGTTATATCATAATCAACCTTGAATGCATCTTCAAACTTGTTATAAGGAACAGTTTCACATTGAGAGTAGGCTTTGAGTGCAGCATCCTCACTATAGGCACCTGGTACCCCTTGCATGATTAATTGGATAAACTATGAATATTAGGCAAAAATTTATAGCAACCAGAAATTCTTTTCCTTGATCCTTTTTTACTTTTTCCTGTGCATTAGGAGCTTGCGACTTGGATAGAAATGCAATAACTTATATGATATCCGCACCTTCCTACCATCATTTAGAGAAACTGAAGAATCAATCACTGATAATGGTTCTGCAAATTGGAAAATAAAATTGAGAAAATTACAAGTTATTAAACCGAAATCAGTTAGACATCAGATACACAATACAGTTTATCATAAGCAAGCTTCACATAAGTAACTCAAACAAGAAGCGCAAAACGACATAAATGCTTAAAAAGTGTGAATTGAATTGGATAGAAATAGAAGTAGGTAGTTGATCACCCAACTTTTGGCATAAATCTATTAAAGCATCCAACTCGAAACCAATTGGCTATGAGTGGAGGGGTCTCTCAAGTATATTAACCAAGCTTGGGAGACTTAGAGAGACAATAGGGCCGGCCCTGGGCTAAGGCCATTGAGGCCTGTGCCTAGGCCCCCAAAAATTAGGCCCAAAAAAAGGCCCCCAAATTCATTATCTTATACTATATCAAAAATTCAAAAATGGCCCAAATTTGTTTAGCTAATTTAGGCCATTTTAAAATGCCTCAAAAGTTCTATTTGGCCCAATTGATAAAAGGCCCAGTTAAAAAATATTTATAAGTGTTAGTAGTTAGCCCAATTAAAAAAAAATATATAAAATATATGTATATGTCTGTGGGGCTTATTTTTCTTTCTTCTCTTTTTATGGCCCAATTATGTGTTTTTTAGTAGTTTTTAAATATTTTACGCAATTTTATTTATTTATTTTGTAGATACATCTAATTTAGATACGCTTAAAAATTATAATATTTGTGTTTTTTTTTTAAAAAAAAAAAAGTTGCCAAATACAATAAATATAAAAAAATGTGAATTGCAAACTCAAATAATTATTTTTCAAAATTCTAAACCAAATAGGGTGATTTTTATTTTTATTTTTATGAATATCTAAAAGGCCTGGAAAAATTATTTCACCTTAGGACCCCGAAAACTAAGGGCCGGCCCTGGAGACAATGTGGGACAAGTATAACACTCCCCCTGCACATGCAGCTTGGATAGCATGCGGAGGTGACAGAGAGATGAGAGGTGAGAGATTAGACAATCTAATATAATCACTTAAAGTAGTTATCCTCAAACTCAAAAACCTACGTTCTCACACCTAGCAAGCCATGCTCTTATAATTGCACTAAACAACATTAAAGTTATTTCTAGTGTAAATTCCTCATAATAGCCAATCCTACTTTCTAGTGTAAGAATAACTAATTATAGCTTGAACCAAACTTAGTTCGTGAAATTCCTGATAGCATAAGCACAAAACATCAGCACAAGAACAGTGAACCACAAGTCTTGACCCTTGTACTATTTCAATACAAAGTAACTTCCTTTTCATTTTATTTTTTATTTTTTATTTTTTTATAAAAAAAAGTGCACCAAAATACCAAATTCTTATCCTCCCCAATCAATTGCAAAGACGACTTGAGAAAGGAAATTGAAGATGTTCCCTTCAAGATTATATCACTCAACTATTTTTTTTTTCTTTTTCATTTTTATCTTCTTTCCATTGTCATGAGTTCATTATTTATAAGAAATAAGTATATGAATTTACCCAATATAATGCTAGTATGAAACTGCAGGTCTATGTTTTTGAACAACAGTAGAAAAGCTAAGTTCAATTAGGAATTGAAATTCTCATTCATTTTAAATTATAATACCAGCTCTGTCATTCAATTCAAGCTTCCTTGTTGCATGTGGTTGAAGTATCCTGTGGCATTTGTAAAACCGAGATCTCCTGGGACTCAAGCCATGGTTATGGTCAAGTTCAATGGAGTTCAATACCCACCTTCCATCGGTGCATAGAACTGCCCTAAGCTTAGCTTTACAATCTGTTTTTGATTGTGCTCTCATTTTAAGTGGGTTGCTTGATCGGATCCTTTGCTTTCCACCACGATTACAAGCAACAGTCACATACCTCACCTCTCCATTGTCTCCTTTTTTAGAGGTTCTTTTAGCCATGGCAAAGCCCTTTTCCTTGGCATATCTTGTGTAAAATTTCATAAGCTCATCGATGGAGTTAAACATCATTCCCGTCTTAGCGTCCTCCACCTTGCCTTCTACATTTCCCATTTCCTCCTTTTGATTCTCAATATTGTCTTCATTCAACTCAACCCTTGTTTTCTCCATTTTATTCTCAATATTATCCCCATTAAGCTCCACACTTGCAAACCCACTTCTACAATATTCAAGGAATGACTAAATTAATTAGAAGATTAGATTCTAAGTAGGAATATATGTATAAGGAAAAACATAATAATTTTCCAGCGGAACGTTCATTTCAATACAGACATGACCTTACTGGAAAAAATTAAAAATAGGCATATAAATTTGAAAGACAAAATGTCAACAACTATAGAAGACTATACAACAAGCTAAGAAGAGTCATTGCCAAATGTAGAACATACTGAAATAAGTCCTTCAAAGAATTTTACTTTAATTTGTTCTTTTATTTTGCAATGGTTCAAATTGTGTTGTCATCAAAAACCCCTAAATTATTTGTTTTCTAATGGCAGAAGTTGAAATATTCAAGCAGAATCAGTTACTTTTTGTTCACACAAGTTGTCAAAATTTGATCCAAGTTTTAGTGCTTGTAAGTTTTACTAGAATGCAGTAAAAACACACATGCTTATAATTCACAATTGGAGGCTTTCATAATTCATTTCAGCAAGGCCACCACAACCAACATTCTTTGAGGACTTTAAACAAACACCTAAAATTCACAAATCCAAAAGCAGACAAATCATTCAAAAGCCCAAAAACCCACAAATCCTTAATAAATAAATAAATAAGCAAATAAACCTCAAACCCGTAAATCAGACAAAACATAATACTGTTAAAAAAACAGACATCTTACGATTTCGGAAATGCGGGTGGAGATATGGAACTCCGTAATAGAGGAAATCTGGGTAGAGCTTCGAAGACTGTAAAACCCGCGTCTGCGTCTGTTCCGTGAGATGTTTGAGACGTCAATTTTTTATGTTTTATGTTTTATATTTTATATTGGAATGCTCCGAATGCAAATAAATTATCAAATTTTTTATATGAAACCCATATATATATATAATTTGTGTGAATTTCACTTCTATATAAAAAATTTCATAACTCATTTGAGCTTTCTTTTTATATTTTACGTATATATTTTGTTCTGCTGAACACGTGAGAATGACCATTACGCTGTGTTTAGTTGGAGGATTTGAGGAGGATTTTAGAAAGAGAAAGAAAAAGTGTGTAAAATTAGATAAAATATAGGTATATTTTATTCACATTTCACCTACTTTTTTCAAATCTCTCCTCAAATTTTTCAACCAAACATAACATTAGCGTTGCGCATTCTGTGGTGTTTTGAAACGGTGTCGGCGGATGGTTAAAAAAAATGGTGCCAAATATTTACATTAGAGTGTGTGTTTGGACGTGTAATATTTTGTATAAAAATATATTTTTTAACAAATTAATCTTACATAAAAATAATATTTTTATTTTTTAACTTTTAGTTGGCACTTAAAATAAAAATATTTTATTATCTAAAAAATAAATTTTAATTCAATAAAATGTTATTTATGATTTTTTAGTGAGTTAAGATTTTTTTTTTTGTAAAATTGAGTTATGAAAATTTTAAAAGTAAATTATTTTTTAAAAAATAATATAAAAATATTTTTCTTAAAAAATAATTTACTTTCTTTTTATTCAATCAAATAAAAAAAATATATATATTTTTCCGTCAAAAAAAAATAGAACATATTTAATTTTTTTTGGTATGAATTAACGGCAACCAGTTTTTTTAAGCAACTTTTGCCAAGATAGCATCAAATTTATTTTTTAAAACTTTGTGACTAGTTGTCAATTAATATAGCATCAAATTTGTTTTGGATTCTTCCAATGAGGTCAACCAGGCTTTTAGCATCTCTATTACAAAACCTAGCCTAGCATTTAGACTGATTAATTAGAATTTGCCACCTGCAGGGGAAATCAACCTAAACATTGATGGCAACATGAAGGTAGGAGGTGGAGGGGCCTTTGGTGGACTTTTCAAAGATGAGAGAGGAGTATATGAGTATGTGAATACTATGACAAATTATAAACTGGCACGAGGGACCTCTGGTGGACTTTTCAAAAATGAGAGAGGAGCATGAGTGTGTGTGTGGATACTATGACAAATTATAAAATGGCACAAGTTTGGAAGTTAAATTGTGGACTCTTTACAAGAAATTAATAGTCATGTTTAGGGATGGTGATTTAAATTTGATTCGTGGGATTTGTTTATATTTGTCTGAATGGGACAGATTTTACTTGTCTTGACACTTATATGGGACAAAGATGGATTATGTTTTGGTCACCCGTAATAGGGATGGGGCGGGGCAAGTATCGATTCCCTTGATCCAAATTCGAACCGATATAATTAATAATATATAAATAAATAATATATGTATATATATAATATAATTAGATATAAGAAAATAATATTAAAAGTCTATAATTTTGTTTAAATATGAATAAATAATAATCTTGAAAATCTCAATGTTTATATATATAAAAATAAAAAAATTATTTAGTGTGCTAAGAATTTAAATGATTTTTTATTTTTTTAAATATTTGAAATGTTGTCGGATATTTGCGGGAATCCACGGGATCGGTGGGGTTGAAAAATTCCACCCGTAATAGAGGTGAGGCAGGGGTGAGGCGGGGGTAAGGGTGGAGTTTGTTGGCAGGGGCAAGGAATGACAAACCCATCCCAAACCTGCCCGTGGCCATCCCTAGTCATCCTCCAAAAAGAAACGCATAATGTACTCATAGAAACCGATGCTGACTAAGTTGTGCAACTGATGAAAAAAGACCGAGGAGATAAATTCTCATTCAAAGGGCTTGTGGAAGATGCAAGGATCATCCTTTGAGGCTGTGAATGCACTTTACAACACACTTTAAAGGAAGGGAATCTTTGTACATATGCTTTGGTGAAGTTGGGAGCAGAGTAGCTGGAAGATATCTTGGTGGTGAATGAATCACCAGTTAAGATTAGGACTGAGATTAGAAGTCTTTTTGTAGCAGAAATGATAAAAATGTCTAGGAAGAGGGCATAGTCCCTTCTTTGTTGTTTTTCTGATGTCCAAAAAAAAACAACTTTTAAGTTAGTGCTAAAATCATATTCATTATTTTTTTTATTGAATTACACTAATATTCATAAGACTTGGAATAATACATTAAATCTTACTATTTTAAAATAGTTTATGGACAGGTTTCAGATTATATGAGTATGAAATATTTTTGTGTTTTCCAATTTAGGGCCAACCTAAACCCGGCTCTAAAATAAGAATTAATTGGGCCTTGCGGGCCCATGACCTCGATGCCTAAAGTTATTAATGAAAATCTAATGTAGTTGGTTTACCTAGAATTCTTTTAACAAAAAAGCGACCAATAACTTTCACAAGCCAAATTTAAAAACCTAAAACCTCATAATTTAGTCAAGATTTGGCTTAGTCACGATAAAACTAATAATTTTAATCGTTGGTCCGTTTCCAATGAAATATGCAAAACCAAATCTTTAGATATATCACTGAGCTTTTCTTTTTGTTTATTTTTATTTTTTTTTCCTGATTGATTATCTTGTAGCAACATATATGTTGGGTAGTCTAATAAGGAATCTGTCCATATGAGGCACCTCTTGATCACGAGGGCAAACCTGTTTTTATTTGTAAGCATATTTAAAGTGTCAGCCAGATTATATTATTGCAAGTTTACGTCTTATTTTATCTCCACTTGCATATATATATATTAGTCTATAAAGCTTCAATTGTGACCCATATGATTGTCGGTTTTTTTTTATTTCTTTCTTCAAATAGGTTAATTGTCCATTTATATCAAAATTTAGGAGTACAGATTATCTGTCTTATTTTTTGTCTCATCTCTCTATTTTATATACAGGAATACTTGGCGGCTCGAATTTTCATGGCTTGAATGATTCGAATTAGTATCTAATACCTAATGCACGACGTCGTTTTGATATATTCAAGTCATTCGAGTTACACAAATTCGAGCTAAAAAATATTTCTCTTTTATGTATATCTATCTTATATTATCAAGACACCAAAACCAATTATTAGAAAAGTATGAGATGAAAAAGGTTCATAGAATGAGATAGAGGATCCTATATGCTAAAATTCAAATGATGGGAAATCCACTAAATCTTTCGTTTTTGGATTTGGAATAATTTTGTCTTCCTCTCAACTGCACTTAAAATAAGTCTTCAATTACTTTGTTTTTATCCCTTGTTAGGTTTAGGTTAGGTCAATTTATCTACAATCCTTTATTGGAAAAGATACGATTGAAAGACAATTTCCGTTATAAGTCTCACATGACTCGAGAAGTAGATAGCGAGGGGAACTTATTGAACAAAAAGCATTCATTTTTATATCAAGCAAAAGGTCTTGTCTGTGATCTTTTTTTTCAATCAAAGTTGAAATAATTTATATGGATGAGCGCATGTCTAAAGACAAACTTTTGCAAAGGTAGCTTTGGATCATACCTACTCAACTAACCCTCTAAATTTTTTGTCCACCACTTGCTTTATGATTTAATAATTGAATAATTGCTTTTGTGGTATCCATTTCATACGCATGAAGTTATAGGGTTCGTACCATGGTTTCAATAACTACCAATTTCATGTTTGTTAATGGCGTTTTTTCGGGTCCGAGTGATTGCAGAACCTCCAAGTGATGACTTTCTTTCAGCTTTTGATGTTTGTCAATTGTGTCAATATCCAATAGCTATACATTTGATGTTTGTAATACAATACAACTAAAGGAAAGAAATCAAAATGTTGCAATTTTTATGTACTACCTGTGTAGTATGATTTTTGCATCAACATAATTAATTTTTCAATGATAAATATATATATATATACATATACATTTGATTCAAAAGAACATTTGGGGACATTTATTTTTATTATTCAGTCACTCTCAAAAATCTCAGTGGTCCCTTTTGAGCACTCTTCCAAAATCCAATGACAAGGAAGTGCTTTGCCCATTTTGTTAGACCTATCAAGCATCCCGGAAAAAAGAATATGTTCTGTGATATGAATTTGAAAGGGTTTTGTAGAGGAATTTGGAAACTCCATTTCATTAAAATTGGGCGAGCCGGCCCTTGTACAAAAATTATTGAATTTCAGCATATGAGAGAAGGAAATCTGCAGCTAGTAATTTCATACAATAGGATAAGGAGAATAATATCCCCCAATAATACAAGGCTATTCATGACAATTTTATTTTAAAAACACCGGTGATTTATATCACTAGTACCTGAAAACACTTCATTATTACTACTAAATATTAGATTTATTCAGTTTTAACTCTCGATTATGATAGATAGGGCATTTTTCATAATTGTTAGATTTATTCAATCACAACTCTTTAACTATGCTACACAGGAATTTTTCAAACACTTAATTGTTTTATTATGTAAATTTCCCTAACAAGATTAATTTATGGGTTGCTCTAATAAGTTGTAGTAACTTTGGAAAGAAAGAATACATATATATATATATATATGAGCATTGATATTTAAGTCAAAAAACTATATCTACTTTTAAAACCCAATGATGTGACAACAAATTAGAATATGTAAGATAACTCTCCCCCTCTCTATCTCTCTCTTATCTTCTCTAATTATCAACCAATCATCTCACTAACGCATCATTAAATTTAGAAAATAGATAGACTTATATATCATTTTCCTATAAATATATATATATATCTATCTATCTATACTATATATTAAGCAAAAGGGGGTTTTTAACCCCAAGTCTTGTTGGAGCTCCAATCTCCCAATCTAAATTTCTTGATTTTTTGATTTAAAAAAAAAAAAAACTTAGCATTTATTAACTTCTCCCAACCTCCAAGTTTTATCCTCATAATAACATTTTAATGCATTAAGAATAAGAATAAAAAAAATTCTTTGAAATCCAACACATATGAATTTCTTGAAAACTCCTAACACATATAATTATTATCCCTTCTAATAACACTTTAATGCATTAAGAACAAGTATAAAAAAAATTTATTGAAAAGTCCAACACATATGATTATTATCAAAATATTAAACTTTAATATAATATAATAAAAAAAAAGAGGACATGTAATTCCTTGAAAAGTCCAATACATATGATTATTATCAAAATATTAAACTTTAATATAATATAAAAAAGGAAAAAAAAGAAGGCATTTAAAAAAAAAAAAAAAGACATTTAAAAATCGCAATTTACATATATTGATAATTGTAAATATATTAAGAAAAATGGGGTTTCTAAACCCCAAGCCTTATGGGAGCTCAAATCTCTCAATCTTAATTTTCTAAATTTTTGATTTTTAAAAAAAAATTTCAGCATTTATTGATTTGGTCAAAATCTTTTGATCAGCATTTATTAACTTTTTTCAATCCACATGCCTGTATTTATTGATTTGTTCAAAATTCCTGATTAGCATTTAAAATCTCCTCATACAAATAATTATAGATACAGTCTGCGTATAATTACTGCAGTAACCTTTTTAATTTCTCCTGTACACAATGGTTAATGATAAGATTGTTAAATTATTTTTATAAAAAATCTTTAAAAACATAATTTATATATTAAAAAAATATAAATATCTATGATTATTCCGTGCTTAGCACGGGTGATAGACTAGTATATATAATAATAGAGCACCGTGCTATACAAGCACATAGCTCAAATGTTATCTTTTATGCTACACACTTTAACACATCTTAATTATGAATAATCTAATACTTAATAATGAGATTTTATAGTGAATTAAATTATAAGGGTTTGTGGTGGTTATTTAAGAGCTGATTATGAAATTTTACGGTATGAATTAAAATGATCTATACTATATATTAAGGAAAAGGGACTTTTAAACCCACAAGCCATGTGAGAGCTTCAATACCTCAATCCTAATTTCTTAATTTTTTAATTTTTAAAAAAAAACAAAACCCCAATACTTAATGAATTCTCCCAAGTCTTTTTGACTTCTCCAATAATTGATTTTTTTTTAAAAATAAAATCCCAACACTTAATGAATTCTCTCAAATCTTTTTGACTTCTCCAATAATTCCAATAATAATTGAATTCTTCAAGCTTGAGCATTGATTTTTTTTTAAAAACAAAACCCCAACACTTAATGAATTCTCCAAAGTCTTTTTGAATTCTTTTTGAAACCCCAACACTTAATTCCAATAATAATTGAATTCTTTAAGCTTGAGCTTTTAAAGATCAGTCTCCAATAATAATTGAATTAATTATCCCGTGCATAGCACGGGTGATAGGCTAGTATTGATTATAAAAATGGTGTTATTGATGCTGACTCATATTTCTAAAACATTTCATTAATTTCTAAAACTGAAAAAAGAAAAAAGAAATCATGCAAGCGGCCAAAAAAATTTACCTTTGACTTCTTTTGAATGGCATGAAACCAATGGCCGACGGTGCTTGGGGCCACGGCTGCCGTGTGCATTAGGTATTAGATACGCACTCATCACATATCACATGCAGACACTCTCTCTCTCTCTTTCTCTCTCTCTCTCTCTACATATATAAATATATATATATATATATAAGCACAAAACCAGTTTCTTGTGCTATATTTACTATGCTTCCCTTTAGGCAACAGAGGATATATGGAGGTGAAAAAACCCTATCAACACAGATTCCTCAATTCCTCAGATAGATAGGGTTTCTGTGCAGCAACCTCTGAGAAGGCAGGTTAATCATATATCAGAAATCCTCTCTCTCTCTCTCTCTCTCTCTCTCTCCACAAGAAGCTAAGCATCTCAAGGCCGAATAATCGGAATATGAGCCACATGCATATGGAAGGTTCAAAGTGACACGGAGGTGTCAAATACAGGAGAGGTATTCACGTGTCTCAATCTAAAAACATGGTTAGATAGATCAATAGCCATGTAATTTGATTGAGCCGCGTCAATATCTCTTTTATGCACCTCCCACCTGCCTTCACATTTTAGGTATGTAATTCTAGCTTTCTCCTTTTATTAGTCATTTTAATGGTTTTGTGGTTTTCAAGGATTCTATAACAATCATTCTGCTCCTCTATCCAATGCACTTTCACCATAAGATGATATTAAAATTCGAGACATGATTTAGTGAGCAAAAATGCATTTAAACCGAAAAATGTCTATATAAAATCATTTTGGGTAAATTTTACAAATCGTCTATGTAGATTATATAATATGTCAATTTAATTTTTATTTTTTTAATTTGTTTAATTTTGTCCCTTAATTTAACAGAATGTGTCATTTTAGTTCAATATATAACGGTTGTTAAGTTTGACGGATAGAAAGTCTACCTAAATTGATATATTGTGTAAACTGCTGGGACCAAA
This sequence comes from Camellia lanceoleosa, assembly GCA_025200525.1. Classification (NCBI taxonomy): domain Eukaryota; kingdom Viridiplantae; phylum Streptophyta; class Magnoliopsida; order Ericales; family Theaceae; genus Camellia; species Camellia lanceoleosa. Next base: position 144,982,705 of record CM045764.1, on the reverse strand, counting down.
TTGACGCATAGTTTGACTTTTCGTCCATCAAACTTAATAACTGTTATTTATTGGACTAAAATAACACAATCCGTTAAATTAAGGAGTAAAATCGAATAAATTAAAACAACAGAAATCAAATTGACATATCGTGTAAATTTTTAAGACTATTTGTATAATTTACTCAATTATTTTTCAATATACATAGCAACATGCTTAGTAATAGTAATATTATAGATTGACATATATACATGAAAGCCAAATCTATATCATTAGTCTCCATCACTGGAATAGATAAGTTGAAGAGGTTGGTTTGAGGTCGGTCCCCCACTTGTTTAAATACAACTAATGAAGTCAATTTTAATAGATTCTTTTGGTTTTATCCAGTGAAGGGTACAATCGTCTTTCCACCCACAGACGACCATATCAGTTGTAGTGAAGTGGAAATAATGAAGTTGTTTTCTCAAAACAAAAAAAAAAAAAGAAAAAAAAAAGGAGGAAAGAATGAATAATAATAATAATAATAATAATAATAATAATAATAATAAGAGCAATATTACGGATCCTAAATATTTAGTAATTTATTTAGGATTGGTAGCATTTTTTTTTGTAATAATAATAATAATAATAATTTTAAATATAGTTTAATTTAGCTCAGAAACCATGCTTGGAGAGAGGAAGAGAATATAGAGGGTGAAATTTATATATAGGCCTTACAAATCTGAGAAAGCAAAATTAAAAAAATAAAAACAAAGTCTACACCTAAGATAATGTTAAATAATTAAATTCTACATAATGGGTTGTCAAATTATTTAGTTTTAAGTTCCAAAAAAACCCTAATCCTATTGCAAAAAGAAAATGTTTTAAAACTCTAAAAGAAGAGCTCTAATTCTAATTTGTTTTTTTCTTTACTATGTTTTTTTTGTTTTTTGTTTTTTTTTTTTTTTAAGGCTCTCTATCACTACTTATTGCAAAATGACGTAGAAAACCAATTCCCTCGTGGCAACTTGAAGCCTAATTGACCATACACACAGAAGTGCATATATATTTGAATTAATTTTGAGTACCGAAAATAATATTAGAAGTTTGGTTTTATTTATGAGAGATTAGGATTGTAAATGAACTAAGCCAAGCTGAATTTTTGCTGCGTTTGAATCCGGCTCGTTTATTTATCGAGTTCGTTTATTGAGTTTGAACTCGATTCGATAAGAAACTGGGTTCGAACTTGGCTCGACTCGTTAATATTAATGAAAGTTGAGTTTGGCTCGATAAATTTTTTTAAATATTATTTATATTATTTAATATGTAAATAATATATTTATACTATTATTTAAATAAAGATAAACGAGCCGATTTTATGCGAGCTCAAACTCGACTCGTTTATTAAACGAGCCTAATATTTGAGTTCAAGTTCGACTCATTTATTAAACAAATCGAGTTGAGTCGAGGCGAGTCGAATCTTTGGCTTATTTTGGGAAGATGGTAAAAAGTGACTTTTTGACTTTTAACCAAGTTTTTGGTTTTTTTAGACAAATTATTTGGGAAGTTGATAAAAAGTGACTTTTGATTTTTTTGATTAATATTTGTTTATGATGTCAAATCATAATCAAATGATCAAACTATCCTTATTTAGTTTAAAATATTATAACTTCACCCATATAATCTATTTTGACTCATGAGGAGTAAAATTGTAATTTCACCATTGGCTAAAAATCACATTCTCAAATGAAATTTTTTTAAAAAAAACCAACTTTTAATTTTTACTACAAATCCAAAAAAATAACTAAAAGTCAACTTCTCAAAACAAGCCTCTAACGAGTCGAGTCAAATGAACAATTCAATTCTTTTGTAGCCTCATGTGAGTGAGAGAGAGCGAGAGTGTCGATGATGAAAAGGAATCATCCATGTGTGCCCCTCTCTAGCAGGTGCAGCGGGAACCATATAACTGCAAATGCTGTGGGACCCTGTATACACACCAGTAGGTTGCATTAAATTCTGCTCTATCTTTACCGTATACTACCCTTGTGACGTTTCTCCTACCAGTCTTGCACAAAAAATTTAAACAAAAAAAAAAAAAATTAGGATGGATAAAAAGGGTTGCTCCTTGAGTGCCCAAAGAGCAATGCTAGCGTTTGGTAAATTTTTTAATAGAATATTTGGAGCCTTTAATATCTTCTTGCCCAAATTACTGTCCTTATATAGTTTTAAATTTTCCTTTAGAATCGGAAAATTTACTAATCAATGGGTACTATACTAAAATATTTACAATTTTATACAAAGGTGTACAACTTTAATTATTAAAATGTATAAAATTTACCATAAATTTGTAATTATTTTTCAAAATTAATAGTGATTTGTTATTTCTCCATTAGAGTTTAATATGTAACTAACATGTCACCCGTGCTATGTACCAGATAAAATAATATATTATTTATTAAAAATATAATAATTATATTTAATTTTTTTATATTTGTATCTCATAAATATAATTTCATATATAAATTAAGAATTTTATTTCAAATGTTTCTTTACTATAATATATAGTATAGACACATTAAAATTGTTGTATTGACAATTAATAATTAAAATTATGCTTTGTTATAAAAAAAAAATGACATAGTTCTAATACTTCAGTATTTTAGAATAAAAATATATGAATTTTAAAAAATAATTAAAGAAATTTTAAAAAATTAATCAGTAAGAAAAAATAATCATAACATATAATTTAAAATATCAAAAAAAAGTTAAATAATGAATTAGGACTTTTAAAAGATATGATTACAATTAAAACAAATGTCATATTTATTAATAAGTATAATTTTATTTGAATATCTATTTATACTTTAACATACTTATTTAAAACAAAAATAAAAATAAATAAAAATATTAATAATTTTTTGTTTTAAAATATGATTTTGTAGACTTGCTATATTAACTTTTGGAAGGAATATATTGGAATTTTTTTACAAAAATTAAATATTAGTCATTGAACAAATCTTATAAGATTTAAAATAAAATTTATAATAAGAAGATATTAATGATATTGCAACATTTACATTTTAACAATTTTAAATTTTGAAAAAAAAAAAAAAAGATTAGGACTTTCAACTTCAATTATCATACAACATTTTTATTTATATAATAATATAAATAAGGATAGGTAATAAATAGATTAAAATTAATTAAAAATATCTATATTTAAAAGGACATGGTTTTGTGTAGTTATATTTTAAATTTCAAAATTTATTTTTTTACTTCCTATATAAAAAGATTCAAAATTTTAAATTACATATAATTTTTTTCTAAAAATATATGAACTCACAGAGGAGTAGATAGAGAAGTATCATAAAGGAAGAGAAGAGTTGTATATATTAAAGATAAATAATTAAATAATTGACTAACATCTTTAATAGTTTGAAAACATAGATTAAAAACAATATTTTCTTTTTATAGTTTTGAAAAACTATTACATGCCTTTTAAGTAATGCTCTACACCAACTATCAATTAACACATATCATGATATTAAAAATATTAAAAGTAAAATTTTTTTTAAAAAAAGTAATGACATATAAAATCAAATCAATACAAAAAACTTATTAATAACGATTTTGTTTGGATTTTGATCTATCACTTTATAATGAGTGACATGTTTTTTATTATACAAATGACTCTATTATGTCGTTTTAGTATAAAATTATAGTAAAATAATATTAACCAACAAAAAAAATAGTTATAAACAAAAAACAGATAATGGTTGGTAGAGATGAGGGAGAAATGACATATAAAATATGAAATATAAAAACAAAAAATGGTCATAGATAAAAAAAGAAGAAGAAAAAATGGTGTACCTAAAGGATGAAAGAGTCTGTTTAAAAAAATACAATAAACTAAACATAAACTAACCGCTAAATTGTCTCATAAAGAAAGTTAAAAATAATAAGTTTTTGGGTAGAAGAAAGAATTGGTTGGAGAAAAAATGCACAAGAATAAAAAAAAAAAATTTATTTCCATTATAAATTATAAATTATGGAATCATTATAAAAAATAATAAATTATGAGATTTTAAAAAAATTATATAAGGTATAGATATGCTTAAATTTATTTGGGAATAAATTTGTGTTTAATTATAGAATAGAGAGAGAATCTAGATATAAGGTTTAATTTTTATTTTATGTTAGGCTTAATTTTAGGTTTATATAAATCAGAAAGATACAAATAGTATACATTTTATAGGAGGTGAGAGTTTCTTTTTCATTAGATTTATTTTAGGAGAGAGAGAATTGTATAAGATTTATATTCTTTTTTAAATAAAGGCTTGATTTATTTTGAGAGAGAGAGGGGGGTTGAGAATTGTGTGCTTTTTTTGGGGGGGGGGGGGGTATTGACCGGCAATATATTTGCATTAAATAATTTTGAAGGTTAATATTTATGTCCTTGGAATAGCCAATAATTTTTAAATTTTTTTATAAAAATTTAAAAAAAAAAAATAGATTTAAGGTTTTGAAATACTTAGAGCCTCTAAGATGAAAAGTCATTTTGGTATAATATATAACTAGCCTATCATCCGTGCTATGCACGGGATAATTATAGATATTTATATTTATTTTAATTTTTTTAATATATAAATTATGTTTTTTAAGATTTTTTTTGTAAAAATAATTTAATAATCTTATCACTAACCATAGTGTACAAAAGAAATTAAAAAGGCTATTGTAGTAACTATGCACAGGTTATATCTATAATTATTTGTATGAGGAGATTTTAAATACTAATGAGGAATTTTGACCAAATCAATAAATGCAGGTATATGGATTGAAAAAAGTTAATAAATGCTGATCAAGAGATTTTGACCAAATCAATAAATGCTGAGTTTTTTTTTTTTAAATCAAAATTTTAGAAAATTAAGATTGAGAGATTAGAGCTTTTAGAAAATTTAGAAAATCAAAAATTTACGATTATCTATATATGTGAATTGCGATTTTTAAATATTTTTTTTATTTAAAATGTCTTCTTTTTTTTCCTTTTTTATATTACATTAAAGTTTAATATTTAGATAATAATCATATATGTTGAATTTTTCAAAGAATTAAATGTCTTCTTTTTTTATTATATTATATTAAAGTTTAATATTTTGATAATAATTATATGTGTTTGACTTTTCAAGAAATTTTTTTATACTTGTTCTTAATGCATTAAAGTGTTATTATAAGGGATAATAATCATATATGTTGGGACTTTTTAAGGAATTCATATGTTTTGGATTTCAAAGAATTTTTTTTATGCTTGTACTTAATTCATTAAAGTGTTATTATGAGGGTAAGACTTGGTGGTTAGGAGAAGTTAATAAATGTTAAGGTTTTTTTTTTTAAAATCAAAAAATTAAGAAATTTAGATTGAAAGATTGGAGCTCCCACAAGGCTTGGGATTAAAAACTCCCTTTTGCTTAATATATAGTATAGATATAGATAGATAGATTATGATATTTAAGAAAGAGATAAATATTAGGAGAGATATTTTAGAAACTTGCAATTCAATTTTTTTTTCTCTCTTAAATCTATAGTTACTTTGTTAGCCAATATTATTATTTTTAAATATTTTTAAAATTACAAAAATTAGCAATTTTAGGTTGTTAAGTTTTATTTTTATTTTTAATCTATAATTACTTTGTTAGCCAATAGTACTATTTTTAAAATTACAAAAATTAGCAATTGTGGTTTTACGTTCTTTTTAATTTATAACTTTTTTTTTAAAATATGTAATTAGTTTGTTATGAGATTAGATTTTTTTTTTAATGTATAATTTTTTTTTAATGTATAATAATTTTATTATGAGATGAGATTTAGGAAAGAGAGAAATATTAAGGGATAGATTTTAGGAACTCGTAATTCAAAATTTTAGACGATTTTGTGTTTTTTTTCTTTAATCTATAATTACTTTGTAGCCAATAGAATTATTTTTAAATATTTTTAAAATCATAAAAATTAGCAATTGTGAAATGAGATTTTAGAGCTATCACAAGCCTTTTCACTGGAAACTTTCTTTTGTTTATATAATATACTAGCGGTAACCCGTACTATGCGTAGGTAAACAATAAATTTGATATTAATTTAGATAGGTATTTAAATAATAAATTTGATTAAAAATTATTAATCAAATACTATGATATTAATTTAGATAGGTATTTAAATAATAAATTTGATTGATCTAAACTAAAAAATGAAGAGCAAAAGTGAAATACTATAAATATAAATAAAGATAAAATAAATTAAGTTTGAACTTGAAGATAAACTATAAGAATATAGAAAGTGAAAATCAGATAAATCCCAGAAAAAAATAAAATTATTTGAAAATCAAGAGCAAGAGTGGATCCTGTAAATATAAGATAAAGATTAAAAAAATCAACTATAAATTTGAAGATAAATTATAAGAATATAAAAAGAAAAACTTAGATAAATCCTAGATGAATGAGTTAGAGAGAAATTTGGTAAACATCAAACAAAGATTGGAAAAAAAGTCAAGTTAAAATTTAAAATTCAAAAATAAAATAAAACAAACTTGATAAGAAAAACAAAATATGATATAACTATAATAATAGAAGAACTGGGAGAGAGTAGTAGTTTAAAAATTAGATAAGAGTGAAATGCCATTTAGAATTTTTTAAAATTAGCATATCACAGGTGTTATGCATGAAATAAAATAATATATTATTTATTAAGAATATGATAATTATATTTAATTTTTTTTGTATTTTGTCTATTGTAAATAAAATTTTATATATAAGTTTGGGGGTTTTGTTTCAAATATTCCCTTATTATAACATGTAGTATAGATAGATTAAAATTAGTATATTGACAATTAATAATTAAAATTATGCTTTGTTATTAAAAAAAATGACATAATTCTAATATTTCAGTATTTTAGAATAAAAATATATGAATTTTTAAAAATTGTCATATTAGTTTTTGAAAGGGAAATAATTAAAGAAATTTTAAAAACTTAATGAGTAATAAAGAATCATCGTAACATGTAAAACAGCTAAAATTACAGTTAAACCAGCAAATCATTCAAACCAAAAATGGTTTAGTTTAACCAGTTAGGTTAAAAGATCAGCCAACTTACACAAAAATTAATTCATTAAAATTTTTAAATTTTATTTTATTAAAATTTAAACTATCACTAACTATAGAAAACAATATATTAATTTAAACTTAAAATTGACACAATATAAATTTAAAATTATAATAATCTATCCCATAATTTATAAGTTTTAAATACAAATTTAAAATTATCATAACTATCTCATAATTTTTGTATTAAGGAGTAGTAAGAGTGACATTAAGATTATCAATATATCTATATATTTTACAAAAGAATATTTTTAAGGAGGGATATTATAAGAGTTTTAAAATCTTATATAAAATTATTTTTAAAATCAAAATCTCTATGTGAGATTGTAAAATAAAAGTTAAATAGAAACTAACCAATCATGATTTTCTTAATTGTTTAAAATTAAGAAAATCAAAAAAATTAGTATGAGATATTGATTATAAGGTTTCTCACTAAAAATCTCATTTGCTTATATAAATGGGAGCATAAAATTCATTTTATGTAAGTGAAACAATTCATTTTTTCTTTTTTTTTCTTAATATGAGATTGTAAAATAAAAATTGAATGGAAGCTAACCAATGAGAATTTTCTAAATTGTTTAAAATTAAAAAAAATTATATAAATGGAAGTATAAGATTCACTTTATGTAAATGAAATAATTCATTTTTTCTTTCTTTTTCTGATATATGATTGTAAAATAAAAGTTAAAAGGAGAGTAACCAATGAGAATTTTCTGAATGAGGGTGTGAAACTCTTAAGAAATATGGGGTGGAGCACTTAGAAATCTTCTCTTTAAAAATCTCATTTTTCTTATATAATATAATTAAATAACTCACTTTTTCATTTTTTTTCCAATGTGAGATTGTGTAAAATAAAAGTTAACAATTGTGTGAATGAGAAGTTTATTTCGAATCAAACAATCTCAACCGTTTAATTTTTAATTAGGTCAATCTTTAACTTATTTTAAATCAAACAAATCTAACTAATAAATTTTAATAAAATCGCTAAAATCGCAATTAAACCAGCAAATTAGTCAAATCGAAAATGGTTCACCTTATCGGTTAGGTCAAAGGACCAATCAACTTATACAAAAATTAATTAATTAAAACTTTTAAATTTTATTTTAATTTTAAAATTTAAATTGTCTTGAACTGAAACATACACAACACTATAATATTAAATGAGAGTATAAGATTTATACAGTGAAACAACTCATTTTTTCTCCCTTTCCTGATGTGTGATTGTAAAATAAAAGTTAACAGTTGTTTGGACGGAAAATTAATTTTTAATCAAACAATCTCAGTCGTTTAATTTTTAAATAAGGTCAATCTTAATTTATTTCAAATCAAACAAATCTAGGCAATATATTTTGATAACACATCTAAAACCATGATTAAACCAGTAAATCAGTCAAACTGAAAACAATTCAGCTTAATCAACTAAGTCAAAAGACCAACCAATTTACAACAAAATTAATTAATTAAAACTTTTAAATTTTATTTTAAAATTTAAGCCATCTTGAACTGAAACATGCACAATACTATAATATTAAATAGGAGTATAAGATTCACTTTATATAAGTGAAACAATTCACTTTTTATTTCTTTTCTCGATATGTGATTGTAATTATTTTAAAGATAAATATTATGAGATTTTTAAAATCTCATACAAAATTATTTTTAAAATCAAAACTTTTACATGAGATTGTAAAATAAAAGTTAAATGTAAGCTAACTAATGAGAATTTTCTTAATTATTTAAAATTAAGAAAATAAAAAAAAATTAGTATGAGATATTGATCATAGAATTTCTCACTAAAAATCTCATTTTACTTATATAAATGGGAGCATAAGATTCACTTTATATAAATAAAACAATTCACTTTTTCCTTTTTTTATTGGTGTGAGATTGTAAAATAAAAGTTAAATATAAACTAGTCAATGAAAAATTTCTTAATTGTTTAAAATTAAGAAATTTCAATAATTTATATAAATGAGAATATAAGTTTCACTTTATGTAAGTGAAACAATTCGCTTTTTACTCTTTTTTTTTTTTTTTTCTTTTTTGATGTGAGATTGTAAAATAAAAGGTAAATAAAAGGTAGCCAATGAGAATTTTCTTAATTATTTAAAATTAAGAAAATTCAATAATTTTAAAATGAGAGTTTGGAGCTTCTAAAAGGCTTTTTCCTCAAAACTCTCCTTATAAGATTTACTTTATATAAGTAAAACAATTCACTTTTCTTTCTTTTACCGATGTGGGATAGTAAAATAAAAATTAATAATTGTTTGAGTGAGAAATTTATTTTTAATCAAGCAATCTCAGTTCTTTAATTTATTTCGAATCAAACAAATTTAATCAATATATTTTGATAAAACCGTTAAAATCACGGTTAAACCAGCAAATCATTCAAACCAAAAACAATTTAGCTTAATCAGTTAGGTCAAAAGATCAATCAGTTTACACAAAAATTAATTAATTAAAATTTTTAAATTTTATTTTATTAAGATTTAAACTGTCATTAAATATGGAAAGTAATCTATTAATTTAAATTTAAAATTATAATAATCTATCTCATGATTTATAAGTTTTAAATACAAATTTAAAATTATAAAAATTATCTCATAATATTTGTAGTAAGGAGCAGTGAGAGTGATGTTGAGATTATCAATATATCTATATATTTTACAAAAGAATACTTTTAAGGAGAGATATTATGAGAGTTTCAAAACTTCATACAAAATTATTTTAAAAATCAAAACCTATAGGTGGGACTGTAAAATAAAAATTAAATGAAAGCTAGTCAATGGAGATTTTTTTTAATTGTTTAAAATTAAGAAAATAAAAAAAAAAATTAGTATGAGATATTGATCATAAGGTTTCTCACTAAAAATCTCATTTTGCTTATATAAATGAGAGTATAAGATTCACTCTATGCAAGTGAAACAGTTCAATTTTTGTTTTTTTTCCCGATGCAAGATTGTAAAATAAAAGATAAATGAAAACTAACCAATGAGAATTTTCTTAATTGTTTAAAATTAAGAAAATTTAATAATTTTAGAATAAGGGTTTGAAGCTCCTAAAAGGTTTCTCCCTAAAAATTCAAATTTTCTTATATAATGTATAGATAGATAGATATAGATTGATTATAAGACTTCTCACTAAAAATCTCATTTTGCTTATGTAAATGGGAGTATAAGATTCACCTTATGTAAGTGAAATAATTCACTTTTTCTTTCTTTTCCCGATGTGAGATTGTAAAATAAAAAGTAAATGAAAGCTAATCAATAAAATTTTCTTAATTGTTTAAAATTATAAAAATTCAATAATTTTATAATGAGGGTTTGGAGCTCCTATAAAACTTCTCCCTAAAAAGCTCATTTTCCTTGTATAATATATAGATTTGTAAAAAAAAAATAAAATTATAATAATAATAAGAACTGAGATAGTAAATTAAAAATTACATAAAAGTTAAATGCCATCTATAATTTTTTAAAATTTAAATTTTGTGTAGTTAAAAAATAAACGTTCATGTTATCTTATTAGACAAATTGTAACTCTATTTTGTATCCACTACCCATAATTTTTAACAGTTTTTGTATTCTAAAGCTATTTAATTACAAAAAAAAAAAAAAAATTCAAGGATCACCTTTCTATTTTTTTTAAAAAAATTTTGTTTTGTGTCTATAATCTATAAATTTCAACACTAAATAAAAAAAAAAAATAGCATCACTTTTTTTTAACATCTTAATTAGTTTTATTTTTTCTTTAAGTTATAGGTGATATAATCATTTATTTTAAATAATAAAGTCTTAGCATGGCATGAATATTTCTCTAGTGGTGACAAGTGAGTATAAAATTCAACAATTATAGAAAAAAATTTCTCACCTATGATTTTTATCTAAATACATAAAACATATTTATTTAAATTAATATTTAAAATTTTGATTATTAATATGTAATGTGTTTATAATTTTAACACAAACATAGTTAAATAATAATTTTGTTTATAAGAAATTAACCAGACTTTTATTGGAATATTCACATATTGAATCTAATTTGTTTAAAAATTACATGACATTCAATAATGTAATTGGAATTGATATTTAATATAATTAAGTAAAAAACATGTATATTGAGTTTTTATCCTTTGGATGGATCCAAATGAACAATTGGTTTTCGTTATATATATATATAAAGAGTATTATAGTAGTTTATTTGTATATTTGTATATTTGTTAAGGATTTTGAGATCCAATCTTGTGCTTCAAATGTTCTTTTGTGTAGAGAACTTTTTACTACAAAACAGAAACTCATCATTTAAAAACTTAATCTTGTTTAATTTATGTACTCACTACATATATGCAAAGAAACAAATTTAAACTCATGAAGATCTCAAATAAAAAAATAAAAATGTAAGCAAAAATATTATAGAGCTACTACGTAATTAAATTTAGTTACATCTAGATTTAAATCGATTGTCCTCCTTATAGATTACAACAAAATCAAACACATAAATTAATATAATTGAAGAAAAAAATATAATAAAAAATAAATGAGACTGAACAAAAATTTCTTTCAAACTCGTGAATGTGTTCTAAATACTCTTCTTGATTGGTATAATTTTTCTTAAAAAAAATGTGTGAACTCCAACTGCATCGCAAAACATCTCTATTTGTGTTGATCTTTTAGCCCTTCGTTGCCATTACTACTTTTTTCCTATACGTTATAGCTGTAAAATTTTACAAAAATGAATAATAAATTTTGGAGACATGAGGGCATCCACTACATCATTATAATTTCAACAACTAACTTTAGATTATGAAGAAAAAAAAATTTAAATACACTAAATAAATTAAAACTAAAATAAGCAAAAAAATCTGCAAAAGAAAAACAGAGCAAAAAAGATAATATGAGATTTCAAATATGTGTTTCTTTTCATATAAGAAAAATCTTGTATAATTGGTTAAATCACTTGTTTAATTTCTTTGCAGGTTATTTCTGTTTTCTAATATTTTTGCCCAATTTCATATTGTCATGGAAATAATGTTTTGAGATTATAGTTCATATATATATTTGTTTTGAAATATCTTTGAGTATGATATAAATTTGATGAAAGAGTTTGAATTAGAGTCAAATTCATTTTTTATCGGTAAGTAATTAAAAAGTGAAATAAAATATATAAAAAATAGAAAAAATGAAATGAGAGAAGCATAGATGTGCCACTTAGAAAAAAAATTTAATCAGATATTAAGATTGAGAATTTAAATTTTTTTAAGAAATCCCTATATTTGGTTATATATACATATATATATATAGATAGTATAAATAGATTTGTGGAAGTGTAATCGAATTTGAATTACGCAAGTCCATCCATGCAATGACGTGAGAGTTGCATCACCAATTCAGCACTTGGGTAACCTTACAAAGAAAAATGATTGAGATTTTCATTTTTTTTTTGAAAACTTCACAATTTTTTTTAGATCTTTACTATTGATATATGTATGAGACTCACTCATATATGTATAGAGTTTACACTATATCCAAAGGGGTTATGGAGGTTTCTAAAAAATAGGGATCTCAATCATTGTTGCCTTCTGAAAAAGCTAAGCATAAAAAAAATTAACAAAAATTGTACAAAATATATTTGGGTGTGGTACAAAAAGTTATAAACAATATTTTGGTTTATGTTTGACATACGTTACTTTGATTATTTTAGTTATAAAAAGATAAAATAAATTAAAATTTTAATAAAATAAAATGTCATATCTAAATTATAATTATTTTTATTTTTTCACAAAAATTTTAAAAATTAAAAAATCCATCATAAATAAAATCTTTTAATTTTAAATTAAAATAATTAAAAAATTAACCCACATCTCAAACAAAAAGCTCACCTTGCCCAAAATTCCACGCTACTCACATGGCTGTGTGGGATGGCAAATTCTACACAGTGTAGGCCCTACCATAAGGCAGGTGAGGCTTTTGCCTGAGCCCACAATTGTTCAAACGGCCTCATATTCTTGTAAGTTTGCATATTATAAATTGTTCAATGAAAATCATTTTCTTTTTTAATCATCATAGAATTTTTTTTATGTAAATGGTCATATTTATTTTTATTATTTCTCCATATAATAGGATATTAATAAGTTAATAAAATTAGATTAATTACATATAGAACGATATTATTTAACTTTAGTATTTTTTTAATGATGATTTTCAAATAAGGAATCAATCACAAAAATTCATATAATTGGTGATATAAAATGGATAATATATAATATTTTCTTTCATATTTTGAAATTTATTGATTCACTATTGTTTAATTGATTTGTAGGGTGAAATTGCGGGTTCAACTTCTTAGAGAAGATATTTATTTTCCCCTATTATTAATGTTGTAATAATTATTTATTTTTTCTCAAGTTTGGGCTTAGTGATTGTTAGCTTTTGAGTTATTGTTAGCCTTTAGTTATTGTTGGACTAGTGGTCTATTTGATATAATACTTCTCATATTTGTAATTATTCTCCTATCGATTGATTAAAAAAATATTTAATTAGTAATATTAGCTATTGAGGCAAAAAGATTGATTTTTTTTAGCTATCTTTTGTAGTTTAATTTGCTTGTGTGATGTTTATAATCTTGGAGAAAATAATTTTATTTCTTAGTTTTTATGGATCCAAGTTTGCTTGTGTTAATGTAAAAATATTTTAGTTTATTTTAATTTCAGCATGAATCCTTTGATAGGCCTTAACTTAGAGGCGTCACCTTAAGCCTCACATTATCTTGAGCCGGCCTTGATTCTACGCAATAATTCTACACAATTCATGTGAGTATTGAGTAGAATTTTGACCTAGACCTATGTGATTATTATGTAAAAATTTTAATAATTTTTTCTTACACTCATATAAATATTGTGCATAATTTTTAGTACGTTTTTTGGATTCTTACCATTGATAGGACCTTAGGATATGTTGCCAAAATATGTGGGTTACATTACGTATATGAAGAGGATATGTGTATAATTTTAATGAATATAATTAAATATCAAATTTGGTTAGTATATGATGTGTTATTAATATATTTGTACAATAAAAAAGGTTAAACATATTTAAAATTATGAAGTGTGGGATATATATAATGTGATAATATAAGTCCCACACTTTTATGAAAAGAAAATAAATCAAATTATGAATTGTGGGATATATATATATATATATAATGTGGTAATATAGGTCCCACACGTTTTATGAAAAATAATAATAATACATCTTTTAATTTTGAAAATTTTAATTGAAGTTAGATGATATGACAAAAAAATAAAAAAATAAAAAAAAAAAATTCCAAAACATCACCATCACTATAAGGCCGATGCAATTAGAGCTGTTTTGAAGGTCCCAATTCCGAAACATCTTTCTATGAAAAGAAAGTAAAGCGAACGTCAAGTGAGTTTTTGGCTTTTTTTTTTTTTTTTTTTTTGTTTTGTTTTTGCAATGGATCGCACCAAGTAATAAAAGCTGGGTCAACTGACCCATCAACTTGTCCAAATAAATTTTGAAATTTCAATTCCAAAACATCTTTCTATGAAAAGAAAGTAAAGCGAACGTCAAGTACGTTTTTGGGTTTTTTTTTGTTCAACTATGCTAGAGATCTCTAAAATACCATCACTAAACCACCTCTAATGAGGTGGAAAGCATAAAAAAAAAAAAAAAAAAAAAATTCAAGGCACCTGATTGGCTGTGGCAGTGGGGGATCCACTGCCACATCACTAGTGGTATCTCTAAATTAGAGGTCCCAATCATTTTTCTTTTTTGTTTTTGTTTTTGCAATGGATCGCACCAGGTAATAAAAGCTGGGGCAACTGACCCATCAACTGGTCAAAATAAAAAATTAAGGGCAAATTAAAAACATTCTTTCGAGATTTGGTGAAAATATAGATTCCTCTTTGAGGTTTGAGAAATTATAAATTACTCTCTGAGGGTTAAATTTTCATGACAAATTAGGAAAAATTAGGGGAGAATCTGTATGAAAACAAAAACCTCAGGGAACAATTTGTTATGGAAATATAAACCTCAGGGGCCAGGATGTAATTTCTCAAACCTTAGAGGGGAATCTGTATTTTTACTAAATCTCGAGGGGGTGTTTGTAATTTGTCCTAAAATTTAATTAAAAAGTAAGGTTCAAGATCTTAAAAATTTTAAAATTTTTATTAAATATTTTACATAAATGTGAAACTCATATCATGTGAGTTTAATGTGAGTCTTACACTCATGTAAAACATTTGATAGAACTTTTGATAAAATTTTTAGAATCTTTAGCATTTTTGTTAATTAAAATTTATTTGTAATATTACATTTACTTATTTTGCACTCATTAATACTGTTTTTAGTTAAGAGATTTGAAAAGAGGTAGATGAAATGTGAGTAAAATATACTTATATTTTATATAATTTTACATACTTTTTTTATTTTCTTTTCTAAATTCCTCTCGAAATTTTCTAACCAAATTCAACGTAATAGCTATTACACTCAATCCAACTGTTTCGCTCTCTCTCCCACACAAATTTTATAATTTCACATAAAATTATCGAATTCACATTTCATTTTTAATATTTTACACTTTTTTGTTTAGCCTCCCAGAAAAGAAGTGTGAGAGAGATATATAAGTGAAATATGATTGTTGTTGCCTCAGTTTATAATGGGTTTGTTTAGTCTAATTTATTATAAATTAAAAGTTAATAATCAGAAATAAGAAGTTGAAAATATCTTTCTCTATCAAACCGTTCTTAGATAGTTAATTTTTTTTTTTAATTTATTTAAATTATTTTGACCTAAGTTGTAATCAGAAGTTACACTAAACATCGGATACAGACTTTCAAATTAAATTTAACTATAAACAATTTATGTAATCTATACAAAGGAGTTTTCTTAGGTGTGCAACCTACAAAAGGTATAAGTGGGTTGCACACCATGTGCCACTTACACAAAAGGTGTAAGTGTAAGGTGTAAGTGTAAGTGTAAGGTGTAAATGTAAGGTGTAAGGTGTAAGTGAGTTGCACACTATGTGCCACTTACACAAAAGGTGTAAGGTGTAAGGTATCAAATGTGTAAGTATAAGGTGTAAGTGTAAAGAATAAGGTATAAGGTGTAAGTTGCACACCATAACCAAACCCCTATACAAAACACGCTCAGTATTCGATATGTTTGGTTGAATTAATGTTAGGATTCTGACGCATTTACATAGCCACACAACACTGTTTTAGTTTTAATTAATCAATTATTAATTGATATTGAGATTATTATGCAAGGTAATTATAAAAATACATATATATTTTTTCTTGTTTATTAAAATTTTCTTTTATTTACTATTTAAGAATTAGATGCATAACCCCGTTAACAAAAAATAAAAAATAAAATTACATAATCTTCTTATCATTATTTTAAAAAAAAAAATAAAAATCCATTCAGTACACACTCTCAAAACATGTGTACCATATACATATTTTTGGTATATATTATATTTCTTATGATAAATGTCATGTAATCTTATGATATAGTTACGATAATTTGTGATTAAAAAACAAAATTATATATATTTTGGATAATCTCACATAATTTTTGGATAATATTATACATTTTTTCATGAAAACATGTTTCAACCACAAAATACGTAATATTACTGTAAAATGCATAACAATAGCATAAAAATGCATAATTTTATTTTTAAATTACAAATTTTAATAATTACGTCAAAAAAAATTATGTAACATTTAACAAAAAAATGTGTACCATATACCAAAATAATATAGGGAGAATTTCAAAAAGTGAAAAGTGAAAAATAAAAGTGATAAAGTTATAAGATTTATTTGTATAATCTAATGCATAACTTTATTATTTGTATAATCTAATAAAAGTGATAAAGTTATAAGATTTATTTGTATAATCTAATGCATAACTTTATTATTTTAAAATTATTTTTATACTGTTCATTTTTTATTTTTTTGATATTCTCCTAATGATATATAACAAAATGATTGATATATTTCTTGGATTGATTATATGCCACTATTTAATTAAAATTTGTCAGGATGTGTTAAAAAACCCAATCAGGAGACCCACTTTATAGAAACGCTTGGATTTGATTTTGTTAAAAGCGTGTCTCTTTTTTTTTTTTTTTTTTAATTTTTATTTTATTTTTTTTAATTTTTTTTCCTTTTAAAGATTAAATTGTCTCTTGTTTTCGATCCAATTTTAAAGCATATCAGTCTATTCATTTGAAAATCTCACTTCCTCAAACCTTTTTGTTGCATACAAAAGAAATCTTATTTTAATGTTTAAAATTTTTGAGATATTAATTTGTGATTATATTTTAATTTTAAATAATAAATATTAATTCCAATCAAATAAACAATAACAAATTAATATAATGATTTAACGTGAAAAAAAAATCATAAAAAAGAAGACAAAATCACAAAACAATCTATTAAGAAGACAAAAAAAAAAAAATTACACGTGTATATTTAATTATTTAGCAAATCTCGTCAATTGAACCGGCAGACGATGTACCTCTTCTTCTTATTGTCTTCACCTCGGAATTGTCTTGCCCAATGTTTAATTAATAATCTTGATGATGAATCCACGACGATGAGTTACTCCGAAATCCAATAAAGTTTCAAGTCCAAATTCTCTAGAATTCACTGAAGAACGCTTCTCTCTTTTGTAAATAAAATAATAAAGACAAACCCCTTAATGATATCAATATGAAACTCGTAAATCCATCGATCATTCTCAAATCATCAAAGAAACACTTACAAAAATACCTTCCAATATAGAAAACATTGCTAGCTTTGCTCTCCCAAAATTTGGACGGCTTAAATCCTAAAAATAACAAATGATGCACTTTATAATAAATAGATTCGTGAAGACTACTCGAGCGCACACTCCAATATAGACTACTTGAGAGGTAGAGTGTGCGCTCCAACGGTGTGAGTAAAGGCAATGCAAAACATATAAGCCAATCATTCGAGAGTACATTTCACCGCTTAAGCAGTCAAACATCTTTCCTAGAAGTTTAGTTTGCAGGTAGAGATATTGGATGATCAACTTCACCGCTCGAGTGCACAAATGACCACTCAGGCGGTTAAACCACTTTAACTTCTTTTTGGCTTCAGTAGCGCTACCCCTTGACCCTGCCAGGAAGCACTGCCCTCTAGATCCCTATGAGCTGACTGGAAAGCTCGATCCCCCGTACATAGTTAACGAAATGGCAAATATGAAATGCTCAAGATCACAAACTCCTCTACACAGATACAATTCGAGTTAGATTCGCATCTAAATACTTACAGTCTCACTGAAATAAAAGAGCGAATAAAATTACAACTGAAAGAGTTTTGTCAGACGGGATTGTCAATTATAAAAACCTAACAAATATGAACTTGGGGGATGATTATTGGCTGATTCAAAAGAAAAATTAATACTTTATGGTTCCATCAAAACATGTAGTTCTCTCTCCTCTATACCAACACTTCAAAATTATAAATCATCATACTATTGATCAATAATGTATTTGATCTGGGCTGTAGTTCAAGTGATATTAAGTGAGTCTTATATTTTAGTATAAAATTTTAAATTTGAGTATATGAAAAGATATTGATTTACATGATAACTTGAAAAATGAGATAGAACTAGGAGAAATTCCATTCTATTAAATATGACAAATTAAAATGAAATAGCAAGAGAATTGATGAATGGCGTTATCAAATGTGTGGATGTGTCCTAATAGGGTATTAATTGAGATTTTATAACCCTGTTATTTTGTGTTAATATTGGATAATTGGGTAGTGGAGGATTTTCATTTTTTTTGGTTTCTTTTCACCTTTTGAGAATTAGATGGAAGCAAAGCAAGGCACAACCGAAAGATGATTGAGAATTATAACCCTGTTACTTTGAGTTAATATTGGATAATTGGGTAGTGGAGGATTTTCATTTTTCATTTATTTCTTTTCACCTTTTGAGAATTAGATGGAAGCAAAGCAAGGCACAACTGAAAGATGATTGAGAATTATAACCCTGTTATTTTGTGTTAATATTGGACAATTGGGTAGTGGAGGATTTTCATTTTTCATTTATTTCTTTTCACCTTTTGAGAATTAGATGGAAGCAAAGCAAGGCACAACCAAAAGATGATTGACAGAGATATTATTGCAGTCCCAGAAAGATTGAACTTATGTGAAACAACCCATTCATTCACACTATGGAACTGTGTTTATTCAATGTTCTTTGCTCACGGCAAGACCTTCATTCGAGACAATTTATTTTAGAGTAATAAGTTACTATATATTTATATTACATGATATGCACATTTATAATTATTGATATGGTAAGTCCCACATAGATCTCATTAATAGTCAGTGGTTATATGTATCCTAGTAAGGATTGTTTGAAAATTAACAATTGTAGTAAAAAAAATTATTAAAAAAGTCAAAAAAATTAAAAGATTTCCTTTCATTCACTCTATTTTTTATATATTTTTTCGTAAAAAAATAAAAAATCATCTTAAATATATTAATTTTTTTCATCAATAAATTAAGAAATCACAAAAAAAATTTGTTACCAAACAATTCCTAAGTATAGCATGACCACATTTTATAATTATTATTATTATTTTTTTTTAAACATTGGGAATTGGTAATATCATAAGTTTAAGGTCAGTTAGGATAAAGAATGATATTGCACATAGCTTGAGAGTAGGGACATATAGATTACATTAAGATAATAGAGATCAAAAAAATTAACACATGCGCAAACTAATATTTATTTTTAGAGCATTTTTAATGGGGTTGTCAAAATTATAATTTGGTAAGAGTGAAAATAAAAAAAAAAGTTTCTAATGACCTGTTATACCTCTTGCCAAATATAGTAAATTTTATTTATGGTGTCAAATTTGGCAGAAGACTTGGCATTTACCAAACATGACCCTTTTGGAAATTGTGATTTTATAAGTTTATTTTGGGTCAACTTTGAGTCTAAATTTGAGTGTGACCTACACGTCCTTTGGAGTGAATCTAAAGAGGTGACATGTTCCTTATCGCATGGTATGTCACACGGTGAAAATGGTTCGTCAAAGCCATTTATCAGTGAATGGAAAGTTAACGTCGTTTTCGGGTTCGTGAAATGAGAAATTGAAGAGTCAAATGTGGATTTCCTTAATTGGTTGTCCCACATTAAATCTTTAAGAGAGCTTGTGTAAATGTATAAGCTCTAGGTAGACACATTTGGATTGGGTCCCAAGGGGCACCCTAAGTTTTATAAGAAAGAGAGTTATGGACAAAGTGAGCTTTAGCCCAAACCACCACACGCGTCGCCGCCGTCCGACTGGGTGCGTGGCATTGGTTAGGTCAGGTTCTAGCTTTAATTTTTTGAACAAAATTCGTTTGAATTTTTTCAAATTCTAACAAAATAAATTCAAATTTTTGGTGCCAAATTCAAAATTCGAATTTATGTCCGAACTAGTGCCTCTCCGGTCACCTTATTTCATCTTTTTGACAGTTTCAAATTTACACCTGTTTGGAGGGTTTTTCTACCATTCTAAACAGGCACCACAATGCCTATAAACACAAACCCTTTTCCAGCAGTTTCAATCATCCAAGTAATTTATTTGTGCTATCATTTTTCTTCTCTCTTGCATATCTTCTTCATATTAGTTCATAGAGATTTCAGAGAGTTGCAGAATACAGGTTTGATTTGCTTGACAGATTGTTTGTAGTGTTGCTACAATCTGTGTTTTCTGTTATTGTATCCTGGGAGAAAAACATTGATAACCCATCAGCACCTGTGTAGCGACTAATCTGTCTTAAGAACAGAGTGTCACACACTCGACTTGGTCAAAAGTTTATGTTCTAATTTTCCGATACAAGAATATCACTATAAGTATTTGACTTTTGTTATTTTAGTTTCTTTTCTTTACACAGAAGATTGATCCAACAGCCACATCATCAAAGATAACAGAATTTTAGCTTTAAAGTGAACAAGGAGAAACAAAACAGTGTAGATGAATCATTTGCAATAACACAATCAACACAAAAATCACCACAAAAAACATAAATAAATTGAACAAATTAAATTAACAAACAAAAAAATATATAATTATTAAAAAAAACAAAAAACAAAAAACAAAAAAACACATGATTTTTTCTTCATCACAGCAACGACAATCACGAAGAAGAAGATGATGATGGAAAAGATGGAGAGCAAATAATGTGATTTCCCTACCTATTTCGAATCAATTGACGAAGAGCACGCCCAAAATTGATTTCATTGGTTGATTTGAGAGAGGGTTTCAGTTTAAGAGGGTTTGAATGTGTAATGCCCTCAAAATATTATACAAATCAACCATTTATAAAGTCTAGAGACATAATAGAAATGTTATACTTTCATTCATTAGAGTTAATATTATAAAAGATATCACATGCGTTACACTTTCATAAATATCCATTTTGAAACCATAGCATGTAACTCTAGTTTAGAACAACAAAATAAATGCCCTAAGGGCTTACATCTTTCCAAGTAATTACTTGGTTACAACAAAAGAGAGAGTTAGAAGCTCTTTACAATTAAAACCCTCGGCTTAAAAGAAGACATATAAACACAAAAATGAAATTACAAAAGTAGAGCCTTTAGCCTCTAAGCCTTCCAAGCTATGTCCTTGGAGGTGGCATGTCACCTGTACCTGAAAATGGTTTCCCAAGTAGGGTGAGCCAAAGCCCAGTAGAGATATACTAAACCATATATGAGAATTAACTAAAATATGAGTATCAGATAAATGTGTAACATTCTTAACCAACACATATTCTTTTCAAGGTCATTCAATATAGATAACCAATATCTCAATTCATTTCCATTCTACCATTTCGGGTAAATCAATTAGCCAAATTCATTATTACCAAGCAACCAATATGAGACTACAACTCAATGGTTCACAATTGAATACATTTATCAAATCCAACACTTCTATTTCTTGCTATTTTACGGAACCACGTCCGAGGGAACCGGTACCTATAAATATATAAGATTTCGGAACTTTTACCCTGGACACTCCGGCCAACTTAATTATCAATGGAGTCCATTCCCTATCTCCTCCCAAATAATGAAGTACATTCCTCATCTTCTCCCAAACAAAGATACATATACATTGTATTTAAACACGTTGTCATATACAATGACCAATCAAATCACATATTCAATAGTTTAATCCAACCGTCATATTCAATGACATAATCTAATTGATTAGTTTCAATTCACCTAATCCACATACAGTTTCTATAACAATCATAGCTATCCTCTAGCCCAAAGCAGATATTTTTAAACAGATAAATAAATCTAACAAACAGATAATTTATCATATTTTCCATAGATGAGTAATTTATCGAATCCAACTACACATCTTATTTGTGCATTCTTTCAATTTGATATTCTTTATAACAATTTCATTATTTATACCAATAATTTATTTAACTCTTATTAGGGTAAATCTCCCCATTTTTCAAACATCAACCCCCAAGACTCAATTTCACCATTCATACACAGTAGTTCAATTTTCAAGGCCTTACATACATATATGGAGCCCAAAATGGAAAACCCCTCTTTTAAAAATTCAAATCCAAACCCTAACTTCACCCAAACTTCCCAACTCTACCAAAATGACACATATCAAGGTTAGAACTCATATTAAAAAGTAGAACATCCCTACCTCAAGCTTAGATGAGAGAGAAGAGAGAGAGCTCAAAAGTCGGTGGTGACGAAACCACGTTTTGCTCTGATCAAAACGAAACCCTTGACAAGCTTTACACTTAATCTCAAAGGAGCAAGGTGAAAAGATCACCCTAGGTGAGTAGATCTAGAGATTTAAGTGAAAAAGTTGAGGTTTAGAGAGAGAGGAATCACGGTTTAAGAGGAAAAATGGAAGGAAAATCATGAGAGAAAAAATGGTTTGGGCCTATTTATAGTAGTGAGGAAAAGCCCTAAGGTCAAATAAAATAATAAGCCAAAAAACCCCCTTAGATAAGGCCCATTCAGACCTCAAAAATCTAAAAAAACACTGAGGTCGAGCCCTTAGGCAGGAGGGTCGACCCTATCTTCTAACAACAATACCACAGACATAAGAGGGTCGACCCTTTCCCAGTCTGGTGTTTACCCTATCTTCCAGCAACTAACACACAGACATAAAAGGGTCGACCCTCTCCTAGTCTGGTATCTACCTTATCTTTCAGCAACTAACACACAGACATAAGAGGGTCGACCCTCTCTAGTCTGGTGTCTGCCCTATTTTCCAGCAATACTCCCAGAAACTTCATCAATAGGTAAGGGTTGACCCTTAGGAAGGCTGGTGTCGACCCTAGAATAGAATTTTTAAGTCTCCAAGGAACTTTTGACAATAATAAGTGCGAAGAACCAAACCCAACAAGTTTAAATCGGATTGTACTCCTCCAAAACTAACCCATAACAACACCAAAGATTTCTGAGAAGGAGATTAATGACACAGTCTTGGTAGGACAGACTTAGGTCGGCGGAGTTTTCTTCAGATGATTTGGGCGAGCAAGTGTTGAAATTTGAGGATGTGTGGCTTGATTCGGAAAGAAGATGCTCGATTAAGGCAACGCTTGGTTGGACCGAGCTACATGTTCTGGCAATGGCAAAGCCAGTCAAGTTAAGTGACCGGCGCCCGGAAAGGCGTGGTCAGCCGAGGTACCTGTTTGCTCGACAAGAAGGCCGACCAAAGATGGGCCGAGATGCGCCTAGCTCTGTCACGACCCAACCCGCCCTATGGGTTTAGCATCAAATGGGCGATGTCAAAGATTAGAAGGCTCTTTGAAACGATATCTGATCAATCAGTCTGAGAACTGGCGGAAGCCAAAAGCGATAAGTAACTAGTGTCCATTGGTTGTGAAAATCGTATGTCAAAAACATTTTATGCATTCATCTGGTCCAAAAGCGTACACTCTATACAATCATTCTGAGACATTGATTATGGGGACTCAATCCCTCGATGTGATCTGATCAAGCGATCTATACAAAAGGTACTGTCTGATGGAGCAGGTGGAAACAAAAACACCCCAAGCCATGGCATGGCGTCTCGGAACCTCGCGATGTGAGGCACATAGGTGGCTTGACAAAGCGGGGACCAATCACGCTCCTAGCTTGATGCGGTGGTACGTGCACCTACATATATATATAAGCAGTGAGCTAAAGCCCGATGAATAACATAGCGTGTAAAGAGGTTATGAATGAATGTCCTTCTGATAATGAAATCAATTCATTATCTGATATTTCAATCTTCGATATTTGGTCAATCAATATTTCAATCAATTAGCCATATGTGGTACATCCATTAGCCTATAAGCAGGGTCCAAAAGGGCAGACATATGAGCATAACAATAATGATGGCCATCAATCGGTATGGTTCCACAAGGAAACCGTGAGCTCTATAACGATCAATAACGGTGGTGCTAAGGATGCCTGTCTGATTCGAAATCACGGGACATACATTCATTCAATAAACAATATCGATTCAATAAGCAGTTCGATTCGATATTCAAAATATAACCATTTGAACATATCTTTACACAATCTGTTACTCACGAGAGATTGGGCTATCGATAGCTAAAGCGCGTCCCAGAAACCAACCCTAAACAATTAACAAATAGAACACACACTAAGTTTACGTTGGAAAGGTTGAAAATTAAATCCTTAACCTCCTCGGTGTGGTTCTATGTCTAAATCCTCATTAAGATCCCTTAGACTAGGCCTAAGGATGCCTAGAATGGGATGAGGATGCAAAAATACAGTTGGAAGGCATTTTTCAAAAGTTGCTGAAAACAGGGGCCTCACTCGAGCGAGCCTTCCTTCGCTCGAGCGAGGTTGCAAAATCAAAGGCTTCGCTCCAGCGAGAAATCCTTCGCTCGGCGGTCGATGAAACGATAAAAATCTTGGATGCTCAATTTTTCGCGCGATGCTATCTCGATGCTTTCGCTCGGCGAGCTTCAAAATCAAAGGTTCGCTCGGCGAGCCTTCCTTCGGCGATGCGATGGAGCGATAAAAATCTTTGGATGTTCGATTTTACGCTCGAGCCACCAATCTTCGCTTGGCGGGGCTCGAGAGGAAAAGCGTTGGTCGCTCGGCGAGAATCGCCGCTCGGCGAAGAAATAAATCTGGAATTTCAGTTGCCTTCCTAGCTCAAACCAAGCATTCTCAACTCAATTCTCGACCTCTTGGGCTCAAATTCTGGAGAATACATCCCAAAACAATGTATAACAAGTTTCAAAAGCCAATTTATGAATTCAAGCCCCAAAGGTGAGTCAATTAAATCCATTTTCAAACCCATTTTCAAGAACAAGTTTAAAACATGCAATGCATGAGCTTCAAACCCAATTCAATCTTCAAATCTTGCTCTAAGGAGCTCAATAGTTGGAAAATGAAGTGAAAACATGGACTATGATAAAAACATGGGCATGCATGTATGATTCAAGCATGAATTCAACTCCAATTTCACTAATTCAACCATGCATGCAATAATTGATCTTCAATTCAACACATATGAGCAAATCATGACTTAACTCTCTAAATGGGCATGAATCATGCAAGACTAAGCTCAAACACTAAAATAAGAAGATGATTCCCTTACCTAGAGTGTAAATTCAAGTCTAGCAAGCTCAATTATACCAAGTCTCTAACAATTCAACAAGTTCTTTAGCAAATTCAACAATTGAACCCAATTTCTCTTAACTCTCCCTTTCTCTAACTCTTTGGTCGGCTAAGGCACAAATGAAATTTGAGGAAGAAGCTTTGATTCAACATGTATAAGGTCTCTAAGTGTGTGTGTGTGTTAGTGGCCACTAAGTGGCATTTTAGTAAATAGGTCAACCTTGGCCATTAATCAATATTTAATCTACTTTAATCATTCCTAATCAATTTTAGATAAATATACCATAAAATCGAAATATTCCTTTGAGTCTAAAACTTCAAAGCGGTTTCTAAATCGGCGCCGATAAGGCCTTCAATTAAGTTTAAACACATAACTCAGCAGATAATCATTCAAGCAAGCAGAATCGATATGCAATATAACGACAAAATTATTCAATTTGATTTGATTCCATTCGATGCATTGATAGTTCATCGATTCACTTATCGGTCATTAGCGGTTCGGTTTAGCATTAATCGATATATAACTTCGGTGGTTATCTGATGTCGATCTGAGGTTATTCTGATCTCCTCCTTATAAGGAGTTTAGTCCTCTAAACTCGAGTTACCTTCAGTCTGGAAGAAAACAGGGTTCAGCGGGAACAAATCCGGATATCGCCTAGCCATGTCATCTTCCCTTTCCCAAGTGGCATACACACCACCATGGTTACGCGATCAACTTTCACTAAGCGGAATCTCTTTGTTTCTCGGTTTCTTGATCCGTCGGTTTACAATCTGTATAGGCCGTTCCTCGTAAGTGTAGTCATCACTAAGCACTATCAAGTAGGCTCAATCACATAAACGGATCTCGAAGATAGTCTCTCAACATCGAAATGTGGAAGGCGTTATGCATATGCTCCATTTCGGGAGGAAGTGTAACTTGGCATGCCGGATTGATTTTCTCAATAATGCATGCGGTCCGACATACCGTGGCGCTAACTTGCCCTTGACTCCAGCGAGTCGGCCTTTCATTGGTGTCACTTTCACAAACACGTGATCACCCGCCATACTCTCTATCCGTCTTGACATCTGCATAACTTTTACATCTACTACATGCGGTTTTAGGTCTCTATGTATCGGTTTTATCTTTTGATCGTTTCATATACAATCTCGGGCCCAAACAGCGGCCCATCTCAACCACTTGTGATTGGAGATCTACATTTCTGCCATACAATGCCTCGAAAGCGCCATACCGATACTCGAATGGTAGGCTGTTGTTGTGGCGAATTCGATAGCGACAAATGACTCTCCCAATTTCACGAAAATCAAGGACACACATTCTCGGTAGATCCTCTAGAGTGCGGATGGTCCTTTCGGCCATACGTCACGAGGATGATAGGCACTACTCGACCTCAATTGATTACCCAATGCGATCTGTAGGCTCTGCGAACTCTCGATGTAAACTTGAATCCTGTCGAAACAATAGACACGGGCACTCCGTGCGGTCTAACAATTTCATCAATATAGATATGACCAATTTATCGCATTATAAATTGTCTTGGCAATTAGGAAGTGTCTTGATTTAGTCAATCTATCAACAATAACCCAAATAGAGTCCATACCTTTCTGGGCGAGGTAATCCAGCGATAAAATCCATCGTGATATGCTCTCATTTCCACTCTGGTATGGGTAAGGGTTGCGATGTCCGTGGTCGTTGATGTTGACTTTGACTGTTGGCAAAGAAGACACTTGGACACAAAATCAGCGATCTCCTTCTTCATTCCTGGCCACCAGAAATTCTGTTTCAAATCTTGGTACATTTTCGTATTCCCGGGGTGAATCGAAAACTTCGAATTGTGGCCTTCTTGCAGAACTCTCCTTTTAATTGATGTCATTTGGTACACTGATCTGTCTTGAAATTTGAACATTGTTCTCAAATTTGAACCCGATCTCGGTTTGAATCTCTTTCTTCAATAATCTTCTTCAAGTAATCATCCGATTCTTTGTTTTCTTTAATTTCCTCAATCAATCTTTGGTTGGCGAAATAGCGACTAAGGTTCCACCTTGTTCTTTCAAAACAATCTCAATTTCGGACTTTTCGGATCAAGAAGCAACTCTTTCTGTCGATCGACCAAGCAGGCTAAGTTGGCAATCGATTTTTCGGCTCAAGCATGCAGCGGTGTTGGCTTTTCCCGGATGGTACAAAATCTGTAGGTCATAGTCTTTGATCAGTTCAAGCCATCTTCGCTGTCTCATATTCAGTTCTTTCTGTGTGAAAAAGTACTTCAGGCTCTTGTGGTCAGTATACACTTCACATGTTGCTCGCAAGATAGTACTTACCAGCCAGTCCAGCGTGCAAGATAGTACTTACCAGCCCTCCCGTCCGGCGACGACGTTGAGGTACACCTATCCTGCTCGATCAGAAGATTTGCGGGCAGTCTTAAAGAAGTGGGCTCGCCGGCGGGAAGCGCAAAGGATATCGGCGTTCTAGCGGCTATCTTATGGGGCTCACGCCAGCGAGGAGGTCGGAATGCCTCCGCCCCGCCAAGCAGCGCCGCTCCTGGTGGATTCAGATTTAGCAAGGTTGAGCACCACCCCTTTTTTCCTAGAAATAGAGACAACACCTCTTCCGTCGAGCTTCCACCAAAGTTCACATTATGCGATGGGAAGACCGATCCCTACATGCGTAAGTCATTTCCGAGTTATGAGGACATAGAAGGAATGATGCTCTTATGTGCCTCATCTTTTCGTCAAGTTTGGGCGAACTGGGCTTGAAGTGGTTTGAAAGGCTGCCGGATGGGAGTATAGAGAGGTGGCATCAGTTGGCCGAGGCCTTTGTGACGCGATTCAAAACCAACACCAAAACACCGAAGGAAATGGATCACCTACTGAGTGTCAAGATGGAACCGAGCAACACATTGAAGGCATACAACTCCAGATATTGGGAGACCTTCAACGAGATCTTGGATTGCCCGGTCAACCTTGCAATCACTCAGTACAAACGTGGTCTACCGGTCGGACATAGACTGCGGGACTCGCTCACCATGCACCAACCGACATCTATGGGCCAGCTCATGCAGCGTATCAATGAGCACATCCGGGTTGAGGATGATGCGTCGGCATCTACCGTGAAGACAACTCCGGTAGCAACAGACAAGAAAACAGCAGGCAAAGTGCACGCAGTTGGGCAAGAGTCCAGCCGCTCAAGTGATCGAGCAGAGGAATCAGACCATGGCTCGAATCGCAAAAACCGGGGTAGAGGACGTCGGAACGACCAGGATGACTACCCTCGAGATGATGTAGCGGATGCAAACAAAAGATTGAAGGCAAGGACTGGCATAACCACGGTCTTCAAGATTCCAATTTATCGTATACTTAGTGAAATCCGAGACGAGGAGTATGTCCGGTTTCCGGCTAAGTTGGGCGATGGACAGAAGGGCTACAATCCGCGGTATCATTGCACGTTCCACCGGGAGCAGGCCACCGAACTGAGGACTGTTTGCCTTTGAGGCAACATTTGGAAGAGCTAGTTGCGGCCGGGCACCTAGACCTCTACATTGATGGCGGCGTAAAGGCGAACTAGGCTCCGGTTGATCCCAGGGGACAGGATGACCGAGATGCGCCACCACAAGGAGTTATCAATGTCATCCATGGCATAGTAGAGCCAGAGCGAGTTTGCGAACTCCGGGGTATGATCAAGAAGCGAACATATGAGGAGGTTTTGTCGATGCATTTTGCCATCAAGAGGGAAGGCCGGCGAAAGATGTTATTAGTTTCACCTCGAGGATCTAGGCGTATTGAGACGCCGCTGGCAACGCCCTAGTAGTAACACTCTCGTCAAGAGTTTGATGTCAGCGGATCTTGATCGTCGGGAAGCTCGGTCGAGATCATGTATTATAAGCGTTCAAGCGGCTCAAACTCATAAGGCAGACTTGGCTCCGACAACTTCGCCTCTGGTTGGTTTCAACTCACAACCGGAGTGGCCCTTGGGAAAGATTATCCTGCCGGTCAAAGCGGGATCCGTAGTCAAGCAAGTGGAGTTTTGGGTATTGCAAGTGCCTTCGACTTACAACTTGATCCTTGGAAGGGGGTGGCTTCACGCTATGCAAGCTGTAGCGTCGACCTACCATCAGGTGATGAGATTCCCCTCGGCTATGGGGGCAATCGAGGAGATCTGGGGAGATCAAGTCATGTCCAAGCGATTAGCCGTGGCGGTGAGCAGCGGTACGTTGCCAAAGGCTTCGTGCAAATGATAGAAGGACCGGAAGACCGAGGAGTTTTGGAGGACGTGGGCACTAAGGCAAAGGACAAAACTGTGGAGGACTTGGTTGATGTGCGAATTGATATGGAGCGGCCGGATAAGTTCTTCCTGCTCTGTTCCAGCCTTATCGCCCAAGAAAGGACCGAGATGGTTGAGTTTTTGATAGCCAACATCGAAGTCTTCGCATGGACGCCTTACGACATGCTCGGCCTCGATCCAAGTTTTATCTGTCATCACCTCAACGTCTTCCCTGGAGCAAAGCTAGTCATCCAGCGTACAAGAAGATCGGCGCTGCATCACGCCAAGGTAGTTGCAGATGAAGTCAAAAATTTGCTTGAAGCTCGAGCAATTCAAGAAGTGTACTACCCTCGGTGGATTTCCAACACAGTAGTGGTGCCCAAGAAGAATGGGAAGTGGCGAGTTTGTGTCGACTACAAGACAGTCAACCGAGCTTGTCCGAAAGATAGCTTCCTTTTGTTGCGAATTGACCAGCTTGTGGACTTGACGGTTGGACATAATAGGCTCAGTTTCCTGGACGCCTATCGCGGCTACCATCAGATTGCCATGCATGTTCCTGACCGAGAAATTACCTCCTTCACGACTCCAAAAGGATTCTTACATTCGAGTCATGCCTTTTGGTTTAAAGAACGCTGGGGCAACTTTTCAGAGGATGGTGACCAAAATGTTTGCTCCTTTGCTTGGCCGGACGATGGAGGCTTACATCGATGATATGGTGGTAAAAAGCCGACATGAAGCAGACCACTTGTCCGACTTGGCCGAGATGTTTTCCATTCTCAAGAAGCACAAGCTACGCCTGAATGCGTCAAAGTGCGCCTTTGGCGTGGGATCCGGAAAATTTTTGGGATTCCTAGTCACAAATCGAGGCATCGAAGCAGACCCTACTCAGATTAGAGCCGTGCAAGGGTTGAAATGTATTTCGGCAAAGGATGTCGACATCTGGCGGAATAGCCGCCAGCGTAATCGATTCATAAGCCGGTCATCAGATCGCTGCCGTCCATTTTTTTAGGCATTGAAATCAAAGTTCTCGTGGGACGAAGAGTGTGACCGGGCTTTGGCCGAGCTCAAGGAATATCTGTCTTCTCCGCCACTATTGGTTACACCTAAGATAGGCGAGGAACTCTATCTCTACCTTGCCGTCTCGCAACATGCAGTCAGTGCGGTGCTAATCCGTGCTGAAGGAATCAAGCACCTCCCAATCTTCTACGTCAGTAAAACCTTGCTGCCGGCAGAGACGAGGTACTTGCCGTTGGAGAAGCTTGCGTTGACATTGATAATGGCTTCAAGGAAGTTAGCACACTATTTCCACGCCCATACCATCATCGTACTGACCGAGTTTCCTCTTAAGGCTTCGTTTGAATGGCGGACTTTTACGGGCGAATTCTCAAGTGGGCGGTCGAATTGGGACAATTTGATGTAAAGTTCAGCGCCACGACCATCAAGGGCGAGCTTTGGCGATTCGTCATGAAATTCTCACTTGGAACTCATCCGGTATGCGGTCGATATTCTTGCGAGATGAAGAGAATGCAAACTGTAGCCAAGATACAACTTGGTGGAGTTAGCGGCGGAATTCTTGCGCCCAAAAGTGCCCTCATTTTGTACAATTCCACCGACCGGTGACGTGATGGCGGAGTCGAGTGTTATTGCCTCACCCACTCTGTCCGGTACGGCATCACCAAGGGGGGAAGAAATGGACCCACCAGCCGCAATTCATGGCCGCGATCTGCAACTGGTGATTCGCCTACGGACTTGAGCATCACAGATCAACTCTTGAGTCGGTCTTAGAATCACCAAGAGTTGAGTGGAACCAATCGGTCTGAGAACTAAGCAGGACAGCTAAGCAACCGTGGTCCCATCACCCTTCAAAATTCTCAGGACCCTTAAAACTGTTGGAAACTTTTTATAGGGGAGATGTGGAAACTTTTCGTTGATGGAGCGTCGAATCATTACGGTGTCGGGCTCGGTATTGTTCTTATCACACTGGATGGCCTCACCATTGAACATTCTATCACCCTTGGCTTCCCAACATCTAACAACAAAATTTAGTCTGAAGCACTTTTGGCGGACTCAAGCGCTCTTTAGATGAAGGCTTAGAGCTAATAGTGTCTGATGATTCGGCTTGTGGTTAACCAAGTCTCTGGGATTTATGAAGCAAAGGATGATAGAATGGCGAAGTACCAAGCTCTGGTCAGAGAACACATCAAGCAGTTTCAGGCAATCAGAGTTCAACAGATTGGCCGTGGCAATGAAGCGAGATGAATTTGGTAGGCGTGCTTCAATGGTAGATTGTACGTCTCCTAACCCCCTATTGATTGAATTCCTTCTACGGCCGAGTATTGAGGATGCCGGGTAGACGAATGTACTCTGCGCCGCGCTAGGTCCTTCCTGGATGGACCCCATAATCCTGTTTCTCAGAGACCGGACTCTGCCAGCCGACAAGAAGGAAGCACACAAAGTCCGGGTGAAGTCAAAGCGGTTTTGGCTCTCTCCATCTGGAGCGTTGTATAAAAAGTCCTTCGCCGGTCCTTATCTGAAGTGCATGCACCCAAGTAGTGTGGAGACCTTCTTGTATGAAATTCACGAAGGCATCTGTGGCAGTCATATAGGAAGCTGGTCATTAGCCTATCGAGCTATTTCGCAGGGATATTGGTGGTCGTGTATGCAGGCCGACGCACAAAAGTATGTCCGTAAGTAAGAGAAATGCCAGAAATTCGCCCATCAGATCCATCAGCCGGCTAGGGAACTTCTTCCTCTCACTAGTCCTTGGCCCTTTGCCATGTGGGGGCTAGATATAGTGGGGCCACTCCCAACCGCACCAGGCAACCGGAAATTCTTCATCGCGGCCACAGATTACTTCACCAAATGGGTCGAAGCCGAGCCCTATCAAAGAGAAAGACGTGAAGCGATTTATGCAGCGACATGTGGTCAGCGGTTTGGCGTCCCCAAGATTTTGATCTCGATAACGGCACCGGTTTGATGGTCGCCTATTGAGAGGATTTTGTGAATCTGAAGATTGAATTCTACAACTCTACTCAAACACCCACGGTCAATGGTCAAGCGAGGCATCAAACAAGACTAATGCGGATGGGTTGAAGAAATGGTGGAGAAGGTAAAGGAAAATGGGTGAGAATTACCGGCGTCCTTTGGGTATACCGAACAATCATGACGATCTCTGGGAAGACTCCATTTGCTTTGGCTTGTGGCATGGAGGCGATCATACCTTTGGAAGTAGGCATGCCCACCTTAAGTGAGAGTTTTGAACCCGACTTGAGCATGAGGCTATTGCCACAGGCTGGACACAGGTGGAAGGCGTCGGGAGAAGGCCCTCATCCACGTGGCCGCCTACCAACAAGAGCTCTCAAAGAAGTACAACAAAACGGTGCACCCCAGACCGTTCAAAGTTGGTGATTGGGTTTTGCGGAAAGTTATGGGCAACACCCTGGTGCCAGGTGAAGGCAAACTAGGGGCAAATTAGAAAGGACCCTACAAGATCACCGGTCTAGCGGGCAAGGGGGCTTACCACTTGGAGGATCTGGCGGGAAGAGCAATAACCCGGCCATGGAATGTGACTAACCTCAAACTGTATTATTTCTAGCTTTAGCTTTCTTTTTTGTGCAAAGGAATTTTTTGGTTTGCACTTCAGAATGTAATTCTTTTTGTCAATATATAGAAGTGACCTTGTTTTGGCCTTCAGATTGTTGTTTTAATGTAAAAACCGAGATGATTTACTCCGATTGGAAGAGTTGGTGTTTTGTCCAACTTAGGCAATCTCGACCGAGATAATTTATCCCGGTTTGTTGAAGAAGTTGGTGATTTGTTCAACTGTGCTGTTCCAACTGAGATGATTTGTTCTGGTTGAAGAAGTTGGTGATTTGTTCAACTCTGCTGTTCCAACCAAGATGATTTGTTCCGGTTGAAGAAGTTGGTGATTTGTTCAACTTTGCTGTTCCAACCGAGATGGGTATTCCGGTTGAAGAAGTTTGTGAGTTCAACTTTCTTTGTCTCAAGAGATGATTTGTTCGGTTGAAGAAGTTGGTGATTTGTTCAACTTTGTTGTTCCAACGAGATGGGTATTAGGTTAAAGAAGTTGGTGAGTTCAACTTTCTTTGTCTCAGCGAGATAATCTACAGTTGATAAAATAGATGTCTTGTTCGACTTAGGTGTTCCAACCGAGATGGGTATTTCGGTTGAAAAAGTTGGTGAGTTCAACTTTGGTGATATGTTCAATTTTGTGATTTATACCGAGATGTTTTCCTGAAAAAGGAATTGATGATAGCAGTGGAAACACTTGACGAAATTAAAGCTTTTCATTGATAGAAACGTAAGTACAAAAAGTGGGGAACTTAGCTCGGTTACATCAGAAAAGCAAAAAGAGAAAAAAGAAAACTAAACCAAGGGTGAGAGGTTGGTGAACTCGTCCTCGGTGGCCTCTAAGTTGATGGTTGGACTTTTGTCTTGGGCACCGGGCTACTTGGTGACACTCTGCGCCGTTATAAATGCGCCTCGGTATCCATCTCGGCATCTTCTTCTTCAAGCCCTTCCTTGGCCTCAGCCTGCAACGCGCTGAAGACGTCGTTGGCGTATGGCACAAGGTAGGCCGGTAGGAAAGCAGGAGGCGGATTGGAAAATCGTCGATGTCGAGCCTGGCTGAGATGCTCATGATTTCCAGCCAGCTTTGAAGTAGATGTCTTGAGTTGCAAAGACCTGCTTCTTGTAGCTCTCCTCGGCTTCGTTGAAACCGGCGTTGTTAGCATCTCAGCAGTCTCTCTTCCGCGACTTCTTGAGCGCGTCCAGCTCGGCCTAGAGCTCGTCCCGCTTTTTCTCGGCTGCATCGAGTTGGCCGAGCAACTTGTTGTTGTCAGTGTTAGCTATTTCGAGCGAGGACTTTGTTCGGCCAAGCTCGGTTTGGAGGCTCTGGACTTGGCTGGCTGTGTCATTTGCCTTTTGCCTAAGTCTATGTATGCGCTCCATCACCAGTCTTTATACGAATAGCACGCAAGAAGCGAAATTTGATTAGTGAAGGAACCGGACAAACACTTGTGAAAATTTCAGAGGCAGATTGAGATTTACCCTGGCCATGGACTTGACTGATGACTTCACCAACTGAGTGTCAGGGACGTGGTCGCTGCTGACCACGTCGCTTGGTAGAAGAAGTGCTTCGGAGAGATCGTAGGCGAGAAAGTGCTCTTTATCGCCCTTGATCGAAGCCGTCGCCGGGATGTCTTGTCCCCGGTGTTTCAGGTGTGGTCGCCAGATCGGTACTAGATCAACCGTGGCAGTTGGTTGCTCGGTGGTAGCTTCGGCCTAGCTTCGGTGATGGATCCGTCCGAGCTCTTTTACCAGCCCGGCGTGGAGTAGGTTCCTTGCTAGATTACTGCTGCTTGAGAGGCAGGCGACCTGGCGCAGCTTGATTGGCCGGCGGTGGTGGCGGGTGACTCGCTCGTATCTCGGTGAAGTGGCGGTGGCGAGTTTTGATTAAACCCGTTTGGCCATCTCTTGCTCTTATCAACGGATCGGTGGAATGTCGGCGAGTTGGATCTGGAGGAGATGAAGGAGCGCAGAGGAATTCTGTAACTTTACTCCGACGGGGAGCAAAGTATCTATATGTTGGGGTGTGGCGAAAGCTGGTTGCAATCTCGATTCTTGATAGCGGGCCTTGATCTGATGCTTGACGTTGGGGAATTGGTAGTTGGCTTGCAAGGCTTGAATTGCTGTAAAAGAAACAAGAAAAATGGTCAAGTACAGGATAATGAAGAATGTAGGCTAACCGAGCAAGTTTGCGCGGCTTATATGTACTACCGAAGTTTTTGCTTATGATCGGCCGAAATTTGTCTCATCTCATAATGCAGGACACCCAGAAGAAACCATCGTCGTGCAAGTCTTTGTCTGGTGTGCCGGTCACAATTTTTTCTCCGTCCGGCCTAATCTTGTGATAGTAGGTGAGGCCATCGCCAGTGTGCCCTAAGGTGTATTGGCGCAGAATCTCAGCTAAACCTAAGCTTATGCCTAGCCGGTTGTTTAGCTCGTGCATGCCGTTTATTATTCGGTAGGTGTTGGTAGACACTTGCGTGGGTGCTAGCCTGGTCCGGCGCAGGAACTCGGTCATTAGAGGATTGACCGGGAAGCGGAGGCCTCCTTCTACGATTGACAGCACGGTGAAGGGGCATTAGTCTAGTCTGCCCCAGGGTGTTGTCTTCTCTTCTGCCAGTTCGAGATGGACGTCGGCCGGGATGCCGTACTCCTCTCTGAGCAACCTTGACAGTGTCCACTAGGAAGCGGAATTTCCCCATTTGTGGCCGGCCTAGGATAGCTCAACTGAGGGGTTTGGCATTGTGATAATTGGTTGTTGCTCGGTCTTGAGAGCCTTAGGAATGGACAGTGGTCCCCTTGGACTCTGCAGGAAAAGGATGGCAAGTGCAAAGTGAGCTTGACTTTAGCTCGGTCATTAAGAGTGCCAAACCATCTCGGTTTTCTAAGCTAACCAAGGAGCTCGGTCGCCCAAGCGGACCAGATGTTAGCCCGGTTGTGCGACTAGGTCCTTCTGCTATCTCGGTTTTCGCTAGGTTTGAGACAAACATGTTATTTGCTCGGTCAGATTGGTTTTTTGGATCGAATGAAGACCAGGAGCCCGGTCCGCCCCAGTTCTTCAGTGTCCTTCAGGAAAAATGAAGAACACCATGAACAGTCGAAGGTTTAGGATGTTTTCGACGCCTAATGTCCTATAAACTATGTTTTATTGCCCTAATGTGTGAAGTATCAAAGAAAACAACAGCCAAATAGAGGTTGAAGGACTTACGGTGAAGGAGTAAGCTTCTTCTGTGAGCTCAAGAATGGCGAGAGAGGAGGCGGACTTTGGGGCGCTTGGAGCGAAGGAGTGGCGATGAGATGAATCGAAGGGAGGGCATGTATATAGGAGTGGTGAGGCCGCCAAAAATTCAAATTTTGCAAGGCGATTGGGTTGGCTGCTCGAGGACCAGTGGAAACTTGCCACGTGTTCCCATTAATTGCGTGATGAAATTGAAGAGCGAGAATGTCGGTGGCGACGGCAAGACAGCGAAAACGGAAGGTCGGTGAGGCGGCGACAGGGTAAGAAGAGAAAAGGAATGTCGGTGGGAAGTTTGAATTCATGCGTGTCATCAGCCCGGTTGCCGATTATGAAGCTTAGGACCGAGAAGGTGCTACCTCGGTAGAAGCAGGTAATCCTAGTCATGCGTAAGCGGACGGGATTAAGGGGCAATTAAGAGGGAGATTAATGACCTGGTCTTGGTAGAGACAGACTTAGGCGGCGGAGTTTTACGAACAATTTGGGCGAACAAGTGTTGAAATTTGGATGTGTGGCCCGATCAAAAGAAGATGCTTTCGGTTAAAACAGCGCTTGGTTGGGCCGAGCTACATGTTCTAGTAGTGCAAAAGCGATCGAGTTAAGTGGCCGGCGCCCGGAAGGCGTGGTCGGCGAGAATACTGTTTGCTTTCGGCGGGAAGGCTGACAAAGATGGGCGAGATCGCCTAGCCGGTCTCCATTGTGAGCTTAGCTAGTGGAGTGCTTGGGCATGAAGCCGCAACCTGACCGTTAACGGCGAAGACGATGTTGCTTTCATTGCCGAGCTCGATAAGTGAAATTTGGCAGTCGGGTTAGGTAATGTTCAGCAAGGTTTACACTGACAGATGGGATAGCAGAGCCACGTGTTAGGAGATGACTAGGAGTAGATATGGGGCGCAGAGGATATATGAGCAGGTCTGCGCCCCCCATACGGGTAGACACAAACATTTTTGTAAGAAAACTCTTACACTAAAACAATCTCCTCTCTCTCTCTATCCCAAGGTGTG
This sequence comes from Camellia lanceoleosa, assembly GCA_025200525.1. NCBI lineage: Eukaryota > Viridiplantae > Streptophyta > Magnoliopsida > Ericales > Theaceae > Camellia > Camellia lanceoleosa. The sequence goes on along the minus strand of CM045764.1, from coordinate 144,944,842 downwards.
TGCTAACTTGATCGTCGGAGGGGTTTTCCGGCCACACACCGCCGGGTAGCTCACCACCGTTGTGCTTCGGTGATCAGACGAAGCAGGCTCGGAAGAAAGAATGCAGGCTTCTTGGAATATAATCTCCCCGTACAATTTCCAAAATAAAAAAAATAAAGAATTTGAATACACTTTCCCATAAGCTTTGAAAGATACATGTGCTACAATGGGTTTCAGTTTCGGAGGGTTTGAATCAATGTTTGGGAGGGTTTGAATTACGTTTAATCATTGGGTTTAAGTAAGGGTTTGATTGGATTCGATGAAGAAGGTTTGATGATTTGGATTAAGTGGGTTTCATCGAGTTTTAGGTGATCTTATTTGGAGTTAAAGAAGGAGACAATGGGAGACCTTGCGTGTTGAGTAACCCTCCGAAGAGAATGAGAGAAGAAAGAGATTGTGTGGTTGGAGATTGTAACGCCCTAAGAAAATATGCATAATGACAATGTATCATCCATTGGTCCTCATGACAAACTGAAATAAATCCCCAATGTTTGCATTAAAAGATCATGACGTTCGAACAAAATAGTTCCACATAAGGATATATATTCAATGAATTCTAGCATATGAATCTATAGCATGTAGAATATTCAGTCAAAAATAAATAAATGCCCTCAAGGGCTTACAAGTTCCAAGGCTCAAACCCGGTTACACAAAAATGGTTTCTTGAACCCATACAATTATAGCTCTTGGCTTACAAAAAAAAATACAGTCACAACAAAATGAGAGTCTTGTGCTCTCAACACACATTTCCACGCCCTTAGTTAGGCAAAATCATCACATCTTTTCATGCACCAAAATCCTGTAAGGTGAGCACAAAGCCCAGTAGGAAATTCTTGACAAAGTATATACATTTTATGTAAGCCTTATAAAATAATATGCACATGCCATGCTATGCCTTTTGAAAGAAAAATCACATCTTCATCTTTTGAAAACCATCATGTTCAATGATATCTTGAAATTTCAACAATTCAAAGTTTTCAATTTAACTCAAGAGGGGCGATAAATACGACTCAAGTAATCCCTAGGTTGGTGTCTGCAAGTAGGCATAACTAGCACTACCAAAACTCCACTTTACCGGTAACTAACCAGAAGGCATGTGGTACCTCCTCATGGCGTGTTTTAGGTTTTCACATCAGTACTTAGGCCAACAATCAATTTCATCAACACTCCCTATCAGGACTTACCAGCGTACTTACCCCATAAGATTTCAATGAGAACTTGTTTCACAACATTTCTTTCTTAATGCAAAATTTCATAACTCTATTTAAATTTTGTAATAAACAAAAGTATTGATGCCAATGCAACAATTATAGATGTAATGCAATGTTCTTCCATTTTAATTCTTTCACACAACTTGTTACCATTGTGATTACAATCCCCATTCCTTTTTCTAATACAAATTTCACAAGATAAATATGTATTCATTTGAACCCATCAAGAGTAACAACATTTCCATAGTTAAAGAATTCTCAACAATTTAGTCCCTTCTTGATTATATCAACATTGCTAAACAACAACTTCCAAAACCACCAATGCTCATATATTCTAATTTCTCTCATGCCAACACTTGTCATAGTATTAGTCAAATATCAATTTCACAACATTACCCCTTTTTTTTTCTCAATTTTCCCAAATTTCTATGGTTTCCATAAAATTGGTTTTTCTCTTCATTTCAAAAGAAATTTGTTCAAACTAATGCTCTTTTACAACATAATGAGCCAAAACCTCAAGACATTTTGGAAATATTTAGGAAACCCACTTTTAAAATCATTCATACTCTTTAGCCAAAAGTCAAATCTCAATGTCACCCAAAGGAGTTCCAAAATCAATAAAATCTTGCAAGAATATATATATATATATATATATAACTCTAAGAACTTTCCTACCTCAAGTTTTTGGAGAAGAAGAGATGAGAAACCCCAAAATTTGTGGTTTTGAAATCCAATCTCCTTTGCATAAGGCAGAAGCCCTCGATTAGCTCTCCAAATTTAATGAATAATGTTGGGTCAAAACTCTAATGGATCTAAAGGAATCAAGGTTTTGATCTTGTTTGATGTAGATAAAAGTAGAGAGAAGGTAGAGAAATGGGTTTTTAGAGAGAGAGAGGTATACAAAAAGTGATATACATACAGCCCAAGAAGAGAGAAAAAACAGAGTTTTCGAACATAGACCCGTCCCACACGTGCGACGCCCATTCTCGCATGTGCAGAAATCCTTTCCGTACGTTCAGCTCTCACTCCCGCACGTACAACACTTGCTCCCCGCACTACTCTCCGCACCTGCATATAATACAGTAGCCAAACCCAAAATCCTCTCCCTCACCGCATATGCGGCCATCCTTTTCGCACGTGCGGTCCCTCTTCCACCCGTGCGACTCTCACACCTGCATGTGCAGCCCTGCTTCCAGACAAAAAATTCAGCAACTCAACCCGAGACACCACAGATCCTACCTTGCACCTCTCGAAGCAAGTGAAACTCAAATTCGAAATGATTAAGAACGAGACTATTGAAAGCAAGGTCACAAAAACAACTGACCCAATAGTTAACAAAGCCTCACATTAAAACTAAAGTAACTCCAACCTAATTTAAAGAGGACGAGACGAATAACGTACTCGGTCATCACAGAGATGCTCTAATCGATGGAGATTTTCGATTAATCAATGGAGGTTAAGAAAGAGAGACTAATCGATGTAGATGCTCGACTAATCGATGGGGTTTTCAACATATTCGATTGCCGGAGCTGAAGAAGAAGAGGAAGAGAGAGAGAGAGAGATGATGAAAGTGAGAGATAAGAGTGAGGGTTCTAGATAGAGCTGTTGGGTGAGGTGAATTATATTTATATGTTTTTTTCAATTTGTTATATTTGTCTAGTTAGGTAGAATGTAAATATTTATTTATTTATTTATTATAAATTTTTTAAAAAGGTCATAAAGACAAATAATAAATAATAAAAAAATCACTCAAAAATCTATATCCAAACATCACCTACAAAATTGGAAGAAAAGTTGATTGAGATTTGTTAAAATAACATATGACCATTAAAGTACTATTACTACAATTTGACATGTCAAATTATAATTTTGACAATGTTATTATAGTATTTATCATTCACTCTTATATATATAACAAATAGCTCCTCATTTCTCAATACACAACTTATTTATACTCATCAAGCATAATATCAACTCATATCAACTCACTTGCTGTTTAGAAAGGACTTTAATAAGTCGAATAATCTTACAATAATTTTATATATATATATTTTATTTTTATAGTATTATGTTTCACTAAAATAAAAACCGACTAGTTTCACATGATATGACTCATATTCATGTTGTTGTAATATTATGGATGTTTCCTTCTCATATTTCTCTTATTAGAGGTTGAAAGACCAATAAATAAGTAAATAAATCTCCATTTAAAATGAAATACTTGACTCCTAAATAACTAGGGGTCTGTTTGGTAATATTTATATTTTCAGTTTATATTTACAAAAATTTTATAAACTGGTTTTTGTTTATTTTTTGTTTATTTTCAGAAAAACATAAACTACAAACACGTTGGGTAATTGACAAAATGATTAAAAAATTTTAAAAATATAAAAAAGAGTGAGAAATGGTAAGTGGTGGCAAGTGACGGTGGAAGACGATGGTAGAAAGTGGTGACAGTGGGTGGTGGGTAGCGGGTGGTGGCGGGTAGGTGGGTGACGGTGGCGGGTGGTAGCGAGTGGGTGGTGGTGGCAGGTGGGTGGCGGGTGGGAGTGGGTGGTGGTGGCAGGTGGTGATGGTGGGTGGGTGGGTGACGGTGGCGGGTGGTAGCGAGTGGGTGGTGATGATGATGGTGGGTGGTGAGTGGTGGTGGCAAGTGGGTGGCGAATGGCAAGTGATGGTGGGTGGTGGCGGGTAGGTGGCTGGTGGTGGTAGTGGTGGGTGGGTGGGTAGCGAGTGGGTGGTGGTGATGGGTGAGTGGTAGGTGGTTGGTGGTGGTGAGTGGTGGTGGCAGGTGACTGGTGGTGGTGGGTAGCTGGTGGTGGCGGGTGGGTGATGAGTGGTGGTGGCGGGTGGTAGATGGTAGTGGCGGGTGGACGGCAGGTGGGTGGTGGTGGTGGTGGTGGCGAGGGGTGGATGGCGGCGGCGAGTGGGTGGTAGGTTGGTGGTGGTTGGTGGTGTCTAGTGGGAGGTGAGTGGTGGTGGCAGGTAGTGGGGAGTGGTGGTGGCGGCGGCGAAAGACAGTGGTGGAAAATGGTGGCGGGTGGTGGCTAGTGTTGGGTGGTATAAAAAAAAAACCTGAAAACTGAAAACGGAAACATATTTTTTGAGTTTACATTTTTTAGCCAAATTTATAAACTGAGACCACTGATTTATAAATCAAAAATTTACCAAACAAATTTTTATTTGAGTTTTTAAATTTTTGTAAATATAAACAGAAAACTAAAAACGTAAGTGTTACCAAACGATACTTAGGCTTCACATCTCATGTTTACTCAAATTTCTATCAAATTTAAATTTAAATAATACTCAAAAAAATTACTTCACCCATTAACTTAAATTTATACTAAACTAAGTTTTACTCAAATTAAATGAGATTCAAATATTTATTAAAAAAATTTAAAATTATTTCGTGAGTGTCAATTTTACCACTGTGGTTAATGAATTTTTACTCAAACTTAAATAAAATTTTGTTTAAGTACTGAAGGTGGACTTAACAGACTGATATGCTAAATCCAGACACCCATACAAAATTGGGCCTTCCATTTTTGGAGTCCAATTAAATTCCAAAAAAAAATCCAAACCCAAAAGACAGACACACAACAACACAAACGCTACTACTGACAACTCACTTCACTTCCCATCCACAGACCCAAAACTATGAATTATCCAATCCCTCCCTCTCTCTCCTTCTCCACCATCTATTCCTCAATCCTCCCTCATTAGCCCAAATCGTCCCCTCTTAATACCCTCTCAAGGAAAGGAAAAACCAAGAAAACACCATGATTATAAACCTCTCATTCTCTCCCCCATCTTCTTTCTCTCTCATCAGATTGATCAATTCCAAATCACCCATCCCAGATTTTCCCCTAAACTCCAAGACCCACTTCTCCAAATCTCATCCTTCTTCAATATTTGACTCAGTTTCTCCTTCACACCTCAAATTTCTTGGCAAGAATCAATTTTTGTATGGTAAACACTCACTTGGAAGAAGGCAAAATTTCAGGGCTTGTGCTCTTTCTGGATTTGATTTTGGTGGGTTTGAGAGTGCTCAGTCAGTTCTACAGGCAGTTTCAGTGTTGACAGCTATCATTGTTGTTCATGAGAGTGGTCATTTTTGGCAACTTATCTTCAAGGCATTCATGTGAGTAAATTTGCTATTGGGTTTGGTCAGTTTTAGCTAAATTCAATTCAAACAATGTAGAGTACTCAATTAGAACTTTTCCTCTTGGTGGTTTTGTGGGATTTCCTGACAATGATCCTGATAGTGATATTCCTGTAGATGATGAAAATTTGCTAGAATAGGCCAATCATTGATAGGGTTCTTGTTGTTTCAGATGGTGTCATTGCCAATATAGTATTTGCTTATGTGATAATCTTTGCACATGTATTGTTTGTTGGATTGCCTGTGCAAGAGGCCTTTCCTGGGGTGCTTGTGCCCGAGGTTCAACCCTTTTCGGTTGCTTCCTGAGATGGGTTGCTCCCTGGGGATGTAATTCTAGCCGTTGATAAGATTCAATTATCAGAAACCGGGCCTAATTCGGTTTCTGAGGTTGTTGATGTCATTAAGAAAAATCCCAAAAGAAATGTGTTGCACAAAATTGGTAGAGCAGATCAGGGTTTTGAAGTTGGAGTTACTCAGATGAGAATTCAGATGGTACAGGTCGAATTGGTGTTCAATTATCACCAAATGTTAAGTTTTCAAAAGTTAGGCCAAAGAATCTGACAGAAACACTGAATTACTCTGGGCGCGAATTTTGGGGTCTGTCGTCTAATGTTTTGGACAGCTTGAAACAAACATTTCTTAATTTCTCACAATCAGCCAGCAAAGTTTCAGGTCCTGTTGCCATTATAGCTGTTGGTGCTGAAGTTGCAAAGTCTAACATTGATGGGCTTTACCAATTTGCAGCTGTGCTCAATCTGAACCTTGCAGTGATAAACCTCCTTCCTTTGCCTGCTTTGGATGGGGGTACTTTAGCTTTGATCCTTGTAGAGGCTGCCAGAGGAGGGAGAAAGCTTCCTTTAGAAATAGAACAGCGAATCATGTCATCAGGGATCATGCTTGTTATATTTCTTGGGTCATTTCTTATTATCCGGGATACTCTTAACCTTGATTTCATTAAGAATATGTTGTGAATACTTGGCAAGTCTGTGTAGTTCGTATACAGCCAAACACATTTCCACATATCGGTTACCAAATTAGGCACTGTTGCTGGTGATGTTCCTTCAAAGTGACCACAATTGAGTTCACCATGTGTTGCTTGATATGATCTCCTTCTGTTCTATGATGTTGTGCAGTGGTAGTGTTTGGCTCACACTTGTTCTGAACCTGTTTCATTTAACTTGGATCTTCCTCATTTTATTCTCTTGTTTTTCTTTGTTTTTTTTCTTGGTAGGTAGTGTGCAACTTTGGTACTCATTGTTTCAATTTAAACAATTCCGTCTCAACAATCAATTTTAATTTGGCGATTCTAGTCAATTTCCATAAATACTGACAAGTGTCCTTAAATAAGCTAATTTAGACATTCAATTTGAATGGAATGACCAAATTAGTACTAAATTTGAAGTGTAAAAACCAAATTATATAATTTGAAATAATAGAGATTAAAATAAAATTTTGATCAAACTACGTAAATTAGAAGTGTAAATTAGCCTACAGTAGAAGTAAATTGCATTGGAATTCTGTTTCTTTTTAAAATATTTTCAAGATCTCTCATTAAAACCTCTGTTGTGTTTTCCTGTTTTAAAGGATATTGCGGTAAGTTTTTTCATGCTCTGGAGCAAACAAATTGGAGACATAAAATTGTCATAAAGTGTTTGCTATATGGACAGTGCTTTGTCATACTGTATTTTTAAATTGAAATCGAGATATGCTAATGTGGTTGTTTCACATGGCATGAAATAGATTATTTCATTTCATTCATGTAACGAATAGGATCCAAAACAGAAAGCTCTATAATAAAAGAAACATAATAGGAATGAAACATTAAATGAAAAAGAAAATAAATGAAATTTTCAATGACAGGGCTTGGGAAACATTGGCATTGTGTAATTGTAACTTTTTCATCTCGGTTGATCGAGAAAATTTTTGGAGCTTATTTTGAAACTCCAATGGGCTCCCTGAATCCACAGGAATAAAACATGGTCACATTCTGTAACCCTGAGTAAATACTTGATCAACTCCAGTTCATTGGGTCCTCTTTTTATCTCCATTTTGAATTCTTACAGTTTGTCTGGAAGATCGAGTTTGTGTTGCTTCCATTCCCAGCGTGCTTTATCAAGGTGCAAGGTGCTTAATGGGCAACGATAACGATAGTTGATAAAATGAAACGAAAGAAAAAAGTACTAGATATTGTATTAGATTATCACATCATTAAATTTTAAAAAAAAATTTAGTTGTTAGATACAAATAGCACTAGTTGTTAGATATAAATAGCACTACTCAAAAAATTATATTTCTATAATATTTAATTTGTCTATTGCGTCTTAGGCCCTAAGGAGCGGAGGCCTATTAGATACGCACTACTAAAAAAAATACTTTTTTGCGACCGTCACATGCCGTCGCAAATAATAAAAATACAGTCGCAAAAGACTTTTTGCGACGGCCTATGCGACCGCACATAGGGGACGCAAATGTGGGGGTGGCAAATACTTTTTGCGACCGCAAAAGAACGGTCGCAAATAATTTGCGACCGCCTAAACTACTTTTTGCGACAGTTATTTTGCCGTCGCAAAAAAAAAATTAAAAAAATTAAAAGCACTTTTAGCGACCATTGTTTTACTGTCGCAAATAATTATTTATTAAAAAAAAATCATATGAGTTTGCTACAACAAAAAAATCAATTACAACCACCAAACAATTTTTTGTAAATGAAAAATAACAAAATTAACAAATTAATTAAATTTATAATATCCATTTACCATCCTTAAATACACTGTACTAAAAAATTCAATTCTTCACAAAAAAAAAAAGAAAAAAAAAGCAACATAAAACTTGGCTCCCAACATCAGCAGCTTGATCATATCTGAGACATCAATAGATCACTGAACACATGTAGACATGAGTGCTAGATCACATCTGAACTACTATAATATTGGTCAATTGAATGAGCGGCATTCAATAGTGAATCAACTTGGTTTTAGGGACATGTCATATTTCTTGGCTCCAAAACTTTGAGCATGAGCTGAAGCTAGAAATCTGTCTCTGTTACTGCATGATTGTAAAAAGCCTCACAATATTTTAACTAATGAAAAGTAGTGAGCCCATGATCAAAGTGCCTATATGATAAACATATCTAGGTCCACCATTGCTGCATCTCATAATCTACTAATAAATTAGAATAATCTTTGGATCATCTATTGCAATATGTTGTCCAAAATATGACATCAACTTCGGATGTTTGATGATACGATACCTGAATATCCTCTGGACCATTTACCATGATTTGAGATTTGCTCAAAATTAGGCACTTTGTGAAATACATTCCCAATGAAATTCCATCGATTTGGAATGCAAAATGAAGGAAGGTAATTCTATTTGGTAAATATGATAGGGATATTTACATACCTTGATTGGATTTTACGGTGCTTTAGAAGATGAGCGGTTTTACGTCGAACAAATATTTGTAACAAAATTAACACTTCTTAGAAATCACCACAATGAGATGATGAATTACAATAATATTCCACCTCAACAATTTCAATTTTAAGAATAAAAAGTTGGAAGAAAATTCAAGAGAGAACAAAAATGAAGGAAAAGGAAAAAAAAAAAGGCAATGTACTTAATCATTAGCATGATAGAGAAATGGGCGACAACTACTGGATTGGAAGTTCTTGGAATAAAGATAGCACACAAAATGGTGCAAGATTCAAACTTCAAAGAGTTTGTACCATTTTAAGTGTTATGCATAGGGCATGTTTTTTGCTGAGGAAACCAAGTCACTAATTCCAATTGCAAGTAGTTTAGCACACGCCAAATGTGCTCATCAACCCCATGCATATTTGCATATTGCGGTGGCAATTTCGGACACATGCAGGACCAAAATAGCAATCTGGACTGTCGGTGGCATGTAGGTGATGCACCCAAACTCCATATGCCTAGATCTTAACCCAAAATGATCGAAAATTTGAAGTTAGAAAGATCTTTGGCTGGGAAGTAGTAGAACAACATGGCTTACTGCTGAATCACGAAATTGGAAATTTGTTGTAAGTTTTATCTTATGAGATGAACTTGTTTTAAATTTTGAGTTTTGAAAGTTTAGCTACCTCAAGTTTTGACTAAAAGCGATTGAGAATTTTCGACCTAAATGCTCGGTGTTATTAAAAGAAACTCTTAAGTAAACAATACACTATTGAATTGAGCAGGGAAGAAAAATCAATCGGCTGATCAAGTGAAGAGGAAATTTTTTAAAAAATGAAAATGAAAAACTTTAGGAGCTTCATACAATTTCATACGACAAAAAATGTGCTATCACGTTATATGCAATGCTAAGTCCACAAAAGAAATTACCTGATGCTTAGTTTTACAAGGAAGAAATCGTTGTTGAATTGCTTTCCAATCTGTATTATATTCCATCAACCCCAATGCTAGTAATCTACAACACAATACCAAATAAGCAAGGGAGCTTCCACAGGTATTCCAACAAATAAGTAGGATAGAATATCACGAGTATGGATCATTCTTTGAAGGTTCTGATTGAAACGTGCCAAAATTATGGCCATGGAGCAATTAAGTAAAGTGATATTCAACATGACGGGAAAAGAGAAAAAATAAGTGGGGAAGACTCCTCAGATTTGACTATTGATGCTGAGAATTTACCTGAGTTTACTTCTGACCCACTAGCTAATGGCTCAAACCATGATAAAGAATGTGATGCTAAGACCCACTTACATTCTAGATCTTCTAGTGATGGACGTTTGATAACGGAATGTAAGAATCTGAAACAGAAGTTCCTATCTGTGTTCAACTAGAAACTATCCTTGGTTCAGCAAGAGTTCAAAAAGTCACATGTGCAGGTATATTTACTCTAAGCTATCTCATAGCATGCTAAGACCCACTTACATTCTATATTTACTCTAAGCTATCTCTAACCTGTCCAGGCATATTAGTTCTGTCAGCAGCAACACTGCATTTTCTCTTGATTTAACCTGTTTGTTGTGGATTAGCTCAAGAAGAGTAATAATAAAGATATTTAAAAACATCTAATTACAATATAATTAATGACCATTAACAGACACAAAAAAATTATACAGCAAGATGTTTCCTTTAATTCTGTACATACAACTTCTAATCTCTACACAAACAAAATAACTAACAGTCATGCCAAAAGTTGATATCAAATTCTGCTGAAGTAGATCCAGTCGAAACCAGAACATTGGCTTATTCAACCACCACGAATGTGACCAAGACGCCAACTTGTTACTCATGGATATTATTGAGACTTGCACTCTTTCTATAATATAAAACATGAAAAAGTGAATAATATTTACTTTTGTGGCCATTCAAGGCGCAAATAAGTCTTCCTAGCTCAATATCCCATAGCTTCCTTTGTTGAGTCAAATGATGCCTTTGTAGGAAAGGCCAAAGCACGAATTTTACAAGACAAGAAAAGGAGTGCTTTCCAAAGTATGCATTTAGACCATAATATCACTTGAAATCCTCTTTTGGAACAACGGAGAAGCGACTCAATACTCAATTGCAAAAACCACTAATAGTATGTATCCATTGAGTAATTTTTAGGATCGACATACCTTGCCAATAGTAATTTACGGTTAGGGTTATTAGTGTCAGTCGAGGGACTCCATCGATAGTATATATCTCTGAGAAATAATTTACATTTGTAAGACAACCCAAATTAAGTAGGTAAATATATTAATATGGTGTGGAGAGGTGGCGGAACAAGAGTGCTTGGCGTACCTTAGCATGCTCCCTTAAATTATGAACATAATTGTCTGATTCATACTCCATATCTGCATCATTATTTCAAATCGGTTGCAAGCCACTCTGATTGGGAAGCAAAGAAAAAAAATGAAAAGAAAATGAAAACATAAGTCGATTGACTAAAAACCAAACCACAGAATACAGTATGAAATCAATAAACTAGAGCGAGGATATTCGAAATGGGCAAATATATCAAGTAAAGTAGGGCGTTACCAAGAATGTCATGTCTCTTGAGGAAGCAAATAAACAATTAGTAAGGGAAAAGGTATTATCAATCACCTTTGCGGTACAATCATCGAGCAAGAGGCCCGACAATGAACACATTCGGGTCCCATTTGACCTGATTAACTTCATTACGAAATTAAACCAAGACCAAAGATCAACTATAAGTCTCATAAAGTAATACAAAAGTAAATTATCGACATCTTGTTTCTCATATAACTTATAATGCTTGAAATCAATCCACATATTACCCTTCTACCATTATCACAACTAATATTGAAACACACAAAATAATGCAAGCAAAACCTTGGGTAAAATACTCTCTGCTAAACTCGAATATAGTTTGGCGAGTAATGGAATCGATGTTTTTGAGTTGGAGAATTCTTGATTTAACTAACTTTGAGTCTTTGCTTGGTATTAAAAGCGTTTTGAGTCGAATACTCCACTTAATTAAATTGAGTGCGAGGATAGAATAAGCGACAATGAATTTTTTGAAGGACAATAGGAAGTAAGAATCATCCATTAGTTCACATCGGAATGATTTGTAGTTTGAGTAGCATGTTGAGCAAAGACCGGTTTATTTAATGACCGGTTTATTGTAGAACGAACACGATGCCCGAAAAAGTTTTGATGGGATGAGTCTCTCAACCTTGCAAATGTAGATCATATTATCTGTGGAGCTTGTTGCAAATGAAACATTATTTAGCCAATCAACATCAAGTGTTGGGCACGTAAAATGAGGTGTCTGGGGTTTGGTCACACCATAGATGATTGGTTAGCAAATAAACATTTGGTCGACAATCTAGCACTTTGAATGAAATTCAAATTTTTGTTTGCATTCCTTGGCCTCCACATCCCACACAATAGCGGTTTTGTCGAGCTTCGAAGAAGATAATCCTCCTTTTGTTCCACTTCAAAGCGAATATAGGTCCTTGTGTTTGCTTAAAGTACTCTTTAGTTTGCCTAGGCGAGATTACAAACCATGAGAAAGAAGTGAAAGTTCTCAAAAGTTAAGACGAGATAAAGGCAGGTTACATTACAAATTTGTGACTTCAACCAATATGACAAAATTACAAAGAAAATGAGCATCCCATACCATATGTATCCTTAACAAAAAATCTGCATGGTTTCACATCAAATTTGTTTTCATAAATAATTTCAAACAAAAGCGAGAGGCGAGAAAAATGAGAGATTCAAACAAACAAGGAAGAGATTGAAACAAAGAAGAGAGGTAGAGATCAACAAGCTGCAGATAAACAAACATGTAAATGAACACATCAAACACTTAGCATTTTTAACATATGAAACACTTCAAAATAAGCGAGAATGAAATCAAAAATGACTTTTGTGATATAGAACGAGCAAGAAACAAGTAGTTGATCAAGCAGATACAATCAAAATCAAAGACCAAAATCACATTACGGTAGTTTCTGGCGAAAGTCCGTTCGGCATGAATAGCAAGGAAAAACACCGTGATATCAGTCTTGAACTCTTCATACTCAACGCGAACCTCATTCGCCAATTCATTGCAACATACCTTCAAGCACACAGCGCCAATGAAGTTGACATCGACGAAACCGATCGGAGATGTAATCAGCGTAGATTTTAGATCGTTGATTGAGAAGCCGAGGAAGTGACTGCGAGACCTCCGCTTCACACTAGAAATCTCAAGAATTTGAAAATAAATACTCTATTAAACCTAGAATTGAAAAATTGAAGGTCTCCATAGTCGGCTTTGGCGAGAAAGAGAAGCATCCATGACGGAGAAAGAAGCGAGGGGAGGCAGAGAGAGTTGGAATCAATCTTAGAGAGTCGTGAAATCTTCAAGTCTTCATCAACAATTGATCGAAATTTTCAAATGAACAATAAAATTGTGAGTGGAGAATAGAAGAAAGAGTCGGCGAGAGAGTGGAGTGAGATAGAGAAAACATAACGTTGGAGGAGGTCTCTTCTTGGTAGAAGAGAGCGTAATGGGAAATGCAGCGTCTTGGAGTTTAAGTAAAATTAGATTTTGGTAAATAGCAGCGTGTGGAGTCTAATGTAGATTAGATTTTGGTGTAAAGGGATTTTTGTGGCGGTTATATATTGATGCTTAAAAAATAGGCAAAAAATCATATTTATAGTAGTGACGGTTCACCCAAGACTTCCAGAAGGTTGGCCCTCAAAACGTTACCAAGTTGCTACACCCCTTGAGTTTGTCTATTGTGTGTCGCTCATTTATAATCGTTGAATTGGGAATTGTTGGTAAAAGCTTGCCATTGGGTTTGGTGCAGTTTTAGCTAAATTCAATTCAAACAATGTAGCGTACTCAATTAGAGCTTTTCCTCTTGGTGGTTTTGTGGGATTTCATGACAATGATCCTGATAGTGATATTCCAGTAGATGATGAAAATTTACTTAAGAATAGGCCAATCATTGATAGGGTTCTTGTTGTTTCAGATGGTGTCATTGCCAATATAGTATTTGCTTATGTGATAATCTTTGCACATGTATTGTTTGTTGGATTGCCTGTGCAAGAGGCCTTTCCTGGGGTGCTTGTGCCCGAGGTTCAACCCTTTTCGGTTGCTTCCTGAGATGGGTTGCTCCCTGGGGATGTAATTCTAGCTGTTGATAAAAGATTGTTGATGTCATTGAGAAAAATCCCTAAAGAAATGTGTTGCTCAAAATTGCTAGAGGAGATCAGGATTTTGAAGTTGGAGTTACTCTTGATGATAATTCAAGAACTCCAAGAGTTCCATCTGCGCATGAGCTGTCATGCACGGTTTTCTCAACCGTTTTATCCACGCGTCCTTTTCTCATTGATTCGTACCTGACATGTGCCATTAGGTTGCGTCGCTTTTGCACACGCCGCCTGATAGGCACGTCGTCCAAGGCATATCATTTATGCTTTGCCGTCTTTTCGTGTTTTAACAAAACATCTCCCTCTCTCTCCGTCTCTTCACTTTACATTCTTGCTTTTCCTCTACGTTCAAGTTTTTCTTTCTCTAACACATCCCCAACCTCTATTGCTGTTTCTTTGAGCTTTCTGTAACCGCTTCGATCGTCTCCTCTGGTGAGCTTTTGATTGCCCTGTTTCGTTCAAGTTCTTTGACTCTGCATTCCCACTCTCGGCCTCATCTGGTAAATTTCTAATCCCTTTCTCTCTTCTGGTTCAACTTTTCACTATTTGTATGCGTAATACTTTCATGAATCTGTTTGTTCGCATCTTGCTGCTTAAATTCCTTATTTCGATTGCCATATTTAATCATTTGTAAATCAGTTCTTGTGTTTTAAGCTGCTTTACTTTTGTGTCATCTTCATATTGCTCATGCTACCATTGCATAGTTGCACTCTATTTTTCTGTGTTGTTCTCACATTTCTGAATATCATGAGTCAGTTTCTTGTTCTTTAATGAAGCTCTGTCACTGTGTTTCTTGAATGTTTTTTGCACTGTTCTTGCTAAACTTCTATTTGGTCTGACTCTTGATTGTTGTTTTTGTCTCTGAATCCTTTTTGGTTCTAAATCATGTTCATCTTTCTGTTTTTCTTGCTTATTTCCTGATTCTTGTCATTGATTCGTGTTTCCATATAGATTTAGGCTTGGGTTTTGATAAAGAAATCACATACTTAGGAAAATTGAAACAAACTCTCCTAGATCTTGAAAAACCCTTACTCTAGCTCCTGTTTAGGGTTTAGCCGAGGTCCTTCAAACCCATACTAACCACTCTCCTCTAAAAACTTGTACCTTCTTCCTTTAGCCGAAATCATGGGTATGTTCAGGTGAAGGGTAGATACCCCAGAAAAACTCGGATACTTCCGTCAAGAGTTCTCCATCCCAGCCGATGTCCACCTCAGGTTGGCTGGGGAGGAGGACTCCATCATGCCTAATGGGGATTCCATTCTTTTTCCAGTAATAGCCTTTATAGAGTGTGGACTTCGGTTTCCCTTACACACTCTCTTTAGGGAGGTCCTCCACTACTGTAAGCTCAACCCTATGCAGCTAGCCATCAACTTATATAGGGTCATCAATGGTATAATTGCTCTAGCTAGTCGAGAAAATGCTAGGATAACACTAGCCGATATCCAATATTGTTATACCATGTGTGGCATAAAATCCAAAAAAAGCTATATCTATTACCTAAAGCCGAGATCCACAACCTACAAACTCATAGCCGACCTCCCAGACTCCAACAAAGGTGCTGGAGATGATTACTTCATCGTCTCTAGCAACTGGGAATTTGCACCTAACGACGACCTTCATCTCTATCCTCTACGCCGATCGGTGTTTAAAGAGGATGAGAGTAAAAACTAAGTGTCAACTTTTCTGCTTAAGACTCATCATTTTATTCTCTTTATCTATGCTAATGTGCGAATTTTATACTCCAGCTCTCTGACCATCAAAAGATTTCCGCAAAACCTTCTTCCCCAATAAAGACCTTAAGAGGTTGTTGGGCTTGCCAGTTGACCAGCGCAAAGCCCCCCTGCTGCTTAATAATATTCCGACTTACAAGTCGCCTTGAAGCGTCTCCAAGAAGAGACCCGTTCTTTTGCTACAACTCCAAGCTAAATCATCATCAAGGCGGATCAAGGATCTACCTCGGTCTTGTGGGCGACCATCCACCTCGCTCCTCAATTGATTTCTCCACATCGATTACCAGCAGGCGTCGAGCTCTGCTAATAAATATTAGCAAGTAGAACTCGTAATGCATAGCGTCAGGTTACGAGGCATCGAACGATCTGCAAATCCACCTACCACACTTCTAGCAATCCATTTCGGTACAAAAATGTGATTGTTTCCACTTCAGCCGAAATGAAATGGGCATAAGCCGACGTTGTTGAAGACCTTTTAGCCAACATTCCAGGGGTGGTGACGGTGCAATCCTCGCCATCCTCGCCATCTCCATCTCAATCAAAACCAAAGCTGAAAAGGCTAAAGAAGGCTAAGGCCAAGGCCACAGTGACTCAAATTGATTCTGAGGACACTATGCCAATTTGAAATTGGTGAGGTTGAAAGAGTCAATCATTGCCGAGAAAAAAGGCAGTTGAGGTCGAAACATCGAACTAACCACCCAAAAGGCGAATTTGGCGACTGAGGGTAGCCGATTTCCTCATAACATGACTTGGGCTCCCGAGGTCATGGTGGATGACAGGCCCCTAACAGTCGGCGACAGTGCAATGAACCTTGGAGTTAGCGCAGCCCTGTCAACGGCTGTTCTTCTGTCAGAAGACATGAACAGCATGGCCGAGTTGTATGAATACGAAAACTTCGCCCTTATGATATGGCACTCAGTCTTGGTAAGTCTCTTTCTTACTCTTTTGTAATCTTTCTTTACTTAGTCAAGTTTCACTAATCTGTTTTTCTTCTTGCAGGCCATCTAGCATGCTTATTCATACGAGGTCAAGACCGAGATGACAAGGAAGGAGTTAGCACAGAAGACTAATGAAGTTGTCAAACTCCTTTCCTCACTCAACCGCGTCGAAGCCAATAACTGAGCTCTGTTGGATCAGGCCAAGGCTTCCAAAGCTACTCAGGACTTGGCTGAGGAAAAAGCTAAAGTGGCTGATCTTTGGCCAGAAGGCGCGAGCGATCTTAAAATTTGCTAAGGCCAAGGTTACTGATTTAGAGGCCAAGCTTCAAGAGGCCCTAGACTCAAAGGAGGTCGAGGTGAAGGCAGCCGATGAGAAGGCCTATGAAGAAGGGATGGCCGTCGTCCGTGACTAGTACAAATAGCAAGTCAACCTGGCTTGGAATCGAGGTTATTACCTTGGTTGGATGGCGCCACTCAACAAAATACTTGTTTCAATGGACTCCGACCTTTGAGACATCAATTAGCTTTAAGTGCCTTTCCCTCCAAAGCCCAAGGACTCTGGCGATGAAGCCGATGAAGACGATGCCAAGTGAGAGGGAAATTTATGAGCTGGATTGGGCTGTGGTAATGACCGTACAGATTATGGGCCGAACATGTTGTGGGCCGTGGTAGCTTGGGCTTAGCCGGAGAGGGTTGTGCTCGGTAATGGCCCAAGACCATACTAGGACCAAGCTAATTGGCTTGTTTATGTGGGAACCGAGCTAATTTGGGTAATTTGGCCGAGATAATGGAAGCCGGTCTTGTTCCATGGTTCGCTTCGGCCATTTGAAAGGTCCTCGGTTTACCGGCTCGACGGTTTTCGGCTCGGTATCTTGAATACAACCGAGCTTGGTCGTCGTTGAGCTTAGCGAGTGGGCGCTCTAGCTTGTTGTGCAACACGGCGTCGGCGTAGAGATAATCTGCCAGATCCGAGATCCGGTAGTGTGAAATTTGGCGGTTTGGTTAGAGTGATGATCAACTAGATTTGTCTTGGCAGATGGGATAAGCGACACCACGTGTCGAGACTAATGGGAGTAGATTTAGGCGCGAAGGTATATAAGCGTGCTGCCCCATGCACAGACAGATGAACATTTGGTGAGATATACACTTACACTCAATTCTCTCCTATCTATCTATCCCTGTGTGTGTGTGCTAACTTGATCGTTGGAGGGGTTTTCTGGCCACACATTACAGGGTAGCTCACCGCCGTTATGCTCGTAGGTCGATCGGACAGACAGGAGCTTGGAAGAAAGGAGTACGGGCTTGCTTGAATATTTGCTCCCCGAACAATTGGCGCCGTCTGTGGGAACCTTATAGACAAAACCTTGTCTTCTAGGCTCATCTGATTGCCGTCCATGGCGAACAACGATGAGATTCCGTTGTCTGCCATCGATGGAGTTACCCCGGAGTCAGGCAGACGGAGAGAAGGACATCCCGCCATCCCTCTTATGGCGGACCTGGAGACTTCTCCAGGAGGACATTCAAGAGACGTGCGGGATAAGCGCGGAAGAAGCTTTGGTCATTCACAAAGTCCAGACGGTCACTGGCGGCGGAGAGAATCGCATACCAGACGACTGGAACACAAGCTAAGGGACCAAGACGCCGTCATCCGGCGAATGGCGGTGGAGATGGAGGATCTTAAGTGGCATGTCAAAGGGAAGGGTGTAGCTAGAGTGGGAGACCACAGTGAGCGCACCCAACCCTGCCGTTCAGGCAGTCAGAGCTAGCGGCGTACTCCGTCCATCTCAATCACCAGAAGTTACAAGGTTGGAGATTGACACTGCGTGAAAGTCTAGCGCGCAAAGGCGGCACCTATCAACCCTCACGTCCGGCGACGATGTCGAGGTATTCTTATTCCGCTCGTTCAGAGGATTTGCAGGTAGTCTTGAAGGAATAGGCTCGCCGGCGGGAGGCTTAGAGGGTGCCGGCGTTCCAGCGGCTATCCTATGGGGTTCACGCTAGTGAAGAGGTCGGAATGCCTCCACCCCGCCTAGCTGCGCCTCTCCTTTTGGACACAGACTTGGCAAGGCTAAGTGCCACACCTTTCTTCTTGGAGATAGAAACAACACCGCTTCCCGCGGGCTTCCACCAGCCAAAGTTCACGCTTTACGACGGAAAGACCGATCCATACATGCATGTAAGCCACTTCCGACAGGTTATGGCCGGACATAGGCGGAATGACGCTCTTATGTGCCTTATCTTCCCGTCAAGTTTGGGCGAGCTGGGCTTAAAATGATTCGAGAGGCTGCCGGAGGGAAGCATCGAAATGTGGCAGCATTTGGCGGAAGCCTTCGTGACACATTTCAAGACCAACACCAAAATGCCAAAGGAAATTGACCACCTTCTCAGTGTCAAGATGGAGCCGAGCGACACACTCAAGGCATACAACTCCAGATACTGGGAAACTTTTAACGAGATCTTGGATTGCCCGGTCAACCTGGCAATCACTCAATATAAGCGTGGTCTCCCGGTCGGACATAGACTGCGGGACTCACTTACTATGCACCAGCCGACATCCATAGGCCAGTGTCTGGCTCATCAGCGAGCACATCCGAGTAGAAGATGATCTGGCGGCGTCTGTGAAGAGCAACTCGGTAGCAATAGACAAGAGGTCGGCTGGCAAGGTACACGCAGTCGGACAGGAGACTAACCACTCAAATGATCGCGCTGAGGAATCTGACAGAGGTTCAAATCGTCGAAACTGGCGTAGGGGTCGACGGAATGGCCGAGATAGATACCGCGACAACGTAGTTGATGTGAACAGAAGGTTGAAAGCCAGGACAGGCATCACCATGGTCTTTAAGATTCCAATTTATCGCATACTTAGTGAAATTCGTGACGAGGATTATGTCCGGTTTCTTACTAAGTTAGGTGATGCGCAGAAGGGTTTCAATCCACAGTACCGCTGCACATTTCACCGGGAGCGCGGACACCAGACAGAGGATTGTTTGCCTCTGAAGCAACACTTGGAGGAGCTAGTCGCAGCCGGGCACTTGGACCTTTACATTGATGGGGGTGTTAAAGCCGCACATCCTGTTCCGGTTGATCCGCGTGGACCGGATGACTTGGAGGCACCCCCTCAAGGCATTGTTAATGTGATCCACGGCATTGTGGAATCGGCGCGTGTATGTGAACTCCGAGGTATGATCAAGAAAGCGGAGCACATGAGAGAAGTTTTGTCGGTCCAGTCTGCGATCAAAAGGGACAAGACCAAAGAAAAATACGTGATCAGTTTCTCCACAAGGGACCTAGAGTGCATTCAGACACCGCACAACGATGCCTTAGTGGTCACACTCCGCATCAAAGAATTCGATGTCAAGTGCATCTTGATCGATCAGGGAAGCTCGGTCGAGATCATGTATTACGACGCATTCAAATAGCTCAAGCTCCGGGATACAGACTTGGCTCTGGCAACTTCGCCACTGGTTGGTTTCAACTTACAACTGGAGTGGCCTTTGGGAAAGGTTATTCTGCCAGTCAAAGCAGGATCCGTGGTCAAGCAAGTGGAGTTCTGGGTATTGCAAGTGCCGTCCACATACAACCTTATCCTTGGAAGGGGATGGCTTCACGCTATGCAGGCCGTAGCGTCGACCTACCACTAGGTGATGAGATTCCCTTCCGCTATGGGGGCAATCGAAGAAGTTTGGGGCGATCAAGTCATGTCGAAGCAATGCTTCGTGGTAGTCAACGAAAGCTAAGCTACCAAAGGCTTCGTCCGAATGATCGAGGGCCGGAAGGCAGAGTCCTTGACGATGTGGGCACCAAGGCTGAGGACAAGGCTGTTGAAGAATTGGTGGAAGTTCGGATTGACACAGAAAGTCCAAACAAGTTCTTCTTGCTCGGTTCAAGCCTTATCGCCCAAGAAAGGACCGATATGGTGGAATTCTTGATGGCAAACATCGAAGTCTTCGAAGTCTTCGCATGGTTGCCATCACCTGAATGTTTTCCCCGATGCAAAGCCGGTCATTCAAAGAACGAAGAGATCGGCGTTGCATCACGCCGAGGTAGTTGCGGAAGAGGTGAAGAACTTGCTTGAGGCACGAGCTATTCAGGAAGTGCACTACCCTCGGTGGAT
Organism: Camellia lanceoleosa; assembly: GCA_025200525.1. Classification (NCBI taxonomy): domain Eukaryota; kingdom Viridiplantae; phylum Streptophyta; class Magnoliopsida; order Ericales; family Theaceae; genus Camellia; species Camellia lanceoleosa. Next base: position 144,924,032 of record CM045764.1, on the reverse strand, counting down.
TTCAAACACAGTTGTTGTACCCAAGAAGAATGGGAAGTGGCGAGTTTGTGTAGACTACAAGACTGTCAACCGAGCTTGCCCTAAGGACAGCTTTCCACTGCCAAGAATAGACCAGCTTGTGGACTTAACGGCTGGACATAACAAGCTCAGTTTTTTGGATGCCTACCGCGGTTATCTTCGGATTGCCATGCATGACCCCGATCGCGAGATCACCTCCTTCACTACACCAAGGGGACTCTTCTGCTACCGACTCATGCCTTTTGGTTTGAAGAACGCTGGGGCAACTTTTCAAAGGATGGTGACCAAGATGTTCACTCCTTTGCTAGGCTGGACGATGGAGGCTTATATAGATGATATGGTGGTTAAGAGCCGGCATCAAGCAGACCACTTGTCCGACTTGGCCGAGATGTTCGCCATTCTCAAACAACACAAGCTACGCCTGAATGCGTCTAAGTGTGCCTTTGGCATGGGATCCGAAAAATCCTTAGGTTTCCTAGTCACAAACCGAGGCATCGAAGTAGACCCCTCACAGATCAAAGCCGTACAAGAATTAAAGCAACCTAGCTCAGCTAAGGACGTGCAGTATCTGACCGGAATGGCCGTCGCGCTTAACCGATTTATAAGCCAGTCATCAGATCGTTGTCGCCCTTTCTTTCAAGCTCTGAAATCAAAGTTCTCATGGGATGAAGAATGTGACCAGGCTTTGGCCGAGCTCAAGGAGTATCTGTCTTTAGCACCCCTGTTGGTCACGCCGAAACCCGGCGAAGAACTCTACCTTTATCTGGCTGTTTCTCAGCCCGCTGTCAGTGCGGTGCTTGTTCGGTCAGAAGAAATCAAGCACCTCCCCATCTTCTACGTCAGCAAAACCTTGCTACCGGCAGAGTTGAGATACTTGCCGCCGAAAAAACTTGCGTTGGCATTGATGATGCCCCCAGGAAGTTGGCGCACTATTTCCATGCTCATACAATTATCGTTTTGACCGAGTTCCCCTCAAAGATTTGTTCGAGCGGACGGACTTCTCCGATCGAATTCTCAAGTGAAGCGTCGAATTGGGGCGGTTGGCGTCAAGTTCAACGCGCATTGCCATCAAAGCCGGATGTTGGCGATTTTGTTGCTTAATTCTCACTAGGGACTCATCCGGTATGCGGTGGATCTTCTTTGTGCGGACGAGGAGGTGAATCTGAGCTCGTCGAAATAACACGCAGTGATGTTGGCTCGCGAGAACTTGCGTGCCCGAAGAACCTTCAACCAATACGACACTACAACGGTGATATGGCGGCGAAGTTGGGCTTCTTGACCAACTGCTCTGTCCAATGCCGCATCACCAAGGGGGGAGGAAGTGGAACCAATCAGTATTGAACCTGAAGCCGAACAGCCGAGCGACCGTGGTAACATCAACCTTCAGGCCTCCCAAGACCCTTCAGAATGTTAGAAGCTTTTTGTAGGTGAAATGTGGAAACTTTTACTAGATGGGCCTTCTAACCACCACGCGATTTGGGCATAGTTTGATTCGCGGATGGGTGACCATCGAGCACTCTATCACCCTCGATTCCTGTATCAAACAATGAGGTGAGTATGAGGCACTTTGGCGGGCTCAGGCGCGCCGGATGCGCGCATCGAGCTAATGGTTTATAGTGATTCCCAACTTGTGGTTAACCAAGTTTACGGGTTTATGAAGCAAGGATGATAGAATGGCAAAGTACCAAGCTGCAGTCGAGACCACATCAAGCGATTCCAGGCAATAAGGGTCCAACAGATTGGCCGTGAAGATAACGGCCGAGCAGATGAATTAGCCGGCCTTGCTTCCATGGTCGATAACACATCTCCCAACCCTCTCCTGATTGAGTTCCTACTGAGGCCCAGCATTGAGGAAACTGGGCAGACAGAAGTACTCTGCATCGAGCTAGGTCCTTCTTGGATGGACCCTATTATTCTCTTTCTCAGAGAATGGACCGTTCCAGCTGACAAGATGGAAACACATAAAGTCCGGGTGAAGTCAGAGCGGTTTTGGCTCTCTCCATCAGGCGCTTTATACAAGAAGTCTTTCGCCGGTCCCTATTTAAAGTGTGTACACCCAAGCAGCGTGGAAGCCTTCCTGTACGAAATCCATGAAGGCATCTGCAGCAGTCACATAGGGGCAGATCTTTAGCCTACCGGGCTATCTACATGAGATATTGGTGGCCATGCATGCAAGCGAGCGCAAAAGTATGTTCGCAAATGTGAGGCGTGCGAAATTTGCCTACCAAATCCTTGACCGGCCAGAACTTCTTCCTCACGACCCTTGGCCGCTGCGATGTGAAATTTGGATATAGTGGGACCACTCCCAATGGCACGAGCAATCGGAAGTTCTTCATCGCGGCCACCAACTGCTTCACCAAATGGGTTGAAGCCAAGCCTTTGGCAACAATCAAGAAGAAAAACGTCAAGCGGTTTGTCTGGCAGAATGTGGTAACGCGGTTTGGCATCTCCAAAATTCTGATATCTAATAACGGCACCCAATTTGACGGCTGCCTATTCAGAGGATTTTGTGAAGACTTAAAGATTGAATTCTACAACTTTACCCCAGCTTACCCGCAATCTAACGGTCAAGCCGAAGCATCAAACAAGATCATTCTCGATGGGTTGAAGAAAAGACTTTAAAAGGCCAAGGGAAAATGGGCCGAGGAACTCCCAAATGTCCTTTGGGCATACCGAATGACCTCGTGGCGATCTACCGGGGAAACTCCTTTTGCCTTGGCATATGGCATGGAGGCGGTCATCCTTTTGGAAATTGGTATGCCCACCCTCAGAAGAGAAAGTTTTGAGCCTGAGCTGAACTCTGAAGCCATCACCCTGGAATTAGACCTAGTGGAAGAACGCCGAGAAAAGGCTCTCATCCATGTGACCGCCTACCAGCAAGAACTTTCAAGAAAATACAACAAAACGGTGCACCCCAAACCGTTCAAAATGGGCGAATGGGTCTTGAGGAAGGTTATGGGCAACACCCTGGTGCCAAGTGAAGGCAAACTAGGGGCAAATTGGGAAGGACCGTACAGGATAACCGGTCTGGCGGACAATAGGGCATATCACTTGAAGGATTTGAAGGGAAGAGGAATACCCCGGCCATGGAATGCGGCCAACCTGAAACTGTATCATTTTTAGCATTTGTGTTTTTTTTGTGCAAAAGAATTTTTTGCCTCATGCTTCAGCATGTAATATTCTTTTTGTCAATATATAGAAATGTCTGATCTTTGTTTTAGCATTCTAATTGTTGTTTTTTACTTTGAGATCTGAACGGAGATGTCTTATTCCAGTTGAATGAGTTGATGGTTTGCTCAACTTTGAGATCTTAACTGAGATGTCTTATTCTGGTTGAATGAGTTGATGGTTTGCTCAACTTTGAGATCTTAGCGAGATGTTTCATTCCGATTGATTGAGTTGATGATTTGCTCAACTTGAGTTCTCAATCGAGATGTTTTACTCCGGTTGATTGAGTTGATGATTTGCTCAACTTGAGTTCTCAACTGAGATGTTTTACTCCGGTTGGCGAAGTTGATGATTTGCTCAACTTGAGATTTCAACCGAGATGTTTTATTCCGGTTGATTGAGTTGATGATTTGCTCAACTTGAGTTCTCAACCGAGATGTTTTACTCCGGTTGATTTGCTCAACTTTAAGATTTCAACCGAGATGTTTTACTCCGGTTGGTGAAATTGATGATTTCAACTGAGATGTTTTACTCCGGTTGACTAGGTTTATTTATTCAACTTTCGTGAAGCTTCATTCCGGCTGACTGAGTTGATGATTTGCTCAACTTTTATATTTAAACCGAGATGTATTGTTCCGGTTAAAACAGTTGATGATTTACTCAACCTTATGCTTGAAATCGAGATGTCTTTTCCAGTTAAATGAGTTAAACAAGATGATTAGTTTTGCCGAGGTATTTTGTTCGGCTGAAGTTATTTAGCTTGAAGGCCGTGCAAATACTTAATGGAAATTGAACTTTTTCATTGATATGCAAAGTAACTACAAGAGGAGGGGCAGATAGCCCGGTTACATGTTCAGACACAAAAGAAAGAAAACAAAAGAAAACTAAGCTAAGGGGGAAAGGTCTGTGAATTCGTCCCCGGTCGCAACCTCCAAGTCGACCATGGTGGAATGACACTCTTGGGTGCCCGTCTTCTCATGGTCGGCATGATTCGGGCGGTTGCCACCCTCTGCATCTTCCTCGGCGTCCTGCGCCTCTTCTTCCTCGGCTTACCTTGTTTGAAGGCGTCGTTAGCGTATGGCACAAAATCGTCGGCAAGAAGGCAAGCGGGGAGAAAGCGAACACGTCGATCCCCGTCCTTGGCATTTGTTCTGGCGACCTTCAACCCCTAGAAGTAGATGTCTTGGGTGGCGTGGACTTACTTGGTGTAGCTCTCCTCGGCTTCCTTGAAACCGGCATCGTTGGCGTTCTCTAGCTCCTTTTTGTTTGATTCTTTCAAAGCCTCCAGCTCAGTCTGGAGCGCATCCCTTTCTTTCTCGGCGGTTCCAAGCTGGCCGAGCAACCTAGAATTGTCGGAGTTTGCTATTTCCAGCGAAGCTTTGGACCGACCAAGCTCGGCTTGAAGGTGTTCCACCTAGTTGGCAGAGTCGCTGGCCTTCTGCCGGAGTCAGTGAATGCGCTCCATGACCAAGTGTTGTTTCTGGATGGCCTACAAGAACAAGGTTTGATTAGAAAGAAAACCGAGCGAACACTTGGAAAATTTTATGGCAAAACGTGTAAAGTTCTTACCCTAGTCATGGACTTGGTGAGGATTTCTCCAAGGGTGTATGCGCACATAGTCATTGTCGACCATGTCACTTTCGGTAGGAGGAGGGCATTCTTGAGATCAAAGGCGAGGAGATGTTCCTTGTCTCTTTTAACAGAAGCTGTCGCCGGGACCTCTTTACCCCGGTGCTTGAGTTGGGGTCTCCATGGTGGAGTTGGGTCAGCTATCACGACAAGTTGCTCAGTGTTGAGCTCGGTAACAAGCTCGGCTAAAGGGTCTGCACGTGGCCTTTTGCCAGCCCGACGGGTGTCTTAAATTTGGATTGCTTTCGGCGGCGGGGGCGTCAATGCAACCATGGCTTTCTTTGGATTACGGCGTGATAAGCGGTTGTGGCCTTCGGTATCTCGGTGTGGTAGTGATCAGGTTCTTGATGCAGCTTCTCTTGGCCATCTCTTCTGCTTCGTTCAGACGGATGAATGGAACATCAGGAAGTGTAGGATCTGGAGGCGGAGATGGGCCTTGGAGAAAGTGCGTGACCTTACTCGGCGTGGAGTTGAATACCGGTATGTTGGTGTGTAACCGAGGAGGTCGTGGCAGTCCCGATTGCGGTAGCGGAATACGGTTCTGATGGCTGCTTCGTTGGGATAACGGTAGTTGGCTTGTAAAGCGTCGATTGCTGCAAAGGAAAGAAGAAAAATGCTAAGTCTGAATAGCTAAGAAAGATAAATTGACCGAGCAAGTGGCACGGCTTACATGTTGAACGAAGTTCTTGCTAATGAACGGTCAAGACGTTATTTGTTTAAGTAGTTCGGACACCCAGAAAAAGTCATCATCGTGTAAGTCCTTGTCCGGGGTGCCGGTCACTATCTTTTCTTTGCCTGGTTTGATCTTTAAATAGTAGGCGAGACCATCGCCTGTGTGCCCTAGGGTGTATTGGTGGAGTATCTCGGCCAGTCTTAGGTTGGTTCCTAGCCGGTTGTTTAGCTCGTGGACCCCGTTAATTATTCTATAAGTGTTGGTTGAGACCTAGGTTGGAGCTAGCCTGGTACGCCGCAAGAATTCGCAAATCAGCGGGTTGACCGGGAAGCGGAGGCCACCTTCTATGATGGAAAACACGGTGAAGGGGCACTGGTCAAATCTGCCTCAAGGGGTCGTTTCCTCAGTACCGAGCTCAAGGTGAACGTCGTCGGGGATACCATACTCTTCCCGGAACGCGGCCAGAGCAATCGGCGTATCAACCAAGAAGCGGTATCGCCCCATGTGTGACCGGCTGGTCTTAGCTCGGCTGAGGTGGTTTGGCACAAACTCTTGTTTGAAGGCTTCTTGGTCTTTGAGAGCCTCGATGTTGGTATATGGTCCCCTTGGACTCTGTAGGAAAAGGATGGTAAGTGTAAGTGGAAGCGCAGTCGCGCAAAACGAGCTTGACTTTAGCTCGGTCATGTTGAGTGCCAGACCACCTCGGTCACGAATGTGAATTCAGGAGCTCGGCCGGTCAAGCTGACCAGATATTAGCCCAGTTGACTGGTTAAGTACTATGCCTACTTCGGTTTCCACAGAAGTTTTTGCAAACTTGCAATTTGCCCGGTTGGTATGTTTTTTGGGATTAAAAGGGGACCTGAAGCCCGGTCCGCTCCAGATCTACATGTGTTTATGTGTTCATCGCTGGAACTAAAGAACATTGAAGAAAATAGGGACAGGAGAGGGTTTTGGGGGGTATATCCTAAAACCTATGGATTTAGTGCCGTAAAATGTGAAATACCAAATGAAATAGCAATAAAGGGCTCGAAGGACTTACCAGGAAGGGGGTTAAATCTGAGTCTTCACGCACGAGCGGAGAAGAAGAACAAGAATGGAGGACAAGCACTGGAGCTCTGGAACGTCGAAGGTTCAAGGGAAGTCAGTAAGAATGGAATGAAGGAGGATATGGCATGTTTGTAGGGGTGAAGAACCGCCAAAAATTTGAATGTGAAGGGACGTGAAGGTTGGCTACTCGAGGCCAATCAATGCGCGACACGTGTCATGATGGCGGCGGTGTCAGTATTGAAGAGACAAGATGGCAAATTAAGGCGTCGACCGGACTAGTTTTGAAGACATGCATGTCAACTAGCGATCACCGTCTTCTAAGCGAGATCGAGGAAGAGTTACCCGATTAGAACAGTAATCGATCACGCTTGTGCGGACGGAATTAAGGGCCAATTGAGAAGGAAATTTATGAGTTGCATTGGGTTGTGGTAATGACCGTGCAGATTATTGGCTGAACATGTTGTGGGCCGTGGTAGCTTGGGCTTAGCCAGAGAGGGTTGTGCTCGGTAATGGCCCAGGACCATGCTAGGACCAAGCTACTTGGCTTGTTTATGTGGGAACCGAGCTAATTTGGGTAATTTGGCCGAGATAATGGAAGCCGGTCCTGTTCCCATGATTCGCACTTCCAACCCGGCTTGAAAGGTCCTCAGTTTACCAACTCGACCAGTTTTCAGCTCAGCTACGCTGGAATGCAACCGAGCTCGGTTGTCGTTGAGCTCAGCGAGCGGAGCGCTCTAGCTTGTTGTGCAACGATGCGTCGACAGCGAGATGATCGGCACGGATCTGCGAGATCCGATAGTGTGAAATTTGGCGGTTTGGTTAGGTGATGATCAGCTAGATTTGTGCTGATAGATGGGATAAGCGACACCGTGTCGAGACTAATGGGAGTAGATTTAGGGCGCGAAGGTATATAGCGATCTGCGCCCCCATACCCTAGACGGATGAACATTTGGTGAGATATATACTTACACTCAATTCTCTCATATCTATCTATCCTATGTGTGTGTGCTAACTTGATCGTCGGAGGGTTTTAGGCCACACATCGTGGGTAGCTCACCAGATTATGCTCATAGGTCGATCGGACAGACAGGAGCTTGGCAGAAAGAAGTACGGGCTTGCCTGCATATTTGCTCCCCGTACACCACGGATGATGAAGCTGATGACGTGGGGCAAGCAGCTGTCCCTGATCCCAAGTCTCCAACCCTCAACGGTCAAATAGACTTGACTCAAGATGAGGAGGATGACTTGGTGTCCAAGGGCATCTCTCCCAAACCAATCACCTCTGAGGCCGAGGTCGGTCGTAAAAGTCTGGATCAGACTTTACTCGAAATACATGCCGAAATAGCGGCAGAGAAAAATGCAATGCTGCCAACTGAGGCCAACAATACTTTATCAGCCGAAGTTGAGCAATCCCAAACCACTTTTAACACTTAGGATATTTCTTATTTGTCTTTGTTCTTTTCTTTCTTTTTGTTTGAACAATGTTAGCTTGAATTTTGGCCGATGTGTCCCATTTTGTAATTTGAACAAGTAATCTTTCTGTAGGCCGACGTGCCTTTTTGCCCATGGATAAGTTTCTCTTTTGAATACAAGTCTAATTTTTTTCTTTCAAGTCTTGTATGTTATATGTTTTACTGCTTTCTTTCATGCCTTTCATGCTTCCATATTTAGAATATTTTTGCACTTCATCACAGTACACCTTGACTGTATAATAACTTCGGGACGTGATACCTCGGATATAACCTTGAATGTTTTTCTCGACCAACCATTTGTATACCTCGGGTAACACTTTAAAAATGCAAAAATATTTTTACAAGTGTTATCTAGTATTGCTTCTTTACTTTCACATGCTATCTTCTTTCAAGGCTTCACCCTTTCCAAGCTTGACAACCTGGTTGGCCATCTCGGCCAATATGTATCTCGGATATTTCTTTTGATATTACCTCAGCTAATCTTCAGTCTGTAAATTTTCCTGAAATTTCAACAAGTGTTAAGCCAATTCTAGCTTGTAAATTTTTTTATAAAATTTCAATAAGTCCCCAGCACTTTAAACCTTTAGTCATCATTCTCTATCTCTCTGTCTTCTAATGTGAACCTAAGTTTCACTTATGTTCACATTAAGCATGTATAATCTTTTGTCGAAGTTAGATTCAAACAAAGACTAGCCGAGGTCCTCAACCCTGGTTTCTCTGTTAATCTAATTGAAATGCACTTAGTTCCATTCTAAGTTTAAAGCCTAGTTTCAATTCAACTTAGTTCAACTCTATTATATGCAAGTATAATTTAACTCTACCATATAATAAGTCTAAGTTGTTTGTCATGTTTCAATCAGAAATATCGTCAACTTAGTTCAACTCTATTATATGCAAGTATAATTCAACTCTGCCATATAATAAGTCTAAGTTATTCGTCATGTTTCAATCAGAAACATCGCCAACTTAGTTTAACTCTATTATATGCAAGTATAATTCAACTTTGCCATATAATAAGTTTAAGTTATTCGTCATATTTCAATCAGAAATATCGTCAAAGGACTAGTCAGTCTTATCACACAAATTTCAGATATAAAGATCGAACTAAAATTTTATTATTATTTCGGCTAATGACATAAATTTCAAAAACCAAAAATCTAATGATAAAAAAACTTCAAGTTGCAAGTGTTCCAAGGTCTTGGCAACTTTTTGCCATCACTGTCCTCAAGCCAATATGCCCCATTGCCGGAGACCGACATAATTCTATAAGGCTCCTCCCAATTTGGGCCAAGTTTTCTTTCTCTGGGATCCTTCTTGTTGTCGACGACCTTTCTTAGGACGAGGTCCCCAACTTGAAACTCTCTTGGGTTGGCCTTCTTATTGTAAGCTCTAGCAAGCTGCTGCTGGTATGCCCCTACTCGAATTGTTGCTCTCTCTCTTGTTTCTTCTAATAGGTCCAGATCTCAGACCAGGAATGCTTTGTTAGTCACATTCTCTACTCCCTAGGTTCTGATCCCTAGGGTGCCGATTTCTAGTAGGATAATTGCTTTTGTGCCATAAGCCATGGCACATGGGGATTCCCCAGTTGATCTTCTCGGCGTAGTCCAATATACCCAAAGTACATTGGGTAATTCTTCCACCCATTCTCCTTTTGCTGCCTCCAGCCTCTTTTTGATTCCATCCAAGATAGTCTTATTGGATGTTTCTGCCTGGCCATTGCTCTGAGGGAAACTTAGAGTAGAGTAGTAGTTCTTGATTTTGTACTTTGCACAGAAGCTCTTGATTAACTTACTGTCAAACTGTGTACCATTGTTTGCTATTATTGCCCTTGGGATCCCAAACCTGGTGATGATGTTTTTCCATATGAAGTTTTTTACATCAACATCCCGAATCTTCGCAATGGGTTTAGCATCTACCCACTTTGTGAAATAATCAGTTGCTACTAGTAGAAACTTCCTTTGCCCAGTTGCTTGGGGCAGTTGTCCAACAAGATCCATGCCCCACTGGACAAATAGCCAAAGGCTGGATACTGAGTTCAAATATGCTGCTAGTTGATGTATCAAGGGTGCAAACCTTTGACACTTCTCACACTTCTTGACTTAGGCTTCAACATCTTTTTACATGTAGAGCCACCAATATCCCTGAGTAATGGCCCTATGAGCAAGTGATCTGCCCCCAGCATGGCTGCCGTATACTCCTTCATGTATTTCTTACAAGAAGTCTTCAACTTGGGAGGGATGCACACATCTCAAAAGGGGACCAATAAAAGACTTTCTATAGAGATGTCCTTCTGCTGTCAGGCTAAACCTAGCCGACTTCAGTATGGTCTTGTGTGCTTTTTTGCGATCATCTGGAAGTTTCCTATCTCTAAGGAACATTACTATTGTATCCATCCAACTTGGGCCCATCTCCACACACATTACTTCGTATTCTGTGATCAGTGGTTCCACACTTGGGCTTGACAAATAATCAAACATTATTGTCCTTGCCTCTCCTGATTTCATTGCACTAGCCAGGTTAGCCAAGGCGTCAGCATGTCTATTGTCATCTCGGTTAACTTGCTGTAGTCGACAATCTCGAAACAAGGCTAAGCGTCTGACAACTTCTTTTACATAGGCTATCATTCTTTCATCTAGGGCTGCATACTCACCTGTTGCCTGATTCACAATAAACTGGGAGTCACAGAAGACTACCACCTCGTCAGCTTCCATTGCTGCTGTCAACTTCAATCCTGCGATCAGTGCTTCATATTCTACTTCATTGTTTGAAGCCTTAAACCACAATCGAATAGATTGTTCCAACATCCGCCCATTTGGCGATACTAGCACTACTCCTGCCTCTGTTCCTTGATGGTTTGAACTCCCATCAACAAACAGGCAGAAGGAGTCGCCGATGTCAATGTCGTAGGGCTTGAGTTTTTCTTCTTTTTTTTTGCGTTGTTGTTGGGTTTTTTATTCCCACCTAGGTCTCTTCTTGTTTCCCTGGACACCTTAAGTCGCGGCTCATCACAGCCCGACGTGGGATGGCTCCGGGTGTGAACTCGGCCACAAAGTTGGCCAAAACTTGGCTCTTAATTACTCTTTTAGGCCTAAATTCCAAGTCATACTGGCCCAGTACTACTGCTCATCTAGTTACCCTGTCTGTCAGATCTCCTTGTTGTAGTAGGGACTTCAAGGGGTGCTCAATTGATACCACAATTTTGTGGACTTGGAAATAATGGTTCAACTTCTTGGAGGCCATCATTAAGGCCAATGTTAATTTCTCCAAGGGTAAATACCTGGTCTCTGCGCCTGCAAGGGTTTTACTCACATAGTATACTGCCCTTTGTTCTCTCTTCTCTTCTTTGATTATCACTGCGCTCACTGCATGCTCTAAAACCTCCAAGTATAAGAACAGTTCCTCTTCAGGTATTGGATTCGAAAGAACTGGAGCTGTGGTCAGGTATCTTTTCAAGTCGGCCAAGGCGACTTCACATTTCTCTGTCCACAAGAAATCTGTGGCCTTTTTCAACAGATTGAAAAATGGTTTACACTTATCTGAACTTCTACTTATAAATATATTCAGGGTTACGGCCCTTCTTGTCAGCATCTGTACTTGTTTTGCCGATGTAGGGCTCTTCAAGTCAAGGATGGCCTTGATTTGATATGGGCTTGCCTCAATGCCCCTTTTAGTAACCAAGTACCCTAGGAACTTACCAAACCCAACTCCAAATGCGCATTTCGAAGCATTGAGTCGGAGCCGATATGTTCTAAGAATATCGAACACTGTTTTCAAGTCGGCCAGGTGATTCTCAGGTTTTTTGGTCTTCACGACCATGTCATCAATGTATACTTTCACTGTTTTGCCAATCAGATGTCTGAACATCTTGGTCACTAACCTTTGGTACGTTGCTTCTGCATTTTTCAACCCGAAAGACATCACTCTTGTATGTCTGACCCTTTTGGGGTAATAAATGCATTCTTCTCTTCATCAGGGAGTACATTGCTATCTGATGGTACCCCCTATAAACGTCCAGGAAGCTTATCATTCTATGCCCTGAAGTGGCATCCACTAATTGATTGATCTTGGGGTATGGGAAACTGTTTTCGGGATAAGCCTTATTCAGGCTAGTAAAGTCCACGCAGACCCTCCACTTCATATTCTTCTTTTTTACAACCATAGTGTTGGACAACCAAGCAGGGTAGTTTACCTCTCGGATGGCTCTGGTTTCTAACAATTTATCCACTTCCTTCTCTACTGCCTCCACATGAACCAACTTTGGCCTCCTCACTCTCTGAATGACGGGTTTAACCGACCTGTCTACGTTCAGTCTGTGGCATGTAACCTCGGGGTCAATGGCAGGCATCTCGTATGGCGTCCAGGCAAACACCTCTATGTTTGCTCGCAAGAATACTTCTAACTCCCTTTCCTCTTTCTCGACCAAGCCTAAGCTGAGAAGGAAGAAGCATTCTTTATCCCCTTGTTGGACTAGAATTTTCTTTAAGGCTTCCTCGCTTTTGTCGGCCGGCTCTTTGCCGACGTCATCCAAGACCTCTATGTCCTCATCCTCAATCTCTACTGTTTCTGCTTCTCGTACGTTACAGGTGGATTTCATTGCTGCCATGAAGCAATTCTTTGCTTGCATCTAATCCCCTCTGATCTCTTCAATTCCATGCTCTGGTGGGAACCACAACAGTTGGTGTAATGTAGAGGGAACAACCCTCATTGCGTACAACCATGGCCTCCCCAAGATAAAATTGTCAGGGGAGGAGGTGTCAATTACTGTGAACTCTATGCTTACCTTCTTAGTGCCTGCTTGCACCTCCAAACTTATTGCTTCCAAGGGCCATGTCAGTGTTCCATTGAACCCGACCATTGAACCCGACCATTGAACTATTGGACTACTCCATGTCATTTTGGTGAAGGCTGAGCTCCTTGTAACATCTGACATACATGATGTCACAAGAGCTGCCTTGATCAATCAGAATGCGCCTTACCTGGCATTCTCCAATCTTAAGGGATATCACCAAAGCATCATTGTGTGGATGCTGCACCATGTCTAGGTCAGCTTCAGTAAAAGACAACATTAGTCCTTAGTACTCGTCTGCCTTAGGCCTCTTTTACTGGACCTGATACACATGCTGTAAGTGTTTTACCCTCTTAGTCTCCCCACGTACCTCATTCTCATTGACCTTTGAGTGAATCACATTGATCACTCGAGGTCTGTCCGCTTGTGGTTGTGGTACTGGTCGAGGTGGAGGTGGTGCTGCCGGTGCCTGGGGCAACTTTGCTTGCTCTTCCCTTATTCTGGCCTCATCTACTATGTCCCTTAAGTGACCTTGTCTTACCAGATCTTCCAAATGTGTTTTTAGGGATCTACAACCCTGTGTCAGATATTCATCTTCATTGTGGTAAGCACAGTGCTTTCCCAGGCTTCTTCCCATGAATTCGCTAGGAACCTTTTACGGCGCCTATAATCTATGTCTGGTGGTTCCTGATTCTTTCCAGAACTTTATAAACTGGAATCCGGAATACGGTAATGACTGCTTGTGCAGCTCTTAGTCCTATCTCTTGCCTGTTAATCTACTATTACCTTGGCCTCGTTTCGGCGAGCCATTTCTCTTCTTTTGTTTCGACACCTTTGTCCTTAGCGTGTCTTCTTTAGCTCTCGCACATTTCTCGATCTTGGCCATGAGTTCCTTCATACTTTTTGGTAGCATCCCTCCATACTTTTTGGTAGCATATTTGACAGTGACTTTCGAAGCAGGCAGTCATCGTTTAGGCCGTTCTTAAAAGATACGACCGTCAACTCTTGGTTGCACCTTGGTATTCGGTTAAAAACCTCATAATACCTTTTGGCATAAGCCCTGAGACTTTCATCCTTGCCGATTCTCAGAGCCATCAGGGAATCTATCCTCAATGGCTGCAGTTTGTTTGCAACGAACCTGGCCACAAACATTTTGGCCAGGCTTTCCCAACTTTTTTATAGTTCATTTTGGCAACTAATGAAACCAATCTGATGCGCTTTCCCCAACGGATGAGAGGAACACCTTGTAGAGCAACGGTTCGTTCCCGGTATACAGTGCCATTGAGTTCAAATATAAGCCGACGTGAAAGTTAGGATCGAACTTACCGTCGTATATCTGAAATCTCAGCATGTGGAACCTTTTTGGGGCCTCAAACTTGTCCAATTCTACTGAGAACGGCGTTCTCGGCTTGACCGGAGACGTGACCTCGGCATCTTGTCGCTTCCTTTAGAGGTAGTCCCTCAAATCCTCCTTAGTCCGTCCAGGAGCTCGGCTGTCAACGAATTTCAACCTTTTTGGTGTGTTGCTCCCGGTGTCGTTGTGAGTCCTCTTAGACCTCCATTTATTCATCGTGCTAAAACAAAGCTTCTTTCCTTAAACATGTCGATGTTCCTTGACATAAGTTTCTTGGCACGATATGTCTTCTGAGACTCTTCTCTCATCGATTCTCCTTACCCGACCTCCCGCGAAGGCTGATACGAATGTTCCTTTGTCCTGTCATGTTGAGGGATTATAGGGATTGCTTTTTGTCCCATTTTCTGGGCATCGTTCTTGGCCGCTGGAATCAGCGTGTCCACCAATGGAAATGGTGGTTGTATGACGTTGTTCTGCATCATGAAGTTGATAACCGATTATAGGTCTACTAACTTGTTTGCCATTTCTTTCATCTTGCCGTCCCTTTTCAAACATCTATCTTTCCATCCTAGAGGTGCCTTCGTTTTAATACCGCCTTGACATGCTTTCTTGATGCGTCTCCATTTTGGTCGACATCCTTTTCTCGGGATTCTTATCCGAGGTTCTTCATTCTGATTGTCCTCCTCAACATTAGGATCGGTGTTTTTACCACTTCCACTAGGGATGTCGCCCCATTCTTTTCTTTCTACCCGTCGTTGGCCATCTATTCTCCTTACGTTTCCACAGACGGCGCCAAATTGTAGTCTTGATTTACCACCTGCCAAGCAGAACTTCGGCGAAGAGCACAAGCAGAATAGATCACGCACGAACAACCTGCCACAGAAAGATAAGACTCCGGCGGTGGTTTGTCCACCTGAGAGCACTCCAACGATTAAGTTAGTACTCAGTTATCTCTCAAAGATAGAAAATAGTGCCTCACTCCACTAGCCAGAATATAAAAAGCGTACCTTAGACCCATGAAGGTGCCTTATTTTTATAGCCAGCACTAACCTAATCCCCGTAGAAGCCTAACTTCAATGGACTCTGGCTCAATATTCATCTTAGACTCCCAGCCAGATAGAGATAAACTCCTTAAGAGTTTTATCTTTATCCAGACTGAGGTCTTCCCCTATTCTAGGACTCTTGTCCCCTATCCGCTCATCTCGGATTCCAGTATCTTCGTAGATAACCTCGGCTTAGCCGAGATGGCCTCAGCAACATGATCAAAACACATGGCACCTCGGCTGACACTCCGGTGCCACCTTGGCCACGTGTTGTCATTCACAAAATATGTCCTTATAAGTTGATCCCTGGGGATGTAATTCTAGCTGTTGATAAGATTCAATTATCAGAAGCTGTGGTTGTTAATGTCATCAAGAAAAATCCCAAAAAAAATGTGTTGCTAGAAATTGCTAGAGGAGATCAGGATTTTGAAGTTGGAGTTACTCCTAGTGATTATTCCATATGGTACAGGTTGAATTGGTGTTCAATTATCACCAAATGTTAAAGCCTATCAGTCTATTTGAAAGTCTCACTTCCTCAACAAAACCTTTTTGTTGCATTGCATACAAAGGTGTCTAACTTACTTTAACGTGAAATTAGAGGATGATTGTTAGTTGATTCAAAAGAAAAATTAAGGCTGTATATGGATAGATTTTCAAACTATAATTCCACTCTCATATTCTAATACTATGTTTGGATACATCTTTCAAATTATATTTCCACAACAAAGGGAAACTCTGTAGAAAACTCTGTGTTAGGCGGGATTTTTTTATTTTTTTAAAAAATTTGGCGTAACCGGTCGTTTGGCCTGTCAACCAGAACATAGAATTTTTTTTATATATTTTTTATTTATATTTTTAATAAAACAATATTTTCGGAAACTCTGTAGAAAACTCTGTGTTAGGCAGGATTTTTTTTGTTTTTTTGAAATTTGGCGTAACCGGTCGTTTGGCCTGTCAACCGGAACTAGGGGTGAGCATGGTCCGGATTGGATTGGATTGAGGTAAAACCAAGACCAATCCGTTATCTACGGTTCCTGAAAAATTGGAACCAATCCAATCTGTTTAAATCATGGAACCAATCCGAACCAATCCATCTAAATCTGGATTGGATGGGTTTAGGACCATGAGTTTACATAATTAAATAACAAAAAAATATATATTTAACACTTTAATTTCTTAAAAACATAAACATAGCGCTATATTAATTCCACAATAGCAACATGTTTTTCTATAATAACGACATACTGTTCTAGAATTTAAACAACTATAAGAAAGCTGGTTTCACTGTAAGTATTTAGACCATTACAAATTAAAACTAAAAACTAACAAACAAAAGTAATAAAAGAAGATATTATACGAGTTTAGATTTGAGTTTAGGTTTTATATAGAATAAGAGAAGATACTATGGGGGAGGATGTGTAATAAAAATATAGACTATTTATATACGGTTCGGATCGGTTCAAATCCGGAACCGTGGGGTTCAATCCGGAACCAATCCATGGACTACGAATTTTTAATTCTTCAATCCGAAACCGAATCACGGATTCAAAAAATCAATCCAAACCTATCGAATTGGACTAGAATGGATCGGATTACGAATTTCACGGATTCCTTACTCAGCCCTAATCGGAACGTAGAAATTTTGTTTTTATATATATTTTATTTATATTTTTAATAAAACAATACTTTCAGAAATTTTTAAAATTTTTTATGAACTTTTAATAGATTTTTGAGCTGTGTGTTTGTTTATGAGTTGTAAGTTTTTGTATCAGATATCATATATCACATCAAAAATTCCTCTCTCAATTTAAAACTCTTTTCAAAACTCATTCAGCAAACAAATTTTCCATACTCAAATCATAATTCCAAAACTCACAAATTCAAAATATATCTATATTCTCAAATCATATTTAGAAAACTCTATCAAATGCTACCTAAAACTTTATGTAGTGGCTTTGGGGATGAGCTGGGTAGCTTCTTCTTTTTCTTTTTTCTTTTTTTTTTTTTTAAATTTTATTGTTATTATTTAAGTTGGGTTCAAAACCACCTCATTTAATACATCTGTAAAGAAATGTTGTGTTTGGTTGGGAGATTTAGGGAGGAATTTGGAAAGGGAAAGAATAAGGAAAAATGTGTATGAAATTAAATAAAATATAGGTATATGTTATTTGTATTTTACCTATTTTTTTCATTTCCCTTTTCAAATTCTTCATCAAATCCCCCAAGAAAAAGGTTTTGAAATATTATAATCACCCTTACAAGTTTAATAAATTTATATGGGTTAGGCTTGCCTTCCATTCATGACCTAGATTTTTTTTTATCAGCAAAGAAAATTTCATTAATCGACATGAAATAAAAGGTACAGCAAGATGAAATGCACTGAGAGAGATTTGGAAGTATAAAATACCCTTACTACTGCTACTTGCAACCATACAACTAACCCCTTGGCCTTACGATTTTTTTTTTTAAACACAAAAAAAAAAAACGTTAAGAAGGACTTAACAGAAAATAAAATACAAGATTCCCACAAAATCAACCCACCAAAACACCCAAACTGCTAAAAACCTATTCTAACACCCAAGGAGGTAACCCAAAAATTTTAAACACCTACTGCACTCCCAATCTTCTTTGCCTCCACGCCTTCTTTGTCGCCTATCTTTTATACGCCTAAGGTACTGCAATCCAAAAGCCAACCACTCACCTGCTATTTTAAAACTAAAACTTATCACCTATGCTGCTCCAACTTCCAATGCCCACCTACTACAACGCCTACCTACTACACGCTCCTTTGCTCCTGCACGCTTCTGTGCACGCTCATCTACTCCTATCGAGGACATCTCCAAGGCTAGAAAGACTCCCTTGACCGGAAAAACTCCATAGCCTCCATACCCACACAAAGCCCCAACCCCAGCAGAAGCAGACTGTCAATCTCCCTTGACTGAAACTATGGCCGGAAACACCTCCAACTATTGGATTCCCAAACCCACCTCTGCCACTATATCTGCAAGCTCACCCACTCCTGACAACACTCTACCGAGACAGTTCCTAGGCCGGAAAAACTTCATAGCCAACAGCTCCAAGGCTAAATAAAACTCCACACCCAGCTCCACTCTAAAACAACGAACAACCGCCGAGACATCACCATACATCTGGATGAATTTCACCCCTCAAACTCCCACTCGAAAAGGAGCGCTCGAATGAAATCTCAGACAGATCTGGATCAACTTCAACACCCTAGTTCCCTCCAAACATAGCACCGAAGCAGACTCCAAAGATCCGAACCCGAGCTCATCCCTCAAACTCCCACTCGCAAAAGAGCGCCCGAATGAAGATCCAACCAGATCTGACCAACCTCTATTCTGGTCCAAAACCGACCTCCTTCTACTTTGTTTTGACCCTTAAACCAAGCACCTTGCTGATACAAAACAACCCCCTATTGATACAATATAACCACCCCTGATGATACAAAACAAACAAGCCGAGGCACCCCCTAATGAAACAAAAAAAGGACACCAAAGTGGAAAGAAATTGTGGGAATCTAGTTTATTAGAAACAAAAACCAGCACACAAACACACAAGAGAGCTGGGCCAGCCGACCGCCATAGCTAAAGGCGGCGGTCGGCCGGCCGAAAGTGAGGCTCGGGGGTCGAGGTTTTAGAGAGAGAGTGTGACAAGTTTGTCTGAGTTGAAGTCCATTATTTTCCATTCATGACCGAGATTTGAGAATGTTGTTTGGACTCGTAAAATTTATTATTGAGTTTTACTTTGATAATTTAAATTGTTAATTTTGTAAGATTCTTAATATATATCATATTATCTGAAAAAAATTTAATTGATCTAATAATTAGAACATCTTGATTTTATTACATTTGTCTAAAATATAATAAATGATTTATTTTTAAAAACACATTTATTGTTTATTTCAAACCAGAACCATTTCAAATTAGATTTTAACTTCTTAATCATTTTGAGGAGAGTGAATGAACTACTTTGTTCCTTGATTTTGGTTTAATTTCTAAGGACCGTTGTCATTCGACTAAATTGACACAATAAAAAAAAACTACAGTAACTACAATTGTAACTTGCCCCAAAAATATTTATCACAGAAGAGACTATCAATTTTTGAAAAAGAAACTTATAAATATGCTTTATTAGTTTAATAATAATGTAACTAGCAGTTTAAATAAACCATCTGCACAAAACCAGACATCAATGCAGACCAAATCCAGAAGAAGCTCATAAGATTGAATTAGCTTCAATTTATGGCCTAACTTGTATGATAACTTTTCCAACATTAGAGCTTGAGAACATGGAATTAAAACTCTCCAAGAAGCTCTCAATTCCATTGTAAATTCTGTGTTTGGAAATGATCTTTCCTTCTTTTATGTAGCCCTCCATCTCCTTCATGAAGTCTCCAAAGCGATTCATATATGAACCCAGCATAAACCCTTCCATCCTCACTTCTTTGCCCACCATGTTCAGTAGGTTCCTAACCCCTTCTCTCTCCGTCCATCTCTGTATCATACCACAAAATTACACTAAAAAAAACAAGTCCCACATCCAAATTCTAATAACAAAAACATGAATGAAAATTTGTAATCGTGTAAATTAGGATTTTGATGATGACAATGGTGTTTGGACGATAATTACCTGATTGTATTGAGAGATCATACCGCAAAGTGGAATACGAGCACCCTTGTTGACATTGTTAAGAACTGCCTCTAGCATCTTACCACCCACATTCTCAAAGTAAATGTCGATACCATCAGGGAAACGCCTGTGTAACATTTAACAACAAAAATTAAGCAGTGTAATGCTAATTTTTATAACCTCAGTAGTTGTTGTTTCGGATTATAAAAAGATTTTTTTCAAAAATAGTGCAAACGATAAAAATGTTCTGCGAAAGTTACAACTTAATTTCGTAGCTTCTACTCAATTTCTCTGAAATATTTCTCAAAGTTTATTTAAAATAACTTCACATTCCTTAAATTTTTTGAAGCTAAACAATCAATTACCCCACAAGCCATATTCTTTGAGACGCTGAAAATTGTCGATCTACCCACATTTTACTATGAATGCTTATGATTTTCTATTTTCATAACCGTTAACTCCTATAAAGTATGGATACTTTGAAAAATATGTTGTATCTGTACCGAGTACTTATCGGCATATGGTACCTCATATGATATTTCTACATACATATCGGGTACACGAAACACGTACCCAAATTTTTTCTTCTTAATTTTTGGTATATCTAGATGTATCTAGTATATACTCAAGTCGTACCGTACCTCAGTTGAAACAGTATTTTCTTCTACTACAAAGATAAAACTCTTATCACTAGACTTCTTTTTTATTTTTTATTTTATTCTCAGCATGATTTTAGAATTAAACTATGATTTGTATGTTATTTAATATATTAACATTTAAATTTTGATTTATATCTTTATTTTTGACATTAAATATTAATTATAGGTTGAATCTTAACAAATTAAATCATTTTATTAGTTTTTGCATTACTCTAAATTAAAAATAAATATTTTTTTACAAGCATTCTAAATCCAAGTCGTACCCATACCCTACTTTTTTTGAATTTTACCATATCGACGTACCAGTATCGTACTAGTATCAATATTTGTACCTATACCCGTACCCGTGCCCGTCCTTCATAGGTTAACTCAAATGTAAGCAAAAACTATATTTCGACTAAAAAATAAAAATAAAAAAGGCAAGAAACAAATTACTTGCTTAAGGCTGCATCAAAATCTGTCTCTGTGTGGTAATTGAATGCATCGTCATATCCAAATTCATCCTTCAACAGCTTCACCTATATACGGTAAAGGAAACACCAATGTAATATGGAGAGAAGAATAAAGAATAATCAAAATGATCTATTGATCAAGTGGTGCCGGGAATGGACTCGAAATGGAATTTTCAAAAAAATAAAATAAAATAAAACCATATTAATGCCAAAATACCATGAGTATGCCCAAAATACATTAAAACTCAAATTCTCAAGTCTGACTAATGCAAAATCACCAACAAAAGGAAGCCAATAAACACACCCCTGTGTGCAATTCTAGTAATAGATTACGCTATTTTCATTTCTGGAGTTCATAATTTTAATTTTGTTAGAAATTTTAGTTGCAAAGTTTCAATCATCTCTATTTCTCCCATATGAAATGTTTTAGTTCCTTATGTTCCAAGTTTCAATTTGAAGAACTAAGAAGTGATTAATGATGCAATAAAATCAGCTTGTGGATTGGGAAATCATATATTTTGTTACTTTAAATCACTATTTCCCATGATAACAATACCAACTGCATCAACCAAAGAAACCGAAAGCCTAATTAAAAGACAATTTTCTTCTAAAATAGTTGACTTTTAAATGGTCTTGTTAGAAGGTGTTCTATTTGAAAATAATTCTAACAAGCCTAATAATTATGTAATCAATGATGGGAGTAATTATTTGATAATTTTAGATTATTATTTTATCTCATTTACCACTTAACGCTTGTTAAATTGTCTTTCAAAATCCTCACAAAAAGTATTAATTCTCACAATTTCAACTAACAAATTATCAAGTTGGGACATCATATAGCTTTGTCCCAAGACCACCCCTAATTTTTCCAATGAAGCAACTATACAATTATTGTGGTCAGATTGATCCCAAAAAAAAAAAAAAAGAAAAAAGAAAAGAAAAACTAATATTGGGCCTACATTCTAGCCCACCTTTCAGTACTGTATTTGTTTCTCTTTTGCCATCAAAGTTTATGGGGATTCTATTTACACCCAAAAAATTAATTAATACAATCAATCTTTTAATTTTTTTTATTAAATTATATAAATATATAATTTATTTTTGATATATTTTATATATATTTTTTTACAAATTACCTTTAAATAATATAATATTTTAATTTTATAATACACCCAAATAATAACCTTACTATAAAATCAATTCAAAAAATTCTCTCTCTTCTCTTCTCAACCATGGCATCTTCTTCTCTGCCATTGTTGATTATTAATTGTATTGTTTTGGGGTACTTGCACACTATTCATTATTATTTTGCAAGTAATCTGGTACAAAGAACTTATTTTTCCTAATTGTCAGATATCGGCAGAAGGGTAGTCTAGGTGATTGAAGTATCAAAACATTACATACAAAAATCAACTACATAGTAACTGTAACCAAAAGAACATAGCTACCTCATCTTCAGACCAGCTCTCTGAATCGGAGAGATCATCTAGAAAGTTTTCATAATAATCTGAAGAGCTGTGATCAAAATCAACAATAGGTTCCTATTTTATTGCTTTAAAAAATATGTTTGATTATTATTCTCATTTATTGTTTGATTTTGTTCAATTTTTTTTTTTTTTTTTTTTCATTTATAAGTAACAACACAATAATAAATAATAATGTTGACGATAATGGTGAGTTTTGATGGCGTGGGTTGAAATTTTGAAATGAAAAAAAAGATAAAGATATTTGAATATGTATAACTGATTAGGGTGTACTTTAATGTGTATTGTTTTTATTAATAAATTTATATTAAGATATAATAAGAATTAAAATTTTAAACTTTTAATTAAGGGCTAGTTTGGCATATACTAAATAAGTTAAAAAGTCAAAAAGTCACTATCTTATTTAAGTCACATCATCTTATTTAAATCATTACATCACCTCTCTAACACATCACATCAAACCCAACCAAAACCCAACCCAAACCCACCCATAAATCAAAAAGTACACTTTTTTAGGACATCCCAAACTAACCCTAAATATACTGAGTGATTATTAGGGTGCAAATAGAATAGCCAAAGTTCATTTACCAAAAGCACACCCAAAAAAATGGGTTTGTTTTTATTTTTTTATAACCTGACCCAAAGAAAATGTTAAAAAAGAGAAGAACAAATCATAACTCATTTTCAAGTCAACTATTGGAGCTTTTGTGGTCCAGGGAATACTTAAGAAGATCATTAATTATAATTTATATATCAAATAAGTAATCACAATCTTTTTCAAGTCAAACTACAACGGCATGTGGGGTTCAGAGAAAATTACGAAGATATTTATAGTATACAAAATAATATGTATACAAAAATGATTAGACACTTTAAAAATTTTATCAAATATTTTATATGGGTGTATAATTACATAGACTCATATTATGTGGGTCTCACATTTATGTGAGACACATGTGATTACATACCTATGTGAGACATTACTTATATAACATTACTTATATGTATGTTCTCCTAATGTATTTATTGTAGGAATAATTTCACATAAATGCATATTTGAAAAATTATTTTCAAACTAATGATAAATTTTATAAATATTAAAAAATAAAATTATAAATTTTATCATGTATTTTTAATTAATTTTTAAAAATACATATAAGAGGTAATTTCTCTTTTATTGTAGGGAAAATTAGTCCAAGATCTCTTTCCTATTTTTAATAATGGAAAAAATTCATAATATTATTTTATGATGTCTAAGGTCTCTCAACCCTACGTCCATATATCACAGAGAAATTTGAGAAGAAACCAAAGGGCTTCAAAAACTACCTCCAAGAGATCTGAGCTTTGGTCTCTCTTTTCTCTCTCTTTGCTACATTAATGGTGTACGTGTTGGTATCCAACGACGATTTCTCCGCCGCAAAGTCTTTAGCGCCATCAACCAACCATGTTGCTTCTGTCTACAGGGAGGTTCAGAACAACTATCTTGACCATTCTTTTCTTCTCCCTTTTGTTCTCAAAAGTTCTTTTAAGGTCATCCATAACCCCACTAGCTCCGCCGCCAGCAATCCAAGTTTTCACTTGTATCTCTAGATTTGATTAAAACATTGTTCGATCTCTGATTTCTTCTCTCTCTCTAGATTTGGTCTCTCTCTCTCTCTCTCTACTACATCAATGGCATCTGAGCTTTCATATTATCTGAGCTTTGTTCGATCTTTGATTTCTTCTTTTTTTTTTTTGGCAATCTGATTCGTAAATCGAAAATCCAAGTTTGAAACTTGAATCATTCATGTTTTGTGCGTTTTACAATGATTTTGATTTAGTTTACTTGAGAAGATTTGATAAAAGCATTTTTCGATTTCTATTTTCCTTATGTTTTTGGTAATTTACGAAATTTTAATTTTTCTTTGAATTTCTCTGATTTGAATTTAGAAAAATTTTAATTTTCTCTGATTTGGAGAAAATTTCGCTAGAACCAAAATTTCTCTGGTTTGGACCTCTTCTTCATCTCCGTAAAACGCCATTGCTGTAAAGCTCTCTCTCTCTCTCTCTTTCTCTCTCTGGGCCACTGTAATTGTGAATATACAGGTATTCCAAATGGAGAACGGTGAATTACTTTGTATTTGTAAAGTCTAGTTTCAGAAATTAATAGTTTTGTTCAATGAAATTTCAATTTTTTCTGGTTTGAACCCAGAGTAATTCTCTACACATAATGAGGCAAATTTTCTAGGAATTTCTTTGGCTTGGAGAGAATTTCTCTAGAACCAAAATTTTTCTGGTTTGAACAGAATTTTTGGGAACAGAATTTTTGGATCGAATTTTCTCTAGATCAATTTGAGGGACTTTAGACATTATGAAAATATTGAATGTCCTTTATACTATAAAATCTTAATATTAGATAGCCTAAAAAAAAATCCCCTTTATTGTATTGTACATAAAACTAATAATAATAAATCTTATTAATAACAGTCCTTTTACAATAAACCCATCTCCATGTATGATATTTTTTCAACTTTAATTCACCAACTAATTGCAACGAATCAAATCTTTAAATACATAGAATTTGGTAAATAAATAAAAGAAAAATTTTAAGTACGTACAATTTGATAAATAAATAGATAAAAAATTAGATATAATCCTCTAAAATAATCAAATTGTACATTTAAAACAACTATTTGTAGGTTTTTTTTTTTTTTTTTTTAAAGTTTTTGTAAAATAAAATAAAAAAAGTTTTTGTAAAATATCTACCTACCAACGTCAAAAGACTTTTTATTGGGTTTTAATCACGAGACTTTTCCTTACTTTTTCTTTGGACCACATATATAGCCCTCTTTGTTGTTTTTTTTTAGCTTTTAATCCTTTTGAATCATATCATCTTTCATATTATTTATTTAATTTTTTTATAAAAAAATTTAAAAAATTAATTTTTAACTATTTTTCAAAAACACTTTATAATAAGAGTAGTGTTCCATACACCGAATGCATGTAATTATATATATATACATATTATAAAAATAATGACAAAAATAAATAAATATATAATATATGTTACTCAGGTAATAAAGGCTTTCTTCGCTATACTTGTGATCTTGGTTTCAAGTATATAGTGTCAACACTATATAGTATAATATATTTTAACAATGAATATTGTTATTCAAGTCTAAAAATTAGATAGAGATGGAGTTTTTGTACATGAGACACAACAGTCACGGTTGTGCGGCAATATGATCCTATTTCGATAATTTGCATTATTCATATTTTAGAACACATCGAGTAGAACTTACCTGTAAAAAATCAAGTTAATCGGATATCGTTAATCCTTTCATCTACTCACATTTATATTCATTTTTATATTTTAAATCACAAATATAATTTATTTTTGTAGATATAAATGCAATTCGATGAAATGGTTATCAATGTCCGATTAACTTTATTTTTTACAAGTATGTTTTACTTGATATACTTTAAAATTTGAACGGTTTAGATCATCAAAATGAGCCTTGAAATGAGCCCATATGCCTGCACAGCAACTAGCCATTTTCAAATTAGACTAACTTTTCAAACCCAATGATGTAGGAAACACTCTTTTTCATATTTTTTTTAATCATCAACTGATCATATAACTTATACATCATTAAATCTAAAAAATAAATTTTCAAAGTGAATTTATATATCATTTCTTTAACATTTTTTTTTATATGCGCATTTTTCTTTAACAATAAGTTACAAATTTGGGTTTGTGGCATGTTACAAGTCTAGTTTGGATTAAATTAATCTAATTACATAATTTTTTAAACAGTATATTTTTAAATTTATACTTGTAAGGTTGTAATATATTTCTTTAAGACAAATATACTCAAATCATGCGATTACACTTATTAAATTAATATTATTTTTAAAAAATAATCTATATATAAATATTAAAAAAGAAAAATGCATTGGACTCCCAGTGGAGGTGACCCTCACCACTCCTATTATTTTTTTATTGGCTGAAATTTTTATTTTATTTTATTTTTGTCTGACAATCATAGAGCCTCATGTGGAATAAGGGTGTTGGGTGGTCACCCCACTGAGAGTCCAGCACGGTTGATTAAAAAATAAATAATTTACATCATCAAAAGGAAATTAATGATAAACCTACAGAGAAACAAAAAAACTGGACCGTCTGAAGATTGGAGACAGACAAGTCCACTTCTTAATCCAATCATCAACCATCAGTTCATTAGCAATTTGATTTCTTTTATTTATTTATTGCCTTTTTTGAGTACTAGGAATGATTAACCTTGTCGCAATCCCATATAAAAATAGCGACAGTGACATGCAAAAAAGTGGTGACTTGTACCTTTTCATCTGATCCCGTGCTTCCGACAACTCGACAGCCTTTAAGTTTCGCTAACTTTCCGGCCACCATTCCAACTCCTCCGGCCGCCGCCGATATAAAAACATTCGATCCTGGCTTAAGGTTTCCAAGCACTTCTATCCCCACCCATGCAGTAAACCCAGAGAGTCCTATACATTTGCGTTAAAATTGTTGTTACAAAATTTATTACTTACACGATTTTTAATCAAAATTATGTGACAGTAATATTTTTAAAATAAAAAGTCATATAAAATCTAGAGACAGGTTTATTTTGAGAATAGGAAGAAAAAAAAAAACTAATTTTTGATTTCTTTAAGAAAAAAATATAATAAAAAAATGAGAGGTAATGTGATAATTTGGGAACATGATTAAAAGTTAAATTTTTTAATTTTTATTTACGTTTTTTACATGTTTTAAAAAAAAAATAACTAAAAAATAGTCAAAATATTAATTTTCAACCAACATTTCAAAACAAACTTAAATAAGTCAATAAATTGACTTTTTTTTTTTTTTTTTTTTTTTTCTCTCTAATTATCAAAATAGGCCAGAGACTTTAGGGCCTAAATTTAGTGTGTGGTAATAATTAAAAGTGTGAATTGTGAGATTCGTGTATAAAATAAATCTAAAACACATATTAATGTTTAGTAAAATTTCTGAAATTATAATAATACTAATATTGACAAATATTTTGATTTAAAATGATAAAATCATAACTTCCGATATTATTTCTAGAGTAATGTTATGAATCATGAAATGCTTCATGAAAATTCTTCAGTCTTGGATTACACCTATAATAAAACACCACAAATTAATTAAAGAACGAAAAATTTTCATGAAATATTTACATGATATTTTTTTTCATGATCCGTAACATTTCTCTTATTTCTATCAATTTTTTTTTTTTTTATCAAAATTTTCCATCATGTAATAATTTCCCACAAGAGAACAACAAGAATACCCAGTGAATTGAGGTAATCAGGCAACGGAATCCCAGCAGATGTATCAATCTTTCTAAGGAAAGCAGCAGATGCCACACAGTATTCAGCAATGGGAGATAAAGGGTTTACTACAACATCACCCTCCGCAAAATTATTGTCCTTTGTTCCAACTACCCTTCCTATCCCAAACGCTGTAATTGCCTGCATTTTTTTTGTAAATAAATAAAAAATTCAAAAGAATGTGAAATCGTCTGTAACTACAGGACTGTATACTAAGCGTGGGGTTTGTGATGTGTGAACCTGATTCAGTTGAAACTGGGGTATGCACAGGCCGTCGTCGTGGCCGGACATTATGGACCGTAGATATGGATCAACGGAGATCCAGAGGATCTCGAGAGCCACGTGTTGGTCAGGGATTGAATCAGCAGCCAATGACAAGTTCACCGATCGGAGTTTCAGATGATCAGACGTTGGTAAACCGTCTGATACATAAGCAGATAAGTACCACTCTTTGCTTTCTACCACCGCCATGTTTCCTCTCTCCCTCTCTCTCTCTCACTCTCAGATTCCCTTTAGTGAGATGATGATGGTGATGACGAGAAACAAGGACCTATATTTGTACTCACGTCACTGTCTATCAACACGAGTACCTTAAAAATGGGATTTTTTTTTTTTTTTTGGCCGAACTTAAAAATGGGAGTTAGACGTCAATTTTATGACTCATGAATCATATGAAGGTTGTTCGCCAACCACACACTGAAGTTACATACCATTATTAGCTTATTACAATATGCCTAACTTAGTTGAAAAATGTTATGAACTCATCTTTAAGGATCCATAATTTATTTTGAATATTTTTGTATGATGGAAATTAAATTGATAAAGTGTAAAATTCTTGAATAAAATAAATTTGAAACATCGATTTTTTTTTTTTGGAATAAATTCTGAGTTGATAAAAGTGAGTTTGTAGTATTGTTGAACTTAATTATAGTATAAGAAGTTGGGTACTCATATCATGAGTTTAAATTTGAAATTTTCAAAGTGATTATTTTAATTTTAATTTTATTTGATTTATAATGACAACATTTAAAAGATTATATTACTATTATTATTATTTTTTTTAAGAACATAGAAAATATTTATATTAAAAATAATAACCTGTCAATCACAACCTATTAGTCGGCGAGTCCAGATCGTCAATCGCGGTTTCCTGCCACGCATCCTGTGGCGTCTCAAAACGACGTCGTTTTGGCGTTAAATTCAATTTTTTTTTTTTTTTACTTTCTTTCCCTTTTCCCCTCTTTTCTGTCGATTTGAGCCCTAACCATCAAAGAAGACCATGAACAGAGGAGAGGAGAAAAACGAAACAGAAGGAGTAGAGTCGGAGGACGACGACGGCGGGCGAGATGGCGTCGATTCGGTGGTGAGGCGAGGCGAGGCAAGTTAAGATGTGGTCCTTCAATCTTCATTCTCCCCAAATCTTCAATCTTCATTATATAATATATATATATATATGAAATTAATTTTTGTTTTAACTGGGTTTACACAGATGATATTATCATTGAGCTTACATTAGCTCTCAATCCCACTCTTTAAATTCAGTAGCAGTACACCAGCAAAAAGGGAACCAAACAAGAACTCAATATATTAATTTTTTACTTAAAAGTTGTTCCAAGTCTCCTAATAATGTTTGAATAATTTTTTTGTAGAGGGGTTTGTGCATGAAACAGAGAAGGAAATGAAAAAATTAATGAACCTAAACATAGCATAAATCTATCTATGACTAATTCACTTGTGTTTTGATCTCTTCATTTTGCAGGATGGATGTCTATACTCCATATCTCTCTCTCTCTGTAGCTATTGATGTTAGGGCTAAACACAGGAAGATGAAGATGAAACTCAAATTTTGGTTTTTTTTTTTTTTTTTGAAAAATACTAACCAAAATGACGTCGTTTTGGCGAGAGCGGCAAGGAGGGCGGCAGGAAAGGACGACCGAGAATCCTTACTCATTAGTCGGCCGTTGGCTTCTAGTACGTGAGAATATATAGGGGTGAGCATGGTCCGAATTGGATCGGATTAGGATAAAATCAGGATCAATCCGTTATCTACGGTTTCTGAAAAATTGAAACCAATCCAATCCGTTTAAATCATGGAACCAATCCAAATCAATCCATTTAAATATGGATTGGATCGGTTTAGGACCACAGATTTACATAATTAAATAACAAATATATATATATATATAACACTTTAATTTCATAAAAATATAAACATAGCGACATACTGTTCTAGAATTTAAACAACTATAAGAAAACGGGTTTCACCATAAGTATTTAGACCATTACAAATTAAAACTAAAAACTAACAAAAGTAATAAAAAAAGATATTATACGGTTTTAGGTTTGAATTTAGATTTTATATAGAATAAGAGAAGATACTATGGGGGAGGATCTATAATAAAAATATAGACTATTTGTATACGGTCCAGATCGGTTCCAATCCGAAACCATGGAGTTCAATCCGAAACCAATCCGTGGACTACGGATTTTTAATTCTTCAATCCGGAACGGAACTGCAGATTCAAAAAATCAATCCAAACCTATCAGATTGAACTGGACTGGATCGGATTACGGATTTCACGGATTCCTTGCTCAGCCCTAAGAATATAGAGAGAAAAGTATAGAAAAAAAAAATTTTATTTAAAATAATGATTTGTACTTTTTACTAATATATTTTATTAACCATATTCTTAAAATAATTTGGATTTTAATGTTATATACACTCAATAAAGCAGATTTACCACCAATTTTTCTTAAGAAGGTATAATTTTTTTTGGTTCAAGGAATTATAATTTTTTTCGTCAAAATGATTCATGACATTTTTTCACTACAAAATGGTCTTAATATTTAAACCACATCATTTATAATATAACACAATGTTTATGACATAATCAATATTCATAACTTTCACAAGTGTACACGATAAATTCTTCATTCGTGGTTTCAATGTCTGTACACTTCAAAAAAATTTTTTGAACTTATATTCATTATATGTGCATCATATTTAAAAATTGAATAATATTAGTACACACAATTGATATAAAAAAAAAAACAATAATATTTAATCATAATTTAAAATCATGAAAAATGTAATTTCTATAATACAGGAGTTGAATTTAAATTTTGTTTTTTTTTTTTTTTAATCAACAAATGTTTTTCGTTAGATTAGCATCTATGGAAGAAAATCTCTTACCTCTGACAAAACACCTAAACACTTGCACTTCCTTAATTCAACTCTCCTAATGGGAATTAAAACCATGACCTTCCTAGATATTAAGTTCTAAGGCATGATAACTAATTAAGTTAAGCTTAGTTGGTTATTTTATTTTTGCTTTCTACTACTGCCATCTCTTCCTTAGCACCGCCGCCACCGCTATCTCTCTCAAATTCCAGCCACACACATTTTCATTTTTTTTACTATTTAATAAAAAAAAGTGTAACAAAACCAAATATTATACTTATAGAAATTTTTATTATAAAATTATACAGCTACATTTTTTAAATTAAATTTTGTTTTAATAGATATTTTATTTTAAAATTATAATATTTAATATATGCGCATAATTTTTGTTGTATAGTTTTTTCTGTTTATATATTTACACTCATACTTATATTGTAGGAAAACAATATACATATATTGGTCACTCCCAGAGATGCGCGAGATAAGCGCACCAGGAGCATTGGTCACTTGCGAAGTCCAGACGAACACCGGCGACAAAGAGAGTTGTACACTCAACGCCTAGAGCACAAGTTGAGGGACTAAGACGCCGTTATCCAGAGAATGGCGGCAGAGATGGAAGCTCTCAAATGACAAGTCAAAGGGAACGGTGTTGCTGGAGTGGGTGACCACAGTGAGCGCACCCAACCCCGCCGCTAAGGCAGCCAAAACCAGCGGCACACGCCCTCCCTTTCCATCACCAGACGCTATGGGGTTGGAGACTCAGACCTGCCTGCAGAGAAGTCTTGTGCGCAAGATAGTAGTTACCATCCCTCACGTCTGCCGACGACATCGAGGTATTCTTACTCCGCTCATTCGGAGGACTTGAGGGACGTCTTGAAGGAACGACCGCGTCGACGGGAGACTTAAAGGGTGCCGACGCTTCAGCGGCTATCATATGATGGCTCGCACCAGTGAAGAAGTAGCAATGCCGCCGCCCCGTTCAGTCGTGTATGTCTCTTTGGACAAAAATTTGGCAAGGCTGAGCGCCACCTCCTTCTCCCTTGAGATAGAGACCACACCGCTCCCAGCGGGCTTTCACTAGCCCAAATTTACGCTTTATGACGGAAAGACCAATCCGTAGATGCACGTGAGCCATTTCTGGCAGGTTATGGCTGGATACAGGCGTTATGATGGTCTCATGTGCCTTTGTTTCCGTTGAGTTTAGGTGAGTTCGGCTTGAAGTGGTTTGAGAGGCTTTCGGAGGAAAGCATCGAAAGGTGGCAACAGTTGGCGGAAGCGTTCGTGACTCGATTCAAAACTAACACTAAAACGCCAAAGGAAGTTGACCACCTCCTAAGTGTTAAGATGGAGTCAGGCGACTCCCTAAAAGCATACAACGCCAGATATTGGAAACTTTCAACGAAATCCTTGATTGCCCGACCAACTTGAAAATCACCCAATATAAGCGCGGTCTCCCGGTCGAACATAGACTAAGGGACTCGCTCACAATAAACCAGCCGACTTCCATGGAGCTGTTGATGCAGCGCATCAATGAGCACACCCGAGTAGAGGACGATGTGGCTGCATCGACCGTGAAGACAAATCTGGTGGCAATGGACAAAAGAGTGGCTGGAAAAGTACACACGGTCGGACAAAAGACAAACCGTCCAAGTGACCGCGCAAGGGAATCCAAACATGGTCCGAATCGTAGAAATTGGGGTAAAGGTCCTCGCAATAACTGAGCAGATTATCCCCGTGATAACGCAGCAGATGCAAATAGAAAGTTGAACGCTCGGACGGGCATCACTACGGTTTTTAAGATCCCAATCTACCGTATACTTAGCGAAATCCGTGACGAGGTTTACGTTCGGTTTCTCACTAAGCTTGGTGATGCGCAAAAGGGTTTCAATCCGCGGTATTACTGCACATTTCATAGGGAGCAAGGGCATCGAAAAGAGGACTGCTTGCCCCTAAAGCAACACTTGGAGGAGTTAGTCACCACCGGTCACTTGGACCGTTACATCGATGGGAGCGTCAAGGCCGCGCACCACGCATTGGTTGAGCCAAGTGATTTGGACAGGTATCTATTGTATCTGATAGGGATTTGAAGTTTCTGTCAAGATTTTGATAGAGTTTTCAACAATCTTTGGGGACTGAACTGAGGTTGAGTAGTGCCTATCACCCACAGACAGATGGACAAACTGAATGAACTAACCAAACTTTAGATGATGTGTTCAGAATGTGTGTGTTAGACTTCCAGGGGAATTGAGAGACTTATTTGCCATTGGCTGAATTTGTGTACAACAACAGTTACCATTCAAGCATTGGGATGGCTCCTTACGAAGCATTGGGATGGCTCCTTACGAAGCCTTGTATGGAAGAAAATGTCGTTCTCCGATATGTTGGGCTGAAGTAGGTAATAGACCTTTGTTGGGATCGGAACTTATGCAAGAAACAACCAAGAAAGTGAAACTGATCCAGCAACGACTGAAAACTGCACAGAGTCAGCAGAAAAGCTATGCTGATATCCGAAAAAGAGACAGGGAATATGAGGTTGGTGATCACGTATTCATTAAAGTGACCCCGATGAACGGTCACTCTCGGTTTGGTGTTAAGGGCAAATTGGCGCCGATGTATGTTAGACCTTATGAAGTCCTTGAAAAGATCAATCCAGTATTGTATCGGGTAACCTTACCTCCAGTAATGGAGCACATGCATAATGTCTTTCATGTATCGATGCTTCGAGAGTACTTGAGGGATCCACTCCACGTCATTGAGCCAACAGACGTGCTGTTGAAAGATGATTACACTTACGAGGAAAAACCTATCCAGATTGTAAACCGCAGGATCAAAAGATTAAGAAACAAAGAAATACCGTTGCTAAAAGTTGATTGGCAAAACCACGGAGGAACTTATGCAACCTGGGAAACCGAAGAAGACATGATGAAGAGATATCTGGATTTGTTTCCTTTGGACCCAATGTTGTTCCAGAATAAAGGTAATTCGAGTTTGGAGGACCAAACTCTTTTAAGTGGGGAAGACTGTAACAAACCCAACCTCTGATTAACGTTAATCCATGATTAATTATGCCTAATTAGCAATTGGAGTGAATTCTGCATTAAACTGCATGTGTGTGATGTATTGTTCATGTCTATATCTGTTAGGCGTAGAAAGATCTGTTCACGTTTTAGTTTCGGTTTGCGAATTGAAAGCCTTATCGGCGTCCGAATCAGAAATTGACTTGATTTATGTGCTAAATAGGATTTATAGAATTTTATGGTAGGTCTAATTGAAATTCAATTTGGAACGATTAAATTTGATTAAATTATTGCCATTTGATTACTTTTGATCAATTGTTACTTAATAGGCCATTTGGACCCCACTAAGGTCATGTTTTCATTTCACTCTTCCATTTCCTTGATGCCCAACATGAGAGAGAGGGAGAATTGAGAGATTTGGGTCCTAGTTCAAGAATTGAATTAAAGGAGAGAATTGCTAGAAGAAAATTTGAAGCTTTGCTCATTTTGTTCAAGATTCTAGTGCCTAAAGCCCAATAGATCATCTAAGGTATGGAACCAAGCCTTAAGCCTTGAAGTTGTGTTAATCCATGCATGAATTCAGGTAATTTGAGCTATAAGATGTGTGAACCAAGCTTAAGGAGTAGGGAAGTAGGTCAATCCATGTATGCATGCATGTTTCATAGCATTTTGAAGATTGATTTTCAAGAATTCCTTGATGAATGTGTTGAGTTCACTCTAATTTTGGAAACACAATGAGATTCATGTTATTTAGTAGCATTTGATCATGTTTTGGAGGGCCTTAGCTAAAAAATGTACATGCATGTTATGTTCACAAATTAACTTCAAGTTTCAAGTTGAATGTTGCACAATTGGTATACTTCTGGGCTTTGATTTTGTAAAACGATCTTCAAAACATGTTGTTTTATGAGTTTTCATGTATTTCCTCAAGTTTTGGCCCAGAAAAATTTGTTTTGGATACTTTAAGGGTTGAATTTGAGCTTAGTGATCAATCTGGAAATTCTAGAAATTTGATCCATGCTCGAGCGTAGAACTTTACGCTCGAGCGTGAACTCTGAGTACATGCACTCCGCTCGAGCGTCGAGATTTATGCTTGAGCGTGAAATGCATATACCCAGAAGTTTGTGTGTTTTGCAGTCCGCTCGAGCGAGAGAATCTACGTTCGAGCGGAGGTCGAGCGTCCGTCGAGCGTGAAAATCGTGCATCCAGTACTTTTGTCGAGGTTTACATTCCACTCGAGCGGGAAAGTCCACGCTCGAGCGGAGCTTCATTGTCTGCATGTCCACTTGAGCGGGAAAAGCCACGCTTGAGTGTGGACCTTATCATCAGCAAGTTTCAAGAAATGTTTTCCAATACATTCTTGCATCCTCATTCCATCCTAGGCATTCCTAGGCCATGTTTAAGATTTCATAATGAGGATTAAAGGTTAGAAACACACTAAAAGCTAATGACATAAGTTATATACAATTAGAACGTGTGTTTCAAGTGTGTATCTGTTACGTGTTATGTAGGTCACGTGTCGCGTACTGTTTGGCTAATCTGTTCCGTCTATTTGTCTCAAGGCCAATAGTGAGTAATAACATAATAAAACTATGTTCAACTTTATTTATTTTCTGTGTGATGAATTAAGATTTGTTTTCTGGAAAGATATGTTCTGCACAATGAATGATTGTCTAATTTTTGATATGTATTCGTGACATCCTTAGCATCATGTGATATCTGTTGGCTGTTACGCGGTATCGGAGGTTCTTTTATGGAACTTAATCTGTCTGCACTCTATTACCCGTACCGGAGGCTCCATCATGGGGGCTCAGCGTATTTATTCTCTGTTACCCGGATCCGGATGTTCCTTTATGGAACTGGTTATTCATAACCCTCACGTGTCTGCCTCTGTTTTGTATCTGCTCTGTTAATGCTAATGGATGTATCACGTAAACTTAAGCATACCTCATGATTTCTGTATACGATCTGGACAAATTATGATTTTGATATGAAACTGAATCATGACTTCTAATCTGTACGGACTCATTCATTGAAAACCCTTTACTCTGTTATTGTTCACTGAGCTTTCGCTCACAGTTTATATTATGTATGTAGGTGACCCGGCGCGTGATTAGGGCCAGAGTTGACGACCTTCATTTCTGTTTTTGTCAGCCAACTGTTGTGCCTCCTGAGGAGGTTCCGTTTGAAATCTAGTTACATGGTTGTTTTTGTACTTATGCTAGTCTCTGTCGGTTTTGTAAAGCCAAGTCTTGGGAATCACACTTTTGTAAATGTGTTGTATATGGTATCCTTTGACCGACACGCTTATGGATATATATAAGTTTTGAAATATTCGGTCCCACATACGTTATCACAGCTCATTGGACCTTGTCTATTTTGTATAATTGCTTCCGCAGCCCCTTACTATGTGCTTATCTATTAAGAGGCCGTCGGTAATCCACGGATTACTGGCTAGTTACAATGCTAAACCTACAGGGGCGGGTTTGGGTCGTGATAGGACTGTGTGAATTCAACAAGTTTAAAAGCACTTTTCTAGATCATTCTTCACACTTTCATCTCCTCTTTTCCTCCCTCTCACCCTAGGTCTAAAAACCCTAGGTTTTGACCTCAAATACCTTCCATTTCCCTAAGAATTGGCCAAGATCTCTTACCAAAAAGTGAAGAAGGCTTTAAACTTAACATTTTCAACCGATTGGAATTTGGATTTGCAAAGGATTTTTCTCAAAGCTTTGCTCTCTTGTTTGATTCTTGAGGTAGGGGTTCTAGTTCTTCTTCAATACTTGCATTAATAGATAGGTTTGTGGTATTTTGATTATATAAATGCAAAATCTACATTTTTGAGCATATAGTGTTATATCATGGAAATTGAAGGTGTAGGGTTTGAAGTGTTAGGATTCAATTGTTGGGATAAGATTATGGATTATGAACCTTGGGTGTATAATCAATGGGAAAATTGGAATAAAAAAAAGTGGTGTGAGAAGCTTTAATTTTTCTTAGAAGTCTTGATTTTTCTTGAAAACCCTAAATTGATTCATAATGATAATTAATGATTTCGCCCAAATTGAAAGTAGAATCATGAAATTGATAGGTTGAATTACATATATACAAGTTTAATTAGATTTTGGAAGTGTTTGAAAATTATCATGGGTATTGTAAATTTACATGCATCATAGATTTCTTGAGATTGAGAAGGATTTGGGATTAAATTCATGGAATTAGGAAGAAATTGGATTTTGAACATAAAATGAGTTACATGCATGTTCATGATTATGGAAGCTAATTAGTTTGGATTTGCTTTTGAATATCTTACATGAGTTTGAGTCTAGTTCCTACATGCATGAACAAATTCTACAAATTTTGATATTCTAATAGTACATTTGATTTTGAAAAAGAAGTTTAAAAAACCATGAGTTCATGGATTTTGATTTTGAAATTAAGTAAGGTTTTGATTTAAATAAATTAATTTTATGTTTCAAGATTTTGAGCAAATAATTTATGAATAAATAAGTGTTTATATTTTCTAAGGCATTTTCATGGTTTTGATCAAGATATGCATGGATTTAAAAAGAATTGAAAATGCATTTGGAAGCCATTTTTGAGAAGTTTGAAATTCTGGAATTTTACAGACTGCTCGAGCGGACTAATTGCCGCTCGAGCGCAAATTGAAGGCTTCTAGTACTTTTTATAGTCTTTTACAGACCGATCGAGCGACTAAAGGCTCACTCGAGCGAACAACTATTCTCAGCATATTTTGGAAAGTTGCATTTAGTTCATATTTTTATTTTCATCTCTTCCCAAAGCATTCTAGACATGATTTATGACTCAATAAAGATTAATAAGCTACAAATCAACAAAAATTAGTTGATTAAAGAATAAGTTATTAACTTAGTGATACTTGATTAAGAAGCCAAGTGAGGAATTGGTTTATTTAGAAAAGAATGATTTAGTAATAAAAGGGATTTGTGAAATGAGAACCCGATTCATTTGACTAAAGAAAGAATAAGCGTAATGGGCCTTCGAATTATTTAGACAGGAAACAAGAAAGTCAAGTTTGATCAAGGAAGTAATATTGTGCTTCAATGTGTATATGTTATGTGTTTATGTAGATCACGCGCTATTGTCTGCTTGATCTGTCTGATCTGCTTCTGCTACTATCTGTGAGTAATAAAGTAAAGTTATGTTCAACTTTATTTATTTTCTGTATGATAAATTCATATCTATTTTCTGAAATGATATGTTCTGTACAATGAATGATTGTCCCATTTATGACATGTATTCGTGGCATCTTTAACAACATGTGATATCTGTTAACTGTAATCCGGTATCGGAGGTCTCATTATAGGACTTATTATGTCTGTCATCTGTTACCCGTACTAGAGGCTCCATCATGGAGCTCAGCATGTATATTCTCTATTACCCGGTATCGGAGGTTCCATTATGGAACTTATTAGGTCTGCCATCTGTTACCCGTACCGGAGGCTCCATCATGGAGCTCAGCATGTTTATTCTTTGTTACCCGGATCCAGAGGTTCCTTTATGGAACTGGTTATTCATAACCACCATATGTTCTGCATCTGTTCTGTGTCTGTTCTGTTAGTGTTAATGGATGTACCACGTATGATTAAGCATGAACTCTGATTTCTATATTTGATTTGAACAAGAATATAAATATGAATCTGTTTATGAATCTGAATTATGATTTCTGAATCTGGTATGGACATCATTCATTAAAACCTTTTACTCTGTTATTATTCACTGGGCTCTAGCTCACTGTATTATTTATGTATGTAGGTGATCAGGCGCGTGACCAGGCTTAGAGACATTTGCCTGGAATCTTTTTTTGTCAGCCAACCCATGTGCCTCCCGTAGAGGTTTCGGATATGTCAAGTGACTATGGCTATGTGATTTAAAGTTTAAATTTTGTTTTCTCGTTTGGTTAACCAAGTCTTGTGTATTTTGTAAATAGGGCTAAGTCTCTTTTTGTCTAATTTGTATATATATATAATGACGTAATGATGATGTGTATATATATATAAAAAGTTTAAAATTTTTTTGTCTCATAAGTCTGCATAGCTCAATGGATGTTGTATATTTGTTATTTGCTTCTGTTAGCCCCTAATATTATGTTAATTTGTCCCAGAGGCCTTCGGTAATCCCAGGATTACTGGCCGGTTACGATGCTAAACCTATAAGGGCGGGTTTGGGTCGTGACAATCTTACAACCGGACACAGCCGGCTCAGTTTCTTAGACGCCTATCGCAGTTATCACCAGATCGCCATACATGCACCCGACCGCGAGATAACCTCTTTCACAACCCCAGGGGGATTGTTCTGCTATAGAGTCATGCCTTTTGGTTTGAAAAACGCCAGGGCGACTTTCCAAAGGATAATGACCAAGATGTTCACCCCTTTGCTAGGCCGTACGATGGAGGCTTACATCGATGACATAGTAGTCAAAAGCAAGCAGTAGGCCAACCATTTATCCGACCTAGCCGAGATGTTTTCCATTCTTAAACAACACAAGCTTCGCCTAAATGTGTCAAAGTGTGCCTTTGGCTTGGGATCAGGGAAATTCCTGGGCTTCCTAGTCACCAACCGAGGCATCGAAGCGGACCCCTCACAAATCAAAGCCATACAAGAATTGAAGCAGCCCAACTCGGCAAAGGATGTGCAACACCTTGCCAGTATGGTAGCCGCGCTTAACCAATTCATAAGCCGGTCATCAGATCGTTGCCGCCCTTTCTTTCGAGCCTTGAAGTCCAAGTTTTCATGGGACGAAGAATGTGACAAGGCCTTGGCTGAGCTCAAGACATATTTGTCTTCCGCCCCACTCTTGGTGACACCCAAGCTCGGCGAAGAACTCTACCTTTATCTGACCGTTTCTCAACATGCAGTCAGTGCGGTGATTGTCCGGTCAGAAGGCATCCAACATCTCCCTATCTTTTACATGAACAAAACCTTACTACCGGCAGAGTCGAGATACTTGCCACTGGAAAAACTTGCTTTGGCGCTAATGATGGCCTCTAGGAAATTGGCGCACTACTTTCATGCTCACACAATCGTGGTGTTGACCGAATTCCCCCTGAAAGCCTTATTTGAGCGGGCGGATTTCTCTAGCCGAATTCTGAAGTGGGCAGTTGAACTAGGGCAATTCAACGTCAAGTTTCAACCCTGAACAGCCATCAAAGCCCAAGCATTGGCCGACTTTGTTACTGAATTCTCGCTTGGAATTCACCCGGTATGCCTGGCGGATCTTATCGCGGCAGGCGGGGTGACGGATGTAAGCGCAATGGAAATTGCGCAATAGAGTGATATTGGCGACGCGGAACTTGCGCGCCCGTCCAGAAAACCTTCAGTTGGAGGTGTACTTCAGCCCGGCAATGCGACGATAGACTTGGGAATAACAGACCAAACTGTTGGGACCAACGCCGCATCGTCGAGGGGAGATGAAGACATGTCTGTTGAAATAGTCAGCAGCGAGCTTGTAGCTGACATTGCCAAGCAACCGAGCGACCCCACCAACCTTCAAGCCTCCCCAGATCCCTCAGAATGTTGGAAACTTTTCATTGATGAAATGTGGAAACTTTTTGTAGATGGCGCCTCAAATCAACACGGCGCCGGGCTGGGCATAGTTTTGATCTCACCGGACAGTCTAACCATCGAACACTCTATCACATTCGGATTCCCAGCGTCAAACAACGAGGCTGAGTACGAAGCACTGCTGGCCGGACTTAAAAAAGCGCGCTTCGATTGCGTGCATCCGAGCTGATGGTTTACAGCGACTCCCAACTCGTTGTAAACCAAGTGTCTGGAGTGTATGAAGCCAAAGATGACAAAATGGCCAAGTACCAAGCTCTAGTGAGAGAACACATTAAGGAATTCCGAGCGATAACGGTCCAACAAATTGGCCGTGAAGAAAACGGCCGAGCAGATGAGTTGGCCGGTCTAGTTGCCATGTTCGACAATTTAACTCCCAATCCTCTCCTGGTTGAGTTTCTTCCAAGACCTAGTATTAAGGACTCAAAGCAGACGGAAGTATTCTGCACCGAGCATGGTCCCTCTTGGATGGACCCTATCATCATTTTCCTGAAAGAACGGACCTTTCCGGCCGATAAAAAGGACACATAAAGTCCGGGTGAAGTCAAAGCAGTTTTGACTTTCTCCATCTGGCACTTTATATAAGAAGTCATTCACCAGTCCGTACCTTAAGTGTGTTCATCCAAACAGTGTGGAAGCTTTCCTTTATGAGATCCACGAAGGCATGTGCTGAAGTCACATCGAGGGGAGATCTTTGGCCTACCGTGCTATTTCACAAGGCTATTGGTGGTCGTGAATACGAGCAGACGCGCAGAAATATGTTAGAAAATGCGAAAAATGCCAAAAGTTCACCCACCAAATTCACTAGCCAGCCAGTGAACTTTTCCTCCTCATAAGTCCTTGGCCTTTTGCAATGTGGGGGCTGGACATAGTGGGACCACTCTCAACAGCATCAGGCAACCGGAAGTTCTTCATTGCGGCGACAGATTACTTCACCAAATGGGTTGAAGTCGAGCCCTTAGCGACCATCAAAGAGAAGGATGTCAAACGGTTTGTTTGGCAGAACGTGATAACGCGGTTTGGCATCCCCAAGGCTTTGATTTCTGATAATGGCACCCAATTTGACGGGCAGTTGTTCTGAGGATTTTGTGAGGAATTGAAGATAGAATTCTACAAGTCCACCCCGGTCTACCCTCAATCCAACGGCCAAGCTGAAGCATCGAACAAGACCATTCTAGATAGGTTGAAGAAAAGGCTGGAGAAGGCCAAAGGCAAGTGGGCCGAGGAACTTCCTAATGTCCTCTGGGCATAGCGGACAACCTTGAGACGTTCGACCGGGGAGACTTCTTTTGCCCTGGTATATGGCATGGAGGCGGTTATTCTATTAGAGATCGGCATACCCACCATCCGCGGCGAAAATTTTGAGCCCGAGCTAAATTCTGAAACCATTGCCCTAGAGTTTGACCTAGCCGACGAACGCCGAGAAAAGGCATTAGTCCATATGGCTGCATATCAACAAGAATTATCCAGAAAGTACAATAAAATGGTGCACCCCAGACCGCTTAAATTCGGGGACTGGGTTTTAAGGAAGGTGATGGGCAACACACTGGTGGTGGACAAAGGCAAGCTAGGGGCAAATTGGGAAGGGCCTTACAGGATAATTGGTTTGGCAGGCAATGGGGCATACCATCTAGAGGACTTGGATGGCAAAAGCGTACCCCGACCATGGAATGCGACCAACCTCAAGCTGTACTATTTTTAGTCTTTATCTTTTGTGTGTAACTTTTTGTAAAGGGGGCAAGTTTTCCCTTCTGTCTACCAATGTAATCCCCTCAGCCATTAAGTGACTTCATGATTGCAAAATGTAATAGAAACGAATTATTTTACATGGAAAGTATGCTGTAATTGAGGGACCGTAGTGCACCAAGGGCAACCACATTTACAACAGAGATGCCTTATCCCGGCTAGAAGAGTTGATGACTTGCTCAACTCTAGACTTCTAGTCGAGATATTTTGTCCCAGCTAGAGAGTTGATGATTTGCTCAACTTTAACAATCCTCACTTTATCTTAGTCATGCTCACGTGCATTTGCATGATCCTTGTCTTGATTAAATTTGCACTTGTAGACCTTGATTTGTTTTGTCTAAGTGTTGCTTGCATGCTTTGTTTCTTTCTTGGTGCGTTAAGC
The DNA here is from genome assembly GCA_025200525.1 of Camellia lanceoleosa. Classification (NCBI taxonomy): domain Eukaryota; kingdom Viridiplantae; phylum Streptophyta; class Magnoliopsida; order Ericales; family Theaceae; genus Camellia; species Camellia lanceoleosa. The sequence continues at coordinate 144,881,316 of CM045764.1, read as the reverse complement.
TTAGGTCACACCCTTGGACCTCTTATACCTAGGACCATCTTGGAACCACTTTGGTTGACCTCCACCTTCACCCTGTCATATTGGCCGAGATGTCATCATCTAGGCCGAGGTGTGCATCACCCAAGCCGAGATGTCTATCATCTAGGCCGAGATGTTATCATCTAGACATCCTAGATCTTTGATCCCTGTACCTAGTGATCTTGTTCCTGGACTGGAATGACCTAGACCGAGGTGTGGCATAGCTAGGTCGAGTGTGATCCTTCCTAGCCGAGATCATTGAAACCTTACTTGCTGAAGCTGATGCTTTATCCCAAGATCTTTGCCTTGTTAGAGTGCCCTTGTCACCTTACTTGTCATACACACTTTGTCATAGCCTTGTCTTTTCACTCAGTCACCTTTTTGAGAAAATCCAATCCGGTAGTGCCACGTGTCCCAGCAGAGGGTTAAGTCAGCCAGCAGAGGAAGAAAACATATCATTTGTCATATCTTTGCCTTTGAAGAGAGAGAAGCCCTAGAAAGAGGAACAGGAGTTCTTAGAGAGAGAACTAGATTTCCAAGCTAGATCTGCACACTTTGAGCCGTTAGATCTGTGTTTTGAAGTTAGAATCTTGATATGCTCTTGTTGTTCTCCATGTTCATCTAACCACATTGCATGATCAAGCATGATTCATGAGCCATGCATTGCTTTAAAGTTTTGTTTTGGAAAGAGAAAATGATGTTCTTTTGTTCTTGAAAAAAAGCCTTGTTTTGATCCGAAAGTTATAACAAGATCCACGTTTTTGTGTTTGTTTTCCTAAAATCTCCAAGTGTAAGTACCAAGGTCCATGTTTTTGAACTCATGCCATGAAATCTCAGATTTTGAATAAAGAAGTTATGATTTTAGCATTCATGTTCTTCATGTTTTTCATGATCATGTTCTTCTAGAAAAAACCCAGAATTTCCAGACCCCATTTCCCTGAATGTGGTCATCGGGACCATACCTCGGCCAAGAGGTGTGGGACCTCGGCCAAGACCTAGTTGGTACCCAGCATGTTTTCCCGAAATGAGAAACAGTGTTTTAACTCCTAGCACATGTTTTGTTTTGTCTTAACTTAGTTTTGAAAGAATGTCGAGATCATTTACACTCATGCAAAGCTTGTTTTAGGAATGCATTTCATATCCATCCTTGAACATCTCTTCTTGTCTTCTTGAAATGCATTCAATGGGATTTATTATGTATTTGTTGGCCTTGGATCCTTGCTTGTAATCCCTACACCCGAAGAGCTATGTGAGTGGTATTTTTAATAAAGCTATGTTCTAACGTTTGATAAAAGCTTTGCTTGTTTCGTTTTGGAAAAGTGTTTGTTCAAGCATGAATGATTATCCCTAATTTTTGTATCAAGTATTATGTTCGTTTTGATGACATTCTTGGAAAGTCCTTAGTGCTAGGGGACTATAATGCAACTAGCACCCTTGTTTGATATATCTCCTTTGTCTTGCCACTGACGGTTTACCACGTGGGTTTGTCCGGAATGTCATCCCTTGAAGATTTGAAAGACTTGATAGATGAACTTGATTCATCCCATGTTGTACAAGTTATGCTATGTATCGTTTTAATAAAGATCTTGGATATCATTCATTCAAACCTTTATTACTAATATCATTCACTAAATATCCAAGCTCACCCTCTCCTTATATATATGTAGGTGACGAGCAAGAAGGCGGTGACGCCTAGATGATTATTTGCAAGATGTTTTTGGATTCATATTTTGTAGCATCTTGAAGATTATGCTTCTTGGCTTGGTAGTTTATTTCTTTGTATATGTCGGCTTGAGAAGCCTTTTGATCAAGATGTAATATGTACTTTATTTTATTTGTATCCAAGTTATAAATCGTGTTAAAATGTATGTCATTTCATTTAATCTATGCACAGCTCTTATGGACTACTTAGATTTGAATTTATTGCTTCTGCATATGTAGGCCTCATATGTATACTCTGATTGTGTGTGAATCTTTGTCAGTTGGCCTTTGGTATATCTCGGATTACTGGCCATCATGGCACCATTCTACTAGGGGCAGAATGGGGTCGAGACATCAACTCTAGAATTTTAGCCGAGATGTTTTATCTCGGCTAGAGAGTTGATGATTTGGTCAACTCTAGAAGGTTAGCTCAGATATCTTATCCCGGCTAGAAGAGTTGATGACTTGCTCAACTCTAGACTTCTAGCTGAGATGTTTTGTCCTGGCTAGAGAGTTGATGATTTACTCAACTCTAGAATTTTAGCCGAGGTGTTTTATCCTAGCTAGAGAGTTGAGAATTTGCTCAACTCTAGAAGGTTAACCGAGATGTCTTATCCCGGCTAGAAGAGTTGATGACTTGCTCAACTCTAGACTTCTAGCCGAGATGTTTTATCCCAGCTAGATAGTTGATGATTTGTTAAACTCTAGAAGGTTAGTCGGGATGTCTTATCCCGGCTAGAGAGTTGATGACTTGCTCAACTCTAGAAGGTTAGTCGAGATGTCTTATCCGGGCTAGAAGAGTTGATGACTTGCTCAACTCTAGACTTCTAGCCAAGATGTTTTTATCCCGGTTAGAAAGTTGATGATTTTCTCATATAGCTGAGATGTTTCGTCCCGGCTAGAGAGTTGATGATTTGCTTAATTCTAGAATTTTGGCCGTGATATTTTTTCCCGGCTCGTAGAGTTGATGATTTTCCCAACTCTAGCTTTAGTCGAGATGTTCTACCGCAGCTAGAATAGTGCATATTTTGTTAACCGTGATGTTCTATCTCGACGATTGGAGTTGATGATTTGTACAACTCTCATATTTTTGCCGAGATGTTGTGCTCGCTCTATCTGACTGTTATATGCCGGGCAAGAATAGGGCGGTTACAAGATGGACAATAGCAGACATTAATAGAACTATAAGTGAAATACAAACTTTTCATTAATGAAGAAATGTAGTACATATGGTGGGGCAGGCAGCTCGGTTACATACAAAAAAAAAAAAAATCTTAACTAAACCAAGGGAGAGAGATCAGCGAAATCGTCCCCGGCGCCCTCCGCGGCAACCTCCAGATCAACCATGGAGTAGATTTCTCTGGCGCCGGACTCAACCTGGCTGGGCTCTTTTGGGCGGCCTTTTTCCTTGGCATCCTCCTCGGTGGCATGCCCGACCTGTTCCTTGGTCTCCTCTTGCAGCGCATTGAAGACTTCGTTCGCGTATGGCACCATGTAGGCCGGCAGGAAGGTAGCGGGGGAAGAGGTAAACACCTGGGTTCCGGATCCTTGGCCAAGCTGTTCATAAGCAGCCTTCCAACCAGACTTAAATTGTATGTCCTTAGTGTCCTCAACTTGCTTGGTATAGCTGTCTTCGGCCTCCTTGAAACCGAGATTGTTTGCCGTGTCCACTTCATCTTTCCTTGATTGCTTTAACGCTTCCAGCTCGGCCCGCAGAGTATCTCTTTCCTTCTCGGCGGACCCAAGTTGGCTGAGCAATTTGGTGTTGTCCGCGTTGGCCATCTCCAATGAAGCCTTAGACCTCCCCAGCTCGATTTCCAGATGTTTCACCTGATTGGTGGCATCGGTTACCTTTTGCCGGAGTTTATAAATCCGTTCCATCACGAGATGCTGTTTCTAGATAGCCTGTAAGAGAACATGTTAGGGTTCAAATAAGAAGATTAACCGTGAAAACACTTGAGCAAATTTGAGTAAGCGTGTGGAGCTCTTACCCTGGTCATGAATTTAACCGAGGACTTCACGAGCCGGGTGTCGAGTATGTGGTCACTGCCGGTTACGTCGCTCGGCAAAAGCAATGTTTTTGTCAGATCAAAAGCCAGGAGGTGTTCTTTATCGCCCTTGACTGAGGCGTTGGCCGGGATCTTTTTGCCTTGGTGTTTCAACTATGGCTGCCATGGAGGCGTTGGCTCAGATTCCTCCGCCGGTTGCTCAGTGTTCAACTCGGCTAAAAGCTCGGCTGTTGGATCTGCGGACCGAGGCCTTTTTCCAGCTCAGTGACTTTCCTTGCTGGCCTGAGCCATAGTGGTCAACACCAGTGCAATCACGGTCCCAGATGTTTGACCAGCAGTAGAGGTGCGGGGGGGCATGCTCGGAAACCCGATGGATGTGGCGGTGATGAGATTTTTGATACGGCTCTGTTTGGCCATTTTCTCTTCCTCGGTTAGCCGGATTAGGGCATGTCCGGTAGTGTTGGATCAGGCAGTGGGGATGGTGCTCGCAGAAAGTCTGTGACTCTACTTCTGCGGGGAGTTGTGTATCGATAGCTTAGTACGTAACCAAGAAGGTCATGGCAATCTTGGTAACGATACCGCAGCACGGCTCTGATGGCAGCCTCCTTTAGGTTGAAGTAATTCGTTTGCAAGGCTTCGATAGCTGCATGGAAAAGATCGATTAGTACAAAATAGTAAAGGAAAGTAATTTGACCGGTCAGTGAACACGGCTTACATGTCGAACCGAAGTTCTTGCTGATATACCAGTCGGGCACATCAGCCGTCTCATAATTCCTAGATACCCAAAAGATGTCGTCATCATGCAAATCTTTATCCGGGGTGCCGGTTACCAGTTTTTCCTTGCCCAGTCTAATCTTCAAATAATAGCTAAACCCATCGGCTGTGTGCCCGAGGGTGTATTGGCGCAAAATCTCGACTAATCCTAGGTTCAGGCCAAGCCGGTTGTTCAACTCGACTACCTCGTTTATTGTTCTGAATGTATTTCCTGAAACTTGTGTTGGCACTAGCCCGGTACGCCTCAAGAACTCACACATTAGAGGCTGAACCGGGAAACGTAAGCCTCCTTCAACTATAGATAGCACGGTGAAGGAGCATTGGTCCAATCTACCCCATGGGGTGGTGTCCTCTACACCAAGCTCAAGATGGGCGTCTGTGGGGATGTCATATTCCTCCTGGAACACGGCTAGTGCGCCCGGCGTGTCAACGAGAAAGCGGTAATGCCCCATGTAAAGCTGGCTGGTTTCAGCTCGGCTATGTTGGTTTGGCAGAGTTTCTTGCGATGGCTGCTCGGCCTTTGAGAGCCCTGGTGTTGATGTTTGGTCTCCTAGGACTCTGCAGTAAAAGGCAAGTATAAGTGAGAGCGCGGTCGCGCAAACGAGCTCGACTTTAGCCCGGACACTGGATGTGTGACATTACTCGGTAGCTCGGTCGCTCAAGCAGACTAGATATTGGCCTGGTCGAGCGGCTTCACGTTATTTTAGCTCGGTTCCTACCCAAGTCTCACAAACTTGCAACTTGCTCGATTTTGGTATCTTTTGGGATCAAATGAAGACCTGGAGCCCAGTCTGTCCCAGATCCTCGCGTGTTCATCACAGAAGATGATGAACAGTTGAGGGAGAAGGGGCAGAGATGGTTTTTGGGGGCTACATCCTAAGTTAACTTCATTCAAAGTCCTAAAACTTACTGTCATCGTGCCCTAAACTCAACTATGACAATCATAGGCCTAACTATACAATGAAAACATGAGTAACAAATGAAGAGCAATGGAGGGTTGAGGACTTATAGGCTAGGGCACAGATAGTGGCTCGAAGCGGTGGGACGGGGCCTCCAATGACGGCGAAGGTGTAGAATAGGCTCGTGAGTACACTCTGATCTCAATAGTATTGGTGAGGGCGAGAGCTTTAGTTCGCAGGGTGGTTTTGATGATGAAGATGAACAGAGCATGAAGGGAAATAAAAGGAAGGGCGACGGGTATAAGAAGGGAAGAGAAGCGCCAAAATTTGAATGTGAAGGGGCAGCGAGAGACGGCTAGGTTGGATGCTCGAGGCCAATGAATGGACGACACGTGTCTGTAATGACGGCGGCGTTAGTATTGAAAAGAAAAGTTGGAAAGTTGAGGCGCCAACCGAGCAAGTCAAGAGACCGGGTGTGGGACTTAGCGCGGTGAACGTCTTGCGGTGTAAGGCCAGGCTGAGGAATGACCCCGGCCGGAGCATGTAATCCCAGTCATGTTAGCGTGGACAAAATTAAAGGGCAATTGAGAGAGAGATTTCATAATCCAGCTTTGGGCCGTGGTAATGACTGGGCTAAAGTTGGTCCGAGCATGTTTGGGCCGAGCTGGGTTGGGCCAATCCAGTGGAAGTGTGCTCGGTCAAAGCCTATCTCGGATTTGGCCGAGATAAGTTCTCTGCCAGCCTGGTTCGCGTTGTTTAGTCGTTGCGATCGGCATGCAGGATCCTCCGCAGACCAGCCCAACCGAGCAAGAGCTCGGTCATGAAGAAAAAGAGCTGCTAAGCTCAGTCATAACGGACCTGGGCTCGGAGCATTGCTTGTCTCAGAGGTAGTACGGTCGCAGGGAGATAGGGTAGTGCCATCGGGCTGTCCGTTCGCACCAACACCGTTTGGCAGATTGGTTAGGTGGTGTTTAACTGTATTTGCGCTGACACGTGGGAAAGTAGGATAGGAGAGCAGGTCCACGCGTCAAAGGGCGAATGGACGCAGAGGTAAGCGTAGAAAGTATATAAATGTGATTGCGCCCCCTATGCTGGGGATGGAACATCTTCTAGTGAGAGAAACTCTAACACATCGCCTTATCTCTCCTCTCTCTCTCTGAGTGTGTGCTGACTTGACCGTCGAAGGGGTTTTCCGGCAACGCACCATCGGATAGCTCACATTCGTTGTGTTCGCAAGTCGATCGGAGGAAGGCGTAGCTTAGATGCGAGGAGTACGGGTGATAACGTATATTTGGCTCCCGTACAATATATATATATTTCAAACAGATATGACACATGAATAAAAATCTTTGAAATTAGAGCTGGATCAACTCATGAGATTAAAAAATTTATAGAATTTGTGCATTTCCATATAATCAAGTTAGAGCATTATATACCTATGATTGTTTTGGGCATTGGATTTTGTTCACCAATCTCATCAAAATCTTTCATTTAACTCAACTAATTGACGGTGAGGTGGAGGACTAAAAAACAAAAAATTTAATTAACAAAATTTAAAATAACAACCACTTTGTTTGGTTTTATTTTTTTGAAAATGTTTTTCAGAAAATTTTACTTTCTTATTTTTCATATTTTTGTTATTTTTACTGAATTTTTAAAAATATTTTAAGTAATTTTTTTTAATTTTTAGATACACCTAACATAAATACACTTAAAAGTATGATTTTTGTGTAAAATTTTTTAATAAATTCATTAAATACCAAAAACGTAAAGAAAAATACAAAAATTTTAGTATATTTTTCGTATTTTTGTGTATTTATTAATTTTTTAAAAATATTTTTTCACAAATATTTTAGTTTTTAGATATATCTAAATAAAGTGTATCTAAAAAAAAAATCAAAATTTAAAAAATATTCACTAAAAATAAAAAAATTTAATTTAAAAAATTTAAACCACACCCACTCAATATAATTCTAGTAACGCATAGTTCCACAGACTCATTTGTCTCATATACATCGTTCATTTTGTAGAATAATTTTGGTTCCCGTCATTGCTCTTTTTTGTTTTTTTTTATTCAAAGGAAAGGATTACAGACAGGAAAAAACAGAAAGAAGCCAAAAGGGACCTAAACAAACTTAGGCCTGCTCACAGGATAAGCCAACAATGTCTGCAACAAGCAGACTAGCAAGATCATTTGGAGGGTCAGCTAGAACTACTAGGTTTTCTCCATGGTGTACTCCTAGATTTGCAAGCCTATCTGCACACTGGTTCCCTTCATGGCTCTTAAAATAATGAGCAGTGTTATTTTAGCTAAAAAATTCGACCAAGGAATTTTAGAAATTTTATTATATTTTTGGATAAATTATCAATAAGTCGTAGTAGTTGAACTTAATTTCTATCAAGTCCTATTAAAAATAAGTCCTAATAAAATCGTAATTAAAAATAATTGTGTAGTAATTTTTTACATGTCGCTAAAAATTGAAAATTAATAATTTTTTTTATCATAATTTTTATAAATTGTCCACTACAAAAAATTTGCTTTTTTGCGACGGTAAAATACCGTCGCCAATACCCAAAAGGCCGTCTCAAAAGCTTTTTTGCGACGGTAAATATCTTTTAGCGACGGTAATAGGGGGGTCGAAAAAAAAGGGGTAGCTAAAGGTCTTTAGCGACGGTAAGACGCTGTCGCAAAATATTGGCGACGGCAAAAATGCCTTTTAGCGACGGCAAATTACTGTCGCAATTAATGTGTAAAAATCCGAAGTTTTTGAGACGGCACTAAAATACCGTCGCTAATATGGTTATTTGCGACGGTAAAACGTCACAAAAGGGTTTATTTGCCACGGTAAAAATACCGTCGCTAAATTGGTTATTTGCGACGGGTTTAATACCGTCGTTGATACTGTTATTTGCGACAGAAAAATGTACCGTCTCTAAAAATATTATTTGTGACGGTGAAAATACCGTCGCTAAAGGCCTTTTGTTAATATTGCCAATATCATTGGCGACGGCTACGCTACCGTCGCAAAAACCTGGTTCTAACAAAAATGCTGCAATAAAATTATTAAAAAGATGCAAATTACTTGTATTAAATAAAAATAGCTAAAAAAAATCGATAATTATATAATAATATAAAAATTCCTGTATATAAATAAAATTTCATCCATAATTAAAGCACTCTTCCATTCATAACAACACATCATCAAAATTATCCAACCACATAATTTTGCATAATACATACATAATGTTATTCACAAATCTAAATAACGTAAATCAAAAATAAAAATTTTCTTCATAATTCTTCCGTGGGTTAAAAAAATAAAAGTTCGTCGCAATCTTCACACGGCTGCATTCCACAAGAAGCAAACTGTTACCCAGAAAATATCTGAAAATAAAAAATAAAAATAATTAATGACAATATAATTACGTGTTAATATTTAATTACAAAAAAACATAATAAATTAATTACTATATAATTACAAAGATAGTTAAGTAAATAATTTTGGCTAGATAGAAATCCGACCCTAACTCCTAAACCGGAAACCCGATTCGAGTCTCGTCTTCTCCCACAAGTCTCTCGTGTCTAGGCGATCATGTGTGCCAAGTTTCGTGCTAAACCGACCCCTTTTGGTGATTTTGGAGCGTCAACACCTCGAATTCAAGTTTCTTAAGGAACTAGTTTGCCTAGAACGAAATACGGCTCTAACTCCCCAACTGGGAAACCGATTGGAGTCCCATCTTCTCCCACAAGTCTCTCGGGCCTAGGCGGTCGTGTGTGCCAAGTTTCGTGCCAATCCGACCCCGTTTGGTGATTTTGGAACGTCAACACCTCGAATTTAAGTTTCTTAAGAAACTAGTTTGCCTAAACCGAAATATGGCTCTAACTCCCAAACCGGGAACCCGATTCGAGTCCCGTCTTCTCTCACAAGTCTCTCGTCCCTAGGCGGTCATGTATGCCAAGTTTCGTGCTAAACCGACCCCTTTTGGTGATTTTGAAGCGTCAACACCTCGAATTCAAGTTTCTTAAGGAACTAGTTTGCCTAGATCGAAATATGGCTCTAACACCCAAACCGGGAAACCGATTAGAGTCCCGTCTTCTCCCACAAGTCTCTCGTGCCTAGGCGGTCGTGTGTGCCAAGTTTCGTGCCAATCTGGCCCCGTTTGGTGATTTTGGGGCGTCAACACCTCGAATTTAAGTTTCTTAAGGAACTAGTTTGCCTAAACCGAAATATGGCTCTAACTCCCAAACTGGGAACCCGATTCGAGTCCCGTCTTCTCCCACAAGTCTCTCGTGCCTAGGCGGTCGTGTGTGCCAAGTTTCGTATCAATCCGACCCCGTTTGGTGATTTTGGGCCGTGAACACCTCGAATTCAAGTTTCTTAAGGAACTAGTTTGCCTAGACCGAAATACGGCTCTAACTCCCAAACCAGGAATCCGATTGGAGTCCTGTCTTCTCCCACAAGTCTCTCGTGCCTAGGCGGTCGTGTGTGCCAAGTTTCGTGCCAATGCGATCCCGTTTGGTGATTTTGGGGCGTCAACACCTCGAATTTAAGTTTCTTAAGGAACTAGTTTGCCTAAACCGAAATACGGCTCTAACTCCCAAACCGGGAACCCGATTGGAGTTCCGTCTTCTCCCACAAGTCTCTCGTGCCTAGGCGGTCATGTGTGCCAAGTTCCGTGCTAAACCGACCCCTTTTGGTGATTTTGGGACGTTAACACTTCAAATTCAAGTTTCTTAAAGAACTAGTTTGCCTAGAATGAAATCCGTCTCTAACTCCTAATCCGAGAACCCGATTGCAGTCCCGTCTTCTCCCACAAGTCTCTCGTGCTTAGGCAATCGTGTGTGCCAAGTTTTGTGCCAATCCGACCCGTTTGGTGATTTTGGGGCGTCAACACCTCGAATTTAAGTTTCTTAAGGAACTAGTTTGCCTAAACCGAAATACGGCTCTAACTCCCAAACTGAGAATCCGATTCGAGTCCCATCTTCTCCCACAAGTCTCTCGTGCCTAGGCGGTTGTGTGTGCCAAGTTTCGTATCAATCCGACCCTGTTTGGTGATTTTGGGCCGTCAACACCTCGAATTCAAGTTTCTTAAGGAACTAGTTTGCCTAAACCGAAATACGGCTCTAACTCCCAAACCGGGAACCCGATTGGAGTTCCGTCTTCTCCCACAAGTCTTTCGTGCCTAGGCAGTCGTGTATGCCAAGTTCCGTGCTAAACCGACCCCTTTTGGTGATTTTGGGACATTAACACTTCGAATTCAAGATTCTTAAAGAACTAGTTTGCCTAGAGTGAAATTCGTCTCTAACTCCTAATCCGGGAACCCGATTGGAGTCCCGTTTTCTCCCACAAGTCTCTCGTGCCTAGGTGGTCGTGTGTGCCAAGTTTTGTGCCAATCCGACCCTGTTTGATGATTTTGGGGAGTTAACACCTCGAATTTAAGTTTCTTAAGGAACTAGTTTGCCTAAACCAAAATACGGCTCTTACTCCCAAACCGGGAACCCGATTCGAGTCCCGTCTTCTCTCACAAGTCTCCCGTGCCTAGGCGGTCATGTGTGCCAAGTTTCGTATCAATCCGACCTCGTTTGGTGATTTTGGGCCGTCAACACCTCGAATTCAAGTTTCTTCAGGAACTACTTTGCCTAAACCGAAATACGGCTCTAACTCCCAAACTGGGAACCCGATTGGAGTTTCATCTTCTCCCATAAGTCTCTCGTGCCTAGGCGGTCGTGTGTGCCAAGTTCCGTGCTAAACCGACCCCTTTTGGTGATTTTGGGACGTTAACACTTCGAATTCAAGTTTCTTAAAGAACTAGTTTGCCTAGAGTGAAATTCGTCTCTAATTCCTAATCCGGGAACCCGATTGGAGTCCCGTCTTCTCCCACAAGTCTCTCGTGCCTAGGTGGTTGTGTGTGCCAAGTTTCGTGTCAATCCGACCCCTTTTGGTGATTTTGGGGCATTAACACCTCGAATTCAAGTTTTTTAAAGAAATAGTTTGCCTAGAGTGAAATCCATCTCTGACTCCTAATCCGGGAACCCAATTTGAGTCTCGTCTTCTCCCACAACTCTATTAGCTTAGAATGTAAAGAATGCAAATATACATTTTAGCTTAGAATGTAAAGTTACATTTTATACCTGATCTTCTGGTGGTGGTGTATATAGATTCTTGTCTTTTGCAGATTCCCTAAATGCCCGGTGGCCACTCGATGCATCAGGAGCCTATGATAGTCAATGCATAATGTGTTAATCATATTCGAATTTTATACATAATGTTGTGTGACAATTTAACTATCAAACAATTTAATTTATATCGTACCTGTCTGTTAGGATCCACACTTGCCCCCTGTGACACAAAGGCCATCATCTCAGCTCTCAGCTGCTGTAAATGTGTAGAGAACTCTGCTCTCATCTCCTCCCTCAGCTCCTGCCTCAACTCATCCCTTAGCTCCGCACGAACTTGCTGGGTGATCTGAACAATAGTCAATGGCTAGGGTGCTGACTGTGATGGCCCTGCACCATCTTTATACACTGCTCTCCGAGGCACAGTTCTCCCGTATGTGCGACAATATCCATGATTTTCATGACCTATCAACTCATGGAAAATGGCATTCCTAGCCTCCAAAGTTCGACAATCCTCAGGTAGCATAGAGAGTTGGCCATTAAACTCATCCTGTATTGAATAAGAAATACAAGTATATGCCAAATTAAGATGGTTAACACAAAAAATAAAAAATAAACTTTAAATACAATCAAAGGTGTTTGGAAACTACCAAGGTCTGGATAACTTTTGGGTCATCTGCTCTACGTGTCATAAGCCAAACATTCATCTTATCAGTAGACTCCCCCTTATTGGTCATCTACATTTTTTTTAGAAATATGAAAATTAGAATCCAAATAATTTGTAAATATACAATGTTTATTTATATACAAAAATAAAACAGTAAAATATAAACCTCATGCCGTATCTGAGTGAAAGTAGTACGCCCTGTGGTATGAGCTATGCCGTGAGCTCGCCGATTTTTAATGTTCCTAGTTGCAATTTTCTATAATAGGTTCAACAAATGTAAGTGTATAAATATGATTTGTATGTTTACATATCATACATATAACTTATTTGTATACCTCAAGATCTAAGTACGCCAATACTCACAAGTTCTTCCCATTGGCTTGGCACAATGTGCAAAGGAACATCATCCTTCAGATTAGGATCTTCACTTCTAGGCTTGAAATACTTACACTTAATCTTATTCTTGTGATCCTTCCATATGCTGTTACAGTTTTTCATGCAGATTGGCTTGTACTCCTCTGGACATATATTCAAATTGTCCTATAAAACACAATTTCAAGGTTTAAATAATAATAACACAATTTTGGAATTTAAATTTTTGGACAAAAATATACTTTTACCTTCACATCCTTCCAGATAGCATCAAGAATATCATCAGGCACAGTGTTCCAGTCAAGAAAAGTAAGAGGAACAATGTTACCATTTCGCACAATAATGCCAAGTTGAGTAGTTAACTTAGACACGTTATCCCCTATTGGACAGTAATTTTCATCAAATTGTATGTCCAATTTGGTACCGGTACCCCACTCCCTAATGCCCTTGGCACATCCTCTACCACGCCTACTCGAGGTTGATGAAGAACTAACATGACCTGTGAGATACAATAAGAATAAACAATATACAATGATAATAAACAAATGCAAATTTAAATAATGTCAATACAAATCAATTTCTTATACCTGAGTGAGGCTGTGAAGAAGTCGAAGGATCTGAAAAATACAATGAAAATAAACAAGTTATATGTAATGAGAACAAATAAATATATATTTAAATAATTTTCATACAAATCAAAGCAAATTTATATACCTGCGGATGGCTCATAAGCCGATGACTCTAGTCGGGATGATAGCTGCTGCGGTGCCATTGATGGTGGACGCACCGATGGTAGGCCTAGAGGCTGAGTAGATGATAGCTGGTGTGGTGCCACTGATTGGGGTCGATGTGGTGGCACTAATGGCCCATCTGATGGTGCTTGCTGTGATGCCTCCTCTAATGGTGGTGCCACTGATGGTGCACGCACCAATGGTTGGCGTGGTGGCTGAGTAGATGATAGCTGCTATGGTGCCACTGATGGGGGTCGATGCGGTGGCACTAATAGCCCATCTGATGGTGCTCGCTGTGATGCCTCCTCTAATGGTGGTGCCACTGATGGTGGTTGATGTGATGCCTCCTTTGATGGTGGTGCCGCTGATGTCCTCTTACGTACCACATCGGACATCATGCGCCGGGGATGATCAGGTGTCCTCTTCCTTCCCATAATAATCTGCAAGCAATATAACATTAATTAGAAACATAGATAATGGTTTGTCATCAACTATAATATGACATTAATTGAACTAATACAATTACAAAGACAGTAAATTAAGAAACTGATGATTAACTACAACCTTGGCCTTAAGTGAATTACTGATGTTGATTAAATATCAACCTATTTGAACATCAACTGTTTCCCTCACCCAACCAACTTCTTCATCACGAAGCATTATATTTTCTTCCAATTGTTGGCTCATATATGGCTCAATTTGTGGATCAGTCGAACTCATATCAAATAAACCTCTTTGAGACATCTTTACCGCCACTTGCCAGTCTGGTTGTAACGGGTCTGTAACATACCAAACTTGCTCTGCTTGGGATGCCAAAATGAAAGGTTCATTAGTAATTCGATCATCTCGATACAACAAATGATTGAAGTTGACTAACGTGAAATTGAAGACATCTTGTATCTTCCCGTGAATGTTGTCAATCCAATCACACTTAAACAACACATGCTTCTTCTCATTGGAATACCGAATCTCAACAATATCTGTCAATTGTCCATAATAGTACACAGACCCAACACGAGGATTCTTGTCTTTCCGACTAGCATAACTTATGGTATCTGCCTTCAAAGCTACACTACAATTTTGTGTGGCTCGACGGTCATCCATGGCCTTTACTCGATACCGAAACCCATTCATTATATACCCGTTGAACCTCCTTGCCAGGTTATGAGGACCATTTGCCAATACAGTAATCTCTTCAGAAAATGTGACATCACTAGTCCTTCAAGAAAGTTTGAACCTATTTTAAATAATAAAAATTGTAAAATTTAAAATATAGTTCGACTTAGGTAAATAGAATCTGTAGATTTAAATACATACATGTTCCTTGAACCAAATGTGAAAAGCTTCAAAATGTTCACGCCGAAGCTGATGATCGTCAACACGAGGCATTTTGACCTTAAGTTCTTCAAGGTGTTTGCTGTGTAAATTGAAATTTTATCAAAAAACAAAATTTGGTTCAAAATTCAATGAAACATAATAAAATATTGAGTGAGTGACATAACTTACTTTATGAACGGTTGAACTGCGGCTGTATTGAATAAGACATACCGATGAGTTTGTACCCAAGAAGTGTTATCAAGATAAAAGCTTGTGATTTCACCAACAGCACGACCCAGATTATCATCACCACTGTAGTTCCTCGTGGGTCGATTAGATTTAGTTTCCACATCATTGAGATATTGTGCACAAAAATTCATGCATTCTTCCATAAGATATCCTTTAGCAATTGAACCTTTTGGACGAGCTCTATTACGCACATATTGCTTCAAAGTAAGAAGATACCTCTCAATTGGATGCATCCATCGAAACTGAATCGCTCCACCCAATAATGCTTCGTCAACTAGATGTATAGGCAAGTGCTCCATTATATCAAAAAAAGTAGGAGGAAATATTTTCTCTAAATGACAAAGTGTTACGGCGATATGATCTTGAATATATTGCAAATCTGTTGCACGATTGACTTTGGAACACAATTGTCTAAAGAAATTGCTAAATTCAATCAAAGGTTCAATTACATTCTTCGGTAACGATCTTCGAATGGCCAATGGAATTAGTTGTTGCATCAGAATATGACTATCGTGGCTCTTAAGACCCCCAATACTTCTATCATGTAAGCGCACACGACGCGATATATTGGATGAATACCCGTCGGGAACTCTAACTTCCTTCAATACTTTCAAGAACAAATCTTTCTCATCCTTGGTCATCGTGAATTGTGCCAGTGGTAAATAAGCTTTATTCAACCCTCTTAACTGCAAATGTAGGGGTTTTCTAATATTCATTTCTTATAAATCACGCCGAGCATTAACACCATCCTTCGATTTTCCTGCAACCCCTAGTATTGTCCACAACACATTATCACAAACATTCTTCTCTATATGCATCATATCGAGGTTGTGTCTAATTAGATTGTACTCCCAATATGGCAGTTCATAGAAGATACTCTTTTTCTTCCAGCTATGGGTTTGATGTCCAGCTTTCTCCTTCTCTACTTGTCTCCTATGCCTCTCCTTAAGGTCATCCTTCTTGTATTGGGTTAAAATACCCTCAGATTCTAATTGTAGCAGCATCTCAGTTCCAGACAACAATTTTGGTTTGAATCTGACTTCCCGACTACCATCAAGTGATACTTTATCTTTTCGGAATTTATGGCCATTAGGTAAAAATCTGCGATGACCCAAATATGATTGTTTCCTACTATGCTTCAACTAACACGATGTAGTTTCTCTATTGCAACAAGGACATGCATATTCGCCTTTAGTACTCCATCTTGACAAGTTTGCATATGCAGGAAAATCACTAATTATCCACAGTAAAGCTGCATGCATTTGAAACATTTGATTTGTTAATGCATCAAATGTAGAGACACCGTCATTCCATAGTTCTTTCAACTCCTCAATCAACGGTTGCATATACACATCAATCTTGTCACCAGGTCCTTTCGGGCCGTCAATAAGCACAGATAAAATTAGAAATGGTTGTTTCATGCACATCCATGGCGGCAAGTTGTATGGAATGAGTACAACTGGCCAAGTGCTATGAACTATGTTCATCGTCCTGAATGGGTTAAAACCATCAGATGCTAAGCCAAGCCTTACACTTTGGCAATCATTACTAAAGTCAATATTCCGACGATCAAAATCTTTCCATGCAAGGGAGTCTGCAGAATGCCTAAAGACACCGTCATTAGTTCGTTCCTCTGCATGCCATCTCATTAACTTAGCCGTCTTGGATGACATAAACAGTCTCTGCAACCTTGGCTTTAAAGGAAAATACCTCATTTGTTTTGCAGCTATTTGTTTGCTATCGTTGTGAGGACCATTTGAACCACCATCACCATTTGATTTCCATCTTGAACTGTTGCATATGACACATTTATCAAGATTGGCGTCCTCGTTTCGAAACAACATGCAACTGTTGGGACATGCATCCCATGTCTCATATGTGAAGCCCAAATCTGTTGTGACCTTTTGAGCTTTATAATATGAGTCCGAGAGTTTCACACCCAACGGGAATGCCTCATCCAATAACTCAACCAACATGTCAACAGACTTGTCTGTCCACTGATTAAGCACATTCAAATGTAGAAGCCAAACAATGAATGACAAAGATGTGAACTTCTGACAACCCGGATACAATTCACTTTGTGCATCTTGAAGAAGTTTGAAATAGTTTGCAGTCTCTGCATTTGGACCGAGCTGGGGTTCAGATGCATGGGGATCAGTGCTCTCTGCTTCATTACCGTCAACACTTGTACCGGCATGTGGATTTCCCACAGCCCCTTGTATCATTCCAACCATATCGTCGCCAATGTCTAAATTAGCCAATGTTTCATTCCCTCGATTAGCATGTAGAGATACGTAAGATTCCCTATGATTAATCCAATGTTTATACTTTTTAAAAAAACCATTCAAAATCAGATGCTTCCGTACACCCTCTCGCACAAGATGGTATCGATTCTCACATTTTCTATACGGACAACTAATCATCGAACCTTCAACCCTATTGGTGTAGGCAAACACAAGGAATTGATCAATCCCATTAATGTATTCCCTCGACATCCTATTTGGCAAATCAATCCAACTCTTATCCATCATCTGTACTTCCCTTATATGTGTTTCCCACTATTAATTTGCTTCAGGCAAACTTACTGGGAGATATACATCTCACATACAAAGCAAATATGCCCTAGAAAAAAATATAATTACAACAAATGTAAGAGTCATAATGAGATGTAAAGGTAAAAATATAATTACAAGACATAATATCACATATTAATTATCGTAAGGGTAAAAATATAATTACAAGACATAATATCACATATTAAGGCCTTGTTTGGGGTACTCTAAAAAAGTTAAAAAGTCAAAAAGTCACTATCTTATTTAAGTCATATCATCTTATTTAAGTCACATCACCTCTCTACCACATCACTTCAAACCCAACCTATACCCAACTTATATTTCACAAAAAGTTAAAAAGTGCACTTATTTAGATCATCCCAAACCACCCCTAATTATCACTCCCTAAACTCAAGCAACTTGAGAAACTTCAAAAACTATAACATCCAACATAAAATCTGCAAATTAATTCATATGTTCTGCATGTCTAATTTAAGTAAGAAGCAAAACTAAAAGGAAAATTTTGACAGATTCTAATGGGTGGACAAATCACGTAAAGAAAACATAAAAAATGGGAAAGATTTCCACAGAAGCAGCAGCAAGTTGAGGTGAAAGTCCAATGTCATAAACAGTAACAAGTGCAGTTCCCAACCCTTTAGGAGCCAGTATTGACTGCGAGCATTGTAAACCTGATGGTGGCTGAATCACTTCTACAACTTGGGAATTATTAACCGCAGTATCCAAAAAACAACTTCGTCCAGTGATTGAGAGATTTAGCTGGAAAAGAAAAAAGCATCTCATATGAGAAGCCCAAGTATTGGGTGATAAAACCGAAATGTGCCGATGTCTTTTTACAGTTGAACAACATTGGACATCTAAAACTTATCTTTTCAGAAACACCAAAAAGTATGTGTATTTTAATACTGGAACCCCAAAGTAAAACGGATAGTCTTCATAACTTGTTAAGTTTAAAAGTCATCTAAAGATGTTAAAGAGATCTTGTTGATAGCTTTTTATCTTGACATTGCACACATCTAGTGTACAGAGGTTGTGGCCCCCTTTGGCTTCTTTAATGGATTCTTCCTTTGCTTATCCAAAAATTAAAAAGTCATCTAAGTTATTAAATAACTAATTGATAAATGAAACATCCAATATATAAGTGGTTCATAATGTTTATTTTTGAAACATGTCTTATTATTCAAGATTTGTTTTCGTTTTCATCTACATATAAGGAATGTTATGTTATTGATTTGTGTATTTATAAGAAAATGGGTAAATTCATTCCCATACAGATTTAAACATAAAATATTGATTTATGAAATTTCCATGAAGGATATGAATCATATCCTTGCATCACTAGTAAGAAATTTTTATTAGTAAAACACAATTAAGTCAATGCGGAAAATGAAGAACCAACCTGTCAGTATCAATAGAAGGAAGATATTTCAAGCTATTGTTCTTCATTCTTCGGTGACTTCTTGAATTCACCAAAGTTGAGAACATCCCGCACCAAATATGGATAGTGATGAAGATCACTCTAAACAATTTAAGACAAGTACATATTCGAGAGGCGACAACAAAATTGAATTCGTGATTATTCTATACCAACAATAAAGAATTTGCAAATAAAAAATAAAAATTACGAACAGTGAGGGAAAAAAGTATTACAATCAGGAAAAAGTAGACACAGTTGACAAAAATAGACAAAACCCACACAATTGACAAAGAAAAATAGGAAACCTAAAGAGAGAAATGGTAGAAACAGAGTTGTCGTTGTCGTCGTAGATACCACAATCCGAAAAACGAAACCCTAATAAGAGCACAAGAATAAAAAAGAAACACTAATGAGAAGAAATGAAATCAATGGAGCCCAAGAGGGCTTTGATCGAAACCCTACTGATTCCATATATTCAATTTAGTCCTACTTATCATAAACCCTATTGATTCTAGCTCTTCTCTTCAAACTTCTAATTTAGGATTGAATTTCAGGGGAAGAATTAGAAAAAAGTAAAGTGCTCAGCTCTTGCCTAGAGATCAAAGAATATAAGAAGTAACTCGGGTACTCTTGCAATAATCATGAAAATTTGATCTTCATAAAAGAACATGCATTTTTTGCACACTCAAATGGGATAACTCGGAAATAAATGAGGATCATTCCATGGATGTGGAGATCTTTATCTCAATAACCTAATAATTGAGCCCAAATGAAGCCCTTTAATGCAACATTAGATGATAACATATTTGATGTAGTTAACTTCTAAGCATACATCAGAAAAAAATGTATAGATGTGTAACTTACTTTGAGATCTATATAACAAAGAGGTGAATTATGATTCCCCAGAATCTGCAGTTTTTCATGCTGAGCCTTGTCCCCACAATTCCAACAACAAAATGAATAAATAGTCAAATACAAATTTAACCAGTGAAGCAAAAGATTTCTCATTTCTCCTCAAACTGCTGAATAGAGGTTTCTCAAGACTGATGTACCCATGTGAATTACATAATTGCCCCTAGCCAAAAGTTTATTTGATTTATTCTGTAACTATTACCCATGTGAATTACATATAGTATATACCAACCCATTCTCTTCAAAAAGCAAAGAAACAAAGAAAGTTCAACATATAGGTGGATGATGGTGCAAAGACAATTGACGAAGACCCAGATCAATGCCTAGAAAAATGTTAGATTCAGTACAAGACCGTGGGGAGAAATCCAGATTTAGAAATTAATAGAACCTAGATGATATAAACATAACATCATAATAAAATATATCAATAAATCCAGATTCAGAAATTAATAGAACCTAGAAATCCAGATTCAGAAATTGGAAAGTGCAAAGATGAAACATAACATCAATACAGGATATAAACAACCTAGATGATATCAATATATCACAAAATATAGATATCGTTTGGGGAGAAATCCAGATTCAGAAATTAAAATCGTAATAAAATATATCAATAAATCAAAATATCAATGTCTAAAAAATACACAGATAACTACATATCAATCTCTGAAGAATATGGATATATCAATTGATATTATAAACTTCCCAACCTTAAAGTGGGAATCAAATTGAAGAATGGAAAGGATTGAAGGTGCCTCGTCACTCGTTCACAGTCGTTCATAGTCTTGCCTCGTCACTCGTCGTTCGCAGTCGTTCAGCCTCGTTCTTGCCTCATCACTCGTCATTCACAGTCGTTCGTCACTCGTCGTTTACAGTCGCTGCCTCGTCACTCCGGCGAAGGCCGTTGTTCACCCTCGTCAATCTGCGAATGCCGTCGTTCACCTTTCTTCACCCCGGCACTAAATGATTTTCATTTCAGGATTTTGGGGATTCTGGGATTCGGATTTTGGGGGTTTTGGTTTGGTGAGTTTAGGGATTTTGATTTGGGGGTTTTGGTTTGGTGAGT
This sequence comes from Camellia lanceoleosa, assembly GCA_025200525.1. Taxonomy (NCBI): domain Eukaryota; kingdom Viridiplantae; phylum Streptophyta; class Magnoliopsida; order Ericales; family Theaceae; genus Camellia; species Camellia lanceoleosa. The sequence goes on along the minus strand of CM045764.1, from coordinate 144,860,496 downwards.
TTAGGGATTGGGATTTTGGGGATTTTAGGATGACCGCGAATGGGAGAAACCCCTGCGAATGGGAGCAATGAGCGGGATGAAAAAAAATGTTTTTTTGCGACGGAATATATACCACCGTCGCAAATGATACTTGATTAACAAATTAAAACGACGCCGTTTTACAATTTTTTTTTTTGCGACGGGCTTATGCCGTCACAAATGGTCCACCATTTGCGACCGCAACTCTTTACCGTCGCTAAATAATACTTTTTGCGACGGCATACATGCGTCGCAAATGCTCTTGCATTTTTCGGTGAAATTTATTAGTGACGGAGGTAAACCCCGTCGCAAAAGGCCATTTTTGTCGACGGTAGATAAACGCCGTCGCAAAAATACTTTTTTGTCGACGGCAACTACACTGTGTCGCAAAAACTCATTTTTTGCGAAGGCAAGTGCCTCGTCGCAAAAGCCTCCATGTTATATAACAGATTTTCTTGTAATGGTCGCTAAAACTTACAATTAATAACTTTTTTTTTGACGAATTTTTCAAATTATCGCTGAAAGTTGAAAATTAGCGACTTTGTTTTTGACGATTTTTTTAAATTGTTGTTAAGACTTATAATTAGTGATATTTTTTATGATAAAATTTTCAAAATATCACTGAAAATTAACAATTAGTGATGATTTTTAATAGTATTTGATAAAAAATGTCATTAATTCCCACAGGACTTATTGGACAATAAGTCCACTTGTTGAGACCTACACGTAAGTCCTCATAAATTTTTTTACCAAACACTCACATAGGTGTGAGGTCCACACTCATATAGGTCCCACGAGCAATACTAGGGACCCAATAAAATTATTAAATTTTGGGTTAATTAAACTTTTACCCCCAAAACTATTATCTTTTTATTTATGTAGTCCTTAAACTATTAATTTTGTCTTGTTGGTCCTAAACTATCACATTTCAGTTCTGTTTAGTCCAAATGGTAGATGGTACCAGTTTTGAATCTCATGTGCAGGCCACGTGTTCACCTTTGCTATTTACAATTTGGATATCATCAACCATTTGGATAAAACAAAACCAAAATGTGATAATTTAGAGACCAACAAGACAAAATTAATAATTTAAAGACTACATAAACAAAATGGTAATAGTTTAGTGAATAAAAGTGTAATTAAGTCTTAAATTTTTTACGAAACCACATGAGTGTGAGGTCCACACTTGTGGGTCCCACACTCATGTGAGTATTTGGTAAAAAAATTGATAGCTTTGTTGGGATCTCTAGCACCCCACACCAATATGAATGTTTGGTAAAAAATTTAGTAGGACTCTTGGAATTTAACATTTTTCAAAAAATTAAATTTACTTTTTAAATTTAATAATGTAACAACGTATTCATATGCTGTCTAATCATCTCTCTTAAGGAAGTTTATAAAGTGGATTTGTATATTATTTTTTTAAAATAATTATAAATTTTGTAAGAGGGCTGTTGAAATACATGAATGCCTATGAAAATAATCAATAAATTGATGAGTAAATAATAAGAGAGATTTAAACGTGAATGCATATAAACATGGAAATTAAAGATTGGAACGTTAGGGGGCTATACAATACAATTACGTAAAAGGAGTGTGAACAGGACGGGAATTGTGATTAATGCTCATCAAACTTGGCCCTTATCAACTTACCTAATCACACCCAACAAATTCACAAGGTCCTCTCTCTCTCTCTCTCTCTCTGGGTTAATGGGGTTTCGAGCTTCTTTTCTTTTTACATAGATTCAAGGTATGTTAATTCTGCGATTGAGGTGGGTAGAGAAATTTTATAGGGTATAAATTTTCATCTTTATTTACTTCTCTCTCTTATCTTTCCTTTTTTTTTTTTTTTTGTGTGTTTCTTCTTCTTATTCATCTAAATCTTCTGTTGTTTGTAACACGAAGTTTAAAACAAATTTTAATTGCTCTAAATTTATCTTGATGTCATTCTAGTTGTGTTTCATGATCTCTCATTACACACTGTCATTTTTGTAAATAAAAATCATCTTTATTCGTGTTTTGTTTTAAAATCTGTACAGAATTTCTGTATTAAATTTCTGTTTGTATATACAATCTCATTGAATTGCTTAATATTTGTGTTCTTTTTTAAGCCACAATATATTCAGAAAAAATTATGATGTGATTGTAGGAAACTATATGTTTAATTTTTGTTGTGTAGATATGGGAAGTAAGGCACCAACTTGGGCAGATCAATGGGGTGGCATCGACGACGATGATGACAAGCCCATGAATAGCAGTAAGAAGGGAAGGTTAGGCGGTGGCAGCAGCAAGAAGATGGAAGAGGTGAAGACGGCGGCTTCAGCGGGGTTCGACAAGGCCAAGGCGGCTGCAGTGGTGGGAGCCCAGAAGGTGAAGAGTGGAACCTCTGTGGGAATCAAATGGGTCAAAAACCAGTACCACAAAAAATGCTCTTCTACTAAATGACCATGCTCATGTTTTTTTGCTACACCTCCAAAATAAATTAAGGCTAGAATTGAAATTCTAGGACTTTACTTTTTTTTTTTTGCTTAATTGGATTGAATGAATCCTTAAATTCTATTTTGAGCCATTATGTAAATTTACATTGCCATTTATTTTTTTCTCTAGAACTTGTCATTCTGCTATATGATTATGATTATAAACCTCTTTTGAAATAGTTTGTAAAATAGTCAACTAAAAAATAAAATAGATTAAAATAGTTTATAAAATAAAATATCACATTCAACTTATAATTATTATTTTTTTTTTTCTCACAACTATCAAATTAAGGTCTCGTTTGAGAACATGTTTTTTTAGTAACTTTTTGGTTTTTAGCTAAAATATGATATAAAAAAACTAGTATGTTTGGAATAATTTTTTGACTTTGTACGAAAAGATATGCAAAAAATAGAGAGAAAAGAAAATCTTTAATTTTTTGGTATAGACTATTGGTTTTTTGGTCTTTTTAGTAATATTTTGACTTTTTAATTAAAAAAGTCACTTGTCAAACGGGTCTAATTATAAAAAAAAAAAAAAAAAAAAAAAAAAAATCAACTAACTTTCCAAATACAATTATTTTAACCAAGCTATAATAACAAAAAAATAAAAAAAAAATAGTCAACTTTTCAGACAAGGTATAAATTTTGAACATACTCTAATTAGGTTATGAGTAATGATAGAGGCCCCTCCAATCACCACCTTCACAACTCCACACACACATGACGGGTGGTAATTGGAGGAGTAAGAAAAAAAGAAAAAAATATATATATAACCAATGAAAGAGAGAGGAGGTCAAAAGGGATGAAAAAAAAAAAGGGTATGAAACATTTCTGTTAGGTCATTTGGTTGGGTTAGGCATAGAGCTGTCAAAACCAATTGTTGGGTTAGATTAGAGCTGTCAGAATCAATTTAAGTCTCCGTTGGAGAGTTGGGCTAGCTTTTTAATTTTTTTGTCCAGGTTAAAGAGGCTGTTTGTGCCGACTTTTTACACCTTTTTTATTTTTGATAGAAACGAAGGAAATTGATTATATTTTGAATGTGATATTTTTTTTAATTTTTTAATTAAAATTTTTTTTTTAAAACAAATTTAGCCAAAAAAACTAACCCAACTCAATTTCCAAACGAAACCTAGATTTCAATTTGGCATCTTGGACTCATGTTTGATTGTGTTTTAGTTATATGTTTTCATTTTTGAAAAAATTCAAAATATTCATTTGGCAAACATTTTCTGAAAACTAATTTTGAGAATATTTTTTTTCTGAAAACAACTCACTTTTTCATGTTGTAAAGAATTTGCAACCATTTAAAGATTTTTTTAACCACTTCCCTCATTAACCCCCTTTAAAACAAACATCAAAAAAAGTTAATTTTAAAATTTTTGAAACTTATTTTTGCAAAAAAAATGAAAATGATGGGTCTTTAAAATTTAATTATTTTGTTTCTAAAACCAACCCCCCCCCCCCCCCCAAAAAAAAAAAAAATAAAACCACAATGAACTATGACAAAGAAGCACCTAGTCATTTTCCATGTTTCAAAGTTTTAAATTCTAATTACTTAATATAGAGTTCAAAAATTTACAACTCAGATGGAATGTCGATTGATGGGTCAAATTTATAGCATCGACCAAACTTCAACAATTAATATGACATATATTTGCGAAACTCAAACTATTTGATTCAATCTAGTAATATCAAAACTCTCTACAAAGAACTCTTGCACATTATTAGGAAGTCAATGATTCAAAATATCAAAGGTAAGATTCCATGATCCCTCCAATATACCCAAAAAAAGAAAAAAGAAAAATTAAAATTGCAAAATTGCTCCTGTTAATTCATTCTCATATAAAGAAACAAACATTAAATTTCGGTTCTCAAACAAACAAACTATTGGTTATGTACATAAAGAAACAATTGAGATCAACCAAAAAATATTAGAACCATTACCAGTATCAGAGTAATCAAAACAACCATATAACTTGACTATACAAGAATTATCTGCACTGATCATCACTGACATAGAAATACAAGGGAAGTAGTTACATACATCAAGAATTAATTTGTGAACATTTTCTTCTTTTTTTTTATAGATATATCTCAGTATTGCTTTGCAATTTTCGACAGTGAAGAGTATGTTCCCAGGATTGCACAAATAATGCCCAGTGCCACCATTGTGATGCTCAAGACAATCTGAATATGTGGAAACAGATGCAAGTAAATACAAGGGAAGTAGTTACATATACCAAAAAATATACAATAATAATAAATATTGACTATGTTTCTTCTTTCATTCATGTATGTGCTTCTTTATTTAATTATTTTCTTTCTTCTTGCTTTATTCATTTATCAGTCTAACAAGTAGTTCATGGCCATCAATTTATGCATATGTTATGATATCCATCTATTACAGTATGGTACATATGCTGTCTTGTACCAAAAAACAATGAGCTTGTTCATTTCACCAAAAAATATTCTAACAGAAACCCAGAGCTTGTTTGGTTGTGTTTCTGTTTTCTGCTTTCTGTTTTCATGTTTTTAAAAAAACACACAACTTATTTGAGGAACTATTTCTGAAAACAACCAACTTTTTAGAAAACACCAAAAAATTGTTTTCATACAAAAAATGGAAATGATGGATGTTTTCAAAAAAATTCACTGTTTTTGTTTTCAAAAACAAAAAACGGAAAACAACCAAAATGCCCAGTTCTCTCAAAAACACAAACAGAATATTTGCTGCTACACCATGTTAAACTTCATTCTGCCACTCTTCTTTGAGTTAAAAGTGAAGCACAAGCATCAATTTGGTGTCATGTTCGAAGAGAGTAATATTCTTTCTATAAGAAATAATTTCCAGCTCCATAACCAAAGCAAACATTGAAATCTTTTCAATAAGTCTCATGCTAGGACATTCTTGATCCTTAAAGCTATAAGAAGGCTGTTGTCTGACGCATAATCCATTTAGTTTTCTAATGTTTTCTTCCGAAATTTGAGGATAGAAATAAGGCACAAAATATGAAGGAACAATGAATTGAGCTCTGTTACTTGGGTGGTTGTCACCTTCTTTACAATTCCTAGGAAACATAAAGTTGGCACTATTACTGCCTGAGCCACACCAAATGCATTGTTAATGAACATATCTAAACCCCACACAGAAATCAACAAAAATTCATAGACAAAAAACCAAAGAGGAATACAAGACATAAACAAATCAGGAATGAAACATACATCATAAGATGTTGGTAAAGATGTGTAATCTTTAGGAATGATGTGATTAATATGTAAGAATTTAATCTTACTTTGGGCTGCCATTGATTTATATTTTATGATTTGTGAAAAACAGGTTGAAAGTGATTAAGATAGACTGACTAATATACGGTCCATCTTAGTATATGTATTGTTTTCTAAAATGGAAATGTGGTATGGAAGTGTAGGGCATGTTTTTATGTTGTTTGGGTTCCTTAATAGGAGGACCCTAACCTTTCAATCCTAAAACCTTATTCCTTCTTAGCCTACCACTCTAATCCTAAAAACATAGCTTTTCCCCTGTTATCCAGAAAACTTAGAAAGATATTACTTCTGTGTTTACACTAAAATCAGTTTTTAATGAATACGTATTCATTAGAAAAGGTCCAAAAGAGAAGATTTCACACTAAAACCAGTCTTTGGAACAGACAAGGACTCTTGCATATACTGTGATGTGTGTCAATGCTTTCCTAACCCTATTGTAGAAAATAGGAAAAGCTCATGGATAGCAAAGAGGGCAGCTACATAAAAGATCTTTTCCTAAAAGACAACTTTAAGGTTTTCTCCCCTTTCAGCTTCTTGTGATGTTTCTAATCTCCCACCAAATGATTCCAAGGTTTCAAAAAAATTTAGTTTTATTTGAAAATTTTCGGTGTTTAAGGGCTGCCTTAGACTTAACCAAGGAGATGGTTTTTAATAGAGCCAACTGGAGGAGTAAATGGGTCCATGTTTGCCGACCCCAAGTAAATTGGGACTAAGTTAAGTTAAATTGAGTCAAAGGTTAGCTAAAATACACAGCTATGATATTGTCAAAATTTCTTGCTTAACAAAACATCCAAATTCAATTCCAACTTTCTTGATATTGGTTTGAATAGTTGACTGCTCTGGTTGAATTGGAACTAACATTGTCAATTCTGGGGATATGTATTAATTATTTAAGAGTGCATAACTAAACGGTTTATGCTTACCACAAGTGTACTAAGAAGAGAATCAATTAAAGCCATCATAAGACCTGCAATAAGAACAAGATGAAGTCAAGTTGAGAGGTTTAGCTAACATTTAAATATTTACTTATCAAAAAAAAATCATGGATATCTCCTATTAGCACACCAGATCACCATTCTTTTCACTGAATCTCACACATTTCTCACATTTTCTTTTAACACGACACATTTTTTGGTTATGATCCAACATAATGAGCAGAGATGTTAGATAAACTGACAAACCCCTAATCATGGTTGTTCTAGCATTTTACCTTAAATTATTTAAGAAAATGATTGATCATGAATTTCTCAATGATAATTGTTCAATTAACCAACCACATTCACATGAAGAACATACAGAAAATTTTAAGTGAGAGGTTGATTAGCCTGAATACACACAGTGTACACAAGTTTTCTGTAGTCAGCTGTTCAGGCATTATATTCCCACAAAAATTCCATCTTGCTTAGTGGCCTTTGGAAAGCTCTGAGCCTTTGAAATGGTCTCAAATCAAATAACTTATGATTGCTCCAAAGGTGAGGCACAATTTCTATTCTCAATTGCCTAAAAGTTGGTCCACTCATCAATATTACCATAGTTTTGACATCACTAGCACTAAAACCGCTTAAGCGATATCAGACTACAAATCAAAATGCATTTTAAGGTGAATGCCTTTTGAAAACCTTCCTATAGGCAAACTGCTCTTAAATAATGCCAAGAAATGACATATATAGTGCATGTCAAGTATAGAATCAAACATTAAGATTGTAAGTGATGATCTTATTATATATGCCAGTGATATGATATGGAAATGAATGGTAAGAAAACATCACGTACTGAAGAAAGGAACGAGAAATCCAACAATAACAGAAAAAATTACAAGTGTTGTCCTTAGCAGAATGAAACACCAGAAAGTACTAGAAATTCTGACAGACAGCAGTTCCTCGATACTTCTGGCCAATAGGTTCATCAACAGGGCAAACTTGTGCAGTGTTAAGGAATCAAATATGGATATTTACTTTATAATTTTGCAGACAACGTTACAAATTACATCTAATATCCTATTTTCATAACTTAATAATTTAGTCAAAGGATATTTAGTGAATAGGTTGATAACCTGCAAATAAATAAAATTACAGGAACAAAAGCAAAACTGTCAAGTTAGAGAAGACATCAATGATTGAAAGGACGGAAAAAAAAAATCAAGAGCTCATACATCAAGGAGGATGTGGAATCTGATACTTACTGTTGTCCACAATGCAATAGTAAAGGAGGTGGAGAGAGAGAGAGAGAGAGAGAGAGAGAGAGAGAGAGAGACCTTGATCGATCTTGGAGTTGTAACGGATGTGGAGAGTTCGTTCTTCCCATGGCTCGTCTTGAAGGCCGTCGTGAATGTCTTCGTCGGCCATTACTGTTCACCGATTGTTTGGGTCTCTTTCTTGCTCTTGCTCCTGAATAGTACTAGAAATGATGAAAAAGAAAGAGAGAAGACTTTTGGATTCACTATCTCCGTGGCATTGGTCACTCAACTCATCCGATTCACTATCACCGACTGATTCCGATTTCCTACTTCTACGCCTAGAACTCCTGCTCTTCCTCTTCCTCCTCGACCGTGAATCATCCGAATCAGCATCTGAAACAAATTGAGACGGATAGAGAGAGAGAGAGAGAGAGAGAGAGAGAGACGTAAGAAGAGATTAGGGATTTTGAGATTGGGGATTTTGGTTCAAGAGATTAGGGATTTTGGGTTTGGGGTGGGGGGAAACTCGAGCGCGAATGGAAAAATTGGGGGGGGTGGTTTTGGATTTTTTTTTATTTTCATTACAAATAAATATTTAAATAATAAAATGATTTTTTTTTTTTTTTTTTGCAACAGAGGATGTCATTGTTAAAAAAAATAATTTTTTATTAAAATAATTTTTTTATAGTTAATGAATTTTTATTTTATTTTTTCATTTAGTAAGGTTGAAAATTTATTTGTTTCATATTTATTTTAATGAATAAAAAATTATTATTATTTTTTTATTTGGTAGAAGTAGAGATAATATTTTTCATTAAAATAAAGTTAATTTTTTTTGGTCAATGTGGCATTTGCAGTGGTAGTAGTGGTAATAATAGAATGGCATTTGCAGTAGTAGTGAATGTGGTAAAGAAGATGAGTAGTGAGAGACAGATAGAGAAGAGAGAGAGACAGACAGACAGAGACAAAGTGATGAGCGAGAGAGAGACAAAGTGGTCGCTAAAAGTGCATTTTCTTGTAGTGGAGAGCTCGGTAAATAGAGAAGAGATGAGGAAGAGAGTGAGCAAGGTGAACACAATGGGGGAGAGAAACAAGCAGACAGACACATAGAGAGAAAGAGAGAGAGAGAGAGAGAGAGAGAAGAGCGAGAGACAGACAAACAGACACAGAGAGAGAAAGAGAGAGAGAGAAGAGTGATAAGTGATAAGTAAGAGAGAGAGACAAAGAGAGAATGAGATATAGAAAGAGAGGCAGGGAGACAGAGAGAGAAACAGATAGAGAGATAGACATAGAAAAATAGAGAGAAACAAGAGATGAGCGAGAGATAGATAAAGAGAGAGCGAAAAGAGATGATCGAAAGAAAAACGTAGAAAAAGAGAGAGACGAAGAGAGAAGAAAGATGAGCAAGAGAGACGGAGAGAGAGATAAAGAAAAGATAAATGAGCAAGAGAGAAGAGAGATAGAGAGATGAGAGAGACAGAGAGAAGAGAGATGAGCGAGAGACAAAGAGAGAAAGAGAAAGAGACAAAGACAAAGACTGACAGACAGAGAAGAGTGATGAGTGAGAGAAAGAAGAGAGGTAATATTTTGTGATAGAGAAGAGGAACCGACAATAGTGGTGAAGGTGGTGGATAAGAGATGATGGTGGTAGTGGTGGTGGTGGCGGCGGCGACGGCGAAGGAAATTAGTGGTGAAGTTGTGGTAGTAGTGGAGTAGATGGAGTAACAGGGGTGAAAATAGAGGTAATGGTAGTAGTAGTAGTGGCAATGGTGGTAGTGGAGTGGTGGCGATGGTAGTAGTAATGGTAGTCGTAGAGGTGAAATGGCGACCGCGGTAGTAGTAGTGGTAGTGAAATGGCATTTGCAGTAGTGGTAAATGTGGTAGAGGAAATGAGTGGTGAGAGAGAGAGATGAGTGAGAGGCACATAGAGAGAGAGAGAGAGAGAAAAAAAAAAAAAAAGAGATGAGAGAAGAGATAGATGAATGAGAGACACAGAGAGAGAAAGACAAATAGACAAACAGAGAGAGAAGAGTGATGAATGAGAGAAAGAAAAAAAAGAGAGAGAGAAAGATGAAAAAATGAGTGAAAAGATATAGATAAAGAGAGAGACAGAGAGAGAGAAAAAAAAAAGAGCGAAAAGAGATAAACGAGAGAAAAAGAGACAGAAAGAGATGAGTGAGAAAGTGAGAGAGAAAAAAAGAAGAGAGAGAGAAGAGAAATAGAGAGAGAAGATAGATGAAAGAGATAGAGAGAAGAGAGATAGACGAGAGACACAGAGAAAAAGAGAGAAAGAAAAAAAGAAAAAAAGACAAACAGACAGAGAAGAGTGATGAGTGAGAGAGAAATAGAGAGAGACAGAGAAGAGAGACAGAGACACATAGAGAAAGGGAGAGACAGACAGACCGAGAAGAGTGATGAGTAAGAGAGGGAAAGAGAAGACAGACAAAGACAGAGATAAAGAGATAGGAAGATGAAAAAATAGGTGAAAAGAGAAATGTTCAAAAGAGTAAGATGACGTCGTTTATAGTGGATCGATAAATCGAGAAGGAGCTTGATAAATAGAGAAAATGGGAGTAAGAGAGTGAGCAAGCCGAACATAGTGAGGGAGAAATAGACAAATAGACAAGTAGAAAGAGAGAGAGAAGAGTGATGGGTGAAAGAGAGAGAGAGGGAGAAAGATAGACAGAAAAAGAGATAGAGAGAGAAAGAGAGAGAGAGGGATAGAGATAGAGAGAAAGATAGAAAAAAGATAGAGAAATAGAACGAAAGAGATAAGCGAGAGATAGACAAAAAGAGAGAGAAATAGAACGAAAGAGATGAGCGAGAGAGAGACATAGAAAAAGAGAGAGACAGAGAGAGAAGAGAAATGGACGAAAGAGATAGAGAGAGATAGAAAGATAAGAGAGAGAGAGAGAAAAGAAATAAGAGAGAAAACAGATGAGAGAGATAGGTGAGAGACACAGAGAGAAAATGAGAGAGAGAAACATACAGACAAAGAAAGAAGAGTAATGAGTGAAAGAGATAAAGAGAATAGAGAGAGATAGAGACAGAGAGACATGAAGATGAAAAAATTGATGAAAAGAGAAATGTTATATCAAAAGAGTAAGAAGACATTTTTTTTTTTTAATTTTTTTTGCGACAGAAAAAAGTACTAGAATTTATTCAGACCATTTTGTGACTATATATATATGAAGCTGTCTCAAAACCACAATCACTATACTAGGTTAGAGTTTTCCAAAAACTCTTTTGAGAAAATTATATTTTCTTGTTTTCCATGTTATATTGTTTTTACTAAATTTTTTTAATATTTTAAGTATTTTTTTTAAATTTTTAGATACACCTAACATAAATACACCTAAAAATTTAAAAAAAAATTTGTAAAATTTTTTTTTTTAAAATTCACTAAATACAAAAAATACAATAATTCAATATTTTTTTTTTTTTTTTGTATTTTTATGTATTTATTAATTTTTAAAAATATTTTTTCATAATTTCTTTTTTAGATACATCTAAGTAAGGTGCATCTAAAAAAAATATTTAAAATTTTAAAAATATTCATTAAAAATAAAAAAAACACAAAAGTCACTTTTTGCGACGACAGAAAATGCCGTCTCAAAAAAGCAAAGTATTTGCGACGACAGAAAATACCGTCGCAAATGCTCTCATTTTTTGAGACGGCAAATTGTGCCGTCGCAAATGCTATGCTTTTTTGAGACGGTAAATGGTGCCGTCGCAAATACTATACTTTTTTGAGATAGCATTTTCTGCCGTCGCAAAAAGTGACTTTTTGAGATGACAAGTATACCGTCGCAAATAATTTCGTCTCATATACCTACTTTTCTTAGAGGGAGGCAAAATATTCTTCACAAAAATGAAGATAGCCTTTTCAGGACTGAGCTTAATCCTCTTTTGCACCACGTACACAAACTGACCGACAGTCTATCAGCAGGAACCAAGTATCCACACATCCCAAAGAAAGAGATTTCATATTAGAATTCACATACATAGGTGGAAACGGTGTGGCTTCATACTTTCCATGCGTGCATTAGCGCCACCCAAACAATATATATATGTATATATATCCAAATAGATGACACAAGAATAAAAATCTTTAAAATTAGAGCTGGATCAACTCATGAGATTAAAAAATTTATAGAATTTGTGCATTTTCATATAATCAAGTTAGAGCATTATATACCTATGATTGTTTTGGGCATTGGATTTTGTTCACCTATCTTATCAAAATCTATCATTGAACTCAACTAATTGACATTGAAGTGGAGGACTAAAAAACAAAAAATTTAATTAACAAAATTTAAAATAACAATATATTTCTAGTAACACATAGCTCCACAGAATTCATGAGGTAGGGTCCATATATAAAACCAACTCACTTGTCCCATATACGTGTTTCATTTTGTAGAATAATTTTGGATTTCTATCATTGCTCTTAAATTAATGAGTAGTGTTATTTTAGTTAAAAAATTATAACAATTTCAGGGATTTTAAAAAATTTTATTATAATTTTGGATAAATTATCAATAAATCATAATAGTTGAACTTAATTTATATCAAATCTTATTGAAAATAAGTCCAAATAAAATCATCGCTAAAAATAATTTTTTGTGATAATTTTTTACACGTGTCACTAAAAATTGACAATTATTGACTTTTTTGTCATGATTTTTATAAATCGTTGCTAAAACTTACAATTAGTGACTTTTTTATGACGAATTTTTTAAACTGTCGCTGAAAGTTAAAAATTAGCAATTTTGATTTTGACTATTTTTTTAAACTGTCATTAAAACTTATAATTAGTGGCATTTTTTGTGACAAAATTTGTAAACTGTCACTAAAAATTAAAAATTAGTAACTATTTTTAATAGTATTTAATGAAAAACGTCATTAATTCCCACAAGATCTATTAGACAATAAGTCTACCTATTATGACCTATACATAAGTTTTCCTAATTTTTTTAATCAAACACTCACATGGATGTGGGGTCTCCACTCATGTAAGTCCCACGAGCAATACTAGGGACCCAAGAAAATTATTAAATTTTGGGTTAATTACACTTTTACCCCCTAAACTATCATCATTTTGTTTATGTAGTCCTTAAACTATTAATTTTGTCTTATTGGTCCCTAAACTATCACATTTTGATTCTATTTAGTCCAAATGGTAGATGGTGCCAGTTTTGAATCTCACGTGCGGGCCATGTTTTCATCTTTGCCGTTAACAATTTGAATGCCATTTACCATTTGGATTAAACAAAACCAAAATGTGACAGTTTAGGGATCAATAAGACAAAATTAATAGTTTAAGGACTACATAAACAAAATGGTGATAGTTTAAGAGGTAAAAGTGTAATTAACCCTTAAATTTTTTACCAAACCACATGAGTGTAGGATCCACACTTGTGAGTCCCACACCCATATGAGTGTTTGGTAAAAAAAATTGATAATTTTGTTGAGGTCTCTAGCACCCCACACCAATGTGAGTGTTTAGTAAAAAATTTAATAGAACTCATGGAGTCTAGCATTTTTTAAAAAATTAAATTTATTTTTTTAATTTAATAATGTAACAATCTATTCATATGTTGTCTAATTATTAATTAATTGTCTTTCTTAAGTAAGTTTATAAAGTGAATTTGAATATTATTTTTTTAAAATAATTATAAATTTTGTAAGAGGGCTATTGAAATACATGAATGCCTATGAAAATAATCAATATATTGATGAGTAAATAATAAGAGAGATTTAAACGTGAATGCTCATAAACATGGAAATTAAAGATTGTTACAATTACGTAAAAGGAGTGTGAACAGGATGGGAATTGTGATTAATGCCCTCATCAAACTTGGCCCTTATCAACTTACCTGATCACACCCAACAAATTCACAAGGTCCTCTCTCTCTCTCTCTCTCTCTCTCTCTCTCTGGGTTAAAGGGGTTTAAAGCTTCTTTTCTTTTTACATAGATTCAAGGTATGTTAAATCTGTGATTGAGGTGGGTAGAGAAATTTTATAGGCTATAAATTTTCATCTTTATTTACTTCTCTTATCTTTCCTTTTTTTCTGTTTTTTTTTCTCCTTCTTATTCTTCCAAATTATCTGCTGTTTGTAACACGAATTTTAAAACAAATTTTAATTGCTCTAAATTTATCTTGATGTCATTCTAGTTGTGTTTCATGATCTCTCATTACACACTGTCATTTTTGTAAATAAAAATCATCTTTATTCGTGTTTTGTTTTAAAATCTGTACACAATTTCTGTATTAATTTTCTGTTTGTATATACAATCTCGTTGAATTGTTTAATATTTTTTTTTATTTTTTTATTTTTTAAGACACAATATATTCAGAAAAAATTATGATTTAATTGTAGGAAACTATATGTTTAATTTTTGTTGTGCAGATATAGGAAGTAAGGCACCAGCTTGGGCTGATCAATGGGGTGGCATCGATGACGATGACGACAGGCCCATGAATAGCAGTAAGAAGGGAAGGTTAGGCGGTGGCAGCAGCAAGAAGATGGAAGAGGTGAAGACGGCAGCTTCAGCGGGGTTCGACAAGGCCAAGGCGGCTGCAGTGGTGGGAGCCCAGAAGGTGAAGAGTGGAACCTCTGTGGGAATCAAATGGGTCAAAAATCAGTACCACAAAAAATGCTCTTCTTCTAAATGACCATGTTCATGTTTTTTTGCTACACCTCCAAAATTAATTAAGGCAAGAATTAAAAGTCTAGGAATTTACTTTTTCTGCTGAATTGCATTGAATGACTCCTTAAATTTTATTTTGATTCATTACGTAAATTTAAATTGCCATTTATTTTTTGCTCTAGAACTTGTCAATCTGCTATGTGATCATGATTATGATTATAAACCCCTTTTGAAACTTGGTGTGAGAGTATATATGTAAGGATGGTTTGGGAGAGGGTTGGATTAAAATAGTTTATTAAAAATTAAAATAGATTAAAACAGTTAGTAAAATAAAATATTACATTCAATTTGTAATTATTTTATTTTTTTCTCATAACCATCAAATTAACTATAAGAAAAAAGTCAATCAACTTTTCAAATATAACTATTTTAGTCAGATTATAATAACAAAAAAAATTAAATAGTCAACTAAAATAGTTAACTATTCAAACAAGGTATAAATTTTGAACATACTCTAATTAGGTTATTTGGTTGGGTTAGGCTTAAAGCTGTTGGGTTTGGCTTAGAGCTGTTAAAACCAATTGTTGTGTTAGGTTAGAGCTGTCAGAATCAATTTAAGGGGTTGTTTAGAGTATTCTAAATAAGTACACTTATTAATTTTTTGGTGAGAAAAATAGAGAGAAAAAAAATGTGTTTGAAATAATTTTTTGTCTTTTTACAAAAAAGTTTATTAAAATATTGTATAAAATAGCAAAATTACATTATTACCCCTATGTCCTAGACTCAGTGACTGTTGATTGAAGGACAGTACGAATTGCCTTGCAAATGGTGATAACTTCGAAACATATATATATAGTATGAGACTTCATGGCTACTGTTGGGCTCGTGGGGGCCCACCACGAGTCCCGTTTTGATAATTCGAACCGAGCAATGTGTAGAACTCGTCAAATACTATATGCTTGTAAAAATCTACGTTGATCGGATATGGATAGCTATGTGATCAAAATAGTTTTGTATGAAAAAAATGAACGATGAAAAATAAATTACTAACAAAAATCTGATTTGATCACATAGTTATCCATATCCGATTAACGTGATTTTTTACAATCATATAGTATTCGACGAGTTCTACACATTAAATGGTTCGGATTATCGAAATGGAACCTATAGTGGGCCCTTGGGGGCCCAACAATACCCTCTAACTTAATGAATATATATATATATATCTAATTTGTAATTTCTACCATCACAGTATATGTATGTAATTTTTCCCATCACTTCAGTACCATCACGTGTAAAGTTGGATTGTACTTTTTTTGTGTAATTAAATTTTTTTTATATTTTTAATTTGTAAATGGTGATAACTTTTTTACTTTTTTAGTAATTTTTTGACTTTTTACTTTTTTTATAACATGCCAAACCAACCCTAAGGCCCCGTTTGTTTTGAGAGATAGAATGGAGGGGATTGATAGTGAGGGGATTAATAGTGAGGGGATTGTTAGTGAGGGGATTGATAGTGAGGAGATTAATAGTGAGGGGATTGATAGTGAGGGGATTAATAATGAGGAATTGTTAAATTATTTTTATATAAAATAATAAAACAAATAAAAAAAATAAAAAATTAAACATTATATTTAAAAAAAAATTTCCAATATATAAAAAATAAAAAAAATAAAAAATTTCTAATCCCCTCACTATTTTTCTAATACCATCTCTACCTCCTCCTTACCAATCCCCCCTCCAAGGGTATTAGCAATACCAAGGGACTAATAGTCCCAAGGCTTTCTCTACAAACAAACAAGGACATTAGTAATACTTTGGTATTACTAATCCCAATACCCTCCCTATAGCCCAAAACAAACGGGGCCTAAGAGCATTCGTATCAAACTAACTAAACTCATTTTTTAGCTAGATTAGTGGTATTGTTCATCAAAAATGATCCGCATGAGTCTCGTTATTGTTTATCGTTAATATACTAGCGCTACGGTAACTCGCTACAACAAGCGAGGTACTGTTCATCGCTAATTGTGTGTTACTGGACGTCCGGCCGGTCAACGGCAAATTTTTTTCTTTTATACATTTCCTCCAGTTTTACCTTTTCTAAAACATGAAAGTTGTTTGGTTTATAACTCATCAATTTAATTATTAAAAAAAGAATAACAAATATTTTAATAAAATTGAGTTAAAATAAAGAGTTTGATGCAGTGGGGTGACTAGTTAAAATAGAAAAATGGCTTTTTAAGTTATAATTTAACTAAATTTTGAAGAGGTTGATACTGATGCTCTAAGTCTTCATTGGCAGTTGGATTAACTTCTTAACTTTTTGATTCAGGCTAAAAAATTTATTTAAACTGACATTTTACATCTTTTTTATTTCTGATAGAAAAAAAGTGGATTAATTGTATTTTGAATGTAACATTTTTTTATTGACTTTTTTATCTATTTTATTTTAATTTATTTTTTACAAATTTAGCCAAAAAACCAACCCAACTCAATTTGCAAACGACACCCAAATTTCAATTTGGCATCTTGGACGCATGTTTGATTGTGTTTTAGTTCTATGTTTTCATTTTTGAAAAAATACAAAATATTCATTTGACAAACTTTTTCTGAAAACTGATGTCAAGAATATTTTTTCTAAAAACAACTCACTTTTTCATGTTATAAAGAATTTAAAACCATTTTAAGATTTTTTTAACCAATTCCCTCATTAACCCCTTTGAAAAAACACCAAAAAAAGTTAATTTTAAAATTTTTGAAACTTAATTTTGCAGAAAAATGAAAATGATGGGTCTTCAAAATATTAATTATTTTTTTTCTAAAACTACCCCAGGAAAAAAAAAAAAACCACAATGAGCTATGACGAAGAAATACCTAGTCATTTCCCATGTTTCAAAGTTCTAAATTCTAATCACTCAGTGCATAGGGGTGTTTTGAAAGATGGTTAAAAATTAACTTCTTTATTTTTTTTGAAAAAATATGTAAAAAATTTAAGAGATAATGTGATTCAAAATAAATTAAAAGTTAAAAAGTGACTTTTAACTCACTTCTCAAAAGAAGTCAGAGTTCAAAAACTTACAACTGAGATGGAAGACCGATTGATGGGTCAAACTTGTATCAACAATTAATACGACATATATTTGCAGAACTCAGACTATTTGATTCAATCTAGTAATAGCAAAACTCTGTACAAAGAACTCTTGCACATTATTAGGAAGTCAATGATTCAAAATATCAAAGGTAAGATTCCATGATCCCTCCAATATACCCAAAAAACAAAAAAGAAAAATTAAAATTGCTCCAGTTAATTCATTAACAAACATTAAATTTGGGTTCTCAAACAAAACAAACTATTGGTTATGTACACAAAGAACCAATTGAGATCAACCAAGGAGGACTCTTAAAATATTAGAACCATTACCAGTATTAGAGTAATCAAAATAATCATATAACTTGACTATACAAGAATTATCTACACTGATCATCATTGACATAGAAAATATCAAACCACTGAGTCTGCAGAGAATTTACAACTGATCTAAAGTCTTATTTCTTTTTCATTTTTTTATAATCTTTTTCAGGTCTTATGCACGCCCATGTCTTAAAGTCATCCAAACGTGTTCTCGCCACTGTAGGTCATGTAAAGGAAACCATCGTCATCCTTATTTTCCTCATAAATTGCTGACATCATAGCCGCTGCAACAAGTCAAACATTACTTCAGATTTCATTTTTGTTTTGTTGAGAAAACTCAAGAAAAACAGGGATGGGAAGAATAATATTTATACAAGATAGATGTTAAATAAATCTCCCCGGTGGGAGGCAAAATATTCTTAACAAAAATGAAGATAGCCTTTTCAGTACTGAGCTTAATCCTCTTTCGCACCACGTACACAAACTGGCCGACAGTCAGATGAGCAAGAACCTAGTATCTACACATCCCAAACAAAGAGATTTCATATTAGAATTCACAAACATAAAGTTCATACTTCAGCTTCTTGGTGGAAACTGTGTGGCTCCATACTTTCCATGCGTGGCATTAGCGCCACCCAAACAATATATATATATATATATATTCAATCAGATATAACACATGAACAAAAATCTTTGAAATTAGAGCTGGATCAACTCATGAGATTAAAAAATTTATAGAATTTGTGCATTTTCATATAATCAAGTTAGAGCATTATATACCTATGATTGTTCTAGGCGTTGGATTTTGTTCACCTATTTTATCAAAATCCATCATTGAACTCAACTAATTGACAGTGAAGTGGAGGACTAAAAAACAAAAAATTTAGTTAACAAAATTTAAAATAACAATATAATTCTAGTAACACATAGTTCCACAGAATTCATGAGGTGGGGTCCATATATAAAACCGACTCACTTGTGTCATATACGTGTTTCATTTTATAGAATAATTTTGGGTTTCTATCATTGCTCTTAAATTAATGATAATTTTGTTGGGGTCTCTAGCACCCCACACCAATGTGAGTGTTTAGTAAAAAATTTAATAGAACTCATGGAGTCTAGCATTTTTCAAAAAATTAAATTTATTTTTTTAATTTAATAATGTAACATCTAATTATCAATTAATCATCTTTCTTAAGTAAGTTTATAAAGTGAATTTGAATATTATTTTTTAAAAATAATTATAAATTTTGTAAGAGGGCTATTGAAATACATGAATGCCTATGAAAATAATCAATAAATTGATGAGTAAATAATAAGAGAGATTTAAACGTGAATGCTCATAAACATGGAAATTAAAGATTGTTACAATTACGTAAAAAGAGTGTGAACAGGATGGGAATTGTGATTAATGCCCTCATCAAACTTGGCCCTTATCAACTTACCTGATCACACCCAACAAATTCACAAGGTCCTCTCTCTCTCTCTCTCTCTCTCTCTCTCTCTCTCTGGGTTAAAGGGGTTTAAAGCTTCTTTTCTTTTTACATAGATTCAAGGTATGTTAAATCTGTGATTGAGGTGGGTAGAGAAATTTTATAGGCTATAAATTTTCATCTTTATTTACTTCTCTTATCTTTCCTTTTCTTTTTCTTTTCTTTTTCTTTTTCTCCTTCTTATTCTTCTAAATCTTCTGTTGTTTGTAACACGAATTTTAAAACAAATTTTAATTGCTCTAAATTTATCTTGATGTCATTCTAGTTGTGTTTCATGATCTCTCATTACACACTGTCATTTTTGTAAATAAAAATCATCTTTATTCGTGTTTTGTTTTAAAATCTGTACAGAATTTCTTTATTAATTTTCTGTTTGTATATACAATCTCATTGAATTGTTTAATATATATATATATTTTTTTAAGACACAATATATTCAGAAAAAATTATGATTTAATTGTAGGAAACTATATGTTTAATTTTTGTTGTGCAGATATGGGAAGTAAGGCACCAACTTGGGCTGATCAATGGGGTGGCATCGACGACGATGACGATGACGACAAGCCCATGAATAGCAGTAAGAAGGGAAGGTTAGGCGGTGGCAGCAGCAAGAAGATGGAAGAGGTGAAGACGGCGGCTTCAGCGGGGTTCGACAAGGCCAAGGCGGCTGCAGTGGTGGGAGCCCAGAAGGTGAAGAGTGGAACCTCTGTGGGAATCAAATGGGTCAAAAATCAGTACCACAAAAAATGCTCTTCTTCTAAATGACCATGCTCATGTTTTTTTGCTACACCTCCAAAATAAATTAAGGCAAGAATTAAAACTCTTGGACTTTACTTTTTTTGCTGAATTGGATTGAATGACTCCTTAAATTTTATTTTGATCCATTATGTAAATTTAAATTGCCATTTATTTTTTGCTCTAGAACTTGTCATTCTGCTATATGATCATGATTACGATGAGAAACCCCTTTTGAAACTTGGTGTGAGAGTATATGTAAGGATGGTTTGGGAGAGGGTTGGATTAAAATAGCTCACTAAAAAATAAAATAGATTAAAATAGTTAGTAAAATAAAATATCACATTCAATTTATAATTATTATTTTTTTTTCTCATAACCATCAAATTAACTATAAAAAAAAAAAAGTCAACCAACTTTTCAAATATAACTATTTTAGTCAGACTATAATAACAAAAAAATTAAATAATCAACTAAAATAGTTAACTTTCCAAACAAGGTATAAATTTAGAACATACTCTAATTAGGTTATTTGGTTGGGTTAGGCTTAAAGCTGTTGGGTTAGGCTTAGAGCTGTCAAAACCAATTGTTGGGTTAGGTTAGAGCTGTCAGAATCAATTTAAGGGATTGTTTGGAGTATTCTAAATAAGTGCACTTATTAACTTTTTGGTGAAAAAAATAGACAGAAAAAAGATATGTGTTTGGGATAACTTTTTATCTTTTTACGAAAAATATGTATTAAAATATTGTATAAAATAATAAAATTACATTATTACCCCTATGTCTTAGACTCAGTGAGCGTGTTGATTAAAGGACAGTATAGATTGCCCTGCAAATGGTGATAACTTTAGAACATATATATATAGCATGAAGTTTCACGGGTACTGTTGGGCCCGTGGAGACCCACCACAGGTCCCATTTTGATAATTCGAACCGATAAATATGTAGAACTCATCAAGTATTATATACCTGTAAAAAATCACGTTGATCGGATATCGATAGCTATGTGATCAAAACAGTTTTGTATGAAAAAAATGGACGGTGAAAAATAAATGACTGATAAAAATCTGATTTTATCACATAACTATTTATATCCGATTAACGTGATTTTTTACAATCATATAATACTCAACGAGTTCTATACATTAAATGATTCAGATTATCAAAATGGAATCCGTGGTGGGCCCCCAAGGACCCAACAGTACCTTCCAACTTAATGAATATATATATCTAATTTGTAATTTGTACCACCACAGTGTATGTATGTAATTTTTCCCATCACTTCAGTACCATCACTTGTGTAAAGTTGGATTGTACTTTTTTTGTGTAATTTAATTTTTTTATATTTTTAATTCGTAAGTAGTGATAACTTTTTTGCTTTTTTAATAATTTTTTGACTTTTTTATAACATGCCAAATCGGCGCTAAGAGCATCCATATCAAACTAGCTAAACTTATTTTTTAGCTAAATTAGTGGTACTGTTCATAAAAAATGGTCCGCATAAGTTTCGTTATTGTTAAATCGTTAATATCTGGCCTTCTGAAGAACTTCGCTACAACAAGCGAGGTACTGTTCATCGCTAGTTATGTGTTATCGGACATCCGGCCGGTCAATGGCAAATTTTTTTTTTTTTTTTTTTTATACATTTCCTCCAGTTTTACCTTTTGTAAAACATGAAAATTCTTTGGTTCATAGCTCATCAATTTAATTATAAAAAAAAAAAAAAGCATAACAAATATTTTAATAGGATTGAATTAAAATAGAGAGTTTGATGCAGTGAGGTGACTACCTAAAATAGAAAAATGGCTTTTTAAGTTCTAATTTAACTAAATTTTAAAGAGGTTGATATTGATGCTCTAAGTCTTCGTTGCCAAGTTGGATTAGCTTTTTAACTTTTTAATCCAAGCTAAAAAATTTATTTGAATTGACATTTTACATCTTTTTGATTTCTGATAGAAAAAAAGTAAATTAATTATATTTTAAATGTAACATTTTTTTTATTGACTTTTTAATTTTTTAATTTTTTAATTTCTTTGTACAAATTTAACCAAAAAACCAACCCAACTCAATTTCCAAACGACACCTAAATTTCAATTTGGCATCTTGGACGCATGTTTGATTGTGTTTTAGTTCTATGTTTTCATTTTTGAAAAAATACAAAATATTCATTTGACAAACTTTTTCTGAAAACTAATTTCAAGAATATTTTTTCTAAAAACAACTCACTTTTTCATGTTATAAAGAATTTACAACCATTTTAAGATTTTTTTAGCCAATTCCCTCATTAACCCCTTTAAAAAAACACCAAAAAAAGTTAATTTTAAAATTTTTGAAACTTATTTTTGCAGAAAAATGAAAATGATGGGTCTTCAAAATTTTAATTATTTTGTTTCTAAACTACCCAAAAAAGAAAAAAGGCAAAAACCACAATGAGCTATGACGAAGAAGTACCTAGTCATTTCCCATGTTTCATTTCAAAGTTCTAAATTCTAATCACTCAATACAGAGGGATGTTTTGAAAGATGGTTCAAAATTAACTTTCTGATTTTTTTTTTTTTTAAAAACATGTAAAATATATAAGAGATAATGTAATTTAAAATGAGTTAAAAATTGAAAAGTAACTTTTAACCCACTTTCTAAAAGAGATCAGAGTTCAAAAACTTACAGCTGAGATGGAAGACCGATTGATGGGTCAAACTTGTAGCATCGACCAAACTTCAACAATTAATACGACATATATTTGCAGAACTCAGACTATTTGATTCAATCTAGTAATAGCAAAACTCTCTACAAAGAGCTCTTGCACATTATTAGGAAGTCAATGATTCAAAATATCAAAGGTAAGATTCCATGATCCCTCCAATATATCCAAAAAAACAAAAAACAAAAATTAAAATTGCTCCAGTTAATTCATTCTCATATAAAGAAACAAACATTAAATTTCGGTTCTCAAACAAAACATGTTGGAAAATAGTTTGGAAAATCTGGGTAAAATAAAAAACAGATTTTTTCCTAACTTTAGTCTAATATTTAAGTGAGACCCGTGCATTGATTTTCGCAGGTCAAAGTGGTAACGCGTTCTATGCCGCGTTGTGATTCACGTGGTATATTTGGTTGTTCAAAACCATTACCGAGTGAATGGGAAATTGAAGCGAAAGTGTACTCCATGGAAATGAAATTTTTGTGGAAATCCTTAATGGTTTGAATAAAGCTTGTCCCACATTGGTTTGGTGGGAAGTTTTGAATGGATTTATAAGGTATGGAATTGGAACTTGGGGTATGCCCAAAGGGGTACCCAAGTGTTTTAGAGAGGGAGGTTATAGGTAAAATAGGCTAGACCCATTGGACCAAAAAATCACCACACGTGTCGCCATCCGTCCAGTAGAGCGCGGGTGCGTGGTGTGTGGTTGGGTTGGGCTTGTTCGGCCCAATATTAATCTTTTTGGCCAAAAACATTTGAATTAAATTTTATTTTTTAAAAAATAAAATCCAGAATTCAAATTAATACCGGAAATAAACTGGTCCGATTTTTCTCTACACCCAAATAGGGCCCTTCCCGTTTTTATCTGTTTGAATTTTAAACCCAACAAATTTAAATCTGTTTAATTCAAAACCAACAGGTTTCATACCTGTTCAAACAGGTTTGCACCTGTTTAATTCAAAACCTACAGCCACCAATCCATCTATAAATAGGACAGCCCTTATTTGATGTATAGATTCATAATTTTCATCCTTAAGAACTCTGCAAATTTATTCTTCATTTTGTTGCATTATTTTCTTGTAAGAAAGAGTGTAAACACTTAGTGTGTTCGTAAAACAAACAATTTGTAGTGCTGTTATTGTTTATAGTTGATCATTTCATCTTGGGAGATAGACGTCCACGTTCTGAAAGCACCGTAGAGAGGACGAATCTGTCTTAAGGACACAATGTCAAACACTGAACTTGATCAGATTATTATTCAAGAATTAATTAAGTTATTTAATTTATTTTCAGTGTTATTATTATTTATTTAAATCAGATTTTAATTTTGTTTTTGTAACAAAATAAAATCAGTTTTTTTTTTTTATATATTTTATTTCTAGTTTGATTTTTGTAATCAAACATATTCTGTTCTCTTAAGGTTTGCAGGGCAAGTCTCAGATGGTGTTCGTGTCCCTCTACAGTCTTAGAATAGATCAGTATGTCATCAATAAATACCACAATAAAATCGTCAAGGTATGGTTTAAAAATTCTGTTCATGAGGTCCATAAATGCAACAGGGGCATTCGTAACTCCGAACGGCATAACTAAAAATTCATAATGGCCATACCTCGTTCTGAAAGCAGTTTTATCAATGTCTTCCGGTTTAACTTTCAATTGATGATACCCCGATCTGAGATCAATCTTGGAAAACACTTGTGCACCCTGTAACTGGTCAAATAAATCATCAATACGTGGTAATGGATATTTATTCTTCTGATTACCTTGTTCGATTCATGTAATCAATACCGATCTCGATAAGCCATCTTTCTTTTTCACAAACAAAACAGGTGCACCTCACGGTGAAGTACTAGGTCTGATAAACTTCTTGTCTAACAGCTCCTGCAATTGTACCTTCAATTCCTTCAGTTCAGTCGGAGCCATTCTATAAGGAGCTTTAGATATCGGCTGTGTACCCGGAACCACATCCACAATAAATTCAATTTCCCTGTCAATCAAATCCCCTGGCAATTCATCTGGAAATACATCTGGGAACTCTCTGACTATAGGAATACAATTCACATCAGTTTTAACATTATCATTAGCGAATCTCAATATAGAACACAGATATCCTTTACACCTTTCTAATCGGTTTGTGACCTTCTGAAGAAATCAGGTATGGAGGAGGTACTACTCCACTCCCATTAAACACAAATTCGGGCAAACCCGGTGGACGAAAAACAACTTGCTTGGTCACGCAATCGATAGTAGCATGATATTTTTGTAACCAATCCATCCCCAATACTACATCAAAATGATCTATGTTCAATGGTAGTAAATCAATAAACAGATGCATATCCCCAACAATAATCTCACAAGCAGGATACATATATGCACATGTCATGGATCCCCAACGGTGATAATCTGACTAGCGAGATAGTTCATGGGTTCTAAGGGTCTATTCAATTTACGCGAAAAAGCATGCGACACATAAGAATGTGTAGACCCCGAATCAATCAATACATAAGCATTTTGAGCATAGATAGAGGATACGACACAGATCTCGATGTTTTGCACGTCTCTCGGTACTAGGCGAACACTCGGCCTACCATAGGCTCTTTCCGGTAGCTTTGGGGTTAGGCTTTGGTGTTGCGGTCTTCTTCGCTTAGTGCGGCTTTATTCTTAACTTGTAGTGGGGCGGAGAATGATCTTTAATTTTGTGGCCCACCTTGCCACACTGAAACAAACTCAATCTGGTAGCAAACCCCTTGTGCTTGTTGCCACATCACGCGAGCGGTGGAGTAAACCCACTCCCTTGGCTGGGGCTAGTCGTCGACCCGTGATACATTTCTTGGTTCTTTGGGTTATGCTTGCCTTTCTTGAATTTAAAACCACCTTTTCCCTTGCCACTTTCGATGGTTGGCGTTTGATTGTTTCCTTCTGCAATATTCGTCTCGGCCATCAATGCCCTCGAGAACACCCACAAAGTTGACATTTTCAAAACATTTATTCGATCTGTATACTTGACACTAAGGCCTCCTTCAAACCTTCTGGCCTTCTTATATTCGGTATCCACCATATGTGGTGCATACCTAGCAAATTCGGTGAATTTCTTCTCATACTCGGCAACAGACATATTGCCCTGTCTCAGTTGTTCAAACTCAGTTACTTTTCTGTCTCTGATGCACTGGGGAAAATACTTTTCAAAGAATGACTCTTTGAACTGAGTCCAAGTCACAATAGTATTCGCCTCACGGGTCAACATCCACCACCTTCTTGCTTCTTCCTGAAGGGTGAAGGTTGGTAATAGTACTTTGTTGGCTTCGGAGTACGAAAACATTTCAAACAATTTCTCAGTCTCAAGGACCCAAGCTTCAGCCTTTAACGGTTCTAAGCCTCCCTAAAAGGACGGCGGTTTCATCTTGCTGAACTTATGGGTCAGTGCAATAATGTCCACCTCATTAGCATTCACATTTTGTACATTCTGTTCCGGTTGCATCGGAGGAGGAGGAGGTGAAATTGTTGATCTAGTCTTTCCATTATCAGTCCCATCATTTGTTCAAGTCTGGCCATTCTGGCCTCAGAGGATGATGACTCAGGTTCATTTGCATTATCCATTTTGCTATAAGCAGTTATAACAGTTATCATTATAAGCAGTTGTACAATTAAACAGTTTAACACTTTAACATATAATCAGTCAGTCATAAGCACACATTTTTCAAGTTCATGAGCTGCCCTAATCGCTTTTCTAGGACACCCTATAGCTCATTTGGACACTTGTGTGCGGTATAACTCGTGGTTAAATATCGCTCTGATACCACTCTGTCACGACCCAAACCCGGCCCTATGGGTTTAGCATAAATCGGCGATGTCGAGATTACAGAAGGCTCTTTGACGATATCTGATAAAAGCAATCTGAGGCTTGGCGGAAGCCAATCTGATAAATAACTAGTGTCCATTGAAATGTAAATCTGTATGCCAAAAACATTTTTATGCATTCATACAATTCAAACAGTACAATCCATATGCAGTCTATACAATCATTTACAATCGGTCGATCTGAGGATCAAATCCCTAGATAACGATCTGATATAACGATGGGCAGCCTACGGTACAAAAGCGAGAAGGAGGCCGATATGGGACACAAAAACACCCCAAGCCATAGCATGGCAACTCGGAACCTCACGATGAGGCACATAATGGCTTGACAAAGCGGGGACCAATCACGCTTCTAGCTCGATGCAGTTCTTTGAGAACCTACATATATATATAAGCAGTGAGCTAAAGCCCGATGAATAACATACGATGTAAAGAGGTTATGAATGAATGTCCTTCTGATAATGAAATCGAGTTCATTAATGATATTTGATCTTCGATATTTGATCAATCGTCATATGTGGTACATCCATTAGCCTATAAACGATAGGTCCAAAAGGGCCGGTCTTATGAACCAACGGTAATGATGGCCAATCATTGATGCGATATGGTTCCACAAGGAACCGGCGAGCTCTATGTGATAACGATCAATGCTAAGGATGCCTGTCTGATTCAAAATACAGGACATGCATTCATTCAAGAAACAATATCGATTCGATACTTGATTCAATTCAAGATTCAAAAGATAACCATTTTGAACATATCTTTACACAATTGTTACTCACGGAGATTGGGCTAATAGCGACTAAGCGCGTCTCGAGAGCCAACCCTAAGCAGGTTAACAAATAGAACACACACTAAGTTCACAGTCGAAAGGATGATAATTAAATCCCTAAATTTCCTCGGTGTGGTTCTATGTCTAAATCCTCATTAAGGTGCCTTAAACTAGGCCTAAGAATGCCTAGGATGGGATGAGGATGTAAAGATGTGCACAGAAATCAGTTTCGGAATTTTTTGAGCAGGCCTCCGCTCGGCCTTGAGTTTCCCGCTCGAGCGGACAAGCCAACAAAGGTCCCCACTCGAGCGGACAAGCCAACAAAGGTCCCTTCGGCGTCAACTTCATTCGGCGAGATGATGATGATGCAAGATCTTTGGATACTCGATTTCCCTCGGCGTGAAACTCTCACTTCGGCGGCGATCAGAAACAATTCGAAGAAAATGCTGAGAGCATGAATTCCCCGCTCGAGCGGCACTTCTCCCGCTCGAGCGGACGGCCAAAATCTGGAAAATCCAAATTCAACCTTCAAGTTCCAAATCAAGTTTTGATGCTCCAAATTCGATCCTCTTGGGCCCATTTTCTGGAAAACTCTTTCAAACACATAGAATAACATGTTTTAAAGCTCAATTTAAGAAATCAAGGCCCAATGGTGTTTCAATTAAACTCAATTTTTAAACCAATTTCAAGAACACTTTCAAAACATGACATGCATGATCTTTAAACCAAAATCAAGCTTCAAATCTTGCTCAATTGAGCTCCAATCTTTGAAAACAATGTGGAAACATGGACTATGATAAAAACATGGACATGCATGTATAATTCTCCAAGAATTCAACTTCAAAATGCATCAATTCAAGCATGCATGTAACATTTGAGCTCCAACTCAACAATTATGAACAAATTCATGCCTTAGCTCTCTAATTAAACATGGAGCATGCAAGAATAAACCTTAAGGACAACAATGAGAGGTCCAATTACCTTACTAAGTCTTGAATGCAAGATGAACAAGCTCAACTATGCAATCTATGCCACAATCCTTCAATTTCCAAGCAATACTAAGCAAAATGAGAAGAATTACTCTATCTCTCCTACTCCCTCCCTCTAAGGTCGGCTAGGTGTGAGAAAATGGCTGATCAAAGTGTTGTTGAAGTGTAATAAGGCTCTTGCAAAACAATAAACAAGTGTCCACTATAGGTGGCAATAACGTAATTAAATCAAACTCTTTACTTGACTTAATTTAATCTAATTTAATCATTCCTAATCAATTTTCAGATAAATATACCATAAAACCAGAAATATTCTACTGAGTCTAAAACATCAAACGGTTTCTAAATCGGCCGCCGATAAGGCCTTCAATTAGCAGTTTAAACACATAAATGCAAACAGATAATTAATCAATTAAACAGATAGAAGTGCAATATAACAGATAAACTTATTCAATTCCAGTTTCAATTTCAATCGGTCCAATACTTGATTAACTTGATTATCGGTCATTATCGATTAGTTTAGCGATGTCGGTAACTAATTGATGGGTTAATCGTGTCGTACAAGGGTTGTTACATGCACAATCCACAATGAATCCGAGTTCATTGCTTTAGATAAAGTAGGAGAAGAAGCAAAATAGCTTCGTCACTTCTTAGGAGACATTCCAATGTGGCCAAAACCTGTGCCAGCTATTTGCATTCATTGTAATAGTCAATCTGCAATAGGCAGGGCACAGAATCATATGTATAACGGTAAGTCATGACATATTAAGTTCGACATATCTTTGTAAGGCAATTGTTGTCAAATGGAATAATCTCAATAGATTATATAAAATCTAAAGAGAATATTGTAGATCCGTTAACAAAAGGTTTGACAAAAGAGCTAGTGTATAGTTCATCGAAGGGGATGGGATTAAAGCCTATTACATAAGAGTCGTCATAATGGTAACCCTACTTATATGACTGGAGATCCCAAGAACTAAGTTTAAAAGAACAACTAAGTTATGTAAGACTACTTGAAATCACCAAGGATTAAAATTCCTTACCCATTCCTATGGTAGAGTGATATCACGCAACATGTGTTGTTTGCGAGGGGTATAAGGATAAGCTTTGCTTTTAATAATTACTTATATCTTGATTTAGGCATAAAATCAAGGCAGTATAAATAGATACTCACAATAAGAATCATCTATATAGTGTCGAATGGGGCGGTTCTATAAGAATGAAGAGGTTAAATTCTCTAGAAACACTCATGAAAACCATGAGCGTTCAAGGCCAAAGTGAACACAACAGTGAGAACTACGATGTGTTAGAAGATATTTTGTGTGAAATCTATTGTCTTGGCTTACACAAGCAATTTGAACAATTCAAGGCATCGCGTCCATTGGTTAGCTAGTAAGTCCGATAGGTTATTACTAGGGAAGGTTCAAGGCTGAAAGCTACCTATTCTGATGCAAGATATTTTCGCCTTATACTCTTTCGATAAAGTCTGCATAATGTTGTATTTCCGTTGTCATCAAATTCTATTCATGTAAGGGATTGTTGGAAAATGGTTTGGAAAATCTGGGTAAAAAAAAAAATAGATTTTTTCCTAACTTTGGTCTAATATTTTGGTGGGACCCGTGCGTCGATTTTCGCGGGTCAAAGTGGTAACGCATTCTATGCCGCGTTGTGATTTACGTGGTATATTTGGTTGCTCAAAACCATTACCGAGTGAATGGGAAATTGAAGCCAAAGTGTGCTCCATGGAAATGGAGTTTTTGTGAAAAATCCTTAAAAGTTTTAATAAGGCTTGTCCCACATTGATTTGGTGGGAAATTTTGAATGGGTTTATAAGGCATGGGATTAGAACTTGTGGTGTGCCTTAAAGGGTACCCAAGTGTTTTAGAGAGGGAGATTATGGGTAAAATGGGTCAGACCCATTGGACCCAAAAATCACCACACGCGCACCGTCCTTCCGGTCGGGCGCGGGTGCGTAGTGTGTGGTTGGGTTGGGCTTGTTCGGCCCAATATTAATCTTTTTGGGCCAAAAACATTTGGATTAAATTTTATTTTTTGAAAAATAAAATCCAAAATTCAAATTAATACCAGAAATAAACTGGTTTGGTTTTTCTGTACACCCAAACAGGGCCCTTCCCATTTTTATCTGTTTGAATTTTAAACCCAACAGATTTAAATCTGTTTAATTCAAAACGAATAGGTTTCATACCTGTTCAAATAGGTTTGCACCTATTTAATTTAAAACCTGCAACCACCAATCCATCTATAAATAGGATAGCCCTCATTTGATGTATAGATTCATAATTTTCGTCCTTAAGAGCTCTGCAAATTTATTTTTTATTTTATTGTATTATTTTATTGTAAGAAATAGTGTAAACACTTAGTTTGTTCGTAAGACAAACAATTTGTAGTGTTGCTATTGTTTGTAATTGATCATTTCATCCTGAGAGATAAACATCCACATTCTGAAAGCACCGTGGAGAGGATGAATCTGTCTTAAGGACACTGGACTTGATCAGATTATTATTCAAGAATTAATTAAGTAAGTTATTTAATTTATTTTCAGTGTTATTATTATTTATTTAAATCAGATTTTAATTTTGTTTTTGTAACAAAATAAAATCTTTTTTTTTTTTTTTTCTAGTTTGATTTTTGTAATCAAACATATTCTCTCATTTCTTTTATTTCTTTTATATTCTGTTTGTCGTTTAGTACCCAAACAGAATTA
Source organism: Camellia lanceoleosa (assembly GCA_025200525.1). NCBI lineage: Eukaryota > Viridiplantae > Streptophyta > Magnoliopsida > Ericales > Theaceae > Camellia > Camellia lanceoleosa. The sequence goes on along the minus strand of CM045764.1, from coordinate 144,829,199 downwards.
ATTCATTTAAATACAGTGAAAATTGCCCAACAAAACAAACTATTGGTGATGTGCATAAAGAAACAATTGAGATCAACCAAGGAGAACTCTTAAAATATTAGAACCATTACCAGTATCAGAGTAATCAAAATAACCATATAACTTGACTATACAAGAATTATACGCTTGATCATCATGACGAAAATATCAAACCACTTGAGTCTGCGGAGAATTTACAACTGATCTAAAGTCTTATTTCTTTTTCATTTTTTATAATCTTTTTCGGTCTTATGCACGCCCATGTCTTAAAAGTCATCCAAAGCGTGTTCTCGCATACTGTAGGTCATGTAAAGGAAACCATCTTCATCCTTATTTTCCACATAAATTGCTGACATCATAGCCGCTGCACCAAGTCAAACGTTACTTCAGCTTTCATTGTTGTTTTGTTGAGAAAACTCAAGAAAAAACAGGGATGGGAAGAATAATATTTATAAAAGATAGGCGTTAAATCTCACCAGTGGGAGGCAAAATATTCTTCACAAAAATGAAGATAGCCTTTTCAGACTGAGCTTAATCCTCTTCGCACCACGTACACAAACTGACCGACAGTCAGATCAGCAGGAACCAAGTATCTACCGTCCCAAAGAAAGAGATTTCATATTAGAATTCGCATACATAAAGTTCATACTTCAGCTTCTAGGTGGAAACTGTGACTACCACAATTGTTTATTTCTTCAATATGTGCCAAACCAAGTAGAATTAAAATACTCTGGCTTCTAGGCAGAAACTTGAGTACTGCATGTCTGCATATTTCTTTTTTTGGGTTATTGTCTGCATATTTCTTGAAATGGGTTATTGTCTTAGTGCAGTAATTCTCTTGTTGGCTTTGTTAACAAGAAATAAAATAGAGAGAATGAGCTTTGAGAGAATAAAGAAAATGCCTTATATCATTATATGGGAATTTTTTCACTGGTAAGGAGTAGCACCAAACTAGTGCCAGTCTGCCACTCAGATATATGTTTTATAAATTTGCACGATCAAAGTAGTGAAGATAAAAGAAGGTATGAAAAGATGATTAGGAAGTCCGTAGGATCACATGATTTCTTATTAAAACTTGGAAGTGTTTGTGTGATGAACGGGCAATTTATTGACTAATTTGTTTTAAAATATCTTCAATGCTAAGAAAATGTCTAATGAATGAATAAAGGTGATATTCAAAGAGATCTACCAAGAGCAACTAAAGGAAAAATACAGGTAAAAGAAAAGACCTCCATATGGTGTTTGTTATTGACATAGAAAAAGTATGTGCTAGGGCTTTTAAAAAGGTAATATGAAGAGTTTTCTTTTTAAAATATAAAAAGGGGGACAAAGTATTCATTAAATAGAAAAAAAAAAGATTGACTACAAGCAACTTCAAAGGAAAGATAGAAAAAAATCACTATAGATATAACCTAAAGAGTCTGTGAACATACAGACATCTAATATTCTAGATTAAATATATATTGTACGAAGAAATGTGAGTGTAAGAATAAAATTGGTAGTAAAATCCAAGCACCTTCAAAAACCTGACATTTGGCATCATCTATGTTACGTGGACTCGGTGGGATATCAGGCATAGGTATGTGTCTAAGTGACAGATTCATCTGATTATCATGTCCAAGGACATAATTTTTAAGGTAAAACAGAGTTCACAAAGTAACACAGAACATTTTATGCAAAAAAAATGAGTCTTATGCATAGTTATATAGTAAACTCGATTACTTAGGCATACTAAACAAGTTCATGTCCCACTAAGATTACCACACATGTATCACATACCCCTACTCAAGTATCAAGTGTCCGACTGGGTAATTCGCAAATTTAGAGTCATGTATAGGTGATGGTAATGTGAGGGAGTCAATGATCCAAGTGTTGGTTTAACAAAATGGGTCTCAAAAGAAGTATGTGTGTGCGTGTGTGTTTGTGTGCGCTCGCGCACGCTTATATACATAAACAACATTAATGAACAAATACTATGTACCCAAACGTGAGTAAGACATGTAATATTTTTTTTTTCTTTAGTATTTTTGTGGGGTTGGCAGTACAAACAAATAGACAAACAACACCCATAAATGCAGTCATTTCATTTTAGAACCCTCCTAACATCCTCGAGTGCAAATAATGAACAAAACAACAATTAAAATAAAATTTTCCATTGCTCAGTTACAAAGAAAATACTGGAAGAATATCTTAGCAAACACAAAAGGAACCTCACATATGCTTTACGGAACAAGAAGATACAATTTGTCATTGCCAATTTTTTTGGGGGGGTTAAAATTACCAGAAGAAATCCAATATTGTTTTTGGAACACACAAAATATGCTATAAGGATAAGAGCAACTTTCAGTTGTTGAGAAGTAATTATCAATACAAGCAAACATATTAAGAAATCCCAATTGCATTCGAAATATAGAAAGAAGAGAGATCATAAAAGCAGAGATATAACTAACTTTTTCTTGTCTATGTCAGGTATATCACACCTATCAGCCCTTTCCACAATCACCTGAAACTCAGAAGCAATTATGTAGAAGACTACCCCTTAAAGGTAACATTTAAAAAAAAAAAAAAAAAATAGAAGAAAAAAGTGACACATAATCTAAACATTGATGACAATATCTTACTGGTATTCTATCCGGATACTTCTCTCTTATACGAGTAGCTTCTGCCTGCCTCCTTTCTGCTATGTGCAAAGAACATAATCATTAACATGCAAAGAAACAAATAAAACAAAGCATGTCATAGGGGGGAAATGTCTTAACACTGACTAGCTTGGCGAGATAAATATACATGAAATAAGGGATACTACATATATTATCCACTTCAAAAAACAATACAAAATAAATTTAAACTAACTTCCTTCTCTTAAGACTCTAATACTTGCAAACAAATTTACAACTTCCCTTTATTTATATTTTCTTTTCAACTAATGATCTAAACTTAATCTAATGCCAACATTGTAGCATAATTTAAGTTCAACAAAATAAAGAAAATTGATTGAAGAGGCAGCTAGACAACTTTCTTCCCACATACTTCACAAGACAATTCATCAACATTAAACCGCTTTAACACTCAAACAAAGATATACTCTGAATCCTCCCATGAAGAAGGGATGAGCTCTCACTAAAAATTGGTACAAAATTGAAATCCACAAGAGCTAAATTACTCGCTTTCCCGGACGATGGTGGCCGTTATATTGTTAGAACAAAGGAAACAACATGAAGGTATACCATAGTACGATGGAAAAAAAAAACTTATAATAAAATTTAAAATTAAACAGTATTAGGTCAACCATATGTATAGTTTTTTGTTTTGTTTTGTTTTGTTTTTTTCCACTAGAATCCCAGATAAAGCTATCATCCAAAATTGTAATTTAGGGAATAATTGACCTTTTTTCTTTTCTTTTCTCGCAGTTCCTCAGCAAGCAAAGAGGGGAATCATGTAGATTATTATTGGAAAAACCCATAAATGGAAATTTCAAGAGAAACCCAGATCAAAGGATAATAAATTCTCTTGAATTCAATGAAACTGATCAAGAAATTTTCACATATTAACTAATCATTCGAAAATCTCCGAGCATTAAAGAGAGTATTCAGCATGATCGACCACAGTAACCCCCCAAAAATGGGCAAAATAAATTTAAGATAATGCGATGAAAAATAGAAAAGAAATAAAAACGAACCGAGAGGGTGTTCCATCTTGAAGAAGCTTTTGGCCATGGCAAACTAGTCTCTGTTCCAACAAAAATAATACTAAAAAAACGTCATATATTTATATAGGATAGAGAGAGAGACAGCGAAACTATCTATAATTAAAATAAGAGTAATAAATTACATTGGCACCTCTGAAGTTTATACTTATTACAATTCTCTCTTTCACCTTTTCAAAATTACATTTTCTCTCTAAGATTTAAAGTTTCATTATGGATGGCTCCCTTCAGCAATTTAATTTTTTTAAATACTAATTTTGCCCTCAGTGGATAAATTACATTGACACCCTTCACATTTTAAAAATTATAATTCCTTCTCCAAGGTTTAAAGTAATATTACCAATTATCCTCTCGATTAGTATTAGTTGAAAAAAAAAATTTTTGATTAGTTAAATTTTTAAATTTCTATTTAAAATAGCATTAAAGGGTAGGCTGGCCTTGAGTGGAAATGGCAAAGAAAAAAATGAATATGGCGTCACGTTAATTATTGTGTATTTTTGTGATTTTTGTATTTTTGTATTTTTTTTTTTTTTTTGTATACAAATATCATAATTATCTTTGAAAAAACAATAATAATTTACCAACAAAAATTTTATATCATAATTTACACATTCATTGTTGTGCCTCACTGTCACCATTACTTTGAAGAAGTTTAAAAATGGGGCAATGACAACATAACAGAGTTGGTTAAATGGGAAGGTAGAAACAGAACCACCACCCCTTCCCTACCACCCATAACCATTGTTGGGGAATTTTCAAACTAGTTTAATTTTTGAGTGTTTTCAAAACCTTCATTGTTTTTTTTTGGAAAGCTAGAAATAAGTTTGGGGATTTTGTCCCATATCGGAAAGAGAGGAAAATATGGAACACTTAATAAAGTGCTACATGGAATATTCTTTGGAATATGGAATTGTGAGGTGAAAGCTAATGTGGATGTATCCACACTGCAAAGATGGTGCTTCGCACCATCCGCACACGTGCGAGTGTGCAGTGGGCAATGTGGCGTTTGATGGCGCACTTTGCACCAACGCCATAAGGGCGCTTTCATATTTACATCGGACAAGTTAAAGTGATGATGTGGATCCAACATAGCATGGCATAAGGATGTGAAAGGTTAGAGTGATGATGTGGATCCAACATAGCATGGCATAAGGATGTGGATCCAACATGGCATGGGTGACGTGCCCAACCGATCGGACGGTTACGTGTCCAATCTAGAGCGATTTGATCATAGCTGTTGATTGGAGATGCGCGCGATTGTACGGATGAGATGGCACCCAATCATGATCAGATGTAATTAGTCAAGGCATCTATTCAGTGTGAGAATAATCTACACCGTAGATCGTCAATCTAACGGTTAGATCTGATCGGATGCAACCAAGGAACACAACCATTCAATCAGATGCATCAAGGCCTATTAATAGGCTGCGAAATCAGCCATTTCAATCCATCCATCCAAAAAAATTCAGAAGTATGCCTACAATTCTCTCCCTATTGATTTTGAGTTTTCGATCCAAAGTTTCTTTAGCAAATTTCTACTTTTCTTACTGGTAATCAAGTTCTGCAAATTTGATTATCAGTATCTTGATTTTCTTGATTATATCAAGAGCATTTTGATCTACTGTCGTCAATGCAAACGCTAGTAGACTTGATCTTTAAATCAGGCTTCATTGTATCTTGGAGGCGAATTTGCTGTAACCCCCTGCACACTTTTTGGTGGATGCAAATATTGTCTTTAGGAAAGCGACTAAGTAACGCGACTTGAAGCATCATATTTCTAATCTATATAGACAAGTTCATTGCCAAGTTTTGAAGACTCGAAGACCACTAATTGAAGAATTCAAGACGAATTGTTCCTACAATCTAAAGACAATATTTAGATATGGCGATATCTATTCAGAAAATGACTCAAGATTTCATGAAGTTTGATCGTTTTAATGGAGGAAATTTCCGACAATGGCAAAAGAAGATGCATTTTTTGCTCACCACTCTCAAAATAGTCTATATGCTAACTACCCCCTATCTGGTGGAGCAAGTAGACCACCAATTGAAGAATTCAAAATGAATTGTTCCAACAACCATAACCCAATAAATACATAAATTAAGGGCTTCAGATTTGTCCTCAGTGAGTTTTTTTTCACTATTTTTGTACTTTCTTAAAATACAAAATAAATATTCCAATATCCTATGTTGTTGGGTTAGTTGAAGAATTTAATGCAACTTCTTCAATGCCACCACCCCCTCCATTTTCTATCATCTCTCTCTTTCATCTTCTCAAAATAGCAGAGCTTCTCCTTGCAGCTAACCCTCTCTATCCTCATTAGACATAATATACAAGGTATTTTCTTCATCATCAAGAACACATAGTACTTGTTTCATGCTTCTTGTATTGTGATCTTTGTTTCCTTTGTGTATCTTTTTATGCTTTCTTTAGGTGTTTGATATATATATATATATATATTATTTTGAAGCAGAAAATAGTAGTTTGAGTGTCGAACATTAGACGAGATATTGGTCCGGTTCAATATAAAAGAGAGTGTTCAAAATATTGGGCTCTGCTTTTTGATTGAGCCGTGCCAATATCACGTGGCACTGTTCTCAATCTTCACTGCTCTTGCTCTTTATCAAGATCTAAAGGTAGTTTTATTTTCTTTTTCTTTTTTCTTTTTTCTTCCGTTAGTTGGGTGATTTACAGTTTGTTTGTGTTTCATACCTAAGTTTTTTTTCTATATCCTAAATATCAATTTGAAGAGGGTCACTTTAATATCTCCCAAACACAGTTTGTCCAAGCTTTTAATCATGGTATGATATTAAAGAGATAAAACTTTGGGGGAGTTTTCATTTGAGAAAAAAGTTCAAATATAACTTTCTATATTTTTTATTATGATTTTATTTTTATTTTTTCTTTTTGGGTGTGGTTGATATATCCATTTCATGGAGTACTTATCCTTAAGTAACAACTACAATACACCTTTTTTAAGTTTCCTTTTCTTTTTTCAAACTAGTAGATTCACTAGACAATTCTTGGAGAAGTTTCTGGGTAAATTTTATGCTTGATAAACAAGAACATGTACATGTACGGTGTGTAGGAATGGAATAAAACAAAACATTTGTGTGTGTATTTGTAGACCCGAAAAAAAAATTCCAAACTATATCTATGTCCTTATTGGCCTCGAAAAAAGAAGGCAGAAAATGAAGTATGTAGCGCCGATAATGAATCTGTTCAACACAGACGTAACATGGTTCTTATATTGAGCGCGGTTATGTTCTCCTATGGTATGCTATATATGTGCAATATCTGCTTTTACATTCACTTGATTTCAAAATTGTATCGGTTGAACGGGTCAAAGGACAAAAGGCATCCAATGAATGAACGAGAGTTGAATGATGTACCAAAACCTTACAGATTGTAGAAGAATTTAGCTAGTTGTGAACTGTAATTTTAACTTGAAAAGGTTTCCGATGGAATTAAGATAAAGCATCTTTTTGTAGCTAGAGGCATGAATGAAACAAAATGGAACCTTTCCACACTTTGCAAGACTTACTGGTAATCATTTTCGGTTTGGAGAATATTAAATAGTAATAATTCACAACATATTTTCCAATGTCTCGTTTCGAAACTTACTGAGTTAAGATTTGAGCAAGTCCAAGAATCTAAAATCATGGTCTGAGTAGGGAGATAGCGAAGGTCACCAAGATTTTGAAGAGAAGGGCAGGAAAAGCCACCAGAAAATTTGTATTGATTATGATGTCTGTAGCAACAGAAGTGTGACTTATACAAAAGGGCTCTCCAAGCTGTAAAAGAATGAATAGTGAGAGCCTCATGCTTGCTTTTCTGACTGCTTTGGCGGTCAGCCCACTCTTCTCTACTAAAATGGAGAAGATTGCATGGCAAGGCCTCTCTCTCTCTCTCCTTGGATCCAACCGTGTGAAATCATATCTAATTTTCTATACCAAGTGTAAAAACAGAAAAACTCGTATAACCTCCTTCATGAGTTTGGAAGAAGAATTGACAAGTTGGGTTGATCTTCAAAAGGCAGCAGTCCACACAGCATTCTCAGCTTCCCCACACCGGCGATGGACTTCCTTAATCCTCTCAACGGACCGGCATATCCCACTGCAGCTCCAATCAAATGAAGCAACACAGATGTTGCCTGCCTGAGCCTTCCACTCACAATCTGCAGCAATGAAAAATGTACCATTACAAAATCTGACCACCCTTGCATATCAGTTCTTTTCCTTCTCTTTTTGGGTCCAAAAACAAGGCTGATGATAATCTTTGTACCATTATCACCATAGATTGTCTTTCACCCCCACTTTTACATGTAACAATACTGAAAATTTTGCAATGGAACACAGAAAATTTGGCTGCCCCACCCCCTAGTGATGGGATTGTCAAATTTCCAGTGCTTTTGGGGTATCTATAGCAGTGTTTTTAAATGCGTTGAAAACTCAAAACTGACAATCTTCTTGCTTTTTCTTCTTCTTCCTTTTTCTTTTTTCTTTTTTCTTTTTCTTTTTCTTTTTTTTTTTTTTTTTTTTTTTTGAGTCAAACAAGGCAACAAGAAACCATAATGGCATGAAAATTGCTACATGACATGAATATTATAAGTTTACCAGGTGGAGTTCCACAACATAGTCTCCTGTCATCTATATGCTGCACATCAAGTCCAATGAACCAAGATCCCAACGAAACATCCTCATTAGCATACTTGTGTAGTACATGCCTGAGATCATCAGAGACCCAATAATCATCAGAAAAACAGCGAGACAAAGTACAAATTGTTTTTTTGATCTCTCATTTTTAACACCATGTGAGAGTGTAACTTAACTGGTTTATCGAGATGTAAGTAGCCAAATCTTTTGAAATGGCATATAGTTGTCCTGTAGCATGTCTAAAATACCTATTTCCTGCCTCCCCGAATTTCCAATATTCAGGTTCATGGTACCTCACTCCCCTGTTCCACAGAGTGCACAAATAAGACATTTAGGGCATGTTTGATTGGAAGGATTAGAGCATGGGATTGAGATTATTAATCCGTGGGCCCAATTATCCCATGTTTGTTTTGACATTTTATTTTAGGATTATTAATCCAATGGATAATTAATCCAACAAATTTGTAGGATTATTAGTAATAGGGTAGGGGTGGGATTGTGAATACCACACTGATTTAATAGGATTATTTATACTTCACTATTAGTCTTGTGGAATCAAACAAGGCCCTAAAAGCTTAACAGTTTCTCAACATCCAGTTAATAGCAAGAATTTTAGGACAAAATTCCACTTACTTCTGAGCAAGGACAGGACCAGATTTCATACATCCGATATACACCCGTGGCTTTTTCCTGTATCTTGCCAAAGTTTCTCGATGTTCTTTGCAAAATTTACAACATCTTACCCAATGCAACAAAATAAATGAATAATTTGTAGAGTTACACAGACATATAATTTCATTTTCAAGTAAAACTTGTTTAATCAATCATATCAGTCGTAGATTTGAATTTAGAGGTTCAGATGAACATGGGCATCTGAAGTTTCTACCCCGATTAGAATTTAAAAGTTGTAACACATTGAGTGTCTTGCATCCATATGTTGGATTTTAGACCTTCATGTATGCATTTCATTTTTATATCAAGTACTAAAACAAATTTATTACCTATATTTACATGAACATCATCATCAACTTTCACATAAAATCTGCATCCCATAAAAGCAACGGTAGCAAAATATGACTTTGTCTTCCAGAGCAGTTCAAGGTAGCCCTCAACATGATCCTGCTCACATTATAGTAACATAAAGTAAATAACAAAAGTATTTTTAAAGTGACCATATTGTATAGCAGAACAGCCAATAGTAGATGTAGAAGAGAGGAAGTATTACCAGCCTCAATAAATCTCCATGTTTTTTGTCCTCTGCTTCAATGGCTCTGTCCAGTATACCTCCAACCGTGTGACTGGTAATGCAGAAGCAGCAGACTATATCATTCAGTATGTCTAAAACTATACTCTATGATTGTTAATCTACAAGGACATGACAGTAAGATTAATTTCCAAATGTGTGATGTATATGCATGGGATTTGAAGAGACAGTGTTCAGTGAATAAAGTAAGATTACAGTATCGTGATTGTCAAGTTAAATTTGCAATTTCAAACTAAACTAGGAAAAAAAAATTGCAGATAAAAACCTTTTATCTTCACCAAATGGATCACTAAGGTGCATTAAGGACTGTTTTATACATACAATTTACAATTAAGTAACACAGATTGAGTAGGGAAAGAGTTCGGCTTTGCTTCATGAATATAAGTTACAGAAGAATGCTAAAGAACCGACAAACGTTTCAGCTGTAATAAAATTGGGATATGATCTATTAATTGCAACCCATTGGCTGTTGATATGGTTGGCTACAAAATAACTATAATATGGCTACCATCCTTTTTTTTTTTTTTTTTTTTTGAAGCAAATGTGATTAAATCATGTGGCTACATATATCGGATCATTCTAATTTTTATTTTCATGATCCACATATGGGAGCCTAAAATCTTAACAGATAGGATCATCAAAAATGTAGGGCCCATGAACTGGGACCGGACCGTCAAGGACTGGGGAAAAGCTACATTCTTAAAAATAGTTTAGTATTGGGAGAAGCATTGATAAAGATCTTCAAGCATAAAATGAGGGTCTAGTTAACAATAAAATCAAAACGAAACTTATACACTACCTATGACCAATGACAAAGCGAATAATGACACCCTTCTCTTCCTCCAGCTTCTTTCTCTTTTCACCTATTTTCAAGTTTTACAAAATAAGAGTCATCAGATATCACCTCCAAAAAAAGCAACCAAAATAGCATTAAAAAATAAAATCAAGAAGTTAGGAGGAATCCTTGTTCAAAAAAGAAGTTAGTAGGAAACTAAAGAAAGGAATCAATCCACCAACCTTGTAGCATCCACGTAGTACGAACTGAATCTCTTCTTTTCCGGCTGCTAAAAGCAGTATTAATTCCAACAACCATAAAATATTTTCTTTTAGAAGATGAGTCAGTCTTCTTTGAGTCTTCTGATAGAGGAGAGCCACTGAGAATAGTTTCCTGTGCGGCCCTTGCAGCAGCTAATTCCATCTCTAAATTTGAAATGGTTTTATCCAGTGTTCTACATTCAATATAGTACAGCATAAGGTCCACTCCAAGGTACCCAAAAATCAGATGGAAGTATACACACATAATCTACTTATGTAAACAAGCACAAGAAGAACTTACTGTATAGCATGATGAGTCTTAGAAACTTCCCCCACAATGTCCTTAGATTCACGCTTTACAACCTTCCAGTCCAACTAGAAAAGCTCAATGAGATCAAATCATAGTGCAACAGGAATACAAAATTAAGAATCAAGATAAACCCAAATAGAAAGTGAACAGTGGAGATACATACAGCTTTTGGAACACAACCCTCTGAAACCAACTTTAGTTTTTCAGCTTCCACTGCAGTTGTCCTTGGGATACTTCTGGACTCAGGCAACGCCCACATTCTGTCCCCAATTTTTGTCATCGTTATAAAGACATCATTATTCCCAAAAAAATAACAGCTCCAACCGTTGTCTTAACAGTTGATTTCAAAACAAAAACATTTTTTTTTGGTACTAATCAAAGCAAAATTGCAACAACTTTATACTATAAGCCGATCATATGACATCAATGAAATGAGTGTGTGGCAGTAGATGTTTTTGTAATCCAATTTGCTTTATCAATAATTGAAAGAAAAATATATTATCTAGGGAGTTTTTGCAGATGATAACTACATCTCATCAGTGACTTCCTGATCCATCTACCAGTAATAAAAATAGAGTATGGCAAATTATGGCAATTGTCAGACGCGTTGCCGCCTATTAATAAGGGTATGGATAGCAGAAGAGCATCATGTAGTTTTTCACATGGTCCACAAATGCAGCCATCAATTAATTATGGGAACAATAGCATCAGAAATTGAGATGAAATAACAATAATAAATGATGATGGAAAAGGCACAAAACTGCCAACTGCATTTTAACTAGAACTGTTATCATCAATGACCCAATTTTATCATCAAGAGGAAAACTGCACCTATTAAGGTTGGACTGCTTGGTTGTGTTTTTGTTTTCATTTACCACAAACACACAAAACTTGTTTTCGAATACTGCTTTTGGGAAAATTTTGTGAAAATCACTCACTTTTTAAGAAAAACAAAAAAGTTATTTTTCAATTTTCGAAAATTGTTTTCGCACAAAAGTGAAAACATATGAAAATGGTGGTTGTTTTCAAATTTTTTATTATTTTGTTTCCAAAAACAAAAAAAAACAAAAACGAAACACAACAAACAAGTGGTGTGCAGCCCATAGCCAAACTTATATTTTAGATCTATCCTCCCTCTTATCATCAAATGCCCCAGATTTATTAGCAAAAGGTATGGGAATGGGGAGGAGAATAATACTATCAAACAAATAATAAAAACCAAAAAAAATAGGTCATGAAATAATGGAAACTCAAACTAAAAGCACCATGATGAGATGTCCAAACATCCAAAATCTTGAAAAAAATCACTGCTACACAACCCTTAGTTACCCTGTGTTTGGTTGGGGACTTGGGAATTGATTTGGAAAAGAAAAAAGAAAAATAGATAAAATGTGAATAAAATATACCACATTTCACCTAATTTTACAAATATTTGCATTTTCATTTCTAAGTCACTTCCCAAATCCCCAGCCAAAAACAATGTAATGACCAGAATAACCAACACTTTAGTTAAGAAATTTAAGCATCAGTTCAATTTGAATCTTAGAAGAAAAAAAATGAATAAAATACAAACGGCAAAATCATTCCCAACGAACTTTTAAATTCATAAAAATGGCTTATACCCATTTCACACACACACACACAAAAAGCCCTCAAATAATTAATCAATCAACTAAAAACAGAGAAAGAACAAGAACAAGAACAAGAATTAAGTTCCATAAGAATAAAAGTAGTGATTAAGAATTTAAATAAAAATAAGAATTGTAGAAGAGATATATATACCTGTTGGTGAAGAGCATGCCAACACAGAAACTAGCTATACAGAACAAAATGGTCCATTTTTTAGATACAACACTTCTTGAAGATTGGTCTCCTCTGCTCTTCAAAGACATTTTCTTGAAATTTCTCTTCTCTCTCACCGAGCAAACAGCTTTATCATCAAAAACCCATATGCAAAACACAAAGAACGAACCACAATGAAGAGACCCAGAAGCCCTTTACGTGCTCAGAATTCAGCACCCTGAATCAATTCCAAAGTGATCTCTTTTTTGGAACAAAATTTGAGGAAGATAGTGTGTGTGTGTGTGTGTGTGTGTGTGTGTGAGAGAGAGAGAGAGAGAGAGAGAGAGAGAGAGGGCTAGAGAGAGAAAAGGGGTGCCCTGTTTTTACTTGTAATTTGTTCCTTTCTTTTATTTATCCTTCTTCTTTCCTGTTCCTCTCTCTCTCTATTTCTCTCTATCGATTGATTCTGTCTGTCACTACACTTTGCAGGGAAGGGACATCGAACAGAAGTGGGAAGACCCACTAACTGTCGACGTCTTATACCAATTTTACCAAACGGGGCCTTATGTTACCTCCATCCTATCAGTTTGCTCCAAAGTGACATAAATGCCCTTCTACACTCCATATAAAAGATGTTCAAAGGAACAAAATAAAAATAAGAAAAAAATTAAAAAAAAAAAAAAAACTCAAGATTTGGCATTCTGACAAAACAAAACTTGAATTTTTAATTGGGTAAATTACAATTACACTTTTTGATATTTGGGTTTAATATATATATCATCTCATAATATTTGAGAAATTATACTAACTCTCATATCATTGTAATATTTATACGGAATAAAAATATTAAACTTATGCAATCTCTCTTTTCTTACTTTACTTTATTTCATCTCTTTTTTTTTCCCCTTTCCTTTCTTTACTTTTTTTTAATGTAATTTCATCTGATTTTTTATTAAGAGTTGTTACATTTTATATAAGCATGAGGTTTGTGAAATGAGATTATTAATCACATGAGTGGGAATATAACTTCTAAAATGTCAGGGATAGGATGTAATTAGGCCAAACCTCAGGAGGTATAAGTGTAATTTATCCTTTTAAATTTTATTAATTTGTTTATTTTTTATTTAAATCATCTACCTATTTTTATTAAATAAAATTTATTGAAAAATTATATTTTAATCATTAAATTCAATAAAAAAAATATTTTAGGTATTTTATGTATACCTACATTAAGTTTAATGACTAAAATATTTTTTTCGTTAGTTTTATTTAATAAAAATAAACGAATGATTTAAATTTAAAATAAATTAAAATATTAAAGTTTCAATTGATAAAATTAAAAATTCATAATTTATTTTGTTATAGAAATCAAATTTAATATTTTTAATTTTTTCAAACAATTAATAAAAGAGAAATTCCAAATGACCTACTTTAGAACCCCTTTTTAATTATTTTTTTTGGACAATCTTTTGTACAAGTTTCATATCATTTTTTTAACATAGTTTTTATAGGGACCATTTAAAGTAGTCAAAAAATTAGTATCAAAAAGTTAATATTTTTTTTTACTTTTTTATATGTCTTTTTATAAAAAAAAAATGAAAATAATTAATTTTCAAAACAATTCGTAGACTAATTTTTTTTTTTTTTTTTTAAATAATGATACCTAAAAGTGCAAAATAACAAAAAAAGGTTTAAAAAATTTAAAAATGGACTTTAAAAACAGTTGTCAAATCAACGCCCAATGAGATGAATTTCAATGGACAAATTATAATAATTGGTGTTTGATGTAATCATATGGTGCCGTGTTAATCACACCTAGCCGTCCTAGCTCAATAGTTCTTTTATTTACAAATTAGGTTAAGGATCATTTGGAAAGTAGGTTGATTTTTTAATTTTTTAATTATTTTAATTTAAGTTAAAAAGTTTGATTTAGAAAGAATTTTTAAAATTTTTTTTTGTGAGAGAAGAATATAATGATTATGGGTTAAATGTGATGTTTTATTTTTTGTAACTAAAATGCTTATTTTGTCTTTTGTGATTAAAATAACTAAAAAAACCTGGTTTAGCTCTTTCCAAACGGTGCTTTAAGCTATTAAATTTTTTATTAAATTTCTCACTCTTATATAAGTGTGAGATCCACACACATATAATTTGTGTGAATTTCATATCTATGTAAGTGATTTAATAGAAAATTTAATAATTTATTTAAAATTCATAATATTTTATTTTATTTATTCATTACATTAGTTGACCAAATTTGGGGGCTGGTTTATATAATTACAAATGGGTTGTTAGTTTATAATTAATCTTAATGTGGAAACTACCTAGACTTGATGACGAATAAGTGTCCTTGCATATGTTTATAGGTTGTGACATTAAACCTAGTACTCTATCCAATCTTGGAAGATGCACCCAAAAAAAAGGCTTATTACATCACAGTGATTAAAAGGACTTTAATAGAGTGTTTGTAATTACCAATTTGCTAATCATTTTAAGACTTTGAGTTGATATGAAATGATCTCATGCGCATTAACCTTTGACTATTAAAAAACCAAAACACAAAAATGCACTAAGGTTACATCATACAATTATGCATCAAGGGTTTTGAATGTTAAGCAATGTTGATAAGATTAGAAAGTTTTACTTGTGAAATTAACAGGGGTTTGGAGTTTGCTTGTTTCGGTACTTTTTTTTTTTGGTAGTAATATTTTTTAAAAAAATTTCAAATAATTGCAGGTTTTTAGATTAAATTCAATGAGATGAATTGAAAAATTAAAATTTTCAAAAAAAATCAAAAGTAACAAACTTTTTGGGTTTTTATATTTATCTATGCAAGATGTACTAGAAAAATAAAAAATTTTGATATAATTTCTGAAAAAGTCATTAAAGACAAAAAGAACTTTGAAAAAAATGTGACTATTTTATAACATCCCAAACACCGTTTGGTTTTGAGATCATCTCTAATGTTTGATGTCAAAATTAAATTTTGACATGTAAAAATGTTGAAATATAAAAGTTTAAAAATTATCAAATATTATGGAATAAATTACACTTTACCCTCTTTATATTTAGTTTTTGTTTTTATTTTGACCCTTAAATGTTTTTTTTTTTTTCACTTTGACCCTTTATGTTTTAAGTTTTTCTTAATTTACTCCAAAACTAACTTATATCTAAAATTAAACAAAAAATAACACATTGACAATACGTGACATACAAACATTTTATTATATATAACTCATGCCTCTAACACAAACCTAAACACTAATATAATAATATATTTTTATGTTATATAACAGTTAACATGATAATTTATGTCTAATTTTGATCAAAAGAGAAACACTTAAAATAGAGAAGGCCAATGTAAGGGAGGAAAACTCCAAGGGTTAAAGTGATAAAATAGCCAAACATAAAATATGCAAAGTGTAATTCAATCAATATTATGTCAAATTTAATACAAACTTTGACAATAATTTTGATAGATCGTGGAGAATGAATTTTTAAAAGTTTTAGTCAAATTTTAAGTTTGTCATGGGTTGTGTCATAAATAATGAATAATTGCAATTCTACATAAAAAAACCATCTCAAAATAAGTGCATGCATTTCTATATTTGCTAGGTTGCCTTGCTATGTATATCCCATGTTCTTTCTGTAGGTGCACTCGGCAAATCAATGTATCCCTCTGTAAGAGATTACAGTTCCACTACATAAATGGACTAACTCTCTTAGACTAGTATGAGGCCTTTTAAAGTCGAAAGGGGTTAGCTGTTGGCTTTCCCTAACTCCAAAGCGGACAATATCGTGCTAGTCGGGGAGGGTTAACTGCTTCATTTGGTGCCTTCTGTGAGAACTCCTTGCTTAGGAAGCCAATCCACTAGGGAGTTATGTGGGTGCACTAGACAAGTCCACGCATCCCACATCGCTCTGTGAGAGATCACAGCTTTACTACATAAGTAGACTAACTTCCTTAGACTAATATGAGGCCTTTTAAAGCCACAAGGGGTTAGCTGCTAGCTTTGCCTAACTCTAAAGCAGACAATATTGTGCTAATTGGGGAGGGTTAGCTGCTTCATATGGCGCCATCTATGGGAACTCCCTACTCAAACAACCAGTCCACTAGAAAGTTATATGGGTGCACTCAGCAAATCCACGCATCCCACATCGCTCTATGAGAGATTTCAGCTCCATTACATAAGTGTATTAACTCCCTTAGATTAGTATGAGGTCATTTTAAAATCATAAGGGGTTAGTTGTTGGCTTCACCTAACTCCAAAGCAGTCCACTGGGGAGTTATGTGGGTGCACTCAGCAATGTGGGTGCACTTGGCAAGTCTACGCATCTCGCATCGCTCTGTAAGAGATCACAGTTCTACTATATAAGTGGTCTAACTCCCTTAGACTAGTATGAGACTTTTTAAAACTGTAAGGGGTTAGCTGTTGGTTTCGCCTAACTCCAAAGCAAACAATATCATACTTGTCGAGAAGGGTTAGCTGCTTTAAAAGTTTAACTTCAAAGCGAATAATATCGTACTAGTCGGGAATGATTGGCTGCTTTAAAAGGCCTCACGACTTTAATATCATTTGTGATATAATTAGTTGAGTTGGTATTGAAGATTTAGGATTTATGTTGATAATATTGGAGTTGGTATATTAAAACTATGGGTAAATTACATTAACACCCCCTGAGGTTTATGTTTATTACAGTTCTCCCTTATCTTTTGAAAATTACATCCCCCTCCCTAAGGTTTAAAGTTTCATTACAGATTGCTCCCTCAGTTAGTTGATTGTTAAGTCAACTAACAGATTTTGCTGATGTCAGCAATTTAATTTTTTTAAATACCAATTTTTTCCTCACTGGGTAAATTACATTGACACCTCTTATATTTTAGAAATTACAATCTCCTCCCCAAGGTTTAAAGTAGTATTACCAATTGTCCCTTCAGTTATTAGTTGAAAAAAAAATTCATTGAAAAAAAAATTAATTGCAAAAAAAAAAAATTTATTTGAAAAAGAAAATTAATTGAAAAAAAATGTTGTTAGTCAAATTTTTAAATTTTTGTTTAAAAACCTACGTAAACTCATTTTTTGAATTTACGTTTTTTCTTTAAATTTACAAACTAAGACAACCATTATAAACTAAAAAAATTATCAAAGAAGTTTTTATGATAATTTTTAAAATTTTTGTAAATATCAATTGAAAACTGAAAACGAAATGGTTACTGTGGGGACATAAATTTTGAATGACGACACGTGGCCGAGGTGTCACCGAAGTGCCAGCCGAGGTGCCACGTGTCATGGTCATGATGCCGAGATGATCTCGGCTAGGCCGAGATTATCTGCGAAGATACCAGAATCTGGGATAAACGGATAAGGGACAAGAGTCCTAGAATGAGAGAAGACTTCAGTTTGGGTAAAGATGAGACTCTTAGAGAGTTTATCCTAATCCTACTGGGAGTCCAAGATTAGCAGTAATCCTAAGTCCATTAAAGCTAGGCTTCTATTGGGATTAGGATTATGTTGGCTATAAAAGGGAGGCACCCCCATGGGTCTAAGGTATGCTTTTGATATTCTGTCTAGTGAGTTAAGCACTATTGGTTATCTTTGAGAGATATGGAGTACTGACTTGATCATCGAAGTACCCCCAGGTGGACGAGCTACCGCCGGAGACTCTTCTTTCTGTTGCAGGTTAGACAGGTGTCATCTATTCTGCCGGTGTTCTCCAATTGAGTACTAAGTTGGCAGTGTGGTCAGAAAATCACCCACACAATCTGGCGCCGTCTGTGGAAAAGAAAGGAGAATAGATGGCCATCACCGTACAAGATCAACGTGTTGAAAACAACGAGTTTAGCGAAGATGGAGAGTCTGTCGACATAAACGGAATGAAGACCCTTCTAGAAGGGACGCGAAGACAGGGGGCATGAGCGCTCCCAAGGAGATGACATTCAAGTATAAAAGAGCTCAACTTAAGTGAGCAGATCCTGGATTTCAGGCCCCGGACCCCAGATCCCGAAAGATAAGATCTCGGCCTAAATAAGCAAGTCCGAGAAGAGAAGAGAAGAGTTCAACCTGAGTGAGCAGATCCAAGATTCCAGAAGACAAGATCTCGACACTTAAGTCTAAGAAGAAAAACGACTTGCCGATGCGAGGCCAAGGTAATGATGAATAACTTAGACTCATTATATGGCAGAGTCGAATCTTGCATATAATGGAGTTGAACTAAGTTAGAGTAACATAGGCTTGCCATGTCGGCAGAATCAAACTCAGGTTGAAACCAAGTAAGATCAGCAGAGAAATCAAGGCTAACAACCTCGACTTGAAACCAACTTCGGTGAACAAGATCACATGCACAAGCTTAATGTGAATATAAGTCCACATTAGGGGGCAGAGAGTTATAAATGATATTTAACACTTGTTGAAATTTGTAGCAATTTACAAGTTGAAGTTAAACCGAGATGATGTTTAACACTTGTTGAAATTTATAGCAATTTACAAGTTGAAGTTAAACCGAGATGATGTTTAACACTTGTTGAAATTTGTAACAATTTACAAGTTGAAGTTAAACCGATGTTATGTTTAACACTTGTTGAAATTTGTAGCAATTTACAAGTTAAAGTTAAACTGAGATGATGTTTAACACTTGTTGAAATTTGTAGCAATTTACAAGTTGAAGTTAAACCGAGATGATGTTTAACACTTGTTGAAATTTGTAGCAATTTACAAGTTGAAGTTAAACCGATGTTATGTTTAACACTTGTTGAAATTTGTAGCAATTTACAAGTTGAAGTTAAACCGATATGATCTTTAACACTTGTTGAAATTTGTAGCAATTTGCAAGTTGAAGTTAAACCGATGTTATGTTTAACACTTGTTGAAATTTGTAGCAATTTGCAAGTTGAAGTTAAACCGAGATTATTGTTTAAACTTGTTGAAATTTGTAGCAATTTACAAGTTGAAGTTAAACCGAGATGATGTTTAACACTTGTTGAAATTTGTAGCAATTTACAAGTTGAAGTTAAACCGATGTTATGTTTAACACTTGTTGAAATTTGTAGCAATTTACAAGTTGAAGTTAAACCGAGATGATGTTTAACACTTATTGAAATTTGTAGCAATTTATAAGTTGAAGTTAAACCGATGTTATGATTAACACTTGTTGAAATTTGTGGACAATTTACAAGTTGAAGTTAAACCGAAATCATTTCTTAACACTTGTTGAAATTTGTGGACAATTTACAAGTTAAAGTTAAGCCAAGGTTAAACACTTGTTGAAATTTTATGAAAAAATTTACAAGGTGAAACTGAGGTTATGCCAAGAAAAGGTACTTGGGTACTTGCCGAGGTAAATCATCAGTTTGTATAACCGAGGTGTGTCACCCCGAGACGGTTGTAAAGGGGGACGGTTTTGGCTGAGAAACTTGAACGAACTTGATCATTGGTTCTAAGGCATTGTTGAAAGCAGACTATAGGTCTTGGTCATATTGAGCCGACGAGTTCTGACTTCGACAATAGATGATGAAGCAAGCTTAGCCGACGTGCTAAATGGAAGAAATGATGTAGGTTCCATTACCTCAGGATGTCGAGGTAATAGAACTTAGGGGACATTTGTGGGGACGTAAATTTTGAATGACGACACGTGGCCGAGGTGTCACCGAAGTGCCAGCCGAGGTGCCACATGTCATGGTCATGATGCCGAGATGATCTCGGCTAGGCCGAGGTTATCTGTGAAGATACCAGAATCCAGGATAAACGGATAAGGGACAAGAGTCCTAGAATGAGAGAAGACTTCAGTTTGGATAAAGATGAGACTCTTAGAGAGTTTATCCTAATCCTACTGGGAGTCTAAGATTAGCAGTAATCCCAAGTCCATTAGAGCTAGGCTCCTATTGCGATTAGGATTATGTTGGCTATAAAAGGGAGGCACCCCCATGGGTCTAATGTAATAACCCTCACCACTGATTACCGATTAATTACCGATCATTGCTAAACTGAGACTGATTAAGATGGATAATTGAATTGATTGAAATACTAGACTGACTGAATGGAATCTGAAACTGAATTGATTAAGTGTATCTGTCATATTTCATTTCTATCTATTGCCTGTTTGATTATCTGTTTATGTTTTTATGTCTAAACTGCAAATTGAAGGCCTTATCGGCGGCCGAATCTGAAATTGATTAGTGATATGTGTTAATCATGATTTATGAGATTTTATGGCATATTTAATTAAAATATGATTTGGTATGATTAAACTAATTTAATTTAAGCCAAATTAAAAAGTTGAACTTATTTACACTTTTGCCACATTAGTAGCCCACTACATGAGCCATACTTGAGTTTTATTATACACTTAGGAAACATTTCATCAGCTCATTTTCCTTGTTCTTGCCGACCAAGAGAGTTAGAGGGAGAGAAATTGAGTTCCCTTTTGATAATTGCTTGGAGACTTGAAGATTTGGAAGAGAGATTGCATAATTGAACCTCAAGACTAGTAATTAAGGAACCTAGGTATGAATTTCATCCTTTTGATTGTAACTTTAAGTTGATTTTTGCATGGTTCATGTCTAATTAAGGAGCCAAGTCATGATTTAATTCTAACATGTTGAATTATAGCTTAATTCATGCATGCCTGTGTTTATCCTTGCATCTTGATGTTAATTTCATGGTAATTGGTGCATGCATGTTCATAATAGTGTGATAGACCATGATTTCATCTTGTTTTGAAAAGATTTGGGCTCATTGGAGCAAACATTGAAGCTTTAAATGGTTTAAATTCATGCATGTTTGCATGTTCCTCATGTTCATGAAAATTGGATTTAATTGAGCTACCCTTGGGCCTTGACTTTACAAATTGAGCTTTGAATCATGTTATTCTATGTATTTACAAGTGTTTTCCAGAAATTGGGCCCAAGAGGTTGAGTTTTGAGTTGCTAAAACTTGATTTTGAGCTTGAATGTGCAATCTGGATTTTCTAGATTTTTGACTCCGCCGGCGGAGAAGTTGCTTCAGCGAGAAATCGTGCTCCCAGCATTTTGTTGTGTTTTCTGATCGCTCGGCGAAACTGCGCTTCAGCAGACCTTATGTCTTACGCCGAAGCGCTATTGAGCCTAATCGAGCGTGATTTTTGAGCATCCAGTACTTTTGACTGTTTTGCATGTCCGCTCGAGCGTGGGAAGTAACGCTCGAGTATGAACTGTTGTCTGCATGTCCGCTCGAGCGGAGTAACCTACGCTCGAGCGGGACCTCTGTTTTCTGAAAATTCTGAAAATGCTTTTAAAGTGCATCTTTGCATCCTCATTCTATCCTAGGCATTCTTAGGCTTAGTTTAAGGCATCTTAATGAGGACATAGATGTAGAACACACCGAGGCAATTAGGGATCTAGTTATTATCTTTCCTAACTGTGTAGCTTAGTGTGTGTTCAATCTATAAACTATGTAGGGTTGGCGACTGGGGACCCGCTTTAGCTTTACTATAGCCCAGAACTCTGTGAGTAACAACTGTGTAAAGATATGTTCAAAAATGATTATCTTCTGAACAATTGAACTATACTGTTTTCTGAACTGCTACTATTAATCGAATGAATGTATGTCCTATATTCTGAACTGTATTGTGGCATCCTTAGCAACTCATCTTTCGTTATTCTTGTTACAAAAGATCTCTGTCGGTTCCTCGTTGGGACCACTCATCATATCTTGATTGATAGCCATCATTGACTGTTCGGTCTTTTAAGACCTCATCTTCGTTATGCTAATGGATGTACCACATATGATCATATCTTATCTTGAACAACTGATATACTGATTGAAATGAACTGTTTTCATTACTGTAAGAACATTCATTCTAAACCCCTTTACGCTTTATTTTATTCACTGGGCTTTAGTTCACTGCTCATATATATATGTAGGTGTACAGGCACCAGACCAGAGCTAGGAGTGTCAGAGTAGACTCCTAGTTTTGTCAAGCCAACTACTGTGCCTCACTGCGAAGTTCCAAGCCTACCAAGTTATGGCTTAGGGGTGTTTCATTTTCCCCTTGTCCGTCTCTGTGTCTGTTTTGTATAACTGTATAGACTGTTACTGTACTGTTAAATAGGGATTAAGTCCCTGTTCTGAATGGTTTTAAATATTATACATATTGTTTTGTCTCTGACTGCATATATGTATGAAAAATTTTTTTGCATACAGATTGTCACAGTTCATTGGACATTGTTTATCTACTGTATTAGCTTTCCCCATGCCCCTGTACTCTGTATTACTGTCTCACTGTTAAGCAGGCCTTCGGTAATCTCGGATTACTGGCCGGTTACGGTACTAAACCCATAGGGGCGGGTTTGGGTCATGACAGAGTGATATCAGAGCGATACTTACCACGAGTTATACCGCACATACGTGTCCAAATGAGCTATAGGATGTCCTAGAAAAGCAATTAGGGCATCGCATGAGCATGAAAAGTGTGTGTGGACATGACTGAATATGTGTTACTGTGATAAACTGTTTAAATATGCAACTGCTTATGTTGATAACTGTTATAACTGTTTATAGTGAAATGGATAATACAATAACTGCAAATGAATTTGAATCCTCATCCTCTGAGGCAAGAATGGCAAGACTGGAAAGAATGATGGAATTAATAACTGAAAGACTAGATCAACAACAGAACCAACAGTCTCCACCTCCTCCTCCGGTACAGCCGGAACAGAATGTAAATGTTAATGATGGGGACATAATTGCTCTTACCCAAAAGTTCAGCAAACTGAAACCACCATCCTTTCAGGGAGGCCTTGAACCGTTAAAAGCTGAAGCATGGGTTTTGGAGACTGAAAAAATTGTTTAAGGTGTTTTCGTGCTCTGAGGCACATAAAGTACTGTTGGCCACCTTCACTTTGCAAATAGAGGCTAGAAGGTGATGGATGCTTACCCGTGATGACAACACTGTTATGACTTGGGCTCAATTCAAAGGAGCCTTCTTTGAAAAGTACTTCCCTCAGTGTGTCGGGGACAGAAAGGTGACTGAATTTGAACAGCTGAGACAGGGCACCATGTCCGTTGCTGAATATGAAACAAAATTCATCAGGCTTGCTAGATATACACCACACATGGTAGACACTGATTACAAGAAGGCCAGAAGGTTTGAAGGCGGCCTTAATGTTGCAATACTCGACAGAATAAGTATTCTGAAATTATCGACTTATGTGAATGTTCTTAACCGAGCCTTGATGGCTGAAGCGAACATCGAGGCCCTGAAAACTAAAACACCAGCATCTGAATGGCGTGGTAAAAGGCAGAGTTTTAAGTTCAAGAAAGGCAAGCATAACCCATTGAACAAGAAGCAATGAACAAGAAGCAAAATACAGGGTCAACGACTACTTCTAGTCAAGGAAACCGGTCTATACTGCCCTGTTCCGAATGTGGTAAGAATCATAAAGGAGTTTGTTATAAACTATCTGGTGCTTGTTACAGGTGTGGCAAGGTGGGTCACATGGTTAAAGATTGCCCTTCCACTGCTCCGGGCAATAGTAAGGCTGCAGGCAGCACCGCAACATCAACTGTCGCACTAAAACCGAACCCCAAGGCTACTGGAAAGGAGCCCATGAGGCAGGGCCAAGTGTTCGCCCTAGTACCGGGAGATGTGCAAAATACTGAGACCGTTGTGTCAGGTATCCTCTCTATTTGTACTCAAAATGCATATGTACTGATTGATTCGGGGTCTACACATTCTTATGTATCGCATGCTTTCTCGCGAAAATTGAATAGACCCTTAGAACCCATGAATTATTTGTTAGTTGTATCATCACCCGTTGAGGGATCCATGACTTGTGCATACATGTACCCTGCTTGTGAAATTATTGTTGGAGATGCACATCTGTTTATTGACTTATTGCCTTTGAGCATAGATCATTTTGATATAATATTGGGGATGGACTGGTTAACGAAATATCATGCCACCATGGACTGTGTAACGAAACAAGTAGTTTTCCTTCCACCGGGTCTACCTGAATTTGTGTTTAATGGGGTTGGAGTAGTACCTCCTCCGTATTTGATTTCATCTGTGAAAGCTGTTAAATTGATTAGAAATGGGTATAAAGGGTATCTATGTTCTGTATTGACTGTATCTACTGATGATAACACTAATGTGAACAGTATTCCCATAGTCAGAGAATTCCCATATATTTTTCCAGATAATCTGCCAGGGGATTTGATTGACAGGGAGATTAAATTTACCGTTGATGTGATTCCGGGAACACAGCCGGTATCTAAAGCTCCTTACCGAATGGCTCCAACTGAACTAAAAGAACTGAAAATGCAACTGCAAGAACTGTTAGACAAAAAGTTCATCAGGCCTAGTACTTCACCGTGGGGCGCACCTGTTTTATTTGTGAAAAAGAAAGACGGCTCACTGAGACTGTGCATTGACTACCGCAAACTGAACAAGGTAACTGTGAAAAATAAATACCCATTGCCTCGAATTGATGACTTATTTGATCAGTTACAGGGGGCTCAAGTGTTTTCTAAGATTGATCTCAGATCAAGATATCATCAGTTGAAAGCTAAACCGGAAGACATTGATAAAACTGCTTTTCGAACGAGGTATGAACATTACGAATTCTTAGTTATGCCTTTCGGAGTTACCAATGCACCTGCTACATTTATGGACCTCATGAACAGAGTCTTTAAACCATACCTCGATGACTTTATTGTTGCATTCATTGATGACATACTGATTTACTCCAAAAGTTTAGAAGAACATGAATATCATCTGAGACTTGCCCTACAGACCCTAAGAGAACAGAAACTTTATACTAAACTGTCTAAATATGAATTTTGGCTTGATCATGTTATGTTTTTGGGGCATATTGTTAGCAAAGATGGAATTTCTGTTGATCCACAGAAAATTGAAGCTGTAGTAAATTGGCCTAGACCAACAAATGTGACAGAAGTTCGAAACTTTTTGGGTTTAGCCGGGTATTACAGAAGATTTGTCAAAGATTTCTCTAAAATGGCCTTACCATTGACCCAATTAACTCAGAAGGGGATATCATTTGACTGGACTAACCAAAGGGAATCAGCGTTCCAAGAGTTGAAAACTCGACTCGTGACTGCACCAGTTCTTACCTTACCTTCAGGTACGGATGGTTATACTGTATTTAGTGATGCTTCTCATAAGGGTTTGGGGTGTGTTTTAATGCAGAATGGGAGAGTAATTGCCTATGTTTCCCGACAACTGAGACCGCACGAAAAGAACTACCCGATCCATGACTTGGAACTTGCCGCAGTGGTATTTGCCTTGAAAATCTGGCGTCACTATCTTTATGGGGCAACATGTGAAGTATATACCGACCACAAGAGTCTGAAATACTTCTTCACACAAAAAGAACTGAACATGAGACAGCGGAGATGGCTAGAACTGATTAAAGACTATGACCTATAGATTTTGTATCATCCAGGAAAAGCCAACACCGTTGCTGATGCGTTGAGTCGGAAATCGATTGGGAACTTAGCCTGTTTGCTCACCGGACAGAAAGAGTTGCTTTATGACCTTGGAAAATCTAAAATTGAAATTGTTTTGAGAGAACAAGGTAGAACAATAGCCGTTATTTTTGCTCAACCGGCACTGATTGAAGAAATCAAAGAGAAATAGCAACAGGATGACTTCTTGAGAAAGATCATCGAAGAAAGGGAATCTAAACCGAGACCGGGGTTCAAATTTGAAAATAGGGTACTGAAATTTCAAGAAAGACTGTGTGTACCGAATGATACCGAACTGAAAAGAAGAGTTCTGCAAGAGGGCCACAACTCAAAATTTTCTATTCATCCAGGGAACACAAAAATGTACCAAGACTTGAAATTGAATTTCTAGTGACCGGGAATAAAGAAAGAAATTGCTAATTTTGTATCAAAATGTCTTCATTGCCAACAAGTTAAAGCTATACATCAACGACCCGCAGGCTTATTGCAGCCCTTACCGATACCGGAATGGAAATGGAAACATATTACTATGGATTTTATTGTGGAATTGCCTCGCTCCAGTAAATGTATGGACTCGATTTGGGTTATTGTTGATAGACTGACTAAATCTGCTCACTTCTTACCTATTAAAACAATTTATAATGCGAACAAATTGGCTGTACTCTATATTGATGAAATTGTTAGACTGCATGGAGTGCCTGTGTCTATTGTTTCTGACAGGGATTCGAAGTTTACATCGAGATTTTGGCAAAGCTAACAGACTGCATTGGGTACTAAACTGAGACTGAGTAGTGCCTATCATCCTCAGACGGATGGTCAGTCAGAAAGGACCATCCAGACTCTGGAGGATTTATTGAGAATGTGTGTCCTTGATTTTCAGGGAAACTGGGAAAGCCACTTGCCCTTAGCTGAATTCGCCTATGTAGACACCTCATTTTTGACCGACCTTAAGACTCAGACGTCACCGGTTGAGCGCTCGATGATGTTGCATACTGTGCTCGTTCAAAAGTCTCAGAGTCGCGGCCGTGCGCCCTGCCTCCGAACTTCCGAACTCTCTTCTGTGCCTTGTCTCGGTTTGCGAACCAGGCTCTGTTTTCTCTGTTTTCTTTCCTGTGGGAAGAGAGTGGTCCCGTAGACTATCTCCCGGTGGCAGTGAGCTACATTTCGTGGCCGTAGGCCATTTTGCCCATTTCGGAGCCCGGTTTTGGAGGCCGTCGGCCGATGCCTCGGTTAAGGCCGCCCAACCATCTCCGATTTCTCCGATTTTTGGCAAGTGCCTCTGTTTTATCATACCGAGGGACACTGGGGCCTCTGATGCCCACTTCGTGGCCGAATGCCACTTTCGGTGCCTGTAGCCGGTTTTCGGGACCCCGAACTGCGTGATTTGGGCCCCGAGCATTCATTTTGCATCCGATTTCTCCGGTTTTTGGCAAGTGCCTCTGTTTTGTCATTCCGAGGGACACTGGGGTCGCAGATACCCACTTCGCTGCCGTATGCCACTTTCGGTGCCTGCAGGGCGTTCATTTCTCATTAGTTTTTGTTCAATTTTGGCAGGTACCTCTGTTTCAACACCAGGAAGATCACTGGGGGGTAGGAGGCCAGCAATTATCCCAGATAACCAGTTTCGCTCCTCCGGCGCCCGTTTTGCTCACTTCCGGGCCAATGTTGAACACCCTGGGGATATTTTCTTCCAACCAAAGCTACATATTTGTGATCAGGGGACATGGGAGGACCCTAAAAGTGCATGGTCGGCCAGTAATTGTGCTTTTCATTTTTGAGCCCCTCCTTCAAGTTCAATGTTGTGACTCTTGTTTCAGTGTTGCCAGATTCCAATCTTGGGGCTTTATTCTACACACCTGGGAGGACACCAAGTGGTGGTCGGCACGTAAAATTTAGACTTCATTTTTGGGCCATGGCGGCCGGTGGTGAGTGGTCGACCGGTTGGGGTGGCCGCCACCTTCAAGAAATCCACCTGGCCGGCCACTTTCACCTCTTCTTACAAATTGCTTTTTGAAATATCTCTCCCACCCGGGGGATATTTTGGGAGGGAAAGCTTGGATGCATTTCCCTCCCCTTTTACACCTTTTTTTGCCTATTAAAGGGGCTGGTCTTCTCCTTTGTTAGGGTTAGAAATTTTGATCTCACAAACCTCTCTCCCAAAACCTCCATTTTCCTATTCAAAAATCCTAAAAACCTTTGAGTTCCTAGGCCAATCCTTCATCAACCCTAAGCCTCACCATTACCATCTTCATTCTAGCAGCAAAGGAGTGCTTTTCAAGGGCTAAGGATCAACAAATTGAAGCCAAGAAGCCACCAAAGTTGGATCTTCAAGGGTAAGTCACTAAATCCCTTTTTCTAGCATTTTCTTGAATCAATTCTTTACCCTATTTTATTTTTGTTTTGGGCTCCGACCCCTACTGGTTTTAGGCTTATTTTGAGCCCCTCTACAACTTTGTAGAAGGGCTCAACCCTGTTTGGTGTCTCCATGATATACCTCTTTCAATATCACCCTTTATGCCAATTATTTGCATGCTTTGTTTGGCTTTTGAATGATCTGATTTCGAGCCTCATATATACTGTTAGTAGGCTTATATTGAGCCCCTCTTCAACATTGAAGAAGGGCTCCATCATGTTTGGTGGCTCTAGCATGCACTTCCTTTGAAATTCTTTCATTTTACCGTAAACTTGCATGCTACTTTTAGCCTATATGCCTTTATTTCTGGAGCATGCTATAAACTGATTATGAGCTTATTTTGTGTCCCTCTACAACATTGTAGAAGGGACCAATCTTTTTTGGTGCCTCCATGAATGGCCTCTCTTTGTACCTCTCTTTGGCCATGTTTTGCATACCTCTTTGAGCTTATTTGGTCACTGTTTTGAGTCTTCATCAGGCCTAAAAAGAGCCTTATTTTGGCCTTCTCATCATGTTTTGTTAAGAGTCTTAGGCCATTTGATGATTGGTTTTGGTACTTCATGTTATATCCCTCACATTTTCCGTAAAATTGCATGCTTTGTTAGGCTTGCTTAGCCTCTTTTTTCAGCCTTCATCAGGCTTAGAAAGTGTCTTATTTTGGCCCATTATTCATATTTTGTTAAGGGTCCGAAGTTTTTTGGTGTATGCTTATGGTACCTTGTGTTATAGCCTTCATTGGCTCATTATTTTGCATGCTTTGTTTATCATATCTACATACTGATTTTGGAGTTGTCATTCACTGTAAATATGCATATTTTGGGCTTCTCTTCGAAGTTGTAGAAGGAAATTTTGTGGTTTGAATTTTCTATATACTACTTGCTTAATAAATCCCCTCTTTTCCCCCATTTTTGCATGCCATTATTGCCATATCTATGCTCACAATTTGGCCTTGTTTTGTACTAAAAAGATGCTATTTTTGGGGCTGCCTTGCTACTGTTTTTGCTTTCATGTACCAATTTTGCATTTTTAGCATAGCCGTAGGCCATTTCGGGTACTTAAAATCACATTTCGGGATGATTTCATGCATTGATTGTCATTTCGTATCATTTCGGGGACGTTTTCCCCTTCATTTAGCTGCTGAAATTTGGTTTGCATGCTTGCATATCATTTTCCATGTCATTTCATGCCTTAGTGCATTGCCTCGGTTTGCGTGCGTCGCACTTCGAGGCACTCCGTTTTCATTCATTGGCTTCCTATGTGAGTAGGCTGAGGCTCTCTCTCATGTTGGTATAAGCCCATCATTGCATTCCGTATGCCATTTCATACATTCCTCGGTTTGCGTGCCCGTGTGCATGCATTTCGAGGCGCATCTTTTTATCCGACGGCAGCCTATGTGAGTGCGGCTGAGGCTCTCTCTCATGTTGGCGTAAGCCCATCATTGCATTTCGTATGCCATTTCATCACCTCGGTTTACGTGCCTGTGGGCACGCATTTCGAGACACTTCGGTTTTATCCGATTTGCATCGCACATCATGACCTCGGTATGCGTGCCCGCGGGCACGCATTTTGAGGAATCTCATTTTTCTCGCATTGTGCATACTAAGTTGTATCTTAGATTGCATTCATGCATTTTCTCGGTTTGCGTGCCCGCGTGCACGCATTTCGAGACATCTCATTTGCATAGCATTGTGCACGCTAGGATACATATTAGCTACATTTCATGCATACCATGCATATTGCATCGTGTTTGGATAGGTGTTAGCCTGAGCACGGGAAGCGAGGCACGTTTCGTACTCCGAGTGAAGGAACGAGTCTCAATTCCCAAGTCACCGACACTCTGGATTATCCATGATGGAGTTAGGTTTTGTTGTAGCATTCATCTGCATTCATCCTATATTGAGTTGCGCAATCCGACTCCTCGACCATCATGCATCGAGATGCGTGATTGGTGGCACGAGGATCGAGGCATGCATATATTTGTGAAATACATTGCTATGCCCTTTTCATGCTCTCTGTTACAGCAAAATCGAGGACCAACAACTTTTCGGAGTCCGGCGCGCATTTAGAAATCATCAAGCAGAGGCTAATTGGGGCATCCCATTGATTTCCGAGCGATCCAGATACATTATTCATCGAAGCAAGCGGCCCGGCTTGCATGTCGATTCTTGCTTTCTTTGTTAATTAATCAGAAATTTGTACTTTATCTGTATATTTCGGACTGTAATATTCTTTCATTTGGGATTGTATTATTTATT
Organism: Camellia lanceoleosa; assembly: GCA_025200525.1. Taxonomy (NCBI): domain Eukaryota; kingdom Viridiplantae; phylum Streptophyta; class Magnoliopsida; order Ericales; family Theaceae; genus Camellia; species Camellia lanceoleosa. The sequence continues at coordinate 144,798,300 of CM045764.1, read as the reverse complement.
CGGACCCTCTGTGCGAGGGCAAAATTGTAATAAGGGTGTGTGAGTGTGATATATGTCTTCCAACCCCCATTTCTTTCTCCCTTTTATTTACCCGCTTATGATGGTTAGATATAGGGCATATTTCAATTAGCATACAGTATGACAGCATGTTTGCATCATTCATCTGTTTTGCACGCACCGGGCTCGACGCATCATACAAACTGCATCTGTATTTCAATTCCAAATTGAATACGTGATAGTTGTAGCATTCCACGTGCCATGTTTAGAATAGCCGAGCCTGCTATAGTTGCATTTTGCATGTGTTCCATTAGGCATTTCTGTACATCTAGGATCATGCATGGGTTTCTAATCGGCTTTTGTTTTGGCTTGGAGTACTTGGTGAGTTTTATGCTTTAGCATCCTTGCATGCGTATGAGTGTTGCCATGATAGCATGCTTACCATGAGGCTAAATGCTTATGTGATATAACTGCCTTGAGTGCCTGTGGGTGGAGGTTGAGTTATCTGAATTGGGACAATTCGTCAAATGTTTGTTTTAAGCCCACTAGATAGTGGCAAAATCATGTTTTTCTAAGCCCACCCGAGGGTGGCAAATCCGCGTCTTAGCCTACTTGCGAGTAGCACCATCAAACCATTCTCAAACAAACAAACATGAGATGTTCAGTTCCAATTCAGGCGATTCAGTCTATACTTGTATGCTGTGCGCATCACATAGTAACCTAGGCTAATAACCGGAATAAGAACTCACAAAGTTTTCAAAAACAGATATCATGGTTAGTAGAGGCCGGTCTTTGACCGGGCGAGCGGGGGTGCTCACGATGTGACCTTCCCTAATCGTATCCAAGTTCCCGAGCCAACTTTGGCGATGACGGACACGTGGCCTTTTGGCACCGAGTCAGGGTTTCCTAAATTTCCCATTTTAAAAATATTTAGGTGGCGACTCTGTTATCTGGCAAAGCAGTCCATGTTTGGCACTTCTTTAAAAAAAAAAATCTTTTCTCAAAACGATTTGCCGGATTTGGACTCTTTGGTTCAAGATTAAGAACCGCAACAAAATCGAGTCCGAACTGTAGCGAGGTCCCTCGCGGGCATGCTACAGTTTCTGGCGACTCTGCTGGGGAGTTAGAGAACTTGACTCGAACTCGTGATATCTGGTTTTGACTACACTTGTGTGTTTCTTTGCATTGCATTTGCATTGGTGCGCCTAGGACACCGTGTTTGCCATATGCCATTCCCGAACGATTTGCCGGAGGCTTGTCTTGTCAAGTCATGTCCGTAAGGCTGATCGGCTCTGGGCTCTGACAGCATGGGAACACAAACCCCGGTTTACCGGGGCACCCTTTTTGACCATTCGACCTAGTGCATATTCGGATCCATAGTGACCATTCCAAACTAGGACAGGTTGCTTACCCGTTTATAGGTTGTTTGTTGCCGCTGCGTGCGTAGTGAAACCCTAGTTCCTGACAAAATAGGACAGGGAAACCCTACCCCAACATAGGGGTGTTTTCAGCTCTCACTTATCTGTTATGTGCTTGTTAGAGTGCGTCTCTACAGGGAATGTATGTATCAGTTGAGTTTGGGCATCAGGCCTGCGGGCATCATTCAGTATCTGAGAATCAGTTGTCTGCGGATACCAGATTCAGTTTAGAAACGATGATCTGAGAACGATGATCAGTGGTTGAGGATAGTATATTTCCAGCTTATCCAACTGTGTGTTGTATGCTCGACTGTGTGTTGTGTGTATTTAATTTAAGCTGTTATGCTGCCCGTTTTTCTAGTCATTTATTTCCTTTTCGCTTTACTTATCTTTTGCTAGGGCAGTTTGTAGCACAATTGCTTCCGAGCCAGTCGATACTCCCCAAGCAATTTGGACACGAGGTCGCCGACTCAACCGATCCGAGGATTTAGTTGACGGACATCCGGTGTACCACTCTCTACCCCCAGTCACCAGAAGAAGGCCGAGAAGGCACAGTGTGTCAGAGCACGGATCACCGGAACAACAGTCTACTCTAGTGTCAGACAGTCGGGTGGAGATTCATGTTTCTGCTATAGAGATACACTTGCCGGTTATTCAGATGGAACAACAGAATCCAACAATGGAGGCGATGATCGCCCGGATGAATGAGCATGAAACAAATGCAAGATGATGCTATTCGCCAGGCGGAATTTTCCAAACAAAGAGTTGTCATGGCCCAGCGATGAGTTGATCACAGATTACAATGAGAATGCCGCATCTGCTTCACACCAAGTCCCTCCTCCACTAGGGGCGCATCAGGTTCCTCCTCCGCCAGGGGCTCCACTACCTGAACAGATACCCGCTGGCCAGAATGCCCCTCCAAATCCTCAGAATACCCAGAACACCCAGAACACCCTCCCGAATCCACAGAACGCTCCGCCGAACTTCCAAAACACCCAAGAGGACACGGGTCTTCCAACGGGGCTGGCTCCGCCCCCGCTTCTGCCGCAACTGTCCAAAAATATTACACCCAATCACCCGGACTCTCCATTTGAGTTCGAGGTAGACCAGACAGCTCTGAAATTGAGCAAATTGGAAAAGCTCTTCAAGAAATCACAGGGGGTGAAGGCCATCCCAGACATTGAAGACGGCTACACTGATGTGGCCGTGACATTACCGGACAGATTTAAGATGCCCCAGATCGATCGCTTTGATGGATCCGGGGATCCCATGGTTCATCTACGGCTGTTTTTGACATCTTATGCCAATGGGCCTAACTGGACTCTGAAACTCTCCTTTGTTTGGCGAACCCTGTCAGGAGTGGCCGCCAACTGGTATGCAAAGTTGGATAATGATGTCAAGAGGAATTGGGATGAGCTAGCTGAAGCCTTCGTTGCACAATATTCATATAATACTCAGATCGAGATTACAACACGTGATCTCGAGACAACAAGGCAGGAACAGAAAGAGACTTTCTCTGATTTTGTCCCTCGGTGGAGAGCAAAGGCATCGATGATGACCTTAAGGCCAACTAATAAAGATCAAATCCGGATGATTGTGCGCAATCTCCAACCAAGGCTTATGCAGAAGATGATTGTAGTTCCCTTCCCCACCTTCGCAGACTTACATGACATGGGGGTGCAAATTGAGGATGCTATGAAGCAAGGATTGATCGATCAGGATCGGGAACAGCCCCGAAGAACATTCAATCGTAATAACAATGCGGGCCCGAGCGGCTCTACCAATGCAAGAACTTCAGAGGTCGGAATGGTCACCACCAATCCCCCTCCCCAACCAAGGCCCGCCGCGGCCACCCCTTTTTCTGATGCATCTGGGAGCGGTAGCCAAACTTCAAGATACCAACCCAGGGGTCAACGAACCTTCTCCCCACTACATATGCCTTTGTCCAAAGTCCTCGGCGTTCTAGTCAGAAAAGGGCATCTGAAACCCTTGGGCAAGGCCCTCCAAATCCACCCTTCCCACAACCCAGCCAAATATTGCAAATACCACCAGCAGCATGGTCATGATACCGACCAATGTTACAGGCTGCGTCATGAGGTTCAAGATCTCATTGACAAAAACATCATTCTGCCTCCCGAGCGACCCAATGTTACAACCAACCCACTCCCATTCTGACAAAAACATCATTCTGTCATATTTCATTTCTATCTGTTGCCTGTTTGATTATCTGTTTATGTTTTTATGTCTAAACTGCAAATTGAAGGCCTTATCGGCGGCCGAATCTGAAATTGATTAGTGATATGTGTTAATCATGATTTATGAGATTTTATGGCATATTTAATTAAAATATGATTTGGTATGATTAAACTAGTTTAATTTAAGCCAAATTGAAAAGTTGGACTTATTTACACTTTTGCCACATTAGTGGCCCGGCCCACTACATGAGCCATACTTGAGTTTTATTATACACTTAGGCAACATTTCATCAGCTCATTTTCCTTGTTCTTGCCGACCAAGAGAGTTAGAGAGAGAGAAATTGAGTTCCCTTTTGATAATTGCTTGGAGACTTGAAGATTTGGAAGAGAGATTGCATAATTGAACCTCAAGACTAGTAATTAAGGAACCTAGGTATGAATTTCATCCTTTTGATTGTAACTTTAAGTTGATTCTTGCATGGTTCATGTCTAATTAAGGAGCCAAGTCATGATTTAATTCTAACATGTTGAATTATAGCTTAATTCATGCATGCATGTGTTTATCCTTGCATCTTGATGTTAATTTCATGGCAATTGGTGCATGCATGTTCATAATAGTGTGATAGACTATGATTTCATCTTGTTTTGAAAAGATTTGGGCTCATTGGAGCAAACATTGAAGCTTTAAATGGTTTAAATTCATGCATGTTTGCATGTTCCTCATGTTCATGAAAATTGGATTTAATTGACCTACCCTTGGGCCTTGACTTTATAAATTAAGCTTTGAATCATGTTATTCTATGTATTTACAAGTGTTTTCCAGAAATTGGGCCCAAGAGGTCGAGTTTTGAGTTGCTAAAACTTGATTTTGAGCTTGAATGTGCAATATGGATTTTTCAGATTTTTGACTCCCGCTCGAGCGGGAGAAGTTGCGCTCGAGTGAGGAAATCGTGCTCCCAGCATTTTGTTGTGTTTTACAGACCGCTCGGAAGAAACTGCGCCGGCGGGACCTTGTTCTTCGCCGGCGGCTATCAAGCGTAATCGGCGTGATTTTTGAGCATCCAAGATTTTGATTTGCATGTCCGCTCGAGCGGAGTAACCTATGCTCGAGCGGGACCTCTGTTTTCTGAAAATTCTGAAAATGCTTTTAAAGTGCATCTTTGCATCCTCATTCCATTCTAGGCATTCTTAGGTCTAGTTTAAGGCATCTTAATGAAGACATAGATGTAGAACACACCAAGGCAATTAGGGATCTAGTTATTATCTTTCCCAACTGTGTAGCTTAGTGTGTGTTCAATCTGTAAACTGTGTAGGGTTGGCGACTAAGGACATGCTCTAGTTTTATTGTAACCCAGAACTCTGTGAGTAACAACTGTGTAAAGATATGTTCAAAAATGATTATCTTCTGAACAATTGAGCATCGCTTTTAATCGCTCGTTAATCGAATGAATGTATGTCCTATATTCAATCAGACATTGTGGCATCCTTAGCAACTCATCATTTCTTTATTCTTATTACAAAGATCTCTTTCGGTTCCCTCGTTGGGACCACTACTGTTTACTGATTGATGGCCATCATTGACTGTTCGGTCTTTTAAGACCTACTGTTTACTGTTATGCTAATGGATGTACCACATATGATTTATTCTTGTCTTGAACAAACCGATATACTGATTGAAATGAACTGTTTTCATTACTGTAAGAACATTCATTCTAAACCCCTTTACGCTTTATGTTATTCATTGGGCTTTAGCTCACTGCTCATATATATATATGTAGGTGTACAGACACCAGACCGGAGCTAGGAGCGTCGGGGTAGACTCCCAGTTTTGTCAAGCCAACTACTGTGCCTCACTGCGAGGTTTCGAACCTGTCAAGTTATGGCTTAGGGGTGTTTTATTTTCCCCCTGTCCGTCTCTGTGTCTGTTTTGTATAACTGTATAGACTGTTACTGTACTGTTAAATAGGGATTAAGTCCCTGTTCTGAATGGTTGTAAATATTGTACATACTGTTTTGTCTCTGACTGCATATATGTATGAAAAATCTTTTTGCATACAGACTGTCACAGCTCATTGGACATTGTTTATCTACTGTATTGGCTTCCGCCATGCCCCTGTACTCTGTATTACTGTCTCACTGTTAAGCAGGCCTTCGGTAATCTCGGATTACTGGCCGGTTACGGTACTAAACCCATAGGGGCGGGTTTGGGTCGTGACATATAAGGTATGCTTTTGATATTCTGTTTTGTGAGTTAAACATTATTAGTTATCTTTTAGAGATATGGAGTACTGACTTGATCGTCGGAGTACCCCCGGGTGGACGAACCACCGCCAGAGACTCTTCTTTTTGTTGCAGGTCAGACAGGTGCCATCTATTCTGCTGGTGTTCTCCAGTTGAGTACTAAGTTAGCAGTGTGGTCGGAAAATCACCCACACAGTTACCAAACAGGTCTCAGATGATAAAAATATCGTAAAATTAATAAATAATTAAATAAATTACCAATGTAAGAAATGACTTAGGCCATCTCCAACCGTTCATCAAACCCAACATCAAATTCAAATTTGATGAAAAAAAAAAGCTACTTTTTGTGCTCCAACAGTTGTACCAAAACAGTATCAAATTGAGCAAATATCAAATGTTTCACCAAATTGAGGACGACTTGCTACTTTCACCGATTCACTGTGCATAGTCGTTAAAGCAGAAATTTGTGAAAATTTTACATTACGGGGTCGACCACCTGGTTGACCAACTGATCGACCGGCTTATGCAAAAATTGGCCTGCGAACTGGTTCAAATTACTGGTTCAAACGGTTCAAAAAAAATTTGAACCGGTTGACCGATTGGTCGACCTGCTGGATGTCCCTTTCTTTTTTTGATGCACACTACAGTAACCACAACCATTGGAGCTACGCATATCAGATCAAGAAAATCAACTTTTTTTTACTCAGATTTGGTGAAAATTTTGCTAAACCGTTAGAGATGCTCTTATTAAAAGATTCTTACGCTATATATGGTTTGATTTTTAGAATTTTTTAAAAAAAATTCTAAATTAATTTGGTTAAGAAATAAAAAAATAATTATCATTTTTATATAATTTTTATCTTTCAAGTGGTTAGAAATAATTTTTTACAAATTAAATATATTTCTTCATATTTATTTTTATTAAATTAGTTTTTTTTTTTATATGTCAGGAGGAATTCGTATTAAATTGAAACCCCAGTGGATGGCAATGTAATTTATCCTTTAAAGTATATGTAAAGGTTAAAGTTAAATATGTCATTTTAACTTAAAAGTTAACACCGTCAAATAATTACACTGATAAAGGGGTCAATGTAATTTTTTAATGTGAAAAAAAAACTGTAATAAATATAAATCTTAAAGGTGTCAGTGTAATTTATAGTAAAACTATTGAATAAGGTTCTAAGCCAACAAAATCATGGCAACGGGGATGAAAATTGGATTCATTAAATACATATCATGTACATTTTTCTGTTTTTTTTAGATGGGGGAGTATGCTTCACGTTTCTTTTTCAAGATGTATTCTTACTTCGTAAAATGGCTTTTTGTAGGGTTGTGTAAAGAAAAATGATATAATCGATCTCAATTAATGCGATTTAGCCTCCGTTTAAGAAATGAATTGGATTTTTAATTTTTTGATTTTTTTTGTTATTTTAGTCTAGGCTAAACAATTTAGTTTGGAAATTTTTTTTTTGGCTTTTTGACTTTATTTGTGAGAGAATAATGTAATGATTATAAGTTGGATGTAATGTTTTATTTGTTGTGGCTAAAATAGCCTATTTTATCTTTTGTAACTATTTTAACCATAAACCAACTTGCCAAACAACACCTTAAGATTTATTTGGTTTGGCTTAGTTTGGTATTCTCACTTTATAAAATCTGGAAGGACCATTCTCAACAATAAATAAATAAACATTGTTATTATTATTATTATTATTATTTATTTTATTTTATTTATTTATTTATTTATTTTTTTGCGCATAGAATGGACAAAAATAGTAAAATGTGACTGTTTATTTTAGTGCGCTGTAGTCAAATTTCTGTCACACGCTCTATATCTTTGTTCATATATTTGTTGAAAATTAAATCAAAAGTAAAGAAGCCTAACAAGACAAAAATAAAAACTAATTAAAAATTTTAACTTTGAATATTTTTAAATTTTTAGTGGGACTATTACTCTATTTCTACAATTTTGAGCAACCTTTAGAATCGATTAAAAAAACAACACTGTCAATAAAAATCTAAAAAATAAATAATCAAAGGAAGAGAAAGCGAACGGTTAGGAATTAGTTATTTTAATTGATTTTTTAATTTTACACAAAAAGGTGTGTAAAAAAAATTTTAAAAAAAATAGTTAATTTTTTGATAGTAACTTTTTGGTTAGGGTTTGGTTTCTTTCCAATTGTCATCCTAACTTGAGAGAGTATTTGAGCTTGATAAGTTTATTTTGGAACCGATTTCAATGATCAAAATCGTTCACTTTTTAAGACTCGTTAACTAAAATATTTATCTAAAATAAATTAAGATGATTGGATATCAGTAATTATATGTCTAAATCATATTTGTTTTTAAAAATAAGCGATAAATATAATTTTAAAAATAATCATTTATTTTTTTATAATGCAAATGTGATTTAAATATATAGTTATTGATATTTGATTATTTTGATTTTTACATAAATATTTTACTCAATAAATCTAAAACCGATCTTAAAATAGATCTATCAAATTTAAATATTCTCCCAAATTAAGATGGCCCACTTAAGATAAATAAAATTCTTTTAGCTATATTAGTCACTTCTCAAATAGCCTCATAGTTGCCGTTTGAGAATTTTTTTTTTTTTTTTTTTTTGCCTAAATAAGTATATAAAGGCAAAATAGGCTAAATAAATTAATAAATTAAAATATCATATCTAAATTATAATTATTTTATTTTTATTTTTTGAATTATCACATCTAAATAATAATAAAAAATAAAAAATCTTCCCAAACAGAACTAATTTAATCAGACTAAATTAATTAGCCTTCGTTTGGCTAACTTAGTTGGGTTAAAAAAGCACAAAAGACAAAATAGGCTAAATAAGTCAATAAGATAAAATGTCACATCCAAACTATAATTATTTTATTTTTTCTCATAAAAGTCAAAAAATTAAAAAAATTAAACTAAACGAACTTTTTAGTCTCAAGTTAAAAAAAATATCAATTAAAAAAGTCAATGTCAAATAGCAACTAAAAAAACCAAAAAATAGACTAAGGGGTTGTTTGGAGTGTCTTAAATAAGTGCACTTTTTGTCTTTTTGGACTAAAAAATTGAGGTTGAAAATATGGATGTTTGGGTTAACTTTTTGACTTTTTATGAAAAAATGTGTAATAAAACATTATAAAAATTGTTTTGTAGGGAAAAATTCGAATTGGAAGTTGTGCAGCCGTAATTGTTGACTTTTTGTGAATAGTGTTAACTTTTTAACTTTTTGAGTAACTTTTTATCTTTTTTGAAAGATCCCAAACTTACCCTAAATTAATTATATTCCCAAACGAAAACTCCAATATGATTGGTCAAAGGCAAGTGATTTGCCCAGCTTAGGGCTCTTTTGGCAAGTTGATAATAATCTGATTTTCAGATTATTACCAACTTCTTCTCTCATAAAAAAACTGATTATAATCTGTTTATAAACAGTTTTTCATCAAAAAAACTGATTATAACCATCTTCCCAAAATAGGCTTTAATTAGCTGAAATGCAAATAAACAAAGCAAAGACAGGCACGTGATTAATCTGACGGTATAACACGTGTCAATCTCCCATTTGGTAACTCTCCATGAGGCGCACCTTAGCTTTGTTGATTAATCCAGTAACAGACTCCATTCTGTCCCACGTGGATGCTGCATAAGTGGCCCCACCTCACGAGCCGTCCTGACACGTGCATAATGTGGTGAACACCCTTCCCTACGAGAAATTATCAACTTTTCATGATTCTCCAGCAACTCAGAATGGCAGACATCCCGTTTCACATTTCACACTCTTGAGGGCAATTCAGTCACTTTACATCCCATTTTTTTTTCAATTTCTTATTTTTTATTTTTTTATGGGTAAGAGATTGTGGGTTCATTAGGAATTTTATTTTCGTAACTTGAAATATTTATTTTATAAGTTTGTGGACGGAAAGAATTTGTTACGTGGTTTGATAATAAGATGATCTAGTACGAGTCTTCAATTTCTGCAAAAGAGCACGACCGTGAGGACTACCCGACGATATTCTTCTCGAAGAGTTTTCTAATATTCAAGTCAATACATTTTTATTTTTTACTATATAGTATTTTTTATTTAAAAATTATGGACATGTAAATCAATGAAAAAAAATATAATCAAGTCTCGTTTGAGAATTAATTATTTTAATTAATTTTTTAATTTTTTATAAAAAATATATGTAAACAAATAAAAAATAATAATGTGACAATTCATAATGACTTTTTGACTAAAATTTGAAATCTAGTGTTCACGACATCATATGTTATTTTGATCACCTAAATTACATAAGATTTGGGAGTTGTTTGGGATGAATTATACAAGTACATTTTTTGACTTTTTGAAAAAAAAAAAAAAAAAGAGGAAAAAAATATGTATATTTGGAATAACTTTTTAACTTTTTATGAAAAAATATGTATTAAAATATTGTAATAAATAGCAAAATTACATTTCTACCCTTGAATGGACCTCCGACAAAATTGCAGCACCTAGCAGCTTTTACATTTCTTTTTTTTTTGACATACTACTGCAAATTTTGCGTGGCCAAACGTGTGCCACGTGTGTATAGATAGGATGATGGGACGCCACAGTTGGAAGGGAGAAAACTGTCTTTTTGTTGTCTGAATTTTTAGACATATTACATTCCCACCCAAACAAGGTAAAGATGAATTTTTTGACTTTTTAAATAACTTTTTGATTTTTTTGATGTTTTATTTATACCTTTTATTTATTTAAAATCCTACTTTATTTGAAAATCAGTGCGATTATGTGATTAGGATAGATAATGGCCCTGTTTGGTAGAGCTGTGAGAAACTGCTTATAGCTTATAACTTTCAGCTTAAGCTGATTTCCAACTTATTCTTAAAGCATCTCCTGCCCCACTCAAAGAATAAGCTGATTTCTGACTTCCAAAAGGTTATAAGCTATAAGCTATAAGATAAACCAAACACATCAAAATAATTTAAATTAAGCTGAAAGCTGGAATAAGCTGATTATAAGCTGTGCCAAACAGGGCATGTTGATTCTAGATTATAAATAAAATTACTTATATGTCCACGCTTCAATTGCCATTCTATGGGTCTATATGTTTGTACCATGACTTCTTAGGAAGTGAATAGGAATGGCAACGGGGCGGGGCGGGGCCGGGGATCACCCTCCCCGTCCCCGATCCCCGATGGCCAAAACTTCTCCGTCCCCGGCCCCGATCCCCGACAGGGAACCTATTACAGTCACCATCCCCGTCCCCAACGGGGATCGGGTTTCCCCGACCCCGAAATTCCCCGATCCTCAACAGATCAAAAAACAACAAATCAAAAAAAAATAGATAAGGGTCATCACCAATAACAGAGATCAAAAACAAAAAAATTATAGATTATCATCACAGATTTTAGAAAAAACAAACTTCCCCGGACCAAAAAAAAAAAATTACATCAACAATATCATCATCAACCATCATCAACACATCACACACACACACACACACACAGAGATCTGCGTAGAACAAGAGATCTTAGCAGCAATATCATCAACATCACACACACAGATCTGAGTAGAGAGACAGAGAGAGAGAGATTTGAGAGAGAGATCTGCAGTGGTGGAGATGAGACGAAGCGAGGAGGAGGCGGCGACGGTCGTTGCAGAGAGGAGACGGTCGCTGGGAGAGGAGAGAGAGTGATTCGGTGGTTCGGTACTCTCTCTCTCCCTCTCTTTGTTCTCCTTCAGATCTTCTCCTCACCTTTGCTCTCTCTCTCTCTCTCTTTCTCTCTCTTTCCTCTCTTTCTCTCTCACTGATTCGGCAGTGTCCCTCTCCATCTGCTCTTTTTGCTCACTGATTAAGAGGGTTAGGTGTATAGAAATGAATAGTAAAGTGAAGAGAGAGTGAGAGAGAGAGAGAGAGAGAGACGGAAGACAGAAACTGGAGATGAAGGTTTGGTTTGTTAACTGTGTGTGTATATATATATAGAGGGGTAAATTAGTAAATTCATTTCGGGGAAAAATCGGGCCGGGGAACGGGGACGGGGCCGGGCCGGGTACGGGGCTGGAACACTTATCCCCGTCCCCGGCCCGAATCTGTTCGGGGATTAAGTTTTAAATACCATCCCCGTCCCCGCGGGGGTATTTTTCGGGAAAAACCCGCTCAATTCGGGGTCGGGGGGTCGGGTCCCCATCGGACCGGTTTCAAATTGCCATCCCTAGAAGTGAAGACTGTTGGGAACATGCATCTTGGGCTTACTTCCTAGTGTTAATAGAGGATTTCATTAAAGTGCTCAATTTTATGAATATATTTCTTGAGAAGTTTTATACAGTTTGGATAAACTTTTTTTTTTTTAACGAAGACTGCGTGATTGGTCGGCTTAGAGAGGATTAAATGGATCAAATGAGTCAGATGTCGGTGAAAAACAAATAAGATCAAGTTCATATATGTTATTGTGTAAGTTAAGGTACATCAATTCTTTTGAATTAGTTTTATCATTCAGATGCGCTCAAATTTCAAAACATACTCATTTTAAGCATTGCCTAATGATATTTGCCAATTGAAATGCTAATATAAGGCGTAACTTGGCATTTTCTTTCTTTGAATGAAAAAAAAAAAAAGACCTTAGTTTTATATGCCAATACCTAATACGGAATATCATAGGAGTGTGCATGCATTATGATGGAAGATCTAATCTAATATGGAACATGTAAAAAGTGTACAGAGAGAGAATTTGCCATAAGCTTAGATCTCATGTTTAGGTTCCATGAACAAATGTAGGAGGAGATCAAAGGGTTGGTATGATGGATAAAATATTTTCTTATTATTATGTGTGATGTCCATATTTGAGTTCAACTGGTGTATTCAAAATTCATGAAAACATTATTTATTACTACAATCCTAAAAGTTATAGAGGATGATAATGTCACTATTCAATCTATAGAATATACGGAAAAACGAAACCAAAGTATATACTGTTTTTTACAGAAATGGCCCCTAGAGTAAATAAGGTCGAGTCAATAAACATGTTTGTGATATTGACCTTGTCTAAAAATTTTCATTGATATTACGGGGGTTGGGGATATATATCATCCACTTTTAGCTAAAACCCGTTTTTCATTGTAAAACCCGTTTTTCGCGACGGGAGGTGACCGTCGCTAATGCCTCCGTGTTTTTTGCTCCGGTTTCTTGTAGTGTAGCCCTAATTTTAAAATTCTATTATGCTTCTAATGATTGATTATGAGTATAGACTCTATGCAATTGGGGTTTTTCTAAGTTAATAAACATGATCAACCAAACACATTTGTTTAATTTTAATTAACACAACATTCAATCATTCTAAACTGTATGCATTTATGGTGGATAATAAAAAATAAAAAATGAAAAAAAGAAAATGAAATGAATTTGTAGGAAACCCTGCTTGAAGTTATAAGAGTGTCGGTCACTTTAGTGTATCACAAGCTCTCTGACATTCGCATTCTGTTGTTTTTAAGGCTTTAAAGCAACCCAAAGCCTGCCAATGCACCAAACGGTTGCTTGTGCCCAACCCCAGCATACACAAAAGTGCCCTTACACAGTGGTCTTAATAGGGAACTGTAATAAAAGACACTTTTTAACAATGTATTTGGCGGCACGAAATTGGATCTTTTGTTTATCTATAACTTGAGATTTACATATTTTAATTTTTTTTTATATATAATTTAATAATTATTAATGTATTGAGACGGAGTAATAGAGAAATTTTAGACGAGGTGAAATTTTTTTGAGAATCATATTTTGATAGTGTCAATATCATTTCTTCTATTTTTCTTAAACAATGTCATATGATAAATATTATTGGCTCCTTATTTTAGAAATTATCATTAAAAAAAAAATGAAAGCAAGACTATTATCTCACCATCTGCGTAATTATATAAGATAAAAGGATGAAAATATTCCTTGATATATAACTTCTTTTAATATTTTTTCTCCCAATGACATGCTGCTTTTGGCATTCTTTAACTACGAGACAAGGTAACTTGGTATATCTATCAAAGACCATGCATTACAAGACTAATGATTATTTATTAATTATATATATTATAATAAATATGGCCGAGCCATGTAAGCAACCAAATCACATCTTGAATGTAGTATTCTTCTGAGCTTGTTTTGCTTGGCACATGACATGCTCGGCTTCCAAAGTGCTAAAGTATTCAATGGTGTTAGATGGCACATAAAGTGTCAAACCAAATGTTATTGATTTAACAAGGCTTTAATAATTATAGATTATTGAGATGTGCTGTGGATTCAAATGGTCGCTCTCGAAGATAGTGGATCAAGCAACCAAGAATCATGTGATGTAGTATGACAAATTGCATGTGAAATACAAAAAAAGGAAATTGGGATAGCAAGGGGACACCAATAAAGTGAGAAACATGTATATATGAAGGGTAAAGTTGGAATTTTATCGGATGGGAACAGAAAATGGTGCATATATTGCATACAACAAAATTATGAATACAGAATCAACTACTTAAATAATTCTGATCATACATATTATATAGTGGAATCTATCATAAAAAATATAATTTCACTCGACTACTCAACATATGTTTTATATGATTGGTTTTGTGTAGGTAGACTTACTACTGGATTGCAAGATGTGACTCATGTAGTGGAGGAGCAGACATCTATGGCTATCAAGGAATTGAAAGCCTTAATACTGTGTTTGGTTTGGGGATTTGGGAAGAGATTTCAAAAGGAAAATAAAAAAGGTAGATGAAATGTGAATAAAATATGTCTATATTTCACCTAGTTTCACACGCCTTTTCTCTTTCCTTTTCCAAATCTCTCCCAAAATCCTCCAATCAAACACAACATAAATGAATCCATTTCAACTCTTGTTAATGCAACTATGGATAAGACTTCGGATTGGGGAAGACAAGCGAGTACAGATGATGACTTTGGCACATATGGGATCCTGTTCTCATTAATTCTTTTTTGTCCTATCTCAAATTTCTTCTTTATCACATCATGAGTTAAAATTAATAAATTTTAAATTTTGTTTTGGCACATTTTGTGACAGGGATAAGGGTACAACTTGAAATGGTTTAATCTAAATTAACCCAAACTCAGCCAAAAGAAATCACTAAAAGAATTTAAACAACATACTTTCAATTTGTTACCAACCTAGGTTTTATTTTTCAAACCCGAATTTGATAATTAAAAAAAAAAAAAAAAATCACAGCGCATTACTATCACAGCGTCCGAACCACTTGGGTGTTACTTCTGCCCGGAAGTCGACTCTAGATGGTGGCAATGGCGCAAGCAAAGCCTCCTTAATATTGCTTAAAACTCCTTTATCATATGGGTTTTTAGAGCCCACATAGCACTCACAGAAATTCTCATAAAATGTCTGTTTAAGATGCAAAGGAGACGAAAAAGAAGAGATCATCAGTAAGTCTAAGAACACACAAATCAAACATTAAATTTGACACAATCAGTAAGTCTAGTAGTTGTGAATTTTTTTGGGACAAAGGTACAGAAGATCCATGCCTCAAAATTGGGTCATAGAAATTAATGCTAGGATCATCAAAGAAATTAAGTATAGGTACATGGAACCAACCTGATTTATGGCAATCAAATAGACATGGTAAGAAGCAAGGCAGCCCAAAAACCAAATAGCAGCAAAACTAAATGATGCCAATGCCACTGTTTCAGGGCAGTTCCTTAGCAAGCCAAGCAATCCTGTGCCAGCTTTGAACACTCTTTTATGGATTCTCCAGAAGCAGAATGCAAAAATGTAGGCAAAAAACACAAAGGCTGTGGCTAAAAATGTCAGGTAAAATCGATAATTTCTCAATCCAATGCATTGACCAATCCATGGACAATGGTGATCGAATTTCTCAACACAATTGTTGCAGATAGCACAGTGGCAACATCTGGGTGGTCGATAAATCTTACAAGTCCGACAATACTTCAATTTCACCTCCATTCCATTGACAGTTATCCTCTTTTTTCTGGTTCTATCACTTGTACCAACTTCTTCAACCGATGATTGATCATTTCTGGGAATAATGCCTGGATCAATCATACTAACCACTATCAAGTTAACAAGAACCTGCATTTTCAAGAATTTAAACAAAATAAAAAAAAAAATCACTAAAACATTAATTGTACCAAAGGAAAGTATTAAAACAATATCTATAAATATAAATATGTATGTAATTGATGAAACAAAGTTGAGGGTAAGGACTAACTATTAGGGTTAAAATTGTAGAAAAGATGATTATGAGACCGGAGCGATTTGGCAGATCTTGTGAAACATAAACAGAAAAAATCCAACTTGAAAGGCTAATAGAAACAGCCGTCAAGAGCAACCCTCTTGGATCCGGGCCACAAACAAGTAGTCCTCTGAAGAAAAATACCTGTGCATTAAACAACAATTGTAAAAAATTTCAACCAACAATTTAAAAAAAAAATACAGGTAAAATTTTGAGAAATCCTTTTTAAGTAAAGCAAAATTTGTGTACATTGTTTCCTGGCCAAACATGGTATGCTCTAGTTCTGTCGACATGGTCACCAGTGCAATGTTGTAGCCATTGATCCTCAGCAACTCTTTTCATTCTGATCAGACTTTCCCACAAAGTAACCAAAATGTTCTTGTTCTGTTCAAGAACAACAGTTTGAACATTATTTTTGTCATCATTTACCGAATGGTGTGGAGATTCGACTTTGGGTGTGTCAGAAAGGGAAATGGGTTCCATGACTTCTGAACCAATTTCATTTTCTTTCAGTTGTGGTTTGATCATGGAAGCCATCTTACATGATTTGCAGTGAATTCTTTGTTTTGGGAATAAAAGATACACAGGACAAAAAGGTAACCAACTTTTGAGAACTTTTTCTTTTTTGGTCTGGAACTTTTGAAAACTGAAAAAACGGTTACTTTTCTTAGCCTGTGGGATTCTACCATCTGGGCCTCCGTATTCCAATTTCATTCTTTTGGTTGTATTTAATTTAATTTAATTTTGACAACATAACAATACGAGAGAACATGAAATGGGAACAAAAGATATAGCAAATTAACAACTTCATAGGTATATAGCACAATTATTTGACTATCACAAAAAATAATGATAATCATACACATCAGATAACCCGCCATTAAAAGGATTGTTCTAATTATTTTGTTCAATCCAATGTTTTGAAAATTGGACTGCATCGGTGAGTTCACCTGGTCCAAATTTCGGTCCGGATCAACCCTCAAACCCAGACTAGCTTGAAAAGTTGCCTTTTTAAGCTAAATCGACGGTAACGGTTTGTTATATATAGTCCAATAATGAAGAAATTGATGCCACAAAGAGTTGAACTCAGCACTTCAAGCTTTAACGAGTATGAATTTTCACTATATCACCATGGCTCCTTGGTAATACATACGAGATATATAATATTTATTGTATTCAAAGTAATTTCTTTCAAACACATGTATAATTAATATTTTTGCTAACAATATTAATATAAAAAATACATATAAACATAAAAATCTGAAAATATTTTAAATTATAAAAATATTTTAAATGAATGTATTTTATTTTTTAAAAAATTATAAAAATATTTATAAAATAATTATGACGTCACGATTTGATTCTAATTCAACCTGACAGTTGAATCAATTACCCGTCCACTCGATTCTTTTTTCGGTTCATTCATCGGTCCAGTTTTTAAAATATTAATTCATCTATATTTTCTACCGTCTGTATTGTAATTGATTCTATGTTTATAAAATTTTTGATATATAAATTGTATTAATCGGGTATTATAGATGTCAATAATTACTGGACATGAATTACTTGATTATATATATATCTAAATCCACAATAAGTTGGTAGAGTCCCCTTGCCCGAATTATGAAGTAAAGATTTTAAAGTGCATTATATAAATTCCTAATAAACTGGTTTAGTTTAAATTTTAAATTTTATACTAATAATAATTTTGTATGAGTTTGTTCCAAAATTCTTTGTTTGATTTCAGATATGTCATACTTGGGCTTACCAGTCCTGCCTTGGAGCTTCTACCCATTGGGCTCTCCATCCACTGGGCCACATAAACCTCTTGCCGCATACGTGGTCAACAAAACATACTACCACAAAAATACACTACCTTCTTCCTTCTTTCGAACTGTGCTTTCAAGTTCCAGCAATCAAACACCGAGCAAGAGAGACTGTTTCAGAAAACAGAGAAAACAAAAACAGAATCAACAACAAAAAAAACAGAAAAAACGAAAATGGAAAACAAAACGAAGATCAAAATCGCATTCACGATCGCAACAATCGCTTGCTTCGCAGCAATCTCCGTCTTCATCACCGCACAGTATCGAAAGCAACGAAAGCAAAAACAACAATCTCGAAACACCTGTTACTTGAAAACAGAACCAAAGCCTCAGGACGCTTTCAAGCGAGTCTTGGCTGATAACTCATTCTCTCCATTCAAACACCTCAACCACAACAAAGGTAAACTCATTTGCTTCTCACACTCTCTAAAACCTTCGCTAAATAGAGATTCGTTAAACCCTAGTTAAATTTGGTGGTGTTTTTAGCAGAGAATTCGAGTAGCGAACACCCTTACAAAGCCGAGATTGAGGCTCTATTGAAGAGTGATCGATTCGAATTCGAATTCGTTGATGATGGAAATGTGGATTTGGAATTGAGCGATTCGTATGTTTGGATCGAAAAAGAGTCGCAGTTGCAGGAACTTGTTGATGTGTTGAGTAAAGAAAGAGTGTTTGCTGTTGATACTGAACAGCATAGCTTGCGATCCTTTTTAGGCTTTACAGCTCTTATACAGGTAAAACAACCTTAATTGTCTCTCTTTTTGGACTGTATATGTGTGTTTGTCTATTTTATTCATGTACTTATAGTATGAATTTTGAATAGATATCTACTCGGAGGGAAGATTTTCTGGTCGACACGATTGCTCTGCATGATGTAATGGGTATTCTTCGTCCTGTTTTTGCCAATCCTGCAATTTGTAAGGTAGTTTAGGACTACATTGTGCTTTGTCATGACTTCTGTATCTTGTGAAGTTATTGGTCCATTAAATATGCTAGGTATCATAACAAAACATATGAAAATCCAATGTTTTATCACAGATAGAAAATATATTCAATTGTTATGTCAGTTAGTATCATATTTGACAAAACTGAGAAAAGAAGGCAATGCTGCTAATTGACGATCGTTAATGTTAGAAGTAATTATATCTTGCTAGAAGGTATATATACACACTCGATGAGTGAGCGATACTATATTATATTCAACATTTAAAAGGGGAAGAAAAAAAAAAAAATGGAAAAATATATGCTGCCAAATATATGTGTTTTTTTCTTCTTTTCATCCATTTTCCCGTTGACCAATGAAAAGGTTGTGAAATTTAAATGTTTCACAAAATCGTAAGATCAATTCACCATCCAGAAGGATCAATAATTGGCAGAATGAACACAATGTATGTACTAGTTATTACACCCTCACACTGTACTATCAAATCATCTGGATTAGGAGCATTACCTTCAAAGAAAAACCCCAAACACATACCTTAAGCCACAAATACCATTAATGAAATTTTAATGAACAACCGAACATAATAAGAAAAAGCACTCACACTGCAACATGGTCCAGAGTGAACACACCCAAAAGTGGCTTTGTCTCAGATCCATAATTGTAATATTTAGCCTAACATGTCCAAGCTTTTTTCGGTTCATCAAAGAATGAACAGTGCACTTGCCTTGAATGAATATAAAAGAAAAGAGGAGGTTAGTAATAGACTAATAGTACCTTGCGAGAATAGATTTCAGGGAGAATAGCACTCCATCCTTCAACACCATAACTGAAACTAACAATAACCTGAACGACATGATTTATGGCACCACTTCCTTTCCTTAATCCATTTGTTGGTCTCCTTTTCCTTCTATTTACGGTTGAATCATAGTCGTGAAAAAATAGAACTCTTTAGCAATTACCAAGATGTGAGCAGTTATTATAAATAAGATGTATGATGTTTCCCCTTATAAAAGTCATTTGCTCAGTAAGAAAGTAATTTTTGTGTGGATAAATTCGGATATTAAAAACATTGACACAACTTCACTTTTCGGAAAACATCAAACTAATCTTCCTATATATATATTCATACGCAAATATTTGTGTACATTAGCATTTGGCCTCCTTAGTGTGGCTTCAGTGTGAACTGTATTATTTAATAATTCCGTTGGAATTTTATTCTTCCCAAGTTTTTTTTTCTTTTTTTTCTGTTTTTTTTTTGGATGTTATGATAATTTGGTGATTAGTGGGAATAAATTTTGCTGTGTAGGTGTTTCATGGTGCTGACAATGATGTTCTTTGGCTGCAAAGAGATTTTCATATTTACATTGTTAATTTATTTGATACTGCAAAGGTGAGATGTTAGTGCTTAATTATGCTTATTGTTTTCTTAAGCAATATAGGTTATTTGGATTTTCTTGTGATTAAATGAATTTTGAGTAAAAACTGGGGGTACGGAGATGGGAGGCCTTGAAGGGGAGATGTTTCCTTCTTCTAGATATTTAATACTATCTACAACTTCTGAATATTGTGATTGTGTGACATGTCATTTGACTTGGCTGTTGATGTAATTATATTGCAGGCTTGTGAGGTGCTATTGAAGCCCCAAAAATCATTAGCATACTTACTTGAAACATACTGTGGTGTCATCACAAACAAACAGTTACAGGTTTGGACTTGGGCTTACGTTTATGCATATTCTATCATCCACTTTCTGTGATTGTATGATGTGTTATTTTCTTAGCTTATGTACTTTTGTATGTGAAAAGGAAAAGAAACTTGTTCTAGAGAATAAAATTTGTGTGAAGGAGGAAAAGGAATCATCCAAAGAAGAGAAGAAAATTCATCAAACATTAGCACAAAAATTAAGTAGAGAGCAGACACATTAATGAGGCACTACCACAATTTGTGCCAATACACCAAATTTTTTGATAGTAGGATGACATGGAAATAGTGGGGATTCCACATCCTATGTACTGAAAAAGAAGTGTGTACAAAAGGGAATGTAGATCTTTTGCCTCCTTAATGTACCTCATTCTCTGTCCCCTTAATGTTATTGGTCTACATAATCACTTGTGATAAATAATGAATCCATTGCTAAAGAAACCTTCCTTCACACATGTTTTTATAATTATCCCAAATGATGATGTGGCCCAATAAAATTATGGGGATAGATAAGGTGATACCAAAGGACGTAGAGGATTTTGATTCAACAAAAAGTTCTAATATCTATTTTAGAAAGACATATTCATAAATAAATTCGAATTGTGTTAAGCTATTTTAATAAATAAAAATTTTTAGGCTTTAGAAATCATAAATTAAAAGGCCTATGAAGTGATTAATGAGTATAAATTCACATTATTTGAAATTTAATATTGAATTTCCAGTCTTTTGACTCCTATGGAGATGCACTTGTGCTTTGTAAGTCTTGCTCTTGATGCATAAGCCTATTGGCATCTTAGGCTCTTTCAACAGGCAACAGATTGAAAACATACATTTGGTTATTCAAAGTCTGTAAATAACACTGTTTTTTATCAAACAGTCATTGTGACTTATTTGTTCTCTCTTCAAATTGTAGCGTGAAGACTGGAGACAGCGTCCACTGCCGGTAGAAATGGTGCAATATGCTCTAACAGATGCCCATTATTTGTTGTATATTGCACATTGTCTTGCTTCCGAGCTAATACAACAGGACAGTGGTATGGCTTGTATCTCATGTCTGTGTTTCTAGTAAAGCATTACAAGGTCTGCCTGCATTGGCAGTGAAATTTATTATGTGATTAGGCTGGTTAAGTTTTGGTTTAGTAAGTAGGTACATTTTCCCACTATTCTTGCAACATTGCTACCGAGAGGTATCCCTCAGAGATGGAAAAGAAAATAGTTATTGGCTTATTGCATGTAGGTTCGTGTGGTACACAAATTATTCTTGTTTTGTAGCGTTTTACTGAAAACAGTAGTATTGTTTGTTACCAACTTAGGCTCAAGCATAGAGTCTGTAGCATACAACCTTTTTAATTTGGTATTTTGTACTCTTCATAGCATCAAAATTCTAAATATGTTAGTTTATCAGAAAATTCAGCTTCTCCCGATGACAAATTCCGTTTTGTTCTCGAGGCCAGCCGGCGTTCAAATGCAATTTGTCTGCAACTTTTCTCTAAAGAGATTGAGGCTTCTCCAGGAGAGTCTGCTGCTTCATCAATTATTTCTCGTAATTTGAATGATCAAGGAGGTCTTTCATCACGTTTTAGTGACACTCAGGTGTGCTTTCTAATATTGTGTCTTAGGTATCAATAAAAGCTACCCTGTCTAAATGTGTCTAATCTTTCCATGAATTTTTCATTCAGTTTCAGGATCTTGTGAGACAATTGTGCACCTGGAGGGATTTAATGGTTTGTGTTGTCTTAGCATCTTTGTAGCATCTTTAGTTCTTCTAAATTAGAATTAGTTCTTTATACAACATGCAGTACTATATATTTATTATGTTGTGTATGGGGGAAACTGCAAATTTATTTATATGCACTGGGCTCATTTTTTTGTATTCTCCCTTTCAGGCACGCGTTCATGATGAAAGCTTGAGATATGTATTATCAGATCATGCTATTATTAGTCTTGCGCATAAAGTTCCAGCATCTGAAGCAGAAATTTATGACTCTGTATCCCAAGCTGATTTAAACGTTGATTCTTCAAATCTTATTGTTTCTCTCCAATCTCCATCACCTGTTATTTGTAGTCATTTGGAAGACTTTGATTATTTGTTCCAAGACGAGATAAACAACCTGGAAGATATTTTTCAACTGATTCTTCAAAACCACCTGGGTCCAAATGGGAGCTGCCCTCTGACTGTTTACAATTATGCTTTGTTGTCTAGAAATAACCTCATACTAGCAAATAGGCTTGTTTCCAAACAAAACGGATTCAGAAATGCAAAACAAGTTGGTAAGAAGGCATCTCGAGAGCTATTTGTTCAAAAATTCTCTTGCAAATCTCCTGTTTATCATAATTGTAGGATCTATGCAAATGATGGACGGTTACTATGCTATTGTGATCGCAGAAAGCTTGAGTGGTTAGTGGGATACTTCTTTTCCTATCAATTTAATTAAAATTGTGTTTGTACATGCACACATATATTCCTACATGCTTGCATTATTACCTACATAATAGGGCAATTAAATTTGTGTATAAATTTGTACTTTATTCATACATACATATATACAACATCTACATATGTCTATATTTATATACACATGAGCTACTGAATTTCGAATTTGTTTAATCTACCTCCTGCAGGTATCTTCGTAGAGATCTAGCAAAAATTGTTGATGAGAATCCACCTGCCATTATGCTTTTATTTGAACCTAAAGGTCGTCCTGAAGATGAGGACAATGACTTCTACATTCATAGTAAGAAAAATATATGTGTTGGCTGTGGTGAAGGAAGTCACTATTTACGCTACCGAATAATACCATCATGCTACAGAATGCACTTTCCAGAGCATCTGAAAAGCCATCGTTCTCATGATATTGTCTTACTTTGTGTGGACTGTCATGAAATTGCTCATGCTGCTGCTGAGAAGTATAAGAAACAGATTGCTGCAGAATTTGGAATACCACTTTTCGTTCGTAAAGTAGCTGACTCTAGACAAACCCAAGATGCATCTGGGACATCTGCATCTCATGATGGGACAGGTGTGTCTCCTCTACAATTGCGAACAGCAGCTATGGCTCTCCTACGCCATGGCCAGAGAATGCCATCCAATCGCCGTGAGGAACTGATTCAGGTGTGGAATTTTATTGCAGTTTCTTTTTCCATTTTTCTTTTTTTGTAGTAAAGATGTTATATTTGTAATTACTTTCTGTTGTTGGACAATATGCAGCTGGACACTGTTTGTACAATATACATTTTCCCGTCAATCTTTATTTGTGCATGCATTGGTTATGATGATGCTCATTGCCTGACAAGAGTCAGGAACTTGGCATTATTAGTACATTCTTGTGGATTTTGCCCCTTCCTAGTGTTCTTCTCAGTGTTTAAAGGAGGTAAACTGATTAGGGTAACAGAAAACTTAATCACTTAATGGAACTTGATAAGAATGTCTTGGATTTTAGTATCTTTTCATGAGTTAAAGGGCAGTTCTAGTGCATGAGGTTCCCACCACTATGGAGTCTGGGGAGATGTATGTAGCCTTACCCCACGGACATCTTGCCATTCCTAAACGCCCTGCTTTAGCAGGAGCCTCATGCACAGGGTCATGCTTTTCTTTATCTTTTCATGAGTTTGAGTTTGGAAAACTATTGGAGAGTTATCTAGTTGCTATTATTTCATGATTTCAGATTGTCATGAAGTATTATGGAGGGCGGGAAATATCAGAGGAAGATTTGGAAAGAGCTCTGCTAGTAGGAATGACTCCTCATGAGAGACGACGCCTTGTGAAAAAGAGGGGATCAGCATATAAAAAGTCTACTAAGAGTGTCATTCCAGAGGAACAGGAGAGTTGTGATTCACTTGCTTCTACAGGAAAAACATGTAGCAAAGAAGATAGTAACCTTTTGGCAGCAGAGGATATGGATGTAAGCAGCTTCACCTTATGTTCTGATCTAGATGTTAATGCAGAAATCTTGGCTGATAATAACAAGGTCACTGACTCTGACAGAAGTAGAGTTTATGAAACTAAATGCATCTCCATTGTGGATACTGATGTTAATGAAAGTGTAAGTCCATCGAATGGTACAGTAAATTCAGTTTCTGATGGAACTATCTCACCTAAACATAATCCAAAGCTATCATTACTGGGACATGGACCGCATGGGAAACAGGTTGTGGATCATTTACTGAAAGAATATGGGGAAGATGGAATTAGTCAATTTTGCCAGAGATGGAGACAAGTCTTTGTTGAAGCTGTCCATCCTCGTTTTTTACCTGCTGGCTGGGATGTAATGCACAGGTATACTGCTTCTTGATTTTTCCTTTTATCCTCTTCATCTTCTTTTTATATTTTGGATAGTTATTATCAAGTTAGATGCATATGAATGTTATGCTAAAAAATAGAAGGTCAAATTAGGTTTTGGGGGTCAATGGTTTGCACTTTGAAGTTCATATCTTGATTGAATTTGGAAGTGGGCTTCCCTTCCAAATCCATTTCTAGGTGTGAATTTGGATTGTCTAATATCTTGGTCTTTGAAGTTTAGATTTTAAGGATTTTGTAGTCATTGCCAATACCAGGACTGCAGGACTGCAAGTCTGCAACTGTTGCCTGCACCATATCTGCTTCTTTAGGTAAATGATTTAAATAACACAGTCAACAGTTGTTTCATGTACAAATTTTATACAGACAGATATTAACCAATTGAATTGAGAATGGAAAATGAACACTCTAGATATTTTGTTCCTATCACTATCAGAAGACTGCTGAAAGGAAACTTTTTTTGTTCAGTATCTATGTGTACAACTCTACATAAATGGTTCTCCAATGTGCATATGGAGAGGGGGAGAGAGAGAGAGAGAGAGAGATTAGCAGTGCAATTTTTGTGTGTGGGGGGAGTTGCAGAAACATAGGAAATATTGCTTCGAAAGGCTTAATTCTTGTTTATTGCATATAATTGGGTGTCGTAACTAGTAGGCATAGATTCTCCATTCATACGGATTGGATATTGAATCACACACAGCTATTGATGCAAGTTTTAACTTCTTGACTATGCTCTAGGTTGTATCTTTATATTTTAGAAAAATGGATAAATCATGTTTGACAACTGAATCTTTGTTGGTTTGTGCAAAGGATTTGATGTTAGACAATTTTTTGCCAGTGGTAGAAGAGACTTTGGCGAATATAGTGTGTATAATCCTGCCAAGAAAGTTTCTGCAACTGCTCAGGATTAGCTTCACACAATCAAGGTACTACTGCAGTTCAGAGATCATGCAAAGTTCGTATGCCGGCATTACACATTTCATTCACGTCAAATACAATAGTTTTTTTCCCCCTTTTTTTTTTTTTTTTGGTGGATTGAGCAGAGAGAATTCTCAGTTTAAAGCTCCCATTCTGTTGTATGTTACACATTTTTTTGTTTTTTCAATCTTTTTAATCTGCAATAAGACGAGTAATCTCCACCTGTTATGTTGACGTGGATCATCTGATTGCCTTATCCATTCGCATTTCATGTTTTTTTTTTTTTTTTTTTTAATTTAAATTTTTAACTCTATTAAAAAGTTTTTAAGGGTGACTGTGGTAGGGTCATGAATTACTTTTTAGCAAGTGGAGTTAACACTTTGCTGTATGACCATTGGAGCACTTCCATTCTAGAGGTTACAAGCTCCTTCACACCCCATGTTCCTTTCATGGAAGCTTTGAAATAACTTACTGTACTCTTTGCTATGTTGTTTTATAACCTCTTATAGCATGACTGCGTTGCAATCCTTGGTGTGTAAGAATGGTGTCAAATATATTTTGGGGTGATTACTCATTTTATTATGAGAGAGAGAGAGAAGCATATTGTGGGAGGATCAGTATGACCCATGGGATTGTTTTTAGAAACAAAATGATTACATTCCGCACCTCCTTAATAGCAACAGAAATGCTCTATACATATACAACATACCCAACAAAATTATTCACAAAAACATTCAGAATTTGAAATCTACGAATTAGATTCATTGTTGTGAGGAGCCTCACAACGACATGTTCTCAAATCTGTCAAATTCTATGACTAGATTACCTTTTCCTTATATTCTATTTAGTTTCTCTCTCGTAGTTTTTTTCAAATAAAATAGTTACAAAAACTCAGAGGAGCCCACATAACCTGCCCCACCGCTTAATAAAAGAAGAATCATTTGGATCTCATATGGCCTTGCCAAAACAAGACCATTGGTCTGCCAATCAAACTAAAGAGTGAAGATCCATCAGTCTCGAGGGTTTAGGACTAAGTTGCACTGGTCCGAATGAGAAACAAAAGCTGATACGAGTTGCGTGTAAAGCATTTCCAACCCAAATACCCACTATAATGACAACAGCTGAGACTTGTGGTCAATGCCGTTGAAGATGAAAGTTCCAGACATAGGAACAAATTGCCTCGTGATCAGCTGTAATAAAAACAACAAAAGATATCTCAGATCACAATTTAAATATATATATATATATACTAAGTTCTTCCAGCAAAATTGCAAGAAATGACTGAACCACCAATGCAACGTAATTTTGCAAATGAGCTTATTGCCGAAATCAAGATAGAAAATGAGAGACCTTGATAACTTCCTGCGATGCAATTCCCCCAATGAAAGCGGCAACTGCATGGAGCTCTGCAGCACCGTATCTACACATCTCATTGATAAGGTCTTCTGTCAAGGTTGAGCCATTGCAACCCAAGTCACTAAGTAGGCCAACGGCTGTAATTTTCAATCGAGATATATCCTCATCCATCTCTCTGTTGAAAATTAATTATGCATTTTCAGGTCATGAGCTAGGCAGAAAAGCTTTTAAAAAATAAATATGGAAGTTGGTCTGTAGCATCAGGTGTTACCCATCAAATTGGCCGGGGAAACTGTTATAGTTTGTGGCAAACCGGTCAACGGCTCGAAGCAGAATATAGAACCCTACAGCGATACTGCCAACATAAAGAAGAAAACTAAAGATTGTGGACTTTCACAATGTAAACAAAACTGTCAGCGATAAGCAAGGCAACGTGCGTTCATTTTTTTAACCGTATTTTTTCATGTTGGATTAATTTGAAATATAAATTCCAGTAGTTCACAAAGTGACAGGAGTCAATAAAGTTAATACAAGCTTTCTCAGATTGACCGCCACTAACTACGAGATAATTCCAACATATGACCCAAAACTACAAGACAAACCAAACAGATAAAACACCACTAACTTCTCATAATAACAGCTATCTGTAATTGAGATTGTAAATTAACTACTACTCCAATCAATTAATATAAAGACACAAAAATACAGCCATTTGTCTCTGCTTTTTCTCATCCCTTTTTATTATGTAAGGGATGATTGGTCCCTTGTTCAGAAAAATTGAGGGAGGGGAAATCAGGAAAATAAGTTTTTTTCTTATTTTCATGAAAAAAATCAGAAAATAGTAATCAATGGCAATTCACGTATCAAAGAAAGTGGTAACCCAGAAAGACAACCAATGACACGCAGCACTGTTCTTCGAATCTCATAGCGCTTACGTCAAGTTCACAATGAATGGCAAGGAAATTTTTCTTCCAACCCATGAAAGATTCGTTCACGCCCAATTGAATCAATAGATGCGGGATTACTGGTCTTAGGAGGAGCAGTGGGCAAATCCCCTGGTCCGGAAGCGAATGGCTTGTTTGCTAGTGGAATCATAGGCTTTAGATTCAACAGTAGGGATGCCGCAGAAGTCACTTCATTCAGGGCGAGAGGGAGTATAATCAGTCCACGTGCAGATTCCAAAATAGGTTGAGGAAAACGGAAAATCACAATCCCCTGGAGCAACTCCAGCAGTGTAGTATTGGAGTGATTTTTTTTTTTTTTTAAATTTTTTATTAGTATTATTTTATTTGTTGCTATTATAAGTTCATACCATATAACACTGCTACACCTAAATACTACGCTGTTGGAGTTGCTCTTATGAATTGGCCTTTTAGTTATTGGCAAAAGCATCTGTCAGAACAGAGCTCAGAGTGCCAAGTCTCCCCTGTGAGCAGACGAGGAGCTTGAGATATCTTTAAAATCCCTTGATATAAGAATCCAACAATAGACTCTATGTATGATTATGTCATAAATGATCACTGATACCAGAGCCAAACAAAAAAAGTCAGACCAACTATAACTAGCCACCTCAAATCAACAGCTCTCTCTCTCTCTCTCACTCTCTCAAACTAATCTTGTAGCTATCGAGTTGAAATTAAATGTTCCTGTCCACAGAACCCAAAAGAGATCGACTTCCAGGGGTTCGTTCTTTTGTTTTCCATCTATTGTGTTTAATAAACATTGTTGAGTGAATTACTTTGCTTTATGTAAATTTAAGCAGCTTTCTTTTGGCCAACGGTTTTGCACATCAGGAAGCTTTCTACATATTGAGTCTACACAAGCAGCTATTAACAGTTCAAATAAACATCATAAATTACTTTTCAAATCTGTAGGATGTAGTGCATTTTATTGATGGATGATTTCTGTAACTGTAAAAAGATGGCATCACATACCTGTAGTCTTCATCTGTTAGATACTTCTGCAACTCTGGTAGTACAGGAGAGTTGAATTCATCCTCAAGGAGACGGTACCTGCATACCTAAAAAGAAGAAATGAAATTATTGAAAGACTCCTACTCAAATATCTGGGTAATGATGTGGTAAGGGAAGAAAAAGTGTTGGATGAGGAAAAGAATTGAAGACTTTTGGAAATTTGAATTTATTAGGAATTATACTAATATTAGAATATTAAAGTTTTCATTGGATGCCTATAGATTGGTATTTGTTGACATAGTAACATACAATTTTTTTGGTTAGGTAACATATAATCACAAATCACATAATGCTCTTTTTCATGCTGATATGTTCATATATATGGAAGCCTCTATCATAATTCATAAGGACTACCTCCACTTAGTCAGCTAAGAACAACAATGCCGTAAAAACGAAAGACACAGAAATAATTTCATTGATTCAAGAAGAGGATTGATAATGAAGCTATGACCAGAGTATTAATGTGAAGATAGGATAAAGTAAAAGTGAGTTGCCCATAGTACCTAAAAGAATATAATTAGATAAGCTGCAACACTAAACAGTCACTTCAGGGAGGGGTACATCAATCACATAGTTGTTTTTTTCTTTACAACTTAGCATATGATATAAATAAATAAATAAATAGAGTGGATATAACATCAACAATAAGGACAATTAGTTTTCTATTAAATCAGGGGAGATATAGCTGGTAGCATATTGAATTGGGGAAAAAAACTGTAGTAACAGAATGTGCTTACTGTGAGCTTTCTGGCATTTTTACAGAAGCTTTTTATCATTGTCTTAGAGATACTATCTGGATCTCTACCAATTTTCTTTAGAATATTTCTGACGCTTTGCTCAATAACAAAAAAATCAGCCTCAGCCTTGGCTTGATAGATCTTCTGCAGGTTTACATATAACCTGCAAAGGAATAAAACAAACCTCAAATTTCACCAAATTAGGTTTCCTTTCTTAAAAAAGAAACAAGAAAATAAAAAGAAAAAAAGAAAATGAAAGAGGATGTCCTTGGAGAAAATGGAAGTCACTAACTCGGTAGAAGATGTCATATCCGGTATTGATCCCTCAAGAGGTGTCTCCCCCCGACCTTCATTAGCAATGAACTCCTGAAATGTAAAGAAAGCAAGGGATTTTTTATTTTTATTTTTCAACATTTAAATGAATGAATGCAAGTAACATTTTTATTTAACTCCTCAATTAACACAGGTATAGGGGGGAAAATCACAATTAATTAATCCTGATCCATCAAAAATATAAAACTGGTTTTGTTGATAATTCACACTTTTTCTGTTCAAGGCTTGTGTGCACACATAAACATACGAGAACAAAGAGATTGATTTTGGCATATGCTGGATAATTTTGAAAATTGCCATCTTTAGATCATCACAGGGTCATCTCCAGAAGACTGATCAGGATTCTGAAACTTAGGTTCTCAAGGTATTAACTGCTTGTACAGTCAAGGATGACTAGTACCGACACAATAACAAAAATATGCATGCAGGCAAGAGAGAAGGAGAACAAAAGAGGGACCAAGTTTTAGATGGAAAACAGAGCATTATGAAAAAAGCAAGAAGCAAATCCTCTAAAATATCCATCAAAGAAAAGGTAAGTAAAAAGATGGGTGTCCTTAATATGGTCTACAAACAGGCTCAAAAGGAAGATAATTTAATATGCAGCCATTAATAGTACCGATTGCCTACTCCAACCTTACTAGTTCCTTTTAATTGAGCCCCACACACACACAAAAAGGCACTTCCCCAATTGTACAGGTGATCAGCAATCCGCAAGGCTACATAGAGTATTGGGCATAAAGCACAAGTACTAAAAAACAAACCAAGAGCCCAAGTGATTCAAGTAGAGCAAAATACATGAGAATATTCACAAACTAAGAATCAGCCCCACAAACAATAGGGCTTCCAAAATCTGAGAAATTACCTTTAGAGCTGCCACCATCACCCAAAAATCAGATGAATTAGAATCAACATCAGCACGACTATCATTAATTATATGCTGTAGATTTGAACCTGACATACCAAACATGAGATAAAATTAACTATCTAATTATGTGCTACAGGTATGATTCACAGTTAATTACAGTAGGATGGAAGCTCCATAAGCCATATTTGCCAACTACTTAAAATTAAGAATTCTGCTCCTATAATATCAGGCTAAATTATAAAAATGTTACTTGCCCATAAAAATCAATTAAAAAGCATGCCCCAAAAAAATTCACATTTCCCTATCATCTTCAACATAAAGAAGACTGCATAATACTGCATAAAGATGCTCATTGCATACTTAGAATGCACTTGGGGGGTCTAAAAATCTTTATCTGCCACATATTACAATCATGATTGAAATCCCAAAGCTTCTTGATGATTGGACAAAACACAAGAACAGTCGAATTTAAATAGAATAAAAAGCTGTAAGGTTGAGGGACACTTATTGGAGGCAGACTTGCTAAACCAACTGAAAAAACAATGGTAGAAAAATATTTGATGAACCATGAGAGATATGAAAAGTACTCAAGGTAGAATATAAACAAAATTCCTTATCATTGCAACTGTAAAAAAGTAGGATTTATTCAAATAAGTTTAATTCTCATATTCATCCATGATCTATAAGTTCAAAATACCAAGACTTGGCCAAGTGACAGCTATTTTTCTCAATACTGGATTCCGCCCTAAGAGGGCTGATTGTCTATAGAAACAATGCAACAGGTTCACAATGACAGAGGTTATATAATATCTTCACCATGCCTCAACAACTATGCATCAATTTCTTCACTAGTATCGCTCCGAATAAATTAGACAACATCCCTTACCAGCAAGTTACAGCTTAATCCAGTGTCCAGGTGGCATTACAGGTGATGACATGGCAACAGGCAGAGAGAACAAACCAACTCAACTCAAGTGGGTTTAGGTTTGTTTCAAAAATTGTATTTTTGTGATGTAGATGGATATATAAAATTGAAGAGGAATTTAGACCTTAAAATATTAATCTATGCCAGCTATCACCTTCCTTTCTCCAAGTCTTGACAACAGCTATGTGAAATATAAGGCACCAAATACAACACAGGTGTAGTTCTTTAACAAACAAGAGAATGAGCAAATGAGAAGAAAGGGAATACGAAAAATCAAACTAATGCAAGTGCAATCAGTCTAATAATCTACAACCACACTGCGTTTTGGGATTGACCAATACAAGAAGACATCAATTGATTTATTCCAACAAGACTGTTCTTGTAATATATCAGTGCCATAATATTTTTCCAAGGGAAATGCTAAAAACAGCGTTGGAAAACGTGTATAAGGTGCATTTAAATTTGTAAAGAATGAATAAAAATATGCAAAAGTGATTTGGGATATTTAAAATGTATGTTGGGATTATAAATATTTGGGCATTATGTAGTTCTTATTGACAGACCTTAGAGCTGTCATTAGCAGGACCCTTTTCCAATTCCAATAAATTTTTGCATCAATTATATGTACCATATCAAGCCATTTTTTAAACCATTCTATAGCTGAATTCTGAAGATGTTAGATGTTCAGATCCTGATCTTTAATTAATTTCTTTGCCCTTGTGTGGAACAAGAAAACTTCCCAAGCAAAACCATTTGAAGTTTAGAGTTTTCTTTTGTGCTAGGCAAGATTGATATTAGTTTCTCTAGTTTTTTTTTCTTTTTTTTGAACCTCATTGGCATGGGCCATCATAACGACAGCAAATTCAGTGATCAGATCAGAGGCTCACACTGAGCTTGAGGTCAGTCCTAATTGAGAGCCATTGATTAGTAGATTACATGCTCATGCAGATAAACAAGGGCAACATGCATTAAAATCATGTACTTACTAATACCCCGAGGAGCAAATACTTTAAATGATGCCTCAACCGCTTCTTTGTAGTTGTCTTCATCCATGGCTCTCATCCTGGCTCTTATTAGTTCCTAAGATGTTCAACGTCCCAATCATCCCAATCAAGCCACCGTAGTATACAGCAATAGAACAAAAAGGATAAGATGAAATGTGCGACTAAATGTGCAAACCTTGAACTCCTTTTTCTCTTCCCAGGTTGATGGAAGGCTTCCACCATGAGTTTTGGCCCACTCATCCGCCACCTTCAAAAGAATGATAACATATGGTGTGTGTTTATGGACAACAGAATCAGCCACATTCAAGTCAATTGTTTCTGCAAAGCTATCATTGATAAACATGCAATCAGCTTCTCACTTAAGATGTAAGCTGCTTAGATACACAGTAAAAAATAAAATCCATTAGCTTTTACAGTTCAGTAACTGATGTGCCAAAATAAACACACACAGAAAAGCCAAACCCAGAGAGAGAGAGAGAGGACTTAAGACCCATACCTTCTCAGCTCAGGCCATGGGCTATTTAGCCGGAGATCATCTAGAAAATGATCAGGCTTTGACTCGATCACTGTATGCTCCTGCCTCACAGAAGCAAAGTAATATTAGCACTCCATTCTAGAGAAATTACAAATCTGATATTTTCTTAGGGGTAAGGAAAGTTGAACCCATAACCTCATACCTAGTGAGGTATATGGACTCTGGCCTAACCCCAGTTGTTCCACTAGGCTTAGTTTCTACTCTCGCATTTCTTTCAATTCAAAACAACCCTGAATCAAATCCCACCTCACCATGGAAAGAGCAAAGAAAAATTTTCATTCTTATACAAGCAAACAACCACATAAGACATACGTTGTTGGCAAACCTAAGAAACTTCTGATAAGGAATCAAAATGTTTTCATCCATGTCATACCTTCAATTTCTATAGCCACTACCATCTTGATACTAAT
This sequence comes from Camellia lanceoleosa, assembly GCA_025200525.1. NCBI lineage: Eukaryota > Viridiplantae > Streptophyta > Magnoliopsida > Ericales > Theaceae > Camellia > Camellia lanceoleosa. The sequence continues at coordinate 144,764,365 of CM045764.1, read as the reverse complement.
TTTCTTAAATAGCAATTTAATGAGTGTTTGGTATTGTTTTTATTTTCTGTTTGGGTTCTCGAAAACAGAAAAAACAAACCTAACTCGAAAAACTTGTTTGGCAAACCAATTTTGGGAAATTTTCTAAATGCCCTTCTTTTAGTAAACATTTTAAAATTATTTTCTGAATTTTTTTAAATTGTTTTCACAGAAATTGAAATTTTCTGAACTTCTCATTGTTTTGACATTTTGTTTTCAATAAAAGAAAAGAAAACATCAAAAAGGAAACCATACCAAACCCAAAACAAAAAAAAAAGCAATCATATATGTTAAGGCTCATTACCTTCACACTGACCCGAACAAACCCAGTAAGGCCATAGGAGCGTGCAAATATCAACATAACATTTGCTTCCCGACAGATTCTATCCAACTTCACCATTGACTCTTCCACTAGCTGACAGTACAATAAGACCATCCGCATCAAAGATGAAAGTTTAATAACCAAAAAAATTCAAATTGTATACAACCTTGTATAAAGGAGGGGGGAAAGGCATCAAAGCACCAAATAACAATGAACCAAAACTTAAACAATGGGGCATTAACTCACATGAAAAATCAACGTTAGAAAAGACAAACCAACACAACCAACCTCCAATTTGATTTGGATTTTTAGGATTCACTTTTCAGAAAATTGAAATTTTTTGTTTTCCGTGTTTTTTTGTTTTCATTGAATTTTTTTAAAAATTTTAGATACACCTAATATAAAACACTCAAAAAGTATAATATTTGTAAAAAGAATCTTTAAAAAATTCACTAAATACCAAAAATATATATTAAAAAAATACGAGAATTCATTACATTTTTCGTATTCTAGTGTATTTATTAATTTTTTTTTTTAAAAATAAAATATTTACTTTTAGATACATTTAAGTACGGTACATCTAAAAAAGTAAAAAAATTGTCCAAAATTTTAAAAATATTCACTAAAAACAAAAAACTCAATTTTCAGAAAATTAAATCCAAAAAATTGAAACTAGACACACTGATTTCTTTTCAAGACTAAATCCCCAGACCAATAATCCAAGAAGAAAAAAGTAGCCCGTGATTTACAGGATCTCTATTGATATTTGCCTCAAAAAATCAATGTGCCACCAAAAAATCTTTACTTGAATCTGAATCACTAGATGACCAATTTCTCCAGCACCACCTCCAAAAGTTGAAATTTATTGCACTAAATCAAAAACCCTATAATTGTTTAAGATCCCCAATTGCTAAAACCTACAACGTAGATAATTACTGAACTCAACCCTCCACACCCTATGAAGCATGGACACTCCAAAGTCAGTGCCGTGGCGATATCTGACACGGGGACACGCCGGGGACACGTATGGCGTGTCCCTTTAATTTAATAATTTTTTTGTAGGGGACACGGCAGGGACACGGCGGGGACACGCGTGTCCATATGGGGACACGGCGGGGATATTTTTTTTTTTTTTTTAATCTTTTGCCTCTCTTATTTAGTGCTTTTGTGAAAAATATTGTTGGATGTTGAATATTTTCCCCTTCTCGTCTTAGTTCTTTTTATCGTTTATTATGATTTTTTTGTGAATGGATGATCTATTAATTTGTTTAAATGTAATGGTTATGTTTATTCAATTAATGTTACTATGTTAGTGTTTGTTTATTTTAATTTAGGATGAATGTAATATGAACCTACATAACACATAAAAATATATAAAATAAATAAAATAAAATTCGCCATGTCCCCCGCCGTGTCCGTGTCCCCATTTTTTGAAAATTACCGTGTCCCGTGTCCCGTGTCCTGTGTCCGTGCTTCATAGTCCACACCTAACATCCTTTCAATCTCCACCCAACCATCACATATCTGAACCCTTCTTGTGTAAATATGTAGACTACTTGAAAGAAGCTTCTGGGAAGTGCTGCAACCCAATAGTTGCTGATCAAAAAAAAAAAAAAAGCAATACATTTTAATACAGTATCACAAACACAAAACAATGATGCCAAAAATCCACACCTGGGTGGCTACCACCAAGGTAAACTGAGAAAAGAATGATGGATTTGTCTCAATTAATGTCTCTGGATACTCTTCTATAAATTTGGCTTTAACAGCATCATTTAGCTCCTGAAGAAATGCACACACGCATTTTGCTTTTGATTTCCCAACACTTGACTCGTCCACTGCCAACACCACGAGTAAAACATAAGAACAGATATATAAGAAGTGAATAAAATGCCATAGTCAAGGCACATACCCATGAAGTTATTTCCAAGATCACCCACTTCAACTTTAGAACCATCAATAACGGTGATACTTCCAATACCACCAAGAACAAGATTTTTTAAGGTTTCAGAACCAGTAGGGCCACAGTTAAGCAAGCATATACTTGCTTTTTCAAGGGCAGCCTGTCCTTGCTCACCCCAGATCCTGCAATAAATATTAAAACTTATGACTTTACTTATGTTTCTTCAAAGAAGTATTATCACAAGAAAAAGTAATTTAAGGGGAAAAAAAGAAGCAGAAGAAGAAATAAAATAATTTTTCGAATGTTTTTTCTGAGTCCATAACCTGCGCCTGCCCCCACCCAGAGTAAAACTTGGTAAAAATAAGAAATCAATAATAAAAATGGATGGTCAACAGAGTCAGCTTCTACAAACTGATCAATCCTAAAAACTAACTCAATGAGGTCCTGAAATTCTTTCCTGAGCTCAACCAAGCAAAGAATTGCCCTAATGAGTACTGGGAAGTGGGCTACTCCCCAAAAATGCCCCGCCCGTAAGTTTTACACTTCAGTACTAAAATAATATAATTTAGATAAATATAAAGAGAAATGGGTTTTATATTAAATAAGTTTGAGAGCAAATTCCCCTAAAAAATGTCATACATATTTTCTCTGGATTCTATGAACTGCAAACAGGAATGTCACCCAAAAAACCCAAGCGCCCAACGCATGGAAAAAAACCCTATACCTGTTACACAATCTCCTAATAATTTCATTACCATCAAGACCCATTTCATATACACACAATTAGACACCCACAAGCAAGCAACTATACACTAATCTACAATTCATGTTTCTCTCTTGTTTCTTCACGCAATAACTCTATCAAATTCCATTCATTAAAATAAAATAAAAGGTCAAAACACAAATTCACAAGCTCATCTACCCAAATCCAGTAACAAATATCGATCAATAATAATCAACAAAACAAATTTCCCAATCTTATGACATCATATTTGTTTTGGTTATTCGTAAAAATTGGAGAACGAACCTCCAACCAAGCCAAAGGCAATAAATATTGTTATATTGGACCTGAAATTTTAATTTGTATTTGTTTTCTTAATTTTTCTCTGGAAGCAAACGGAACGCAATGTGAAAACGACTAGTGGAGTAGGAAGGTGAGTGTTTAGTATCAGAAGGTTAGGGCAAGGGGATGGGGTGGGAGAAAGAAAATAAGAAGAATGTTGGAGGGCAAAAGGGTCATTGAGAAGGAGAGTAGAGAGAGAGAGAGAGAGAGAGAGAGAGTACCTGAGTTGACGATCGTACTTCGTTTTGGGCTCCGCCATTGTTGGTGTTGGAGGGTTGATTGTGGTGGTGGTGGTCTGTAAAACGAAAGCAATTTGTGGTTAGCTTACTTACTACGCCCACAGTGATACCGAGGGATAGCGTGCGACGCCGTTTTTGTGAAGGATTTTTACTTGATATGAGAATGGAAATTCTCAGACGTTTTTTGAATTTTTTAAATCAGTAGTGCTACGTAACTCGAAATTCGGGACTCGACATTTGGCTCGATACTAAAACAATGTTGTTTTGGTGTTGAATTTTTTTTTTCGTGTTTTGTTGTAGAGCGAAAGAAGAAGGAGAAAGAAAGAGAAGAAGAAGGAGGAGGAGGAGGAGAGGGCCATAAAAAATCGGAGAGGAGGAGGTGGGATCGAGTCAGTGAGGACGAGTCATTTGTGATCCGCGATGGGTGGTCTTCTGATCGTGGTGATGGCGGCGATCGAATGAAGATCGACGACAAGCAGTGGTGTTCGTCCCCTTCTTCCTCTCCCTCCCTTCTCTTTCTCCTCTCCCTCTTTCGAGCCATTTCGAGCCTCTCAGATTCGAGCTACGGCTCATTTTCCTTTTTAAATTATTTACAAATAAAAAAATTATATAAAAAATAATAAGTGTTTCTTATTTTTCCTTTTTTTTTAACCAGCCTATTTTTTTTAAAAAAAAATTAGAAATGAATTTTGAAAACTTAATGTGGGAGTCAAAAAAAATATAAGGCCTAACAGTGCGCCCAAACCCAAATAAGAAAGTCCATGGGACAAATATCACGCCCACATCTATAAAAGGAAAGCAGGATATAGAAGGTAGGGGGCTCTCTCTAATCTTTGCAACACAAGATAGCACAATGAATACTCTTGATTTCTTCGTCTTTTTTTTTTATTCAAGTTGCTAACTTTATCGTTAAAGTGTCCCCGGCCGACAATCCCTGTTGGGTAGCGCCAACTATGTTCATCTTTGCAGATTTACAAGCATTCAACTCATCTCTTTGTTGGATCTCTTCAACAACTCATGTGATAGAATTTTTCTGGGTCTCACAATTGGCGCCATATGTAAGAATCGTCTAAGAGAGTTCAACGAAGTAAATGGCAAATATGTTATTGTAAGTAAAACTTCTTTTTTTTTTTTTTTTTTTTTTTTTTTTTTTTTTTTTTTGATTCAGGTGAACCAGAGAACAAAGTAGCAGAGTTTAAGTACACACAAATAAAAAAACAAAGGCCATCAGACCCTAGCTACATTAGTAGAAACTATGTCTGCAATCAGAAGAGAAGACATAAAGCCAGGAGGGTCATCAAGGAACACCAAGTGCTCAGATTGGTTGACTCCAATTTTGGCAAGTGCATCTGCACATTGATTTGCTTCTCTTGGTATATATTTGATGCTACACTTGCATCTCTTCAACATGAAGTTGGCATCCTCAATCAGTGCTCTGTAGGGGGAAGAACTTTCAGCTCCATCCTGAATTAACTTCATAGCAATTTGGGAATCTGTCTCCAGCTCAATGTTGGCTAACCCTTTTTGCATGATGATTGTGAGACCTCGTAAAGTCAACAAAGTTCTATGTCCAGGCTTGTGCAGTTTCCTAAATATCCATGGTAGCCCCACAACCAAGTACCTGCTTCATCCCTCAACAAACCTCCATATCCGGATTGACCTGGATCCCCTTTAGAGCTTCCATCTATGTTCAGTTTTAGTTTCCTGCAAAAGAAGCAGACCAATTAATTAGTCTTGGTTTAGAGTAATTTGGATGAAGGGGGTTTTGAAATGCTTCCTGAATTTCTTTGGCTTGTTGGCGTATTCTTGTTGTACTGACATGGGCAAGTTGAATATGCTTGTCAAACACCTCCTTATTCCTATCCTTCCATATGTTACAAATGGCTGTTAAGAAAGTTGTTGGCCATGGGATATCAGCCACCTTCCTTTTACTTTTTAGGTTGGATTTTAGCCATTCAGCTAGTGACTTGCTGTCTTCTGTGATCCACCAATGGAGACCTTTCGGAGCCATATTGCTTTAGCTTTGGGGCAACCTCTAAGAAAATGTATCATGTCTTCTCTATGAGTTTGGCATCTGTGGCAGAGATCAGAATCAGTAAGGGTTCTTGTAAATCTCATCTAGTTAGTAAGAAGTCTACCTTGCATGGCTAACCAGAGAAAAGTTTTAAGCTTTTGAGGGGCTTTCATTTGCCATATCCAGTGCCAATCAACTTCATCTTCATCTTGTTTTGTAAGAGCATTGTAGGCTGCAAATGTAGAGAAGTTGTCACGCCCCAAAATTAGAGACCGCAAAAGATATATATAAAGTACAACTCAAACAAGAGAGATAACCACAATATTTTAATATATACATAGAAGCAGAGTTATAACATAGATAACTGATTTGAGTTCCACTAGAGGTTTACAAAACACTATCAAACCAAAAGGTAAAAGAAGAGAGAAAACAAAAACAAGCTACTAGTCCAAATTTTTAAGTGAACCACTGTCATGACCCGTTCCCCGTACCCAAGGTTTAAGCATCATGATGGCCAGTAACTGAAGTTACCTTCGGCCAATTCATAAACAAATTAATAAACGCAAGCGGAAGTAATATTTAAATGAGGGTACCAAAATAATCATCGGAGTTTCTATTTTTATTACAAAATTTATTGACCAAAAAGGCCGATATTTACATAGAGAAATATCATAAAAATACTGTTTGTGTCTATTCCGCAACCCGACTTTCCAAAAAGCTATTTCTGAAGTGCATTGTTTCCTGAAAATTGGTAAACAGCTATAAACACATGGCAGAGTGAGAAATATTATACCAAGAGTTTAATGGACACGAAATAACCATGGATAGTTAATTAGGCCAAAACATTTACATAACTTAGTTTGGTAAATAAATCATTTAAGTGGCAGAAATTGAAATACAGAAATTATGTAAGTAAATGACCATAACCACAATACTGAACAGAACAGAACAGAGGTCACAGAAGTAACAGTCAAAACAGAGGTATGGATTCAAGAGGTGACTCGTAAGGATTCTAGAGGTGGCTCCCACAACAGTGTAGCACTTAGCTCCGCACAGAAGAGAGGTGTGGATTCAAGAGGTGGCTCCCACAATAGTGTAGCACTTAGCTCCGCACAACACTTTACTTCGCACAGAACAGAGGTCAATGGATCCATGACAGACAAAGGACCACAAAGTGGTCAAACAAAAACCAATGGTTATTTAAGTTCCCCAAAGCATGAGACTCTCGTGGTGGTACATACAAAATATAATTATTTATAAGGTCATAGTTAAATATTCTTTAAAAGTAAAACAAACATATCCATGGGTTTCCTTTTAACAAATAGAGTTCAGAAATTAAATCACGTAACTGAAATAATAATATAGTTTATAATAATTTATAAAACATAACTTGTATAAAATAAATATGTGTTGGCTACATATTTTGTACAAGCCAATTACAATTCGACGCGTGGTGAAATAAGGGTAATATAGGAAGACTATTCAGGTCTTCGATCCTGATCGTACACGTGGCAGTTAGTATTGGTTATTAAGAGATCTGAGCAGCAGCGGATCAACAAAGAGATACAAAGTGACGTGGCTTCAACGGTTACTCGCATTTCAGATTCAAATTTAGAAGGGAAGCTTAACTGCAAGTAATGGCGTAATGGAGCTAATATTGGGGCAAAATGATCGATGATCATGGAGGAGCAGTTCGACGGTTGGAAATGCAATTTGATGGTCATCCTGGAGCAATATAAATAGTAGAGAAGGCCCCAGAAATGACCCCCAGACTCATATCCAAAAAACCAGTCCTTTATACTTATTTTCCTTTCCAGTTTTACATTTATAGTCTTATATTTACAATTCTTTACATTACTGTACTTTAAAATTCCTGCACTGCACTTCGTTTCATAGGAGTAGTTCTAAGTAGATCTGCTGTAAAACTCTACGAGGTTGAGTTTGGATCATTGTAAGCCTTTTCATCTTAATAAAATACTTCGACTGTTCTTCAATTCATTATTATCTGTTTAATTCTCCTAAGTCAAGCCACCAGTAAAAGTCCTCTTCATTGAGGCTGAAAGAACTAAAACACAATCGTCTGATAATTGGTTGGCAATTAATTTTCTGTGAGAACTAATTGATCCTTGCTGGCACGCTCGCAATTATCAAAATAACCTTCGAAAGCCAAAAAGCTAACATATATTTTTGGCACGCTCAGTGGGACTGCATTTAAAATGGCTAGACGTAGAAGACAAGGAGAAAATGAACGCTTGGAAGAAGGCGTGGAATGAGAGGTAGAGATACCTAATCCAGAGGATAATGTGATAACATGTCCAGTGGAAACTCCTATTTTATCAGAACCTATGGTTGAACAGACCAGCACTTCAGAACAAGTACCATATGCTCATAATATTGGACGAGACCAAGGAATTGGACCATCCACTGTTCCATCTACTCAGCCAATAAATCCATGGGATGGCTTAGTAGATACTATGGGTCAGCAATTAATGAACACGATGGAAAGGTAGGCAACATCCTTTTTGGATTGAATGAATAACCACTAACCAACAAGTGCAAGACACGTCGAGGAAATTTCAAATGTTCCTCAGCAAAGATTGGCTAGAGATAAACAGCCTATGCAAGTTAATGGACATTCTAATGGTCAAACTAGTAATCAGAACTATGAAAGACCATCACCTTAGTCTTGGTACGAATCTATAACAGTGAAGCCATGCAATTTGGTGGAACTGGCCCAATACAAGAAAATGGCATAAGAATGGTTCCAAATCCTATGTTCGAAGCCATACCTGGCATAAGGGGGTTCACTAGTCCCTTATTCGAATTTATACCTGGGGGGTTGGAAGGTTTTCCTACAAATGAAGAGATACAACACAATTCCAGCACCTTTCGCAGGTCCTTTCGCAGGACAGGCTCAAAGGGGTTACCCACACCGCCAACAGTAACTTGCACCACAGGGACAACCAATCCCAAATGTACCACCTTATGGACCAAGAGGACCATAGGCACAAGTTTGCCCACCAAATCCTGTGTTTGCCCCTCCAGTAGTGGTTCAGCAGGCACAAAATATAGTCCCTAGGGACCAAATTGCTGACATTGTTAGAGAGATGCGTAGACCAATGGCTCGGGGGGTCCAGACTCTAGTGTACAGGAAACCGTATCCAGAATGGGTAGACAGGGTACATGAATATCCAAGAGGTTTCAGGATACCAGATTTTGCCCTTTTTTATGGGAATGGAAACCAATCAACAGTAGAGCATATTGCTAGGTTTGCTGCTCAATGCGGCAAATTTACTAATAATGATTATATGAAGTTAAGGTTATTCCCAAATTCCCTAACTTGGGGAGCATTTATATGGTATATTAACCTTACACCTGGCTCTATCCAGACTTGGCAACAAATGGAAGAGGCATTTCATGCCCAATTCTTCCAATCAGAGCCAGAGGTTTCCGTGGCAGACTTGGCAAGATTAAGTCAAAGGCCTGATGAGAAGGCTACTCAGTTCATTACCAGATTTAAAAGGGCTCGAAATAAATGTAGAGTCATCTTACCAGAGCCAGAATTCATGAGATTGGCTCAAAATGGTTTAGAGTTTAGGCTTCGAAAGAAGTTTGACTTGACTGAGTTCAGAGACTTAATAGAACTCACCTATAAGGTGTCTAGATACGAAGCATTATTAGAGGAAGAACAAGATCGAAATAATGCATCGTATAAGACATATTATAGAGATCCTAATTATGAGATCGATGCAGTAGAGATTGTGGGGAAAGAACCTGTAATCTGTGAAGCATTAATTCATAAAGATACAACAATTGACCAACAGTTTAAAAAGAAAGACTTTCACAGGAAATACTCTTTCGATTTAACTAAGGCAGATGACATTTTTGATCATTTGCTTGCAGCCAACTTCCTTAAGTTACCAAAAGGAGTCAAAATTCCATCTCCTGATGAACTTAAAGGAAAAGTTATTGTAAATGGCATAATTCTTGGTCTCACTCGACTAAGAACTATATTGTTTTTCAAGACAGGATCCAAGAACAAATTCGGAAGGGAAGTTTGAAATTCCCAGCCAAAGCAGAAAAGGCCATGGGAATTGACAGTAATCCATTCCCAAAAATTGGAGAGGCGGCAGCCAATGTCATTGTGCCAGACTTTCATAACCTGTCTTTGAAAGAATTGGAAGAAGTCAATGTGCAGATGCATGTGGCCAACCAGATAACTACCAAGAAAGACACTGGAAATCTACCAGCTATTGGACAAGATTTCTCACACTAGGGGGAAGATTCTGATGAGGAAGCACTGGATGACAATTCCTTAGAAGCAGCTGTGATACAAAGGATGTGTCCCAGGTACAGACTAAGTTACAAGTGGTTGAAGAGGCTTCCAATTGATAGGAAACAGTACTACAAGGATGTGCAAAGACGTCCTAAACCAACCAATGCTTACAATAAAAGGCCATATCCATCTGGTGTTAGGCAGCAGCCATTGATGGTTGAACCAACAGCCGATATAATGCATTTTAAAGGCAAGAGGCCTTTGTATGAATCCAAATCACCTAATTATTACAGGATAGAGAGCAGTCATTCTGAAAGGAGACTAAAGAAGGGTTCAGTTTATGGGATCAAAGCCAAGGATTGGCCCCATAGTTCAATTTCACGCAGGACAGAAAGTGGACACATTCATCGAAGGCCTAAGTTAGGCCCAAAGCATGAAGTCAGGGCCAAGCAGTGGCCTTCACAGATAGCTTCAAAGGTAGCTTCGAAGGAGGAAAGAAGCAATTCAACAGTTGGGTCAGTAAGTTCATGGGTACCTAGAGTCCCAAATTGGTTTGTGATGCAAAACAAACCTAGGGAAGTGTTTACTCAAAGAGATGTAATTGGGAACCAAGGCAGGATGGTCAAACCTCCTTTGGTGGCTCCCAATAATTGGGTGTTGCTTAAGCACCCAAAAACAAAGGAACCAGACATAGTCCCCGTAATTTCTAGATCACAATGGAGGAAAATTCAGCGCAGGTACACTCAGTACCAGCAAAACTTGAAAGAGAGTGAAGAGAGCTCTTCATTGGTCCAGACAGAAGGAAAGAAGAATCCAAAGTCAGACCATATTCCAAAACCAACTCCACAAAGCAAAATGGGTTGCAGTAGAGAACAGTTGGCCAAAGTTCACTCTGAACTAAAAGCTAGATAGAAATCCAGTATAGCAGGATTGGAGAAGGCATTGATGGAAAGTGATAGCGAGGCAGAGAAAGAAGTTGGCTTAGGCCAAAAGAAAGAAATGGTTGAAGAAGAAATGTTCAAAGCCTTCATGGCTGAACAAACATTTTTGGTTGAAAAGCCAGTCGGAAGAGACCATTCGAAAGAATCTGTTAGTAATGAAGTGTCAGAATACAGCATGGAGGATGCTTCTGAAGTAGCTGAACAAGGTAGCCAAGAGGAGAAACAGACACAACCAGCCATCCAATTTGGCTCGTTTCCTCCAGTATCAGTAAATATGGTACACATACTACCGCATGAATTCCAAGCTGGAGATGAGAACCAAGAAGGGCAAGAAATTGACCCAATTCCAATCTCTAGTGAAGACTCACAAGTGAGTATGGTACAAGATGATTCCGGAATGGCTACTCCAATGAAAACTGAATATGAGAATGAAGAAGAGGTGAGCATTAACCTTTCGTATCCTTTTGAATATCCCTCAAACTCTATGACACAGCATGTCAAGCCTTTGTATATCAAGGCTTTCTTCGATGGGATACAATTAAACCGAGTCTTGATAGATAATAGGGCAACGGTGAACTTACTACCGAAATCTTCCTTGAAGAAACTAAGGAAAAGGAATCCCAGGTTAATCCCAACCAGCACAACCACTGCTGGTTTCGCTAGAGACAAGCAGATGGCTCAGGAAATTCTGCCCATCAACCTGAGTGTGGGAACCAGAGACTACATAACAGCATTCTTCGTCATCGACAGCAATGCTAAATACAATGCTTTACTTGGTAGAGATTGGATCCACACTAACAAATGTGTGCCTTCCTCTTTGCATCAGAAAATAATGATGGCCTTGGACAATGGGGAGACAGAGGAAATTGATGCAAATCCTTAACCCTTCATAGCCTGTGCAGACGTTGTAGAGGCCAAACTGTATATTGAGGGAGTGACACCACTCAGTATACTAAGGAAACCTGATGGCTCAGCCGAAGTAACGACTGATGAGGAAGTGACACACCTGAAGCACTTAGTCCAAGAGAGTGCTGATGAGGAGGTTGTCGTTAAGGATGACAATGATGTCTGGTTGTAGGCAAAGAAATGAAGTCCAAGAAGCTAAGTCTTTGGCTCTAATTAAGTTCTCAATATTGGATGTAAAGTCAATAGTCCAGAGAGTACAAGAGCAAGGGAAAGAAGCCATAATGATTGGCTGCAAACAGGAGCAGCAACAAGCCAAAGTTTTGGCCCTTGACAAATACTGTGCATTGAACATTGAAACAAAAGTCCAGGAGATACAGGAGGAAGAGGCCTTATAGACAGATTTTGTTTATGAGGAGCAGGGTAAGGATATTGAATTAAAGAACCTGGGAGCAGAACAAAGTAAGAAAATTGTTTCGAAGCCAGAGGGGATCAAAGAAGAAGCTTCAGTAAGTTATCAGATTCTAGACCCCTTAGAAGAAGTAAATTTAGGGGAAGGTTCTATACAACAACCCACTTATATACGTGCTTGTTTGAATGCTCTGGACAGGGACCAGTTGTTGATTGTTTTGAAGAAGTATAAAGATTGCTTTGCATGGTCTTATAATGAACTACTAGGATTTGAGAGATCATTAGTAGAACATAGGCTCCCTATGAGGCCTAATTTCAAGCCATACAAGCAAAAGCCAAGAAGAATGAGTCCAGAAGTGATTCAGAAAGTTAAGGAAGAAATTCTTAGACTACTCAAGGCAGGCTTTATTAGGACAGCCAGGTATGTTGAGTGGCTATCCAATATTGTGCTTGTGGTCAAAAAGAATGGTAAAATGAGGGTATGCATTGATTTCAAAAACTTGAATCTAGCAACTCCAAAAAATAAGTATCCTATGCCTATAGTAGACTTGTTGGTAGACAGTTCAGCAGAACATCAAATTTTATCAATGATTGATGGACACTCTGGTTATAACCAAATCTGCATTGCAGAGGAGGATGTTCACAAGACAACATTCAGATATCCTGGGAATATTGAGACCTTCGAATGGGTTAAAATGCCATTTGGCCTAAAGAATGTTGGGACTACATATCAGAGGGCTATGAACATTATCTTTCATGACTTCATTGGAGAGTATTTAGAGTGTTATATTGATGACATTGTAGTTAAATCCCAATTCATGGAGGAGCATCTGTTTCACTTAGAAGTAGCCTTTGAAAGAATGAGAAAGTTCAAATTGAAGCTCAATCCTCTTAAGTGTGCTTTTGGCGTATCATTTGGAAACTTCTTGGGCTATGTGGTACACAAAAAAGGAATACAGATTAACCAGAATAAAGCCAAAGCCATCATTGAAGCCAGACCTCCATTAAGTAAAAAAGAATTACAAAAGTTCCTTGGACAGGTTAATTTTCTTCGAAGATTCATTTCTAACACTACAAGGAAAACTAAAGTATTTTCTTCCTTATTAAGGCTGAAAGATGAAGAGGAATTTGTGTGGATAGTAGAGCATCAAATTGCTTTCGAAGGTATGAAAGCCTACTTGGCCAACCCTCTAGTGCTGATGCCACCAAAGGGTGACAAACCCTTGAAGTTGTACATAGCTGCAACAGAAGATTTATTGGGAGCTTTCTTAGCCTAAGACAATGAAGAAGGCAAGGAGCAAGCTGTTTATTACCTTAGTAGGTTTTTAAATTCTTCTGAATGTAAATATTCATCTATAGAAAAGTTGTGCCTTGCATTGTATTTTGCTACAATGAAATTAAGATACTATATTTTGCCTACAACTGTCTTGGTAATTGCAACCACAGATTTGGTTAAGTATATGTTATCTAGACCTATGTTGAGGGGAAGAATTGGCAAATGGATATTAGCCTTATCAGAATTTCATTTAGAATATGTTCCCCAAAAGACAGTGAAAGGACAAGTTTTAGCCAATTTTTTGGCAAATCATCCATTTCAAACAGAAAGCCAAGAGATAATGGAACTTGGTATGGCTAGTGTTGAGCCATGGCAAATGTGGTTCGATGGATCGCAAGCCAATAGCCTAACTGGAATTGGTGTAGTGATTAAGTCACCACAAGGAATAGAAACCACACATGGTTTCAGAGTGGATAAAAGTACTTGTTCTAACAATCAAGCTGAATATGAGGCTTTAATAGTGGATTGGAAATTCTGATTGGACTACAAGTTCATATAGTTGACATATTTGGAGATTCTTAATTGGTGGTTAACTAAATGAAGGAATTTTCAAATGCCAGAGTATAAGCATGTTGCCATACTATATTGTTGCATTACATCTGCTTTCTCAATTTCAAATAGCAAATGTAACTTATGTCCCAAGATTCTTGAATAATAGAGCTAATGATGTGGCTCAAAAAGCTTCGAATTTCAAGATGAGGGATAATACTCAAAGGGACATAAACCAAACAACATACCAGAAATCTATACCACCCTTAAATAAAAGGAATATGGTCCTGGAAGTTAATCATAATGACTTACAGGAACAAGATTGGAGGCATCTAATAATGCAGTACTTGGCTGGTCCATCCTCAAAGGCCAGCAGGAAAATTAAATTGCAATCCATGCAATACATCATATACGGCAATGCTCTCTACAAAAAGGGGGGAGATGGTTTATTGTTGGAATATTTGGGCCCAAAAGAAGCATTAACAGCTATGGCTGAGGTTCGTGAAGGCATCTGTGGTGCTCATCAGCCTGGTGTGAAGATGAGGTGGTTGCTTCGAAGGCATTCCTACTATTGGCCAACTATCCTTAAAGATTGCATAGAGTATGCAAAAGGTTGCCAGGCATGTCAAAAGCATGGCACAATAAGGCATGTGCCCATAACTCGACCAAGATGGTGAAGCCTTGGCCATTCAGAGGATGGGCCATGGATATGATGGGGAAAATACACCCACCCTCTTCGAAGCATCATTGTTTCATTTTAGTAGCCACTGATTATTTCACTAAGTGGGTCGAAGCTAAGCCATACAAGACTATAGACCAGACTGAGGTCATTGGATTCATCAAGGATTTAATCCATAGATTTGGCATCTCACAAACTATAATTGTTGATAATGAGACTGTGTTCGATGGGAAAATAGTGAAGTCCTTTGTGGCAGAGTTTGAAATTAGCCTTGTTAATTCTACCAACTATTATGCACAAATCAATGGTCAAACTGAATCATCCAATAAGTCCTTGAAAAAAGGAATACAAAAGGTTGTGGAAGACAATCCTAGGGATTGGCATAACTTATTGTTGGATGTATTATGGGTTTATAGAACTTCCCCAAGGTCAAGCACAGGAGTTACTCCTTATGCCTTGGTGTATGGGCATGATGCAGTGTTACCTGTGGAAATTAATGTTAAATCTTTGAGGGTAAGATGCTAAGACCAGCTAAATCCTGAGCAATACCATCAGAGTATGTGCTTGGAATTAGAAGGCATAGATGAAGCCAGAATTCTGGCATTAAACAGTATTCTCTTGCAAAAGAAGAAAGCAGCCAAAAATTACAATAAGAAAGTCAAATGCATTGGCTTTGATGAAGGTGATTTGGTATGGAAGACAATACTCCCAATAGGAATTAAAAGCCATAAGTTTGGTAAATGGTCACCTAACTGGGAAGGACCATATCAAATTCATAGAGTCCTACCTTTTGGGGCATACCATTTGAGAAATTTGAATGGATACATACATCCCAAAAAGATCAATGGCAGATATTTGAAGCCTTATTTTCCAACTATTTGGGAAACACAAGGAGTAGAATAAATGTCAAGCAAAAGAACACAAGAGTACTCAAATGATAAATCAGAATTTGTTTTTCTTCATAAAGAGTTAAATACATTCTGCCATAAATTGGCCCAAAAATCATTACAATGCCTTAATTGTTCTTTTACAACAGACTTCCTATTCTTAAATGAGGGAACCAACTGAATGGTCAGGGTCATTTCTTACTTTCGATCGCCAATCTTTGGTTAGTGATCCGCAATTTGGTGTCGGTCAATTAAGGCTTGATTCATCGCATGCCTTCTCCTCAAGTTGAGCTTTCTCCAAAGAGTTGAGTTCGAAAATGGGAGACAGAGAAATGTTGTTCCTTTAGCACTAAGACTTCAGAATGTACTGTGGAAACAAAGCTCTGATCTCTCACTAATTTCTCCTCTGCAGCCTTGGCAATATGACAAATGTTGATATAGAAGTCAATAATAGTCATTACCGAGATAGATGACTTAAGACAGCTTATCCGATTGCTCAACAACTTTGCAAAGATCAGAGAAGCCATTTCTTATTATAGGCCTTTGTAAAGCCTCGAAAGGAATCCTTGAAAAAGATATCAAGAATTCCGCATACCGCCTAAATCCATCGAGGTGTAAGGCTTCCATTGGAGGAAGAGGAGCTCTCAAGAATTTCTAACAAGGAGTCATTAGAATTAACTCACCCTTTTATCATTAGTTATTGGAGAGGTAGAGGGTATGTCGAAGAGACTGGCTAGTCTTGCTTCGAAGACATCTACTTCGTCCATGGACATGAGGGATGCAGAAAGAGTAGTGGTAGAAGACACAGAGGACTGCATAGGGATAGGAGAAATTGATGGAACATCTTCAGTAGTCTTTATGGTCCTAGCCACCAATAGGTCAAGGGAAGAAGGGCTGGAAGTAGATAAAGGTAATAAACCATGGGTTGGAGAGCCACCAGCACCCTCTTTAGGGGAATCATCTATCATTTGAGATGGAGTAACAATTGGAATTTCCTTAGGGGGAGGGAGAAAGAGCAAGGCTCGGAAAAGAATTGAATAAAGGTAGATCCAAAGATAAGAGAGGAAGATATGGATTCAATCCAAAGGAAAAAGATGCAGGATTGTTTGGCCTCAAAGGGGGGGTACATGGAATGTAAGCCTAGGAAGTGGGAGCATTATCTGAATGATCTTCACATTTTGCATCTGATCAACCTCAATTGAAACTGAGGGAGTTCTCATTGGAAGAATAAGCTCAAGAGTTGTTGCTGCAAAAGAAGAGAAGGGCAAAGTGATGTCAAGGCTCAATACCCAAAAATTTAACAAGGAAAAACAGTAGAGGCTTTAAAGAAGATTACTTGTTTCGATGACAAGAAGAGTAGGAGAGCTTCAAGAGAGTAGTGCTCAAAGAATGTGTTGTCTTCGCAAAGATCCCTTTGAAGTGCATCGCCAGTGAGCTTCATCTTTTAAAAATTGTCGCTGCTTCTCAAATTTCTCTCAAAGACAATTATGGCCTTGAGTGCTCTTGTTCCACCCTTTAGCAAATTGCCTCATGTATAGGGTCTTCAATAAAATCAAGGAGAGACGTCTTCCTTCTCTTTTTTCTTTGTACTGGCATTGAATATTCTTCCTCAATTTCTTTCTCTCCAATTTGGGATTCAGATTCTTCAGAAGTGAGTTCCTCCACTCTGACAATTGTCTCATGTATGGGATCTTGAACCAAGTCAGAAGAAGGGACGGTCACTCTTTTCCTTCTTTTCAGGGGAGACTCTTACTCTTGAGTTAACTCTTTTTCTTCTTCTTCTTCTTCTTCTTCTTCTTCTTCTTCTGCTTGCACCTCAAAAACTTTCTTTTCAAGCTCAAGTAAAAGTCTCCTTTTCTTTTGTTGCCGTTTGCTTTTGAGGAGATTTAGAGCTTGAATCTTCTGAGGAGAGTCCCTGTGAGGCACCTGCACCACCTTTACAAAAGAAGAACTAAAGATAAGACTGAAAGCATTATAAAGAAGGTAAAAAGAGAAGAGATAAGGGTATATACCTTTCTTCGAGGTGGCCCGAGTAACTCTAGGAGGAGTTGAAGCAGCAGGAGTAGATTGTGTGGAGGCAGGCACAGGAACTGGAGTGGTCAGAACAGTGGAAGAAGTAGCAACTCTAGCTCTTTTGGGCTTGGGCACATCCAACACCGTCAGTAGGTCTTAAGGGGAAATGGCCAAATGCACTTCCATATTGGTCACCCACCAATTTTAGTATCTCTTCAAAATGTTACCTTGGGAAAGGAAGGGGATATACTCAAAATCGATCAAGTCCTGTATAAATTTGGAAGTTGCCTCTTCCAGTCTGGACCTTCGAACTTTCACATCCCTTGTGGTAAGACTTAGATTGGTGTTACTACAGAGAGGTATTGGGACCCCCTGAGTGAAGCCAAATTGTCTAGCAAATTGTGCAGGACAATAGGGCTCAGCAATGCATTTGTAAGCTCTGGGGTTCATGGTCCCAATGAATAATTCTCTGGGAATTAAAATGGAGGCTCATATATCTTTGTGAGCAGGTGAAGCACAGAGCCTATCACTTAGAAAATTTTTCAACCAAAGTGGGCCAATAGTAGTGGGTTCGAAGGGACGAAAGCAGTAGGAAGAAGGAGAAGCTGAAAGTTGGTGGAAGAAAGAGAAGTAAAAAACAAAAGTAGAAGGATAAAGAGAAGCATTGGCTAGCCTCATGCCATGAGTAGGAGGGTCTGGTTCAAAAAATTTAAGGCATTTGGATTGTAACTCAGGGAAATAAGCAAAAAGCCAAAGTTGAAGAATCCAAATCGGCCCCCCTTGATTGACATCTAAGGGTTTCTTACAGAAAAGAGAGCAGGCTCTATATACGTGACCTAGAACGTATGGGGCTAAAGCCACCCTCTTTTGTAAAATAAGGGTTTTGGCAAGAGGGGCAAATTCAGGAGTGGCTCTATTTACACACCACTTTTTATCTCAAGACACACCACTTGTACAGTTCACACCATATACAAATTAAAATTTTTAATTTTGTCTCAATACAAACTACTAATTTTTCAATAATACCAAATTACCCTCATCTTCTCCAACTAACCCAAACCCAAACCCTAACCCTAACCCAAACTCAAACTCAAACCCTTACCCATCACCACTTGCCGTACCACCTTGACCCTCACCCCTCTGTCACCCTTCTCTGGCCCATCTTCTATCTTCCTCTTCATTGTCTAAATCTGGAAACCCTAGAGCTCTCTCTCTCTCTCCCTTTCTCTCTCTCTCTCCTCCTAAGTAGAACTTGGCAAAGACAACAAGAAGAAACGAGCTCGATGTCACGAATCAAGTTCTACAGAAGAGATGAAAAATGAGCACAGAATCACGAGGGCTTTGAGACTAAGATGTATGCGATTGCAATGAGAGGAAGGAGAGGAGAACAAGCCATCGGAGGAGACTACCGGCTTTATGGCGACATTTAACATGAAGTAAAGGAAAGAGGAGTGATGAGAGTGTTCCATTGAGGTCGATACGAGAATCGGCGACCTACGAGAGACGTCACATGATGTGATCGCCGGTAAGGATTTCTTTAGGATTTGCAGATGGAGGAGATGGAATAGAGATGAGGGCAATTTGGATATTTAATTGAAGGATAAAATTATAATTAAAAAATTATAAATAATGGTGTTTTTGAGATAAAATATGGTGTGTAAATAGAGCCACCCCAAATTCAGGCATAATTCTTTGAGAGGAGGTGCAGAAAAAGAACTTGCAAAGCTAATATAATAAGAAAGAGAAGAATTCTCTATCGGTCACAGGACCCTCCGTTCTATTCTCAGCTTTGACAAAATCACTATAGGATGAGTTAAGAGAGGAGAGGGAAAAAGGGACTGCTAGGTCAGGATAATCTAGTCCAATGGGAGTTCCAATGGGAGATAATCCTAAAAGATGGCAAATGTCAAGAACAGTAGGGGCCATCATCCCACATCTAAATTGGAAGAAATTAAAAACAGAATTCCAAAAGCACAGAGCAGCAGGAATTAAAAAGGGGTCCTCTGAGATGGTTAACCTGGATAGTCGGAGGGCGTCGAGGAGGTAGAGTTCTTGAAGGTCCAGGGTCCTACTAGGGACAACTCGATCATACCATTCTTGCCACTCCGGTCTCACCGTGGGCTAGCATCGGTGAGGGCGGTTCGTCTTCCAGTTCCTCCAGTTAAAGCCACCTTCGTAAAGGAGACAATGGTCTTCCAGACGAGGATATAGAGTTGGAAGCTCAATAGGAATCTTCTTGAATATGGGGCCAAGCACATAGTCTTGTTGCACATGACGACAAGGGATAAAGATGCGTCTGTCAGTGGCACTTTTCTCCCTAGCCTTGTACTTTGCACATTCTGTATCAATGAGCCTTTTCAGGGCTACAGATGGGTTCACACGCTCTACAACTGGCACTTTCAATGAAGAGGAAGCCATTGATAGAACGCTTTCTCAAAGGACGAAGCTGGGAAAGGGAGTAGAAAGAAGTGGGAGACGAATAGAGATAAAGGGTTTGTATGTTGAGCGAGCAAGTGTTTTCAGAATGCGAAATAAAAGGGTTTCAAAAGCCTTTGTATTTGAAAGATACATCGCGTAAATTCATTAAGTACTAAAAGTACGAATACGAAGAATTTCCTTCAATATTGATACTCTTGGAGGGAAAAAACGCATCCCAGATGTTGATACTAGCTTCGAAGTAGAATATTTGGCTTTGAAACCAGATTTTGGCGCCAAAAGTCAAATAACAACGGCTTCGAAACTAAGAAGCCAGCTTCGAAGCACATTCGATGCTTAAGGATGTAAGAATACTCAAGTATTCATTTACTTCGAAAGGGATTAAAGACCTGTTTTAGGTTTCTTAATGAAAGCAATGTCCTTCGAAGAAACTTGAGACCCTGTGAGGATGGGAATTGGTGTTCAAAACATAACACACCAGATTTTGGCGCCAAAAGTCCAATAACAACGGCTTCGAAACTAAGAAGCTGGCTTCAAAGCACATTTCGTACCCAATTGATGCAAGAATGCTTAAGTATTCGTTACTTCAAAGGGATTAAAGATCTGTTTTAGGTTTCTCAATGAAAGTGATGTTCTTCGAAGTAAAACTAGAAATCCCTTAGGAATGGAAATTGGCATTCGAAACATCAAAACCAATAGTTGGTTTATATATATTCAGAAAAGTTGTCTTTTCGAACTAAAACAGTGCAGCCCTCAAAAGGAGCTTTCATATTTTTGAAAGTATGGACTGTTGTTCAAGACAAAAAGATCAATTTAAAACTGATTGATCATACTAAATCATTGACCATATGTTGGTTGTGATTGAAATAAGTTTTAAAGAGTAAGATTTTTAGATTCGAAGCATGGATCCTAAATGGAAAAACAACAAAAACTATCTACTGCATTCCATAAATTGGAAAAGTTCATGGTCGTTTTTGTTAATATTCATTTAAAACGATTGAATCCAGGTTCGAAGGAAAAGATTGTTCAGTTCGAAGCTCTGAAATTGCTTTTAAAGACAAATGGAGACAAGATCAAACCATATCAAACAAAGAGAAGTCTTAGTGGTATTAAACCAAAAGCAGTTACATCGAATGGCCCTATTTGGGTACAAACTCAAGCTCATAAAAATAGGGAATGGAATAAATAACAAGATCATGAAATTTAGTCCAACTATGATCAATGAATTTCTGTTATTTCTTTATTCTGTCCTCTATTTCTTCTAACATTGGCTGCATGAGTTGATGTGCTCTCACTTCGTAAAAGAGCTCTTCAGCCTTTATCTCGAAAGCGGTTTCTCTCAATCCTTGTTCCAATTCGTCTATATCCAAGTCATCCCAGTATGCAGAATCTTTATTCTTGAAATCATCGAATTCTTCAATAAAGTTTTCTACTTCGTACTGGGCATGAATTCGAAGGGACGAAAGTTGGTCTAAAGATTGTGTGGTGGTCATAGAGGTCCAATGCCAGTGGAGAAGTAATGGAAGTTGGTCCAAAAATATGTGAAGCTCTGCTTGGGCGAGGGGGTTGAGGACGTGACCCCGAGTCAGAATATCACAAGCCCATCGAAGGTTCTTAAGAGGGACTTCGTTCTCAAGAACATTGAAGGGCAAGTGGGAGAAAGCCGCGAGCAAAAGTTGAGCTTGCTTCCGCTCAGCCGAAATAGGGGAAGGTAGAGGTTTGTAAGGTGGAAAGACCTTATCTGTGGAGAGGGCAAACCTCAATTTCTCTGTCCAGCAAGGATTTGGCGGAAGAGAATGTGTGGATATTTCTATCTCAGGAGGTGGAGCAAGGGCAGAAGGAACAAAGGCATTGATATAATCGAGCCAGTCAGAAGAACAAATCTTCGCCTTCTGGGCTAAGAATGATGGATTGTACCCTTGTGCCTCTTCTAGGCATCGGGCGACATGCACTGTCTTTGTAGGCATGGAAGATGTATACCATGCCACAAGCAGATTCTCTTCCAAACTGCGCCGGTGGTCAATGGATACGTAAGGATAGACCACCGAGCTTCGCACATAGGAAGAGAATTCTAAACGGTCAGTAAACTCAACAAAGTGATGGTTGATTCGCTCCTTTAAATCACAGGCCTCGGGTTTTGACCAGTTTGTCCAGTCAGAAGCCCCAGAAGAGGAAGAAGTTGCAGCCTTATCCCATGCAGAGGGTTGTGAAGGAAAACTTCTCATGTCCATATTTGCAACTTTCTGAATCAAAGGATTAAGAGCAGTTTGTTCGTAGTCTGAGGATGAGTCAGAAGAAAACCTTTCTATGTCCATATTTGTAAGTTTCTGAATCAAAGGATTAAGGGCAATATATTTGAAGTCCAAGGGTTGATAATCTGCAAAGGCATCCATGACCTGAATATAGAAGGGTGCTTAAAGGTGGCTAATTAATGCATGGAGGTTCTTTCGAGGAGGAATAGCATCATCATATGACTCTTCGTGTACTCGATCAATGAAGGGGATAATTGATTCGGCCATAAAAAGTGTACCAGTCCGTTCGAATACTAAGGTGGTGGAGGTGTTCAAAAGATTGAAGGGGAGTTTAATGCAGATGATAAATAACAGTTGCATTTCTGGAAACCATGCACGTTCTAAGACGTGGGAAAAGACTTTGATCCACTAATATCACCAAGTATTGGGTATATTAGTGCGGGGGGTAATGTTAGCTACATATTTTGTACAAGTCAATTACAATTCGACGCGTGGCCAAATAAGGGTAATATAGGAAAACTACTCAGGTCTTCGATCCTGATCATACAAGTGGCAGTTAGTATTGGTTATTAAGAGATCTGAGCAGCAGCGGATCAACAAAGAGATACAAAGTGAGGTGGCTTCAACGGTTACTCACATTTCAGATTCAAAATTTTGAGGGAAGCTTAACTGCAAGTAAAGGCGTAATAGAGCTAATATTGGGGCAAAATGATCGATGATCATGGAGAAGCAGTTCGACGGTTGGAAATGCAATTCGATGGTCATCTTGGAGCAATATAAATAGTAGAGAAGGCCCCAGAAAAGACCCTCAGACTTAGATCCAAAAAACCAGTCCTTTAAACTTATTTTCCTTTCCAGTTTTACATTTATAGTCTTACATTTACAGTTCTTTACATTACTGTACTTTAAAATTCCTGCACTGCACTTCGTTTCATAGGAGTAGTTCCAAGTAGATTTGCTGTAAACCTCTACGAGGCTGAGTTTGGATCATTGTAAGTCTTTTCATCTTAATGAAATACTTCGATTGTTCTTCAATTCATTATTATCTGTTTAATTCTCCTAAGTCAAGCCACCAGTAAAAGTCCTCTTCATTGAGGCTGAAAGAACTAAAACACAATCGTCTGCTAATTTGTTGGCAATTAATTTTCTGTGAGGACTAATTGATCCTTGCTAGCACGCTCGCAATTACCAAAATAACCTTCGAAAGCCAAAAAGCCAACAATATGGGGGGTGTTTGTTTCAGCTTTTCAGAGCCAACTTATGGCTTTTAGCTTTGAAAAAGTTATTTTGGACTGTTTGGTTAAACTTATTTCAAACAGCTTCTAATTCTAACAGCTTATTTTAACTCAAAAAAGCTGATTCTGAGAAGCTGCTCACCCCTTACTTCTGATTACCAGCTTCTGCTGTAGACATGTTAATTTATGGTTATACTCTTAAATTTTTTTATTTTTTATTTTTTTAAAAATAGAAAAGACTCAAATGGACTATAGATTATTATTATTATTTTTTATGAGAAATATAGCCAAATAAAAAATAAAAATTAATTGAAAAAGCTATTTCACAGCTTATTTAACAAACACTACTCAGCAACTTAAATTTATAATCCAACAGCTACACCAAACAGATTAACAACTTCTGATTAAAGTCATAATCTATAATCTGCTAAGCTATAATCTATAAGCTGTTTTAATAGCTACACCAAACGGGGCCATGGTAAGTTAAAACATAAGTAAAATACATTTTGGTGACTCAAGGTATAATATAACTCACCTTAACATTAATACCTTACTCTTTCTTTCCACTATCAAAGACCATTTTAGCTTCCACCATTTTTTTCCTTTTTCCTCTCTTTTCTTTCTCCTTTCTCTTTCTCCTCTTTCTTTCTTCTTTCTTTTCTTTCACCCAGCCGAATCACCTCCCTATTTATAAGGAAGTGAGGCCTTGGTTGGCCAACACGTGGCTAGGCCATCTCTCTTTTCCAGATACGATATTTAATTTCATGATTCGTTCTTATCCTTAATAGATATTTAGGATAATTACCTTTTGACCCAATATTTTAATATAATTATATAAATAAATAAATTTCTAATTAAATTACACTTTATCATATACCAATAGAAAATTAATTATTTATTTTAGTACCACACCCATTATTATTATTATTATTATTATTATCCATATTATTATTTATATTTTGACCCCTAAACTTTTAATAATTATATTGTTTTACAAAATTACGCATAATAACATATAATAAATTATATATTTTCCGAACTGAGATTAAATAATATTAATATAAATTCTATAAAATAATTAAAAATCTGGGTTGTTACAACCACGGCTCCAAAACTTCATCTTGATTGTCTTCGGGATAACCTTTCCCATCGTAAGTTGCTTCTTCACCTGGCATGACACGCCATGAGCTTTGAATGCCTAGTAAAAATACACACACCCATATCTTCTATCAACCAGTCAACCATACACAAAACAAAACAGGATACATAACATACTTACAATAAGATTTTATGAATTAGTAGTTAGACTAGGCATCTAGAACCCCCTAAAGAGATCCTTCTATCCAACCACAAGATTGAACACCGGACTACTCAGAACTCCCCCTTTTGCTGTTTTGCAAACCTTATCACCCATGCCCACCTCCCGGTTATTTACCGGTCAGCGACATCGATGGACCTCAAAAGGGACGGCCAAACAAGTGGGCTCGCTTACACCCCAAATCGTGCCTAGGGCTTGCTTACACCCTGCACATACCATACCAAAGGACTCACTTACACCCTGAAACCATCGCATAGAGTCTGAATACGTCCGTGTCAACCTAGGGGCTCGCTTAGAATGCTTGCACAAGACTTAACTCATTTGATATTAATCCTATCATAATTCATGTGTATAAAATTGTTTTAAAACACTAAGATGAACGTCACTCATTGCCAACCCCTTATCATTTCCCGTTTATTAGATCTTTTGTTAGGTAAGTTAGTCACATTCGGTAATTTGATCATATAAAAGAGTATGAGAAAGACATACGAGAGGAAATATAGTCCGTGATCATCATACATAAGTATAGTAAGGCAAGACAACAACATTAGGAATGCTTTGAAACACTTAAAGACAAATAACATGATAGAACACAATTTCCAGCACTGTTCGGTTCTGCAGGGCTAACAAGAACGCTTTGGTAAAAATACTTCTAGGTCAAATTAGGGGCTGAAATTGCACAGAAACAGTATTCAATCTGTCTAGTTTCAGTTCCAATTTTCAGAAGTTGCACAGCACCTCCAAAAATTCATCTACAAACTATATTCGAAAACCTATCCAGATTTGTCACCCTTTGGGAAAACTAGCTTTTCTCTCAATCTACCTAATGGTTTTCACTCAAATGAAATCTGTTGGAAAAAGGACTCAGAGTTCTAAATTTTGACAGAAGAAGCAACACGAGATGATTTTTCTAGAATTTTATAAAATTGCTAAAAGTGGACTGTTTTTCAGAGACTTAGGACCAGAATTTTCAACAAATTATCCAAGCCCTAAAAACACACAATTAGGAGCTAATAAAATTATCACAAGCTCTAAACAAACAAAATATCCTACAATAAATTCAGATTTGAGAATTAGATAGATTTGATATTTCTTTTAAATTAGAGAAGTTGCAGCAGTGCCTAATTTCACAAATTTGTAAGACAATGACACTCTATCATACCCACACTTTCACACACACCAAAAACCCTATTTACCATTAATTTGTAACACAAGAGACATACTAGACAATAGAATGAGATGATGAAAGGATTGGAGAAAATAAGGGAAAGGTATGTTCTTACCTTCACCTTCTTGAATCACCTTTGATTCCTTCTTTGTCTCTTCTTTTTTTTTTCTTCCTACTTCTCTACTTCTCTTAAGCCAACTCTCCCTCTCTCACCCTCTCCTTGGGCTGTTGAAAATGTGAGAGTGAATTTAGGACAAGCTCTCAATTTATAGAGTATAAGGGATCTTAGCTTAATGACTAAATATTATTTATCACACCTATGTACATATTCAAATAAATAATAATATTCTATTCAAATAAATAAAAAATATTCAAATAAATAATAAATGAAAGAACTACAAAAACAAAAATAGAAATAAAGATAAAATGTATGAATTGATTTATAAACTAGGAGGTAAATAAATAAAAACCAAGTTTTAAGGTATTTTCAATTATAAAGTTGTGTTCTATGATTTAGTTATGATAATATACAGGAAAATTATCCTTTATTAGGTCACTTCGCAGATTTTTACGAAACTAGGGGCTAAAATGCTATTAACCTAAGTCTCAGGGTTAACACCATTGCTTTAGCGAAAAACCATCGTTGCCAGCTCCAGATCATGCGTCGAATAATTCCTTTCATGAGATTTTAATTGCGTGGAGCCGTAAGCCACCACCATTCCATTTTGCATTAACACACATCCTAGTTCATCCTTAGACGCATCGCTATACATTGTATATCCTTTGTCTCGCTCTGATACCATTCTGTAACGCCCCAACATCCGGGCCGTTAAATACGTACAATAATACAACCATCTATTCTGGAAACGAAAAACCCCCCAGTCATCAACGCTTTCTGACGTAGAATCTATCCTACGGTAGGTAAACAAATTTTTTTTTTTTTAGTCCACCTTTAATATGATATAGTATAATGTTAACAGAATATAGTAATGTGAAAGGTTAAAATCACGAGTCAACACGCGTGGATTAAGGATTGAACCTAGGGCTCTAATACCAATTTGTTGGACTAAAGTTGGAGAAGCGAGCCTATTGGGCCCAGAGATCGTGCAAGAAACTACAGAAAATGTGAAACTTATTCGACAAAGATTAATGGCAGCTCAAGATCGTCAGAAAAGTTATGCAGATAAGAGGAAAAGACCTCTAACTTTTGCTGTTGGTGATCATGTTTTCTTGAAAATTCAGCCCCACCAAGGGATCATCCGTTTTGGAAAGAAAGGAAAATTATCACCTCAATATATCGGACCCTTCGAGATACTTCAAAAAATTGGAGAGGTTGCGTACAAATTGGCTTTACCCCCACAGTTCACTGGAGTACATAATGTTTTCCATGTATCTATGCTGCAGAAGTATATAATGCACCCTTCTCACATCATTAACTGGGAAGAAATCCAACTCAATGAAGACGCTACCTTTGAGGAAGGACCAGTAGCAATTATGGATAGACGAGAAAAGAACTTGCGAGGGAAGACAATTCACCTTCTTAAGATACTCTGTCGTCACCATGGTATTGAAGAGTTCACCTGAGAACGTGAAGACGCGATGCGGGCAAATTATCTACAACTATTTGAGACGTAAGGTATGATTTAATTTCGAGGACGAAATTTATTTCAAGGGGATAGGTTGTAGAGACCCTAAGTTTTTTGTAATTACACTTGAAACCCTGAGCCTTAGGTTAATAGTATTTTAACCCTAATTCCATAAAAGTCTGCATAAGGGCCCAAATAAAGAATAATTTTTCTATTTATTACCATATTTGGAAATACCCTAAAACTTGGTTTTATTTATTTTACCTCCTAATTTTTAAATTAACTCACACATTTTATTTTTATTTCTATTTTTTGTTGTTTTGTTGTTCTTTCATTTATTGTTTATTTGAATATATACATAGTTTAAATATATATATATATAATATTTTGGTGGAAAAGTTTGTTGGATAACAACAAACAAACAAAAAAATAAATAAATAAAAAATATCAAGATAATTTAGCTTTCCTTAGCCATTAAGCTAGGATCTCTTATACTCTATAAATTGAGAGCTTGGCCCAAATTCACTCTCACGTTTTCAACAGCCCAAGGAGAGGGTCAGAGAGGGAGAGTTGGCTTAAGAGAAGTAGAGAAGTAAGAAGGAAAAAAAAAAAAAAAAAAGAGAAGAGAAAAAGAAGGAATCAAAGGTGATTCAAGAAGGTGAAGGTAAGAACATACCTCTCCCTTATCTACTCCAATTCTTTCACCATCTCATCCTATTGTCTAGTATGCCTCTTGTATTACAAATTAATGGTAAATAGGGTTTTTGGTGTGTGTGAAGGTGTGGGTATGATATAGTATCATTGTCTTACAAATTTGTGAAATTAGGCACTGCTGCAACTTCTCTAATTTAAAAGAAATATCAAATCTATCTAATTCTCAAATCTGAATTTATTGTAGGATATTTTGTGTGTTTAGAGCTTGTGATAATTTTATTAGCTCCTAATTGTGTGTTTTTAGGGCTTGGATAATTTGTTGAAAAATCTGGTCCTGAGTCTCTGAAAAATAGTCCACTTTTATCAATTTTATAAAATTCTAGAAAAAATATCTCGTGTTGGTTCTTATGTCAAAATTTAGAACTCTAGGTCCTCTTTCCAACAGATTTTATTTGAGTAAAAACCATCGGGTAGATTGTGAGAAAAGCTAGTTTTCCCAAAGGGTAACAAATCTGGACAAGTTTTCGAATATAGTTTGTAGATGAATTTTTGGAGGTGCTGTGCAACTTCTGAAAATTGGAATTGAAACTAAACAAATTGAATATTGTTTCTGTACAATTTCAACCCCTAATTTGACCTAGAAGTATTTTTACTAAAGCGTTCTAGTTAGCCCTGCAGACCCGAACAGTGCTGGAAATTGTGTTCTATTATGTTATTTGTCTCTAAGTGTTTCAAAGCATTCCTAATGTTGTTTTCTTGCCTTACTATACTTATGTATGATGATCATGGACTATATTTCCTCTCGTATGGTTTTCTCATACTCTTTTATATGACCGAATTACCGAATGTGACTAACTTACTTAGCAAAAGATCTAATAAACGGGAAATGATAAGGGGTTGGCAATGGGTGACGTTCATCTTAGTGTTTTAGAATAATTTTATACGTATGAATGATATGAATTATGATGGGATTAATACCAAATGAGTTAAGTCTTGTGTAAGCAGTTTAAGCGAGCCCCTAGGTTGACCCGGATGTATTCAGACTTTATGCGATGGTTTCAGGGTGTAAGCGAGCCCTTTAGTATGGTATGTGCAGGGTGTAAGCGAGCCCTAGGCACGATTTGGGTGTTAGCTAGCCCACTTGTTGGCCGTCCCTTTTGAGGTCCATCAATGCCACTGACTGATACCAATTTGTCACGTCCCAAAATTAGAGACTGCAAAAGAAATATATAAAGTACAACTCAAACAAGAAAGATAACCACAATATTTTAATATACACATATAAGCAGAGCTATAACATAGATAACTTATTTGAGTTCCACTAGAGGTTTACAAAACACTATCAAACCAAAAGGTAAAAGAAGAGAGAAAACAAAAACAAGCTACTAGTCCCTCCTCAAAGGTAGCGTCTTCATTGAGTTAGATTTCTTCCTAGTTGATGATGTGAGAATGGTGCATTATATACTTCCGCAGCATAGATACATGGAAAACATTATGTACTCCAGCCAACTGTGGGGATAAAGCCAACTTGTACGCAACCTCCCGATTTTCTGAAGTATCTCGAAAGGTCCAATATATCAAGGTGATAATTTTCCTTTCTTTCCAAAAAGAATGATCCCTCGGCGGGGCTGAATTTTCAGGAAAACATAATCACCGACAGCGAAGGTTAGCAGTCTTCTCCTCTTATCTGCATAACTCTTCTGACGATCTTGAGCTACCACTAATCTTTGTCGAATAAGTTTCACATTTTCTGTAGTTTCTTGCACGATCTCTGGGCCCAATAGGCTCGCTTCTCCAACTTCAGTCCAACAAATTGGTGATCTGCAAGGCCGACCATACAGTGTTTCGAATGGAGCCATGCCAATGCTAGCCTGGAAACGATTGTTGTATGTGAACTCTACCAATGGTAGGTGTCATCCCAATTCCCCTTGAAATCCATTACACATGCTCTTAACATGTCCTCTAAAGTTTGAAGTTTTGGAGCCGTGGTTCACTTAAAAATTTGGACTAGTAGCTTGTTTTTGTTTTCTCTCTTCTTTTACCTTTTGGTTTGACAGTGTTTTGTAAACCTCTAGTGGAACTCAAATCAGTTATCTATGTCATAATTCAGATTTGAGAATTAACTAGATTTGATATTTCTTTTAAATTAGAGAAGTTACAGTAGTGCCTAATTTCACAAATTTGTAAGACAATGACACAATATCATACCCACACTTTCACACACACCAAAAACCCTATTTACCATTAATTTGTAACACAAGAGACATACCAGACAATAGAATGAGATGATGAAAGGATTAGAGAAAATAAGGGAGAGGTATGTTCTTACCTTCACCTTCTTGAATCACCTTTGATTCCTTCTTTGTCTCTTTTTTTTTTTTTTCTTCCTACTTCTCTTAAGCCAACTCTCCCTCTCTCACCCTCTCTCACCATCTCCTTGGGCTGTTGAAAACATGAGAGTGAATTTGGGCCAAGCTCTCAATTTATAGAGTATAAGGGATCCTAGCTTAATGACTAAGGAAAGCTAAATATCTAGATTTTTTTATTTTATTTTATTTTATTTTTTGTGTTTGTTGTTATCCAACCAACTTGTCCACCAAAATATTATATATATATATATATTTAAACTATTTACATATTCAAATAAATAATAGTATTCTATTCAAATAAACAATAAATGAAAGAACAACAAAACCAAAAAAAAAAATAAAAATAAAAATAAAATGTGTGAGTTAATTTAGAAATTATGAGGTAAAATAAATAAAACCAAGTTTTAGGATATTTCCAAATATGGTAATACACAAAAAAAGTATTCTTTATTTGGGCCCTTATGTAGACCTTTATGGAACTAGGGCTAAAATGCTATTAACCTAAGGCTCAGGGTTTCAAGTGTAATTACAAAAAACTTAGGGTCTCTACAGAAGTTACCATTTGTGGTTCCTTGCCAAGTTGGAGTGTCCATGAAGGTCACAAATCTTGGTCTGTAGATACTAAGAATGTTAGCATTGTCCTGTTGCGAGATAAGGTGCTGGATTGGGGTCAGATCCCAATTCCCTTCTTCATCAAGAATGGAACTAGCTGTTGTGTTATAATCAATATTAGAGCTTTGGTTAGTGTTACACACAGGTTGAGTGCCACACCACCAATCAGTCCAAAGTGCAATGTTCTCCCCATTCCCTACATTCCATTTGATATTAGCCTCTAAGACCTCCCTGTTTTTAATTATACTCTTCCAAGTATGAGATGTATTTCTCTTTATGGGCCAATTGGAGATAGAATGATGCTGAAGATATTTAGATTTAAGAACATCACACCAAAGGTTCTCAGCATTACTAGCAATTTTCCAACCTAGTTTAGAAATTAAAGCAGAGTTCTACTCTCTGGTTTTCCTGATGCCCAAGCCACCATGTTTCTTACTTTTGCACACTTGGTTCCAATTCACAAGATAGACTTTTCTGGCAGTGTCAGTACTGCCCCAAATGAAGTTTCTGTTTAAATTATCTATTTTGTCACAAATATTTCTAGGAATTTCCATAGTTTGCATAAGATAGTTAGGGATAGCTGAAGTAACTGATTTCACAAGAGTAACTCTGCCAGCCAAAGACAGATTTCTAGCTTTCCAACCAGACAACCTATTGGTAAGTTTAGCAATGATGTCTTTAACATGGTTTCTGTTTAGTCTGCTATGAAGAAGAGGGGTACCTAGATACTTACCAAGATCATTAGTAAGAGGTATGCCACATTGGTAGCTAAGGAGAAGGGCCTCACTCCTGGGTAGGTTAGGGGAAACAAATAGTTTTGACTTATGAAGATTAATTTTCTGTCCAGAAATATCACAGAATTCAGTCAACACTTCCATGATGCACTCACAGTTTCTTCTGTTGGCTTTAGCAAATAATATAAGGTCATCCGCAAAAAAGAGATGAGAGATAGGGGTGCTATGGTTGGCAGCCTTAAGACCTTTCCAAACTCCATTCTGGGTTTTGAGTCTAATCATGTTAGAAAGGTTCTCCATGCAAAGCACAAACAAGTACGGGGATAAGAGGTCCCTTTGTCTGAGACCCCTTCCAATGTTAATGCTAGGAAAACGTTCACCATTCCAAAGGATAGAAGAATTAACAGAAGTTACACAATTCATGATGAGATTAATCCAATCAGGGTTCAAGTTAAATTCCTTAAGTGCGTGGTAGATAAAATCCCAAGATATACGATCATCGGCTTTCTCAAGGTCAATTTTAAGCACCATACCACCAAATTTGCCTATTTCTGAGGGCGTGAATAATTTCCTGAGTTATGATAATATTGTCAGTGGTAGTTCTACCAAAGATGAAGCTACTCTAGTTGGGGCTAATGAGATCAGGAAGCAAAGGTCTAATTCTGTTGACAATGAGCTTAGTGATGGTCTTGTAAGTCACATTGCACAAGCTTATGGGCCTAAATTGCTTAATGTTTTCAGGATTGTCCAGTTTTGGAATCAGAACAATTAGAGTCTCATTGATCTCTTTGGGAATGATATTGGTAGAAAAACAATGTTTGACAAAATTGCACACAGAAGGGCCCACTATGCTCCAATTTTGTTGATAAAAAATAGCTTGTAGGCCATCAGACCCAGGTGCTTTAAAGGCTTTTATGTTTTTAATGGCTAGCCAAATCTCATGATTGGAAATGGGAGCTTGCAGGCTCATATTGTCCTCTCTAGTAAACCAAGTATTGTTAATATTCCTCCAATTCTCCAGAATAATGCTCTCCCCTGGGTTAAATAACTCCCTAAAATGATGGAGTATATGATTTTTGATTTCATCAGAATTAACAAGCCAGTTTCCATTATCATTTTTAAGCAAATTGATTTTCAATTTCCTATGCTTGTTAAGGGTGGAGATGTGGAAAAATTTGGTATTTTGGTCACCCAAGGTGATCCACTTGGTTCTAGATTTTTGGAACCAGATAAGTTCTTCCTGAAAAAGGATGGAATTATATTGTTTGATGAGATCTTGTTCGAGCAGGAAAAGATTATGAGAATAGTTATGGGTTTGGGATTTTTGGATGCCTTCTATACGAGCTAAGAGAGATCTTTTTCGTCTGTAGACATTACCAAAGACTTCTTTATTCCAAGTTTGCACATTATTGGTAAACTCTTTGATAGCTTCCATAAGATTAGAGTTCATATTAACCCAAGAATTCAAGACAACATCAAAAAAATTCGGATGACAAAGCCATGCAGCTTCGAATCTAAAAGGCTTGTTTTTAGGATTAGAGGAGTGCATACCTTGGGTAAGAACCACCAATGGAGAGTGGTCTGAGTAAGTGCGGGGTAGAGTCCTCACAGTGCCTTCTGGAAAAAGGGCTCTCCATTTGTCATTACTCATGGCTCTGTCCAATCGCTCCATGGTGTTAGCCAAGCCTTTCCTATTGTTTGTCCAGGTGAGTTTGGGGCCAACACTCCCAAGGTCAATGAGGTTGCAATTGTTGATTCTCTCTGTGAATTTCTGAGCTCTGCTATGGTTGTAAGTTTGAGAATAGCTTCTTCTTTCATTTTGGTTGGTGAAGTCGTTAAAATCCCCTGCAACTAGCCAAGGTTTCTCCATGGTTTTAGCAGTCTCTTCAAGGTTAACCCATAGTTCCTCCCTTTGAGACGAGTTGGGGCTAACATATACAGCTAATAGGATTCATTCCTCATAGTCGTCCTTATGTATGGTAGCTTGGATAACTTGATTGGTAGCATGAGATGCTCTGATGTTGACTTGGTCAGTGTCCCATAGTAGCCAAATTCCTCCTGCTCTTCCTATTGGGTCCACTATGGTTGCAACAGTGAACCCCAAATTATTGAAGAAATTGCCCATAGCACTGTAAGGGATTTTAGTTTCCATGAGTATTAGTATTGCTGGTTTGTGAGTGCTGAGAAGCTCCCTCATATTGCGTTTAAAGGCATTGTTGGCTGCCCCTTGGCAGTTCCAAAACATCATATTTAGAGAATTCATAACAGGGTAATCAGAGAGGGAGTCAGTAGCCAAACTTATGAGGATGCTTCTGATCATTCTATGATTTTGGTCCCTTGATCTCATTGGTGCCATCTGAACTAAGTGAGTTGATGGCTCCACTCTGGATAACCAATTTGGTTCTATTCTCAGTCGTAGCTGTTTGATCCATCATACCGTAGTGACGAGGTGAATTACTTCTCTCCCTTGATCTAACATTAGGCTCAGAGGGTGATTCCCCATCCTGTGTATTAATATCTCCGGCCGTGGGATCTCTTCGGTCCCCATGATGGATTCTTGGATCAAGCGGTTTTCTGTGTTTGGGTGTTGAGAGTCCATCTCTACTTCTAGGTAAGAAATCTGATGAAAGTGGGTGAGATGTTCGGTGTGAAGGTGCTTCCTCAGATAATTCAGCCATAGATATTTTATGGGGTTTCAATTTCTTTTCCCAAAGGACTTAGGTTTGTAGTCGGTTGAACACTAGGTTGTTGACTACAAGTTACCTGGGACAGAGGGTCCTTGTCTTTAGTTTCATTAGCTTTAGGTGGTAACTGCTCTGTTTGGCTATGGATTTGTTTTAAATACATGTCAGATTGTTGTGGGTTGAGGGCTTGTTGATTGGTTGATTTGGTCTTGCTTGATCCAGCTTGGGTTTAAAAATGCTGGTTGGATGCTTCCTTATCTAGGCCCAATCTTGTGGTTTTTTTCCCTTTACCGTGGGCCTCTTCTTGTTGGACTCCTTTACCCAATTCTATGAACCTATTTGTGTTTGGGCTTGGCCCAAATAGTTGGGCCTTTCTATGAATTGTGACCTTCCGAGATCTCTTGGTGACCATCATCCAAGGCCCATATGTATCATCTTCTCTGTTCATTTGTTGCAGGTTACCGTTAGTACCAGAGGTAGTCGTTGTATTTGTTGAAGTTTGGTTCGTATTTCCTATAACGGCTAGTTGTCATTCCTCCTCCGGCGGCCTGTTCCGGTGAGCCTCTTGTGATTTGTGGTTCGCCGCTTGATATTTGCACAGTTCTTTGCGATGATCGACCATGCCACAGTAAAAATAGAATGAGTGGATAGATTAATATTCTATATTGTAACTTTTTTTACCTAATATGAATCTGGGGCATAATGGTTTGCTCAGATCCACTTCAATGCACACCCGAGCAAAGCGGCCTCTGGTAGCCATGGTGGTGGTCGTATCAATTTTAAGGGGTTTCTCAATCTGTCTGGCTATTGCATAGAGCACCCTTTCTTGAAAATGTTCTATCGGAAGCTCTGGAAACCTAACCCACACAGCGGTAGAGGTTTCAAAGGCTTTCGACACCTTAAAGTCAAGCTCCCATTTGCATACTGTTAGGTAGTGATCCATAATGACCCACGGTCCTCCTGAATAAACTTTAGCACAATTATCCAAGGATGAGAATTTGAATAAGAAATAATTGTTGCCTAGATCTATGGCATTGAATTCATCTTGTAGGCCCCATAATATTTTAACTCTTGTGCAGAGCAGTTTGTATCCGATGCTTTTACCCAGAAGTCGGACTATAAGAGTATTAGACCAAGGTTTGTGAATCTGCTCCAGCAATTTCTTAGGAAGTTGTATCTGTGGGATACCCTGGTGGGTCTGGGGAAGATTTTCTTCATGGATGTGGGTGTCACCCTCATTATCTTCCTCATCTATTGAAATTTGATCCATGGTCTTATCAAAGTAAAAATCATTATTTTTGGGAGCGGCTAGAGCTTTCTTAAATGATTTTAACTTCTGTCCCTCTGTTATCAGGGGATGGGTTGCAGTGGCTTGCGATTCATGCTCGATTACTTGGTGAGAGGACAAGCTAGGGATTTCAGCAATATCCATGCCTACCTCACCTGTATCTTCTTGGCTTTTGATCTTTTTAGTGCTTCTAACCAGATGATCTTCTTCCTCTTGGGATTTCGTAACTGAGTCTTCCGACACCTTAAAGTCAAGCTCCCATTTGCACACTGTTAGGTAGTGATCCATAATGACCCACGGTCCTCCTAAATAAACTTTAGCACAATCATCCAAGGATGAGAATTTGAATAAGAAATAATTGTTGCCTAGATCTATGTCATTGAATTCATCTTGTAGGCCCCATAATATTTTAACTCTTGTGCAGAGCAATTTGTATCCGATGCTTTTACCCAGAAGTCGAACTATAAGAGTATTAGACCAAGGTTTGTGAATCTGCTCCAGCAATTTCTTAGGAAGTTGTATCTGTGGGATACCCTGGTGGGTCTGGGGAAGATTTTCTTCATGGATGTGGATGTCACCCTCATCATCTTCCTCATCTATTGAAATTTGATCTATGGTCTTATCAAAGTAAAAATCATTATTTTTGGGAGCGGCTAGAGCTTCCTTAAACGATTTTAACTTCTGTCCCTCTGTTATCAGGGGATGGGTTGCAGTTGCGATTCATGCTCGGTTACTTGGTGAGAGGACAAGCTAGGGATTTCAGCAATATCCATGCCTACCTCACCTGTATCTTCTTGGCTTTTGATCTTTTTAGTGCTTCTAACCAGATGATCTTCTTCCTCTTGGGATTTCGTAACTGAGTCTGTGTTGCAATTCGTTGGGTCACTCATTCTAGAGAGAGAAAAAGTCTTATGGATGATTTCTTTTTTGATCCAAGAACTTCACGTCGTCCGGTGTAAGTAAAATTTCAACAACACTGTGATGGTGATTTGTCTACTCTCTTATTAAACTTATTTTTTAAATTATTTTCAAATGGGCTCTTGAATCGAATATATATCTTTATGTGCTTACAAACTCTATTGAAATTTTTGTTCATGATAAATTTTGATGAAAAGTTTTAACATAAAACAAAGCTCATGAATTTACTTTTACATCTTCATTTTCTCTCTCTAAAAATAGATTTCACACTTTCTTGGAAAGAGCATCTTTTCTGCAATTCAACAAGGTTGCTCGGCCAAACTCACCCCTGGGTCTTTGTCTATTTATTTATTTATTCTTTGTCTCGTAAAGCTTGTTTTAAAGTTGATTCTTGACATACATACATGTACCTATCCTAACAATTTCTATTGACTCCAAACTTGGGTCTTTACTTTCTCTCTGTAAAAGTTGTTTGGCCAGTATGACAACACAGGTTGCTAAGTACCAATAGCTGTTAGTCAGCACTTTATTTGGGTTGACCATAAGCTCAGCAACTGTACCTCTTTATTGGTGACTTGTTTTTTCAGCTCACAAACAAGATGTTCTAGGCCAACCACGGCTCTCTCTTTCTAGCATTATTATCAACAATCTTTAATTTTTGGTGAGCCAAAGGTGGAGTCGCCGACTAAGTGTTTCGGCAAATCAAAGAGCCAATGAGTTGCCAACCATTGCCAACCAAGCTCTCAGCAAAGACAAAGAGGACAAGCTGACCAAGCAATTTCAGCAAGAGTTATTCGACATTCGAGCCCATGCATGTGCATTTCGGCAATACCGCAACTTATGAAAGATTGCTTAGCAAAGCTACAAAGCTGTTCGGCAATGCCATATCTCATACAAGGATACTCGACATCTCTGCCGCCTCTCTCGACATCACTTCTGCTCGGCAACACCAAAACCAAATTACATCAAAACCCAACAATGACTCCACAATTCGGCAACATCATTGCACGGCAACTTGAATGGGCAGTCGCTTGACTGTTTTTCAATGCTCGGCACCACAACTCCATCGTCAAGCTCATCCATAATGATAATTGTCGTGAACGATGCAAGTATATATCTTTAATCATGTTGGCTACAACCGTGATGCCAAGAACAAATTTAGTCGTTCTCTTTTTAGAGTCACGTCTCGGCAACATGCTCCACAATATTGGACATTCTCGAAACAAAAACTACCATTATTAATTCATCTACCTCTTCAGCAAAAATCTCATGATTTAATTCTCGAAAATACAACAACATTGCTCCGCACTATTGTCTCGGCATAGAACTGGTGTCTCGGCTTCAAATTTGTCAAAATTTCAAAGGTGCCAAAATCAACATCTAAATATACCAAAAGGTTCGTGTTGACTTGACGAGTACAAACCCACCAACCAGAGGAGCCAAAAATTAACCAACATCGGCCTATAGTTGCGCAACAAACCAAATTTTCAACAAATTGAAATTTTCAAAGTTGTCAAAATCAAGTTTTGCACACACCAATGTGAAATACTCATTGAAACGAGTCCAACACAACAAACCGCATCGAAATCGAACTTAAAACGAAAGAGATATAATGGGTCACGAGTCTGAATCTGAAAAATTTTGCCTTTCACGATGTGCTACATGAAGAAGATGACATAAGGATTTATCGGGCGCTTCTCGGCACAAAGTGCTATGTTGCATCTTATTAGGTTTGGGTTAATCAGATGGTCCGATCACTTCAAGAATGCATATCCCATAGTTTTTCGCCGTGTAGATTCCATTTTTGAGATCCAATTTTGCCAATTTCGAGTCTCACGTTGGGATCCTCGAACAGGCCAATCAGGGACATTAAATGATAAATCAACGGTCAAATTGTGTTTGATTGGTATGCAATTTCAACATCAGTCTCATGAAGCTAAGCCACAATCATCCATCTTCGTCGATCCTTCATTCATCACCTTAGCCATTTACCACCAACTGGGGCAAGACCCACAACTTGGATTTCTTTTACTTTTGACTCTACAACATGAAATCTACGCCGTTTGAGGCCCCATCACAACAATCCAATAGTCGTTTCTAGTTATTTGGAGCATTCTAGACATATTTGTACGGTTTGATTTTGCCAATTCCATACCCCAAATTTGCACGTTTCAACTAACAAATATTTGATGACTTCCCAACCACTTGATAGCCGCATCATTTCTCCCCAATACGGACATGCTGACCGAAATGCGCAATGCTGCAACTTTGGCTCGCCTCCATTTCAAATTCCTTTCGAATAATAAATGTCATTTGAAAGCAATGGGGCAAATATATGTTGTATACAATGCAAGGCTAACTTACTTCAACTCAGCACAACCACAATTCATACTAACTCAAGGGCAAGAAATCAACTTAACAATCTTCTTCAACTTGCTCCACTCGGCAATTCCTTACAACGAAGCAATGCTATTTTTTAATGCTTTACCACTGGAGTAGGTTTTTTAACTTTCACTTTTTTGTGCCTAACAAGTCTGCATTATCTCGTACAGGCAATCAATGACATGGGATGTATTATTCACAATCCTTGCAATGTCGGAAATTGATCAGCACGAAGAGCCATTACCAAAGCCTCCGAATTCGGAGCGTCTTTCGTGATCGGCACGATTAACCATCGAAAAAACCTCTGAATTCGGAGTGCCCTTTGTGTCGGCACAATTCGCCATCACAAAAGTCTCCGAATTCGGAACGCCCTTTGTGCTCGGCACGATTGGCTATCACAAAAGCCTCCAAATTCGAAGCGCCCTTCTTGCTCGACACGATTGGCCATCGCAAAAGCTTTCAAATTCGGAGTGCCCTTCGTGCTCAGCACAATTGGCCATCGCAAAAGCCTCTAAATTCGGAGCGCCCTTCGTGCTCAACACGATGGGCCATTGCAAAAGCCTCTGAATTTGGAGCGCTCTCCGTGCCATCAGCAAAAGCCTCCGAATTCGAAATAAGAATTACGTTAATACATTCAAACATACATTCATTCATATAGTTATTCATTCATTTATTTTATTCATTTATCAAAAGTGTTCTTTAATAAAAAGCTAACATCTATTTGAACAACATAGTTCGGCAATAAAAACTCTCATTCCTTCTATTGAAGACAATGAAAGTTTTGAGACAATTGTAGGAGTTAGAAAAAAATATATATATCAGCTTACTGGACTAACCCAAACAAGGCCTAACAATGGGCCCAACCAAATAAGAAAGCCCATGAAACAAATATCACACCCTTCATCTATAAAAGGAAAGCAGGACATAGACGGTAGAGGGCTCTTTCTAATCTCTGCAACACAACACAGCACACTAAATACTCTTGATTTCTTCATCTTCTTTTTTTGATTCAAGTTGCTAACTTTATCATCGAAGTCTCCTCGGCCGGCAACCCCAGTTAGGTGGCGCCGACTATGTTCATCTATGAATATTTATAGGCATTCAACTCATCTCTTCGTTAGATCTCTTCAACAATTCATATGAGAAGATTTTTCTGAGTCTCACACTCTCAACAAAGAGTTTTTGACTTTGTAGTCAAATTTAAATTTTGGATTTTTTAAGTTAATTGTTTTTTGTCAAATTTCACCATATTTTTTGGACACCACCCTCACCAATCACCATATTGTTTCCAATGACCTAACATAAAATCATGAATCTCACCCTCTCTACAAATCACAATTCTCTTAAAGCACCACATGACTGTATCCCAAAACCATTAAATAACTTCTCCGTAAAGATGTTTAAATTTCATTGTGTTTTCACTAGGAATTTAGAAAGACTACTCCATGAAGATGTTTTAAAGTTCATTGTCTTTTCACTAGGAATTCAGAAGGGGGCAAAACACTTCTGTAGCATCACAAATGCTACTTAGAAATTGCAATCTGGTCTATAATATTCTGCTCTTCTTCGTATCTTGCTTTATGGAAATTGTTCACAATTTTTTTTCCTTTTCTAGTGTTCTGTTTAAAAACTAAAGGATTGTTTGAGATAATCTAAATAAGTACACTTTTTGACTTTTTATAAAATATGGGTTGGATTTGAATTGAGTTTGAAGTGATATGTTAGAGAGATGATGTGACTTAAATAAGATGATGTGACTTAAATAAGATAGTGACTTTTTGACTTTTTTTTAAAAATGCCAAGCTAGCCCTAAGTTTATTATAACATTGGCTACAACCACAAGTCTGTTTTAAGCCAAGTGCCTGCTGTTGTTGAAGCTTATCCTGTTAAACTATTAAGAGCAAGCTTGGCTTTTTTAGGCAGGCGCACAATTTTAGTGAAATGTTTGTCCACCAACTCTACAAAAGGCTAGATTTAAAACATGCACAGTTCAATAGATGGAAATGAAATGAAAGTAGTTTTCTTTACAAACACAACCACATACATAACAGTCTTTAGATTGAACATGATGGCTATTTCCCACATGAGAGAGAGAGAGAGATGAACAGGTGAACACATAAATGTTGGAATCTTTTTTTTTACTCATGTGACTTGGCAGATGGATATGCACATTATAAATTAAAATCTAATGCCATCATATCATGAACGATTTTAGATGCAATCATACCATGAATAATTAAATGAAAACAGAAAATATATATACTGCAATATATATATAAAGAATAGAGTAAGAGAACCTGGGAATAGCAT
This sequence comes from Camellia lanceoleosa, assembly GCA_025200525.1. NCBI lineage: Eukaryota > Viridiplantae > Streptophyta > Magnoliopsida > Ericales > Theaceae > Camellia > Camellia lanceoleosa. The sequence continues at coordinate 144,722,925 of CM045764.1, read as the reverse complement.
GTTACTTCTTAACTGGTCACTTCGCAGCATGAATATGAGCATTCTGGAGCCTATTTGCAGAATAAAAAGGAATTCCTCGTTCACAATTACAATGGTTCCAAAAGCACCTTCATGCTACATTTTGCCACATAGATCAGAACCTTGACACTATAACTTTCACAAGCAACACAACCAGAAAGGCGACTAAAATCAACCAAATTCCTCTTAGGAAGCATTTCATCCTACAAGTTGGACAGCTTGAGCATTTTGCTCAACAAGTGTAAACTTGATGACAAACTAAATCCTCAAAACCACATATACTCATTTCTGTACAAGCTGTAATCTTCTAGGCTTAACTTCTTTGGGCAGGACCGCAAGTGTTTTCAGAAAACAAGGAAATGAAAAACAAGATTGGACCAGTTTGAGTTTACTCACTTTCTGATTCATGTCTGGTCTTTTAATAAGCTAAACTCAAAACTCGACCGACATAACAGTTGAATTCCCCCCCCCCCCCCCCCCCCCACCCAAAAAAAAAAAGCCTTGAATGTTGAAACTATTGAAGCATCATCATCATAATTTCAACAATTCATTCCGCAGGCATGCGTGACATTATTAAACAAGGTCTCTGCTGATCAAATAACATGCATACATCAAATTGGCTTACAAACTAAGATCACAACAGAAGATTGTAACTGACAGAATTGATTTTGTATATATATATATTATAGAACTTTCACATCATTATCAAGAGGTTCTATCTCAGCTACACTAACTGATCTATCACAAGATTCACAGCAATGCCAATGTCAAAGTAATACCATCTAATCAGCAGAGCAAGAGAATCTGTATGGTTTCCCTTCTACAAAGTGTTTATGAACAGAACCTATTCATCAGTTTCCTAAAAATAAATCAACTAAACAAACCAAGTTCAAAAAATGATATAGTTAACCAGGACAAACAGGAAAATAGCTTTTAAATATATCATACATATACCAATCAAAACAACACAACAGTGAGAGAACAGTGTCTTTTGGAAATTAAAGTTGGAGCAAGTGAAACTGTATCAACTGCCAAAGCAAGGAAACAATCAACTCAACACACAGAATACCATTCTAGGAGGGACACATAACATGACACTTTGAAAAAGTCATCATCTTTAGAGCACAATTTATACATTGATGAACTCAACAACATTCAACAAGAACATGACACTATAATGACATGATGCGATGATTTATTACATTTACACAAAATTTACCAAGATATGATACACAACTTGCAAATGTAGTGAAAGTAACTACAATTCATTTAATTAACACTAAAAACAGTTACATAATGCATAACTAAAGCATTGATTCCATTATAATGCATCACAAAAACAGAAATTTTTTGTCAAATAGATTGTGGACATATATTTGTCAATCTAAACAGCGCATCCGTGTCAATTTTTCACCGTCCATTGAGAATTACTTACTTCATAAACAATAGTTCTTAAATTCAAAAAATAAGTATGTATAAATTGCCAATTGGAAACGAAATCTAAAGCAAAATGAAGTATAAATCAGAAATCAACGAGTAAAAATGAACTATAATGGAACAACTTATTAATTTTTGGCCCTAAGTAACATATTTTTCACATATAGTTCCAATAAAGGCAAAAAAGCTGTCATCCACTACAGAAGCCAATCTACAATAGGAAAAAGCAAATTCGCTTCACAGATTGAGTTCCGTCATTCAATGTGCAACAAGAATATCATTACTGAACAGATCAATGATCGAATCAGGCGAATCCGAGGTCGGACTCGATGGATTCGAACTCAGAAAGAACACAGACTTAGCCGCCACCAACTTCTTCCTCTGCGGGCATCGAGGACCGTAGATCCTCCCTGAAAAGCAAGGAAAACCGTCGATCTGAGCGTTCGCGGCACGCACTGGCGACGAAGAAGGTGATGGCGTACGGCACAGAGAGATCTGAATCTGCAAGTCGGTTCGGTGAGATCTGGCACTGATTCGCGAGTCTCGAAGCTGAGCGAGAGCTCCTGGCTTGAGGTATCGGAGGTAGCCTTCGTCTGAAATCTTCTTCGAAGATGGCCTTCGGACTCGGCGGTTCATGGCTGCCGAAGGTGGTGCGAGGGCAATGGAGAGAGAGAGAGAGAGAGAGAGAGAGAGGTTAGAGTGAGAGGGAGATTAGGGAAGGGCGTGCTTTAAAGGGGAGGGAGAGGCGGGAAGATAATGGAGGGAAGAAGGGTTAGAGAGAGAAAAATGGTGTTTCAAAATAGGAGAGAAGCGCGGAATATCTTAGGGTTCGGACTCGTGACAAATTTGACACCTCTCTCGCTCTCTCCTGTTTTGTATGCGAAGTGTATGCGGTTTTATTCGGACACGTGTGCGGCGCACTGGAATGCTGTGTTCAATGCTGACCGTTGATAAAGCTGATCTCTATTTTAGCGCGTCAATTTTCGTTTAATTTGATTTTGTTGCTTGTGCGTGATCTTGATTAAGGACATGATGCATTGATCCAAGGGTTGCAAGTTGTGGGGCTAATATCCTGTGTCAGTGATTTGCATATGAAATTATTTTGCCACAGTGAAATAGGAGAACAATATAAGTTTAAGCGTAAAAAAGACTTGCAAATGAATTGAATTATTCATCAATAATTTAAACTTAACTTGTTTAAAGATCGTTTGAATTCAACTCGTTTACTATGAGGCGTTTTGGCAATAAGTTAAAAAAGTCAATTTTTTAGCTTTTTTAGCCAAAAAAGTCACCAAAAAAGTCAAAAAGTCAACTTTTTACCAGCTTCCCAAAAACTCCTATATGAATGAGTTCAAGCTCGATTTTTAAGTTCGTTTATTAATCGAGCCAAGCTCAAGTAACCCTAAGCTTGACTCGATAAGACTCATGAATATAAAAATAGATAAATAAATATTTATTTTTAATAATATATTAAATAAATTTTCAATAATCTATTTTATTTTTTATTTATGTTTGTTGTTTATGTAAATTTACATATTTGATTGATGAAATTTATTATTAATATAAGTATTATTATATACTTTACTCATAATTTTATATTTTTTTATCTTAATAAGTAAATAAATTTTATTTTATTTTTTTTCATGCTCGAGAGCTCGAGCTCGGCTCATTTATCTAATCAAGTGAGTTCGAGCTTGATTTTTGAAGCTCGACTAGAGCTGGACTCATCTCAGCTCGTTTGCAACGCTAGTAAGGAATAGGAAAAAATTTATTTTCACACATCTAATTATCTTAATTCACACACTTAATGTAATAGAGATTGAACATTCACTAATGATTCTACTTACACCACTAATCTAATTCCTTACACCCTCAAATTTATTTATTTTATAATTTACACAATTCTTTTATTATCCTCATCTCTAAATCTTTCTCTTTTTCCTTCTCTTTACACTCAAAACCTAAAATAGCAACCGCTTAACCCAAAAACAGTCCCATTGACCTAACTCCATAACCTAACAATCCACACATATAGGACTGTGCAAAATACCGCCAACCAAGACCGATTCAAGCATTTATCCAAGACTTTAACCGCTCTAACCGCAGTTTAAACTTTAAAATTTATAATCCGCCAACCGAACCGCTCCGCTCCACTATAGTTAATACATACATATTTTTTAACCTCCAATGAAATATCAATATAAAAATGAGTGTGAGAGAGATTTAAGATATGAAATTTATTACAAATTAATGGTTATATATATGAAATATATTATATAAAATTACTTTGTGTTATATATCTAAAAAATAGTATACAAATTAGTGTTATATATTATGCAAATGTATGATAATTAGTTAGAATATTCTTCAATCTGCCAAAAACCGCCCAAACCGCAATTTGTCAATCTGCTAATCCGCCAACCCGTCATTCGGTTTGTAAATTTACTCTCAAACCGCCCGAACCGCACAACGCACACCCCTACACACAAACCAAGAAAAGCCTACCAACATTATCACTAAATCATAAATACTTCCATGATCTCTCTCAAACCACGATTCAAACCATACATTTTTTTGTTGGTTTTGTTTTTTCTTATTTTTGTGCAATATATATATATAGAGAGAGAGACTAGGGTTTAAATAATTTGTGTATTTGATTGATAATTTGAATTGGAGGCAATGGATGAGGAGTTGATCGACGATATTATTTGAAGGCTTTGTGCCGAAGTAGGTACAGATCACAAAGGTTGAGATTCGGTAACTCTATGCCTTTTCCAACGAAATCTTTATCAATCAGCCTAATCTTCTTGAACTCGAAGCTCCTATCAAAATTTGGGGCAATGGTTTTTCAATTAATTTACTACCTGTTTGTTTTTAATATATTTTGAATTTTGGAACTGCTTAAAGTTACTAATTGGCTAGGTAGAGTTGAAAGGTGGTGGAGTAATGGCAGAGTGGTGGGACCGGTAGTGGACCGGTGGAGGTGGTAGTGATTAGGGAGAACTAGGGTTAGGATTTTTTAGGTTTTTGGTATAAATAGAAGGAAAATGAAGAAGGTTAGAGATAAGGGTAATAAAGGAATTGTATAAATTATAAAAATATAAAATACAAAAAATTAAATTTGAGGGTATAAGGAGTTACATTGGTGGTGTAAATAGAATCACTCAATGAAATATTATTTTAATGATAATTATACCCTAAATTAAAATGACTATAATAGACATTCATCAATACTCATAATATTATATCAAAATATTCTCTTGTAAGACCAAGAAAATCCTCTCACATGGATTGTAGAGATCCAACGAAGAGATGAGCTTTGCCCCTATAGATTTGCAAAGATGAGCATGGTTGGCGCTACCCAACCGAGGTTGCTGGCCAGAGACACTCTGATGGTGAAGTCAGTCACCAGATCCAAAGAAAGAAGATGAACGAAATTAGGAGTGTTTGTGTGTTATGTGGGGCAGAGAGATCATATCTACACTCCATGAGGTGCCTTCCTTTTATAGATGTGGAGTGGGCCGAATAAGCCCAACAATTGGCCCCTTGGCAAGAATTATTTGGGTTAGCCCAATAAACTGATATATATTTTTTTATAGCTCCCACAATTATCCCAAAACTTTCATTGTCTTCAGTAGAAGGAATGGGAGTTTTTATTGTTGAATTATGGTGTTCAATTAGATGTTAGGTCTCTTGACAAAGAATACATTTGATAAATGAATAGCATGAATGAATGAATGACTGGATGATGCATGCATGTATGAATGTATATACAAATATATGTATAACTATACGTATATAAGGGAGAGGAGTGAGCTAAAGCCTAGTGAGTAATACTAGTACGAAATTATATCACATGAATTCCAAACAAACTATATCGTAAGTGATTACTTGTCATATCAAAGCTCACAAAGCATATATATATATGATACATCCAATAGTGCATGATGGGACCATATAGGTCTAACATAGAGACCCCTTGGGTCTACATCAGATATCACTGTAACGATGTGCCGCAGTATTATAACCCTCAAGCAAAGGTATAGGTCGCGGTATTATAACCCCTGGGCAAGGGTGTAGGTCGCGGTATTATAACCCCCGGGTAAGGGTGTAAGCTGCGATATTATAATCCTAGGCAAGGGTGCAGGCTGCGGTATTATAACCCCCGGTCGAGGGTGTAATGCATTGTGTAGATATATCTGTCACAAAAAAGTGGAAAGCTGTAAAAGTTATAAAAATAACGGCACGTAAAAATATGCAATGAACTGCCGAATGTATAAATGACGACACGTAAAAATATGCGAAGAACTGTCGAATTTGTAGTATGAGTGTATTGTCCCAAAACTGTTGCTTACTTGGAGCTATGTGAAAAGGAGTGGGAGTTTGGAACTCAAGTAATTGTCTTTGTAATGCTTGTATTACCGAGAACAGCTGTGACCTAGTTGCAGGTGTATGAATGACACCTAGGCTTTGCGCAATAGGTTTTGACGCAACTGAACGGAGATTGAGCTGCCAAGTTGCCAAATTGAAAACACCAAGTAAGTGTAAGCGTTAAGTCAATTAAATTGTACCATTTCCACATTGAATTGTCGTGGAATTAGTTGTAAAATTGTTTCCATTGTCATGAACATGTAATAGTAGATCGTTATTGCCCCATTGCTTGCGAATGACATTAGTTATTCGGAAGATATTCAGATTGGATGTTGGCCAACATTGTCGAGAAGTAAGCCAATAACAAATTATAGTTGCCCCATTACTTTCGAAGAACAGTGGTTATTCGGAAGAAATTCGAAATAGACTTGAGCCAAAATTGCCGAATGATGCGAGTTGTCATAGTGGCGGGAAAACACCAAAATTGTTGAATTTAGCATTGATCAAATGCTAAGCTTGGTGGCAAAAGTGTTGTTTGAGCTGCGATATGTGGCACTGCATATAAAATCTACAAATTTTGAGTATGGAATTTGCAAAATCAAACTGTATGGATGTGTTCAGAAAGCTCTAAATAATTGGAAACGACTATTGGATCTTTATAATCGGACTTCGAATGGCGTTGTTGTAGCCAAAATGGATTTGATGGGCTCAGATTGGTTGGAACTGGTACTCCGTAAAGCACTGGATAATTGCTCTAATATATGTTGAGTGGGACGGCTTGGCTCGGTGTCTTGCGGCTCAATGTCTTTGGCAAAAAATAAGAAATAAGAAATAAAGACAAATGTTGAACCTTGCCTTGTGAGAAAGCTTAATACTTAACCACTTTGCCACCTCATATCCTTGTGCATATATTTTGCACATTATATATTTGGACTTGATTTTTCGGCTATGACAGAAGGTAACTTAGTGTAGACACCCCATTTTTGACCGCCCTCAAGACTTGGGCATTACTGATGGTTTGCTCGGTGTTGAGAGATGTGCAGGGCACAGATTCAGTTTCTTCGGCAAAAAGAGAGGCAAACCCTTCAAAACACTTTGTTTAGGGGTTTGAAGTTGAAGAAAAGAGGAGAAGAGAGGAGAAACCAAGTTGGAGAAGAAGATAGGCAAGAATCGCTAAGAGAGGGATGAGCAGTCCTCGCTAAATCGAGCTTATTTGTCTATACACTTGGAGTTAAGCTATGAGGCCACCATCGTTGAAAAGAAGACTTCCGGGGCTTCACTTTGTACTCAAGAATCTCCTAGAGCCAAGTCAGGATGGAGGAGATATGATTGATTGAAGCTGGGTATCATCCCGGTTGGATCGAGTCTGCGCGGCTTCACGGAAAAGGGCATAACTTTTTGTATAGGAGGAATTTTGATGCAAGGTTTGCGCCATTGGAAAGCTAACTTCTGGGGCTTCAATTTGCATACCCACCGGACATTTTTTGATCTAGGAATCACCTATCGGCACTCTATTTAGCCGACCGGCAAAAAATAGTGCCGACCGGCACTTTATTTTGGCCGATGATCAAATTTTCTGGCCGACCTGACCCTTTTGACCCTCCCAAGCCTGGTGCATACCAAATGGCTACCGATGCAGAACAGATCCACGTGCATACATGTGCATATTTTGCACCCTTTAACCACATTTTGGCCCCTTTTGTGCACCCTTTGCTCAAGGCTTCTTGAGGAAGCCTTGACCCCTTGTCTTGGCTTCCTCAAGAAGCCTACCAGCTATCCAAGCTTCTCCAACAAGCCTTGACCTCCCCTTAGACCCCTTTGACCCTTTAAAGCTTGTCTTAGAAGCTTAGCATTGTCTATTTAAGGGCCCTCTCTTCCTCCATTGCTGAGGTTGGAGATTTTGAGCAAGAAAACTAGAAGATATATTGATATATCTGATATATACACATATATCCCACCTCCCTCTCTATATCTATCTTATCCAAGCTTCCAAACACCTTGGTTCTTGCATCATTTGCTCTACAACACCTAGCACAACACCTCTATCTTCCATTCCAGCATTTGGGAGGCCATTTATAGAGGTTAGGAGTTTAGAAACTTAGACCAAGGGGTGCTGGTTTGCTGCTCTTCAAGGGTAAGCATCCATTTCCCTTAAACTTGCATTTTTTAGCTTCATTGTTTAGCCCTATTTACAAGTATTTTTGGGCTTCGATGTAAACTGTAAAGAGGCTTGTTTTGAGCCCTTCTTCAACATTGAAGAAGGGCTCACTCTTGTTTGGGACCCCCATGTATGACTTGCTTCACTACCCCTCTTTGGTCCCCTTTTTTGCATGTCTCTTTAGCCTACCATGCTTCTGTTTTTGGGTCTTCGACAGGCCTGAAAAGGGTCTTAGTTTGACCCCCTCTACATGTCTCATGAAGGGTATTTGGCTGTTTGGTGCATCCTTTTGGTACTTCATGTTATACCCCTTTGTGGGCCTTAATCTTGCATTGCATTTTGAGCATGTGTGTATACTGTTTTGGGACTTGTCATCTACTGTAAATGTTCATATTTTTGGTCCCTCTTCAGTGTTGTAGAAGGGCATTTTTCTGTTTGAGCATTGCATCTATCACTTGCCTCATTGCCTCCCTTGAGGAGCCATTTTTGCATGCCATGCTAGTCCCACTTGTGCTTACTGTCTTGCCATGCTTTGTACTATGAACATGCTTATTTTTGGGCTGTCTAGCTTCTGTCTTCATACTTCATGTTCATATCTTGCATATTTGATATAGCCATAAGCCATTTCATGTACCTAGTTTTGCATTTCGGGAGCGATTCCATGCATTTGGTTCCATTTCGCCATGTTTCGGGGCTGTTTTGCCCCTCATTTTGCTGCTGAAATTTGCATGTTTTGTATGCCATATTCCATGTTATGCCATGTCTCATTAGAGTGCCATTTCGCGTCAGAGACGCGGTCCTGGCTTATGCGCCTGCAGCACGATTTCGAGGCATCTCATTTCCATCTAACGGCCTCTTATGTGAGTGTGACTGAGGCTCTCTCATGCTAGTGTAAGTCCATATTGCATTGCGTATGCCATTTCCTCGGTTTATGCGTCTGCAGCACGATTTTGAGGCATCTCATTTTCATCTCATGGTCACGATTTTGGCATGCTTGCGAGTTATCCGTGTTAGTTTAAGTCCATCGTTGCATGTTGTTGCATGCCATGTTTGTTTACATGTTTAGGTTGCGAGCCTAGCATATATTGCTCATTTGCATGTTCATGTTGCATACTTAGCCGCCATGCCTAGGTTGCATTTCATTGAGCATGCATCCCTTGCCTCTGACCAATCATGATAGAGGTTGGGACCCTTTGATTTGTTTTGTGCTTGCATTCCATTTGATATCAAAGTTGCGAACTTGGCTTTTCGGGCCATCATGCATTGAAATGCGTGATTGTGGCCCGGGGGTCGAGGGCCATGCTCCTTGAGTCCATTACATGATAGGAGTGTGTCCATGCATACATTTGCCTAGAAATTCTATGCCTTACCGCCGGTCTCATTCTTGCCAAAACTGTCTTCTGCAGGAATTTTGTGCCGACCGGCAGTATAGAGTGCCGACCGGCAATGTATTTATTGCCGATAGCTTCATTTCCAGCCGATGGACTTTATACACGGCCGGTGGACATTCTATCCAGCCGGTGATGATCCTTAGGATTCAGGGAGTCTGTTCTAGGACTTTTGCAATTTTCCAGAGAAGTAGGACAATGAAACAGAGACAACAGTGGCATGGTGCGGATTTCTAGGCAAGTCGGACTGAAGCATACATCATTCGCGTATCCCGAGGCGGAGGCTGCGGCCATCTTCTCTTTGCATTTATTTCGAACAATTAGAAATTTTGTAATAATTTATTCATTTATTTTTCGGACTGTAATATTTATTCGATCCCTCCGAGTGATGGAGTAATTGTAATAAGTGTGGGTGAGTGGTGTGTATGTCTTCCAACTCCCATTTCTTTCTCCCTTTTATTTACCTGCTTACAATGGTAGATTAGGGCACGTTTATTTTAGCATACCTTATGCTACGCATGCGTGCATTCATGCATTTGTTTACATGCATCGGGCTCGGCACATCATGCAAACCGCATCGTACTTTCAATTCCAAATTGAATACGTGATAGTTATTGCATTTCATGTGACATGCTTAGGGTAGCCGAGCCTGTCTAGATTACATCCCTGTATGCGATGCATTAGCCACTTAACATGAACTAGGTCACGCATGTTTGCTAACTAGTTTCTTGTTTTGGCGCGGAGTACGATGTAAGTATTTACGCTTTAGCATACCACATGCGTGTGAGTGTTGCCATGACAGTATGCCTGCCATGCGGCTAAGTGCTTACATGAGATAAACTGTTTGAATGCCTGTGGGTGGAGGTTGGATTGCTTGAGTTGGGAAAACTCATTGAAATCCGTGTTTTAGCCTACTTGCGAGTAGCAAATTTCGAAACATTTTCAAAACGAACGGATATGCAATGTTTATTTCCAAATTAGGCGATCTAGTCTATACTTATTTGCTGTGCGCATAACATAGTAATTCTAGGCTAATAATTGGAATAAGAGCATGTAACGTTTTCAAAATCGGATATCACGGTTAGTAGAGGCCGGTCTTCGGACCGGGCGAAAGGGGGTGCTCATAGCTGACCTTCCCCGATCGTACCCAAGCTCCCGAGCCAAGACCACTTTGGTGATGACGAACATGTGGTCTTCGGCACCGAGTCAGGGTTTCCTAAATTTCCCATTTCAAAATATTTAGGTGGCGACTCTGTAATCTGGCAAAGCAGTCCATGTTTGGCACTACTTTTCAAAAATCTGTTTTCTCAAACGATTTGCCGGATTTGGACTCTTTGGTTCAGATTAAGAACCGTGACAATCGAGTCCGAACTGTAGTGACCCCAATGTGAACGGAACGGGACTTAACCCTCCCGGGGCGTTCGGGGACGTCTACACTTAGCCACAATGCACATAATAATTTCTTAAGTTGGCGAACTCCAAATCCAGTCGTCTTCTTCTGCAAAATAGGTGAATTTCTAAGCAAATTTCGACTAGCTCGTATGACTTCATTTTAGCTTCGATTTTGACGCAATTTGTTGTGTTGGACTCAGCTTAATAAGTACTTCATACTGGTATGGCCAGAACTTGATTTTGACAACTTTGAAAAATTTAGTTGTTTGAAAATTTGGCCCATTTCGCAACTACCAGTAAACTTTGGTTACCTCTTGGCTCCTCGGGTTGATGGGTTTGGACTCCTTGAGTTGACATGAATCCACTAGTATTTGCAGATATGGATTTCAGCAGGCTAAGATGTTAGTTCTAGGCCGATATAATAGTGCCGAGCAATATTGTATAATTTGCCGAGAATGTCCAATATTGTGGAGCATGCTGTGGGGACGCCGAATAGTGTTTATTAACTGTGCTGAGCTAGGCTAGGACATTTGGGTTACCGAAAGCTAGATCAATAATTCATCTTTGATTGTGCCGAAAATATTTCCTTATATTGTTTGATCTTTGACTTTATTTTGGAAACGCAGTCAGTTGGCTATTTACTATTGCCGAATGATTTAATTGGAGTGGCATCGCCGAACTGCAGAGGCAAAGGAACAGATGAGAGTTGATAGGCCAATGGTGTCACGACCTAAACCCGCCCCTATAGGTTTAGCGTCGTAATCGGCCAATAATCTGTGATTACCGAAGATCTATTTAACAATAATGACAATAATACAATATAAAGGGGCTGGCAGAAGCCAATCAATAATAACATACATCGTCCAATGAGCTGCGAGGACCTGAATGGAAATAAATTTTCATATACATAGTTATATACACAAACACTTATGTTCATAAAACACATATATACAAGACAAAACACAATGTAGGGAATTAAATCCCATTATTGAAAACAGTGTTAACAAAATTCATAATTAATTAGAATTAACACATAATTAATTAATTAAAATCGCGATTAGCAAGTCTAGATTGTCACAAATGGCGACGCCAAGTAAGGCGGGTTCCCAAATTGCTTAAAACAGTGGTGGCCGAGAAGTGCCGATGTACTGACTCTTGATCGGATTGCAACTCGACGAGTGAATAGTTGCCGATCAATTCACCATAATGGGCTTATGTTTTCAGTGCATAATTTCTTGGAACTCGGCCTGCAGTTGGCATGCATTAAAAATCAGTTGCCGATCACACGTCTTGTTACTTGTCGAGAACCTTTCTTAGAGGAACAAAACCTAATTGGTGATTCTTGAATTGGCCCTACATGTTGTTCTCAAGCCGTTTCATGCGGATGATGACATCACCATAAGGATGACTACAGCGTTGCCGAGCTGAAGTTGGGGCGAGTTAGCCATACTTAAGTGAAATATTATTCTTGGTGGCGGAATTGTATATGCATTTCCAGTTGGTTGAGTGCCATGAAACCATGCAATCTTATATCGCCGTGAGGTGAAGGCATGTTGTATATTACCGAGCAAGCTTTTCGTTGTCGAGATGTATGGAACATAAATAGAGCATCGTTGCCGAGGGAGCCTTTCATGCAAAATTGTTAACGAAGTGCACAACTTAATATAAACAATATAGCTATATATGTATGTATGGCTACCGAATTAATTGTATCCACCAAAGTGCCCCACGAGAAAGTAAGTGATAACGATTATTGCCCTAGAAATAATACAGACGCTTGCTGGCCATTCATCTTGGATTTTAATGTGCCGAACCTGTGATCGGCAACCTCTTTTGGTCATGCTGATGACGCAAAGAACCAGGGTGAAATTTGGCATGGCGTTGGGAATTTGTTGATCATGCTAGCAGCCGGGATGATCGCCGAAACAACATAGAAATATATAAAGCTTTAAATAAATAAACAATTCCAAGTGTGGATTTGGCAGAGCCATCCTTTATATAATGCCGAAATGAAACTCCCACAAACAAAAGTGTGAAACCTAATTTTAGAGAGAAAAAGTGAAAATGCTCTACTTCGTTTTTGTTCTTGTTGGTTGTAGCAGGCAAAAATTGATATTCGAAAAACAACCTACCACAACTGGCATCACAAATATATATTATATGTACGTAGATATGCATATTGCGAATCAAGTTGAATCAAAATGAAAATAAGAGACCCAGCCATGGGCTGTATTACTTGGAATTGAGTTTAATTTTGTAAAAAGTGCACTAACCTCAATTCAACCAGTATACGTTTACTTACAGTAATATGTTTGTTGTGTTCTTCGTTGATCTCGTTCAATCATTCCCACAGATGGCGCCAATTGTGAGACCAGGCAAATCCTCTCACATGGATTGTAGAGATCCAACGAAGAAATGAGCTTTGCCTCTATAGATCTGCAAAGATGAACATGGTCGACACCACCCAACCGGGGTTGTCGGCCGGAGACACTCCGATGGTGAAATCAGTCACTGGATACAGAGAAATAAGATGAACGAAATGAGGAGTGTTTGTGTGTTGTGTGGGGCAAAGAGATCATACCTACACTCCATGAGGTGCCTTCCTTTTATAAATGAGGAATTGGCCGAATAAGCCAACAGTTGGCCCTTTGGCAGGCCTTATTTGGGTTAGCCCAATAAACTAATATTTTTTTTTTCTGGCTCTCACATCTCTGTACACAACTTATTCTCGAATTGCAGAGCTTGTCAGGCCAACAATGGAGTCTGTATACTATATTATATGTTCATAGTGCTTTAGGGTTGTGGTTTCTTAATCAAAAAAGAGTAAGGCTAAGAAAAAGTTTTTTTTTTTACCAAAATGATGTCATTTTGGCACCACAACAAGGAGTGTCGCAAGTGTTGGTGTTTTTTCATAATAATACATGAAAAATATATAAAATAAATTAAATAAAAATGACAAAACGCTTTTTATTAAAAGGATGAAATACAAAATAAACGACACAACTAAAAATACAGAAATGAATTAGATTACATTACTAATAGAATAAATTATTAACATGGATAACTAAAGATTAGAACTCATCTTTATAAAATAAATATTAAAAAATTTAAGAACAAATGATAGGAAAATGAGCAAACCAAAGCTTGCACTAGACAGTTTTCTTAAAACAGATTCACCACCTCCCAATGGATGTTGGAGGTACGCCGGCGTCTATCTCCCAAGATACGACGGTCGAAACCAGCTAATGCAGAAGCACCTTCTGAATAGTTTCAGCGAACTTGACAATGGATGCACTCTCTCTAACAAAACCCAAATAAAGGGCTAACAAAAGAAGATAGTAAAATTTTTCTTCGGTGTAAAAAATCATCTCCAACTTTTTTATCTCAAAACACCATCTCCATTTTCCATCAAAAATCTCTCAAAATTCTTCTAAGTTCGAAGGGAAAGGCCCTTTTTATACTTGTAGGGAAGGGGTCTTAGCCATGAAAGTTACCATAAAACCCAACATCAATGGCCATCAACTCTAGCCATTAGGGCTAAACCTACAAAGTAAGGTTATTCATATGAACTGAATACCCATCCAAACCATTCGATCTAGACAAACCCATGCTGCCACGGCTGGTTTCGAAGAGAAGAATGATCAACTGCAGTTATTTTACACTAAATTTCATAAATTCATGGTCGGTAACGAATTTTTTATATATAAATCCGACGAATATAATATTTATATATTTACATTGGGAGTATGCATAATAGTCTGCCATTGACAAACTGCCATTTCACTTTCCAAAGAGATTAATATCTCTTCACTTTATGTCTCTCTCATAAAATCTAGGAAGACTCAAAATTGAAAAGTCATCCCTTTCTTTTACTCTCATATGTTTCCACTCTCTCTCTTCTTTATTCTCTCATAAACCATGGAAAGAACAAAAAAAAAAAACTGTGGAAAGAACAAAAATGATGACTCTCTCTCTCTCTCTCTCTCTCTCTCTCTCTCTCTCTTTATTGTCTTAACAGATTTATTTCTTATTTTTCTTCTCTCTCATAAACCCTAGGTAGATCAAAAGTTGAAGAATCTCTTATTCTCTCTCTTCAATCTCGTCTTGGCTTTTCTCTTTCTCTCATTTTTTTATCTCTTTCTTTGAGAGACAAACTCATGTATCCCTCATGATTCATTTGTGATTCTCTTTCTTTTGATGGTAATAGTTAGGGTGAAAATAAGGTAGCTAACAATGGCAACGATCTGCGATGGCGATGGAGATGGTTACAGTTACGATGGTGAGTCTTTCTCTTTCTCTCTCCCTTTTTCTTCATTTTTTTTCATACACTGCCATAGGTATATGTGTGTATATGTATATATATATATGTATATTTATGAGTATGAGTTCAATTCAATATTTTACACAAAAATTTCACCTCTACTTAGATTTTCGAATTCGACCTAACCGACCGTCAAACCGTCTTCTTTAATTCGGTTGATTTCGAACCACACTTCGATCGACCACGGATCACTAATTTGTTAACCCAAAGGTGTCAGTTCGGCTGACAGGCAAAGGGTAAGCCCAAACTGAACCGAACCGACCCGTGAACAGCCCTATTACAAAGGTGTAAAACTCCCATGTGCATATTATGATCATCAACTCTATCATCAAAAGATGAGAGTTACAAAGGTTGAATAAATAAATAAATATATATATATATAATGCTATTTAAATAATCCAACTGGATGGGTCATAAAATGGATACGGGTGTTGGGTCACAACTCAATCCAAACCCAGTCTAAAACAAATGCACAAGATAAGCCTAGTCCAGCATAGCACAATCTAGCCTATGCTTAAGACTAAGTCCAACACATGCACATACACAAGCCTAGGTCAATCCAAACCAAGACTAAAACTAAGTCCAAGTCTAAGCCAAGGCTCAAGCCCAACTTCTATTGATGCCCACTTTATGAGACAATTCTTATTCACAACTCAATGGTTTCGACCCATCATTTTTATATTGTAATTTTCTCACTTGAGAGAATACAAAACCACTCAGACCTACCTCAACCAGCGGTTGGGTCCCACTTTAATTTCGAATTAAAGTTGCCAAAAAACTATTGTTTTCCAATAATCCCCCACATGAATAAGATTGGCTGAATAAATAAAAATGAACAACGCTTAACAACAAAGACTCAAAGAGAGAGCACACAAAATAACCCTGCATCAGAAAAGGTAGTTGTTAGCCTTAAACCTTTCGTAGTGAAAGCCTATCAAATTTTCTGGCTGACCAATGAACATGATGTCTTAAACTGTTCTGCCATTTGTGTAAATCGAGACAATAGACCTCACGCAGAAGTTACTCCAACCATTATTCTTATTCTCACTGGTGTGTCTGGTTTGGCCCTGAAACACTAGCCTGGTTCAATGAGTGTTTTTAAAGAATTCAGCCTTGTCAATTCTTAAAAAAGCGATCCCACTTCGCACTCACATAGGTAACCTACATAGGTATCTCACTATACCACGGTTGACCATTCACAACACTTAGGTCATTAAAAACATTAGCTTAACCTCCCACCCCACAGGATATCACTGTATAAAGGAACGGGCATGAGGATTTACCTCCACAGTGACTCATTTGTTACAAGCAATTAGGTTGTCCCTTTGAACCTAGATCTTGGGATCTCTAGTCAACTAGGTTGGGTTTTCCATTCCGATAACATTCGCTAAAGGCCTTAACCCCATTCCTCTTGATAACTTTTTATTAACTTTCGATTTAACCCTTAGATTAACGTATCCGTAATATTGTCTTTAAACTGTATATAGCCTATAGTAACAACACATAAGAGTAGTCGTCGTATGGAATTATGTCTTCGATGAAAATGTCTAGACTTTCCATTATACGTATTACTCTGTGCCGTACTAATACTTGATTGGTTGTCGCAAAGTATACAAAATTGCTAGCATAAGTTTCGATCAACATGGAATCTTCTTAAGAAAATGGCAAAGCCATTCAGCTACTTCGGTAGCTTTATCTAAATCACTGAACTCCGATTCCATCATTAATCTCGTGATACACATCTGCTTGGAAGATTTTCAAGACACAGCTGCACTTCTAATAGTGAAAACAAATCCACTAATGGATTTGTAGTCTTTATATCAAATATCCAGGTGACGTCACTATACCCTTCTAGTACAACTAGATATCTGCGATAAGGCAACCCATAATCCCGACTTCATTGTTGTAGACACCCCATTTTTGACCGTCCTCAAGACTTGGACGTCACCATTGGAACACTCGGTGATTATCTATGTTTGTGTTCGTTTGGAGTTCCCGGAGTTCTCGGCTGCGCGCGCCTTGCCTCAGGACCTCCGAACTCGACCGTTTGTGTTTGGTTTTGCACCAAACGCTTGTGTTTTTCCTTGGGAGGGGAGGGAATGCCTTATGAGGCATCCCTACACACCACCGGCTGGGGCTAGAGGCCACCGGCTGGCTGAAGCTTCTATCGGCACTTTATTGTGCCGACAAGACTCTTTGTGCCGACCCAAGACTGTGTTTTTCTAAAATAGTACTCTTTGCCGGCCGAGCACTGTACACTTGCTTTATCAGATATTTTCTCACAGCTGTAAAGTGTTTTGCTCCCCTCCATACACGTGTATGGAGGGATGAGCCCTTGGTTTGCTTAGTTGCTAAGTTTTCCTTGCCTATAAGAGGAGAGCTCTTCCTCTTGGCTCAAGGTTAGAGTTTTTGGAGACAAAAACCAGAGTTCATATACATATATCTCTGCCATATATCTATATCTCCATCTCTCTCCTCTTGTGTGTGTGATTTTAGGCCAAAAAGTGTAGTTTTATCTCATTTTTGCACCATTACACACGCCTTTACACCTTAGCTCGAGATTGAGAGACTTAGAAGGTTGCTTGTGTTGGTTTTGGACTGGTTTTGATCACTAGAGAGTGGCTGGCACCGTTGTTCTTCAAGGGATCTTCAAGGGTAAACACTTTACTTTATATTCCCCATTCTTGCAACCTCTTTCTACCCTCCTTGCTTTGTGTTTTTGGACTTGTGTTTAACATAAAAAAATCTTGTTTTTACTTGCTCAAGAACATCCATTAAGGTCACTTTTGCATTTGAGTTAAGCCTTACTCTTTTAGGCCTTGTTTTGGTCCTTTTGTGTCTCCTTTTGGAGCATTGTCTAACTTCAGTATTTTTGGCCTTCTCACCACTGAAAACCAGTGGGTTTTCAGTGGTGAGGGAGGTGTTTTGAAGTCTCATATAGGGGAGGGACACCCCTCTCCCCTTGGTCTCTTGTTTACCTTTGCTTTGGGTTCAAAGAATAGCATGTGTGCATAGTCTTGTTTGGCTTCATTTCAGAGTTTTTTTGAGTGTTTTGGAGCATGTTTAAATTCTGTTTTTGGTCGGATTTGTCATCTCTAACATGTCTTTCATACTTGCTTTGAAATGCTCTCTTGTGCTTAAAAGTATGCCATACTTTAAGGCCATGATTTTAGTATGTTTTTAGCTTAGTTTCATGAAGATGCTAGCATTATTTTGCCATAATAGAGGTCATGGGCCACTTGTTTTTTATTATGTTTAGTATGCTTGACATGTTTGTTTTGCATTCTAGTTTGTAAACCTTGGGGAGTGTGAGTCTCTAGCATGTTTAGCTTGCATTGATCTCATGATTTGGCATCATTTTAGATCATATTGCAGTCCCTAAATCATGTTCACTTGTTTGTGCTTGTCATCTCTTTCATGCTTTAAAGGTGTGTCCTTTTATGCCCAAGAATGGGCCTTGTGTATGCTTCCATGATTAATACATTTTGGGGTGCCATGTGAGGGGATTTGGGTGTCTTTTCGCATGCTAGAAATCTGTTTTTGCTTGCTTGGAATATGCCATGTTTGGTCTTGTTAATGGTAGTAAGGTGTGCTCCTTTTGGTGCCTTAGACTTGGCCTTATTTGCTTTGCATATTGGCATGCTCATTGGTCACTTTTGCTACTGTTTTTTGGGTTAGTTTAAGGGCTGCCCCATTTGACTTGAGTCCACCATTGCATACTTATATCATGATTGTTGCATGTTTGATTGATGAAGCCTTGAATACATGCTAGTTCTAGGCTTGGTTGGTCCATGTCCTCATGTCACTGGTGCCTTGCATGCTCTAGCATTTTGCATGCCTATTGTGTTAGTTGCATGACACTTGGTATGCCTTGCATCCTTGCATCGTTGTTGCATTATTGAATCGTGTTGCATACATGCATCTCACGGCTTGGTTTGGGGTTGTCAAACTAAGCATAAGAATTAAGGGAAGTTCACACTTCAAGTGGTGCAACTTGCCTCAATTCTTGGTCGCCGAGGCCTTTGACCCAAGCATGATAAGATCTTGGTTTCATGTGTTGTGATTGCATGCATTTTTACATTGAAATGCAACCTTGGTTCTTAGGCTATCATGCATCAAATGCATCATTGATGGCCCTAGAACCAAGAGTCATACCTCCTTGAGTCCCCAAAGCATGATAGGAGGTCATGACCATGCTTACATATGCCCAAAACCCATGCCATGCATTCTTTGTCTTCTTCTTCCGTCAATCTGTCTGCTGTAGGACTTTTCACGGCGGTTTATTGTGCCGAAGGACACTGTTTTTATGCCGATAAACTCCACATGAAGCCGGTGGTCGATCTCAGCAGCCGATGAGCTCTTCCCCCAGCCGGCGGGGTATTTCAGATCATTTGGGAGGTTTCCTGAAACTTTGGGAATTTTTGGAGAGGCAGGCAAGAAAAGCGAAGAATGCCATGACACGGATTTTTCGAACCGTCGGATCGAGCATGCATCATTCGCGCCCCAAAGGTGGTGAGGCCCCATTGCATTTATTTATTTATTTGCTTTAATTTTAGTAATTAGAATTTGTAATAATTTATTTATTCATTTATTCGTTGGACTGTATTATTGTTTTGGTCCCTCCGAGCGAGGGCAGAAAATGTAATAAGTGCGTGAGTGTATGTCTTCCAACCCCATTTCTTTCTATCCCTTTTATTTACCCGCCGATGGTAGTTTAGGGCACGTCTATTTTAGCATACCTTATGCAATGCATGTGTGCATTCATGCATTTGGTTACATGCACCGGGCTCGGTACATCATACAAACTGCATTGCAATTCTCAATTCGAAATTGAATACGTGCTATTCGCGCATTTCACATGCCATGTTTAGGGTTAGCCGAGCTTACTCTAGATTGCATTTCTGCCTGTGTTGCATTAGCCACTTAATATGAACTAGGTCATGCATGTTTGCTAACTAGTTTATTGTTTTGGCACGGAGTACGATGTAAGTATTTTACGCTTTAGCATACCACATGCGTGTGAATGTTGCCATGACAGTATGCTTGCCATGCGGCAAAATGCTTATGTGATATTACTGTGTGAACGCCTGTGGGTGAAGGTTGGATTGCCTGAGTTGGCACAACTCATTGAAATCCGTATTTTAGCCTACTTGCGAGTAGCAAAATCTAACACGTTTTTCGAGACAAAATGGATATGCAATGTTTATTTCCAAGTTAGGCAATCTAGTCTATACTTGTTTGTCATAGATAACATAGTAATTCTAGGCTAATAATTGGAATAAGAGCACGTAATGTTTTCAAAAAACTAATATCACGGTTAGTAGAGGCGGTCTTCTGACCGGCGAAAGGTGCTCATAATCGACCTTCCCGATCGTACCCAAGCTCTTGAGCCAAGACCACTTTGGTGATGACGGACATGTGGCCTTCTCAGATCGAGTCAGGGTTTCCTAAATTTTCCAATTAAAAAAATATTTAGGTGGCGACTCTATAATCTGGCAAAGCAGTCCATGTTTGGCACTACTTTTCAAAAATCTGTTTTCTCAAACGATTTGCCGGATTTGGACTCTTTGGTTCAGATTTAGAACTGCGACACAAATCGAGTCCGAACTGTAGAGCGAAGCCCCCACGGGCGCGTCTACAATTGTATGTACGTTAGTACCAGCATAAACGCCCTCTAAAGATAGGCATTAGGATTACTCGTGTATCTATTTAGCCTGTCTACTGAGTAGGCTATACATGACCTTGTACACTTCATTAGATACTTTAAACTTCTAATGACTCGGGAATATTCTAGTTGAAATACACTCTCACCATTATTCTCAGCCAAATGTAGACTTGAGTCTACCAGTGTCCTCGACACATTTATATCTAATTTACTAAATTTCCCAAGTATCTTATCAACATAATGAGACTGAGAAAGTACAATACTACCAAATGTTTTGGTAATCACATCTGTAAGGCCAATGTCAAACTTCGAATTTAACAACTAATTCTGAACATCTTCTCATAATTACTAATCGTACAGACACAAACTGACATATCTATTTGTCAGTGTCTTTGACATACACATATTTGTTAATCCCTGTTTATTTAAAACTCTCTTGACAACCTTGTGTTGTCAAATTTCTCATACTAGCGTTACAGTGCTTGTTTCAAATCATATAAAGATTTCCCAAGCTTACAGACTTTCCTCATCTTGGAACTGACAAACCCTTCAGGTTATTCCATAAAGATTTATTCAACTAAATCTTCATATAGGAAAGCTATCTGACTATCCATCTGGAAGTATCTTTAGACTTCGCACAATTGCAATCACACTTACCACAATTGATGATCATGTATTAAAGTAATCCAGGTATTCTTTGATAACAAGACTATCTCATTGGCTTTTATTCACTTGCATTCTACGGCTTATTACCTATGCAAGATAAAGTTAAATTAATAACTTTTTTCTAGAGAAATTACAACTTGAAAGAAACTTTTAGCCTCACTAGCCACCATATAGGTTTAAGAAGATTGGACAGAGAAACTTTAAAAGTCCTAGTCTTTTAACATCTTCTAGACTTATCTTTTTTCTCATGAAAATCGTTTCCTCAATTCCATGATGGCATTCTTGTGTAAATTTGAATATCAGATTTGTCCACAAGAAAACAAATATGCACTACTATATTGTACATAACCGTTGAACACAAAGTCAATGGATTTTTAAGGCTATCCTACCTACATGGGTTTAGGTATTACCACATTTTGCATAACACTCCCACATTTGTAGAATTTATAAAAATTCATGCAGAATCATTAAACAATTTCTTGTGTCACAATGATTATGAGACTCTCATAATCATATCACAAAAAACACATTCACAAACCGTCATCAACCAAATTAGGTCTTTTCTTAATTCAAGGCACTAAACAATTTTGGTCCAACCTGTCACTCTGGGCGCCAATAGCCTTACTCTTAGGAAACACAGGTCTAGTATTCAATAGTCTACTATTCGGAACTTCATAACATTGCTAGTAGTTTTATCACTAAGAATCACTAATTTCTTAGCATGTGGTCAGTAGACTTTCCACTACTAGGAATCACAATGTTTGACATGTGATTAGTAGTTACTCTATTACTAGGAATCACAACGTCTTGACATAGGATCAGTAGACCATTTCATTACTAGGAACCATCATGTCTTGACATATGATCAGTACACTCTTTTACTACTACGAACCATCATGTCTTAACATATGATCAATAATCCATTTACTACTAGGAACCACAATCTCATAACTGTGTAGCTAGTGGTTTAACACCTCTTAGGAACCACCAGTTTTCTATCTATATAGTCAGTGATCTTGCACTTAATAGGAGCCACCAATTCAAGAATATATTCAGAATTATAAAAATTCAAAACATACATTCACCCACCCTAATAGGTTGTTTCGTCTTTGCTCTTAAGCAAAATCACATAGTAATCATACGTGCTATAATTGACACAAGGATAACATATTAAGTGTCTTTGATAAATTCAGAGATATCATCATGCAATCTTATGATTTCCTTTAACCATACTTGATCTCTCTAGATCTTTCTTTAAGAACCTCGCAATGTTTAAGGTTATCAGGTGGAACAATATTTCTTGTTATCACCTCTTGAAGCAATTTTTGAAAAATCACAACATAATTTCACTATTCTGTTTTTCTAGAAACTAAACTTAATACTAAAATATCCCAAAGTCTGAAATTTAATTCAAAACTGATCTCATCACTTACCCTAGAATTGAACATGGTTAGGAAAGTTTTCAGGAAGACTGGAGGGGTCACACCAGTCCCATTTAAGACTTAGTTAACCTTAAACAAAACTTTCAATAGCATGTTGACTCCTAACCCATGAGAAACAAATTTAAAATTAAGTTTTTCAGGGAATAAATTAGGTTAAAACAAACCAAGTTTACAAAACTAACAAGCAATTAAAAATTGCTATTAGAATTACATCACTCATAAAAGTTAACTGATACTCCCGGAACTGAGGTCATTATTTCTGAATAAAAATCAGAAACATTTTAGCTAATGCTAAAATTTGGTTTTTTTTTTTCCCCATAAACAAAACACTTTGGAAATAATCAAATTATAACCAAAGACTTTCTCAAAATTTGTTTCCTACTACTTTGGGAATAAAAAGATTAAACCTAAAGATTTCCTCTAATCACAAAGGTTTGAAACCAATTCCATCTTAGCTTCCATTTCTGAACAAATCAAAAATACTCTTTAGCTAAGGCTAAAATTTGGTTTCTATTACAGAAAACTAGAACACTTTGGAAATAATAAAATTAATCCCAAAAACTTTCTCTAAACCCAAAGGTTTATAATTTCTTTCCCTCCCCCTTTCCTTTCACTATGGTGAAACTATAACAAATTAGAAATTAAAAACCACTACAAATGAAAATGGAAATGTAACTATTACAATTACAAATTGTCTAAATCTGCAAAATGGAGTTCATGGTTGCATCCGAAATTGTCTGTTTAGCCAAAACTACACTTCTTTACTTGTAATGCTTTTCTTTGTATAAAACACATTACAAAACTCTATCCTCATTGCCGCTAAATCTCCATGCTCACTGTTTATATACATACTTGGATACAAGATGAGTTAATGAACCAATGAAGTGAATAATGTTACACAAGTAATTTCAGTTATAACACACAATGTGTAATTCAAAGGCTATAGATGCATTGCAGTTACAAGAGTGTCATGAGTTTCATAACTATGAAATAACTACATATATAAGACTATTATGGTCATAACATTGGCATTCCAACCATCTAACTATGAGCAAATAATCTTATAAATAATAGAGTTAAACTCTAACAATACACAATAATATTTGGAGTAATTCACTTGATTATACACATCAAGAAATGGAAAAACTCACAACCGAAAAATAATTAATTAATAAAATTATAATGCAAAATTATTCCACCATGCACTAATTCTCTCTTTGGATCCATTCACCTTATAATACAACATAATCATAAGCAAACTTAGAAATAAGACCATTATATAGAAAGAAAGAAAAAAAAAACCAAAACTGTTTTACTAAATTTTCTCCTAAAACAAACCTGTTTGGAGATATTCTATACCGTCAAAAACCTCTCGATTAGCCGAATCTCTTGACATTCTCAAAATCTAGTTCTTTGTTTTTTCCCATAATTTAATTAATCAAATTAAATCGAAATTATCACCACACTTTCAAAACAACATATAGAATAAATCCGAAATCAAACTGAACTATAAAGTGAATAATTAAATTCACTAAAATTCCGAAGGTCCAATATTATTCCTTATTCCACGCAAAGGTAATCCTGTTCAAATAAAAAATTAGTAGTCCAATTTACTAATTCCAATTTATTTTATTTATTCGTATTATCTATGATCCTTTCTCGCTTAGATGAACCTATAAAAAAAGTTAGTTACAAAAGAAAACAATCAAACAAATCAAATAAAATAGTAAGAATCTTACATAATAAAATTTTTATTTTATTCTTGTAAACTCCTAGCAACTTAAGCACTAACTATCAAACAACTCATGCAATAACAACTAATTAATATAAAATAACTTGCGTGAATGAGAATAGTGAATGGTTTTGTATTCTCTCAAGTGAGAATATTACAATATAAAGATAATGGGCCGAAACCATTGAGTTGTGAATAAGTCATAAAGTAGGTATCAATAGAAGTTGGGCTTGAGCCTTGGCTTGGACTTGCACTTGGACAGTTTTAGTCTTGGTCTGGACTAATCTAGGCTTGTGTATGTGCATGTGTTAAACTTAGTCTTGGGCATGGACTAGATTGTGCGATGGTGGACTGGGCTTGTCTTGTGCATATGTTTTAGACTGGGTTTGGATCAGGTTGTAACCCAACACGTGTATCCATTTTGTGACCCATGTAGTTGAATTATTTAAATAGCATTATATATATATATATATTTATTTATTTATTTATCAACCTTTGTAACTCTCATCTTTTGATGATAGAGTTGATAATCATAATATGCACATAGGAATTTTGCACCTTTGTAACTTTAGCCCTAGTGGCTAGAGTTCGTGGCCATTGATGCTACGTTTTATGGTAACCTTCATGGCTAAGACCCATTCCCTATAAGTATAAAAAAGGGCATTTCCCCTCCAACTTAGAAGAAGAGTTTTTGAGAGATTTTTGATGGAAAATGAAGATGGTGTTTTAAGATAAAAAAAGTTGGAGATGATTTTTTACACCAAAGAAAAAATTTGTTATCTTCTTTTGTTAGCCCCTTCTTTGGTTTTTGTTAGAGAGAGTGTGTCCATTGTTAAGTTCGCCGAAACTATTTAGAAGGTGCTTCTGCATTAGTTGGTTTTGACCGTCGTATTCTAAGAGACAGACGCCAGCGTACCTCCAGCATCCATCGGGAGGCGGTGAATCTATTTTAAGAAAACTGTCTAGTGCAAGCTTCGATTTGCTTCTTTTCTTATCATTCGTTCTTAAATTTTTCAATATTTATTTTACAAAGATGAATTCTAATCTTTAGTTATCCATGTTAATAATTTGTTTTATTAGTAATGTAATCTAATTCATTTCAGTATTTTTAATTGTGTCGTTTATTCTGTATTTCATCCTTTTAATAAATAATTATTTTGTCATTTTTATTTAATTTATTTTATATATTTGTCATGTATTATTATGGAAAAGCACCAACAATCTTAAAACAGATTCTTATAAATGGGTTTTAATAAAAAAAATTATTTTGTCATTTTTATTTAATTTATTTTATATAATTTTTATGTATTATTATGAAAAAATACTAATAATAAGCTAGTCCGGCAAAGGATCCGGATTTTGTGGGACTCACCATTATGACACATATGGGTTTGGTCCCAACACTGCTAATAGGAAAAATATATACACATATTATTTCCATTTATCTATTGCATGAATTATAGAAAGGGCATTGTTATACAAGTGTAAAAATTATATCCACTTTTTAAGTCTAGTGATGTGGTAATCAATTAGGATATCTAAGGCAACAATTCTCTCATATATTCTCTAATCATCAACCAATTATATCACTTAAATATCTTGAATTTATAAAATGAATTTAGAAAATGAACTTATATATTATTTTCCTTATAAATCTAGTGTAGTATTCAAAAATCATTAGAGGAAAATCAACGACAACAATGGCAAGGGATGAGCATCACATCAACATAGTGAGGGTAAAAGATTAAAATTACATTATGGAGACTATGTCTAATACAAGTTGGTATGTATCATTTATGTCCTTGTTGCATGAAAAAAATCTATTTTGGAGATATTTATATGTTAGAAAACTATGACTCTTACTAACAAATACTAGGTGTGAAAAAATAAAAAGACAAAAAAAAAAAATATTAGATACTTTTAATTAAATTTAATACACAATTATTGAAATGAATATACTTTTGACACTTTTACATATTCTTAATACACTTGTCAACATAATGCAAATATTAAACGTACGTACCTGAGGTCTTCTTTAACATTTTCCAAAAACAATTAAGTAGTGCTTATTCCACTAAGACTTCAAACTCTTTATCATTTTAATAGTTAAAACTCGACTCCTAGGACTTCAAGAGAACACGGTTAGATACATTATAATATTATATTCATTCATATTGGCTCTATGTGTGGTTGAATCAAGGTCGCCCAAAGACAATTCTTTCATGGCTTTTGAGTACTCCAAACAAAATTGTTAAGAACTTACCAAATTCATACCACATATAGAATATATAAAACTCTAATATATCTGAAGCTTTTAGCCAATGGAGTGGATTTTAGGTCAATCTTTGTAAAGCCTGTAGATATCCATTGCATGTATGTAGACAAGTCATACCATGCAAGTCTAGCATTATTGGGCCTTCTCAACAATATTCAATTCTCACAACCTAACCCAATTATTGATTCTATCATAATTTTACTAGTCAAATTATTTATTAAATCAAAGAGTAAATATCAACAAGCCCCCTTCAAATTTGTTATAG
Organism: Camellia lanceoleosa; assembly: GCA_025200525.1. NCBI lineage: Eukaryota > Viridiplantae > Streptophyta > Magnoliopsida > Ericales > Theaceae > Camellia > Camellia lanceoleosa. Next base: position 144,695,795 of record CM045764.1, on the reverse strand, counting down.
TATTTGGCCCTCAAACTTTTATTTATTTTTTATTTAACCCTTTCAACTTTTCATAATTAAGTCAATATAGTATAGTCTATTAAAACAAGTATGAAGATTATTTTTCTTTTGTAGTATATCATGTGTTTCTTAATTGAGCTAATTTTTTTTTTTTACTTTTTTTTACTTTTCTATTAAAACAAGTGTGTTTGGTTTGAATTTTTTGGATTAAATTTTTTAAAAACTGAGTTTTTTGGTTTGAGTTTTTTGGATGTTAGGTCAATTTTTTTTACTTCGTAGTATATCATGTGTTTCTTAATTGAGCAAATTTTTTTTACTTTTTTTTACTTTTCTATTAAGACAAGTGTGTTTTGGTTTGAGTTTTTTGAATTAAATTTTTTGAAAACTGAGTTTTTTGGATGTTAGGTCAATTTTTTTTACTTTGTAGTATATCATGTGTTTCTTAATTGAGCTAATTTTTTTTACTTTTTTTTTACTTTTCTATTAAAACAAGTGTGTTTTGGTTTGAGTTTTTTGGTTTTCGTATTTTTTTGTTTTTAGTGAATAATTTAAAATTTTTAAACATTTTTTTTACTTTTTTAGATGTACCTTACATAGATGTATTTAAAAAGTAAAAAAATTGTGAAAAAATATTTTAAAAAATTAATAAATACATAAAAATACAAAAAATATACTGAATTCTCGTTTTTTTTTTTTTTGTATTTTTGGTATTTAGTGAATTTTTAAAAAGTTTTTTTTCACAAATTTTTTTACTTTTTAAAAAGTAAAAAAAATGTTTAAAATATTAAAAAAATTCAATAAAAACAAAAAAATACGAAAAATAAGAAAGTATAGTGGCTCTAACGAATAAGGGAAAAATAGAGAGAAAATCACTACCAATTTGGGGTGAAATTTGAAATTCCAGGACAAGCGTTTTAGGATAAATTATCCTTCGGTCATTAAATGATAAATAATTTAGTCTAAAAAGTACTCTAAATCTTTTTATTTAATTTAACCAATCAGTTTCTTAGTTTATATATTAAAAGTAACTCAATTAGAAAGCATAGGAATGCATGCTAATTTTTTCTGCATATTGACTACATTGAAATAATTATGAAACATTTAAATAAATAAAAAAATGATAAATTACACTAAGCTCTCATGAGTCATGACATATTGATAAAATACAATTAGCCACATACTTTTGACATAATTATAATAGTCTATCTCGAGATTTTAATCTACATAACAATTAGACACCCGAACTATAAATAAATAAATAAAACAATTAGACCATTTTCATCAATAATTCATTAGTGATATAGATGATTAAATGATGTGGTCAACTATTTTATACTAAAATATTTTTTTTTATCTATATCTATTTTAATGTTTGTCCACCATTTATATTATTTTAATCGTTTATAACCATACTAAAAGGGCGATTAGTATAATTATATTAAATTTGTGAAATTGGTTGTATTTTTTTCAAATATCAAGAAAAAATAAGTGTAATTTACCAAAATACTAATAATAATAAATTAAAACAAAATTATTAGATGAGTGTAATTTACCCAAGTAAAGACTAATTTTATAAATTAAACTAAAATAAAACTTAAATAAATTGATTCACTTGATCAACCTAGAGTGGTAGCACCAAAAAGAGCTTTTGTATTTTGGTTATTCTTTTTTTTTTTTTTGGTTGAAAATAACTTATATAAAAGAAATTACGAGTACACGAGTCTAGGGTACAACACCCCATTAGCATAATCGTATAATTGGTTTACAATAATCGAGGGAACAAAATGAAAACATTGTAAACCCAACATTGTAGAAAAACCTAACTTAGCTATAATATCCGCACATTGATTAGCTTCTCGATAGATATGATTAATTGCTTGAATCCTAGCAGCTCCATGAGAAATTTGCAATCAAAAATAAGATTGTTAAGATGGTGTTGCATGTTTGGAGTTCTTTGGAGCAGTGTTTGCATCATCTTCGAGTCAGTTTCAATTTCTAGTTGTGTGAAATTTTTTTCCCATGCAATTTTTAGACCATCTCTGAGCGCCCAAAGTTCATCTTCAATTGCAAAAGTGGATCCAATAAATTTGCAGTAGCCCATCATCCATCTACTAGCAGCATCTCTAAAAATTTCCCCTCCACTGGCTTTATCGTCAGCACCTTGAGTTGCACCATTGGTATTGAGTTTGATGAAACCTGTGCTGGGAGCTTGCCATCCAACCTGTATGGTGTTTCTCCTTTTGGGTAGTTGCTTCTGGTGCCATTCTATTGCAGTCGCAAGGATCAAGTCAAGTTTGAATGGACTAGGGTTGTTAGGTGAAAAACAAAGGGAATTTATAGTTTTCCAAATATTCCAACAAACAAGAGGGAAAAGTGTGTTCCAGCTAATAGAATAAGAAGCATGTGTAGCAGTGGAGCAACAGTTTTTCTCAAGGCAAGTAGGAAAATCAAGATCAAAGGAAGCAAGGCAATCCAGAGGGATACCCATTTCGGCCCAGCTGTTATGAGCTATAGTGTTGTCCCTAAGAACATAACAAGTAGTTTTAGGAAACATTTTGCAACCAGGGCAGATGTTATCAGTGGTAATATTCCAATGGAAGAGTATGAGTTTGGTGTTGAGCTTCTGGTGTGCAGCCAACCAGATAAAAAGAACAATTTTAGGGGGGCTGGTATGTGCCAGATCCATGACCCATCAGTAAAAAGATGGGAGGGAGAGCAAGATTGTGCAAGAGTAAGAGCTGTTTTGCTCGAGAAGATTCCATTGGTCGTAGCTGTCCAGATTTTGAGATCAGGGCCAGAACTGAACCAAGGAATGGGTGTGCTAAAAATAGTGTGGAGAAGGTCAGTGGGAATTGGGTAGGAGAAAGTAGAGAGATCCCACTCTTTATTGTGCCAACAGTCAGACTTTGAGTTTGTTTTCACCATTTTGAAGAGGGCCCTCTAGCCAGTTTCTTAGAGGTCTCGTGCCAAGCCAATCATCAAGCCAAAAGGATGTGCTTTCTCCATTCCATAAGATAAACCTTGGATCCTTTAGAGAGGATGTCGTTGCCCATTTTTAATCCTCTCCAAGTAATTGAGGTTCTATTGGTACTAATACTGGAGGATGGGTACTTCTCTTTAAGAACACGAGCCCAAAGATCCTCCGTATTATTTTGAAGTCGCCACCCCAACTTAGCCATAGCCACTTTATTTGCCAACAAAGTTTGACAGATACCCAATCCCCCATACATTTTGTTTTAGTGATTGTTTCCCAACCAACTGAATGCATTTCAAAGAAAATCACGATTGATTTTGTCTACGGTTTTAGAGATGGAGGAAGGGAGGAAGTTACATTGCATGATGTAAGAGGGGATGGCTAGGTTCACAGCTTGGACGAGGGTGCAATGACCTGCAAACATTACAACAAAAATACATTTTAGTGACACCATACTAGTGGCATATTCTTAAAAAATGTCACAAAAAAATGTCACAAAAAGAATATTTGGTGGCATTTTTTAGAAAAATGTCATAGAGCCACAAACATACAAGGCTCTAGTGGCATTTCAATTAAAAAAAGTGTCACTTCACTACAACAAAAATGTCACTACAACAAATTTACACTTTAGTGACACTACACTTGTGGCATGTTTTTAGAAAATGCCACAAAAATAAAAATTGGCATTAAATGTTTTAGAAAAATGCCACAGAATCACAAACATATAACGCTTTAGTGGCATTTCAATAAAGAAATGTCACATCAATTTTGTGGCATTTTATAAAATAATTACACAAAAAATTATGTTCGTGACATTTACCAATAGATGCCACTAAACTTTAGTAGCAATGGCATTTTTTAAAAAATATCAGGACACTAGATATGTGCAAATTACTTTTTATGGCACTTAAGTGAAAAATGTCATAAACAAATATTTTATTGCATTTTGAGAAATGCCACTAAGCCAAAAACTTTCCAATCTTATAATGGCATTTTTGAAAAAACAAAAAATGTCAATATATTTTCTAAATTTTTAAAATGCAGTAAATGATTAAAAATAAATAAATTAAACTTAATATACACTGCAGGAAAAAGTACATTCGGCGACTAAATTTCCTGACTAAAAAAAATTTGGTCGTTGAAAGTATAGCTTTCAGCGACCAAAACAGCATTAGTAGCCAAAAGTAAAACTTTTTGGCGACTAAATAATTTTAGTAGCCAAAAGTCTACAATTGGCGACTAAAACTAAGTTTGGTCACTGATTATATGGGTTTTAGTGACTAAAAAATTTTTAGTAGCCCAAAGTAAAACTTTTTGGCGACTAAAAAAATTTAGTAGCCAAAAGTCTACAATTGGTGACTAAAAATAAGTTTGGTCGCTGATTATATGGGTTTTATCGACTAAAAAATTTTAGTAGCTAAAAGTAAAGTTTTTTGGTGACCAAAAAAAATTTTAGTAGCCAAAAATCTACAATTGGCGACTAAAAAATAAGTTTAGTCACCAAAAGTGGTCATTTTTAGCGCAGGAGAACTAAAATCCTAAGGCGGGAATTAAATTTTTTGGCGACCAAAATTTTGGTAGCTGAAAGTGCATCTTCGGCAACCAAATCTGATTTTGGTCGGCAAAAGTTAAGTTTTTTAGCAACTAAAAAATAATTGATAGCCAAAAGTATAGAATTGACGACTAAAAAATATTTTTAGTCGCCAAAACTTGTCTTTTTTTATTTTGCTAGTAAATAGTTTATTTTACATAAATTATGTTCGATAAAATAACTATGTTTATACATATACTTTTATATTAATATGGATGTATGTACTATATAAATAATATATGTTGCATATATAATCATGTGGTGCTATAGAGGTGTAGTGGGAGGAGTGTGGTGTATAAGGTTTATGGTGCGGGAGGTTGGCGGTTCGAGTCTCCGCAAGAGCGAATCAAATTGTTCTACAATGAATTATTGTCACGAATGACACTTGATAGCGTCACGAATAGTGCCTACCATAACATTAAAGTGTCACTGAAAGGTTTTATTTTTGATAGTGTAACGACACTTATAAGTATCACTAACTCTTTTTTTAATAGTGCTTGATAATGTCATAAATAATATCTACCATGACATCAAAATGTTATTGAAAGTTTTTAGCCATAATAGTGTAGTAGCATTTGCAAGTATCTACCGTGGCACGGATACATATGGCACTTGTTCAAAATGTCACAAGATTAAAAAATGTCATTAAACTAATAGTTTTGTTTCATTTTCAAATGTCACTAAACTAAAAAAATAGTGTAAGGAAAGGAGAGCAATATGGATTTCCAACCAGCAAGCTTTGTTTGAAGTCTATCGATGAAAATCACTCATTCTATGCCAATATTAAGTAAAGTAAACAACTTTATGCTATGTCATAGTGTTGGCTTTTTTGGCTTTCGAAGGGTATTTTCGTAAATGCGAGCGTGCCAGCAAGGATCAATCAGTCCTTACAGAAATTATAATTGCCAACCAATTATCAGACGATTGTGTTTTAGTTCTTTCAAATTTCAATGAAGAGGACTTTTACTGGTGGCTTGACTTAGGAGAAATTAAGAGAAATAACAATAATACGAAGAACAATCGAAGTATTTCATTAAAATGAACACTTATAATAGTTCAAACTCAGCCTCGAAGAGGTTTACAGCAACAGTCTACTTGAATCTACTTGAAACTACTCCTATGAATCGAAGTGCAGAGCGGGTATTTAAAGTGCAGGTATTTAAAGAGCAGGTATTTAAAGTGCAGGAATATAAAGTACAGGAAATGTAAAACTGGAAAAGAAAATATGAAGTAAAGACTGGTTTGTATGATCTGAGTCTGGGGGTTTTTTCTGGGGGCTTCCTTGCTATTTATACTTGTCAAGGATGACCTTCGAACTGCACTTCGAAATGTCGAACTGCTCCTCCATGATTGCTGATCATGCTACCTTAGAAGTAGTTCCACTACGCCATCACTTGCAGTTGGGCTTCCCTCCTATATTTGAATTTGAATATGGGTAACCGTTGAAGCCACGTCACCTTGCATCTCATTACTGATCTAGTGCTACTCAGATCACTTGAGAACCAATATTCATTGCCACGTGTACGATTAGGATCGAATATTAAAATCATCTTCCCATAATACCTTTATTCTGCCACGTGTCGAATTGTAATTGGCTTTTACAAAATATGTAGCCAACATTACCCCCCGCACTAATATGCCCAATACTTGGTGATATTAGTGGATAACAGCCTTTCTCGCGCTTTTGGAACGTGCATGGAGTCCGTCTTCTGGAAACACAACCGTCATCTCTTTGGTGATCATAAGCATTAACTCTTTTCCAGTTCGTTGAACATCCCAATACCTTAGCATTCGAACGGACTATGGCTAAATCAACTTCCCTTTCTATTGATCAAGCATACGAAAAGCCATTGAGTAATGCTGCTTCCCCTCGAAAGAATCTCCATGCATTCATTAGCCACTTTTACCCACCTTTCTATATTCAAGTCATGGAGACTTTTGCAGATTATCAACCTTTGGACTACGAACACATTGCCCTTAATTCTTCAGTTTACAAATTTACAGATACAAGAAGTTCTTCCTCTAAACTCCCCTTGTACTTTGAATGAACTACTCTCAAACCTTTGCTTCAACAAGTTGCAAATATGGACTTGGGAAGTTCTTCTTCACAAACTTCTGCTTGGGATGAAGCTACAACTTCTTCATCTTCTGGGATTTCCGGATAGACAAGCTGGTCAGCACCTGAGTCCTGGGACTTGAGGGAGCGAATCAACCATCATTTCGTTGAGTTCACTGACCCTTTAAAATTTCCTCCCTATGCTCGAAGTTCAGTGGTCTATGCTTACGTGCCCATTGACCTTCGACGTAGCTTGGAAGAGAATCTTCTTGTGGCATAGTACACATCCTCCATGCCCACAAAGTCAGTGCTTGTCGCCCGACGCCCAGAAGAGGCACAAGGGTATAACCCATCATTTTTAGCCAAGAAGGCGAAGATTTGCTCCTCTGACTGGCTTGACTACATTAATGCCTTTGTTCCTTCCACTCCTGTGCCATCTCCCATAACAGAAGCATCCACTTCTTCTTCTCCATCTTCTGAAATTGAAGCATCCTCATCTTCTTCTCCACCTTCCGGAATAGAAGCATCCACACCTTCTCCATCTTCTGAAGCAGAATCATCTACTCCTTCTCCTCCCCCCACTCTTTCCTGGACAGAGAAACTGAGGCTTGCCCTTCCCATGGACAAAATCTTTCCACCTTACAAACCTCCATCATCTCCAACTCTAACTAAGCGGAAAGAAGCTCAACTTCTGCTTGCAGCTTTCTCTCACTTACCCTTCAATGTTCTTGAGGACGAAGTCCCTCTCAAGAACTTTCGATGGGCTTGTGATATTCTGACTAGGGGCCATGTCCTTAATCCCATTGCCCAAGCAGAACTTCACATGTTCCTGGACCAACTTCCGGTGCTCCTCCACTGGCATCGGAATTCTAAGGTCACCATCCAATCTTTAGATCAACTTTCGTCTCTCCGAATTCATGCCCAGTATGAAGCAGAGAACTTCATTGAAGAGTTCGATGACTTCAAAAACAAAGATTCTGCATATTGGGATGATTTGATTATGGACGAAGTGGAACAAAGATTGAGAGAGGAAGCTTTCGAAATAAAGGCTAAAGAGCTCTACTACGAAGTCAGAGCACATCAACTTATGCAGCCAACATTAGAAGAGATAGAAGATATAATAAAGAAAGAACAAAAATTCATTGACCATTGTTGGACAAAATTTCATGATCTCGTTATTTATTCTATTCCTTACTTTTATGAGCTTGAGTTTGTACCCAGATAGGGCTACTTGATGTAATTGCCTTGGCTTGAATACAAACAAAGTTCTTCTGTATTTGACATGGTTTGACTCTGTTTCCTTTTGTCTTTAAAAGCCAATTCAGAGCTTCGAATTGAATAATCTCATCCTTCGAATCTGGACTCACTTATCTTTAATGAAACACTAAAAGGAACCAACATGTCTTTTTCCAACTCATGGGGTAAAATTGACAATTCTGGCTGATATCATCTGGAGTTAATGCTTTGAATTTTAACAACATTACCCCTCAAAACTAACTATAACCAATATATGGTCATGGTTAATATAGCCAATCAATTTCAAATTGACTATTTTGCTTCGAAGAGTAATCCACACTGTTTTTGGTTCAAAAAGCGATTCCCTCTTATATATATAAAAACCAACGATTGGTTTTAATACTTCGAACAGTGCTCATCCTTAAAGGATCCAAGGAGTTACTCCAAAGGCCGTTACTTTGATTAATAACCCTCAAACAGGTCTTTAAACCCTTTGAAGTGGACCAATATTCGAGCATTCTAACATTTTTAAGCGTGCAGTACGCTTCGAAGCCGACTTATGTATTTCGAAGCCGTTGTTATTTGATTTTTTTTGGCGCCAAAATCTCATTTCGAAGCCAAATATCTTGCTTCGAAGCTGGCGTCAACATCCGGAATGTATTTTTCCCTCCAAAACTATCAATACTGGAAGAGACTCCTCGTATTCGTACTTTTAGTACTTAACGACTTATGCAATATATTTCCAGACACAAAAAGCTTTTCTTTAAAACCCTCTTGCTTCGCGTTTCTGAAATCACTTGCTTTTTTAACGTTCAAACCCTCATATCTTTCACTTCTCTTTACTTCCCCTTTCCTTTTCGAAAATCGTACCATTAATGGCTTCTTCTTCACCAGAAGTGCCAATCATAGAACGTGTGAGCTCATCTGTAGCCTTGAAAAGGCTCATTGACGTGGAGTGTGAGAAGTACAAGGCTGGGGGGAAAAGCGCCATTGACGGGCGTATCTTTGTCCCTCGTCGTCATAAGCGACAAGACTACGTGCTTGGGCCAATCTTCAAGGAGATCCCTATTGAGCTCCCAGCTCTATATCCTTGTCTGGAAAACCAATGTCTCATTTATGAAGGTGGTCTCGATTGGAGGAACTGGAGAGTCAATCGCCCCCACCGATGTTGGCCCACAATGAGACCGGAATGGCAAGAGTGGTATGATCGGGTCATCCCTGCGAGGACACTGGACCTTTAAGAGCTCTACCTTCTCGATGCTCTCCGACTATCTAGGGTAACTATCTCGGAGGACCCTTTCTTAGTCCCTGCTGCTTTATGTTTTTGGAACCCTATCTTCAATTTCTTTCAATTTAGATGTGGGATGATGGCTCCTACTGTTCTTGATATTTGTCATCTACTAGGAGTATCCCCTATTGGTACCCTTATTACACCAGATTTTCCTGATTTAACAGTCTCTTTCTCCCTCCCCTCTCTTAACTTATCTTACAGCGATTTTGTTAAAGCTGAAAATAAAAAAGAGGGCCCAGTAACTGATAGAGAATTCTTTTCCTTCTTGTTATACTGGCTTTGCAAATTCCTCTTATGCACCTCCTCTCAAAGAATTATGCCTGAATTTGCCCCTCTTGCCAAAGCCTTTGTTTTGCAAAAAAGGGTAGCCTTAGCTCCATATATTCTAGGTCATGTATACAGAGTTTGTTCCCTTTTTTGTGAGAAGCCCTTAGATGCTAATCAAGGAGGGCCATTCTGGATCCTTCAGTTTTGGCTTTTTGCCTATTTTACTGAATTGCAATCCAAATGCCTTAAATTTTCTGGGTTACACTCTTTTACCCATGGCATAAGACTAGCCAATGCTTCCCTCTATCCTTCTACCTTTGCCTTTTATTTCTCTTTCTTCCATCAACTACCAGCCGCCCTTCCTATTCACCGCTTCCGTCTCTTCGAGACCAACATAGGTCCAGCTTGGTTGAATCACTTCTTAAGTGACAGGCTCTGTGCTTCGCCTATTCACAAAGATATATGGGTCTCCCTTCTGCTTCCTAGGGAACTGTTTATTGGGACCACGAACCCCAGAGCTTATAAATGTATAGCTGAACCTTATTGTCCTGCTCAATTTGCTAGACAATTTGGTTTCACACAAGGGGTCCCAATACCTCTCTGCAGCAACACCAATCTGAGCCTTACCATGAGAGATCTGAAGGTTAGGAAATCAAGGCTGGAGGAAGCAACCTTCAAATTCATGGATGACTTGGCTCATTTTGAGTATACTCCTTTCATTCCTGAAGGTACTGCATTGAAGAGATACCAAAACTGGTGGGAAAATAATACGGAACTCTATTTAGCCATTTCACCTCAAAACTTACTAGAGGTATTAGATGTATCCAAGCCCAAAGGAGCTGAAACTGTCCCTTCCTCTACTGTGCCTCCTACAACTCAGTTCATTCCTGCTACCTCAACTCCTTCGAAAGCCACTCGGGCTGCTTCAAAGAAAGGTATATGCCTTTGTTTTCTCTCCTTCGACTTCCTATACAATGCTGATTATGTTATTCTTATTCTGTTTCTATATTTTTTGTGAAGGTGATAAGCAGCAAAAGAAGAGAAGCGCTTGATTACGAAAAAAAACAACCGAGGTGCGGAAGAAAAAGAAGAAGAAAGAAAGCAGACCTGCAACACAAGTCACCCATAACCAAAAGGAAAAAAGTGACTGACTTGTTTCAAGAGGAGACAACCATTAGGGAGTAGAGAAGGAATTTATTTCCGAATCTCAGTTTGAGGAAGTTGAGAAAAAATCTGAGGAACAGACAATGTCAGTTCAAAGAAAGGAAAAGAAAGATTACTATCTCTCCTTCCGACTTTCTTGAGGACTCGATTAGAGACAATCGCCTAAGCAATAGAAAAGAAGGAAGGTATTTGTTTAACTCAGATTGGTTGAAGATCCCATTCACGGAAGCGACTACCAAGGCAAGAGAGCAGAACATCCCAAGGCAATAATTGTCTTTGAGAGGGCGAGAAAAGGCTAAGACAACAAATTTTGAGAGATGAATGCACTCTGGCGATGCACTTCAAAGAAGCGCAAGAAGGCAACAAACTACCGAACATTATTCCCTTTGCAGCTCTCCCATCAGTACTAGTACCACTGGATCAAGTAATTTATTTCACATTTCCGTTGTCTTTCCTTTGTCACCTTTTAATACTGAATTTTGACAGTCTTTTGTATTTCTTCCTCTTGCAGCAACAGCTACTACATTCATCTTTCCAGCGAAGCCTCCCTCGATTTCAGTTGAAGTTGACCAGATGCAACATGTGAAAACCATCCAAATCATGCTCCCACTCTCCAAGCCTATAAACAATGTATCTTCTTTGAGTCCAAACATCCCTGCATCTCTTTTCCTTGGCTTAGAGCCATATCTCCCATTTTTGACTTTTGATTTACCTCAGTTTACTTCTTCTTCGAGCCTTGCTCTTCCTCCTTCCTTCTCAGAAATTCCAACTGCTACTCCATTCCCAATGGCAGTTGATTCTTCCACAGAGGGTGCTGGTAGTTCTCCAATCATGGTTCATCACCTGTGCCTACTTCCAGCCCCTCTTCACTTGATTCATTGGTGGCTAAGACTATAGAGGCTGCCAAAGATGTTCCATCCATTTCTCTCATCCCCATGCAGTCCTCAGTGTCCTCCACCACAACACTCTCTATGCCTTTCATGTCCAGGGATGAGGTAGACATCTTCGAAAGAAGACTAGCTAGTCTCTTCGACATACCTTCTACCTCTCCATCATTTAGTGTTGAAGCTGAGCCATTAGTTTTGGCTGACTCCTTACTGGAAATCTTTGAGAGTCTTCCTTCTTCCAGCAGCAACCCTTCTACACCTTCAATAGATCTGGACGTATGCCTGGAACTGCTGACTTCTTTTTCGAGGATTCCCTTCGAGGCTCTACAAAGGCCTATCATCAAGAATGGGTTCCTTCAATGCTGCAACATTGCTGAGCAGTCTGGCATGAATGTCTCAAATCATCTATCCCAGGCTGCAGCTACTATTGATTTCTATCTCAACATTTGTCATGCTGCCAATACTGCAAATGAGAAATTGGCTAGGGATCAGAGTTTTGTTTCTCAGGTGCATACCACAGTATCAGATCTCAAGGAACAACACTCTTCTGCCTCCCAATTTCGAATTCAGCTGGTGGAGAAGAAAGCTCAACTTGAGGAGGAGTTAGCTGCAGTAAACCAGGCCTTAGTTCGAACTGACACCAAATTACAAATCACCAACCAAGAACTGGCTGAACGAAAAGAAGACATGGCTGCAGCTATTCACCTGTTTCCATCACTTAGTAATAGGAAATCTACTGTACAAAAACAATTGAAACATTGTAATGATTTTTGGGCCAATTTGTGGCACAATGTACTTGATTCTTTATGAAAAAATCAAATTCTTATCTATTATCTGAGTATCTTGTGTTTTTGTACACAATGTTTATTTTATTCATTGTGTTTCCCAAATGGTTAGAAAATAAGGCTTCAAATATCTGCCATTAATCTTTTTGGGGTGTACATAGCCATTCAAATTTCTTAAATAGTATGCTCCAAAAGGCAGAACTCTATGAATTTGATATGGTCCTTCCCAGTTATGTGACCATTTGCCAAACTTATGGCTTTTAATTCCTATTGGGAGTATTGTTTTCCATACCAAGTCACCTTCATCAAAGCCAATATGCTTGACTTTCTTATTATAATTCTTGGCTGCTTTCTTCTTTTGAAAAAGAATGCTATTTAACGCCAAAATCCTGGCTTCATCTATACCTTCTAATTCCAAGCACATGCTTTGATGATATTGCTCAAGATCTAATTGATCTTGGCATCTTACCCTCAGAGATTTAACATTAATCTCCACAGGTAACACTGCATCATGCCCGTATACTAAGGCATAGGGGGTGACTCCTGTGCTTGACCTTGGGGAGGTTCTGTAAGCCCATAAAACATCCAACAATAGGTTATGTCAATCCCTAGGATTATCTTCCACCACCTTTTGTATTCCCTTTTTCAAGGACTTATTGGATGATTCAGCTTGACCATTGGCTTATGCATAATAGGGTGTGGAATTAACAAGGCTAATTCCAAATTCTGCCACAAAGGACTTTACCATTTTCCCATCGAACACAGTCCCATTATCAACTGTTATGGTTTGTGGGATGCCAAATCTATGGATAAGATCTTTAATGAATCCAATGACCTCTGTTTGGTCTACAGCCTTGTATGGCTTAGCTTCGACCCACTTAGTGAAGTAGTCAGTGGCCACTAGAATGAAACAATGATGCTTCGAAGAAGGTGGATGTATTTTTCCCATCATATCCATGGCCCATCCTCTGAATGGCCAGGGCTTCACTACTGCATGCAGGTCAGTTATGGACACATGCCTTATTGTGCCATGTTTTTGGCATGCTTGGCAACCCTTTGCATATTCTATGCAATCTTTAAGAATAGTTGGCCAATAGTAGGAATGCCTTCAAAGCAACCATCTCATCTTTACACTAGGCTGATGAGCACCACAGATGCCTTCATGAACCTCAGCCATAGCTGTTAATGCTTCTTTTGGGCCTAAACATTCCAACAATAAGCCATCTCCCCCCCTTTTGTAGAGAGCATTACCATATATCATGTATTGCATAGACTGCAATTTGACTTTTCTGCTGGCCTTCGAAGATGGACCAACCAAGTACTGCATTATTGGATGCCTCCAATCTTGTTCTTGCAAGTCATTATAGTTGACTTCCAAGACCACATTCCTTTTATTCAAAGGCTGTATTAATTTCTGATATGTTGTTTGGCTTATGTCCTTTTGGGTATTATCCCTTCTCTTGAAGTTCGAAGCTTTCTGAGCCACATCATTAGCTCTATTGTTCAAGAATCTTAGAACATAAGTTACATTTGCTATTTGAAATTGAGAAAGCAGATGTAATGCAACAACATAGTAAGGTAAAATGCTTATGCTTTGACACTTGAAAATCCCTTTCACTTGGTTAACTACCAATTGAGAGTCCCCAAATATGTCAACTGCATGTACTTGTAATCCAATAAGGATTTCTAGTCCCACTATTAAGGCTTCATATTCAGCCTGGTTGTTGGAACAACTAGCTTCATCCACTCTGAAACCATGTGTGGTTTCTACCCCTTGTGGAGACTTAATCACAATACCAATTCCAATTAACCCATTGGCCTTCGATCCATCGAACCACATTTTCCATGGCTCAACACTAGTCATACCGAGTTCCATTATCTCTTGGCTCTCTGTTTGAGATGGATGATCTGCCAGAAAATTAACTAAGACTTGCCCTTTTACTGCCCTTTGAGGGACATATTCTAAATGAAATTCTGATAAGGCTAGTATCCACTTGCTAATTCTTCCTCTCAACATAGGTCTAGATAACATGTACTTAACCAAATCTGTGGTTGCAATTACCAACACAGTTGTAGGTAAAAGATAATATCTCAATTTCATTGCAGCAAAATACAAAGCAAGACCTGACTTTTCAACGGTGAATATTTACATTCACAAGAATTTAAAAACCTACTAAGGTAATAAACAGCTTGTTCCTTGCCTTCTTCATTGTCTTGGGCCAAGAAAGCTCCCAATGAATCTTCTGCTGCAGCTATATATAATTTCAAGGGCTTATTCCCTTTTGGTGGCATCAACACTGGAGGGTTGGCCAAGTAGGCTTTGATACCTTCGAAAGCAATTTGATGCTCTGCTGTCCACACAAATTCCTCTTCATCTTTCAGTCTTAACAAGGAAGAAAATACTTTAGTTTTCCCTGCAGTGTTAGAAATAAACCTTCGAAGAAAGTTAACCTGCCCAAGGAACCTTTGTAACTCTTTCTTACTTGATGGAGGCCTAGCTTCGATGATGGCTTTGGCTATATTCTGATCAATCTGTATTCCTTTCTTGTGCACTACATAACTCAAGAAATTTCCAGATGATACACCAAAAGCACATTTAAGAGGGTTGAGTTTCAACTTGAACTTTCTCATTCTTTCAAAAGCTGCTTCCAAATGAAATAGATGCTCCTCTATGGACTGGGATTTCACTACAATGTCGTCAATATAACACTCTAGATACCCTCCAATAAGATCATGAAAGATGGTGTTCATAGCCCTCTGATATGTAGCCCCAGCATTTTTCAGACCAAATGGCATTTTAACCCATTCGAAGGTGCCAATATTCCCTGGACATCTGAATGCTGTCTTGTGGACATTCTCCTCTGCAATGCAGATTTGGTTGTAACCGGAATGCCCATCCATCATTGATAAAACTTGATGCCCTGCTGAACTGTCAACCAACAGATCCACTATAGGCATAGGGTACTCATCTTTTGGTGTTGCTAGATTTAAATTTCTGAAATCAATGCATACCCTCATTTTACCATTCTTCTTAACTACAGGCACAATATTAGATAGCCATTCAACATACCTGGCTGTCCTAATAAAGCCTGCCTTGAGCAGTCTAAGAATCTCTTCCTTGACTTTCTGAATTACTTCTGGACTCATCCTTCTTGGTTTCTGCTTGTATGGCTTAAAATTAGGCTTCATAGAGAGCCTATGTTCCACTAATGATCTATCCAATCCTGGTAGTTCATTATAAGACCATGCAAAGCAATCTTTGTATTTCTTTAGAATAACCAATAACTGGTCTCTGTCCAGAATATTCAAGCAAGTACTTATATAGGTGGGCTGCTGCGCAGAACCTTCCCCTAAATTCACTTCTTCTAAGGGGTCTTGTGTTTGAGAACTTATTGAAGCTTCTTCTTTGGTTTCTTTGACCTTCAAAGCAACCTTTTCGCCTTGTACTGCTCCTAAGTTCTTTAATTCGACATCTATGCCTTCTTCCTCATAGACAAAATCTGTCCACGAGGCATCTTCTTCCTGTATCTCCTGGACCTTTGTTTCAATGTCCAATGCACAGTATTTCCCAAGGGTCAAACTTGACTGTTCTTTGCTCTTGTTCTGACCAATTATCATGGCCTCTCTCTCTTGCTTCTGTACTTTCTGGACTATTGCTTTTACGTCCAATGTTGAAAATTTAATAAGAGCTAAGGACTTGGCTTCTTGTTCTTCATCTCTTTGCCTATAACCAGGCATCATTATCATCTTTCACGACAACCTCTTCATCAGCACTTTCTTGGACTAAGTGCTTCAAGTGTGTCACTTCCTCTTCAGCCATCACTTCGGCTGAGCCATCAGCTTTCATCAGTATACTGAGTGGTGTCACTCCCTCAATATACAACTTGGCCTCTGCAAAGTATGCACAGGCTATGAAGGGTTGAGGATCTGCATCAATTTCCTCTATCTCTCCATTGCCCAAAGCCATCATGATTTTCTGATGCAAAGAGGAAGGCACACATTTGTTAGTGTGGATCCAATCTCTCCCAAGTAAAGCATTATATTTAGCATTACTGTCGATTACGAAGAATGCTGTCATGCAGTCCCTGGTTCCCACACTCAAGTTAATGGGCAGAATCTCCTGGGCCATCTGTTTGTCTCCAGCGAAACCAGCAATGGTTGTGCTAGTTGGGATCAACCTGGGATTCTTTTTCCCTAGTTTCTTCAGAGAAGATTTCGGTAGCAAGTTCACTGCTGCCCCATTATCTATTAAGACTCGGTTCAGCTGTATTCCATCGAAGAAAGCCTTGATGTACAAAGGCTTGACATGTTGGGTCATGGAATTCGAGGGATATTCAAAAGGATATGAGAGGTTGATGCTCACCTCTTCCTCGCTTTCACACTCAGTTTCCATTGGAGTAGCCGTTCTAGGAGCATCCTGTATCATACTCACTTGTGACTCCTCACTAGAGACAAGAATTGGATCCATGTCTTGGTCACCCTGGTCTTCATTTTCAGCCTGGAATTCATGAGGCAGTATATGTACCATATTGACTGATACAGGGGGAAATGAGCCAAATTGAATGGCTGGCTGTACCTTCTTCCCCTCTTGGCTACCTTGCTCAGTGTCTTCAGCAGCATCCTCCATGCTGTACTCTGGTACTTCATTGATAACTGATCCCTTCGAAGGGTCCTTCTCAACTGGTTCCTCAGTCAGAAATGTTTGTTTAGCCATGAAGGCTTCGAACATTTCTTCTTCTGTCATTTCCTTCTTTTGGCTTATGCCAATCTCTTCTTCCGTTTCACTATCACTTTCCATCAGAGCTTTCTCCAACCCTGCCAAACTAGACTTCTCTCTGGCCTTTAGTTCAGAATGAACCTGGGCCAACTGTTCTCTGCTACAAGCCACTTTGCTTTATAGAGTCGGTTTTAGAGCAGGGTCTGACTTCGAAGTTTTCTTTCCTTCTGTTTTGACCTGTGAAGAACTCTCTCCACTTTTTTGAGATCTTCTTTGGTCTTTGGGTGTACTGGCTGAATCTTCCTCCTTTGTGATCTGGAAATAACTGGAACCATATTTGGTTCCTTTGTCTTTGGGTGTTTCAGCAATACCCAGTTGTTCGGAGTTACCAAAGGAGGCTTGACCATCCTGCCTGGGATTCCAACATCTCTCCTGGCATAGACTTCCCTAGGTTTGTTTTGCATTACAAACCATTCAGGAACTCCAGGTACCCAAGAGCTCACTAACTCAGATGCTGAATCACCTTTTTCTACCTTCGAAGCCATCTTCGAAACTGGCCGTGGAGGTAAGTGCTTGGTTCTGGTCTCATGTTTCGAGCCTGATTCTGGCCTTTGATGGAGGTGGCCATTTTCTGTTCTGTGTGAAGTTGGTCTAGGGGTCCAATCTCTGGCCTTAGTCCCATAACCTGAACTCCTCTCCAATTTCCTTTCAGAATGTTTGCTCTCTATTCTGTAATAGTTAAGTGGCCTAGACTCATACAAGGGCCTCTTGCCCTTAGCATGTATTTTGTCAACTGCAGGCTCAACCACTAATGGTCGCTGCCTATCACTAGCCGGGTACGGCCTCTTGTTGTACGCGTTGGTTGATCTAGGACGTCTCTGAACATCCTTATAGTATTGCTTCCCATCAATTGGAAGCCCCTTCAACCATTTGTAGCTTAGTTTGCATCTGGGACACATCCTCTGCATTACAGCTGCTTCCAAGGAATCGTCATCCAGTGCTTCTTCATCAGAGTGTTCCTTCTGATGTGAGAAACCTTGTCCAATGACTGGTGTGTTTCTAGTATCCTTCTTGGCAGTTGTCTGGTTGGCAATATGCATTTGCACATTGACCTCTTCCAATTCCTGCAGAGATAGATGCTGAAAGTTTGGTACAACCACATTAGCCGCGCTTTCTCCAATTTCTGGAAACGGGTTACTGTCAATCCCCATGGCTTTTTCTGTTTTGGCTGGGAACTTCAGACTTCCTTTCCGAATTTGCTCTTGGATCCTGTCTCGAAAAACAATACAGTTTTTAGTCGAGTGAGACCAAGAATTATGCCATTTACAGTATACTTTTCCTTTAAGTTCATCTGGAGATGGCAGTTTTACTCCTTTTGGTAACTTAAGGAAATTGGCTGCAAGCAAATGATCAAAGATGTCATCTGCTTTTGTCAAATCGAAAGAGTACTTTCTATGAAAGTCTTTCTTTTTGAACTGCTGGTCGATGGTTGTATCCTTATGAATTAATACTTCACAGATTACAGGTTCTTTGCCCACAATCTCTGCTGCATCGATCTCATAATTGGGATCTCTGTAATATGTCTTATACGAAGCATTATTTCGATCTTGTTCCTCCTCTAGTAATGCTTCATATCGAGACACCTTATAGGTTAATTCGACCAAATCCCTAAATTCAGTTGAGTCAAACTTCTTTCGAAGCCTGAACTCTAAACCGTTTTGAGCCAATCTTACAAATTCTGGCTCTGGAAGGATGACTCTACATTTATTTCGAGCCCTTTTAAATCTGGTAATGAACTGAGTAGCCTTTTCTTCAAGCCTTTGACTCAATCTTGCCAAGTCTGCCATGGACACCTCTGGCTCCGATTGGAAGAACTGAGCATGAAATGCCTCTTCCATTTGTTGCCAAGTTTGAATGGAGCCAGGTGTAAGGTTGATATACCATACAAATGCTCCCCCAGTTAGAGAATTTGGAAATAATCTCAGTTTCATGTAGTCATGATTAGTGAATTCACCACATTGAAGCGGAATCGGCAATATGCTCTCTTGTTGATTGATTTCAGTTCCATAGAATAGGGTAAAATCTAGTATTACAATCCTCTTGGGTATTCATGTACCCTATCTACCCATTCTAGATATGGTTTTACGTATCTGAGTCTGGACCCCCGAGCCATCGGTCCACATTTCATAACAATATCAACAATTTGGTCCCTAGGGACCATATTTTGTCTTCTTGAACCCTTCTTTGGAGGGACAAACCACGGGGTTGGTGGACAAACTTGCGCTGTGGTCCTCTTGGTCCATAAGGTGGTACATTTGGGACCGGTTGCCCTGTGGTGCGGAGTTCTTTGTGGGGGTATGGGTAACCCCTTTGAGCTGTCTGCGAAAGGACTGTGAAAGTCTTTGGGACAGTGTTGTGTCCTCCATTTGTGGGAAAAACTTCCAACCCCCCGGGTATAAATTCGAATAAGGGATTATTATACCCCCTAGTGCCAGGTATGACTTCGAACATGGGATTTGCCACCATTCTTATGCCAGTTTCTTGTACTTGGCCAGATCCACCAACTTGTGTGGTCTCATTGTTGAAATCTTGAGGCATTTTGGCCTACTAGCCTTGAAATGGGTTCATACCAAGACTGAGGCGATGGTCTTTCATAGTTCTGAGTACTAGTCTGACCATTAGATTGTCCATTAACTTGCATAGGCTGTTTTTCTCTAGCCAATCTTTGCTGAGGGACATTTAAAATTTCCTCCGTGTGTCTTGTATTTGTTGGTTGGTGGTTATTCATTCGATCCAAAAAGGATGTTGCCCACCTTTCCATTGTGTTCATTAATTGTTGTCCCATAGCATCTACTAAGCCATCCCATGGATTTGTTGGTTGAGTAGATGGAACGGTGGATGGTCTAATTCCTTGGTTTCGTCCAATATTATGAACATATGGTTCTTGTCCAGAAGTGCTGGTCTGTTCGACCATAGGTTCTGATAACATGGGAGTTTCCACAGGATGTGTTACCACATTATCCTCTGGGTTTGGTATTTCTACCTCTCCTTCTACGCCTTCTTCCAAGCGTTCATTTTCTCATTGTCGTCTTCGTCTAGCCATTTTATAGAGTCCCACCGGGCGTGCCAAAAATATATGTTGGTTTTTTTGGCTTTCGAAGGGTATTTTCGTAAATGCGAGCGTGCCAGCAAGGATCAATCAGTCCTTACAGAAATTATAATTGCCAACCAATTATCAGACGATTGTGTTTTAGTTCTTTCAGCCTCAATGAAGAGGACTTTTACTAGTGGCTTGACTTAGGAGAAATTAAGAGAAATAACAATAATACGAAGAACAATCGAAGTATTTCATTAAAATGAACACTTACAATAGTTCAAACTCAGCCTCGAAGAGGTTTACAGCAACAGTCTACTTGAATCTACTTGAAACTACTCCTATGAATCGAAGTGCAGAGCGAGTATTTAAAGTGCAGGTATTTAAAGAGCAGGTATTTAAAGTGCAGGAATATAAAGTGCCTGTTTGGCAGAAATTATTTACAGCTTATTTCAACTTTCGGCTTAATTTAAGTTATTTTGATGTGTTTGGTTTAGCTTATAGCTTATAGCTTATAGCTTTGTGGAAGTCAGAAATCAACTTATTCTTTGAGTGGGGCAGGAGATGCTTTAAGAATAAACTGGAAATCAGCTTAAGTTAAAAGTTATAAGTTATAAGCTGTTTAGACATAAGCTATAAGCACTTTCCCACAGCTCTACCAAACAGGCCTAAAGTACAGGAAATGTAAAACTAGAAAAGAAAATATGAAGTAAAGACTGGTTTGTATGATCTGAGTCTGGGGGTTTTTTCTGGGGGCTTCCTTGTTATTTATACTTATCAAGGATGACCTTCGAACTGTACTTCGAACCGTCGAACTGCTCCTCCATGATTGCTGATCATGCTACCTTAGAAATAGTTCCACTACGCCATCACTTGCAGTTGGGCTTCCCTCCTATATTTGAATTTGAATATGGGTAACCGTTGAAGCCACGTCACCTTGCATCTCATTACTGATCTAGTGCTACTCAGATCACTTGAGAACCAATATTCATTGCCACGTGTACGATTAGGATCGAATATTAAAATCATCTTCCCATAATACCCTTATTCTACCACGTGTCGAATTGTAATTGACTTTTACAAAATATGTAGCCAACACATAGACATAAAAATGTCACATACTCAAATATTGCTTGTCCTATAAACTTCCCAACACAACACAGTTCCCATTCTCCCACCATTGTTGTTAAAATTAAATGAAAATCTTGAAATTCCTCTAAGGCTTGCCTTATTTTAGACCCATATTTAGAGGGTAAATCCTGAATTTTGCAATTGAATGCAAATCATGTGTATATATTAAGATGGAGAGCAACATCCAAAGTACTTAAATTTAAGGCATTTAAATTTATGGTTCATTCTAAAATATATGTGGTGGGTTTGTTGTGTAAATCCATTAAATGAGAAATTATTAAGTGATCCTATTATGGGAATTCGGTTAAAAATTAATTTTTTGACTTTTCTGCTCTTTTGGGTCACATCATATTTTTATTTTTTTATATTTTTTAAAAAAAAAGTCAACAAAAAGTTAAAAAATTAATTTTTAACCTACTTTCCAAAACAAATGTGGCAATAAATTATGCTAGATTTTTTAAAAAATGATTCTTAATGCTAGATTTTCAAAAAAATGATTCTTAATCATTTTGTTTTCAACTATTTTTTTTTTAATTTTTTTACTTTTTATATACACCTAATATAGATGTAACCATAAGTAAAATATTCATGACAAAATACGAAAATGTTCAATAAACACCCAAAAGTTATCCTTAAGAACTTTTTAAAGATTTTTCACAAATACTTACTTTTTAAATGCATCTAAAAAAGAAATTTTTTTTTTTAAATGACTAAAATATTTGTAAAAAAATTAAAGATTATTATAAAAAGTAACAAAACAAAACAAATAAAAAATATATATATAAAATAAAAAACTAAACTAGTGGTCCATGCAGTGCGGACCCATGTATGACATATTGGGGTATGCTAATTTGCAACCATTTACTTTCACACTTGCGACGACCAGCAGCTTGGCAAAAAAGTCTCCAAGCCGTTGCATGAAGACTTCCTCGAAGATGAATAGTTCAAATTTCTTCAAAAACAGTTGTAAAATTTGCAATGAACAACGGGTCAAGTGTTCAATTCCAAGTTGCCCAATATCTAACAAATTGGCACTACTAGACATGTATATGGTCAAGTGAGAGTTTTTTTTTCTTTTTAGTGATTTTTTAAAATTTATATCACTTTTTCTTTTCTAGGTCTATCTAGTGTACAAAGAGATGGATTTAGGTAGGGCTGAGTATAGAATTATTCGAACGGGACAACTCGCCCAGTCCGAACTGATCTGCATACAAATAGGCAGTTTTGTAGACACAATACGGACGGATGCGATTTGGAATATGGCATAATTGCAGATTGCGGGCGGATTGCAGGTTTAACCCGCACCCGTAATAACCCTCCCACACTTAGATTTATTTATTTTTTTATTTTATTTTATTTTTATATAAAACTGAACCATTGATTTCATTCATCATCTTCTAGATATTTTTTGCCGACACACACCAAATCCTAATTTCATGATACAAAAAGAAATGTTATAGAGAATATTGTTTTTAAATGTTTTTGTTTTTGTTTGCTTAGTGAACATTGTAAGAAATTGAATCTACTTCTTCAAGAAGAGAAAATTGAATCTATTAATTACTTTTGAAATTGAAATTAATTTTATATTATATTTGAAAAATCTAGAAACCTCCTAGATGTTGATTTGTGATTATGTATCAATTTTAAGCAGAATATAAAAATCCCAATCAAACAATCAAGAGAAAGAGACACAAAGATTTTACGTGGAAAAACCACAATTGGACACCTTCCAATTGTGATCAAAAAACCACGGGCCACAGCCACCAGAACAATCCACTAAGAAGATATAAAGGAATTACACAGGTATCACTCTCAATTATCTAGCGAATCCACAACGCCTAATTGAACCAACTTCTATGTGCCTCTTCCAACCCCATCTTCACCACGGAATTGTCTTTCGATGAGCCACTCCGATTCCACCACCGAAGCTTGAATCAATTCTTGAGAATCCACAACTCAAGAACAATTCTCTCTTGTGTAACAAACAAAACCTTTGATGTAGCCTTTTGATCATGAGTTGAATACTCAATAAGACATCAAAGAAAAATAAAATATCCCCGGATATAAACCTTTAAGGACCAAAAAGAAGATGCGGAGGAATAATTTAGTTAGTCTAGTTTTGGGAGAAAACCAACTACTTATAGAAAATCCAAAAGCAATCCTAGTTGGGAAAGAAAACCAACTTCTTGTTTGTAGAAAATCAACTTCTGCGTAACTCCAAAGTAATCTGCTTGAAGAAAACCAACTCTTTGAAAAAATCCGGATTCTGAGGCTCGCTCGAGCGAAGCTTTTCTGGCTCCGGCGTGGAGAGAAATTTTTATGATTTCTACTAGTGCCTTGGCTCGAGCGGATCCTTGGCTCGAGCGAGAATACATTTCTTGAGTTTTGTATGGGCGCAATCCGTGGCTCGGCGAGCATTCCTTGGATCGGCGAGAAACCTTCGCCGGCGAGAAACCTTCGCTCGAGCGAGCTCTTCTTGGCTCGAGCGACCAATGGCAGACAAGCAATTTTCAATGCAATTTTCAATTTTGCGGTAGCGCCAAAATGACCGGCAAATGTAATAATCAGCGAAGTGGCAATCTTGAAAGTATTAACATCACAAACTTCTCCGCAAAGCTCGATTCGGGTTGGATTCGCATCTAATAAACTCATAGCCTCACTGAAATAAAAATGCGAATAAAATTACAACTCAAAAGAGTTTTGTCAAACGGGATTGCCAAGAATAAAAACCTAACAATATTGAATCTGGAAATTGAAATTAAATCTGGAAATTGAAAAAAGTTCAATCAGCAAATCACCCGCACAATCACGAACTCTATTTGCATAAATCACAACTTGCACTGCGGGCGGTTGCGAGTTGAATTTTTCCCAAAATGCATATATGTAGGCAGGTCCAAACTAATTCATAAACCGTTCAAAACTGAACCGCGAGCACTCCTAGATTTAGGGATTCTGAGGAGGGAGGTACGACCACAAATTATAAAGACTATTTGTATTATATTAATTATAGTAAGATAATTTAAAAAAATGAGATGTTACATTTGTATTTGTCTCTCAAAAATTTGAATCTTGGATTCATCATTAATAGTATAGAATAACTTTAAAAATAGTAATAAATTCAAAAAAAATCACTAAATATTGATCATTATTATTATTTTGGCTAGCTTTATGTTTTTTTTTACCCTCCTAATCTGTCTGCTCAAATAAACCTAAAAATGTAAACCCAAAAAAACAAAAAAAAAATATTAAAAAAACTAATCCTAAACACACAACACAACTATTCCCAGTGGTCAACTTCCATGACCGCACCAAATATGGGGAATAAAAATAAGGAAAATTTACCCATAAGTCCTAGTTTTTGAAACGTTGAACCATTTAGTCCTAAAAGTTTTCTTATGCTCCATTTAGTCCCATTTTTACATCAGCAAGATGTAAATGATGTAAATAATCTGATGTTTCATTCTACAATTTCAAAATTTATTGAAATCTGATGAACATTAGATGTTTTTCATCTTATATTTTCAAACATTATTGAAATTTGATGAACATTAGATGTTTGAAATCTAATGTTTGTAACATGACTCTGATGTTATTAACATTGTATCTGATGTTATTAACATTGTAATGGGACCTTTCAGTCTATAAGAAAACTTTTAGGACTAAACAGTGCATAAGTTATTAATTTGGGAGTTATTGGTGCATCCCCATAAAAATAAACTATATTTTGGTAATGTTTGATTTTTGCATGCATATGCACGAGGCATTCAATGCATCAACAAAAACCAAAATATTTTTTATTCATAGAATAAGTAGTGGTTAGTGGCTATGGAAAAGTCACATTACAAAATAAACGAAAAATGTTTATAAAAAAAAAATTTATTATTAAAGATTAAAAAAAATCAATCCCAAATCCCTCGTTTGGGAACAGGTTTTTTTAATAATTTTTTGAATTTTTGACTAAAATATGATGAAAAAAAAATTAATATGTTATGAATGACTTTTTAGTTTTTTACGAAAAGATGTGTAAAAAGTAAAGATAAAATAAATCTTTGACTTTTTTGTATAGGTTGTTGGCTATTTATTTTTTTAATAACTTTTTAACTTTTTGGCTAAAATCATCACTTACCAAACGAAATTAAGTGCATTTTATTATTATAGTGAATTTTTTGGTTTTTTTTTTTTTGGCTTATTTTCGTTTTTAGTAATTTTTTTAAAAAAAATTTCAACAAATTTTAAGCTTCTAAATTCAATTCGACAAGATAAATTGAAAACTTATAATCTTTTTAAAAAAATCCAAAAAATATTCAAAATAGACAAAAATAAGCCAAACTAAAGAATTTTTTTTGACTCACCTTTTTTAGTGATTTTTTTTGAAATTTTTCAAAAAAGTATATTTTTAAATTTTTGACATAATTTTTTAAAAAAATTACTAAAGATAAAAAAAAATTCAAAAAAATGTGACTTTTTTTTATTTTTATACCAAAATGGGCCTAAAAGGTTACGTGGTGGAAGCGTTTATTTATTAGATTTGGCATTTGAGTTCAAGTAATGCAATTTTCAATCCCTTATTCCCTCTGTGGTGATACTACGTCAATGTTTCGAAAGTTGAATCGGTAAGTGAATCGAAAAATGAATCGGGTGAATAGGTTATTGGTTCAACCGTTGAGTTGAAGCAGTCGAATCGTGACATTACAATTGATATCATATAATTAAAAATATAATTTCAAATTATAAATAAATAAAAATATATATAATTACTTAAATAATAAAAAAAAATGTTGCATAATATTTACTAATGATATTTAATAAAATCATAATTGATAAAAAAAAAAAAAAAAAAGACGCTAGTTTTAAATAAATTAAAAAAATTTAACGTTCCTTTCAAATAAATTGATTGAATCCTAGATTTAATTTTGGAGAGAAATGAAATTTCAACTCTCTCTCCAATCAAATATGATTCAAACAATTTGATTGAATCCTATATTGAATTTTTAGGTTCTCTTTGAACAATTTTTTCCAATAAATAAGAATAGACTTTCATACCAATGAGACTCCTCCTCATGAGAGGAGACTTGAAGTAAGAGTTTTTAGTCAAAATTTTGATATATATATATATAAATATATGAAAAAAAAAAAAAACCAAGTTAGTCGAGAATTGACACCGATTCACTTGTTTTACTGGTTGAACCATCGATTTTTTTCGATTTTTACAAATAAGGCCAATTTTTGGCCTAGTCTGGGTTTACAAGGTTTTCCGGACCGCAAGAAGGCCCAGTTCCAGGTTTGACCGGCCGGGCTAGTATGGGGTTGAAAACATTGTACTACATGCATCAATTAATATACCAACGTATGCTATAATATTATTACTAACTCTACTCATTATACAAATTATAAATACTCAAAACTTCCACATCATCTATTAGTAGGTACGGAACTAGGATTTCATCATCGGAGGGCCCAAAGGACAAATAAATTTTTTTACCATATACATAAGTACATATGTATGTACAATATGATATATATTACATTTATACACATAAAAAAAAAAATCAAATACTATAAAAACAATTTCTAATAGGATGAAAAAGTTTTTTTTTGTACAAAATAAAAAGAGAATGTAAGATGGGAATGAGATATCTAGTTTTTATACTAGGGTCATTTTATGCATAAAATGAGATATATATTTTTAAAATGTCATGACAAATCGTATTTTTCACAGAAACAAAAAGTCATGACCCTCCATAATCTCCTCCTAGTTTCGTCTCTATCTATTAGTATATTAATTAGTGCATATAATATTTTCATTCCATCTAACCAATTGTCATTGAAAATATAAAGGTCAATAATTTTAGGACATAATCAATAGTGTTGTTTGGTACAAGTTTATTCTAGTTGTGTGTAATTTTTTTTATTCTACAAGTCTGTGTCAAATTATTTATTGTAGTTTCTATTTACAATTTATTACATAAATTTAATTTAAATAAGTTAGAGAAAAAAAAATTGATTATATTAAAAGATAAAAAAATATATTTTTTTTATTTTTATTTTTTGATTATTAATTATTAATTTATAATAAATTGTACAACATATATGAAAAAAAAAATGGAGTCTATAAATTGGATTTAATTTCCATCAAGTCCTATTGAAAATAAGTCTTGGTAAAATTATCGCTAAAAATAAATTTTTTGTGACAATTTTTTATATATGTTGCTAAAAATTGACAATTAGTGACTTTTTTGTCATGATTTTTATAAATTGTCGCTAAAACTTACAATTAATGACTTTTTTTATGATAAATTTTTCTCATAGGACGTATTATACAATAAATCCACTAATTAGGACACTTACACGTAAACTACCAATAGGTCTTAATAGTTGAACTTAATTCCTATAAAGTCTATTGAAAATAAAATTTGGTAAAATTATCGCTAAAAATAATTTTTTTGTGACAATTTTTTATTTATATCGCTAAAAATTGACAATTAGTGACTTTTTTTTGTCATGATTTTTATAAATTATTACTAAAACTTATAATTAGTGATTTTTTTATATGATAATTCTTTTAATAAAACTTATTAGATAATAAATTTATTTATTAGGACCTACATGTAACACATAAGTACCCCTCTATTTTAATAATATGTTACAATCTTATGCGTGATTCGCCAACTAATAAAATAAAATAAAAATGAACGAGAAGCCGAGTCTCGCTTCCCCCTCCTTTCGCGGAAGCTTATTAGGAGAAGTTCATTCATCCAACTACAACCATAATCTCATTATTAAAAAGAAAATAAAAAGTTAACATTAATAAAAAATAAATTACAACTGGCTCCTACGTTCCAAATTTTTAATATATATTTTTTTATTCAGTGCCCAAGGATCGAGATGACAATGTCACAAATTAGGATAATGCTACGAGGTACACACTGTCATATGCAATAATAATAATAACAATTCATTATAATCAAACATCATAATGCATAAATAAATAATTCTTAAATTATAATTAAAATAATATTATAATCAAATTAATCATACCGTGAATCATAACTAAAGATATAAAAATTATGACCAAATGTGCATATAGAATTTCCCCACAAATTAATAAATAAATGTCCCATTTCATGTTATCTTGTAATCATCATTTATAAAATAATTAAAAGTGATGGCTCATGTGATACTTGCATATATCATCATTTTATTTCAAAAAATAAAATTATAAACTGTATGATTATATTCAAAATCTAAAAATTAAAATAATTGTAGAAAAGTTAAAAATTCAAACATTTAAAAAAAATTAAATTTAAGACATAACTATCCATATAACTGGTATATAAATATTTTTAAAAAATTCAAAATATAATATATAAAATTACGAGAAAGCTTCACATTAAGCTCCCTATATTGAAAAATCATAACATCAATTTGTTTGGTTTTAATTTTTTGAAAACACTTTTCAGAAAATTATACTTTATTGTTTTTTGTATTTTTTTGTTTTTACTTAATTTTTTTAATTTTTAAACACACCTAATATAAATGCATTTAAAAAGTATAATTGTTGTGAAAAAAATCTTTAAAAAAATTCACTAAATACCAAAAATACAAAAAAAAAATGAAAATTCAATATATTTTTCATATTTTTGTGTATTTATTTATTTTTAAAATATTTTTTTACAAATATTTTACTTTTTAGATACATTTAAGCCTTCATTTGAGATGTAGGCTGGTTTTTTGGATTTTTAATTATTTTAGCCTGTGAGCTAAAAGCCTCGTTTAAGATATGATTTTTTGACTTTTGTGAAAGAAAAAATAAAATAATTATGATTTATATGTGACATTTGTCCTATTTGGTGTCTTATATGGCTATTTTAGCCTAAATGGACATGCCAAACATAGCCTAAGTAAGGTGCATTTGAAAAAGTTACAAAAATACTTAAAATTCTAAAACAATTTACTAAAAAAAAAAAAGAAATACAAAAAATAAAAACTCAATTTTTAAAAAATTATAACCAAACACACTTTTTTTTGTTTTGTTTTATTTTATTATTATTATTTTTTTGAGGTACACCTCTCAGTCAGCACATGCTCCTCAACTGGGGAATCGTAACTGTTTTTGTGCACCTAATCATCCACTTGCTACCAAAAGCATGCATAAGTACTCGATTCTCTTTGGAAAGTTGACGAGTGCAGCGTGGAATAACTTGAAAGAATCAAAGAATTTTATTTTTTAGGGTAAATTATATTCACCTTCTCTGAGCTTTTTGACAAATACAGAAATTTTTCATGTGGTTTGAATAACTACGTAAACCTCTCTTACTTTACCTGATATTCTCTAGATTCCTCATTCTGTCAAATTGAAACAAACGATATTACTTACATATACTAAATAACTTTATTAGCTTTGTTTTGGAGTATGAAAAGATGATAATAACCTTTGTACCTTAAATCCCTAATTCACTATCTATTTTGATTTTGATGGAATTTGTAAGAGAAAGAAGTGAGAGAGACGAAATATTTGAAGAAGATCGATCGGTGTGAACAAATGACGAATAAGCTTGAGATTTTGGTTTAATCATCGTTACCAGTGCAAAATGTGAAAGAGATTGACCGGTGAGAAGTTGGTTTTAAGGCTTCTATGTAAGATTTCAAACATTTTATACTTCGTCTCCGTTTGTTTTCTAGAGTAAGTCCAGTTCTTTCATACTTTATCTTGTTTGTTTTTTAGAGTAACAGTCATCTAGCTCATGTTTGTTTTGATTTTGAAATTCTAGATTTGTGGTTCATTTCGGATTTGTAGTCCCTTTCGGATTTGTATGCCTGTACAAACAGATGAGCAGTTTAGTTGGGAGATATTGGGTGACCGGTTGTCCGTAGGGACGTTCGACCGGTCAACTGGCCAAGCCATTTTTTTTTTTTTACATGTTTGGCAAATTTTTTTTTAGTCTTCTTTTTGTTATGATTTTTGATTTTATACAATTATGATTATATTATATGAACTTTTATTTATGTTTGTTATCAAAGTTTGGATTCGGTTTTGTCAACTTACTGTAAAAAACAGTTTTCTTCTTAATTTTCTTAGAATAATGATTTAAGGATTTTTTTTTTTTTTTTTTTTATTGTTTTTGTTATGCAACTATGATTATATGAGTTTTTATTATTATTATTATTTTTTTTAATGTCTCCTGCTTATGAATTTTGTTACATTTGGGTGAATAATTGTTGAATGGAGTTGTTGTTTTTTTTTTTTTTATAATTAATTATTACCCATTGTGATCACAGTATGGCTGCATTCCCTTATTTTGATCTAATCATCAAATATAAAGGCAAAGTGGGTAGAGGTTTTGTGAGAGACAATTTAGTTGGAAGGGGCAGTTCATTTAGAAGAGGCACTTCAACTGGGAGGGAAAAATCATTTGGGAGAGGCAGAGGCAAGGCCAATGCCAAGCGTGTTTGAGTGTAAGTTTTTCATATTTGTTTAGTCTGCCTATTACATTATTTTAGCACGCACATGTAAGTTTTTTTTTTTCATATAACATGATTCCAACAGTGGTTCTTTTTGTTTGTTTCATTGTTTCTTGCAGTTGAATTAGCTATGATGATAATAATGTTTTTGTTCAAGGTATATAAGACATATTGCTTTAGTGCACAATTAGTGATAATCATGTTCCACTTTTTGTATTTTTGTATTGGGCATAGCAGCTAATACAAAATGTAATGGAATGATGTATAGTGCACACTTGGTGTTTACATTTATATTTTGGGAATGTAATGGAATGATGTATAGTCAAAAAACTGCATCATACTTATATGTTGATGATTACATAAAGTCCATTACAAAACATTCTTACAAAACATTACAAAACCTTTAAAGTCCTAGCAATTCCTATTACATTTTCAGAGCAACGATCAAGGAAATCAAATATAAAACAACATTCATGATCATTACTATCTTCATAAACCCCATGTTTGCTTCAAGTACTTGCATTCTTGTTTGCATAGCCCCTATTTGGTTCATTAAATTCACTTTAGTATCTTTTTCATAGGGTAGAGTGTGTCTGTTAATAGTAGCTTCAGTGTCTTCCATCATCATTTGTCTTTCAAGAGATGAGTTTACTGGTTTACACCAATCTCATAAAGAGAATTTCCTATGTGGGCATAAATAATACAATTTTCCTATGTTTTTCTCTGATTCAGTGACTTTAATTGCTGCTTTGCTCCCACAATAACAGATCTTGCTCCTATACTTGATCACCTCCCCTCCACTATTTGATGATGACATATCTATATGGTCCTACATTTTATGGAATGTGAGAGTTATAATGCATTTTTAGAACATATATGGCATTATTGTGCTTGATTGTGCTCTATTTGTAACTTGTGTTGGACTGTGGACTTGATTTTTTTTTGTAAATTTTTTTTATTTTAAATAATTGCTTAATGTGAATGTGAATGTGAATGGTAGCATACCTGTGTTGTGCTTGATTGTGAAGCTATGTTGTGCTTGGTTGTGGAGCTCTGTCTTCTGCTTTATTTACTTTCAGTTTTGTGTGTTGTGCTTGGTTTTGAAGATGAAATATTTCCTTGGGTATATATAGCTGGGTTCAAGAGCTCTGAAGGCATTATTGACATTTTTGGGATTGTCTTTGATGACTTCAGCATTTTCTGTTACTTGTGCTACCAGAAGTTACGACAGGGGGGATATGGAGAATATTAGGTAAAGTATGGGAGGTTTATGTAATTATTTAAATCACAAGGGAAATCCTTATATTTGTTAGAACCTCAGGGGAGGTGAGTATAATTTATCCTATTTTTTTATTTTTTATTTTTTAGCTGAGGCTATAAGCAAGAGTTTGAATTATGAATTGTTTGGGATGTCCTAAATAAGCGCACTTTTTGACTTTTTAGACTAAAAAATTGAGGAAAAAATATATGGTTGTTTGGGTTAACTTTTTGACTTTTTATGAAAAAATGTGTATTAAAAAATTGTATAAATTACTGTGCAGAGAAAAATTAGGATTGAGAGTTGTGCAGCCGTAATTTTTAACTTTGGGTGAATAATGATAACTTTTTAATTTTTTGAATAACTTTTTGACTTTTTAATTTTTTGGCCATATGCCAAACTTGGCCTAAATAAACTTGAAATTTTGATGGAGAAGTTTGAAATTTAATTATTTCATGGAGTTGTAACATAACAAGTATATGTGTTTTAATTATAAAAATATTTTTAAATTTAACAACAGGCCAATAGGCGGTTTTTTTTTCCCCCTCTACACAGTAGCATAGGTGTTTTATTTATTTATTTTGTGAATATAGTCAGTCCAATACATTTTTTAAAAATTTATTTTTTATAGATTTTTGACAAAGTAATATCCAAAATCAATTATTTAGATATTAACTATCCAACAAAAAATTAGTTTAATACATAGTAGGTGTTTAGCATGCACTAAAAAAGTACATTTTTTTTGGGTATAAATACACTTATTTAGGTCACACCAATCAACATCTATTAACATCTCTTCTCTACTTTTCTGCACATTTTTTTATAAGAAATCAAAAATTACATTTATTTAGAACATCCCAGATGATTTTTATTCGATAATTAATATAATTACTATTTATTCAATAATTAATATCCAAATAACCAAAATGTGAGTTAATAAGGTGAGTGTTTGGGAAGTGAGTTTTTATGTAGATTTTATTAGATGTAGGTTTTTATGAGATAAAAAATTTTTAGTGTTTGGGAAGATAGTTGGGTTTTTATGTGGTTGGATGTGATGTTTGTGAGAGAAAATGTGAAATGATTATGAGATTGGATGTAATATTTTGTTTGGATGTGTTTTTTTTGGTTTTGTAAAATTTTTGTCTTTTAGTGAAAAAAATGAGAAAAAAATTTGGGAACTTGCTTCCCAAACACCACCAAGAACGTCTCCAATCTTTACTTAGACTTTTCATCAAATTTAATTTGATGAAAAATGTTCACTTTTCAAACGAAGAGAAATCCAAAATTGGCATAAAATCCATATCAAACGAAGAGAAATTCAAAATTTTCATCAAATTGAGGGAGATTTCAATATTCATAAAATTTTCGCAGAAAGCCATTGAAACTTCACATACACAGGACGAACAACCAGTTGTCTTCCCGAACATTCAGTTACTTACAAAGTTGCCTATTGTTGCTTGCAAAGTTGGCCATTACTGATTGTCTTGCAAGTTATCCTCGTAATCAATCGATCATTTGATAAAACTTAAAAAATTAACGTTGCAATACATGTGTCATATCATATGAAATTTTTCATCAATTTTTTATTTAAATTTTATAAAAAATTAAAACAAGCGTCAGTGGCACCCTAACCTAGCAGGGGATTGCTGGTCTAGTGAAAGAAAACTCATCTTTAGCACACGTGATAGTTTTCATCCCATGCAAAGCATGCGAAAACAAAGCGACGGGAGTAGACTACTGCAGCCCAATGGTGGGCCCAAGTCATAAATAAAATTATTGACTGTGTTGGATTTTAATTTTTTGAATTTAATGTTTTAAAAATTGATTTTTTTAATTTTTAATTTTTTTAAAAATTTGTAGTGAATATTTTTAAAATTTTAAGTAATTTTTTATATTTTTTTAAATGCACCTTACTTAGATGTATTTAAAAAGTAAAATATTTATAAAAAAAATATTTTAAAAAATCAATAAATATAGGAGTACAATAATACAAAAACGAATTGGATTTTCATTTTTTGTTTTTGCTTTTGTTATATTTAGTGAATTTAAAAAAAAATTACAAATATTATACTTTTTAAATGTATTTATGTTAGGTGTATCTAAGAATTAAAAAAAATTGCTTAAAATATTAAAAAAAATTTAATAAAAACAAAAAAAATAGGAAAAACAAAAAATTTCAGTTTTTTAAAAAGTTAATCCTAAAAAGTGAAACCAAACAAGCTAATTAATAGCTAAAGTAATAAATTAAAATATTATTAGTGTTAACAAAAATGTTGTGTGTGTGCAAAACATATATTTTTGCTGATTAAAATAATGTGATAAAATTAAAATTGAGCTCAAGTAATTGTATATTTAACATTCAATGAATTTATAATTTGAAATTTGAATTTATGAAAAAATATATTAAACTTTTCTTACGTGAAAGATTACTGATAGATGTACATTAATTAAACTCTCATTAAATTTAAATTCACGTGAAAGATGCACTATTCATTCACTTCTCTTTTTGTTTATAATTGCTCCTGAAAATGAAAGATCAAGACATATTTTGAATTAGACTAATTGAGGATATGCCACGACATAAAGTTATGATTCCATATGTATTAGTTTTTTTTTTTTTTTTGATGGAAGTCCATATGTATTATTTTAAAAGGACATTTGTCCATATTTTTTTGGACTCTTGAAGCTTGGATATTTCTCTCTCTCTCTCTCTCTCTCTCTCTCTCTCTCTCTCTCTCTCTCTCTCTCATTTTTTACCTATAGAAACACTACAATCTACAATCTAGTCAAACCACATATTCCATCATTGTCATCTATATATTGTATAAATATAGATATAGTGTCTGTTTGGTAAAAATTAACTTCAGCTTATTTCAACTTATGGCTTAAATTAAGCTATTTTGATTTGTTTAGTAAAAATTAAAGTTGCAAATTATAGCTTAAAAAAAGTCATTTTAAGCCATTTTGGCGAAGTTGCTCCGGAGATGCTTCTGATTTCGGATTAAGCGCGCAGCTGTTTGGAGGGGCATGAAATGACTTAAATGTCCCTCCAAAACTTTAACAATTACAGTTATACCACTATATAAGCCCTCTTTCGTTGTGCCCTAGCCCACTCCTCTCCTCTCCTCACACTCGTCTTCTCATTTCCTCTTGGCATTTAAGACGATCCTTCGTATCTCTCGAAGATCAGCCGATCGAAGTCGAAATTTCTCGAAGATTTCTCCAAGATCTACACTACAAAAGGTAAGATCGCATCTTCTTGGCTTTTGTTTGTGATATATATACACACACACACACACATTTCAGCTAGGGTTTACAGACAGATCACATCTTCTTTCTTCGATTCACCCTCTTCGTCTAAAATTTCCTCTTCCATCTTGCCCTTGGCTTGCTTTCTCCCTTATCTGTCAGCTCTCTCTCTTTCGAAGCACATTCTGCTCTGTTTATTAATATGTATGCTCTGATTATTAATGAAGATATTAATATGTATACTTTATCTGAAGATAAACAGAAATTTATGCTCTGTTTACTTTATCTCTCTCCTTTACTGAAGTTCAAGAAAATGATATATTTATATATTGATTTTATTTTTCTGTCATTCAGTTTATTTTCGTAAATAACATCTTAAAGATAATTGATAATTTTTAATGAAGATTGTTGTGTGTGTATGGCTTTTGATACAATTTTTTCCTGTCATATTTGTTTGGCTTGTGATAAATTAGTGTTTGATGAAGATACCTGATAATTTTACCTTCATCAGTTAAATTAGTTTGTGAAGTTTTAGAAAATACCCAGACATGGGATAGATACCTTAAACATATGAATAAATTGATAAATAATTTATCAAATAGTAAATGATTTATTAATTTATCAAATAATAAATCAAATAAAACAAAGTCTTTAAGTTTCAGAATTTTTTTTTCAATTGTTTGAATTTATGTCTGAAGTTCTTTTTTGAAACATTTTTTTAAAAGATGACTTATTTTTTAACATGATTTTGAAAAGTTTTACTATAAGTCAGTCAAGTTTTCAAAATGTCTTCAAACCTGATCCATATGATCCATATGTTGAGATCCATCAAGGCTTTTGTTGAGATCCATCATAGTTGCTTATTTGTCCCTTAACCATAGACCTCCTCCTTATGCTTTAGGAATGAATATTATAATTTTCCTGATGTAGAAAAAGGAATGACTTAGCTGAACCATTATCATTAACCATTAACAGTTTGACAATGAGTTAGATAGAGGAATGACTTATCCATGGCTTCAAAGAAAGATAGAATAGCAGTTTCAAAATTACTGGAAAACTATTCTCAATGAATCATGTTAATTGGTTCTTCTCATAGTGGTATTTGACAATGAGTTACATATGCATTTGTTTATGTGTATTACCGTTGATTATTTAACCAAAATTAATGAAAGAAGTGGTCTAAATAGGAGGCCCATGCTAGAAATCTTACTATTCCACCACCAACACCAAGTCCCTGTCTACTTGTCATAAAAGTGATGCCTTTCCATTTAGCAACATAGTGGACCTACAAAGATGAATTAACATCGCTTAGTCCAAATTTTCTAAATAAAAATAATCACAAGAATCAAATATGTTCCTTAAGATTCTAACAAGAAAACAATACTGAAAATCTTGAAAAACATGTAGAATCTACATAAAAACAAATGAATTGCACAAATCTACCAAGTTTTCTATAAGAAAGGGACAAACTTCTTGACTGTCAGATCTAGTTTCCAATGCGTCTTATTTCACTAACCAGTAATGATATTTTGTTGGAAGTTTCAAACTTCGACTGGTGCATGATATTTTGTTTTGGACTTTAACAATATCACATAGTTGCCAACCTGAAGGTCAGAAATCAGAGTGTTAAATTTACTAGCATAATCATGTATAACATCTTTAAGTTCCCAATCAATTTTAGAGGATGTGGATTCAATTCTTCCTAATTACTGCAGAGGCATGTCATCATCTAGTAACTATGCTTGTAGTGCTACGACCTTGGATTTGAGGTACGAGGCTTTGAAATGTGAGTGTGGTGTAAGAGCTGCCATAAGGGTAACCGAATCCGAGAAGCCATCAAAAGGAAGACTGTATGTAAATTGTGAAAAGAGGAATTGTCAATTTTGGAGGTGGTATACCCCAAAATCTGTGACGATGATAGAGAGGCTGAGGAACGAGACAAATCTTTATGAAGATCAAAACATCGAGACTGTAGGACTAAAAGTAAAGAACCAAATGCTTGAGCAATCCGTAACATTTATGAAGCAGCTTGTTGTGGGTTTGCTCACAATTTGTATTGTTCTATCAGTTGCATTACTCTTCAAATGATTGTAGGTGACTTTTAGATATGTGTTTTTTTGCTCAGTTGTGTACCCAACGATGAGACGTCTATTGTAGTAATCTTATGTTTTATACTAATCATGCCATGTATGGTTATTTTGCACTAGTCTTATGTTTTAATGCAACCAATGATTAATGAGTATGTGTTAAACAATTTTTTTTTTGTTTCATAGAATGAGTACCCAACAGGAAACACAATCTCAAAATAGGCAGAATAAGGGAAAATCCTCTCAAGTACCATCTACTAAGGCTCATTGGGAT
This sequence comes from Camellia lanceoleosa, assembly GCA_025200525.1. NCBI lineage: Eukaryota > Viridiplantae > Streptophyta > Magnoliopsida > Ericales > Theaceae > Camellia > Camellia lanceoleosa. The sequence goes on along the minus strand of CM045764.1, from coordinate 144,658,272 downwards.
GCAAAATCAAATGAAATCTTTATTAAGCTTTGTGTTGACCAAGTGAAGGTCGGACACAAACCTGGTACACACTTAGATAAGGTCGGGTGGGAAAATGTCATAACTTTGTTTAAAACTATGACTGGAAAAACATACCAACGACTACAAATGAAAAACCATTAGGATGTGTTGAAAAAAGATCGCCTTTTGTGGAACAATCTTTTAAGAGGTGAGACCGGCTTAGGCCGTGACACATTGACTGGAGCTATATCTGTATCTGATGAGTGGTGGACCAACAAATTGGAGGTATTTAAATTCCTTAATGTACATATTATGTTTGTTTTTGTTGTTTAAACACACCAAATTTTGATAATTGTAAATGTTTATTTTTTTCTTTGTAATTGTTGCAGAGGTATCCTGATGCTGCTAAATTCCGGCGTATGCTGTTGCAATTTAGTGAAGACTTAGACATACTATTCTCAGATGCAGCTGCTACAGGAGAATGTGCATACACTCCTAGTTCAGGGGTTATGCCTGACGTTGATGACAATGTGGAGGAATTTCATACCCCATGATCTTGAATATGATGATGATGCTTTAGGTGATTCATCACAAAAGCGTTTATCAAACACACCGCTTCATCAACCAAGAGCAAGAAGACGAAATTTATCGATGCAATTTTTACTTAACAAGACACTTGCTCACATAGTCAATGTGGTTGAGTCATCTTCAGGAACTTCAACACAGACCTCATCAAGAATTGTTTGGCGATGTTGGAAAACATCCCTGGTGTGTCCCCGGATGATGACCTGTATGTATGGGCCGCCCGATTGTTCTTACGAGACAAGCGTCGGGAGTGTTTCATGAGTCTTCCTACGGATGAAGTTCGCCTTAAGTTTCTGAAGTTGGAGATTGAGATGGAGAAGGCCACCACAAGTTATCGCGGCTAATTTTGGACTGTCCCGTTGTTATTAATTGTGGAGTGTTCTGTTAGACTTCTTATTTTAGTAATTGTGGACTATGGCAATATTTCCCTAATATTTCCTTTTATGAATATTGACTAGTTGGACTTTTAATTGTGGACTTATTATTTCAAATTTTATTAAATTATGTTGGACTAAATTGTTGAATCGTTGGTGAATGGTTGACATGTTGACTTGTTGAATGGCTGGGGAATGCAATTAGTTGTTGAATGTTGGTTGAATATGCCTGGTAGGTCAATGGTGAAGGTTATATATATGTATATGTAGGTGAATGGTTTACTCAATTCATTTTTGTGCTTTACATTGTTTTTCCTTTACATTTCAATCCCTGTAATAATTTTGTTGAAGTTGAAGGTATAATTTTCTTACTTTACATTTTAATGTTTCACCTATGTCATTTTTGTATGGCCATTATTTGTTCATATGACAGGTTGAAATGTAAAGCATGAAATGTATGACAGGTTGCATGAAATGGATAAATGGATAAATGGATGACATTATTTGTTATGACATTATTTGTTCATATGGCCATTATTTCTTTATTTGGGATAAATGGATGACAGGTTGCATGAAATGTAGCTATGGAATTTTTGTGATGGAATACTACTTTCTTAGTCCCATAGTCATAACAGTCATAACAGTGCTTCTTTCCCATGGAACTGCTTCTTAAAATGTCATCACAGTGCTGCTTGCTTGAATTGCATTCATGTCTACAGGCTTAATTGTCATAACAGAACTTCATAGTAATTTTGATCTGTTTGAATTTCTAGATTCTGGGTTTTGACATATGAATTCCCATGTTAAAGAATATTTCCCTGAGAGGGTATAACTGCAAAATTAGATTCACAGAGACAGGGGAGAGAATAAGTGAGAAGAGAAGCAAGTATATATGTGGAATTCTTCATAAACGCATGCCAATGGATTTTGACTTCTGGGTATAACTTTGAATTCTGAATTTTAAACTAACACATTTAAGGACTTTCTAATAAGCCATGATGTTGGGTAAAACAAGTTTTGGTCTTTTTCCTTATGAATTGTTGTCCTCTGGCACTCTGTCCGTCCCTTTATTTATTTTTTATTTTTATTTATTTATTTATTTTTTCATCCTCTATTAGAAAAATAAAAAATAAAAAGAAAAATTCAACATATGAGGAATGCTTCAGGATTTTAGTATATCTGGACAAGTTATGATATTTTATTATCATTTATTGCTTTTTGTTTAAAGTTTTAAATTGCAACATGGTTTATCCAGCACACTTGACAGTTTTAAAAATGAGTAACAATGATGAAGACCAATGGAATGATGACCATGATGATGAAGATACTAATGATGAAGGCAGCACATCACAAACCCAACAAAATAATAATATGCTCTTAGTTACGGCGGCTACAGTTGCAGCGACATATGCAACAAATTATTTGATAAAAGAACCATGTAGGACATCTTGTTTAACAGGAGGGATATGGATGGTGGAATTACAATAAGGGAATCGGACAAGAATGTTTGAAAATTTTTGAATGGAATAGAGGTATTTTATCAATTGTGTAATTTGTTACAAACAAATTATGGCCTTCAAACTGGACGGCAAGTCTCGGTTGAAAAGCAAGTTGCAATATTTTTGTTTATTGTTGGCGGTGACATTTAAAACAGAAATGTCCAAGAAAGATTTCAACATTCTGGCGAGACTATTTCAAAATATTTTAAGAATGTGTTAAAGGCTGTTACAAAGATGTCCATTGACTGGGTAAGGCCTCAACCGACTAATGGTGTGCATCTATATATTCGACGCAACCGCAAATATTATCCTCATTTCAAGGTAAATAATTAACTACAAACGCAACTTGGGTGTTACATATAATTAATGTTGGTAGGATATTTATACTAATCTGTGGCTAAAATGTTTTTTATTCATTATCATGTCATAGGATTGTATTGGAGCAATTGATGGGACACACATCAAAGCATATATATCTCCAAATAAGCAAGCTCGTCTAATAGGTAGAAAGGGATATGCGACTCAAAACATAATGGCCGCATGTGACTTTGATATGTGTTTCATATTTTGCTTACCAGGATGGGAAGGAAGTGCACACGATACTCGGATCTTCTTAGATGCAATTAGGAATCCTAGTTTTAATTTTCCAAAACCACAAGGAGGTAACTGTTTTATATTCGATTGCTACAATAAATGCACCACACTCACATCTTCATATTTCTTTTTACATTTATAATTGCTTACTTATATTTTATTTTGAAATTTTAAAATAGATGAGTTTTACTTGGCGGATGCTGGTTATCCAAACATGAAAGGATATCTTGCACCTTACAAAGGAGAGAGATACCATCTAGCTCAATTTGAACATGGTCAACCCCCCCCAAAATGCACAAGAAAAATTTAACCAAGCACATTCCTCACTTAGAAGTGTAATAGAAAGAACGTTCGGGGTTTGGAAAGCAAGATGGCCGATGATAAATGATATCCCACCAAACTACAAGTGGCCGATCCAAGTCAAACTTGTTTGTGCAACAATGGCAATTCATAATTTCATCCGACGAAGTAAGCTCCGCGATATTGCATTTGACTCTTATGATAGATACACGGATTATGTGCCTAATGAAGATGAAGGATCTTCGTCTCAACAAGCACGCCATGGGAATGATGTTGCATGTGATGACACCGAAATGGAAGTGAGGAAACATAATATTTGTATGTCAATTTGCAGACGAAATTATGAGCTCTACAAATATCTATGAAAAGCCCTTTTTCTTGCCCTAATAGTAATTTATTATATTTTTATTGCAATTAAATTTTTTGTTTTCTTGTCAACTCAATATTTATTACAAAAAAAAATAAATACAAAAAAAAAAAAAAAAAATAGAGGTAAATGAACTGTACCAAATTAGGTACTAATTAATCAATTTCCATTAATGAAATAACTTTTTCAATATTTAAACAGAAGAAAATGACAAAAATTACAAATTTCCTCTTCATAAGGGCAAAATTGACAATTACACAGTAAAAAGCTATTTTACAGCTTATTTACCAAACACTACTCTACTGCTTAAATTTATAATCCCACAGCTACACCAAACAGGTTAGCAGCTTATACTCACAGCTATAAGGTATAATCTGTTAAGCTATAATCTATAAAGGTATAATCTATAATCACTTTCCCACAGTTCTACCAAACAGGGCCATAGTGAGGGATGAAATGACTTCCTAAACTTTACCAATGAAAATGAGTTGGGTAAAAAATTAATAGGATGACAAAATATAGTTGTTTAATTTGGTTTGGGTTATGAACTCAATACAAATGAAATCTACCATTCCTCTTATGGATATGTATTCATACACATATATTGGTTTATGCATATATGTAGGCTTTTATGATATGTATATTTAATAAATTTTATTCCGATCTAATTTGAATTGCAAGGGGAAATATAACTTTGTAGGGGTGATTGTGAAGAGAGGAATGTGAAGTTATATATTTGATCTTTGGCCAATTGCGGACGTTTAGAAGAAAGATAGAAAGACTTGTCTTATTAAAATATTAGTCTAGTGTTGTTTTTGTGATAGAAGGGGTGTAATTTTGGCTCGGCCCGGTCCATTCGGGCTCGACCCATGTCGGGCCTTGCAGGTTCCAGCAAAAAATCGGGCCGACCTGGCCCGCCCCATTAGCTAGAAAACTAGACCCAAGCTCAAGCCAAGGCCCAAGGGTATTCAGGTTTTTGGGCGGGCCAGTGGGTTAGGCCCTGGGCCTAGGTCTGAGCTCGAGCTTTTGGGCGGGCATAAACAAATTTTAAATTATTTTTATTATTTTTTTCAAAATTTTATTATTTTCCATTAAAAATAACACCGGACCGAGCTTCGGGCCAAGCTTTTGGGCGCGGGCCTTAAGGGGGTCGATGGGCCGAGCCACGGATCGAGCCAATCGGGTTGGGCCCATGGGCCGGGCTTCAAAACGATGGCACTAGCCCGAGCCTAAATGGGCCGGTCCCACCTCGGGCTGCGAGCCGATTTCAGGCCACCCGTGGGCCATAGGTCAACATTACACCCCTAGATAGAAGGAACAAGATGAAGAAGAAAGATAAATTAAGAAAGTATTTAAGAATATATTATCTTAGTTTCTGTTTTAATATTTTACAAAAATACATATAAAAAAACATATATAGTGATGCAATTGAATATTTTAACTTATTAATTATTTTAACTCCAACCAATTTAACTAGGGATGGCAATGGGGGTTAATGGGGTGGATATTAATTCCCCATCCCCATTCCCTTATAATAAATTTTTCCCATTCCCCATTCCCCATTCTCCATGGGTACCACCCTTCCCATTTTCTAATGGGTTTGGATTTTCCCCAACCCACTTTAATCCCCATTTTTAAAATATTTTTATTTTTTATATTTAATGTTAACAACAAATTTTATTTTATTTTATTTTTTTAAGGTTCACAACAAAAACTAAATATACCTTAAATTTTTTTTCTTTCTTTTTTAATATATTTAATGTTAACAACAAATTTTTTTTTTTTTTTTAGGTTCACAACAAAAACTAAATATACCTTCAATCTTTTTCTTTTTTTTTAATATATTTAATGTTAACAATTTTTTATTTATTTATTTATTTATTTTTTAAGGTTCACAACAAAAACTAAATATACCTTCAATCTTTTTTCTTTCTTTTTTTAATATATTTAATGTTAACAATTTTTTTTTTTTTTTTTTTTTTTAAGGTTCACAACAAAAGCTAAATATACCTTTAATCTTTTTGCTTTCTTTTTTAATATATTTAATGTTAACAATTTTATTTTTTTTTTTTTATTATTTTTTTTTAAGGTTCACAACAAAAGCTAAATATACCTTTAATCTTTTTTCTTTCTTTTTTAATATATTTAATGTTAACAATTTTTTTTTTAAAGGTTTTAACTAAATATACCTTTAATCTTTTTTCTTTTTTTTAAATATATTTAATGTTAACAATTTTTATTTTTTTTTTGGTAAGGTTCACAACAAAAGCTAAATATACCTTAATCTTTTTTCTTTTTTATTTTAATATATTTAATGTTAACAACTTCTTCTTCTTCTTCTTCTTCTTTTTTTTTTTCTTTTTTTTTTTTTTTTTTTTTTTTTAAGGTTTTAGCTAAATATACCTTCAATTTTTTTTTCTTTCTTTTTTAATATATTTAATGTTAACATTTTTTTTTTGGGTAAGGTTCACAACAAAAGCTAAATATACCTTTAATTTTTTTTCTTTCTTTTTTAATATATTTAATGTTAAGAACTTTTTTTTTTTAGCTAAATATACCTTCAATCTTTTTTCTTTCTTTTTTAATATATTTAATGTTAACAACTTATTTTTTATTTGTTTTTTTAGGTTCACAACAAAAGTTAAATATACATTCAGTCTTATTTATTTTATTTGGTTCAACAACAAAATCAAATACACATTAATTAATTAATTAAAAAGTTTGTTTTATAATAATCAAATATATAATTTTGAGACAATCAAATAAGTTTTAGTAATTAAAAAAAATGTGGAAGAATAAAAAAAAAATTACAACCATCTCTCTTTCTCTCACACTCTTTCCCCTACATGTTATAAGAACCTGTTTGCAATGTTATAAGAGGAAGAAATAAAATGTGAAAGAACCTGTTAGACATTAAACCATCTTTCTCTTAGCAAATTTGAACCATTCATTTTAATTTATCCAAAAATCTAATTATACCTTTTAACAAATCTGAACCACTCATTTTAAGATATCTATACCTTATCACACCCAATCCATCCCCCATCTACTTTCTTTAGTCCCCCACGAATTTTGTTGTTTGTTACTTTTAAAAAATAAAAAATATTTTTTTAATTAAATTTTTACTAATTTCACAACACCATCACTACTATTCTCACCTTCACTATTACACTACTATCACCATAGCCACTACCATCACTGCCGCCATCACCCCACCACTATGTCACAATCTTTACTTTCACATTCGTTCCATTACCACCACCACCACTAAATATAAAAAAAATGTATTTTTAATTTTTTTTATGAAAATATTTTTCAATATTTTCTATCTAAATAAATGAAGTATAACATTGGGAAACAAGCTGATTTCAGTTAAATCTGTTCATAACTAAGAAAAATTATTTTATTTAAAAAAATTATTTAGTAAGACTTTGTATCTCTTTTTTGTTTTTCTAGCACATAAATCTTTGTACCCATCCTTTTTAACCAATCACGACTCATGCTTGTTTCGATTCTCTACAATTTCCCTATTTTCAAATACATTCATATATATATATATATATGTTGTATAAATTGTGTGATAGTATAAAACAAATAGATTCATACCCGTTAATTGAAATTTCAGAACAAGTAAACCATTCTGAAAATTACAATACATAACAAAATAAAATAACATAGAAAAGCAAACCGAAACCTGCACTAGACAATGTCCTTAATTTTTTTAAATAAATTTAAAAAATTCTAGATATGCGTAAAATTTGACAAGAATAATGTGACAATATTAATTAAAGTGTATTTGATTTTATTGTTGAGCCAAATAAAATAAAATAAGATTGAATGTATATTTAGTTTTGGTTGTGAATCTTTAAAAAAAAAAAATGGTTGTAAACCTTAAAAAATAAAAAATAAAAAAAAAACAAAAGAAAAAAGATTGAATGTATATTTAGTTTTGGTTGTGAATTTTAAATTTTTTTTTTAAAAAAGGTTGTGAATCTTAAAAAAAAAGAAAAAAAGATTAGATGTATATTTAGCTTTGGTTGTGGATCTTAAAAAAAAAAAGAAAAAAAAGAGTTTGTTGTGAACCTGAAAAAAAAAATAATAATAAAAGAAAAAAGATTGAATGTATATTTAGGCCAAGTTTGGCAAGTCCAGAATAAGCTAAAAAGTCAAAAAGTTACTCAAAAAGTTAAAAAGTTAACACTATTCACCAAAAGTCAACAATTACGGCTGCACAACTTCCAATTCTAATTTTCTTTTACAAACTAAGTTTTACAATTTTTTATTACATATTTTTTCATAAAAAGTCAAAAAGTTAACCTAAACAGCTATATTTTCTTCCTCAATTTTTTAGTTTAAAAAGACAAAAAGTACACTTATTTAGAACACTCCAAACAACCCTTTAGTTTTGCTTGTGAATCCCAAAAAATAAAAAAATAAATAAAAAGAGGTTGGTTGTGAACCTGAAAAAATAAATAAATAAATAAAAGAAAAAAGATTGAATGTATATTTAGTTTTGGTTGTGAATCTTAAAAAAAAAAAAAAAAAAAAAAACATATGGGGAAATTAGTGGGTACTCATCCCCAACCCATCTCCTGTGGATATTTAAAGAATATCACTTACCCTACCCAATGGATAAGAAAAAAAGGGAAAAACCTATGTATTTGGGTTGAATCTTCATGAATACCCACAGAGTAGGTTATCCATTACCATCCCTAAATTTAACCAACTTATTAAACGGAGTCTAAATTTTTAAATTAAAACCCATAGGCCATGTTTGTTTGGGTGGACATGAGTTTGGGATTGGACTAATAGTCCAATAAAATTATTAATCCGATGTTTGATTAAACAATTGAAGTACGGACTAATTATTTTAAACTTGACTATTAATTAAAATAGGATACATAATCCAACAGATTCATAATTCTAAAACTATTAATCATGAAAATACTAATTCAGTCCGACCAAACAAACCTGCCATAAAGTAATTGAGAGGCAATTGGGTCGCTCTCAAAAAATTGCGGAGAGTCATATTTTTGACCGCGGCATTAGTGGCTCACTATTTATATTTTTATTGTATGTTCGCTCATGATAGTGTCTAACGCTTTTTTCTTGAATAACTTTTTTGATATATGTTTATACATAACCATTCGATTTTGAGATAGCCTTATGAAAATGAAAAATATATTTAAATATTTTTTTAATATAAAAATAAGAGGTAATTGCTATTTGGTTCGGTTCATTCATCATATTTTAGATTACTCTCGATAAATTGAATTATTTATTTTATAAGGTATATTGAGTATATTATGTATAGAAAAAATATTTTAATTGCACATCAATAACTACTTAGAGCATCTCCAATGCTTACTCAAATTTATAATCAAATCGAGTCAAAAGTATCTATTTCATCAAATTTGATAACAGATGCTCCAACGATTCACTAAATTATCAAATTTGTTCCGACAAAGGGTGGGTTAATCGGCTGGACCGGTTTGCCCAAAATTTTATTTTTTTTTTGAATTTTTTGAACTTTTTTTTGAACTTTTTGAACTTTTTTCGGGACGACCGGGTGGTAGACCGGTCAGGCAAAAAATATATATATATTTTTTTTTGAATTTTTTGAATTTTTTGCTGAACTGTTTGAACCTTTTACGGGTTGACCGGTTGGTCAACCGGCCGGGCAACCGGTTGGTCGACTGGGTCCTCCTCTCCAACGGTCCGGAACAGTGTTTTGATGAATTCATTATTTCGTCCTCAATCTGATGAAACATTTGCTGAAAACTCAATCTGATATCACGTTTGGTGAACCGTTGGAGCTGTGAACAGTAGCCTTTTTATCAAAATTTAAATTTGATATCAGTTTTGATGAACCATTGGAGATGGTCTTAGTCGGATTATATCTATTTGAAAGTAAATAAATTAATTGTATAATTCGATCAAATGATTATTAATATTTAATTAACTTAATTTTTAATATAAATAATATGTCTAATAATTTATGTAAAATAAACAATTTAAATTATTAAAATGAGTTCAAGATGAGTCTACCCAACCTTTCTAATCCGATTGCATTCTAGAGAGGAGTCGTTTCATAAAAAATAGAAGGGTAAAATATAAATACACTTATTGAAGTTTGCATAAAATATAATTTGCCGTAATGTAATTTTAGAAATTATATCTAACATTTTGAAAATTTTAATTTCGTTACCAATTTTATTAATAAATCATAGGGCAAATTATGTTGACACTATTTGTATTTTGTTCTATGTGTCATTTTCATCCTGTGATTTTAAATGGCTTAATTTTGATAATAAATTTATAATTTTATATCAATTTAGTCAAATTACTTACAATTATTAGTATTTTTTTAATAAAAAATATACATATAAGTGACAAATGTCATATTTTTAGAGTTAAAATTATAGACTTTCTCAATTCAGTGAATTAACTTCAAGCAATTCAGTGATCATTTTTTGTCAAAAATACTAATATCGTTATCAATTGGATCAAATTGACACAAAATATAAAATTAAGGGTAAAAATTGAGTCAATTGAAAGTGTAGAAATAAAAATGACACAAAAGACAAAATGTAAGAATTATCAGTGTAATTTACCCTAAATCATAAAATTAATTAATATTTTTTAATGATATTAAGAATTTATTTTAATTAATAATTCAGATAATTTTATCATCATATAAAAAAAAATTTAAAATTCTATTTTTAATTAATTTTATTAAATAAAATATTATGACAAAAGAATATTTATAATTTTAAAATTACAAATAAAATTAATATTTTAAATAGTAAATTTTAAAAAGTATATTTGTAATTTAATAATAATAAAAAAAAGTTGAACTGCGGTGGGCCTAAATGGCCTTGTATTCCATTCCACTGCGAATTTTCTCCTCCGAAGCCAACGAATTAGGACTAGTCATATATTTTAACCAAGGAAAGCAAGGCAAAGCGCCAACGAAGCTTACCATTCCCAGTCCTCACCTCTCTCTGCGCAACCAGTAGTTGTTTCTTTCTTCTAGAACTCGGCACGCAGCCCTAAGTCTTACTTTTCCATACATATCTCACCTTCGCCCTCCACACGCCCTCTCTCTCCTTTTTCTCTAGCAGATCAACCCATTGACAACCGTTACAAGCTCCATTACTCCTTTGCTTGCATTCAATCCTTATCTTCAAGCCTTTGAATGCGTGACAATCGTCATGTATATAACCACCTATTCCTCAGCTGCGCTTCGCAGAGCGTCACGGACTCGACCTTCTTCTTTCTCCTCATCTTTCTCTTCTCTCTAAACCCGTCTCTTCTTCTTCGCCTGCTCTGTCCTCTCCTTCTATTTCCAATCAGTGCCGATCTTTCAGCTTTTCCTCCGCGTTTCGCAACCTCCGCTGCTCTGTTCCGCGGTGGAGTCACGGCGTCGATTGGAACTCCCCGGCCAGTCTTACTGCTCAGATCAGGACTGCTTCTCCTCTTATCGGTCGCTTCGAGCGCAAGATCGCCACCATGGGTATTTTTTTGGTGATTTTGATACGATTTATTCTTGGATTGTTCTGTTTGTGATTCTGTTTTCTGATGTGGTTTCTGTTGATCTGGTTATTGAGCAAATGGAAATCAAATGCTAGTTATATATATTCTTTTTTTTTTTTTAAAATGGGGATCGCTAGAGCTTAGATGTTAGTTTTCGCGGGTGTTGCGATTGATGGAAAATATATCATTAATACTTGAATTTTTGGCACATGATGTAATAACGGCTGGATTGGGGGTTTTGTTGAGCGAAGAAAAGAAATTGAGAGAAAATAAATCTCTCATCACTTGTTGAATGATTAAAGAGATGAGAGAACTATCGAGAAAATGATGAGGAAGAGCAATATTTTAAAACTTTAGTTTTATTGACACCAAAATTGCTCTTTATAATTTTTTTTACAATTATTCTAATACAAAATAAATAAAATTTTATGACATGTGTCCTTTTTATTTATTTATTTATTATTCATATGTTGATAATTAGTGCACTATGCCAAAGGTTTAATGTCTACTAACTGGTTGTTGTTGTTGCTGTTTGTGTTTTTTTTTTTTTTGGGTGACAAATCACAATCATTTATTTTCTTTTTTCAAACTCATTTATGTTATTTTTCACTTTGCTATCCAAACGGGGCCTAAATGGTGTATTGCTAATTTTGTTATACTAGAGATGAATAGTTTTTTGATTTTTTTTGGTGGATTTGGATTATATAAACGCAGTAGCAGCGATTTGGTTTTAAATATTTGTCAGAAACAAAGGAATACATTACTTAACATGGACTAAAGTTTTATCATAGTTTTGTGCTGAATTTTCATGTTTTTTCTTTTTCTAGTTGCTTCAAAGTTATTGTACTCAAAGATTTTGGATTTTGAATTAGGTTATAATGGTACTGGTGCAAACCATTTTAGGTGGTATTTGATCTCATTTTACTGCTAACCATTGGTTTTTTAAGTTTTGGTTTGAATGAGTCACTTTTAGAAGTTGTGATTGGCTATATGAATGCAATTTTTATGTTTTTACTGTATGTGTTCAGCATCTGAGAATGCTTTCAAAGGAATTCTGACCAGTCTTCCCAAGGCAGGAGGTGGTGAGTTTGGAAAGTTCTATAGCCTACCAGCACTGAATGATCCAAGGATTGGTAAGTTTCTTACTATCTTTTTAAGGTTTTGATCAATATAATATTTTTTTTTGGTTCCTTTGCTGATATTATTGAAAAAAAGGAAAAGAAAGAAAGAATAAGTAAATTACCTTTTATTCTAAAGTCAGTTGCCAACTTGCCATGTTGCATAAGATTTTATTTTTATTTGAAATGATTTCTTCTTTCCTTGTTTCATTGTAGTTTTATGTATAATTTTGAGCCATTTTTGGTATTGTTTCTGGATTCCCTACTAAAATTGATTATATTTATATAATAAGTCATAAGATTTATATAGAGCAATGAAATCTTTAATTAAATATACATTTTTAGACACTTTCTCACAGTGTCTGGGTTATGAGGTCTTCTTTTTGTTGCACAAATGACTTACCAAACATTTGTTTGTTGCCCCTGTATCCATAACAGATAAGCTGCCGTACTCTATTAGGATCCTTCTCGAATCAGCAATTCGTAATTGTGACAACTTCCAAGTCACCAAGGATGATGTTGAGAAGATAATTGATTGGGAAAACACTTCACCAAAGCAAGTAGAAATTCCCTTCAAGCCTGCTCGTGTTCTCCTTCAGGTATTGGTCAACGATATCCCACATTGGCACATAGTGTTATCAGACATGTATTCTGGTTCTAAACTAAAGCTTCTGTTCTGTGTCAGGATTTTACTGGTGTTCCAGCTGTGGTCGACCTTGCTTGTATGCGTGATGCCATGAACAAGCTTGGCAGTGATTCTAACAAGATCAATCCTTTGGTGAGTGTCATTCTCATCAACTGCCTTTGTATTGTTCCCTAAGAATTAGTTATATTGAGTTCCTTCTGAAGATTTATCCCATGCACCCCCGCCCTTCTAATCCCGGGAGTGGTCTAGTACTACCAGTGTGGGTCAGGAACATACTGAATTGAGATCAGTAACTTGTAGGTCATGTTTTTACTGAATCCTTTTCTCTACTGCATCATGTGAGATAAAAAGCACTGAAACAATTTTTTTGGTGATTACATCATGATTTGTGTAATATAATATGGTTGAAGTTGAACATTTTCTTTCCAGGTCACAATTTCTGTGGGAACCCTAGAAAACTCCATAAAACATAACCTTATTAGAATGATTTAGTGTCATACATACATCATTCATTTCAAGCTGCATTCCAAACTATCATGATCTGTCTCATTGGCATTTGTATTGAGCTATTAATTACCTTTTTTCTTCTTCCAATGATCTGTTTGTGTATATCCTGCATGCAGGTTCCTGTTGATCTTGTCATTGATCATTCAGTTCAAGTTGACGTCACTAGATCAGAAAATGCAGTTCAGGCAAATATGGAGCTTGAACTCCAAAGGAACAAGGAGAGATTTGCTTTTCTGAAATGGGGTCGAGTGCTTTTCACAACATGCTTGTTGTTCCTCCAGGTTCTGGTATTGTTCATCAGGTATGGGAGTTAACATAGCTGCTTTGGCAAATTATAGTGTTTCAATATATTGAATTGCTTATCTATCTTTTTTCTTTTTTGGTTTTTGTTTTTGTTTTTCATGCAATTTTCTTTAAACACTTCCAGCTTTCCTCTTCAGGCTTTGTTTTTTTAAAAAAGTAAACTTTTAAATTTTAATTCTTGTACAAAGTGAAGCAAGCTTTGATAATTTCAGTTGGCTTAGTCTTTTAAGTTTTTCCTTTTCAGGCTTAGTTAATTTTTAGAGTGAAGTGAGTTTGTTAATTTGCTAAATTTTCTTGTATATAATATGATGTTACTAAGTATTGTCGTGATGAACATTCAGGTTAATCTTGAATATCTTGGAAGGGTTGTTTTAACTCTGATGGCATGCTTTATCCCGATAGTGTGGTTGGAACTGATTCCCACACTACTATGATAGATGGGTTAGGAGTTGCTGGTTGGGGAGTTGGAGGTATTGAAGCAGAGGCAGTGATGCTTGGTCAGGTAAATAATGCACTTGATGTGATGAAACTACAGGAAGGTTTTTCCCAGACCTATGATTGAATGGTGTATTTGTTTTGTTTTCTGAAAAGCATTATTTCATTGTAACTACTTTGTTTATGGTGATTGTGCCTGTTTTGTTAGCACACTCATTTTCTTGCTTGTATGCTATTGAAGCACCTGATGAGGCATCACCCCATCACCCCATGACATTTGCTTATTATGGTCAATATTGCAGCTTCTGGATGCAGAAGCTTTAAGTTGTATTGTCCTGCATTCTGTATTGCATATAATGGAACTTAATTATCATATTCTCTATCACTTTAGTATTATTTCTTGGCCATGCCTCTTCCAATGGGATTGGGCCAGGGAATTTTTTTAAGCCTGGCTGGGGTTCAGTATAGGGGATCTACTGTGATGCAAAGTTTCTAAAGGCGAATGCGTAACTCGAGATGTTTTACCCCTCATGAGGCGAGGTGTAAGCCTTAAGACATTGAGGCGTAAGCATTTTGAATTTTAAATTTTAATATTTAGTGAATAAATTAAATATTTTAACATAGTAAAAATAAATAAATATATAAAGGTGTAAATACTTTTCTCCTTAAGGCATTGAACATTTCATTGCAAAAAATGAAGTTTTCTTTCATTGAAAGTGAAATTAATATCCTTCGTTTTAGTGATTGAGCTTCTCACCTGAGAATTAATTGTATTTTTTCTTAATTGGTCATTTACTTAATTTTTCCTTTACAATTTGCAAAATGGTGGTTTTTTTATTTTTATTTTTATTTTTTGCTTTTTTATGTTTAAACAATCTGCTAGACTAAGTTTAACAAAAGCCTAAGGCAACCTCTTCATATGCATACTTCTCATATGCTTATGCGCAAAAGATGTATAAGACGCACCCAAGGCACATGTCTCAAGGTGTTACACGCTAGTCTTTGGGGAGTAAAGCCTAAAAATCAAAGCCTTGATGCACCTGAGCCTCGAGGCGAGCCCCAGTAAAGCCTTTTAAAACTTTGCTGTGATGTTATTTCTATATTAAGCTTGTTTCTTCTACATTTGTGCACCTTTGCATGTACTTTTCTTGTATATACATATTACACGTTTAAATAAGAATTATTTAATCACATATGATTAACTATGGCCCCGTTTGGTAGAGTTGTGGAAAAGTGATTATAGATTATAACTTAACAGATTATAATTTATAGTGGATATAAGTCGTTAACCTGCTTTGATGTAGTTGTGAATTATGAATTTAAGTAGCAGAGTAATGTTTGGTTGATAAGTCAGAAATAACTTTTTGTCAGTTTAATTGTCATTTTTGCCCTTATATGATATAAAAATGATTATTTTGTCATTTTTTCAATTTTAATTTAAAAAAATTATTTCATTAATAAAAGTTAATATAATTAGTATTACATAAATTATTTTTTCATTTTTCATTATAAATTAATTAGTATAAATTATTTCATTTTTTCATTATAAATTAGTTAGTGTCAATTAATGGGTTATTTTCATTTTTTCATTATAAATTATTATTTTCATTTTTTCATTATAAATCAATTAGTATAAAATTGTTTTATTATAAATTAATTAGTGTCAATTAATGGCTTATTTTCATTTTTTCGTTATAGATTATTATTTCCATTCTTTCATTATAAATCAATTAGTATAAAATTATTTCATTTTTTCATTATAAATTAATTTGTGTCAATTAATGGCTTATTTTCATTTTTTTATTATAGATTATTATTTCTATTTTTTTTCTTATAAATCAATTAGTATAAAATTATTTCATTTTTTCTTTATAAATTAATTTGTGTCAATTAATTTCTTATTTTCATTTTTTAATTATAGATTATTATAAATTAATGGCTTACACACAACCCCCCCCCCCCCAAAAAAAAAAAATAAAAAAAATCCCTAGCTCCGATAGGCACAGCGGCGACGAACCGGCGCTAGGGTTTGAGATAGCCTCGCATGGCCGATTGCGATGGGGGATGGAGAACGATGACGGAGGCACAGAGAGAGAGAGAGAGAGAGAGAGAGAGAGAGAGCAACAACAACGTAAATCGCGACGACAGCATTGGTTTAGATCGTGATGGCGACGAACCAACACCGAAGAGAGAGAGCGACGAACCAAGACTTCGCGATGAACCAACGCCGGAGAGAGGGAGAGAGAGAGAACAGAGCGACAAACCAAGGCCGCGATGAACCAACATCAAGAGAGAGAGACAGAGAGAGAACAGAGCGATTTAACCAACACCGGAGACCGAGAGAGGGAGAGATAGAGAGAGAATAGCTCGAAATCTTAGCCAGAAATAGTTGCCGGAAATCGCCTCTCAGGCCACCGGAAATCGCCTCTCACGCTTTCTCTCTGTGTGTGTGGACGTGAACAGTGTTTCATTGTCAAGTTTATATAGTGGTATTTTGGTAATTTTTGAAGGGGCATTTAAGTCATTTCGCCCTTCCACAACTAGCTGCGCGCATAAGCTAAAAGAAAAAGCACCTCTGAGGCAGCTTACAACTTTTAGCTCAAAATCAATTAATTTAAGTTATAATCTATCTCTCATAAGCTCAACCAAACACTCCAAAATGACTTATTTTATGCCAAAAGCTGATTTGAGCTGCTTATAAGCTGTGCCAAACAGGCACTATATCTGGATTAGATGTAGGATGGAGTGGTATATTCTGAAACCTGAAATGTGTGTTAATGTTAATATGATGCTATGCTGCCTTTTAATCATGTCAAAGTCTGGCTTTTCCTTCATCCTCTCCCTTCTTCCAAGTTTTTGAAATCCACCAATTGCCATTCACAATCCTGAAAGGAACACATTTGAGCCTTTTGTTTTAATCTGATGCTTTTTAGTTTTTTTGCTATGGCCTCCCTCAGACTTTAATAAAATAATGTAATGTAGGGACTCTGTCAGCCCATTTAACTGTTTAGACTAACTTCTAATTGCACGAGGTTCTTTGAACATATGAGTCATGCAGCTTTTATACCGCTTTTGAAAATTAGTGCATTTAAGAGTTTTGCATTTTGGTTTTCTAATGCTATATTTTTCACAATGACAGCCAATGAGTATGGTGTTACCTGGTGTGGTTGGATTCAAGTTGTCTGGAAAATTAAACGATGGTGTCACAGCTACTGATTTGGTTTTAACTGTGACCCAAATGCTAAGGAAGCATGGTGTAGTTGGCAAATTTGTCGAGTTCTATGGTAATAAAAATTTAAGCCTTAGTAATTTTCAACTGCCATGATTTTGTCCACAACAGGTCTTATGTCACTAATATGTCCTTCATGTAGGAGAAGGCGGTAAAATATCATTAGCTGACAGGGCCACTATTGCCAATATGTCTCCTGAGTATGGTGCAACAATGGGGTTCTTTCCTGTTGACAAGGTTACTTTGCAATATCTGAAATTGACTGGAAGAAGTGATGAAACTGTAAGTATTTTCAACCTTCATGCGTGTGCATAAATCTAATGATCATGGTGTTTGATGTATGTCTCATGTTATTGCTTTTATTTAAATTTTCACGAGGTTGTACTTATTTGTGTTAAAATTCAGGTGGCAATGATCGGAGCATATTTATGCAAATAACATGTTTGTTGACTATAATGAGGTAAAACTCTCTCTCTTTCTCTTCTCATAATTTACTCCTTTAAGTTCCATTTGGGATATAACTATTTGCCCCTAATTTCAGCCTCAACAACAAAGAGCTTACTCATCCTATATAGAGCTAGACCTTGCCAATGTTGAACCCTGTGTTTCTGGTCCAAAAAGGTGCGTGCTTAATGCTTTATCACACTCACTTATTGGCGGTGACAAATTTTGTTTAGTGTAGATCTAACTGTACTTGCTTTTATTGTCAGACCTCATGATCGGGTTCCTTTGAAAGAAATGAAGGCTGATTGGCATTCTTGCCTAGATAACAAAGTTGGATTCAAGGTGACTTTTTGAACCTAAAGAGATGTTGACTTCTTATCATATTGTTGCGTGATTAACCTACTTGTTTTTTTATGTCCGAGCAGTGCTGTTTTGAATTATTTTGGCAAATTAGATTTTTTTTTTCTTCAAATTTTTAATGCAGATATTTTCTTACCTTAACGACCTTGAATCAAAGGTTTCATTAATTGTATGTAAGACATTTAGTGATGATAGTATGCTAAAATATCATTCATTAACAAGGAAATATCAGATAACTTTAGGCTTGTAAAGTTGAATTTGTATATTGGTAGTGTTGCCAGTCGTGTCTAATGATAAATCCTGAAGATGAGTGTTCTTAATGTTAATTATGATATAGGGCTTTGCTGTACCAAAAGAGGCTCAAGACAAGGTGGGAAAATTTTCGTTCCATGGACAGCCTGCAGAGCTTAGGCATGGTAGTGTTGTGATTGCTGCTATCACCATCTGCACAAATACATCAAACCCTAGTGTCATGCTTGGGGCTGGCCTTGTTGCTAAAAAAGGCTTGTGAACTGGGTTTGCAGGTTAGCTATGGCCTAACGACTTATGTCGTAGGATCTGGTGTTTATTTTTTTATTTATTCCCCTATTTCTTTTCATGCTCAATTCTGATTGGATTTACCTCTTCTGTGAAATGATATTATTGGGCTTTGATATTTGCTTCTCACATTTGCTTAAATGATAATTTGCCAGGTCAAGCCTTGGGTGAAAACAAGCCTTGCCCCTGGTTCTGGCGTCGTTACAAAATATTTACTTAAAAGGTGTTGCTTGTTAATTTTTTACAGATTAAGTTGTATTATTTTTTTTAAATTTAATTTGATGTTCTGTTTGCCAATCAGATAAAAAGAAATTATGATTTTGTTTTTGCCTGATGCAGTGGGCTGCAGAAATATTTCAATGAGCAGGGCTTCCATATTGTTGGATATGGCTGCACAACTTGTATTGGAAATTCTGGGGACTTGGATGAATCAGTTGCTTCAGCAATATCAGAAAATGGTAGTGTTGCATTTTAGTACTTTGAGTTTGTAAATAAAATTGAGCATTCTCACTGCCTGCTTCTCACTTATTGCAGGATTATCATATTGACTGGCAAATGCCCATCTAATTTATGTGTGGTCTTCTTTCACAGACATTGTTGCAGCTGGTTCTTTCTGGGAACCGAATTTCGAGGGTCGTGTTCATGCCCTGACAAGAGCTAACTATCTTGCTTCACCTCCTTTGGTGGTTGCTTATGCCCTTGCTGGCACTGTAAGTAACTAAAACAAAATATTCCAAGTTTTTTGTGTTTCTTTGTTGCATGTTTTGAGAAATCTATTGCAAGTGGGAATAGGTGAAAGTAGTCGAAGCTGAAGAATTCTCTATTCTACACAATTTAAATAGATTCTGAGGATGGATGCTTGTCACCGTGGGGAATTCACCCACATTTAAATCAATGTCTTTTTTGCTAATAGGAAGCAGCACCAAGCATTACCATCAACTTGAGATGGATGTTCTCACAGTTTTTCCTAGTCTTTACACCTATAGGCTTCGCAGCCTATAATTGCCTTCCAAGTTGTCTGGTATTGTAATCTTAGGGTGTAAAGCATATTAAATACCATTACTAAGTCCAGTTCCATACGAAAGAATCTTTGTGCCTTACCACAATGCTATATTCATACTTCATCTATCCTCTCAACAAGACCCACTTTCCTGTGGGAGAAGATCCTCTTCTATTTGGTCCATCTTCATTATATGTGCATACCTTCTAGCTATGGTTAACTAGCTATAAAATACTACTGGAAGCCCATTTTGTAACATTATCAAAATTTTAAATTGGGTAAGTTTGCTAGATATTTGGCTTTCATTGGTGTCCCAATTTGCACTTGTAGCCACAGTCGCACGTAAGGAGCCATATAGAGCTTGTCTTGGACATTACCAATCAATTCATCCAACAGTGTCAATTTTGCAGGAGAAAACATGCACTTGACAATGCAATATGACCAAGAGGCACTATAAATAGGCAACATTAGCTTAAGGAAGAAACATTCTATAATGCTTAAGGAGGCATAATTTGAAAGTACAAGGAATTAGAAAATGCAATCTGTGTCCGATGTGCAGGAATGATAGCTGATCGCATGATCAATGTATTTAATGTGTTCAATGTTCTCCTCAATATAACTGAAGCTACTATATCCAGTGGTTTGTGTACAGTTCTTGACAAGAAATACTTAAATTTGGCATCCTGGGGTTGGTCAGCTCATATCTTAACTTCACCAAAACAGATGGAAGTGCTGTCCACTTTTTCCTACTTGTTTGTATTGGACTTGGTTAATATAATTTATTTGGTCAAATTAACCTGCCTTTCTCTTTATGGCACGGATGTGGAGGTTAAATTGTATAATTTTATGGACACCGCTGGGCATTTCTTACTTTGTCATGTGATAACCCCTGATGGTACCGGTTTTGACTCTTTGCCTAAGCTTATGATGGTATAATTTTTTCTTAACAGGTTGACATTGACTTTGATAAGGAGCCTATTGGAGTTGGGAAGGATGGCAAGAATGTCTATTTCAGGGATATCTGGCCTTCTACAGAAGAAATTGCAGAGGTACATAGCAATGAGCTTGTAGATGTTTGAGCTAAGTTATGTTATTATAAGTTAACTTGGGCTGGAATGCTGTGTAGGTTGTTCAAACCAGTGTGTTGCCTGATATGTTCAAGAGTACATATGAGGCTATCACTACGGGAAATCCCATGTGGAATCAGCTGTCAATTCCAGAATCCAAACTGTACTCATGGGACCCTAATTCTACCTACATTCATGAGCCACCATATTTCAAGAACATGACTATGGATCCTCCAGGGCCGAGTGGAGTGAAGGATGCGTACTGCATACTGAATTTTGGTGATAGTATTACAACAGATCACATTTCCCCAGCAGGAAGCATTCACAAGGATAGTCCTGGCGCCAAGTTCCTTCTTGAGCGTGGGGTGGAACGCAAGGACTTCAATTCTTATGGTAGCCGTCGGGGTAATGATGAAGTGATGGCAAGAGGAACTTTTGCAAATATCCGTATTGTTAACAAGCTATTAAATGGGGAGGTTGGCCCAAAGACAATTCATATTCCTACAGGGGAGAAACTGTATGTCTTTGATGCAGCAACGGTGAGTTTCATAATTCAACATCTTATTATTATATATATTTTTGCACTTATGTTCTTATCTTGCCTATTCATCCTATGTATATTTTTGCCTTTCATCTTATTATTATATATATTATGCCTGGGGTGATTTACTAGTTCTCTTTAATAAGATTGAACTCTTACTACTATTTTAAGCCAGGCAAATGAACATTTGGCAGCAACGTTGTGTAAAACAACAGAATTCGTTGATGGAAGCTGAAAGATTTGAGACATTGTCATAATACGAGCCCTCTTTACATCTATAGTATTTTGTCAATTTTGCTCAATCAATCTGATTACATGCTTTGTCAATGTGAACCGGAAGCATTATTATTTTCATCATAGGAGTTTGTAGCTGTTTGTTTCTTAACCTCCCTTAGTGTGACATTTTCATTATATGAACATCAAACTCATTTTATGTAATTTTAATTTAGTGAGTTGGAAGTATTTTCCTGCAAACTACTGATTTGTAAGATTGATTGACTCATAACATGTCACTAACTGCAGACAGTCACAATGCCCTTCCAGAATTTACTAGTCATTACTAATTTTTGGGTTCTATCATTTTTCCCCCCCTTTTTCAGAGGTACAAAGCTGCCGGACAGGATACTATTGTCTTGGCTGGGGCAGGGGACGGTAGTGGGAGCTCATGACTGGGCTGCTAAAGGTCCAATGTTGCTGGTAAGTCTTTGTATATGGGAATTCACTATTTCTCACATCCTCTTCTATTTGGGCTTTATCTTGTTTTGTCTTTTGTCCTTTTTGGTAAACTATTGGCATGTAACAGGGAGTCAAGGCAGTGATTGCAAAAAGTTTTGAGAGGATCCACCGTAGTAATTTGGTAGGAATGGGAATTATTCCACTCTGTTTCAAGGCTGGGGAGGATGCAGACTCACTTGGATTGACAGGTCACGAGCGGTATACCATTGACCTCGCAAGCAAAATTAGTGAGATTAAGCCTGGTCAAGATGTTACTGTCAAGACCGACACCGGAAAATCTTTTACCTGCACTGCTCGCTTTGATACTGAGGTACTTCTCTTTTTTGAAGTTTTGTTTTCATGCTGTGGAATGGTAGTGTGGCATGTGATCCTTATTAGAAAAACATAAAAAAGAGAATCTGTTATAGGATTTGTTCATCGCATGTTTGGAAAGCAAGAATATTGATGTGTTGCATAGAATCAAGTTGTCTACTGACAACTGTCGATTTTGATGGAAATCATTGTCTAGAATTCATATTAATGTAATCAACGTATTTGGGCAAATACCAGTTTGATGACAAAAAAAAAAAAAAAAAAACGAAAATATTTTTCTACAGTTGTTTTAAAAGTTTCACACTTTCATTAACTATGATGTATTGCAGTTGAGTTTTTCATTGCTGTAAATTTCTTGAACCACACACTGGTTTTTGTATTCCCTGAAGCAGTACATGAAATAAAGTATTATAAATGAAATATATATATGAATTAAGTAGTAGACAATACTGTGAACATTCCACCTGTGCGTGTTGTTTTTTTTTCTTTTTCTTGGGTCTATTGGGAAGTTGTTTTTGCAAGCGTAAGCTCTGAATTAATACTGGACTACCCTTTAATTGCATTTACAGGTGGAGTTGGCTTATTTCAACCATGGAGGCATACTTCCTTACATTATTCGGCAACTTGCTAAGCAGTAATTGATTGATTTTGAGTCAACAGCCATGCTCTCCTCCTGTTGAGCTCTTTCAATTCCAACACGCGAGAAGGACATAAAGTTTCTTAGATTCAAATTTCTTCCAGGTGAAAGGCAAGTTAGCTTGCCAACAAAAGGAAGAACAATTTTTTAATAATATGTCTTCTCTATGTACTATAAGAGGCTCTTCTACTTTGCTCTAGTGTTTTTGGCTTGTATTTTGGCTTTCTTTTTGGTCATATCCTTCACTACTACTAAGCTACATATCATACTGATGAGTACCAGTGAAGATGTTAATTTACCCTTAAGAAGAATTGTTCTCTTTCCTATGAGGTCTGGCTTATACTCTCTGACATAGTTTTATTAATTGTGATTTTAACTTTGTTGCCCCTATGCCTTGATACGTGTTGCTTTGTGAGGCAGACATGCATGTATCCTTTGTCCTATTTAATTTGAGAAACAAGTACTAATATTTAAATTTTTTTTTTCACAATTTGGAGTTTTATAATTGTACCAATAATAATATAATAAATTATGTGTCCATCTACAAATTTAATCATGTAAAATTCAATTAAATTATTATGGATGAATTGTAAGATATAAATTATAGATTTCTAACATTTCAAAGAGAAAACACTAACGGAATAAATTTAATGAGTTAATTGTACTTAGCTTAATCAAACTGAAGTTTCTTCAATTTCAATTGTGACAATTAACCTTTCATATTTTAAGTTAAGTTATAATTTCACCATTTCATTCATCTATCATTAATAAGGTTAACAAAAATTAAAGGTGTATGAATCAAAGTGAGAGTTAGTAAAAGTGTGAGGATTAAATTAAAATTTTGAAAAAAAATTGTGGAGGTGCCAATGAGATCAAAAAAAAGTCATGGTTAACTTGCATGATAATTTTAGTTGACCCTATTAAGCCTTGCTTGGGAAAGACTAAAATGACTAAAAAAATATAAAATAATAAAATAGACTAATTTAATAAATAAAGATAAATTGTCACATTCAATTATAATATTTTTTTTTTCCCTTATAAACATTACATTCAAATTAAAAAGTTAAAAGTTTTTTTTCAAACGAAGTTAAATTAGGTTAAATTAATCAAAAAAAACAAAAAATTAAATTAAATTAACTCTTTCCAAATAAAGGCCAACATTAACATTACAACTTGACAGTGTGAAGAATTAATTGTTATAATAAAAAGTCAACGGAGCAAGTGGAATTATCATGAAAGTGCACAATGCGAAATGTAACCCAATTTTTAATTAGAAAAGGGTCATTGGCACATCATTTATTTATCTTTGGTAAGAATGTTATATAAAAGTAGAGTTTTCCTTGATGAAATTATCTCCACATATTTTGGCCAATTCTGTCAACCGGGTTAAAAATCATTTTTTTTGGATTTTTAACTTTTTGAGTCATCATCTTTTTATTTTTTTTTGCACATTTTTATAAAAAAAAAAAAAAAAAAAACTTGACTTTTGAAAAAGGGAAAAACTATTCAGTGTTTGGGTAATTGGAATAGTGCTTTACATCATTTATCAATTTACATCTTCTATGTTATTATTTTTTATGTTATGTTATTTTTTTAACAATAATATCACAAATCTACTCTTATTAATTTAGAATTTACTTAAAAAAAGAAATCAATGACTCAGATTCATTTCATATGTGGATTTTACATTTTTTTAATTCAATCTCCATCACACAAACACATTCGGGGTAAATTTGAGACTTGTAAGGGTGGATTCCTAGTATTTTTTCTATTTTTTATGAATACTCTTAAAATACTTGTAAAGAAATTTAAAATCTGAACAAATAATCCATGAAAATATGTGTAACAAAGAATACACAATCAATTCAAGCATTATTAACCAATGTCGTTAGACACTTGTTAACTGATAAATCTCTAAGAAAATATGATCATTATAGACAGGGTTGATTCTGTATTTTTCGGGACCCAAAGCAAATTTTTAATATGAGACCTTTTATACATACATACATACATACATACATATATATATATATATATATCCCAAAGCAGAATTCTAATATGAATCGATTTTAAATCATTTTTTGACAGAATCCGACTAGTTGGTAATTCAAATTTCATTTATTTTTTTTAAAACTTTCACATTTTTAACTGTAAAATTACTAATCAAGTTTGTTTTATCCAATTTATTAATCAAACTCATTCAACTACTTCACTGAATGTATGATTTAATCAATTTTAAATTTGAAATCTTTTTTTTTCCTAAACAATTGTATGCAATAACTATAATTAATAATATTCTATATACTCTTTAGTCCCATTTTGTTGGTCCACATTTCCGTTTTAGTTTGTCCTAAAATGTTTGCCCACTTTTTAGTTTGAGATACTAAATTTTGTTAGATTTTCAAAATTGCCCCCTATAACTCATTATAAAGACATTTTAAATTTCAAATAGAAGATCAATGATGGAAAAAACATTTCAAAATTGGAATTAAAATGCAATGATTGCAGGTCTCCTTAATAAGTTAGATTTTTTTTTATAATGGACAAACAAATTGGGATAGACAGAGTACAATTCATCCATTTGAAAAACAACCATCAATTAATTTTAAATAATTCATCATGGTACTAAAATTTTTTTAAGGGCCCTTTTGAGCAAATATAATAATAATAATAATAAAAACTTATTTAATATGTTTTCAATTTTTTTGAGCCTTTTTTTCAATCAATTTCCGAGAGTCCAAAACGGCACTTGTGCCCAAGGCTGGCACTGATCATAGAATTATTGAATACTCCAACCAAGTTTTCAGTTGTCTTGTAATTTTTGTGTCCCAACAAACTGAGATATATACTCTCGGAAATATAAAAGCCACTTTCTTATGCATATTTGTTTTAACTGTTTCACAAGAAGAATTGACAAAACCTCAATGAGTGTTGAAAATTAATCCAAATTTTAATTTTTGGTATTGATTGAATAGATTAAAATATAACATTAAAATATTTTTATATGGCAATTTTGTGAGTATTCTAAGTGATTAATAATACAAGTCTTCAAAAGAAGGTATTTACAGTAACTTTCATCATTTTCCTTCATTTATTTTAATGTGTGATTCTTCAAAATTTTATAAAATAAATTTTTTTTTTTTTTCATGCTGACAAAAAAAATAAAATAAGTATTAAATCTTTTCTTATATTCTAAGCGAACTGGATTTACAGCCCGTGCCTTGCATGACCCAACTTATTTTATAAAAAAAAGGAAAAGAATAATAGAAAAGGAAAAAAAAATAATGTAGGGAGGGGAGGATCAAGTCCCCGACGTTGCTGCCGCTAATCACGAACGATCAAGTTCCTTCCATCTCAGCTTCCCGCCGTCTGGAGGGTGGGAATTTTTTTTTTTAATTTTCTGAGTTTTATTTCGATCATAGCTTCCAGCATATATATATAGGGGAGGGGAGGGGAGGCAGCAATTGAAAGATTTGATAACAGAGGGGAGGGGGAGGGAGCTTTGATAACAGAGGGAGGGGGGAGCTTGGATAACGCCACCGCCAATACCTCCTCCAGCAGCACCACCACCACCTATACCACCACCTCCTCCAATAGCACCACCACGACCTACACCACCATCGATACCCCCGCCAGCACCTATACCACCACCAACGGCCTCCTCCAACACCACCACTACCACCTATGCCCCACCAATACCACCACCGCCACCACCAATACCTCCTCCAACACCACCACCACCTATACCACCACCAACGCCTCCTCCAACACCACCACCACCACCACCATCAACACCTTCTCCAACACCACCAACACCACCAACACCTCCCCCTATTCCACCACCACCACCACCCATACCTGCCACCACCTATACCACCACCAACACCTCTCCTATTCCACCACCACCACAACCACTCGGCGGGGGTGGAGTGGTGAGGAGTGGCGTGAGTGAGGGAGGTGGCGTGGAGGAGTGGCGGGAGGAGGAGGTGGCGTGTG
This sequence comes from Camellia lanceoleosa, assembly GCA_025200525.1. Lineage (NCBI taxonomy): Eukaryota > Viridiplantae > Streptophyta > Magnoliopsida > Ericales > Theaceae > Camellia > Camellia lanceoleosa. The sequence continues at coordinate 144,631,150 of CM045764.1, read as the reverse complement.
AGGGTGGCGTGAGGAGTGAGGAGGAGGAGGAGTGGCGTGAGTGATGGGAGTGTGAGGGCGGGAGTGATGTGAGGGAGTGGCGTGTGGCAGGTGGCGTGAGGGGTGTGGAGGAGGGAGGGTGGCGTGGGAGGAGTGGCGTGTGAGGGAGTGGCGTGAGGGAGTGGCGAGTGAGGAGTGGCGTGGGGGGTGAGGTGTGGCGGGGTGGCGTGAGGGAGTGGCGTGGGGTGGAGTGATGTGGGGGAGTGAGGGGAGGGTGGAGGAGGAGGGTGGCGTGAGGGGAGTGACGTGTGAGGGGAGTGGCGTGAGGGAGTGGCGTGTGGGGGTGGCGTGAGGGTGTGTGGGGTGGGGAGTGGCGTGAGGGGGGTGAGGTGTGGCGGGGAGTGGCGTGGGGAGTGATGGAAGTGGCGTGAGGGGGTGGGGAGGAGGTGGCGTGTGATGGGAGTGGCGTGAGGGGGTGGCGGGGTGGCGTGAGTGGCGAGAGTGGCGTGGTGGCGTGGTGGCGTGAGTGGCGGGAGTGTGGCGGGAGTGGGGAGTGGCGTGGTGGCGTGGGGGGGTGGCGTGGGGAGAGTGGCGTGGTGGCGTGTGTGGCGGGGTGAGGAAGTGGCGTGTGGGGGTGGTGGGGCGTGAGGTGTGGCGTGTGTGGCGTGTGTGGCGTGTGTGTGGGGTGTGGCGTGTGTGGGGTGTGTGGGGGGGGGGTTGGGGTGGGGGCGGGGCGGGCGGGCGGGGAGGAGAACCAATGTTTGTACAATTATGTTATGTTCAAGTATGTAATCATGCTTTTATTTGCTTCTGTTTCTTAATCACTAGTAGATTTTGAGCAATGCTTTTGAAGTTTAAATCATTTTTGACTTTTGAATGTGATGATTTTGGTTGTACTGTGACAGTTACAACATGATTATATATTGCCAATATGTCTCCTAAGTATGGTGCAACAATGGGGTTCTTTCCTGTTGACAAGGTTACTTTGCAATATCTGAAATTGACTGGAAGAAGTGATGAAACTGTAAGTATTTTCAACCTTTATGCGTGTGCATAAATCTAATGATCATGATGTTTGATGCATGTCTCATCTTATTGCTTTTATTTAAATTTTCACGAGGTTGTACTTATTTGTGTTAAAATTCAGGTGGCAATGATTGAAGCATATTTGCGTGCAAATAACATGTTTGTTGACTATAATGAGGTAAAACTCTCTCTCTTTCTCTTCTCATAATTTACTCCTTTAAGTTCCATTTGGGATATAACTATTTGCCCCTAATTTCAGCCTCAACAACAAAGAGCTTACTCATCCTATATAGAGCTAGACCTTGCCAATGTTGAACCCTGTGTTTCTGGTCCAAAAAGGTGCGTGCTTAATGCTTTATCACACTCTCACTTATTGGCGGTGACAAATTTTGTTTAGTGTAGATCTAACTGTACTTGCTTTTATTGTCAGACCTCATGATCGGGTTCCTTTGAAAGAAATGAAGGCTGATTGGCATTCTTGCCTAGATAACAAAGTTGGATTCAAGGTGACTTTTTGAACGTAAAGAGATGTTGACTTCTTATCATATTGTTGCGTGATTAACCTACTTGTTTTTCTGTCCGGCGGTCTTTGTTTTGAATTATTTTAGCAAATTAGATTTTTTTTTTCTTCAAATTTTTAATGCAAATATTTTCTTACCTTAACGACCTTGAATCAAAGGTTTCATTAATTGTATGTAAGACATTTAGTGATGATAGTATGCTAAAATATCATTCATTAACAAGGAAATATCAGATAACTTTAGGCTTGTAAAGTTGAATTTGTATATTGGTTGTGTTGCCAGCCGTGTCTAATGATAAATCCTGAAGATGAGTGTTCTTAATGTTAATTATGATATAGGGCTTTGCTGTACCAAAAGAGGCTCAAGACAAGGTGGCAAAATTTTCGTTCCATGGACAGCCTGCAGAGCTTAGGCATGGTAGTGTTGTGATTGCTGCTATCACCATCTGCACAAATACATCCAACCCTAGTGTCATGCTTGGGGCTGGCCTTGTTGTGAAAAAGGCTTGTGAACTGGGTTTGCAGGTTAGCTATGGCCTAACGACTTATGTCGTAGGATCTGGTGTTTATTTTTTTATTTATTCCCCTATTTCTTTTCATGCTCAATTCTGATTGGATTTACCTCTTCTGTGAAATGATATTATTGGGCTTTGATATTTGCTTCTCACATTTGCTTAAATGATAATTTGCCAGGTCAAGCCTTGGGTGAAAACAAGCCTTGCCCTGGTTCTGGCATCGTTACAAAATATTTACTTAAAAGGTGTTGCTTGTTAATTTTTTACAGATTAAGTTGTATTATTTTTTTTAAATTTAATTTGATGTTCTGTTTGCCAATCAGATAAAAAGAAATTATGATTTTGTTTTTGCCTGATGCAGTGGGCTGCAGAAATATTTCAATGAGCAGGGCTTCCATGTTGTTGGATATGGCTGCACAACTTGTATTAAATTCTGGGGACTTGGATGAATCAGTTGCTTCAGCAATATCAGAAAATGGTAGTGTTGCATTTTAGTACTTTGAGTTTGTAAATAAAATTGAGCATTCTCACTGCCTGCTTCTCACTTATTGCAGGATTATCATATTGACTGTCAAATGCCCATCTAATTTATGTGTGGTCTTCTTTCACAGACATTGTTGCAGCTGCGGTTCTTTCTGCGAACCGGAATTTTGAGTCGTGTTCATGCCCTGACAAGAGCTAACTATCTTGCTTCACCTCCTTTGGTGGTTGCTTATGCCCTTGCTGGCACTGTAAGTAACTAAAACAAAATATTCCAAGTTTTTTGTGTTTCTTTGTTGCATGTTTTGAGAAATCTATTGCAAGTGGGAATAGGTGAAAGTAGTCAAAGCTGAAGAATTCTCTATTCTACACAATTTAAATAGATTCTGAGGATGGATGCTTGTCACCGTGGGGAATTCACCCACATTTAAATCAATGTCTTTTTGCTAATAGGAAGCAGCACCAAGCATTACCATCAACTTGAGATGGATGTTCTTACAGTTTTTCCTAGTCTTTACACCTATAGGCCGCAGCCTATAATTGCCTTCAAGTTGTCTGGTGTTCTAGTCTTAGGGTGTCAAGCATAGTAAATCTCATTACTAAGTCCAGTCCCATACGAAAGAATCTTTGTGACTCACCACAATGCTATATTCATACTCCATCTCTCATCTCAACAAGACCCACTTTCCTGTGGGAGAAGATCCTCTTCTATTTGGTCCATCTTCATTATATGTGCATACCTTCTAGCTATGGTTAACTAGCTAAAAAATACTACTACGGAAGCCCATTTTGTAACGTTATCAAAATTTTAAATTGGGTAAGTTTGCTAGATATTTGGCTTTCATTGGTGTCCCAGTTTGCACTTGTAGCCACAGCCACATGTAAGGAGCCATATAGAGCTTGTCTTGGACATTACCTATCAATTCATCCAACAGTGTCAATTTTGCAGGTGACAACATGCACTTGACAATACAATATGACCAAGAGGCACTATCAATAGGCAACCTTTGCTTAAGGAAGAAACATTCTATAATGCTTAAGGAGGCATAATTTGAAAGTACAAGGAATTAGAAAATGCAATCTGTGTCCGATGTGCAGGAATGATAGCTGATTGCATGATCAATGTATTTAATGTGTTCAATGTTCTCCTCAATATAACTGAAGCTACTATATCCAGTGGTTTGTGTACAGTTCTTGACAAGAAATACTTATATTTGGCGTCCTGGGGTTGGTCAGCACATATCATAACTTCTCCAAAAACAGATGGAAGTGCTGTCCACTTTTTCCTACTTGTTTGTATTGGACTTGGTTAATATAATTTATTTGGTCAAATTAACCTGCCTTTCTCTTTATTGCACGGATGTGGAGGTTAAATTGTATAATTTTATGGACACCCGTTGGGCATTTCTTACTTTGTCATGTGATAACCCTTCATGGTGCCGGTTTTGACTCTTTGCCTAAGCTTATGATGGTATAATTTTTTTCTTAATAGGTTGACATTGACTTTGATAAGGAGCCTATTGGAGTTGGGAAGGATGGCAAGAATGTCTATTTCAGCGATATCTGGCCTTCTATGGAAGAAATTGCAGAGGTACATAGCAATGAGCTTGTAGATGTTTGAGCTAAGTTATGTTATTATAAATTAACTTGGGCTGGAATGCTGTGTAGGTTGTTCAAACCAGTGTGTTGCCTGATATGTTCAAGAGTACATGTGAGGCTATCACTCTGAAATCCCATGTGGAATCAGCTATCAATTCCAGAATCCAAACTGTACTCATGGGACCCTAATTCTACCTACATTCATGAGCCACCATATTTCAAGAACATGACTATGGATCCTCCAGGGCCAAGTGGAGTGAAGGATGCGTACTGCATACTGAATTTTGGTGATAGTATTACAACAGATCACATTTCCCCAGCAGGAAGCATCCACAAGGATAGTCCTGGCGCCAAGTTCCTTCTTGAGCGTGGGGTGGAACCCAAGGACTTCAATTCTTATGTTAGCCGTCGGGGTAATGATGAAGTGATGGCAAGAGGAACTTTTGCAAATATCCGTATTGTTAATAAGCTATTAAATGGGAGGTTGGCCCAAAGACAATTCATATTCCTACAGGGAGAAACTTTATGTCTTTGATGCAGCAACGGTGAGTTTCATAATTCAACATCTTATTATTATATATATTTTTGCACTTATGTTCTTATCTTGCCTATTCATCCTATGTCCTATGCCTGGGCTGATTTACTAGTTCTCTTTAATAAGATTGAATTCTTACTACTATTTTAAGCAAGGCAAATGAACATTTGTCAGCAGCGTTGTGTAAACAACAGAATTTGTTGATGGAAGCTGAAAGATTTGAGGCGTTGTCATATCTGAGCCCTCTTTACATCTATAGTATTTTGTCAATTTTGCTCAATCAATCTGATTACATGCTTTGTCAATGTGAACCGGAAGCATTATTATTTTCATCATAGGAGTTTGTAGCTGTTTGTTTCTTAACCTCCCTTAGTGTGACATTTTCATTATATGAACATCAAACTCATTTTATGTAATTTTAATTTAGTGAGTTGGAAGTATTTTCCTGCAAACTACTGATTTGTAAGATTGATTGACTCATAACATGTCACTAACTGCAGACAGTCACAATGCCCTTCCAGAATTTACTAGTCATTACTAATTTTTGGGTTCTATCATTTTCGCCCCCCTTTTTCAGAGCTACCACACTGCCGGACAGGATACTATTGTCTTGGCTGTAGCAGAGTACGGAAGTGGGTGCTCGCGCGACTGGGCTGCTAAAGGTCCAATGTTGCTGGTGAGTTTTTGTATATGGAATTCACTACTTCTCACATCCTCTTCTATTTGGGCTTTATCTTGTTTTGTCTTTTGTCCTTTTGGTAAACTATTGGCATGTAACAGGAGTCAAGGCAGAGATTGCAAAAAGTTTTGAGAGGATCCACCGCAGTAATTTGGTAGGAATGGGAATTATTCCACTCTGTTTCAAGGCTGGGGAGGATGCAGACTCACTTGGATTGACAGGTCACGGCGGTATACCATTGACCTCGCAAGCAAAATTAGTGAGATTAAGCCTGGTCAAGATGTTACTGTCAAGACCGACACCGGAAAATCTTTTACCTGCACTGCTCGCTTTGATACTGAGGTACTTCTCTTTTTTAAAGTTTTGTTTTCATGCTGTGGAATGGTAGTGTGGCATGTGATCCTTATTAGAAAAACATAAAAAAGAGAATCTGTTATATGATTTGTTCATCGCATGTTTGGAAAGCAAGAATATTGATGTGTTTCATAGAATCAAGTTGTCTACTGACAACTGTCGATTTTGATGGAAATCATTGTCTAGAATACATATTAATGTAATCAACGTATTTGGGCAATACCAGTTTGATGACAAAAAAAAAAAAAAAAAAAAAAAAAAACGAAAATATTTTTCTACAGTTGTTTTTAAAGTTTTACACTTTCATTAACTATGATGTATTGCAGTTGAGTTTTTCATTGCTGTAAATTTCTTGAACCACACACTGGTTTTTGTATTCCCTGAAGCGATACATGAAATAAAGTATTATAAATGAAATATATATATGAATTAAGTAGTAGACAATACTGTGAACATTCCACCTGTGCGTGTTGTTTTTTTTCTTTTTCTTGGGTCTATTGGGAAGTTGTTTTTGCAAGCGTAAGCTACGAATTATCTTGAACTACCCTTTAATTGCATTCTGGTGGAGTTGGCTTATTTCAACCATGGAGGCATACTTCCTTACATTATTGACAACTTGCTAGCGATAATTGATTGATTTTGAGTCCATGACCATGCTCTCCTCTGTTGAGCTCTTTCAATTCCAACAGCGAGAAGGACATAAAGTTTCTTAGATTCAAATTTCTTCGGTGAAAGGCAAGTTAGCTTGCCAACAAAAGGAAGAACAATTTTTTAATAATATGTCTTCTCTATGTACTATAAGAGGCTCTTCTACTTTGCTCTAGTGTTTTTGGCTTGTATTTTGCCATTCTTGGTCCACTTTGCCCTTTTCTTTTGCCTTGTCAACACATGCTTTGGGCTTTCTTTTTGGTCATATCCTTCACTACTGCTAAGCTACATATCATACTGATGAATACCAGTGAAGATGTTAATTTACCCTTAAGAAGAATTTTCTCTCCTATGAGGTCTGGTTTATACTCTCTGGCATAGGTTTATTAATTGTGATTTTAACTTTGTTGCCCCTATGCCTTTGATACGCGTTGCTTTGTGAGGCAGACATCCATGTAACCTTTGTCCTATTTAATTTGAGGAACAAGTACTAATATTTAATTTTTTTTTTTCACAATTTAGAGTTTTATAATTGTACCAATAATAATATAACAAATTATGTGTCCATTTACAAATTTAATCATGCAAAATTCAATTAAATTATTATGGATGAATTGTAAGATATAAATTATAGATTTCTAGCATTTCAAAGAGCAAACACCAACGAAATAAATTTAATGGGTTAATTGCACTTAGCTTAATCAAACTGAAGTGTCTTCGATTTCAATTGTGACAATCAACCTTTCATATTTTAAGTTAAGTTATAATTTTACCATTTCATTCATCTATCATTAATAAGGTTAACAAAAATTAAAGGTGTATGAATCAAAGTGAGAGTTAGTAAAAGTGTGAGGATTAAATTAAAATTTTGAAAAAAAATTGTGGAGGTGCTAATGAGATCAAAAAAAAGTCATGGTTAACTTGCATGATAATTTTAGTTGACCCTATTAAGCCTTGCTTGGGAAAGACTAAAATGACTTAAAAAAGTATAAAAAAATAAAATAAGCTAATTTAATAAATAAAGATAAATTGTCACATTCAATTATAATATATATTTTTTTCCCTTATAAACATTACATTCAAATTAAAAAGTTAAAAGTTTTTTTTCAAACGAAGTTAAATTAGGTTAAATTAATGAAAAAAAACAAAAAATTAAATTAAATTAACTCTTTCCAAATGAAGGCCAATATTAACATTACAACTTGACAGTGTGAAGAATTAATTGTTATAATAAAAAGTCAACGGAGCAAGTGGAATTATCATGAAAGTGCACAATGCGAAATGTAACCCAATTTTTAATTAGAAAAGGGTCATTGGCACATCATTTATTTATCTTTGGTAAGAATGTTATATAAAAGTAGAGTTTTCCTTGATGAAATTATCTCCACATATTTTGGCCAATTCTGTCAACCGGGTTAAAAATCATTTTTTTTGGATTTTTAACTTTTTGAGTCATCATCTTTTATTTTTTTTGCACATTTTATAAAAAAAAAAAAACTTGACTTTTGAAAAAGGGTAAAACTATTCAGTGTTTGGGTAATTGGAATAGTGCTTTACATCATTTATCAATTTACATCTTCTATGTAATTATTTTTTATGTTATGTTATTTTTTTAACAATAATATCACAAATCCACTCTTATTAATTTAGAATTTAATTAACAAAAGAAATCAATGACTCAGATTCATTTCATATGTGGATTTTACATTTCATTAATTCAATTTCCATTACACAAACACATTCGGGGTAAATTTGAGACTTGTAAGGGTGGATTCCTAGTATTTTTTCTATTTTTTATGAATACTCTTAAAATATTTGTAAAGAAATTTAAAATCTGAACAAATAATCCATGAAAATATGTGTAACAAATAATACACAATCAATTCAAGCATTATTAACCAATGTCGTTAGACACTTGTTAGCTAATAAATCTCTAAGAAAATATGATCATTATAGACAGGGTTGATTCTGTATTTTTCGGGGCCCAAAGCAAATTTTTAATATGAGACCTTTTATACATACATACATACATACATACATATATATATATATATATATATCCCAAAGCAGAATTCTAATATGAATCGATTTTAAATCATTTTTTGACAGAATCCGACTAGTTGGTAATTCAAATTTCATTTATTTTTTTTTAAACTTTCACATTTTTAACTGTAAAATTACTAATCAAGTTTGTTTTATCCAATTTATTAATCAAACTCATTCAACTACTTCAGTGAATGTATGATTTAATCAATTTTAAATTTGAAATCTTTTTTTCCCCTAAACAATTGTATGTAATAACTAGAATTAATAATATTCTATATACTCCCTCGGTCTCATTTTGTTGCTCCACATTTCCGTTTTAGTTTGTCCTAAAATGTTTGTCCACTTTTCTGTTTGAAATACTAAATTTTGTTATATTTTCAAAATTGCCCCCTATAACTCATTATAAACACATTTTAAATTTCAAGTAGAAGATCAATGATGGAAAAAATATTTCAAAATTAGAATTAAAATGCAATGATTGCAGGTCTCCTTAATAAGTTAGATTTTTTTATAATGGACAAACAAATTGGGATAGAGAGAGAGTACAATTCATGCATTTGAAAAACAACCATCAATTAATTTTAAGGGTGATGATTGAGACCTCCTGCAATTACCACCCCCACCACCCCCCACCCACAGACACGTGACAGGTAGTGATTGGAGGAGAATGAATAAAGAAAAAGAAAGAAAGAAAAAGTAGCCAATCAAGTGAAGAGGGGGTCAAGGGGGTGGAAAAAAAAGGGGGTCCAAGTCATTATTCTTAATTTTAAATAATTCATCATGTTAATAAAAAATTTTTAAGGGCCCTTTTGAGCAAATATAATAATAATAATAAAAACTTATTTAATATGTTTTCAATTTTTTTGAGCCTTTTTTTCAATCAATTTCGAGAGTCCAAAAGCGGTTCTTGTGCCCAAAGTGACCTTGATCATAGAATTATTGAACACTCCAACCAAGTTTTCAATTGCCTTGTAATTCTGTCTCAACAATGAGATATATACTCTCGGAAATATAAAACCACTTTCTTATGCATATTTGTTTTAATTGTTTCATAAGAAGAATTGACAAAACCTCAATGAGTGTTGAAAATTAATCCAAATTTTAATTTTTGGTAGTAATTGAATTGATTAAAATATAATATTAAAATATTTTTATATCGCAATTTTGTGAGTATTCTAAGTGATTATTAATACAAGTCTTCAAAAGAAGGTATTTACAGTAAACTTTCATAATTTTCCTTCATTTATTTTAATGTGTGATTCTACAAAATTTTATAAAATAATTTTTTTTTTTTTTTTTCATGCTGACAAAAAAAAAAAAAAAATAAGTATTAAATCTTTTCTTATATTCTAAGCGAACTAGATTAGTTGTCTATGCCGACAGCCCGTGCCTTGCATGGTCATTTATTTGTGTGAATCCAATGCCATATGGGACATGCAATAACCTCACTTCACTGTTACAAACTATTTCATAACTTCATCTAATTTTCATCTCATTTTGTCAAATCAGTCATACTAGTACTCAATTGGTTCATGTATCACAAATTACATCAATGGTCCTTAAATGACAGATTTTGTGCACTGTAATTCTTAATTTTTTAATTTTGGTCAATTTGGTTCTTACAATAAAAATATATGAGTTTGAATGGTCCTAACTCTTATGCCGTCTAATTTGACTAACGTGGGTAAGAAATTTAGGGAGTTTACAAAAAAAAATTAAAAAGGGCTACAAATTTTTTTTTGGTTACGAGTAGTATTACATTTTTTAATATATCACTTATATTTTAACTTCTAAGGTGAAAGAGAGAATAGAGAGAGGAAGGATGAGGAGTAAGGAGTGGGTAGAAGTGTAATTTTGGCCCGTGGCCTCTGTGATTCAGCCACGGCCGAGGTGAGCTGGCTGTTTAGGCTCGAGTCAAACCCAGCCTGAGGCCTTGGGCCAGGGCCTGGGCCATTGTTTTAAAGCCGAGCTTGTTGCCCGCTCAAGGCCCGTCCAAAAGTCCGGCCTGAGGCCCGGCCCATCCAATGCCCAGTGTTATTTTTAATAGAAAATAATAAAATTTTGGTGAAAAAAATAAAAAAATTTTAAAAAATTGTTTAGGCCTGCCCAAACTCGTCCAAAGCCTGAGCCCAGGCCCAAGCCTAGGGGCCCAACTCGAGGCTCGGCCCACTGATCCGCTCAAAGCCTGAATACCCATGGACTTGGATTTGGGCATGGGCTTAGTTTTCTGACTCGTGGCCCGGCCCGGCCCGATTTTTTTTTTTTTTTTTTGCCTGTAAGGCCCGACATGGGCCAGACCCAGCTCGAGCCTGGATGGGCCGGGCCGGGCTAAAATTACACCCCTAGGAATGGGGTCAATTCCACATCATGAAAGTGGATTAGAGGTACTCAATTAGAACTCCCAAATAGGGCCGGTTCTGACTTTTTCGAAACCCAAAGTGAACTTTCAACATGGGGCCTTTCACCCATATTTAAAAAAAAGTAAAAAATTATGTGTCTATTTTTTTTTTTTTTTTTTTTTTGTGTGGATATTTGATACTCGTGAAATGTTACTTCCAGTGTACATCTATTAAAATTTACTTAAATATATATTAGAATTTACAATAAGAAAATTGAGCAAAATAATCTAAACTGAAGTATCAAATAAAAATTAAACAAATTGTAATAAAAACCACTTAAACATCATTCTTCTTGCATTTGTAGCTATAAAATTACTGATTCTAGTTCGCATAATCCAAATTATAAACTAAATCATTTTCGATAGATAAAATTGCCAATTCATTTAATATAGTTGAGCAAATGTAAGATTTAATCAATTTTATTTGAAAAGAGCAATGGTAAGTAGTATACTCAATTGTATTCTATAAATAATCTATATATTTAAAAAATAACCTTTAAATAATTTCAAACAATGCCCAACATCAATAAGTTTTTTGGTTTCTTTCGGTTAAAAATAACTATCTATTAGTTTTCATAATTTATCACATCAAGTATCTATTAGTTTTAAATCATTATTAGATTTTATTGAGACCCTTTAAATTCTAGTGAGATTTTTTTTTATAAACTAATATAATAGTTAACAAAATTTTGAGATCTTTTCTTAAATCAATTTTTCAGGGCCCAAAGTGAAGCCCAAAGCCAGTCCTGCTCCCAAGCATTTTTTTTTTTTTAATATATATTTTGTAGAGAGATTTCATGTTAAATTCAGAAAATACCCCCAATGCTGGTCAATCAATTTAACTGCGTAAGCATTGGGAACTATTTAAACACACATGATATTGAGTTCAAAAAAAAAAAAAGAAAAGAAAAGAGAAGAAAAAACACACATGATATAGTTTGGATATTAAATTGATAAAATTAAAGGCTAAAGTACAATAAAAGACATACTTTGACCATTAGTAGTAATAATCCATGCTAATTTTCATCCCCACGTCTAGTTAAAAAATCAAAAGAGGTGATGAGCAAATATATATTTTTATAGTCTTTGATTGGATTCTAATAATAAAAAAATATAAGATAAACTACACTAATTTTTTTTAAGATTTCAAAAAAATATTTTTTTAAAAATAATTTTGACATAACTGTACCAATCAACTTCTTTTTTAGTAATGCTAATGAGATCAAAATTGATATAAATAGTGTTAAAACACAATTATAAATAAGGAAAAAAAAAATACAATTTAGTATATTATTTTTTCATCTGTATGACTAATGAAGTTTAATGAAAAAAGGGAGTGAGAAATTATATGAATTAAAATTTTAAAGGGTCTAATGTAATCAGTGGCGAAACTAAGAAATTAAGTTAGAGGAGACACTTATTAATTACAAATTTTTATTTTAAAAAAAAAATTATCAACATTAAGATAATAATAATTTTATAAGCTAAATTTAAGCATAAGAAATTAAAAATCATTATTAATAGGAACAAATCAAAATTCTATAATAGTGTTTAATAGCTCGGTGCGGAATGGTGATGTAAGTTTTTAATTTTAGCACAACAAATTCTGGATCAAAATTCCTAATTTTAGAAAATAAAAACACATCATTTATAGCGCAAATTATTATAAAATATATTAAATTTTTATTTGATAAAAAATATTAAAGAGATGATATTGTTTATAAATGATGTGTTTTAAATAGAAATTATTAAATAGTCTTAGAGTGCCATATCGCGTTGCCAATATGTGATGCTCAAAGTATGAAAAATCACAAATCACACTAAGTAGTTTGTCAACTACTTGAAAATAATGAGTTAATTGTATTCAATCCATAAGATTTCTCGCTACACTATTGGTTTAGACTACTACATAAACAATACTACATAGTGTTCCCAAAGTATCTGTAGGGGGGTTCAAGGTTAGGAAGGTGATTAGAGAGGCAAAACTATATTGATGATTCAATAATGGTGGAATGACTGGAGGATGAGGAGCAGCAACTGTTTGGGAGGTTGGAGAGTGGCATTTGGGTGAGGGTGAAGCAAAATAGCTCAAGAAGAAGTGTATGGTAATGCACAAATGGTTAGCATCTCCCCCAAATCTCCAAAATTCCTCTGCTTGGACCTGGGGAAATGGGTCATATTTATAAGTTTTTCCTTAGTCCCTAAGGATCATCTGAGAATATCTGCCTTGAGCCACGGTGAAGGTGCCATGTGTCTTCTGTATATCTTGTGTATTATCTGTTTGCCTCATGACTACCTTTTGATCCTTAGTAGGTGTAGTTGCGACGAGAGTGTTTAGAGCTGTAACTCTCTTTTGAGCCTTTGCAAGTGCAGTTGCGGTGAGAGTGTTTGCCGCTGCACTTGTTTTTTTAGCCTGAATCTCAGCAAGTGTACTTGCAGCGATAAACCTTGTCGCTGCACTTGCTTTTTCAATTATATTTGGCCAGTACATGTATTCTCAGGACTCCATTAGCTTGTTATCGGCTATGTTCATGTTTACCTTAGCGAAACCTCCACTCTTAGCCACCTAACCACAAACTCCCCAACTTCTCAGGGTGAAGGCTATAGTCAAGCCTGTTGTCATCCATGCTGTGCCTTACTACCAAACCCAAGAGGGCTTTTTTGGTCCTGCCTGTGCAACCAAGATAGGTTCATAACCTGGGTAAATGGAAAGGGAGTCCTTTGCGCTCGGGCCGTCCTGTTCCCATCTTTGCGGGGTTGTCGCGGTATACTGGTATCTCTAGGAATACTATTGTCATGACCCAAACCCGGCCCTATAGGTTTATTGTCGTAATCGGTCAGTAATCCACGATTACCGAAGACCTAACTGAACAAGGCAAATGAACGGGGCTAACAGAAACTATTATATAAAAAAGTATAACGTCCAATGAGATGTGACCTTACATGAAACAAATGTAGCCTTATATAAATATATATGTATGTACATCCAGGTATTACAAATCTCTTATAATTACAACACAACCAAAAAAGATAAGTCATTCCCATCACTAACAACTATAACACCAATGACAACTGATCACAACAAGTGTGAGAGTGCCAAAAAAAAGTAATCCTTGAATTGACTAGTGCTCCGACAGATGGGAACCTCGATGAGAGGCGCAAAAGGCGGTTTGACCAAAACAGAGGCAAGATCGTCAGCTACGTTCCCTCGTGAACTGGATTACCTACATATACATATATACAAAACGTGAGCTAAAGCTCAGTGAATAACAACTGAGTAAGAGATTCTGAATGATGATTATAATGTAAAATAAGGTACATACTGAGTAGGTTCATATTACATGTGAGAGGCATAATATGACATGTAGTATATCCAAAAGCAATAAATACATGCGATCTAGAAGACCGAACAGGCGGCCATGAAGACCGGACAGACAGTCATGAAGATCGAACAGACGGTCACGAAGACCGGACAGACAGTCATGAAGACTGGAGATCAGATATGATAGCCAACACTATAATAAATAGGAGTTCCATGAAATGGTACTGACAGAGATTCTCTGTAATCATATGAACAGGTGCCAGGGTTGCCACAGTAAACAACGCAAACAGAGATAGAATCATCATTCATCAATATAAGAAACATATCAGAGCAATGCATAAATTTGAAGCAGAGAAAAGGTAATTTAAAACATATGTTTACAACAGTATTACTCACAGTGGGTTCCGTGATGCAGGTGACTGGAACATGATGTTTGACCTACACAGACAGATACAAGCGTAACACACTTAATTTGTCATACACCCAACTAATTAGTTTCATTTATCAGGAATTGGTTGGTCTAAATGTTGTTTACTCCTTTTAAATGCTTATGCAATGCAAATGGGCATTAAGTACGGATGTAAATCATGCTAACGAAGGCCCGTGAGTGGGGAAAATGAAGTAGAAAAGTGAAATCGAGGCTGCCAAGCGATGCCGCGTCTGAACCTGGCGTGCGTGCGGGACCCTCTGCATGCATGCACGGGTACTTTTATGCAGAATGCCTCTAGACTATCCCCTGTTTCCCACACGTGCGGGCCTACCGGCCGCATATGTGCCAATATTTCTGCAAGTCGGGCTCCTAGCATGTGCGATTTTAGGTATTCCAAAACCAAATTTATGCTCTATTTTTGGGGTTTCAAATTCCTCAAAATCACACCCAAAGTCAATCAATTTAAGGGCCAAAAATTAACAAACGTAGTGTACAACCAATTTCCATGTTCAACTCAAGAACAGAACCTCAAATTCAAACTCAAGTTCCACAATCTCACAAACAATTTCAAGATTTAAGAGAAACAAAACTCTATGCATATGGAGATTCTATATTTCAACAAAACCATGGAAATCTAGCTTAGAATCATGCAAGACCAAGTAATTCAAGCAAAGACATAGAAGTATTCCTTCTATTAGGGTTTATAACACAACTTACACTACCCAATTCCTCACTCTCTCTTTAAATTCCATGAATTCAAGATGAAAATTAGTCTCATGCAAGAAATTAGGAAGAATTTTTACCTTAATGTGTTAATTGATAAAGTTGTCTCAAATTCTCTCATTCTTCTTCTTGATCACTCACTCAAGCTCAAACTCTAGAACACTCTCTCACACACTCTCTCAGATTATATCTCCCTCTCTCTCTTCTAATTGAGGCCACACATATATATAAATACATCCCTAGTTTAATTTAGTTTAATTAAGTGAGAGCCTCTTTACCTACATTAACTAGTTAATTAATTAAATTTTTGCTTGACCTAATTAAGGTGTATCAACTTACCCACTTAGTCCACTAACTAATTTTATAACTCTACGATTTAATAAATCAGACAGGTTTTTCCATAAAGGATATATCTGTTAACAAACATAATGCACATAAATAAACATATAAGGCACAGATACATGCATAATTCAGATTAATCATAAAAGTAACAGCTAAGAAAAAAGCGGGTGTTACAGCTATTAACTCCAACCAGTAAGCCTTGGGGCCTGCTATCAGCACCAAGTTAATGAACTTTGGGGCCTGCTATCAGCCTCAGGTTAGTAATGCCTTGGGGCATGCTATTAGCGCCAAGCATTAGCCTCTACTTGCAAAGGGGAAGCTTCTTCCAAAGGCTGCTATCTCCTTGGTGAGATATTTCCTCTGCAAGTCGGTTGTGGCGGCTGCAGTTGCTGTGGCAGTTATGTCCTACAACAAGTTCAAATGGCAGAATCGACAATATTGGAGATGACGGATCCGCCAAAAATGCCTCCGTAACTTGGGCATTGCAAGTATTACCTCTAGAACTTAGTTGCTTCGGTTTTCTCTTTCCCTCAGCAACTCCAGGCGGCTGTGGTATTGACAATACTTGGAATGGCGATTGAGACAAAGTGCCTTTGTAACAGCTATCATAAGTGTGGCCTCTGCAACTTAGTTTCTTCGGCTTTTCTTTTTCCCTCAGCAACTTCAGATGGCGGCGGAACCGACAATATTGGGGAACGGCAGCGCTGAGACAAAGTGTCTCAACAACTGGACCACTGCATGAGTTGCATCTGCAACTTGACCGTTGCATGTGTTGTCTCTACAACTTCACTTAAGCATTTTCCTTTATGGAGTATGTTCGGACCTTTGGCGGGTTAGACTTGCTTCGGCCCACTGTTGGCCCACTTCCTTTGGGCTTTAGCCCATACTCTTTTAGTCATTCTTGGTCGCCTTAAAGGGGCGACCTCAGCACTTAGGTCCAAACTTAATTCGGAGTTTAATTTTTTGACCCTCTACATTTGCTGCCTACGTGCATGGGGAACGCGCTCCTTGTTTCCCGCGCATACATGACATCATCAAATAACCCAAGGGTTGCGTCAGTTTTCTATAGAGTCATAATGGCTCTGAAAAGGTGCCTTTGATTGATGGTCATTATGGGCCTCGAGAAGTGTGTTGGCACATTTTTTGCCATTTTCTTTATAAATAGTGCCTCTTGAGTCCACTGGTCCCCCACTTCCGCCACAACACCCTTTCTTGTCTCCTTGTCTTCTTCTCTCTCTGGCCCCTACCTTCTAAAGTCTTCTTAACTTTTCTTTATTCTTCTTCATGGCCACTACCAGGTTTCTACCCGATAGGGCTGTTCTACCCAGTACTGAGTGGAGGAGGGCTCCATACTTTAGGGGGCTTGCTGACCTGTTTTGGAAGACCGTTGACTCTTTTATTCCTAACGCATCTCCTCTAGAAGAGCCTCTGCTCCTTCCTAGTGAGGCGTCTTTGGATGACGCTGACATGGTGAACCCAGTTTCTGTGCTGCGGTTTCGTGTGGAGTGTGGTGATTTTCCCCATTCGTATATTTATTACCGCACTCACTCGGGCCCTTTAGTAGACTGGTCCCTTTGGGTTGATGACATCATTGCAGATGATGGTTTTGAGCAACGCTTGAGGGATGCCCGTCTCTTCAACGCCATTTGGATTTCGAGGAAGTTGTCCGTGCTCAAGGTACAGACCAATACTGATACGGTTATTTCCCGCTAGAGCTTCGACACTTACACTTTCGTTCTGGCTTGGGAGGGGATAATTCCAACTCTTGAAAATGTTACTGTTCTCTTTCGCTTGAGCACTCGTAGGAACTATCCTTTTGATCTCGCATCCCTGACTACTGCGGAACAGACCACCGTTACTGCTCTCCAAGGTGCCTTTCGAGAGGCACAAAAGTATGGCTCTTGGTACGATCTCAGGATTGGAGAACTACTTCAAGAGAGGCCCAAAAGAGACAAAACCACCTACCTCTCCTGGCTGAAACACCTTTTCAAGGACATACAACCAGTTGTGGGTAACATTACCGAGGATAGTCGTGACTCCACAATTGGCCCTGGTCACCACGACAACTTGTACCTGGTTGCCTTTGTCTGTTATTTTATCTTCTTTTTTGTCCTCTCCAACAACCCTGCTGAGAGCATCAATCCCCTGGTGTTTTCTCTTAGTGTCAAACTTTGCAGCGGTAATCAGATCCCTTTGGCTTCTCTCTTCTTAGGAAATTTATACTTCTGTCTGGACTTTATTCACTTGGACATGGAGAGATCCATGGGCCATTACGATGTATGGAGCTTCGTACATACTCAGTTTTTGACCGACTTTTTCTATGAGTGATTTCTTGCTATGGGCCCCATCCCTAAAGAGCATAAGCCCTCTTTTCACCGATGAAGTCCTTGATACAGAGGGTCGTCTTATCGTAGATGTAGAGGGATGACCCGTCACAAGACAAGTGCACCATTCCCTCCCTCGCATCTCTAGATGGTCTGGTGTTGGTACCAACAGACCTTTCGTGGACTACATTGATCACTTGGAGGAGTGTGTGTTCTGCCCCTTTACCCAACTTCTTCCAGGCATCTCTGTTGTTCTTTTTTATTTCTCTGAGGCTTGTTATGTTGATTTCTCTTTTGACAGTGTCTAGGCTAACTCCCTTCTTGTTGCTACTATGATACGCTCTGGGTTTCTGCTTGTATGGAATGAGGAGGGCATGTCCAGCGTCATCTATTGACCGGACAGGGTCCTTATACAGTTTGGTATGGATCAAGGTGTCCCACATGTCCCTCGCCTCGAGACTTTCCATCGAGCTTTCAGCGGTTTGCTCGTGACTACACCGCTTTACTTGTGGAGAGTTTAGGCCTCATGAAGGCGCCTTGCTTGGAAGGGAAGACACCTTCACCCCTAGTAACAAGTTATTCTAGCACCGCAACCTTAACTCATTTTTTAATTTTTGCAACAGTGACCTGGTCGTCTCTGTGATGAAACCCATTCCTACCTGACTTATCCTTTTGTCTTCCCTCTGGTCGTGGGAAACAAACCAGTGTATTTTGCTGTTTCAAGCTTTTGTCTCTGCCTGCAGTAGAGAAGCCTCATCCGTCTGGGGCAATGTCCGTCCATCCTCTGCAAGTTACTCTTTCCCTAATCGGTACAACAGTGGGCATGACCCGCTCCTTACTGAGGACAGTCCAAGAGGCGGTGACATTAGTCGCTGAGGCTCGTGCCTTTCCAAGTAGGAAAAGACTTCGGAAGGTACCCATACTTAGAAAATATTCAGCATTTTTCATACTTCCTTGGGCCTTTTATCTTTACTTTAGTAGTCACATGATCTTTTTCCTTTTTAGGGCCTACTGGTCTCAGAGCGCGGTATTGTTTTGGCCATACCACCTTCGGGCACCGGAGGTCCCTCGACTGCCATTGGAATTTCCTCAGATTCAGATGACAACGATGATTTTTCCATTGTTTCAAGGGTCACCAGACTCAGAACTTGCAGAATGGTTGTTGAAGCAGAACTAAGTGCTGAGGCCAAACCAACTGCTGAAGCTGAGCCAGCTACTGAGGTTGCAGATATAGAAAAAGGTCATAATAGCCCCCTTATTGAAAGCGAACAAGTCCCCCCTGCTGTGGAAGTTGCAAAGGGTGGTGTAGTTGCTGAGGGTGTAGAGCCTCTAAACCTTGCTGATTCTGTTAATTCTGACCGCTCCTCCGTCGGTGGGGAGGATTTTGTTCCTAAGACCCCAAAAGAAGAGCGTGGCATAAGAGAGCCACTGGAAGTTGCACCACCCTTCTTGGAAGCTGTGTCTGGGGGTTCCTCCCAGTCCACTGAGTTCTGCTGGTTCAACAGATCACACTTCCCAAAGTCCGAGTTACTAAGGGAGGCACAATTGTAGCGGCTGCTCCTGCTGTGGGCCCCCAAAATTTGGCTAAACTTGCAGAGATGGCTGTCAGCTTAGCCACTCACTTCGCTACTGTTGTTGTTGGTGCTTCTGACCCAATTGCCTCCGTAACTTCTAAGCAGCTCGTTGACCTGTACCCTACTTATTTTCCCGAAGTGCCAGCTAACCTTAGGGTATCACAAGATTTTTATAGTGGGATGAACACGACCATTGTACCAGATTTGGATGTTGGAGATTACCAAATGGATGACCTTTTCTCAGAGCAGCGGGGTAATGGAGGCAGTTTTGGTTTGTCTCGTGAGATCAGCTCGCCTGGCCACCTCCTAGTATCCACTCATTCCAATGTTGTTAGGTAGTCATCTTCAGGAAAGGTTCATCGTCCCCAAAACTTCGGTCGCTCTGCAAGTCTCCCTCCCGTGATCCAAGCTAGTAGTGGTGTGAAAGAGTCTTCACAACCTTCAAGGAGAGTTTCTTTTCTAAGTAATTGGGTCTCCTCCAAAGTTGCTCTTATCCTTGCTCGCATCTAGGCGCTGCACCCAGGCACCTTACTGCTTTTAACGTCTCAGGCTCGTTGGTGCAAACAATGCTGTTTGAGTCATTTGCCAGTTTCATTCATGACCTCACTATGAAGAAGATCCTGACGACTCCCAGCAAGTTTGTGGAAGTCTTTGAGGCCAATCGGGGCGACTTTGAGAGGAATGGCTTGGACCTATCGTGGATGAGAGATAGGCTTCAAGCAGTTGATGGCTTCTTTGAGCATGAAGATAGATGATTACATCTTTGGAAGAGACTATCAAAGAGTGTGAGGGTGCTTTGGGCGACCTTGATAGAACTGGCTCGGTTCAAGGAGAATGATTCGTACTCATTACTTAGTTGCCTCGGGATGTCACCTTGATGAACTCACTCATAAAGGGTTTGATTTGATGTATTTGTGACTTTGTTATGACTCTTTTCTTTGTACTTTTGCTACCCTTTTCTTTCTTCTTTTCCTTTGAACATTGTAATAATGCTATGGAAAACTTTGATGTTTATGAGAAGTAAAGATATTGAGTCTTACTTCATTGCCTTCCTTTCATTGTCTTTACATATTTTACGAGGATGAGCAAAACTCTTGCTATAAATAACACTTCACCATGACTAAGTTTTTACAAGGATAAAATTTCACAAAGTATGAAAAACTTTCCTTACACTAAGTGTTTACAAAACAACAGGTTTACTAAGTGTATGACACTTTATTTACACTTTGCTTTGGAAGTATTAACAAAGAAACTTGCAACTCTTTTTCTGAACAAAAGAAATTAAGGAAAATACACCTTTACATACTTAGCATTGATAGGGCCAGTTCTGAACCCATCATCTACTTTTGTTAACTTGTAATACCTGTTGCTGCTTGCCTCAGCAACTTTGTAGGGGCCTTTCCATCTCAGCGAGAACTTGGGGATTGGTTGCCCCCGCATGATTGCGTCCACTGTTTTCCATACGAAGTCCCCCTCATTGAACTTCCTGTGTTGAACAGATTGATTGTAGGAGCGAGCTATGGATTGATGACACTTTTCCATTGTCCGCAAGGCCCGATTTGTTCTTTCTTCGGCTGCCTTTATGTCATTTTTCCTGCTATCTGGAACTAAGTGTGCTAACATAGCCATTCTTTCTGAGGGTATTGCTAACTTAACTGGTAATATAACTTCAGACCCACATACTAGGGAAAATGGGATTGCTTGAGTTGGTTTCCTCTTTGACGTTCTATATGCGCAGAGTGCTACGAAGAGTTGTTCGGACCATGTGGCCTCTGCTTCATCCATCATTTTACTCAGTATTCGAATGAGGGTTTTGTTGGTTGCCTCAGCTTGTCTGTTCTCTTGAGGATAGTACGGAGTAGACTTGTGGTGCATGATCTGGTAGGTGTCCAACAATCTTCTCACACGGCGGTTCACAAAGGGGGTTCCATTATCAGACAACATCACCTTGGGTATGCCAAACCTACGGATTATGTTTTCCTTGATGAAGTTGGCCACTCCTGTTCCATTGCCTTCCTCATCGGTATAGCCTCTACCTACTTGGTACTAACTTCAGTCGCTGCAAGTATCCATCTGTGGCCTTTGGATTGCTGCACTATAGGACTTACTAGGTCAAATGCCCAAGTATGAAATGGGTAAAGAGTCTTGATATTGTGCAGTTCAACCACCGGTGCATGTATCAAGTTCCCAAACTTCTTGTAGGATTGATATCTCCTTACAAAGTTTTTAACATCTTCTTCTATTGTCGGTAATAGTATTAGAGGTGAATAAGGTGCTTATATAATCACTGCGCTCCTTGATGCTCTGCCTTGTGGGCTTCCCTTAGCACTTCGTTTGCCTTATCTTGTGATAAACACGCCAAAGGTTCTCCTTCAAAGCTTCTGTGGTACAGCTTGCCTTGGTCAAAGAAGAAGCGGAGGGCCCGCCTCTAAAATCTAATTGCATCAGCTTTGTTCTCAAGCAGTGTGTTGTTTCCAAGATAGTCAATATACGGCTGTCTCCATTCTTCACTACTTAAGAAATGGGTTTCCTCTTCTTTAGGATGGGACTGACATTTTGTACATTGCCTCTGCAACTTGGTAATTTCCTTTTCCATTTCTGGTCAGTAATACCCTTGCCTCTACATCCGTCTGTATAGACTAATATCTCCATGTCCGCAGGACTTAACATTGATCTGCTTAAGTTTATAAGTTGCTTCTTGTCTACCAATGCACCTTGCTAGCAGATTGTTGGGACCGCAAAAATACAATTCTCCTATGAGGAGTAAGAATGATGCAAGTTCTGTTGGTTTAGTTGTCCTTTGGCCTGTTTTCAGCTATTGGATAATGTCTGCTTTCTACCCCTCAACACCTTGCCCTGTATGTCCTTCGACTAACACTGCTGGTGTTGTTCTTTTCTCGATGATGATGGCAATACTATTATCTTGTATATCCACCTTTGCCCCTAATGTAGCTAAGGTATCAGGAAAATGGTTATGTGTTTGAGGGGTGTGCTGGATTTGGACATCATCGAACTGAATGAGCAACTTTTGAATTATTGTGCGATATGGGGCCAACATGGGCTCCTTTAAGGAGAAATCACCCATTGTTTGCTTGACAAATAATTTGGAGTGACCCCAAATTTTCAACTTGCGGATGCCTTTTTTTTGTGCAGCGATCAGACCCAGTATCAACGTCTCATATTCAGCCTTGTTGTTTGAACATTCAAAGTCAAGCTTATATGACAAATGAAACTTTTTTCCCTCTTGACTAGTGAGTGTTATGCCAGCTCTACCTTTCCCTGCCCCGGAGGCTTCATCAAATTTTAAACCCCAATAAGTCTTAACTGCAGCTGTCGAGACATGGACTTCACCAGGTAGAGACACCTTTGTAGGTTCATGTTCACTAAATGGGAATTAGGCTAGTAAGTTTGCAAGTGTTTGGCTCTTAATAGCCTTGGGCATAATGCAAGTGATGTCGTATTCTGCCAGAGCCAAAAGCCATCTTGCCATTCTTCCAGATAGAGCGAGCTTGCTCAGTAAGTAGGGGACTGGATCACTTCTGGTCACAACTTGGATCGGGTGCGCCAAAAAATAATGGCGCAACTTCTACGTAGTGAAGATTAAGGCTAAACATTGCCTTTTAATTGGGGTATACCGTGATTCGACACCATTGACTTTGTGACTGATGTAATAGACTGGTTTCTCAACGCCATCTATGTCTTGGACAAGTAGAGCCCCCATAGACCGAGGTGTAGAGGTAATGTACAGTAGTAGAGGCTTTTCAGGTTGTGGAGCGATCATTGTAAGTGGCCAAGTAAGTGCTTTTTTTACCATATCAAATGCCTGTTGGTGTTCTTGTAGCCAGTCAAACTTGTTATTCTCTTTCAGCAGTATCCCAAAGGAAAAGGTTATCTCAGCAAGGGCTGGAATAAACCTCTTGAGGTATGACACTTTGCCTAGGAATTTCTTCAAGGCCTTTTGAGAGTGTGGTGGTGGCATCTCCATGATTGACTTAATCTTATCCCCATCTACTTCAATCCCATGATAGTGTACCAGAAAACCAAGGAACTTGCCTGCGGTAACTCCGAAGGCACACTTGGATTCATCTTTAGGCATAATTTTTGACAATGCTGAATTTTTTTTTCCATGTCGCAAAAGTACCAATTTGCTTCGGTAGACTTTACCACCAAGTCATCTACATACACTTCTACTTCGTGATGTAACATATCATGGAACACTGCAGTCATAACCCGTTGATAGGTTGCCCTCGTGATTTTAAATCGAAGGGCATCACCGTATGGAAAAAATTTCCCCAGGGCGTTCTGAAAGCTGTCTTTTCTACATCTTCTGGTGTCATTTTGATCTAGTTATAACCACTGAACCTGTCCATGAAAGAGAACATCTGATAGCTCGCAATAGAATTGACAAGTATATTAATATGGGGCAATAAAAACTCATCTTTCGGGCAAGCCTTGTTCAGGTCATGAAAGTCTACGCAGACCCTGATCTGGCCGTTCTTCTTCTTCACAGGCACAATATTTGCTAGCCAAGTTGGGTACCGTATAGGCTCAATGAACTTGGCCCTCTACAACTTTCCTATCTCTTTCTTAATCTCTGTCTCAAGGTCAGGGTGATACTTTCAAGCATGCTGCTTTATTGGCTTAAAGTTGGGAAAAGTGTCAAGGTGATGAGTGACAAGGGATGAGTCAAGACCAGGCATCTCGTCATATGTCTAAGCAAAGACGTCACTGTACCGCTTCAGTAATGTTATTAATTCTGCCTTATCTGCTAGAGCCATTGAATTACTGATAAACACGGGCTTACTCTACCTTGGTAACTCGCTGAGGTTAACCTCAGCAAGTACTTCCTGCTGTGGTTTGGGTCTATTTTGCATGCATTCAGGGATGGGTTTAGGCGTCTCCACTAACCTTTCTTGGGACTCATCACCATCCCATTTATTTGCCACGGGGCCATCCTCCTAAGGTATGAAGTCGGCCTCCAAGGCTGTCATATGTAATGCATCTTGCCACCCTCGCGTACCTTAACAATCTTGGGCGGAGGACTTGTGGACTTACTGCTTCTATTTTGCCCACTACTTTCTGAAGCAACCTCTGCATCTCGAATGTCTTCCCACTTCGGCAACTTTACCCTTGCAACTTTACCAGTCCTCGGAGTTTCATCCGTTGACAGCTCAGTAAAGAAAACTGCATCAGAATAGTGTGCCTTCTCTACTCCAAATGGCTTTTCAAATGCATTTATGGTCACTGTTCGCTTCTCCAACTTTGCCATTACACATTGGTGATAACTCGACGGGATAGCCCCATATCGGTGCATCCAAGCCCTACCAAGTATCATGTTGCAATTTGTGTCCACTTTAATCACATGGAACTTAGTTGTGAAGCAGATCTCGCCAATTGCTAAGTCCACTACAACATGGCCCTTAGTAACTTTTTTCTCACCACCAAAACCCGTCATGGTAATGGGTTGGTGGACCATCCTGGACTCTGGGATACCGGCCTTCACAAAGGTGTCAGTAATGATGATGTTTATGGATGCCCCGCCATAAAGGAAAACACGCTTAAAATCCACATCATTGATGTAAACTGTGACAAAAGAGGACGATTATGGGGAAATGGGTATGCTCTGTCTGCTTCTGAAAAAGTAATGGCCCTATAGTCCTCTTGGATATGCCGAGACATATACTCCTTAGCCTCAGTAACTTCCGTATGATGCATCTTAGAGATGTTGATGAAGGCCTTTGTTACTTCTAACCTGGTAGCTTGGCTCAGCCCTAGCTGGTCAAAGAAGGCACGAAAATTGACAGAGTTTTGCAAGGCCTGAGCATGAGCATTCTCTATGAGTTTTGCCTCCGTAGGTGCTGTTTCAGGGAGCTGGCCAGAGATTTCTTCTAACTCATCATAGTAGGATGCCATGAGCATTTGATCGCGTATGAGCCTAAGATACCCAATCATTGCAAAAAATGAAGTTTTCTTTCATTGAAAGTGAAATTAATATCCTTCGTTTTAGTGATTGAGCTTCTCACTTGAGAATTAATTGTATTTTTTCTTGATTGGTCATTTACTTAATTTTTCCTTTACAATTTGCAAAATGGTGGTTTTTTTATTTTTATTTTTATTTTTTGCTTTTTTATGTTTAAACAATCTGCTAGACTAAGTTTAACAAAAGCCTAAGGCAACCTTTTCATATGCATACTTCTCATATGCTTATCATAAAAGATGTATATATGGCGCCCAAGGCACATGTCTCAAGGTGTTACACGCTAGCCTTTGGGGAGTAAAGCCTAAAATCAAAGCCTTGATGCACTGAGCCTCGAGGCGAGGAGAGCATTGAGGCGAGCCCCAGTAAAGCCTTTTAAAACTTTGCTGTGATGTTATTTCTATATTAAGCTTGTTTCTTCTACATTTGTGCACCTTTGCATGTACTTTTCTTGTATATACATATTACACGTTTAAATAAGAATTATTTAATCACATATGATTAACTATGGCCCCGTTTGGTAGAGTTGTGGAAAAGTGATTACAAATTATAACTTAACAGATTATAATTTATAGCTGTGAATATAAACTGTTAACCTGTTTGGTATAGTTGTGGGATTATAAATTTAAGCAGCAGAGTAGTATTTGGTTGATAAGCTGTAAAATAACTTTTTGCTGTGTAATTGTCATTTTTGCCCTTATATGATATAAAAATGATTATTTTATCATTTTTTTAGTTTTAATTTTAAAAAAATTATTTCATTAATAAAAGTTAATATAATTATTATTACATAAATTATTATTTTCATTTTTTCATTATAAATTAATTAGTATAAAATTATTTCATTTTTTCATTATAAATTAGTTAGTGTCAATTAATGGGTTATTTTCATTTTTTCATTATAAATTATTATTTTCATTTTTTCATTATAAATCAATTAGTATAAAATTGTTTTATTATAAATTAATTAGTGTCAATTAATGGCTTATTTTCATTTTTTCGTTATAGATTATTATTTCCATTCTTTCATTATAAATCAATTAGTATAAAATTATTTCATATTTTCATTATAAATTAATTTGTGTCAATTAATGGCTTATTTTCATTTTTTCATTATAGATTATTATTTCTATTTTTTTTATTAGAAATCAATTAGTATAAAATTATTTCATTTTTTCATTATAAATTAATTTGTGTCAATTAATGGCTTATTTTCATCTTTTAATTATAGATTATTATAAATTAATGGCTTACACACAACCCCCCCCCAAAAATAAAATAAAATAAAATAAAATCCCTAGCTCCGATAGGCACAGCGGCGACGAACCGGCGCTAGGGTTTGAGATAGCCTCGCATGGCCGATTGCGATGGGGGATGGAGAACGATGACGG
Organism: Camellia lanceoleosa; assembly: GCA_025200525.1. Classification (NCBI taxonomy): domain Eukaryota; kingdom Viridiplantae; phylum Streptophyta; class Magnoliopsida; order Ericales; family Theaceae; genus Camellia; species Camellia lanceoleosa. The sequence goes on along the minus strand of CM045764.1, from coordinate 144,604,288 downwards.
AGGCACACAGAGAGAGAGAGAGCAACAACAACGTAAATCGCGACAACAACGTTGGTTTAGATCGTGATGGCGACGAACCAACGCCGGAGAGAGAGAGCAACGAACCAAGGCTTCGCGATGAACCAACGCCGGAGAGAGGGAGAGACAGAGAGAGAACATCGCGACAAACCAAGGCTTCGCGATGAACCAACATCGAAGAGAGAGAGACAGAGAGAGAACAGAGCGACGAACCAACGCCGGAGAGCGAGAGAGAGGGAGAGATAGAGAGAGAATAGCTCGAAATCTTAGCCAGAAATAGTTGCCGAAAATCGCCTCTTACGCTTTCTCTCTGTGTGTGTGGACGTGAACAGTGTTTCATTGTCAAGTTTATATAGTGGTATTTTGGTAATTTTTGAAGGGGCATTTAAGTCATTTCGCCCTTCCACAACTAGCTGCGCGCATAAGCTAAAAGAAAAAGCACCTCTGAGGCAGCTTACAACTTTTAGCTCAAAATCAATTAATTTAAGTTATAATCTATCTCTCATAAGCTCAACCAAACACTCCAAAATGACTTATTTTATGCCAAAAGCTGATTTGAGCTGCTTATAAGCTGTAAGCAGGCACTATATCTGGATTAGATGTAGGATGGAGTGGTATATTACGAAACACGAAATGTGTGTTAATGTTAATATGATGCTATGCTACCTTTTAATCATGTCAAAGTCGGCTTTTCCTTCATCCTCTCCCTTCTTCCAAGTTTTGAAATCCACCAATTGCCATTCACAATCTGAAAGGAACACATTTGAGCCTTTTGTTTTAATCGATGCTTTTTAGTTTTTTGCTATGGCCTCCCTCGGACTTTAATAAAATAATGTAATGTAGGGACTCTGTCGACCCATTTAAGCTTTAGACTAACTTCTAATTGCACGAGGTTCTTTGAACATATGAGTCATCTGACTTTTATACCGCTTTTGTAAATTAGTGCATTTAAGCGATTTGCATGTTGGTTTTCTAATGGTAGATATTTCACAATGACCAATGAGTATGGTGTTACTGGTGTGGTTGGATTCAAGTTATGCGGAAAATTAAGCGATGGTGTCACGACTCTTGATTTGGTTTTAAGCGTGACCCAAATGCTAAGGAAGCATGGTGTAGTTGGCAAATTTGTCGAGTTCTATGGTAATAAAAATTTAAGCCTTAGTAATTTTCAAGCGCCATGATTTTGTCCTAGCAGTCTTATGTCACGACCCGAACCCGCCCCCATGGGGTTAAGGACGTAACCGGCCAGTAATCATGAGATTACTTACGGCCTCAAATCAAACCAAAAGTATTTTAACAGAGTTAATGGGGGCCAAACGGAAGCAATTTAAAACTTTGTCCATAGAGCCGTGTTTACATGCACATCAAAACAAACCATACATATGTACGTTAATAACTCGCAACAGAACACAGTGACATAGGTTCTGTACAGACAGGATCATCCAAAACTAAAGTCAACCCATAAAAACTACATACAAACACATTCAATGACTTCGCCAACCTGACAAAATATAAATACATAACAAAAGGGCGAAGATGTGTCTCGTGCGTGAGACGCAAGGGCTGATTCCTCAAAACCTTAGTTGTTCCAAACTAACTTCCATGAGGCTAGGTTTGGACCTCTCCTGGCTCACCTACAAACACATGAATGAGCGTGAGCGAAAGCCTAGTGAATAATATCAAACAAAGAATATACATTGGAACAATATACATCAAACGGCCTTGGGCCCAATTTGCATTTCTAACTAATACATACATACATAGACATATGTCAGTTAAGTAACTGAGATTCCAAACATATCATACGGCCTCAGGCCCAATTCATTCTTGTCCATCGGCCTTTGGCCCAATCGTCTCTGTCAACCGGCCTTCGGCCCACATTTATATCAAACGGCCTCCGGCCCATATTTTATCAATCGGCCTTCAGCCCACATTTAATCAAAAGGCCTCTGGCCCACATTTTATCTATCGCCCTTCGGCCCACATCTTATCAAACGGCCTCTGGCCCACATCTTATCAAACGGCCTCTGGCCCACATTTTATCTATCGGCCTTCGGCCTATATCTTATCAAACGGCCTCTGGCCTACATTTTATCTATCGGCCTTCGGCCCACATCTTATCAAACAGTCTTGGGTCCGTTTATGTTTATCAAAATGACCTTTGGTCCATTCATGTTTAACAAAACGACCTTGGGTCCATTTATGTTTATCAAAACGACCTTGGGTCCATTTATATTTATCAAAACGACCTTGGGTCCATTTATGTTTATTAAAACGACCTTTGGTCCATTCATTTATTCATGTCAGACTTACGTCCACAATCCCAATTAGCAATTCGTAAAGTTCATAAGGGAATAAACGTTTGGACAATCACAAGCATTCAAATATCGATATTACTCACAGTGATCGGCTTGTGGATTTGCCCTGGAGCTTGACCCTACACATTTCATGAACATAAAGGGTCACTAATAGTTCAATCCATTCTTTAATTCACATATTCCTCTTTAGGCTTTATTCTTATCTGTTTAGTTCAATTACAATGCTCAAAGTATGCCTAAGAGTGCTTAGAAGTGAAAGGGAACGGAAAACAGAACACATAATTGTCACGACCCAAACCCGCCCCTATAGGTTTGGCACCGTAACCGGCCAGTAATCCGAGGATTACCTACGGCCTCTGAACAGATTAACAAAATATTAGGGGCTAGCGGAAGCAAATAATAATATACAACGTCCATTGAGCTGTGCAGACTTACATGAGACAGAAAAATTTTAAACTTTTTTTTTTATATATACATATATACACAGATTAGACCAAAAAGGAACTTAGCCTTATTTACAAAATACCCAAGACTTGCTTAACCCAAACACGAAAACCGAACTTAAACTTTAAGTTACTAAGCAATAACCACTTGACACATTCGGAACCTCCACGAGAGGCACATTAGTTGGCTGACAAGACAGATTCTAGACAGATGCCTCTAAGCACGCCACGCTTTGATCACCTACATACATAAATGTCTGATGGCTAAAGCCCGGTGAATAATATGAGTAAAGGGTTTAATGAATGATGTCCATCACGAGTTAGAAATCGAGTTTATATCGAAACAGTCTTATCGAAATAGAGTCTTATGCATATTGATTTCCAATCGAAATAGATTCAGATACATGCTCATATTCATAATCAAACTCAGATTTTGCATAAGATCATATGTGGTACACCCATTAGCTATCAGATCAGGCAGGTCCGAAGACCACAACAGGCAGGTCCAAAGACCACAAAGTTGGTACCAACAACTATAAAGGTCCATATCTTGCGCGCAAGTAGCCATGGTATTGTTACCCCCAGGCAAGGGCCATAGGCCACGGTATTGTTACCCCCGGGCGAGGGCCATCCGGACTAAGGGTGCCACAAATACTTTTCAGAAAACTGGACGTTCATTCATTCATTTCCAACATATCATAGCTTTTCAAGAACCAATCATTTCGTATCATAGTATACTGAAAATACATAACATTGAACATAACTTTACAAAGTTATTACTCACAGAGGGCCGCGGAGGCAAATCAGATAGACTGGATATATCAGATAAGTCGGGCAGACAATGGCACGTGACCTACACAAACATATAACATATACATATTGAAATACAATATTACTCCTTTTATTAAACTTGTCCTTTCTAGTCTTTAGTCTTTATAGTCCGAAGTTCTACTACGTTTATTCTTTCTCATTTAAATAAACCGGGTTCTTATTTCATATATACTTTCATTACTAAATCCTTCTTTTCCAAATAGATTGATCCTTTACTTGGCTTATTAAACAATTACCACTAGATCAAGGATTCATTCTTTAACTAACTAATCTATGTTGATTAGTAGCTTATTATTCTTTATTAAGTCATAAATTCCTTAGAACATTATTCACATGCATGAAATTGACATCAAACTTACTAGTTTTATATTCTTATAAATTTTTCAACTAGTTTCCATAATCTTGGACTTAGCTTAATTTATAACCTCAATTTAATTCATAACCATAGATGCCCCAAAATATGTTTAATCTCAAATTACAAGTATGGATTAAAATCTAATTATAAAATCAACACTTTATCTAATATTAGGATAAATTCTAATTTTCCATAAATTTGATGTTTATAAAACATTTCATTTTTCTCTTCAAAATATGAGATTGAATTAATCCAAATCTTTTAAAATCCATGATGTATGCAATACAAATATGTCCAATTTTATATTAATAACAAAATCAACTTAATTATGAATTACACAAATCAATTTCTTAGAAATTCAACTTAACTCAATTTCTAACCAAAAACTTAATTTATAATCATAGATGTTCTAAAGTGTGTTTAAATTGAACAAACTTTTCAAATTAAATCACATGCATGGATTAAACAAATTCCTAATTTTCATAGTAAAATCAAAACTTCCTTTAATTCCAAAATCAACTCTAGATTGTCAAATTATAAATCATAATTTATTTATTGATTTAGCCAAAATTTAGATTAAATTAATTTCCTTCATAACACACCCAAAACTTAATTCATAATCATAGGTATTCCAAAATATGTTTTATTTGAGTCAAACTCTTAAATTACATTACATGCATGGGTTAAGGATTTAAAATCAAAACCTCATTTATCTTCAAAATTAATTCTAGATTTCCATGAATTGAATGTTTTACAAAACTTTTCCTCATTCTCTTCAAATCATGGGTTGATTATCTCAAATTCTTCAAAATCTAAGGTGAGAGTACTAAAACTTATAAATTTGCTCATGCATGTAACAATAAAATTCAAATTCATATAAAAATAATTAATTTCTAAGTTAATTTCCATAATCATGAGCCTAACTCATTTTTTTTTGCTAATTTATTTTTTGTTTACATAAAATTGACCTCAAACCCCTTTTCCATCATGAAATTAAAATTAGAAACTTCTTATATGATCACTTGCATGTATGAAATTAAGACCCAAAACTAACTATTTTATATTTTCAAATCAAAGTTTTATTTCTTGACTTTTTCTAATTTAAGTTTTTATTACTTTTCTTCATATCCATCTTAATTTAAGCTCATAAACCTTTAAATCATGAATTAAGGTCTAGAATCTTAGAAACCCACAATGCATGCAAGGTTAGACTTAAAATTTATGAAGGATGACAAAGATCAAACTTAAATATTAAATTACAACATCAAATTCTTAATTATCAAACCCATCTCAAATTTTCTTCATTCTTTTCCTAATTCTTTCTATTTTCATGAAATTAAACCCATTTACTCCTTGATTTTGGTTGTTAAGAAATCAATCTATACAAATTAAGCTTGAATTTCTTACCTAAACTCTTGAATTTGATAAACCTTTGATAGATTCTTGAGCTCCCATTTAATTCCACACTTTGCCTAGCTTTTCCTTATTTCTTCTTCTTCTAGAACTTTTGAGTTGGATTTCTAGCTGCTACCTCTCTCTCTCTCTCTCTCCCGGTCCTCCTCTGTTTCCCCAATGCTGCTAAGGACTCCCAGTGGGGGTCGCGCCCCCAGTGACGTGGCGCGCCCCCACTGGCCGCCAGTCAAAAAAAAAAAAAAAAAAAAAACTATTTTTTTTTCAACCACTCATGGCCCTCCACCTCACTGGGGGTCGACCCCCAATGGGGGTCCAACGCATTTCTGCTGTTTCCCTCTTGGCCCTTTTTGCTTCCATTATATTCCTATTCAACATATATGTTGAGTTCATCCTTTTCTTTTCTTTTTTTTTTTTTGTTTTTTTTGTTTTTGTTTTTCTTTTGTTCTCAATGATCCTAAAACTCACCAGCACACACACACCCCTTTGCCTTAACAGCACACGTGTATACACACTTACATGATCAGAATTCTCAGAACACCCACACAAGTTTCTCTTTACACCCACACACTCACAATTCTAGATTCCTTCTTAATTTAATTCATGAATAAAATTAGCTTAATTGAAATAACACTTAGTCTTAATAAATCTGAATTGGCACATAATTAAATTAATTACAACTAATCACAATCTCACATAATTTAATTAATCTAATTAACTTCCATTAGAGCCTAATTAAATATATTTAAGTTTACCGGTGCGAATCAAATTTTTAGTCAGACTCCCAAAAGGCTCCAAATATTAAATCGAATTTATTTCCAACCTCAATTTTGGTTTCTTAAATCATTTAGGCATTCAATTTCTGATCAAACCCCAAGTTTCCGTCAATTAAATTATATATTCAAATTGGTCACCCCATAACTAAATTTAATTCGCAATATTCATAGTCCTCAATCTTTCATGATTTAATTAACTTAATTTTCTCCAATTTGGATCTAATTAATTGAATCTCAATTTTACTAAATTGAATCGAACATTTAATTAAACTCCCAAATGGGTCCGTAGTTGAGATTAAATTGATTCAACTTTTTAACTTCACTTCCTTAAGCCATTTGGACCCTTAATTTCTAATTCCAAAATAAACCTTCAATAAAATCATATACGAGTCAGATTCCACAATTCTCATAAATCCCAAATAAATTATAATACTCGGTAATTAAATCCCAAATTCTCTTAATTAATCAAGTACTAATCATTATACGTGATGGGGTTGTTACAATAATGCATTTTCAAAGTTTCAAAAAACAGGGTCCCCGCTCAAGCGTGGACTTCCCCGCTCGAGCGGACCCTTAGGTCTGCAAAAGTACTGGTTGCATTTAATTCCAGCTCGAGCGTGAACTCGGCCGCTCGAGCGGACTGCCTGTCTACATAGCTCCCCGCTCGAGCGTCAACTTCCCTGCTCGAGCGGGAACCATGTCTGCAGAAAATGCTGGGAGCTCGATTTCTCCGCTCGAGCAGCACTTCCCCCGCTCGAGCGGACGTTGAAAATTCTGGGTTTTCCAGAACACTCCCTAGTTCAAACTCGACATTCAACCAATTTTTCTTGCATACTAAGGCTCCAATCTCACATATATTTGTACTAACATGCCATAGACACCAAAACACATCACAATGGAGCTCAATTCCTTGTATTACTTACATGCATGTCTCAAATTAACCCAAATTCATCACCAACACATCACATTCAAACATGCAAAGCTTACTTTTACATGATTCATTCTTGTATGTGAGAAATATGCCTTCATATCAACTTAATTGGTGAAGAGAGGTCCCCATACATGGTTTTTAAACAATATTCAACACAAATCATACACATTGTGCTCAAACATGAAGATTCTTGGCCATTTCTTACATGCATGTATATATTAGGCTTCAATTCAACAAATACAACCCAATTTCATTTCAATCTCACTCTTGATCACCAATTTAGCTTGAACACACAAAATTACAAACTATAATTCAAGAATTACTCACCTAGAAGCTTTAATCTTCTAAGCTCCATTCAATTCTTGAGCTAAACCTCCAAAATTTCCAAGCTTTAAGCCAAATCACCCAATTCTCTCCCTCTCTCTCTATATGGCCAGCCCTCTCTCTCTCTTTGAGTCCAAATCAGCCAAATGAGGTTATAAGGAAAGAATAGAAGGTGTAATGCTTTAAGGCAACAAACCCCACTAACAAAATATTTTAATATAAAATATTTGGGTACTTAATTCATTATTTTAATCAGTTTAATCTGACCAGAATCAATTTTTAATTAAATTTTACCGTAGGTTCTAAAAATTATGCCAATCACAATGGCGTAATCAATTTCGGGTTACGTGGCGATAAGGCCTTCAACTTTATTTCCAAAGCAGATTATTCAAACAGATATTCCTACGGTGAACAGATAGAATTTCAAAATCGCATATATTCACATAATGGCACATAAAATCATACTAAACACATAATCATACTCAAATTAAGGACCAATTAGCATACTACGGAACATGGGTATCACAGTCTTCCCCCCTTTAGGAAGTTTGGTCCTCCAAACTTAATTTACCTTTAGTCGAAACAATTCGGAACACTTTTCATTTAACGGTTCCAATCCTTCTTAATAGTCATTCACTTAGTCTCAAAATCAAGCAACGCTCTATTCTCAATCAGTCAGAGACTTACCTTTTTCCGCCATACAATGCTTGTATGGTGCCATGTGTAACAACAAGCCCGCGAGGGACCTCGCTACAGTTCGGACTCGATTTTGTTGCGGTTCTCAATCTTGAACCAAAGGGTCCAAATCCGGCAAATCGTTTTGAAGAAAAACAGATTTTTTGAAAGAAGTGCCAAACATGGACTGCTTTGCCAGATAACAGAGTCGCCACCTAAATATTTTAAAATGGGAAATTTAGGAAACCCTGACTCGGTGCCGAAAGGCCACGTGTTCGTCATCACCAAAGTTGGCTCGGGAACTTGGGTACGATTAGGGAAGGTCACATCGTGAGCACCCCCGCTCGCCCGGTCAAAGACCGGCCTCTACTAACCATGATATCTGTCTTTGAAAACTTTGTATGCTCTTATTCCGGTTATTAGCCTAGGATCACTATGTGATGCTCGCAGCAAACAAGTATAGACTGAATCGCCTGAATTGGAACAAAACATTTCATGTTTGTTTGTTTGAAAATGGTTTGATGGTGCTACCCGCAGGTAGGCTAAAATGCGGATTTGCCACCCTCAGGTGCGCTTAGAAAACATGATGTTGCCACTATCTAGTGGGCTTGAAACTCACATTTGATGAATTATTCCAATTCAGATAACTCAACCTTCACCCACAGGCATTCAAGGCAGTTATATCACATAAGCATATAGCCTCATGGTAAGCATGCTATCATGGCAACACTCACACACATGCAAGGATGCTAAAGCATAAAAACTTACCGAGTACTCCAAGCCAAAACAGGAAACGATTAGAAATCATGCATGATCCAAGATATACAGAATTGCCTAATGCAACACATGCAGAATGTGACTATAGCAGGCTCAGCTATTCTAAACATGGCATATGGAATGTTACAACTAACACGTATTCAACTTGGGATTGAAATACAAATGCAGTTTGTATGATGCGTCGAGCCTGGTGCGTGCAAAACAGATGAATGATGCAAACATGCTGTCATACTGTATGCTAATTGAAATATGCCCTATATCTAACCATTGTAAGCGGATAAATAAAAGGGAGAAAGAAATGGGGATTGGAAGACATACATCACACTCACACACCCTTATTACAACATTGCCCTCGCGCAGAGGGTCCGAATAAATAATACAGTCCGAATAAAAGAATATTACAGTCCGAAATATACAGTCTGAAATAATATACAAATTCCTAATTAATTAACAAATTAAATGAGAAAAACTGGCATGCAAGCCAGGGACCGCCTTAACCGATGTATGTTGGATCGCCTCGGAAATCCTTTGGGATGCCCGATTAGCCTCTGTTTGCAGTATTTCTCGAAATGCGCGCCGGACTCCGAAAAGTTGTTGATCCTCGGTTTCTTTATGTGAGAGGCGGGAAAAGGGCATAGCAATGTATTTTCACAAATATATGCATGCCTCGATCCTCGTGCCACAAATCACGCATACCGATGCATGATGGCCGAGGAATCGGATTGCACAACTCAATATAGGATGAATGCATATGAATGCGACAACAAAACCTAACTCCATCAGGGGTAATCCGGAGTGTCGGTGATTTGGGAATTGAGACCCGTTCCGTCACTCGGAGTACGAAACGTACCTCGTTTCCCGTGTCCGGGCTAACTCCTATCCCGAACACGATGCAATATGCGTGATATGTATGAAATGCAGCTAACATGTGATATAGCATGCACGATGCTATGAAAGTGAGATGTCTCGAAATGCGTGCACACGGGTACGCAAACCGAGATAATGCATGAATGCAATCTAAGATACAACCTAGTATGCACAATTCGGATGAAAAATGAAGATGCCTCGAAATGTGTGCCCACGGGCGCGCAAACCGAGGCCATGATATGAGACATAAATCGGATAAAACCGAAGTGCCTTGAAATGCGTGCCCACGGGCACGTAAACCGAGGCGATGAGGAAATGCAAATCGGATAAAACCGAAGTGCCTCGAAATGCGTGCACACGGGCACGCAAACCGAGGCGATGATGTGAAATGCAAATCGGATAAAACCGAAGTGCCTCGAAATGCGTGCCCACGGGCACGCAAACCGAGGCGATGATGTGAGATGCAAATCGGATAAAACCGAAGTGCCTCGAAATGCGTGCACACGGGCACGCAAACCGAGGCGATGATAAAATAGAAATCGGATAAAACCGAAGTGCCTCGAAATGTACACCCACAGGCACGCAAATCGAGGCGATGATAAAATAAAAATCGAATAAAACTGAAGTGCCTCGAAATGTGCACCCACAGGCACGCAAACCGAGGCGATGATAAAATGGAAATCGGATAAAACCGAAGTGCCTCGAAATGCGCACCCACAGGCACGCAAACCGAGGCGATGATAAAATGAGATGGAAATGCAAATTGGGCTTATACTAACATGAGTGGACCTCAGCCACACTCACATAAGATGCCGATGAATGAAAACGGAGTTCCTCGAAGTGCGTGCCCACGGGCACGCAAACCGAGGCAATGCACTAAGGCATGAAATGACAGGGAAAATGATATGCAAGCATGCAAACCAAATTTCAGTAGTTAAATGAAGGGGAAAACAGCCCCGAAATGGTACGAAATGACGATCAATGCATGAAATCATCCCGAAACGTGATTTTAAGTGCCCGAAATGGCCTACGGCTATGCTAAACATGCAAAATTGGTACATGACAGCAAAAACAGTAGCAAGGCAGCCCCAAAAATAGCATCTTTTCAGTACAAAACATGGCCAAATTGTGAGCATAGATATGGCAACAATGGCATGCAAAAATGGGGGAAAAGAGGGGATTTATTAAGCAAGTAGTATATAGAAAATTCAAACCACAAAATTTCCTTCTAAAACTTTGAAGAGGAGCCCAAAATATGCATATTTAAAGTGAATGACAACTTCAAAATCAGTATGTAGATAGGCTCAAAATAGCATGCAATATAATGTGCTAACAAGGGCTATAAAGAGAGGTACCATAAGCAATGACCAAACAACTTCAGACCCTTAATAAAACTTGAATAATAGACCAAAAAAAGACATTTTCTAAGCCTGATGAAGGCTTAAAACAGAAGCTAAGCATGCCTAATAAAGCATGCAATTTTACGGGAAATGTGAGGGATATAACATGAAGTACCAAAACCAATCATCAAATGACTTAAGGCCCTTAACAAAGCATGAAAAATGGACCAAAATAAGGCACTCTCTAGGCCTGATGAAGGCTGAAATCCGAAGCATGGTGAGCTTAAAAAAGCATGCAAAATGGGAGTGGAACAAGAATTCAGAGCAAGTAATATGTAGAGCAAGAAAACCAGGTTGATCCCTTCTTAAATGTTGAAGAGGGGCTCAAAATAAGCACAATATCAGTATGTTGCATGCTCCAACTCAGATTACAAATAGGCCAAAACAATCATGCAATTTTACGATAAAATGGAGGAATTTCAAAGGAAGTGCATGCTAGAATCACCAAACATGGTTGAGCCCTTCTTCAATGTTAAAGAGGGGCTCAAAATAGGCCCACTTACTGTTTATAACAGGCTCGAAATCAGATCACTCATAAGTCAAATAAAGCATGCAAAATAATGGCATAAAGAGTGATATTGAAAGAAGTGTGTCATGGAGACACCAAACAGAGTTGAGCCCTTCTACGAAGTTGTAGAGGGGCTCAAAATAAGCCTAAAACCAGTAGGGGTCGGAGCCCAAAACAGTAGGCAAGTAGGGTAGAAATAGGAAGCAAGGAAATGTCACAAAAGATGGAATTTGAGACTTACCCTTGAAGATCCAACTTTTGCTATCTCTTGGCTTGAATTTGTTGCTTCTTAGCCCTTGAAGAACCTTTCTTTGCTGCTGGAATGGTAGTGATGATGGTGAGGCTTAGGGTTGGTGAAGGAATTAGCTAGGGACTTGAAGGTTTTTAGGGTTTTTGGCTATGGAAATGGAGCTTTTGGAAGAGAGGCTCTTGAGATCAAAAATTCTAACCCTAGGGAAGGAGGTGTCCAGCCCCTCAAATAGGCAAGAAAGGGTGTAAAAGGGGAGGGAAATGTATCCAAGCTTTCCCTCCCAGAATATCTCCCGGAGGGGTGAGATATTTCAAAAAGTATCCAGACGGTAAAAGTGGAAAAGCAAAGTGGCCGGCCAGTAACTACGGGAGGTGGCGGCCGGCCACCCCACCGTCACCAGACCACTCACCACTGGCCATGGCCCAAAAATGAAGAGGAAAATTGCTGGCCGACCACCATGCAATGGTGTCCTCCCATGTGTGTAGAATAAGGCCCCAAGGTCGGAAATTGGCAACACTGAAGCAGGAGCCACAACATAGAGCTTGAAGGAGGGGCTCAAAAATGAAATCCACAATTCTGGTGACCACCAACTTTTAGGGTCCTCGGATGTGTGGAACAAGGACCCAAGGTCGGAAATTGGCAACACTGAAGCAGGAGCCACAACATAGAGCTTGAAGGAGAGGCTCAAAAATGAAATCCACAATTGCTGGCCGACCAGTAGTTTTTAGGGTCCTCCCATGTCCCCTGATCACAGATATGTAGCTTTGGTCGGAAGAAAATATCCCCAGGGTGTTCAACATTGGCGGGAAGTGAGCAAAAGCAGTAAGAGAAAAAGCTGGTTATCTGGGATAATTGCTGGCCTCCCACCCCGATGATCTTCTGGTGTTGAAACAGAGGTACCTGCCGAATTTCAACAAAGAGTAATGTGAAATGGACGCTCGGGGCTAAACGGGCAATTCGGGATCCGAAAATGAAATGCCAGTGCGGAAGTGGTGTTCGGCGAAGTGGGCATCTGCGACCCCAGTGTCCCTCGGAATGACAAAACAGAGGTTCCTGCCAAAAATCAGAGAAAACCGATGCAAAATGAATGCTCGGGGCCCAAATCACGCAGTTCGGGGTCCCGAAAATGGGCTGCAGGTGCCGAAAGTGGCATTCGGCCATGAAGTGGGCATCGGAGGCCCCGGTGTCCCTCGGTTTGATAAAACAGAGGTGCATGCCAAAAACCGGAGAAATCAGAGATGGTTGGGTGGTCCCGAGCCGAGGCACACGGCCTGACGGTCCCGAAAACCGGGAACCGGGCTCCAAAATGGGCAAAATGGCCTACGGCCACGAAACGTAGCTCACGGCCACCGGGAGATAGTCTACGGGACCACTCTCTTCCCGTAGGAAAGAAAATAGAGAAAATCGAGCCTGGTTCGCAAACCGAGATAAGGCACAGAAGAGAGTTCGGAAGTCTGGAGGCAGGGCGCACGGCCGCGACTCTGAAACTTCTGAACGAGCACAGTATGCAACATCACCAAGCGCTCAATTGGTAACGTCTGAGTCTTAAGGTCGGTCAAAAATGGGGTGTCTACAGTTGCCCCTCTTTGACATAACTCGGAAGTCAAGAAGTGACGTGAGTGAATGTCAAAGCCCAGAGACGACCCATTTTTGACAAGGCCGAAGACTTAGACAATCATACAAGATGAACAGAGATATGTGTGCGCAGGCGTGCCCGCAGGCAGGAGGGGGCAAAATGCAAAGTGATAGGTACGGAGCCAAGTGATCATGCAAGTGCAGCAAGCTGTAATGAAGCAAGTATTGACAAATAGATGCAACAGTTTTAAGCAAGAATGCAAAGCATGCAAAGCAACGACTACATTTCATGCAGTTAGGGATGCGGAGAATTATTCAATTCTTGTCGCGTCTCACACGGAGAAGATACGATACCTGCGCGATTCGTCTGGTCGCACCAGCCTCAAATAAACCGTACATACAATATCGTGCCTGCAAAAGAGAAATTCAACAAGAACAATATGCTAACAACATATATTCAATGCAATTCCTATGATTCGAACAGTTTGACGTACACAGTGTCGATGAAAGGATGCATCACAATGCGAGAAAAGACAATGCGTGACAACGCATGCTCAAGCATAGAGGTATGGTACACCAAGAAATGATACATGATAATGCAAAATTTTCATGAGAATGCAAATTATGAGCCAAATAATGCAAAACGAACATAAATCAGGGTGCCCATTTGTTGCACAACAACGAGCTGGAAAACACGCATTTCGACGACGGCAACTCGATCGATGACCTGATTTACCTCCCGGAGAGGTCATAACATGTTTAAAAAGGATATACTCCGATTTTGATGAATAATGATGAGACACATGTCAGTAATTGCAATTGAAGTTCCGGTGGAGCAATTCGGCGCCAGAAAGTGCACTTTTCTTCAACTTTTTCAGGTCCCGGGAACTCCGATTTTCCTCAAAATTTGCAGAGAGGTAGGGGAGGGGGTGGGGAGCATGGTCGGCCAGCCCATTGCCCTAGGAGAGGCCATCGGCCAGGGGGAAAAAAGTAGATGGCCGGCCAGCCAGGTTAGGTGGTCGGCCGGCCACTGCCCAAAAGCAGGGGCATTTTGGTCTTTTCGGCCATTTCTATATATACACACCTCCAATGCCACCCGAAATCACTCCCCCAAGTGTGAAATTCTCTCCTCTTTCTCTCTAAGCCATTTTCTCTTTCAGATCTGCATTTTATACGCGCCCCTCGGCCTTCCACGCAAGTTGTTTTCGCAAAATCCTTCAGATTTAAGCACTTTGAGGCGACTAAATTTTGACTTCGGGGCTTCTCTTCTCATTTTCACCACTTGAGGTAATTTTGTCTCAATATTTGAAAAAATTTTCCGGGAGTTGGCTTTTGTTGACTTTTCATTTCCCGAGAGTTGACTTTTGTTGACTTTTTCCAATTTTGGCCCATTTTGCTCATTTTTGCTCCTCTTTGCAGATTTCTCGACATGGCGGGTCATTTCCCTCGCGGTAGAGGTTTTCCTGGCGCCAGAGATGATTACGACATTATGACATTGCCCCCGAGGGTTCGCCCTTTTATTCCCGAGCGATATGCCCCAGCGGTACATAGGCTTCCACGAGCCACTTTTCGTCATTTCACCGATTTGAACGATCGGGTACCAGGAGATCTCCTTCTGCGAGAACCGAAGCAGCACCTCTCCTACGATGCACGAGAGGTATTTTACTTTACTTTCTGTATCTTTCGTGCATTTTGTACCTTTGCCATGCTTAGACACACAGGTAAGCTTACAACATAGCACTTGCATCCTGAGCATGTGACTTAGCCACTTGAATTTCATAAACACAGCTCATTGACTGATTGTGAACACACAGTGTCCATTGTTAGAAATTGAACACACGGCTCAAACATTGATTCACCGAACACACAGCCCGAAGTTGAAAATGAGCACACAGCACATACTGACTAAGAGTAGAACACACAACCCCAAAACTCGGATTTACTGAACACGCAGCCCAGATTTGAAGCGAACACGCAGCCCACTGATTAAGAGTAGAACACACAGTCCCGAACTCAGATGTACTGAACACGCAGCCCAGAGTTGAAGCGAACACACAGCCCACTGATTAAGAGTAGAACACACAGTCCCAAACTCAGATGTACTGAACCATGACCCAGTTGTAGCGAACACACATTGTTTGATTAAGAGTAGAACACACGGTCCCAAACTCGGATGTCTTGAATCTGTGACCCAGATTTGAAGCGAACACACATTTCGATTAAGAGTAGAACACACAGCCCAAACTCGATTTCTTGAACCATGACCCAGTTTGAAGCGAACACACGCATTGATTAAGAGTAGAACACACAGCCCTAAACTCTGATTTACTGAACACACAGCCCAGATTTGAAGCGAACACACAGCCCACTGATTAAGAGTAGAACACACAGCCCTAAACTCTGATTTACTGAACACACAGCTCAGATTTGAAGCGAACACACATTCTTGATTAAGAGTAGAACACACGACCCTAAACTCGATTTCTTGAACACGCAGCCAGTTTGAAGCGAACACACACTTGACTAAGAGTAGAACACCTGACCTTAAACTCGATTTCTTGAACACGCGGCCAGTTGAAGCGAACACATAGCCTTGATTTGCACCACTTCTTCATTTCATTTGCACCGAGCTTCTTCATTTCATTTGCACACAGCTTCTTCATTTCATTTGCTGATACACGCATTCATTGTAAATCTGAGCTAGCTCTCGCCGAGTCGAGGATATGGCTCCACCGCCGCGAGTGGTATCTTGAGCTTTCGGCTGTCAGGACTGGTTGACTTGAGGATTCGGACCATTCTGCGGGGGTTATCCCGCCTTTATCGATGGGGCGTTATTTCTTTGCTTTGGCGGAGATGGTGGGACACCACCAATTCTTTCCATTTTTCTGCGATTGGGGATATGACCATGACCCCTTTGGACTTCGATATACTCACGGCCTAGGCGTGGCGGTGGGCCTATTCTGACGAGGATATGGGTCGATGGGTGGAGGCTGCTTGGATGCATCTCTTGGGGCCCGCCCTTTGTAGATAGAGTCTTGGGAGGGTTCGTATACTTGGTTCTCTTCCCATTTCCGTGACCCAGATGGAGCTGAGTCTCTGAGGAGGTCGAGCAAGACACCGTGGTTTCCTCATGTTCCTTTTGGCACCACTGCTTTTTGCCGATAGAGGAACATGGTCGGGGTTGTATTCTTGGCGCTCTGGTAGACCTATCACAGTCGGTCGGTATGATTGGGCGGCGGCCTTTGGCTACCCTTCTTTATTACATGAGCTTGATCTCTCGCTGAGAGACTTACTTGGCCTTGGAGAGCCTAGGAGGTACATTCTGTCCTCTTGATTTACATTTTTGCTCCTCATTACTTGTTCACTGCACACACGGCGCACTTTGCATTCTGTATTCTGCCTTTTAGCACATTGTATTCACATTCCGCACTGCTTTTCTCAGCTATGGGTATATGCATATTTCCCCACATTAGTCCCAGAGATGGAGGTGGCAGGACCTCCTATGACCCCATTTTCATTGATGTTTGAGGGTGAGCACCTATCGAGGCCTCGAGAGACTCTCTTCTCTCTGCGACGATGCTTTGACCTTGTTCGGGGCGACAGAGGTATTCGAACTCATGATTCTTTTCATTTCATCTTTGATCTGCTCTATATATTACGATTTGATTGATTTATGCCTTTGGTTATCCAGATCACTTGGCAACCTGGCGATCTTTGGCGACGATCTCGAGAACCAGTATCCGGAGAATCGACGATTCGATATAGGTTCCTGCTCGAGGGACCAGTCGGCAGGGCTTGGTTCCTGGGGGAACGCTTTCAGCGTCAGGTGTGGGGGTATGAGTCTCAGGACCCTCCTGCTGTGCCTCCACCCACTATGCGGACTGCCGACAGGCTATCTGCTGAGGAGGTTATTAGGGATATGCAGGGCACCGATGCTTTGCTATATCTCATTGAGGGGAACTACGCCACCTATCGCCGCATATATTTGATGCCCCCCTTGACGGGAGTACGGGCTCCACCACTGAGGTCCACTGGCGCACCATCTTCGAGCCGTGCTCGTGCTGCAGACATCCCCTCTTCTAGCAGGGCTGGTGCATCTAGAGGTAGAGGCAGTTCGATTCCTCCTATCCCTCCGACTCTCGATCATCCTGGATGGCCAGATATGCCGACTGAATTGACGAGTTGGCAGTATGGGACCACTTCTCCGATTCCGATCCCTATGGAGCCTCCGATGCCTGGCCACAGATATGTCAGTGATCCTGACTCACCACCGGTATGTTCTACCATTTTTCGTTTATCACACAGACATTTTGGTAGTTGCTTATTTATTGATGACTTGAGCTTGTGTCTGCAACCACCTCGGGAGTACATAGACCAGATGCTCGGGGTGGTGGCCTCACTTGAGGGGATGGTCCTGCGTAGAGAGGCACAGATGTCTATCATGGGCTTCCAAGTACCCTTCATCTCTTTTGCATTTATCATATTTCTATCAACATGCTGGTTTTGAACATTTTGCTGTACTGATAGGTTGTGTAGAACACATCTGGCACACACCCCACTCGCATATACTGTACTTGCACCTGCTTTTTGTGTTTGAACTGATGTATTGCACTTCTCATTTTCAGATGCCTCCCGTATATGCTTCGACACGAGGTGGGCCACCCGGGCCTTCTCAGAGAGGTCGAGGTGTTAGACCTACTCGAGGTACTGGGCCCCGAGGGGCTGGGCCATCTGGGCCTTACCGAGGAGCTCGAGGAGCAGGGTCGTCTCGCAGACGCAGGGCACTCATTATCGAGGATGAGGAGGAGGAGGTCGCAGACCGTGTGTCAGAGACATCTCACAGGAAGGAGGCTCGGTTTTGGTTCGAGGCGGAGGCAGGCTGTGGGGATCGGAGGATGACAGCTCGATCCGGATGGTGATGGTGATCAGAGATTATCCATGAAGAGGATGAGAGGACCTCTACATTCTCATTCCCGAGGACACTGATGTTATTTCCTGCTTTATTTTACTTTTTGGCTAGTAGTTTGTAGCACTTTGCACATTGTTAGGCAGTTTTATTTTCTGTAAAACTTGTACCTTTATTTTGTTGTGAAAACATGATGGAATGAAACAGCTTTTGAAAAGATGTTTGTATTTGAAATTCTTAGCATCGCATCGCATCATTTTGCACAAGAATGGAATTGAATGGAAATGTGCCTCATGTATTTATCGGGTCAGGTAGTGAACCGACGCAACAAATCAAAACAAATCGACTCACTAAGAAATAACAGAATCTTAGCAAGTTTACAACTCGATAAACAAAGTACAACAATGTTAATGACTCAATAAACAAGACTTAACAAAATTGTATAACCAAAAAGCAACAATTCAAAACATAAAATGCGACAGCTCGACAGGACTTACAACTCGATAAACAAAACAACAACTCGATAAACAAAGACACAACAAAATGTATTTCAGACGGACGATCTGGATGATGGAATGTATCCGAAACTGATAGAAATGGAGGTCCTCGACATTCCCGATGCCTAGAAACACTTCAAACTTCCTTCCAGAAGGCAAAACAGGACCAACGCATGGCCGAAAGCATTTTGTACCTGGAAAACAAAGGGTGGCCGGCCTACTAGAATAGGTGGCCGGCCGGCCACTCCTCCCGTGACCACCAAAATTTTGACAAGTGTCCCTTGAATAGGGTTTTAGCCTCCTATAAAAGCCCCACCCTTGGAACTTATTCATTTCATCACCTTTCCTTGCAAAAATGGAGGCATTTCTCACAGAAAATCTCACATCTTGGATTTCTTCTTTAGATGGCTCGGAGAAGTTGAACTTCCGGGGTTTTGGCTTGAATGCACTATTCACGCTAAGCCGGACTCCACTGCATCTTCCTTTCCTCTCTGCCGCGGCAAGGTTTTGGAACCTGGTGACGCACGTCTTTAGCTTTGGCGGGCAAGAGGTATGTCCTACTTTTGAAGATTTTCAAGCCTTGATGGAGTCTGACCGCTCAGAAGAGATCTTGCCTCAGTCTCGTTTTGGCCATGCTCAAGCTTTAGGGCGGATGTGCGGTCTCGACGTGCATAATGCTCGATCTCTGATTGGTAATGGGATGTTGGATATCCCGAGTCTGATTTACCGATTCTCCGATGCTGGTGACCGCAATGACCATTATGGGCAAGGTTTAAAGACGCCCGCTTTGTGCCTACTATCTCACTTTCTGTTTGTCTCTGGCTCCGGAGGAGCTAACATCCGTTTGATTGAAGTCGCTCAAGGCTTGAAGGAAGGAAAGAGCTGTATTGCTATGACTTTGGCCGAGACACTGATGGGTCTAGATGCCTTCTACCGCCAAGAGACAGCCAGGTTTGCGGGGAGTCCACTACTGCTACAGGTAATGTTTCCCACCCAAGCTCACATGTATATTCACTCACATCACTCGGCCCTCGGGCTCGATTTTTCTCACACAACCCTTATATTACTTTTCTCTCATCGCACATCTCTCTATTCTTTATTTTCTCATTTTTCGTCCCTCCCCAGATATGGTTGATGGATAAATTGCAAGTTATAGACTCTTGCCCCGCTTACTCAGCCCGCGGCTACTTCTTTCGTCAACGCCTGGTTGACGCCCTTGATGAGGGATGGTGGTTTGAATGGATGTGCAACTTGTCGGCTGATCGCATCGCGTGGCGTTGTCCTTGGCTTAACCTTCCGGCGATGAGTTATAGCATGTTTCAGGATACTGGGATTCGGTTGGTCGGCTTGACTCACTGTGTATTTTATTTCCCATTCCGCATTCTGCGTCAGTTTGGCCATGATCAGACTTGCCCTCCGGAGGGGATTGAGTATCCGGCTACATTTCCAGTTCGAGACGCGCACCTTGCCCGACATACTACGGCCTGGAGGACCAGAGAGCTCCTATCCCCCGCCCCTGTTTTCAGTTGCACTTTATCTGACGAGTGCTGGGATTGGCTCAACGAAGAAGCACAGGTTGGGCCTAGGTTGGCATCAGAGGCTTCAACTAGCTCTGGAAGGGGGCGCAGGGACACCTGACTGGACTATGCCCCATATTTATTGCTTTATTAGTACTTTCAAGTTTTCGTTATGAATGTAATAAAAAAGCAACTTCAATTGTATGCAAGAGCAAAAGAACTCAGTTTTGAAATCAATGAAATTAAAGGTTGTGGTACTGAAAATTCTCCACTTTTGGTCCAAAAATGGTCTTAGTTGTGAAAAGATTAATTTGAACAAAGTCAACTTTTATTAAAACTTTCCAAAACTATTTTCGAAATGAATCAGAACTAGACACGCTTGAGATCTGTCACTGAAATGTACAACGCCGAATCCTAGCAACGAAAGTTGCCCTAGTTTGAAAAAGTGCCTCGGCGATTCATAGCAGCGGAAAGTTGCCCTAGTCTGAAGATGCCGAACACTTCATGGCAGCGGAAAGTTGCCCTAGTCTGAATAACCTGCATCAGGAGATCACGATAAATCTTGATGAATAGAGATGACTGAGATGATCAGAATAGACAAAGTTGATCGGGGAAAAGATTGTGACTGAACTTCAAGATGAAGCTGCCTACGTATCCCAAAGATGGGAATCAAGCCTTACGTAGTTCAGGCTTAGGTTCGCTCGGGTATTTTCGCTCTCCTTTTGCGCTCTAACTTTTGCCAAGGCCGCCCTTTGCGGGTTTTCAACCTTCTTGAGCTCGGTTTTATAATTTTCAAATTTTCTATGCTCTGAATTTTGCCTAGGTCGCCCTTTCGGTTTTCGCCCAGCTTGAGCCTCTCAGGGTAATATTTCTTCAACTTGTCCATGTTGATCGGTTGGGAAAACTCCAAGCTATCTAGATCCATCGAACCACGGCTCCACGGCCAGATTGACTTGATAATGTAGACCGATCCAATTGGGTGCGAACTTGCCCCTTGGGTCGTGGATGGGAGCTCGGTTGTCCTTGAGTACCAAATCTCCTTCTTTCAAATTCCTGGACTTAACCTTCTTGTTAAAAGCCCGGGCGATTCTGCGTTGATAACCTTGGACGTGGTACAGTGCTTTCAACCTTCTTTCATCGAAAAGCATGAGTTCCTCAACTGCTTTTCTCGCCAATCTGCTTCGGCTATCTGGCACTCGGCCAATACTCGTAACGACGAGACCTCAATCTCAATAGGCAGAACGGCCTCCATCCCATAGACCAATGAGTACGGAGTCGCCCCAGTAGAAGTTCTAATCGAAGTCCTGTAGCCCCACAGAGCGAATGACAGCTTATCTGGCCAGTCCCGATAGGTTTTCACCATCTTCTGTAGTATACGCTTGATGTTCTTGTTGGCGGCCTCAACTGCTCCGTTGGTTTGCGGCCGGTAAGTAGACGACTTATGAAAAGCCACATTGTATTTCTCCAACAAATCGATCACCTCCTTCTTGAAGTGGGAACCATTGTTTGAAATTATTTCATTCGGGACCCCGTAGGGACAGATAATGTTGTTTCTGATGAATTTTGCAACGTGAGAAGCTTTCAACACTGCATAAGATTGGGCCTCAACCCACTTTGTGAAATAATCTATCGCTACAAGGATGAACTCATGCCCATTCGACTTTTCGGTAATTGACTCCGATCACATCAATTCCCAGTGAACATGGCCATGGCGAAGTCATGTTGTACAGCTTTGACGGCGGAATGTTCATGCGATTTGCATGAATTTGACACTTATGGCATCGCCGGACGAAACCAATACAATCCTCCTCCATGGTAGACCAGTAATAACCCTGTCTAAGGATCTTCCGAGCCAACATCACCCCATTCATGTGTGCACCACATTCACCCCCGTGGATGGCTTCCATCAGACGCTTGGACTCTTCAGCATCAACGCATAGTTTATGCATTCCCAGATGACCCCTTCTATACAGTTTACCCCCGCAGATGATGAACTGAACGGCCAACCTTCTTATTGCCCTCTTGTCTTTGGCATTTACCCCTGGCGGGTATGTTTCTTTCTCCAAAAAGTTCCAGATGTCGTAATACCAGGGGTGTTCGTCCTGAACTTCATCTATAGCGGCAATCAACTCATAGGCAGGTGTAAATTTCTGGTCAATAATGACTGGACGCATTCGGACTCCACACGGGATGTCTATCATGGATGATAGAGTTGCTAAAGCGTCTGCGAACTTGTTGTTCTCTCTTAGTAGATGAGTGAAATTTAGCTTTTCAAACCGAGGAATCAGCAAATCCAAGGTTTGGTGATACATCATCATATTTTCCTCTTTTACTTTCCAGTCTCCTTTAGCTTGAGACACAACAAGGTTCGAATCCCCAATGACGTCCGTAGTCTTGCCCTAATTCGAGGTCGCTTCCAAACCAAAGAATGCACGCCAGATACGCTTCATTATTTGAGACTTTGAACCGGAGTTTGAAGGCTAGAGGGATACGGGAATTGTCGGGTGCTATCAGCAACACTCCTATCCCATACCCATGTTGATTTGATGCTCCGTCAAAGTACATCGTCCAAGTTTCCTCGTCGATGTGCAGAATTGCTTCATCTGGGAATAGATACTCAACTGCTTCATCCCCTTCAACCGGATGGTCGGCAAGGAACTCTGCTACCGCTCTTCCTTTTACTGACTTACGCGTCACATATGTGAGATCAAATTCGGAGAGCAACAGCAACCAACGAGCTAGCCTACCCGTAAGCGCTGGTTTCTTGAAAAGATATTCGATGGGATCTAGTCGTGAAACCAACATTACAGAGTGAGCTAACAGGTAGTGCCGCAGCTTCCTGGTAGCCCATACCAGAGCTAAGCAAGCCTTTTCCAGTGGTGTGTACCGAGTCTCATACTCTAGCATCTTTTTACTCAGATAGTAGATGGCTCTCTCCACCCTGGCTTCAGACTCTTGTGCAAGCATACAGCCCATCGTGGTCTCGGTCACTGATAGGTACAAAATCAACGGTTTCCCTAATTCTGGTGGTGATAAAACGGGTGGATTCTGTAGATATTCTTTAATCTGTTCAAATGCAGCTTGACATCGGCCGTCCCATTGGAACTTCTTTCCTTTCTTGAGGAGGCCAAAAAGTGGTTCACAAGTCAAGGTTAGTTTCGAAATAAACCGTCTTATGAATTGCACTTTACCCAGAAAGCCTCGCACCTCCTTTTCAGTCCTCGGTGGTGGCATTTCTAAGATGGCCTTGATTTTGGAAGGGTCGACCTCGATGCCCCTTTGTGTAATCAGAAACCCCAGCATTTTTCCCGCTGTAACACCAAATGTACATTTCTGAGGGTTTAGCCGCAACCGGAATTCCCTGATCCTTTGGAAAAACTTGTGCAAGGCGGTGTAGTGGCCCTCTCTTTCTTTGGACTTGACAATCATGTCGTCCACATACACCTCAACCTCTTTGTGGATCATATCATGTAGTATTGTGGTCGCAGCCCGTTGATAAGTAGCCCCAGCGTTCTTTAACCCAAACGGCATTACCCGGTAACAGTATGTTCCCCACGGGGTGGTGAATGCAGTCTTTTCTCTGTCTTCTGGTGCCATCACTATTTGGTTATATCCTGAGAAGCCATCCATGAATGAGAACAATGCATGCCCTGCCGTGAAATCTACCAACTCATCGATATGCGGCAAGGGAAAGTCGTCCTTCGGACTAGCTCTGTTCAAATCCCTGAAATCTACACACACCCGGATCCTACCATCTTTCTTCGGCACCGGAACAATGTTGGCCAACCAAGTCGGATATTCAGATACGAGGGAAGCTGCGTCAATTTGTAGTGACCTCTTCCTTAATCTTGAGAGCCCAATCAGGCGGATCCTTGAGCTTCGTTTGATGTGGGCCTCGGGTCAAGGGGATCCGATCTTTGTACAATCTCGGGATCGATTCGAGCATGTCTTCGTAGGACCACGCGAAAACATCTTTGAAATCTTTTAATAAGCGACTAAGCGCTCGCGTTCCTTCGAAGACAACGTGGACCCGATCTGGACCGACCATGGGTCCTCCTCGAGACTAATGTTCACAAAATGATTTCATCCATTAATGGCTTAACAAATCTCTCTTGCTCTTGCTCAATTAGGCGTTGTAAACCGAGGGACTTCGTCCTCGTCGTTTTGATCAAAATTTTGAAAGTCTGAATTAATGCAATAAATTAGGGGCCTGAAAAGTACTGGAAACCACATTCACCTCATTCTCATTAAGTTCATCCAAATCGTCCAATTCATCGTTACATGCAGACTCAAATGAAAAGGAAAAAACTGACAGCGGAATTTGTGGCCTCCGGGTTGACACCCCTAGGAGTACCAGACTCAGACTTAGTCGAGCTGGAATCTGATTCCGACTCACAAGACTCGGTGGAATCAGATTCCGGCTCATTACCTGACCCGGTGCTGCTGGATAAGAATCCCTCCTCGTACTGCCAAGTGAGAGAGGGTGCGATTGATGCATCCAAGATAGCCGCTGGTTGGCTCGCAGCCGTTTCATCCCCAATCATGGAGACCATGAAGTTATTCCCCAAGCAATCTTGGTCGATCGGAGGATCAGAGAGGAGACATGCCAGTGCCACCCCCATTTCCAATTCCGTGCCCTCAGAATCCTCTGCCTTATTCTGCTCAGCCTCAGTTGTTGGGTCTGTCTGCTCTGTGGCAACATCATCCCCGAATAGTTGCAGGTCGAAGAAGATTTTGAAACCTGGTACGCGCTTCCTCTCCGCGTTGAACCATGGCTCTGGGAAGCCGCAAAATGGAAAGTCTTCCCCCTCCCGGACAAAGCGCCCGTTCAGGGTACCTGATGGGCATGCATTAGATCAAAAGGCTTCCCACTGCCATACAGCTCACCGGCCATTTCTTTCTTCCTCGTCCAATCTTCTTTGGTGGGCAGATAACCCAATCCAAAGGTATGTGGATTGTGTGACACTTCGGCCAACGCTGCGTCTCCTTTCCTGCCGCTTCTTCCCAATCCCATCCCGGGGATATGTTGTAGCTTGCTCATGAGGTAGACGGCTTGAGCGCTGACATACACACCCTCATTCACAGCCATAATGTTTTGTACCACCCGGGCCTCAGCCAAAGTAAATCCTGATATGAACATGTCTTCCATGCCGTGTTCGATCTCCAGGACTGGCGTAGATACCTCCAGAGGAGGTTGGATTGATGAATTCCCAAACACAATGGCTAGTCCCTTTCGATAGGGGTATTTCACCATTTGATGTAGAGTAGATGAGGCGACCTTCACACGATGTAACGGGGTCACCCCAAAAGCATGTTAAAGATGCGGGACCTCCAAGACGTGAAAATCTACCTCTTGTTGTCGGGCCCAATCTTGGTTTGGATTTTCTGTCCCTGGACATCCTACTTGTATTGTCATAGGCTTTGATCACTTGAGTAGTCGGTGAAGTCTGCAGCTTTTAACCCAATTGCATACGCCGTTCGGCGGCAGACATTAATAAGCGGACCCAGATCGACAAGTACTACCGAATCCATTTGTCCTGCATTCTCTGAGATGTAGAAGTGTTATGATCCACACCCTCAGGCGGCAATTCCTTATCCGAAAAGGTCAATGCCGGGGAACCTCCTCCCGGAAAGACCAAACCAACTAGCTGTTCTGGCGTAGTTTCGATGGAAAGTTTGGCTTTGTCCATAGCGAGAGGATGACTGTCTGTGTACTGAAGCCATAAGCGATCCCAGATGGAGATGTCTGCTTGTATTTTCTTTAACTGTTTCAGCACAGCCTCTTCTTCAACTTGCTTCTCCCTCTGCTTCTCCGCTTCTTTATCTTTCCCTGATGCCTCGGGTTGATCAAGGTGTGGGGGCTTGAAATACCGCCCACTTCTAGTCATATGGTCCACCTCTTGAGGTGCAGTCTTGTCACAGTTGACCACCGCCCAATCTTAAATGCGTGTAGGCGAGATACAAGTCGTCATCTTCCCACCACATTCCATTAGCATCTAGCAGGCACCTGTCTGGTTCCGGCTTGTTTATGTTTTCAGCATTTTCCTCCCACATGCTCACAGCATGTTCAGTTTTTGTGCTCACAGCATTCTCAACCTCCTCATGGTTCTTTGCTTTTCGGATCCTCTCAGAATCCCATCTCTTTTCTTGTTCCTCCAGTGTCAATTGTTCGGTTTTCAAAATGTCTTGCTCCTGAGCGAAATTCTTCGTACCGGCGCTCTCCGGCGATTCAATCATCCTCGGCCCTTAGGCCACAAATGGTACAATATCTGGTGATCATCCAACCACCAGCGACCTGGCGACTCCTCGTATTGAACGGTTAAGCGATCGTCCACTGATTCTTGGTCATTGAAAAATTGGAGGTTGGCGAAGTCCTTTTCCATCGTTGTCAAATCATCCCCCCCTGATTCAAGTTTGTCCCCCCGGATCATACACAACTCGGTCTCTTCTGGCGGCCCCACACTCAGCATAGACTGGCTCATTGACAAGATATATCCACTCGGATCATAAGCTCTGCCAGCTAAATTCTCAGACTGCTCCACCCCAGACTTAACAGTTTTGCTCTCTTCGGAAGCCTGCCCCGTTCCATTTTCGGTGGTCACCACCTTTGGCTCAGGTTGGGTTGTGGAGGTGTCCAACATGCACAAATCAGTGCTGTCAGGCAGGATCACCTCCGACTTGGGTAGGTGGGAGGGAGTAATGTAGATACTAGGGTCGTAAGACACGTCCCCAGTTTGGATAAGATTGATTCTTTTGGGTGGATCTTGGTTATGTACTGGGAGTGGGTTGGTTGTAACATTGGGTCGCTCAGGAGGTAGAATGATGTTTTTGTCAATGAGATCTTGAACCTCATGGCCTTGACTGAAACATTGGTCGGTATCATGACCATCTTCTTTGGTGGTATTTGCAATATTTGGTGGGTTGTGGGAAGAGTGGATTTGGAGGGGCCTCGGTTCCAAGGGTTTGGATGCCTCTTCGACTAGAACCCGAGGACTTTGGACAAAGGCATATGTAGTGGAGAGAAGGTTCGTTGACCCTGGTTGGTATCTGGAAGCTTAGTTCTTGCTCCCGGATGCATCGAGAAAAGGTGTGGCAGCTGCGGGCCTTGGTTGGGAAGGGATTGGTGGTGACCATTCCGACCTCTGAAGTTCTTGCATTGGTAGAGCCATTCGCCCGCATTGTTGTTTCGGTTGAATGTCCGCCGTTTGTTCGGTCTTGGTCAAGCAGACCTTGCTTCATCGCATCTTCAATCTGCATCCCCATATCATGCGGTCTGCGAAGGTGGGAAAGGAACTACAATCATCTTCATCATTATCCCTGGTTGGAGAGTGCGCACAATCATACGGATTTGCTCTCTGTCTGTGTGCCTCATGGTCATCATCGATGCCTTTGCCCTCCAAGTTACAAAGTCAGAGAAAGACTCCTTGGGTTCCTGCCTTGTTGTCACGAGATCACGAGTGGTAATCTCGATCTGTGTGTTATATGAATATTGTGCAACGAAGGCCCCAGCCATCTCATCCCAATTCCTCTTGACATCATTGTCCAATTTTGCATACCAGTTGGCGGCCACTGCTGACAAGGTTCCAAAAGCGAAACTTTGCGATCTAGTTAGGCCCATTGGCCTCAAGATGTCTGAAAACAGCCGTAGATGAACCATGGGGTCCCCAGACCCGTCAAAACGGTCGATCTGGGGCATCTTAAATCTGTCCGGCAAAGTCATGGCCATGTCAGTATAGCCATCCTCAATATCTGGGATGGCCTTCACCCCTTGTGACTTCTTGAATAGTTTTTCCAACTTGCTCAATTTTAGAGCTGTCTGGTCTACCTCGAACTCGAATGGAGAGTCCGGGTGATTGGGTGTAATGTTTTTAGACAGTTGCGGCGGAAGCGGGGGCGGAGCCAGCCCCGTTGGAAGACCCGTGTCCTCTTGGGTGTTTTGGAAGTTTGGCAAAGCGTTCTGTGGGTTTGGGAGGGTATTCTGGGTGTTCTGGGTATTCTGGGGATTTGGAGGAGCATTCTGGCCAGTAGATATCTGCTCAAGTAATGGGGCCCCGGGTGGAGGAGGAACCTGATGCGCCCCTGGTGGAGGAGGGACCTGGTGAGAAGCAGATGCGGCGTTCTCATTGTTATGTCTGGTGATCGGCTCGATTTGGGCCATAATGACTTCTTGTTTAGAAAATTCCGCCTGGCGGATAGCATCATCTTGCATTTGTTTCATGCTTTCATTCATCTGGCGCATCATCGCCTCCATTCTTTGTATTCTGTTGTTCCATCGAGTGTAGCAAGTGTATCTCTATAGCGTAAAGCAGGAATCTCAACCCGATCGACACTAGAGTAGGCTCATTCGTGATCCGTGCTCTGACACACTGTGCCTTCTCGGCCTTCTTCTGGTGACTGGGGGTAAAGAGTGGAACACTGGATGTCCGTCAACTAGATCCTCGGATCGGTTGAGTCGGCGACCTCGTGTTCAAATTGCTTAGGGAGTATCGACTGGTTCGGAAGCAATCGTGCTACAAACTGCCCTAGCAAAAAGATAATAAAGCAAAAAGGAAATAAATGACCAGAAAAACGGGCAGCATAACAGCTTAATTTAAATACACACAACACACAGTCAGGCATACAACACGCAGTTGGATAAGCTGGAAATACACTGTCTTCAACCACTGATCACTGTTCCTGTATCACTGTTCCCCTAAACTGAATCGGATATACTCAGACAACTGATCCTCAGATAACTGACTGATGCCCACAGGCCTGATGCCCAAACTCAACTGATACATGCATTCCCTGTAGAGACGCACTCTAACAAGCACATAGTAGATAAGTGAGAGCCAAAACACCCCTATATTGGGGTAGGGTTTCCCTGTCCTATTTCGTCAGGAACTAGGGGTTCATTACGCACGCAGCGGCTTCAAACAACCTATAAACGGGTAAGCAACCTGTCCTAGTTTGGAATAGTCACTATGGATCCGAATATGCACTAGGTCGAATGGTCAAAAGGGTGCCCCGGTAAAACCGGGGTTTGTGTTCCCATATTGGCAGAGCCCGTAACCGTCGACCTTATGGACATGCCTTGACAAGACAAGCCTCGAAACCGCTCGAGAATAGCAGATGGCAAACCACGGTGTCCTAGGCGCACCAATGCAAATGCAATGCAAAGAAACACACAAGTGTAGTCAAAACCCAGATATCATGAGTTCGAGTCAAGTTCTCTAAATCCCAATGAGTCGCGAAGCTGTAACAACAAGCCCGAGGACCTCGCTCTGATTCGGACTCGATTTTGTTGCGGTTCTCAATCTTGAACCAAAGAGTCCAAATCCGCAAATCGTTTTGAAGAAAAAGCATTTTTGAAAGAAGTGCCAAACATGGATCGCTTTGCGGATAATGTCGCCACCTAAATATTTTAAAATGGGAAATTTAGGAAACCACGACTCGGTGCCGAAAAGGCCACGTGTTAAATCATCACCAAAGTTGGCTCGGGAACTTGGGTACGATTAGGGAAGGTCACATCGTGAGCACTTCTTGCCGAGTCAAAGAAGCCTCTACTAACCATGATATCTCTTTGAAAACTTTGTATGCTCTTATTAGGTTATTAGCCTAGGATCACTATGTGATGCTCGCATGACAAACAAGTATAAATGAATACTTTGAATTGGAACAAAACATTTCATGTTTGTTTGTTTGAAAATGGTTTGATGGTGCTACCCGCAGGTAGGCTAAAATGCGGATTTGCCACCCTCAGGTGCGCTTAGAAAACATGATGTTGCCACTATCTAGTGGGCTTGAAACTCACATTTGATGAATTATTCCAATTCAGATAACTCAACCTTCACCCACAGGCATTCAAGGCAGTTATATCACATAAGCATATAGCCTCATGGTAAGCATGCTATCATGGCAACACTCACACACATGCAAGGATGCTAAAGCATAAAACTTACCGAGTACTCCAAGCCAAAACAGGAAACGATTAGAAATCATGCATGATCCAAGATATACAGAATTGCCTAATGCAACACATGCAGAATGTGACTATAGCAGGCTCAGCTATTCTAAACATGGCATATGGAATGTTACAACTAACACGTATTCAACTTGGGATTGAAATACAAATGCAGTTTGTATGATGCGTCGAGCCTGGTGCGTGCAAAACAGATGAATGATGCAAACATGCTGTCATACTGTATGCTAATTGAAATATGCCCTATATCTAACCATTGTAAGCGGATAAATAAAAGGGAGAAAGAAATGGGGATTGGAAGACATACATCACACTCACACACCCTTATTACAACATTGCCCTCGCGCAGAGGGTCCGAATAAATAATACAGTCCGAATAAAAGAATATTACAGTCCGAAATATACAGTCTGAAATAATATACAAATTCCTAATTAATTAACAAATTAAATGAGAAAAACTGGCATGCAAGCCAGGGACCGCCTTGCTTCTGATGTATGTTGGACTGCCTCGGGCGGAAATCCACTGGGATGCCCCGATTAGCCTCTGTTTGCAGTATTTCTCGAAATGCGCGCCGGACTCCGAAAAGTTGTTGATCCTCGGTTTTGCTGTAACAGAGAGCAGGAAAAGGGCATAGCAATGTATTTTCACAAATATATGCATGCCTCGATCCTCGTGCCACAAATCACGCATACCGATGCATGATGGCCGAGGAATCGGATTGCACAACTCAATATAGGATGAATGCATATGAATGCGACAACAAAACCTAACTCCATCAGGGGTAATCCGGAGTGTCGGTGATTTGGGAATTGAGACCCGTTCCGTCACTCGGAGTACGAAACGTACCTCGTTTCCCGTGTCCGGGCTAACTCCTATCCCGAACACGATGCAATATGCGTGATATGTATGAAATGCAGCTAACATGTGATATAGCATGCACGATGCTATGAAAGTGAGATGTCTCGAAATGCGCGCACACGGGTACGCAAACCGAGATAATGCATGAATGCAATCTAAGATACAACCTAGTATGCACAATTCGGATGAAAAATGAAGATGCCTCGAAATGTGTGCCCACGGGCGCGCAAACCGAGGCCATGATATGAGACATAAATCGGATAAAACCGAAGTGCCTTGAAATGCGTGCCCACGGGCACGTAAACCGAGGCGATGACGAAATGCAAATCGGATAAAACCGAAGTGCCTCGAAATGCGTGCACACGGGCACGCAAACCGAGGCGATGATGTGAAATGTAAATCGGATAAAACCGAAGTGCCTCGAAATGCGTGCACACGGGCACGCAAACCGAGGCGATGATAAAATGGAAATCGGATAAAATTGAAGTACCTCAAAATGCGCACCCACAGGCACGTAAACCGAGGCGATGATAAAATGGAAATCGGATAAAACCGAAGTGTCTCGAAATGCGCACCCACAGGCACGCAAACCGAGGCGATGATAAAATGAGATGGAAATGAAAATTGGGCTTATACTAACATGAGTGGACCTCAGCCACACTCACATAAGATGCCGATGAATGAAAACGGAGTTCCTCGAAGTGCGTGCCCACGGGCACGCAAACCGAGGCAATGCACTAAGGCATGAAATGACAGGGAAAATGATATGGAAGCATGCAAACCAAATTTCAGCAGTTAAATGAAGGGGAAAACAGCCCCGAAATGGTACGAAATGACGATCAATGCATGAAATCATCCCGAAACGTGATTTTAAGTGCCCGAAATGGCCTACGGCTATGCTAAACATGCAAAATTGGTACATGAAAGAAAAAACAGTAGCAAGGCAGCCCCAAAAATAGCATCTTTTCAGTACAAAACATGGCCAAATTGTGAGCATAGATATGGCAACAATGGCATGCAAAAATGGGGGAAAAGAGGGGATTTATTAAGCAAGTAGTATATAGAAAATTCAAACCACAAAATTTCCTTCTACAACTTTGAAGAGTAGCACAAAATATGAATATTTACAGTGAATGACAACTTCAAAATCAGTATGTAGATAGGCTCAAAATAGCATGCAATATAATGAGCTAACAAGGGCTATAAAGAGAGGTACCATAAGCAATGACCAAACAACTTCAGACCCTTAATAAAACTTGAAGAATAGACCAAAACAAGACATTTTCTAAGCCTGATGGAGGCTGAAAACAGAAGCTAAGCATGCCTAATAAAGCATGCAATTTTACGGGAAATGTGAGGGATATAACATGAAGTACCAAAACCAATCATCAAATGACTTAAGGCCCTTAACAAAGCATGAAAAATGGACCAAAATAAGGCACTATCTAGGCCTGATGAAGGCTGAAATCCGAAGCATGGTGAGCTTAAAAAAGCATGCAAAATGGGAGTGGAACAAGAATTCAAAGCAAGTAATATGTAGAGCAAGAAAACCAGGTTGAGCCCTTCTTCAATGTTGAAGAGGGGCTCAAAATAAGCACAATATCAGTATGTTGCATCCTCCAACTCAGATTACAAATAGGCCAAAACAATCATGCAATTTTACGGTAAAATGGAGGAATTTCAAAGGAAGTGCATGCTATAATCACCAAACATGGTTGAGCTCAAAATAGGGTCACTTACTGTTTATAACAGGCTCGAAATCAGATCACTCATAAGTCAAATAAAGCATGCAAAATAATGGCATAAAGAGTGATATTGAAAGAAGTGTGTCATGGAGACACCAAACAGAGTTGAGCCCTTCTAAAAAGTTGTAGAGGGGCTCAAAATAAGCCTAAAACCAGTAGGGGTCGGAGCCCAAAACAGTAGGCAAGTAGGGTAGAAGTAGGAAGCAAGGAAATGTCACAAAAGATGGAATTTGAGACTTACCCTTGAAGATCCAACTTTTGCTATCTCTTGGCTTGAATTTGTTGCTTCTTAGCCCTTGAAGAACCTTTCTTTGCTGCTGGAATGGTAGTGATGATGGTGAGGCTTAGGGTTGGTGAAGGAATTAGCTAGGGACTTGAAGGTTTTTAGGGTTTTTGGCTATGGAAATGGAGCTTTTGGAAGAGAGGTTCTTGAGATCAAAAATTCTAACCCTAGGGAAGGAGGTGTCCAGCCCCTCAAATAGGCAAGAAAGGGTGTAAAAGGGGAGGGAAATGCATCCAAGCTTTCCTTCCCAGAATATCTCAGGAGGTGAGATATTTCAAAAAGTATCCTGACATTTGTAAAAATTTGGAAAGCGAGTCGGTCGGCAGTAACTTTCAGGAGGTGGTGGTGGCCACCCCACAGTCGACCAGCCACTCACCTGGCGGCCGGCCATGGCCCAAAAATGAAGAGGAAAATTGCTGGCCGGCCACCATGCAATGGTGTCCTCCCATGTGTGTAGAATAAGGCCACAAGGTCGGAAATTGGCAACACTGAAGCAGGAGCCACAACATAGAGCTTGAAGGAGGAGCTCACAAATGAAATCCACAATTCTGGCCGACCACCAACTTTTAGGGTCCTCGGATGTGTGGAACGAGGTTCCAAGGTCGGAAATTGGCAACAGGCGAGCCACAACATAGAGCTTGAAGGAGAGGCTCAAAAATGAAATCCACAATTGCTGGCCGACCAGTAGTTTTTAGGGTCCTCTCATGTCCCCTGATCACAGATATGTAGCTTTGGTCAGAAGAAAATATCCCCAGGGTGTTCAACATTGGCCCGGAAGTGAGCAAAACGGGCGCCGGAAGAGCGAAAATGGTTATCTGGGATAATTGCTGGCCTCCCACCCCCCAGTGATCTTCCTGGTGTTAAAACAGAGGTACCTGCCAAATTTGAACAAAAACTAATGAGAAATGAACGCTCGGGGCCCAAACCGGGCAATTCGGGATCCCGAAAATGGGCTGCAGGTGCCGGAAGTGGTGTTCAGCAGCGAAGTGGGCATCTGCGACCCCAGTGTCCCTCGGAATGACAAAACAGAGGTTCCTGCCAAAAATCAGAGAAAATCGATGCAAAATGAATGCTCGGGGCCCAAATCACGCAGTTCAGGGTCCCGAAAATGGGCTGCAGGTGCCGAAAGTGGCATTCGGCCATGAAGTGGGCATCGGAGGCCCCGGTGTCCCTCGGTTTGATAAAACAGAGGTGCATGCCAAAAACCGGAGAAATCAGAGATGGTTGGGTGGTCCCGAGCCGAGGCACTGCGGCGAACGGTCCGAAAAATCGGGAACCGCTCGAAAATGGGCAAAATGGCCTCTGACCCGAAAGCGTAGCTCACGGCCACCGGAGATAGTCTCTGGACCACTCTCTTCCCGTAGGAAAGAAAACAGAGAAAACCGAGCCTGGTTCGCAAACCGAGATAAGGCACAGAAGAGAGTTCGGAAGTCCGGAGGCAGGGTGCACGGCCGCGACTCTGAAACTTCTGAACGAGCACAGTATGCAACATCACCAAGCGCTCAATCGGTGACGTCTGAGTTTTAAGGTCGGTCAAAAATGGGGTGTCTACACCATGCCAAAACTAGAGTGTGAGCTGTTGTTGCAAGCAAAGTTTGCCAATGATGGATAGATCTTTCCAACTCTCCTGAAAAATCTAATGCATATCTTGGGAGCATTCTTCCCAAAAATCTAAAAAGTTCTTTCTGATCATACATCAATTGCGGATGGAAAACAGCGCCGAATCATAATTCAGTTTCATATCCAATTCATAATTTGTCCAGATCATATACAGAAATCATAAGTCATGATTAAGTTTACGTGATACATCCATTGGCATTAACAGAACAGAACAGAACATATACACGTGAGGTTACAAATAACCAGTTCCATACAGGAACCTTCGGATCCGGGTAACAGAACATAACAGAAGCTGAGCCCCCTATAAATTAAAATTTTGAAAAAAAATTGTGGAGGTGCCAATGAGATCAAAAAAAAGTCATGGTTAACTTGCATGATAATTTTAGTTGACCCTATTAAGCCTTGCTTGGGAAAGTCTAAAATGACTAAAAAAGTATAAAAAAAATAAAATAGGCTAATTTAATAAATAAAGATAAATTGTCACATTCAATTATAATATTTTTTTTCCCTTATAAACATTACATTCAAATTAAAAAGTTAAAATTTTTTTTTCAAACGAAGTTAAATTAGGTTAAATTAATCAAAAAAAACAAAAAATTAAATTAAATTAACTCTTTCCAAATGAAGGCCAACATTAACATTACAACTTGACAGTGTGAAGAATTAATTGTTATAATAAAAAGTCAACGGAGCAAGTAAAATTATCATGAAAGTGCACAATGCGAAATGTAACCCAATTTTTAATTAGAAAAGGGTCATTGGCGTATCATTTATTTATCTTTGGTAAGAATGTCATATAAAAGTAGAGTTTTCCTTGATGAAGTTATCTCCACATATTTTGGCCAATTTTGTCAACTGGGTTAAAAATCGATTTTTTGGATTTTTAACTTTTTGAGTCATCATCTTTTTATTTTTTTTGCACATTTTTATTAAAAAAAAAAAAAAAAACTTGACTTTTGAAAAAAGGAAAAACTATTCAGTGTTTGGGTAATTGGAATAGTGCTTTACATCATTTATCAATTTACATCTTCTATGTTATTATTTTTTATGTTATGTTATTTTTTTAACAATAATATCACAAATCCACTCTTATTAATTTAGAATTTACTTAAAAAAAGAAATCAATGACTCAGATTCATTTCATATATGGATTTTACATTTCATTAATTCATTCTCCATCACACAAACACATTCGGGGTAAATTTGGGACCTGTAAGGGTGGATTCCTTGTATTTTTTCTATTTTTTATGAATTCTCTTAAAATACTTGTAAAGAAATTTAAAATCTGAACAAATAATCCATGAAAATATGTGTAACAAATAATACACAATCAATTCAAGCATTATTAACCAATGTCGTTAGACACTTGTTAACTAATAAATCTCTAAGAAAATATGATCAGCATAGATAGGGCTGACTCTGTATTTTTCAGGGCCCAAAGCAAATTTCTAATACGAGACCTTTTATACATACATACATATATATATACACATATATCCCAAAGCAGAATTCTAATATGAATCGATTTTTAAATCATTTTTTTGACAGAATCCGACTAGTTGGTAATTCAAATTTTATTTATTTTTTTAAACTTTCACATTTTTAACTGTAAAATTACTAATCAAGTTTGTTTTATCCAATTTATCAATCAAACTCATTCAACTACTTCACTGAATGTATGATTTAATCAATTTTAAATTTGAAATCTTTTTTTTCCCTAAACAATTGTATGTAATAACTATAATTAATAACAGCTGTGATTGGGAGCTCGAATTCGAGCTCCCCCGAATACCCCGAATCCCCTTTTTTTTTTTTTTTACAGCGGAAGAAGACGAAGAAGGGGGAGGGGAGGGGGAGGGGAAGGAGGAGGGAAGAGGGGGGAGGAGGGAGGAGGGGACTGGAGGGGGCCATACCAGTGGGAGGAGGCGGAGGCGGGCCGTCGGTGGCTGAGCAAGGGCGACGGTCAAGCGACGGCTGGCTGGTCGTCGACTCTTCCTTCTTCTCTCTCTCTCCTCTCTCTCTCTCACCGCTTCAGAGTTGCGCATTTGAAGAAGAAGAAGAAAAAAAAAAAAAACGTGAAACGACGTCGTTTCACGTATTCGGGGGATTCGGGGAACAGTTTTTCGAGCTACAAGACATTAATCAATTAATAATATTCTATATACTCTCTCAGTCCCATTTTGTTGGTCCACATTTCCGTTTTAGTTTGTCCTAAAATGTTTGCCCACTTTTTAGTTTGAGATACTAAATTTTGTTAGATTTCCACATTTCCATTATAAACACATTTTAAATTTCAAATAGAAGATCAATGATGGAAAAAACATTTCAAAATTGGAATTAAAATGCAATGATTGCAGGTCTCCTTAATAATTTAGATTTTTTTTTATAATGGACAAACAAATTGGGATAGACAGAGTACAATTCATCCATTTGAAAAACAACCTTCAATTAATTTTAAATAATTCATCATGGTAATAAAATTTTTTTAAGGGCCCTTTTGAGCAAATATAAGTGATTAATAATACAAGTCTTCAAAAGAAGGTATTTACAGTAACTTTCATCATTTTCCTTCATTTATTTTAATGTGTGATTCTTCAAAATTTTATAAAATAATTTTTTTTTTTTTTCAAGCTGACAAAAAAAATAAAATAAGTATTAAATCTTTTCTTATATTCTAAGCGAACTGGATTTACAGCCCGTGCCTTGCATGACCCAACTTATTTTATAAAAAAAAAGGAAAAGAATAATAGAAAAGGAAAAAAAATAATGTAGGGGAGGGGGAGGGGATCAAGTCCCCGACGTTGCTGCCGCTAATCACGAACGATCAAGTTCCTTCCATCTCAGCTTCCCGCCGTCTGGAGGGGAGGGAATTTTGAATTTTTTTTTTTTTATTTTCTGAGTTTTATTTCGATCACAGCTTCCAGCATATATATATAGGGGAGGGGAGGGGAGGCAGCAATTGAAAGATTTGATAACAGAGGGGAGGGGGAGGGAGCTTTGATAACAGAGGGAGGGGGAGGGAGCTTGGATAACGCCACCGCCAATACCTCCTCCAGCAGCACCACCACCACCTATACCACCACCTCCTCCAATAGCACCACCACGACCTACACCACCATCGATACCCCCGCCAGCACCTATACCACCACCAACGGCCTCCTCCAACACCACCACTACCACCTATGCCCCCACTAATACCACCACCGCCACCACCAATACCTCCTCCAACACCACCACCACCTATACCACCACCAACGCCTCCTCCAACACCACCACCACCACCACCATCAACACCTTCTCCAACACCACCAACACCTCCCCCTATTCCACCACCACCACCACCAATACCCTGCCACCACCTATACCACCACCAACACCTCTCCCTATTCCACCACCACCACAACCACTCAGCGAGGGGAGTGGAGTGAGGTGAGGGGAGTGACGTGAGTGAGGGGAGTGAGGGGAGGGGAGGGGAGAGGAGTGACGTGTGAGGGGAGTGACGTGAGGGGAGGAGGAGGGAGGCGTGAGGATGGGAGGGGAGGACGGTGACGGAGGATGTGAGGGGAGTGAGGGGAGGGGAGGGGAGTGACGTGAGGGGAGTGACGTGTGAGGGGAGTGACGTGAGGGGAGTGACGTGTGACGGGAGTGACGTGAGGGGAGTGACGGGAGTGAGGGGAGTGACGTGAGGGGAGTGAGGTGTGGCGGGAGTGACGTGAGGGGAGTGATGGAAGTGACGTGAGGGGAGTGACGGGAGGGGAGGGGAGTGACGTGAGTGACGGGAGTGACGTGAGGGGAGTGACGTGAGTGACGTGAGGGGAGTGACGGGAGTGACGGGAGTGACGTGAGGGAAGTGATGTGAGGGGAGTGACGTGTGAGGGGAGTGACGGGAGTGAGGGGAGTGACGTGAGTGACGTGAGGGGAGTGACGGGAGTGACGTGAGGAGAGTGACGGGAGTGACGTAAGGAGAGTGACGGGAGTGAGGGAAGTGACGTGAGGGGAGTGACGTGTGTGACGGGAGTGACGGGAGTGACGTGTGTGACGTGTGTGACGGGAGTGACGTGTGTGACGGGTGTGACGGGTGTGACGTGTGTGACGGGTGTGACGTGTGTGACGTGTGTGACGGGAGTGACGGGAGGGGGGGTTTTGGGGGTTGGGGGTTGGGGTGGGGGGCGGGGGGCGGGGCGGGGAGGAGAACCAATGTTTGTACAATTATGTTATGTTCAAGTATGTAATCATGCTTTTATTTGCTTCGCTTAATCACTAGTAGATTTTGAGCAATGCTTTTGACGTTTAAATCATTTTTGACTTTTGAATGTGATGATTTTGGTTGTACTGTGACAGTTACAACATGATTATATATTGCCAATATGTCTCCTGAGTATGGTGCAACAATGGGGTTCTTTCCTGTTGACAAGGTTACTTTGCAATATCTGAAATTGACTGGAAGAAGTGATGAAACTGTAAGTATTTTCAACCTTTATGCGTGTGCATAAATCTAATGATCATGATGTTTGATGCATGTCTCATCTTATTGCTTTTATTTAAATTTTCACGAGGTTGTACTTATTTGTGTTAAAATTCAGGTGGCAATGATTGAAGCATATTTGCGTGCAAATAACATGTTTGTTGACTATAATGAGGTAAAACTCTCTCTCTTTCTCTTCTCATAATTTACTCCTTCAAGTTCCATTTGGGATATAACTATTTGCCCCTAATTTCAGCCTCAACAACAAAGAGCTTACTCATCCTATATAGAGCTAGACCTTGCCAATGTTGAACCCTGTGTTTCTGGTCCAAAAAGGTGCGTGCTTAATGCTTTATCACACACTCACTTATTGGCGGTGACAAATTTTGTTTAGTGTAGATCTAACTGTACTTGCTTTTATTGTCAGACCTCATGATCGGGTTCCTTTGAAAGAAATGAAGGCTGATTGGCATTCTTGCCTAGATAACAAAGTTGGATTCAAGGTGACTTTTTGAACGTAAAGAGATGTTGACTTCTTATCATATTGTTGCGTGATTAACCTACTTGTTTTTTTCTGTCCGAGCAGTGCTGTTTTGAATTATTTTAGCAAATTAGATTTTTTTTTTCTTCAAATTTTTAATGCAAATATTTTCTTACCTTAACGACCTTGAATCAAAGGTTTCATTAATTGTATGTAAGACATTTAGTGATGATAGTATGCTAAAATATCATTCATTAACAAGGAAATATCAGATAACTTTAGGCTTGTAAAGTTGAATTTGTATATTGGTTGTGTTGCCAGCCGTGTCTAATGATAAATCCTGAAGATGAGTGTTCTTAATGTTAATTATGATATAGGGCTTTGCTGTACCAAAAGAGGCTCAAGACAAGGTGGCAAAATTTTCGTTCCATGGACAGCCTGCAGAGCTTAGGCATGGTAGTGTTGTGATTGCTGCTATCACCATCTGCACAAATACATCCAACCCTAGTGTCATGCTTGGGGCTGGCCTTGTTGTGAAAAAGGCTTGTGAACTGGGTTTGCAGGTTAGCTATGGCCTAACGACTTATGTCGTAGGATCTGGTGTTTATTTTTTTATTTATTCCCCTATTTCTTTTCATGCTCAATTCTGATTGGATTTACCTCTTCTGTGAAATGATATTATTGGGCTTTGATATTTGCTTCTCACATTTGCTTAAATGATAATTTGCCAGGTCAAGCCTTGGGTGAAAACAAGCCTTGCCCCTGGTTCTGGCATCGTTACAAAATATTTACTTAAAAGGTGTTGCTTGTTAATTTTTTACAGATTAAGTTGTATTATTTTTTTTAAATTTAATTTGATGTTCTGTTTGCCAATCAGATAAAAAGAAATTATGATTTTGTTTTTGCCTGATGCAGTGGGCTGCAGAAATATTTCAATGAGCAGGGCTTCCATGTTGTTGGATATGGCTGCACAACTTGTATTGGAAATTCTGGGGACTTGGATGAATCAGTTGCTTCAGCAATATCAGAAAATGGTAGTGTTGCATTTTAGTACTTTGAGTTTGTAAATAAAATTGAGCATTCTCACTGCCTGCTTCTCACTTATTGCAGGATTATCATATTGACTGTCAAATGCCCATCTAATTTATGTGTGGTCTTCTTTCACAGACATTGTTGCAGCTGCGGTTCTTTCTGGGAACCGGAATTTTGAGGGTCGTGTTCATGCCCTGACAAGAGCTAACTATCTTGCTTCACCTCCTTTGGTGGTTGCTTATGCCCTTGCTGGCACTGTAAGTAACTAAAACAAAATATTCCAAGTTTTTTGTGTTTCTTTGTTGCATGTTTTGAGAAATCTATTGCAAGTGGGAATAGGTGAAAGTAGTCAAAGCTGAAGAATTCTCTATTCTACACAATTTAAATAGATTCTGAGGATGGATGCTTGTCACCGTGGGGAATTCACCCACATTTAAATCAATGTCTTTTTTGCTAATAGGAAGCAGCACCAAGCATTACCATCAACTTGAGATGGATGTTCTTACAGTTTTTCCTAGTCTTTACACCTATAGGCTTCGCAGCCTATAATTGCCTTCCAAGTTGTCTGGTGTTGTAATCTTAGGGTGTAAAGCATATTAAATACCATTACTAAGTCCAGTTCCATACGAAAGAATCTTTGTGCCTCACCACAATGCTATATTCATACTTCATCTATCCTCTCAACAAGACCCACTTTCCTGTGGGAGAAGATCCTCTTCTATTTGGTCCATCTTCATTATATGTGCATACCTTCTAGCTATGGTTAACTAGCTATAAAATACTACTGCGGAAGCCCATTTTGTAACATTATCAAAATTTTAAATTGGGTAAGTTTGCTAGATATTTGGCTTTCATTGGTGTCCCAGTTTGCACTTGTAGCCACAGCCACATGTAAGGAGCCATATAGAGCTTGTCTTGGACATTACCAATCAATTCATCCAACAGTGTCAATTTTGCAGGTGACAACATGCACTTGACAATGCAATATGACCAAGAGGCACTATCAATAGGCAACATTAGCTTAAGGAAGAAACATTCTATAATGCTTAAGGAGGCATAATTTGAAAGTACAAGGAATTAGAAAATGCAATCTGTGTCCGATGTGCAGGAATGATAGCTGATTGCATGATCAATGTATTTAATGTGTTCAATGTTCTCCTCAATATAACTGAAGCTACTATATCCAGTGGTTTGTGTACAGTTCTTGACAAGAAATACTTATATTTGGCGTCCTGGGGTTGGTCAGCACATATCATAACTTCTCCAAAAACAGATGGAAGTGCTGTCCACTTTTTCCTACTTGTTTGTATTGGACTTGGTTAATATAATTTATTTGGTCAAATTAACCTGCCTTTCTCTTTATTGCACGGATGTGGAGGTTAAATTGTATAATTTTATGGACACCCGTTGGGCATTTCTTACTTTGTCATGTGATAACCCTTCATGGTGCCGGTTTTGACTCTTTGCCTAAGCTTATGATGGTATAATTTTTTTCTTAATAGGTTGACATTGACTTTGATAAGGAGCCTATTGGAGTTGGGAGCTCGCGCGACTGGGCTGCTAAAGGTCCAATATTGCTGGTGAGTCTTTGTATATGGGAATTCACTATTTCTCACATCCTCTTCTATTTGGGCTTTATCTTGTTTTGTCTTTTGTCCTTTTTGGTAAACTATTGGCATGTAACAGGGAGTCAAGGCAGTGATTGCAAAAAGTTTTGAGAGGATCCACCGCAGTAATTTGGTAGGAATGGGAATTATTCCACTCTGTTTCAAGGCTGGGGAGGATGCAGACTCACTTGGATTGACAGGTCACGAGCGGTATACCATTGACCTCGCAAGCAAAATTAGTGAGATTAAGCCTGGTCAAGATGTTACTGTCAAGACCGACACCGGAAAATCTTTTACCTGTACTGCTCGCTTTGATATTGAGGTACTTCTCTTTTTTGAAGTTTTGTTTTCATGCTGTGGAATGGTAGTGTGGCATGTGATCCTTATTGATGTGTTGCATAGAATCAAGTTGTCTACTGACAACTGTCGATTTTGATGGAAATCATTGTCTAGAATACATATTAATGTAATCAACCTATTTGGGCAATACCAGTTTGATGACACAAAAAAAAAAAAAAAAAAAAAAAAAACGAAAATATTTTTCTACAGTTGTTTTAAAAGTTTCACACTTTCATTAACTATGATGTATTGCAGTTGAGTTTTTCATTGCTGTAAATTTCTTGAACCACACACTGGTTTTTGTATTCCCTGAAGCAGTACATGAAATAAAGTATTATAAATGAAATATATATATGAATTAAGTAGTAGACAATCATTGTGAACATTCCACTGCGTGTTGTTTTTTTTCTTTTCTTGGGTCTATTGGGAAGTTGTTTTTGCAAGCGTAAGCTCAATTATCTTGGACTACCCTTTAATTGCATTTACAGGTGGAGTTGGCTTATTTCAACCATGGAGGCATACTTCCTTACATTATTCGGCAACTTGCTAAGCAGTAATTGATTGATTTTGAGTCAACAGCCATGCTCTCCTCCTGTTGAGCTCTTTCAATTCCAACACGCGAGAAGGACATAAAGTTTCTTAGATTCAAATTTCTTCCAGGTGAAAGGCAAGTTAGCTTGCCAACAAAAGGAAGAACAATTTTTTGATAATATGTCTTCTCTATGTACTATAAGAGGTTCTTCTACTTTGCTCTAGTGTTTTTGGCTTGTATTTTGCCATTCTTGGTCCACTTTGCCCTTTTCTTTTGCCTTGTCAACACATGCTTTGGGCTTTCTTTTTGGTCATATCCTTCACTACTACTAAGCTACATATCATACTGATGAATACCAGTGAAGATGTTAATTTACCCTTAAGAAGAATTGTTCTCTTTCCTATGAGGTCTGGATTATACTCTCTGACATAGGTTTATTAATTGTGATTTTAACTTTGTTGCCCCTATGCCTTGATACGTGTTGCTTTGTGAGGCAGACATCCATGTAACCTTTGTCCTATTTAATTTGAGGAAGAAGTACTAATATTAGAAAAAAAAAAGATTCACAATTTAGAGTTTTATAATTGTATCAATAATAATATAATAAATTATGTGTCCATTTACAAATTTAATCATGCAAAATTCAATTCAATTATTACGGATGAGTTGTAAGATATAAATTATAGATTTCTAGCATTTCAAAGAGAAAACACCAACGAAATAAATTTAATGGGTTAATTGTACTTAGCTTAATCAAACTGAAGTTTCTTCGATTTCAATTGTGACAATCAACCTTTCATATTTTAAGTTAAGTTATAATTTCACCATTTCATTCATCTATCATTAATAAGATTAACAAAAATTAAAGGTGTATGAATCAAAGTGAGAGTTAGTAAAAGTGTGAGGATTAAATTAAAATTTTGAAAAAAAATTGTGGAGGTGCTAATGAGATCAAAAAAAAGTCATGGTTAACTTGCATGATAATTTTAGTTAACCCTATTAAGCCTTGCTTGGGAAAGGCTAAAATGACTAAAAAAGTATAAAAAAATAAAATAGGCTAATTTAATAAATAAAGATAAATTGTCACATTCAATTATAATATATATTTTTTTCCTTATAAACATAACATTCAAATTAAAAAGTTAAAAGTTTTTTTTCAAACGAAGTTAAATTAGGTTAAATTAATCAAAAAAAAAAAAATTAAATTAAGTCTTTCCAAATGAAGGCTAACATTAACATTAGAACTTGACAATGTGAAGAATTAATTGTTATAATAAAAAGTCAACGGAGCAAGTGAAATTATCTTGAAAGTGCAATCTAAATGTAACCCAATTTTTAATTAGAAAAGGGTCATTGACACATCATTTATTTATCTTTGATAAGAATGTTATATAAAAGTAGAGTTTTCCTTGATGAAATTATCTCCACATATTTTGGCCAATTTTGTCAACCGGGTTAAAAATCAATTTTTGGATTTTGAACTTTTTGAGTCATCATCTTTTTATTTTTTTGCACATTTTATAAAAAAAAAAAAAACTTTACTTTTGAAAAAGGGAAAAACTATTCAGTGTTTGGGTAATTGGAATAGTACTTTACATCATTTATCAATTTACATCTTCTATGTTATTATTTTT
Source organism: Camellia lanceoleosa (assembly GCA_025200525.1). Lineage (NCBI taxonomy): Eukaryota > Viridiplantae > Streptophyta > Magnoliopsida > Ericales > Theaceae > Camellia > Camellia lanceoleosa. Next base: position 144,559,352 of record CM045764.1, on the reverse strand, counting down.
TATGTTATGTTATTTTTTTAACAATAATATCACAAATCCACTCTTATTAATTTAGAATTTACTTAAAAAAAGAAATCAATGACTTAGATTCATTTCATATGTGAATTTTACATTTCATTAATTCAATCTCTATCACACAAACACATTTGGGGTAAATTTGGGACCTGTAAGGGTGGATTCGTAGTATTTTTTCTATTTTTTATGAATACTCTTAAAATACTTATAAAGAAATTTAAAATCTGAACAAATAATCCATGAAAATATGTGTAACAAATAATACACAATCAATTCAAGCATTATTAACCAATGTCGTTAGACACTTGTTAACTAATAAATCTCTAAGAAAATATGATTATCATAGACAGGGTTGATTCTGTATTTTTCGAGGCCCAAAGCAAAATTTTAATACGAGACCTTTTATACATACATACATACATATATATATATATATATATATCCCAAAGCAGAATTATAATATGAATCGATTTTAAATCATTTTTTGACAGAATCCGACTAGTTGGTAATTCAAATTTCATTTATGTTTTTTAAACTTTCACATTTTTAATTGTAAAATTACTAATCAAGTTTGTTTTATCCAATTTATTAATCAAACTCATTCAACTACTTCACTGAATGTATGATTTAATCAATTTTAAATTTGAAATCTTTTTTTTCCCTAAACAATTGTATGTAATAACTAGAATTAATAATATTCTATATACTCCCTCGGTCCCATTTTGTTGGTCCACATTTCCTTTTTAGTTTGTCCTAAAATGTTTGTCCACTTTTCAGTTTGAGATACTAAATTTTGTTATATTTCCAAAATTGCCCCCTATAACTCATTATTAACACATTTTAAATTTCAAATAGAAGATCAATGATGGAAAAAACATTTCAAAATTAGAATTAAAATGCAATGATTGCAGGTCTCCTTAATAAGTTAGATTTTTTTATAATGGACAAACAAATTGGGATAGAGAGAGAGTACAATTCATGCATTTGAAAAACAACCATCAATTAATTTTAAATAATTCATCATGTTAATAAAATTTTTTTAAGGGCCCTTTTGAGCAAATATAATAATAATAAAAAAAACTTATTTAATATGTTTTCAATTTTTTTGAGCCTTTTTTTCAATCAATTTCCGAGAGTCCAAAACGGTACTTGTGCCCAAAGCTGGCACTGATCATAGAATTATTGAACACTCCAACCAAGTTTTCAGTTACCTTGCAATTCTTGTGTCTCAACAAACTGAGATATATACTCTCGGAAATATAAAAGCCACTTTCTTATGCATATTTGTTTTAATTGTTTCATAAGAAGAATTGACAGAACCTCAATGAGTGTTGAAAATTAATCTAAATTTTAATTTTTGGTATTAATTGAATAGATTAAAGTATAATATTAAAATATTTTTATATCGCAATTCTGTGAGTATTCTAAGTGATTAATAATACAAGTCTTCAAAAGAAGGTATTTACAGTAAACTTTCATAATTTTCCTTCATTTATTTTAATGTGTGATTCTACAAAATTTTATAAAATAAATTTTGGATTATTTACCAATAAATCCTACTTTACAAACTGTTATACCAAATAATCATACTTTTATTCTATTATACTAAATAGTCCTACTAGTGGGTTGATTTGGTCCTTTTTGTTTTTTTTTTCCATTTTTGTTTAATTGTGTGGACGAGAGTGCCCTTAGTTTTAATGTTGGACTGTTTTTGCTGGATCAGTTCTGGTTTTGGGACTGTGTTTGCTCTCTGTGTGTGTGTGTATCATTGTGTGTGGGACTGTGTTTGCTGTGTGTGTGTTCCATTGTGTGTGTGTGTGGGTGTGTTGAAGCCAGCACTGTGTGTGTGTGTGTAACAGTGTGTGTATTCGATGTGAACCCCAAAAACGGCCATGGGCAGACCATGAAGGGCAAGCTTATCAAATTGTCTGTTCAATTTATCAAGATCTATTCAAAAAAGAAAAAAAAACCCTTTCATTATACGTCTTCTTAGCAAGATTTCGGCAAGAATCAAACACAAAACACAACAGATATATATATATATATACACAGAGAGAGAGAGAGAGAGAGAGAGAGAGAGAGAGAGATCTATAACAAATCAAAACCAAAACAACAAATCTGTAACAGATCTGTGTGTGTGTGTGTAACAATCGTAAGGGCTTGAATGAACCCTAAATCTTCGTTTTTACGAGTTCTGGATCGCCGATTGGGGGTTTTCTTCTTCGGATCGTCGCGATCTGGGTCATCGGTTTGGGGAGGGGGTGGATCGAGGAGTTTTCCGAGGCCGACACAAATGTCACCGCCGGTAACGGAGGAGGGAGCGAGAGGGCTGAGGAGGAGAGAGATGGCGAACCACCGGTGACGGAGGAGGGAGCGAGAGGGCTGAGGAGGAGAGAGAAGGCGAACCAGAAGATGATGGATGTTAGGGGCTCGGATTGGAGAAAGAAGAGAGAGAGAAAGAAGAGTAGGAGAGAGAGAGAGAAGGAGATGAAGAGAGAGGGCTCTGTGCTGTGTGTGTGTGTTGTGTGTGTGGTTTGTACGAGTGTGTGTTCTGAATGTGTGTGTGTTTGCCTGTGTGAACCCCAAACACACCAACCTAACCCAAAACAAAAATCCCTTACAGCGCTTTGTCATTGTGTGACACCCTCACAATGTATCACATGTAACACACTCAAATGGTTAAATGAGGGTAATTACGTCCCTTACAATTGAATGGGACTAAACGGTTTAGTAGAATAAAAATGGGACCAATTGGTTCATAAGTTCAAATTTTGAGATTTATTGGTAAATCTCCCAATAATTTTTATTTTATTTTTCATGCTGACAAAAAAAATAAAATAAGTATTAAATCTTTTCTTATATTCTGAACGAACTAGATTACTTGTCTATGCCGACAGCCCGTGCCTTGCATGGGCATTTTATACTAGTGTATATATATATTTCCCTTCAGATTATTGCCTATACTGGGTGCTTGAATTTGTTCCTTGGGATCCTATGAGTATGAAGATTAAATTTCTCTGTAGTAAAATTGTAATCTCATTATGGATAAGATACTGTTTTTTCTATTGATATGGTATGTATTAGTATTGGGATATCGCTTTATATTTTTTGGTACAAATATTATATATTTATTAAAATTATTGTCTAATCAGAAATGATAGAGACCTCATTTTTCCTTGACTCTCCACAAACACATGTTAGTGAGTGATAAGAGGAAAAAAAAAATAAAAAATAAAAAATAAAATGTTAGCCAATCCCAAAACATTGAGAGTGGTGGGACTAAGAAAAAAAGGGTTCTCAACTTTTTTCCTTGCCCGATACCAAGACAGTAGTAAATTCCATGAAAAAGGGGCTAAAGCAGGCCACCTACAAATAGAATAAGGAACCTAGCAGAGTCTTTTACAATTGGAAATGTAACCGTTGACATAGAAATTATTGTCATACTTGAATTGAAATTGTCGACATATGTAGCCGTTGTGCAAGCTAATGCCATTTGGTGCCACCAGAGTGGTATGGAATGTGGATGTTGGCATTTGTGTATGCGAATTCACAAAAAGTGATTTGTTCAATTCACTGATACTGAGAGACATTAGAATGATTCCTGATGTCCTACTTTCATCTCCAAACCATTCTCAAGTAAATACATTTAAAAATAAGCAAGCAATGCAAATATCTTATGGAAGCTAACCCAACAAGTATTTTTGTACTCACCTCCAGCCGACAGAGAGAGAAATTGATTCCATATCTTTAGAAAAAAAAAGAAAAAGAAAAAGGATACAGTTCTCTGTTTTTTTGGGTTTAACAAAAATAGCCTTTCATATTCAAATCAAATCACTTGATCCAAACGGAAGTATCTTTAAATATCACTACCTTTTTTGTTCTGTTTATCTTTGCATCTACTAGTGGGATCACCATAACAATTGTTTATACATCTGATATCATCATAAAACTTGATCCCTAAGAACCTAGTTCAAAACAACTGAATCGCTTTTCTAAACTTTCTCGCTAACAATTGTTTCTAAATTTTGTTCACTGTTTTTGCTCTCTTTTCAAATTTTTGATTCAATCAAAATTTAGACATACAACCCAACTCACTGTTTCTAAAGTTGTAAAGCCAAATTAAAAATGTTGTGGAATCCACTGCCTAATTGAAAGTGAAATTGGTTGCACTCTTACATTCTAAATTCCAAGACATGAATTCTATGTCATAGCCTTCAAAACAACACTTCTATTTCCAAATTAGAAGTGTTGTATATATATGTTACATAATTTTGTCAGATTGCCAAGAAATTTGCCATGATATAGAATAGATACAATAACAAAAGACAAGCATCCAATCAATCTTAAAATTAGTACCAATTTCAAACAAATACTATCATGGTGCCCATACTAGCTTCACACATTAAAGTCAAAATTTGTTTACAAATGAGAGAGAGACCATAACAAGACAAGTCAGTAAAATACATAATCTAAAGATCCAAGTTTAAAACTAAAGCAAAATGAAATCAAAATGCACAAATTTTTTTTTTAAAAAAAAAAGTCGCACATCCTAAAACATCATTTTGCTTCGACTTTAAACTAAACTGTTAGTTAGAAAGATCATTGCAGAAGATCCTAATCCGGGCATTAATGGTCTTCTGGGATGCTCTCCAGAGCAGGCCTCCAACTGCCATTTGTGCCTTCATCGTCACTCGATCGGATTTGAGAAATCTTCCTGCTTTTCAGCTTCATTGCACTCAACATTTGCTCCACAGAAGAGTATTTAGACTTGGTATTCAAAATCTGAATCAACTCTCTTTGTGTCACCACAACTCTAATCCTCACTGCCCCACCTTTTGAACACCCTTGTCTCTCTTCACCATTACCATCTTCTTCTTCTTCTTCATGTAGTTTGAACCTCACACTCTTCTTTCCACCATCAACATTCCTCACAGACCTTTCAAATGCTTTTTCTTCTCTTGGTTGCTCATCTTTCTCATCTTGTCCTAAAATCTTGTTACTTGCCACACAATTTCCCATTGCAGAGATGGAAAGAAACAAAGGAGGGGGAGAGAGAGAGGGAGAGAGAGATGAAATATAAAGAGGGAGGGGTGGTGGTTTGGGGTGCCTTGAGTTGTGTTTTTTAACACTGCTATTGGGGCCCGATATTGATCCAAAACTGACTAAGGTGGCAGTCATGGATTGGCCGATAATAGGGCCCGATATTGATCCAAAACTGACTAAGGTGGCAGTCATGTATTGGCCGATGATGGGCCCCACTTTAATCAATCTCCAACAATGTCGCGACACATCAGTCACTTTCAACTTCAAATTTGGATTACCAAAAAAAAAAACAAAGGGTGGTGTGGTGGGGAGAGCACATGAGCGGCCGGTAATTACGCCGGAAAATGGGACGGAGGAAATGGGAGATACATTTGCTTTGAGACCCAAAACCAATGCATCATTTTTTTATTTGGTATTCATATGAGCTTATATTTTACAAAGGGATTCTGACAAAATGCTTATGCTAATGAGCCTGGTCCACAACAGATAATTTTATGCCTTGGGTAGTTGCAGATGATCAAAGCAATCTTCTATTCAATTTCTAGCTTTTCATTACTTAAATTGGCTGTATTTGAATCAAAAATGTGAGTAAGAATTTATAGAGAAAAATGAATCTTGTTACCTTCTTCATAAATGATGCTCAAATTTATGATTTAAACAAAGTCTAAAATAAATCAATATGTATAGGTTATTTATTAAACTTTTATTAGATAGGCTATGATGGTGGTTGAAGTTACTTTCGAGTAGAGAGCAATTATTCATTGTCTAAAGGCATTGACATGACAATATCACAAATCAATTCAAGTCATTTATTTGTGTGAAACCAATATCGTACGGGACATAGAATAATTTTTTCGGTAGATGATGCAATCAATATTTTTGAAACTGATTTGTGTCCCACCTCACTTCACTGTTACAAACTATTTCATAACTTCATCTAATTTTCATCTCATTTTGTTAAGTTATAATAATCAGTCATACTAGTACTCAATTGGTGCATAGTCCTTAAATGACAGATTTTGTGCACTGTAATTCTTAATTTTTTAATTTTGGTCAATTTGCTTCGTTACAATAAAAATATATGAGTTTGAATGGTCCTAACTCTTATGCCGTCAAATTTGACTAACGGGGTAAGAAATTTTGGGACTTTACAAAAAAATAAAAATAAAAAAGGGCTACAATTCTTGTTTTTACTGAATTTTTTTAAATTTTAAGAAATTTTTTTACTTTTTAGACACACCTAACATAAATATACTTAAAAAATAAAAAAATTATAAAAAAAATCTTTTAAAAATTCACTAAATACCAAAAATATAAAAAAAAAATACAAGAATTCAGTACATTTTTTTGTATTTTTATGTATTTATTAATTTTTTAAAATATTTTTTTACAAATTTTTTACTTTTTAGATACATCTAAGTAAACTGTATCTAAAAAAGTAAAAAAAATGTTTAAAATTTAAAAAATATTCACTAAAAACAAAAAAACACGAAAACCAAAAAAGTCAGTCTTCAAAAAACTTAATCCAGAAAACTCAAACCAAACACATTGATTTTTTTTTTTGTTACGAGTAGTACTACATTTTTTAATAGATCACTTATATTTTAACCTTTAACAAGGTGGAAGAGAGAAAATAGAGAGAGAAAAAATAAGGAGCAAGGAGTGGGGTCAATCCCACATCATTAGAGGTGGATTAGAGATACTCAATTAAAACTCTCAAGCAGGGCCGGTTCTGACTTTTTCGGGACCCAAAGTGAACTTTCAACATGAGGCCTTTCCCCTATATTTAAAAAAAAATAATTTATGTGTCTATTTTTTTTTTTTGGGTGGATATTTGATAGTACTCGTGAAAATATTACTTCCTGTGTACATCTATTAAAATTTACTTAAATATATATTAAAATTTACAATAAGAAAATTGATCAAAATAATTTAAATTGAAGTATCAAATAAAAATTAAATAAACGGTAACAAAAACCACTTAAACATCTTTCTTCTCACATTTGTAGCTGTAAAATTATTGATTCTAGTTCGCATAATCCAAATTATAAACTAAATCATTTTCAATGGATAAAATTGCTAATTCATCTAATATAGTTGAGCAAATGTAAGATTTAATCAACTTTAATTTGAAAAAAGCAACTGTAAGTAGTATAATCAATCGTATCCTATACATAATCTATATATATAGAAAATAACCATTAAATAATTTCAAACAATGCACGACATCAATAAGTTTTTTACTTTCTTTCAGTTAAAAATAACTATCTATTAGTTTTAATAATTTACCACATCAATTATCTATTAATTTTAAATCATTATTGAATTTTATTGAGACCCTTTAAATTCTAGTGAGATTTTATTTGTTTATTTATTTATTTTTATTTTTTAAACTAATATAATAGTTAACAAAATTTTGACATCTTTTTTTAAATCAATTTTTCAGGGCCCAAAGTGGCGCCCAAAGCCAGTCTTGCTCCCAAGCAAATTTTTTTTTTTTAATATATATTTTGTAGAGATTTCATGTTAAATTCAGAAAATGCCCCCAATTCTCGTCAATCAATTTAACTGCGTAAGCATTAGGAACTATTTAATCACACATGATATTGAGTTAAAAAAAAAAAAAAGAAAAAAAGAAAAAAGGAAAAAAAGAAAAGAAAAAACACACACGATATAGTTTGGATATTAAATTGATAAAATTAAAGGCTAAAGTACAATAAAAGACATACTTTGACCATTAGTATTAATAATCCATGCTAATTTGCATCCCCACATCTGGTTAAAAAATCAAAAGAGGTGATGAGCAAATATATATTTTTATAGTCTTGGACTCTAATAATAAAAAAATATAAGGTAAATTACATTGACTTCTCTTAATATTTGAAAAAAATATATATTTTTAATAATTTTGACATAACGGCACTGATCAACTTCCTTTTAATACGGCTAATGAGATCGAAATTGATATAAATAGTGTTAAAACATAATTATAAATAAGGAAAAAAAAAATACAATTTAGTATATTATTTTTTCATCTATATGACTAATGAATTTTAATGGAAAAAAAGGAGTGAGGAATTATGTGATCAACATTAAGAAATTAAGTTAGAGAAGACACTTATTAATTACAAATTTTTATTTTAAAAAAAATATGATCAACAGTAAGACAATAATAATTTTATGAGCTAAATTTAAGCATATGAAATTAAAAATCATTATTAATAGGAACAAATCAAAATTCTATAATAGTGTGTAATAGCTCGGTGCGGAATGGTGATGTAAGTTTTTAATTTTAGCACAAAAAATTCTAGCTCAAAATTCCTAATTTTAGAAAATAAAAACACATCATTTATTGCACATATTATTATAAAATATATTTAATTTTTATTTGATAGAAAATATTAAAGAAATGATATTACTTATAGGGCAAATTACACAAATAGTCCCCATAGTTTGGGACTTGTGTCAATTTAGTCCCTAATTTTTTAATTGTGATACATTTGATCCTGAATTTTGAATCTTATTCCAAATAAGGACAATTGAATATATAATTAGATTTTTCAAAGGTAAAATTATCAATTTGATAAAATATAAACTAATTTGACAAAAAATAAATGTCAAACAAATATTTTTGAATTTTTAAAAATTATTTCAACACTGCTACAGGGCCTGAAATTTTCGAGCTCGAATTGGCTCAAAACTCAAAATGACGTCGTTTTGAATTCTCTTACCGGTAAGAGAATTTAATAAGAGAATTTTAAATTCTCTTACCGGTAAGAGAATTCAAAACGATGTTGTTTTGAATTTCGAGCCAATTTCGAGCCAAACAATTTCGGGCCCTCAAACATTTTTCAAATTATTTTTACCTACTAAAAATAAAATTATGTAAAATTGACAAATCTTTTAGACATTTATTTATTTTTTTTACCAAATTAATTTTTATTATGTGTTTGGATGATGATCATTTAAAATTAATTTTAAAAAATTAATCACATAATTTTTATTAATTTTACATAATTTTATTATTGGTGGATAAAAATAATTTTAAAAAAATTAAAAATATTTTTTTGACATTTATTTTTGTCAAATTAGTTTATATTTTATCAAATTGACGATTTTACCCTTGAAAAATCTAATGATATTTTTAATTGTTCTTATTTGGAACAAGATTCAAAATTCATGGTCAAATGTGTCACAATTGAAAAGTCAGGAACTAAAGTGACACAAGTCCCAAACTATAGGGACTATTAGTGTAATTAACCCTTACTTATAAATGATGTGTTTTGAACGGAAATTATTAAATAGTCTTAGAGTACCATATCGCGTTGCCTATATGTGATGCTCAAAGCATGAAAAATCACAAATTACATTAAGTAGTTTGTCAACTACTTGAAAATAATGAGTTAATTGTATTCAATCCATAAGATTTCTCACTGCACTATTGGTTTAGACTACTATATAAACAATACCACATGGTGGTCCCAAAGTATCTGTAGGGTGGTTCAAGGTTAAGAAGGTGATTAAAAAGGCAAAACTATGTTGATGATTCAATAATGGTGGAATGATTGGAGGATGAGCAACAGTAACTGTTTGGGAGGTTGGAGAGTGAGCAGCTGGGTGAGGGTGAAACAAAATAGCTCAAGAAGAAGTGTATGACAATGCACAAATGGGCAGCATCTCCCCAAAATCTCCAAAATTCCTCTACTTGGACCTTGGGAAATGGGTCCTATTTATAGGTTTTTCCTTAGTGCCAAGAGGACATCAAGTGGCCAAATAGAGAGAAGACATGTGTCCTTAAGGATCACACAAAATATTCTGCCTTGAGCCACCAGGCTGAAGGTGCCACGTGTCCTTCTGCATGTACCGTGTACTATCTGTTTTCCGCTACGACTATCTTTTTGAACCTCAGCAGGTGTAGTTGCAACAGGAGTATTTGGCGCTGCAACTCCTTTTTGAGCCTCGAAGTGCAAATATTCTTGGGAGTGTTTGTCACGACTTGCCTTTTCACTGAATCTCAAAGAAGTGTACTTGCAACAAGAACCTTGTCAACAGACTTGCCTTCTCAGTTTTATTTGGCCAGTACATGCATTCTTAGGACTCTATCAGCTTGCTATCGGCTATGTTCGTGTTCACCTTAGTGAAACCTCCACCCTTAGCCATCTAACCACAAACTCCCCAACTCCCCAAGGCGAAGGCCACAACTAAGCCTGCTATCAGCCATGTTGTGTCTTAGTACCAAGCCCAAGGGGGCTTCCTTGGTCCTTCCTACGCAACCAAGGCAAGTTCATAACCTAGGTAAATGGAAAAGGAGTCCCTTGCCCTCAAGCTGTCCTGCTCCCATCTTCGCGGGGTTGTCGCGGTATACTGGTATCTCTGGGCCTGCTATCAACTCCAACCAGTAAGCCTTGGGGCCTTCTATCAGCACTAAGTTAATGAACTTTGGGGCCTACTATCAACCTTAGGCTTGTAATGCCTTGGGGCTTGCTATTAGCGCCAAGCATTAGTTTCTACTTGCAGAGAGGAAGCTTCTCCCAATGACTGCTATCACCTTGGCGAGATATTTCCTCTTCAAGTCAGTTGCGGCGGCTGCAGTTGCTGTGGCAGTTATGTCCCGCAGCAAGTTCAAATGGCAGAATCGACAATATTGGAGATGGCGGCTCCGCCAAAAATGCCTCCATAACTTGGGTGCTGCAAGTACTGCCTCTGGAACTTAGTTGCTTCGGTTTTCTCCTTCTCTTAACAACTCCAAGCTGCTGTGGTACTGATAATACTTGGAATGGCGGTGGTACCGACAATACTTGGAATGTTGACGTTGAGACAAAGTGCCTCTGCAACTTGGCCGTTGCAAGTGTGGCCTCTGCAACTTAGTTACTTCGGCGTTTCTCTTTCCCTTAGCAACTTCAGCTGGCGGCGGAACCGACAATATTAGGGAATGGCAGCGCTGAGGCAAAGTGTCTCAACAACTGGACCACTACATGAGTTGCCTTTGCAACTTGACCGCTGCATGTGTTGCCTCTGTAATTTCACTTAAGCATTTTCTTTCGTGGAGTCTGTTTGGACCCTTGGTGGGTCGGACCTGCTTCAGCCCACTGTTGGCCCACTTCCCTTGGGCTTTAGCCCACGCTCTTTTAGTCATTCCTGGTCGCCTTAAAGGGGCGACCTCAGCACTTAGGTCCAAACTTAATTCGGAGTTTAATTTTCTGACCCTCTACATTTGCCCCCTACGCTCATGGGGGACACGCTCCTTGTTTCCCATGCATGCATGACGTCATCAAGTAACCCAAGGGTTACGTCGGTTGGGCCATGAGTTATGTTAGTTTTCTATATAGTCATAATGGCTCGGAAAAGATGCCTTTGATTGATGGTCATTATGGGCCTAGAGAAGCGTGTTAGCGCATTTTTTGCCGTTTTCTTTATAAATAGTGCCTCTTGGGTCCACTGGTCGCCCACTTCCGCCACAACACACTTTCTTGTCTCCTTGTTTTATTTTCTCTCTAGCCCCTACCTTCCAAAGTCTTTTTCACTTTATTTAGTCTTCTTCATGGCCACCACAAGGTTTCTACCCGATAGGGCTGTCCTACCCAATATTGAGTGGATGAGGGCCCCATACTTTAGGGGGCTTGCTAACCCGTTCTGGAAGGCTGTTGATTCTTTTGTTCCTGATGCACCTCCTCTAGAAGAGCTCTTCTCCTTCTTGGTGATGCCTCTTTGGATGACGTTGACATAGTGAACCCAGTCTCTGTGCTGCGGTTTCGTGTGGAGTGCGGTGATTTTCTCCATTCGTACATCTATTACCGCACTCACTCGGGGCCTTTAGCAGACTGGTCTTTTTGGATTGATGACATCATTGTAGATGATGGTTTTGAGCAGCGCTTGAGGGATGCTCATCTCTTCAACGCCATTTGGATTTCGAGAGAGTGGTTCATGCGCAAGGTACAGACCAATACTGATACGGTTGTTTCCTGTTGGAGCCGCGACACTTACACCTTCGTTTTGGCTTGGGGGGAGATAATCCCAACTCTTGAAAATGTTACTGTTATCTTTCGCTTGAGCACTCGTGGGGACTACCCTTTTGATCCTGCATTCTTGACTGTTACGGAACAGACTGCCGTTATTGCTCTCCAAGACGTCTTTCTGGAGGCACGAAAGTATAGGTCTTGGTACGATCTCAGGACTGGGGAACTACTTCAAGAGAGGCTCAAAAGAGACAAAACCACCTACCTCTCCTGGCTGAAACACTTTTTCAAGGACATACAACTAGTTGTGGGTGACATTACAGAGGACAGTCGTGACTCCATAGTTGGCCCGGGTTACCGCGGCAACTTGTACTTGGCTGCCTTTGTCAATTATTTCAAATTCTTTTTTGTCCTCTTTAGCAACCCTGCTGAGAACATCAATCCCCTGGTGTTCCTTCTTGGCGTCAAACTTTGTAGAGGCAGTCAGATCCCTTTGGCTCATTTCTTCTTAGGGAATTTATACTTCCGTCTGGACCTCATTCACTTGGACATAGAGAGATCCATGGGCTTTTACGATGTATGGAGCTTCGTACATACTCAGTTTCTGACTGCCTTTTTCTATGAGTTGTTTCCTGCTATGGGCCCCATCTCTAAAGAACATGAGCCCTTTTTCACTGATGAAGTCCTTGATACAGAGGGTCATCCTGTCCTAGATGCAGAGGGACGACTCGTCACAAGACATGTGCATCATTCCCTCCCTTGCATCTCTAGATGGTCTAGTGTTAGTACCAACAGACCTTTTGTAGACTACATTGATCACTTAGAGGAGTGTGTGTTCTGCCACTTTACCCAGTTTCTTCCAAGCATCTCTATTGTTCCGTTTTATTTTTCTGAGGCTCGTCATGTTGATTTCTTTCTTGACAGTGTCTAGGCCAACTCTCTTCTTGTTGCTGCTATGATACACTCTGGGTTTTTGCCCATATGGAACAAGGAGGGCATGTCTAGCGTCTCGTCTATTGACTGGACATGGTCCTTAGATAGTTTGGTATGGATCAAGGTGTCCCACATGCCTCTCTACCTCAGATAGATTTCCATCAGAGCTTCCAGCAGTTTGCTCGTGACTATACCGCTTTACTTGTGGAGAGTTTAGGCCTCATGGAGCTGTCCTTGCTTGGAAGGGAAGGCACCTTCACCCCTAGCAATAAGTTATTCTGGCACTGCAACCTCAACTCGTTTTTCAATTTTTGCAACAGTGACCCATTCGTCTCTACAGTGGAACCCATTTCGTGACTTGACTTATCCTTTCTTCTCCCCTCTGGTCGCGGGAAACAGACCAGTGTATTTTGCCATTTCAAGCTTTTGTCCCTACCTGTAGTAGAGGAGCCTCATTTGTCTAGGGCAATGTTCGTCCATCCTCTGCAAGTTACTCTCCCCCCAATCGGTATAACAGTGCGCATGATCTGCTCTTGATTAAGGGCAGTCCAGGAGGCAGCGGCATCAGTCGCTAAGGCTCGTGCCTCACCAAGTAGGAAGACACTCTGGAAGGTACCCATACTTAGAAAATATTCTACATTTTTCATACTTTCTTGGGCCTTTTATCTTTACTTTAGTAGTCACATGATCTTTTTCCTTTTCAAGGCCTACTAGTCTTAGAGGGCGGTACTATTTTAGCCATACCATCTTTGGGCCTCGGAGGTCCCTTGACTGCCATTGGAATTTCCTCAGATTCAGATGACGACGACAACCTTCCTATTGTTTCAAGGGTCACCAGACTCAGAACTCGCAGAATGGCACTTCTAGATGTTAAAGAAGAACTAAGTGCTGAGGCTGAGCCAGTTGCTGAGGTTGCAGATATGGAAGGAGGTCATGATACCCCCCTTGTTGAAAGCGAACTAGTTCTCCCTGATATGGAAGTTGCAGAGGGTGGTGTAATTGCTGAGGGTGTAGAGCCTCCAAACCCTGCTAATGCTGTCCATTCTGACCACTTTTTCGTTGATGGGGAGGATTTTGTTCCTAAGACCCCAAGAGAAGAATGTGGCGTAAGAGAGCCACTAGAAGTTGCACCACCGCCCTTCGAAGTTGTATCTGGGGGTTCCTCCCAGTCCATTGAGTCTTCGCGGGTTTAACAGACCCCACTTCCCAATGTTTAAGTTGCTGAGGAAGGCACAAATGTAGTAGCTGCTCCTGCAGTGGGCCTCTTAAATTTGGCTTAACTTGCAGAGGTGGCTATTAGCTTAGCCACTCACGCCGCTATCGTTGTTGTTGGTGCTTCTGACCCAGTTGCCTCGGTACCTTCTGAGCAGCTTGCTGACCTGTACCACATTCATTTTCCCGAAGTGCCCACTAACCTTAGGGTATCACAAGATTATTATGCTGGGATGGACACTACCATTGTACCAGATCTGAATGATGGAGATTACCAAATAGATGACCTTTTCTCAGAGGGGAACAACATTTCAAGAATTGAAAACCCGACTTGTGACTGCACCGATTCTGACTCTACCTTCAGGTACGGATGGTTATACTGTATTTAGTGATGCTTCTCATAAGGGTTTGGGGTGTGTTTTAATGCAGAATGGGAGAGTTATTGCTTATGCTTCCCGACAGTTGAGACCACATGAAAAGAACTACCCGACCCATGACTTAGAACTTGTCGAGAGTGTTTGCACGAAAATTTGGCGCCACTATTTGTATGGAGCAACATGTGAAGTGTATATCGACCACAAGAGCTCAAGTACTTTTTCACTCGAAGAATCGAATATGAGACAAATGGAGATGGCTGGAACTGATCAAAGATTATGACCTACAGATTTTGTACCATCCGGGGAAAGCCAAGACCGTTGCCGATGCATTGAGCCGAAAGTCAATTGCCAACTTAGCTTGTTTGCTGACTGGACAGAAAGAATTGCTTCATGATCTGGAAAAGTCTGAAATTGAAATTGTTTTGAGAGAACAAGGCGGAACCTTAGCTGCTATTTCTGCTCAACCAGCATTGATTGAGGAAATTAAAGAAAAACAACAACTGGATGATTTCTTGAAAAAGGTTATTGAAGAAAGAGATTCAAAACCGAGATCGGGGTTCACCTTTGAGAACAATGTTTTGAAATTTCAAGAAAGATTGTGCGTGCCAAATGACACTGAATTGAAAAGAAGAGTTCTGCAAGAAGGCCACAATTCGAAGTTTTCGATTCACCCAGGGAATACGAAAATGTACCAAGATCTGAAACAAAATTTCTGGTGGCCAGGGATGAAGAAGGAAATTGCCGACTTTGTGTCCAAATGTCTTTACTGCCAACAAGTCAAAGCTGAACATCAACGACCTGCCGGATTACTGCAACCCTTACCCATACCAGAGTGGAAATGGGAGCATATCACGATGGATTTTATCGTTGGATTACTGCGCTCCAGGAAAGGTATGGACTCTATTTGGGTTATTATTGATAGACTGACTAAATCTGCACACTTCTTACCTGTCAAGACAATCTATAATGCGGACAAATTGGCTGTTATCTATATTGATGAAATTGTAAGATTGCATGGAGTGCCCGTATCTATTGTTTCTGACAGGGATTCGAAGTTTACATCGAGGTTCTGATAGAGCCTACAGACTGCATTGGGTACTGAATTGAGGCTGAGTAGTGCCTATCATCCTCAGACAGATGGACAGTCAGAAAGGACCATCCAGACTCTAGAGGATCTATTGAGAATGTGTGTCCTTGATTTTCTGGGGAACTGGGAAAGTCATTTGCCGCTATCAATTCGCCATACAACAACAAATACCATTCGAGTATTGGAATGGCGCTTTCGAGGCATTGTATGGCAGAAATGTAGATCTCCAATTTGTCAAGTGAGTTGGAGATGGGCCTTTGCTTGGGCCCGAGATTGTATATGAAACGACTGAGAAAGTGAAATTGATACAGCAGAGACTGAAAACTGCACAGAGTAGACAGAAAAGTTATGCGGATGTCAGAAGACGGGACAGGGAATATGAAGTGGGTGATCACGTGTTTGTGAAAGTGACACCAATGAAAGGCCAGACTCGTTTTGGAGTCAAGGGCAAGTTAGCGCCGAGGTATGTCGGACCATATGAGATTATTGAGAAAATCAATCCGGTGGCGTATCAAGTTGCGCTTCCTCCTGAAATGGAGCATATGCATAATGTCTTCCATATTTCGATGTTGAGGGACTATCTTCGAGATCCGTTTCATGTGATTGAGCCTACTCGTATCGTGTTGAGTGATGACTACACTTACGAGGAACGGCCTATACAGATTGTAAATAGACGGATCAAGAAATTGAGGAACAAAGAGATTCCGTTAGTGAAAGTTGACTGGCAGAATCATGGTGGTGTGTATGCCACTTGGGAAAGGGAAGATGACATAATGAGGAGATATCCTGATTTGTTCCCACTGGATCCTGTTTTCCTCCAAAATGAAGGCAACTCGAGTTTAGTGGACTAAACTCATTATAAGGAGGGGAGACTGTAACAACCCTCGTATTGATTGCCGAGTAACCACTGAATTATATACTGATTAATGCTAAATTGAACTAATAATTGAACTGATTGAAGTATGGAATAGACTGATTGGAATCGGAACTGAAATCGAATAAGTTTACCTATTGAATTGCATATGGTATCTGTTTGATCGATTGATTTATCTATTTGCATTTTATGCTTAAATTGCTAATTGAAGGCCTTATCGGCGGCCGAACGGAGAACCGTTTAGTGTTTTGTAATCAGTGTAATTTTTATGATTTAATGATATATTTATCTGAAAATTGATTAGGAATGATTAAACTAGAATAATTTAAGCCAATCAAAGAGTTCGTCGAAATTACGGAAATGCCATTGTGAGTGGGCACTTGTTTAATATTTCTTGTTGCTTGCCGAAATTAGAAGGGAGTTAGAGTGAGAGAGAAAGAGTTGATTTCAACACATTTGGCTTGATTTGCTAGGAGAACTTGAAGATTGGTAACATAGATTGCTAAATAGTGCTTCCATTCTTGAAATACAAGACTTAGGTGAGGGAAATCATCATCTTCTTGTTGTTTTTAAGTTCCATCTTGCATGTATCATGATTATAGGGAAGTAAGTCATGAATTTGCTCATAAATGGTGAATTGGAGATCAAATGTTACATGCATGCTTGAATTGATGCATTTTGAAGTTGAATTCATGATAAATTGTGCATGCATGTCCATGATTTTATATTGGTCCATGCTTTCAAGTTGTTTTCAAAGATTGGAGCTCAATAGAGCAAGATTTGAACCTTGAATTTGGTTAAAAACTCATGCATTGCATGTTTGCAAAGTGTTCTCAGAAATGGATTTGGAAATGGCTTTAATTGACCAACCCTTGGCCCTTGCATGCGCAAAATTAGCTTTTGAAACTTGTTATACATTGAGTTTAAGTGTATTTTCCAGAATTTGGGGCCAAGAGGTTGAGTTTTGGATGGTTGAATACTTGGTTCGAACTTGGGAGACAAATCTGGAAATTCCAGATTTGGCTTCCTCGCTCGAGCGAAGGATTCCTCGCTCGAGCGAGCCCTTTGGTTTTGCAAGCTCGCTCGAGTGAGAATCGAGCGTGGTATCGTGCGTAAAAATCGAGCATCCAGTACTTTTACTATTTCATCAGACCGCTCGAGCGAAGGATTGTTCGCTCGAGCGAAGCCTTTGATTTTGGAAGCTCGCTCGAGCGAAGGAAGGCTCGCTCGAGCGAGACCTCTGTTTTCAGCAACTTTTGAAAAATGCCTTCCAACTGTATTTTTGCATCCTCATCCCATCCTAGGCATTCTTAGATCTAGTTTAAGGCATCTTAATGAGGATTTAGACATAGAACCACACCGAGGAAATTTAGGGATTTAATTATCATCCTTCCGACTGTGAACTTAGTGTGTGTTCTATATGTTAACTGTATAGGGTTGGCTCTCGGGGACGCGCTCTAGCTGCTATTAGCCCAATCTCTGTGAGTAACAGATTGTGTAAAGATATGTTCAAAATGGTTATATTTTGAATACTGAACTGAACTGTTTATTGAACTGATATTGTTTATTGAATGAATGTATGTCCTGTATTTCGAACTGTATTGTGGCATCCTTAGCACCCACTGTTATTGATCACATAGAGCTCGGTTTCCTTGTGGAACCATATTGTTTATCGATTGATGGCCATCATTATTGTTGGGTCTGTTAAGGCCCGGTCCTTTTGGACCTACTGTTTATAGGCTAATGGATGTACCACATATGACTGATTGATTGAAATACTGATTGACTGAAATACTGAAAGATTGAAATACTGTATAATGAATTGATTTCATTACTGTAAGGACATTCATTCATAACCTCTTTACACATTATGTTATTCACGGGGCTTTAGCTCACTGTTTATATATATATGTAGGTTCTCAGCAGCCGGACCGGAGCTAGGAGCGTGGGTCAGTCCCCAGTTTTGTCCAGCCAGCCTGTGTGCCTCACAGTGGGGTTCCTAGTTGCCATGCTATGGCTTTGGGGTTTTGTTTTCCCCTGTCTGTCTCATGTACTGTTTTGGGACCACTGTATAGACTGTCTACTGTATTACTGTACTGTTATCGAGGGATTAGGTCCCCGTACTGAATGTTTGTATATGATTGTATAGACTGTATATAGACCGTACTGTTTGAACTGTATGAATGCATGAAAAATGTTTTTGGCATACAGATTTTCACAGCTCAATGGACACTAGTTATTTACTGTATTGGCTTTCGCCACATACTCTGTAAAGCGTATTCAAGAGGGCCTTGGTAATCTCGGATTCTTGGCGATTCTGATGCTAAACCCATAGGGTCGGGTTTGGGTCGTGACATTTTACAAGGAGAAAATTTCACTAAGTATGAAAAACTTTCCTCACACTAAGTGTTTACAAGAGCAACAGGTTTACTATGTGTATGATATTTTCTTTACACTTTGCTTTGGAAGTATTAGCAAAGAAACTTACAACTCTTTTTCTGAACAAAAGAAATTAAGGAAAATACACCTTTACATACTTAGTATTGATAGGGCTAGTTCTGAATCCATTATGTACTGTTGTTAACTTGTAATACCTACTGCTGCTTGCCTCAGCAACTTTGTAAGGGCCTTTCCATTTCGGCGAGAACTTGGGGATTGGTTGCCCCCGCATGATTGTGTCCACTGTTTTCCATACCAAGTCCCTCTCATTGAATTCCCTGTGTTGAACATATTGATTATAGGAGCGAGCTATGGACTGATGATACTTTTCCATTGTTCGCGAGGCTCGATCTCTTCTTTCTTCGGCTGCCTCTACGTAATTCTTCCTGCTTTCTGGAACTAAGTGTGCTAACATAGCCATTCTTGCTGAGTGTACTACCAACTTAACTGGTAACATAGCTTAAGACCCATATATTAGGGAAAATGGGGTTACCTGAGTTGGCTTCCTCTTTGACGTTCTATATGCCTAGAGTGCTACGAGGAGTTGTTCGGACCATGTGCCTCTTGCTTCATCCATCATTTTACTCAGTATTCGAATGAGGATTTTGTTGGTTGCCTCAGCTTGTTCGTCCTCTTGAGGATAGTATGGAGTAGACTTGTAGTGCTTGATCTGGTAGGTGTTCAACAATCTTCTTACATGGCGGTTTACAAAGGGGGTCCCATTATTAGAAAACATTACCTTAGATATGCCAAACCTACAAATTATGTTTTCCTTGATGAAGTTGGCCACTCCTGCTCCATCTGCCTTCCTCATCGGTACAGCCTCTACCCACTTGTTACTAATTTCAGTCGCTGCAAGTATCTATCTGTGGCCTTTGGATTGCTGCACTATAAGACCTACTAGGTCAAATGCCCAAGTATGAAACGGGTAAGTGTAGACACCCCATTTTTGACAGCTCTTATGACTTGGACGTCCTTGCAGGTACACCCGATGATGAGTCTGTTTGCTCACCAAGCGCTCGAAGTCCTCAGCAGAATGCCACAACTTTGAGCCTTTTAAACCCTGCATCCTTTTTGTCTTATTTTCGAACCATGCCTTGGTCTTTCCAGCCTGTAACCTTTGGTGGCTCATTGGCCATCCCTAGAGGTCATAATGGCCATCACTTTGGTTTGTCACATCGATATGGCTGCCACCTGTGATGTGACCGACCATCAATGTTTTCTGTAAATATTTTATGCTAGCTGTGCCAGCTGTTTGTACAGATACATATATTTGTCCATACGTGGAGGGATGGATCTCCTTGTAGAAATTTCATGTTTTCTATATATAGGGACCCACTCTTTTATGTTTTGGTGTTAGAAAATTTTAGACTCAAAATTTTTTCTCTCTTTACAATTTTCTCTCTCTCTCTCTCTCTCTCTACAAATTCTTTACACTTTAACCTATTTACACTACACCTTTGCCTATACACCCTTAACCAAATCCTCTCATCTTTGAGCTGAGGTGTTCTTGAGCTTGGTATGAGCTCTAGAGGGTGTACTTGCTTGGTTTTGTTGCTTGGAGTTACTCTTCTCTTCAAGAGGTATAATACTTGCTTTGCTAGCTTACTTTGCATACTTGTTTTTCTATCTTTTTCCCACTGTTTTGGGCTGTTTTTGAGCTATAAAAAACTCTATTTTTGTGGGCTGAAATTGGTGTTTTTGGCCATTTAAGGTTAGGGGTTGGTTCACCCCTCTTCATTCCTTGTTTGTAAGGCCATTTCACCTTTGTTTCCCATTTTCAAACCATTTGTTTGGGGTCTTTAAACACTGATTTTCAGAGTATTTTTAGTGGTAAAAATCATGTTTTGAAGTCCAAATTTGGAGAGGTTAGCCTCCCCTCTTTGTGTCTTGTTTGTTAGCCTAGTTGGTGCCATACTTTAGCTTATTTTTCTAGCTTGTTCTAGCTTAATTCCAGCATGTTTTAGCCTTTGATTTAGTCTGTTTTAACTCTGTTTTGGGTTGATTAAGTCATTTGAGTCTTATTTTATATGCTTCTAGTGTAATAGTCTTCATAGGCTTGGTGTTTTAGACCTTTAGACACTACTTGTTTGAGTTGATTGCATGTTTTTAGTGCTTTTCACACTTAATTTCAGCACTAATCATCTTTACAACCTCCCTCCTTTCTTAGCTTTTAATTTTGCTTTGAAAGTGGTTTCAAGTCACTTGCTTGCCTAAGTGTGAAATTGAGATTTCATACTTAATGGTTTAATCCCTTAGGGGGTTCATTACCAACGGTATGATACTTTTTTCATACCTAAAGCAACTTTTGTTTTGAGCCCTTTTTCCATTAGAGGACTTTAATTCACCCAATGGATTTAATTGGATTAAAGAATGGTTGGTAAAGTAAAATGAGCAACTAAAACTTGGGATTAAAAGTGAGCAAGATAATAACTTAATGTGTTCAAGTGAACGTTAATTGAGCACATGGAACTTAGATCATTTCATACTTGCCAGTGATGAAATGATCCAAGTCTCCAAGGTCACCTTTTTTCCTTGATCTTTCATGAAAGGAAGGAGGTTTATGTCTTGTTTTTCATATATTAAGCTTGCACATCTTGAGTCACAAGCCATCATGCAATGAAATTGCTTGAGTTGGTGGTTTATGGCTTAAGTTTACAAATGTGCATGTCTTCCAACCCCACGTCTTTCTTCCTTTTATTTATCCGCTTTTGATGGTTAAATTAGGAGCATCACATTTCAAATAGCATACCTTATGCTTGCATACATTCTTCTTGTCTTGTATGCACCGAGGCTCGGGGCATCATTCTAACTGTATTATTGTTTAGATACATTCTTTGAATACGTGTTTAATTGCATGTTATCAAATTGAATCACATGCTATATTAATAGTCGAGCCTATTTAATTGCATTATTGCATGCGTTGCATTAGACATTTGGTATAGTGAGGAATCATGCATGTTTCTAATTCATATCTTTTTGGCTTGGTGTACTAGGTGAGTTTTTAATGCTTTAGCATACTTGCATGAGTGTGAATGTTGCCATGACTAGCATGCTTGTCATGAGGCTAAATGCTTAATTGGTAAACTGCTTGAGTGCCTGTGAATGAAGGCTTGTTGCTTGAATTAGAATAATTCAATAAATGTACGTTTAAGCCCACTTTGTTAAATGGCAAATTCGCAAACTTTAAGCCCACTTGAGATGGCAAAATCAAATCCTTTTCGAAAAACAAACATGAAATTGAATTGTTTCAATTCTTATAATTTAGTCTATATTTGTTTGTGCGCATCATGTAGTAAATGCTAGCCTAATAAACTAGAACAAGAACATATGATTTTGATAAAAATCATATCATGATTAGTAGAGGTCGATCTTTGATCTGGCGAGCGGGGGTGTTCAATTCATGACCTTCTCCTTTAGTATCTAAGTTCCCAAGCCGAGGCAACTTTGGTGATGACGGACACGTGGCTTTTGACACGAGTCTTGGGTTTCCTAGATTTTCCAAAAATATTTAGGTGGTGACTCTGTATCTAGCAAAGTAATCCAATTTTGGCATTTTTGATTCAAAAATTGATTTTCCAAAAGATTTGCCAGATTTAGACTCTTTGGCGTTTATCAATTTCACATTGCACTTGTGAGATTAGATTCAGAACCGCGGGAGTCCGAACTGTAGGGCTTTCTTTTAAACCTCCGAAAGAGGGCGCGAAAAAGTCGAGCTACAGTTTCTGGCGACTCTGTTGGGGAATGTAGAGAACTTGACTCGAACTCATGATATGAACTTTTATCTACACTTATGTGTTTCTTTACATTTGCATTTGCATTGGTATGCTTAAGTCACTGTGTTTACCGTCTGCTATTCTTGAACGGTTTGCTAGAGGCTCGCTTGGAAAAGCTTGCCAAAAGGCTGACCGGTCGCGGGTTCTGCCACGATGAGAACACAACCCTTGGATCTGAACTATCGATGTACCATCTGATCCTCCTTTCACTTCTCAGTGTTAGGTATGATAGGTATATTAAGTAGTCTTGCTGAGGTACCTTTTTTTGACCAATCGGCCAAGTTGCATATCGAAAGCCATAAAGACTGTTCCAAACTAGGACAGGTTGCTCACTCGAATGCAGAATTGTATGAAACCACTTTGCTTGAATAGTTAACCCTAGTTCCTGACGAAACTAGGACAGGGTAACCCTACCCAATCATAGGAGTGTTTTGGCTCACACTTAACTGGTATGTGCTTTTAGAGTGAAACTTTGTAGGAATGTGCATATCAGTTGCAAGTTTGTGTATCAGATTTGGGGACAAAATTCAGTGTTGAGTGCAGTGTAGTTTACATTTGAGCTGAGGTGCTGTGCGGTTTCTGATTTTTGCTTTCCTTATTGCTTTATTTCTTTTTGTAAGGTAGTTTATCACAATTGTTTCAGACAGTTCGGATACCCCTCATGCACTTTGGACCTGTGTAAGGAGAATTTACAGATCCGGAGATCTTGTTAGGAGACAACTTGTGTTTGCTTCGCTCCCACTGGTTACGAGACAAAGGAGAGTTATACATAATTCACCAGTGCAGTAATCACCCGTATTTAGTCAGGCTTTATCTTCAGCCAACAAGAGATCACTTGCCTATTCAGATGACTCAGTACCCTACAGTTAGTATGGAAGACTTGATCCGTCATCTCCAACAAACAGTGGAAACCATGCAGCAAGATGCTGCCTGCCAAGCTGAAGTTATAGCCTATCAAGATGAAGTGATAAATAGGTTGCAACAACAGCAACCACAGCCCGCAGTAGCTTCTGCTTCCTATGCACCTCCTGCGGGTATACCAGTACCCGAAATTACTGCCAATGTCCAAGAGAATCTGGGAAACCCGGTAGACCCCATCCCTCTGCAAGCCTCCAAGGCACCAGTGTACCAAACTGAGCCTCCATTAGAATTCGAAGTTGACCCCACTGTACTAAAGGCCAACAAGCTAGGAAAGCTTCTCAAGTGGGCACAGGGTGTGAACTCAATCCCTGACATCGAAGTTGGATATACCGACTCTGCGGTAACGTTGCCAGATCGGTTCAAAATGCCACACATATACCGATTTGATGGCTTTGGGGATCCCATGGTTCATTTGCAGTTGTTCTCCGATATCCTGCAGCCAATTGGCCTTACCAGACTGCAAAAGCTGTCGCTTTTCATTCGGACCTTGTTAGGGATAGCAGTTATCTGGTATGCAAAGCTGGAAGACTCTATGAAATGGAGCTGGGAGGAAATGACTGACACCTTCATCGCACAATACTCATACAATACGCAGATTGAGGTCATAACCCGTGATCTTGAGGCAACTTGTCAGGAGCCCAAGGAGGGCTTCTCAGACTTTGTAACAAGGTAGAGGGCTAAAGCTTCGATGATGACTACCAGACCATCCAAGAAGGATCAAATCAGGATGGTGGTCCGTAATCTGCAAGGGAAATTATTGTCTTGCCGTTGTTCATATTCACTGAGCTCCACGAAATAGGAGTTTAGATTGAAGATGCGATGAAACAGGGGTTGATAACCGATGAAAAGGAGCAGGCCAAGAGGCCTTTTACGCGCAGTTCCAATGCAACCACAAGTGGAAACACAATTGCGTGGTCATCTAATGTAAATGTCGTCACCACTACAACCAAGACCGCCAACCCTTTCGCCAGTACAACTCCACAAACCTCAAATAACCAACCCTGAAACCAAAGGGTCTTCACCCCATACACACTTATAAAAGTGAGAAAGACGTGGGGTTGGAAGACATACACACACGCACGCTTATTACAACATTATGCCCTCGCGAAAGAGGGTCTGAATAAATAAGCTAAGTTACACTAAGCTAAGCTAACTATTACAACACAATATGAATTAACTAACTATTCTAAGCTAATTAAATATTACAAATCAAATTAATTAGCTAAACACTTAACTAACTAATTACAAAACAATTAATCTAATTAATTACAACATGAATTAACTAGCTAATCTACTTAAATAATTACATCACTTGCAAGAATTAACTACAAATAATTAACTAGGCAAGTTAATTAAATGGCCTTAGGAAACGAGGGAGGCATGCATGCTTGGTTTCTCCACCCGAAAAGCCACCGTTTTGCTGCTGCGAGCCTCTGTTTGCACATTTGAACACTGAAATGGCTGCCCACTTCCAGAACACCTCTGCTCCTCCTCAGGAATACATTGTGCAAATTTCATTGGTGGCCGACAGAGGGCTTGTCGGCTACCAATGGTGGCCGGTCGGCTACTACTGGTGGTTGGTCAGCTACTGGTGGTGCTCGCTCGGCCACTGATGATATGAACTCCTCTTTTTGCTCCAACAGAGAGCAAATAGAGCAAAACAGTGTATTCTCACAGATTATTTGCACACTTTGCCTCTCCTTTTCATGGGAAAATTAGAAGAGGGACAAAATTTGGGTTTACAAACCATCAATCAAGCAATTTCATTGCATGATAGTTTGTGAAACCAATTGTGCAAGTTCAATAAATACAAAATGAGACCAAAATGACCATCACCCTATCATGCATGATCAAAGGCAATGGAGACCTACGAAAATGGCATATTTCATCACTTTTGAGTATGAAATGTCTCATTTTCCTCGTGTTCAAACTAACGTCCAATTTGAACACATGCAATGCAACATAAAAGATGTTTTTCTTGCCTCTTTTACTTGTCCAATTTTGTTTACTCATTTTAATTACCAAAGCCATTCTTTAATTGATTTGTCCATTGGTGATTGTCCTCTAATGGAAAGATGGCTCAAACCTCAAGTATCTTTGGGCATGAAAGAGGCATTACACTATTGGTAATGAACCCCCTAAGGGATTAAACCATTAGGTGTAACACCTCCATTTCACACTTAGGCAAACAAGGGGTTTAAAACCACTTTCAAAGAAAACAAAACAGTGAAGAATGGAGGGAGATTGCAGAGATTTTAAGTGCTAAAATGAAGTGCAAGACAACATTAAAAAATGCTATTAACTCAAAACAATGATAGTTAAAGCCTTAAAACATCAAGCTAGTAAAGGAATTAACACTATAACTATGTAAAACAAGCCTCAACTGAACTAACCAGCCCAAAACAGAGCCAAAATAGATTATTTCAGAGGCAAAAACAAGTTGGACTTAAGCTAAATTAAGTTAGGAAAACATGGTAACATGTGAAGCTATCTAGGCATACAAACAAGACACAAAGAGTAGAGGTTAACCCCTCAAATTTTGGACTTCAAAATAAGGTTTTTACCATTGAAAAACCTCTGAAATTCGGTGGTTAAAAGGCCCAAAAAAGTTTATTTGAAAGTGATGAACAATGGTACAAAAGCTTAACAAACAAAAGAGCAAGAAGGGTGGACCACCCCCTAACTCAAAGAGACCTCAAACCACCACTTTTAAGTCACAAAAATAGAGTTTTTGACAGTTCAAAATCATCCCAAAAATAGTTAAAATAGATGGCAAAACCAAGATACAAAACAAGCTTAAATAAGATAAGTGCTATACCTTTGAAGCAAAGCACAAAATAGCCAATAATCCAAGCTCAAACCACCTTCTAGAGCTCAAACAAGACCCCAAGTAATCTCAGCCCAAAGGTGAGAGTATTTGGTTAAGGGTTGATATGCAAAAGCTAAGGACTTGTGAGCAAATGTGTACAAAATATCAAGAGAGAGAGAGAGAGAGAAAGCTAGAGAAAGAGAAATATTTTTGCTCTAATTTTTCTAACCCTCCAAAATGGGGGAGGAACCCCCTATATATAGAAAAACAAGTCTTGAGCTTAGGAACATCCTACCATACACGTGTATGGAGATGCAGCTCAGTGTACAACAGCTAGCATAACTGTCAATAAATATTTGGAAAAAGAGACTAATGGCCATCGGCCACCACTGGTAGCCGACAAGCACAAGCCCAGGCCGACAGCCCAAGGGGTTGGCTGACAGGTCACCCACTCTTCCGGACTTGAAACAACAAGCTTGGCCCAAAACAGTGCACAAAACAGATAAGGTTTCAAGGCTCAAAGGCAAGGTACTCCACCGAGGATTTCGAGCACTCAAAACAAACACAAATAAGCACAATCATTGAGAGCTTAGAAAATAACTCAAATAGCAACGAACTTGAAGTAGGGGCAGCATTAGTATGTCTTATTTCAGATCCTCCGATAGACTCAGAGAGCTTGGGGGATAACCTGACCATCTCTATGATTGGGAACCAACCGGGTGTGAACCCTTTTAGCAGTATTTTAGATGCATTGGACGCACCATCTCTCGTTTGGCAGCTGGAGGAAGGCTACCTGTCTAGTATTTCTGAGTCGGGTAGTGAACTAGAATCTGATTCCACAGAGTCTGTGGAGTCGGAATCAGAATTCGGTTCTTCGGAGTCAGAGTCTGGTATTCCTGGGGTAATAACCCGGATGCCAAAGTCTTGTCCAGTTCATCATTTTCTTTTGCTTTTGAGTCGATTGTAACCAAAGAGCTGGATGAGCTTGACCTTGTGAATGAGAATGCCACTGCAGATTCTGAGTATTTCTCTGTGCTGCTTGTTTATTGCATTGATCAGGATTTTCAGAATTTTAATGAAAAAGATGAGGAAGGAATTCCTTTGGTTTTGAAAAATTTGATTAATCGAGAAGATGAGAGGTTTGCAAAGCCCCTTGCTGATGAAATCATTATTTTTAATGTGGGTGCTAAGAGGGATCCACGTCTGGTCCATATCAGGTCCACGTTTGTCTTCGGAGGAGCGCGGGCGCTTAGTCACTTTATTAAAAGATTTCAAAGATGTTTTCACGTGGTCTTACGAAGACATGCCTGGAATCGATCCTAAGATTGTACAACATCGAATCCCTCTTGACCTTGAGGCCCGACCCGTCAAACAGAAGTTGTGGAGAATATGCTCGGATTGGGCTTTGAAGATCAAAGAGGAAGTTACCAAACAGATTGAAGCAGGGTTCTTGCTTGTGTCTAAGTATCCAACATTGTTCCAGTTCCAAAGAAGGATGGCAGAATCAGAGTCTGTGTCGACTTCAAGGATCTGAAAAAGGCTAATTCAAAGGATGATTTTCCTTGCCACACATTGATGAATTGGTGGACTTCACCGTAGGTCATGCATTGCTCTTCTTCATGGATGGATTTTTCTGGTATAACCAGATTCTGATGGCACTTGAAGACAGAAAGAAAATCACCTTCACTACGTCGTGGGGAACCTACTACTACAGGGTGATGCCATTTGGGCTGAAGAATACCAGGGCTACATATCAAAGGGCTGCAACCACTATTCTACATGATATGACCCATAAAGAGGTCGAGGTGTACATGGACGACATGATTATCAAGTCCAAAGAAAGAAAGGGCCACTACACCGCCTTGAAGAAATTCTTTCAACGGATCAGAGAATATAGATTGAGGCTAAATCCACAAAGTGTACTTTCGGCGTAACAGCAGGGAAAATGCTGGGTTTCTTGATCACATAGAGGGGCATCGAGGTAGATCCTTTCAAAATCAAGGCTATCTTAGAAATGCCACCATCGAGGACTGAAAAGGAGAAGCAAGGCTTTCTAGGTAAAGTGCAATTCATAAGACAGTTTATTTCAAAATTAACCTTGACTTGTGAATCATTATTTTGTCTTCTGAAGAAAGGAAAGAAATTCCTATGAGATAATCGATGTCAATTTGCTTTTGAGCAGATCAAGTAGTACTTTCAAAATTTGCCCGTGTTATCACCGCCAGAGCCGGGGAAGCCTTTGATTTTGTACCTGTCAGTCACGGACACAACAATGAGATGCATGCTTGCTCAGGAATCTGAGGATAAGGTAGACAAAGCCATCTATTATTTAAGCAAGAAAATGTTGGATTACGAGACCCGTTGCACTTCGCTGGAGAAAGCTTGCTTAGCCTTGGTATGGGCTACCAGGAAGTTGAGGCACTACTTGTTAGCTCACTCCATAATTCTGGTTTCGAGATTAGATCCCATCAAATATCTCTTTAAGAAACCAGCACTTACGGGTAGGCTAGCTCATTGGTTGATTTTTCTCTCTGAATTTGATCTGAAGTATGTCACTCACAAGTTGGTGAAGAGAAGAGCAGTATCGGAGTTCCTAGCAGATCACGCAGTGGAAGGGGATGAAGCGGTAGAATACTTGTTTCCAGATGAAGCCATTCTGCACGTCGAGGAAGAGATTTGGACAATGTATTTTGACGGAGCGTCCAATCAATATGGTTATGGGATAGGTGTGTTGCTAATAGCACCCGATAATTCCCATATACCTTTAGCCTTCAAACTTCGGTTCAAGGTATCTAACAATAAAGCAGAATATGAAGCGTGTATCGCTGGTTTGGAAGCCGCTTTGGAACTAGGGGCAAAAAGGTTGGACGTCATTGGGGACTCAAACCTAGTTGTGTCTCAAGCCAATGGAGACTGGAAGGTCAAAGAAGAAAAGATGAAAATCTATCACCAGACCTTGGATGTTCTGATTCCTAGGTTTGAAAAGCTGACCTTCACACATCTACTAAGAGAGAACAACAGGTTCGCTGATGCTTTATTAACTCTATCATCCATGATAGACATCCATTTTGGAGTCCAGATGCGTCCGATCATCATTGAGCAGAGATATACGCTAGCCTATGAGACCATCGCCGCAATAGATGAAGCGTAAGATCAAAACCCTTGGTATTATGATATCTGGAACTTCTTGGAAAAAGAGATTTATCCACTAGGGGCAAATGCCAAACATAAGGGCAATATGGCGGATAGTCGTTTAATTTATCATCTGCGGAGGTAAACTGTACAAGAGAGGTCATCTGAGAATGCAAGTTGTGTGTCAAAATAGAGGAATCAAGGCGCCTAATGGAGGCCATCCATGGGGGAGAGTGCGAAGCGCCCATGAACGGAGTAATGTTAGCCCAGAAGATTCTCAGGCAAAATAACTACTGGTCTACCATAGAGGAGGATTGTATCGGTTTTGTTCGGCGATGCCAAAAATGCCAAATTCATGCAAATCGCATGAATATCTCGCCATCGAAGCTGTACAACATGATTTTACCATGGCCTTTTTAAGTTTGGGGAATCAACGTCATCAGCGCAGTCACATTGAAAGGGTCAAATGGACATGAATACATTCTGGTGGCAATTGATTACTTCACAAAGTGGGTGGAAGTTTAGTCCTATGCAGTGTTGAAAGCAGCGCATGTGGCTAAGTTCATCCGAAACAACATCATTTGCTGATATGGAGTCCTAAACAAGATTATTTCAGATAATGGCTTCCATTTCAAGAAAGAAGTGATTGACTTGTTGAAGAAATACAACGTGGCTTTCCATAAGTCATCTACATACCAGCCACAAACCAACGGAGCTGTTGAGGCCGCCAACAAGAACATTAAGAATATTTTACAGAAGATGGTTGAGACCTACAGGGTCTAGCCAGATAAATTGCCGTTCGCACTCTGGGGCTTTAGAACTTCAATCCAGATGTCTACGAGAGCAACTCGTTCTTTTGTCTATGTGATGGAAACTGTTCTGCCAATCAAAATAGAAGTCCTGTCCTTGCGAGTTATGGCTGAATGTCAAATAGCAGAGGCAAACTGGCAACAGAGCAAGATCGAAGAGCTGATGTTGTTTGATGAGAGAAGGCTGAAATCATTGTACCATGTTCAGGGTTATTAATGCAGGATTTCTAGGGCTTTTAACAAGAAGGTTAAGTCTCAGAATCTCAAAGAAGGGGATTTGGTGTTGAAAGACAACTGAGCTTCCATCCATGACCCTAGGGGCAAGTTCAGACCCAATTTGACTAGTCTTTATATCATCAAAACTATCTGGTCGGGTGGAGCCGTTATTCTCATGGACCTAGATGGCCTAGAATTTTCCCAACTGATCAACAAGGACAAGTTGAAGAAATACTATCCCTAAGAGGCTTGCTAGGCCGAAAACTTGGAAGGTGACCTAAGCAAAAGTTAGAGCACAAAAAATTGAAAATAAAGAAAAACTGAGCTCGCAAGGTTGAAAACCCTAAAGGGTGGCCTTGGCAAAAGTTAAGCGCAAAAGGAGAGAGTTAATACTCGAGTGAACCTGAACCGAACTACATAAGGAATGATTCGCATTTTCGGGATACGTAGGCAACTTCATCCTAAAGTCCTGCCGTAACCTTCAAATCAACTGTCCTGTCCGTGTGTTTGATCAGGTCATCTTCGTCTGTTCTTTATCTGAAAGTTCGATTGTGATCTTCACTCTGAGAGAAGAGCTGGTTACAATGCTGAGTAGTGTTATTCAGTCAAGGGGAAATTTGTGATCTTTGGATTCGGGGTTGTATATCTCGAGGATAGATTCCGTGTATGTCAAGTAGTAATCCTTTTTGAAAATAGTTTTGGAAAGTTTTAATAAAAGTTGATTTTGTTCAAATTTGCCTTTTATAACTTAGACCATTTTTGGACCAAAAGGAAAATTTTCAGTGCTCACAACTTTAATTTCATTGATTTCAATACAAAGTTCTCCAAACTCTCGATACAAATCCAAGTTGCTTTTATTACATCATAAGACTTGAAAAGTAAAGATCAAAGCAATAAACTAGGGGCATAGATGAGTCAGGTGGTCCTGCGTCCCCCGCTTGTGCTTGTGGAAACTTCTGATGCCAAAGTGGGCTCGGTTTATGCCTCATCATCGAGCCAAGTCAGGCACTCGCCAGAAAGGGCGCAGCTGAAATTAGGGGCAATATCTAGAAGTTCTCTTGTCCTCTAAGCAGTGAGGTATCTAGCCAAGTGTGAACCTCAGATGGGGAATGAAACTGAGTACTCTACCCCCTCCTCTGGGCGGATTTGGTCATGCCCAAAATGACGTCTGAACCGGAATGGAAAGTAGAATACACAGTGTGTAAGGCCGATAAGCTGAATACCAGGTTACCGAGTCATGTTGTAGCTCATTTCGGTCAGATTAAGCGAGGGACAATGCCAAGCAATGTTTGCAGCAGACCTGTTGCACAACCAGTGGCACCACCATCCCTTATGCGGGAAATCCACTAGCTGTTGGTGGAAGAAGTACGTTTGAGCTGAGTATACGGGGCAAGAGTCCACTACCTTCAGTTTGTCCATTAGCCACACTTGGAAAGGGATGAAAGAAAAGAGAGATGTATGTTGAGAGAAAAGTGAGAAAAGGGCTTTGAAAGAAAACAGAGCATGAGTGTCGAGTGATATGAGAAATACATATGAGAAAATGCGGGAAATAATACCTGCAAAAGTAGTGGATTTCTTGCGAATTTGCTAGTCTCTCGCCGATGGAAGGTGTTTAAGCCCATCAAAGTCTCGGCCAGCACTAAGCCAATGCAACTCTTGCTTTCTTTCAAACCTTGGGCCATGTCAATCAGCCGACTACTAGACCCGCCGAAATTAGGGGCAAGAAGGAAATGAGCCAGCATACACAAATAAAGGGCGTGTTGCCTAAAACCCTGCCAAAAAAGGTCGCCTCGATCATCGATGTCAGAAAATCGATGAATCATGCTGGCAATATCCAGCTCTCCATTGTGAACCAAAGATCAAGCTTCATGTAGAGTGAGCCCGCACATCTGTCCCAAAGCTTGGATGTGGCCGAAACGGGGTTAAGGTATGATTTCCTCATTGCGCTGGGATTCCATTAGCGCCTGAAATTTTTCGATTGTCGGGCATATATCTTGTCCCTCGAAGCTAAAGACATGTATAATTGGGTTCCAACATCTAGCCGCAGCATTAAGGAATGAAAAACAAAGCGAAAAACGGCTCAGCAAGAAAAGTGCATTTATGTCAAAACCCCAAAAATTCACCTTTTTCCGAGCCATCTAAAGTTACAATCCAATTCGAGAGTTTGTCAGCGAAAAATGGCTCCATTTGTGAAGAATTTGCACCTGAAATGAAGAAATCACAAAGCTCAACCTTTTGTAGAAGATAAAGCAGTGAATGGAAGCCAAGTGTTAACAATTTGGAGGTCCTGCACATTGATGGTAGGCAGGTGGCCGGCAGGTAGCCGGCAAGTTGCATTGGTGGCCGGTAGGGGACATTGGTGACCGGAAGGCCACCTCTCATGGCTGGAAATCCTTATTTGTGGCCAACAGTCTCTCACTCTGACCTACTGTCCTCTTTTGTACTGAACAATGCTGAAAGCATGTGTTTTGTTTTGCTCTTTGTGTGTCTTGAGGTCTTGCTTTGAGTCATTTTTTTGGTTTTAGAAAGTTTGTTGAATTTGTATCTATGTTGTTTTGTTTTGTTTATCGAGTTGTATGTTGTTTTGTTTATCGAGTTATATATTGTTTTGTTTATCAAGATTGAATATTACTTTTTATGTCAGTTGTTGGTCAGTTCATTACCTGATTAAGATTTTATTTCAATCAAGGGTGCTCTTGGCCGTTTCGATTCCATGTCCATTCCATGCTATGTGGTGCTCATGATGCAAAATATAACACTTTTTCATAAACACTGGTTTTCATTCTGATCATAGTTGTTTTTACAAAAGTGGAGTACAAGTTTTTAAAGCAAATAAAACATGTCTGAAGCTATACAATGTGTTAATGCTATAAAAGAAAAGAAACTAAGCAAAAATACAAAAATCAGCGTTGGTCGCCTCAGGCTTGAGAAGCTCTCTTTGTCTTCTTCCTTGGAGGAGAAGACTTAGGGGCACTGTCTCTGTCAGCACCGCTATCTGAATCTATGCTAGAACCTGAGTCGGCGCCATCTTTGCTCTCCACCTCAGAGCTTGCCTTGGCGTCACCTCCACTCTCAAAACCCCGAGCCGGCATCGTCCCCACTCTCAGATGACTCTAAATGCTGACTCATTGCCTCCTCAGAGTCACTCGTCTCAACATCATCATCACTCAGAATGGGCTTTGAAGGACTGCTCTCATCTCGAGTGCCCCTAGCTTTGCCTTGGTTGCGTGCTGGAGCCTGTCTCTCTCTCCTCCCTACAGCTGGAGGAGGTATCATTGGTGCAGGTGCTGTAGCTGCCGCTGGTGCCATCAACATGGGTGGGATCTGAAAAGACAATTATTACATATCAGTTACAGCATGTGTATCAGATGCAAGCATGATATGCAAAATGAGTGTATGCACAAATCAGATATAGTATGAATACAGTGTGTGAGTGCAATATGTCAGATGCAGTGTATCAGTGCAGTTTGGGAAGTTTTCAATTGAAATGTCAGTGTCAGTGTGTCAGTGGAAATTTGATGCCTGGAGTGAAAACTGAAGAACTTACCGAGAAACTATAGAGGCCGAGCAGTGTCTCTCTTCTTTGTACCATTACCATCAACGAGGCTATCAGCTCAAGGGCACCTCTTGTATACTCGATGGATGCTTGCAAATGTATTTGGATGATCAGTGTTCGTAGTAAACATATCTGAAATGAAGTGTGGGTTGCAAATGTAAAGTGTTGTTCATACATGAGTCGGGCCTTGGACCCCAACAAGCTCATGACCAGCCGCCGCAGGCTCAATCAGAACCTGGTAGGCATCCCCGATGTGCTGCAAGTAGGTCAGCGTAGTAGGAAGCTCTGGCTAATTAGTCCTCTGCCTCGCCCTAGAAGTCCCTCTACCACGAGCCCTCATCGCCTTGGTTGCCCAGGTCGCTCTCGGTGCCTCTCGCGTAGCAGGAGCTCTCGTCTCCTCACCTCCACGAACACCGGTCAGGGATGGCATCAGATGTGTCTGGATGAAGGCCGCATAGTCACCCTCTGCTCGGAAGTAGTTGGCATCCAGGCCCACCATAAACTGAATGACCTCTTCAATGGATAGGTCATTTGCGGATTACATGGACTCTGACGGAGCCATCGGGATAATCGGGTTAGGCAGACCAACAATTTGGCTCACAAAGCACTCGCCCAGGAACCAGGCCCGGCAGACTGGGCCCTCGAATAGAATGTGGTAGCGGGAAGTGGCCTAGGCCCCGGCATACTGGTCTCGAATCCCTGCTGGCATCGTGCCCCATGGCTGCCACATGATCTACAAATAGAAGTTGTACAGATCATTAGTTGCTGTCAGTTGCTAAATATGTGAATTAGAATAGTTTTAGAGTGAAAATGACTGTGTTTCGGGTTACCTTATGGGCAGCTATTGTGTCGAAGTACTAGCAAAAAAATGTGAAGGGCTCACAGGTCCTACGATGAAGCCTGCCGTCATATCTCCGTGAATAAGGGATTGCTAATGGAAGCTCCTCTGCAGGCTCTAGGGTGAGGGTCGAAAAATATGCATACACCCATAGTTGCAAGGAAAGTGCAATGATATGTGATCAATACAGTATTGAGCAGATGCAGAAAGTGCAAAACAGAAAGCACAGTATATGAACAGTGTCTAAGCAAATACAGAAAGTGCAAAGCAGAAAGCACAAGTGTTGAACAGATGTGAAACAGAAAATGTAAAGTGCAAAAAGGAAGTTGAGATGCATACCTCCTAGGCTCGCCAGTAGCCTCCGATCAAATCTCCCCTCAGATTGGAGGTCAAGGTCATGTACCCATATAAGGTGGCGAGGCCAGTTCCGCCCTAGTAATAAAAACAAACTTGAGGAAGGGTCACTAGGGCGCTCAGCAAATGCAGGCCTACGGTGTTCCATCGGTTCGAAAATAAGGTGGTATCAAAGACGAACATCAGGAAGCCCCTAGCGTACTACTCTATCTCCTTTATTGTCTCGGGCTCGCTCCCTCTGAATCGCTTGGTGAACCAGGTGTATCTGACCATCCCTGTCCGGTATATAGGCGGATGTACTTCTAGTAGCTCGAACTAGGCCGCCTCCCACTCTTTCATGTCTGTATCGAGAGGGATTGGATCGCCCCCTACGTCCAAGCCGGTGATCATGGTAAAGTCGTAAGGAGTCATCGTCATCTCCTCTATGGTGGAAAAGTGGAAGGAGTTGGTGGTGTCCCACCACCTCTCCATGAGCACACTTAGGAGAGGACGGCTCGCGGTGACCCGTGTCAGGCCAGAGCAGAAAAGGCCAAGGCTAGCCTCGTCAATGATGTCACGAACTCCAACTGGGAGCTCGTCGTACCAATCCTGGGTGGTCATAGCACCGTATCCTCTGAAGGCGCGAGACTCGCCCTGTGGCAAAGAATGGGTGCAACTGATAAAAGGCAGATGAATTAGATATAAGGCAGTGCATGAAATACAGTCAAATAGAAGGCAGTACATGAAATGCAATCAGATAAAGGCAGTGCAATAAATGCAAATAAAGAAAGGCAAAATGCATGAAAACAGAGTTCATACCTCAACGGCAATGGCCAACAGTTGAGAAGCCGGCTTCCTCAGCAGGAGGTTCTCCGGTGTGCCGCGGGCAAACTCAATGAAATGTCTGATGCCTCTGGCAGTAGGCAATATATGTGTCTGAGGGTGGTATCTCTCTGGATCGAAATGCCGTACCCTCAGCGGTAGTGGCTTTGGCTCGGCTTTAGGCTCAAATTTTGCCTCAAGGTTAGTTGCTGGCTCTATTACCTCATGAACTGGTGGAAATACCGGGGGAGTCACTGGAAGAGCCTCATCGTGTGGTAGATCATCCGCCATTTGGAAAAGGGTGTGAAGTAGGTGAAAAAGTGAAAAAAAAAAAAAGCTGAAAAGAGGGTAAACTTGGAAAAAGTCAACCCTAAGAGAGAAAAAGTCAAAGCTGGGAAAAATGCACAAAACTCAAGAGAAACTCGAGGGAAACGAGTCTAGAATGGCAAAACTCTAAGAAAAGGCGTCGAAAGCAAATTTTAATCGGTTCAAAAGGAAGGAAACAAAGAGGGTTTAGCAAATCAACTTTGTATGGGGCATTGGAAAGCGCGTAAAAAGCGCAAATTTAGAGAGAATGAGTGTCTAGAGAGAGAGAGAGAGGGGATTTTCAAATATGAGGTTGTGTGGAAATGAAGAGTTATGGCCTATATTTAAAGACCCGAGGCTAAAAGACCAAAAAGCCCCGAATCTGTCATCGTTGGCCGGTAGGTGGCTGGCAAGGCTCACCAGTGGCTGGCACCTGGCCGACAGCCTCCCCTTGTGGCCGGCAGGTGTCCTATGGCCTCCTCTATGGTCCTGATGCTGTTTTGTGTCCTTGGTTTCCAAGAAATGTAGGGACAGTTCACTATTTGGTTCAATTTGTCTCTACGGAAGCTCAAAACTGTGTTTTCGGTGCATGATGTTCGTCACTTGTCAACATGAACGGGGTGTATCCTTTAAACGTAACTCTTCATAGAGGTAAATCGAAAGTTTGCTATTGAATTTGTTTTTGCCAAATTATACTTTTTTACCTTACGTGGAATATGCATTTCGTTTTGTTACATTAATATGCATTTCATATATGTTGTTGCATAGAATATGCATTTCACACATATTGCATGCGCGTCTTGCATCCGTTATGAATCATGCATGGAATATGCATTTGCTCTTGAATCACGCATAGCATATGCTTCCGCTCTCGAATCACACATAGAATATGCTTATGTTTTTGTATCTCGGTTGTTTATCTTGCATAGAACATGCATCCTTACTGTATCGCATTCTTACCGTATCACACTTGTTAAGTTTCTTTCTTACATAGGCAAACAATATTGTATATATAGTTCATTCGAAGACATGCACGATATTGTATGTACGGTTCATTCAGAGGAGTTCCAGATAAAATCATTCGTGCCACATTTGGATCACATTATTTTTCCAATCGGTCAAAAACATTCAGGTGCGCTCGGTGTTCACACCATCATTCCTCCTCTCGCGTGAGACGCGTTAGGATTGCAAATCGGTTAAAAACATTCAGGTGCACCTGGTGTTCAAACCACCATTCCTCCTCTCGTGTGCAACGCGTTAGGATTGCAAATTGGTTAAAAACATTCAGGTGCACCCAGTGTTCACACCACCCTTCATCCTCTCGCGTGAGATGCGTTAGGATTGCAAATCTGTTAAAAACATTCGGGTGCACCCGGTGTTCACACCACCCTTCCTCCTCTCACGTGATGCGCGTTAGGATTGTAAATTGGTTAAAAACATTCGGGTGCGCCCAGTGTTCACACCAGCCTTCCTCCTCTCGTGTGCAATGCGTGAGGATTGCAAATCGGTTAAAAACATTTAGGTGCGCCTGGTGTTCACACCACCCTTTCCTCCTCATGTGTGCAACGCGTTAGGATCTCAGTCGAGACCTCGGGTGTGCCCGACGATTACGTTGCCTTTCACCTTTCCTACATAGCGCGTAGTTTAGCTTGCATAATTTTCTTACACCCTTTTTGCATGAAATTTGGTTTGGTTCGTGAGTCCCACGCGAGGCGTGTTTATTTACTTACTTCTTTTCATGATTGGAATTGTTGTACCTTGTTTCGGTTTGTTTAAATTTGGCATTTTCTTTGCATTGTATTTGCATTCAAATGTTTCATTGCACAGCATCATTGCATGATTATAAGTTATGTTCTTGCATCATATGTTTGCATTTTGCCTCAGAACTAAGCTGGTTTGATTCCTTGCAAAGGGATATATAGGTAGCCTGTGGGTGTAACTATTTATTTCTGTCTTCATTGTTTGTCCAAGTCTTACGACCTTGTTAAAATAGGTCGTGTCTGGGTTTTGACATTCACTCACGTCATTTCATGACTTTGAGTTCTGTCAAAGAGGGGCAACTGTAGACACCCCATTTTTTACGGTCCTTACGACTTGGACATCCTTTCAGGTACACACGATGATGAGTCTATTTGCTCACCAAGCGCTCGAAGTCCTCAGTGGAACGCCACAACTTTGAGCCTTTCAAACCCTGCATTCTTTTTGTCTCATTTTTGGACCATGCCTTGGTCTTTCTAGCTTGCAACCTTTGGTGGCTTACCAGCCATCCCTAGAGGCTGTCGGCCATCACTTTTGGTTTGCTGGCCACTTATGTGGCCTGCCAGCCGACCATCAGTGTTTTCTGCAGATATTTTATGCCAGCTGTGCTAACTATTTGCATAGATGCATGCATCTGTCCACACGTGGAGGGATGGATCTCCTTGTAGAAATTTCACGTTTTCTATATATATAGGGACCCCCTCTCTCATGTTTTGGGGTTAGAAAATTTTAGACTAAAAAATTTTCCTCTCTCTCTACAAATTCTTTACACTTTAGCCTATTTACACTACACCTTTGCCTATACACCCTTAACCAAATCCTCTCATCTTTGAGCTAAGGTGTTCTTGAGCTTGGTATGAGCTCTAGAGGGTGTACTTGCTTGGTTTTGTTGCTTGGAGTTACTCTTCTCTTCAAGAGGTATAATACTTGCTTTGCTAGCTTACTTTGCATACTTGTTTTTCTATCTTTTTCCCACTGTTTTGGGCTGTTTTTGAGCTATAAAAAACTCTGTTTTGTGAAATTTGAAATTGGTGTTTTTGGCCATTTAAGGTTAGGGGTTGGTTCACCCCTCTTCATTCCTTGTTTGTAAGGCCATTTCACCTTTGTTTCCCATTTTCAAACCATTTGTTTGGGGTCTTTAAACACTGATTTTCAGAGTATTTTTAGTGGTGAAAATCATGTTTTGAAGTCCAAATTTGGAGGGGTTAGCCTCCCCTCCTTGTGTCTTGTTTGCTAGCCTAGTTGGTGCCATACTTTAGCTTATTTTTCTAGCTTGTTCTAGCTTAATTCCAGCATGTTTTAGCCTTTGATTTGGTCTGTTTTAACTCTGTTTTGGGTTGATTAAGTCATTTGAGTCTTATTTTATATGCTTCTAGTGTAATAGTCTTCATA
Organism: Camellia lanceoleosa; assembly: GCA_025200525.1. NCBI lineage: Eukaryota > Viridiplantae > Streptophyta > Magnoliopsida > Ericales > Theaceae > Camellia > Camellia lanceoleosa. Next base: position 144,519,748 of record CM045764.1, on the reverse strand, counting down.
GGCTTGGTGTTTTAGACCTTTAGACACTACTTGTTTGAGTTGATTGCATGTTTTTAGTGCTTTTCACACTTAATTTCAACACTAATCATCTTTACAACCTCCCTCCTTTCTTAGCTTTTAATTTTGCTTTGAAAGTGGTTTCAAGTCACTTGCTTGCCTAAGTGTGAAATTGAGGTTTCATACTTAATGGTTTAATCCCTTAGGGGGTTCATTACCAACGGTATGATACTTTTTTCATACCTAAAGCAACTTTTGTTTTGAGCCTTCTTTCCATTAAAGGACTTTAATTCACCCAATGGATTTAATTGGATTAAAGAATGGTTGGTAAAGTAAAATGAGCAACTAAAACTTGGGATTAAAAGTGAGCAAGATAATAACTTAATGTGTTCAAGTGAACGTTAATTGAGCACATGGAACTTAGACCATTTCATACTTGCCAGTGATGAAATGATCCAAGTCTCCAAGGTCACCTTTTTTCCTTGATCTTTCATGAAAGGAAGGAGGTTTATGTCTTGTTTTTCATTTATTAAGCTTGCACATCTTGAGTCACAAGCCATCATGCAATGAAATTGCTTGAGTTGGTCGTTTGTGGCTTAAGTTTACAACTCATTGGATTTGTTCACGAAAATGAGGGGTGAGTTATGCAAACAGTCCTTGAAAATGCCCTGTATATGCTTTGTTTGTCCTCTGTTGTAGCAAGATGAACTAGTGCATCAGTAGTCGGAAGGCCACTTTCCATGGTCGGTAGATGGCCGGCAGACCACCATCCATGGCTGGCATGCCACTTTCATGGCCGACAGGTGGCCGGTAATTTTCACTAGTGGCCGACTGGCCACTGATGCAAATCTCAGCAGAGTGTTGGTAAGGCGGAGCAAAATGGTTCTAGGAATGTTCAACTGTGCAAGCAAAGACATTCGGGAGCAAAACGGGCGTCTTTTCGGGTGGAAACCGAGCATGTGCGTGAACATCTCTCATTTCCCGAGGCAGAATAGTTAATTACTTAGTTTAATTATTAGTTGTAATTGTCTTGTAATTATTTAATTAGTTAGTTAGCTAATTAGTTCATTTGTTGTTATAATAATTAGTTAAGTAGTTTAACTAGTTATTCATTTTGGTTTGTAATAATTAGCTTACTTAGTTTAGCTTAATTAGCTTAGGTTAGTTATTCATTCGGACTTTCCTTCATGAGAGCGTAATGTAATAATGTGCATGTCTTCCAACCCTACGTCTTTCTCCCTTTTATTTATCCGCTTTTGATGGTTAAATTAGGAGCATCATGTTTCAAATAGCATACCTTAAGCTTGCATACATTCATCTTGTCTTGCATACACCGAGGTTCGGCGCATCATTCTAACTGCATTGTTGTTTAAATACATTCTTTGAATACGTGTTTAACCGCATGTTATCAAATTGAATCACATGCCATATTCATAGCCGAGCCTATTTAATTGCATTATCGCATGTGTTGCGTTAGACATTTGGCATAGTGAGGAATCATGCATTTTTCTAATTCATATCTTTTTGGCTTGGTGTACTAGGTGAATTTTTAATGCTTTAGCATACTTGCATGAGTGTGAATGTTGCCATGACTAACATGCTTGCCATGAGGCTAAATGCTTAATTGTTAAATTGCTTGAGTGCCTGTGGATGAAGGCTTGTTGCTTGAATTAGAATAATTCAATAAATGTACATTTAAGCTCACTTTGTTAAGTGACAAATTCACAAACTTTAAGCCCACTTGAGATGGCAAAATCAAATCCTTTTCGAAAAACAAACATGAAATTGAATTGTTCCAATTCTTGCAATTTAGTCTATACTTGCTTGTGCGCATCATGTAGTAAATGCTAGCCTAATAAACTAGAACAAGAGCATATAATGTTGATAAAAATCATATCATGATTAGTAGAGACCAATTTTTGATCAGGCGAGCGGGGGTGCTCAATTCATGACCTTCTCCTCTCGTACTTAAATTCTCGAGCCGAGGCAACTTTGGTGATAATAGACACGTGACCTTTAGCACGAGTCATGGGTTTCCTAGATTTCTCAAAAATATTTAGGTGGCGACTCTGTATCTGGCAAAGTAGTCCAATTTTGGCATTTTTGATTCAAAAATCGATTTTCCAAAAGATTTGCTGGATTTGGACTCTTTGGTGTTTGTCAATTTCACATTACACTTATGAGATTAGATTCAAAGCCACAGGAGTCCGAACTGTAGGGCTTTCTTTCAAACCTCCGAAAGGGGGTGTGAAAAAGTCAAGCTACAGTAAGGAGTCTTGATGTTGTGCAGTCCATCTACCGGTGCATGTATAAAGTTCCTAAGCTTCTGGCAGGTTTGGCATCTCCTTTCAAAGTTTTTAGCATCTTCTTCCATTGTCGGCCAATAGTAGCCGAGGTGAATAAGGTGCCCATATAATCGCTGCGCTCGTTGATGTTCTGCCTTGTGGACTTCCCTCAGCACTTCGTTTGCCTCATCTTTTGATAAACACGCCAAAGGTTACCTTTCAAAGCTTCTGCGGTACAGCTTGCCTTCGTCACGGAAGAAGCGGAGGGCCTGCCTCTAAAATCTAATTACGTCGGCTTTATTCTCAAGCAGTGTGTCATTTCCAAGATAGTCAATGTATGGCTATCTCTATTCTTCACTACTTAAGAAATGGGCTTCCTTTTCTTTAGGATGGGATTGATATTTTGCACATTGCCTTTGTAACTCGGTACTTTCATTTTCTATCTCTGGCCAGTAATACCCTTGCCTCTGCATCTGTCGGTATAGACTAATATCTCCATGTCCACAAGACTTAGCATGGATCTGCTTAAGTCTGTAAGTTGCTTCTTGTCTATCGACGCAGCTTGCTAGCAAATTGTTAGGACCACAAAAATACAACTCTCCTTTGAGGAGTAGAAATGATGCAAGTTCTGCTGGTCTAATTGTCCCTTGCCCTGTTTTCAGCTATTAGATAATGTCTGCTTTCCACCCCTCAGCACCTTGCTCTATATATCCTTTGGCTAACACTGCTGGTGTTATTCTTTTCTCGATGATGATGGCTATACTATAATCTGGTATATCCACCTTTGCCCCTAGTGTAGCTAAGGTATCAGGGAAGCGGTTATATGTTTGAGGGGTGTGCTGGATTTGGACATCATCAAACTGAGTGAGCAACTTTTGAACTATGGTGTGATATGGGGCTAACAGGGGCTCCTTCAAGGTGAAATCACCTATTGTTTGCTTGACAACTAATTTGGAGTGACCCCAAATTTTCAACTTGCGGAGGCCTTTCTTTTGAGCAGCGATCAGACCCAGTATCAACGTCTCATATTCAGTCTCGTTGTTTGAACATTCAAAGTCAAGCTTATATGACAAATGAAACTTTTCCCCCCTCTTGACTAGTGAGTGTTATGCTAGCTCCACCTTTCCCAGCCTCAGGGGCTCCATCAAATTTTAAATCCCAATAAGTCTTAACCGCAGCTGTCAAGACATGGACTTCACCAGGTAGAGATACCTCTACAGGTTCATGTTCACCAGATAGGAATAGGGCTAGTAAGTCTGCAAGGGCTTGGCTCTTAATAGCCTTGGGCGTAATGCAAGTGATGTCGTATTTTGCTAGAGCCAAAAGCCATCTTGCCATTATTCCAGTTAGAGCGGGCTTGCTCAGTAAGTAGCATACTGGATCACTCTTGGTCACAACTTGGATTGGGTGTGCCAAAAAATAATGGCGCAACTTTTGCGCTGTGAAGATTAAGGCCAAACAATGCCTTTCAATTGGGGTATACCGTGATTTGGCACCATTGACTTTGTGACTGATGTAATAGACTAGCTTCTTAACGCCATCTATGTCCTGGACAAGTAGAGCTCCAATAGACCGAGGTGTAGAGATAAGGTACAGCAGCGGAGGCTTTTTAGGTTGTGGGGTGATCATTGTAAGTGGCGAAGTAAGTGCTTTCTTTACCATATCAAATAGTGTTCTTATAGCTAGTCAAACTTGTTATTCTCTTTCAGCAGTGTCCCAAAGGAAAAGGTTATCTCAGCAACAGCTGGAATAAACCTCCTGAGGTATGACACTTTGCATAGGAATTTCTTCAAGGCCTTTTAAGAGTGTGGCAGTGGCATCTCTATGATTGACTTGTTCTTATCCCCATCTACTTCAATCCCACGTTGGTGTATCAAAAAACCGAGGAACTTGCCTACGGTAACTCCGAAGGCACACTGAAGAGGATTCATTTTCAAGTAGAATTTTTGACAACGTTGAAAAACTTTTTCTAAGTCACAAATGTGCCGATTTGCTTTGGTAGACTTTACCACCAGGTCATCCACATACACTTCTACTTCGTGATGTAACATATCATGGAACACTACAGTCATAGCCCATTGGTAGGTTGCCCCTGTTCTTTTTAAACCGAAGGGCATCATCGTATAGAAAAAATTTCCCAAGGGCGTTTTGAAAGCTGTCTTTTCTGCATCTTCTGGTGCCATTTTAATCTAGTTATAACCACTGAACCCGTCTATGAAAGAGAACATCTGATAGCCCGCAGTAGAATTGACAAGTGTGTCAACATGGGGCAATGGAAACTCATTTTTCAGGCAAGTCTTGTTCAGGTCATGAAGGTCTACGCAGACCCTGATCTGGTCGTTTTTCTTCACAGACACAATATTTGTTAGCCAAGTTGGGTACTGTATAGGCTCAATGAACTTGGCCCTCTGTAACTTTCCTATCTCTTCCTTAATCTTTGCCTCAAGGTCAGGGTCATACTTTCAAGCATGCTGTTTTATTTGCTTAGAGTTGGGAAAAGTGTCAAGGTGATGAGTGAAAAGGGATGGGTCAAGACTAGGCATCTCGTCGTATGTCTAAGCAAAGACGTCACTGTACCACTTCAGTAGTGTTATCAATTCTACTTTAATTGCTGGAGCCATTGTATCGTTGATAAACACGGGCTTGCTCTGCTTTGGCAAGTCGCTGAGGTTGGCCTCAGCAAGTACTTCCTATTGCGGTTTGGGTATATTTTGCATGCATTTAGGGACGGGTTTAGGCGTCTCCACCAACCGTTCTTGGGACTCATCCCCATTACATTTATTTGCCTTGGGGCCATCCTTCTAAGGTATGAAGTTTGGCCCTCAAGACCGTCATAGGTAGTAAATTGTCTTGCTACCCTCGCACACCTTAAAATCTTGGGCGGAGGACTTGTGGACTTGCTAGTCCTCTTTTGCCCACTACTTTCTGGAGCAACCTCTGCATCTCAAATGTCTTCCCACTTCGGCAACTTTACCCCTGCAACTTTACCAGTCATCGGAGTTTCATCTGTTGATAGCTCAGTAAAGAAAATTGCATCAGAATAGTGTGCCTCCTTTACCCCAAATGGCTTTTCAGATGCACTTATGGTCATTGTTCGCTTCCCCAACTTTGCCTTTATGCATTGGTGATAACTTGACGGGATAGCCCCATATTGGTGCATCCAAGCTTTGCCAAACTTAGTTGCGGAATGGATCTCACCAACTGCTAAGTCCACTACAGCATGGCCCTTAGTAACTTTTTTCTCACCACCAAAACCTATTTTGGTAATGGGTTGGTAGACCATCCTGGGCTCTGGGATACTGGCCTTTGCAAAGGTGTCAGTAATGATGATGTTTATGGATGCCCTGCCATCAAGGAAAGCATGCTTAAAATCCACATCATTGATGTAAACTGTGACAAAAAAAAGGACGATTATAGGGAAATGTGTATGCTCTGTCTGCTTCTGAAAAAGTAATGGCCCCATAGTCCTCATCGACATGCCGAGGCACATACTCCTTAGCCTCAACAACTTTCGTATGATGTATCTCAGAGATATTGATAACGACCTTTGTTACTTCTAACCTGGTGGCTTGGCTCAACCCCAGCTGGTCAAAGAAGGCACGAAAATTGACAGAGTTTTGCAAGGCTTGAGCATGAGTACTCTTTGCGAGTTTTGCCTCCGTAGGTATTGTTTCAGGGAGCTGGCCAGCAGCGATTTCTTCTAATTTATCATAGTAGGACGCCATGAGCACTTGATCGTGTACGAGCCCAAGATACCCAATCTTATGTACATTCTCTCCCTTTTTCTTGTGGTTAGGGTAAGGGTCCTCCTTTACATCACGATTACCGGCATCTTTGAATTTCAGCTCCTTCGCAGCAACTTTCATCTTAAAGATACTTTTCAAAGTCCAACAGTCTCTAGTAGGGTGTTTGGTAGCTCTGTGATAGATACAATAATCTGGGCTTTCTTTGTCCTTCTTGGTTGGGGGAACATCGACCGGAGGTAAAGTAAGTTCACCATCGACTACCCATTCTTTAACCAAGGCTTTAACGTTCTCAAGGTTGCAAGGATATGGGTTTCTGTCCCCATAACTCTTCATTTTCCAAGAGGACGACGCCTCTCCTTGTGAGTAGCTCCCTCTTGCGGAGGTTACCGCAATAACTCTGTTACTGCGGAAGTAGCGGTAACTGTCGTGAGATCTATGCAAAGGACTAGTGGTACTGAGGTTCCTAGCCGCCTTAATCAAGGTTGAAAATGTAGGCAGATTATGGTTCACCAAGAAGATTTTGTAGTCACGTATGGCATCTTTCACTCATATGCTGACTAAGTGAGCCTCATCCACTAGTTCATAATAGTCAATAGCCTTATCCTGGAACCGCTTGACATAGTCTAGTATATCTTTGCCTTCTTTTTGGACATCTCACCCAAGTGTGAAGGTTGTAACTTTCTCTTAGACTTGGAAGAACTTTGTGTGGAATTTGCTCACCATCTCCTCCCAACTCTTGATTAAGTGGGAGCCAAGTTCACAAACCAGCTGTAAGCCCTTTCAGTAAGCGATTTGGAGAACTCCCGAAGGCGCAGAGAGTGATCACTACCATGGACACCAAGAGTTTCAATGAACCTCACCACATGTTCTCTAGCATTGCTTTGCTTCCCATCAAACTTGATAAACTTGGATACTGTATACCCAGTTGGGTATGGCATAACTAATACCTTTTGAGAATATGGGGGCATCACATCTGAGTCGGGGAGAGATGGCAGTTGCTTCTTGTTATGCTCTTGCTTAAGCGTAACTTGTACGTTGGCTAGAGTAACGAAGTGAGTGGGCTGGAATGGTCTAGTCTGCTCTTGGGTAGTTGAACCAGTAGTTGTACTGTTCGCCTGGGGCACCACCGGAGGCACCTGGATTGAAGCCTGATTCCTAGAGAATGGATTAGGTACTGGGTTTGGGATTTGTTACAAGCAGAGGTGCTTGCACTAGAGCTAGTCTAGAAGTCATGGCCATAATGGCCTCAGTGAGGGTTTGTAAAGTTGCCAGGATCTCCTTCTACGTATCCTGGAGTGACTGGACTGCCTCAACCACGACACTGTGGTCATGGTCTTCAGTATGTACTGCTCTGCCATTGAAAGAGCCTTGCTCCCTTGGGGGTTGCTGAACTTCATCCTTTGTCATTTTTTCCAGTGAAGTATGTAAACCACTACGGGTATGAACTATCAACAAAGCAGCCTCCCCAGTGGAGTCGCTAGAAATGTAAAAGGGTTCAAGGTTAGGAAGGTGATTAGAGAGGCAAAACTATGTTAATGATTCAATAATGGTGGAATGACTGGAGTATGAGCAGTAGCAACTGTCTGGGAGGTTGGAGAGTGAGCAACTGGGTGAGGGTGAAGCCAAATAGCTCAAGAAGAAGTGTATGGCAGTGCATAAATGGGAAACATCTTCCCCAAATTCCCAAAATTCCTCTGCTTGGACCTTGGGAAATGGGTCTTATTTATAGGTTTTTCCTTAGTACCAAGAGGATACCAACTGGCTGAATAGAGAGAAGACAGATGTCCCGAAAGATCACACAAAATATTTTACCTTGAGCCACCAAGCTGAAGCCACGTGTCCCTCTACATGTACTGTGTACTATTTGTTTGCCTCTGTAACTATCTTTTTGAACCTCAGCAGGTGTAGTTGCGACAGGAGTGTTTGGCGCTGCAACTCCCTTTTGAGCCTTTGTAAGTGCAGTTGCGGCGGGAGTGTTTGCCGCTGCACTTGCCTTTTCATCCTGAACCTCAGCAAGTGTACCTGCAGCGGTAAACCTTGCCATTGCACTTGCCTTCTCAGTTCTATTTGGCCAGTACATGCATTCTCAAGACTCCATTAGCCTGCTATCGGCTATGTTCGTGTTCACCTCAATGAAATCTCCACCCTTAGCCACCTAACCACAAACTCCCCAGCTTCCCAGGACGAAGGCCATAGCCAAGCCTGCTATCAGCCATGTTGTGCCTCAGTATCAAGCCCCAGGGGGCTTCCTTGGTCCTGCCTGAGCAACCAAGGCAGGTTCATAACTTGGGTAAATGGAAAATGAGTTCATTGCGCTCGGGCTATCCTACTCCTATCTTCGCGGGGTTGTCGCGGTATACTGGTATCTCTGGGCCTACTATTAACTCCAACCAGTAAGCCTTGGGGCCTGCTATCAGCGCCAAGCTAATGAACTTTTGGGCCTGCTATCAGCCCTAGGCTAGTAATGCCTTGGGGCCTGCTACCAGCACCAAGCATTAGCCTCTACTTGTAGAGGGAAAGCTTCTCCCAATGGTTGCTATCACCTTAGCAGGATATTCCCTCCGCAAGTCAGTTGCAGGGTCTGTAGTTGCTGAGGCAGCCATTTCCCGTAGCAAGTTCAAATGGCAGAATCGACAATATTGGAGATGGCGGCGCCGCCAAAGATGCCTCTGCATCTTGGGCGCTGCAATTACTGCCTTTGGAACTTAGTTGTTTCGGTTTTCTTCTTCCCTCAGGAACTCCAAGTGGCTGTGGTACCGACAATATTTGGAATGGCGGCGTCGAGACAAAGTGCCTTCGTAACTTGGCCGTCACAAGTGTGGCCTCTACAACTTAGTTGCTTCGGCTTTTCTCTTTCCCTCAGTAACTTTAGATGGTGGCAGAACCGAAAATATTAGGGAACGGCGGCGCTGAGGCAAAGGGTCTCAACAACTGGACCGCTGCATGAGTTGCCTTTGTAACTTGACCGCTACATGTGTTGCCTCTGCAACTTCACCTAAGCATTTTCCTTCGTGGAGTCTGTTCGGACCCTTGGCAGGTCGGATCAGCTTCAGCCCACTGTTGACTCACTTTTCTTGGGCTTTAGCCCATACTCTTTTAGTCATTCCTGGTCGCCTTAAAGGGGCGACCTCAGCACTTAGGTCCAAACTTAATTCGGAGTTTAATTTTCTGACCCTCTATAATATCAAATAACTATTTATTATGAACAATACAATAAAGTCTTAGCCAAAGAACATGTTAAGAAAAAAAAAAAACAAAAAAAAAAAAAGAGAATACATTTTATATATGACTATAGAATAAAAACAAAAAAAATTCAAAATTGAGGAGAGCACACGACTCCCTTAGGCCTTCTCTGAATGTAATTAAACCATAACTATAAAACTTGCATCTTTATTTTGGTTGTAAACTTTAAGAAAAGTCAATAATATAATTTTTTTTAAAAATAAAAGATGTCAAATACGCATGTAATATTATAAACACAAAAAAATTTCATAGATAATACCAAGAATATGGTGACTTCACTACATTGAATGAATCATTATTATTTAGAAAAATTACAATTCAATGCATATTTAAATATATATATATATATATATATAAATCAATAGTTAACTTTATCAGTTATAATAATTAAAATTATAATTTTTTTAATAAATTTATAAATATTTTATAAAAGTACCTCTATTTTATAAATTTTCCATATTATTCTCCTTTGCATGGATTGTAAAGGGCACACCATTAATGGCAAATGATGATGCCTGGGTGGGTCATTGGTCCCTCTCCATGTGGGATGTAAAACAATAGGAAAATGCTCCGTAGTTCAAGAAAGTGAGACTCGAATAGTACGAAAAATATTATCTTATCGGTAAGAAAATCAAAAAATATCCTAAAACGACGTCGTTTTGAGATTTCGAGTCATTCGAGCCGTTGATATTCGAACTACGTAGCGGAGTCGAAAACAATAATAATAGTTGACAGTCAGCTTTAAGCATTTCCAAATTTTGCATTTTATTATTAGAAAATTTGATCATTTATTATATTTGGTGATTTATTTAATAAAAGATTATAGATTTTAAATTTTTTATCTAATAAATTACTAAATATCTAATATAGGTATGAAATTCACAAAATTATAAACATGATATTTATGTGAGATATTTAATACTTTATTTTGTAAAAAATTTGATATTCCTAATATTATTATTATTATTATTGTGTCCCAATAGTTTAGTCTGGTGAGAGTTGAAATTGAAAGCAGGAGCGTCCAAATTAAGGGGCATCTTTCACATGGGTTAGGTACTTTTAAAAAGGGAAATTATAGGGTGTTTTCAAAATATTATGTATTCGTATTCTTTAATTAATCATCAGTTAATATATTTCGTGATACTTTTTAATTACTTAACATAATATTTTACGTATTTATTTTTTTTATCAATCACAATACTATAAAATATTATGTGTCTATATTTCGAAATTACTAAATAATTATCCTTTTAAAATGGCCAGTTTAATTATAATTTCTTAATTACGAAAATGTTGGAGCCTTCTTCGTGTTGCATGTGAACGAACGTGACTATTTTGATTCTGTCTTTTCTTCTTATTGTAATGGGTAGTTTACAAATACACTTTTAAAATACAAAATCACTCCCTCTAGAAATTATAAATATTCTTTTATTAGAATTTTTTATTTAACATAATTAATAAAAAAATTAAAATTTTAATTATTTAATAAAAAAATTAAAATTTTAACTATTCTTTTATATAATAATAAAATTATTTAAATTATTAATTAAAATTTATTTATAATATCAATAAAAAATATTGATTGACTTGATAATTTAATAATAAATAGACCATTTGTTATATAATTAGAATTTGAAGAGGTAAAATATAATTTCCAAAACTATAAAGAGTAATTTGTATTTTAAACAAATTTTAAGGGGTGTATTTGTAGTTTATCCTACTGTAATTGTGTAGACCCTCCTATAATTGCAACGGAATTGGCAAATAATTTTTAGTTATGATTGTTTGATTGAGTTTTCAAAACTTATTTTTTAAAATAATTAATTTAACATATATAAATATAAAAAATAATTCAAAAATTATATCTTCTCTAAAAAATAGAAAATCATTTGAAAATAGTGTGTTTTTAATTTTTTTTTTTTATCAAAGTAATTTTTGTTAATTTTTCTGAATAAAGATTCTAAAAACTTAACCAAACACCTGTGTCAATTTGATATTTGTAATTTCAATTGTATCAATTTTTTTCTTAATTTTTGCTACTATGTCAATTTAATCCGGTTGATAACATTCATTAAGATATTGGATATAAATTAAGGATAAAATGATTCATTCAAAATGGAATTAGATTTTAACTTCTTAATCAAAGTAAATAGACTATTTTTTACTTGATATTAGTTTAATTTTTAAATAAAAATTGGACTAAGTTGATAGAATACAAAAAATTTTAAAATAAAATTAATATAATTAAAATTATAAAAATTACCGGTGTAATTTATCGTTTCAACTTTGATAAGTATTTTAACACGAGCAATGATATATCCCCTAATTTTGAAATTCTAATTGAACTCTAATGATGTGACTAGAAATTTAAAAAAAAAAAAAAATGCCTTAGAGCTCTAATAAAGGAGCTCTAATTGGGGGGTGGGCCCTACTATGATAAAAAGAGCAATGATTCATAGCTCCAAATTTGGAGCCCTAATAATGCCTCTAATGATGTAGCATGAAGCGAAGAAGAAAAAAAAAAAAAAAAATGGACATATATCAAATCGTTCATGAGTGGGGTCTACTTCTACATAATTAGAGCTCTCATTAGAGCTTTACTTTTAGTGCTTTCAAACATTTTTGTTTTTTTTTATTATTTTTATTTTCTATGTCATTAGAGCTCATTAGTACTCTTTCATTTAGAGAGATGTATCGTTGTTGAAAAAAAAAATCGAAGGTCAAAACATGACGTCATAATGGGGTCCGCCTCCATTAGAATTTATTAGAGGTCTTTTATTAGTGTCTTCAATCATTTTTCATTTTAACATATTGCCAAGATCTTGTTACCCACATGATGATATTTCAACCGTCGGATTATACATATAAGTGTACTTTTTGACTTTTTAACCAAAAAAGTAGAGAAAAAAGATGATTGTTTGAAATAACTTTTTTACTTTTTACTAAAAAATATGTATTAAAATATTGTTTAAAATATCAAAATTACGGAACTACCCTTCTGACATGTACATTTGCTTTCAAGCATGTCAGTAAATTGTGTCCATCACTATACAAGTGCACTCTGCCTTTTTTTTTTTTTTTTAAAATATTTTTTTTCACCTGTGCATGTCAAAGGAAGGGACAAAAGTAAGGGCAAATTTGTCTTTTTACCATCTGATTTTAAGCCACAATTTTCCGCCCAATATTTGTGGATAGTATAAATTTTTTTTTTTTTTGCTTTTTTAATGACTTTTTAAATTTTTAACTTTTTAAAATTAGAGTAATGCTTGGTAGTCCGAATATGAGGTTGGCTAAAATCACTTGAAATTCACCTTGCAGATCATCCGGGCAGACGTCCGGCTGGTTGTCCGGCGCAGTAGACAATCTTCCACCCGGTCGATCGGGTGGACGTCCGACCGGTCATCCGGGTGGACGACCGGCCAACACCCATTCGAACCATTCGAGCACCCTCCAATTTGAGCTACCACACTTTTTTCTTTAAATTGTCCCAAACAAGCACCAAGTATACTGATATGAGGGATTTCTTCAGAGTCCCTTGGTCTGAATATGTCCCTTTTCTAATCAAACTGTATATTATTTTATTAATTGTTTCATACAATAAAATAATTATGATCTATGGTTTTGCACACTTATGTTATCTGATTGATTCATGAATGTTTCATGTTTATGTAATAAACTTTATATTTAATGGGATAAAATTCATTGAACTTCTTGTGGTATGATCGCAGAGTATTTTATTCTTCACAAATCTTTGGTGCTTTGAATTGAACTGCCTTGAATGACTCGAATTTGTGTTCACCAGTCAGATTACCGGGTGAATCACTTGTCTACCACAGTTATCACCTTGTCGACCACGGTTATCACCTTGTCGACCATAACTGTTTGCCTTTTTGAAGGACGACTAGCCGGATGACCGGATGGATGATCGGCAAGATGAAATTTGAGCTATTTGAGTTGAGTTAAAATTCAAGGCACATAGTATTACTCTTTATTCCTCTATATTTTAAAAATAGTCAATCACCCCCTTATTATTTTGTTTGTTTCATAATTTACCTCTCTACTGTTAATATTTCCATCCAAATTGACAAAGTCCATAAATTCAAGTTGACAAGAAAGTAAATTAATTTAAAAGGCCAAATATGTTATAAAAATATAGTTTTGCCCTTAACTTCATCTTCTTCATTAAAAAACCCTTATTATCTTCAACTCTAATCATAAAAACACCCCAATCACCCCTCTAACATCCAGCCACCTTACTGTCACCATCCGGTTGGACAATCGGCAAGATGAAATTCGAGCTATTTGAGCTGAGTTAAAATTCAAGGTACATAGTATTACTCTTTATTCCTCTATATTTTAAAAATAGTCAATCACCCCCTTATTATTTTGTTTGTTTTACAATTTACCTCCCTACCGTTAATATTTCCATCCAAATTGACAAAGTCCATAAATTCAAGTTGACGAGAAAGTAAATCAATTTAAAAGGCCAAATATGATATAAAAATACAGTTTTGCCCTTAACTTCATCTTCTTCATTAAAAAACCCTTATTATCTTCAACTCTAATCATAAGAACAATCCAATCAGCCCCCTAAGAGCATCTCCAACGGTTACTCAGATTTTTCACCAAATTTGAGTAAAAAATGACCCATTTCACCAAATTTGATACCACTCACTCCAACGATGTATCAAATCACGTATCAAATTACGTGGGTCAACCGGTTGGTCGACCCGTATCAAATTCCATAATATTATTTGATATTACCATTGTTCGTGCAAAACGACTTCTTCTTTCATATATATTCTACTTCCATCATTATTTATCGTCTTGAAAAGATTTCTGATTTCCTTGCTGATTTGCATGTGTTCTACCTATCCATCAAGGAGATGTATAGAATTTGTTACTAATTTTGTCTGTTGTCATTAAAACCTTTTTGCATGTGTTCTACCTATCCATCATGTATAAACAATTGTTTCTTTTTCTTTTACCAATCAAATGAATCTATTTGCAGCAGTAGCTTCATATTTGCAGCTCAGATGTTGGGTCGACCGGTTGGTGTAGACACCCTATTTTTGACCGTCCTCAAGACTTGGACGTCACCGTTTGAACACACGGTGATTATCCGTGTTTGTGTTCGTCTCGAGTTCCCGGAGGCCTTGGCAGCGCGCCTCGTCTCAGGACCTCTTGACTCGACTGCTTCGTGTATGGTTTTGGCATCAAACACCTGTGTGTTTGCCTTGAAGGGCAGAGAATGGCTTGTTGGCCATCCCCACATCCCACCGGCCCTCCCCTACCATCACCGGCTGCACATTTGTGCCACCGGCAGTGTTTTCTTAAAACCTTTGGCCGGTCGGCACTATATTTTGCCGACCGGCATTTCTCTTGGCCGGTGACCCCTTTTGGTGGCTGGCGTGCACCCTTTGCACTCCTGAGACATGGTGCATGCCAGCTGTGCCAGCTAGAATGCACCATCACTCATCCCCGTGCATGGGAGTGACCCCTTTGCACCTTTGAACCCCCAAACCTTCTAGAAGGTTAAACCCTTTGGCCAAGCTTCATGGAGAAGCTTGGCCAGCTGTCTTAGCTTCTCCAAGAAGCCAAGACCCCTTTGCACCTCTTGACCCTTTCTCCTTTGCTTAGCCACTAAGCTTCTCGACTTGTTTTTGCCTATATAAGCATCATATCTCTCCCTTTGTTAGGGGTTAGCCATTTTTGAACAAAAAACCAGAGCTTGTGTATCTATATATCTGCCATATATTTCCTCTCTCTAGATTTCCCTCTCTCTCCTCTTGTGTGTGTGTTTTTAGGCTTAAAAGTGTAGTTTTACCTTACTTTTGCACTCACACACACACCATCACACCTTAGCTCGAGATTGGGAGGCTTGGAGGGTTGTTTCTTGAGCATTTGGACTGATTTTGATCAATAGAGAGTGGCTGGACCAACTGCTATTCAAGGTTTCTTCAAGGGTGAGCACTTTACTTTAAATTTTCCATTTTTGCAACAAGTTTTTACCTATCTTTCTTGCTGATTTAGGCTTTGTGTTTAACATGAAAAAGTCTTATATTTTTATGCTTAAGAACTTTCATTAAGGGTGTTTTGTGGTTGGGGGTCGAAATCTCCCCCTTAGGCCTTGTTTGGCCTCTTTTGGTCCATTTTCCTTAAGTCTTGCTTATGTTGTTGTGTTGATCTCCTCACCACTGAAATCCAGTGGATTTTCAGTGGTGATGAAGGTGGTTTGAAGTCTTGTATAGGGGAGGGACACCCCTTTCTCCTTTGTCCCTCTTTGCCCCTTTGTTTTGGCCTAGAGGACAACATGCATTTTTTTAGTCTTATATGCCTTCATTTCAGAGCTTATTTGAATGTTTTGGAGCATGCTATATCTCTGTTTTTGGTCGGATTTGTAGCCCTTAGCATGCATCTTATACTTGCTTTGTAATGCTCTACTTTGCCTAGAAATGTGCCATGGGTTTAGCCTTGTATATCCTCATGTTTTATCTTGGCTTATTGAAGCTTTTGGTCATGATTTGGCATGCTTTAGGTCTGTTAGTCACTGATTTTTCCATGTTTGGCATGCTTGGTATGGTTGCTTTGCATTTTGGCTTGTAAGCCTTGAGCATGTGATCCATGAACATGCATTGGTTAGGCTATTTAGGTGATTTGGAGTCATTCAACATGCTATTTCAAGTCCCCATGCCATGCTTATATGTCTCCATTTGTCATGCCTTTCATGCTTTGAAACATTGGTCTTTTGTGATTTGAAATGGACATTGTGTATGCTTGCATATTTAAAGCATTTGGGCTGCCATATCAGGGGCTTTGGGGGTTGTTTTACATGCTAAACATCTGTTTTTGGTTGCTTGGTTCATGCCATGAGTGGTCTTGCTAATGGTAGTGGAGTATCCTCTTTTGTGCCTTAGCTTTAGGCCCATTAATTTGTATGCTTGTTGAACATTTTGTCCATGGTTTTAGGCATTTTTTTTTGGCCACTGTTTTGAGGTGGATTGAGGTCTGCCCCTTTATGGTTTAAGCCCACTTTTGCATGTTTGTCTCATGTTCTTTGCATACTTGCTTCATTAAGTGTGATAGCATGATAGTTCTATTACATGATTTGTCCTTGTTTGCATTGCATTTGCGTCTCGTATGCTCTAGCATTTTGTATACTTAAAATGATGTTGCATAGCATTTGGCATGCCTTGCATTTTAGTATCATGTTGCATTGTTAAGCCATGTTTGCATAACATGCATTGCATTACTTGGTTTGGGGTGTCAAACCAAGTGTGAGAGATGAGAGGTGTTTGTACTTCAAGTGACAAACCACGTCTCAATTCTCATGTCACTAAGGCCCTTGACTTGGACATGATAGGATCTTGGTCCTCATTTGTGTGTTGCATGCATCTTTACATTGAATTGCAATCTTGGTCCCTTAGGCCATCATGCATCAAAATGCATAATTGGTGGCCCAAGGACCAAGGGCCATGCTTCCTTGAGTCCCATACATGATAGGGGGCATGGCCATGCTTACATGTGCCTAAAATTCCATACCATACACTGTCTGTCCTTGTTACTGTCAAAAACCAGATTCTGCAGGAATTGTTTGCCGATCGACAGTACATAGTGCCGATCGGCAATGTATTGGTGGCCCACAATCTCATAAGCAGCCGACAGATATTTTACATGGCCGGTGGCCATTTCATCCAACCGATGGTGTGAAGCAGTATGCATATAAGGTATCCTGGGACTTTGACAGTCTTTGGAGAGGCAGGACAGTGAAAACAGAGGCGGCAGTGGTATGGTACGGGCTTTCCGGGCAAGACGGATTGAGCATGCATCATTTGCGCACCCCGAGGCAGGGCTGAGGCCCCCCCATTCTTTTTACATTCGATTTAATTTGATAATTAGAATTTTTTTAATACTTTATTCTGTATTTGAACTGTACTATTTGGGACTGTATATTCTTTTGGTTCCTCTGTGTGAGGGCACATTTGTAATAAGTGTGTGTGAGTGGTGTGTATGTCTTCCAACCTCCACTTCTTTCTCCCTTTTATTTACCTGCTTATGATGGTAGGATAGGGCATATTTAAATTAGCATAACAGTATGATAACATGCGTGCATCCATACATTCGTTTACATGTACAGGGCTTGGCACATCATACTAACTGCATCATATTTTCAATTAACCCAAGTTCCATCAAACAAAAGTTCCATCAGTTACACAAAAGGGTTTCATTAACCCACAGTTCCATCAGATTAGTTCAGATCAAAGTTCCATTCTTATCATTTCCAGATCAGTTAACATTAGTTCATACTCCGGTCATTTGATTTTATAGTAGTTTCACAATCAGTCTGAGTTCATCCATTATTAAACTTACATCAGAGTCCGGTACCATTACAATTCATATCAAAGCAGTACAGGTCACATTCAGTGTGTTCCTCCCAATAAGTTTACAAACAAATGCACAGACACGCAGCTAGTCATATCGAGAGGTAAGCATCACAGTCAATATAGCAATTTCCAAATAAATCCTTCATATAAGCACATGGTATACAGTAATACATCACACAAAGTTCTTGGTGGCACATAATGGTGAGTTGTCATACAAGGGTTCCAAATCAGTCATATAGTCACTAAAGCATAGGCTCGCAGATCAACTCCAACAGTCATGTCAATTTTCCACAATCACGATTCCCAGTCAAGAGTTTATCGGTTGGGGTCTTTATTCAGTCATGCAGTTACAGAGTCATAGTCCCAACGGTTAACTTATCAAACAAATTAATCAGTCATTCCGAGCAAAGGTATAGGCATATATGTGCATGTTCAGAATCTACTAACAGTCCCATTACCGGTTCACGGGTTCAATGTACAATGCAAAATAGTTCCTCCAGATACGATAGTTAAGATAACCAGTCATATATCTATTCAGTCTAGTAATATCCTTAAGCAAAGGTAAGCAGATATGTACACAAGTCTAAGCGGTTTCCTTAGCATAGGCAAATGTTAACATGAGGTTTTACAGTGTCGCACATATAGTCCGCATCAACGGTAGATTTCAAAAGATCCATTATTCACAGTCCATTCCTCTCAATCTTAACAGTGTTACATCATGGGAACATACATACAGGTGTGAGATCAAAATCAGTTTTCATGTAGGCATTCGTTCACAAATTCATAAGCAGAAGTTCATCTTTACAAACCAATATGGGTTCTCAATTTCAGCGGTCCCACACACAAACAGTTCACGTGTATAATTCGAGTTCAAGGGTCCGTTCATTCAATAATGTCCGTTAATACGTAACAGTTCAGTACCAATCATAGTCGTACAAATTTCTCGAATTACAGTTAATCATAAGGTATTCCCATGTTCAACAGTTCTAGTACAGTTCAAAAGGTCACATCTAACAGTTCACATTCAGTTGTTACAATACGATACAAGGACCTAACTCAGCAAGTCCTCGCTGTTCACAAGTTCTAACAGTTCTCAGTGTATGGTTCATAATTACAGTAGTTCAATTAGCGCAGTCAATATGTTCGCAGTCTATACCAAATTATGGAATATACGATTCCCCACACAATCATTCGTATAAGCAATTTCATCTGTTTCAGGTCATACCTACGTCAGTCTTTCCGGTGTTCCGAGCATTTGTGGGCAAGACTTAGGCAAATATCCCTCCTGTCCATGCCTAGAATAAGTTTCAGATAGGCGGTGGCAACGCCCCATTGGTATTTCCCACATACGGTACAGATAGGTATATCGTTGTTCACATTACTTCTTTGACCTTCATTGGTCAAAGCTATTGCCGAGATTTTCCATTCCCGGAGGTCATTGAAGCACCGGTCATTTTCACTTTCTGTTACTTTTGTTTCATTCTTTCTAATTTCAGTTGACGATGTCAAACACATCTAGGTCACTCCCACCTCCAGTTCTTTTCCAGTCAGTGTCTATCATGTGGGTTGCCTATCAGATTAGCTGGGTAAATTTTACCTCATATTCGACCACAGTCCTATCACTTTACTCAAGTTGTTTAAACTCGGATACTTTCCTATTTCAGATGTATTGGGGAAAGCATTTTTTTTTTTCGAAGAGAACTTCACATATTTTCTCAGTTTCTAAACCCAAGTCTCAGTTTTCAGTGGTTCAGTACCTCCCAGAAATTCCGGTGGTTTCAGTTTATTTGGGTTTCAGTATTAGTGTCATCAGTTCATATTCAGTTGGTTCAGGCACGTATGTCTGCCTTCATCCTCTCAGATTTTCGATTAAGGCCTCAATCATTCATTCTAGCCTGTTAATCCT
This sequence comes from Camellia lanceoleosa, assembly GCA_025200525.1. Lineage (NCBI taxonomy): Eukaryota > Viridiplantae > Streptophyta > Magnoliopsida > Ericales > Theaceae > Camellia > Camellia lanceoleosa. The sequence continues at coordinate 144,500,187 of CM045764.1, read as the reverse complement.
CAGATTAGAAGTTTCAGTTCGTTCACAATCCTCGCCCTTGTTGTTGTTATTTCAGATTCTCAGTTAACCTATTCATTCCCCAGGAATTTACCAAGAATTTCCGACTCGAAGCAACGCTGGCCAACGTGATTCCAATCGGACTTTCAAGGTCATTCAACAAAGGCATGAGACTCTACGGTTTAACATTCCACAAATTAGGTTCCCACATATTTCTTTGATCAACACAGGGAAGTTCTCACTGATTTCACATTTTATTCCATATCAGACGTGCGTATACTTTCATTTCAGTTCAGGTATGGTCACATGACCCTTTACTTTCACACGTTCACTTTCTTATAGATTTCCACAGTCGGTAGTAACATTAACATTACATGTTATTCCATTTAACTTCTTTAAGTATGCATATAGGTTTCGTTTCATTTCACTATAAGCAGTGGTAGCAATTATAAACATAAACAGTTGCATACTTAAACAGTTTAACACATTGGCATATAAGCAGTCATGTCATAACCACACACACTTTTTATGCTCATGCAATGCCCTAACTTCTTTTCTAGGACATCCTATAGCTCATTTGGACACGTGTGTGCGGTATAATTCGTGGTTAAGTATCGCTCTGATACCACTCTGTCACGACCCAAACCCGGCCCTATGGGTTTAGCATCAGAATCGCCAAGAATGTCAGATTACCAAAGGCACATTGAACGATAACATAGTTAAGCAGTCTGAGCTGGCGGAAATATCTGATGAAAGTACTAGTGTCCATTGAAATTTGTGACAATCTGTATGCCAAAAAATATTTTTTTGCATTCAAACAGTTTAGAAACGATGATCTATACAATCATTTACGATCGGTCAAGAGGATCGAATCCCTTGACAACAGTCACGATAAGAGGATAAGGTCCTAATAACACAAAACAAAGAGGGAGACAGGGGAAACAAAAAACACACCCCAAGCCATGGCATGGCGTCTCGGAACCTCGCAGTGAGGCACATAGGCTGGCTTGACAAAATTGGGGACTAACCCACGCTCCTAGCTCCAGTCTGGCTGCTGAGAACCTACATATATATATATATATATAAACAGTGAGCTAAAGCCCAGTGAATAACATAATGCGTAAAGGGGTTATGAATGAATGTCCTTACAGTAATGAAATCAGTTCATTAATGATATTTGATCTTTGATATTTGATCAATCACCATATGTGGTACATCCATTAGCCTATAGGCGTAGGTCCAAAGGACCGGGTCTTAACACCCAACAGTAATGATGGCCATCAATCAGTAAACAGTATGGTTCCACAAGGAACCGAGCTCAGAATAAAGATAACGATGGCGATAAGTGCTAAGGATGCCACAATACAGTTCAGAATACAGGACACACATTCATTCAGTAAATAATATCAGTTCAATATTCAAAAGATAACCATTTGAACATATCTTTACACAATCATTACTCACAGATATTAGGCTAATGGCGGCTAGAGCGCGTCCCCGAGAGCCAACCTTAAACAGTTAACAAATAGAACACACACTAAGTTTCACAGTCGGGAAGGATGATAATTAAATCCCTAAATTTCCTCGGTGTGGTTCTATGTCTAAATCCTCATTAAGATGCTTTAAACTAGGCCTAAGAATGCCTAGGATGAGATGAGGATGCAAAAATACAATTGGAAGGCATTTTTCAAAAGTTGCTGAAAACAGGGGTTTCGCTCGAGCGAGCCTTCCTTCGCTCGAGCAAGGTTGCAAAATCAAAGGCTTCGCTCCAATGAACAATCCTTCGCTCGGCGATGAAACGATAAAAAAATCTTTGGATGCTCGATTTTTACGCTCGAGCCACCAATCCTTCGCTCGAGCGTGGCTCAGAGGAAACGTTGGTCGCTCGAGCGAGGAATCCTTCGCTCGAGCGAAGAAGCCAAATCTGGAATTTCCAGATTTGCCTTCCAAGCTCAAACCAAGCATTCTCAACTCAATTCTCGACCTCTTGGGCCCAAATTCTGGAAAATACATCCCAAAACAATGTATAACAAGTTTCAAAAGCCAATTTATGAATTCAAGCCCCAAAGGTGAGTCAATTAAAGCCAAATTTCAAACCCATTTTCAAGGACAATCTTCAAACATGACATGCATGGGTTAAAACCATTTCAAAGCTTCAACTCTTGCTCCAAAGAGCTCAATCTTTTCAAAACAAGATGAAAACATGGATTTAAACATGATTATGAACATGCATGTGGCATTTGACCATGGAATCAACTCAAAACTCATCAATTCAAGCATGCATGATATATGCTAGAATCCCACATATTTGAACTAAATCATGACTTAGTTCTACAATGAAGCATGAATCATGCAAGAACTTGTTCAATGTCAACAATAAGAAGATGAATTCCTTACCTAAGTCTTGTATTCAAGGTTTAGGAGCTCAAAAATACATCAATCTTCAATTTCCCCTAAGTTCTCAAGCAATTCACAAGGTTGGAGTCAAAATCTCCCTCAATTCTCTCCCTCTCTCTCTAAATTCGGTTGTATGCAAGAAATGGGAGAAGAAATGTTTTGATTAAGTGTATAAGGCTCAAAGATGAATAAACAAAGGCCCCACTCACAATGGCAAAATGGTAATTACGTCAAACTCTTTAATTGGCTTTATTTAATCTAGTTTAATCATACAGAATCGGTTTTCAGATAATTACACTATAAAATCACATTAATTATGATGATTATAAAACATCAGTCAATTTCGGATTTGGCCGTCGATATGTCCTTCAATTTGCAGTTTAAACACATGAATTCAAACAGATAATCAATCGATCAAACAGATGCAATATACAATTCAATAGATAAACTTATTCAATTTTAGTTTCGATTTCAATCAGTCCATTCAAGATTTGATTAATTCAATTATCGGTCATTATCGATTCGGTTTAACAAGAACGATAGCTAATTCAAGAGTTTATCGATGTCATGCGAGGTTGTTACAACCCCGAAAGAAAGTGAATCAAACACCTTACGTATTGTGGCATGGAAGAGTACCATCCTACAAATACTTAAAAGTGTGGGGGTGTTTGGCTAAAGTGGCTATTCCTAATCCTAAAAAGACTAAGATAGGTCCTAAGACCATTGATTGCATTTTCATTGGTTATGCCAAGAATAGTAGTGCATATTGGTTTTTGATTCATAAATCAAAACATTCCGAAATACATGTAAATACTATTATTGAGTTTCGGAATGCATCATTCTTTGAACATGTATTTCCAAATAAGATTGGACAAAAGACTAGTAATAATAAGAAATCTTTTGATGCTATTACTAGTAATGATCAAGAACATGATCAAGAACAAGAGTTAGATCAAAGTGAGGAAGAGGAACCTAGGCGTAGTAAACGTACTAGAACCTCAAAATCGTTTGGTCCAAATTTTCTAACATATTTGTTAGAAAATGAGTCTTTAACTTTTAAAGATGCTATGTTCAGTCCTGAAGCTCCTTTATGGAAAGAAGCTGTCAACAGTGAAGTTGAATCCATCTTGTAAAATCACACTTGGGAATTAGTGGACTTGCCACTAGGTTGTAAATCTCTTGGGTACAAGTGGATTTTCAAAAGGAAAATGAAAGCGGATGGATCAATTGACAAATACAAGGCAAGACTTGTGGTCAAAAGATTTAGACAAAAAGAAGGTCTTGAGTACTTTGACACATACTCACCGGTTACTAGAATAATATCCATTAGAATGCTAATATACAATCTAGAAATTCATCAAATGGATGTGAAAACCGCTACTTTGACACATACTCACCGGTTACTAGAATAATATCCATTAGAATGCTAATTGCCATTGCATCTCTATACAATCTAGAAATTCATCAAATGGATGTGAAAATCGCTTTCTTAAATGGTGAGTTAAATGAAGAAATTTACATGGAATAACCAGAAGGTTTTTCTGTTCCAGGAAAAGGAAAGAAAGTGTGTAAATTGGTTAAATCATTATATGGTTTAAAACAAGCGCCAAAGCAATGACATAGGAAATTTGACAAGGCAATGATGTCAAATGGATTTAAAATTAATGAGTGTGACAAATGTGTTTATATTAAAAACACAGATAAAAGTTATGTCATTGTATGTCTTTATGTAGATGATATGCTCATCATTGGTAGTAATAATGACAAGATTAAAACTACCAAAAAAATGTTGAATAAACATTTTGACATGAAGGACATGGGCATTGCTGATGTAATTCTTGGTATGAAAATTACCAAAACATCAGAAGGATATGCTTTGTCACAATCTCATTACATTGAGAAAATACTTGACAAATTCAGCAAAGATGATGATCATCTTGGTAGAACACCTGTAGATGTTAATTTGTATCTTTCTAAGAATGTACAAGAAAGTATTTCTCAATTAGAGTATGCCCAAATTATTGGAAGCTTAATGTACTTGATGAATTGCACTCGCCCAGATATAGCTTATGCAGTAAGTAAATTAAGTAGATATACAAGTAATCCAGAAGTAGAACATTGGAAAGCAATTATAAGGGTTCTAAGATATCTCCGATTCACTCATAACATTAGGTTAAATTATACTAGATATCCAGTAGTACTTAAAGGATACTGTGATGCAAATTGGATATCGGATACTAGAGACTCGAAGTCCACCAGTGGGTATGTCTTTACTCTGGGTGGGGCGGCTGTATCTTGGAAATCTTCCAAACAGACTTGTATTGCTAGGGCTACTATGGAATCTGAATTCATAGCCTTAGACAAAGCAGTGGAAGAGGCAGAATGGCTTCGCCACTTCCTTGAAGATATTCCAATATGGCCAAAACCGGTGCCTGCTATATGCATACATTGCGATAGTCAATCATCTATAGGTAGAGCACAGAGTCATATGTATAACGGTAAGTCACGAGACATTCGTCGTCGACATAACACCGTGAGACAACTACTCTCTAATGGAATTATTTCCATAGAATATGTTAAGTCTAAAGACAACATAGCGGATCCACTAACCAAAGGGTTAGCAAGAGAGTTAGTTGAGAATTCATCGAGGGGAATGGGACTTAAGCCTATTAAATAAGAGTTACCACAACGGCAACCTAACCTAGTTGACTGGAGATCCCAAGATCTAGGTTCAAGAGACAACCGAGTTGTGAATGACTCAGAAGGATCACTGGAGAGTCTAACTCCTACCCATTTCTTTGATGAAATAGTGATGTCTGCAGCGGTTTAGGTTAAGTAATACTTTTAATGATTCTTATATCTAGGTAAATCTAGTGGAGTATGGCATGATACTTTTCATAAGAATCACCTATGTGAGTGTGAACTGGGCCGGTTCTATAAGATTTGTGAAGCTCTACAAGTCTTTAGAGCACTCATGAAGACCAGGTTGTTCAGAACCAAAATGAACACAATAGTGAGAACTAAACTGTGTCTGGGGATATTCTGTGTGAGTTCTATTGTCTTGGTTTACACAAACGGCTGAATAGTTCAAGACATCATGTTCACTGGTTAGCTAGTAAATCCGATAGTATCTCACAAGGGAAGGTTCAAAACCAAAAGCTACTTATCATTTGTAGAATATTTCCAATTTCTGTACTCTCTGTAATAGATCATGTTATTGCATTTTCTCTCCGTCAAATTCCATTCATGTGGGGGATTGTTGGAAAAATGGTTTAATACAGGCATATTTTTGAGCCAAAATTTTGAGTAGATCCGAAGAGGTGAAGTGTTCCTTGCCGTGTGGCAAGTCACACGGTGAAGACGGAACGTCAAAACCATTTATGAGTAAATGGGAAGTTGACGTTGTTTTTGGGCCTAACATTAATTTTTTAGATAAAATTATTTGAATTTTTTTAATAAAAATTATTGTGGGAATTTAATTTAATTCTAAAATTCAAATTTTGGGTTCTTAAGTGGTTTTCTAAAATTTGTAATTGTGAGAATTTAATTTAATTCTAAATTTAAATTTTAGGTTCCTAAGTAGTTACCTAAAGTTTGTACCTCGTCCTTTATTTATTAAACTATTCAAATAATTTAATATAAATATATATATATATTTAAATAGTTTACTATATATATATATATATTTATATTTCAAATGATTTATATAATAAAGGTCAAACAGTTACCTTAACTGTTCCAACGGATTCCTTTTCAAATGTTTTGGAAATTTGTTCTCCAACGGACAAAACTATTATTCAAATTGTAGGTGCTCCTGTTCAAAGGTTTTGTACACCTTTTCACTTAATTTTGGTACTTGTTCGGATCAATTGTTTGCCTATATATACAGCCATGTTCCAGCAGTCTTGGGTTCAAGAAAAATCAGTCAGCAGATTGTCTAAATTGCTGTCCACATTTTATTTGTGCATTATTTTCCATTTTAGTTTTAGAATAAAATTCAGAGAGTAAGAACACAAGGTTCTAGTTCGTCGTACAAATTTGTGTGGAGTACTACTACAAGTTTGTGAAGATCATTGTATCTTGGGAGATAGACGCCACTCAACCGTAAACACCGTAGCGAGGCGAATCTATCTTAAGGACAGAGTGTCACACACTCGACTTGGTCTTAATTTTAATTCGGTTCGATAAATAAATCCGGTATGTTATTTATTTATTTTGTTTGAATTTATTTCAAATTATTTTATTTACACAGAAGATTGTCCAATACGTACAATTTGGATCTTCTTTTTCTTTCAATTTTATCAATGGTTTCTCATCAACCAACTGGATTACGCTTAGCATTAATCAAATCAAGTAGAAGATCATGAACAAGATATTTTGAAATAAAGAATAGAGTGGTTGTTTGTTGTCCCGAACTTTCCCTATTGACTATGGTTAGACTAATCAATACCCAATTGATTATATATATATATATATAAACTTGTGTACATATATATGTAGGGAAATTACATGTAAACTTGTGCATATGTAAATCTGTGTATGTGTACCCCAATTTGAAGTAAATATATAAATAATTATGTATGTTATGAGTTAACTTAGTATAACCTTTTGTGTAAACATGTATATAAATAATGAGCACTACTAGAAAAAGGGGTATTTGACACGAAACTATTTGCGACGGTTTGAGTGCCGTCGCAAAAAACAAGTATTTGCGACAGCACTTAATGACGTCGCGAAATTATTTTTGTTGCGACGGAAAAACTAAGCCCGTGGCAAAAAGTAAGGTTATATGCGACGGTAAAAATATTTGTCGCGAAATCATTTTTTTTGCGACGGTAAGTGACTGTCGCCAAAAAAGATACTGGATAAATACTATTATTAGAGACGAATAACCTGAAACCGTTGCAAAAGATTTTTTTTTTTTTGCCTTTTTGTTAATTTGCGATGGCTTTTCAAACCGTCGCAAAAACTTATCCCCTAAGTTTCCACTCTCGCGCCTCTCTCTCTCTCTCTCTCTCTCTCTCGCGCGCGCGCCCGTTCTTAATATTTCAGTTCTCTCTCGAGCCTAGCCCTAATTTCACTGTCTCTCTCACGCCCAGCCTTCACTCTCTCTCTCTTTCTCTCTCTCTCTCTCTCTCTCTCTCTCGCAACGACAACCGCACCTACATGGGCAAATCTCTGGCATCCAGGAAACCCTCATCTCCTCTCCCTAAGCGCTTGTCCCTAATATTTGCCCAGCCCTAATTTCACTGTCTCTCTCACGCCCAACCTTCACTCTCTCTCTCTCGCAACGACAACAGCACCGGCATAGGCAAATCTCCAGCATCCAGGTAACCCTCCTCTTATCTCCTCTCTTCTCCTCTCCTCCTCCTAATATATCAATCTTCTCTCTCGCGCCCAGGGTTTAGGATTGTGTTTGAGCCCTTCTGTTTTGGACATTAGGTTTATGGCAAAATCATTGTACCGTCAGAACCTTTGTCTACAAAGGACTACCTTCGCACTCGTCAGAACGGCAATCTCGAATGGGCTGATTGCGATGAGAAAGATTAGGTGGCGATGCACATTAATGCATCAGAAACGAAATCGGAAGATTGACAGTTCATCTTTGCCCTAATTTTTCTCTCCATTTCTGTTCAATCGACCCCTCAATCTTCTCTGATCGAACTCGCTTTTGATTTGTTGGTTCGATCGGCTCGAGTTGACCTTGAGGTACACCTAACTCTCCTCTCATATTATTACCTGTGTTAGATGGACCCATATTTGTTGCTCTAAGTTGGTTTAGATTAGCCTAAGCAATTGAATTTGAGGTTCTTATATTTGAAATGTGGTGTTAGTAGAATTAGATGACAATTAACAAGCTGTATATATTTATGTACTATTTCTCAGTTGTTTTTTCAGTTAACTTTGATGAGATTCGTGGTAAAGTGAAGTAGAATTGATTGTTCTTACTGTATTGCTCTCTTGAGATATAGAATCAATAGCTTCAAAGGGTGATTGTGTATTTACTTTTCTTGTGGGTGTGTGTAGGGATGAAGATAAATTGTTGAATACTCAGTGTCCTCTACATTTGGAGCTGAGATGGCAGACAGAGTTAGTTCTAGTGTATATGCTACCCCCTTGATTGCTGATATAAACAGGTGAAAAAAAAAAGAAGCTTTCCTTTAAAGTATTTTATGCCGCCAATTTTGGTTTTAAATTCATGTGACATATTTCATTTTAATTAATTGTTTTTCTCTTCGGTTTGTTTTAAGTGTATTGCTCAAAATTTTCTTGAAAACACTCTAGGAAAGGAAGCCAAACTTTGATGTTACCCATTGGAATTAATATAAAGCATTTTTTTAAAATTAAACTTTAACCCAAGAAAAAAATAAACAGCTTATTTTTTTTCTGTAGCTTAATGAAAAAACAAAATTGTGGGTTTGAAATTTAGAAAGAGCCTCTCCACACATGGTGCATCTGACCCCTTTCCCAAATCCTGCAAAGGCGGCAGCCTCTTGCACTAAATTTCTTGAACGGGTCCGCGAGAGACTCACCGTTCTGATTCGGACTCGATTTGTGTCGGTTCTAAATCTGAACCAAAGAGTCCAAATCCGGCAAATCGTTTGAGAAAACAGATTTTTGAAAAAGTAGTGCCAAACATGGACTGCTTTGCCAGATTACAGAGTCGCCACCTAAATATTTTAAAATGGGAAATTTAGGAAACCACGACTCGTCGAAGGCCACATGTCCGCTATCACCAAAGTGGTCTTGGCTCGGGAGCTTGGGTACGATCGGAAGGTCACTATGAGCACCTTTCGCCTTCGTCCAAGACCGGCCTCTACTAACCGTGATATCCGTTTTTGAAAACATTACATGCTCTTATTCCAATTATTAGCCTAGAATTACTATGTTATGTGCGCAGCAAACAAGTATAGACTAGATTGCCTAATTTGAAAATAAACATTGCATATCCGTTTGTTTTGAAAACGCTTTAGAATTTTGCTACTCGCAAGTAGGCTAAAACACGGATTTCAATGAGTTTTCCAACTCAAGCAACCCAACCTCCACCCACAGGCATTCAAGCAGTTTATCTCACATAAGCATTTAGCCACATGGTAATCATACTGTCATGTTAACATTCACACGCATGCGATATGCTAAAGCGTAAAATACTTACATCGTACTCCGTGCCAAAACAAGAAACTAGTTAGCAGACATGCATGTCCCTAGGTCATGTTAAGTGGCTAATGCAACACAAGCAAGGATGCAATTTAGAGTAGGCTCGGCTAACCCTAAAGATGGCATGTGAAATGCACTTTATTCGATGCACGTATTCAATTTGGAATTGAAAATACAATGCAGTTTGTATGATGTACCGAGCCCGATGCATATCAACAAATGCATGGATGCACACATGCATAGCATAAGGTATGCTAAAATAAACGTGCCCTAATCTACCATCATAAGCGGGTAAATAAAAGGGAGAAAGAAATGGGGGTTGGGAGACATACACCCACTCACGCACCCTTATTACAATTACTCCCTCGCTCGGAGGGACCAAAAGAATAATACAAATAATTAACTACGCAAGCTAATTAAATATTACAGATTAATTAAATTAACAAAATAATTAATCTAAGAAAAACAGTAAATCGCCTCGGGGCGAGGGCTCAATGCACGCCGGATTCCGCGAATTACACCGCTATGCCTAGCTTGCCTCTGTTTTCTCTGTTTGCTCCTCGAAGCCAAAGTCCTAGGAATACTTCCTTAGGTACTGAAGATCACTACCGCTGCACAAAACTTCCACCGGCAGTGGATTGAGCTCATCGGCACTTAATTGATCCATCGGCTGCAAATTGACTGCCGGTCGGCACTAAACACCAACGGCCTTGAATACTGCAGAACACGCAACTCACAAAGAGAGGGCAAATACTGGCATGGCAATGCAATTCAAAGCATATATGCACTAAACACACTCCTTATCATACTAATGACTCAAAGGAAGATGTGCCTCGATTCTCGGACCACCAATCACGTATTTCCATGCATGATGGCCCAAATAACCAAGTATGCAACTTTAATTTCAAATGCATGCAATGCAAACAAGCAAACAAGGGTGCGAAACCTCCATCATACTTCACTTCAAGAGGCTTAGTATGCATGCCAATATGATGCAATCCTAGACATGCCAACTAGTATACAAAATGGGCAATGCAAGCAAGCAAAACATGCTAGGTGCACAACCTAAGCAAGGAAGCATGTGAACTAAGCAAGGGGGTGGACTCAAACATGGATTAGGCAGCTCTAAATAGGCCTAAAACCATTGGCCAAAATGCTAAATCATGAGGGACAAATACACATGCACACATGCACAAGTTAAGGCACCAACACTTAAGCATAATAAACAATGTTCAAGCACACTTGAAATGAGATAACATGGATGACTAGCATGCAACATGAGCTCTAAAATCATGCAAGATATGATGCTAAACCAACTCAAGATAGGCCAAACAAAGCATGTAAATGGCCCAAGACTTAAAGCAAGTCAATGAGGCATTGAACTATACTTATGCAAGACAATTATGGCATGCATTAAACAACTAAAAATAGGTTTTTAGCATGTTAAAACAAAGCCAAAAGTCTACTTAGATGACATCCAAGAGGCTTGAAATCAAAGGCATGCACAATGACCAAAACACGGAGCATTCAATACATGCTTTTAAAGCATTAAAGAGGCAACTAAGGCAAGCATACAAGCACACCAAAGGGACTGAAATGACATACCAAATGGTTCCAAACCATCAAAATAAGGTAAGCAACACATGCTACATATGCATGCTCAAAGGCTAGCAAGCGTAAAATGCAAAGGGGCTATATAATGCATGCCAAGATCAACCCAAATGACTATGGACAGAGCTAAAACATGTCAAAATAAGCACAAAACACTCACAAATCTAAGCCTAAAGCATGCTCAAACTAGGACTAACAACCTAGGCATGTTAAGGGACCAAAGAGGCATTACAAAGCAACCATGCAAAACATGCAAGGAGTACTAAAACCAACACATAGCAATGTTAAATCATGATATTCTAAGCATGAATAACAGTCCATACATGCTCAACACACACTCAAACACAATGCTCCTTCAAGAGGCAAAACTTGCCCTTTTCAAGGACATCAAGGAGAGGGGGTGGCCCTCTCCTTCTTAGGACTTTAAGGCATCACCTACACCACTGAAATCCCTTAACATTTCAGTGGTGAAGAGACCCAAACACCAAAATCCCGGAGCTCAACAAAATAGCACAAAAATGAGGCCTTTCAAGGCCTAAGAGGGGCCAAACTTCCCCAAAGCACAAAGTACCCTTAATAAAATATCAAGAGGACTAAAAAACAGAACTTTTTTGTATTGATCACCAAGCACAAAAACAGTCCTAAACTAGGTAAAAACAAGGTGCAAGAAAGGGGTAAAAAAGACTAGTTTCTTACCCTTGAAGCTTTTCTTCAACAATGGTGACCTTGATGCCTCCTTGAGCTCCAAACCAGTCAAGAACACCAAGAATAGGCTCTTAGAACTTCAGCTCCAAGAGGAAGGTGGAACACTAGGTGCTTGTGTACAATAGTATGAACTAAAACACCTAGTGTACAAAATGAGCAAGGAAAAGAGAGATAGGATAGATATAGGATTTCTAACCTAAAACCAGAGCTTCTTCTCTGTATTTTCTCCCTAAAATGTCTAACTCCTCTAACCCTTGAGCCAAGAGAAGAAGGGTTCTCTTATAGGCAACAAAGCTTACAAGCTAAGCCAAATCAAAGGCTCATCCCTCTATACACGTGTATGGAGGGGAAACAAGGGCTACAAAGCTGTCTGAAAATATCTCCAAAAACAGTTGTAAAGTGATCGGCAGGGCAAAATGGTCATTTTGCCAAAAGGAGTGCCGACCGGCACAATATGGTGCCGATGGAAACAATTACCAGCCGGTGGCCTCTAGCCACTGCCGGTGGTATGTGGGGATGCCTCACAAAGCATTCCCTGCCCCTCCAAGGCAAAGCACAAGTGTTTGGTGCAAAACCAGACACAAAACGGTCAAGTTCGGAGGTCCTGAGGCAAGGCTCGTAGCCGAGAACTCCGGGAACTCCAAACAAACACAAACATGGATAATCATCGAGTGTTCAAGTGGTGACGTCCAAGTCTTGAGGACGGTCAAAAATGGGGTGTCTACAGCTGCTTTTAACTGACAACACAAAGTTTTCCCAAGCTTCACAATCAAATACCCTCCGAAATGAGTGCATTCAGCAGAGAAACCTTCAATGTCTAGAAACTTCAAAAACGAAATAAAATATCTAGTAACTGTTATTCTTTGATATCAACGATTTGTAGGGAACATGCTTTATTTTTTGCCTAATGATTTTAATATTTGTGGTGGACAACATGTTTTATGCTGTATTCATATTTTATATCTCAGTGGCGGAAAGCTCGATATAGTTGTTCCCTCATTTGTTCACTACCTGGAAGTCCTTGAAGGTTCTGATAGAGATAAAATGCCAGGTATAACTTGTTATTGGTTCTGTGTGAAAAGCCAGAGTTGGAATATGAATTTTCCTTCTCATTGCATTATGTTAAATTAGAAGCATTTAACTCACTATTTTCTAGTCTAGTGAGAACTTAGAAGTACAAGAGCATGATGAACTTCAGGTTTTCATGCTTTTAAAATCATTAATCACTAAGGTTTTAAATCGGTATTAGGACACATAATGGTAATGGTTCCAAACAATATGCATATTGTTACGTGAATTGACCTTGTTACGGTCTTTGCATCTCCGTAGGAAGTTACATGCGAATGCAGAAGATGATTCCGATGAAAATTTAAAAGTTTGCATTATGATATATGTTTTGAGTTCTCAATGTTCTTTCACAAACTAAGCTTTAGTTGTTTTGCTTTCTTAAAATGTTTTGCAGGATATGAAGCTCCAAATCTGAGGTATGCTGAATTGTTACTATTATCTGTTGTTAGTAAAATATTGTAGTTGGTGTTGTCTTTAACTTGCATATTTACCCACAGACCATCAGATACTACCTAAGAAAGTTTTTGTTTTGAGATTTCGTGTTGGACCTGTTGGTGTTCATATTTTATTTTTTTAATCCTTTTGACTTCAAGACATCAATTCATTCAATCAACTTGTTGAAGCTCCACTTATAGCTTGGCATTTTCATGATCATGCACCTTTATTTGTTTATTTATTTTTGTAAGTAATCTGTGCAAAATAGACAAGTCATGGAGTCTCTGGAATTGCATTCTAGTGTAATGTGATTTTGATGTAGGAAGTGTACATAACAGTGTATCTGCATGCAATAAGAGTGCTTGCATGGCATTGCAAGCCTTTGTTCTAATCTTGGAGAAAGAATGTAATTAGGTCAATATTTAGGTTAAAGACTATTTATACATTTTAACCAATCCCTGGTTATGTATAGTCCAACATTAACTAATATGCATACATAGGAGTTGTGTAAATTCATTTTATTATAGATAAATTTTGTCTCTTATTTCTTGATTGAGAGCTAGTATATGGGGAAAAATAATCTTTTGATCAAATTGTGACATTGGACTTAGAGGGAAAAATCAAAGGTCAAGGTTCTGGAAATAGTTTGCATGTATGGACTGAAACTGAGCAATTGAGCTGGAACTAATTGGTTAGTAGTATAACTGGTTATGATGTCTCATCTATATTTTGAAACATTAGGGAACCGTTGAGGGATTAAAAGGAGATGAGGAATTTAGTTTGCTAACAGCTTTCTCAAATCTGGTACTGGAATGCTGCAATTTTGGCCGATTGAAATAATAAGATTATAAAACCTGGGTAGCATTTTGGGGAACCATAGTGATTATCTATTTTAATTCTCAGTGGTGTGTTTGGTTGAAGAGAAAAAAGGGAAGATAAGGGAGAGATTCAAAAAGTTTTTATTTTCTTCTGTTTGGTTGACTTAATTGGAGAGAAAATAGAAGAAAAATGAAGGAAAGTTTTTAAATATTTCATCTTCACTTTCCCCTCTCTCTCTTTCTCTCTCTCTCTCTCTCTCTCTCTCTCTGATAAGTAAAAATCTTCATTACACAAGCAACTTTGGAGGAAAATTAAAATTTAGATTAAAGTGCAACAAATAATGCTAAGAGTCAATAAACTACATTTTTTTCTTTTACTTTCTGTCCCACTTTCTTCTCAACCAAACAAGGGGAAATGATTGGTTATTTTGTCCCCTCTTTCCTTCCCTTTTCCTCTCCTTTTATTTTCTCTTATTTTGTCACTAATTGCATCATTATCTCTTGTAATTTAGTTGAAGTAACATTTTGCATTTTATCATTTTAAAGGAAACTTGCAGACAAAGTGGCAGCCGAGGGATTTCTAGCAGTGGTTCCTGATTTCTTCTGTGGTGAACCTTTTGATCTTAATAACCCTAATATGGACCGGGAATCATGGAGAAAGGCTCATGGCGTGGTTAGTTTTTGGTTTCACTACCTTTTATCTAAAAGTCGGTCATCAAAATTGGCATGCTAGTTTCAAAGATTAAAGAAGTGATAGCGCGCACAATTTTTCTTGATTTCAACATCAAAAGGTTCCAAATTGTCATCATGTATAATTTTTAAAATTTTCAGGGTTGTCCAATTGAGATAGGACTCAAACCAAAATTTTTTGACATGATTAAAATAAAATTAAAAAACAGTTAAGTAAAGAAAAATAAAATAAAATAATAAAGATCAACTTTAGGTGGATAGATTCATCACTAAAATGTTATGAGAAGCATATTGATCCTATTAGAACACAAGAGGTTTGGAAAGAAAGAATTTTTTCTTCAACAATTCAATTAGCTATGTTAATGTGAACTTTCTGCATTCCAGGATAAAGGGTTTGAAGATGCCAAGCCAGTAATTTCGCTTACGGCAAAGGAGTCACTTCAATACGGGCTGCAGGTGTTTTGCTAGGGTGGTAAGATATTTATATTGCTTTTACATGAAATAAGCTGTGAAATTTGACATATTTGAACTGGTCACTTCACGAAGTCATGGACTTTTGCTAAGATTATGGGTTATTTTTTGCGTTTGACTCAGGGGTGGTAGTTGTAAAACTAGCAAGGACCGATGAAATTCAGGCTGCAGTGGTTTTGTATCCCGGTTGCATCACAGAAGATGAAATCAAAGGTAAATTTCACACTCATAACATGTGTATGTGTGTGTGTGTGCGTGTGTGTGACTGATAGCTTGTTCTTACAAAGGTTAAGTGCCCAATTTCAATATTGGGAGCCGAGGTTTTTGTGAGACATCGATGCATTCTGTGCTTGTAGGGTTTTTGTTAGGCATTTTATAAGACAATAAATTCTTGTATCTTCAAAGACTCCCTCTGGGGGGGGGGGGGGTGGGGAAGAATTTTTTTAAGCTTATAATGTGATAGATGCAAATTAAATTAAACAAAGAAAGAAGATTTATAAAGTGACTTATTCCCAAAGCATACTGATATGAGGGATTTCTTCAGACTCCCCTGGTCTGATTATGTCCCTTTCTAATCAAACTATATATATTATTTTATTAATTGTTTCATACAATAAAATAATTATCATCTATGGTTTTGCATATATATATTATTTTATTAATTGTTTCATACAATAAAATAATTATCATCTATGGTTTTGCACACTTATGTCATTTGATTGATACACGAAATACTGATATGAGGGATTTCTTCAGACTCCCTGGTCTGCATATGTCCCTTTCTAATCAAACTATATATTATTTTATTAATTGTTTCATGCAATAAAATAATTATGATCTATGGTTTTGCACACTTATGTTATCTGATTGATACATGAAATACTGATACGATGGATTTCTTCAGACTCCCTGATCTGAATATGTCCCTTTCTAATCAAACTTTGTATTAATTGTTTCACACAATAAAATAATTATGATCTATGGTTTTGCACACTTTTGTTATCTGATTGATTCATGAATGTTTCATGTTTATGTAATGAACTTTATATTTAATGGGATAAAATTCATTGAACCTCTTGTGGTATGATCACAGAGTATTTTATTCTTTACAAATTTTTAGTGCTTTGAATTGAGCTGTCTCGAATGATTCGAATTTGTGTTCACCAGTCGGATGATCGGGTGAACCACTTGTCTATCGCGATTATCACCTTGTTGACCGTAGCTATTAGCCTTTTTAAAGGACGACCAGTCGAATGACTGGATGGACGATCGGCAAGATAAAATTCGAGCCATTCGAGCTAAGTTAAAATTCAAGGTACATAGATAACCTCTTGTTTACTGCGATTATCACCTTGTTGACCGTAGCTGTTAGCCTTTTTAAAGGACGACCAGCCGGATGACCGGATGGACGATCGGCAAGATAAAATTCGAGCTAAGTTAAAATTCAAGGTACATAGTATTACTTTTTATTCCTCTATATTTTAAAAATAGTCAATCACCCCCTTATTATTTTGATTGTTTTACAATTTACCTCCCTACCGTTAATATTTCCGTCCAAATTGACAAAGTTCATAAATTCAAGTTGACAAGAAATTAAATCAATTTAAAAGGCCAAATATGATATAAAAATACAATTTTGCCCTTAACTTCATCTTCTTCATTAAAAAACCCTTATTATCTTCAACTCTAATCATAAAAACACCCCAATCACCCCCCCCAACATCCAGCCACCTTACTGTCACCATCCGGTTGCAAATATGGTGAATAGAAAGATGACGTCATGTGCTGCAATCATCGTCAGACATCTACCCTGCATGTTACTATGACCATACTTCAATCTCCACTTTTTGATTGTCGCCGTGTCCACCATAGATGTCCGATGGTGAGAATCAGGGAGGGACGTACAATTTTGATCTTATTTTTCTTTCAATTTTATCAATGGTTTCTCAGCAACCAATTTGATTACGCTTAGCATTAATCAAATCAAGTGGAAGATCATGAACAAGATATTTTGAAATAAAGAATAGAGTGGTTGTTTTTTGTCCCGAACTTTCCCTATTGACTATGGTTAGACTAATCAATACCCAATTGATTATATATATATATATATACATATATAAAAACTTGTGCATAAATAAACTTGTATATATATATATGTAGGGAAATTACATGTAAACTTATGCATATGTAAATCTGTGTATGTGTACCCCAATTTGATGTAAATATATAAATAATTATGTATATTATGAGTTAACTTAGTATAATCTTTTGTGTAAACGTGTGTATAAATAATGAGTTGACACATTGATTCAAGAGGGTAAAATAATAAATTTCTAATTTTGTTAACAAAGTTAGGTGTTGCATTTTAATTTAAAACCATATGAGGGGCAAACATGGAAGTAAAGTGCTATAGGGCTAAACCACAGAGATAAAATAAGTTTTGCCCTATTTAATGAGGAAAATTATGTTTTAGAACTAGTTCTACAGTGCAAGTATTATGTTTTTATTACTGTGTGCAAAAACTCTTATTTTGTTCTTTTACCATCATCATAAAGTAATTCTATGAAGGCTGAGAAGTTACTTTTATATATTGTTTTGAATGGATCGCTTTGAGAGATCATTAGGTTTTTGATATTAATTGTGCAAAAATAACCCTCGCATAACTATATATAAATTATGATTCAAATTAGTGTTAATTATAAATTATTTTGGTGACTAGTTATAGGCTATTATAATAGTGAGATTAATAAATTATCAAATTAGAATTAGTTACGTTAATGTTAATAATGACACCATTATAGTAACTTATATTACAATCAAAATAATCTTTAACGACTCAAATTTATTGTTTAAATTCAGTAATTAAAATAGGAATGTATATAATTTATGTTTTTTAAGTTGTGATTAATAAAATTTCCTTATGCACATAAGCAAAAGAACATATAGTAGCCCATTTTATTTAGAATTAATTATCTAAAAATCCTATTTACAAATGTTATGGTAATTTAAGTCCTATCGAAATTTTTTTGAACCAATACATTCTACTTAGTAAAATTGAGAATATTATTAGTTTTTTTTTTTCTTTCTAATTTTTAAAACTAAGAACATTATTAATTTTACATAGTAATAGTTCAGATAATTATTTCATTAACTGAGGGGAAAAAAAAACAGAGTATGAAATTAAACATTTTTACCCTTCTACTTATTAGTTTGATTTAACTATCCAATAAACTGAGAATATCATCAATTCTTTCCAGTTTTAAAACTGAGAAAGTTATTAATTTTTATTTTTATTTTATTTATTTATTTTATTTTATTATTTTTTTTAAGTTTTGCATATCAATATTCCATCATCATTCTACTTAGATACAAAATTTTCAGTTTTATACAAAAAAATACTGTAATTCAGTTTTTTCTATTTTTTCAAAAAAAAATTTAAAATCTTTTTTTGTACATAATTATTTTTTTTATTTTTTTTTCAATTTGAAAGTTGATAATTTTAAAGTTTTAAAAAACAAAATAAATATTAAATCATCATATTCCTTTATATATAATTATGAATGATGAATAATCATTATTTTGAAGAACAATTCCTATTATTAAAAATTTAATAGAACTTTAAAATTAAAAAAAATCTTAATTAAGATTTAATAGTGTATAAATTTATAAATTAAGACTTGTGTGTAAAATTTATTATTTATTCATATCATTTTGGGCTCGATATAGGCCCCGTTTGGTGTACCTGTTAAAACAGCTTATAGATTATAACTTAACAGCTTATAGATTATGACTTTAATCAGAAGTTGTTAATCTGTTTGGTGTAGCTGTTGGATTATAGATTTAAGTTGCTGAGTAGTGTTTGTTAAATAAGCTGTGAAATAATTTTTTCAATTAATTTTTATTTTTTGTTTGTCTACATTTCTCATAAAAAATAATAATAATAATCTATAATCCATTTGAGTCTTTTTCTATTTTTAAAAAAATAAAAAATAAAAAAATTTAAGAGTATAACCATAAATTAACATGTCCACAGCAGAAACTGATAATCAGAAATAAAGGGTGAGCAACTTCTCAGAATCATCTTTTTTGAGTTAAAATAAGCTGTTAGAATCAGAAGCTATTTGAAATAAGTTTAGGGTAAACTACTAATAGGTCCTACTTTGGAGACTTATTACCCAATAGGTCCTACTTTGGAGACTTATTACCCATTAAGTCCTATTTGATATAATTTATTAAGTGATAAAGATAAATTTATCAGTCTTTTTTTTATGAATAATTTTATAGTGATAAATTTATCAGTCTCTTTGTTTTATGAATAAATTTTTAGTGATAAATTTATCACTCTCTTATTTTTATAGTGTTAAATTTATTAGTTAGGACTTGTAGGTAAATAAGTCTAGTTAATAGGACTAATTGGTAAGTACCCCATAAATTTAATCAAACAGTCCAAAATAACTTTTTCAAAGCTAAAAGCCATAAGTTGGCTCTGAAAAGCTGAAACAAACACCCCCATAGTAGGTGCTTGAAGTTTCACTGGGTTGTCCCAAAAAGTGATTCATAAGGGTCAGTTTGGGAAGATGGTTTGTAGCTAAAATAGTCACAAAAGATAAAATATGTTATTTTAGTCATAACAAACAAAACATCACATCCAACCCATAATTATTACACTATTCTCTCACCAAAAAAGTCAAAAAAACCAAAAAATCCTTCCCAAAAAAGTCAAAAAAACCAAAAAGCCAACCTACTTCCCAAACCAATCCTAAGATGAGTTTGTTTGTTTTTTTTTTTTTTAATAAGAAAAAAGAATACTCTATAGTGGTGTTATCCATGGGTCCTGATTTCGGCGATTCTTAGTTAGATTTAACTTAACACATAAGCAGGGGTTTATTATCAACATACTAATAAAATTCAGTCACACGTTATAAAAAAATTTAAAATTGATTAGAATACAATGCGAAATCTCAAAATGAACCAAGCAAGTGAACTGCTAACCATTTTTCATGCCTTCCAAAATTCAAACTAAAATCATACTGTAGAAAGAGCCGCTTTTTCCAATATCCCACCAACCGGGTGGTACATCTATAAGATGAGTTGATGCAACCATTTCACCTAAAGCATGTTATTTGATGGTTATAATGATCAGGG
Organism: Camellia lanceoleosa; assembly: GCA_025200525.1. NCBI lineage: Eukaryota > Viridiplantae > Streptophyta > Magnoliopsida > Ericales > Theaceae > Camellia > Camellia lanceoleosa. The sequence goes on along the minus strand of CM045764.1, from coordinate 144,479,692 downwards.
CCGGTTCTGAGGCGAGCCAAGGCGGTGGTCTCGGGTTTCTAATTTTAAATGAAATTTAAGATTTTTAATTACGAAAGTGTATCATGTTATATTATTTTATAATAATTTTAATATTAGTTCAATTAATTTATTTTTATGTTGTCGTATGATGTTATTTTGATTTGTGTCCAATTGATATTTAATGTGAAAATTTTCACTTTTAGTTAAAAATAACTTAGCAAGTGTATGGAGTGAATAAGATTTTTTTCATAAGTTGAATTTTATAGAATTTATTTCTACTAAATGAAATTATTCATAGAATGTTTGATTTGAATTCAATTGCATTTTTCTAATTAAAAAAATTGTACCTTATTACTATATATTTTTACTAGAATGTCTCTAAAATAGGTAACAAAAAAATACATATCTCAAATGAAAAAAAGATAATAGTCTTAATTATTATTTTGCATATTTTTTTATTCAGTTAGATGAAATTCAATAAAAGATTAAAAAAATGTCATGACAACTCTTAGTGAACATTAAAATTTGTAACTAATAATTAATGTTATGGAGTCGTGTTATATTTGGATTTATGTTGAAAATAATCAACTCTAACTTGTTAATTTTATATATTGCTTGAGTTGTGTCGAAAATTCTCATTTTAGCCCTAATTAATTTTAGTTCTTATAGTATTGTTAAGCTAAAAAATAAAGATTCGTTTCAACTAATTAAAGTTCAATTATTTTATATATATATATATATATATTTGTTATCTAAATTTTGTTAAATTGTAATGTAATAGAAATAAATTTTTATCATTTTTGTCTTATCCAAACAAATTTTCTTTTTAGATAATGACATATGACGGACCAATTTAAAAAATTCGCCTTAAAGTATCCACAGTGGAGCTGTTAGAATATGTGTTAGTGTCAATTGTTATTTTTTACCTAGCCATTTTCTGTTTTTGTTCTCACAATGGAATTGCTAGTAGGTGTGTTAAATTTGTCAGTTGTTAACTTGTGTTAATTTGTTTGTTATCTGTAACGAGCGTTTTAGCTAGCGAAGAAGTGCGTTTTTTTGTCTTACCAGTTGACCGGCAGGACGTCTGACCAGTTGACCGGTGTTGGCTACATATTTTGTAAAAGCCAATTACAATTCGACACGTGGCAGAATGAGGGTATTATTGGAAGATGATTTTAATCTTAAATCTCAATCATACACGTGGCAATAAATATTGGTTCTCAAGTGGTCTGAGTAGCACTAGATCAGAAATGAGATACAAGGTGACGTGGTTTCAACGGTTACCTTTATTCAAATTTAAAAACAGGAGGGAAGTCCAACTGCAAGTGATGGCATAGTGGAACTATTTCTAAGGTAACATGATCAGCAATCATGGAGGAGCAGTTCGACGGTTCGAAGTACAGTTCGAAGGTCATCTCTAACAAGTATAAATAGCAGGGAAGTTCCCAGAAAAGGCCCCCAGACTCAGATCATATAAACCAGTTTCCACTTCATATTTTCCTTTCCAGTTTTACTTTTCCTGTACTTTAAATACTTGTTCTTTAAATACCTGCATCGTACTTCAATTCATAGGAGTAGTTTTCAAGTAGATTCAAGTAAACCGTTGCTGTAAACTTCCTCAAGGCTGAGTTTGGACAATTGTAAGTGTTTATGTTAATGAAATACTTCAATTGCTCTTCATATTAATTGTTATTTCTCTTAATTTCTCCTAAAAGTCAAGCCACCAGTAAAAGTCCTCTTCATTGAGGCTGAAAGAACTAAAACATAGTCGCCTGATAATTGATTGACAATTATAATTTCTGTAAGGACTGATTGATCCTTGCTGGCACGCTTGCATTTACAAATATACCCTTCGAAAAGCCAAAAAGCCAACATATATTTTTGGCACGCCCAGTGGGACTCATTAAAATGGCTAGACAAAGACGACAAGGAGAAAATGAACGCTTGGAAGAAGGCGTAGAAGGAGAGGTAGAAATACCTGATCCAGGGGCGAATGTGGTAACACTCCATGTGGAAACTCCTATGTTATCAGAACCTTTGGTCGAACAGACCCGTACTTCGGGACAAGAACCATATGTTCATAATATTGGACGAAACCAAGGAATTGGACCATCCACCATTCCATCTGCTCAGCCAACAAATCCATGGGATGGCTTGGTAGATGCTATGGGACAACAGCTAATGAACACAATGGAAAGGTGGGCAACATCCTTTTTGGATCGAATGAACAACCACCAACCAACGAATACAAGACATACAGAGGAAATTTTAAATGTTCATCAACAAAGATTGGCTAGAGAAAAACAGCCTATGCAAGTTAATGGACAAATTAATGGTCAGACTAGTACTCAAAACTATGAAAGACCATCGCCTCAGTCTTGGTATGAACCCATTTCGAGGCCTGCAGTAGGCCAAAATACCACAGTACTCAACAGTGAAGCCACACCAGTTGGTAGACCTGGTCAAGTACAAGAAACTGGCATAAGAATGTTGGCAAATCCCATGTTCGAAGCCATACCTGGCACCAGGGGTTATAATAATCCCTTATTTGAATTTATACCCCGGGGGGTTGGAAGGTTTGTGTCATGACCCAAACCCGCCCCTAAGGGTTAAGGACATAACCGGCCAGTAATCCTGAGATTACCTACGGCCTCCATACTAATCAGACATGACTCATCAGAGTAAAGGGGCCAAGGGGAAGTAAAAATTTAAAATCTTTGTCCATAGAGCCGTGCTTATATGCACTTTAAAACAACTCATGCGCATATACGATAATAACCCACATCAAAGTACAGTAGCAAAACTTCTTTACAGACAGGATCATCTAAACTGAGTCAACCCATAGCAGCCGTATAACATACACAAGACCCTTGCCAACAAAACGGAATATAAACAAGTAACCAAAAAAAAGGGCAAGGTTTGGTCTCGCACGTGAGACCCAAGGCTGACTCTCCCAAAACTCCTGCTGTCCCTGGCTGACTTCACTGGGGCTGGGGTTGGACCTCACTTGGCTCACCTACAATTACATGAATGAGCGTGAGCGAATGCCCAGTGAATAATATCAAATAAACAAGTGACGTAAGCAATTATAGGAACAATACAACAAATGGCCTTCGGCCCAGTCATTCATGTCAATCGGCCTTTGGCCCAATCGTTCATTTCCATCGGCCTTTGGCCCATTTTATTCATTTCCATCGGCCTTTGGCCCAATTATCCATTTCTATCGGCCTTTGGCCCAATTATCCATTCCCATCGGCCTTTGGCCCAATTATCCATTTCCATCGGCCTTTGGCCCAATTATCCATTTCCATCGGCCTTTGGCCCAATTATCCATTTCCATCGGCCTTTGGCCCAATTATCCATTTCCATCGGCCTTTGGCCCAACTATCCATTTCCATCGGCCTTTGGCCCAATTATCCATTTCCATCGGCCTTTGGCCCAACTATCCATTTCCATCATTGTACACCGATCAATTAATGAGTTTGCAAAACTCACTCAGAAATAGCAATTAGATAATAATGTACAACAAATTTCTTGTCAAGATATTACTCACAGTGATCGGTTGATTTGTTCGCCCTGGAACTCGACCCTACACATGCCATGAACATAAAAGGGTCACTAACAATTCAATCCGTTCAAAGTTCACACATTCCTCTTTAGGCTTGTTATTATCTCATTACCTCATTTACCATGCTCAACATATGCCTAAGAGTGCTTACAAGTGAAAGAGAACGGAAAAATACAACACAATATGCATTTTCAGAATTCCAGGAAACAGGGTCCCCGCTCGAGCGGACCCTTAGGTCTGCAGAAGTACTGGTTGCCTCCAATCCCCGCTCGAGCGTGCATTATTCCGCTCGAGCGGACTTCATGTCACATAACTCCCCGCTCGAGCGCCAACTTCCCCGCTCGAGCGGGCATCATGTCTGCAGAAAAATGCTGGGAGCTCGATTTCTCCGCTCGAGCGGCCCTTCCCCCGCTCGAGCGGAAGTCAGAATTCTGGAAATTCCAGATCGTGTTCTTGAGCTTCAATTCAATCTCCCAGCTACCATTCTTGCATGCAAGGCTCAAACCTCATATATAATCACACTAACATGGTATAAACACCAAAACACATCATCATGGAGCTTAATTTCAAGGATTAAACACTTGCATGCTTCAATTAACACCCAAATTCATCACCAATACATCACATTCAAACATGCAAAGCTTATTCTTACATGGTTTATTCTTGCATGTGAGAAATATGCATTCATATCAACTTAATTGGTGAAGAGAGGTTCAAATACATGGTTTTAAACAATATTCAACACAAATCATACACATTGTGCTCAAACATGGGATTCATGGCCATTTCTTACATGTGTTCTAAGACTTTAAATTCAACATATATAGCTCAATCCCCTTACATTCAAACTAATTCATGTTCTTGGCCATCTATTAAGCTTGAATTCACAAGATAATGACTAAAATGCATGAATCACTCACCAAGGAGCTTTAATCTTCACACTCTTTGGCTAATTCTTGAATAATCTCCCAAAATCTCCAAGCTCCAAGACCAAAACCTTAATCTCCTACACTCTCTCTCTCTCTAAGCCGACCCTCCTCCTCTTCTGTGAGTTTGATCAGCCCAAATGCAACCAAATAGGAGAATTAAAGTGTAGTGCCCCCTTTTACAACAATCCCCACTAACTCAATTTAATAATAATAAGTAATTGGGCACCAATTTACCAATTTAATTAGCTTAATCTGGCCTGAATCAATATTTCAATTAAATTTCACCGTAGGCTCTAAAAATTATGCCAATCACAATGGGGTAGCCAATTTCGGGTTCTGTGACCGATAAGGCCCTCAATTAAATTCCCGAAGCAAATTATTCAAACAGATATTTCTACGGTGAACAGATACGAATTCAAAGTCACATATTATCATGTAATGGCACACAAAATTATGCATAAACACATAATCACATTCAAATTAAGAGCCAATTAGCACATTACAGGATAGGGGTATTACAGTTTGCCTGCAAATGGAAGGGACACAATACCTATGCCAACACCTTTCACAGGTCCTTTAGCAGGACAGGCTCAAAGGGGTTATCCATTCCTCCAACAGCAACCTGCACCACAGGGGCAACCAGTCCCAAATGTACCATTGTATGGACCAAGAGGACCACAGGCACAAGTTTGTCCACCAAACCCTGTGTTTGCTCCTCCAAAGAGTGGTTCAAAGAAGCCCAAAATATGGTCCCTAGGGACCAAATTGCCGATATTGTTAGGAGATATGTGGACCAATGGCTCGGGGTCCAGACTCAGATACGTAAAAACCATACCCAGAGTGGGTTGATAGGGTACATGAATACCCAAGAGGGTTTAGAATACCAGATTTCACCCTATTCTATGGAACTGGAAATCAATCAACAGTAGAGCATATTGCTAGATTCATTTGCCGGTGGTGAATTCGCTAATCATGACTACATAAAATTGAGATTATTTCCAAACTCTCTAACTGGGGAGCATTTGTATGGTATATCAATCTTACACTGCTCCATTCAAACTTGGCAACAGATGGAAGAGGCATTTCATGCCCAATTTTTCCAATCGAGCCAGAGGTATCCATGGCAGATTTGGCAAGATTGAGTCAAAGGTCAAGAAAAGGCTACTCAATTCATTGCAAGATTTAAAAGGGCTCAAATAAATGTAGAGTCATCCTTCCAGAGCCGAATTTGTACGATTGGCTCAAAACGGTTTAGAGTTCAAAGCCAAAGAAGTTTGACTCAATCAATTCAGGATTTGGTCGAATTAACCTATAAGGTGTCTCGATATGAAGCATTACTAGAGGAAGAACAAGATCGAAACAATGCTTCATATAAGACATATTACAGAGATCCCAATTATGAGATTGATGCGTAGAGATTGTGGGCAAAGAACACAGAATCTGTGAAGCATTAATTCATAAGGATACGACTATCGACAAATAGCTTTAAAAAGAAAGACTTTCACGTAAAGTATTCTTCGATTTAACAAAAGCAGATGACATTTTCGATCATTTGCTTGGTACCAATTTCCTTAAGTTACCAAAAGGAGTAAACCGCCTTCTTGATGAACTTAAAGGAAAAGTATCTCAGAATGGCATAATTCTTGGTCTCACTCAACTAAAACTGTATTGTTTTTCGAGACAGATCCAAGAGCAAATCGGAAAGGAAGTCTGAAGTTCTAACCAAAACGAAGAAAGCCATGGGAATTGACAAGAACCTGCTTCGAAGTTGGAGAAAGCGCTAATGTGGTTGTTCCAAACTTTGAAATTTATCTCTGCAGAATTGGAGGAGGTCAATGTGCAAATGCATATTGCCAACCGCATATGCCAAGAAAGAGACCAAATCTACCAGCTTGTTGGCGAGTCTCTCACATCAAGGAACATTCGATGAAGAAATATTGACGACGATTCTTTGGAAGCAATTGTAATGCAAAGAATGTGTCCAAGGTGTAGACTAAGCTACAAATGGTTGAAGGGCTTCCAATTGATGGGAAGCAATACTATAAGGATGTTCAGAGACGCCCTAGATCGACCAACGCTACAACAAAAGGCCGATTCGGCTAGTGATAGGCAAAGACCGGTGGTGGTTGAGCTCAGCTGATGTAACAAATGCTAAGGGTAAAAGGCCCTTGTATGAGTCTAGGCCACTTAACTACTATAGAATGGAGAGCAGACATTCTGAAAGAAGATTAGAGAGGAGTTCAGGTTATGGGACTAAAGCCAGAGATTGGCCTCTGCATCAACTTCACACGTAATGTAAAATGGCCATCTCAAACAAAGGCCAGAATCAAGCTCGAAACATGAGACCAGAAACAAGCACTTACCTCCACGGCCAGTTTCGAAGATGACTTCGAAGGTGGAAAAGGGTGGTTCAACATCTGAATCAGTAAGTTCTTGGGTACCTGGAGTTCCAGATTGGTTTGTAATGCAAAACAAACCTAGGGAATTGCCTGACAGGAGAGATGTTGGAATCATAGGCAGAATGATCAAGCCTCCTTTGGTGGCCCCAAACAACTGGGTATTGCTGAAGCACCCAAAGACAAAGGAGTCAAATATGGTTCCGGTTATTTCCAGATCACAAAGGAGGAATTCAGCAGTACACCCAGACCAAAGAAGATCTGAAAGAGAGTGAAGAGAGTTCTTCACATGTCAAGACAGAAGAAAAGAAAGCTTCGAAGTCAAACCATGTTCCAAAACCAACGCTACAAAGTAAAGTGGTTTGTAGCAGAGAACAATTGGCCCAAGTTCATTCTGAACTAAAGGCCAGAGAGAAGTCCAGTTAAGGTGATTGGAGAAGGCTCTGGTGGAAAGTGATAGTGAAATAGAAGAAGAGATTGGCATGAGCCAAAAGAAGGAAATGGCAAAAGAAGATATGTTCGAAGCCTTCATGGCTGAACAAACATTTCTGACTGAAAGCTTAGTTGAGAAGGATCCTTCGAAGGGATCAGTTATCAATGAAATACCGAACGCAAAGATGGAGGACGCCTCAAGACATTGAACAAGGTAGCCAAGAGGGAAGAAGGTACAACCACCATCCGGTTTGGCTCATTCCCACCAGTGTCGATCCAACATGGTACATATACTACCTCATGAATTTCAGTCGAGGATCGAGGACCAAGACATGGATCCAATTCTGCTTTCTAGTGAGGAATCACAAGTGAGCATGGTACTGGATGCTCCTGAAATGGTTATTCCTATGGAAGTTGAGTGCGAAAGCGAGGAGGAGGTGAGCATCAACCTCTCATATCCTTTTGAATATCCCTCGAATTCCATGACCCAACATGTTAAGCCTTTGTACATTAAGGCTTTCTTTGATGGTATACAGTTAAACCGAGTCCTAGTAGATAATGGGGCGGCGGTTAATTTATTGCCGAAATCTTCTTTGAAGAAATTAGGGAAGAAGAATCCAAGGTTGATCCCAACCAGTACAACCATTGCTGGTTTTGCTGGAGATAAGCAGATGGCCCAAGGTATTCTGCCTATCAATTTGAGTGTGGGAACTAGGGATTGTATGACAGCATTCTTCGTGATTGACAGCAATGCTAAATATAATGCCTTACTTGGAAGAGACTGGATTCACACCAACAAGTGTGTACCTTCCTCTTTGCATCAGAAGATCATGATGGCTCTGGGCAATGGAGAGACAGAGGAGATTGATGCAGATCCTCAACCTTTCATAGCCTGTGCAGACTTTGCAGAGGCCAAACTATATATTGAAGGGGTAACTCCACTCAGTATATTGAGGAAAGCTGATGGCTCACCAAGTGACTACCGATGAGGAAGTTACACATCCGAAGCACTTAGTCCAAGAAAGTCGATGAAGAGGTTGACGGGAAAGATGACAACCATCCCGGGTTGTAGGCAAAGAAGTGAAGAAAGAGAAGCCAATTCATTGGCTTTGATTAAATTCTCATCATTGGATGTAAAAGCAATAGTCCAGAAGGTACAGAAACAAGAGAGAGAAGCCATGACAATTGGCTGTAAACAAGAACAACAACAGGTCAGGGGATTGACCTTTGGGAAATATTGTGCATTGGACATTGAAACAAGAGTCCAGGAAATACAAGAAGAAGACGCCTTATGGACAGATTTTGTCTATGAAGAAGAAGTTAGAGATGTCGAAATAGAGAACCTAGAGGCAGAACAAGGTGAAAAGATTGCTTCAAAGGTTGAAGAAACCAAAGAGAAAGCTTCAATGAATTCTCAGACGCAGGACCCCTTAGAAGAAGTGAATTTAGGGGAAGGTTTTGTGCAGCAGCCCACTTATATAAGTACCTGTTTGAATGCTCTGGACAGAGACCAGTTGTTGGTTGTTTTAAAGAAATACAAAGATTGTTTGGATGGTCCTATAATGAACTACCAGGATTGGATAGATCATTGGTGGAACATAGGCTCCCTTTGAAGCCTAATTTCAAGCCATACAAACAGAAACCAAGAAGGATGAGTCCAGATGTAATTCAGAAGGTCAAGGAAGAAATTCTTAGACTACTTAAGGCAGACTTTATTAGGACAGCCAGGTATGTTGAATGGCTATCTAATATTGTGCCTGTAGTTTAGAAAAATGGCAAAATGAGGGTATGCATCGATTTTAGGAACTTAAATCTAGCAACTCCTAAAGATGAATACCCTATGCCTATAGTGGATCTGGCAGGATGCTCAAATAGGCATCAAGTTTTGTCAATGATGGATGGCCACTCTGGTTATAATCAAATATGCATTGCAGAGGAAGACATCCACAAGACAGCATTCAGATGCCCTGGGAATATTGGCACCTTCGAATGGGTTAAGATGCCATTTGGTCTGAAGAATGCTGGAGCTACGTATCAGAGGGCTATGAACACCATCTTTCATGACCTTATTGGAGGGTATCTAGAATGTTATATTGATGACATCGTGGTAAAATCCCAGTCCATGGAGAAGCACTTGCTTCATTTAGAAGCAGCTTTTGAAAGAATGAGGAAGTTCAAGTTGAAACTCAACCCTCTTAAATGTGCTTTTGGTGTGTCATCTGGAAATTTCTTGGGTTATGTAGTGCATAAGAAAGGAATACAGATAGATCAGAATAAAGCCAAAGCCATCATTGAAGCTAGTCCTCCATCAAGTAAGAAAGAATTACAAAGGTTCCTTGGGCATGTTAACTTTCTTCGAAGGTTTATTTCTAACACTGCAGGGAAAACTAAAGTGTTCTCTTCCTTGTTAAGGCTGAAAGATGAAGAGGAATTTGTGTGGACAGCAGAGCATCAAACTGCTTTCGAAGGTATCAAAGCCTACTTGGCCAATCCTCTAGTGCTGATGCCACCAAAACGAAATAAGCCCTTGAAGTTATACATAGCGGCAGCAGAAGATTCATTGAGAGCTTTCTTGGCCCAAGACAATGAAGAAGGCAAGGAACAAGCTGTTTATTACCTTAGTAGGTTTTTAAATTCTTGTGAATGTAAATATTCAAATTGTTGAAAAGTCAGGTCTTGCTTTGTATTTTGTGCAATGAAATTAAGATATTGTCTTTTACCTACAACTGTCTTGGTAATTGCAACCACGATTTGGTTAAATACATGTTATCTAGACCTATGTTGAGGGAAGAATTGGCAAATGGATATTAGCCTTATCGAATTTCATTTAGAATATGTCCCTCAAAGAGCAAGAAAAGGGCAAGTATTAGCCAATTTTCGCGCATCATCCATCTCAAACAGAGAACCAAGAGGTAATGGAACTTGGTATGGCTAGTATTGAACCATGGCAAATGTGGTTCGATGGATCAAAAGCCAATGGATTAATTGGAATTGGTATTGTGATTAAGTCTCCACAAGGGGTAGAAACCACACATGGTTTCAGAGTGGATGAAGCTAGCTGTTCCAATAATCAGGCTGAATATGAAGCCTTAATAGTAGGACTAGAAATTCTTATTGGGTTACAAGTACATGCAGTTGACATATTTGGGGACTCTCAATTGGTGGTTAACCAAGTAAAAGGGATTTTCAAGTGTCAAAGCATAAGCATCCTACCATATTATGTTGTTGCATTACATCTGCTTTCTCGGTTTCAAATAGCAAATGTAACCTATGTTCCAAGATTCTTGAACAGTAGAGCTAATGATGTGGCTCAAAAAGCTTGAACTTCAAGAGAAGGATAATACCCAAAGGGATATAAGCCAAACAACATATCAGAGATTAATACAACCTTTGAATAAAAGGAATGTGATCTTGGAAGTCAATCATAATGACTCACAAGAACAGGATTGGAGGCATCCAATAATGCAGTACTTGGTTGGTCCATCTTCGAAGGCCAGCAGGAAAATCAAATTGCAGTCTATGCAATACATGATATATGGTAATGCTCTATACAAAAGGGGAGGAGATGGCTTATTATTGGAATGTTTAGGCCCAAAAGAAGCATTAACAGCTATGGCTGAGGTTCATGAAGGCATTTGTGGTGCTCATCAGCCTGGTGTAAAGATGAGATGGTTGCTTCGAAGGCATTCCTATTATTGGTCAACCATTCTTAAAGATTGCATGGAATATGCAAAGGGTTGCCAGGCATGCCAGAAACATGGCACAATAAGACATGTGCCTATAACTGACCTACATGCAGTAGTGAAGCCTTGGCCATTCAGAGGATGGGCCATGGACATGATGGGTAAAATTCACCCACCTTCTTCGAAACATCATTGTTTCATTCTAGTGGCTACTGACTACTTCACTAAATGGGTCGAAGCCAAACCATATAAGGCTGTAGACCAGACAGAGGTCATTGGGTTCATTAAAGATCTGATCCATAGATTTGGTATCCCACAAACTATAACAGTTGATAATGGAACTGTGTTCGATGGGAAAATGGTAAAGTCCTTTGTAGCAGAATTTGGGATTAGCCTTATTAATTCTACTCCTTATTATGCACAAGCCAATGGTCAAGCTGAATCATCCAATAAGTCCTTGAAAAAAGGAATACAAAAGGTGGTGGAAGATAATCCTAGGGATTGGCATAACCTATTGTTGGATGTTTTATGGGCTTACAGAACTTCCCCAAGGTCGAGCACAGGAGTCACCCCTTATGCCTTAGTATACGGGCATGATGCAGTGTTACCTGTGGAAATTAATGTGAAATCTCTGAGGGTAAGATGTCAAGATCAATTAGAACCTGAGCAATATCATCAAAGCATGTGCTTGGAATTAGAAGGCATAGATGAAGCCAGGATTTTGGCGTTAAATAGCATTCTTTTCCAAAAGAAGAAGGCAGCCAAGAATTATAACAAGAAAGTTAAGCATATTGGCTTTGATGAAGGTGACTTGGTATGGAAAACAATACTCCCAATAGGAATTAAAAGCCATAAGTTTGGCAAATGGTCACCTAACTGGGAAGGACCGTATCAAGTTCATAGAGTTTTGCCTTTTGGAGCATACCATTTAAGAAATTTGAATGGTTATGTACATCCCAAAAAGATTAATGGCAGATATCTGAAGCCTTATTTTCCAACCATTTGGGAAACACAAGGAATAGAGTAAGCATTGAATACAAAAACATGAGACTACTCAAAGGATGGACAAAATTTGTTCTTTTATAAAGAATTAAATACATTATGCCATAGATTGGCCCAGAAATCATTACAATGTCTTAACTGTTTTTGTACAACAGATTTCCTATTACTAAGTGATGGGAACAGTTTAATAGCTGCAGCCATGTCTTTTTTTCGATCAGCCAATTCTTGGTTAGTGATCTGCAATTTGGTGTCAGTTCGACCCAAGGCCCGGTTTATTGCAGCTAATTCCTCCTCCAGTTGGGCCTTCTTCTCTAGCAGTTGGATTCGAAACTTGAAAGCAGAGGAATGTTGTTCCTTGAGTTCTGATACTTCGGTATGCACTTGAGAAACAAAACTCTGGTCCCTAGTTAGTTTCTCATCCGCAACCTTAGCAGCTTGACAAATGTTGAGGTAAAAATCGATGGTGGCTGCTGCCTGAGATAGATGACTTGAAATATTCAAAGCGATCGCCAAAGAATGTTACAACCTTGAAGGAACCCATTTCGATAGTAGGCCTTTGTAGAGCCTCAAAGGAATCCTTGAAAAGGAATTTAGCGATTCTAGACATGTGTCTATGTCTATTGAAGGCATGAAGGTTTGTTCTTTGGAGGAAGAATTCTCAAAAATCTCCAATAAAGAGTCAGCCAAGACTAATGGCTCAGCTTCAGCACTAAATATTGGAGATGTAGAAGGTACGTCGAAAAGACTAGCAAGTCTTCCTTCGAAGATGTCTACTTCATCCCTAGACATGAAGGGCATAGAAATCTTGTGGTGGAAGACACGTAATCGCATGGGGATGGGAGAAATGAATGGAGCATCTTTGGCGCCTTCTATAGTCTTAGCCACCAATGAATCAAGTGAAGAGGGCTGAAATAGGCATAGGTAGTGAACCATGAATGGGGAACTACCAAAGACTCTCAATGGAAGAATTAATTGCCATCAGAGATGGAGGGGCAACTGAAATTTCCGTGAAGGAAGGAAGAAGGGCAAGGCTCGAAGAAGAAATAGACTGAGGCGGATCAAAAGTTAAAAAAGGAATATATGGCTCTAAGCCAAGGAAAAGAGAAGCAGGGATGCTTAGATTCAAAGAAGGCATATCGAATATAGGTTCAGAGAGAGGAAGCGTGAGTTGGATGGTTTTCACACGTTGCATTTGGTCAATTTCAACTGAAATCGAAGGAGACCTCGCTGGAAAAATGAAAGCAGTAGCTGTTGCTGCAAGAGGAAGAAGTACAAAAGATTGTTAGAATTCAGTATGTAAAAGATGGCAAAAGGAAAAACAGTGGAAGTGTGAAAGAAATTACTTGTTTCAGAAGCACTGGCACTAATGAGAGAGTCGCGGAGGGAATGATGTGTGGCACTTTGATGCTTTCTCATTATTTCCCTTTGCAATGCATCAACAGCAGCAGCTTCTTCCCTTAAAATTTGTTGTTGCCGTCTCTTCTCGGCTCTCTCGAAGACAATTATTGTTTTGGAATGTTCCTGCTCTACTACCTTGACAGATGTCTCATGAATGGGATCTTCAATCAAGTCAGTAGTTGAAGCAGTCATTTTTCTTTTCTTTCCTATTACTTGAGCAAGTGTCTCAGAATCAGAATCCTCGTCAGAATCGGAAGGAGAGGCATCAAAATCAGAAGAAGAAACAGTAATCTTTCTTCTCCTTTTCCTTTGAGTCAGCATTGTCTGCTCATCAATTGTTTTCTCAGCTCTTTTAACATGAGATTCAGATTCCCCAGAAGGAAACTCTTCTTCTGATCCTTTAACAGCCGTCTCCTCATGAACCAAATCAGCCACTTTTTTCCTCTTTATCAAGGCTCGAGTGACTCTGAGAGGAGTTGAAGTAACAGGAACAGATTGAGTTGTAGGGGAAACAGTGGAAGAAGTGACAATTTCAGTGCCTTTGGATCGGGACACATCCAACACTTTCAGTCGATCTTGAGGAGAAATGGCCAAGTACACTTCCATGTTGCTCGCCCACCATTTTTGGTATCTCTTCAAAAAAGTGCCTTGAGGGATGAAAGGGGTGTATTCAAAATTGGCTAAGTCATCTATAAATTTGACAGTTGCCTCTTCTAGCCTTGATTTTCGAACCTTCAAATCTCTCTTGGTAAGGGTTAAGTTGGTGTTACTACAAAGGGGTATTGGAACTCCTTGTGTAAGACCAAACTGTCTAGCAAATTGAGCAGGACAGTAAGGCTCAGCTATGCATTTATAAGCCCTGGGGTTCATGGTCCCAATAAACAGTTCTCTAGGAATCAGAATGGAAGGCCATATGCCTTTATGAATGGGTAAGGTCTGAGCACATCACTCGTAAAGTGACTCAACCAAGTTAGGCCTACACTGGCTCGAAAGGACGGAAACGATGATTAGGAAGGGCAGTTGGCAGCTGATAGAAGAAGGAGAAATAAAAGGCAAAAGTAGAGGGATAAAGTGAAGCATTGGCCAGTCTTATGCCATGAGTGAAAGAGTGTAACCCATGAAATTTGAGACATTTGGATTGTAATTCAGTGAAATAGGCAAAAAGCCAAAGCTGAAGGATCCAGAATGGCCCCCCTTGATTGGCATCTAAAGGTTTCTCACAGAAGAGGGAGCAAACTCTATAAACGTGGCCTAGGACATATGGAGCTAAGGCTACTTTTTCAGAAACAAAGGCTTTGGCAAGAGGAGCAAATTCAGCATGATTCTTTGGGAGGAAGTAGAATAGGAATTTGCAAAGCCAATATAATAAGAAGGAGAAGAGTTCCTATCGATTCTTGGACCTTCCTTTGTTTTCGGTCTTAACAAAATCATCAGAAGATGAGGTAAGAGAGGAAGGAGAAAGGAACTGTAAATCGGGAAACTGGGTAATGGGAGTGCCAATAGGGATATCCCTAGAAGGTGACAAATGTCAAGAACAGTAGGAGCCATCATCCCACACCTAAATTGAAAGAAATTAAAGATGGGGTTCCAAAAGCATAAGCCAGGAACTAAGAAAGAGTCTTCGAGATAGTTACTGGATAATCGAAGAGCATCGAGAAGAAGCTCTTGAAGGTCTAGCGTCTGGCAGGACAACTCGATCGTACCATTCCCGCCATTCTCGTCTCATCGTGGCCAACATCGGTGGGGACGATTGATTCTCCAAATTTTTCCAAATAAGATTACTTTCAGAAGAAGACGTTGATCCTCCAAAGGATATAGGGCGAGTTCAAGAAGAGTCTCCTTGAATATTGGCCCAAGCCCGTAGTCTTGCTGCCCATGACATCGAGGGACAAAGATACGCCCTCCGATAGCATTTTTCTGCCCAGCTTTGTATTTCTCACATTCTGTATCGATAAGCCTTTTCAAGACCACAGATGGGCTTAGACGCTCTATGGTTGGGACTTTTGATGAGGAAGAAGCCATTGAAGACTGATAAGGGTTTGTATGTTAAGAGCAAGTGATTTCAGAACATAAAACAAAGGGGCCTTTTTATAAGTTTCGTGTCTGAAAATATAGGGCGTAAATCGTTAAGTACTAAAAGTACGAATACGAGGAGCCTTTCCCGATATTAATGGTTTTGGAGGGAAAAGTATATTTCGGATGTCGACAACAGCGTCGAAGTGAGGTATTTGGCTTCGAAGCCAATTCTGGTGCCAAAAAATCAAATAACAATGGCTTCGAAATACAGAATCCGGCTTCGAAGTATACTACATGTTTGGAGACGCTAAGATGCTTGAGTATTGGTCTACTTCAAAAGGTTTAAAGACCTATTTAATGAACATTATTGAAAGTAATGACCTTTAAAGCAAAATTTAGGATTCTTTAAAGAACATCAAAACCAATCATTGGTTTTTTGCAAGAGAGGACTGTCCATTGAAATTAGGACAGCATAAGCTGCTTTTCAAAGCAAGAGGTGGTCAACTTAAAATTGATTGACTATAGTAGCCATGACCATGCATTGGTTATAATTAGCTTTGAAAAGTAAAGTTGTTAAATTCGAAGCACTAATTTTAGATAATATTGACCAAAATTGTCAATTTTTACTCCATAAGTTGAAAGAAGACATATTGGTTTCTTTTAGTGTTTCATTAAAGACAAGTGAGTCCAAATTCAAAGGGTGAGATTATTTAATTTAAGGCTATAAGTTGGCCTTTAAAAGTAAGAGGAAACAGAGTCAAACAATGTCAAGTACAGAAGACTTTGCTTTCATTAGAGCCAAGACAATTGCATTAAGTAATCTTATTTTGGTACAAATTCAAGCTCATAAAAATAAGGAATAGAATAAATTACAAGATCATGAAATTTCGTCCAACAATGATCAATGAATATTTGTTCTTTCTTTATTATGTCTTCCATCTCTTCCAAAGTTGGTCGCATGAGTTGATGTGCTCTCACTTCATAATACTGACTCTTGACCTTTTGCTTCGAAAGCCTCCTCCCTCAATTTTTGTTCCAACTCATCTATAACTAAATCATCCCAATACGCAGAATCCTTATTTTTGAAGTCATCAAAGTCTTCAATAAAGTTTTCTGCTTCGTATTGAGCATGAATTCGAAGAGATGAAAGTTGATCCAAAGACTGAGTGGTGACTTTGGAATTTCGATGCCAATGGAGAATCGAAGTTGATCGAGAATGTGAAGTTCTGCTTGGGCGATAGGATTAAGGATATGGCCCCTAGTCAGAATATCACAAGCCCATCGGAAGTTCTTAAGAGGAATATCATCCTCAAGAACATTAAAGGGTAGGTGAGAAAAAGCTGCGAGCAGAAGTTGGGCTTCTTTCCGCTCAAATGGAGTTGGAGATGATGGAGGTTTGTAAGGAGGGAAGATTTTGTCCATTGGAAGAGCAAGCTTTAATTTCTCTATCCAAGAAAGAGTGGGAGGAGGAGAAGGAGTAAATGGTTCTGCTTCAGAAGAAAGAGAAGGCGTGGATGCTTCTAGTCCAGGGGATGGAGAAGGTGTGGATGCTTCTATTTCGAAAGATGAAGAAGGTGTGGATGCTTCCATTCCAGAAGATGGAGAAGAAGAAGTGGTTGCTTCAGTTGGGGGAGATGACACAAGGATGGGAGGAACAAAGGCATTAATATAGTCAAGCCAGTCAGAAGAGCAAATCTGCGCTTTCTTGGCTAAAAATGAAGGGGTATATCCTTGTGATTCTTCCAAGCACGGGGCAGGGTGCATTATCCTTGTGGGCATGGAGGATGTATACCAAGCCACAATCAAATTCTCCTCTAAACTACGTCGAAGGTCGATGGGCACATATGGATAAACCACCGAGCTTCGAGCGTAGGAAGGAAAATCTAAAGGGTCAGTGAACTCAATGAAATGATGATTGATCCGTTCCCTCAAGTCCCGTGCGAGACTCAAAGTTCGTCCATCCAGAAACCCCAGAAGACGAAGAAGTTGTAGCCTCATCCCAAGCAGAAGCTTGTGAAGAAGAATTTCCTAATTCCATATTTGCAATTTGTCGAAGCAAAGGCTTGAGAGTTGTTCGTTCAAAGTGCGAAGGGAGTTTAGAGTAAGAGCTTCTTGTATCAACGAGTTTGTAAACTAAAGGATTGAGGACAATGTGTTCGTAGTCCAAAGGTTGATAATCTGCGAAAGCCTCCATGACCTGAATATAGAAAGGCGGGTAAAGGTGGCTACTAAATGCGTGGAGAGTCTTCGAGGAAACAAAGATACTCAATGGCTCTTCGTATACTCGATCAACAGAGTGAGAAGGTGATTGAGTCATAATCCGTTCGAATGCTGAAGGTATTGGAACGTCCAACGAAGTTAGGAGTTAATGCAAATGATCACCAAAATAGGTGACGGTTGTGTTTCCTGAAAATAGATTCTATGCACGTTCCAGAAAGCGAGGGAAAAAGTTTTTGATTCACTAATATCTCCAAGTATTGGGTATATTAGTGCGGGGGGTAATGTTGGCTACATATTTTGTAAAAGCCAATTACAATTCGACACGTGGCAGAATGAGGGTATTATTGGAAGATGATTTTAATCTTAAATCTCAATCATACACGTGGCAATAAATATTGGTTCTCAAGTGGTCTGAGTAGCACTAGATCAGAAATGAGATACAAGGTGACGTGGTTTCAACGGTTACCTTTATTCAAATTTAAAAACAGGAGGGAAGTCCAACTGCAAGTGATGGCATAGTGGAACTATTTCTAAGGTAACATGATCAGCAATCATGGAGGAGCAGTTCGACGGTTCGAAGTACAGTTCGAAGGTCATCTCTAACAAGTATAAATAGCAGGGAAGTTCCCAGAAAAGGCCCCCAGACTCAGATCATATAAACCAGTTTCCACTTCATATTTTCCTTTCCAGTTTTACTTTTCCTGTACTTTAAATACTTGTTCTTTAAATACCTGCATCGTACTTCAATTCATAGGAGTAGTTTTCAAGTAGATTCAAGTAAACCGTTGCTGTAAACTTCCTCAAGGCTGAGTTTGGACAATTGTAAGTGTTTATGTTAATGAAATACTTCAATTGCTCTTCATATTAATTGTTATTTCTCTTAATTTCTCCTAAAAGTCAAGCCACCAGTAAAAGTCCTCTTCATTGAGGCTGAAAGAATTAAAACATAGTCGCTTGATAATTGATTGGCAATTATAATTTCTGTAAGGACTGATTGATCCTTGCTGGCACGCTTGCATTTACAAATATACCCTTCGAAAAGCCAAAAAGCCAACAACCGGTCAACGGCAAATTTATTATTTTTTTTTTACTTGTTGGGATTTTTTTTTGGACTTGAAATTTAATTTGGGCTTGAAATTTTTGATTAAACTAAATTATTTATTTATTTTATTTATTATATACATATATATATATATATATATATATTTAACACATACCTTAACACATCCATTATACCACTATTCATTCATTATTCACTCACTAAATTAACAAATTCTTAACATATATTTTTAAATCTTACTTTTAACATTTTTTATCATATATCACACGTTAAGACATTGTGGATGCCCTCACACCCCTAATAACTTAGGGCCGGCGCTGATAATGATGGGAAAGGTCCCTTTCCTCCAACTTTTTCTTGGCAATCATGCAGCATAAACAACTATATGTAACTGTTTCTGTTTTTGTCATTATTTTCATCAATGACATTATTACAACAAAATTTGACATAATTAAAATAAAAAATTATTTACAAATAAAAAATTATCCATAAATTATATTTGCAGAATGATGTATTAATAATATTTTTTTTGAAAGAAAAATACTATTCATACATAATTTTTATATAAAATTTGTCAAAAATGATATTCTTGAATTTTTTTTTATATAAAATTCTTGATTAGAATGATGTAATAGTAACACTTTTAAAAATATAAACTAAGTTGATGGATCTTTTAGCGTAAAATGATAAAATTAGAGCTAGTCTCATTATTTGGTATTAATTTTTTGTATAATTTTTCTATTTATATAACACTAAAATTTATCGTCAGAATAATGTGAAGGGGGTAAAACTATAATTAAATGTTATTTGCATGAAAAGTTTATTTTAAAATGAAAATTCTCGATGTCACGTCTAGATATATACTTCTCTATTTATATATCATTATTCTTAATTATGGAGTGTTTTAGTTAGAAACAAAATAATAATAAAAAAATTATATAATTTCATGTAAAAATTATGTATAAAAAATTTGTTGGTTATTATTACTCTTATTTTTTTAATTTTCATTTTCTCAACAAAATAAGTCTTTACTACTTCCTTTTTAACCTATACTCCATAACTAGAGTAAGATGGTTTTTGCATTTAGATGGTTTAAAGTAGGATTTTTCAATGTCACATCTCAAATATCACAAATTATTCTTAAATGTGAAATTTTCAAAATAAATTAGAGTAATCAAATGTAGCTGGATTATGACATATATTATTGGTTGTCAACCAGTCCTAATCGACAGTAAAAACTAAATTATAACGTAACTTGATCATTATTAATCGTATCTTACCAAAGTACACATCTTGAGGTGTTTACTACAAAATTCTCTTAATTGATTACAACCAAAGTAAATGATAGGCTATTTTTTAATATTTGGAGAAATTACAAAAAAATTTGAAAATTTGATTTTTATAACAAAATAAATCCTGAACTTATAATTTTGTCAATTTAAACCATATATTTTTTATTTGTCTTCAATCTAAATAATTTGCTTATTTTCTTTAAGTAAAATCAACTGAAAATAGTATTTTAGTTATTAAACTCAATAAAAAAAGATATTTTGAACATTTTATATATATTTACATTGAGTTTAATGACTAAAATATTATTTTTTTATTGGTTTAGCTTAATAAAAATAGGTGAATGGTTTAAATTAAAAACAAATCAAAAGATTGAGATTTAAATTGACAAAATTGAAAACTCAAGATTTAATTTGTTAAATGGTTCAAACCTTAGTTTTTTGTGCGTGCGTGTGCGCGCGTGTGTGTGTGGGGGGGGGGGGGGGGGGGGGGGGGCGGGTTTGTCCCTCTATATTTTCTTCCCACTCACTCGATAGGGTTGTAAGCTACACTAAACATTTCAAATCTTGAAGCTATTGGAGATTTGTTTGATTATTAATTTCAAGATTTTGGGATTAGTCGAGATGTATGTAAGTTAATTTGGACATCTAATTATCAAAAAAAAAAAAAAGATAAATTATTTAGTCCAATGTTATTAATGATTTTACAAATACATAAAATAAAATTAATTGAGTGTAAGTTTAACAAATTAATTAACTTAATATTCAACAAACCACCCCCAAAACACCCCCCAATCCCCCCCCCCCCACACACACAGACGCGGGGGGGGGGGGGGGAATTGTCCCTCTATATTTTCTTCCCACTCACTCGATAGGGTTGTAAGCTACACTAAACATTTCAAATCTTGGAGCTATTGAAAATTTGTTTGATTATTAATTTCAAGATTTTGGGATTAGTCGAGATGTATGTAAGTTAATTTGGACATCTAATTATCAAAAAAAAAAAAGATAAATTATTTAGTCCAATGTTATTAATGATTTTACAAATACATAAAATAAAATTAATTGAGTGTAAGTTTAACAAATTAATTAACTTAATATTCAACAAACCACCCCCCACACCCACCCACACACAAAACAACAACAACAACAAAATAGAAAACTCAATTTTTTGTGCAATTCGGGTTTAACTTGCGGGGTTGGATTTAAGTCAACAATTTCGGTTACAATTATGATTTTGGCAGCCCTATACAACTCTTAGCACAATTCGAATTGGATTTAGACAATCTTTCAAGCCGTTTAAGTTGGATCTGTGATCAAGTAGGCTAAACACTTATAAATTAGTATTATGTGTGTATAATATTTTTTTTTATCCAAAATGTATTGTCCATAAACCAAATGATGTATTAAGTAGTGAGTTTATTACTTTTAACATCATGAAATTCCGTAATATGTATTTTATTTTAAAAAAGATAAGATGTTTTAGAACAAACAATTCTCAAACTATTTTTCATATGTAATTATCGAGTAGACTATAAAATCTGCTTGCTGTTATTATCATTGTCTATCTATTAATTTTAAAGAAAAATGAATGGGAGTACTAATTAGTGCCATCACTAATGATGTGGCAGTGGGTCTCACCCACTTCCACAATGTTGTTGTGTCTATTTTTTTTTTAAAAAGTGGATGCTACATCATTAGTAGTTGTTTTAGATCACCACTTTTAGTGGTCTCTAGCATTGCCCTTTTTTTGGTCTTTATTATATATAGTTTTTTTTTTTTTTAATCTCACATCAGTTTACTACTATTTAGAAATTCCCCCCCCCCCCCAAGAATCAAATCAAAAGCATCTTGCATGGAAGACGAGGGAGTTGAAATGGGCATTTTAGTGAAGAAAAATGTTAGAAATATCAAGAATTTTATTAATATTTTTATCAAATGTCTCATATGATATGATTATAAGACCCATACTCATGTGGGACATTTATGTAGAATTCAAACTCATGTGAGACAAGTAGTAATTTTTTTACACTGTATTTGGTTGAGAGATTTGAGGACAGATTTGAAAAAGAAAACGAAAAATATGTGTAAAAATAGGTGAAATATAAATATATTTTATTTATATTTACTTACCTTTTCTCTTTTCCTTTCTTTCTTCTCAAATTTTTCAGTCAACCACGACATTAGCCTCTCTATCGTTGCCCTTTATTGAATCCCAATCTTTCTGATGCGGCCACATATTATTGGTCTGTCAGAAAATAATGTCACGGCATATTGTTAGTCTGTTGGAAAAAAAATGTCCCTAAAAAGAAATATTATACAATATACCGTTCAATTACTCTGCGGCATTATCAAATATTTTTTATCAATAAAAGATCACTATGACCATTTTCAACATAGAATCAAAAATTTCATCAAATTTAAATAAATTTTAATAAAAAAATTAATTTAACATCGTTTACTTAAATGCTAAAACTAAAATTTTTATTTAATTTTTTCACTTCTTTGGTTGTTTGAGAGATCTTCTGGGCATAAACAAAAAATCTGTCAAAATTACTCATGGTGGACATCCAAGTGGACATCTCGGAGGATATTCGCGTGGACATCTGGCCTAATGTTAAATTTAAATTTGATAAAAGACGAAAGACTTACTTCATTTAATGAAAGTTTTAGTTTTACCTCTATTTGATATGAATTTAGTGAAAGGGTTAGAGCATCTCATTTGACGCATTTTATATAATTTCAAATTTGATGAAGTATCTAATGTTGGATTGGAGATGTTCTAACACATTAAATTCGGTAGTGCTACATCCCATAATTTTTTCCCTATAAAAACATCTCTTCACAAGTTGTAACCGGTAAGAATTTAACCACTCACTTTATGGTGGTAAACTCTTACCGATAAAAAATTGTGAAAGGTATTTTCATAAGATAAATTTATGAGAATAAATCATTTTCTTATTAAATTTATCATTTTTTACAATTTTTTTTTTTCGTACTAAATAAAAATAAGTTAATAATTCTCAATTGATACTTCAACATTTGAAAAAGAAAAAAAGAAAAAATAAGTAAAATATGTGTGAAATATAATTATATTTTATATTTTTTTTATTTTTATTTCTAAATCTTTTCTAAAATCCATGAATAAAAAACGACCTCAAAAGAGAAATTACCAATAATTTCTAAAAATTATAATAAATTTATAATTTTAATTATAAATAATTATAATATATTAATTATTTACAATTATTTTTTTCAAAACACCACTGCCCCATTATTTGTCCTATAAATTCATGATTGTCACTTTTTACTAGTCCAAAACCCTTCAATAAAAGCCTCCATTACCATTTTATTTGATCAGCTCTCCCACCACCACTCTCACCACCACCTCTGCGACCGCCGCCGCCATTACCACCACCTCCATGGCCGCCCCAGAAGGAGGTGGATATCCAAAGATGGAATCTTCAAGGAATGATATTCACCAACCCATGCTTCAACACCTACCCATTCTAACACCAGAAGAACCATCGGAAAATCGCATCGAATATAGTAGCGGAGAACTTGAGAGAGTGTTGTGTGACCGAAGCGTGCCGCTCTGGCAGCGTCTCTGGCAGGCCACGTGGATTGAATTGAAGCTGTTATTCTTCTTAGCAGCCCCTGCTGTGATTGTTTATTTGATCAACTACTGTATGTCCATGTCAACTCAAATCTTCGCCGGCCACTTAGGCAATCTTGAGCTCGCTGCTGCTTC
Organism: Camellia lanceoleosa; assembly: GCA_025200525.1. Taxonomy (NCBI): domain Eukaryota; kingdom Viridiplantae; phylum Streptophyta; class Magnoliopsida; order Ericales; family Theaceae; genus Camellia; species Camellia lanceoleosa. The sequence goes on along the minus strand of CM045764.1, from coordinate 144,455,948 downwards.
ACTTGGCAACAATGGCATCCAAATGTTTGCCTATGGTCTCATGGTACTTGCCAACCCCTTCTCTTTCTCTCTCTCTCTCTGTTGATAAATAAATAATAATGTTAGGTATCATGAAAAGTCTTTATGAAAATTTTCTATCTTTGAATTAGTTTATAGTGTTTGTAATATTTTATTGTATCACCCTTAGTTTTATGAAACTTTTCATGACACTTCTAAAAGGATTAGATTGTGTAGAACTGAAAAAAAAGAAGAGAAATGTTGTACGAAATAACAATTTTTTTAAGTAAATTTTCTCACTAATAGATGTGTTCTATAATAATAATGACATCTTGAAATTTAAAATAGAATTTACTTTAATTATGTGGTAGGTGTCAGATAAGTTAAAATATTTATTAGTTTATCCCATTAATAAAAGAAGCATGGATTTAGACTCTTTTCATTAGATGATTAGAATAGAGTTAGTATAAGCTTGCAACACATCATTAAAAATAAAAATCAATAGTTTAGAATTGTTATCTGAACCCATCAAAAAAAGAAAAAAATAAAATTTGTAAGTGAATTTGAATTTTGAATTTAGAATGGAGGATGTGTCCAAATAAAAAATAAAAAAAAAAATTTAAAATGGAGGATAGATTTTTAAATTTTTTAAAAATATCGTACATTTTTATTACACTTATTTTCATGAAGAATGTATAATATTTTAAAATTTTTTACCATATATTCTTAACACATTCATAATATCCCTCAAGTAATTTTAAATTTAAAATAAAATTATGTTAGATGTAAATATTTCACAACCATTTATCTTGAATTCAATTTGTTTACACTATATGTTTGATTAGAATCGTTGAATCACATACAAATAAATACATAAAGTAAATGACAAATGTAAAGCAAACGAATCTAGCTAGGGAAATCGAAGAATCTTTTCATTTTTCAATGATGTACGCAGGAATCGAAAAGAAAAAAGAATTGGGAGCTGGAGCTTTAATGGTGCGTGGGTCTTATAATAATGTGATGTTTGTATTTTGTGTGTTTTTATTTCTATTTTTTATTTTTATTGTCAAATTATTAGAGTTAAAATTAAAAGAATGTATACGAAAAAATAGAAACAAAATGGGAAAGAATAACTCTATGGTCGAACACAGCCTGTCTTGCATACGGATCGAAAACAGCCAATACAAAAAAAAAATTGTTATAAAGATTCTCTCTAATAATTAACTGTCGTTGTCATTTTGATTTTAAATATTCAAATTGTGTTAATTTGATGTTTAATGTTTAAATTGTGTCAATTTTATTTATAATGTATAAAAGGTGTGTTTTTATACTTATCATTGATTTTAATGACATTTATTAACGGAGTTAGATTTAGAGACTATGAGGAGTTGGTTACAAGTTAATTTTTTGGTTTTTTTTTTTTGACCTTTTGTGCCCTTTTTAGCTTAAAAAGCTAGTTTTTTTGTGATTTTTTTATGACTTTCTTGACTGAAAAAATTAAAAAACTAAAAAGTTAATTTTTTATAAAATTTTGAAAATATTCCTAAATTAAAATATTTTTTATATATTGAGAATCAAACTGACATAATTTAAACATTAATTACTAAACTCAAACATTTTCTGTATAGTGGGGATCAATTTGTTAGGATTTCATACATAATGATTATAATGATTTGACCTAGTGGTTGTGTGGTGTCAACTTGTGGGTTGCGGGTTCAACTCATATTACGGGAAAAAGGAGGTTGATACTCTTTGTAAATGATTTTTTTTTTTTTTCCTTTCTTTATTTTTTATTATGAGAGTTGTATGTAAATAATGATTGTTGGACTTGAGAATAGTAATTAATTATTAGGTAGGCTCTAATTTTTTAATTATTTTGTGCTAGTGATCTGATTGATCATGAAATATTTCTTACACTTATAATTACTCTTTGTTAACAATATAAATATAAATATAAATAAATATAGATATAATTTTCATTAAATTTGTAATTATCTTCCACAGATTGGAAAATAAAACCCCCATTACTAAGTATGGGGACTATTATGCACATAAATATTTTGACCTATTTTGTGAAGTAGGTTAAATATTAGTTTTTTGATTTTTTTTTTTTTTTACTTTTTTAAAAAAAATATGTAAAAATGAAGAGATCACGTGATTCAAAAACAAAAACAAAAACAAAAAAAAACCTAACAAACCTACTTTTAACCCAATTATTAAAATAAAAGAAATGTTAGGGATAATGAAAGACTTTTCATGAAAATGATCATGAAAGAGTTGTGACCCTTAAATTACCTTGATTAGTGTGTGGTGGTTTATTCTAAATGTAATCCAAAAATCACAAATCTTTCATGATCATTTTCACGAAAGACTTTTTATGTTACCTAGCATTGTTGGTAAAATAAGCCTTCATTTGCCCTCCCTAGACAAAAGGCATAATAAAAGCATCACTCATTTAACTTCACAATTACTAAAATTTTACTTTTTTAAAAAATTGTTTTTACTTCATAAGTCTCATCATTTCATTCAAATGTGCAGCTCGGTATGGGCAGCGCAGTTGAAACTCTATGCGGACAAGCATACGGAGCACACGAATACGAAATGCTTGGCATTTACCTTCAAAGATCAACCATCCTCCTCACTCTCACCGGCTTCGTCCTCGCTTTCGTCTACATATTTTCCGAGCCCATTCTCGTATTCCTCGGTCAATCCCCCGACATCGCCTCTGCCGCTGCCCTCTTCGTCTACGGCCTCATCCCCCAAATTTTTGCCTACGCTGTAAACTTCCCAATCCAAAAATTTCTACAGGCACAGAGCATTGTGACGCCCAGTGCATACATATCTGCAGTCACATTAGTCCTCCACTTGATATTGAGCTGGTTGGCTGTGTACATGATTGGGCTTGGGCTTTTTGGCTCGTCACTAGTGTTAAGTTTGTCTTGGTGGATTATTGTGGTAGCCCAGTTTGTTTATATCGTGAAGAGTGAGAGGTGTAAGTATACATGGGCTGGGTTTAGTTTACAGGCCTTTTCGGGCCTGCCGGAGTTCTTGAAGTTGTCAGCAGCGTCGGCTGTGATGCTGTGCTTGGAGTCGTGGTACTTTCAGATTCTTGTTTTGCTGGCTGGGTTGCTTGAAAATCCTGAGTTGGCTTTGGATGCTCTCTCTATCTGGTAAGAGATTTTTTTTTTTGGGGCGTGTGTCACCAAGGATCCTCTAGAGTGAATTTCCCTAGAGTGATCCCTAAAGTGCAGATCTAACGGCACAAAATTGAAGTTTGAATTTTGTTTTATTTTTTATTTTTCAAATTATATAGATGGTGTATAGATGGTGGCTTTTGTGCCGTTGGATCTGCACTTTAGGAATCACTCTAGGAAAATTCACTCTAGAGGATCCTTGCTCGTTGTGTGTGTGTGCGCGCGCGTGTGTGTGGGGTTAAATGAGGAGGTTTGGGCCGGGTGGATCTCATTTGATGGGCCATAAATCCTAAAAGACACGTAATTAATTATTAAAACATATTAAAAATGTGCGTGTCAGCGCAATGAAACTCACAATTGATGAAAGAAAAATGTTATAATTCTTAATAATGTGTCTGATAAGTATTAAATTTTAATTTATCAAACATTTTATTATGTAGACTTTAATCTCAATGTTATATCATTAAAGCGGTTTAAGAGTGATAAATTAGAAGATGTAGTATTATTTTTTTGATGAAAAAAAATGAGTAAATCAATGAATAATAAAAATTATGGTGGATCCCATCATATTGCCATATAAATTCTTGGTATTTTTATTTTTAATTTTTTGTAATTTAATTATATGTATGTAAATTTTCTCCTCTAAAACGGGGTAAGAATACAATTTTTTATTTTTTAAGATACATTTCAATAACCGATAATTGGAATCTTAAATAAATAATATATTAATGGATATATTGCAAAACAAAAAGATACATACAAAGCAAAATACCCATACTTTGATATATAATATAGGTTTAAACTTGGTGTGGCGCGTTATATCTAAGGATGAATGTGATTTAGATATTTAAAATTTAGATACTTTTTAATATATATATATATATATATATTATGTTTGAAGCATTGCTGAATGTAAAATATCGATTTCAATTTGATAATTATTAAGAAAATAGGAAATTATAATAATATATTGCTATGCAAGCGGAATACAAAATAGCGAAAAAAAGTGTTACATAGGATTCCACATTTTTTTTGCTCTCCAATAATATTTTTCATGATTAATGAAAAATAAATCTATTTGGGCAAAAAATATTTCTTATTTTTAAAAAGCAGAAAATATTTTTTAAATTAAAATTTTATCAATGTCACCACACCAGCACCACTCTCATCTCCATGCCACCATCACCGCCGCCATTACCATTGATTGCTGTCGCCCCACCACCATGCCTCCACCTCCACCTCCACCTCCATCTTAATTCCACCACCACTACTGCCACCAAATATAGAAAAATATTATTTTCTCTGAAATTTTTGTTTTCTTATTAAAAAATATTTTCCACCCCAAACAAATGGCCTAGCGAGCTAATGAATCTTTTTGTGGGTGCTAATTGCAGCATGACGATTGCAGGATGGGTGTTTATGATCTCAGTCGGGTTCAATGCAGCCGCCAGGTCAGCCTTTTTAATCTTCTTAAGCATTTACTTCAATTACATAACATTTATGTTGTGTTTAGTTGAGGGATTTGAGGAGGGATTTGGAAAAACAAAGGAAAAAGGTGTATGAAACTATGTGAAATGTAGGTATATTTTTTTGACATTTCACCTACCTTTTCCATTTTCTTTTCTAAATCCTTCCTCAAATTCTTCAACCAAACACAGTATTAGTGAAAATAAAATATTTAGCAGTAGTCTTGTTTTATTAATTGTAATGAGAATTTTGTTGATGTTTTATGATTGAGCAGTGTGAGAGTGAGCAATGAGATTGGAGCTGGACACCCAAAGTCAGCTGCATTTTCGGTAGTAATAGTGAATTCAATCTCATTCATCATCTCCGTCATCGCTGCATTGATCTTGTTGGCGTTGCGACATGTCATTAGCTATGCCTTCACAGACGGTGAAGCTGTGGCTGATGCTGTCTCCGATCTCTGTCCACTTCTAGCCGTTACCCTCATCCTCAATGGAATCCAACCCGTCTTGTCCGGTCAGTATCTGATTTGCTAGTTGCACATAATTAAATTAGGAGAAATTACAAGTCAGTGTAGCTTCCCAAAAACAAAATTTATTTTTTATTTTTTGATTTAATGGAGGCCGAGGCCAAAAAATTTTTTTTAAAAAAATAATAAAATAAAAAATGATAGGAGGAACAGATCCTCCTTGCCTATCACTAACCAAAGCCAACTCCACAAACTGGAAGGGGCTGATATCAACAATTCATTCCCATTGCTCATACTAAGTGCTGCTTTTGCTAATAAGTCAGCACAAAAGAAAAATTCAGATCAATGGTAAATCATACTAACTTTAATAAATAAAATTATAATTTTTTTTTTATTATAAATTTGTAAATTTTTTTTGAAAACAACACTGTTTTGTAATTTTTCCATAAAATTACACAATGAATAAAACAAAATATAAATAAGGTGTAAATCCCACATATGTGAGGTCGATATTTGTACATTTTATCTTTGTTGTACAGTTTGTTTATGTGCAACCAAACTTTTTCAGTAAACTGTTTTATTTGATTCACACTGAATAATTACACTTAGCTATTTTGATTCCCACTTAATCAAAATAAATTTGAATCAACATTAATTTTTCTATATATGTTCTGAAATGATGTTTAGTGAAAAGTTTGGTTGCATATAATCAAGTTGATATAGGATGTTTACTGAGGTTGGTTTGGGAAGTAGGTTGGCTTTTTGGCTTTTTTAACTATTTTAGCCTGGGTTAAAAAGCTGGGTTTGGGAAGAGCTTTTTGACTTTTTGACTTTTTTGAATTTTTTTTTGTAAGAGAAGAATGTAATGATTATGGGTTGGATGTAATGTTTTGTTTGTTGTGGCTTAAATAGCCTATTTTGTCTTTTGTGGCTGTTTTAGCCACAAATATTTTTCCCAAACGGACCCTGAAAAAGCAGATTTTTAATCAAGTTTCCAACTTCCCAAAATGAATATGAATCACATATTAATTTTTTTGTGCACTTTAATCTGTAAATATTTTTTCTATAACTAAAATAGCAATACTTTATCCCCACAATAAATAAATAATAAAAACTATTTAATTGATGGACTTCAAACAAATGTGTGCGCGTGTGTGTTTTTTTTTTTTTTAAATTTCATTCTCTTCTGGTAATTCGGTGCTAACCTTGAGACAAATATATATGTAAACCATGATGAAGGTGTGGCTGTGGGTTGTGGATGGCAATCGTTCGTGGCATACGTTAATGTGGGCTGTTATTACATAGTTGGAGTACCTCTTGGTGCAGTCATTGGTTTTTACTTCAATCTCGGAGCAAAGGTAAACCCAAAAGCTATTTTGGAAAGATGGTTATAATCAGTTTTTTTTGGTGAAAAGCTGCTTATAAGTAGCTTATAAATAATTTTTTTGTGAGAGAGGAAGTGATAATCTGGGAAGTGGATTATAATTCACTTCCCAAAATAGGCCTAAATAAATAAATCACATTAGTGGTTCATCTGTATGAGTTATCCAAAATATATATATATATATATAGATTCAATAATAATAATCTTATAATTTTATAATGTTTGTTTTTTAAGATATAAATGGCCTAATTTCAAAATTAAATTTGTGGTCTATTATTTTGATGAATTAAATTTTTATATGAATAATATATATATACAAATATTTATAAAAATAAATAATTCAAATTATTAAGGTGAATCCATGATGGGCTACACTACCCAAACAATAGTGTGCAATCCAGATTTGGATTGTTGTTTATCCTTCTTTTTTAAATTATTTAAAAAGTAAAATATATAGTATAAATTTAAATTTGATGTAGTATAGATGATATCAACAATAAATTAATCAACACATTTTATTTTCTGATTTTTTTAAAATAATTTTTTCTGAACACTCTATTTGTGGTGGGTGTAGGGAATATGGGCAGGAATGTTAGGAGGCACAGTTATGCAAACCATAATCTTGATTTGGGTCACAGTCCGAACCGACTGGAATAAAGAGGTAATCTGAATTAATAGACTCCTATCCTCAATTGTTCTTGAATTTCTTATCATCATGATTTTTTTTTTTGATTTATTTATTTATTTTTTTGGTTTAAACAGTATAGAGAAAAGCATTAGCTAAAAACTCTTGAAGCTAATCATTTTTAATTTTCATGTGCCATGAAGTGAAAAAAAAATCCAAAAAAGTATCCTTTTTTTTTTTTTTTTTTTTTTCTGTGATTTTTTTTTCCGTGAACCACAATGAATCAAATGCATCAAACTTGTAACGATTAAAAGTAAAAATTCTTGTAAAAAGCCAATAACAGTACAATGTTATATTTATAGTTTCAATTTGAATTGAAATTGCAGGTGGATGAAGCTAGGAAGAGGTTGAATAAGTGGGGAGACAAGAAGGAATCGCTTCTACAGGGTTAATTTATTTTCTAATAAGGGCCAAATTTAAACTGCCAAAACATCGATAAATGAAACCTAACTTAATTGTCTCAATAAACCCTCCAAGAAGATAGTTAAAGGGAACCATATTTTCCATGTACGGTTACCTTTTTCCTTTGATTAATCAAAATTGGAATTTATGATCCAATTAGTGCGGTCCTTATTATATATTTAATTTCCATTCTTTAAGGCTGAATATATTTTGGATTTGTGAAAAGAAAAAGGAAGAAGGTTCCAAACATGAGAATATAGACAAACCAAAGTAGTTACATAGAGAGACAGAGAGATGGCATAGTTAGAAATAGAGGTTTTAGAGGCGTTTAAAAAATGTCGCTATAGGTCTCAAAAATGCCGTCAAATCTTTTTGTGATGTTTAGCACCAAACGCCGAAGACGCGGCCGTCGCTATAATCTTATGGCGCGTCGCTATATTATTATAAGCGGCGTTTTAAAACGCTACTAAAAGTTCTATATGACGATAAGATGATGTCACATGATATTTTAGCAATGTTTGAAAAATGCCGTCATTGACATTTATACATTTTAAAAATCTAGCAGTTAGGGTTGGGATATAGTGACTTTTAAAAAACACTGCCATAGCCTTTTTTATTTATTTTTTAAATGGTGCTAATTTTATATGGTTGAATTAAAAAAATACCTGTCGTAAACAATTATTAAGAACTAATAATTGATGTTTATTAAAATAATAAATAAACTAAGCTTGGAAACAAAACTAAAAATAAGAAACAATACATTACATACCCAAGAATAAAAACAATTCATGTTAACACTTTAAATACATCAATTGAAATCAAAATGGTCAAGAAGAAGCCAAATTACTTAAACTTCAAGAGTAGCTCTCATCAATGTGAGATGAACAACATTTAAAAGAGGTGATTTGCCAAAAAAATGTGCATAGAACCCCATAAGTTGTTTTAACAATTACAACCTTCAAGGCTCTTATCTTAGTTGCTATTTTAAAGTGACTTTTACAAGGACGGGCTACAAGTCAAAACATTTTTGTGGCATCCAAGGGTGAACCATATGGAGTAGTTGCCAGTTCTAACCAATAAGAAATATACAACTTTGCAGCAGCTTCCAAGTCTTCCACTGAGCACTAATATCAATTGAAGGAACAAGAATTGCAACAACAAGAAAAAAATAAAAAAATAAACCAACCATTTCAAGCATTAAGAACAATAAGAGAGTGAAAACCGAACCAATATAAACAAGATCGAGATAAGATCGATATAAGAGAGTGAAGCATTAAGGAACTGTTGCTTTGAATGTCAAGACTGTGATAAGATCGAGATGCAAGATATTCGCTTTGATTTAGTGTTTCCCTTGATTATAGATTTACGGTCCTTGTCGCTCACTTGAAGAGCTTTCTCTGTTGCTTTCACTAAGGCATGAGTTCCATCTTCATTTTCGTCACTAGTCTCTGATAACCCACATTCAAATATTCGAAATATTAGAAACATTAATTACATTTACCATGTTCCTGTCCTATGTAGAAAAAAACACCAGAAAGGTAAATTTGGGTTATGTATGATTTTATCCGTCTTATCTACAGGAAAATAGGAAATAAATAAATAAATAAGAGAGAAAGTTTTCCATCAAGTAAATTAATGGACACGGAAAACAAGTAGAAAAATAAATAATCACCTGGTAAAGATTTTCCCTCTGCCTTTCGAAGAGTGTTTTCTAATCTAAAAACTAAAATGGCCAAATCAATAAGGCAGGGATAATCAATATAAATAATTACTGATTTGGGAAAGGGATATATTAAAGGAAACAAACAGCTAAATAATTTGAGGTATGAAGTGGGTTTTTGTGCAGGTTCTTTCTTCACAACCCGGAAAAACAAAATTGCCATATTGGCGAAAATAGGTGCATCAATATCGTCTTGTGGAAAATCATAAAAATACAATATAACTTTATCGACCAAAATCAATTGCCATTGCATATTCTCAAGGTTACGGTAAAAGATGCATCAATCTCCTCTTGTTAGAAAACCTGACCTCAAGGGTCAAAATTGCAGTTAACAAAAGTAAAATAAACAGCTCATTATAATCCATTATAAAATACAAAGCTCATATGTTCACAGAACTCTTTTTTTTATTTGAAAGCACCTTTGCAAATAAAAATTGAGCAAAAAATTTGAAACAATGTATTCATACTCAAAGTAAATTCTCATTCTTAGACCTACTATGGTACCAAAAAATGACCTATCCTCTACAAATACTCTTGAAAATAAGAAGGAAAGAAAAGAAATCTAAAAGAGGAGAATCAATAATCAAAAATAAAATGAAAAATAGAATAATTCCAAGAGGGAGGAGACATTCTAGTCCCCTACTTATTTAGCTTAGCTAATTCAGATGCATTTGATGGCAACTGAAACTATTTTGCATGAGATAATTTCAAACTATGTCATCTTTTGGTACAATTTAGAAGAAATTTACACTTTTATTCAAAAACATTATAAACTAAATAATAAGAAGTTTTACCAATCTTTTAATTGTTTCTCACTCTCTAGCCAAGTCTGAATAGATCATGCATGACTCTACCATTGCTCTCCTAATTATTTCCAAAAAAACTCATTACTACTACAAACAATGATGCCAAAAGAGCAAACAAAGTTACCTCCTAGTTCAAAATCTTCTATGTATCCACCTTGAAGGAATGAAAAGCGTGCTTCTTCCAACTGGTCTCTTAATTCCATTGGAAATGAAGTCATCAATTATGAAATTCCATCACACAAGCTCCTGTCCATTTCATAGATTTGTGGAACAAAGAAGTATCTAGGATAAAGATTTCTCACAAATTTCAGGCATTCAATTAGATTAAATTTTTGAAATATGATAGGTGAATTGAACTAAAATATCAAAATAGACATATTATAGATGATGTGAGTTTTAGCTTTGCAAGATGCTTATAGAAGAAAAAAAAAATCAAATACATATCAAAACATGTGGTGGAATACTGACAATGCCTGGAAGCAAATTCTTTTTTGCATACATGTGCCTTTTGCAGAAAAAACTAGACTAGCAGAAAAGCCATGAGGCCAAACTGATTATAATAAAATGCTGACTGTGAGGGAGATTTCACAATCTCGGCCTGGGCCACGGTTCTGGCTGGGCTGTATGTGGTCTAAGCATATTTGGGCCGAGCTGGGTTAGGCCGAACATGTTTGGGGCCGTGATAGCTTGGGCTTGGCCGGAGAAGGTTTTGCTCGGTAGAGGCCCAGGACCATGTTGAACTGAGCTGCCTGAGTTGCTCGGCCGAGATGATTGCCAGACGCTCCGGTTTCCATGGTTCGCGTATTTAGCCCCGCTGGAAAGGCCTTTGGTTTACCAGCTTGACCAGTCTTGAGCTCGGCTATGCCGGAATGCAACCGAGCTCGGTCGTCATTGAGCTCAGCGAGAGGAGCACGGTCGTGAAGGTCAGCTCTAGTGTGGAAGGCCGAGGTGACTCCGCCGGGCTGCCGAGCTCCGCCGATATATCCTAACAGTTTGGTTAGGTGGTGATTGCTGGATTTGTGCTGACAGATGGGATAGCAGCACCACGTGTCGAGAGACTAATGGGAGTAGATTTGGGGCGCAGAATGTATATAAGCGAGTCTGTGCCCCCCATGCTTGATAGATGACATTTTGGTGAGATATACACTAAACACTCTCCCTTCTCTCTATCTATCCCATGGTGTGTGTACTAACTTGATCGTCGGAGGGGTTTTCTGGCCACACACCACCGAGTAGCTCATCGCTGTTGTGCTCACAGGTCGATCGGACAGACAGTAGCTTGGAAGAAAGGAGTACGAGCTTGCCTGAATATTTGCTCCCCGTACAATTGGCGCTATCTGTGGGAACACTTGACAAACAAAACCTTGTCTTCCAAGCTTATCTGATCGTCGTCCATGGCGAACAACGATGAGATTCTGTTGTCTGCCATCGACGGAGTTACCCTAGAGTCAGGCAGACGGAGAGAAGGACATCCTGCCATTCCTCCTATGGCGGACCTGGAGACTTCTCCGGGAGGACATTCAAGAGACGCGCGGGATAAGCACGGAAGGAGCTTTGGTCGTTCTCAGAGTCTAGACGGACACCGGCAGCGGAGAGAATCGCACGCCAGACGTCTGGAACACAAGCTAGGGGACCAAGATGCCGTCATCTGGAGAATGGCGGCAGAGATGGATGATCTTAAGCGACATGTCAAAGGGAAGGGTGTAGTTGGAGTGGGAGACCTCAGAGAGCACACCCAACCCCGCCGTTCATGCAGTCAGAGCCAACGGCGTACTCCGTCCATCTCAATCACCAGAAGTTACAATGTTGGAGATTCCGACGCGCACGTAGAGAAGTCCAGCGCGCAAGATAGCACCCATCAACCCTCACATTCGGCGATGACGTCGAGGTATTCTTATTCGGCTCGTTTAGAGGATTTGTGGGTAGTCTTGAAGGAATGGGCTCGCCGGCGGGAGGCTTAGAGGGTGCCGGCGTTCCAGCGGCTATCCTATGGGGTTCACGCCAGTGAAGAGGTCAGGATGCGTCTACCCCGCCTAGCTATGCCTCTCCTTCTAGACACAGACTTAGCGAGGCTGAGCGCCACTCCTTTTTCCCTGGAGATAGAAACAACACCGCTTCCCACGGGCTTCCACTAGCCAAAGTTCACACTCTACGACGGAAAGACCGATCCATAAATACATGTAAGCCACTTCCGACAGGTCATGGCCGGACACAGGTGAAATAATGCTCTTATGTGCCTAATCTTCCCGTCAAGCATGGGCGAACTGGGCTTGAAATGGTTCGAAAGGTTGCCAGAAGGAAGCATTAAAAGGTGGCACCAGTTGGCGGAAGCCTTTGTGACGCGCTTCAAAACCAATACCAAAACGCCAACAGAAGTTGACCGCCTTCTCAGTGTCAAGATAGAGCCGAGCGACACGCTCAAGGCATACAACTCTAGGTACTGGGAAACCTTCAACGAGATCCTAGATTGCCCGGTCAACCTGGCAATCACCCAATATAAGCGCGGTCTCCCGATCGGACATAGACTGCGAGACTCGTTTACTATGCACCAGCCGACATCCATGGGCCAACTAATGCAGCGCATCAATGAGCACATCCGAGTAGAGGATGATGCAGCGACGTCCACCGTGAAGACAACCTCGGTGGCAATAGACAAAAAGGCTTTACAAGATAACCGGTCTGGCGGACAAGGGGGCATACCACTGAGAAGATTTGGATGACAAAGGCGTACCCCGGCTATGGAATGCGGCTAACCGGAAACTATACTATTTTTATCATTCTTATGGAATTTTTTGAGAAAGGACTTGTTTCCCCAACACTTCTGAATGTAATACTCTTTTTGTCAATGTAATAGAAGTGAATTACTTTTGCTGAAGAAATTTTCTGTTTCAGCCGAGATGATTTACTCCGGCCAGATGAGTTGATGATTTGTTTAACTCTGAAGTTTCAACCGAGATGATTTACTCCGGCCAGATGAGTTGATGATTTGCTCAACTCTGAAGTTTTAGTCGAGATGGTTTACTCCGGCTAAAAGGGATGATGTTTTGCTCAACTCACGGCTCTAGCCGAGATGCTTTATCCCGGCGGGAAGCGGAGAGGATGGCAGTGCAAACAACCATGGAAGAGATCTAGGGAGTTTGGTTTTGGAAGACGTCAGTCAGAAGGTCGAGGAAAAGGGGCAATTGACAATCATTTTGATGGAAAGATCAGAGTTCCTTGCCGAGCTGATGTTGCTTGCCAAGAAGCAAGTCGCGGAGCGGACCTTGCTCGCCGACCTTGGTGTTCCATGCCGAGCGGATGTTGCTCGCCAAGAAGGAAGTCACAGAGCGGACCTTGCTCGCCTTCTTTGAAATTCCTTGCCGAGCTGATGTTGCTTGCCAAGAAGGAAGTCGCGAAGCAGACCTTGCTCGTATTCTTTGGAGTTCCTTGCCGAGTTGATGTTGCTCGTCAAGAAGCAAGTCGCGGAGCGGACCTTGCTTGCCGACTTTGGTGTTCCTTGCCGAGCTGATGTTGCTCGCCAAGAAGCAAGTTGTGGAGCGGACCTTGCTCGCCGACCTTGGTGTTCCTTGCAGAGCTGATATTGTTTGCTAAGAAGGAAGTCGCGGAGTGGACCTTGCTCGCCTTCTTTGGAATTCCTTGCCGAGCTGATGTTGCTCGCCAAGAAGCAAGTCGTGGAGCGGACCTTGCTCGCCTTCTTTGAAATTCCTTGCCGAGCTGATGTTGCTCACCAAGAAGGAAGTCGCGGAGCGGACCTTGCTCGCCTTCTTTGGAGTTTCTTGCCGAGCCGATGTTGCTCACCAAGAAGTAAGTCGTGGAATGGACTTTGCTCGCCTTCTTTGGAATTCCTTGCTGAGTTGATGTTGCTCGCCAAGAAGGAAGTCGCAGAGCGGACCTTGCCCGCCTTCTATGGAGTTCCTTGCCGAGCTGATGTTGCTCGCCAAGAAGCAAGTCGCGGAGCGGACCTTGCTCGCTGACCTTGTGTTCCTTGCCGAGCGGATGTTGCTCGCCAAGAAAGAATTCGCGGAGCGGACCTTGCTCGCTTTCTTTGGAATTCCTTGTCGAGCTGATGTTGCTCGCCTAGAAGGAAGTCGCGGAGCGGACCTTGCTCGCCTTCTTTGGAATTCCTTGCCAAGTTGATGTTGCTCGCCAAGAAGTAAGTTGCGGAGCGGACCTTGCTCACCTTTTTTGGAATTCCTCGCCGAGCTGATGTTGCTCGCCAAGAAGGATGTCGCGGAGTGGACCTTGCTCGCCTTCTTTGGAGTTCCTTGCCGAGCTGATGTTGCTCGTCAAGAAGCAAGTCGCGAAGCAGACCTTGCTCGCCGACCTTGGTGTTCCTTGCCGAGCTAATGTTGCTTGCCAAGAAGGAAGTCGCAGAGAGAATCTTGCTCGCCTTCTTTGGAATTCCTTGCCGAGCTGATGTTGCTTGCCAAGAAGGAAGTCGCGGAGCGGACCTTTCTCGCCTTCTTTGAAATTCCTTGCCGAGCTGATGTTGCTCGCCAAGAAGGAAGTCACGGAGCGGACCTTGCTCGCCTTCTTTGGAGTTCCTTGCCGAGCTGATGTTGCTCGCCAAGAAGCAAATTGCAGAGCGGACCTTGCTCGCCGACCTTGGTGTTCCTTGCCGAGTGGATGTTGCTCGCCAAGAAAGAAGTCGCGGAGCGGACCTTGCTCGCCTTCTTTGGAATTCCTTGTCGAGTTGATGTTGCTCGCCAAGAAGGAAGTCGCGGAGCGGACCTTGCTCGCCTTCTTTGGAATTCCTTGTCGAGCTAATGTTGCTCGCCAAGAAGGAAGTCGCGGAGCGGACCTTGCTCACCTTCTTTGGAATTCCTTGCCGAGCTGATGTTGCTCGCCAAGAAGCATGTCGCGAAGCGGACCTTGCTCGCCGACCTTGGTGTTCCTTGCCGAGCTGATGTTGTTTGCCAAGAAGGAAGTTGCGGAGCGGACCTTGCTCGCCTTCTTTAGAATTCCTTGCCGAGCTGATGTTGCTCGCCAAGAAGGAAGTCGCGGAGCGGACCTTGCTCGCCTTCTTTGGAGTTCCTTGCCGAACTGATGTTGCTCGCCAAGAAGGAAGTCGTGGAGCGGACCTTGCTCGCCTTCTTTGGAATTCCTTGTCGAGCTGATGTTGCTCGCCAAGAAGCAAGTCGCGGAGCGAACCTTGCTCGCCGACCTTGGTGTTCCTTGCCGAGCGGATATTGCTCGCCAAGAAAGAAGTCGCGGAGCGGACCTTGTTTGCCTTCTTTGGAGTTCCTTGTCGAGCCGATGTTGCTCGCCAAAAAGGAAGTCACGGAGCGGACCTTGCTTGCCTTCTTTGGAGTTCCTTGCCGAGCTGATGTTGCTCGCCAAGAAACAAGTCGCGTAGCGGACCTTGCTCGCTGACCTTGGTGTTCCTTGCCGAGCTGATGTTGCTCGCCAAGAAGGAAGTCGCGGAGCGGACCTTGCTCGCCTTCTTTGGAATTCCTTGCCGAGTTGATGTTGCTCGCCAAGAAGGAAGTCTCGGAGCGGACCTTGCTCACCTTCTTTGGAGTTCCTTGCCGAGCCGATGTTGCTCGCCAAGAAGGAAGTCGCAGAGCGGACCTTGCTCGCCAACTTTGAAGTTTCTAAACCAAGCAAAGTGAACTACTGAGCAGAAAGTTTAGCCCGACCTTGTAATATAATTTCGGTCACGCAAATGCGGACAGAATTAAGGGGCAATTGTAAGGGAGATTTCACAATCTCGGCCTGGGCCACGGTTCTGGCCGGGCTGTATGTGGTGAGTTAGGCTGAACATGTTTGGGGCCGTGATAGCTTGGGCTTGGTCGGAGAAGGTTTTGCTCGGTAGAGGCCCAGGACCATGTTGAACCGAGCTACCTGAGTTGCTCGGCCGAGATGATTGCCAAACGCTCCGGTTTCTATGGTTCGCGCGTTTAGCCCGGTTGGAAAGGCCTTCAGTTTACCAGCTTGACCAGTCTTGAGTTCGGCTATGCTGGAATGCAACCGAGCTCGGTCATCATTGAGCTCAACGAGAGGAGCACAGTCGTGAAGGTCAGCTTTAGTGTGGAAGGCCGAGGTGACTCCGCTGGGCTGCCGAGCTCCGCCGATATATTCTAACAGTTTGGTTAGGTGGTGATTGCTGGATTTGTGCTGACAGATGGGATAGCAGCACCACGTGTCGAGAGACTAATGAGAGTAGATTTGGGGCGCAGAATGTATATAAGCGAGTCTGCGCCCCCCCATGCTTGATAGATGACATTTTGGTGAGATATTTACTAAACACTCTCCCTTCTCTCTATCTATCCCCTGGTGTGTGTACTAACTTGATCGTCGGAGGGGTTTTTCGGCCACACACCGCCGGGTAGCTCACCGCCGTTGTGCTCGCAGGTCGATCGGATAGACAGTAGCTTGGAATAAAGGAGTACGGGCTTGCCTGAATATTTGCTCCCCGTACACTGACATTAAAACATTTCCTAGTTACATTGTCGACCAATATGTGCTACTTGGAAAGGTTAAGTCACTTTTCTCATAAGAATACATAAAGAGCTATAAACAAATTTAAAGAAAGATCTAAAGTATAATGTATATTAGGGATGATACTACCTCTGAAAGATTAGTAGATTACTAATATGATGGAAAATATCTAGATAAAACATCGGTGCATCTACTAATGATAAAACAAGACAAGTTACAAAACATGAATAAAATGTGTCTTCCCAATTGGACAATCCGATTCCTTTCGTAAATAATTAATACTATAAAAGCAACCAATATTCAATTGATATGCATTTCCATATAGAATACATAAATCCATAATACCATATGTACATACAAAATCTCTTATAATTTTGTAGAAAATAAAAACTAAATAAAAAAATTAAAATTTCTTATAATTCCAAATACAAAATCTCTTATAATTCCATATACAATGCATTTCCAATTGTTTTGATCATGTAGTTAAATCAAAACTAAATAAAAAATTCCACTAGGGCTCACTATTACTTAAAATTTCACTAAATGTGTAGAAGCATAATCTGTAACAATAAGATCACTCAACTCTTCTGTAATTCTGTTAATTATTAAAAAAGCTTTTAAAAAAATTAAATAAGAAGGGTAGAGTTTTAAAAATTTTACACCTATGATTAGTAATTTTTTAGAAGATAAAGCTATAAAAAAATACCTAAAAAATAAAGTGTATACATAGATTTGAGCCACATCAGAGTTTAGGATGTGGTCGACTGACTTTCTTTCTTCTGACATTTCTATATCTAATTTGTAGGCCCTTAGGGGTTCTTTTATTCAATTTTAGTTGTTGAACAAGCATGAAGGATAATAGCCATGTTGAACAAGCATGATGGATATGATAGGATCGTTTCAAATCAAATATCAAAACCATTCACAGGATTTCACAGGGTTGATTTCAACAACCAAATCGACATTGCACCATCAGTTTAGCTTGAGAGAGAGAGAGAGAGAGAGAGAGAGAGAGAGAGAGAGAGAGTGTGTGTGGAGCTCACCGATCTGAATCGCTGAGATGAACTTCGATTTCGATTTCGAGAGAGAACATAGAAATGGTTGAATTGCCGGTCTGAAATGATCTATGTAGACACTTAAATTTTCACGTGTCGTGATCACCGTCTGATTAATCAAGGCAAATAAATTTTCTTGATTAGTCAAAATTAAGATGGTCAAAATTTTCAAATGGATGTGGGTCCTACTAAAATTATGGATCTTAACCCATTTTAAATTATAGGTCATGCCAAAAAAAAAGTGAACCTATCTTTGACAATTGGATCAACCAAAATGTGTGGGGCCCATGAAAATATTTTATCAAAATTTTAGTGGAATAATTTAAATTTAAATTCAAATTGAATGCAAATCATGTCCATAAAATAATAAATAAATTGCTTGTTTCTTGGAAATTAGAGTCAATTTTGGAGTTTCCAAAATTAACCCTCTCCTCCTAAGCTTATAAATAGAGGCTCTGATTAGGGAGAGGAGGACACATTTTTTTGGCTAAAAGTGTTGCAAGCTCCTAAGCAATTTGGAGACTCTGCCAAATGTTCTTCTTAAAATTCTCTCTAAAGTTCCGCAAACTTAAAAGAAAGGATTATCAAGCACTCCAAACTTGTGACAATCCTTTCAAGTTACAAATACAAATTTAGTCTCTCTTTTTAAAGAGATCATTTCAAGACTAGTTCGAGATCAAGTCGTTTAAGCCCTCGATCAAACCTTTCTTCTCCAAGTTTCTCCATTCAAAGACTTTGTGATACCCCTGTTCCGTAATACGCCAGTTGGTCCTTAATTTGAGTATGATTATGTGTTTAGCATGACTTTATGTGTCATTATGTGAATAAATGTGATTTTGATATTCTATCTGTTCACTGTAGGAATATCTGTTTGAGTAATCTGCTTTAGAAATTAAATTGAGGGCCTTATCGGCCACAAAACCCAGAATTAATGACGCCATTGTGATTGGCATAATTGTTAGAGCCTACGATGAAATTTAATTGAAAATTGATTCTGTTCAATTTAAACTGATTAAATTGATAAATTAAGTACCCTATTATTTTATATTAAAGTATTGATAGTGGGGCTTGTTGGATGTTAGCATATACTCTCCCTTAGCTCTATTCAACTCAAACATCTGAGTTATACACTTGAGAGAGAGAGAGAGAGATTCGGCTTTAGAGAGAGAAAGGGGAGAAGTATTGTGCAATTTGGCTTCAAGCTTGGGAATTTTAAAGATTAAGCTCAAGTTTGGCTAGAACTTGGGTGTTTAAGGCTCCTAGGTGAGTAACTGTCCCTTGAATCATGGATTTTGTTTGCTAATTGTAAATTCAGAGTTGAACAAGGAGAAAGAACATAAGTTGAGTTAATTTTGTTGAATTGAAGCTTATATGTGCATGCATGTAAGAAATTATCTCGAAATTGCATGTTTGAGCATGAAGATGTATAATCCATGTGTAAATTCAATGGAAGCTCATGTTATAATCATCGTTCGTGCCATCTAAGTTGAGAATGATGAGCATCTTCTACATGCATGTACAAATCTTGGAAGTATAAGTCTTGAATGTTGAATTTAAACATGTTGGTGTTGAGTTTGGCACATTGTAGGCCATGCATGTAGGTTAATCAAGAAATTAAGCCTCATAATGTTATAATCTTGCATTGGTACCATGTTGGCATGATTAAATTTGAGATTTGAGCCATTGCATGCAAGAATGGTAGCTGGGAAATTGAATTGGAGCTCAAAAACACAATCTGGGAAACCCAGAATTTTGATGTCCGCTCGAGCGGGGAAGTTCACGCTCGAGCGAGGATTTCGAGCTCAAGATTTTGTTCTTGCGAGCATGGTGCCCGCCGGCGGAAGTTCGCGCTTCGGCGGGATCATGAAGGATGAACTTCCGCCGAGCTTCTTAGTTCACGCCGGCGTAAAATGAGGCATCCAGTACTTTTTGCAGACATGGCTTACGCTCGAGCGGGAAAGTTCATGCTCGAGCGGGGAGCTATGTTGAGAGGCCTTCCGCTCGAGCGCCATATTGGACGATCGAGCATAAATTTCACCTATCCAAGATTTTTGGGCCTTATGGGGTCCGCCGATTTGACGCTTTCAAAATTGTGTTCATGTGTTCTATGTTTCGTTTTCCGTTCTCTTTCACTTGTAAGTACTCTTAGGCGTATGTTAAGCATGGTAAATAAGTTAATGAGATAAGAATAAGGCCTAAAAAGGATTATGTGAATTAAGGAACGGATGGAATTATTAATGACCCTTTTGTATTCATGAAATGTGTAGGGTCAAGCTCCAGGGTGTCACGACCCAAACCCGCCCCTATGGGTTTAGCACCGTAACCGGCCAGTAATCTGAGACTACCAAAGGCCTGCTGGACAATAATACAGTAATACAGAGTACAGGGACATGGCGGAAGCCAATACAGTAAATAAACAATGTCCAATGAGCTGACAGTCTGTATGCAAAAAGATTTTTCATACATTTATACTTTCAGTACAGAATAGTATGCACAAAATATAAAATCAGTCAAAACTGGGACTTAATCCCTATTAAACAGCACAGTACAGTGCTATCAGTCTATACAGTAAACAAAACAGTTACAGAGACAAACGGGAACATAAAACACCCCTAAGCCCTTAAGCCATAGCTTGATAGGCTCGGAACCTCGCAGTGAGGCACAGTGGTTGGCTTGACAAAATTAAAGCTTGCTTGACGCTCCTAGCTGCGGTCTGGTACCCGTACACCTACATATATATATGAGCAGTGAGCTAAAGCCCAGTGAATAACACAATGCGTAAAGGGGTTAAGAATAAATGTCCTTTCAGTATTGAAAACAGTCATTTCAGTCAGTTTATCAGTCATTCAGTTTGTGGCTCATATTTCAGGTCATAACAGTCATTCAGTTAAAGCAGTGATATGTGGTACATCCATTGGCATAACAGTACAGTAAACAGTAGGTCTTAAAAGACCGGGTCTTAACAGACCAAACAGTAAATGATGGCCATCAGTAGCAAAGATAAGAATAATAATAAAGAATAAAGATACTATTTCAGAGAACAAGATGATTTGTGGATTCAAGAGGTGTCTCGCACAGATTCTAGAGGTGGCTTACACTGTAGCACTTAGTTCCGTAGATTCTAGAGGTGGCTCACAGTGTAGCACTTAGTTCCGTACAGCACTTTGCTCCATATCAGAAATACAGAATGGCCATCATAACAGTAAATAGTAGTGGTTCCAAACTTGGGAACCGACAGAGGTCTCTCTGTCACAAGAATAAGAAATGAGAGGTGCCAAGGATGCCACAAGATGCAGTTGTAATATAAGACATACGCTCATTCAAGACACGATGTCGATTCGATGCGATATCAATTTTAGTAAACAGTTCAGAAGACAATCATGTTTGAACATATCTTTACACAGTTGTTACTCACGGAGTTCTAGGCTACAGTAAGCTAGAGCGTCCCCTTGGTAAGCCAACCCTACACAGTATACAGGATGAACACACACTAAGCTATACAGTTGGGAAATATCATAACTTAATCCCTAATTTGCCTTGGTGTGTTCTACGTCTATATCCTCATTAAGATGCCTTAAACTAGGCCTAAGAATGCCTAGAATGGGATGAGGATGCAAAAATACACTTAGAAAACATTTTTCAAAGTTTGCTGAAAATAGGAGCCTCGCCGGCGAAGCCTTCCTTCGCTCGAGCGAGCTTCCAAAATCAAAGGCTTCGCTCGAGCGAGAAATCCTTCGCCGAGCGCCGTCAAACAAGAAAAAAATCGGATGCTGAAATTTTACGCTCGAGCCACCAATCCTACGCTCGAGCGTAGCTTCGAACAAAGGTTGGTCGCTCGAGCGAGGAATCCTTCGCTCGAACGAAGGAGCCAAATTCTGGAATTTCCAGATTTGCCTCCCAAGCTCAAACCAAGCATTCTCCCACTCTATACTCCTCTTGGGCCCAAATTCTAGAAAACACATCACAACTCAATATATAACAAGTTTCAAAGCTCAATTTGTGGATTTAAAGCCCAAGAGTGAGTCAATTAAATCCATATTCAAACCCATTTTCAAGAATATGAAGAACATGCAAACATGCATGAAATTAAACCATTTCAAAGCTCTAATTTGATGTTCTAGTGAGCCATTTATACCAAAAACAAGTTGAAATCATGGACTTGAGCCTAATTATGAACATGCATGTGCAATTTACCATGAACTCAACTCAAAACTCATCAATTCAAACATGCATGCATGAATTCTAGTATAATTCACCATGTATGAGCTACAACATGACTTAGTTCTATAATGAAGCATGAATCATGCAAGAACTAGCTCAATGACAACAATAAGAAGATGAGTTTCCTACCTTAGTCTTGTATTCAAAGTTTAGGAGCTCAATTATGCCAATTTACACTTCAATTCTTCAAGATTCAAGCTACTTCCCCAAGTTGAGTTTAATTCTCTCACCCTCTCTCAAATTCTCTTCTTTGGTTGGTTTTGGGCCAAGAAATGGCTGAAGAGTTGTTTTGTTTGGGTGTATAAGGCTCAAGGATAATAATAAACAAAGGCCCCACTAGATGGCATAATTGTAAATAAGGCTACTCTATTAATTTGGCTCAAATCAATCTAGTTTAATCATACCTAATCAGTTTTCAGATAAATGTGCCATAAAATCCCATTAATTATGATGAACACAGAACATTAATCAATTTTGGCTTCGGCCGCCGATAAGGCCTTCAATTTGCAGTTTAATACATAAGACGAGAACAGATAATTTGGCAGTCAAACAGATAGATTATGCATTTAAACAGTTACAGTCAATCGATTCAGTTTCGGATCTCAGTCAATCAGTTCAGTACTTCAATCAATTCAATTATCAATCATGTTCAGTCTCAGTTTAACGAAATGAGGTAATCAAGAAATGGCGAGGGTTGTTACACGTATGCAACCCACAAACCGATCACTGTGAGTAATATCTTAACAAGATATTTGTAGTATGTTATTGTCCAATTGTTACATCTGCATGCGTTTTGCATTGCAAGTTCATTAAATTGAATGGAGGACACCGATGGAAATGAATAATTGGGCCAAAGGCCGATGGAAATAAATAATTGGGCCAAAGGCCGATGGAAATGAATAATTGGGCCAAAGGCCGATTGAAATAAACAATTGGGCCAAAGGCCGATGGAAATAAATAATTGGGCCAAAGGCCGATGGAAAGGAATAATTGGGCCAAAGGCCGATTGAAATAAACAATTGGGCCAAAGTAGATGGAAATAAATAATTGGGCCAAAGGCCGATGGAAAGGAATAATTGGGCCAAAGGCCGATTGAAATGAATGATTGGGCCAAAGGCCGATTGACATGAATGATTGGGCCGAAGGCCGATTGACATAAATGAATGGGCCGAAGGCCGTTTGTTGTACTGTTCCAATATTTGTTATGTAACTTGTTATTTGATGTTATTCACTGGGCGTTCGCTCACGCTCATTCATGTAATTGTAGGTGAACCGAATGAGGTCCAACCCCAGCCCCAGTGAAGTCAGCCGGGAACAGCAGGAGTTTTGGGAGAGTCAGCCTTGTGTCTCACGCACGAGACCCAACCTTGCCATTTTGTTACGTATTTATATTCTGTCTTGTTGGCAAGGATCTTGTGTATATTTGTATATAGTTTGCTATGGGTTGACTCAGTCTAGATGATCCTGTCTGTAAAGAAGTTTACGCTACTGCACTTTTGATGTGGGTTATTAAGATATATGAGTACAGTTTGTTTGGGGTGCATATAAGCACAGCTCTACGGACAAAGTTTTAAATTTTTGCTTCCGTTTGGCCCCTTTACCCTGATAAGTTATATCTGTTTTGTATTGAGGCCGTAGGTAATCTCAGGATTACTGGCCGGTTATGTCCTTAACCCTTAGGGGCGGGTTTGGGTCATGACAGAGTGGTATCAGAGCACGAGTTAATAACTCACGCACTTGTCCAAAAGAGCAATAAGCGTCTAGAAAAGATCTAGCATGCATTCATAGCATGAATTTAAAAACACCAAGTATATGCATAAATGTTTGATATGAATGACTATGTGCCATGAGTTCTGATTTGCTTGCATCGTAAATTACCTGGATGTGTATGCTCTCTAATATGCGTATGCTTGTAAACCTTTTTATAAGATATGTTGGCACGAAATGTAATGCAAGTTTAATCAGATGGTGAGAACAAGGGGTGATGAGTTGGAGGAGTCCTCTACTGCCAGAATAGACAGAATGGAAAGATTGCTACAGGAAGTGGCAGAAGCCTTGAGACAGCAACAGGAGTGGCAACAGCAGTGGCAGCGACCACACCCGCCACCTCCGCCTCCGGCACCCTCTGTGCCAGATAATCAGAACGATGACCGAATCATAGCCCTCACTAAGGAGTTCAAGAAAATGAAACCACCACAGTTCCATGGTGGGTTAGATCCTCTGAAAGGGAAAGCTTGGGTCCTCGGCATCGAGAAACTGTTTGAAGTATTCCCATGTTCAGAGGCACAAAAAGTACTTTTAGCCACCTTTATGCTAGAGGACGAAGCGAGAAGATGGTGGATGTTGATGCGTGAGAATTACAAAGATGCTGATTGGGCAAAGTTTTTAGAAATCTTTTATGACAAGCACTTTCCGCAGTGTGTCCGGGATAGGAAAGTGGCGGAATTTATGGAACTGAAACAAGGCAGCATGACCGTAGCTGAATATGAGGCCAAATTCACCGAATTGGCCAGGTTTGCGCCACACGTGATTGACATGGATTATAAAAAGGTGCGACATTTTGAAGGTGGGCTCCGAGGTGACATTTTAGAGAGAGTAAATGTCTTGAAGCTGGAGACTTACATTGGGGTATTAGACCGAGCCATAATATCTGAGGCTAATATAGCTAGACAAACTAAACCCACAACTCATTGGAAGGGTAGCAAAAGACAGGGCTTCTTCTCAAAGAAGAAGTTTGCAAAGAAGCAGAATACGGGATCCTCGAATACTTCTAATTCTTCCCGAGACACAACCCCGTTGTGTACCACTTGTGGTAATAGGTATCGTGGGGTTTGCTACCGTGTGACAGGAGCCTGTTTTAATTGTGGTAAGCAAGGGCATATGGCTAGAGATTGCAACCAGAATCGTGGAAAATTTGCTGCTAGTTCAACAATATCAGTCCCAAAACCAGGAAATGTTACGGGACCTACTCCCACCAGAGATACCATGAGGCAGGGGAGAGTTTTTGCACTCGTTCCAGGCGATACACGGAATGCTAACGCCGTTGTCTCAGGTACTATTTCAATATGTAATCAGGATGCCTTTGTATTAATCGATTCTGGATCAACACACTCATTTGTGACATATACATTTGCATCTAGACTGAAAAGACCCCTAGAGTTATTGCCATATTTGTTGTGTGTGTCTGCTCTATCGGGGGAATCTGTGTTATGTGACTACATATATCGGTTTTGTGACATGCATATTGAGGATGCTACCTTATATGTAGACTTATTGCCCTTGAACTTTAGGCATTTTGACGTAATTTTGGGCATGAATTGGTTGACCAAGTATTGTGCCACCATAGATTGTGTGACAAAAAGGGTTGTATTTAAACCACCGGAACAAAAAGAAATTATGTTTGTGGGTAATGGGGTAGTGCCTCCACCATATTTGATATCAGCAATGAAAGCATGTAAACTAATCAGGAAAAGGGTGCCAGGGATATTTGTGTTATGTGCTATCTGAACAGTCTGAGAATGTTGAATTGAACAATATTCCTGTTGTTAGAGAATTTCCGGATGTGTTTCCGAATAAATTACCAAGGGAATTAGTGGATAGGGAGATAGAGTTTACTATTGAAACTGTGCCAGGCACCCAGCCTATTTCTAAAGCTCCCTACAGAATGGCTACTACTGAAATGAAGGAATTGAAGGAACAATTGCAAGACCTGCTCAATAAGGGGTTCATCCGACCTAGCACTTCGCCTTGGGGAGTACCAGTACTGTTTGTGAAAAAGAAGGATGGTACCTTGCGTCTGTGCATCGACTATCGGGAATTGAATAAGGTAACTGTAAAGAATAAATACCCCCTACCCTGTATTGATGATTTATTTGACCAGTTGCAGGGATCACAGGTGTTTTCTAAGATTGATTTGAGATTCGGGTATCATCAGCTGAAAGTTAAGGCGGAGGATGTTGAGAAAACAGCATTCAGAACGAGGTATGGTCATTTTGAGTTCCTTGTTATGCCATTTGGAGTGACTAATGCTCCGACAGCATTTATGGACCTAATGAATAGAATTTTTAAAACCTAACTCGATGAGTTTGTTGTAGTCTTCATCGATGATATTTTGATATACTCTAAAGATAGACTTGAGCATGAACACCACTTGAGGACCGTTTTACAAATACTTCGGGAAAGAAAACTATTTGCTAAACTAAAGAAGTGTGAGTTTTGGTTGGATGAGATTGTTTTCTTAGGGCATGTGATCAACAAGGAAGAAGTTTCAGTGGACCCGCAGAAAATAGAGGCAATTGTGAACTGGCCTACACCAACTAGTGTGACGGAAGTCCGTAGCTTCATGGGTTTAGCTGGATACTACAAGAGATTTGTGAAGGATTTTTCGAAAATAGTCATGCCTCTTACCCAACTGATACGCAAGGGGCAACCGTTTGAGTGGAATGAAGAAAGAGAATTAGCATTCCATGAATTGAAAACAAGATTGACCACGGCACCAATTTTGACACTACCTTTAGGTACGAAAAATTTTGCGATTTTCAGCGATGCATCTTATAAGGGTTTGGGTTGTGTGTTAATGCAGAACGGAAAGGTTATTGCTTATGCCTCTCGGCAATTGAGGCCACACGAGAAGAATTATCCAACACATGACTTAGAACTGGCCGCGGTTGTTTTTTCTTTGAAAATCTGGCAGCATTATTTGTATGAAGCCAAGTGTGAAGTCTACACATACCATAAGAGCCTAAAATACTTCTTCACGCAGAAAGAGTTGAATATGCGTCAGAGAAGATGGCTAGAATTGATAAAAGATTACGACCTGGAAATTCAGTATCACCCCGGGAAAGCTAATACGGTGGCTGATGCTTTGAGCAGAAAATCAACAGGAAGTATGGCTTGTTTGCTTACAGGACGAAGGTAGATTTTGCAAGACTTGGAGAAGTCTGAAATTGAAGTGGTAGTATGCGAACCGGGCGGATTGATAGCCGCAATTACAGCCGAGCCGGCAGTCATTGAAGGAATTAAGCAGAAACAAAAAGAGGATGAGTTCCTCAGAAAAGTAATTGATGAATTTGAGGTAAGTCCGAAGGCAGAATTCAGTATTGAGAATGAAATGTTGAAATTCCGGAACCGAATATGTGTCCCTGATATCCCGGAACTGAAAAAGAGGGTTTTAGATGAAGCCCATAGGTCTGTATTTGCTATGCATCCGGGTAACAATAAAATGTATCGGGATTTGAAGCAAACCTATTGGTGGCCTAAAATGAAGAAAGAGATTGCAGAGTATGTGTCCAAGTGCCTTCAGTGTCAGCAAGTTAAGGCTGAACACCAGAAATCGGGTGGACTACTTTAACCCCTCCCTATTCTTGAATGGAAGTGGGAACATGTGACTATGGATTTCGTTGTTGGCTTACCTTGGACTTCACGAGGTATGGACTCTGTTTGGGTTGTAGTTGATAGACTAACTAAATCCGTACATTTTCTACCTGTCAAAACTACGTTTACTGCTTATAGATTGGCTACCATTTATGTGGATGAGATTGTCTGTTTACACGGAGTTCCAGTGTCTATTGTATCGGATAGAGATCCGAAATTTGTCTCTAGGTTGTGGAAGAGTTTGCAGGAAGCCATGGGAATAGAACTAAGGTTCAGTACTGCATTTCACCCACAGACAGATGGACAGTCAGAGCGGACGATAGAAACTTTGGAAGATATGCTTTGCATGTGTGCCTTAGATTTTCAGGAGAGTTGGGAAGATTATTTACCACTTGCAAAGTTTGCTTATAATAACAGCTTCCACTCCAGCATCGGTATGGCACCATACGAGGCTTTGTATGGTAGGAGGTGCAGATCACCTATTTGTTGGACAGAGGTCGGGGATAGAGTTTTGCTTGGGCCAGAAATTGTGCAGGACATTTCTGAGAAAATCAAAATTATTCGTCAGAGGCTCAAGACAGCTCAGGACCGACAGAAGAATTATGCAGATGTTCGGAGAAGACCTCTTGAGTATGAGGTTGGTGACCATGTGTTCATCCGTGTTTCTCCGATGAAAGGCCAAGTCAGATTTGGGAAGAAGGGCAAGCTGTCGCCCCGTTATATTGGGCCGTTCCAGATTTTGGAGAGACTTGGGCCAGTTGCTTATAGAGTTGCCTTGCCACTGGGATTTGAGCAAATCCATAATGTGTTTCATGTGTCGATGCTGAGAGGTTACCTCCGAGACCCGTTTTATGTGATTGATTATCACCGGGTTGCTATTGATGAGAATATGGAATATACCGAATGGCCGGTACGGATTGTTGACAGGCAAGTGAAACAGTTGAGAAGCAAGTCCATTCCAATGGTGAAAGTGGAATGGAAGGAACACTATGGTACAGATGCCACATGGGAAAAAGATGAGGAAATGCGACTATGCTACCCACATTTGTTTCCTGACGAAGGTAAATTAAGTTTGGAGGACCAAACTTCCTGAAGGGGGGAAGACTGTGATACCCCTGTTCCGTAATACGCCAATTGGTCCTTAATTTGAGTATGATTATGTGTTTAGCATGACTTTATGTGTCATTATGTGAATAAATGTGATTTTGATATTCTATCTGTTCACTGTAGGAATATTTGTTTGAGTAATCTGCTTTAGAAAATAAATTGAGGGCCTTATTGGCCACAAAATCCGGAATTAATGACGCCATTGTGATTGGCATAATTGTTAGAGCTTACGGTGAAATTTAATTGAAAATTGATTCTGTTCAATTTAAACTGATTAAATTGATAAATTAAGTGCCCTATTATTTTATATTAAAGTATTGATAGTGGGGCTTGTTGGATGTTAGCATATACTCTCCCTTAGCTCTATTCAACTCAAACATCTGAGTTATACACTTGAGAGAGAGAGATTGACTTTAGAGAGAAGGGGGAGAAGTATTGTGCAATTTG
This sequence comes from Camellia lanceoleosa, assembly GCA_025200525.1. Taxonomy (NCBI): domain Eukaryota; kingdom Viridiplantae; phylum Streptophyta; class Magnoliopsida; order Ericales; family Theaceae; genus Camellia; species Camellia lanceoleosa. Next base: position 144,427,183 of record CM045764.1, on the reverse strand, counting down.
GCTTCAAGCTTGGGAATTTTAAAGATTAAGCTCAAGTTTGGCTAGAACTTGGGTGTTTAAGGCTCCTAGGTGAGTAACTGTCCCTTGAATCATGGATTTTGTTTGCTAATTGTAAATTCAGAGTTGAACAAGGAGAAAGAACATAAGTTGAGTTAATTTTGTTGAATTGAAGCTTATATGTGCATGCATGTAAGAAATTATCTCGAAATTGCATGTTTGAGCATGAAGATGTATAATCCATGTGTAAATTCAATGGAAGCTCATGTTATGATCATCGTTCGTGCCATCTAAGTTGAGAATGATGAGCATCTTCCACATGCATGTACAAATCTTGGAAGTATAAGTCTTGAATGTTGAATTTAAACATGTTGGTGTTGAGTTTGGCACATTGTAGGCCATGCATGTAGGTTAATCAAGAAATTGAGCCTCATAATGTTATAATCTTGCATTGGTACCATGTTGGCATGATTAAATTTGAGATTTGAGCCATTGCATGCAAGAATGGTAGCTGGGAAATTGAATTGGAGCTCAAGAACACAATCTGGGAAACCCAGAATTTTGATGTCCGCTCGAGCGGGGAAGTTCACGCTCGAGCGGGGATTTCGAGCTCTCAGTATTTTGTTCTTGCAGGCATGGTGCCCGCTCGAGCGGGGAAGTTCGCGCTCGAGCGGGGATCATGAAGGATGAACTTCCGCTCGAGCTTCTTAGTTCACGCTCGAGCGTAAAAATGAGGCATCCAGTACTTTTTGCAGACATGGCTTACGCTCGAGCGGGAAAGTTCACGCTCGAGCGGGGAGCTATGTTGAGAGGCCTTTCGCTCGAGCGCCATATTGGACGATCGAGCGTAAATTTCACCTATCCAGTACTTTTGCAGGCCTTAAGGGTCCGCTCGAGTGGGGAATGTGACGCTTGAGCGGGGACCCTGTTTTCTGAAATTGTGTTCATGCGTTCTATGTTTCGTTTTCCGTTCTCTTTCACTTGTAAGCACTTTTAGGCGTATGTTAAGCATGGTAAATAAGTTAATGAGATAAGAATAAGGCCTAAAGAGGATTATGTGAATTAAGGAACGGATGGAATTATTAATGACCCTTTTGTATTCATGAAATGTATAGGGTCAAGCTCCAGGGCGAACCCACAAACCGATCACTGTGAGTAATATCTTAACAAGATATTTGTAGTATGTTATTGTCCAATTGTTACATCTGCGTGCATTTTGCATTGCAAGTTCATTAAATTGAATGGAGGACACCGATGGAAATGAATAATTGGTCCAAAGGCCGATGGAAATAAATAATTGGGCCAAAGGCCGATGGAAATAAATAATTGGGCCAAAGGCCGATGGAAATGAATAATTGGGCCAAAGGCCGATTGAAATAAACAATTGGGCCAAAGGCCGATGGAAAGGAATAATTGGGCCAAAGGCCGATTGAAATGAATGATTGGGCCAATGGCCGATTAACATGAATGATTGGGCCGAAGGCCGATTGACATAAATGAATGGGCCGAAGGCCGTTTGTTGTACTGTTCCAATATTTGTTATGTAACTTGTTATTTGATGTTATTCACTGGGCGTTCGCTCACGCTCATTCATGTAATTGTAGATGAACCGAATGAGGTCCAACCCCAGCCCCAGTGAAGTCAGTCGGGAACAGCAGGAGTTTTGGGAGAGTCAGCCTTGTGTCTCACGCACGAGACCCAACCTTGCCATTTTGTTACGTATTTATATTCTGTCTTGTTGGCAAGGATCTTGTGTATATTTGTATATAGTTTGCTATGGGTTGACTCAGTCTAGATGATCCTGTCTGTAAAGAAGTTTACGCTATTGCACTTTTGATGTGGGTTATTAACATATATGAGTACGGTTTGTTTGGGGTGCATATAAGTATAGCTCTATGGACAAAGTTTTAAATTTTTGCTTCCGTTTGGCCCCTTTACCCTGATAAGTTATATCTGTTTTGTATTGAGGCCGTAGGTAATCTCAGGATTTCTGACCGGTTATGTCCTTAACCCTTAGGGGCAGGTTTGGGTCATGACAGACTTGAAGAAATCCATCAACTTGTTCGATTCAACAACAAGCTTCTACAGCCATTGAATTGCAATCCATTTCAGAGATCGAATTAGAGGATTTGTTCTTTTGTAGAAGAGCAAACCATAGAGGATTGTACCCATTTGTTATAATCAAATAAAATTAATTATTTATGCATTTATTTCGTGTCTTAATTGCAGCTACGAAATTTGTGTTTACAATCTGAATCACTGATTTGAAATGATCTGAACTTCGATTTCGAGAAAGAACTTCGAACTTCGAAATGATCTGAATCACCGATCTGAAATGATCTGAACTTCGATTTCGAGAGAGAACTTCAAACTTCAAAATGATTTGAATCACCGATTTGTTTCCCTAAGTCCGATTTGAATCTATGAATCTATGAATCTAATTAGGGTTTAGATAGTAGAGAGAGAGAGAGAGAGAGAGAGAGAGAGAGGAGCTCACCAATCTGAATCGATTTTGAGATGAACTTCGATTTTGAGACAGTGGAGCTCTGATGAACTTTGATTTTGAGATAGTGGAGTTCAAAATGGCTCTGAGATGTTAATGGGGTTTAGACAACAGAAAGAGAGGAGAGAGACAGAGATTTGGAGATTCAAAATAAGGGTGAAAAGAGGGATAGGGGGAGTGCGTGAGAAATAACCCCATTTGGAGACGTTTATAAACGTCTTCTATTTATGAAACGGCGCCGTTTTACTTAAAAAAAATGCGATGTTTATAAAACGCCGTTAAATATTATAGACAGTGACGTTTTAAAAAACACTGTTAAAAATACGCCACCACAACCTATACTTCCTGTAGTGTGGAGAGAAGGGACAATGAGATTAGGGGAAGAATTTGGGGGTTAATATTTTTTAGATGAATTTGAAATATTTGACTGGATGACGTCGTTTTTTTGATGAAGAAACAAAACATTGCCATTTCAATGTTATTTACTGCTAACATTAAGGACAATTACGTCGTTTTGTATCCCTGTATTCACAATGGATGTGGTCTATTGCCAATGGTCTGCACCTAATCAATTTATAGGCTTATTAGTGCGTCACTAAGGTGAACCTTAAGCTTCTTTGTGTCGCTGAAGGTGTACTTTTAGCGACGTAATTTTGATTTTTTTACAAAAGTATCAGTCATAAAAAATATTTTTTCTTGTAGTGATTTGAAAAAGGAAATACTGTTGCTCCTCTCTCTCTCTCTTATCATTCATAATTTAATATTAAAAATATTGTTTGATTCTAGAGTTTTATTTATTTATTTTTCACTTTACATAGCACTATCTTGGAAAATATGGGCTGCTATGCTGCAGTGGTGGGGTATTTTTGGGGCATTACCGGATTCAGTGGAAGGGTTGCTTCATTGGTGGGATGGTATCAAAGTCAGGAAATCTGCGAAAGTGATTTGGAGGACTATTGTGGTCCATTTGAAAGCTCAGAAATGAGTGTATATTTAAAGACTGAATTCCTTGATGAAGTTATTGAGTTGGTCAAGACTAGAGTTGCTATTTGGGTGAAGTAACTCTTTTCCTAAAGAGTTTCATATCGCGATTTATATTCACTCCTTCATGATGCTCAAAGTAGCCACCAAGCAGGAACATAAACTAATAAATAAAGCCAATGATATAAAAGTGTTTTATTTTGATTATAATGTATTATATTATAACAAAATTCAAATAAGTACAATGATAATGCATATCAAACATAATGCATTTTTATATTGTAAAAAAAAAAAAAAAAACCTCAGAAAATGAGACATTTTTTTTTGAATTAAATAAGAATATTAAATATAATGGTGATATTGCATGATTGTATTATAATCTAATAAGCAATCTCATTTAGTGGTGGGGACTACAAGATATAGTTGAATTAGTAGGAGATAAGACTTGTCAATTTAATTTCTTTTGTAGTTTTTTTTATTAATAGATGACGTTAAATAAGATGGTATCACTACTAGAAATATGATTTTTTGCGTCTATTTTTTTGCGACTGATTGTTTAACCGTCGCAAAAAAACCACTTTTTACATTAAAATGTCATTTTATTTTAATGCTCAATCGTATTCTTACCTAACTCAAAAAAAAAAAAAAAAAAAAAAAAATCCCAAATCTTATAAAACTTGCCCTGTCTCCCTTTACTCTTATTTCCCAAACCCATTTTGCTCTCTTCCTCTGAAGACCGATCTCCGAAGGTATGATCTCTCTCTCTCTTGACTCTGTCTTTGGACTCTTCTTTCTCTCTCGACTCTGTCTTTGGACTCTTCATCTAAATTTTATTGTTCATTTGAAGATTTTGATCAATAGTTGATGAAGATTTGAAGACTTCGATCAATTATTGATGAAGATTTGAAGATTTTGATCTATTTATAATCGGTAAGTCTAATTTCTATGAATGAATCTCTCTCTCTCTCTCTCTCTCTCTCTCCCTCTCCCTCTCTCGCTTCATTTTATCTATTAGTTGTGTTTAATGATTTCAATATTTTGTGATGTGGAGGTTTTAGGGAGGTTTTAGTTATCTCCTCTTCATTTTTTTTTGTTGAATTTCATTCGTTCTTAAAAACAATAGAGGTGTTTGAACCTCTTGGAACAATCTCTCTCAACTCTTACTGTTTCTACTGTGATTTCAGCTATTATAGCCATCTATGTTGTGTTGATCCAAAATTATTGATTCAATTGCCTGTACACACAGGTATGATAGGTAGTTTCATGAATTAGGAATAGTGATAATTAAGGAAAGCTTGTAAAATCTAGGGCTATATGGAAGGGCAATTGTTTGAATTGGCTTGGTTTTGAAAGTGTTTGGTTGCTTGAAATTATTGCGGGAATTTCTAGATCGCTAATAAGAGGTTTTCAAAACTGTTTTTATATGAATTTTCCAAAAGCAATGTATTGTTAGAACCTTAGGGAAAAACAGTGTGAAATAAACTGTTGCAAGTGGTCTATAAAATGAGCTTGTTTAAGAAATTTTTGCTTCTGATGACTAGAAGTTGGACTACATAGTCATCGTGAATCGTTGTCATCTCCATCATGTTAAGTTTCATTCATTCATTTTCTTTTTCTATATTAATCTTCAGGCTATTTCCCTCATTCTGCGAGGCTACAGAAGAGTGGATTTTATAAGACAGTTAAGCATCCCCAGACTGTTCATATTCACCCCACCTCTAGTTTAGCACAGGTAAGACATGTATTTGTCATTAATTGGTGTTATTGATAATGATGAGAGGTTCTGACCCCAAATCTATTGCATTGTATCTGTGGTAAATGCAATGGCTTGTATATATTACTTATTTGGATTACTATTTTTATAAATTTTCCAACCTTGAGCAATTGGGATAGATTCTGCTAAGTGATGACAGAACTTAAAAACTTTCTGAATTATGTTGATCTTCATAGATACTAGTTGCATAGCTTTCTTCCAAGCACGAAAAGCTTCTTCAATCCTATTATAACTATTCTCTTATAGGAAAAATAATGTACTTATAATCTACAAATAGATAAAGCAAAACTCATGTATATGCACAATGCAAATTTTATTGTCCAAGATTTCATGTATGCATGTATGTACGCACTCTTTCATCCATAAAGGGAGCCATGCATGCATGTGGTATTGAATATTGGAAAGTATGACCGATGAAATGGAAGAGTCATGATTTTGCATGAAACTTATAGTTTCTTTCTTTCCCTTGGTAGGTGCTCCCAAGATGGGTTGTTTACCATGAACTGGTTCTGACAACCAAGGAGTACATGCGGCAGGTAAACATCAATTTTGTTTTTGTACCCCTTTCTCAAATTTTGCAGATAGTATAAAGTTCTGTTATGCAATGGTTCTGCAGGAGTTATACTTTGTCCATTAGAGACTAATTTGAGAAGTTGAGTTACAGGTTACTGAATTAAAACCTGAATGGTTGGTGGAAATAGCTCCTCACTATTATCAATTGAAGGATGTGGAGGATTGTACGCATTCTCTCTCTCTCCCGAAAATGACATCTTCTGTTGCTTCAGTTGTGTGAAAACCATTCTTTTCCAAATTAACTCAGTTTGAATTTAACTTTACTTTGAAGTTTGTGGTTTTAAGAAAAGCTGGGATATCTTCCTTGAATATTGCAAAGGATTTAATTTTTTGAAACTGTATTGATGTTCAAAGCTCTATATGTTCTTAAATGAAGTCGTTAAATGTTTTTTTGAAAAAAAGTTCTGTCACAAAGTTTCACAGAAATTTTATTTTTAGGAGATGTGATTTGCAGCTTTTAAGTTTGAATTTTAAATGGTAGCAACTGTGCATGAGAAGAGGGAAAGAAAAAGAACATGCAGTATGGTTATAAAATTTCTTAACAAAACAAAAGGGTAGATGCACCCTATTGTAAGTTTGAATTTTCTGTTTCCTCCAACAGTCCTCACTGCCTGTGGAGCTTATTGAGGCTGAAACAGAATATGCAGTTAATGTTGTCAAGCATATTTTTGATAAACATGTGGTGTTCCAGTTCAACTGCACAAATACAATTCCTGAGCAATTACTGGAAAATGTAATGATCATCTTAAAAAAGTAGTAGTTCCTCGTTTCGATCTTACTTTGGGTCAATTTCTCAATTCTCTTATGCCTATCAGTCAGTCCTTTGTTCTCATGGATGCTTGGTGAGGAATTTTCTGAAGTAGCATCAAAACCTTTAAGATCACTTCCATATGATTCACCAGGACAAACATTTGTGGCATTTGAGAAACCGGATGGTGTTCCTTTAGTCGGAAAGTTCTCTAACATGTTGAAGTTTATTGTGAAAGAGGTACTGTTCTCCCTTCTCTGCCTGAGAATGCATGCTATATTCTCTATTTATGGAGTTGTGTTGCCAAGATTGCTGGAAGTCCTAGTAACATGCAGAATTTTAAAGAGTTGAGCCCAATTATTCAGCGGCTATAGTTGACTGAACTTGCTGATTTGCTTAATCCAAAGGGATAAAGTGATGAAATAAGTCTCTTTGGCCTAATTTGCCAAGGTGCCAAATTACATTAGAACTTCATTTTTTAGGGGCTTGGCTCATCTAAATGACACCTCAAGAGGCCTTGAAAATTTGATTGGCCGCAGCCTATGAACCGAATACCGAGAGAGCCAAGTTCACGTATCGTTGACCCAAAAATAGTGGCCATGTTTATGAAAATTTGATTCCAAAAGTGATAGCAATAGGCACTATTGTTAGTCTATACAATATTTTAGTGCATTTGCCTTCAAGCAGTAACACGACTTCTTGCCTAACATGAAATCAAAGCCTTTTGAATTTGTTGCTTTTTAAACTTGGTTGCATCTATGGTCTTTGTTTAATTGCCACTTGCATTGAGTTCTATGTGGTGATTCATAACCATCATTTACTATACTAACACTTGTTCCACATTTGGACTTAATAGATTTTACAGCTTAGCTATTATCAAATTTAACATTAAATTTTTTTGATCCATCTAAGTAGCAAAATTCAAATTCCCTTATTGATCAATTACTAGAAGCGGGTAAAATTCAAGAATGATTGTCTTGATGATGGTCATACCAGTAGTTATTTAATTTTTTTTCCCTTTTGTTTATTTATTTTTATTTTTTGACAACTCCACTAGTACCTGTCACATGCTAGTAAAATTCTATAGACAAATTTTAGATTAGCCCAATATTTATACATTCTAGCGAAGCTATATACATACCTTGACAGCTGCCCATTAGCTTATGTAATTTTAGTTATAGTATGCATTTGAGATTCTACTCTTATGTGCTATATTGACAGGAAGTTCCTTAGCTTTCAGGTTGATAACTTGGAATTTCTGAGGGAAATGAGGATCAACCCAATAAAGGTTGGTTTTTTTAATTTGGCAATAGATTACACTAGTAGTTCTATTATACATATTATAGTTCCCGCAATCCCTCTTGTTTCACTTGTTTTTGTTCTGATAACCAGAATTTTGGTTATATTTTCTAGTCTTTCTTATGTTCATGTGACATAGAATAATTATGTGTGTGCTTGCTTACACATGCACATGCGCTCCAAAAATTAACCCCATGAATCTGGAAGGACTTCTGCTCTCACCTTTATAGTGAAATAATTCATCTTTGTTGCTTGTGACATTTTGGTTGGCATAAATTATAGGTTGCCAAAGCATTAGTGGAAGTGTTTGCTGAAATGATTTTGATGAATATGGGTACAAGGTGTTATGCCAGTTCATTGATAGAGTGGAGAAACACCCGAGCAAGAAAATTGATGAGAAGATTGGCCAGTTCTGGATTGCATTTTTTTTCATAAAAGAACTTTTTCCAAGTTTTTAGTTGTAATAACTTTTACATGTAGCTCAAATTTTGAGACTCAAATAGAATGTTCAATAAAACTATAATGCTATTTTGTCTGAATTCTTGTTATTGTTATTCTTAGAGTGCTTAACGCTACACTTTTATTTATTTTTATTTTTATTTTTAATTTTTTGCGACGGTAACAAGATGGTCGCTAAAGATCATGTTAGTGTTTTTCTTTGTTTTTTGCGACGGCAAAATAGCGGTCGCCATAAGTAGTTTAGGTGGTCGCAAATAATTTGCGACCGTTGTTTTGCCGTCGCAAAAAGTATTTGCCACCCCCATATTCGCGACCCCCATTTGCCGTCGCATGGGCCGTCGCAAAAAGTCTTTTGCGACTGTTTTTTATTATTTGCGACGGTTTATAGCGGTCGCAAAAAGTGTTTTTTTTAGTAGTGTATCATTGTTATATTCAATATTTTTTTTAATAAATAGACAAGATTAGTGATTAATAATAATGCCGATTACTTTTATTAATTAATATATTATGATAATGGGATTAGAATGATGATGGTGATTACTTTCGTCAAAGAAAAACAAAGAAGTGGGGGTAATATTTTAACAAAAGATAGTGAGTAAAAGTGATACGGTGATAGTATGATAGATACTAAATGCAGAGCAATATTTCATTAGGGAAATAATTTAATAAAAATAATAGCATTGGTGATGAGATTAGTGTTCTGTCTAATTAATTGGAGTAGTAATGAATGGACAAACCTCTGTTAAAAAAATTGGACCTAAAGCTAAGAAAAAGATAAGGAGTATAGCTAAGGAGTTGCAATCCCGTTCTTTCTATAATTGTGCACTCTTTCTAATTGCTTGTTTTTATGCACCTTGTTCACTCAATTTATTTGCCTCTTCATAAGATGGAATCGCACATATGAGAAAAAGAGTTACTTTATATTTTAAGAGGATTGGGAATGTAACAAAAAAAGTGTTGTTTAGAGAGGAATATCACCTTTAAAGTGGAAATATTTTGTTCGATAGCATTGCAAAATTCAATTGCTATTACAGATACCCTTTGAAAAAAAGAACATCCTGCACTTGTGCCCTCCATGTCATAAGCAGTAGCGAAAAGTGGTTGATCATTTATTGTTATTATGTGCTTTCGCTTTGTCTTATTCGTCTTCTTACATTGATCAGCGGAGTTAATATAGAGAAATTTTTTGAAACAAGTTCAAATAGTATTCTAAATTAATACCTTAGCCTAGATTATAAGATTCATTACTTTTGTGTTAAAAATTAAAAAAATAATATATAGAGTATTAGTAAATAAAATAGAATATTACTCTAAGAATACTCAATAATTTTTTATTTGAATGGGCTTGTGTCCCTAAAGAATTATGTATCTTGTTGATTGGTGGTGGTTAAAATGAGTTATAGAAGTTGTTGACTGGTGGTGTTGTACTTTGTATAAAGGGGTTGATAAGCTTTATGGGAGACAATTTTTATCATGTGGTATGAGAAGTTAGAAATGACTTGATTTTTAGCAAGAAAATGACTTTATTTATTTATTTATTTATTTATTATGCAATAACGTGAAGTATGATAAATTAAAAATGATTTGGTATTTAATAAGAAAATAATTTGTCCTCAGTCTGGGTATGAATTAGGCCTCGTTTGGAAACAGGCTTATTTAGTAACTTTTTGACTATTTGGCTAAAATATAAGCTAAAAAAAACTAGTATGTTTGTGATGACTTTTTGGCTTTTGACAAAAAGATGTGTAAAAAGTAGTGATAAAAGAGAATCTTTGACTTTTTGATATAAGTTGTTGGCTTTTTAATTTTTTTAATGACTTTTTGACTAAAAAAGTCACTTGCCAAACGAGGCCTTAGAACGATTAAAACTTTTAGAAGATGGATTTGGATTCTCTTTTATACTTTCTTTTCCTGCTATCATCTAGCACTTTATTCAAATGTAACAAATTTTTTTATTTTTTATTTATTTTTTTGATAACAGAATGTTCGAACCAGTTTACACACATTTTAATTAATTTTGAAAGATCAATTTCACCACCCGCTAAAAATAATAATAAACTCCTTAAGACCATGTCTATACAGGATATTCATCCTAATTTTAAATAATTATCATATTTTGTGACTTTTAAATTTAGTATTGGATAATGACAGGAGAAACAATGCCGTGGAGAAGAGATCCTCTTCCTCAAAAAAGACACTTCGACTAAACTTTTCAAACCATCAGTTTCCATACGTAGCAACATAAATTGATTAGTACCTTTCGCGTGCATCTCACATGTAACCTTCTACAAATTACTAATCATGACATCACTCTAACAGAATTCTGTTCTGTTATGTATGTCTTCATATGTCTCAAAATTGTATTGATTATTTTCATCTCTTTGTTATTAGGAATGGCAACGGGGTGGGGCGGGGCGGGGCCGGGGACCACACTCCCCGTCCCCGATCCCCGATGTCCGAATTTTCCCCGGCCCCGATCCCCGACGGGGAAAGTGTCACTGCCCCCACCCCCGCCCCCAACGGGGATCGGGTTTCCCCGACCCCGAGCATTCCCCGGCTAAAAAAAAAAAAAATTCAGAATATACAACTCATCATCAACAACAAGAAGAAGAAGTTACTCATCTAAAAACAGATCTAAAACAAAAAAAAAATCAGAAATTTTCAACAATAGATCTAGAACACACACACCCATACAACAACATATCTAAAAAAAAATAATCTGTATACATATGGACAACAGATCTAGAACACACCCAGATCTATACATAGAACAACAATCATCAACTTAAATAAATAAATTAAAAAAAAAAAAAACATGTTCATTACACACACACAAATATATATATATAGAGAGAGAGAGAGAGTTGTTAGATCGGTGCTTCACGGTGGTGGATCTTGATGATGATGATGATAACGAGAAGTGAGAGAACGAGAGAGAAATCAGAGTGAGTGAGTGAGATCGGTGCTTCACGTTGGTGGCTTCACGGTGGTGGATCTTGATGATGATGATGATAACGAGAGGTGAGAGAACGAGACAGAAATTAGAGTGAGTGAGTGAGTGAGATCGGTGAGGGAGAGGGAGAGGAAAGAGGGAGAGGGACATAGACTGAGAGGGAGAGAGATGTGAGACACGGTTATGAGTGAGGGAATAAGAGGCGGGTTTTATATATATATAGGGGTAAAATTGTAATTTTACTTCGGGGAACAAATCGGGGCGGGGGGCGGGCCGGGGCCGGGCCGGGCCGGGTACGGGGCTTGGACAGTTATCCCGGTCCCCGGCTCGAAATTGATCGGGGAGTGATTTTTTAATACCATCCCCGTCCCCGCGAGGACATTTTTCGGGAAAAAACCACTTATTTCGGGGTCGGGGGATCGGGTCCCCGTCGGGTCGGGTTTAAATTGTCATCCCTATTTGTTATAAGGTGTTTTTAGTTAATTAGTTAAGTTATCATTTGATAATTGGCTTTTTTTAGTTGACTTTTTAATTATTTTAACATCAGACTAAATGTTTGTTTAATTTGATTTTTTTAACTTTTATGAAAGAAAAAGTGAAATAATTATAATTTGAATGTGATATTTTGTCTTATTGACTTATTTAGTCTATTTTATCTTTTATATTTTTTTAGCCAAAAAACAAATGCCAAATAGTAATTTCTTTGCTTTCTCAGCTTTGGTTTCATCTATGAAGCACGGGTACGGGCACAAGTACTAGTACTGGTATAATACGGGTATGTTGATAAAATTCAAAAAAAATTAAGATACAAGTACGACTTGATACACTTATAAAAAAATATTTATTTTTAATTTAAAGTAATGCAAAAATTAATTAAATGGTTTAGTTTGTTAAGATTCAACCTACAATTAACATTTAATGCAAAAAGTAAATGTATAAATAAATAAATGTCAATATATTAAATAACTTACAAACTATAGTTTAATTTTAAAAATATGATAAGCATAAAACTAAAAATAAAAAAGAAGTCTAGTGAAATGAGTTTTATCTCTATAGTAGAAGAAAATATTGTTTCAACTGAAATACAGTACCGCTTGGATGTATAGTAGGTACGTCATGGTACGCAAAAAATTAAGAAGAAAAAAATTTGAATATGTGTTTTGTGTATCCGATATGTATGCAGAAATATCATACGAGATACCATACGTTGATAAATATTTGATACGAGTACGACATGTCTTTTGAAATACCCATACTTCATAGGGTTTCACACATGATTTGCTGGGGTACATGCCAAAATATAGTTAGGATTATCCGCTTCGTCCAGTTCTAATGAAATTTTCCTTCCCTTTTTTGTTAATATTTCTCATGATGTATTTCATATCTACTCATTTGTTTTGCATTAATAAAATTTGTACAAGAAATTGTTAAGAATGTGACAGGGATAGGCCCATAGAGCCCACGGCCCACCATTCAAACCCCATTATACAACCCGGTTGGCCAAACCCAACACAGCTGGAGTCCAACTAGACAGGAAAGACCAATGATGCTCGGACAAGTGGCAGGCGCAGAGCAGACCACGTCAGCAGACAAAGATCTCGCAGTTATTGCCACAAAGACATCACCATTAATGACCCATCACGGATTTATTGCGACAACACCTCTCAGCCGGAATCACACCCCCTCGCCCTGAACAAGGCGAACCACGCCTCAAGCTTTCAAGGACAATCGAACAACAGAGACAAATAAATGATTACAGTTGGATATAAGCTAAACTCGAGGAGAAGAAAGTTAAGTTTCTATCTCCTATCTCTCTCTACATTTCTTCGCATTATCACCTCCTCTAATTCCCACACCGGAGGGTTCGCGGGGACTACCCGTTCCCGATTGAACTTGTTTGCAGTTATCCATGGGCTTGAGGAGCTTGGATCGGTCGATCCATTCACCAAAGATTAATCGATTGGCGCCGTCAGGAATTGGTTTTATCCGCGCGCCGATTGTGTTCATTGTCACGAGACCCTTTTCTAGCAACCTTTTTCACCTCATCCGTCACGTGCATGGTAACGACCAGATCCATGGCTCCCCACCACAATGCCGCCGATCACCAGACCGACCCTCCCAATCCAAACAACCCACCACAGTACTTCATCGAGCTCACCAACAGCATCAACCGTATGGCCGAACAAAACCAGCCTTAATTAACGCCTGCTCCAACGAACCTCCTATTCCCCACCACCTCCAGATATTCCCTCCCATCCAGAACAACAAGTCCCGGCCATACGTCCAAGCAACCCAATCCTCCTAACTCTGGGGCTTGCCCCTCACCCACATATACATCCTCCTCCTCCACCCCCACGCCCCTCGCCATAGCCCGGCTCGAGGGAGAAGCAATGGCGTTCAACATCTATCCCCTTTGGAGGAGACAACATTCCTCTTTGGGACGCAGAACTCCGAGCCATGAAACTCCGGCTCAAGGGGTCATGCAAAACATCCAACACAAGCCCTCCACCACAAAGAACTCCCCTTCGCCGCCCATCCGCATCGCGACAAACCCCTACCCCCAAGTTCAAAATGCCTACCATCGACTTCGACGGAACCACCGACCCCGTCGATCACCGAAACCTACCAGACACTCATGATCCTCCATGCTTTCCCGACGAAATCATGTGTCGAGCCTTCCCCGTGACCCTGATGGGATCGGCTCGGCTATGGTTCAGCCAGTTGCCACCAGATTCGGTCTCTACTTTTCAACACCTCAGTGGCTCTTTCCTGGGCCACGTCATTGGAGCCCTACGCCCGACGACGGCGACCCAACTCCTCAACATCCGCCGACCGAGGGGAATCACTACGCAGCTTTTGTCACCCGCTTCAACAGAAGCCTTACAAGTTTGAAAATGACGATAAGGTCATTCTCACGGCCTTCATGGCTGCTTGGTCATCCGATTTCCTCTTCTCCCTCTCCAAGAACCCCCCAACATCCATGGCAGCCTTGCTCTCCAAAGCCCAAAAGTACATGAACGCCGAGGACTCTCTAGCCGCTCGGCAGGACTCCACAACTAAATATCTGACCCCCAGAGAAAAAAGAAAAGACCAAGAGCCCAGCAACATCCGGCCTCATAACCAAACATCCCGCTATGCTGACCGACCCCCTCGTGCCGATCGGCCGGCCTCAACCAGACCCCCCGGTCGGTTCGAGCAATATACCCCGCTCAATACACCCATGGAACAAGTTCTTCACCAGATCCAACGGGACTACCCCCTCAAGTGGCCGCTTCCCCCACGGAACCCCTCCAGCCGCAAAGACCAGTCTAAGTATTGCCGCTTCCACCAAGATCATGGCCATAACACCGACGACTGCATCAGCCTCAAAGACCAAGTAGAGACCCTCATTCGCCAGGGGCGCCTGAGCCGGTTCACAGATACCCGTCCTCAGCAAAGACAAAGGACCGAGCCCCACAGAGACGATCGCAGGCATACCCCCCCACGGCGACCAGCTCAACCAGACCAGGGGCATGACCGACCTCACCAACGACCTCGGCCTCAAGGAAATCCGTCTCCGCCAGTTGGTGAAATCAGAGTTATTTCAGGTGGTCTTGCTTGTGGGGGACCATCACGCTCCGCTCAGAGGGCAGAACTTAGAAAGATACGACAGGCTTCTGACAAGAGGCCACGGCCGACCCCCAAGCAACCTAAGCAGTGGACAGAGCCCATTACCTTCACGGACGCCGACTGTGCAGGCATCCGTTATCCTCACGATGATCCCCTTGTCATCTCTACTGTCCTCTCCAATTATAAAGTCAGACGAGTCCTCATTGACAATGGCAGCTCGTCGGACATCGTTTTCCTAAACTGTTTCCGCCACCGAAGATCGGGAAGAAGGCTTGTCCCCACTCCAAACTCCTCTGGTTGGTTTTATGGACCGGTGACCTCGATCGGCTCCATCGATCTCCCCATCACCATTGGAGAGTACCCACGGCAGACCACGAAGTTGCTTACTTTCCTTGTTGTCGACTGCCCCTCCGCTTACAATGTCATCCTCAAGACAAATTTCAATGCCTTCTGTGCCATTACATCCACCTACCACCTTGCCCTCAAGTTCCCTCGATTTTGGGGTCGAACGGTGAGAGGAGAACAGACCATCGCCAGAGAATGTTATGTGGCCTCACTTAAAGAGGTCAAATTGAAGGAGGCAATGATCATTGAAGGACTTGACGTCCGAGATGAGGACGAACTGATCAGAGGCGAACCTGTGGAGGAACTCGTGGAAGTTAACATTGATCCCACCAACCCACTCAAAACTGCTAAAATCGCACCAATCGCCTCCCTGCCAAAGCCGACCTCACCGCTCTCGATTGAACACGAGACGTCTTCGCCTGGACTCATGTAGACATGCCGGGCATCGACCCATCTTTCATAACCCATCGCCTCAGTATCGAGCCTCACTTCCGACCTTATCGACAGAGGCAACGTATCTTCCATCCCGAGCGCAACAACCTCATAGCTGCAGAGGTTGACAAACTTCAAGGCCCGCTTTATCCAAACGTGGACTACCCTAAGTGGCTGTCCAACGTGGTCCTCGTCCGCAAAAACAACGGCAAGTGGCGCCTCTGCGTCGACTACTCCGACCTGAACAGGGCCTGTCCCAAAGATAGCTACCCTCTCCCCCGCATTGATCTCTCGGGTCGACGCCACGGCGTCATCAAATGCTCGGCTTCATGGATGCATTTTGGTACAACCAAATCGTGATGCACTCATCGGACCAGAACACACATCCTTCATCACCGATCGGCACCTACCACTACCGTGTCATGCCGTCGGACTAAAGAATCTCAGGGCCACCTACCAACGCCTAGTCAACAGTCTTCCACCATCGATCGGGCGGAACATGGAAGTGTAGATGACATCTTGGTTAAGAGCAAACTCTCCGCCGACCACCTCACCGACCTACGAGACTTTCGCCACACTCAAGAATATCGATGAAACTCAACCCGAGAAGTGCGCCTTTGGTGTAGGATCCGCAAATTCACGGTTTCATGGTCACCAAATACGCATCGAGGCCAACCCTGAGAAGATCAAGGCCTTGGTTGAGATGCAGTCACCCAAAACCGTTAAAGAGGTCCAAAGGCTCACAGGTAGAGTGGCAGCCCTTAACCGTTTCATCTCCCGCGCGACGGATAGGTGCCTACCATTCTTCAAAGTCCTCAAGGCAGAGTTTGAATGGACAATCGAGTCAAGAGGCCTTTCGCTAGCTTGAAACAATGCATGGCCAACCCTCCCCTTCTCTCACAGGCAATCACCGGCGAGCCCCTCTTCCTCTACCTAGCAGTATCAAGCACCGCAATCAGTGCAGCACTCATCAGAGAGGACGGCTCCATCCAACGACCGGTTTATTACATCAGCCGGGCCCTCAGGGGAGCAGAGCAGAACTATCCCCTATTAGAAAAGCTGTCCCTGGCCTTGGTCACTGCCTCCAGACGACTCCGTCCCTACTTCCAAGCCCATTCGATAGTGGTTCTAACCGACCAGCCGCTGAAGAAGGTCATGCAAAGAACCCGAGCTCGGAGACTAATGCGATGGTCGAGAACTAAGCCGCTCGACATCTCTTATCGCCGGACAGAATCAAGGGACAGAGCCAGAGCGACTTCATCTTGAGTTTACCAATCCAAATCAACCATCGACCTTCCATCCGCACCAACTCCACCAGAGCACAAGATCCCCATTGTTGGACACTCAATGTAGACGGCTCGTCTCGAAGGGAGGAAGTGGCCGGCCTCATCCTCACATCCCCGGGGTTATTTCAAGTGTGCCTCCGCTCTTATTTGCGGCCAAAGAACAATGAGGCGAATCTGGCATTGATAGCAGGGCTCCGTCTGGCCAAAGACATTGGTGTTAGCCACATTCGAGTGTTCAGCGACTCCCAGCTTATCGTCGGCCAGATCACGGGTGAATTCGATGCCAAGGATGCCACAATGCGGAGTTACAGGGACATGGCTCCCACCCCTATTCGACTCTTCAACACCTTCCAAATCGACACATACCTAGGGCGGAAAACTCCAGCAGATGAGATGGCTCAACTGCCTCCGCCGACCAATCCGACCTCGACCATGGAGTCGCCTCGAATACGACTCACCCGACCATCTCACCCGACCTACAAGAAGTGCAATTCCTTCAGACAGAACCCATCCCTTGGGCATCCGACATCCTCATCTTCTTGACCCTCGGCGAACTCCCGGATGACCAACAAAGAAGGCCAAGGTCGAGCCCGATCGGCCAACTACACCCTGGTCGAGGGTGTTCTTGAAGTTCGCGGTTTCTCACGACCATACCTGCGATGTCTCAATCCCGCCCAAGCAACCTATGTAATGCAAGCAATCCATGAAGGAATCTGCGGTAATCATTCGGTGGCGGGTCTCTAAGACACAAAGTGCTCCGCTACAGGCTTCGCCGACCCTCAAAGAAAGATGCCTCGATTTAGGCCCGAAATGCGACAAGTGCGGTAACCGCCAACATCCCCCCTGCTCCCCCCGCTGGGGTGATCACTCTTTGCCGCCCCTTCCCGTTCGCCAAAAGGGGGATCGACCTGGTTGGGCCACTTCCCACTGGGCGCGGGCCGGCCCAGGTTGCCATTGTTGCCATTGGTTTCTTCTCCAAATGGGGCGAGGCGAACCCTTGCCACAATCACCGAGCAACACCACCAAGTTTATCCGCAATCGATTGTCTGATTTGGCATCCTCGGGCCATCGTCTCCGACAACGGCAAGCAGTTCGACAATGCTAGATCCGGAAATTTTGTGCAGATCTCCAAATTCAACCATGCTTCTCTTCCCGGTCACCCCCAAGCAAATGGCCAAGTTGAGGTCACCAACTCTCTCTGAAGATCATCAAAACTAAGCTCGGTCGCTAAAGGCCTCTGGTGAGGAACCGCCACATGTACTCTGGGCCTACCAACCCTTTGCGGGACTCCTCTGGGAAACCCTTTCGCCTAACATATCTGTTGGCGGTCATCCTGAGAAGTCGGTCCGCCCACCCCAGGTCCTACATCCAGACCTCGCCTCATCAGAAGAACTCCGTCGAGCGGACTGGATCTCATTGAGGAACTCGAGAGGCTAACTGTGTCGGCCGGCCACATACCAGCAGAAAATGAGAGCACACTACAACCGCAGAGTCCGACCACGGGAATTCTCCATTGGCGACCTTGTCTTGAGAGAAGCAACCCTTGCCACAAAGAATCCAACCGAGGGCAAATTGGCAGCCAAATGGGAGGGGCCCTATGTGGTGAAGGCCCGACCGCGGCCAGGCACTTACCGACTTCAAGACATGGATGGCCGAGACCTTCCCCATCCCTGGAATGCTGAACATCTGAAGCGTTACTATCAATGAATCCTTATTTTTGTATTGGCGAAATTATTGTATTTCCCTTTTTCAGTACATAATACAAGTATCGATTGGCGTTCCCACCTTCTATAATTCGCCTGTCTGAATGTAGCTTCCATAAAACTTTTATTTGCAGGAGCATCAAAAGCCTCGGCCAGACCGAGCACTTTCCAAAGCCTCAGCCAGATCTGAGCATCTCCAAAAGCCTCAGCCAGATCTGTGCACTTTCAGAAGCCTCAGTCCGACCTGAGCACTTTCAAAGCCTCGGCCAGACCGAGCACTTTCAAAAGCCGCAGCTCGCCCTGTGCACCCCCAAACGCCTCAGCCAGATCTGAGCACTTCCAGAAGCCTCAGTCCGACCTGAGCACTTTCAAAGCCTCGGCCAGACCGAGCACTTTCAGAAGCCTCAGTCCGACCTGAGCACTTTCAAAAGCCTCAGTCCAATCTGAGCACTTTCAGAAGCCTCAGTCCGACCTGAGCACTTTCAAAAGCCTCAGCCCGATCTGAGCATCTTCAAAAGCCTCAGCCAGATCTGAGCACTTTCAGAAGCCTCAGTCCGACCTGAGCACTTTCAAAAGCCTCAGTCCGATCTGAGCATCTTCAAAAGCCTCAGCCAGATCTGAGCACTTTCAGAAGCCTCAGTCCGACCTGAGCACTTTCAAAAGCCTCGATCCGATCGAGCATCTTCAAAAGCCTCGGCCGGATCGAGGCACTTTCAGAAGCCTCGGTCCGACTGAGCACTTTCAAAAGCCTCGGCCGATCGAGCACCTTCAAAGCCTCGGCGGATCTGAGCACTTCGGAAGCCTCGGTCAGGCTGAGCACTTTCAAAGCCTCGGCCGGTCGGGCACTTTCAAAAGCCTCGGTCAGGCTGAGCACTTTCAAAGCCTCGGCGGCCAGAGCACTTTCAAAAGGCTCAGTCCAACCTGAGCACCCCAAAGCCTCGGTCAGGCTGAGCACTTTCAAAGCCTCGATCAACTCGAGCACCCCCAAAGCCTCGGTCAGGCTGAGCACTTTCAAAAGCCTCAGTCCGACCTGAGCACCAGCCTCGGCCAGACCAAGCACGTTCAAAGGCCTCAGTCCAACCTAAGCATTGTCACAAACCCCAGTCAGACCTATGAATGAAGGCTCATAAAACAACACACTCAGTCATGGTCCGACCCTTAACCACAATTTCAACATATTTTGACACTTAGTCATATTCTATATTTCATTTGCAAATCACATCTTCAACACTACATTTCAGCCTACTTTTTAAGGTAATTCGACACTTAGTCTTATTTTAAAGAGGTTTGCCCACGTCTCATTTCCAAATCACATGTTCAAACATCACATTTCAATCCCCCCTTTCACGGTACTTTGACACTTAGTCCATATTTTAAAGATGTCTGCCCACATTTCATTTGCAAATCACATCTTCAACTTCACATCGATCTACCTTATTAAGGTAATTCGACACTAAGTCATGTTGTTAAGATACAAGCCTTCAATCAAGACCAAATCAACTCAAACAGAGACAGAAACACAATTTATTACACAAAGTCTATTCACAATTTATTCATCGACTAGAACCATTTTATTCATTCAAAAACATGTACACATCCATTTATTACAATACTTCCAAAACAAAACGAAACAAAAATGTATACAAAGAGAAAACAAAGACTCCTAAGTCTACTGATCATGCAAGTCACTCCCCCTCCTCGCTTGAGATGAGGTCAGCTTCTTCAACCCCCTCGTCCAGTGGGGTCTGGGCTACGTCATCTTCTCCAATCACCACACCACTCAGGTCTAAGTCTGGAAACAGCTCCTCTGCCTTGTGCTTGAACATCTTCCAACCACTGTCCCAGTACTCAGCCATTTCGTGCTTATAGTAGTCAGATTGCTGGAAACTGCTAATGATTTCAGACTCTGTCCTCGCCCCAGCATCTGTCCTTGATGACCCAGCACCACCAGACCCCATCCCCGCTAAAATTTGGCAACCATTGCATCAATCGCCACTGGAACTCAGAGACCCTTTGAATTGAGTAATTTTGCAACACAAAGGTCGGGGTAGGCCGCCCTTTCGGCCGCTTCGCCTTCTCCTCGTTCGCTCTTTTTGTAGGGCCTCCTTGTCACCGGCTTTGGCTCTCCCGACCTCCACTCTGCGATCAACTCTCTCCTTTCTACCTCAAGCTGTTTCAACAGTTCTCCCTCTGCTCAGCGCCCTAGCCGCTCATCCCCACCTCTTTTTGCGAGCCTCAACCTTCGCATCTGCATCATCCTTACAGCACGAGCTTTTCGTTGTCGCTCATGGCCTCCTCATGCCGCTCGGCGGCAATGGCACACGCCTGTGGGCCTCCTCCACTTTCTTTGCTCTCCAGACAGTGGAATTCAGCTGACACCACCCGGCAGCGTGTGTCTTCCAGATCCACTTTGATGATTGCATTTCGGCGTGGGCAATTTTCCACTCTGCACTCTTCAATTTATTTAGACTCTGCCTTTGGCCGATCGGTCTTCACCTTAGCTTGACCTTCCTCGTGAGCCCCTGCTAGGGTAGTTACCTCCATTTGGG
Source organism: Camellia lanceoleosa (assembly GCA_025200525.1). NCBI lineage: Eukaryota > Viridiplantae > Streptophyta > Magnoliopsida > Ericales > Theaceae > Camellia > Camellia lanceoleosa. The sequence continues at coordinate 144,405,972 of CM045764.1, read as the reverse complement.
CGGAGCATAACCCCCTGAACAAGTCGGCCTCGTTGAACCCACAGGCTGAGCGCAGAGCCGTTTCGTCTACAATCTTGACTAAGCGGTCTGCCACCGACCTCGCTGGGCCTCCATCTCCCTCCAGTTTCCCAGCTACTGCACGAGCATGGTAAGTCGTGGCCCCCAGACTAGCTCCCCTTTCCTGCGGTGTAGAGCCCCTTTGAGTCTGCTCCTCCTCACTGGGCTCAACCCCAACCAACCTAACTTCTGTTGGCAGCACTGAGGTCTTCCCCAACCTCACACTTGGGTCAGCCCTAGCCAACCCAGCTTCTACTTGTTCTGCTGGGGCCTTCTCTCCCACGTCCACTGTCGGACTGGTTATCGCCATTTCGGGGGTATCCTTTGTCACAAGGACTTCTCCCCAGTGAGACGACCGCCTTAGGGCTGTTCCACCTCCCCACCCTTCACTCGCTTGGCCAGGCTGGCCTCTTCTATCCTTACCTCCTTCCTCTTTTTCTGGTGGCTCCTCCACCTCGCCTCAACCTCTTTTCTTCTTCCCCACCCCAGTGCCTCCATCTCCTTGGCGACCTCTCCTTCAGAGGGTCTTTTGGAAGCGATCGTGGGCAGACTCCTCCAATCCTTTCTCTCCCAACGCTTTTGGCCGGCGAATCCTCTCCTCACCACTTGGCCGAGGAGGTCGGTTGGCTTGGGCCTCCGTGAATTCTCGAGCCCCAAGTAGCATAGCTGATCCTCCTCCTCCTGTGCCTTTCTCTTGGCCTCCAACTCCGCTCGGTCGAGATCCCCCGACGGTTGTGGTCCCAACCCGCCTCAAGCAGGCGGATGGCTGCACCGGCTCGTCCCACCTAACCTCCCTCTCCCTCCTCCTTCACCTTTTTACCCTCTCCTCCATCCGCACTCCTCCTTCGACTCCACAAACTTGGTGGCACCTTCCACGTCTTGCGTGCCGACCCCGAGTTAGACACATAGAACCACCTATGCCTCCAACCTTTAATCGAGGTTGGCAACCCCGCCACCAAGCCCTTCCTCGCCACGGCTGTAGGGTTACCCAAGTCTCCTCGCCTCGACGCTTTAGCGAAGAAAAGAATTCGTCATTGTCATGGCCCCCTCCATTGCCTTGACGGTACACGACAACAAAATCTTCCATGAATTGGGCATCAAGCGTCCCCGGTGCCATGTCTAAGCGGTTAAGTACATCCACCACAAATCATGGCGGGCAATGACCACCCTTGGCGCCTCAGTAGAGAGAACTCCCGGCCTCACGTCCGATGGCGGTCATGGACTTTGGCACCACCAACTCCACTTCCGCCGAATCTGGTACCTCTCGCGGATAGCCTCCAACTCCGCCCGTTACAATGGACCTATCGGCCCTCGAGTGCCGGTGATCTGGTTCCACTGGTGATCGCTCTCGGCGATGGCACCTCCACCTCATCGATCTATCTTCTTTGCCACCCACAAAGATCGTCCTCTCCTAGCGGATCCATCCTCACATTCGGTCCCTTCTGCGCCATTGCTAAACCGTATTTGCGAATAGCCGGATGCGAGTTCGTGAATTAATGGGGTATCGTGAGCAACGAAGAATTGATACTTTGGATATTTTGAGTTTTTGTAAACAAGTAGGTGAATCGTTATGACACCAAAAAGCCCACGGTTTGCGTATTCCAAGGATCCCAATTAATTCTCGCCGGTTTGAAAACTTTTTCAAATCTTCCGCCAAACCGTCCCCATCAATGCCCATAATAATACCCCCGACGTTTCACTCGATCCAACGCTTGACGTTCCACATCCCCACGCAGTACGGTCCAGATGCTTGAACTCGCCTCACCTGTTTTTCCACTTCAAATCATCACGTGACACGCCGCCTCTTGAGCTCTTCCGCCACCCGCTGCCACCCTCACGGTCGGCTTCTCCCACTTTCGCCCTCACGGTCGGCCGCTTTCCCATTCAGTCACCCTCACGGTCGGCCCTCTCGGCCACTGCCACCCTCACGGTCGGCCTCTCCACTCAGCCACCCACGGTCGGCCTCCCACTCGGCCACCTCACGGCCAGCCACCTCCATTACTATTATTATTCCCTTCGTTGGACTAAAGTCACTTTCGGGAATGGGGACTCTTGGCGAGGATAGGCCCATAGAGCCACTGACCCACCATTCAAACCCCATTATACAACCGGTTGGCCAAACCCAACACATTGAGTCCAACTAGACAGAAAGACCAATGATGCTTTCGGACAAGTGGCGGCCGAAGCAGACCACGTCGGCAGACAAAGATCTGCAAAGTTATTGCCCTGACACATCACCATTAATGCAGACCCATCACATTTATTGCGACAACACCTCTCGGCGGAATCACACCCCTGCTCGAACAAGGCGAACCACGCCTCAAGCTTTCGGCGGGGACAATCAGAACGACAGAGACAGCGAAATGATTACAGTTGGATATAAGCTAAACTCGAGGAGAAGAAGAAAGTTAAGTTTTCTATCTCCTATCTCTCTCTCTCTACATTTCTTCTGCATTATCACCTCCTCTAATTCCCACACCGGAGGGTTCGCCGGGGGACTACCCCGTTCCCCGATTGAACTTGTTTGCAGGTTATCCAGTGGGCTTGAGGAGCTTGGATCGGTCCAGTCCATTCACCAGCATTAACTGTATTATCAGAATGTAAACGTCTTAATATAAATTTTTAGCGACTGACAAATTAAGATACGAAAATCTTGCTCTCTTTAAAAATTTTAAACGTCCCAAAATCGATGGAGCTAATCTTCTCATTTACCTGATCCCTTCCAAAAAACCAACTGTCGGCAAATTCAAGATTGTTTTTGAATTCAATCTAAAATTTTTCAACATCTAGGTTGATTTCCACTGTGCTATATGGTTTTATTTTGGGTAAATTACATTGAAATCCACTGAAATTTTTGTTTAATATAGATTCTCTCTTTACATTTGAAAAATTATACTTATCTTCCTGTTAGATTGTCCCATAGCCTTTAATAAAACAATACTGATATTTTGTTCATGTCATTTCAAGAGAAATAACAATCATTTTTTTTTCTGGTTTAACTCATACAAAAAATTGATTTTTTTTTTATTTTTTGTTTTTTTATTTATATTTTTATTATTTTTTTAATATTTTAAGCAATTATTTTATTTTATTTTTTAGATACACCTAATCTAGATATATTTAAGTATAATATTTTGTATTTTTTTAAATTTAAAATTCACTAAATATAAAAATTTTGTAATACTGTAATAAATGTGAATGACGATGTTTGACAATATTGTAATAAATGTGGGTGAATATACGTGAAAGAAAGATGATGGTGGAAATAAAAATGAAAAATTCTACTCATATATAAAAAATTATACAAAAGATATCATAAAAATATTGTAATAATGATATTGTTGTAAATATAAATCATATTTATGGATGTTTTGTTTTAAAGTAAAAGGTCACCATTAAACTATATCACTGTGTTTAAAAATTTTATATTTATATTTCATCCCTCAATAATTATATGTTTAAGTAGAATTTAATGATGAAAAGTTATAGAATGTAATCAAAACGGTAGAAAAAAGAGAAAAATGGTCATTTAGAAAATTTTAGGTAGGGGTGTTCGCAGTTTGGATTTTGCGGATCGGTTTGGATCCATCTCCATCTATGCAGTTTGGGGAAAAGACAACCCGCAACTGTCCGCAGTGCGGTTTGCGGATTGGATTTTTTTCTTTAAAAATTTATTTTTGAGTCTTTTTTTTTTTTTTTCCCTATTTTGTAAATATTTATTTTTGACCATTTTCTTTCCATTTTCTAAAATGCTCTAACATTAATAATTAATTAATTAAAACTTATAAAATTAAAAGTACAACAAAATCAATTCGTAAAATAAACAAATCATTCAAAATTTTAAATCAAATCATAAACTAACACAATCACATATTTCAAAATCCTAAACTAGAACTCCATATTCATTAAGAAATTTAAAATTTTAAATTACACTTCATCCGGGACAAGTTCAGTTATGTAACAATAATAATATGATAAATATTTATTCAGTTTCAGTTGATATAATATTATTAGCAAATATAATGCTAAGTTCAAAGAATAAATGATATTTTGTTTTGGGCAAAAATGTCTAAGTGGGATATAGGAATGAAATCAATGGTTAAGATAAATAAATAAATAAAAGTGTGGGCGGTTTCTTGTGGTTGCGGGTTTAACCCGCAAATATGCCATATTTCAAACCGCATCCGCCCGTATTGTATTTGCGAAACCGCCTATTTGTATGAGGGTTGGGGGATTTTTGCGGATCGGATAAACCGTTGCCTAACCCTAATTTTAGGGCATGACATCAGTAATTCAGGAGGCACAATTTGTAATGAGATTACAAACCTCAGGGGAGAGAATGTAAATTTTCAAACGTGAGAAAAAAATCTGTATTAAATAGAAATTTCAAGGGATGTAAGTGTAATTTACCCTTTTATTTATTTATTTAGCCTCCGTTTGGGAAGTTGGTTTTGAGGCTTTATTGGCTAAAATAGTCACAAAAAAAACAAAATAAGCTTTTTAGTCTAATAAGACAAAACATCACATTCAGCTCATAATCATTACATTCTTTCTGTCACAAAAAAATTGAAAAAGAAAAAAGCCCTTCCCAAATGAGACTATCCAAATGAGACTTTTTAATCCTAGACTAAAATAGCCAAAAAAAAACTAAAAAGTCAAAAAGTCAACCTGCTTTCAAAACGAACTCTTAATGTTGGGCATTAATAATCTTTGGTTTCTATTTTTTCTAAGCGCGCAATATTATTTACGTACACTTTCACCTACAATAATGTGATAAGAGAGTTGGATTTCATTTTATTGAGTATATAATAAATAAAAAATTAACACATATAATATATAATTATAGATATACTTTATGAGTATTAAACAATTTTCTTTTCTAAGCTAATGGTTATTATGCGGCACACGAGGACCACCCACATTATTATAAGTGACTACTAAATGGAAATCCACGCAGTACTCTTGAGGATGTCTATGCCAAAATGGTATTCCACCGTGGAATTTCCACGTACCAACAATCCCTTTCAAAGGTTCCACAATATGCTTTTTTAAAATAAATAAATAAATAAAAACATTAGTTATATATATATATATATATGTAGTAATGATTGAGACCCCACCCACACAAAACCTGAGTTCTATAAATCTGAACCACTCATAATGTGAACTCTACACATATATAAGTGAACCTCACACATACATAGAGAACCAAAATTACTTTGAAGGTGTTGGGGTCATCCCCAAAGAAAATCCCAAACATTTTCCTATATAGATGGATATGAATCCCACACTCATATGTTTGGCTGTGTACATATCCCCCCAAAAAAGACTTCAGTATTACTAGATATTTGATGTAATGATAGATGAGAAATTTAAAGATTTTATTTGAATTTTAAATTTATAGAAAAATTAATGGAGGAGAAATTTTTTTTTAAAAAATTGTGAATTTTTTTTTTTTGTTTTATTTTATTCACAAATCCATCCACGTATGAGCAATCCTTTTAAAGGCTTGACCATGTGTTTATTTATAAAAAAAAATAAATAAAAATAAAATACAAATGAAAAAAATATGAAAATGTTGCAATGATATTTATTTATACACCTAAACACACATTTGTGAAGAGAGAAAATGTGTGATTCCCATATATATATATATATATATATCTGTGCATGTGGATACACACTTTTTTGGATGTAAATGATGTGAATTTACATTTTCTAAAAAAAAAAAAGAAAAGAAAAAAAACTTCACAATATTAGTTGATATTTGATGGAACTATAAATGAGAAATTTTAAAATTGTATTTAAAATTTATATTTATAGAGAATTTTTTCAAAAAATATGTTTTATTTTATTTACAAATCTATATCTTTTATGTTCCATGCATAAATTTTTAGATAAATATAAAATCCAATCACACCATAAATAACAAGATGAAAAGGATCACTCAATGATTAGATGGAAAAAAAATAACAACAATGATAGAAAAGTCTAATTTTGGAGCTCTAAAGAGAGTTCTAGTGATGTGGCAAGAGGAAAAAGAATATATAGGCACACACATTACATCACATATGAGATCTACTCCTTACCATATCACTAGAGCTTTCTTTAAAGTTTCAAAATTAGAGTTCACAATCTTTATTCAAAAAATAATATTTACAAAATTATATGAGTAACTTTTAAGTGTGCAAATGTATACCATATATAAGTTTACATAAATATACGTAAGTAATCTTACAAAATTGCTTAAATTTTTACAAATATACGTAAATTAACCCATATAAATTTAAAAATCACAGTTTACATATATTTGTAAAAATTTACGTGACTTTTTAAAATAATTTATATATATTTATAAGAATTTACATAAATACATATTGTATATACCTTATATTTATGTTTTATAAAGTATCACCACTATATTAGTAATAAATACAAATAATAAGTCATTTTAAATTAATGCAACAATATGATAAATGGGATAATAAACATTTTTATTATAGGGATTGGAATTGAACAGTCTAGTTTGGATCTATTTTAGATTCATCTCAATAATTCAAACTTATTATTTTGTAAAGTATATAATTAAAAGGATCATTCATATAAAAAATTAGTTTGATCGTATATTAATAGTTTCAAATCATATTTATCTCAAATCATATTTTAAAATTTATATTATTTACAAATTATGTAATCTAATCAAGTATTTATAAATACTAACTTTTGATTTTTTTTATAAAAATATGTATAAAAAAATAAATAAAATAATATGATAATTTATAATGACTTTTGATTAAAATTAAAAGTTGTGTCCCAAAAACATTTTAAAAAAAACTTACACAAAGATCGGTTTGGATAGTCGAGATTTGGACCGAATTGGGCAGGGTCAGCCTTCAGTCAATGTAGTATTATTAAAATAATAATAATAATAATTGAGAAATGTTAGGAATCATGAAAATTTTTTCATGAAAATGATCATGAAAAATTTATGACTCTTATGTTGTGTTTGATTGGAGGATTTGAGGAGGGATTTGAAAAGGGAAATGAAAAAGGTAGGTAAAATGAGAATAAAATATGTCTAAATTTCACATAGTTTTACACACCTTTTCTCTTTTTTTTTTCAAATCCATCCCCAAATCCTCCAACCAAACACAGCATTAGATTACCTTGGTTAGTGTGTGATACTTTATTATAAATATAATCCAAATATCACAAATCTTTTATGGCCATTTTCATAAAAAAACTTTTCATAATAGCCAGGATTGCTCATTGATTAAATCCACTGCTTCTATGGTTCAGTATTTATTCCAACAACGTAACTTCTAACTGTTTGTCGTCCCAAGTATCCCTTCATATCCTCCTCCTCCTCCTCCTCCACCACCACAACCAACAACACTGACTTTATACCGCAACCACCGTACTTACCGACTGTTGTTGGACAGCCAAGATGGGATCGAAGCAGAACGATCTCGACGCACCTTCGCTGCAATCTGAATCACCACCACCTTTATCGCCGCAATCATCGGACAAACACATGGAGTTGAGTAGCAAACTTGAAACTATATTGTCCCACAAAGAGGTACCGCTGTTTCACCGCCTTCAAAGCGCTACTTGGATAGAATTAAAGCTACTGTTTAAACTCGCTGCTCCGGCGATTTTTGTATATCTGGTGAGCTTCGGCATGTCAACCTCCACCCAGATCTTCTCCGGCCACCTCGGCAACCTTGAACTCGCTGCCGCTTCTCTCGGCAACAACGGCATCCAAATGTTCGCTTTCGGTTTATTGGTATCAAATCGCTCTCTCTTTCTCTCTTTTTATATTACTCGTACGCAAACACAATATACGTATGCTTTGCTTATACATATCAACCAATATTTACTAGCATGTATTATGATAATTATTTACAAGACTGGAAAATATAAATTACACATACGGTTTGTAAAAAATTCATTCAATGTCATTTTGGTCATTTACGTTTCTATTTTGTTAACTTTATCCTTCAAGTTTTCAGTTAAGTCAAATTGATATAATTTTAGAGTATTACATAAATTAGAAACGAAATAATAATAATAAGAATAAAATTTAAGATTTTTTAATTTTATCAATTTTGTTCATAATTTTTTTTAAATTTGAATTAAATTATTCCAATTTTAAATGACAGTCTAAATCATTAACAAAATAAAAATAAAAGTCTCAATTTTAGAACTAACTTTGTTGTATTCCTTTTCCCACCTGCACTCTTTTGTGTTTTCAACTAATTGTCACCACCGGGGATGGTGGCGTGAAGGAGAAAGCAACTCTCTCCACAGTGCTCTCTTTGAGACCCCCCTCTGTACTCCGGTTCGAACTCTCGGCGGCCTGTGGCGTATAGTTGAGTTCTATTGATTGGGTCAAGCCAGGCTGCCAATCGGTTACCTCAGGGCCTGAGCTTACAGAGGCAGTGATGACACCATAGAGCTTCCTTTTTTTCCGATAAAAAAAAAGGAGTAATTGTCACACATTTTTTTAGTCCTTTTTTTAATGTACAAAAACATTCCATTCAAAACTTTAGCAAACAAATGAAGTGGAAGAAAATACCAAAAAACAAGTATAGAAAGAACAAAAAATGGTCATTTTTTTGGAACTCAGGGCATTAATTTTGTCATAAGAAAATTAAAGATTAAAATAATAATCTAGCAATCAAAAACTTAAACATAAAAATACTCAAGAAAAATTTGTGTTTATTCCAATTTAACTCTTATATTGTAGAATTCACACTTAGAATATTATTTTTTAAAATTTTATTTTTTAATTTTATTTTTTCATTTAAATTATTAGTCCATAACATTACTAATATTAAATACAGGGGAAGTGATGGTTAGCAAATATGAGTAGAATAGCAAAGGGCTTCCCCATACAAAACTATATGCATATTTGTACAAGGGACAGGGTAAATTTGGGGTTCTTCTTAATAAGTGCTATAATTATTTTGAATTGTTTTAGTGAAACCTTATCTACTTTCTTTCTTTTTTTTTTTTTTATCAACAAAAATAAACTTAAATCTTTTACGTCTTATATCAATAAAGATTGACAAAAGCAGGATAGCATTATAATTAGGGGTGAGCATGGTCCGGATTGGATCAGATTGCGGTAAAACCAGGACCAATCCGTTATCTACGATTTCTAAAAAATTGAAACCAATCCAATCCATTTAAATCATGGAACCAATCCGAACCAATCCATGTAAACACGGATTGGATCGGTTTTAGGACCATAGATTCACATAATTAAATAACAAATATATATATATATATATATAAAACTTCAATTTCATAAAAACATAAACATAACGCTATATTAGTTCCACAATAGTAACATATTTTTCTATAATAGCAACATACTGTTCTAAAATTTAAACAACCCTAAGAAAATTGGTTTCACCATAAAAATTTAGATCATTATAAATTAAAATTAAAAATTAACAAACAAAAGTAATAAAAGAAGATATTATACGGGTTTAAGTTTGAGTTTGGGTTTTATATAAAATAAGAGAAGATACTATGATGGAGGATGTATAATAAAAATATAGACTATTTGCATACGGTCCGGATTGGTTCCAATCTAGAACCATGGGGTTCAATCTGGAACCAATCCGTGGACTACAGATTTTTAATTCTTCAATCTGGAACCGAACCACGGATTCAAAAATCCAATCCAAACCTATCGGATTGGACTGGACTGGACCGGATTACGGATTTCACGGATTCTTTGCTCAACCCTAATTATAGTGAGTCTTACTCATCTTAACTAAGTTGGCATAAGAAAAACCATCCAATCATATGCTTACACTTGTCAAAAGTTAATTGAGGAGAACTCAACCAGCAGACCCACAACAGACAGAGACCAAAACAAAAGAACCAAACAGCAGAAAGAAAGAAAAGAAACTAACCACAATAAACCAAAGCAAAGACAATAAACAACCACTTCTCATAGCTCCCACATAGACTTCAAATTATAAAGCAAATCATTGACCGAAAAATCCACCCCCTATTAATATGGTACTTCACCAAAAGAGCCATGTGCAACTTAGGATTGGTTTGGGGTGTCTTAAAAAAATATACTTTTTGTCTTTTTACGAAAAGATGTGCAGAAAAGTAGAGAGGTGATATGATGGAAGAAAGATAAAAAAATAAAAAAATGAATTATATAATTTATGCCAAACCAGCCCTTAATAGACGCACAAATTTCACACCAATTAACCACTGATCCAACAAACTAGATTTCATTCCTGGCCTTCCACACAAACCACACAAACCATATAACCACATATGGCAAGGCTTCCCACATGCACTTGAACATTTTCTTAAATCTTAAAGCCACTCCACTAATCCAACAGCGGATTAAAGCCACTCCACCAATCCAACATCATTTTCTCCTTTAGAAATTGTATGATGAGGACAAAAATATATGTCACGTCTTGATTGTGCTCTTCCTTTCTTTACTTTGCCAAAAAAAAGAAAAGAAAAACGCTTAGATATATATAGGTTTATTTTGAAAAATTAATTAAAAATTATTTTTTTGACTTTTTTAAGTCACATTACTTCTTAAATTTTTTTTTTTTTGGGTATTTCTTTTCAATAAAAGCTAAAAAAATAAATTAAAAAAATAATTTTTTTAACTTACTTCTCAAAATAGGCTGTGTAGATAATACCGTTTATAAAGATGTGATCCCCACATCCCAACCTTCTTGTGTTTCTTGGGGGTTTTTGTATGATCAAATTTGATTAATCAGTCTACCAATGTGAATTCAATAGTTGAGTTTGACCCATGGCCTTGGATTTCATTTCGATTATTTGTTGTCTTTAATTTTTTTGGGTTTTTATAGGTAGATTTATATTAATTTGATAACATCTCTCTGTAATTTATTTTGCTGGTTTTTTTTTTTTAAAAAAAATAAAAAATAGATGGCAAGTACTTATTTCAAAAGTAGCCAATTTAATTTTTTGATAAAATCAAGTGATCTATAATTGTTGAATCAAGTTTTTCAAAAAAATTATTAATGATTTACACGCTGAAGCTTAAAATATTAACGAAATAACTTATCAAAGTAGAGTACATAATGCATTTCATTGAGCAAGCTGGAATAGTACATTCTGGTCATATTTGATTCAAAAGACTAATAATGAAATATTAATAATCCTATTAAATTAGTATAGTATTCACTATCCAATTGGATTAATATCCATTAGATTAATAATCCCACCCCTACCACATTGCTAATAATCCTACAAATTTGTTGGATTAATTATCCATAGGATTAATAATCCTAAACCAAAATGTTAAAACAAACATGGGATAATTGGGCTCACGAATTAATAATCTCAATTCCATACTCTAATCCACCTAATCAAACATGCCCTCTAAGTCCTGTTTCTTTCTTCGTTTTTATTTTGGGACCAATACCTTTACTCCAGTCTAGCAATTCGATTCAAGGGACCAGTTAAAGGGGCATTAACCTACTTCGGTCTATTTTAGTAATTTGAATGGTTCATTTCTTAATATTTTTTGAATAGGTCATTCATATAAAAAATAATATTGATCAAACATTTGTATCTATATAATTGGATTGCATTTGAATTTTAAAAGCATACAGTAAATATAATTTTAATAATAGATTGATAATGATTTTATTGTAAAACAAATTTAATCTAATTATATAACTAATTTGCTCGACAAATATTTAAAAATAAACAATTTGAGTTAACGAAATGCCCCCTGGGTAATCTAATAGATCGAAGAACTGGCCCATTTTTATGTGATTTGTTAGAGATTAAAATTTAAAAATTTTAATTAGAGATATTTAATTATTTTTTTGACGTAAATAGAATCCCGTATTTTTCAAGTAAGGAATGACTTTTCAAAACAAAAAATAAACAGATTTTTAAAAAAAAAAGAAAAAAAAGATGCGAAAATGCCGGGTAAGAAGTTATTATTAAACCGGAGGTTATCTGTCATGTTATGTCTTAATTTAATGTGATTAGTTTTATTACCTAACATGTTTTTGTCAAGGGCACATTCAGGTTGATCTATTGGTCACCCCTTTATAGTTAGAAGGCCAAATTTATTTATTTAAAAATATATATATATATATTTTTTTAACACAATATTATGGAAAATGGAGAGGTACCCGAAATTACTATTAAACAATAGGAACATGAGGTTCAAGTCCTTAATTGCTGTCAATCTTAAAAAAAAAAAAAAAAAAAGGTCCTTGATCAATATTTGAATATTATTTCAGCCATTTAAGTCATTTTTCCAATAATTTTAATCACATTATTTTATCATATTTGTTTTAAAAATTAAATAACAAACTTATGTTTAAAAATAAAAATGAAAATGTCATTCAATATTTACTTGCAACCGAACAGTTAAACGGAAATAGACATTCTATTTCACTCCACTTTTTGTTCTCATGCATACCCTAATGAAAATTTTCTCATTAATTTTTATATTTATTTTTTTTGTAAAAATTTTCTTGCATATTTATTCTTGTAGTTAAATGGTTGTACTACCTTTATTAATGGAGATCAGCCCCGATTTAGAGTTGTTTGGTTTTGGCTTTTTTAATTGACTTTTTGATTTTTTTGACTTTTTTAACTTGAGACTTTTTTAATCGTTTGGTATTTTTATTTGGTTTTTTTGACTTTTTGGTTTTAGAATGACAAAATTGCCCTTAATATAGAATGATATTTGTTTGACTTTTTGTTTGTATATGGGATAGTTTGGTAATTTTGTAGTTTTTTTTTTTTTGTCTTTTTTGTGATTTTGTAGCTTTTTTTTTTTTGTCTTTTGTGATTATATAGCCTACAAAGAAAACCAAACCAAGGCTAAATTGAAAGCTCAAAAAGCACTACTAATGAGGTGGCAATGTAAAGAATAAAAAAAAAAAAATGCCAAACTATCACATCAGTAGTGGGGTCCACATGATGCCACGTCGTTAGTGATGCATTAGTGGTGCTAAATTAGTGGTATGAAGCATTTTTCTATTGGAGATATCTGAGTAATAACTTTTGAAAAATGATTAAGAGCTCAATTAGAACTCAAAAATTAGAGGGATGTATCATTGCTCATAACTTTTATTCAACCTCTGTTATTGGGACTTATAATAATAAAAAAAAAAAAAAAAATTATACAGATTTTTGGAGAAGGAATATTTTTGATGGGCCTTAGATAATGAGACTATTAGTCTTTTGTTATTGGGCCTAGGGGACAATCGCGGTTTTATTTTGCAATGCTTTTAGACTTCTTATTGCAGGCTTGGATAAGGAGGGTATTTTGTTTGTGACGGTTTTAACAAGGGAAAATTGCAAATATATGGAGTAGTGGAAAAAAAATTATATTATAAATGAAATTTTTTTTTGGATATAATTTTGACATATAGAAAGAGTTGTACAAAGCACATAAATGAATTTGCACAATATACACAGAAGAGTTGTGTCATCATAAAAATATAATTTTTTTTTTTCTCACTGCTCCACTGAAAAACAATTTCATCTTTTAATAATAAATTAAATAAGGGATGCATTCCTTTTATTAATGATTTTTTTATTCAATTTTTAATAGATGTTATGAATAGAAGTAACATGACACAATATGAAATGTCAAAAGATAAAATTGATACCATTGAAATTATATAAGCCACACTAACACAAGAAATAAACTGCAAATATCATAAATATAATTTGTCTCAAATTTTATTAAATTCGATTACTCGTATCATATTGACATCTATCATATTATTGCAATTGATTATTCTTTCAATACTAAAATTTTACTATTACATGCGATGTCAGTGAATGAAAAAATTCGTAAAATTTGCAATTAATCCATGCTAGCAATGAACAGATGGGGATGGGAAGTGCTGTAGAAACACTATGCGGACAAGCATACGGAGCCCAGAAATACGAAATGTTGGGCATATATTTCCAAAGATCAACCATCCTTCTCTCTATAACCGGCATCTTCATCACACTCATCTACATTTTCACCAAGCCCATGCTCAAACTCCTTGGCCAATCCAACGAAATCGCTTCAGCTGCAGCCTTGTTTGTCCACGGCCTCATCCCCCAAATCTACGCATACGCTGTAAATTTCCCCATACAAAAGTTTCTTCAAGCTCAGAGCATAGTGTTACCGAGTGCACTCATTTCAGGTGCCACATTTGTGGTACACCTCGTGTTAACGTGGGTTTTTGTGTTCAAGGTTGGGCTTGGTTTGTTGGGTGCTGGGTTGGTGGTGAGTTTGTCTTGGTGGATTATTGTTGTGGGTCAGTTTGTTTATATAGTGAGAAGCCCCAGATGTAAGCACACTTGGTCTGGGTTTAGTTTTCAGGCCTTTTCTGGGCTTATAGAGTTCTTTAAATTGTCGGCTGCGTCGGCGGTGATGATATGTTTGGAGTCATGGTATTATCAAATTATTCTTCTTCTAGCTGGGTTGCTTCATAATCCTAAGTTGGCTCTGGATTCTCTTTCCATCTGGTAAGAAGAAGTTCCCATCATATTTTTTATATATAGAAAGTGATTTGTAAATATAAAAGTTACATAAAAAATAAGAGTAATTATTTACAAAAATTTTTATTAGTAAAACATGCCAACTTAGCTTATGATGATAATGTTGGGTATTTTTGGTAATGAAGGCACTATAAAAAGTCAATCACTCTGCACAAACAAATTGAACAATGCTAGGAATTCTAAAAAAATGTCAATTTTTACACAATATTGATATGAGTGTGAGACCCACGCCATATGGGACTCAATTGTATGAATATTATGTAGGATTTTTAGTATTTTTTTTTAAATTTCTAAAAAAATTTAAAAAAAATTATTTGTATATCATTGCTTAGAAAAAATAATTGCTTGAAAGTGATGTGCTTTTCTATAATTGTTTACTTGGTTTTAACTGCAGCCTGCTAATTGGGGGATGCATAATGGTGATCCCAATTGGGTTCAATGCAGCAGCAAGGTTAGCCATATATTCAATTTATTCATTAATTTGTTTGTTAAAATGTGATAATTAGAGGGTGTAAATCTGGCTTGGCCCGGTCTATATTGGGTCTCGCGGACTCCTGCCAAAATTCGAGGTTGGCCGAGCTAGTCCACGGGCCAAAAAATTAGGCCCAGGCCCAGGGATATTTGGGCCTTGGGTGGGTTGGCCCAGTGAGCTTGGGTCTGGCCTCGGGCTTAGGCCGAGCTTAACCATTTTTTTTTGTTTTTTTAATTTTTTTTACCAAAATTTTATTATTTTCCACTAAAAAAAACACTGGGCCTCGAGTAGGTCAGGCATCGGGCTGGGCCTTGAGTGGGCCTTAAGTGGGCCGATAGACTAGGCCACAAGCCACGGGCCAGGCTTCAAATTGATGGCCCAGGGGCTTGGGTTGGGCTCGGGCCCGGGCCCACTTGGGGCCGCGGGCAGGTTTCAGGCCACCCACAGGCCGTGGGCCATTTTTACACTCCTAATGATAATTATCGATATTAATTCTCAAACTTTTCTTCTTAGTCTTTGATACAAACAAGACCATCAAATCCACAAAATATTTGGGAGTTATTTTTTTCACAATTATTTTTTATTTTTCGCAACTCAATTTCACAAAAGAATCACAACCAAGATACCATGATTAACTGTAAGTAATGTCTGTGAAGCGAAGTCCCACATCGCTTGAGTGCTAAAGTAATATTAAGCATATAAACGTGAGGGCACCCTCACCTTAATAGCTAGCTTTTGGGTTGAGTTCTACCCAAGACCGTGTAACATGGTATCAGAGCCAGAGTACTCAAGGATGGGTAGGGTGCATGTCCCTGGCCTACACGCCACAGGTGCTGCCGAGTGAGCACGCTAGGCGTGAGGGAGGGTGTGAAACGAAGTCCCACATCGCTTGAGTACTAAAGTAATATTAAGCATATAAACGTGAGGGCACCCTCACCTTAATAGCTAGCTTTTGGGGTGAGTTCTACCCAAGACCGTGTAACATGGTATCAGAGAAAAGACATTGAATGACAATGCTATTAGAAGTTACATGTAACACAAATATTTATGTTGATGATATATATATATGCTTAGCAGTGTGAGGGTGAGCAATGAGCTTGGAGCCGGACATAACAAGTCAGCAGCATTTTCAGTAGTAGTGGTGAACTTAGTCTCTTTTGTACTCTGTTTGATAGCAGCAATTGTTGTCCTTGCATTGCGCAATGTCATTAGTTATGCCTTCACGGATGGTGAAACTGTGGCCAAAGCAGTATCAGAACTTTGTCCACTTCTTGCCTTCTCTCTTATCCTTAATGGAATCCAACCCGTCTTGTCCGGTAAGCTTTGCTTCAAAACTTAAATCAAAGCATTTTCCATTTCTGCAGTTGAATTCGAGAGAATTTTATGTCTTTATAAAAGCATCATGAAAGGGTTTTGTTTTGGTTTATGGTGTTTGTTTTGCAAATTGGTTCATTGGCATCTTTTCTCCCTATTGCTCTGCTTTTTCTCTGTGTCCTCCCCTGTCCTCTGTAATATTTTGTCCTGAAGAGAGTATTTTAGTCATTTTGTAACAAAAGTCTTATATTGGGATAAGTTATCCCACCTATTTCGGGACAAAATAATTCCATTTATGCAGGATAAAAGAGCTCTCAGAATAAGTTATAACGGTTCATAAAATCTGAATCCAGCACTTTATAATTTATTTCTAGATAAAAGAGTCTTCTCTTGCTTCCTATTTGTGAATCAAACATGACCATAATCATTCAGATTCACTTATAAACGACTTCACTTTTATTTCATCTTCTAACTTGAATGTGACACGAGAGGAATGTAGGAGTTGCTGTGGGGTGTGGATGGCAAACTTTCGTTGCATACGTGAATGTCAGCTGTTATTATGTAGTTGGGATCCCACTGGGTTCGCTACTTGGATTTCACTTCAAATTGGGTGCTAAGGTTGGCTACTCGATAACTCATGTGCTTTCTTCTATTCTTGTAGTTGCATATATGCTCGATTTTTTGTCAGTACAATAAGTTTTGGGACATAGAATTAAACACAAAAAAATAAATATAATCTTACATATTCGAAGGAAGGGTCCAAGAGTGGAGAGCAAATTTTTTTATTACACTTTTATGTCCCTAGACTTATTGTTTACATAAAGAGTGACAATACATTTTCAAATAACTGTGTGGTGTTTGTAGGGAATATGGTCAGGGATGATAGGGGGCACACTGATGCAAACTATGATTTTGGTATGGGTGACTTGTCGAACAGATTGGAAGAAAGAGGTACTCTTTCATATTTCTCTTGACCTTTTTACAAATTTCTTACACCATGCGCATAATAATATAAAAAGCCAATCATCCGGCATGCGGATTTTGATCTTCTCCATTACATGTTTGTGAAGATTTTCATTATAAATCTGATGGCTATAAAATAGGAAAGCAAAATTATAATTATTTTAAATTAAAAATTAGTTTGAATATATTGCAGGTGGAAAAAGCTAGGAAGAGGTTGGAAAAGTGGAATGACAAGTAAAATTTATTTTCAAAGGTTCTTCAAATTTTTGCTTTTAAGACTGTTTGGATGATTGATTTGAGTAAGAATTTGTAAAGAGGAAGGAAATGAAAAGAAAAGGTGATAAAAATAGAAACTAATTTTTTTGTCACTTTTGCTTCCCCTTTTCTTTTTTTACTTCACAAATATTTATTCAAATTTAAAATTCAAACACACCTGTGTGGATTTGTCCTTGAAAGAATATGAGTGATTAGATAAAAGACTTTCTTGCCAATAGATGTGAAATAGCTATTCTGTATGTTTAATTGTATGTAGTAACTATAACATTGGACAATGAATTGGTATAAGAGTCGAGGTACATTTATCAACTGTCATTATTCTTAGACTTTTTCTCACGAATCCTGACTCAACCAAACTGCATACACCACTAAAACGCGTAACCTCAAGATAGAAGCGTCAAAGCATCAAGGCATGTGCCAAATCACTAATTAGGTTAGGGGACATGAGTTATGCTGTTATTTTGTTTTGTTAGTCACCTTGTTTTTTTGTCACACTGTTGGTTCCTCCCCAATAAGCTGTTGACTTAGTCAAGATTAGAGTTGCTTTTGTGTTAAATTAAATTTTCGGAAAACCAAACATCAAAGATTGTTGAGTCTCAGATTTTTCAAACGATGAACTTCACTGTTGCTTCACAGCGTTTACTGATGTTGATCATGATCTTGGTCTTTTTTTTATTTATTAATCGACAGATTTAGTGCCATTTCTATAATGTTGATGATCTTGGTCTTTTATTAATTGCTAACTGCTGCTTATTTACTTTACTGGAGTGCCTTTGATCAAGTGCTATATGTAGATTCCCCTGGGTGGCATGGCTTTTGGCTATGCTTGTATTGTTTTTTCTGTTCTGGGAAGAATGGAGATATTTCTTTGTTTTTTTTTTTTTTTTGATTGTCAGGTTAGATTTCCTTTTTTGCTTTCTATTTTTCAGTGGGTTTTGGCGTTTCATACGCCAATGTGGTTGAGATATGTTTTCTGACTCATGATACATTTTCACCTCGGCCACTTTTTTTCATTAATTTAATCTAATTGTAATCGTTGTAAGTTTGACTTGCATCAATGTTATTGTTGATTTAAAAAAAAAATGCCAACCTGCGAACCCCCCTCCCCCCTCCCAAAAAAAAAGTCAAGTAATAATAATAATGTCCAAGCCCCTGCCTCCTTGTGTCTAAATCACTAATGTTTTGAACGGTGGATTTAGCTAATTGAATTTTTCGCCAACCATTCCCATCGTTTATATCATGGTGAGCATGGTGATATACCATGTGAATCAGCCAAGTCGCCCTCTCTAGTGCACTACCCAAGTCACCCTCTCTAGTGTGCCAAGGGGTGGCTTGGGTTGTACGCCAAGAGGCGTACTATCTAAGCCGTCTCCTTTGGTGCACAATTCAAGCAGCCCCCCTTGGCGTACAAACCAAGCCACCCCTTGGTGCATTTTCTCATAAGTCATCATGCACTACGCAAGTTGCCCCCTCTGGTACACAATCCAAGCCGCCTCCTGGCACACTTTCTCATAAGTCACCCCCTGGCGCACAATGTCATCTATTGCGATCACCATTCAGCATCACGTCATAAGTCACGTGTGTGCCACGTTTACTGGTTCAACATCCAATTCTTCTTCAACGGTCCGACACGACCTTAAATTATCTCGGCATTAGTTCCAGCCAGTTCCTACAACGGTCCGACATGACCATAAACTAGTTCTCGACATTAGCTGTGGTCTCTGATCTATCTCAAGTGCCCCTGTGCTCCCGTTTGGACTTTACAATTTATTTACCTTTTATTTTATTTCATATTTTAGTTTTTCTCTCCAAACTCAAGTTGGTATCATTACTTGAGTTTGAAAGGACATGTTTAATATAATAACTATATATTCTGTCTATCATACATACCGTATTATATTCATTACAATATTTAGGATTACCATACTTAGATTTGTATACATCGTTATATAATTATTCAATACAATATTAAATATACATATAATATAATATTTTCTTTTTCTCTCTTAGATATTGTAACAGTCTAGGAGCAACAAAATGCTTTTTTATTTTGTTTTTATTTTTATTTTTTTGATAGAAAAACAAAATAAAATATAAGAACTCTCTCAGAAGTCATAAAAACACAAAAAAATAAAAAATAAAAATAATTTTTGTAATTCAAATCAAACGAAAGTGATTACTTTTGCTTTCTCACCTTTGCTCAGTGGATGATTACTTAGAAGCGTATATGCTCCGTTTGGTTTAGTTTTGAAATTATAATTTAAGCGTGGAGTTGTGATTTAAGTGTGAAGTTCTGGGTTAAGTTTTGAAAGAAAATATTTGTTTGGTTATGAGTTTTGAAAAAAAAATTAAAAAAAATATTTTGAAAACAATTTTTGAATTGAATTTTGAGTTATATCTTAAAATTTTTTGGATTTTTTTTAAAATATTAAAAAATGTTTAAGGAAAATTTATTTTGTATTTTAAATAGATTATTTTTATTTAGATATTATTTTTATTTAAAAATTTTATTTTATTTTGTAAATATTTTAATTTTTTTAATTTTAATATTTTAAACTCAAAACACAACTCTACACTCAAATCGTAACTAAGTACATAACTCAAAACTTAATTCAAAAATTATTTTTAAAGCTAATAGCTAAACACATAAGACGAAACTTTACACTACTTTCAAAACTCCACACTCAAATCATAACCAAACACATAACAAAAAATTAAAATATTTAAAAAATAAAATAAAATATTTAAAATAAAAATTATATATTTAAAACAAAAAATAAAAAAAATATTTAAAATAAAAATTGTACATTTAAAATAAAAAAATAAATTTTAAATTTTTTTTAATATTTAAAATATTAAAAAAATATATAGTACAAATGTATGAAATATAATGTACATTAAAATAAATAAATAAATGTTTAAAATATAAAATATTTACCCTAAAAAAATAAAATTAAGGAAATTTTTAAATATTTAAAAAAATAAATTCAAAAAATTTCAAAATACAAGTCAAAACTCAAAATACAATTCAAAATTTTATTTATTTATTTTTTTCAAAACTCATAACTAAATAAATTCTCTTTTCAAAACTCAACTCAAAACTCATAATTCAAAACACGATGACACACTCAAATCATGATTTTAAAAATAATTTTAAAAAATAAATAAGTAAATAGTTGTTTGATTTTTTTTAATTTTTTTAAAATAGAGTTTTGAAAAGAGTTTTGAATTGTAAGTTTGATTATGAGTTTTGAAAATAATTTTTGAATTGTATATTTGGTTATAACTTTTAAATTTTGTTCATTGGAATCATAATTCCAAAAGGGGTTAAAGATAGATTAATTAGGTATCCACTTTTCAAAGGAGAAATTATAGAATGTTCCAGGAATATTATGTGTCGGTATTTGTTAATCAATCATTATTTAATATGTCCTTTCATATTATTTAATTACTCAACACAATACTACACTTACTCACATTCTTTATCAATCACAATATTATAAAATACCACATATTTATACTCCGAAATTACTAATAATTACCCCTTTCAGAATTGATCAGTATTTGTTCCCAGAATGTTACTTTGGGTGTCCTCCAAATTTTTAAGTACCCTCGACTTCATATTCACCACCACCATTACTCAACTCATTACACTTCCAAAATCTGCTGCCACAACCACACTATACCTACGACTGGACAACGACATCCTAGATGGGATCACTACAGAGTTGATCATCTGGACCCTCCTTCACTGCAATCTCAATCATCACCACCAACTTTATCAATTCAATTATCATCGGAGAGCAATATGAAGTTGAGCAGCCAATCTCAGAAGGGGTTGTTAAGCAGGGCTACTGAATGAGGGTTGCTTGTTGTTTTGAAATGTTTGGTTAATTTGAATGGAATTCATGGTAGCATGTAGGATTAGATTGCTTAGCAGTGGCTGCAACTCATGGGTGAAATGCTCTTCTGGTTTGCTCATGGCTGTTGTGAAGTTTTTGCTCATGCTCAGCAGTGGTCTGCTTGCTGGTTTTTCTTTGTTTTTACTCTTTTAGTTGGTCTCTCACCAACTAGGAGGTTGGAGCTTGTCAAAGCTCCAAGCTCCTTCTTATTGATGTAATTCATCATACTTTGTATGTGTTTCATCAATAAAGTCTTTTTTTCACCGATGAAAAAATATATATATATATATATATATTGTCCGACAAAGAAGTACAGTTGTTTCGTCGCCTTCGAAGCGCTACTTGGATAGAATTGAAGCTAATGTTTAAATTCGCTGCTCTGGCAATTTTTGTATATATAGTGAGCTTCGGCATGTCAACCTCCACCCAGATCTTCTCCGACCACCTCGGCAACATTGAGCTCGCTGCTGCATCCCTCGGCGACAATGGCATCCAAATGTTCGCTTATGGTCTCTTGGTGTCAAATCACTCACTCACTCTCTCTCTCTCTATATATATATCAATCAACATGTGTATATGGTTATATATATATCAATGAATAGAATCTTGGAGGTTATATTAAGGTTCCAAATTTAAACGAAGCCTATTAGCTATTTTAGTTAGTATCAACATATTTTAGTCATTTCAATGGATTGTTTTTATTGACACATTCTAGTGTTAAAAAGGCTTATTTTTATTAGTGGTTTTACTACATTTTTTAATGTATGATTCTTATTTTTACCTCTAATGAGATAGAAGAAAGAGAATAGAGAGAGAGAGAAAGAATAAGGTGTGAATAGTAGAATCCATTTTAAATCATTAAAAATGAAATAGGGATGCTCAATTAAAATTCTCAAATATTTTTTTTGATTATTATTTTTTTTTAAATTTTAAACACGGATCAAGAGGATCAGATCCTTAATTGCCAGACGGATCTTACTTCCACGATTTAATACACCACAACAGTACACCACAACACCGACAAGACAATAGTTGTATCTGCTCTGTCTCTCGATTGTATTCTTCCTATTCACCAACCAAAGCAGACACCAACCCAACCCAATGCCATGATTACAGCTCCTCTCTCGATTTCCGTTGTCATGACCAGCAATCAACACCAACACTCGATTAGCGATCACTGTATGCAAGGTTGGTCCTGAGTTTACGAGGCCTAAGGCGAAACAAAAATGGAGGCCTATATTCAAATAGAAAAAAAAATCACCCTGTTTCATATCACTACCATCGATTGATACCAAAATAGATATTAAAATACATTCATACCAAAAAAAAAAAAAAAAGTTACCAAAATTGGAAAAACTTTATTCAATTAAAATGTATTGGATATGTATTGAATTAATTGTTGTTTATTGAATATTTGAGTACCAGATGTCAAGGACACCGGCGGTTAGTGGATATAAGTGTAGTTACCATGTCCGTGTACCTTTTAGGGTGGCGTACATTCACAGATGGTACATTTAGAATATTCCCCGATATATTAAAAAGACTAAGAGGGGAGTAAGGAAGTTCCAATTGTATGATGAACAATTAAGGGACGTTAAATTTGATAATAAAGGTGTGGCTGGATTGTTGAATGGTATTGAGTTGGGTAATAAAAGATGTAACCGTCAATTAGGCAAGATAGTGGTTAGGGTATAAAATTAATTGGGGATGTTTAATTGGGACAAGAGGCGAAAGAGGAAGTTGTGGTCCACAACATTTTGTTTTTCATCATAAGTGATAATAGTCCGTCAGATTTTGTCTCCACACCTGACAAGATATTTTTTGGAGTTGGTGAGGACAATCTTGAGACCTGGATTGTTGATTCTGACCAATCCGATAGGTTTCGGATGCTAAAGAAAATGAGATTCAAGCTTGTTGGTAGCAAGGAAAAAGAGTATGTTTGTCACGGAATAGAGGTTGTGGATCGACTCTTCCTAGTTGATGTTTGGACAAACTACAAAGATACGCTTTTGGGAAATGTTAGAAGTATTCAGAAGGGTGCAATATATTTAGTGGCTACTACTGTTAGTGGAAAAGAATATAAAATTATGTTAAGGAGTCAAATGTACTTTAAAACTCTTTAGAATTATAATTTTATGTATTTTTATTTGTAATGTTTAGGTGGATGGATGTGGACGATATAAAAACTGGTGTTGTTGAAGGTGTTTCAGTAAGTGATTTCAGTTGTATTGAACATGCTTTGCCTAATTTATTTTCTCATTTGAGATTGAGATATAAGCAAAAGAGTGTTAAGGTTGATAAAATATTCCCTCTTTGCGCACCCAATGCCAGTGGGTTGGTCAGAATAAATGTGTACGATCAAAGGTTAGATGGCAATGACAGTTTGCAAACGTATTTTGTTTTCCCCGTGGACTATCAGTGTGAATTAGTGTATTACGGGAATGGTTATTGTTCCATTAATGATAAACAAGTGCCATGGGTAGTTAAGTATCGACTTGAAGATTCGAATATTAAAAGGGGTGTAACATATTGTAAATGAAGGGGCATTTTAAGTATTCTACAAGTGAGATGCCAGAAAATTCGCAAATAAGAGTCCTATTATTGTTGTGTTATCTAAAAAATATATGAAGGCCAATGTTGATATTTGACATTGTGCCCCGACCAAAGCTGTTCCGATTCTCGCACAGACTATGTCTGTTGGTGTGAGGGAGTTGGTGTCATGGTGTTTTTAGGATTGTTTGTGATGACCATGGATGGTAAAGGTGAGGTGGTGGCAGTGGCCATGTAAAGGATTTTGTTGGCTCCAAGTGGGTAATAATGGCTGTAAAGTAAGGGAGAGAGAGAGATGAGGAGTAAAGTAAGAGAGTCTTTTAAGTGTGGAACAATAATTTGGGGTGCATTTAGCAGCTCCAATTTGAAATTAATTTTTGTCCAATTTTTAATAGATGTTATTATGATTAAATTGATATAATGTGAAAAATTAAATGACACAATTAAAACTATATCGACCAAATTGACACAAGATACTACAACGATCACAAGTATAATTTTCTCCAATTTTCATAAAATTTTCTTACTAATGACATATTGACATCTATTATATTATTGCAATTGGTTCTGTTTCAGATTTCAAATTTCATTACTGAATACAACATTAGTGAATAAAAATATCATAAAAGTTGCTACTTTATATACCCTTTTTCCTATCAAAAATTTTATTCCATGAATAGATGGGCATGGCAAGTGCAGTTGAAACCTTATGTGGACAAACATATGGAGCCCAGAAATCTGAAATGCTAGGCATATATCTCCACTGGCATCTTCATTACACTCATCCACATTTTCACCAAGCCAATTCTTAAGTTGATCGGCCAATCAAACGAGATTGCGTCAGCAGCAGCATTGTTCTTCCACGGCCTCATTCCTTAAAATCTTTGCATACGTTGTGAAATTTCCAATACAAAAGTTCCTTCAAGCTCAGAGCGTAGTGTTACGAAGTGCACTCATTTCAGGAGCCATATTTGTGCTACACATCCTATCAACCTGGGTTTTTGTGTGCAAGGCTGGGCTTGGTTTATTGGGTGCTGGGTTGGTATTGAGCTTGTCTTGGTGGATTATTGTTGTGGGCCAGTTTGTTTACATAGTAACAAGCTCAACCTGTAAGAACACTTGGTCTGGGTTTCGTTTATAGGCCTTTTTCTAGGCTTATGCAGTTCTTCAAATTGTTGGTTGTGTCGATAGTGATGATATGCTTAGAGTCATGGTATTATCAGATTGTTCTTCTGCTAGCCGGGTTGTTTCCTAACCCGAAGTTGGCTTTGGATTCTCTTTCTATCTAGTGAGAAAAGTTTTCATCGTTGTTTATATATATCAACAATGTCACAATGATAGATAGCACAATAACAATACTTCTCAAGTACACAATAATTGTTTGAAATGAATGCTCCTCCATAACTGCAGGATGCATAATGTTGATCTCAATTGGATTCAATGCAGCAGTAAGGTCAGTTGTGTTCAATTCATTCATTAATCTATTGTTAAAATATTATTTGTCAATATTAATTCTCTTTTTTTCATCATATATTTAGATATATACTAGAAAATCAAATCTGCCATATATTTGGGAGTTATTTTTCCAAAATTATTTCATTCTCTTTCACATGTAGTTTCTCACATGGTAGGGCTCCTCTTTTATAAAGAGGAGGGTTTTGAAATATTTGAAATGGGCTATGGAAATGATAATTTCTTATATTTTTAACATTGATCCAACCATTGTATCTAATCTAAACAATTATCCTAGTAAGGGTGTTTAATTTGAATGCGAGAGAGGATAGTGAACAACAATGCAATTAGAAGTTACATGTAGCACAAATATTAATGTTGTTGATATATATATATGTTGAGCAGTGTGAGGGTGCGCAATGAGCTTGGAGCCGGACATGACAAGTCAGCAGCATTTTCAGTAGTAGTAGTGAACTTAGTCTCTTTCATACTCTGTTTGATCACAACAATTGTTGTGCTTGCACTGAGCAATGTCATTAGCTGTGCCTTCACGGATGGTGAAACCATGGCCAGAGCTGTATCAGAACTTTGTCCACATCTTGCCTTCTCCCTCATCCTCAATGGAATCCAACTCGTCTTGTCTGGTAAGGTTTGCTTCAAAAAATAATGAAAGCATTTTCCATTTCTTAGAATTTTAAATGTCTTTACGAAAGCATCATGAAAGGGTTTTGCTTTGGTTTATGGTGTTTGTTTTGCAAGTTGATTCATTGACATTTAGTTATTTCATTTCATTTTTTTTTTCCTATTCTTAGTTTTTTCTCTGTTTCTGCCCTGTCTTTCGTAATGTTTATTTCCATTAACAAAATATTACTTCTTTTTTCCCCTTTATCCCTTGGTGATATAATGTTTTTTAAAAAAAAATTCTAATTCTAGGACTAAGCCCTTATCCCTCATATGGGCAATTAAATAGAGGAATAAGTACTCTCACCCCCATGGATTAGTTATCCCCAATGTCTAAATTATCTTTCTTCTTTGATTCAATCGTTAGAAATAATTCTCTGTATTGACTGTGGTGTGTCTACCTAGTTGGAATGTGTCCCTAAGTCTTGAAGCTCTTTTTTCATTCCTAATTTTCTTGATGTAAGGTTTAATTTTGAGATAATAAAATTTTCTCATTTGTAGATCAAACAAGAAAAAAACAAAAGCTATATATTGGAAAACTAATCTCATGACTTAATTGCATCGACTAGCCCATGAGGGCAAAAGATCTTTTGCGACAGCCCATACGACGGCAAATGAGGGTCACGAATATGGGGGTGGCAAATACTTTTTGCGACCGCCAAACAACAGTCACAAACTATTTGCGACTGCCTAACCTACTTATGGCGACTGATGTTTTACCGTCGCAAAAAGTTCAAAAAATGCCTTACAATGTATTAGCGACCATCTTGTTACCATCGCAAAAAATAAAAAAATAAAAAACAAAAAACAAGAAACATAAAAGTGTAACGTTAAGCACTCTAGGAATAGCCATGGCCAAAACACTATCCATTAAGCACTAATAAGAAACATAACAATGTAACGTTTGTTTAAGAGGTGAAATGGGACTTGGCAATAAAAAAAAAATACTGAAAATAAAAAAAAATAACAGAAAGAAAAAAAGATACACACCATGCCCCTTCCAAGCTCTTAAGTGACTTGCTCACAAACAATAATCAAGTGCCAATGTTCAAGAAGAGTGTCTCAGGAGCCTTATTAATCCATTAAGCTTCAAATAAAACCAAATAACTAGCTTCAAACAAAGCACAAAATACTATCTGAAAAACTCCATGCCAAGTGAAGATGTTTGATTAAGAGGCCCTGCGAAAATCCCATTCTCCCGCTGCTCATTCCACTTCTTAATCTGCAGTAATCAATGCAACAAGCAAAAAATAAAAGACAATTTTAGAACCTATACTAAATGAGGTGCCTTTAATATTAATTAGTTTTACAATAATCAAAAAAGGATCGTATACATCAAAATGGTTACAAAGCATAGATTTGTCATTATGATTTTTCATAACAAAAATCCTGACAAAAAAAATAGAGGATGCTACGAAAATATTTGAGGCCAAAACATTTTAATACAAATACTTTAGATTGGGTGGTTAGCAAAGCTTTTGGAAGTTCAAATTCACATTGAATTAACTGGATTTCACATGGTTGCACCATGTTGAATGTGTTTAACAGGCCAATCAAGTATGGTTTTTTTTGTATAATGATACTGAATTAGTTTCCAGAAAACACCCAAAAATTGTCATAACATGAGTTAATATGTCTGTTCTGCTCCAACATTAATTCAAGTCCTTCAGAGCTTATAATTGGGTTCTCAGCTTCAGTTTAATGGAATGTCATTTGGGTCATATTTAAAAGATCTAGTGGAGTTTCACAAAACCAAGCATTGACTAGCTTTCTGGTTTCTTTGGTCACCAAGTTTCCTAGTGTTCAAGCTAGATTCTAACATAATTGGCATTGTGTAATCTTGAATAAATTTAATGTTGAATGTCCTCAAGTATGATTTCCAAGGCATTTCCCTCTCATTGTTCTAGAGCCAAAAGTTTAAATTCCTAGGAACACTAAACCAAAGCCCAAGAACCAAAAAAAATCTAGAATCTCACATTCCTACATCATCAATATAATGATTATTCGAATATAAAATTCAAATATCTGACTCTGATCCACATCCATGATAGACATCATCTTTTCATAGTTTAATTAGTAGTCCGCGGTCTTTGATGATACTAAAGCCTCTTTGCATAAAAATCGATACATAAGATTAAAATTTATTGCCTATAGCTTTGACATACAGATTTTAATCTGATGAAATCTATCTAAGTTGATTAAATGGGCAACCTCATTCCAAATCTGCTCCATTTTAATAAGTGAGAAATCAAGTTGAACTATGCAATAATAACTAAAATGCCTCTATTAGAGATCCGGGGAACATATTATGATTGTGTGCATTAAGAATAATAGCAATAGGAGGGCATAAAGAAAAGAAAACATATTGATGAACCCATATCAACAATTAGTAGCCTATAAGAATCAAACAACAACCAGAACCTAAATAAAGAGGGAAGGGGGGGGGGGGAGAGAGAGAGAGAGAGATTAGCTTAGGTGAAGGGCAATTAAAATTCTTGCTTCTCATCCTTATTCGATGGATCAATTGTTCACCTATTTCAATTATAGGATCAGTGAACTTCAAGGCATGATAGTTAACTCTACATCTAAGCTTTTGTAAATATGTATCCAACCTATTTGAAAGTCTGTAATCAAATTTGTTGAGCTGAACAACCTTCATAAGAATGAAAACCATAAAGTATTAGTTTTATATTTTTTTCAAAACAGCACTTGGAATGAAATCTCCACCTCACATATCAATTGATTTTTTGTTTTGCTGTGAATTGCTCAAAAACTTATTTTTCTCCTCAGATGATCTACAAGTTTGTAGCTTCACACGTAGGAAACACTATAAATCTAACCTTCCTAGGCTTGTGACCATTCTCAATAAGCTCCCAGTGCTCTTTATCTAAACAGAGCACCTCCACATCTCCATCATCATATAGTACCTTTAACAAAAAATTGATTAATAAAAATTAATATATTACAGAAAGTTTAAAGACTTCAGTCATGAAGCAGAGTATACAGACTACCTAAAAATGCAAGAGAAATTAGAGAACAAGAAACTCCAAATGATTGTTTATCAACATTATCAGATTTAATGTATTGAAATGTTGTACTTAATTTGAATTATGTTATGCCTTATTTTAAGTCATTAGAGCAAGCCAAGAATTGCCATGGTCCGATATGCAAGATTACTTTGGCATGGTTCCAAAATCTGTAACAAGTATGAGATGGTTGAATATCATAAAGAGAGCTGAGAGCAAGGTAATTGAGTTGCCAAGGTGGAAGGACATTAGGGGAAATAGAGGCAATT
Source organism: Camellia lanceoleosa (assembly GCA_025200525.1). Classification (NCBI taxonomy): domain Eukaryota; kingdom Viridiplantae; phylum Streptophyta; class Magnoliopsida; order Ericales; family Theaceae; genus Camellia; species Camellia lanceoleosa. Next base: position 144,376,460 of record CM045764.1, on the reverse strand, counting down.
GCCCCTGTCGAGAATGAAAGGGGGGAAAAAAAAAATGTAGCCACTTATACTGTCATTCAACAATAGCTTGTGAGAAAATTTACTCCCACTCACCTCTGAATTTTGCCCCATTTTGATGAGTTATATGAATTTAGATGTACTACAATGTTTGAGTTTTTGGTATAAATTTGTTTAAAAATCTCGTGAGTCATGTGAATTTTTTATATAATTTTAGAGCTCTAAAAGCCTCTACCATAGCATTATATATCATAAAATTTTAATAGGATGTGCAATGTTTAGAAATAGAATTGCATCCAAATCAATTGAGCTCAATTCATTTTCTCCCCCTTGTTTTATGTTCTTTAATGAACACTAAAATGACAACAAATATTAGAGTTCTCATGTTGTCAACATTTTAAATCATGCATTAGGATTGGAGATGCTCTATCTAACAGGGCATAAAGTTCTTTAACCAATCAATTTCTAACCACAAACAAAACCTAGCATTTATATTCAATTTAAACTAGAATTTATATACAAAACATAGCAAAACATTTTTCTTTAGATACAAAACATAAGAAAAATTAATTCAATCTATTTCAATGCAAAAATTTTCTTAGACATCCTAAGTTTTGTGGATAAAACGCACAGATTGCTAAGATATATTCAATCTCATCATTATTTCTATTCAATGACATCACAAACATATACGAAACACAAAAATTACCTCTTATCAATTGTATGAATCTGAAGCAATAAAAAGTGATTTTTTTCGACCATCAAGCAATCAGTTGCAAAAAAATAGACGTAAAAAGCCATATTTTTAATAGTGAAGGTGCTCTTCCAACCCCTCTTTGTAGCCCTTTTTTTTTTTTTTTTTTTTTTTTTTTTTTTTTTTTTTCTTGTTCACAAGAATCTAGACAATAAGGGGAGAAAAAAAAAAAACTAAAAACAAAAAAACAAAAAGGATAAGAACAACGAAACACACTAAGATTGTCACCTTTAACATGACTGGGGGCATTTAACTTCCTAGAAACTTCTTTGTTTCAGCAAGTAGGCTTTGACACATTTACAACAGACTTAGTCTTAATTATTGCTGAATAGGAACCACTTACATCTTGGTATAATAGCTCTATTCCACTCAATTTTTGGAAACTCAATCCATCTTCCTTGACCATATTAAGTTTACAATCTGCTAGATGGAGAAAAAATGGAGAGAAACTAGTTAGCATCCATCATTAAACATACGATTGAAGTTGAAATGTTTCATAATTCTAATGTCTCCGAGACCCAGTATGCTAGCAATGATTTAACTGCAATCATAAAGCTATAAACTTTCAAAGTTTTGCTCTTATTTTCAATTGAAAAGTTGTAACATGAAGGTTTGAACTCATTTAGCTAAGCAAATGATACAGCCACAAAATATAAACTACTCAAGGAACTACTTCTCTACCAGAATTCTGCAAATGATGAGACTAAGAATTTTGTTTAATTCCAAAATTTATGGCAAGTAAAACTAGGTGACAAGAATATCTTTAAATGAGACAGTAGAAAAATGATAGTTAATATCAAAATCACATGAACATCATCAACAATTAGGAAGAAATTTATTTAAATACATCAATAATCACTTAGCTGTTGGACTATGATCTAGGATAGCTCAATGTTACATCATTTTGTCAAGTGAAAGAAAAATACATTGGTTCATAAAATAAAATAAAATAATTGCTGAAATTTTAGGAAACCAAGAGGTTGAGTATTTGAAACATCAATTACCTACAAAAGATGTCTCATATGGTATGCCAATCCGTGCTCCTTCCAAACAATAGATCACCTTCTCTACACAATTACAAAGGTAAATATTAAAGAGAGAAACAATAATGAAAATAACACAGACAATTAAGCAAGCAACCAAAATAATCAAATTTACTCATTTGATCAACCATTCCATTGTCAAATACTATGACCGCTTCATTTATAAATTAGTTAAGCAGTTGGGATTTTATTATTACTTCTTTTGGTTACTTGCCATGAAATAAATTGAATTACTTTCCTGGTTAAATTAATAAGAAAAGGCCTTCCATCTAGGTTTCAAACCTCGAACATGGGCTCATAAGCACCGCATTCAATTTAGAAATGTTAGATCAATTACCACAGTGCATTATGCCATCAATTCACAGGTCAGAAATGCCATCAATTTGTGATAGTACACAATGTACTCAACTGCATTGATGAACATAGCACCAATTAAAGCACATAAGAGAATATCAAACTTCAACAAGCACATACATATTTTTTCACATGGTAACTGTGGCTAATATGCACTAGCATCCTTTATGCCTCCTAAAAAGAACCTAGGTTCTTAAATTACATGTTTGATATATCGTATGCCTTTTCCAAATTATGTCTATAAAATGCTTACTGGACTTACATGTAGAAAAGCATTTGCAAACATAGGCTTCAATATATTAAGCTCAAAATGGAAATTTCATCCACCCACTATAGTGACAACATGGTTTCTCACTCCTGAGTTCTCCAATTATTGTTTATCATGTAAGTAAACCAGAATAAGACAGTAAGCCTTACCTGAGCACAAACCATACTAAGGGCCTCACACTTAGTAGGGTTCAATTTCCCCTGAAATAGAGTGCTCAAACAAAATAAGATTTATCATGTGGAGGAATACGACTTCAATCCTGAAGCATTGTACAAACTATTGTCTTGATCCAGCTTAACTTAATTCTTTAGATTCTAAATTCTCTCTCCACAATTCTATATTAAAGTTTACTCCTCTTATGTCATCAGCTAAAACTATAAAGTTTACAAATAATACGATATCCTCTTAAATGTTCCTAATTGATTCATTTATAAATAATGCAAAACAATAAGAACTTAGTATTGGTTTTTTTATGTAAACCTATTACTATTAGAAATTCACATGTTTCTTCTCTGTTTAAATAATAGTTACAACTCAGATATACATATATATCTTTAATTACATCAACATATCTAACTAATACTCCTTTATTTTCCAAAACTATCCACATTATATCTATCTAGCAGCTCATAATGCTATCTAAGAAACCTATCATATACCTTATCTAAACCAATAATCACCGTATAAGGTCCTGCAAATTCAAAAACTTTCGTATTTCATGAGAATTTGTCAACAACTTTACTGCATATTTTTTTTTTTCTTTTCAAGCATTTTCTTAGCAAAAAATAGAGACAAAAACTATAAATATCATCAGAAAAATGTACAGCATAAAATCGTCATCTTAATTTTCATTCCAAGGGACTAAAAACAGAGCTAAAGAATAAAAGTCAATTTCTTCAATTTTAGTTTCTAACAATTTTTAAGCAGATAAACAAAGGCAAAATGGAGAAATATGATCAGACAAAACAAAGACATGCTAAATTTTCAGGCTTAGGAAGCAAAAAATAAAAAATAAAAATAAAATCGAAATGAAGAAATAAAATTGAATTGCATTCATCGAATAATAGAAATCATCAAATTTGAATACTGCAAGGGTCATTTGTCGATCCAAACCCTAAGAGTAGATTCAAATAAAAAATAAGAAGAAACGAAGAAAGATAGAAACAGAGAAAAGAACTTCCAAGAGAGAGCACCTTGAACTCAATCGAAACCCTAGGTGTAGATTCAAACCCAAAAACAAGAAGAAACACACACACACACACACACACACAGAACGTACCTTTAATGATCGAGTTCGAAAGAATCGGGAAAACTAATTGTGTTTTTATAATTTAAGAAACATAGAGAGCACAAGATTGAGAATATTAGTTTTTTATTCTTAGCAATCCCGTTGGATAAAACTCCTTACAATTGTAATTGTATTTGATCTTTTATTTCAGTGAGGTTATGAGTTTTAGATGCGAATCCAATCCGAATTGTGCCTATGCAGAGGAGTTTGTGATCTTAATCCTATCATGTTTGCCACTTCGCTGACTATGTTGGGGATCGAGTTGTTTGTCCGCTCGAGTGGAGATCGTGACCTTTCAAAAGTTTCACTCGCCTACAAAAGTACTAGGCGTTGTTTTTTTTTTTTTTGCTTGAGCGGCCATTCCTGCGCTCGAGCGGCCATTCTTGCACTTGAGCAGAGATCGCAAATCTGTTTTCTATAAATATGTGTTTCAGTCTGATTTTAGGATACGACTTCCAGATCTTCTTCTTAGGTATTAGGGTTTTTATCTGGAGCTTCTTTACTAGTTTCTTTGATGTTTGTTTGAGTTTAACTCATGGTTTGAGAAGTTTACATCAAAGGATTGTTTGTTTCATTCAATACAAAAAAGAGAGTTGTTCTTCGTTAGATTCCATGGAATTTGGGCTTGAAGCTTTGGTGGATTCTGGAGTGGCTGATCATCGTGGATTCGACATCGACATTGTGGATTCAACGTTGGGCAAGACAATTCCGAGGTGAAGACAGAGTTAGAAGAGGCACATAGGGGTCAGTTTGATTTGAGCGTGTATTCACTAGGTAATTGAGAGTACTCTTGTGTAATTCCTTTTGTGTTCTTAGTGGAATGTTTTGTGGCTTTGTCCCGTAGTTTTTTTTTTTTTTTTTCACAATTGGAGGTGCTCCAATTATGATTTTTCCATGTTAAAATCGTTGTGTCGATTTGTCTTGATTGTTTGATTGAGATTGTTATTTACTGTTTTAAAATTGATACATAATCACAAATCAATATCTAGGGGATTTCTAGATTTTTCAGAGAAGAACAACAAGGAGAGAGAGAGAGAGAGAGAACAAGATTGAGGGACACACAGAGAGTGAGATTGAAAGAAGAGAGAGAGAGAGAAAGAGAGATTCATACCAGTGTGAGACGAAGAGAGAGAGAGAGAGAGAGAGAGAGACAAAGCGAGAACGCGTACGAGAAAGAGAACGATCATTGTGAAGGGCTAGGGCAAATATAAGGAAAATGGGAAATTAAATAGAAGAAATAAGGAAAATGGGAAATTAAAAAGAAGAAAATAAGGAATAAATTAGTTATTTGCGACTGATAATCAAGTGGTCGCAAATTATATGGGAGCAAAAGGCCATTTTTCTAGTAGTGTGTGCTTCCTTCTATATTCTTCTAGCTGCATATACACTCGATTATCTTTTGATACAATAAGTCTAGGGGCACAAAACTAGACACACAAAATAATTATAAAATTAGACATCTGATGGAAAGGCCTATGAACGAAGAGTAATTCTTCATGATTACACTTTATGTCCCTAGATTTATTGTTTGTATAAAGAGTGACAATTCATTTTCAAACATATCAAATGGCATGGTTCATTATTAAAGGGACTACTTCTTTCATATCATTCTTCTATTGTTTGTATAAAGAGTCACTACAAGAAAAATGGCCTATGTAGACACCCCATTTTTGACCGACCTTAAGACTCAGACGTCACCGATTGAGCGCTCGGTGATGTTGCATACTGTGCTCGTTCAGAAGTTTCAGAGTCGCGGCCGTGCGCCCTACCTCCGGACTACCGAACTCTCCTCTGTGCCTTGTCTCGGTTTGCGAACCAGGCTCGTTTTTTCTCTGTTTTCTTTCCTGAGGGGAGGGAGTGGTCCCGTAGACTATCTCTCAGTGGCCGTGGGCTACTTTTTCGTGGTCAGAGGCCATTTTTCCCATTCGGAGCCGGTTCCGGTTTGAGCCGTTAGGCCGTGTGCCTCGATTCGGACCGCCAACCATCTCCGATTTCTCGGTTTTGGCATGCATCTCATTTACTCCCATTTAAGGGACATGGGGGCTCGAAACCCACTTGCATGACGAACACCACTTAGGTGCGGCGGCCCATTTCGGATCCCGAACCGCGCGGTTTTGGCCCCGAGCATTCATTTTGCATCGATGTCTGTTCATTTTTGGCAGACACCTCTGTTTGGTCCTTCCGAGGGACACTGGGCTCTCTAAGACCCACTTCGCAGCCGAACACCACTTCCGGTGCCCGGCAGCCCATTTTCGGGACCCCGAATCGCACGGTTTGGGCCCCGAGCATTCATTTTGCATCGGTTTTCTCTGATTTTTGGCAGGAACCTCTGTTTTTTCATTTCGAGGGACACTGGGGTCGCAGATACCCACTTCATTGCCGTACACCATTTCCGCACATGACCCATTTTCGGGATCCCGAATTGCTCGGTTTTGGCCCGAACGCTCATTTCTCATTAGTTTTTGTTCAAATTTGGCGGTACCTCTGTTTCAACACCGAAAAAGATCCTTTGGAGGGTGGGAGGCCAGCAATTATCCCCGATAACCAGTTTCGCTCCTCCCGAGCCCGTTTTTCTCACTTCCGGGCCCATGTTGGACACCTTGGGGGTAATTTCTTCCAACCAAAGCCACATATTTGTGATGAGGGACATGGGAGGACCCCAAAAGTGGTGGTCCAAGAATTGTGATTTTCATTTTGAGCCTCTCTTTCAAATTCAATGTTGTGACTCTGTTTTGAGTTGTCAAATTCCAACCTTGGAACCTTGTTCTACACACATGGAAGGACCCTAAAAAGTGGTGGTCGGCCAGTAATTCTTGTTTTCATTTTTGAGCCTCTGCTTCAAGTTGAGTGTTGTCTCTCCTGGTTCACTGTTGCCAAATTTCAACTACATGGTTGTGTTGAGGACACATGGGAGGACCCTAATCTCCTATGGTCGGCCACTAATTCAACATTTCATTTTTTGCCTTTGGCTGGCCGGCCATGGGAGGTGGCTGGCCGGCCATGAGGGGTGGGTGGCCGGCCACTTGCAGCAAAACCACCTGGCCGGCTTTACGCTTCGGCTCTTCACATTTGTCTGGATATTTTTGCAAAATATCTCTCCTCCAGGGATATTTTGGGAGGGAAATCTTGCCTCCATTTCCCTCCCCTTTTACACCTTTTCTTGCCTATTTAAAGGCTGGCCCTCCTCCTTCCCTAGGGTTACAAAAATTTGCTTCAAGAGTCTCTCTTCAAAAGCCTTCATTACCATAGCCAAAAATTCAAAAAACCTTCAAGTCCTTAGGCCATTCCTTCATCAACCCTTAGCACCATCATCACCATACCATTTCCAGCAGCAAAGGGGTGTTTTCCAGTGGCCAAGAAGCAACAAATTCAAGCCAAGAGGTAGCAAAAGTTGGATCTTCAAGGATAAGTCTCAAAATCCATCTTTGTGACATTTTCTTGCTTCCTATTTCTACCCTACTTTCCTACTGTTTTGGGCTTTGACCCTTACTGGTTTTGTGCTTATTTTGAGCCCCTCTACAACTTTGTAGAAGGGCTCAACCTCATTTGGTATCTCTTTCATATACTTCTTTCAATACCACTCTTTAGGCCATAAAATTGCATGCTTTATTTGGCTTTTGAGTGGTCTGATTTCGAGCATACTATATACTGTGGGTGGGCTTATTTTGAGCCCCTCTTCAACATTGAAGAAGGGCTCCATCATGTTTGGTGACTCTATCATGCATTTCCTTTGTAAATCCTCCAAATTACCGTAAACTTGCATGCTATTTTTAGCTTATGTGCATTTATTTTTGGAGCATGCTATAAACTGATTTTGAGCCTATTTTGTGTCCCTCTACAACATTGTAGAAGGGACCAATCTTGTTTGGTGTCTCCATGAATGGCTTCGCTTTGTATCTCTCTTTGGTCATGTTTTGCATGCTTTGTTAGACTTATTTGGCTCCGGATTTCAGCCTTCATCAGGCTTAGAAAGAGCCTTATTTTTGTCTCCTTGTCTTGCTTTGTTAAGGGCCTTAAGCCACTTGGTGAATATTTTTGGTACTTGTTTTGTAATCCATCGGATTTTCCGTAAAATTGCATTCTTGTTTAGGCCATCTTAGGTTCTGATTTCAGCCTTCATCAGGCTTATAGAGTGTCTTTTTTTGGTCTATTCTACACTTTTTGTCAAGGGTCTTAAGTGGTTTGGTGCATCCATTTGGTACCTCTCTTTATAACCCTCTTTTGGCCCTTATTTTGCATGCTATGTTTAGCATATATACATACTGATTTAGAGGTTGTCATCTCTTGCATTTGTGCATATTTTTGTTCCATCTTCAATGTTGTAGAACTGATTTTTTGGGTTTGAGCATTGTACATATCACTTGCTTTGTAATTCCCTTTTTACCGTATTTTTGCAAGCTTTTGTTTCCATACTTGTGAGCATTATTTGGCCTTGCTTTGTGCTAATAAAATGCTAGTTTAGGGCTGCCTTGCCACTGTTTTTCATTCCATGTCCATATTCCGTATGTTTAATAGGGTCAGAGGCCATTTCGGTGCATTTCATCGCATTTTGGGCATCGGTTGCAATTTTATCATAATTTGGGGGCTGTTTTTGCATTATCTTAGTTGCTGAATTTTGCATCTTCCTTATTCCATTTGCTACATCTCATTCGCATGTCATTTTGGTGCTTTAGAGCCTTGCCTCGGTTTATGCGTGCTGTGTGCACGCATTTCGAGGCACTTCATTTTTATCCGACGGCAGCCTATGTGAGTGTGGTTGAGGCCCTCTCATGTTGGCGTAAGCCCAATTTGCATTTTCATGCTTGTATGCCATTGCCTCGGTTTGCGTGCCCGTGTGCACGCATTTCGAGGCACTTCATTTTTATCCGACGGCAGCCTATGTGAGTGTGGTTGAGGCCCTCTCATGTTGGCGTAAGCCCAATTTGTATTTTCATGCTTGTTTTGTCAGCGCCTCGGTTTGCGTGCCTGTGTGCACGTATTTCGAGACACTTCGGTTTTATTCGATTTGCATTCTTATCATCGCCTCGGCTTGCGTGCATGTGTGCACGCATTTCGAGGCACTTCGGTTTTATTCGATTTGCATTTTGTCATCGCCTCGGTTTGCGTGCCTGTGTGCACGTATTTCGAGGCACTTCGGTTTTATCCGATTTCCATTTTGTCAACGCCTCAGTTTGCGTGCCTGTGTGCACGCATTTCGAGGCACTTCAGTTTTATCCGTTTTTGCAATTTTTATCATTGTCTCGGTTTGCGTGCCCGTGTGCACGCATTTCGAGGCACTTCGGTTTTATCCGATTTTGCATTGCACATCATCGCCTCGGTGTAGACACCCCATTTTTGACCGTCCTCAAGACTCAGACGTCACCGATTGAGCGCTTGGTGATGTTGCATACTGTGCTCGTTCAGAAGTCTCAGAGTCGCGGCCGTGCGCCCTACTTCCGGACTTCCGAACTTTCTTCTCTATCTTGTCTCGGTTTTCGAACCAGGCTCGGTTTTCTCTGTTTTCTTTCCTGAGGGAAGGGAGTGGTCCCGTAGATTATCTCCCGGTGGCCGTGAGCTACTTTTCGTGGCTGTAGGCCATTTTGCCCATTTCGGTTTTCGGGACCGTTAGGCCGTGTGCCTCGGCTCGGGACCGCCAACCATCTCCGAAGTTCTCCGGTTTTTGGCTTGCACCACTTGTTTTATAGTTCCGAGAACACTGGGGCCTGATGCCACTTCAGAGTGGCGAACACCACTTAGGTGCCGGCGACCCATTTTCGGACCGGAATCGCTTGATTTGGGCCCCGACCATTCATTTCGCATCCCCCTTCTCCGATTTCTGGCAGGCACCTCTGTTGCATGATTTCGACGAACCCTGGGCCCCCCGATGCCCACTTCGAGACAGTATGCCACTTTCGGTGCCTATAACTGTTTTGACCCCAAATCGCCTTTTGGTCCCGAGCATTCATTTTGCCTCGGTTTTCTTTGATTTTTGGATGGGACCTCTGCTTTTGTCATTCCGAGGGACACTGGGTCGCAGATACCCACTTCGCTGAATACCACTTCCGCAGACGGCTCATTTTCGGGATCCCGAATTGCTCGGTTTTGGCTCCGGCGTTCATTTCTCATTAGTTTTTGTTCAATTTTGGCGGTACCTCTGCTTTCAACATCAGAAGATCACTGGGGAGAAGCCAGCAATTATCCCAGATAACCCGTTTAAGCTCCTCCGAGCTCGTTTTCTCACTTAGGGCCAATGTTGAACACCCTAGGTATTTTCTTCCAACCAAAGCTACATATCTGTGATGAGGGCATCTAGGAGGACCCTAAGGGTTGGTGGTCGGCCAGAAATCGTGGTTTCATTTTGGGCCTCTCATTCAAGCTCTATGTTGTGGCTCCTGCTTCAGTGTTGCCAATTTCCAACCCTAGAACCTTGTTCTACACATCTTGGAGGACCCTAAAAGTTGGTGGTCGGCCAGAAAATTTGAGTTTCATTTTTGAGCCTCTCCTTCAAGCTCTATGTTGTGGCTCCTGCTTCAGTGTTGCCAATTTCCAACCTTAGAACCTTGTTCTACACATCTTGGAAGACCCTAAAAGTTGGTGGTCGGCCACTAATTCAAAACTTGATTTTTTTCACCTGGCGCCATGTAGGGTGGCTGGCCGGCCAGGGAGGGTGGCTGGCAGGCCACCTTGCAGAGAACCACCTGGCCGACCGGATTCTTGCTTTCCAGCCTGTCCCAGCTGTCCGGATATCTTCCAACATATCCCGGGGTATCCGGGGGATATTTCGGGAGGGAAAGATTGGGTGCTTTCCCTCCCCTTTTACACCCTATTTCTTGTCTATTTAAAGGGCCCTCCCTCTCCTTCTTCAAGGTTGGAAAAAATTGTCTCAAGAGATCATCTTCAAATTCCTCCATTTTCATAGCTCAAAACCTCAAAAAGCTTCTAAGTCCCTAGGTCTTCTCTTCATCAACACCTAGCCTCACCATCCCTACTACCATTCCAGCAGCTAGGAAGTGAATTTCAGAGGTTGAGAAGCTACAAATCAAAGCCAAGAATCAAAGAAAGACAAGTCTTCAAGGGTAAGTCTTCAAAACCAACTTTTAGGGCTTTTTCTTGATTCATTTCTATACTCCAATTGGTTGAGAATTGGGGCTCCGACCCCTACTGCTTTTGTGCTTTTTTTGAGCCCCTCTACAACTTTGTAGAAGGGCTCGACTTCATTTGATGCTCCTATGATATACTTGTTTCAATACCTAGCTTTTATGCCATTATCTTGCATGCTAGTTTAGGCCTATTTCCTTTTGTTTTCAGGGGTCCGACCCCTACTGGTTTTGTGCCCATTTTGAGCCCCTCTAAAACATTGTATAAGGGCTCAACTTCATTTGGCCATTGTATCCACCACTTCCTTCAAATTCCATCAAGTGTGCCCATTTTTGTATGCAACTTTTGACCTATTTCTATTTGTTTTTGGGACTTCTACCCCTACTGACTTTGGTCTTATTTTGACCCCCTTTACACATTTCATGAAGAAAATTTTGTCATTTGGTGCTTGCTTTGCATGACTCTTGTTATAGCCTCTTTTGAGCTCCATTTTTGCATGGAATTGTTAGCATGATTTTATTCTGATTTTGAGGATGTCATCTTCTGTAATTTTGCCTATTTTTAGCTCATCTTCAATGTTGTAGAAGAAAGTTTTTCCATTTGGGGTTTGCATATGTCACTTGTCTCAATACTCCTCTTTTGGCCACTAACTTTGCATGCTATTGTTGATCTATCTATGCTTGCATTTTGGCCATGTTTGTTACTGAAAAATGCCATATTTGGGACTGCCTTGCTACTGTTCTTGCTGCCATGATCATATTTTGCATGTATGGCATGGCTATAGGCCATTTCGGGGCTTAATTTCACACTTTCGGGATGAATGCATGCTTCGAGTGTCATTTCGAATTGTTTCGGGGCTGTTTTCCCCCTTATTTAGGTGCTGAAATTCCATTGCCATGCTTGCATATCATTTCCCATGCCATTTGTATCATTTTTGCATTGCCTCGGTTTGCGTGCCAATGGGCACGCACTTCGAGGCACCTCATTCTTATCATTTCGGCAGCCTATGTGAGTGTGGTTGAGGCCCTCTCATGTTGGCGTAAGCCCAATTTGCATTTTCATGCTTGTATGCCATTGCCTCGGTTTGCGTGCCCGTGTGCACGCATTTCGAGGCACTTCATTTTTATCCGACGGCAGCCTATGTGAGTGTGGTTGAGGCCCTCTCATGTTGGCGTAAGCCCAATTTGTATTTTCATGCTTGTATGCCATTGCCTCGGTTTGCGTGCCCGTGTGCACGCATTTCGAGGCACTTCATTTTTATCCGACGGCAGCCTATGTGAGTGTGGTTGAGGCCCTCTCATGTTGGCGTAAGCCCAATTTGCATTTTCATGCTTGTATGCCATTGCCTCGGTTTGCGTGCCCGTGTGCACGCATTTCGAGGCACTTCGGTTTTATCCGATTTGCATTTCTCATCATCGCCTCGGTTTGCGTGCCCGTGTGCACGCGTTTCGAGGCACTTCGGTTTTATCCGATTTGTACTTCATATCATCGCTCGGTTTTATGCGTGCACGATTTCGAGGTACTTCGGTTTTACCCGATTTGCATTTCATATCATCGCCGATTTGGCGTGCTCGTGTGCACGCCGAGGCGCCTCATTTTCATCTCATTTTCATAGCATTGAGCATGCTAGGTTGTATATTAGTTACATTTCATGCATATCATGCATATCGCACGGAAACGAGGTACATTCCAGTACTCGAGTGACGAGTGTGTCTCAATTCTCGATTCCATCGGCACTCCGGATTACCCATGATGGAGTTAGGTTTTGTTGTAGCATTCATCCGCATTCATCCCTATATTGAGTTGTGCAATCCGATTCCCACCATCATGCATTGATATGCGTGATTGGTGGCACGAGGATCGAGGCATGCATATATTTGTGAAATACATTGCTATGCCCTTTTCTCGCTCTCACATAAAGAAAACCAAGGATCAACAACTTTTCGAGATTCGCGCCAGATTTCGAGAAATATCGCAAACAGAGGCTAATCAGGCATTCCAAAGGATTTCCGCGCCAAGCACCAAAGATACATCATCTATCGAAGCGAGGTCTCGGCTTGCACGCCGCTTTTAATTCTTTTGTAATTAATTTGTTAATTAATTAGAATTTGTATTATTTCGATCAGTATATTCTTTTATTCGTCTCAGATATTATTTATTCGGACCATGAGGGCATAATTGTAATATGGGTGTGTGAGTGTGATGTATGTCTTCCAACCCCCATTTCTTTCTCCCTTTTATTTACCCGCTTTGGATGGTTAGTTATAGGGCATATTTCAATTAGCATAACAGTATGACAGCATGTTTGCATTATTCATCTGTTTTGCACGCACTGTGCCGCATCATACAAACCGTGATCAGTATTTCAATTCCAAGTTGAGTACTTGATAGCTGTTGCATCTCATATGCCATAGTTAGAATAGCCGAGCCTGCTATAATTGCATCTTTGCATGTGTTGTATTAGGCATTACAGTATACTTAGGGTCATGCATGATTTCTAATCGGTTTTCTGTTTTGGCTTGGAGTACTCGGTAAGTGGTTATGCTTTAGCATCCTTGCATGCGTGTGAGTGTTGCCATGATAGCATGCTTACCATGAGGCTAACTGCTTATGTGATATAACTGCCTTGAATGCCTGTGGGTGGAGGTTGAGTTATTTGAATTGGGACAATGCATTGACTGTTTGTTTTAAGCCCACTAGATTGTGGCAAAACCATGTTTTCTAAGCCCACTCGAGGGTGGCAAATCCGCATTTTAGCCTACCTGCGGGTAGCACGATCACACCATTTTCAAACAAACAAACATGAAATGTTTAGTTCCAATTCAGACGGCCCAGTCCATACTTGTTTGCTGCGAGCATCACATAGTAATCCTAGGCTAATAATCGGAATAAGAACACACAATGTTTTCAAAAATTGATATCATGGTTAGTAGAGGCCGGTCTTTGACCGGGCGAGAGGGGGTGCTCACGATGTGACCTTCCCTAATCGTACCCAAGTTCCCGAGCCAACTTTTGTGATGACGGACACGTGGCCTTTTGGCACCGAGTCAGGGTTTCCTAAATTTCCCATTTTAAAATATTTAGGTGACGACTCTGTTATCTGGCAAAGCAGTCCATGTTTGGCACTTCTTTCAAAAAATCTATTTTTCTTCAAAACGATTTGCCGGATTTGGACTCTTTGGTTCAAGATTTGGAACCGCAACAAAAATCGAGTCCGAATCAGAGCGAGGCCCCATGGGCGTTGTTCTGCTTCTGGCGATCATTGGGGATTTAGAGAACTTGACTCGAACTCATGACATCTGCTTTTGACTATATTTGTGTGTTTCTTTGCATTACATTTGCATTGGTGCGCCTAGGACACCGTGTTTGCCATCTGCTATTCCTGAGCGGTTTGCCGGAGGCTTGTCTTGTCAAGGCATGTCCATAAGGCTGACCGGTTACGGGCTCTGCCAGTATGGGAACACAAACCCGGTTTCTGGGCACCCTTTTTGACCATTCAACCTAGTGCATATCCGGATCCATAGTGACCATTCCAAACTAGGACAGGTTGCTTACCCGTTTATAGGTTGTTTGAAGTCAAGGCGTAGTGAACCCCTAGTTCCCGATTTAAATAGGACAGGGAAACCCTACCCCAACATAGGGGTGTTTTGGCTCTCACTTATCTTATGTGCTTGTTAGAGTGCGCCTCACAGGAATGCATGTATCGGTTTATGAGTTTGAGCATCAGTTCAAGGCACCAATTCAAGATTTTGGGTATCAACTGCGGGCATCGATTTGGTGGAATCTGTTTTACCGAGGGTATCACCATGCATGTAATTTTGGGGCAGACCAAGAGAGAGCACACTCATTCAGCTTTTGCTCAGATTCTGCTCGCATTTAAATCAGCCGAGATGTCGATGTTTTCTCTTTTGCTAGGTAGTTCTGGAACCATAGCTTCAGAAGGCTCCACTATCCCCCGGGTACATTGGACTAGTGCTGATAGACTTTGTGAGGTCAGAGATTCAATTCAAGGGTAATCAGTGTTTCTTTACCAGAGGCAGGGTGAAAAGGGCCACCAGCACAAATCACCGCCAAGAATTACGATCGGTGGTCATTATCCACCCCACCTTGAACGGTCAGCCGAGGTCTCGCCATCAGAGGGATAAATACCAGTCAATTAGATGGATCAGCAGAACACGTCAGGGATAGAGGCAATGATGCTTCAAATGCAAGAAAGTATAAAACTCATGCAGCGAGACGCTGTCCGCCAAGCGGAATTTTCCAAACAGCAAGCTGCAATCATGGCTCAGCAGGCTGAGCTCATCACCAGGCTGCAACAGCAAAGCGGCGCGTCTGCTTCACAACAAGTTCCTCCCCCAGCAGGAACTCCAGCACCTGGGGAGACGCCAAATGTCCAAAATGTCCAAGAGGATACAGACCTTCCAACGGGGCCAGCTCCGCCTCCGCTTCCGCCACAACTGTCCAAGACCCACACACCTGTTAATCACCCGGGCTCTCCCTTCGAGTTTGAGGTAGATCATACCGCTCTGAAATTGAGCAAGCTGGAGAAGCTTTTTAAGAAATCCCAAGGGGTGAAAGCCATTCTGGGCATCGAGGATGGTTATACTGATGTGGCCGTGACATTACCAGACAAATTCAAAATGCCGCAGATTGATCGCTTCGATGGGTCCGATGATCCCATGGTCCACCTTCGGTTATTTTCAGATGTATTATGCCAATGGGCCTAACCAGATCACAAAACTTTCACTATTCGGCCGAACCTTGTCGTGATAGCTTCCAATTGGTATGCGAAACTAGAAGATGAGGTCAAAAGGAATTGGGATGAAATGGCTGAGGCCTTTGTCGCACAATACTCGTACAATACCCAGATTGAGATCACAACTCGTGATCTCGAAACGACGAGGCAAGAGCCCAAAGAGACTTTCTCTGATTTTATGACTCGATGGAGGGCAAAGGCAGCAATGATGACTTTGAGGCCCACCGACAAGGATCAGATCAGAATGATCGTGCGCAATCTCCAACCAAAGCTGATGCTGAAAATGATTGTAGTCCCCTTTCCCACCTTTGCAGATCTACACGAGATGGGGATGCAAATCGAGGACGCAATGAAACAGGGCCTTTTTTCGGACCAGGATAGGGAGCAGCCCCGGAGAACCTTCAACCGCAACAACAACACAGGCACAAGCGGTGATGCGACTGCAAGATCTTCCGAAGTGGGCATGGTTACCACCACCACATCAAAAAAGGCTACCCCATTTACCGGTGCGTCCGGAAGTAGCTCACAGACGGCCAAATATCCACCTCGAGTTAAGAGGGTTTTCACCCCACTTCATATGCCTTTGTCAAAAGCTCTAGAGGTCTTGCTCCGGAAGGGACATTTGAAACCGTTGGAACAACGGCCCCTACCCGATCCTATCCCTGCAAAGCATGACCAGACTAAATACTGTGCCTACCATCAGCAAACCGGTCATGACACCGACAGTTGTTTTCGTCTGCGCCATGATGTACAAGATCTGTTTGACAAATGGGTCATTGCTGCACCAGGTCCTGCAAAGTCTATCGGCACCTGATCAGTGAACTTGTGGAGGATAATGTTATGTGATCAAGGGATGAACCACCTGCGAGCAGCGCTCAGTTTACTCCAGATATGGTGGATGGCACGCACTGTTTTGAGCAGTATGCAAATACTAGTTTTTGTACTTTTCAGCTTGGGTATTGAGCCAGTTCTATTGTTTTGTTTAGAGTCTGTCTTTTTGTTTTAAGTCAGTCTTTTTGTTTTGGGTCTGTCTTGTTGTATCGAGTCAGTCCCGTTGTATAGGAGTCGGGTGATTCTGGGGATGTTACCTCGAGCGTCACCATTTTGTTTTTTTTGTTTGTCTTTTCGTTTTGTTTTGAGTATGTTTCTGCCAGGGAGCCAGTTGTGCCAACAGATTTTGAATGAAACAGCAGTGATTTCCACGCTCTCGCATTTGCTTCTGCCGTGTGCTAGTTATGCCGGGATTTGAATGAAATGGCAGTGCATTCCACCTGCTCTCTTATGCCTTGAAGACATCATAATGACCTGAGTTTTTCAAAACTTTTTTTGAACACTGCGGTGAAAACGAAGAGGGAGGAATTCCTCGGGATTTGCAAAACTTTGATCAATTGAGAGAAAGAGAGGCGTGCTAAGCCCTTAATGAATGAAATCATGCTTGTTAGTGTGAGTACTGAGAAGGATCCTGGCTTTGATCCAGATTGATCCTACACTGTCTTCGGCGCGAGCGATTTGTCGCTTTCTTAAAAACTTTCAAAAAAAATGTTTTGCGCGGTCCTGCGAAGACATGTGTGGAATCGCTCTTGAGATTGTGCAGTTTAGGATCACTCTCAGCCTCGAGACTCAACCCCTTGGCTTTCAAACCTTGAACTGGCATTCAGAATGTTCAACAGTCGACCACGATGTGAGGCCTGTGTGGCCAGATTTGAAGCAGCCCTTGAACAAGAGGCACCAAAGTCAGATCAAGAAGGTCAGACCTCATCAGAAGAAGCTTGCAAGGCTAGAGCAGAAGCACCCGTCGAACTAGGGGCAAAAAATATCCGATGTGCTCGAAGAGCTAAAGGTGGATCTTTCTACTAATCAATACAACAGCCACTCTCTTAGGAACAGAGGGCTTCAATCTCAGAACCATTTGGCATGGACTGGTTACATTTTTTTACCCTTTGAGAGGCTCATTGGCCGAAAACCCTAAGGGCGACCTGTGCAAAAGTTAGAGCAAAGAAAAAAGAAAAAGAAAAGATACAAAAAATGCAAAAAAAAAAAAAAAGAAAAGAAAAGAAAAAAAAAGAAGAAGAAAAAGGAATGAAAAGAATAAAAGAAAAAGAAAAGAAAGAAAACAAAGCTCGCAAGGTCGAAAACTCGCAACAGCGCCTTTGGCAAAAGTTAGAGCATAAAAGGAGAGGTTAAATACCCGAGTGTACCTTAACCCCGAACTACGAAGGCTTGATTCCCATCTTTGGGATACGAGGCAACTTCATTCGAAGTCCACCAGAAAAGCGATTCAAATTCAATTGTGTCCATGTGATGGTTTTGACCATCTTTGCCTCCTCTCAGATCCGAGAGTCTGTTGTGTTCATCGCTCGAGGATCGACTACAATGCATCGGTGCTATTCAAACAAGGCAACTTTCCGTTGCCATTCAAACGCATCATGTGCTATCAAACAAGGGGCAACTTTCCGTTGCCATTCATGCGCCATGCCGTTTCAAACAAGGGCAACTTTCCGTCGCCATGCAACCCTCCTCAAGCGGGCGCTTTTCCTCTAGATTCGAGGTTGTGCATCTCAAGAGTAGGTTCCGCGCTTGTTGAGCATTGTCCGTTTGCAAAAATAGTTTTTGAGAATTTTTACTGAGGTTGACTAATTTTCTCGTAAATTGTTTCATTTTCAAATCGACCTTTTCTCGACTCAAAAAAGAAAATTTTCAGTGCTCATAGCCTGAACTGCATGATTTCAAATCAAAAATCGAACAAACATGTTAATCTAACTCTCATTTTGGTCAAAATTTTTTTAGGAGAAAGCTCAAAAACAAAAATGGTCAAAATGATGAACTAGGAGCACAGTTGGGTCAGGAGTTCTGTCTTTCCCCCTTTATCAACATACTCGCCAAGAAGGGCACTCTACCTGCCCGGAAGAGGGCATAACGGAAGCTAACCGCAAATGGGCTGAAAGCTCTCTCACATCCTCCAAGCAACGAGGTATCAAGCCAAGTGCGAAGCACGAAATAGAATGGGGCAAGATATTCCACTCCCTCATCTGGACAGATCTGATCACGTCCAAACTCCCCAGTAGAGGATCATCGACTGATGTCAGCTGCAGATTTGCAACACACCCATTTGTAGCACAACCCCTCTGTGGGAGGACTTCACTAGCTGTGAGCGGAAGAAAGAAAATCTAGCAGAATGCTAGAGGCACGAGCCCACAACTTTCTGCTTATCCATCAACCACCCAGGGGAGGGATTGAAAAATGAGAGATTGAAGAATAGAGAGATGTGCGATGAGAGAAAAAGTGAGAAAATGGCTTTTTCAGAAAACCAGAGCTTGAGGGCCGAGTGATGTGAGAACCATAAATGAGAAAGGGTGGGAAACATACCTGGTGAAACAGGCTCCCTGTGCACGTCTGAGTGTCGTGTCTTTTTGTTTTATCTCGATCCTTGTTTTGAGTCGTCTCGAGTGTTACTCGATGTGTCTAGGTTATGTGCCTTTTGTTTTCTTGTTGAGTCGTAGTGTCTTTGATTCAACGTAGGCTCAATACCCGCTTGAGAACTTATGCTCACTCTCAATTTCAAAAAATCGCTTTTGTGCTCCGAAAGCCGTGGCCTTCTTCCACATTTGTGCAAAATAGAATTTGTTCTTTCATAAAACCGCAGGTTCAACCCAGTCATGTGAGAACAAGAAAACCAGACCTATCTGAAGCTATGAGTTTCGGCCGCAAAGCAAAAGCAAAAGAGGAAAATGTCGGGCATCTGAGTTTGTTCCAACTTCAGTAAGTTCCGAGACTATATTCCGTGTGTACCTCTTCAGGTCTTGCCAATGTTCCGAAGTATGAGTGTGCCTCTACCTCAAGCTCAAAATCAAGTCTACTTCAAGCCAGAATGGCGATCAGAAGTGCTCTCCCTGAACACCATTCCCTGCCAGAGGCATCTTGGACGTGTTTGCGATGAGTTCCTAGGAGACCAACTGCGACGGTGGAAACTAGAGTTCGAATGGCCGTGGCCTAGAACGCAAAGGTTCGGGATTTCCGAGACTAGAGTCTGGTTTAAATACCCAGAGGCGTGTCCTCGGCTTGAAATCTGTATGGCAGCCCCATAGGTTGAGTTAGCATGTGTATGCACCTCAATTCTGGATACTGAACCAACCTAGTCTGTCACCCCGTTGGAGAATAGGGAAAGTTGTGAATATGATCAGGAAAACAAGCAGCAGCCGTGGCTCCCACATCCAGATGTTGTCCCTTGTCAAAGATTCGAGCCTTTGTACTGTGAGTTGAAGGTAAGTGTTCGAAGAGCACGAGGGGAGATCCCCATCAGAGTAGAGCGGTTCACCGCCACTCACCTCATGAGGTGCTTTCTAAAAGCGCCGCTTTGTCCATTTATTGCTTTCCGTAAGCGTCATGCATTGTATTGCATTGTACCTGTCAAGTTTCTTTCTCATTTCACTTAGTGTATCGATCACACTTCTCTCATTTTAGTGTATCAATCACACTTCATTCACTTTTGTATATCTATCACACACATTCTCATTTTCTATATCACTTTTAGTATATCCATCATACTTTGTTCACTAAGTGCATCTATCACACTTTGTGTTCACATTCAGTATATCCATCATACTCTGTTCACTAAGTGCATCTATCACACTTCGTGTTCACTTTTAGTATATCCATCATACTTTGTTCACTAAGTGCATCTATCACACTTCGTGTTCACTTTTAGTATATCCATCATACTTTGTTCACTAAGTGCATCTATCACACTTTGTGTTCACTTTCAGTATATCCATCATACTTTGTTCACTAAGTGCATCTATCACACTTCGTGTTCACTTTTAGTATATCCATCATACTTTGTTCACTAAGTGCATCTATCACACTTCGTGTTCACTTTTAGTATATCCATCATACTTTGTTCACTAAGTGCATCTATCACACTTTGTGTTCACATTCAGTATATCCATCATACTTTGTTCACTAAGTGCATCTATCACACTTTGTGTTCACTTTCAGTATATCCATCATACTTTGTTCACTAAGTGCATCTATCACGCTTCGTGTTCACTTTTAGTATATCCATCATACTTTGTTCACTAAGTGCATCTATCACACTTCGTGTTCACTTTTAGTATATCCATCATACTTTGTTCACTAAGTGCATCTATCACACTTCGTGTTCACTTTTAGTATATCCATCATACTTTGTTCACTAAGTGCATCTATCACACTTTGTGTTCACATTCAGTATATCAATCACACTCTGTTCACATAGTGCATCTATCACACTTTGTGTTCACTTTTAGTATATCCATCATACTTTGTTCACTAAGTGCATCTATCACACTTTGTGTTCGCTTAGTATACCAATCATACTGCTCACAAAGGCATCTATCACACTTTGTGTTCACATTTAGTGTATCCATCACACTTTGCTCACTTCACCCTTTGTATATCAATTACACTTTGCTCAAATAGTGTATCTATCACACACTCGCTTTGCCTACTTTGTGTATCAATCACACATGCCCTCTGTATGTATCCACCACACACATTCGTATAGTGTATCCATCACACTCTCTTCACTTTTGTGTATTTATCACACATGTTTGTCTACTTAGTGTATCCATTACACTTCGTTCATTTTTGTGCATCTGTCGCACATGTTCATGAAGAATCCTCAATTTTCAAACCAGCTTCGCTTAGCGTGTAAGTCCAATTATCAAATCTTCCCAAGATATCGCTTTTTCTCGCTCGCAGTAATGCGCTGCTGGTGCACATATCTCTGTTCATCTTGTATGATTGTCTAAGTCTTGGCCTTGTCAAAATGGGTCGTCTCTAGGCTTTGACATTCACTCGCCACTTCTTGACTTAGAAGTTACAAAGAGGGCAACTGTAGACACCCCATTTTTGACCGTCCTCAAGACCCAGACGTCACCGATTGTGCGCTTGGTGATGTTGCATCTTGTGCTCGTTGAAGTCTCAGTCGCGGCCGCGCGCCTCCCGGACTTCCGAACTTTCTTCTCTACCTTGTCTCGGTTTGAACCAGGCTCGGTTTTCTGCTTTTCTTTCGAGGGAAGGAGTGGTCCCAGATTATCTCCCCGTGGCCGTGAGCTACTTTTTCGTGGTCAGAGGCCATTTTGCCCATTTCGAGCCCGGTTGCTGACCGGACGTTAGCCGCAGGCTCGGCTCGACCGCCTAACCATCTCCGAAGTTCTCCGGTTTTGGCTTGCACCGCTTTTATAGTTCCGAGGAACACGGGGCCCCGATGCCCACTTCGCAGCCGAACACCACTTCCGGTGCCCGGCGACCCATTTTCGGGACCCCGAACTGCGTGATTTGGGCCCCGAGCATTCATTTCGCATCCGCTTTCTCCGGTTTCTGGCAGGAACCTCTGTTTTATCATTTCGAGGAACCCTGGGGCCCCCGATGCCCACTTCGTGGCCGTATGCCACTTTCGGTGCCTGTAACCGGTTTTCGGGACCCCAAACTGCCCGGTTTTGGTCCCGAGCATTCATTTTGCATCGGTTTTCTCTGATTTTTGGCAGGAACCTCTGTTTTGTCATTCCGAGGGACACTGGAGTCGCAGATACCCACTTCATTTGAATACCACTTCCGCACCAGCCTCATTTCGGATCCCAATTGCTCGGTTTTGGCTCCGGCGTTCATTTCTCATTAGTTTTTGTTCAATTTTGGCGGTACCTCTGTTTCAACATCGAAGATCACGGGGAGAAGCCGCAATTATCCCAGATAACCAGTTGCTCCTCCGAGCTGCTTTTCTACTTAGGGCCAATGTTGAACACCCTAGGGGTATTTTCTTCCAACCAAAGCTACATATCTGTGATGAGGGCATCTAGGAGGACCCTAAGGGTTGGTGGTCGGCCAGAAATTCAGGGTTTCATTTTTGGGCCTCTCATTCAAGCTCTATGTTGTGGCTCCTGCTTCAGTGTTGCCAATTTCCAACCCTAGAACCTTGTTCTACACATCTTGGAGGACCCTAAAAGTTGGTGGTCGGCCAGAAAATTTGAGTTTCATTTTTGAGCCTCTCCTTCAAGCTCTATGTTGTGGCTCCTGCTTCAGTGTTGCCAATTTCCAACCTTAGAACCTTGTTCTACACATCTTGGAAGACCCTAAAAGTTGGTGGTCGGCCACTAATTCAAAACTTCATTTTTTTCACCTGGCTGGCCGGCCATGTAGGGTGGCTGGCCGGCCATGGGGGGTGGCTGGCCGGCCACCTTGCAGAGAACCACCTGGCCGATCGGATTCTTGCTTTCCAGCCTGTCCCAGCTGTCCGGATATCTTCCGACATATCCTGGGGTATCCGGGGGATATTTCGGGAGGGAAAGATTGGGTGCTTTCCCTCCCCTTTTACACCCTATTTCTTGTCTATTTAAAGGGCCCTCCCTCTCCTTCTTCAAGGTTGGAAAAAATTGTCTCAAGAGATCATCTTCAAATTCCTCCATTTTCATAGCTCAAAACCTCAAAAAGCTTCTAAGTCCCTAGGTCTTCTCTTCATCAACACCTAGCCTCACCATCCCTACTACCATTCCAGTAGCTAGGAAGTGAATTTCAGAGGTTGAGAAGCTACAAATCAAAGCCAAGAATCAAAGAAAGACAAGTCTTCAAGGGTAAGTCTTCAAAACCAACTTTTAGGGCTTTTTCTTGATTCATTTCTATACTCCAATTGGTTGAGAATTGGGGCTCCGACCCCTACTGATTTTGTGCTTGTTTTGAGCCCCTCTACAACTTTGTAGAAGGGATCGACTTCATTTGATGCTCCTATGATATACTTGTTTCAATACCTAGCTTTTATGCCATTATCTTGCATGCTAGTTTAGGCCTATTTCCTTTTGTTTTCAGGGGTCCGACCCCTACTGGTTTTGTGCCCATTTTGAGCCCCTCTACAACATTGTAGAAGGGCTCAACTTCATTTGGCCATTGTATCCACCACTTCCTTCAAATTCCATCAAGTGTGCCCATTTTTGTATGCAACTTTTGACCTATTTCTATTTGTTTTTGGGACTTCGACCCATACTGACTTTGGTCTTATTTTGACCCCCTTTACACATTTCATGAAGAAAATTTTGTCATTTGGTGCTTGCTTTGCATGACTCTTGTTATAGCCTCTTTTGAGCTCCATTTTTGCATGGAATTGTTAGCATGATTTTATTCTGATTTTGAGGATGTCATCTTCTGCAATTGTGCCTATTTTTATCTCATCTTAAATGTTGTAGAAGAAAGTTTGTCCATTTGGGGTTTGCATATGTCACTTGTCTCAATACTCCTCTTTTGGCCACTAACTTTGCATGCTATTGTTGATCTATCTATGCTTGCATTTTGGCCATGTTTGTTACTGAAAAATGCCATATTTGGGACTGCCTTGCTACTGTTCTTGCTTCCATGATCATATTTTGCATGTATGGCATGGCTATAGGCCATTTCGGGGCTTAATTTCACACTTTCGGGATGAATGCATGCTTCGAGTGTCATTTCGAATTGTTTCGGGGCTGTTTTCCCCTTTATTTAGGTGCTGAAATTCCATTGCCATGCTTGCATATCATTTCCCATGCCATTTGTATCATTTTTGCATTGCCTCGGTTTGCGTGCCAATGGGCACGCACTTCGAGGCACCTCATTCTTATCATTTCGGCAGCCTATGTGAGTGTGGTTGAGGCCCTCTCATGTTGGCGTAAGCCCAATTTGTATTTTCATGCTTGTATGCCATTGCCTCGGTTTGCGTGCATGCGTCTGCAGCACGATTTCGAGGCACTTCATTTTTATCCGACGGCTGCCTATGTGAGTGTGGTTGGAGCCCTCTCATGTTGGCGTAAGCCCCATTTGCATTTTCATGCTTGTTTGCCATTGCCTCGTTTATGCGTGTGCACGCATTTCGAGGCACTTCATTTTTATCCGACGGCAGCCTATGTGAGTGTGGTTGAGGCCCTCTCATGTTGGCGTAAGCCCAATTTGCATTTTCATGCTTGTATGCCATTGCCTCGGTTTGCGTGCCTGTGTGCACGCATTTCGAGGCACTTCGGTTTTATCCGATTTGCACTTCATATCATCGCCTCGGTTTGCGTGCCCGTGTGCATGCATTTCGAGGCATTTCGGTTTATCCGATTTGCACTTCATATCATCGCCTCGGTTTGCGTGCCTGTGTGCACGCATTTCGAGGTACTTCGGTTTTACCCGATTTGCATTTCATATCATCGCCTCGATTTGCGTGCCTGTGTGCACGCTTTTCGAGGCGTCTCATTTCTATCTCATTTTCATAGCATTGAGCATGCTAGGTTGTATATTACTTACATTTCATGCATATCATGCATATCGCACGGGAAACGAGGTACATTCCGTACTCGGTGACGAGTGTGTCTCAATTCCCGATCCGACACTCGGATTACCCATGATGGTGTTAGGTTTTTGTGGTAGCATTCATCTGGCATTCTTCCCTATATTGAGTTGTGCAATCCGATTCCCCGGCCATCATGCATTGATATGCGTGATTGGTGGCACGAGGATCGAGGCATGCATTTATTTGTGAAATACATTGCTATGGCCTTTTCCCGCTCTCTACATAAAGAAACCAAGGATCAACAACTTTTCGAGATTCGCGCCAGATTTCGAGAAATATCGCAAACAGAGGCTAATCGGCATTCCAAAGGATTTCGCCAAGTTCAAAGATACATCATCTATCGAAGCGAGGTCCTCGGCTTGCACGCCGCTTTAATTCTTTTGTAATTAATTTGTTAATTAATTAGAATTTGTATTATTTCGGACTGTATATTCTTTTATTCGGGTCTGTATTATTATTTATTCGAACCCTCTACGCGAGGGCATAATTGTAATATGGGTGTGTGAGTGTGATGTATGTCTTCCAACCCCCATTTCTTTCTCCCTTTTATTTACCCGCTTTGGATGGTTAGATATAGGGCATATTTCAATTAGCATAACAGTATGACAGCATGTTTGCATCATTCATCTGTTTTGCACGCATTCTTTCAAGCATCATACAAACCGTGATCAGATTTCAATTCCAAGTTGAGTACTTGATAGTCATGCATCTCATATGCCATAGTTAGAATAGCTTCGCTATAATTGCATCTTTGCATGTGTTGTATTAGGCATTACAGTATACTTAGGGTCATGCATGATTTCTAATCGGTTTTCTGTTTTGGCTTGGAGTACTCGGTAAGTGGTTATGCTTTAGCATCCTTGCATGCGTGTGAGTGTTGCCATGATAGCATGTTTACCATAAGGCTAACTGCTTATGTGATATAACTGCCTTGAATGACTGTGGGTGGAGGTTGAGTTATTTGAATTGGGACAATGCATTGACTGTTTGTTTTAAGCCCACTAGATTGTGGCAAAACCATGTTTTCTAAGCCCACTCGAGGGTGGCAAATCCGCATTTTAGCCTACCTGCGGGTAGCACCATCACACCATTTTCAAACAAACAAACATGAAATGTTTAGTTCCATTCGACGGCCCAGTCTATACTTGTTTGTCATGCGAGCATCACATAGTAATCCTAGGCTAATAATCGAATAAGAACACACAATGTTTTCAAAAATTGATATCATGGTTAGTAGAGGCGGTCTTTGATCGGCGAGAGGGGTGCTCACGATGTGACCTTCCCTAATCGTACCCAAGTTCCCGAGCCAACTTTGGTGATGACGGACACGTGGCCTTTTGGCACCGAGTCAGGGTTTCCTAAATTTCCCATTTTAAAATATTTAGGTGGCGACTCTGTTATCTGGCAAAGCAGTCCATGTTTGGCACTTCTTTCAAAAAATCTGTTTTTCTTCAAAACGATTTGCCGGATTTGGACTCTTTGGTTCAAGATTTGGAACCGCAACAAAAATCGAGTCCGAACTGTAGCGAGGCCCCCCCGCGGGCGTTGTTACACTCGGTTTGCGTGCCCGTGTGCACACGTTTCGAGGCACTTCGGTTTTATTCGATTTTGCATCGCACATCATCGCCTCGGTTTACGTGTCCGTGTGCACGCATTTCGAGGCACTTCAGTTTTATCCAATTTGCATTTCTCATCATCGCCTCGGTTGGCGTGCCTGTGGGCACGCATTTTGAGGCACTTCGGTTTTACCCGATTTCTATTTTATCATCGCCTCGGTTTGCATGCCCGTGTGCACGCGTTTCGAGGCACTTCGGTTTTATCCGATTTGTACTTCATATCATCGCCTCGGTTTGCGTGCCTGTGGGCGCGCATTTCGAGGCACTTTGGTTTTACCCGATTTGCATTTCATATCATCGCCTCGATTTGCGTGCCCGTGTGCACGCTTTTCGAGGCGTCTCATTTTCATCTCATTTTCATAGCATTGAGCATGCTAGGTTGTATATTAGTTGCATTTCATGCATATCATGCATATTGCACGGGAAACGAGGCACGTTCCGTACTCCGAGTGACGGAATGGGTCTCAATTCCCAAGTCACCGATACTCCGGATTACCCATGATGGAGTTAGATTTTGCTGTAGCATCCATCTGCATTCATCCTATATTGAGTTGTGCAATCCGATCCCTCGGCCATCATGCATCGATATGCGTGATTGGTGGCACGAGGATCGAGGCATGCATATATTTGTGAAATACACTGCTGTGCCCTTTTCCTGTTCTCTATTGCAGCAAAATCTAGAGTTAGCAACTTTTCGAAATCCGGCGCGCATTTTGAGAAATATTGCAAACAGTGGCTAATCGGGGCATCCCAGTGGATTTCCGTGCAAATTTCAACAGCAAGATCTATCGAGCGAGGTACTGCTTGCACGCGGTTCTGACTTTCTTAGTTTAATTTGTTAATTAATTAGGAATCTGTATATTTCGGACTGTAATATTCTTTCATGTTCGGACTGTATTATTATTTATTCGGACCCTCTGCGCGAGGGCAATGTTGTAATAAGGGTGTGTGAGTGTGATGTATGTCTTCCAACCCCCATTTCTTTCTCCCTTTTATTTACCTGCTTATGTTGGTTAGATTAGGGCATATTTCAATTAGCATACAGTACGATAGCATGTTTACATTCATTCATCTGTTTTGCATGCATCGGGCTCAGTACATCATACAAACTGCATTGTATTTCAATTCCAAAGTTGAATACTTGTTAGTTATAGCATTTCATATGCCATGTTTAGAATAACCGAGCCTGCTATAGTTGCATTTTTGCATGTGTTGCATTAGGCAATTCTGTATACTTAGGATCATGCATGATTTCTAATCAGCTTTTGTTTTGGCTTGGAGTACTAGGTGAGTTTTATGCTTTAGCATCCTCGCATGCGTGTGAGTGTTGCCATGATAGCATGCTTACCATGAGGCTAACTGTTTATGTGATATAACTGCCTTGAATGCCTGTGGGTGGAGGTTGAGTTATCTGAATTGGAGCAATTCATCAATTGTTTGTTAAGCCCACTAGATTGTGGCAAAATCTGCATTTTAAGCCTACCTGCGGGTAGCAAACCATCTTTCACAAACAAACATGAAATGTTTTGTTCCAATTGCAGCCCATCTATATACTTGTTTGTCATGAGCATCACATAGTAACCTAGGCTAATAATCGGAATAAGAACTCACAATGTTTTCAAAAGCAGATATCATGGTTAGTAGAGGCGGTCTTTGACCCGAGAGGGGTGCTCACGATGTGACCTTCCCTAATCGTACCCAAGTTCCCGAGCCAACTTTGGTGATGACGGACACGTGGCCTTTTGGCACCGAGTCGGTTTCCTAAATTTCCCATTTTAAAAATATTTAGGTGGCGACTCATTATCCGCAAAGCGGTCCATGTTTGGCACTTCTTTCAAAAAATTTGTTTTTCTCAAAACGATTTGCCGGATTTGGACTCTTTGGTTCAAGATTTGGAACCACAACAAAAATCGAGTCCGAATCAGAAGGTCCCTCAGCGCTGTTCTGGCGACTCACTGGGATTTAGAGAACTTGACTCGAATTCATGATATCTGATTTTGACTACATCTGTGTGTTTCTTTGCATTGCATTTGCATTGGTGCGCCTAGGACACTGTGTTTGCCATATGCCATTCCCGAACGATTTGCCGGAGGCTTGTCTTGTCAAGTCATGTCCGTAAGGCTGATCGGCTCTGGGCTCTGACAGCATGGGAACACAAACCCCGGTTTTACCGGGGCACCCTTTTTGACCATTCGACCTAGTGCATATTCGGATCCATAGTGACCATTCCAAACTAGGACAGGTTGCTTACCCGTTTATAGGTTGTTTGAAGCCGCTGCGTGCGTAGTGAAACCCTAGCTCCTGACAAAATAGGACAGGGAAACCCTACCCCAACATAGGGGTGTTTTGGCTCTCACTTATCTGTTATGTGCTTGTTAGAGTGTGCCTCTACAGGGAATGCATGTATCAGTTTATGAGTTTGAGCATCAGTTCATGGGCACCAATTCAAGATATTTAGGTGTCGGGTAACTGCGGGCATCAAGATTTGGTGGAATCGGTTTACCCGAGGGTATCGACGAGGAATTTTGGGGCAGAATTCAGTAGAGAGCACACTCATTCAGTTTTGCTCATATCCGTTTTGGTGAAATCAGGCTGAGATGCTGCATGTTTTCTCTTTTGCTAGGGGTAGTCCTGGAACCACAGCTTCAGAAGGCTCCACTATCCCCCGGGTACATTGGACTTGTGTTGATAGACTTTGTCGGGTCAGAAATTCAATTCAAGGGAAACCAGTGTTCTTTCGCTGAGGCAAGGCAAAGAAAGGCCAGTCAGGGCTCACCGGTTCATCTGATCCGTCAGTCACCAGTCACATCACTTTTGTTCGTCATCAGTAGACCCGTGATGGCACAAGGTTCGGAAGAATTTGTGGCTATGATAGCAGTGTTAAATCGAGAGGCGCAATGCGAGGATGAGACCAAGGTCTTAAACGCCCATCTGGGGCACCTGCCTCACACCCAACTTCGGGACCCCAACCGAACTTTGACCCACTTTTGCCAGCTGAAGATTCGCAGGGCCTTTCCAAACCTGCTAAAGTCAACACAGTCGCCATGGCCGACCCTTTTTCCAAGGCCAGCCTACAAATAGCTAGCCCAGCCCGAGCTCAGGGTAGATTTTTCACCCCCCTCCATATGAGCCTAACCAGCGCATTCAAAGTCCTGATGGAAAGAGGGCATCTCAAACCCCTTAATCCTCAACCTTTGCCAAACCCACTCCCTGCCAGACATAACTCCAAAGAATCATGTATATCATCGCCAGCGTGGCCATGGCACCAATGATTGTTATCATTCGTCATGAGATCCAGAATCTCATTGACAACCGGACAATAGCTCCATTTCAAAGCCCCAAGGACCAAGTACCTCATCCACATCCCAACCTCAGCCATACACTGCCACCCACCTACAACCCCAGTATATACCCCCCGACCCATAGCACGGGCTTAAGCACGATGGACGCACTTGAACCCCAATCATCTCAAACCCGTGAGCCCACTACTTCTGAGCTAAAGAGAATGATCGAAGATCTTCAAAGAACTGTAACAGATTTGGTCTCTGGGACATTGGCTCCATCATCGACCATACTACATACTGGGAATTTCATGTCAAAAAGTTCCCCAATCTTGGAACGTGCTACATCTGAGGAAGGCCAATCCCGTGACAAAGTGGAAGCGAGTGGAAAGAACAAAGTAAGGGTAGACATGGATCCCCATGAACATCTTCTATTGGCTGTTGAGGCTTTGAAAGCCGAGGGACTGAACAAAGAGCAAGTCCTCGCAGTTGTTGCAAAAACTGTGGACGGCACTTTCGCTACTCAAGTCAGGGGCAGTTTGAATCAAGGGGCAAACCGGGAGAAGGGCCGTTATACCAGAGGCAATCCTGTTAGCTCTAACCCTCCACTCAGAAGAGATCAGCAAACCAGGCCAGCACCTGCCAATCCTTTTGCCGGTACGCCTGGTAAAAATCCACAAACCCAGAAATACCAACCCCGAGGTCGGAGGGTCTTCCATGCCCTCCACATGCCTTTGTCCACAGCTTTCCAAATCCTTGTAGGGCAAGGCCATCTCAAACCCCTTGAGCCTCGGCCTCTCCTGAACCCTCTTCCGGCTACACATGATGCTACCCAAGATCAAGGCGTACCATCAAGAACCGGCCATACTACCGACGATCGCCTGCTCTTCGCCATGAAGTACAGGATCTATTTGACAACGGGGTTGTCCTCCCGCCAAGCTCTGCAAAGTCTATCGGCACAGGATTGGTGAACTTAAGGGATAATGTGATGTGATTGGGGGGATGAACCATTTGCGTGCGGCACTCAAATTACTCCAGCTGTGGTGGATGACACGCACTGTTTTGAGCATTTGTGAATGCTAGTTTTGTACATTCTGACTTGGGTATTGGGTCAGTTTTGTTGTTTTGTTTTGAGTTTGTCTTTTTGCTTTGAGTCAGTCTCTTTTGTTTTGGGTCTGTCTTGTTGTATCGAGTCAGTCCTATTGTATAGAAGTCGGGTGATTCCGGGGGTGTTACCTCGGGCGTCACCATTTTGTTTCGTGTTTGTCTTTTTGCTTTGTTACGAGTCATTTACGCCAGGAGCAGTTATGCCAACAGATTTTGAATGAAACAAAGATGTTTTTTCACTACGCGTTTGCTTCGCCAGGTGCTAGTTATGCCGGGATTTGAATGAAATGGCAGTGCATTCCACCTGCTCTTTTGTGCCTTGAAGTCATTGTAATGACCTGAGTTTTTCAAAACTTTTTGAACACTGCAGTGAAAACAAAGAGGGAGGAATTCCTCGGGATTTGCAAAATTTTGATCAAATTGAGAGAAAGAGAGGCGTGCTAAGCCCTTAATGAATGAAATCATGCTTGTTAGTGTGAGTACTGAGAAGGACCCTGGCTTTGATTCAGATTGATCCTACACTATCTTCAGCGCGAGCGATTTGTCGCTTTCTTAAAAATTTGCAAAAAAAAAAAAAAAAAATGTTTTGCGCGGTCCTGCGAAGACATGTGTGGAATCGCTCTTGAGATTGCGCAGCTTAGGATCGCTCTCAGCCTCGAGACTCGACCCTCCCTTTTTGCTTTCAAACCTTGAACGTGCATTCAGAATGTTCAACGGTCGACTACAATGTAAGGCCTGTGTGGCTAGATTTGAAGCAGCCCTCGAACATGAGGCACCAAAGTCAGATCAAGAAGATCAGAAATCGTCAAAAGAAGCTTGCAGAGCTAGATCAGAAGCACCCCTCGAACTAGGGGCAAAAATGTCCGATATGCTCAAAGAGCCGAAGATGGACCCTTCTGCGAATCAATACAGCAGTCATTTTCCGGGATTCAGATGACTTCAGGATCTCAAAACCATTTGGCATGGACCTGTTACACTTTTACCCTTTGAGAGGCTCGCTGGGCCGAAAACCCAGAAGGGCGACCCAGGCAAAAGTTAGAGCAAGAAAAATGCAAAAAGAAAAATGCAAAAAAGAACAAGAAAAGAAAAAAGGAAAAGATACAAAAAATTCAAAAAAGAGAAAAAGATGAAAAGAAAAGATGAAAAAAGAAGAAATGAAAAGAATGAAAAGAAAGAAAAACAAAGCTCGCAAGGTTGAAAACCTGCAACAGGCGCCTTGGCAAAAGTTAGAGCATAAAAAGGAGAGGTTAAATACCCGAGTGTACCTTAACCCCGAACTACGTAAGGCTTGATTCCCATGTTTGGGATACGTAGGCAACTTCATCCTGAAGTCCAGCCGTAAAACAATTCAAATTCAATTGTGTCCATGTGATAGTTTTGATCATCTTTGCCTCCTCTGTATCCTAGAGACTGGTTGTGTTCGTCGCTCTGAGGACTGACTACAAGTACACTACGATGCTATCCAAACAAGGGGCAACTTTCCGTTGCCATTCAATGCGCCGCGGTGCCGTTCAAACAAGGGGCACCTTTCCGTTGCCATTCAACGCGCCGCGGTGCCGTTCAAACAAGGGGCAACTTTCCGTTGCCATTCAATGCGCCGCGGTGCCGTTCAAACAAGGGGCACCTTTCCGTTGCCATTCAACGCGCATGGTTGCGTTCAAACAAGGCAACTTTCCGTTATGCAACCCTCCTCAAGCAAGGCGTTTTCCTCCAGATTCGAGGTTGTGCATCTCAAGAGTAGGTTCCGCTTGTTGAGCATTGGCCGCTTTAAAAATAGTTTTGAGAATTTTCTTGAGGTTGACTAATTTTCTCAAAAATTATCCTGTTTTTCCAAAACTGGACCTTTTCCCTAGACTCAAAAAAGGAAAATTTTCAGTGCTCATAGCCTGAACTGCATGATTTCAAATCAAAAATCGAACAAACATGTTAATCTAACTCTCATTTTGGTCAAAATTTTTTAGGAGAAAGCTCAAAAATAAAAAAATGGTCAAAATGATGAACTAGGGGCACAGTTGGGTCAGGAGTTCTGTCTTTCCCCCTTTATCAACATACTCGCCAAGAAGGGCACTTTACCTGCCAGAAGAAGGCACAACTGAAGGCGACAACAAAATGGTCGAAAAGGCTCTCTCACCCTCCAAGCAGCGAGGTATCAAGCCAAGTGCGAAGCACGAATTGGAATGGGCCAAGACATTCCACTCCATCATCTGGACAGATCTGATCACGTCCAAACTCCCCAGCAAAGCATCATCAATCGATGTCAGCTACAGATTTGCTACACATCCTGTTGTAGCACAACCCCTCTGTAGGAGAAACTCACTGTTGTGAGCAGAAGAAGAAGAATCTGGTAGAATACCAGGGGCAAAAGCCTTCAACTTGCTGTTTATCCATCAACCACCCAGGGGAGGGATGAAAAATGAGAGATTGAAGAATAGAGAGAGGTGCAATGAGAGAAAAAGTGAGAAGAGGGCTTTTTCAGAAAAACAGAGTTTGAGGGCCGAGTGATGTGAGAATCACAAATAAGAAAGGGTGGGACATATACCCGGTGAAACAGGCTCCCTGTGCACGTCTGAGTGTCGTGTCTTTTTGTTTTATCTCTATTTTGTTTTGGGTCGTTTCGAGTGTTACTCGATGTGTCTAGGTTGTGTGCCTTTTATTTCCTTGTTGAGTCGTTTTGCTGTGTTCAGTTGTAGACTCAATACCCGGTTGAGGATTCTTTTCTCATTTTCAAAAATAAAATCATTTTGTGCTCCGAGTGCCGTGCCGTTCTCCACATTTGTGCAAAACAGAATTTGTTCTTTCATAAAACCGCAGGGTTCAACCCAGGTCATGTGAAAACAGTCGAACAAGGACCTATCTGAAGCTATTTAGGTTCCGGACTGCAAAGCAAAAGAAAAGAAGGAAAATCGAAGCATCTGAGTTTGTTCCAACTTCAGTAAGTTCCGAGACTATACTCCGTGTGTACCTCTTCAGGTCTTGCCAATGTTCCGAAGTATGAGTGTGCCTCTACCTCAAGCTCAAAATCAAGTCTACTTCAAGCCAGAATGGCGATCAGGAGTGCTCTCCCTGAGTACCATTCCCTATCAGAGGCATCTTGGCCGTGTTTGCGATGAGTTCCTAGGAGACCAGCTGCGACGGTGGAAATTAGAGTTCGAATGGCCGTGGCCTAGAACGCAAAGGTTCGGGATTTCCGAGACTAAAGTCTGGTTTAAATACCCAGAGACGCGCCCTCGGCTTGAAATCTGTATGGAAGCCCCATAGGTTGAGATAGCATGTATGCACCTCAGTGCGATCTTGAACCAACCTAGTCTGTCACCCCGTTGGAGAATAGGGAAAGTTGTGAATATGATCAGGAAGACAAGCGGCAGCCGTGGCTCCTACATGCAGATATTGTTACTTGTTAGCATTCCAGAGCCTTTGTGCTGTGTGTTCAAGGTAAAGTGTTCGAAGAGCACGAGGGGAGATCCCCATCAGAGTAGAGCAGTTCACCGCCACTCACCTCATGAGGTGCTTTCTAAAGCGCCGCTTTGTCTATTTATTGCTTTCCGTAAGCATCATGCATTGTATTGCATTGTACCTATCAAGTTTCTTTCTCATTTCACCCAATATATCAATCATACTTGTTCACTAAGTGCATCTATCACACTTCGTGTTTGCCTTTAGTATATCTATCATACTTGTTTACATAGTGTATCTATCACACACTCGCTTTGTCTATTTTGCGTATCGATCACACACACTTACACCTTTGTTTCCCCGGTTAAAACCTTCCCTCTCTCCGTATGAAATACGTTGAGATATGCTTGTTGGTTACACCTTTGTTCCCCGGTTAAAACCTTCCCTCTCTCCGTATGAAATACGTTGAGATATGCTTGTTGGTTACACCTTTGTTCCCCGGTTAAAACCTTCCCTCTCTCCGTTTGAAATACGTTGAGATATGCTTGTTGGTTACACCTTTGTTCCCCGGTTAAAACCTTCCCTCTCTCCGTATGAAATACGTTGAGATACGCTTGTTGGTTACACCTTTGTTTCCCCGGTTAAAACCTTCCCTCTCTCCGTATGAAATACGTTGAGATACGCCTGTTGGTTACACCATTGTTCCCCGGTTAAAACCTTCCCTCTCTCCGTATGAAATACGTTGAGATACGTCTGTTGGTTACACCATTTGTTTTTCTCCTCGGTTATAACCTCTATCCCAGGTTGCGTTGTGGACGCGCTGGGCGGTTGTTGTTTGGACCTCCTCTCACGATTTCAGCGTGGTTTCAGTGTCCCGTTTCTCTTCTCACGATTTCAGCGTGGTTAGAGTGTTTCTTTCCTTACGCGATTTCAGCGTGTTCGGAATTTATCTCACATTGCATTTTAGCCACTACATTACAATGCATTGCATGAAAGTCCAATTTTCAAACCGGCTTCGCGTAGCGTATAAGTCCAAATTTTCGAACAGCCGGCGTAGCGTGTAAGTCCAATTATCAAAATCTTCTTGCATATCATTTTGCATCTTGCGCACCTCACCTGCACTTGTTAGTGCATTACATCGCGCTATCCTGCGCACCTTACCTGTATCACACTGCTTTATGCATTCACCCACCGGCACCGCGTGTGCCAAACTTTCGGAATCACATTGAATATATGTTGTTAGCATATTGTTCTTGTTGAGTTTCTCTATTTTGCAGGCACGATATTGTATGTACGGTTCATTTGAGGTCAAAAGTGCGACTGCATTTAATCGCGCAGTATTGTATCTTCTCCGGTGAGACGCGACGAATTGAATAATTCTCCGCATTCCTAAACCGCATGAGATGTAGTTGTTGCTTTGCATTCTTGCTTAAAAGCTGCATCTATTTGTCAATACCTTCATTCTGACTTCTTTGCACTTGTATGATCACCTGGCTCTGTGCATATCTTTTGCATTTTGCCCCATTTTGCCTGCAAGCATGCCTGCGGGCACACATTCTTTGCTTATCTTGTATGATTGTCTAAGTCTTCGGCCTTGTCAAAAATGGGTCGTCTCGGGCTTTGACATTCACTCCGTCATTGTTGTGACTTCCGAGTTACTGTCAAAGAGGGCAATCAGACACCCCATTTTTGACCGACCTTAAGACTCGGACGCCACCGATTGAGCGCCGGTGATGTTGCATCCGTGCTCGTTCGAAGTTTCAGAGTCGGCCCGGCGCCCTACCTCGGACTATCGAACTCTCTTACGTGCCTTGTCTCGGTTTGCGAACCAGGCTCGTTTTCTCTGTTTTTTCTTTCTGAGGGAGGGAGTGGTCCGTAGACTATCTCTCGGTGGTAGTGGGCTACTTTTTCGTGGGTCAGGCCATTTTTCCCGGTTCCCGGTTTTCGGAGCCGTTAGGCCGTGTGCCTCGGTTCGGGACCGCCCAACCATCTCCGATTTCTCTGGTTTTTGGCATGCATCTCATTTACTCCCATTTAAGGGACACTGGGGGCTCAGAAACCCACTTCGCAGCCGAACACCACTAGGTGCGTGACCCATTTTCGGGATCCCGAACCGCGCGGTTTTGGCCCCGAGCATTCATTTTGCATCGATGTCTGTTCATTTTTGGCAGACACCTCTGTTTGGTCCTTCCGAGGGACACTGGGGTCTCTGAGACCCACTTCGCAGCCGAACACCACTTCCGGTGCCCGGCAGCCCATTTTCGGGACCCCGAATCGCACGGTTTGGGCCCCGAGCATTCATTTTGCATCGGTTTTCTCTGATTTTTGGCAGGAACCTCTGTTTTGTCATTCCGAGGGACACTGGGGTCGCAGATACCCACTTCGCTGCCGTACACCATTTCCGGCACCCGCAGCCCATTTTCGGGATCCCGAATTGCTCGGTTTTGGCCCCGAACGTTCATTTCTCATTAGTTTTTGTTCAAATTTGGCAGGTACCTCTGTTTCAACACCAGAAAGATCACTGGAGGGTGGGAGGCCAGCAATTATCCCAGATAACCAGTTTCGCTCCTCCGGAGCCCGTTTTTCTCACTTCCGGGCCAATGTTGAACACCCTGGGGGTATTTTCTTCCAACCAAAGCTACATATTTGTGATGAGGGGACATGGGAGGACCCCAAAAAGTGGTGGTCGGCCAGTAATTGTGATTTTCATTTTTGAGCCTCTCTTTCAAATTCAATGTTGTGACTCCTGTTTCAGAGTTGTCAAATTCCAACCTTGGAACCTTGTTCTACACACATGGGAGGACCCTAAAAAGTGGTGGTCGGCCAGTAATTCTTGTTTTCATTTTTGAGCCTCTCCTTCAAGTTGAGTGTTGTCTCTCCTGGTTCACAGTTGCCAATTTTCAACTACATGGTTGTGTTGAGGACACATGGGAGGACCCTAATCTCCTATGGTCGGCCACTAATTCAACATTTCATTTTTTGCCCTTGGCTGGCCGGCCATGGGAGGTGGCTGGCCGGCCATGAGGGGTGGCTGGCCGGCCACTTGCAGCAAAACCACCTGGCCGGCCAGCTTCTTGCTTCCAAATTTCTCTTCACTGTCGGATATTTTTGCAAAATATCTCTCCCTCCGGGGGATATTTTGGGAGGGAAATCTTGCCTCCATTTCCCTCCCCTTTTACACCTTTTCTTGCCTATTTAAAGGCTGGCCCTCCTCCTTCCCTAGGGTTACAAAAATTTGCTTCAAGAGTCTCTCTTCAAAAGCCTTCATTTCCATAGCCAAAAATTCAAAAAACCTTCAAGTCCTTAGGCCATTCCTTCATCAACCCTTAGCACCATCATCACCATACCATTTCCAGCAGCAAGGGGGTGTTTTCCAGTGGCCAAGAAGCAACAAATTCAAGCCAAGAGGTAGCAAAAGTTGGATCTTCAAGGGTAAGTCTCAAAATCCATCTTTGTGACATTTTCTTGCTTCCTATTTCTACCCTACTTTCCTACTGTTTTGGGCTTTGACCCTTACTGGTTTTGTGCTTATTTTGAGCCCCTCTACAACTTTGTAGAAGGGCTCAACCTCATTTGGTATCTCTTTCATATACTTCTTTCAATACCACTCTTTAGGCCATAAAATTGCATGCTTTATTTGTCTTTTGAGTGGTCTGATTTCGAGCATACTATATACTGTGGGTGGGCTTATTTTGAGCCCCTCTTCAACATTGAAGAAGGGCTCCATCATGTTTGGTGACTCTATCATGCATTTCCTTTGTAAATCCTCCAAATTACCGTAAACTTGTATGCTATTTTTAGCTTATGTGCATTTATTTTTGGAGCATGCTATAAACTGATTTTGAGCCTATTTTGTGTCCCTCTACAACATTGTAGAAGGGACCAATCTTGTTTGGTGTCTCCATGAATGGCTTCGCTTTGTATCTCTCTTTGGTCATGTTTTGCATGCTTTGTTAGACTTATTTGGCTCCGGATTTCAGCCTTCATCAGGCTTAGAAAGAGCCTTATTTTTGTCTCCTTGTCTTGCTTTGTTAAGGGCCTTAAGCCACTTGGTGAATATTTTTGGTACTTGTTTTGTAATCCATCGGATTTTCCGTAAAATTGCATTCTTGTTTAGGCCATCTTAGCTTCTGATTTCAGCCTTCATCAGGCTTATAGAGTGTCTTTTTTTGGTCTATTCTACACTTTTTGTCAAGGGTCTTAAGTGGTTTGGTGCATCCATTTGGTACCTCTCTTTATAACCCTCTTTTGGCCCTTATTTTGCATGCTATGTTTAGCATATATACATACTGATTTAGAGGTTGTCATCTCTTGCATTTGTGCATATTTTTGTTCCATCTTCAATGTTGTAGAACTGATTTTTTGGGTTTGAGCATTGTACATATCACTTGCTTTGTAATTCCCCTCTTTTACCGTATTTTTGCAAGCTTTTGTTTCCATACTTGTGAGCATTATTTGGCCTTGCTTTGTGCTAATAAAATGCTATTTTAGGGGCTGCCTTGCCACTGTTTTGCATTCCATGTCCATATTCTCAGATGTTTAATAGGGTCAGAGGCCATTTCGGTGCATTTCATCGCATTTTGGGCATCGGTTGCAATTTTATCATAATTTGGGGGCTGTTTTTGCATTATCTTAGTTGCTGAATTTTGCATCTTCCTTATGCCATTTGCTACATCTCATTCGCATGTCATTTTGGTGCTTTAGAGCCTTGCCTCGGTTATGCGTCTGCAGCACGCATTTCGAGGCACTTCATTTTTATCCGACGGCAGCCTATGTGAGTGTGGTTGAGGCCCTCTCATGTTGGCGTAAGCCCAATTTGCATTTTCATGCTTGTATGCCATTCCCTCGGTTTGCGTGCCCGTGTGCACGCATTTCGAGGCACTTCATTTTTATCCGACGGCAGCCTATGTGAGTGTGGTTGAGGCCCTCTCATGTTGGCGTAAGCCCAATTTGCATTTTCATGCTTGTTTTGTCAGCGCCTCGGTTTGCGTGCCTGTGTGCACGCATTTCGAGGCACTTCAGTTTTATCCGATTTGTATTCTTATCATCGCCTCGGCTTGCGTGCCTGTGTGCACGCATTTCGAGACACTTCGGTTTTATTCGATTTGCATTTTGTCATCGCCTCGGTTTGTGTGCCTGTGTGCACGTATTTCGAGGCACTTCGGTTTTATCCGATTTCCATTTTATCAGCGCCTCGGTTTGCGTGCCTGTGTGCACGCATTTCGAGGCACTTCAGTTTTATCCGTTTTTGCAGTTTTCATCATTGTCTCGGTTTGCGTGCCCGTGTGCACGCATTTCGAGGCACTTCGGTTTTATCCGATTTTGCATTGCACATCATCGCCTCGGTTTGCGTGCCCGTGTGCACACGTTTCGAGGCACTTCTGTTTTATTCGATTTTGCATCGCACATCATCGCCTCGGTTTACGTGTCCGTGTGCACGCATTTCGAGGCACTTCAGTTTTATCCGATTTGCATTTCTCATCGCCGCGGTTGGCACGCATTTCGAGGCACTTCGATTTTACCCGATTTCTATTTTATCATCGCCTCGGTTTGCATGCCCGTGTGTACGCATTTCGAGGCACTTCAGTTTTATCCGATTTGTACTTCATATCATCGCCTCGGTTTGCGTGCCTGTGGGCGCGCATTTCGAGGCACTTCGATTTTACCCGATTTGCATTTCATATCATCACCTCGATTTGCGTGCCCGTGTGCACGCTTTTCGAGGCGTCTCATTTTCATCTCATTTTCATAGCATTGAGCATGCTAGGTTGTATATTAGTTGCATTTCATGCATATCATGCATATTGCACGGGAAACGAGGCACGTTCCGTACTCCGAGTGACGGAATGGGTCTCAATTCCCAAGTCACCGATACTCCGGATTACCCATGATGGAGTTAGATTTTGCTGTAGCATCCATCTGCATTCATCCTATATTGAGTTGTGCAATCCGATCCCTCGGCCATCATGCATCGATATGCGTGATTGGTGGCACGAGGATCGAGGCATGCATATATTTGTGAAATACACCGCATGCCCTTTTCTGTTCTCTGTTGCAAAGAAAATCGAGTTAGCAACTTTTGAATCCCGCATTTCGAGAAATATTGCAATCGAGGCTAATCGGGCATCGGTGGATTTCCGTGCGAAATTTCAACAAAGATCTATCGGTCGAGGCGAGACCACGGCTTGCACGTTTCTGACTTTCTTAGTTTAATTTGTTAATTAATTAGGAATCTGTATATTTCGGACTGTAATATTCTTTCATGTTCGGACTGTATTATTATTTATTCGGACCCTCTGCGCGAGGGCAATGTTGTAATAAGGGTGTGTGAGTGTGATGTATGTCTTCCAACCCCCATTTCTTTCTCCCTTTTATTTACCTGCTTATGATGGTTAGATTAGGGCATGTTTCAATTAGCATACAGTATGATAGCATGTTTGCATTCATTCATCTGTTTTGCATGCATCGGGCTCAGTACATCATACAAACTGCATTGTATTTCAATTCCAAAGTTGAATACTTGTTAGTTATAGCATTTCATATGCCATGTTTAGAATAGCCGAGCCTGCTATAGTTGCATTTTTGCATGTGTTGCATTAGGCAATTCTGTATACTTAGGATCATGCATGATTTCTAATCAGCTTTTGTTTTGGCTTGGAGTACTAGGTGAGTTTTATGCTTTAGCATCCTCGCATGCGTGTGAGTGTTGCCATGATAGCATGCTTACCATGAGGCTAACTGTTTATGTGATATAACTGCCTTGAATGCCTGTGGGTGGAGGTTGAGTTATCTGAATTGGAGCAATTCATCAATTGTTTGTTAAGCCCACTAGATTGTGGCAAAATCTGCATTTTAAGCCTACCTGCGGGTAGCAAACCATCTTTCACAAACAAACATGAAATGTTTTGTTCCAATTCAGACGGCCCAGTCTATACTTGTTTGCTGCGAGCATCACATAGTAACCTAGGCTAATAATCGGAATAAGAACTCACAATGTTTTCAAAAACAGATATCATGGTTAGTAGAGGCCGGTCTTTGACCGGGCGAGAGGGGGTGCTCACGATGTGACCTTCCCTAATCGTACCCAAGTTCCCGAGCCAACTTTGGTGATGACGGACACGTGGCCTTTTGGCACCGAGTCAGGGTTTCCTAAATTTCCCATTTTAAAAATATTTAGGTGGCGACTCATTATCCGCAAAGCGTCCATGTTTGGCACTTCTTTCAAAAAATCTGTTTTTCTCAAAACGATTTGCCGGATTTGGACTCTTTGGTTCAAGATTTGGAACCACAACAAAAATCGAGTCCGAACTGTAGCGAGGTCCCCCGCGGGCGTTGTTACAGCCTACTGTAACGTTTTTGTTATGGCTTTTAGGAAAACACCATTATAGATGAATTCAACACAACGTTTTCAAAACGTTGTCTTGGATCTCCGTTAAACGACGTCGCATTAGGTGTATATATTGACATTGTCTATACTCCGTCTCTCACTTTCTCTATCTCCCACTTTCTTTGTGTCTTTTCTACAGCTTAGTCTCTCTCTCTCTCTCTCTCTCTTCCAAAGCCCTCGATTTGAAGCTCTCTCGCTTAATTTCAAACACACACACACACACTCTCTCTTTCACTCACTCGATTACAGATTTTGCATTGTATATTCATCAAACTCTCTAGTTGTTTTTCATCAATCTATCACTCGAGGGCTTTGCTCTAGTTGTTCTTTATCGAACTCGAACTCAAACTCGATATGTTCTTCATCAAATCGTGGATCCAAAATCGAAATCATTCTTGAACCAGATCGATCTCTGTTGCTTTTATCTCAGGTACATTTTTTTTTATTTTAATCAGTGTTTGAGTTTGAACCAGATCGATCTCTATTGCTCTACTTTCTCATTGTCAAATTTGCTGATTAACACTCTAATTTTTTCATTGTTAGATTAGATCAGATCAGATCGTTGAACTAGATCGATCTCTCTTGCTCTTCATCTCAGGTACATTTTTCAATGTAATTAATTCTTTGGTAGTTTTGTTTGTTTTTCATTACTTTGTTTGTTTTTTAAATCAATTAACTCTCTAATTTAAGATTTTGTAGGTTTGTTTGTTTTTCATTACTTTTGAGAGGGGGTGGTAATTGATTTGCAAGACAGTTTGGGATTAGATAGTTCATACTATTGATGGTCTCATGATCTCAGAGTGACAATGTATGAGAGTATTTGGATGTTTGCAATTAATTATTTAGTTGGCAAGTGTGCTTGATCAATCTGGCTCAATTAGGAGTAAAAGCTCTTATGTTGTGTTAAGTACAAAATAATAAATTTGAAGCCTCACAAATTTTAGTTTCTTCCCCTTTTCATTTGAGTTCCTCGGCAACCAAACAAAGAATTATGTGAATTAATTTTTCTGGTTTTGAGGCAACGCCCATTCGGGAAATGAATTGTGTGTTTGACAGTCACTTGTGGATAGTTGTGCTACTTGGATAGCATTTTTAGTTTTGCATTCTCTCTGCTATCGTTAGTATTACACTGTTATTCTTGTTATCAACTTTGTTCAATATAGCTTATGTTTCATTCTGTTGTAAACCTTCTTTGTTTGTCTTTGTTAGTTTGCTTAGCTGGCGGTTTACCAAATTCCTTTACTTTTTCACAGTGCCAGCCTTGAGCAAAGGAAAAGAAGGCAACTGCCTTGGGCTTCCAAATTTTGACAAAATTTATGGCCCCCTAAATAATTTCAATCCTTATAGTATTAGTAGACTAAAAAATAAGTCTCATTCTAACTTATCTAAGTTCACAATCTAAAACCAAAATGTATTTTTTTTTTTTTTTTGTCAATCGGTAGGAGATTACAAATATAAGATAATTACATCCAACTGAACAATCATAGCTAAACCACAATACAACGTATATTTGATATCCAACAACTAACCCAACAAAGAGCCTCATAATATAAGAGAAATCAATAACAGAACAAACAACCCAACAACCAACATAACAAAGAAAAGTTTCGGTCCCTCTATGCAATAATGGGAGAAAAACTATCTATGATTAAATATTAGTTTGTCAACAATGGCGCAAAAAAGATTAAACGAATTAGTCATAGTATCTACTAAAAATGATATAATAGATAGGCTAGATTATGTTAGCTTAATTAGCAACTGTATCTAAAAATGTGAGATGTGTAATAGTTAGTTGACACAGTTGGTGTAATTTTTATTTCATAATGCCTTGATCCATGTAACTAAATTTTAGGGTTAATTACATTTTATGCCCTGTTAATTTTGGAAACTGATTAATTGTTTGTCCTATTAATTTTGTAGTGTGGGTTTTATGACTCATGATTTTGAATCTTTTCTGTTTGGTTGTTTAGAAAATAGAGGAATGGACATGAAAATTTCCATCCCGTGGCTGCTATGATTTTTTTTCTTTGTAATGAACACTTTTTATTTTTTATTTTTTTATGTTGGATTTCATAATTACCAGTGGACACATTTGATTTATGTGTGTCTTTTATATGCACGCTAATCATTTACCAACAATGCATAGACTACAAGGATGACATTAGTTTGGAAACTTGTAAATATAAATACTTGTTGTTTGATTAATTCATATTTTTTTTATAAACTTGTTGTTTGATTTTAATCTTCTTTTGCCATTGTAATGAGCTATCATGGAATTTTTTACTTTGTGATCAATCCGAATAATCTGGTTGTTCTTGAAGAATCTTCATTAGAGATACCTAGTCATATTTGATGAAGCTCTATACCATAATCTATCAAGAGCATTATAGAAACTTTTAGTTTCTTCATTAATATACTTCATGCTAGAAATGCTTCTAGCATACTTGATAGTTTTGATTCAAGTTGGACCACCAAGATGCAAAAATCATGACAGTTGTTAATTTAGCAAGTAATTATCCATGCATACATAAATAGCCTTAGACCCGTCCAAGAATCTTCATTAGAGATACCTACTCATCTTTGATGAAGCTCTTCTTGGATTGTCCAATTTGGACAGTTCAGGAGCACAAGTCTATGTTGTAATTAGTAGTTCTACCGCTTAAATATAGTCCATCTCGTAGAGATTTCGAGTAGTAGCTTCTCATGTTCTCTGGGTGCATACTAGACAAGGTGTAGCAATACACCCTGTCTATGTTGTGTACTTGGAGAACCATGGAGAGATACTGCCGAAATTTCGTTAGAGATGGATAGAGCGATATGAGCTACTTTTTACAATATAGACTGTGCATCCCTGAATGGGAAAGTAGGATGAACCAACCTATTAGAGAAGAGTTAGAGGTGCATGGTGTCATGTTGCATGCATTATAAGGTACTTAATTGAGGTTAAGAAAAATTAAAATGAAATGATAATTTTTAAATTTGTTGATTTGACAGTGACATTTGTAGTGTAAGACGAGGTTAGATGGGTAAAAGTTGGATAAATCAACATAGGTTGCATCTAGAATATATAGAAGGGGTTAAGGAATTTGTTAAACTTGCATGCCAAAATAATCCTTTATCAAATGAA
Source organism: Camellia lanceoleosa (assembly GCA_025200525.1). Classification (NCBI taxonomy): domain Eukaryota; kingdom Viridiplantae; phylum Streptophyta; class Magnoliopsida; order Ericales; family Theaceae; genus Camellia; species Camellia lanceoleosa. Next base: position 144,331,681 of record CM045764.1, on the reverse strand, counting down.
GTCACATGTCCATGTAAACGGTGTTGGAATGTCGAACTAGTAAAGAAAGACCTTTTGGGTGAACATTTAATGGTCAATGGGTTTCTTCCAAGCTACACTAGATGGATTTTTCACAGGGAAGATTTACCAGCGTCTATGCCATTGAATGAGAATATCAATGATTCGAATGATGGCAATGAAGTCAATGAAATGATATATGAGGGGTTCGGACTTCCTCCACCAAGCTTGGTTCATCTTGCTAGTAATGAAACAGGAAGTTCTAATATCAAACTAGACTCGGATAAGAAAACTAAAAGATTTTTTAATTTATTAAAGGAGGCCGAAAGAGAGTTGTATCCAGAGTGTCACAAGTTTTCAACGCTCTCATTTGTTGTTCGATTATTGCATATCAAGTGCCTTAGTGGATGGAGCGACAAGTTTTTCACGATGTTGCTTAAACTTTTGAAGGATGCATTCCCAAAAGGTGAAACTTTGCCAAAGTCTTTCTATGCAATGAGGGTACTCCTTAGGGAATTGGGCCTCGATTATCACAAGGTACATGCATGCCCAAGAGATTGCTCACTGCATTGGAAGGAGACAGCTAGTATGGATGATTGCATAGTATATCAGACGCCTAGATACAAACAGTTTGAGAGTGAGAAGAATGATTATAAAAAGAAGCAACAAAGAATTCCCTAGAAGATTGTGAGATACTTTCCTTTGATTCCAAGGCTTCAAAGATTGTTCATGTCATCAAAAACTGCTTAATTAATGAGATAGCATGCAGAGGGCTGAATTGATGACGATAAAATGAGACATCCTTCTGACTCTCGTGTCTGGAAAAATTTTAATACTTTGTATCCCAAGTTTTGAGTAAGCCTCACAATGTCAAACTAGGTTTAGCAGCGGATGGATTTAATCCATTCAAGGCAAGGAATGTTGCTCACAACAGTTGGCCAGTTATTGTGATTCCTTATAATTTGCCACCATGGTTGTACATGAAATAACCTTATATGATGATGATATTGCTCATTGATGGTCCTTCTTCACCTGACAATAACATTGATGTCTACTTGCGCTTGTTAGTGGATGAACTAAATGAATTGTGGGAAAATGGTGTTCAGACGTATGATCCAAAAACTAATCAAATGTTCCAATTGCATGCGGTCTTACTGTAGACAATAAATGATTTTCCTTCATATGCAAATTTGACTGGATGGAGCACAAAAGGCGCTTTAGCTTGTCCTTGTTGTAACATACATACTTGACATTGGTATTTGAAGAATGGAAGGAAAATTTGTTACATAGGGCATCGCCGCTAGTTGAATGTGAGTCACAAATTTCAAAAAGATGGTGTGTCTTTTGATGGAACTTTTGAATTTAAACCATGTCCAACTCGGTTATTGGGGGCTAATGCGTCATGACAGCTAGGGCCTAAGCAACAATAAACTAATTGACGAAAAAGAACTAGGAAAGGAAAGGAAAAAGAGGACAATGAGAAGGATCATAATTGGAGGAAGAGGAGTATTTTCTTTGGGCTTCCATATTAGGAGAATCGTTCAATTTGCTACAATCTTGATGTAATGCACATTGAAAAGAACGTGTGTGATAATGTATTGTGGACGATATTAAATGTTGATGGGAAAGGAAAGGAAAATTTAAATGCTCATCGAGACTTGCAAGATGTGGGAATTCAAAAGGCATTACATCCTAAAAAAGGGGTTGGGAACAGGTATTATTTGCCGCCTGCATGTTTCGCTATGAACAATAGAGAAAGAGGTTTGTTTTGTACACTCCTGAAGAATATCAAAGTTCCAGATGGGTATGCATCCAATATTTCTCGTCTTGTTAACCTCAAACAACATAGCATATCTGGACTAAAAAGTCATGACAACCATATATTGATGCAACAAATACTTCCAATAGCAGTGAGAAATTTGTTACCGAAGAAAGTTGTTGAACCATTGATTGATTTAAGCAATTTCTTCAGGTAGTTGTGCTCCAAAACTCTAGAGCCAAATGGCTTAGATCGTCTTCAATCCCAAATTGCTCTTACACTTTGCCATATTGAGAGAATTTTTCCTCCATCCTTTTTCGATATAATGGAGCATTCACCCATTCACCTAGCAGAGGAGGCCAAGATTGTTGGTCTAGTGCAATATCGCTGGATGTACCTTATAAAAAGGTGTGCAATTCTACTCTAATTTACATTTGAATTCATTTCTTTGTTTATAATTGAAAGTCATGTGTACATTTGTTTGTTTATAGGTGTCTTATGACACTTAAGTCATATATGCGTAATCGAAGTCATCCAGAAGGTTTAATTGTAGAAGGATGCTTAGTTGAAGAGTGTATGACCTTTTGCTCAAGGTACTTGGATGATGTTGAGTCAAAATTGAATCAACCAATAAGGAATTACGATGTTGGCGACAATCCTGGGATATTACTAGGTCATGCTTTAGGAAAAGGAAAAGGAAAAGGGTTTGTGCTTGATAACACATCATGGGTACAAGCTCATCGGTATCTATTATTTAACACTGCTGCGGTTGTCCCATATCGCGAGTAAGATATAATCTTTGTTCCAAAATTTTATTGATACCATTAATAAGTATCTTGCATTTTATAAGTACTTTAAATGTATAGGGAGCATCGTGATTTTATTAAGCGGTCACATCGTCGTCTCAAAGATTTTGATGTTGATCGCCATCACAATGATGAGTTTCCCAGATGGTTTAATTCTCATGTAAGTACTAATAACTTACATGTTTCTAATTTTCAATTCTTATGTTTTCAATTTTTAATTCTCTGTTAGTTGATGTTTAATTTTGTTAACTTTTAAAAAATAGGTTGAAGAGCTTCTAGCTGTTGAAAATGTTGTGTTGTGTGATAAGATTAAAACTTTGGCATTGGGACCTAGTAAAAAGGCCACGAGATTCAGTGGGTATATAATTAATGGTACTAGGTATCATACGAGGAGTCGTGAGTGGAGAAGAAAAACTCAAAATAGTGGGGTTATGGTGAAAACAAAGACTTGTAGCTATGCAAGTACCAAAGACATGAATCCTGTGGAAGGTGAAGTAGCATACTATGGATATATGACAGATATTATTGAATTGTATTACTCATACGACCGTAGATATGTGCTATTCATGTGCTACTGGATTGACAACAACAAAGGATTGAAGCAAGATGGGTTTGGTTTTACACTTGTTAATTTCAATCATTTGTTATATACAAAGAAACAAAATAGCGATGAACCATTCATCCTAGCATCTCAGGCACAAGAAGTTTTCTATGTTAATGATCCCGTTGGAGTTGATTGGGATGTTGTAGTCAAGATGAAACCTAGAGACTTGTATGAGGTGTGTGGAGAACAACCAATTAATGATGGAGTACATTACAATGAAGTGGAAGGATTTGGCGACCAAGAGTTAGATGCAACTTCGTTTACTTGTGAAGAGGATATAAATTGGGTTAGGCAAGGTGAAGTTGGAACAACTATTGATGAAACTATTGGACCTCTTGGGATATCGACACAGACACAATCTGAAGATAATGAAGAAATGATATGATATTGTAACTTTGTGTCATATTCATTGTTACATTTGTGTTTGTAGTATGGATATTCATATTAATGAAACCTTTGCTTTTATGATGCGTCATTTGTTTGCTTTGTTAATAAAATCTTTGTTTTTTTATTCACTATCGTATTTATTGTACTTTATATTCATTTCTAACCTATAAAATTCTACATGTATGCTTGTGGTCTTCTATAAACTAGCATGACAGATCAACGATGCACTAGGCAGGGGCAACATTTAGCCTCTGCAAATTCCGAGAGTTCTTATAGTGGGAGGGCAGATGAAAGTTCTAATAGTGGGAGCTCAGATAAGAGTTCAGAGGAGAGTACATGCATCATACCTGATCCACCTATGTCATGGTATCCTCCAGGTTGCTTGCCTAGTACATTGTCGAGTACTGGTTCAACACATAACACTACAGCTGGTATGAATTATTTTATTCAATTGCATTAATTCCATTAGATTTCTCTGTTTATATTCTTTTTTCTTTTAATGTTTTATCACTCTCTAGTATCTTCTAACTTGATATTGATATTTGGATGACTAGGTCATAGTTCGAGAGGCCCGACACTCATGCATGATAGTGATTGGAACCCAAGTAGTGGCATTTTACATATTGTGCCTAAATGCCACTAAAAGTGGCATTTTTTTTTGAAAAAAGGCCACTAAATGACGTCATTGTGACGTCACACGTTAGTTTTGGGACGGAAGGTGAGACGGATGTCAAAGAATTTGTGGCGTTTTAAGAAACGCCATCTAATATTTTTAGCGACGTTTTTCAAACGTTGGAAAGTTATTGCGATGGCTGTATCAGCGACGAAAATATTATACGTCGCTATAATCTTTTACAGCGTTTTTTAGGCTTTTCGCGGCGTTTTAAAAACGCCGCTAAAAATCGAATTTCCTATAGTGAGTGATAATACATTTTCAAAAAACTGTTTATGATGTTTGTAGGGAATGTCAAGGTTGATAGTGGGCACATTGGTGCAAACCATTATTTTGGTATGGGTGACTTATCGAACAGATTGGAAGAAAGAGGTACTCCATTTTTCTCTTGACCTTTATACAAATTTCTTACACCATGTCTACAATGCCAAATATTCAATACACCCACCATAACCCAAACATAATTATTTTATTTTATTTTTTATAAGTAGAATTAAAGTTTTTGAATTGAGTAGGACGATATATGTTGTGTTTGTGAGGGATTTGTGAAAAAGAAAGTCGAGAATATTTTTTTGGTTATACTTTATTTTTTTCTTCCACAAATTCAAAATCCAAACATAACTGCGAGACTTTAGCTTTAGCTTCAGCTTCTTTAAATTGATATAATTATATAACAGCAGCTTTGGTCCCCATTAAGTAGCCACCATTGATAAATTGTGGGCAAAAGACTTTTTTACTACTAATAATAATTTGTTAATTATGTAGAAAGAGAGTAAGCATGCTCTAAATATTGCAACTAATGCTCTTATGTAATTACATTAATTGGTTGAATAAAAACTGTGAAAAATATTTTTGTAAAAAATCATTTTCACAAAAGTTAAATAAAATGATTTGTTTTCATGGTCCGAAAGTTAATTTTGGGCGTGAAGACTCTTCTTGAAAGAGCTTTAGCTACTGAAATGCCACCCACCAGAGTTGATTTTGGGATGTTATTTTTTGAATACCAACCAAATATCAGAAAATATAATTGTTGAAAATTAATTTGAATGTATTGCAGGTGGAAAAAGGCTACGAAGAGGTTAGAAAAGTGGGATGACAAGTAAAATTCATTTTCAAAGCGGTCTTCAAAAGTTTTTTTAGGTTGAGTTTGGATCATGAATTTTAAGAATTTGTGGAGAGAAAAGAAAAAATGACAAAAATATAAGTTAAATTTTTATGTATTTCTTTTCCATTTTCTATTTCTTCTACAAACCTTTATTCAAATTAAAAATCTAGTGGTGAAAGCATTGGCTTTCCCAGCAGAGTCAGGTTTCTCGGGGTGCGAAAATGTTTGATAAAATTTCAATGGTTGTCTGTAGAGATCTCGTGCTATACTCCAATCGAAACTTGACCCTGCTAAGAGTGGTTAATGAGTTCTACTGATGTTTTGATAGTGGATTCCTTCTTATAAATTGGGTTAAATCACGTCTCTAACCGGTTACCTTGGCTCACGGATGTTATGATGTGTCACGACCCAAACCCGCCCCTATGGGTTTAGCACCGTAACCGGCCAGTAATCCGAGATTACCGAAGGCCTGCTTAACAATAGAACAGTAATACAGAGTACAGGGGCATGGCGGAAGCCAATACAGTAATAAAACAATGTCCAATGAGTCAGGATACCAGTATGCAAAAAGGCTTTTTCATACATATACATTCAGTACAAAACAGTACACGATGTTACGATCAATCAGAACAGGATCCAATCCCTAGTGACATTACAGTAAACGATGCAGTACAGTGCTATCAGTCTAAACAGTAATACAGATCAGATACAGAGACAGACAGGGGAAGTTAAAACACCCCCAAGCCAAAGCTTGAACAGTTCAGGAACCTCGCGGTGAGGCACAGTGGTTGGCTTGACAAAACTGACGTTACCCTGACGCCTCTAGCAACAATCCGGTGCCTGAACACCTACATATATATATGAGCAGTGAGCTAAAGCCCAGTGAATAACATAACGTGTAAAGAGGTTATGAATGAATGTCCTTACAGTAATGAAATCAATTCATTATACAGTATTTCAATCTTTCAGTATTTCAGTCAATCAGTATTTCAATCGATCAGTCATATGTGGTACATCCATTAGCCTATAAACAGTAGGTCCAAAAGGACCGGGCCTTACTGAACCTAACAAGAATGATGGCCATCAATCAAGATGGTTCCACAAGGAAACCGATGAGCTCAGAATACCAATAACAATGGGTGCTAAGGATGCCACAATACGCTCAAATACAGTGACATACATTCATTCAATAAACAATATCGGTTCAATAAGCAGTTCGATTCAAGATTCAAAATAAAACCATTTGAACATATCTTTACACAATCTGTTACTCACGGCGTTACAGGCTCTGATGAAGCTAGAGCGTCTCCTCGGTAAGCCAACCCTACACGATGCAGATTGAACACACTAAGCTACACAGTTGGAAAAGATGATAACTTAATCCCTAATTTGCCTTGGTGTGTTCTACATCTAAATCCTCATTAAGATGTCTTAAACTAGGCCTAAGAATGCCTAGGATGCGATGAGGATGCAAAAATACAGTTGGAAGGCATTTTTCAAAAGTTCTTTGGCAGGGCCTCGCCGAAGCGAGCCTTCCTTCGCTCGAGCGAGGTTGCAAAATCAAAGGCTTCACTCGAGCGAACAATCCTTCGCTCGAGCGGTCTGATGAAACAGTAAAAATACTGGATGCTCGAATTTTACGCTCGAGCCACCAATCCTTCGCTCGAGCGTGGCTCAGGGTAAACGTTGGTCGCTCGAGCGAGGAATCCTTCGCTCGAGCGAAGAAGCCAAATCTGGGATTTCCATATTTGCCTTCCAAGCTCGAACCAAGCTTCCTACCACTCTATACTCGACCTCTTGGGCCCAAATTCTGGAAAACACATTTAAACTCAATATACAACAAGTTTTAAAGCTCAATTTGAGAATTCAAAGCCCAATGGGGAGTCAATTAAAGTCAAGTTTCAAACCCATTTCATGAACATGAAGAACATGCAAACAAGCATGGATTCAAATCATTTCAAAGCTCCAATTTGATGCTCTAGAGAGCCAATTGTTCCAAAAACAAGTTGAAAACATGGACTTAAGCTTAAACATGAGCATGCATGTACAATTCTACCATGAATCCAACTCAAAACTCATTAATTCAAACATGCATGCATGATATATACTATAATCCAACATATTTGAACTCAATCAAGTCTTAGCTCTTCAATTAAACATGAACCATGCATGAATCCACTTAAAGGCACAATCAAGAGGATGAAATTCATACCTAGGTTCCTTAATTACTAATCTTGAGGTTCAATTTGCCAATACACACTTCAATTCTTCAAGTTCCAAGCCAATCTCCTAGTTGATTTCACAAATCTCCTATCTCTCTCTCTCTAGTCGGTTCTCACTTCCCAAAATGGCTGATGGAAAATGCTTTGGTTGCATGTAATAAGGCTCAACATATAATAACCAAAGGCCCACTAGATGGCAATATGGTAATTAAGGCCAATTCTTTGATTAAACTTATTTTAATCTATTTTAATCATACCAAATCGATTTCCGGATAAATATGCCATAAAATCACATTAATTATGATGAACACAAAACCTCAATCAATTTTCGATTTGGCCGCCGATAAGGCCTTCAATTAACAGTTTAAACATATAAACATGAACAGGTCGATAAACGATTAACAGATGGACAAATGCATTCAAGCGATTCTGAGTTAGTCGATTAGGTCTCGGATCTCGGTTTAACGATGTCAAGATTTTAGCAATGAATCGGTGATGAGGGTTGTTACATGATGACACTTTATAACATCTTTTTTTTCATAGTTAAAAAAAAAAAAATTGAATTAAAAATTAAAAATCTAGATACAACCTTAGTGAGTTTAGACATTTATAATCTTATTATTTTATCTTCTACGTGATTTTTCTTGAAAGAGCTTGTTATGAAAGTAGTGAGAGAAGAGAAAGAAGAAACTCTATATTGAATTGAATGAATAATACAATAGGAGAAGCCTGTATATATAGGCAGAAAGAAAACCTACATAGGTAAGGAGATAGAGATTGAGGAAACCTAGATAGGTAAGGAGATAAAGATTGAGAGAGATACAATACAAATAGATAAGATACATCTATAATAATATACAGCTAACACCCCCCCTCAAGCTCAAGGTGGTAAGTCAGATATCAATTTGAGCATGGAGAGAAGATCAAAAAAGCGGCCTGGAAGATGAGCTTTGGTGAAGAGGTCGGCGGTCTGATCAGCAGAGGTAACAAAGATAAGACGAACATGGCCACTAATAACATGTTGTCGTATGAAGTGGAAATCGATCTCAATATGCTTGGTGCGATCATGGAAGACATCATTATGAGCAATCTGAATAGCGCTTTGATTGTCACAATAAAGATTAGTGGCAGCGGAATGAGAAACACCCATGTCAGAAAGAAGCCAACGAAGCCACACAAGCTCCTGAGTAATATCTGCAAGAGCACGATACTCAGCCTTGGTACTAGAATGAGCAACAAGGGTTTACTTCTTGCTACGCCAGGAAATGAGAGAAGTGCCCAAGAAGAAGCAGAACCCAGTAGTGGAACGACGATCGGTAGGATCCCCTGCCCAATCGGCATCAGAAAAGGCATGCAGCTGTAGAGAAGAGTGAGGGGAATAGTGAAGACCATGAAACAAAGTTCCTTTGAGATAGCGCAAAATGCGAACCAGAGTAGCATAGTGTGAAGAGCGAGGAGCAGTCATAAATTGACTGACAATGTGAACAGCATAAGCAATATCTGGACGAGTAACTATGAGATAGACAAGACTACCAACTAACTGACAATATAAAGTTGCATCTGACAATAGGGGGCCGTCAAGAGGTGTAAGACGAGTCTGAGGATCAATTGGAGTAGTGACAGTCTTGCAATCGGAAAGGTTAGCACGAGCCAAAAGATCAGAAGTATACTTAGCCTGAGTAAGAAAATAACCAGAGGAATCTTTAGAAATTTCCAAGCCAAGGAAGTAGCTAAGTGCACCCAAATCTTTCATCTCAAACTGGCGATGGAGAAACTGTTTGAGACTAGAAATACCCAATGTGTCATCTCCAGTGATAATCATATCATCCACATAGAGGAGAAGGAGAATAGTACCGCGCTCCGTCTTACGGATAAATAAGGCAGAATCGTGGGCACTAGAAGAAAAACGAAAGTCACGAATGATAGAGCTGAACTTGGCAAACCAGGCACGGGGAGCTTGTTTCAAACCATATAAAGCACGGCGGAGTTTGCAAACCTTGTTTGAGGGAACAGAAGAACCAGGAGGAGGTTGAATATAAACTTCCTCAGTGAGATCACCATTGAGAAATTCATTCTTGACATCCATCTGAGAAAGGTGCTAGTTGTGAGCAGCACCAACAGCAAGTAAACTGCGAACTGAAGTAAGACAGACAACAGGAGCAAATGTTTCCTCATAGTCAATCCCATATTCTTGACTAAATCCCCCGACGACAAGGCGAGCTTTGTAATGCTCAATGGAACCATCCGAATGAGTTTTGATCTTGTAAACCCATTTGCAACTAACAGTACGCTTGCCAGAAGGAAGATCAACTACATCCCGGGTATGAGTTTGATCGAAAGCCTGCAATTCATCAGTCATAGCTTGTTGCCAAAGAGGGTTAGAAGAAGCTTCTTGATAAGAAGTAGGCTCATGAGAGCAAAAAGCAGTGGAACCAATAATATAATCACGGAGAAGAACAGAAGGTTGCCTTACCCGGGTAGAATGACGCTCAGGTGGAGGAGGAACCTCAATGGAAATATGTTCCGGAGGAACCTCCACCGAAGCCGGAAAAGGCGTAGGGCCATTAGCTGACACAGGATCCTCAGGATGGACGATAGACGTAGGTGGCTGGGGAAGAATGGGGCCAGAATCTGCAGCAAAGTCATCAGAAAACAAATCTATAGAAATATCAGTGAAGACCGGTGAGTGGGTGGACTGTGGTAGGTGAAACTTGGAAAGAGTGAAGAACATTTTGTGTTCCCAGAAGACCACATGACGAGAAATATGAAGACGCTTGGAGATAGGATCCCAACAACAATACCCTTTATGTTCGATACCATACCCCAAAAAACAACAAAGACGAGAACAAGGTTCTAGTTGAGTGTGTTCATGAGGCTGAAGTAGAACAAAACAAGCAGAACCAAAAACTTTAAGAGTGGTATAATCAGGAGGAGAACCATACAAATGCTCGCAAGGAGTTGTGTTAGCTATGACAGGGGTAGGGACTTGATTGATGGTACGGATGGCAGTGAGGGTAGCTTCTTCCCCAAAATTTTTCAGGACAAGAAGAAGAAAGGAGAAGAGCCCGAGTAGTGTCTAGAATATGACGGTGCTTTCTTTCGGCTCGTCCATTTTGTTGGGAAGTGCTTGCACAAGATCGATGAGAAAGAGTACCATGAGCCCGAAGAAAAGCAAGAAAATCAGAATCCAAGTACTCCTTAGCGTTATCAGAATGAAAAAGCTTAATAGTACAAGAAAACTGAGTGTGGACCATAGCAGAGAAATCATAATAAATCTGTTTAAGTTCAGAGCGATTTTTGAGAAGAAAAAGCCAAGTATAGCGAGAAAAATCATCAAAAAAAATCACAAAATATCTAGACCCCCCCATGGTAGGTGTGGGGGAAGGTCCCCAAATATCTGAATGCACAAGTTCAAAAGGAGCAGTAGAAATAGAATTACTTTTAGTAAAAGGTAATGCAGGTTGTTTAGCAATTTGACAAGATAAACAATCGACATCGTCAAGACAGACACGACCTAACTGACCACTAGAAACTAAATTTTTTAAACGACTAAAAGAGACATGTCCTAAGCGACAATGCCAAAGATGAAAAGGAGACATAGTAGATGCAGCAGTAACAAGAGATGATTTGTGCGGACTGCGAAGATGGATAAGCTCGAACAGACGTCCATGCTTACGGCCTATCCCAAGGATCTGTCTCGTGTGAGGGTCCTGCACCAAACAACCATTAGCAGAAAAGGTAATAGTGAGACCAAGTTCACATAACTGACCAACAGAGATAAGGTTCATTTTAAGAGAAGGAATATGGTAAGCATCAGAAAGTGACACAGTGGAAGTAGAGATTTGGCCAATATGACTAACAGGCATATGAGAACCATCAGCAGTGTGTATAGTGGGAGCAGAAGAGGATGATGACAAAGAAGAAAATAGAGTGGAGTCAGAAGTCATGTGATTACAGCATGCAGAATCAAAATACCATGAAGAGTTACCTGAGGTTACTGAAAGAGCAGTAGAAGGAGGAGTACCCGATTTGTTGAGAACCTGGTGGATAATGGACTCAACATCATCCATAGAGAAAGAAGGAGCAGAAGAACCCTCAGAGGCAACAGCAGCAGTGCGAGAACCGTGGTTAAATTTGGACTGAGACCCAGAACGAGAAGTCTCTTTCTTAGATGAAGTAGTGGAGGGAGCTCGAGGACAATGGCTTTGGAGATGGCCCAGAGCAGTCTTATGACAAGTCAAGCATTTGCGAACCTGGCAGTGAACAAGAGAATGAGTGGCTGGCAGGCCTCGGTTGCAACAATAACTGTATATGAGTGGCTGTGAAGACGAGGAACTCTGAGAAGATGGAGTAGCAAGAACAGAATCCATGTCGTGAGATCTGAGACTCCCAAAACGAGTCTCCTCTGATAGAAGCTCAGTAATGGCTTGCTCTAAAGTGGGCAAGGGCAAACGATGAAGCAAAGAAGCACGCACGGGCTCAAACGTGCTATGAAGAGCCATAAGAAACTGTAATAGTCACTGATGATTTCGAAAAGTAATAAATAGCTGTGTATCATTAGAATGAGCCCATGGAGGTTCAGAAAGAGCGAGCTGGTCCCAAACGGACGACATGTGGGATAAGAAGTCATTGAGAGACTGACCGGGTGCTTGGCGCATGTGATGAAGAGTCTGCAATAGTTGATATTGATGAGCATGGCCAGTGGTCTGATAATGTTCCTTCAAAAAATCCCAAATTGCTTTGGCAGAAGAGACAAGGGAGTCATCGTCCTGAAAGCGTCCAAATTGAAGGTTGATGGAAGAAACTGAGGTAGCTCAGAACCATGTTATAATTTGATAATTCTTACTTTCCCAGTCGTCAAGACGGTCATCGAATGCAGAGCCTATCTCATTCTCCTTTTGGGTGGGTTTGGAAAGAGTACCAGTAATAATCCGCCAAAGGCGTTTCCCTTTAATGAAGCTAGAGAGAGCTTGAGCCCAACTAACATAATTGGACCCATCAAGGATAACAGAGACATATTGGATGTTCTCTGTATGATCCATAATTGCCAAAACGGAGGTCACCAACAGATTCAGAAGGCTGAAAAACCTTAGGGATAAGTAGGGCTGATGTCAGCCCGGTGGCAAGATGATGTCAGCAGGTAGGGTGCACCGAGGGTCGACGTCGATGGTCGGTGGAGAGCCGACGTCGTGAATGAGAACCCGTGCAACGGCTGGGCAAGCCGGGCTGAGGCAGCACGCGGCTAAGAGAAACCGGACGGAAGCCGATGGGGAATCTACTGGGGCGGAATCCGAAGGTGAGTCAGCTGAAGCGGAAGCTGATGACGAGCCGAGGGTGAAGCAGCTGAAGCGGAAGCCGTGGGGCTGAAGTGGACGGAGGCCGGCTGGGACTAGAGGTGTGCGGGGTGCGGGTCGGTGCGGTTTGAAAGAAAAATAGAAACCGTATGGCGGGTGGCGGATTGATAAAAGTGTCTAGAATTTGCCATTTTTCTTATAAAAAACCGGCGGTTCGGTTGGCAAATAATGGCGGATGTGCCTTGGCGGTTCGGGCGGATTGGCAGTTTATAAAAAATATAATTCAAATTACAAAACTTAAATTATAGTGTAAAAAAAAGACGAGAGATACCGTGATGTTAAGCATCTTGCGAAACTTTCTTCTGATGCAGCAAGTGTAGCAACAACATGATAATATCAACGACTATGCCATCAGTTTATTACAAGCATCTGTAGAAGCTACAATGATCAAATACAATACATAAAATTAATATCATTCAGGGTTTACTATATATTGAAAATGTTTACTGTTGAAAAGTATTTAGATTGAAAAGTGAGCTGACGCAAGTTTGCAACATGGCCAGAAAAAAAAAAAAAAAAAAAAAAGATTGAAAAGTGAATTAGAATCCAACTTTATTTTGGATTACTGACATCTTGAATTCCCCTCGAGCAGTAATGTAATACTATATTCTAAGGTATAGAACAACAAGCAAACTTAAGTAAAAAAGAATTTTTAGAATCTTATAAAAACATGATTTAATAGCGGTGTGGGTCGGTGCGGTTTGGAAGAAAAATAGAAACCGGCGGATTGATAAAAGTGTCACTAGAATTTGCCATTTTTCTTACTAAAAATCGGCGGTTCGATTGGCAAATAATAACGAATTTGCCTTGGCGGTGCGGCTCGGTGCGGTGTTGGCGGTTTTGGCGGTATTATGCACACCCCTAGCTGGGACAACGCGTGCGGAGCATGGTGAGAGTGGGAACGTGGGTTAACGATGCGCCACTCATTTGGAAGCGCGTGAAGGCGCGTGAATGTTCCTATGGTAGTGATTCTGGTGGCGTTGGCTTCGTCGTGAAGAGACGAAGAGTTTGGTATAGTTCAAACGTGAAAATACGGATGAACAAAATACGCAGAAGCCAACAGAAACAAAACCAGAGACAGAAGCAAACTGCCAAAATACGTGAAAAAAAAAAAAAAAACTAGGAGAGAATCCTAGGCTCTGATACCATGTTATGAAAGTAGTGAGAGAAGAGAAAAAAGAAACTTTATATTGAATTGAATGAATAATACAATAGGAGAAGCCTGTATATATAGGTAGAAAGAAAACCTAGATAGGTAAGGAGATAGAGATTGAGAGAGATACAATACAAATAGATAAGATACATCTATAATAATATACAGCTAACAGAGCTATTCTGTATTTCTAATTGTATTGGACTATGAATTGGTATCTATGCGGTAAATTTATCTACTTTTGTTGTTGTTGTTGTTGTTATTATTATTATTATTATTATTTTCTCTCAAGAGATTCCATACTCGTCTTAATTAATTTATTTTTGGGCGTGAATTTTTTTTATATATATTTTATTATATAAATCTTTTTAGGCACTCTGTTTATAAATTTAAATTTGAATTTTGTTTGGCCAAAATTTAGATGCTAAAATACTCTGTTCAGGACAAGCTTAGATAAAATGACCCAAATACTCATATATATATATACTAGTTTAAGAAGCCCGTGTAAGGCACGTGTTATTATTACAGTATATTTAACTTTTATATTTTGATAATTTTTTTAAAATTTAAATATTATTCTATGAAATTCAATATAATAAATCATTAGATATATGATAGAATTATGTGGTATGATATGTATGATTTTTTGATTTGTTATAAAACCAATGATGTAAACTCCAATTCTATTACCATATCATTTTGAGTGAATTTATGGGTCTTTAACATTTTTTTTTGAATTTATAAAAAAAGAAAGAAATTATGGTGTATAGCTTTTCTTATCAGATAAATATAAAACAAATACTAAGATAATTTTCTCATCTAAAAAACATTACTAAAATAATTCACTGAACTAATAAAGAAACAAAAGAAACTACATATATATATACAAATAACTAATTTTATTAATACATAAATCATACTCACATAAAGAATGGCTAATTTTATTAATAAGTAAATTATCAAGTAAATTAACAATTTGTAATGATATGAAAAATATTTTTCAATTAATCATTTTGTTAATAAATAAATCATTAAGTCAATTAATAGTTTTTAATGATATGAGAAATAATTTTTAATAAATATTTTTGATAATTTATTATTGCATAGGAGAATTAGTTTTTAGTTTTTAGTTTTTTTTTCCCTGAGTATTGTGTTAAATGAAAATGTAAAACAAATGATAGTTGTAATTTTTAGTATTATAGAACCAATTCTTAATTTTAAACAAACTTTATGGGTGTATTTGTAATTTGCTAAAAAAATAAAAGATTTATATTTCATAATTGATCAAGAATTTTTGTGTAATTACGAAAAAACCTGTTTCTTGATTAATCAAGAATGTTCTCGTAATTACGAAAAATCCTATTACATAATTAACTAACAATATTTGCGTAAGTACCCCAAAAAAAAAAAAAAAATCTTTACCTATTGATCACCATTAATAAATTATTCAAAATGAAAAGAAAAAAAAAAAAAAAAAACGAAGCACAAGCAATATATATATACTAGTTTACACAGGCTCGTGCAAGGCACGTACTATTATTACAGTATGTTTAAGTTTTGTATTTTTGATAATTTTTTTTAAAATTTAAATATTGTTTTATGAAAGAGAAAGTTACCAATAAATCCTAAATATTGAAATTGTGCTCCATTTAGTCCCAACTTTTTTTCTTTTGATCTATTTGGTCCTTTATAATGCTGAATGACATAAATACCACTACTTATTAGTCTGACCGGGTGAGTAGGTGATGTTTTAGTGTGGCACACCCTCATGTTTGTGTGTTTTCGAAATTTGTGTTTGGCACGTGTCATATTGAGGGTGATCGGTGGATGCCACACATCAACAAAGTGCACTAAGGCTCTTTATACTTTTTGCCTTGGAATAATGTATGTCACGTGACACACACAATTATATCACAACCACTGCAAATTGTGCCACACATCAACAAAGTGCACTAAGGCTCTTTATGAGGGTGTTTGGTAGGTGCCACACATCAACAAAGTGCACTAAGGCTCTTTATGCTTTTTGCTTTGGAATGATGTGTCACGACCCGCTCCCCGTACCCAAGGGTTAAGCATCGTGATGGCCAGTAACTAAGGTTACCTCCGGCCAATTCTAAAACAGATCAATAAACGCAAGCGGAAGAAATATTTAAATAAGGGTACCAAAACAATCATCGGAGCTTCTATTTTTATTACAAAATTATATTGACTAAAAGGGTCGTTATTTACACATAGAAATATCATAAAAATACTGTGTGGGTGTCTATTTCGCAGCCCCGCATCTAACACTTTCCAAAAGCTATTTCTGAATTGCATTATTTTCTGAAAATTGGTAAAAAACTATAAGCACATAGCAGAGTGATAAATATTATATCAAGAGTATAAGGGACACGAAATAACCATGGATCGTTAGTTAGGCCAAAACATTTAAGATAACTTAGTTTGGTAAATAAATCATTAGTAAACAAACCATTTAAGTGGTAGAAACTGCTCATTTAAGTAGCAGAACTGAAATACATAAATTATGTAAGTAAATGACCATAACCACGGTACAGATTAGAACAGAACAGAGGTCACTGAAGTGACAGTTAGAACAGAGGTACGGATTCAAGAGGTGGCTCGTACGGATTCTAGAGGTGGCTCCCACAATAGTGTAGCACTTAGTTCCGCACAACACTTTGTTCCGCACAAAACAGAGGTCAATGGATTCATGACAAACAGAGGACCACAAAGTGGTCAAACAGAGGCCAATGGTTATTTAAGTCCCCCAAGGTGTGGGACTCCCGTGGTAGTACTTACAAAACATAATTGTTTATAAGATCATAGCCAAATATTCTTTAAAATATAAACAAACATATCCATTGGTTTCTTTTTAAACAATTAGGGTTCAGAAATAAAACTATGTAACTGAAATATTTATAAAACATAACTTTTATTAACAGATTTTGGTAAGTCAAAACATACATAAAATATATTTTGGTAACTCAAGATATAATATAACTCACCTTATCTTTAATACCTTACTCTTTCTTTTCACTCTTAAATACCCTTTCACCTTCCACTATTCTTTCATTCTTTCTCTCCTCTCTTTCTTTCCTTTTTCTTTTCTTTCTTTCTTTTCTTTCTGTTTCTTTTTCTCCTCTCTCATATTACCTTCGCCCTCTATATATAGGAAGATAAACCCAACGCCTGGCCAACACGTGGCCAGGCCGAATCATTCGGTAGATTTGATTAATTAATTTCATAGATTTGATCTTATCTTTATTAGATATTTAAGATAATTACTATTTGACTCAACATTTTAATATAATTATATAAATAATTTAATTTTTAATTAAATTACACTTTATCTTATACTAACAGAAAATAAATTATTTATTTTAGTACCACACCTATTATTTTTACTATTTATATTATCTATATTATTATTATTTATATTTTGACCCCTAAACTTTTAATAATTATATTATTTTATAAAATTACGCATAATAATATATAATAAATCATATATTTTCTTAACTGAGATTAAATAATATTAGTATAAATTCTATAGTATAATTAAAAATCTGGGTTGTTGCAATCTTCTCCCCTTTTAAAATTTCTTCCTCGAAATTTGTCACAGGTGTAAGCTATCCGCTGCGCACTCTGATAAATATATATTAAATGATTAATCCGATAGAAAATAGTATCTCAAAAAAATTTTACCAAAAATAACTCAGTGTCTAGTTGTCAAAATCGATTTGGTCCAGAATGAGAAATAATGGGTGATTTTAAAAAAAATTTCACTCGTTTTATTACGATAAAAATAAATAAAATAAGAACACAATGACAGAATCATATGCAAGAGTTGAAAAAAAAATTGAGATAAACTTTTCATTGATGGGAAATTGTTTCAAAATTAATATTTTTAAAATTTGAACCCACTTTTTTTTTTAAAAAAATCAAATAAATAATTTTTTTTTTTCAATACTGAACTGAAAATTATATGGATTTAATTATATTATAATTTTGGTAGGTGCTTGAGCCCGACATCCTTCTTTTCTTGTCCTTCTTTTATTAGAATAAATATAAATTATATCTAATATCCTTCACAAATTAGGCACATTAAAAAAAAAACAATTTATTATACGTATATAATCATATAAAATTATAATATAATTAAATCGACGAATAAAATATAATAATTCGGTATTAATTACCCGCTATCCTACTTCTTAAATGTGCATGTGTCCTATGCTCCAATGATGATATTTTTTTTATTTTTATAAACCATTGCTCTGATACCATTTGTCACGACCCGCTCCCCGTACCCAAGGGTTAAGCATCGTGATGGCCAGTAACTAAGGTTACCTCCGGCCAATTATAAAATAGATCAATAAACGCAAGCGGAAGAAATATTTAAATAAGAGTACCAAAATAATCATCGGAGCTTCTATTTTTATTACAAAATTATATTGACCAAAAGGGTCGTTATTTACACATAGAAATATCATAAAAATACTGTGTGGGTGTCTATTCCGCAGCCCCGCATCTAAGACTTTCCAAAAGTTATTTCTGAATTGCATTATTTCCTGAAAATTGGTAAAAAACTATAAGCACATGGCAGAGTGAGAAATATTATATCAAGAGTATAAAGGATACGAAATAACCATGGATCGTTAGTTAGGCCAAAACATTTATATAAACAAATCATTTGAGTAGCAGAAATCATTTGAGTAGCATAAACTGAAATACATGAGTTACTCATTTAAATAGCAGAGCTGAAATACATAGATTACGTAAGTAAATAGCCATAACCACGATAGACGAGCAGAGGTCATCAAGTGACAATGTAATGAGCAATGGACTCAAGAGGTGGCTCGTACGGATTCTAGAGGTGGCTCCCACAATAGTGTAGCACTTAGCTCCGCACAGCACTTTGCTCTGCACAGAACAAAGGTCAATAGATCCATGACAAACAGAGGACCACAAAGTGGTCAAACAGAAACCAATGGTTATTTAAGTCTCCCAAGGCGTGGGACTCCCGTGTGGTACTTACAAAACATAATTGTATATAAGGTCACAGTCAAATATTCTTTAAAATATAAACAAACATATCCATGGGTTTCCTTTTAAGCAAATAGGATTCATAAATAAAACCACGTAACTGAAACCTTTATAAAACATAACTTTTATTAATATACTAATAAAACATAACTTGTATATTGTGTGAAACAGATTTTGGTAAGTCAAAACATACATAAAATACATTTTGGTGACTCAAGGTATAATATAACTCACCTTATCTTTAATACCTTACTCTTTCTTTTCACTCTTAAATACCCTTTCACCTTCCACTATTCTTTCCTTCTTTCTCTCCTCTCTTTCTTTCCTTTTTCTTTTCTTTCTTTCTTTTCTTTCTGTTTCTTTTTCTCCTCTCTCATATTACCTTCGCCCTCTATATATAGGAAGATAAACCCAACGCCTGGCCAACACGTGGCCAGGCCGAATCATTCGGTAGATTTGATTAATTAATTTCATAGATTTGATCTTATCTTTATTAGATATTTAAGAGAATTACTATTTGACTCAACATTTTAATATAATTATATAAATAATTTAATTTTTAATTAAATTACACTTTATCTTATACCAACAAAAAATAAATTATTTATTTTAGTACCACACACATTATTGTTATTATTTATATTATCTATATTATTATTATTTATATTTTGACCCCTAAACTTTTAATAATTATATTATTTTATAAAATTACGCATTATAATATATAATAAATCATATATTTTCTTAACTGAGATTAAATAATATTAGTATAAATTCTATAACATAATTAAAAATCTGGGTTGTTACATGATGTATGTCACGTGACACATACACGGAAGGGTATAATACAATTTCAACATTTAGGATTTATTGGTAACTTTTCCTTCTTTATGAGGATAATCGGTGGGTGCCACACATCAACAAAGTGCACTAAGGCACTTTATGCTTTTTAACTTTGAATGATACATGTCACGTGACACACATATGGAAGGGTATAATTGACCACTCAATGTTACCAAACAAAGGAAATAGGATCAACTGGTAAGATATTTCCCCACTAATAGGACCAATCAGAACAATAGAAATAACCTTAGGACCAATCGGTAAAACTGTTTGTGAAATAGGATTTATCAGTAAATATCCCTTTATGAAGGGAATGGAAAGAATAAATCATTAGATATATGATAGAATTATGTGTTATGATATGTATGATTTTTTGATTTGTTATACAGCCAATAATGTCAATTCTAATTTTATTACCATATCATTTTGAATGAATTTATGAGTTTTAAATATTTGTTCCGAATTCATAAAAAAAAAAAAAAATTTATGGTGTGTAGTTGTTCTCAACAGATAAATATAAAATGAATACTAAGATAATTCTCTCATCTAAAAAAAAACTACTAAGATAAGTCACTGAACTAATAAAGAAGAATATACGTATATATACAAATGACTAATTTTATTAATACATAAATCATACTCGCACAACAACTAATCAATTTTATTAATAAATAAATCATTAAGTAAATTAATAATTTTTAATGATATGAAAAAAAGATTTCAGATAACCATTTTGTTAATAAATAAATTATTAAGTCAATTAATAATTTTTAATGACATGAGAAATTTTTTTCAATAAACAATTTTGATAATTTATTATTGTATAGGAGAATAGTTTTTTTTTTCTCTTGAGTATTGTGTTAAATTAAATTTTATCACAAACGATAGTTGTAATTTCTACTATTATATGATTGATTCATATTCTAAATAAATTTTATGGTGTATTTGTAATTTATTAAAAAATAAAAGATTTATGTTTCATAATTAACTAAGAATATTTGTGTAATTACAAAAAAATCTTCACTCAATATATACATCATCATTAACAAATTATCAATAATGATTTTTCCCCCAAAATTCCCCCCTCCGAATAGCCCGAAAGAGAGAGAGAGAGAGAGAGAGAGAGAGAGAGAGAGAGAGAGAGAAGAGAGGGAAAGAGGAGGCCTCGCCTCGCCTCCGCCTCCGCCTCCAGCCCGATTGTGTTGGCCCCCTCCCCTCCAGTTCTTCTCCTTCTTCCTCTTCTCCTCCTTCCTCTGATTTTTTTCTTCTGAAAAAAAAAAAAAAAAATTCAAAAACGACGTCGTTTTTTGAATTCGGGGGATTCGGGGGCTCAAATTCGAGCTACCAATCACTACTGATAAATTATTTAAAATAAAAAAACAAAACATATGGTAAAGTAAAAGGAAAATGGAGGGCAAAATAAAAATAAAATGACAAGCCCCCCGAAATAACATATGGTAAATTACATTGACACCTCCTGAGGTTTATGTTTATTACAGTTCCTCCCCTCACCTTTTGGAAATTACATCCCCCTCCCTGAGATTTAAAGTTTCATTATAGATTGCTCCCTCCAACAATTTAATTTTTTTAAATACCAATTTTGCCCTCACTGGGTAAATCACATTGACACCCTTCACACTTTAGAAATTACAATCCCCTCCCCAAGGTTTAAAGTAGCATTGCCAATTGCCCCATCGGTTAGTATTAGTTGAAAAAAAAATTCATTGACAAAAAAATTATTTGAAATAAAAATTAATTGAAATAAAAATTTTTAGTCAAACTTTTAAATTTCTGTTTAAAAACCAACGTAAGATAAAAATTACACTGACACCCCTTGAGGTTTATGTTTATTACACTCGAAAGATAAAAATTATATAAAAAGGATAATTATTTTTTATTTTTTATTAACCAAATTAATTTTTAATTTTTAAAAAAAATTTCTAAAAATCAAACCATACATAGCCTAAGAATCTTTTGATAAGACATTTCTTACGTTAGTAACTTATTTAATTATTTGTTAATTTTATGACATTTTTACCATCTGAGGCCTGTTTGGTAACCATTTCATTTTTAGTTTTCAATTTATATTTACAAAAATTTTAAAAATTATCATAAAAACTTGTTTGACAATTTTTTTTTGTTTATAAACGGTTGTCTCAATTTGTAAATTTGAGGAAAAAATATAAATTCAAAAAATGAGTTTACGTTGGTTTTTAAACAGAAATTTAAAATTTTGACTAACAAAATTTTTTTTTTCAATTAATTTTTTTTTCAAATGAATTTTTTTTTTCAACTAATACTAACCGAGCGGGCAATTGGTAATACTACTTTAAACCTTGGGGAGGGGATTGTAATTTCTAAAATGTGAGGGGTGTCAATGTAATTTACCCAATAAGCGCAAAATTGGTATTTAAAAAAATTAAATTGCTGAAGGGAACAATTTGTAATGAAACTTTAAACCTCAGAGAGGGGGATGTAATTTTCAAAAGGTGAGGGAGAACTGTAATAAACATAAACCTCAGAGGGTATCAATGTAAATTACCCAAAATAATAATAAGAATAATAATTGCCATAATGCATGCACAAATCTTGTTTAATGATCTATATTATATTTTAGGTTTTGTTTTCTATTTTCGGTAACATGGAAGAAGGAAAGATTAGTTTGACTAGTTGAGCAGTACTGTAGTAAATCATTTCGTAGAAACGTTTCATATCGCGATTTATATTCACTCCATGGTGCTCAAAGCGGCAACCAAGCAGGAACATAATGATAAACTAATAAATATAGCCAAAGATATAGAAGTGTTTTATTTTGATTATAATGTATTATATTATAAAAAATTTCAAATAAGAACAATCATAATACATATCAAACATAATGCATTATTATATTGTAAAAAAAACTCACAAAATGAGACAAAAATTTTTTTGAATTAAATAAAAATATTAAATATAACAGTAATATTACGTGACTCTATTATAATTTAATAAACAATCTCATTTAGTGGTAGGGATTACAAGATATAGTTGAATTAGTAGGAGATAAAACTTGTCAATTTAATTTCTTTTTCAGTTTTTTTTATTAATAGATGACATTAAATAAAATGGTATCATTGTTACACTCAATATTTTTTTTTTAAATGGACAAAATTAGTGATAAATTATAGTGCCGATTAACTTTATTAATTAATATATTATGGTAAATTCAACTGTCGGCAAATTCAAGATTGTTTTTTAATTCAATCTAAATTTTTTTCAACATCTAGGTTGATTTTCACATTGCTATATAGTTTTATTTAGGATAAATTACACTGAAACCTTGTGAGATTTTTGTTTAATACAAATCCTTCCTTCATGTTTGAAAAATTACACTTACCTTCCTATCAAATTAAAATGATATTGTTGGCTTTTTAGTTTTCGAAGGTTATTTTTGTAATTGCGAGCGTGCTAGTAAGGATCAATCAGTCCTTATAGAAATTAATTGCCAACCAATTATCAGACGATTGTGTTTTAGTTCTTTCAGCCTCAATGAAAAGGACTTTTACTGGTGGCTTAATTTAGGAGAATTAAGTAAGATAACAATTAAATGAAGAACAATTGAAGCATTTCATAAAAATGAAAAACTTACAATGATCCAAACTCAGCCTCGTAGAGGTTTACAGCAACAATCTACTACTTGAAACTACTCCTATGAACGAAGTGCAGTGCAGGAATTTAAAATACAGGAATGTAAAGAACAGGAAATGTAAGACTGGAAATATAAAACTGGGAAGGAAAATAAGTAGAACAAGACTGGTTTTTTTTTATCTGAGTCTGGGGCTCTTTTTCTGGGCCTTCTCTGCTATTTATACTTCTCAAGGATGATCATCGAACTACATTCCCAACCGTCGAACTGCTCCTCCATGATCGCTGATCATGTTGTCTTATAATTAGCTCCACTGTGCCATCACTTGCAGTTAGGCTTCCATCATAAATTTGAATTTAAATGTGAGTAACCGTTGAAGCCACATCACCTTGCATCTCTTTGTTGATTCACTGCTACTCAGATCTCGCAATAACCAATACTAACTGCCACATGTACGATCAGAATCGAAGACTTGAATAATCTCCCTGTATTACCCTTATTCTGCCACGCGTCGAATTGTAATTGGCTTGTACAAAATATGTAGCCAACATTATCCCCCGCACTAATATACCCAATACTTGGTGATATTAGTGGATCAAGGTCTTTTATCCACGTCTTAGAACGTGCATAGGCTTTGCATTCTTCCAAAAATGCAACTGTCATTCATTATCTGCATTAAACTCTCCTTCAATTTTTTGAACACTCCTACCACCTTAGTATTCGAACAGACTGATACATTTCTTATGGCTGAATCAATTTTCTCCTCCATTGATCGAGCACATGAAGAGTTATTTGATGATATTGTTCCTCCTCAAAAGAACCTCCATGCATTAATTAGCCACCCTTACCCACCTTTCTATATTCAGGTCATGGATGCCTTTGCAAATTATCAACCCTTGGACTACGAACACATTGCCCTTAATCCTTTGATTCAGAAACTTACAAATATGGACATAGGAAGTTTTTCTTCTGACTCACCCTTGGACTACAAACAAACTGCTCTCAATCCTTTGATTCAGAAAGTCGCAAATATGGACATGGGAAGTTCTTCTTCACAATCCTCTGCATGGGATAAGGCTGTAGCTTCTTCTTCCTCTGGGGCTTCTGGCTGGATAAGCTAGTCAAAACCTGAGGCATGTGATTTAAGGAAACGAATCAACCATCACTTTGTCGAGTTTACTAACCCTTTAGAGTTCCCTTCCTACGCGTGAAGCTTGGTGGTTTATCCTTACGTGCCCCTCGACCGTCGACGCAGTTTGAAGGAGAATCTGTTTGTAGCATGGTACACATCCTTCATGCCTACAAAGATAGTGCACACTGTCCGACGCCCTGAAGAGGTACAAGGGTACAATCCATCCTTCTTAGCCCAGAAGGTGAAGCTTTGCTTTTCTGACTGGCTCGATTATATTAATGCCCTTGTTTCTTCTGCCGTTGCTCCTTCTCTTGAAGTGGAGGCTTCTATACCTTCTCCTCCGCTAACTCCTTGCTAGACAAAGAGACTGAGGCTTGCCCTTTCCGCGGATAAGGTCTTTTCACCTTACAAGCCTCCACCTCCCTCTACTCTAACTGAGAGAAGCAAGCCCAATTCCTGCTTGCGGCCTTCTCTCACTTGTCTTTCAGTGTTCTTGAGGATGAAGTCCCTCTCAAGAACCTTCGATGGGCTTGTGATATTCTGACTCGGGGTCATGTCCTCAATCCCCTCGCCCAAGCAGAGCTTCACATGTTTTTGGACCAACTTCCACTGCTTATCCACTGGCATCGGACCTCTATAGCCACCACTCAATCTTTGGACCAACTCTCGTCCCTTCGAGTTCATGCCCAGTACGAAGCAGAGAACTTCATTAAAGAATTCAAAAACTTCAAGAATAAATATTCTACATACTGGGATGACTCGGATATAGACGAGTTGGAACGAGGATTAAGAGAAACAACATTCGAAATAAAGGCTAAAGAGTTCTTTTATGAAGTGAAAGCACATCAACTTATGCAGTCAATTCTGGAAGAAATAGATGATAGAATAAAGAAAGAACAGAAATTTATTGATCATAGTTGGACCAAATTTCACGATCTTGTTATTTATTCCATTCCTTACTTTTATGAGCTTGAATTTGTATCCAAAGAGGGCCGTTCAATGTAATTGCTTTTGCTTTAATACAACTAAGACTTTTCTTTGTTTGGCATTGTTTCATCTTGTCTCCATTTGTCTTTAAAAGCAAATTTAGGGCTTCGAACTGGACAATCTTATCCTTCGAATCTGGACTCAATCGTTTTAAATGAAACACTAAAAAAACCAATATGAACTTTTCCAATTTATGGAATAAAGTTGACAGTTTTTGCTGATTTTCATTTAGAATCAGTGCTTCGAATTTTAACAATCTTACCCCTTAAAGCTTATTTTAATCATCACCAACATATGGTCATGGTTAGTATGATCAATCAATTTTAAATTGACCTTCTTTCCTTCGAACAATAGTCCATACTTTCAAAAATATAGAAGCTCTTTTTGAGGGCTGCACTGTTTTAGTGAAAAGACAATCTCTTTCTGTATATATATAAACCAACTAATTGTTTTGATGTTTCGAATACCAATTCTTATCCTTAAGGGGTCTCAAGTTTTGCTTTGAAGGACATTACTCTCATTTAAGAAACCTAAAACAGATCTTTAATCCCTTTGAAGTAAACAAATACTTGAGCATTCTTACATCCTTAGGTATGGAATATGCTTCGAAGTTGGCTTCTCTGTTTCGAAGCCGTTTGTTATTTGACTTTTGGCGCCAAAATCTGGTTTCGAAGTCAAATATTTCACTTCGAAGCTGGCATCAACATCTGGGATATGTTTTTTCCCTCCAAAAATATCAATATTGAAGGAAACTCTTCGTATTTGTACTTTTAGTCCTTAACGAATTACGCGAACAAATACTTGAGCGTTCTTACATCCTTAGGTATGGAACGTGTTTCGAAGTCGGCTTCTCTGCTTCGAAGCCGTTCTTATTTGACCTTTTTTGCCAAAATCTGGTTTCAAAGCCAAATATTGTACTTCGAAGCTGGTATCAACATCTAGGATGTGTTTTTCTCTCCAAAAGTATCAATATTGAAGGAAACTCTTCGTATCTGTACTTTTAATACTTAAAGAATTACGCGATACATTTTCCAGACACAAAGGTTTTTAAAACCCTTTTATTTCATGTTTTGAAATCACTCGCTCGTTTAACACACAAACCCTTTATCTCTACTGACTCTCTACTCCCTTTCCCAGCTTCGTCCTTTGAGAAAGCTTTCAATCAATGGCTTCTTCTTCATTGAAAGTACCAATTGTAGAGCGCGCGAGCCCGTCTGTAACCCTAAAAAGGATCATTAAGGCAGAATGTGAAAAGTACAAGGCCGGTGAGAAAAGCGCCATCGATAGACGCATCTTCATCTCTCGATGTCATGAACAACAGGACTATGTGCTTGGGCCTATCTTCAAGGAGATTCTTACTGAACTTCCAACATTATATCCATGTCCAGAAGACCACTATCTCCTTTACGAAGGTGGTCTTGAGTGGGGAACCTGGAGGATGAACCGTCCCCACCGATGCTGGCCCACAGTGAGACCGAAGTGGCAAGAATGCTATGATTGGGTTATCCCTGCTAGGACTTTGGACCTTCAAGAGCTCTGCCTTCTCAATGCCCTTCGATTATCTAGGTTTACCATCTCAGAGGACCCTTTCCTAATTCCTGCTGCTTTTTGCTTCTGGAATTCTGCTTTTAATTTTTTTCAATTCAAATGTGGGATGATGGCCCCTACTGTTCTTGATATTTGCCATCTATTAGGATTGTCTCCCATTGGTACCCCCATTGGACCAGATTATCCTGACTCACCAGTCCCCTTTTCCCTCCCCTCCCTTAACTCATCCTACAGTGACTTTGTCAAGGCTGAGAATAGAAGGAGGGCCTCAGAATCGATAGGAATTCTTTTCTTTCATACTATATTGGCTTTGTAAATTCCTTTTTTGCACTTCTTCTCAAAGAATTATGCCTGAATTTACCCCTCTTGCCAAAGCCCTTGTCCTACAGAAAAAGGTGGCCTTAGCCCCATATGTTCTAGGTCATGTGTGAGAAACCCTTAGATGCCAATCAAGGAGGTCCATTTTGGATACTTCAGCTTTGGCTTTTTGCTTATTTTGCTGAGCTACAGTCTAATTGCCTTAAATTTTTTGAGCCAAACCCTCCTACTCATGGCATGAGGCTAGCCAATGCTTCACTTTATCCTTCTACCTTTGCTTTTTACTTCTCTTTCTTCCACCAACTTCCAGCTTCTCTTCCTTCTTACAGCTTTCGTCTCTTCGAACCCATTACTATTGGCTCATCTTGGTTGAAGAATTTTCTATTCTATTCTGATCTCCAGAGAGCTATTTATTGGGACTATGAACCCCAGAGCCTACAAATGCATTACTGAGCCTTATTGTCCTGCTCAATTTGCTAGATAATTTGGCTTCTCACAAGGGGTCTCAATACCTCTTTGTAGTAACACCAATCTGAGTCTTACTAGCAGAGATTTAAAGGTTCGAAGGTCCAGACTAGAAGAGGCAACTTCTAAGTTTATACAGGACTTGATCGATTTTGAATATATCCCTTTCATTCCTCAAGGTAACCTATTGAAGAGGTACCAAAACTGGTGGGTGACCAACATGGAAGTATACTTGGCCATTGCTCCTCAAAACTTATTAATGGTGCTGGATGTGCCCCAATCTAAGCCCAAAGGAGCTGGAGCTGCCACTTCTTCCACTGTTCTTACCACTTTAGTTCCTGTGCCTGCCACCACACAGTCTACTTCTACTGCTTCCACTCCTCCTAGAGTTACTTGGGCTGCTTCTAAGAAAGGTATATACCCTTGTTTCTTCTCCTTTTTGCCTTTTTTATAATGCTTCTTAGCCTTATCTTTAGTTCTTCTTTTGTGAAGGTGGTCCGGGTGCTTCACAGAGAGATTCTCCTCAGAAGACCCAAGCTTTACAGCTCCTCAGGAGCAAACAGCAAAAGAAGAAAAGGAAACTCTTACCTGATCCTAAAAAGGAAGCACCTAAAGTTCAATCAGTAGAACAAGAAGAAGAAGAAGATCAAGAGCAAGAGACACTCTTACAAAGAAGAAAGAGAGCAACTGTGTCTTTTTCTGATTTGGCTCAAGATCCCACTCATGAGACAACTGCCAGAGTAGTAGCAGAGAAACTCACTTCTGAGGAATCTGAATCCCAGATTGAAGAGAGAGAAATTGAGAAGGAGCAGGCAATACCAATACAGAGAAAAAAGAGAAGGAAGATGACTGTCTCTCCTTTTGATTTGGTCGAAGACCTTATTCATGAGGCAGTTGCCAAGGCAGTAAAGCAGGAACATTTTAAGGCCATAATTGTTTTTTAGAGAGCTGAGAAGAGACGACAGCAGCAATTCTTAAGAGATGAAGTTGCTGCTGCTGATGCAACCCAAAGAGAAACTGTAAGGAGGCAGCATATTGCTGAGCACTATTCTCTTCGCAGCCCTCCCATTGTTGTTACCACTTCTGAAACAAGTAACTTCTTTTATGTCTCTATTCTTTTCCTTTGTCCATTTCTTGGTATTTGAGACTTGACATTACTTTGTACTTCTTCTTTTGCAGCAACAACTACTGAGCCTATTCTTCTAATAAGGACTCCCTTAGTTTCAGTTGAAGTGGAACAAACTCAAGATGTGGAGACCATTCAAATAATTCTGCCACTTCCAGGCCCTATATTTTCTATACCCTTCCTAAGGCCAAGTATTCCTGCATCACTTTCTTTTGGCTTAATTCCATATCTTCTTTACTTGTCTTTTGATCTATCTCAATCTAATTCTCTTTCGAGCCTTGCTCTTCCTTCTCCTCCTAAGGAAGTTCCAGCTATTACCTTCTCTTCGATGGTAGCTGATTCCCCTATAGAGGGTGCTAGCAGCTCTCCAACTTGTAGTTTATTACCTTTGTGTAGTTCCAGCCCTTCTTCCCTTGATTTATTGGTGGCTAGAACCATAGAGACTGCTGAAGATACTCCATCCATTTCTCCTATCCCTATGCAGTCCTTTGTGCCTTCCACCAAAGCCCTTTTCTGCCCCCTTCATGTCCATAGATGAGGTAGACATTTTTGAAGCAAGACTAGCTAGTCTCTTCGACCTGCCTTCTACCTCTCCAATGGCTAATGACGAGACTGAGCCATTAGTTTTGGCTGATTCCTTGCTAGAAATTTTTTAGAGCTCTTCCTCCTGTAATAAGCCTTCTTCATCTCTGATAGACTTGGACAACTGCCTGGAGCTATTGACATCTTTTTCGAGGATTCCCTTCGAGCCCTTAGAGAGACCTATAATAAGAAATGGCTTCCTTCAGTGCTGCAAGATTGTCAAGCAGTCTGGCATGACTGTCTCAAGTCATTTATCTCAGGCAGCAGCCATTATTGACTTCTATATCAACATTTGCCATACTGCCAAGGCTGCAGAGGAGAAATTGGTTAAAGATCAGAGCTTTGTTTCCACAGTGCATACTGAAGTATCAGGACTAAAGGAACAACATTCTTTTATTTCCCGCTTTCGAACTCAACTACTGGAAAAGAAAGCTCGACTTGAGGAGGAGCTATCTGTAGTGAACTAGGCCTTAATCCGAACTGACACCAAACTGCAGATCACTAACCAAGGACTGGCTAACCGAAAGCAAGAAATGACCACAGCCATCCAGTTGTTCTCATCATTTAATGATAGAACATCCATTGTAAAAGAACAACTGAGACATTGTAATGATTTCTGAGCCAATTTATGACAGAATGTATTCAACTCTTTATGAAGAACAAATTCTTATTTATCATTTGAGTATTCTCGTGTTCTTGTACTTAGTGTTTATTTTATTCCTTGTGTTTCCCAAATGGTTGGAAAATAAGGTTTCAAATATCTGCCATTAATCTTTTTGGGATGTATGTATCCATTCAAATTTCTCAAATGGTATGCTCCAAAAGATAGGACTCTATGAATTTGATATGGTCCTTCCCAATTAGGTGACCATTTGCCAAACTTATGGATTTTAATCCCCATTGGGAGTATTGTCTTCTATACAAAATCACCTTCATCAAAGCCAATGTATTTGACTTTTTTATTATAGTTTTTGGTTGCTTTATTCTTTTGAAAAAGAATGCTATTTAATGCCAGAATTCTAGCTTCATCTATGCTTTCTAATTCCAAGCACATACTTTGATGGTATTGTTTAGGATCTAACTGGTCTTGGCATTTTACCCTCAATGACTTGACATTAATTTCCACAGGTAACACTGCATCATGCCCATATACTAAGGCATAAGGAGTGACTCCTGTGCTTGACCTTGGGGAAGTTCTATAAGCCCACAATACATCTAACAATAAGTTATGCCAATCCCTAGGATTGTCTTCCACAACCTTTTATATTCTTTTTTTCAAGGACTTATTGGATGATTCAGCTTGACCATTGGCTTGTGCATAATAGGGGATGGAATTAACAAGGCTAATTCCAAACTCTGCCACAAAAGACTTTACTATCTTTCCATCAAATACAGTCCCATTATCAACAGTTATAGTCTGTGGGATACCAAATCTATGGATTAAATCTTTAATGAATCCAATGACCTCAGTCTGGTCTACAGCCTTGTATGGCTTAGCTTCGACCCACTTAGTGAAGTAATCAATGGCCACTAAAATGAAACAATGATGCTTCGAAGAAGGTAAGTGTATTTTCTCTATCATATCCATGGTCCATTCTCTAAATGGCCAAGGCTTCACTACTGCATGTAGGTCAGTTATGTGCACATGCCTTATTGTGCCATGCTTTTGACATGTCTGACAACCTTTTGCATATTCTATGCAGTCTTTAAGGATAGTTGGCCAATAGTAGGAATGCCTTCAAAGTAACCATCCCATTTTCACCTTAGGCTGATGAGCACCATAGATGCCTTCATGAACCTCAGCCATAGCTGTTAATGCTTCTTTTGGGCCTAAACATTCTAGCAATAAACCATCTCCCCATCTTTTGTAGAGAGCATTACCATACATCATGTATTGCATAGATTGCAATTTAATTTTCCTGCTGGCCTTCGAAGATGGGCCAGCCAAGTACTGCCTTATTGGATGCCTCCAATCTTGTTCTTGTAAGTCATTATGGTTGACTTCCAGGACCACATTCCTTTTATTCAAGGGTGGTATTAATTTCTGATATGTTGTTTGGCTTATATCCCTTTGAGCATTATCCCTTCTCTTGAAATTCGAAGCCTTCTGAGCCACATCATTAGCTCTATTATTCAAGAATCTTGGGACATGAGTTACATTTGCTATTTGAAATTGAGAAAGCAGATGTAATGCAACAACATAGTATGGCAACATGCTTATACTTTGACATTTGAAAATTCCTATTACTTGGTTAACCACCAATTGAGAATCTCCAAATATGTCAACTGCATGAACTTGTAATCCAATAAGAATTTCCAGTCCCACTATTAAGGCTTCATATTCAGCTTGATTATTATAACAAGTAACTTCATCCACTCTGAAACCATGTGTGGTTTCTACTCCTTGTGGTGACTTAATCACTATACCAATTCTAATTAAGCCATTGACTTTTGATCCATCGAACCACATTTGCCATGGCTCAACACTAGCTATACCAAGTTCCATTATTTCTTGGCTTTCTGTTTGAGATGGATGGTCTGCCAAAAAATTAGCTAAAACTTGTCATTTTACTGCCTTTTGGGGAACATATTCTAAATGAAATTCTGATAAGGCTAGTATCCATTTGCCAATTCTTCCCCTCAACATAGGTCTAGATAACATATACTTAACCAAATCTGTGGTTGCAATTACCAAGACAGTTGTAGGCAAAAGATAGTATCTTAATTTCATTGCAGCAAAATACAATGCAAGGCACAACTTTTCTACAACTAAGTATTTACATTCACAAGAATTTAAAAACCTACTAAGGTAATAAACAGCTTGCTCCTTGCCTTCTTCATTGTCTTGGGCTAAGAAAGCTCCTAATGAATCCTCTGCTGCAGCTATGTATAACTTCAAGGGCTTCTCACCCTTTGGTGGCATCAGCATTAGAGGGTTGGCCAAGTAGGCTTTGATTCCTTCGAAAGCAATTTGATGCTCTGCTGTCCACACAAATTCCTCTTTATCTTTTTGCCTTAACAATGAAGAAAATACTTTAGTTTTCTCTGCAGTGTTAGAAATGAATCTTCGAAGAAAATTAACCTGTCCAAGGAACTTTTGTAATTCTTTCTTACTTGATGGATGTCTGGCTTCAGTGATAGCCTTGGCTTTATTCTGGTCAATCTATATTCCTTTCTTGTGTACTACATAGCCCAAGAAGTTCTAGACGATACGCCAAAAGCACATTTAAGAGGATTGAGTTTCAACTTGAACTTTCTCATTCTTTCAAAAGCTGCTTCTAAGTGAAACAGATGCTCCTCCATGGATTGGGATTTAACTACAATGTCATCAATATAACACTCTAAATACCCTCCAATGAGGTCATGAAAGATAGTGTTCATAGCCCTCTGATATGTAACCCCAGCATTCTTCAGGCCAAATGGCATTTCAACCCATTCGAAGGTGCCAATATTCACAGGACATCTGAATGCCGTCTTGTGGACATCCTCCTCTGTAACGCAGATTTGGTTATAACCAGAGTGCCCATCCATCATTGATAAAATTTGATGCCCTGCTGAACTGTCTACCAACAAATCCACTATGGGCATAGGATACTCATTTTTTGGAGTTGGTAGATTTAAGTTTCTGAAATCAATACATACCCTCATTTTACTATTCTTCTTAACTACAGGCACAATATTGGATAGCAATTCAACATACCTGGCCGTCCTAATAAAGCCCGCCTTGAGTAGTCTAAGAATTTCCTCCTTAACTTTCGGAACCACTTCTGGACTTATTCTTCTTGGTTTTTGCTTGTATAGCTTAAAATTTGGCCTCATAGGGAGCCTATGTTCCACTAATGACCTATCCAATCCTAGTAGTTCATTATAAGACCATGCAAAAAAATCTTTATATTTCCTCAGAACAACCAACAACTGGTCCCTGTCCAGAGCATTCAAATAAGCACTTATATAGGTGGGCTGTTGTATAGAACATTTCCCTAAATTTACTTCTTCTAAGGGGTCTTGTATCTGAGAACTTACTGAAGCTTCTTCTTTGATTCCTTCTGCCTTCGAAGCAATTTTCTTGCTTTGCTCTGCTCCCAGGTTCCTTAATTCAACATCTTTACCCTCCTCTTCATAGATAAAGTCTGTCCATAGGGCTTCTTCTTCTTGTATCTCCTGGACTTTTGTTTCAATGTCCAATGCACAATATTTATCAAGGGCCAAAACTCTGGCCTGTTGCTGCTTCTGCTTACAGCCAATTATCATGGCTTCTTTCTCTTGCTCTTGCACTTTCTAGACTATTGATTTTACATCCAATATTGAGAACTTAATTAGAGCCAAAGACTTGGCTTCTTGTGCTTCATCTCTTTGCCTACAACCAAGCATCATTGTCATCCTTAACGATAACCTCTTCATCAGTACTTTCCTGGATTAAGTGCTTTAGGTGTGTCACTTCCTCATCAGCCGTCACTTCGGCTGAGCCATCAGGTTTCCTCAGTATACAGAGTGGTGTCACTCCCTCAATATACAATTTGGCCTCTGCGAAGTCTGCACAAGCTATGAAGGGTTGAGGATCTGCATCAATTTCCTCTATCTCTCCATTACCTAAGGCCATCATTATTTTCTGATGCAAAAAGGAAGGCACCCACTTGTTAGTGTGAATCCAATCTCTACCAAGTAAAGCATTGTACTTAGCATTGCTGTCGATAACGAAGAATGCCGTCATGCAGTTCCTGGTTCCCACACTCAAGTTGATGGGCAGAATTCCCTGAGCCATCTGTTTGTCTCCAGCGAAACCAGCAATGGTTGTACTAGTTGGGATTAACCTGGGGTTCCTTTTCCCTAGTTTCTTCAAGGAAGATTTCGGTAGTAAGTTCACCGCTGCCCCATTATCCACCAAGACTCGGTTCAATTGTATCCCATCGAAGAAGGCCTTGATATACAAAGGCTTGACATGCTGTGTCATAGAGTTCGAGGGATACTCAAAAGGATATGAGAGGTTGATACTCACCTCTTCTTCACTCTCGTATTCAGTTTCCATTGGGGTAGTCATTCTGGATTCATCTTGCACCATACTCACTTGTGAGTCTTCACTAGAGATTGGAATTGGGTCAATTTCTTGACCCTCTTGGTTCTCATCTTCAGCCTGGGATTCATACGGTAGTATGTGTACCATATTTACTGATACTGGAGGAAACGAGCCAAATTGGATCGCTGGCCGTGCCTGTTTCTCCTCTTGGCCACCTTGTTCAGTTACTTCAGAAGCATCTTCCATGCTGCATTTTGGCACTTCATTACTAAATAACTCCTTCGAATGGTCTTTTTTGACTGGCTTTTCAACCAAAAACGTCTGTTCAGCCATGAAGGCTTCGAACATTTCTTCCTCAACCATTTCTTTCTTTTGGCCTAGGCCAACTTTTTCTTTTGTCTCGCTATCACTCTCCATCAAAGCCTTCTCCAATCCTGTTAGACTCGACTTCTCTCTGGCTTTTAGTTCAGAGTGAACTTTGGCCAATTGTTCTCTGCTACAACCTATTTTGTCTTGTAGAGTTGGTTTTGGAGTATAGTCTGCCTTTGGATTCTTCTTTTCTTCTGTCTGGACCAATGAAGAGCTTTCTCCCATTTCTTTCAGGTCTTTCTGATACCGAGTGTACCTACGCTGAATTTTCCTTCTTTGTGATCTAGAAATTACGGGGACCATATCTAGTTCCTTTGTTTTTGGGTGTTTAAGCAATACCCAATTATTTGGAGCCACCAAAGGAGGTTTGACCATCCTACCTTGGTTTCCAACAACATCTCTCTGGGTGGACACTTCCCTAGGTTTGTTCTGCATCACAAACCAATCTGGAATTCCAAGTACCCACGAACTTACTGACTTAGCTGTTGAACTGTTTCTTTCTTCCTTCGAAGCCATCTTCGAAGCTGGCTGTGAAGGCCACTGCTTGGCCCTGACTTCATGTTTTGGGCCTAACTCAGACCTTTGATGAAGGTAGCCACTTTCTGTCCTGCGTGATGCTGGTCTAGGGGGCTAATCTCTGGCTTTGATCCCATAAACTAAGCCCCTCTCTGACCTCCTTTCAGAATGACTGCTCTCCATTCTGTAATAATTAGGTGGCCTAGACTCATATAAAGGCCTCTTGCCTTTAGAATGCATTCCATCAGCGGTTGGCTCAACCATTAATGGCTGCTGCCTAACACTAGTTGGGTATGGCCTTTTGTTATGAGCACTGGTTGGTTTAGGACGTCTCTGCACATCCCTGTAGTATTGCTTCCCATCAATTGGGAGTCCTTTCAGCCACTTATAGCTCAACCTACACCTGGGACACATTCTTTGGATAACTGCTACCTCCAAGGAATCATCATCCAGTGTTTCTTCATCAGAGTCTTTTCCCTGACTTGTAGAGCCTTGTCGAACAACTGGCAGACTTCTAGTGTCTTTCTTAATAGCAGCCTGGCTGGCAACATGCATTTGCACATTGACCTCTTCCAATTCCTGCAGAGATAAATTCTAGAAGTCTGGTACAACAACATTAGCTGCACTTTCTCCAACTTCTGGAAATAGATTACTGTCGATCCCCATGGCCTTTTCTGCTTTAGCTGGGAATTTTAGACTTCCTTTCCGAATTTGTTCTTGGATCTTGTCTCGAAAAACAATATAGTTTTTAGTCGAGTGAGACCAAGAATTATGCTATTTACAATATATTTTTCCTTTAAGTTCATCTGGAGATGGAATTTTGACTTCTTTTGGTAACTTAAGGAAGTTGGCCGCAAGCAAATGATCAAAAATGTCATCTGCCTTAGTTAAATCGAAAGAGTATTTCCTATGAAGGTCTTTCTTTTTAAATTGTTGGTCAATTGTTGTATCCTTATGAATTAATGCTTCACAGATCACAAGTTCTTTTCCCACAATCTCTGCTACATCGATCTCATAATTAGGATCTCTATAATATATCTTGTACGATGCATTATTTCGATCTTGTTCCTCCTCTAGTAATGCTTTGTACCTAGACACCTTATAAGTGAGTTCGACTAAGTCTCTGAATTCAGTTGAATCAAACTTCTTTCGAAGCCTAAACTCTAAGCCATTTTGAGCCAATCTCACGAATTCTGGCTCTGGCAAGATGACTCTACATTTATTTCGAGTCCTTTTAAATCTGGCAATAAACTAAGTAGCCTTCTCATCAAGCCTTTGACACAATCTCACCAAGTCTGCCATGGAAACCTCTGGCTCCGATTGGAAGAATTGGGCATGAAATGCCTTTTCCATTTGTTGCCAAGTTTGGATAGAGCCAGGTGTAAGGTTAATATACCATACAAATGCTCCCCCAGTTAGGGAATTTGGGAATAACCTTACCTTCATATGGTCATTATTAGTAAATTCACCGCATTGAGCAGCAAACCTAACAATGTGCTCCACTGTTGATTGGTTTCCATTCCCATAAAAAAGGGCAAAATCTGGTATCCTGAAACCTCTTAGGTATTCATATACCCTGTCTACCCATTCTGGGTATGGTTTCCTATACACAGGAGTCTGGACCCCCCCAGCCATCGGTTCACACATCTCTCTAACAATATCAGCAATTTGGTCCCTAGGGACCATATTTTGTGCCTGCTGAACCAGTACTGGAGGAACAAACACAGGGTTTGGTGGGCAAACTTGTGCCTGTGGTCCTCTTGGTCCATAAGGTAGTATATTTGGGACTGGTTGTCCCTGTGGTGCAGATTGCTGTTGGGGGTGTGGGTAATCCTTTTGAGCCTGTCCTGCGAAAGGTGCTGGAACTGGTGTTATGTCTCTTCCATTTGTAGGAAAACCTTCCAACCCCCCGGGTATAAATTCGAATAAGGGATTAGTGAACCCCCTCATGCCAGGTATGGCTTCGAACATTGGGTTTGGAGCCATTCTTATGCCATGTTCTTGTACTGGGCCAGATCCACCAATTTGCATGGCTTCACTATTGAGCACTGAGGCATTTTGACCTGCTATAGGCCTCGAAATAGGTTCGTACTAAGAGTGAGGTGATGGTCTTTCATAATTTTAATTACTAGTTTGACCATTAGAATATCCATTAACTTGCATAAGCTGTTTATCTCTAGCCAATCTTTGCTAAGGGACATTTGAAACTTCCTCCATGTGTCTTGCATTTGTTGGTTGGTGGTTATTCATTCGATCCAAAAAGGATGTTGCCCACCTTTCCATCGTGTTCATTAACTGTTGTCCCATGGCATCTCCTAGGCCACCCCATGGATTTATTGGCTGAGTAGATGGAACAGTGGATGGTCAAATTCCTTAGTCTCGTCCAATATTATGAACATGTGGTACTTGTTCTGAAGTGCTGGTCTGTTCGACCATAGGTTCTGATAAAATGGGAGTTTCCACAGGATGTGTTATCACATTATCCTCTGGATTAGGTATCTCTATCTCTCCTTCCATGCCTTCTTCCAAGTGTTCATTTTCTCCTTGTCTCCTATGTCTAGCCATTTCAATTAGTCCCACTGGGCGTGCCAAAAATATATGTTGGCTTTTTGGCTTTCGAAGGTTATTTTTGTAATTGCGAGCGTGCAAAGAAGGATCAATCGCCTTCTTAGAAAATTAATGGCAACCAATTATCAGACGATTGTGTTTTAGTTCTTTCAGCCTCAATGAAGAGGACTTTTACTGGTAGCTTGATTTAGGAGAATTAAGCAAGATAACAATTAAATGAAGAACAATTGAAACATTTCATAAAAATGAAAAACTTACAATGATCCAAACTCAGCCTCGTAGAGGTTTACAACAACAATCTACTACTTAAAACTACTCAATGATCCAAACTCAGCCTCGTAGAGGTTTACAACAACAATCTACTACTTGAAACTACTCAATGATCCAAACTCAGCCTCGTAGAGGTTTACAGCAACAATCTACTACTTGAAACTACTCCTATGAATGAAGTGCAGTGCAAGAATTTAAAATACAGGAATGTAAAAAACGGAAATGTAAGACTGGAAATGTAAAACTAGGAAGGAAAATAAGTAGAACAAGACTGGTTTTTTTGGAGCTGAGTCCGGGGCTCTTTTTCTGGGCCTTTTTTGCTATTTATACTTCTCAAGGATGATCATCGAACTGCATTCCCAACCGTCGAACTGCTCCTTCATGATCGCTGATCATGTTGCCTTATAATTAGCTCCACTGTGCCATCACTTGCAGTTAGGCTTCCCTCATAAATTTGAATTTAAATGTGAGTAACCGTTGAAGCCACATCACCTTGCATCTCTTTGTTGATCCACTGCTACTCAGATCTCGCAATAACCAATACTAACTGCCACGTGTACGATTAGGATCGAAGACTTGAATAATCTTCCTGTATTACCCTTATTCTGCCACGCGTCGAATTGTAATTGACTTGTACAAAATATGTAGCCAACAGATATATTTGCCCTTTGGCCTTTACACATATAAAATAATAAAATAATACTGATATTTTATTCATATCATTTCAAGAGAAATAACAATTATTTTCTTTGGTTTAACTCACACAAAAAATTGAATTTGTTTTTTCATTTTTTTTATTTTTACTAATTTTTTTTAAATATTTTAAGCAATTTATTTATTTATTTTTTAGATACACCTAATCTAGATATACTTAAGAAGTATAATATTTTGTGTGTGTTTTTTTTTAAAAATTCACTAAATACAAAAATACAAAAATACAAAAATTCAATAATACTGTAATAAATGTGAATGACGGTGTTTGGTAATACTGTGAAGAAAAACTGAAACCAACATGGTCTTCTTATTCAACCTTACATTAGAGAATACATCGGCTACATTTATATACAAAGTAATACGAAGCTCAACTAATCATCTAGAGCAAAATATCTTCTAACAAACTAACTGTCTTCTCAACTGT
Source organism: Camellia lanceoleosa (assembly GCA_025200525.1). Classification (NCBI taxonomy): domain Eukaryota; kingdom Viridiplantae; phylum Streptophyta; class Magnoliopsida; order Ericales; family Theaceae; genus Camellia; species Camellia lanceoleosa. Next base: position 144,292,074 of record CM045764.1, on the reverse strand, counting down.
GTAACTAACTCCTAAATTGGTGAACTTCTTGAACTGCAATCTGAGTCATAGCCACCTACGCTGGCTGAACTAATGAGCCTGAGCTGGTTGAACTATATTCCTTAACATACTGTAATAAATGTGGGTGAATAAATGAGAAAGAAAAATGATGGTGGAAATAAAAATGAAAAATTCTATTTATATATAAAAATTTATACAAAAAATATCATAAAAATATTGTGATAATGATGTTATTGTAAATATAAATCATGTTTATGAGTGTTTTGTTTTAAAGTGAAAGGTCACTGTTAAGTTCTATCATATTGTTTGAAAATTTTATATTAAATTTATGTTTGTATATCATCACTCAATAAGAATATGTTTAAGTAGAATTTAATGATGGAAAGTTGTAGAATGTAGTCATGATGATAAGAAGAAGCAATGGTAGGAAAAAGGGTAAAATGGTAATTTAGAAAATTTTAGCGCATAACATCAGCAATTCAGAAGGTAATTTTTAATGAGATTACAAACCCTAGGGAGAAGAATGTAATTTTTCAAATGTGAGTGAGAATCTATATTAAACAGAAATCTCGGGGATGTCAGTGTAATTTACCCTTTTATTTATTTATTAATGTTGGGCATTAATAATCTTTGATTTCTATTTTTCTAAGCAAGTGATGTTACTTATTTACACTTGCACCTACAATGATAGATAAGAGAGTTGGACTTCATTTCATTAAGTATATAATAAATAAAAAATTAACACATATAATATATAATTATAAATATACTTTTATGAGTATTAAATAATATTTTTTTTCTAAACTAATGGTTATTATGTGGTACACGAGAACCACCAACATTATTATTGTTGGGGATCCGGGATCCAACCCAAAACTTTTCAGAAATCATACCAAATAGAAAAACACACACACCCAAGAAGAGACAATATTTAACGTGGTTCAATTTCAATGCCTGCGTTTATGGGAGAGTAACCGGTTATCACTATAACAACGGATATTGCTTATCCATGCGGTTATGCACTCTTCGAATAGGAGTCCATTTTCTGAAAGATTCTGGCTTTCGTGCTTTGGTGGGTCTCCGAGATCCTTTCGAGAGGGTCTGGTACATAACATGGCATACATCAAGCTTCTCCCTTTTCGAATCAAGATGAGAGGAGGAGAGCACTCTCACTCAACTTCTACTGAGCTCTCCCTCAACTCCCACTCAGCTCCACCTCTTATATAGAGGGAGCTCCCCTCTCTCACACAAAGGGACTCTCTATCTCACTCTTTACAGTAACATTTGACAGAGTTTTATAATTATGATTTGATAATAGAGTTGTATTTTGAGTTTGTGAGTTTTGGAATTATGATTTAAAAAGAGAAATTTTGTTTGGTTATGAGTTTTGAATTGATTTTTGAATTTTTGATGTGACATATGTTATTTGATTCAAAAACTTACAACTCTTAACCAAACACACACAACTCAAAATTCTATTCAAAAGTTATAAAAAATTAAAAAAAAATTCAAAAATACTTTTTATTTAAAATATAAAAAAAATAACAGGTGCTAATTGTCTTAAAAAAAAAAAAAAAACAAATAAACAAACACTGTTTCAATCAACTGATCAAACGTTCGGGGATGTCTAGAAGAATAATCGGGGTAAACGTGTTTCAAAAATAAATGTAAAATTAATTTTTAAAAATCTTAACCAAATACAGCATTTAAACACGTGTGTGGAATCATGATTTCAAAACCAGACCAAACGCAACCCATTTTTCCACTCTCGGTTTGCTCCCTTCTAGCTCTCCCCCTTAGCTTCACTATACACCGAAAAGAGAAGTGTGAAAGCCACCATTCTTGACTTCCATCAGCCTTCAATCTTGACTTCTTGAAGCTGCTTTCGGTGGAGAATAATCACCCCTCACATGGGGTGATAGATGTCCAACATTTATATGTGACTAATAAATGGAAATCCAAGCAGTACTCTTGAGGAAGTCTATGCCAAAATGGTATTCCACCATGGAATTTCCACATACCAAAAATCCCTTTCAAAGGCTCCACAATATGCTTAATTACAAAAATAAAAATAAAAACATAAAAATATTAGTTATATATATATATATGAATCTCACATTCATATGTTTGGGTGTATACATATCCCCCCCCCCCCAAAAAAAAAGATAACTTTTATAAAAAGATAACTTTTATATATATATGAATCCCACATTTATAAATAGTAACTTTTTAATTTTTTATAAAAAAAAATATGTAAAAAAATAATGTGATAATTTATAATAAAAATTTTTTTTTTTTTTACTAAAACTGAAAGTTATGAAAAGATAAGTGTCCTTCATAAAAAAAAATAAAAAAAGGTTACACAATGATCTGTTTGGATAGTAAGGGTGTACACGGTCCGGATTGGTTCGGTTCTGAGAAAATCTAAGAACCGAACCGATTCTAACGGTTTTGTAATTTTGAGAACCAGACCAGACCATTATACTTATAAAACCGAACCAGAATAGAACCGAAATAACGGTTCGGTTTCGGTTTGGTTCACGGTTCCAAAAATTTCTATTTACAAAAATAAATTGTGAATCTTAGCAAAATAATTACTCAAACTAATTACATTTAACTCATGATAAAAACTAATAATATTAAGGCATTACTCAACATTACATATCTATATCATCCTAATATCATTAAAATTACAAAAAACCAATTAATAAAAATAAAACTTGATATTATATATATATCTATATATATCTTTTAAAATTCAGTTCGGTTCGGTTTGAACAGTGATTTTTTCATAAAATCCATTAACCGAACCGTTTTTACGGCTGTCATATTTCTTTAACCGAAATTGAACCGGTTCTTAATAGAACCGAATCAAACCGTATGATTTAATCTGATTCGGTCTGAATTACCGATTTAAACGAATTTTTGAACAGTCCTATTGGATAGTCGAGATTTGGACCCAATTGGATAGTCAGCCTTTAGTCAATATGGTATTATTAAAATAATAATAATAATAATTGATTAAATCCCCTTCTCTATAGTTCAGTATTTATTCATTTCATGTTCTCCTCCACAACCATCACAATCACCGTCACCACAAATACCAAATCCGCCTTCTATATAACCCCTACGAAGTAGAAGAAGGGAAGGTCAAAGAAAAAACTTGTTCTTCCCCCGTAAAGAATTCTTCCAATAATTCCGAGCCTAATCTTTTCAAAAACACTGACTTTATACTGCAACCACCATACTTTACCGACTGTTGTTGGACAGCCAAGATGGGATCGAAACAGAATGAGCTCGATCCACCTTCGCTGCAATCTGAATCAGCACCACCTTTATCACCTCAATCATAAGACAAACACATGGAGTTGAGTAGCAAACTTGAAACTATATTGTCCCACAAAGAGGTACCGCTGTTTCACCGCCTTCAAAGCGCTACTTGGATAGAATTAAAGCTACTGTTTAAACTCGCTGCTCCGGCGATTTTTGTATATCTGGTGAGCTTCGGCATGTCAATCTCCACCCAGATCTTCTCCGGCCACCTCGGCAACCTTGAACTCGCTGCTGCTTCTCTCGGCACCAACGGCATCCAACTGTTCGCTTTGGGTTTATTGGTATCAAATCGCTTTCTCTTTCTCTCTTTTATATTACTCGTATGCAAACACAACATGCGTATGCTTTGCTTGTACATATCAACCAATATTTACTAGCATATACTATGATAATTATCATAGTAAAGTTACAAGACTAGAAAATATAAATTACACATATGGTTTGTAAAAAATTCATTCAGTGTCATTTTGGTCATTCACATTTCTATTTTGTTAATTTTATCCTTCAAGTTTTCAGTTAAGTCAAATTGATATAATTTTAGACAATTAAATAAATTGGAAACAAAATAATAATAATAAGAATGAAATTTACGATTTTTTAATTTTATCAATTTTGTCCATCATTCTTTTTTTTTTTTTAATTTGAATTAAATTATTCCAATTTTAAATGACAGTCTAAGTCATTAACAAAATAAAAATAGAAGTCTACGGTGATCGTTCAATCTTAGAACTAACTTTGCTGTATTCTCTTTCCCACTTGCACTCTTTTGTGTTTTTAAATGAGTAATTGTCACATATTTTTTTGGTCCTTTTTTTAATGTACAAAAACATTCAAATCAAAACTTTAGCAAACAAATGAAGAGGAAGAAAATACCAAAAGAACAAGTAAAGAAAGAACAAAAAATGGTCAATTTTTTGAACTCGGGGCATTAATTTTGGCATAAGAAAAGAGGAATGATTCAGACCCCAACACCTCTGCACATTTGTGAGAGAAAGGGAAGAGAGAGAGAGAGGAGAAAAAAAAAGAAAAAAGGAAAAAGAAAAAATATAATGTGTAGTCACAAATCAATTGGGGGTTGTGGGGGTCAAAAATGGTGGGAGTCTCAAGTATTTTCCAAAATTAAAGATTAAATAACAATTCTAGCAATCAAAACTAGGGGGTTGTTTGGGATGAACTATATAAGTGTACTTTTTGACTTTTTGGCTAAAAAAGTAGACGAAAAAATATGTAGGTTTGTAATAACTTTTTGACTTTTTACGAAAAAATACATATTAAAATATTGTATCAACTAGCAAAATTACTTTGATACCCTTCTGAGCACTGTCTGTGCATGTCAGTGAGTGTGATGTGCTGCACTGTGCGTTAGCCACATTAGTGCACTGTGCTGCACTATTTTGAAATTTTTTTTTCTCACTAAAAAGTACACTGTTGGAAGGGGAGTGTACTAAGGGCATATATGTCTTTTTACCCTCTGTCTATTCAGACGTTTATTTCCTGCCCAAATATGTGAATAGTGTTAACTTTTTTACTTTTTTTGTGACTTTTTGGTGTCTTTAAGGGATGCCAAACACCTACTTAAACATAAAAATACTCAAGAAAAATTTGTGTTTATTCCAATTTAACTCTTATATTGTAGAATTCATACTTAGAATAAATTTAAAATACACATTATTTTTTTAATTTTTATTTATTTATTTTTGAGTTAATTACCTAAAGTCCTATTTACAAATGTTATGGTAACTTAGGTCGTATCTAAGATTTTTTGAATTAATAAGTCATATTTAGTAAAACTGAGAATATTGTTAATTTTTCTCAATTTTTAAAACTAAGAATATTAGCAATTTTGCATAGTAATGTTCCAAATAATTGTTTCACTAACTGATGAAAAAAATAATGTGTGAGATAAAACGTTTTTGCCCTTCTACTTATTGGTTTGATTCAATTATCTAATAAAATTAAGAACATTATCAATTTTTTCCAGTTTTAAAACTGAGAACAGTATCAGTTTTTTTCATTTTTAAAGTTTTTGCACATCAATGTTCCATCATTATGCTACGTTATATACACAAAATTTTCAGTTTTGCACAAAAAAATAATTCAGTTTTTTCAATTTTTCAAAAAAAAAAATTGGTTCTTTTTTTTCCACATAATTTTTATTTTTATTTTTTAATTTGAAAGTTGATGTTTTAAAATTTTAAAAATCAAAATAAATGTCAAATCATCATGTTCCTTTATAATTAATCATAAATTATGAACAATCACTGTTTAAAAAGCAATTCCGACTATTAAAAATTTAATGGGACTTGAAAGTCTAAAAACTCTTAGTTAGACCTTAATGAAATATAAGTTCATAAATTAAAATTTGTGTGTAAATGTCCCTTTATTTTTTCATTTAAATTATTTGTCCATAACATTACTAATACTATTAAATATAGGGGAAGTGATGGTTAACCAATATGATATAGATGTATGTACTATATAAATAATATATGTTGCATATATAATCATATGGTGCTATAGAGGTGTAGTGGGAAGAGTGTGGTGTATAAGGTTTATGGTGCGGGAGGTTGGCGGTTCGAGTCTCTGTAAGAGCAGATCAAATTGTTCTACAACGAATTATCGTCACGAATGGCACTTGATAGCGTCACGAATAGTGCCTACCATGACATTAAAGTGTCACTGAAAGGTTTTAGTCTTGATGGTGTAATGACACTTATAAGTGTCACTAACTCTTTTTTTAATGGCGCTTGATAGTGCCACAAGTAATATCTACCATGACATTAAAATGTCATTGAAAGTTTTTAGTCATGATGGTGCAGTGGTACTTGCAAGTATCTACCGTGGCACCGATAAAAGTGGCACTTGTTCAAAATGCCACAAGACCAAAAAATGTCATTAGAAGAATAGTTTTGTGGCACTTTCAAATGTCACTAAACTAAGAAAATGTTGTAGCGTGAGTAGAATAGCAAAGGCCTTCCCCATACAAAACTATATGCATATTTGTACAAGGGACAAGGTAAATTAGTAAGTGCCATAATTATTTTGAATTCTTTTAGTGAAACGTTATCTCCTTTTTTTAATTATTATTATTATTATTATTATTATTAACAAAAATAAACTTAAATCTTTTACATCTTACATCAATAAAGATAGACAAAAGTAATGCTAATAACATCATAGTGAGCCCTACTCATCCCAACTAGTACAAGAAAAGTCACCCAATCATATACTTATACTTGCCAAAAGCTAGTTGAGGAGAACTCAACCAACAGACCCACAACAAACAGAGACCAAAACAAAGGAACCAAACAACAGAAAGAAAAACAAAGAAACTAACCACAATAAACCAAAGCAATGACAATAAACAGTAGCCACTTCTCATAGCTCCCAGATAGACTTCAAATTATAAAGCAAATCATTGGACTGAAAAATCCACCCCCTTAATATGGTACTTCACCAAAAAAACCATGTACAAGTTAATAGACTCACAAATTTCACACCAGTTAACCACTGATCTAGCAAACTTGATTTCATTCCTAGCCTTCCACACAAACCACATAACCACTTATGGCAAGGCTTCCCACATACACTTGAGCATTTAAAAAAAAAAAAAAAAAAAAAAAACCGAATAGATATATATATAGGTTTATTTTGAAAAATTAGTTAAAAGTTATTTTTTTGACTTTTTTGGTTCACATCACCTCTCTATTTTTTTATTTTATTTTTTGTATGTTTTTTTCAATAAAAGCTAAAAAATATATTTTAAAAAAATGATTTTTAACTTACTTTTCAAAATAGGCCGTGTAGATAATACCATTCATAAAGATGTGATCCCACATTCCAACTTTCTTGTGTTTTTTGTGGGTTTTTGTTTGATCAAATTTGATTAATCAGTCTACCAATGTGAATTCAATAGTTGAGTTTGACCCAAGCCCTTGGATTTCATTTCGATTTTTTGTTGTGTTTAATTTTTTTGGGTTTCTATAGGTAGATTTGTTAGTATTTTTTTCATAATAATACAATAAAAATATATAAAATAAATTAAATAGAAAAGACAAAATAATTTTTTATTTTTATTATTTAAAGAATCAAATACATAATAAACTACACAACTAAAATTACAGAAATAAATTAGATTACATTACTAATTAAACAAATTATTAGTATGGATAACTAAAAATTAGAACTCATCTTTGTAAATTAAATATTGAAAAATTTAAGAGCAAATGATAAGAAAAGAAACAAATTGAAGTCAGACTAGACACTAGGCGGTTTCCTTAAAACAAATTTACCGCCTCCCAATGGATGCTGGAGGTGCACCGACCTCTGCCTACCAGGATACGACGATCGAAACCAGCTAATGCAGAAGCACCTTCTAAATAGTTTTGGCGAACTTGACAATGGATGCATTCTCTCTAACAAGAACCAAGGAAAGGGCTAACAAAAGAAGATAAGAGAATTTTTCTTTGGTGTAAAAAATCATCTCCAACTTTTTTATCTCAAAACACCATCTCCATTTTCCATAAAAAAATCTCTCAAAAACTCTTCTTCTAAGTTGGAGGGAAAATGCCCTTTTTATTCTTGTAGAGAAGGGGTTTTAGCCATAAAGGCTACCATAAAACCTAGCATCAATGGCCATCAAGTCTAGTCATTAGGGCTAAAGTTACAAAGATGCAAAACTCCCATGTGCATAATATGATCATCAACTCTATCATCAAAAGATGAGAGTTACAAAGGTTGAATAAATAAATATATATATATATATATGTATACACATATGTAATGTTATTTAAATAATCCAACTATATGGGTGACAAAATGGATACGGGTGTTGGGTTATAACCCAATCCAAACCCAGTCTAAAACATATGCATAAGACAAGCCTAGTTCAACATAGCTCAATCTAGCCCATGCCCATGACTAACTTCAACACATGCTTATACACAAGCCTAGGCCAGTCCAGACCAAGACTAAAACTAAGTCTAACTCTAAGCCTAGGCCCAAGCCCAACTTTTATTGATGCCCACTTTATGAGATAATTCTCATTCACAACTCAATGGTTTCGGTCCATCATTTTTATATTGTAATTTTCTCACTTGAGAGAATACAAAACTACTCTGACCCACCTCAATTGGCAGTTGAGTCCTACTTTAATTTCAAATTAAAGTTGCCGAAAAACTATTATTTTCCAACAATCCTCCAAATGAATAATATTGGCCGAATAAAAAAAAATGGACAACGCTTAACAACAAAGACTAGGAGAGAGAGTACACAAAATAACTCTGCATTAGAAAAGGTAGTTGTTGGCCTTGAACCTTTCGTAGTGAAGCCTATCAGATTTACTGGCTGACCAATGAACGTATGTCTTGAACTGTTCTGTCGTTTGTGTAAATCGAGACAATAGACCTCACACAGGAGTCACTCTAACTATTGTTCTTGTTCTCACTGGTGTGTCCGGGTTGGCCCTAGAACACTAGCTTGGTTTAGTGAGTGTTTTTTAAGAATTTGGCCTCGTCAATTCTTAAAGAAACGGCCTCATTTCACACTTACATTGGTGACCTATACAAGGTATCTCGTTATATCACGGTTGACTATTCATAGCTCTTAGGTCATTAAAAACATCAGTTTAACCTTCCATCCCATAAGGTATCATTGTATAAAGAATATGCAAGAGGATTTACCTCTTCAGTGACTCACCCGTTACACACAATTAGGTTGTCCTTTTGAACCTAGATCTTAGAATCTCCAGTCAACTAGGTTAGGTTTTTCGTTCCAGTAACATTCGCTAAAAGCCTTAACCCCATTCCCCTTGACGACTTCTTACTAACTCTCGATTTAACCCTTTGGTTAGCGGATCCGCAATATTGTCCTTAGACTTTACATAGTCTATAGTAACAACACAGGAGAGTAGTTGTCGTATGAAATTATGTCTTCGATGAAAATGTCTAAACCTTCCATTATACATATTATTCTATGCCCTACCAATACTTGATTGGTTATCGCAAAGTATACAAAATTGCTAGCACAAGTTTTGATCAACATGGAATATCCTCATAAAAATGGCAAAGCCATTCGGCTACTTGGTAGATTTATCTAAATCATCGAACTCGATTCTATCATTGATCTCGTGATACACATCTTAGAAGATTTCCACGGCACATCTGCACCTCGAATGGTGAAAACAAATCCACTAGTGGATTTGTAGGCTTTATATCAAATATCCAGGTGACGTCACTGTATCCTTCTAGTACAATTGAATATCTGGGATAATGCAACCCAAAATCTCGACTTCATTGTAAGTACCTTAGTACATGCACAAACGCCCTCTAAAGATAGGCATTGGGATTACTTATGGATTTATTTATCCTGTTTATTGAGTAGGCTATACATGACCTTGTACACCTCATCAGATACTTTAAACTTCCAATGACCCGAGAATATTCTAGTTGAAATACACTCTCACCATTATTCTCGGCCAAATGTAGACTCAAGCCTACCGGTGTACTCAACACACTTGTATCTGATTTACTAAATTTCTCAAGTATCTTACCAACATAATGAGATTAAGAAAGTACAATACTACCAGATGTTCTGGTAATCACATTTGTAAGGCCCATGTCAAACTTAGAATTTAACAATTTCTTGATAATTCTGAACATCTTCTCATAATTACCAATCGTACAAACACAAACTGACATATCTATTTGTCAGTGTCTTTGACATATACATAATTGTTAATCCCGGTTAATTTAAAACTCTCTTGACAACATTGTGTTGTCAAATTTCTCATGCCAGTGTTATTGTCCTTGTTTCAAATCATATAAAGATTTCCCAAGCTTACAAACTTTCCTCATCTTGGAACCGACAAACCCTTCAAGTTGTTCCAGAAAGATTTATTCAACTAAATCTTCATATTGGAAAGTTATCTGACTATCCATCTTGAAGTATCTCTAGACTTCGCACAATTGCAATCACACTCACCACAATTGATGATCATGTATCAAAGTAATCTAGGTATCCTTTGATAACAAGACTATCCCATCGGCTTTTATTCACTTGCATTCTACGGCTTGCTACCTATGCAAGATAAAGTTAAATTAATAACTTCTTTCTAGAGAAATTACAACTTCAAAAAAGCTTTAGCCTCACTAGCCACCATATAGGTTTAAGAAGATTGGACAGAGGAACTTTAAAGTCCTAGTCTTTTAATATCTTCTAGGCTCATCTTTTTTCTCATGAAAATCGTTTCCTTAATTCCATAATGGTATTCTTGTGTAAATTTAAATATCAGATTTGTCCACAAGGAAACCAATATGCAGTACTATATTATGCATAACCGTTGAATACAAAGTCAACTGATTTTTAAGGCTATCCTACCCGCTTGGATTTAGGTATTGCCACATTTTGCATGACTTCCCCACATTTGTAGAATTTATACGAAGGCTTTCAGCCTTTCCAAAAAATCATGCAGGGTCTTTAAACAATTTCTTATATCGCAATGATTATGAGACACTCATAATCATATCACAGAAAACATATTCCCAGACCGTCATCAACCCAATTAGGTCTTTTCCGAATTCAAGGCACCAAACAAATTTGGTTCAACCTGTCACTTTGAAGCCAATAGCCTTACTATTAGGAAACATAGATCTAGTGTTCAACAGTCTACTATTCGAAACTTCATAATATGGCCGGTAGTCTTATCACTAGGAATCACTAATTTTTAACATGTGGTCAGTAGATTTTCTACTACTAGGAATCACAATGTTTGGACATGTGATCAGTGGTCACTCTACTACAAAGAATCACAACGTCTTGACGGAGGATCAGTAGACCATTTTATTACTAGGAATCATCATGTCTTGACATATGATCAATAGACTCTTTTACTACTAGGAACCATCATGTCTTAACATATGATCAGTAATCTATTTACTACTAGAAACCACAATCTCATCACTGTGTAGCCAGCGGTCTAACACCTCCTAGGAACCATCAGTTTTCTATCTCTGTGATCAGTGATCTTGCATTCACTAAGAGCTACCAATTCAATAATATATTCAGAATTATAAAAATTCAAAAAATACATTCACACACCCTAACGGGTTATCTCATCTTTGCTCTTAAGCAAAGTCACATAACAATCATACGTGCTATAATTGACACAAGGATAACATACTAATTGTCTCTGATTAATTCAGAGATATCATCATGCAGTCTTATTTAATCACATTTGATCTCTCTAGATCTTCCTTTAAGAACCTTGCAAGGTTTAAGGTTGTCAGGTGGAACAACATTTCCTATTGTCACCTCTTGAAGCCATTTCTGAAAAATCACAACAAAATTTCACTATTCTGTTTTTGCAGAAACTAAACTTAATACTAGAAAATTCCAAAGTCCGAAATTTAATTCAAAACTAATCTCACCACTTACCTTAGAATCAAACATGGTCAGGAAAGTTTCCAAGAAGACTGGAGGGGTCACATCAGTCCCACTTAAGACCCAGTTAACTTTAAACAAAACTTTCAAGAGCATGTTGACTACTAGTCCATGCAAAACAAATTTAGAATTAAGTTTTTCAGAGGATAAACTAGGTTAAAATAAACCAAGTTTACAAAACTTATAAGCAATTAAAAATTACTATCAGAATTACACCACTCATAAAAGTTAACCGGTACTCTCTGAACTGAACCCATTATTTCTGAATAAAAATCAGAAATATTTTAGCTAATGCTAAAATTTGGTTTTCCCCCCTCTCCCAAAACAAAACACTTTGGAAATAATCAAATTATCACCAAAGACTTTCTTAAAACTTGGTTTCCTACCACTTTGGGAATAAAAAGATTAAACCCAAAGACTTTCTCTAATCACAAAGGTTTGATACCAAATCCATCTTAGTTTCCATTTCTTAACAAATCAAAAATACTCTATAGCCAAGGCTAAACTTTGGTTTCTATTACAGAAAATCAAAACACTTTGGAAATAATAAAATTAATCTCACAGACTTTCTCTAAATCCGAAGGTGTATAATTTTTTTCCTTCCCCCTTTCCTTTCACTATGGTGAAACTTTTACAAATTAGAAATTAAAAACCACTACAAATGGAAATGGAAATGCAACTGTTGCAATTACAAATTATCTAAATTTGCAAAATGGAGTTCATGGTTGCATCCGAAATCGTCTGTTTAGCCAAAACCACACTTCTCCACTTGTAATGCTTTTCTTTGTATAAAATATATTACAAAACTCTATCTTAATTGTTGCTAAATCTCTATGATCACTGTTCATATACATACTTGGATACAAGTAGAGTTAATGAAGCAATAAAGTGAATATTATACAAGTAATTTCAGTTATAACTCACAATGTATAATTCAAAGGCTATAGATGCATTGCAGTTACAAAAATGTCATGAGTTTCATGGCTACGAAATAGCTACATATATAAGCCTATTATGGTCATAACGTTGGCATTCCAACCATCTAACTATGAGCAAATATTCTTATAAACAATAGAGTTAAACTCCAATAATACACAATAATGTTTGGAGTAATTCACTTGATTATACACATCAAGACATGGAAAAACTCACAACTGAAATAACAATTAATTGATAGAATTATAATGCAAAATTATTCCACCATGTACTAATTCTTTCTTAGGATCCATCCACCTGATAATACAATATAATCATAAACAAACTCAGAAATAAGGTCATTATATAGAAAAAAATCGAAACTGTTCTACTAAATTTTCTCCTAAAACAAACCTATTTAGAGATTATATCGTCGGAAATCTCTCGACTAGCCGAATCTCTTAACATTCTCAAAATTCAGCACTTCGTTTTTTCCAGAATTTAATTAATCAACTTAAATCTAAATTGTTACCAAACTTTCAAAAACAACAAACGGAATAAACCCGAAATAAAATTGAACTATAAAGTGAATAATTAAATTCATTAAAATTCTGAAGGTCCAATATTATTCCTTATTCCACGCAAAGATAATCCTATTCAAATAAAAAAGTAGTAGTCCAATTTACTAATTCCAATTTATTATATTTGTTCATATTAATATCCTGCTTTTGCGTTTAGGTAAACCTGTAAAGAAAATTAACTACAACAAAAAACAAATAACAAAAAAATCAAATAAATTATTAAGAATCTTAAGAAATAAAATTCTTATTTTATTTTTATAAACTCCTAGCAACTTAAGCACTAACCATCAAATAACTCATGCAATAACAACTAATTAATATAAAATAAATTGTATGAATAAATTACTTGAAACAAACAACTCAAATTCCAATAACTCTTGGCAATTAAATTAATTTTAATTAATTCCAAGAGTCACTAGAATAAAATTATAATAAAAACTAAATTGTTTTATCAAAATGTATTTATAAAAATTTGTTTTAAGATTGTTGGTATTTTCCCATAATAATACAAGAAAATATATAAAATAAATTAAATAGAAATGACAAAATAATTTTTTATTTTTATTATTTAAAGAATCAAATACAGAATAAACTATACAACTAAAATTACATAAATGAATTAGATTACATTACTAATTAAACAAATTATTAACATGGATAACTAAAGATTAGAATTGATCTTTATAAACTAAATATTGAAAAAATTAAGAATAAATGATAAGAAAATAAGCAAACCGAAGCCTGGACTAGACAGTTTCCTTAAAACAGATTCACCGCCTCCCAATGGATGCTGGAGGTACACCGGCGTCTTTCTCCCAGGATACGACGGTTGAAACCAACTAATGCAGAAGCACCTTCTGAATAGCTTCGGCGAACTTAACAATGGATGCACTCTCTCTAATAAAAACCAAAGAAAGGGCTAACAAAAGAATATAGAAGAATTTTTCTTTGGTGTAAAAAATCATCTCCAACTTTTTTTTATCTCAAAACACCATCTCCATTTTCTATCAAAAATCTCTCAAAAACTCTTCTTCTAAGTTGGAAGGAAAAGGCCTTTCTTATTCTTGTAGATAAGGGGTTTTAGCCATGAACGCTACCATAAAACCTAGCATCAATGGCCATCAAGTCTAGCTATTAGGGCTAAAGTTACCAAGGTACAAAACTCTCTTGTGCATAATATGATCATCAACTCTATCAGCAAAAGATGAGAGTTACAAAGGTTGAATAAATAAATAAGTATGTATATATATGTAATGCTGTTTAAATAATCCAACTATGTGGGTCGCAAAATGAATACGGATGTTGGGTCACAACCCGATCCAAACCCAGTCTAAAACATATGTACAAGACAAGCCTAGTGTAACATAGCACAATCTAGCCCATCCCAAGACTAAGTCCAACACATGCACATACATAAGCCTAGGCTAGTCCAGACCAAGACTAAAATTAAGTCCAAGTCCAAGCCTAGACCCAAGCCCAACTTCTATTGATGTCCATTTTATGAGACAATTCTCATTCACAACTCAATGGTTTCGGCCCATCATTTTTATATTATAATCTTCTCACTTGAGAGAATACAAAATCACTCAAACGCATCTCAACTGGCTGTTGAGTCCTACTTTAATTTCAAATTAAAGTTGTCGAAAAATCATTATTTTTCAACAAGATATATATTAATTTGAGAATCATCTCTCTATAATTTATTATGCTGTTTTTTTTTTAAAAAAAAAAAAAAAAAAAGAGATGGCAAGTAATTATTTCAAAAGTAGCCAATTTAATTTTTTAATAAAATCAAGTGATCTATAATTATTGAATCAAGTTTTTTTTTTTTTTTTTTTTAATTATTAATGATTTACACGCTGAAGCTTAAAAGATTAACGAAATAACCCATCAAAGTAGAGTACATAATGCACCTCATTGAGCAAGCTGGAATAATACATTCTAAGTCCTATTTCTTTCTTCATTTTTATTTTGGGACCAATACCTTTACTCCAGTCTAGCAATTCGATTCAAGGGAGCAGTTAAAGGGGCATTAGCCTACTTGGGTCCATTTTAGTAATTTGAATGGTTCATCTTAATATTTTTTGAATATATCATTCATATAAAAAATAATATTGATCAAACATTTGTATCTATATAATTGGATTGCTTTTGAATTTTAAAAGCATGCAGTAAATATAATTTTAATAATAGATTGACAATTACTTTATTGTAAAACAAATTTAATCTAATTATATAACTAATTTGCTAGACAAATATTTAAAAATAAATAATTTGGATTAATGAAATGCCCGCTGGGTAATACAATAGATCGATGAACTGGCCCATTTTTATGTGGTTTGTTTGTTTATTTTTATTTTTATTTTTATTTTTTTGTTTTTTTTTTTGTTTTTTTCCTGTCTTTTAGGTTTGTGTGAAGTGGTATTTTTCGGAAGATTATTAAATACTCCCAAATTTTCAGTATACTCTGTTCTATTATTTAGAGTTTTATATTACTCTTAGTATAATCTATAATTTTTCTCAAATTATCCTTCAAGGTACCCCTAAATAAGAACAAAATCACCATGTTCAGACTTACAATGCCGAACAATATTGTTTGGTTCGGACTTTCAGATCCAAACAAAGTGAATTTGTTCGGATCTAAAAATTCGAATAATAATGACGTTAAACAAGCTGAATATTCATTTTTAAGAAAAAAAATACAAATGTGAATACTTACCTCCTTTTTAATGGATTGTTTCAAAAAACAATTTTCATTATTATTTTGATCTATTATTTAATTTTGTTCGAATTTTTTTTTTGCAAGGATAAGAAGATGATATTGATAATAGTAAGTTTTGGTAGAATAGTTTGGAGATTTGGAGTGAGGGATAAAAAGAAGAGAAAATATTGAAACTTAGAGAAGAAGGTAAAACATGCATATGTAATTAGGGTATATCATGAAAAAAAAAAATCATTTTAAAATTTGATATGTGCTATTTTTATTAATAAATTTACATTAAGATATAATAAAAATTAAAATTTTAATTAGAGATATTTTATTATTTTTTTGACGTAAATAGAATCTCCGTACTTTTCAAGTAAAGAATGACTTTTCAAATCAAAAAATAAACAGATTTTAAAACCAAAAAAAAAAAAAAAAAAAAGGATGCGAAAATGTTGGGTAAGAAGTTATTATTAAACCGGAGGTTATCTGACATGTTATGTCTTAATTCTTAATGTGATCAGTTTTATTACCTAACATGTTTTTGTCAAGGGCACATTCTGGTTCAAGTCCTTAATTGCTATCAATCTTAAAAAAAAAAAAAAATGTCCTTGATTGCTAGATGAATATTATTTCAGCCATTTAAGTCATTTGTCCAATAATTTTAATCACATTATTTTATCATATTTGTTTTAAAAATTAAATAACAAATTTATTTTTAAAAATAAAAATAAAAATGTCATTCAATATTTACCTGCAACCCAACAGTTAAATAGAAATAGACATTCTATTTCACTCCAATTTTTGTTCTCATGCATGCTCTAATGAAAATTTTCTCATTAATTTTTATATTTATTTATTTTTGTAAAAATTTTCTTGCATATTTATTCTTGTAGTTAAATGGTTGTACTACCTTTATTATTGGAGATATCTGAATAATAACTTTTATTCAACCTCTATTATTGGGACTTATAATAAAAATTAATTAATTTTAAACAGATTTTTGGAGAAGGAATATTTTGTATGGGCCTTAGATAAGGAGACTATTAGTCTTTTATTATTGGGCCTATGGGACAATCACGGTTTTATTTTGCAACGCTTTTTGACATTTTATTGCAGGCTTGGATGAGGAGGGTATTTTATTTGTGACGGTTTTAACAAGGGAAAATTGCAAATATATAGAGTAGTGGAAAAAAAATTATATTATAAATGAAAAAAAAAAAATCAATATAATTTTGACATGTAGAAAGAATTGTACAAAGCACATAAATGAATTTGCACAATACATATAGGAGAGTTGTATCATCATAAAAATGTAATTTTTTTTCTCACTGCTCTGCTGAAAACCAATTTCATCTTTTAATAATAAGTTAAATAAGGGATGCATTCCTTTTTTAATTCAATTTTTAATAGATGTTATGAATAGAAGTAAAGTGACACAATATGAAATATTAAAAGATAAAATTGATACCATTGAAATTATATAAGCCAAACTAACACAAGAAACAAACTACAAATATCACAAATATAATTTGTCTCAAATTTTATTAAATTCAATTACTAGTATCATATTGACATTTATCATATTATTGCAATTGATTATTCTTTCGACACTAAAAGTTTAAGGTAAATTACAAATACATCCTCTGAGATTTTCTTAAAGTACAAATTGTTCCCTGTGGTTTAAAAAATTACAAATATCTCTTTATTAGTATTTTTAATTTAACAGAATTAACTAAAAAAATGAAATTCACAATTGCTCTCTTATACAATAATAAAATTACCTAAATTATTAATTGAAACATATTTCTAATATCATTAAAAACTGTTAATTGACTTGATGATTTATTAATAAAAAAGGAGATTTGCTATGAAATTAGAAATCTCATAGGGATGGAATGTAATTTTCAAAATCACAGGGGCGATTCGTATTTTACCTCAGGAGGTGTATTTGTAATTTATTCAAAATTTTACTACTACATGTGACGTCAGTGAATAAAACAATTCGTAAAATTTGCAATTAATCCATGTTAGCAATGAACAGATGGGGATGGGAAGTGCAGTAGAAACACTATGCGGACAAGCATACGGAGCCCAGAAATACGAAATGCTGGGCATATATTTCCAAAGATCAACCATCATTCTCTCTATAACTGGCATCTTCATCACTCTCATCTCCATTTTCACCAAGCCCATACTCAAACTCCTCGGCCAATCCAACGAAATCGCTTCAGCTGCAGCCTTGTTTGTCCACGGCCTCATCCCCCAAATCTACGCATTTGCGATAAATTTCCCCATACAAAAGTTTCTTCAAGCTCAGAGCATAGTGTTACCGAGTGCACTCATTTCAGGTGCCACATTTGTGGTACACCTCGTGTTAACGTGGGTTTTTTTGTACAAGGTTGGGCTTGGTTTGTTGGGTGCTGGGTTGGTGTTGAGCTTGTCTTGGTGGATTATTGTTGTGGGTCAGTTTATTTATATAGTGAGAAGCCCCAGGTGTAAGGACACTTGGTCTGGGTTTAGTTTTCAGGCCTTTTCTGGGCTTATGGAGTTCTTTAAATTGTCAGCTGCGTCGGCGGTGATGATATGTTTGGAGTCATGGTATTATCAGATTATTCTTCTTGTGGCTGGGTTGCTTCATGATCCTAAGTTGGCTCTGGATTCACTTTCTATTTGGTAAGAAAAATTCCCATCCTGTTCTATATATGAAAAGTTATTTGTAAATATAAAAAAAAAACACGAGAAATTATTTAGGAAAAATTTTATTAGTAAAACATGCTAGCTTAGTTTATGAGGATAACGTTGGGTATTTTTGGTAATGAAAGTACTACAAAAAGTCAATCATTCTACACATAAAAATTTGAGCAATACTAGAAACTCCAAAAAAAATTGTTAAAAATTTCACACAATACTCACACGAGTGTGAGACCCACACCATGTGGGACTTAATCATGTGAATATTTTGTAGAATTTTTTGTAATTTTTTTAAAAAAATTATGCATATCATTGCTTAGAAAAAAATTAATAAATAATTGCTTGAAAGTGATGTGCTTTTCCATAATTGTTTACTTGGTTTTACCTGCAGCCTGCTAATTGCGGGAAGTGTAATGGTGATCCCAACTGGGTTCAATGCAGCGGCAAGGTTAGCCATATATTCAATTTATTCATTAATATGCCTGTTAAAATATGATAATTATCGATATTAATTCTCAAACTTTTCTTCTTAGTCTTTGATACATACAAGACCATCAAATCCACAAAATATTTGGGAGTTATTTTTTTCACAATTATATTTTATTTTTCGCAACTCAATTTCACAAAGATGCCATGATTAACTGTAAGTAATGTCATGGGAAGGATTCAAGGCTGTATTTAAATCCACTTTTTAATTTAAATGAGAGAAAAGACATTGAATGACAATGCTATTAGAAGTTACATGTAACACAAATATTTATGTTGATGATATATATATATATGCTAAGCAGTGTGAGGGTGAGCAATGAGCTTGGAGCCGGACATGACAAGTCAGCAGCATTTTCAGTAGTAGTGGTGAACTTAGTCTCTTTCATACTCTGTTTGATAGCAGCAATTGTTGTCCTTGCATTGCGCAATGTCATTAGCTATACTTTCACGGATGGTGAAACCGTGGCCAGAGCTGTATCAGAACTTTGTCCACTTCTTGCCTTCTCCCTCATCCTTAATGGAATCCAACCCGTCTTATCCGGTAAGCTTTGCTTCAAAACTTAAATCAAAGCATTTTCCATTTCTGCAGTTGAATTTGAGAGAATTTTATGTCTTTATAAAAGCATCATGAAAGGGTTATGTTTTGGTTAATGGTGTTTGTTTTGCAAATTGGTTCATTGGCATCTTTTTTTCCCTATTTCTCAGCTTTTTCTCTGTTTCCTCCCCCATCCTCTGTAATATTTTATCCAAAGAGAGTATTTTAGTCATTTTGTAACGAAAGTCTTATATCGGGATAAGTTATCCCACCTATTTCGGGACAAAATAATTCCACATAAGCAGGATAAAAGAGCTCTCAGAATAAGTTATAACGGGTCATAAAATCTGAATCCAACAACACTTCATAATTTATTTCTAGATAAAAGAGTCTTCTCTTGCTTTCTATTTGTGAATCAAACATGACTATAATCATTCAGATTCACTTATAAACGACTTCACTTTTATTTCATCTTCTAACTTGAATGTGACATGAGAGGAATGTAGGAGTTGCTGTGGGGTGTGGATGGCAAGCTTTCGTTGCATACGTGAATGTCAGCTGTTATTATGTAGTTGGGATCCCGTTGGGTTTGCTACTCGGTTTTCACTTCAAATTGGGTGCTAAGGTTGGCTACTCGATAACTCATCTGTTTTCTTCTATTCTTGTAATTGCATATATGCTTGGATTTTTGTCAGTACAATAAGTCTCGTGACACAGAACTAAACACAAAATAAATGTAATCTTACATATTCGATGGAAGGGTCCATGAGCAGAAAGCAATTTTTTTTTTTATTACACTTTTATGTCCCTAGACTTATTGTTTACATAAAGAGTGACAGTACATTTTCAAATAACTATGTGTGGTGTTTGTAGGGAATATGGTCAGGGATGATAGGGGGCACACTGATGCAAACCATGATTTTGGTATGGGTGACTTGTCGAACAGATTGGAAGAAAGAGGTACTCTTCATATTTCTCTTGACCTTTTTACAAATTTCTTACACCATGCACATAACATATAAAGCCAATTATTCGACACCTGTACTTTGATCATCTCCATTTATGTTTGTGAAGATTTTCATTATAAATCTGATGGCTATAAAATAGGAAAGCAAAATTATAATTATTTTAAATTAAAAAAAATTATTACACCCACTTTTGTTGAAAATTAGTTTGAATGTATTGCAGGTGGAAAAAGCTAGGAAGAGGTTGGAAAAGTGGAATGACAAGTAAAATTCATTTTCAAAGGTTCTTCAAATTTTTGCTTTTAAGGTTGTTTGGATGATCGATTTGAGTAAGAATTTGTAAAGAGGAAGGAATGAAAAGAAAAGGTGATAAAAATATAAACTAAATTTTTTTTTAAATCACTTTTGCTCCCCCACCCTTACCATTTCAAGTGAGTGTACACGTGTGTGGATTTGTCCTTCAAAGAATAAGAGTGATTGGATAAAAGTCCTTCTTCCCAATAGATGTGAAATAGCTATTCTGTATGTTTGATTGTATGTAGTAACTATGACATTGGACAATGAATTGGTATAAGAGTCGAGGTACATTTATCAACTATTATTATTCTTAGACTTTTTCTCACGAATCCTCGACTCAACCAAACCGCGTACACCACTAAAACGCGTAACCTCAAGATAGAAGCATCAAAATATCAAGGCATGTGCCAAATCACTAACCTCAATAGGAACCAAGACAGAAGCATAAAAAAAGAAAAAAAAAGAAGAGATGTATGTTCCAACTAATTAGGTTAGAGCACGTGAGTTGTGCTGTTATTTTGTTCTGTTGGTCACTCTGTTTTTTTGGTCACACGGTTGGTTCCTCCCCAATAAGCTGTTGATTTAGTCATGATTAGAGTCACTTTTTGGGTTAAATTAAATTTTGGGGAAACCAAACAACGTTGAGTCTCAGATTTTTCAAATGATGAACTTCACTGCTGCTTCACAGCGTTTACTGATGTTGATCATGATCTTGGTCTTTTTTTCATTAATCGACAAATTTCGTGCCATTTCTATAATGTTGATGAGCTTGGTCTTTTTTTAATTGCTGATTGTTGTTTATTTACTTTACTGGAGTGCCTTTGATAAAGTGCTATATGTAGATTCCCCTAGGTGGCATGGCTTTTGGCTATGCTTGTATTGTTTTTTCTGTTCAGGGAAGTATGGAGATATTATTTCTTTGTTTTTTTTTTTTTGGTTGTCACGTCAGATTTCCTCTTTTGCTTTCTATTTTCGGTTGGTTTTGGCGTTCCATATGCCAATGTGGTTGAGATATGTTTTCCAACTCATGATGCATTTTCACCTCGGCCACTTTTTTTTTTTTTTTTTCATTAATGTAATCTAATTGTAATCATTGTAAGTTTGATTTGCATTGCATCAATGTTATTGCTGATTTTTTAAAAAAAAGGAAAAAAAATGCCAACTTGCAAAAAACCAAAAAAGAAAAAGAAGTGGAGTCTTTGAATCACACCCTTCTTTTCTGTCCTGCTGTGTGGAAAATCTGGTCAAATATACTGCAGTGGTGGGGATTGCCATGGGTAGTTCCAGGGTCATTAGAAGGGCTACTACAATGGTGGATGAGTTGGAAATTTAGGAAGAAGTAAAGTCAAGTTTGGAGAGTTATCCCAGCAGCTATGATCTGGTTAATTTGGCAATGTAGGAATGATTGCTAATTCTCTGGTATACAACCTAACCTGTTGGAATTATGTGAACTCATTAAAGTCAGGGCAGCTCTTTGGTGGAAATCTTTTGATCCAAACTGCTCATTTTCTATTACGGATGTTGCCTTTAATATGCAGTAAGTGAGAAGTTGCCTCTAAGAACAAGGTGAAAATGAGTACCGGTGAGGAGTATCTGTTTGCTGTTTAAGCTGTTTGGGCAGTGATCCAGTTGAGACTGCTGCTTCTGCTTTTGTTGCTGGTCTTTTTGATGCTACTTGCTGGTCTTGTTGACTGTTGCTGCAGAGATACATTTTACCAACCATTGTTGCTACTGATTTTGATTATGTATTTGTTGATTTTGGTTTGTTTAGCTTTTATTGGGTGTGGTTGGGTTTGGTGTTTGTGGTTGGTTACTTACTAATTTTGGATGGTGTGCTAGCATATGATTGGGCGGTCTTATCGGTGCCAACCTAGTTGGGACTAATTTGTTTCGTTATAATACTTTTTGCACTCATTCTCCCTTTCCCCTTTCTTTTGATGTAATTCTATCTTCATTCATCAATAAAGTATCTCTTTTTTTGCTGATCAAAAATAATGTCTAAGCCCCTGCCTCCTTATGTCCAAATCACTAATGTGTTGAAGGGTGGTTTTAGTTAATTTAACTTTTTGCCAACCATTCCCATCGTCTAGGAGCAACGAAATGCTTTTTTATTTTTATTTTTTGATAGAAAAACAAAATGAAATATAAGAACTCTCTCAAAAGTCATTAAAACACAAAAATAAAAATAAAAAATAATTTTGGTAATTCAAATCAAACATAAGTGATTACTTTTGCTTTCTCACCATTGGTTCAGTGCATGATTACCTAGAAGCATATATAGTTTCTCAACTTCAATTTTGAACAATAATCACCTGTAGGAATATGACAACATGGTTGGGATGCATTTTTTTTTCAGCGTGATAAAACATTTACTTGAACATGTACTTTCTTTTTCTTTAATTTTAAATTTTTTTAATTTTTTATTTGTTAACGTACTATTATTTAGATCTATGAAAAAAGAGAAATGGAATTACCACCTATGGCAAATAGAGGAACCTATAACTTGTACTATAGGGGTTGAAGATAGATTAATTAGGTATCCACCTTTCAGAATTGATCACTATTTGTTCCCAGAATGTTACTTAATTGGGTGTCCTCCAAATTTTTAAGTACCCTCAACTTCATATTCACCACCACCATTACTCAACTCATTACACTTCCAAAATCTGCTACCGCAACCACACCACACCTACAACTGGACAATGACATCCAAGATGGGATTACCACAGAATGATCATCTGGACCCACACCTTTGCTGCAATCTCAATCACCACCACCACCTTTATCAGTTCAATCATCATCGGAGAAACACATGGAGTTGAGCAGCCAACTCAAGACTATATTGTCCGACAAAGAGGTACCGCTGTTTCACTGCCTTCAAAGTGCTCCTTGGATAGAATTGAAGCTAATGTTTAAACTCGCTGCTCTGGCAATTTTTGTATGTATGGTGAGCTTTGGCATGTCAACCTCCACCCAGATCTTCTCCGGCCACCTCGGCGACCTTGAGCTCGCTGCTGCATCCCTCCGCAATAATGGCATCCAAATGTTTGCTTACGGTCTCTTGGTACACTACAAAAAAAAAAAAAAAGCACTTTTAGATACCTTTTTTTTTAAGTCACCAAAAACGTAATTTTGGTTGCTGCAAGCATCTGCGACATCAACAAAATTGGTCGCTGAAACCTTGTCACTAAATGATTCGGTGGCCAAATAAATTATTGTCGCCTTTATAAATAAATCGGCGACTAAATATTTTAGTCGCCAAAAGACTAAAATTTTGTTGCCATAAATTAACATTTAGTCACTAAAAGTAACCTTAAGCAGATGACATGTTAGGTTTTAGCGACATATAAATGCGTCGCTAAAAATATCTTTCAACGACTAAATGATTTGGTTGTTGAATGTTGAAACTTTGGTGACCGATCAAGTTTTGGGTCGCTAAAAAAATTATTCACACAGACTTTCAACAACAGAAACAAAGTGTCACCAAAAGTAAATTTACAACTGAAAAACCTGTCACCAAAAATTTATTATTTATATATATATTTTACAATTTCCCTCTTCAATACATAATTCGTAAACTTATAAACATAAGCAAAATATAATTCAAAATAACACAATTGTGCAAAGCATCCAAAATATAAACTTAATTCAAAAGTAGTAGCGTATTAAACATAAGCAAAATATCAAATCCAAAACATCCAACATAAGTTCAAATCCCTTACAATCCCAAACTTCGAACATGTAATTTCAAAAAAACTTCAAAGCTTGCAAATTCATAACAAAAACCTATTACAAAATATATTCAAAAACTCAAAATGTAATCCTTTGATGCTCCCCGAACTATGTTCCATTCATTGCCAATATGTCAAGCATATAAAAAATATTACAATATTAAAATGTTAATAATAAAATTCTTGGTCTCAAAACATTGGTTTCACATTATAGATGAACAAATTAGGAGCAAATTTTCCTATGGTGAATTACAAGATTTCATTATACGAAAACCAAAAAGTAACACGTGATTCACCAGTTAAAACTTGGCATATATGAACTAATTACAAGCAATATTTCTACAAGTTTGTAAATCAGTCTCATATTGTCCAACCAAAATCTAGCTCAAATTTTGTCACAATGGAATACTAATAAAATCCAATTTCAAGGTTCCAAAACAAGAGCAAATATCAACTGAGTAGGAGCTACCAATGGAATGAGATTTCATCCAAAGTGCTATCCTTACTTTCATGACTAAATTGAAATCACAAGGACCTAAATCTTAAACTTGAGATTTCTTTCACTTACATTAAAGTCAAAAAGTTGCTCAAATAAAAACTAGAACGAATATGAATAGTTTGATAGCATTGTGCCCACAAATGATGATATGACAGCAGGATGCTATGACAGCACCCACCCTAATCCCTACTAATATATACCTTTAACTCAATTACACATATGTAATTTACTGACAAGTTGTATTAATAATAATAACTGATAAACAAGAATTACAATTCCAGTTGAGCATGCAATGTAGAGTAAAGGGTGAAAAAGAATCCTATAGTAAGTGATGACATTGATATATAAATTAGAATTGCTACACAAATTATGGTCTTCAAATTGTTACATATTAGTTTAGTTATTTTTGTAAAAGCATATTCATCTATTTTGGCAATTTGACCTGTTTATTTGTTAAGTTAGACATGGAATTGGGATTTTTGAAGCAAAACACGACAGCCACCCCCTGATTAGCATATTTGGTCTTATCTTATTTACATATCAAATAGTTCCTTGGGTCATCTAATTGTTTGTCATATCATGAATGCTCAAAACATTAGGATTCCATATTTTTATGTACGCATGTGTTGTGATACGTTCTCAGTAGTAAAAAGAAATTAAGAATACAATAAGTGAATCCTCTAACAGTCACAAATTTAATAAAAAGTGCCAAAATTGTCTAAATAAATTAAAAATGCTTTAACAAATAGTCAAAGATTACCTGATATAGTAATTGCCCCCAACGAACGAGTGCCACTTTTTTATCTCTCTGCATTAACCAATAACCTATAACCTTGGCAATTGTAAATCAAAGTTTAAATTAAAATCGCACTATACATGAAATTAATAGAGAGTTATGAGTATGAAATGAATGTCAAATAACATATAAGGATACTCATGTCCTGTCTGCAATTTTTTTAATTGTCTATCGTATTTGTCATATTCACTCGCCATGGATATGTGCAAAATAAACAATTTGATTATATTACTATATATCGATCCAAAATGTGATCGATACATCTAAATAAATTATTGTAGTTCTAATCTAGACAACAATTGAATCAAGTATTCCCAACCAAAGCGTCAAGAGCATGTTTCTAATTTCGTCAGTTTAGTGTCATGTACATAGATTGGAAACTTGGATTGAAGCAAAAATAAATATTAATTAAAGCAGTGTCATGGCATGGCATCATACAAGTCAAAACCTACAAGAAAAAATTATAAGTAAAAATTACAAGCAAAAAAAACAAAACTCTGTTTGTATATAAAAAGCACAACTTCTATGAATTTAAATATTAATTTTAAACTCTTATATGACCAATTTCAAATTGTTTACGAATTCCTCATAGGGAATAATAGTACACATCATTGTTTTTTAAAAACCAATTAATATAGGAGAACTTGAAAGGCCTTGATTCGTCATTAATCCTAATATTAAAATAATTGCATATGCTGATATTCCAAGAATAACCAATACAAAACTTACATATCAGAAAATACTGTATGAAAATGTTCTAGCTATAGTGAAAATTTTAATTTGAAATCCTAATTGTCAACTATAGTAACAAAGTGGGAAAAAATAGTGCTTAGACATTTCCAAGGAGGTCACAAAAAATTTAAAATAAATTCAATAAAATAGTCACTTTATTGACCATCTGTCAATAAACATTCACTTTATCACGATTCACTCACAAGAAGAAGAACAAAAAGAAGAATATCAATAAATATACTTTTAACATCTAAATGACAAGAATGAGTCATGACAACCAATACAACACATGAAAATGATGTCCCAACAGTTCCTACAAAACTACCAATACAAATGCATATCAAACATATAAACAAGATATTGCCAACAGAGAGTAAGCTACATATATAACACTTAGAAAATCTTGTTATCAACATAAAACTAAGAGCATAGATACTATCATATGGGATTGGATTAATTATCTCAAGTCCAAAACCGCCTCCCATTCCCTAAAAAAACAAATAGAAAATGAAAAAATATATATATTTATAAATCACAGTCATTCTAGATAAGATTCACATCATTCTAATTTTAAATATATATCATATAATTCATTTTCAGATAAAATTTCAAATACCTTTTTTTGTGTATATCATATATCATATATCATATATCAGCAATACTAATTTTACAGCAATACTAATTTTATTCACAGATTCTTTCACAAAATAATTCTTTCACAAAATTTTATTCACAGATTCATAAATCACCAACCATATAATTCTTTCACAAAATTTTTAGATAATGTCTCCAACAATTCTACTCAAAAGTTAAACAGGAAAAACAAACAAAGAATTAGATCCTAGTTTCTGTTAGGTATGGAAAAAGTAATTGATGCATATATGGCAATCTGTTAATAAGCAAAGCAATCTTTTCTCCAGAAGAATAGAGAGGGGGAAAAAAATCAGATTTGAAGGGAAAAAAATGCAGTAAGAGAAGAAATGAAGAAATTTGCATTACAAGATTGAAAACTCATATTTGAATATATCTCTTAAAAACCCATTACAAAACTCATATATGAACAAGATTGAAAACCCATTACAAAACATCTGTCCAATACAAGGGAATATATATATCTTCTCTTTTCAGCCCTAGAAAACACAGAAACACCAAATCAAGAAGCAAAAGGTCCCAATCTAGAAACCCATTTTGTAAAAAAAACACTGCAAAAAAACTCAAAACAGAAAATAAGAGAAAAAGATAGCAGAAAAAGAGCAAAGAGAAATCAAGTACCAAATCGGCGAGCAGAGAAGATGCGGCGGTGACCGACAACGCCACTAGTGGAGGCAGCGACCGGCAAGGCTAATAGAGGTGACGGTGATGGTGATCGGCGTAGTGGAGGAGCAAGAGGTGAGACAAATGTTGTTTACCAATCTGTGAATACGATGAGATGTTAGAGGAGTCAGGGTTTAATTTGAGAATTGATTGTGTGTGTGAGAGTGAATGGAAGCTGTGATGTGTAATGTGTTATTGTCATACACACAATCAATTCTCAAAGAAAATGTCAGAGACAGAGAAGAGAAGAGGGTAGCGACCCAAAGAGAGGGTGATTGATCATTGTGCCAGGTTTTCGTGATTCGTGCGCGAGAAAGGGAGAAGGAGAGAGAGAAAAAGAAGAAGAGAAGAAGAAAAGCATACCTATGCTATGTCGTTTCTGATGGAGTGAGAAAATGAGACTGAAGTGAAGGTCAATTGTTTCTTTATTCATCCAAAATGTTCAGTCAATTGTTTTTGGTAATAAAAAATTAGGACAAAGATAAAAAAAAATTATTCGCGACCAAATTAATTTTGGTTGTCATAAATATCATTCAGATTATCGGCGGCTAAATAATGTTTGTCGTCATAAATTAATTTGGTCGCCGAAAATTTTTTAGTGCTCCCTCATAGAATTTTCACTTAGCACCAAACTCAATAGCGACCAAAAATTTAAATTCGTCGCCAAAAGTTTAGTTTTTAGAGACCATAAATATTCTGTCGCCAATTATGTATCTTTGGCGACTAAATTTTTGTTTGGTTGCTAAAAAATATTGCCAAAAATACTTTTTGTTATAGTGGTATCAAATCACTCTCTCTATATAAAAGCAACATGTGTATGTGGTTATATATATATATATCAAGGAATAGAATCTTGGAGGTCATATTAAGGTTCCAAATTTAACTTGTAATTGTCATTTCGGAGCGGGAAGTAATGCGTTCCAAATCCTTGCTATAAATTCGGATGTCCACTCTTCAGGGTTGGCCTTGAGATTTGTGAGGTCTAAGGCGAACTATGAAAATGGGACCCCTTTAATACATATTTTTTTAATAAAAATTTTATGCATAAAATGATAAATATATATCAATAAATTTTTTATTTAAGTTTAATTGCACATATAATCATTAAAATTATAAATTAAAATTTACTTTCATATATTAAGATACGAAGAAATCAATACAATGATTCTAAAACATTAAAAACTGGTTTTGTTGCTTAATAGTTTAGCAATATCCAATTTATAATTGACCCAACGATCACTTAAATAGTACTCTTCTTGCATTTTTAGCTGCAAAATCACTAATTAAGTTTGTATAATCTAATTTATGTACCAAATCCTTTTCAATAGACAATATAGCTAATCCATTCAATCTTTCTTGTGACATTGCTGATCGAAGGTAGGATTTGATCAATTTTAACTTTGAAAAACTTCTTTCTCCAAAGGCAACGGTAACTGAAATAGTCAACAATATTCTATACACAATCTAGGCATTCGGAAAACAACCATCCATCAATTTCAAATAATTCATCACTTCAATTGGCCTATTGATTTCTTTATTATTCCACTAACTGATAAAAAAAGAATGTAGAAAAAATTAGGACAACTTTATTTAATAAAATCTGATAGTGAGAGAGAGGACTTACTATGAGAGAGAGAGTGTGTGTATGTGTGTGTGTGTGAGAGAGAGAGAGAGAGAGAGAGAGAGAGAAAGAGAGATAGAGAGAGACTCGCCGGAGGAATGAGTGTGAGAGAGAGAGAGAGTGTGTGTGTGTGAGTCACCATCGTTGACTTGCTCAGCGCTCTCTGCATGTGTCTGCCCTGCTTTATGCTTGCTTGGTATATGCTTCATTCTTGATCAGTTCGTGAGAGAGAGAGAGAGAGCACTGAGCAATGTATTGTATCATTGTATGTATTGTTCTTCTTGGGCCCAAATATATATATATATATATTTGTATATATTTTCATTTTAACAAATATGGGTCAAACCACACTTATAAATAAATATGGGCTAAACCAACTTATAAATAAATATAGGCTCAATAAAATATTTTGAGGCCCTTTAAATTGGTCCTATAACACTTTATTAAATTTGGGGCCCAATTTTAAGCCAAAATTTGGGGGCCTAAGGCACAGGCCTTACTAGCCTTAGGCTAGGGCCGGTCCTGACACTCTTTCTTGCAACTATTCTAGGACTTTGGCCAAGTATTTATCTTAAATATGTAAGATGGCAAATTATATGAACTAAAAGAATTAGTGGGGCAAAGTTTGGACACCCTCGTAATAAAATGAAATAAAAATCAAATTGTGAAAAGAATTCACATGTAGGTAACATCAATAACATTATGAAAGTATAAAAGAAAGGATGCGACAGTCACTACAACAAAAAGTAGTTTTGGCGACCAAAAATGTAAATTTCGTCGCCGAAAGTAGGACAATTGGCGACTAAAATTGAATTAGTAGCCAAAAGTGAAGACTTTTGGCGACTAAAACAGTTTAGTAGCCAAATGTATACTTATTGGCGACTAAAAATCAGATTAGTCGCTGATTACATGGGTTTTAGCGACTAAAACAATTTTAGTAGCCAAAAGTGAAGGTTTTTGGCGACTAAAAAAAATTAGTAGCCAAAGGTATAGGTTTTTGTAGCAATCCCGGTTTCAAATTTTTTTTTAATGTTTTGCCACTTATTTGGGCGATGGGGTCGAGGCGGCGCATGGGGTCGAGGGGCAACGTCCCTTGACGGGTCCAAGGGCAGCGCCTGGCAGGGGTTGAGCTGAGACTTGTGAAAAGTCGTTCCAAGAGTTGAAAATTAGATTGACCACCACCCCGGTCTTGATTATTCCGGAGAGAGGGTTGGGTTATGCAGTCTATTGTGATGCCTCACGAGAGGGTTTGGGTTGTGTGTTGATGCAAGAGGGAAAAGTGGTTGCCTATGGCTCACGTCAGTTGAAAATACATGAGAAGAATTACCCTACGCATGACCTAGAGCTAGCAGCATGTAACAATGCCCGCGGGGGACCTCGCTACAGTTCGGACTCGATTTTGTTGCGGTTCCAAATCTTGAACCAAAGAGTCCAAATCCGGCAAATCGTTTTGAAGGAAAACAGATTTTTTGAAAGAAGTGCCAAACATGGACTGCTTTGCCAGATAACAGAGTCGCCACCTAAATATTTTAAAATGGGAAATTTAGGAAACCCTAACTCAGTGCCGAAAGGCCACGTGTCCGTCATCACCAAAGTTGGCTCGGGAACTTGGGTACGATTAGGGAAGGTCACATCGTGAGCACCCCCTCTCGCCCACTCAAAGACCGGCCTCTACTAATCATGATATCTGTTTTTGAAAACTTTGTGAGTTCTTATTCCGGTTATTAGCCTAGATTACTATGTGATGCTCGCAGCAAACAAGTATAGACTGGGCCGTCTGAATTGGAACAAAACATTTCATGTTTGTTTGTTTGAAAATGGTGTGAAGGTGCTGCCCGCAGGCAGGCTAAAATGCGGATTTGCCACCCTCGGGTGGGCTTAGAAAACATGATTTTGCCACTATCTAGTGGGCTTAAAACAAACAGTCGATGAATGGTCCCGATTCAGATAACTCAACCTCCACCCACAGGCATTCAAGGCAGTTATAGCACATAAGCAGTTAGCCTCATGGTAAGCATGCTATTCATGGCAACACTCACACGCATGCAAGGATGCTAAAGCATAAAACTCACCGAGTACTCCCAGCCAAAACAGAAAACTGATTATAAATCATGCATGATCCTATATACAGAATTGCCTAATACAACACATGCAAAATGCAACTATAGCAGGCTCGGCTATTCTAAATATGGCATATGAAATGCTACAGCTATCAAGTACTCAACTTGTAATTGAAATACAATGCGGTGTATGTATGCGCCGAGGGTGCATGCAAAAGCAGATGAATGATGCAGACATCTTTGTCATCTTTGTATGCTAATTGAAATATGCCCTATATCTAACCATTGTAAGCGGATAAATAAAAGGGAGAAAGAAATGGGGGTTGGAAGACATACATCACACTCACACACCCTTATTACAGTTGTGCCCTCGCGCAGAGGGTCCGAATAAGTAACAATACAGTCCGAATAAAAGAATATTACAGTCCAAAATATACAGATTCCTAATTAATTAACAAATTAAACTAAGAAAGTCAGAACTGCGCTGAGCCAAGGGCGACCTTGCTATGATGAGCGATTTTGAACGCCTCGGGCGGAAATCCACTGGGATGCCCCAATTAGCCTCTGTTTGCAATATTTCTCGAAATGCTCGCCGGACTCCGGAAAGTTGTTGATCCTTAATTTTGCTGCAACAGAGAGCAAGAAAAGGGCATAGCAATGTATTTTCACAAATATATGCATGCCTCGATCCTCGTGCCACCAATCACGCATACCGATGCATGATGGCCGAGGAATCGAATTGCACAACTCAATATGGGATGAATGCAGATGAAAACCTAACTCCGTCATGGGGGTAAGTGTTGGTGACTTGGGAATTGAGACACCGTCACCGACTCTGGAATGTACCTCGTCCCGCAAATATGCATGATATGCATGAAATGCAACTAATATACAACCTAGCTGCGCAATGCTATGAAAGTGAGATGAAAATGAGATGCCTCAAAAGCGTGCACGCGACACGCAAATCGAGGCGATGATAAAATGAGATAAATCGCGAAGTGCCTCGAAATACGTGCTTACACGATAACCGAGGCGATGATAAAATGAAAATCAGATAAAACGAAGTGCCTCGAAATGCGCGTACACGGGCACGCAAACCGAGGCGATGATGAAAATGAAATCGGATACAACCGAAGTGCCTCGAAATGCGCACGACGCAAAGCGATGCGATAAATGAGAAAATCGGATACAACCGAAGTGCCTCGAAATCGTAGGCACGCCAACCGAGGGGATGATAAAATGTGACAATCGGGTACAAGGCACGCAAAATGCGCAAAATCGTGCACGCCAACCGAGCGGCGATGATAAAATGAGATGAAATGGCATACGGAATGCCGCGATGGGCTTACACCAACATGGGAGAGCCTCGGCACTCACATAGGTTGCCGTCGGATAAAGCGGAGGTCGAAGTCGTGCTTACGTGCACGCAAACCGAGACGATGAATTAAGGTATGAAATGACATGGGAAATGATATGCAAGCATGCAAGACAAATTTCAGCCACTAAATGAAGGGGAAAACAGCCCCGAAATGATGCGAAATGAGAATCAACGCATGAAATCATCCCGAAATGTGGTTTAAGTGCCCGAAATAGCCTACGGCTTTGCTAAACAGACAAAATTGGCACACGACAGCAAAAACAGTAGCAAGGAAGTCCCAAAAATGACATTTTCTCAGTACAAAACAAGGCCAAATTATGAGTGTGGATAGGGCAACAATGGCATGCAAAAATACGGTAAACGAGGGGATTTACAAAGCAAGTGATATCTACAATGCTCAAACCCAAGAAATCAGTTCTACAACATTAGAGAGGGACTAAAAATATGCATTTTTACAGAAGATGAGATCCCAAAATTTAGTGTGTAGATATACAATACATAGCATGCAAAATAAGGGTCAAAAGAGGTTTATAAAGAGAGGTACCATAAGAAAACATCAAATGGCCTCAGACCCTTAATAAAGAACAAATAAAAGACCAAAAAAAGACACTCTCTAAGCCTGATACAGACCTAAAACAGAAGATAGAATGGCCTAAACAATCATGCAATTTTACGGAAAATAAGATGGATACAACAGCAAGTACTAAAACCAATCACCAAATGGCTTAAGACCCTTCACAAAGCATGATTTATGGACCAAAATAAGACTCCTTCAAGACCTGATGAAGGCCAAAAACAGAAGCCAAAAGAGCCTAATAAAGCATGCAAGATAGGCATAGAACATGGATTCAAAGCAAGTGCATGATAGAGGAGGCAAACATGGTTGAGCCCTTCTTCAATGTTGAAGAAGGGCTCAAAATGAGCACAATATCAGTAGGTTGCATACTCCAAATCAGATCAAAAATAGGCTAATTAACTCATGCAATTTTACGGTAAAATTGAAGAATTTCAAAGGAAGTGCATGAAATAATCACCAAACATGATGGATCCCTTCTTAAATGTTGAAGAGGGGCTCAAAAAAATCCCACTAACAGTTTATAGTATGCTCGAAATCAGATCACTCAAAAGCCAAACAAAGCATGCAATTTTATGGCCTAAAGAGTGGTATTGAAACAAGTGTATCATGGAGACACCAAATGAAGTTGAGCCCTTCTACAAAGTTGTAGAGGGGCTCAAAATAAGCACAAAACCAGTAGGGTTCAAAGCCCAAAAACTGAAGGGAAATAGGGTAAAAAGTTGGTCCAAGAAAATGATAGAAAAAGGGTTTTAGTGGCTTACCCTTGTAGACAACTCTTTCTTTGCTTCTTGACTTGAATTTGTTGATCCTTGGCCACTGGAAATCACTCCCTTGCTGCTGAAATGGAGTTGGCAAAGGTGGAGCTTAAGGTTGGTGAAGGGATTGGCTAGGAAGCTTGAAGGCTTTTGAGTTTTTGAGATTGAAAATGGAGGATTTGTGAGAGAGGGTTTTGAGATAAAATTTTCTAACCCTAGCAAAGGGGCTGTCCAGCCCTTTAAATAGGGAAGAAAAGGTGTAAAAGGGGAGGGAAATGGAGGCAATCTTTCCCTCCCAAAATATCCCCTGGAAGGGGTGATATTTTGGCAAAAATAAATTTGGCAATTTGGAATGAAATGAGCCGAAGCAAAAGTCGGCCGGCCAGGTGGTTTTCTGCAAGGTGGCCGGCCGGCCACCCCACTTGGTCGGCCAGCCACCCACCATGGCCGGCCGGCCACCCCCAAAAAATGAAGTAATCATTTTCTAGCTGACCACCATGCAAAGGTGTCCTCCCAAGTGTGTAGAATAAGGCCCCGGGGTCGGAATCTGGCAACTCTGAAGCAGAAGTCACAACATAGAGCTTGAAGGAGAGGCTCAAAAATGAATTGCACAATTGCTGGCCGACCACCAACTTTTAGGGTCCTCCCAGATGTGTGCAACAAGGTTCCAAGGTCGGAAATTGGCAACACTGAAGCAGGAGCCACAACATAGAGCTTGAAGGAGAGGCTCAAAAATGAAAATCAAAATTGCTGGCCGACCATACATTTTTAGGGTCCTCCCATGTCCCCTGATCACAGATATGTAGCTTTGGTTGGAAGAAAATACCCCAAGGGTGTTCAACATTGGCCCGAAAGTGAGAAAAACGGGTTCCGGAGAAGCGAAACTGGTTATCTGGGATAATTACTGGCCTCCCACCCCCCAGTAATCTTCCTGGTATTGAAACAGAGGTACCTGCCAATTTTGAACAAAAACTAATGAGAAATGAACGCTCGGGGCCAAAACCGAGCAACTCGGGATCCCGAAAATGGGCTGCAGGTGCCGGAAGTGGCATACGGCAGCGAGGTGGGTATCTGCGACCCCAGTGTCCCTCGGAATGACAAAACAGAGGTTCCTGCCAAAAATCAGAGAAAGCTGATGCAAAATGAATGCTCGGGGCCTAAACCGCGCGATTCGGGATCCCGAAAACCGGCTGCGGGTGCCGAAAGTGGCATTCGGCCACGAAGTGGGCATCAGAGGCCCCAGTGTTCCTCGGAACTATAAAACAGAGGTGCAAGCCAAAAACCGGAGAACTCGGAGATGGTTGGGCGGCCCCGAGCCGAGGCACACGGCCTGACGGTCTCAGCAAACCGAACTCCGAAATGGGCGAGAATGGCCTCTGACCGAAAAAGTAGCTCACGGCCCCCGGGAGATAATCTACGGGACCACTCCCTTCCCTCAGGAAAGAAAACAGAGAAAACCGAGCCTGGTTCGCAAACCGAGACAAAGCACGAAAGAGAGTTCGGAAGCCCGGAGGCAGGGCGCGCGGCCGCGACTCTTAAACTTCTGAACGAGCACAGTATGCAACATCACCGAGCGCTCAATCGGCGACGTCTGAGTCTTAAGGTCGGTCAAAAATAGGGTGTCTACAGTTGCCCCTCTTTGACAGAACTCGGAAGTCACAAGTGACGGGAGTGAATGTCATAGCCCAGAGACGACCCTTTTTTGACAAGGCCGAAGACTTAGACAATCATACAAGATAAACAGAGATATGTATGCCCGCAGGCAGGGGCAAAATGCAAAATGATATGCAGGAAGATTTTGCTAATTGGACTTATACGCTACGCGAAGCCTATTTGAAGATTGGACTTACACGACCTTGGCCGGTTTGAAAATTGGACTTACATTCTGCCACGAAGCGGTTTGTAAATTGGAGTGAGCAAAGTGTGATGGATACACTATATGAACAAAGTGTGATAGATGCACTTAATGAACAGGTGTGAGTGTGTGATTGATACACCAAAAGAACGTGTGTGATTGATACACAAAGTGAGTGTGTGTGATTGATACACAAGGTAGGCATAGTGTGATAGATACAAAGCGAGTGTGTGTGATTGATACACTATATGAACAAAGTGTGAGTGATACACTATATGAACAAAGTGAACAAAGTGTGATGGATACACTAAAGGTGAACACGAAGGTGAACAAGTATGATGGATATACTAAAAGCGAACACAAAGTGTGATAGATGCACTATGTGAACAAAGTGTGATTGATACACTAAAAGCAAACATAAAGTGTGATAGATGCACTTAGTGAACAGAGTGTGATTGATACACTAAAAGTGAACACAAAGTGTGATAGATGCACTTAGTGAACAAGTATGATAGATATACTGAATGCGAACACAAAGTATGATAGATACACTTAGTGAACAGAGTGTGATTGATACACTAAGTAAATGAAGTGTGATTGATACACTAAAAGTGAACACAAAGTGTGATAGATGCACTTAGTGAGCAGTATGATAGATATCTCTTGAATCTGAGCATAAAGTGTGATAGATGCACTTAGTGAGCAGTGTGATTGATACACTAAAGGTGAACACAAAGTGTGATAGATGCACTTAATGAACAAGTATGATAGATATCTTGAATCACGAACACAAAGTGTGGTAGATGCACTATGTGAACAGAGCGTGATTGGTACACTAAAAGTGAACACGAAGTGTGATGGATGCACTTAGTGAACAGAGTATGATAGATATACTGAAAACGAACACAAAGTGTGATAGATGCACTTAGTGAACAGAGTGTGATTGATACACTAAAAGTGAACACAAAGTGTGATAGATGCACTTAGTGAACAGAGTATGATAGATATACTGAATGCGAACACAAAGTGTGGTAGATGCACTTAGTGAACAGAGTGTGATTGATACACTAAAAGTGAACACAAAGTGTGATAGATGCACTTAGTGAACAGAGTATGATAGATATACTGAATGCGAACACAAAGTGTGGTAGATGCACTTAGTGAACAGAGTGTGATTGATACACTAAATGTGAACACAAAGTGTGATGGATGCACTTAGTGAACAGAGTATGATAGATATACTGAAAACGAACACAAAGTGTGATAGATGCACTTAGTGAACAGAGTGTGATTGATACACTAAAAGTGAACACAAAGTGTGATAGATGCACTTAGTGAACAGAGTATGATAGATATACTGAATGCGAACACAAAGTGTGGTAGATGCACTATGTGGACAGAGCGTGATTGATACACTAAAAGTGAACACGAAGTGTGATGGATGCACTTAGTGAACAGAGTATGATAGATATACTGAAAACGAACACAAAGTGTGATAGATGCACTTAGTGAACAGAGTGTGATTGATACACTAAAAGTGAACACAAAGTGTGATAGATGCACTTAGTGAACAGAGTATGATAGATATACTGAATACGAACACAAAGTGTGATAGATGCACTTAGTGAACAAAGTATGATTGATATACTGAAGGTGAACACGAAGTGTGATAGATGCACTAAGTGAACAGAGTGCGATTGATACACTAAAAGGGTGATATAGAAAACAAGAATATGTGTGATAGATACACAAAAGTGAATATGTGTGTGATAGATACACAAAATGAGAATGAAGTGTGTTAGATACACCAAAATGAGAGAAGTGTGATCGATACACTAAGTGAAGAGAGTGTGATTAATACACTAAGTAAATGAAGTGTGATTGATACACTAAGTGAATGAAGTGTGATTGATACACTGAGTATTAACATGTGATAGATACATGAAGCAAATAGAGTGTGATTGATACACAAAGCAAACATGTGATATGAAGAGAAGAATAGTGTGATAGATACACAAAGCAAAATATGTGTGATAGATACACAAAGTGAACGAAGTGTGATTGATACACGAAGTGAAGAGAGTGTGTTTGATACACTAAATAAATGAAGTGTGATTGATACACTAAGTGAATGAAGTGTGATTGATACACTGAGTGAAATGAGAAAGAAACTTGATAGGTATAATGCAATACAATGCATGATGCTTACGGAAAGCAATAAATGGACAAAGCGGCGCTTTTAGAAAGCACCTCATGAGGTGAGTGGCGGTGAACCGCTCTACTCTGACGGGGATCTCCCCTCGTGCTCTTCGAACATTTACCTTCAACTCACAGTACAAAGGTTCTGAAATGCTGACAGGTAACAATATCTGTATGTAGGAGCTACGGCTGCTGCTTATCTTCCTGATCATATTCACAACTTTCCCTATTCTCCAACGGGGTGACAGACTAGGTTGGTTCAGTATCCAGGATTGAGGTGCACACACGCTGTCTCAACCTATGGGGCTTCCATACAGATTTCAAGCCGAGGGCACGCCTCTGGGTATTTAAACCAGACTTTAGTCTCGGAAATCCCGAACCTTTGCGTTCTAGGCAACAGCCATTCGAACTCTAGTTTCCACCGTCAGCTTGGTCTCCTAGGAACTCATTGCAAACACGGCCAAGATGTCCCTGGCACGAAACGGTACTCGAGGAGAGCACTTCTGATCGCCATTCTGGCTTGAGGCTGACTTGATCTTGAGCTTGAGGTAGAGGCACACTCACATTTCGGAGCATTGACAAGACCTGACAAGGTGCATACAGAATGCGATCTCGGAGCTTACTGAAGTTGGAACAAACTCAGATGCCCGACATTTTCCTCTTTGCTTTAAACTGCGATCCGGAACCATTATAGCCCGAGATAGGTCCTGGTTCTACTGTTCTCATATGACCTGAGTTGAATCTTGCGGTTTTATGAAAGAACAAATTCTGTTTTGCACAAATGTGGAGAACGGCACGGCACTCGGAGCACAAAATGATTTTATTTTTTGAAAATGAGAAAAGGATTCTCAACCGGGTATAAAGCCTACAGCTGACCACAGCCAAAACAACTCAACACAGAAAAACAAAAGGTAAATGACCTAAACACAACGAGACACGCTCGGGATGAAATGAGACAAACAAAAAGACACGACACTCAGACGTGCACAGGGAGCCTGTTTCACCAGGTAGTGTTTCCCACCCTTTCTCACTTGTGATTCTCACATCACTTGGCACTCAATCTCTAGTTTTCTGAAAAAGCCCTTTTCTCACTTTTTTTTCTCATCGCACATCTCTCTATTCTTCAATCTCTCATTTTTTTAATCCCTCCCCTGGGTGGTGGATGGATAAACAGCAAGTTGTGGGCTCGTGCCCCTAGCATTCAGCTAGATTCTTCTTTCTTCCACTCACAGCTAGTGAATTCCTCCCACAGAGGGGTTGCGCTACAACTGGGTGTGTAGCAAATCTGCAGCTAGCATCGGTTGATGATGCTTTGCTGGGGAGTTTGGACATGATAAGATCTGTCCAGATGATGGAGTGGAATATCTTGCCTCATTCCTGTTCATGCTTCGCACTTGGCTCGACACCTCGTTGCTTGGAGGATACGAGAGCTTTCAGTCCTTTGTCGTGTCCTTCTCTGGCAAGTAGAGTGCCCTTTTTTGGCAAATGCATTGACAACGAGGAAAAACAGAAGCTGACTCAACTGTGCCCCTAGTTCATCATTTCGACCATTTTTTGTTTTTGGCTTTCTACTAAAACAATTTTGACCAAAAATGAGAGTTAGATTAACATGCTTGTTCAGTTTTTGATTTGAAATCACGCAAGTCAGGCTATGAGCACTGAAAATT
The DNA here is from genome assembly GCA_025200525.1 of Camellia lanceoleosa. Lineage (NCBI taxonomy): Eukaryota > Viridiplantae > Streptophyta > Magnoliopsida > Ericales > Theaceae > Camellia > Camellia lanceoleosa. The sequence goes on along the minus strand of CM045764.1, from coordinate 144,251,938 downwards.
TTCCTTTTTGGGTCCGAGAAATGGTCCAGTTTTTGTAAAAGATGGAACAATTTTCGAGAAAATAGTCAACCTCAGTAAAAATTCTCAAAAACTATTTTTGCACACGGCCACTTGCTCAACGAGCATGAAACTTACTCCCGAGATGCACAACCTCGGATCCAAGGGAAAACTGCCCCGTGCTTGAAGAGAGCTGCATGGCAACGGAAAGTTGCCCCTTGTTTGAACGGCACCACAGCGCATTGAATGGCAACGGAAAGTTGCCCCTTGTTTGAATGGCACCGCAGCGCGTTGAATGGCAACGGAAAGTTGCCCCTTGTTTGAAAGGCATCGCAGCGCATTGTAGTCAGTCTTCAGAGCGATGATTGCAATCGAACTCTCGGATACAGAGGAGGCAAGGATGGTCAAAACCATTACATGGACATACTTGATTTGGAAGTGTTTATGGCTGGACTTCAGAATGAAGTTGCCTACGTATCCCAAAGATGGGAATCAAGCCTTACGTAGTTCGGGGTTAAGGTACACTCGGGTATTTAACCTCTCCTTTTTATGCTCTAACTTTTGCCAAGGCGCCTGTTGCAGGTTTTCAACCTTGCGAGCTTTGTTTTTCTTTTCTTTCTTTTTCTTTTCTTTTCTTTTTGCATTTTTGTATCTTTGCATTTTTTTTCTCTTTTTTCTTTTTTTCATTCTCTTCTTTGCTCTAACTTTTGCCTGGGTCGCCCTTCTGGGTTTTCGGCCCAGGGAGCCTCTTAAATGGTAAAAATATAACAAGTCCATGTTAAATGGTTCTGAGATTGAAGCCCTCTACATCCAGGAGAGTGGCTGTTGTATTGATTAGTAGAAAGATCCACCTTTGGCTCTTCGAGCACATCGGACATTTTTGCCCCTAGTTCAAGGGGTGCTTCTGATTTAGCTTCGCAAGCTTCTTCTGATGAGGTCTGATCTTCTTGATCTGACTTTGGTGCTTCTTGTTCGAGAGCTGCTTCAAATCTGGCCACACAGGCCTCACATCGTAGTTGACCGTTGAACCTTCTAAATTCAAGTTCAAGGTCTGGAAGCAAAAGGGGTTGAGTCTTGAGGTTGAGAGCGATCCTAGGCTGCACAATCTCAAGAGCGATTCCACACATGTCTTCGCAGGACCGCGCAAAACATTTTTTGAAAGTTTTTAAGAAAGCGACAAATCGCTCGCGCTGAAGATAGTGTAGAACCAGTCTGGATCAAGCCAGGGTCCTTCTCAGTACTCACATTAACAAGCATGATTTCAATCATTAAGGGCTTAGCACGCCTCTCTTTTTCTCAATTTGATCAAAGTTTTGCAAATCCCGAGGAATTCCTCCCTCTTTGTTTTCACCTTGACGTTCAAAAGGTTTTGAAAAACTTAGGTCAATATAATGACTTCAAGGCACAGAAAAGACAGAGTTATTAGTCAAATACTGCCATCTCATTCAGAACTTCCGGCATAACTGGCACAAGGCAGAAGCAAATGCGAGAGCGTGAAAATCACTGCTGTTTCATTCAAAATCTGTTGGCACAACTGGCCCCCTGGTAGAAACAGACTCAAGACAAAACGAAAAGACAAACACAAAACAAAATGGTGACGCCCGAGGTAACAACCCCGGAATCACCCGACTCCTATACAACAGGACTGACTCGATACAACAAGACAGACCCAAAACAAAAGAGACTGACTCAAACAAAAAGACAGACTCAAAACAAAACAACAAGACTGACCCAATACCCAAGTCAGAAAGTACAAAAACCAGCATTCACAAATGCTCAAAACAGTGCGTGCCATACGCCACACCTGGAGTAAACTGAGTGCCGCCCGCAGGTGATTCATCCCCCGATCACATAGTCACATTATCCCCCACAAGTTCACTGATCAAGTGCCGGTAGACTTTACAGGACCTGGTGCAGCAATGACCCCTTTGTCAAACAGATCTTGTACATCATGGCGCAGACGAAAGCAACTGTCGGTGTCATGACCGGTTTGTTGATGGTAGGCACAGTATTTAGTCTGGTCATGCTTTGCAGGGATAGGATCGGGTAGGGGCCGTTGTTCCAACGGTTTCAAATGTCCTTCCCGGAGTAAGACCTCTAGAGCCTTTGACAGAGGCATATGAAGTGGAGTGAAAACCCTCTTGACTCGGGGTGGATATTTGGCCGTCTGTGAGCTACTAGGACGCACCCGGTGAATGGAGTAGCCTTTTTGATGTGGTAGTGGCGACCATGCCCACTTGAGAAGATCTCGTGATTGCATCACCGTGGTGGTCGCATTGAAGCTGAAGCGCCACCTAGGTGCTCTTTCTCTTGGTCAATAAGGCCTGCTTCATGGCATCTTCGATCAGTACTCCCATCTCATGCAAATCTGAAAAAGGTAGGGAAGGGGACCACGATCATTTTGCATTAGTTTGAAATTTGGAGGTTCGCACAACCATCCGTATTTGATCCTTATCTGTTGGTCTAATGGTCATCATTGAGGCCTTGGCCCTCCACCGGACCACGAATTCGGAGAAGCTCTCTTTAAGCTCCTGCCTTGTCGTCTCAAGATCACGGGTTGTGATCTCCGTCTGGGTATTGTAGGAGTATTGCATAGCGAAGGCCTCGGCCATCTCTTCCGACTTTGTTTCTTGAATCCTCAATTTGGTGTACGGTGACCGATACCCAGCAGTCTGCCAAAGGGAAACCTGCGGTCTTGTCAAGCCCATCGCGCAGAACATCAAAACAAACTCGGGTGGACCATGGGATCTCGACCCATCAAAGCGGTCGATGTGAGGCATCTTGAACTGTCGGCGATTGTCACAGCTGCGTTGGTGTACCCGTCCTCAATGTCCTGGATGGACTTGACTCCTTGGGATTTCTTAAACATTTTTTCCAACTTACTCAGCTTCAGCGCTGTGGGGTCCGCTTCGAACTCAAAGGGAGAGTCCGGGACATTGATAGGCGTGGGTGCCTTGGATAGTTGTGGTAGAATCGGGGGCGGAGCTGGCCCCGTTGGAAGGCCTGTATCCTCTTGGGCATTTTGGACATTTGGCGTCTCCTCGGGTATCGGAACCCTTGGTGGGGGAGGAGCCTGATGCGAAGCAGATGCCGACTTCTTCTTTGTAGCAGTTATTAGCTCTGCCTGTTGGGCCATGATCCCAGCCTGTTGCTTGGCGAATTCCGATTGGCGGACAGCATCTTGCTGCATGAGTTTCATACTTTCTTGCATCTGACGCATCATTGCCTCCATCCCTGATGTGTTCTGCTGATCCATCTAACCGACTGGTATCTATCCCTGTAGTGGAAACTGAGACCTCAGCCTGACTGTTCACTGGTGGAGTGGATAAGAGCCCGATCGATAAGCTTCTTGGTGGTGATACGTGATCGGTCCTTTTCACCACTCCTCGATAAAGTAACACTGATTGCCCTTGAACTGAATCTCTGACCCGACAAAGTCTATCAACACAAGTCCAATGTACCCGGGGAATATCGAAGCCTTCTGAAGCTATAGTTCCGAGACTACCTAGCAAAAGAGAAAACCGACAGCATCTCAGCCTGATTTCGCCAAAACAGATACGAGTGGAGCAAGATGACTGTGCCCTCTACTGAATTCTGCCCTCAAAATTCTGCCTCAAATCTGATACCCTCGGGTAAGCGATTCTCAAAATCTTGTTGATGCCTTGAGAACTGATGCCCAAACTCAACTGATACATGCATTCCCTGTAGAGGCACACTCTAACAAGCACATAACAGATAAGTGAGAGCCAAAACACCCCTATGTTGGGGTAGGGTTTCCCTGTCCTATTTTGTCAGGAACTAGGGTTTCACTACGCCTTGACGGCTTCAAACAACCTATAAGCGGGTAAGCAACTTTGTCCTAGTTTGGAATGGTCAATATGGATTTCGAACATGCACAAGGTCGAATGGTCAAAAGGGTGCCCGGTAAAACCCGGGTCTGTGTTCCCATCTTGGCGAGCCGTGTAAGTCGACCTTATGGACATGCCTTGACAAGACAAGCCTCCGGCAAACCGCTCAGGAATAGCAGATGGCAAACACGGTGTCCTGGGCGCACCAATGCAAATTCAATGCAAAGAAATACACAAGTGTAGTCAAAACTAGATATCATGAGTTCGAGTCAAGTTCTCTAACTCTCCAGTAGTCGCGAAGCGTAACAACGCCCATGAGGACCTCGCTTCTGATTCGGACTCGATTTAGTTGCGGTTCCAAATCTTGAACCAAAGGGTCCAAATCCAACCGTCGTTTTGAAGGAAAAGCAGATTTTTTGAAAGAAGTGCCAAACATGGATCGCTTTGCGGATATGAGTCGCCACCTAAATATTTTAAAATGGGAAATTTAGGAAACCCTAACTCAGTGCCGAAAGGCCACGTGTCCGTCATCACCAAAGTTGGCTCGGGAACTTGGGTACGATTAGGGAAGGTCACATCGTGAGCACCCCCTCTCGCCCACTCAAAGACCGGCCTCTACTAATCATGATATCTGTTTTTGAAAACTTTGTGAGTTCTTATTCCGGTTATTAGCCTAGATTACTATGTGATGCTCGCAGCAAACAAGTATAGACTGGGCCGTCTGAATTGGAACAAAACATTTCATGTTTGTTTGTTTGAAAATGGTGTGAAGGTGCTACCCGCAGGTAGGCTAAAATGCGGATTTGCCACCCTCGGGTGGGCTTAGAAAACATGATTTTGCCACTATCTAGTGGGCTTAAAACAAACAGTCGATGAATGGTCCCGATTCAGATAACTCAACCTCCACCCACAGGCATTCAAGGCAGTTATAGCACATAAGCAGTTAGCCTCATGGTAAGCATGCTATTCATGGCAACACTCACACGCATGCAAGGATGCTAAAGCATAAAACTCACCGAGTACTCCCAGCCAAAACAGAAAACTGATTGTAAATCATGCATGATCCTACATACAGAATTGCCTAATGCAACACATGCAAAATGCAACTATAGCAGGCTCGGCTATTCTAAATATGGCATATGAAATGCTACAGCTATCAAGTACTCAACTTGTAATTGAAATACAATGCAGTTTGTATGGTCTGTAGAGCAGTGCATGCAAAAGCAGATGAATGATGCAGACATCTTTGTCATCTTTGTATGCTAATTGAAATATGCCCTATATCTAACCATTGTAAGCGGATAAATAAAAGGGAGAAAGAAATGGGGGTTGGAAGACATACATCACACTCACACACCCTTATTACAGTTGTGCCCTCGCGCAGAGGGTCCGAATAAGTAACAATACAGTCCGAATAAAAGAATATTACAGTCCAAAATATACAGATTCCTAATTAATTAACAAATTAAACTAAAAAAGCTGTAAACTGGTGCGCAGGCCAAGGAGCAGCCTTGCTATGATGAACAGTGCCTGTTGGGCTGCCTCGGGCGGAAATCCACTGGGATGCCCCAATTAGCCTCTGTTTGCAATATTTCTCGAAATGCTCGCCGGACTCCGGAAAGTTGTTGATCCTTAATTTTCTTTAGCAGAGAGCGAGAAAGGGCATAGCAATGTATTTTCACAAATATATGCATGCCTCGATCCTCGTGCCACCAATCACGCATACCGATGCATGATGGCCGAGGAGTCGGATTGCACAACTCAATATGGGATGAATGCAGATGAAAACCTAACTCCGTCATGGGTAATCGGGAGTGTTGGTGACTTGGGAATTGAGACACACTCCGTCACTCGAGTCTGGAATGTACCTCGTTCCGTAATATGCATGATATGCATGAAATGCAACTAATATACAACCTAGCCTGCACAATGCTATGAAAGTGAGATGAAAATGAGATGCCTCGAAAAGCGTGCACGCGGGCACACAAATCGAGGCGATGATGAAAATGAGAAAATCAGATAAAATTGAAGTGCCTCGAAATACGTGCCCACAGGCACACGAACCGAGGCGATGATAAAATGAAAATCAGATAAAACTGAAGTGCCTCGAAATGCGCGCCCACAGGCACGCAAACCGAGGCGATGATAAAATACAAATCGGATAAAACCGAAGTGCCTCGAAATGCGCGTACACGGGCACGCAAACCGAGGCGATGATGAAAATGAGAAAATCGGATACAACCGAAGTGCCTCGAAATCTTGCGCATACGCACGCAAACCGAGGCGATGATAAAATGAGAAAATCGGATACAACCGAAGTGCCTCGAAATGCGCGCCCACAGGCACGCCAACCGAGGCGATGATAAAATGAGAAAATCGGATACAACCGAAGTGCCTCGAAATGCGCGCCCACAGGCACGCCAACCGAGGCGATGATAAAATGAGATGAAATGGCATACGGAATGCCGCGATGGGCTTACACCAACATGGGAGAGCCTCGGCTCACTCACATAGGCTGCCGTCGGATAAAACGGAGGTGCCTCGAAGTGCGTGCCCACAGGCACGCAAACCGAGACGATGAATTAAGGTATGAAATGACATGGGAAATGATATGCAAGCATGCAAGACAAATTTCAGCCACTAAATGAAGGGGAAAACAGCCCCGAAATGATGCGAAATGAGAATCAACGCATGAAATCATCCCGAAATGTGGTTTAAGTGCCCGAAATAGCCTACGGCTTTGCTAAACAGACAAAATTGGCACACGACAGCAAAAACAGTAGCAAGGAAGTCCCAAAAATGACATTTTCTCAGTACAAAACAAGGCCAAATTATGAGTGTGGATAGGGCAACAATGGCATGCAAAAATACGGTAAACGAGGGGATTTACAAAGCAAGTGATATCTACAATGCTCAAACCCAAGAAATCAGTTCTACAACATTAGAGAGGGACTAAAAATATGCATTTTTACAGAAGATGAGATCCCAAAATTTAGTGTGTAGATATACAATACATAGCATGCAAAATAAGGGTCAAAAGAGGTTTATAAAGAGAGGTACCATAAGAAAACATCAAATGGCCTCAGACCCTCAATAAAGAACAAATAAAAGACCAAAAAAAGACACTCTCTAAGCCTGATACAGACCTAAAACAGAAGATAGAATGGCCTAAACAATCATGCAATTTTACGGAAAATAAGATGGATACAACAGCAAGTACTAAAACCAATCACCAAATGGCTTAAGACCCTTCACAAAGCATGATTTATGGACCAAAATAAGACTCCTTCAAGACCTGATGAAGGCCAAAAACAGAAGCCAAAAGAGCCTAATAAAGCATGCAAGATAGGCATAGAACATGGATTCAAAGCAAGTGCATGATAGAGGAGGCAAACATGGTTGAGCCCTTCTTCAATGTTGAAGAAGGGCTCAAAATGAGCACAATATCAGTAGGTTTCATACTCCAAATCAGATCACAAATAGGATAATTAACTCATGCAATTTTACGGTAAAATTGAAGAATTTCAAAGGAAGTGCATGAAATAATCACCAAACATGATGGAGCCCTTCTTCAATGTTGAAGAGGGGCTCAAAAAAATCCCACTAACAGTTTATAGTATGCTCGAAATCAGATCACTCAAAAGCCAAACAAAGCATGCAATTTTATGGCCTAAAGAGTGGTATTGAAACAAGTGTATCATGGAGACACCAAATGAAGTTGAGCCCTTCTACAAAGTTGTAGAGGGGCTCAAAATAAGCACAAAACCATTAGGGTTTAAAGCCCAAAAACTGAAGGAAAATAGGGTAAAAAGTTGATCCAAGAAAATGATAGAAAAAGGGTTTTAGTGGCTTACCATTGTAGACAACTCTTTCTTTGCTTCTTGACTTGAATTTGTTGATCCTTGGCCACTGGAAATTACTCCCTTGCTGCTGAAATGGAGTTGGCAAAGGTGGAGCTTAAGGTTGGTGAAGGGATTGGCTAGGAAGCTTGAAGGCTTTTGAGTTTTTGAGATTGAAAATGGAGGATTTGTGAGAGAGGGTTTTGAGATAAAATTTTCTAACCCTAGCAAAGGGGCTGTCCAGCCCTTTAAATAGGGAAGAAAAGGTGTAAAAGGGGAGGGAAATGGAGGCAATCTTTCCCTCCCAAAATATCCGGAAGGGGTGATATTTTGGCAAAAAATATTGAATTTGGAATGATTTGGAAAGCAAAAAATTTGGCCAGTGGTTTTTGCAAGGTGGCGGCCGGCCACCCACTTGGTCGACCACCACCCACCATGGCCGGCCCACCCCCAAAAATGAAGTAATGATTTTCTGCCGACCACCATGCAAAGGTGTCCTCCCAAGTGTGTAGAATAAGGCCCCGGTGGAATCTGGCAACTCAAGTGAGTCACAACATAGAGCTTGAAGGAGAGGCTCAAAATGAATTGCACAATTGTGGCCGACCACCAACTTTTAGGGTCCTCGGATGTGTGCAACAAGGTTCCAAGGTCGGAAATTGGCAACACTGAAGCAGGAGCCACAACATAGAGCTTGAAGGAGAGGCTCAAAAATGAAAATCAAAATTGCTGGCCGACCATACATTTTTAGGGTCCTCCCATGTCCCCTGATCACAGATATGTAGCTTTGGTTGGAAGAAAATACCCCCAGGGTGTTCAACATTGGCCCGGAAGTGAGAAAAACGGGTTCCGGAGAAGCGAAACTGGTTATCTGGGATAATTACTGGCCTCCCACCACCCAGTAATCTTCCTGGTATTGAAACAGAGGTACCTGCCAATTTTGAACAAAAACTAATGAGAAATGAACGCTCGGGGCCAAAACCGAGCAACTCGGGATCCCGAAAATGAAATGGGTGGTCTGCAGTGCGGAAGTGGCATCTGCGACCCAGTGTCCCTCGGAATGACAAAACAGAGGTTCCTGCCAAAAATCAGAGAAAGCTGATGCAAAATGAATGCTCGGGGCCTAAACCGCGCGATTCGGGATCCCGAAAACCGGCTGCGGGTGCCGAAAGTGGCATTTGGCCACGAAGTGGGCATCAGAGGCCCCAGTGTTCCTCGGAACTATAAAACAGAGGTGCAAGCCAAAAACCGAAGAACTCGGAGATGGTTGGGCGGCCCCGAGCCGAGGCACACGGCCTGACGGTCTCAGCAGGAACCGGACTCGAAATGGGCGAGAATGGCCTCTGACCCCACAAAAAGTAGCTCACGGCCCCGGGGAGATAATCTGGACCACTCCCTTCCTCGGGAAAGAAAAGCAGAGAAAACCGAGCTGGTTATGGCAAACCGAGACAAAGCACGAAGAGAGTTGGGCTTGGGAGGCGAGGCGGCCGCGACTCTTAAACTTCTGAACGAGCACAGTATGCAACATCACCGAGCGCTCAATCGGCGACGTCTGAGTCTTAAGGTCGGTCAAAAATAGGGTGTCTACAGTTGCCCCTCTTTGACAGAACTCGGAAGTCACAAGTGACGGGAGTGAATGTCATAGCCCAGAGACGACCCATTTTTGACAAGGCCGAAGACTTAGACAATCATACAAGATAAACAGAGATATGTATGCCCGCAGGCAAGGGCAAAATGCGAAATGATATGCAGGAAGATTTTGCTAATTGGACTTATACGCTACGCGAAGCCTATTTGAAGATTGGACTTACACGCTGACGCGAAGCCGGTTTGAAAATTGGAGTGAGCAAAGTGTGATGGATACACTATATGAACAAAGTGTGATAGATGCACTTAATGAACAGGTGTGAGTGTGTGATTGATACACCAAAAGAACGTGTGTGATTGATACACAAAGTGAGTGTGTGTGATTGATACACAAGGTAGGCATAGTGTGATAGATACAAAGCGAGTGTGTGTGATTGGTACACTATATGAACAAAGTGTGAGTGATACACTATATGAACAAAGTGAACAAAGTGTGATGGATACACTAAAGGTGAACACGAAGGTGAACAAGTATGATGGATATACTAAGCGAACACAAAGTGTGATAGATGCACTATGTGAACAAAGTGTGATTGATACACTAAAAGCAAACATAAAGTGTGATAGATGCACTTAGTGAGCAGTGTGATTGATACACTAAAAGTGAACACAAAGTGTGATAGATGCACTTAGTGAACAAGTATGATAGATATCTTGAATCACGAACACAAAGTATGATAGATACACTTAGTGAGCAGTGTGATTGATACACTAAGTAAATGAAGTGTGATTGATACACTAAAAGTGAACACAAAGTGTGATAGATGCACTTAGTGAGCAGTATGATAGATATCTTGAATCTGAGCATAAAGTGTGATAGATGCACTTAGTGAGCAGTGTGATTGATACACCAAAGGTGAACACAAAGTGTGATAGATGCATAATGAACAAGTATGATAGATATCTTGAATGCGAACACAAAGTGTGGTAGATGCACTATGTGAACAGAGCGTGATTGGTACACTAAAAGTGAACACGAAGTGTGATGGATGCACTTAGTGAACAGAGTATGATAGATATCTTAAACGAACACAAAGTGTGATAGATGCACTTAGTGAGCGAGTGTGATTGATACACTAAAAGTGAACACAAAGTGTGATAGATGCACTTAGTGAGCAGTATGATAGATATCTTGAATGCGAACACAAAGTGTGGTAGATGCACTTAGTGAGCAGTGTGATTGATACACTAAAAGTGAACACAAAGTGTGATAGATGCACTTAGTGAGCAGTATGATAGATATCTTGAATGCGAACACAAAGTGTGGTAGATGCACTTAGTGAGCAGTGTGATTGATACACTAAATGTGAACACAAAGTGTGATGGATGCACTTAGTGAGCAGTATGATAGATATCTCGAAACGAACACAAAGTGTGATAGATGCACTTAGTGAGCAGTGTGATTGATACACTAAAAGTGAACACAAAGTGTGATAGATGCACTTAGTGAGCAGTATGATAGATATCTTGAATGCGAACACAAAGTGTGGTAGATGCACTATGTGACAGAGCGTGATTGATACACTAAAAGTGAACACGAAGTGTGATGGATGCACTTAGTGAGCAGTATGATAGATATCTCGGCGAACACAAAGTGTGATAGATGCACTTAGTGAGCAGTGTGATTGATACACTAAAAGTGAACACAAAGTGTGATAGATGCACTTAGTGAGCAGTATGATAGATATCTGAATACGAACACAAAGTGTGATAGATGCACTTAGTGAACAAAGTATGATTGATATCTTGAAGGTGAACACGAAGTGTGATAAATGCACTAAGTGAGCAGTGCGATTGATACACTAAAAAGGGTGATATAGAAAACAAGAATATGTGTGATAGATACACAAAGTGAATATGTGTGTGATAGATACACAAAATGAGAATGAAGTGTGTTAGATACACCAAAATGAGAGAAGTGTGATCGATACACTAAGTGAAGAGTGTGATTAATACACTAAGTAAATGAAGTGTGATTGATACACTAAGTGAATGAAGTGTGATTGATACACTGAGTATTAACATGTGATAGATACATGAAGCAAATAGAGTGTGATTGATACACAAAGCAAACATGTGATATGAAGAGAAGAATAGTGTGATAGATACACAAAGCAAAATATGTGTGATAGATACACAAAGTGAACGAAGTGTGATTGATACACGAAGTGAAGAGAGTGTGTTTGATACACTAAATAAATGAAGTGTGATTGATACACTAAGTGAATAAAGTGTGATTGATACACTGAGTGAAATGAGAAAGAAACTTGATAGGTATAATGCAATACAATGCATGATGCTTACGGAAAGCAATAAATGGACAAAGCGGCGCTTTTAGAAAGCACCTCATGAGGTGAGTGGCGGTGAACCGCTCTACTCTGACGGGGATCTCCCCTCGTGCTCTTCGAACATTTACCTTCAACTCACAGTACAAAGGTTCTGAAATGCCGACAAGTAACAATATCTGTATGTAGGAGCTACGGCTGCTGCTTATCTTCCTGATCATATTCACAACTTTCCTATTCTCCAGCGGGGTGTGAGACTAGGTTGGTTCAAGATCCGAGATTGAGGTGCACACACTGTCTCAACCTATGGGGCTTCCATCTGATTTCAAGTAGGGCACGCCTCTGGTATTTAAACGGACTTTAGTCTCGAAATCCCGAACCTTTGCGTTCTAGGCAATGACCATTCGAACTCTAGTTTCCACCGTCGCAGTTGGTCTCCTAGGAACTCATTGCAAACACGGCCAAGATGTCCACAGCACGAAAGCGGTACTCGAGGAAGCACGCCGATCGCCATTCGGAGAAGTGACTTGATCTTGAGCTTGAGGTAGAGGCACACTCACATTTCGAACATTGACAAGACGACAAGGTGCATCTGAATGCGATCTCGGAGCTTCTTGAAGTTGGAACAAACTCAGATGCCGACATTTTCCTCTTTGCTTTCGCTGCGATCCGGAACCATTATAGCTTCAGGATAGGTCTGGTTCTCTTGTTCTCATATGACTGAGTTGAATCCTGCGGTTTTATGAAAGAACAAATTCATTTTTGCACAAATGTGGAGAAGCGACACGGCACTCGGAGCACAAAATGATTTTATTTTTGAAAATGAAAAGGATTCTCAACTGGGTATAAAGCCTACTGTGACCACCAAAACAACTCAACAAGAAAAACAAAAGGTAAATGACCTAAACACAACGAGACACGCTCGGGATGAAATGAGACAAACAAAAGACACGACACTCGGGCGTGCACAGGAGCCTGTTTCACTGGGTAGTGTTTCCCACCTTTCTCACTTGTGATTCTCACATCACTTGGCACTCAATCTCTAGTTTTTGAAAAAGCCCTTTTCTCACTTTTTTTCTCATCGCACATCTCTATTCTTCAATCTCTCATTTTTTAATCCCTCCACAGGTGGTGGATGGATAAACTTGACAAGTTGTGGGCTCGTGCCCTAGCATTACTAGATTCTTCTTTCTTCCACTCACACTAGTGAATTCCTCCCACAGAGGGGTTGCGCTACCGGGTGTAGCAAATCTGGACTAGCATCGGTTGATGATGCTTTCTTTGGGGAGTTTGGACATGATAAGATCTGTCCAGATGATGGAGTGGAATATCTTGCCTCATTCTGTTCATGCTTCGCACTTGGCTCGACACCTCGTTGCTTGGAGGATCTGAGAGCTTTCAGGTCCTTTGTCGTGTCCTTCTCGGCAAGTAGAGTGCCCTTTTTGGCAAATGCATTGACAACGAGGAAAAGACAGAAGCTTTGACTCAACTGTGCCCCTAGTTCATCATTTCGACCATTTTTGTTTTGGCTTTCTACTAAAACAATTTTGACCAAAAATGAGAGTTAGATTAACATGCTTGTTCGATTTTGATTTGAAATCACGCATAAGTCGGGCTATGAGCGAAAATTTTCCTTTTGGGTCAGAAATGGTCGATTTTTGTAAAGATGGAACAATTTTGAGAAAATAGTCAACCTCATTAAAAATTCTCAAAAACTATTTTTGCACGCCACTTGCTCAACGAGCATGAAACTTACTCCCGAGATGCACAACCTCGGATCAAGGAAAAGCGCCTGCTTGAAGAGAGCTGCATAGCGGAAAGTTGCCCTTGTTTGAGCAACCTGGCGCATTGAATGGCAGCGGAAAGTTGCCTTGTTTGAATAGCCATGATGCGTTGAATGGCAACGGAAAGTTGCCCCTTGTTTGAAAGGCATCGCAGCGCATTGTAGTCAGTCTTCAGAGCGATGATTGCAATCGAACTCTCGGATACAGAGGAGGCAAGGATGGTCAAAACCATTACATGGACATACTTGATTTGGAAGTGTTTATGGCTGGACTTCAGAATGAAGTTGCCTACGTATCCCAAAGATGGGAATCAAGCCTTACGTAGTTCGGGGTTAAGGTACACTCGGGTATTTAACCTCTCCTTTTTATGCTCTAACTTTTGCCAAGGCGCCTGTTGCAGGTTTTCAACCTTGCGAGCTTTGTTTTTCTTTTCTTTCTTTTTCTTTTCTTTTCTTTTTGCATTTTTGTATCTTTGCATTTTTTTTCTCTTTTTTCTTTTTTTCATTCTCTTCTTTGCTCTAACTTTTGCCTGGGTCGCCCTTCTGGGTTTTCGGCCCAGCGAGCCTCTTAAAGGGTAAAAATATAACAAGTCCATGTTAAATGGTTCTGAGATTGAAGCCCTCTACATCCAGGAGAGTGGCTGTTGTATTGATTAGTAGAAAGATCCACCTTTGGCTCTTCGAGCACATCGGACATTTTTGCCCCTAGTTCAAGGGTGCTTGATTTAACCGCAAGCTTCTTCTGATGGTCTGATCTTCTTGATCTGACTTTGGTGCTTCTTGTTCGAGAGCTGCTTCAAATCTGGCCACACAGGCCTCACATCGTAGTTGACCGTTGAACCTTCTGAATTCAAGTTCAAGGTCTGGAAGCAAAAGGGGTTGAGTCTTGAGGCTGAGAGCGATCCTAGGCTGCACAATCTCAAGAGCGATTCCACACATGTCTTCGCAGGACCGCGCAAAACATTTTTTGAAAGTTTTTAAGAAAGCGACAAATCGCTCATGGCGAAGACGATGTAGAACGATCTGGATCAAGCCAGGTCCTTCTCGATACTCACACTAACAAGCATGATTTCAATCATTAAGGGCTTATACGCCTCTCTTTTCTCAATTTGATCAAAGTTTTGCAAATCGAGAATTCCTCCTCTTCGTTTTCACCTTGCGTTCAAAAGGTTTTGAAAAACTTAGGTCAATATAATGACTTCAAGGCAGAAGAAAAGCGAGTTATTAGTCAAATCGCCATCTCATTGAAACTTCGGCATAAGCGGCACAAGGCGAGCAAATGCGAGCGTGAAAATCCTTCTTGTTTCATTCAAAATCTGTTGGCACAAGCGGCCCCTGGTAAAGCAGACTCAAGACAAAACGAAAAGACAAACACAAAACAAAATGGTGGCCTTGAGGGTAACAACCGGAATCACCGACTCTATACAACAGGTGACTCGATACAACAAGACGGACCCAAAACAAAAGAGACGACTCAAACAAAAAGACAGACTCAAAACAAAACAACAAGATGACCCAATACCCAAGTCGAGAAAGTACAAAAACGGCATTCACAAATGCTCAAAGCAGTCGCGTGCCATACGCCACACAGGAAATGGCGAGTGCCGCCTGCAGTGATTCATCCCGATCACATAGTCACATTATCCCCACAAGTTCAGCGATCAAGTCTTGGGTAGACTTCTGAGGACTGGTGCAAAGAATGACCCCTTTGTCAAGCAGATCTTGTACATCATGGCGAGACGAAAGCAAGTCGGTGTCATGACGGTTTGTTGATGGTAGGCCTGATTTAGTCTGGTCATGCTTTGCGAGGATAGGATCGGGTAGGGCCGTTGTTCCAGCGGTTTCAAATGTCCTTCGAGTAAGACCTCTAGAGCCTTTGAGAGGCATATGAAGTGGAGTGAAAACCCTCTTGACTCGGGGTGGATATTTGGCCGTCTGTGAGCTACTTCCGGACGCACCGGTGAATGGAGTAGCCTTTTTTGATGTGGTAGTGGCGACCATGCCCACTTCAGAAGATCTCGCAGTTGCATCACCGCTGGTGGTCGCATTCGAATCGGGAAAAGCATCACCTAGGCTGCTCTTTCTCTTGGTCAATAAGGCCCTGCTTCATGGCATCTTCGATCTGTACTCCCATCTCATGCAAATCTGAAAAGGTAGGGAAGGGGACCACGATCATTTTCTGCATTAGTTTGGGCTGGAGGTTGCGCACAACCATCCGTATTTGATCCTTATCTGTTGGTCTAATGGTCATCATTGAGGCCTTGGCCCTCCACCGGACCACGAATTCAGAGAAGCTCTCTTTAAGCTCCTGCCTTGTCGTCTCAAGATCACGGGTTGTGATCTCGATCTGGGTATTGTAGGAGTATTGCGCAACGAAGGCCTCGGCCATCTCTTCCCAGCTTTGTTTCACTGAATCCTCCAATTTGGTGTACCAGGTGACCGCGATACCCGACAGGGTCCTGCCAAAAAGGGAGAGCTTCTGCAGTCTTGTCAAGCCCATCGCCAGAACATCAAAACAAACTCGGGTGGACCATGGGATCTCGACCCATCAAAAGCAGTCGATGTGAGGCATCTTGAACTGTCCGTGATGTCATCACAGTGCGTTGGTGTACCCGTCCTCAATGTCTGGATGGACTTGACTCCTTGGGATTTCTTAAACATTTTTCCAACTTACTCGACCGGTATTTGTGGGGTCCGCTTCGAACTCAAAGGGAGAGTCCGGGGCATTGATAGGCGTGGGTGCCTTGGATAGTTGTGGTAGAATCGGGGGCGGAGCTGGCCCCGTTGGAAGGCCTGTATCCTCTTGGGCATTTTGGACATTTGGCGTCTCCTCGGGTATCGGAACCCTTGGTGGGGAGGAGCGATCTGGCAGATGCCGACTTCTTCTTGTAGCAGTTATTAGCTCTGCCTGTTAGGCCATGATCACAGCCTGTTGCTTGGCGAATTCCGATTGGCGGACAGCATCTTGCTGCATGAGTTTCATACTTTCTTGCATCTGACGCATCATTGCCTCCATCCCTGATGTGTTCTGCTGATCCATCTAACCGACTGGTATCTATCTCTGTAGTGGAAACTGAGACCTCAGCTGTTGTTCCGGTGGAGTGGATAAGAGCCCTTGATCGATAGCTATTTATTTGGTGATCTGTGCCCGACTGGTCCTTTTCACCCTGCCTCTGATAAAGTAACACTGATTGCCCTTGAACTGAATCTCTGACCCGACAAAGTCTATCAACACAAGTCCAATATACCCGGGGAATATCGAAGCCTTCTGAAGCTATAGTTCCGAGACTACCTAGCAAAAGAGAAAACCGACAGCATCTCAGCCTGATTTCACCAAAACAGATACGAGTGGAGCAAGATGACTGTGCCCTCTACTGAATTCTGCCCTCAAAATTCTGCCTCAAATCTGATACCCTCGGGTAAAACTGATTCTCAAAATGCTGACTGATGCCCGCAGGCCTGATGCCCAAACTCAACTGATACATGCATTCCCTGTAGAGGCACACTCTAACAAGCACATAACAGATAAGTGAGAGCCAAAACACCCCTATGTTGGGGTAGGGTTTCCCTGTCATATTTTGTCAGGAACTAGGGTTTCACTACATATGACTTCAAACAACCTATAAGCGGGTAAGCAACTTTGTCCTAGTTTGGAATGGTCAATATGGATCGAATATGCACTAGGTCGAATGGTCAAAAGGGTGCCCCATTAAACCGGGGTTTGTGTTCCCATATCTTGGCAGAGCCAGAATCGTCGACCTTATGGACATGCCTTGACAAGACAAGCCTCCGGCAAACCGCTCAGGAATAGCAGATGGCAAACACGGTGTCCTGGGCGCACCAATGCAAATGCAATGCAAAGAAACACACAAGTGTAGTCAAAACTAGATATCATGAGTTCGAGTCAAGTTCTCTAACTCCCCAGCAGAGTCGCCAGAAACTGTAACAACGCCCGCGGGGGACCTCGCTACAGTTCGGACTCGATTTTGTTGCGGTTCCAAATCTTGAACCAAAGAGTCCAAATCCGGCAAATCGTTTTGAAGGAAAACAGATTTTTTGAAAGAAGTGCCAAACATGGACTGCTTTGCGGATATGAGTCGCCACCTAAATATTTTAAAATGGGAAATTTAGGAAACCCTAACTCGGTGCGAAAGGCCACGTGTAAAATCATCACCAAAGTTGGCTCGGGAACTTGGGTACGATTAGGGTAGGTCACATCGTGAGCACCCCCTCTCGCCCACTCAAAGACCGGCCTCTACTAATCATGATATCTGTTTTTGAAAACTTTGTGAGTTCTTATTCCGGTTATTAGCCTAGATTACTATGTGATGCTCATGACAAACAAGTATAAATGGGCGCTCAATTGGAACAAAACATTTCATGTTTGTTTGTTTGAAAATGGTGTGAAGGTGCTACATGAGTAGGCTAAAATCTTGGTTGCCACCCTCGGGTGGGCTTAGAAAACATGATTTTGCCACTATCTAGTGGGCTTAAAACAAACAGTCGATGAATGGTCCCGATTCAGATAACTCAACCTCCATCCACAGGCATTCAAGGCAGTTATAGCACATAAGCAGTTAGCCTCATGGTAAGCATGCTATTCATGGCAACACTCACACGCATGCAAGGATGCTAAAGCATAAAACTCACCGAGTACTCCCAGCCAAAACAGAAAACTGATTGTAAATCATGCATGATCCTACATACAGAATTGCCTAATGCAACACATGCAAAATGCAACTATAGCAGGCTCGGCTATTCTAAATATGGCATATGAAATGCTACAGCTATCAAGTACTCAACTTGTAATTGAAATACAATGCAGTTTGTATGGTCTTGTAGGAAACTGATGCATGCAAGCAGATGAATGATCTTGAGACATCTTTGTCATCTTTGTATGCTAATTGAAATATGCCCTATATCTAACCATTGTGGCGGATAAATAAAAGGAGAGAAAATGGGGTTGGAAGACATACATCACACTCACACACCCTTATTACAGTTGTGCCCTCATGTGAGAGGGTCCGAATAAAATAATGTCTGATCCGAATAAAAGAATATTAGTCAAAATATCTGATTCCTAATTAATTAACAAATTAAACTAAGAAAGTCAGTAAAGCTGCCTTGAGCCGAGGGAGGCTGCCTTGCTATGATGAGCGATTACTTGACCGCCGTCTTGATTACCGTAAACCTTTGAATTACCTCTTGATCATTGCTAAAAGCGAGCTACTCTTGGTCGATAAGTGGCTGGATGAACCTCTTGAACAAACTGAACGAAACTGAAATTGAAACTGAATGAGTTTGTCTATTTAATTACATATTGTATCTGTTGACTTATGTGATTATCTGTTTGCATTTTATGTTTAAACTACTAATTGAAGGCCTTATCGGCGGCCGATTTAGAAACCGTTTGATGTTTTTTAATCAGCATAATATTTGTGATTTAACGATATTTTTATCTGAAAATTGATTAGGAACGATTAAACTAGATTGAATTGAGCTAATTACGAACTTAGGCTTATTTACGTTTTGCCATTGGTAGTGGACATTTGTTTATTGATTATAGTGACCTTATCACACTTAGACCAACATCTTGATCAGCCTCATTCTTGTATCATAACCGACCATCAAGAGAGCATAGAGAGAGAGAGAATTGTCTTGGCCTTGTAGAATTTGTCTTGGATTGCTTGGAATTGAAGAGTATATTGGCTAATTGAGCTCTCACAAGTCTAAGGTAGGACATTCACCTTCTTAATGTTGTTATTGAGCCTCATCTTGCATGTTCTATGCATCATTGTAGAACCAAGCCATGTTTTTTGTTCATATATGTTGGATTGAAGTCAAATTCATGCATGCATGTTTATTTTGGTGAGTTTGAAGTTGAGTTCATGGCAATTTGTCACATGCATGTTCATGGTATTGTCATAGTCCATGTTTTCACCTTGCTTTTCAAAGAATTGAGCTCATTTGAGCATGATTGGAAGCTTAAAATTGGTTTAAAGATCTTGCATGTCATGTTTTGAAAGTATTCTTGAAAATGGTTTGAAATTGAGTTTAATTGAAACACCCTTGGGCCTTGATTTCTTAAATTGAGTTTTAGAACTTGTTATTCTATGTGTTTGAAAGGGTTTTCGAAAATGGGCCCAAGAGGATCGAATTTGGAGCATCAAAACTTGGTTTGAAACTTCGAGGTCGAATCTGGATTTTCGATTTTGGGCGTCCTTCGGCGGAAGTGCGCTCGGCGGAATGCTCTCGATATTTTCTTGCATTGTTTCTGATCCGCTCGGCGGGATTTTGCCTTCGGCGGGAAAACGCGCATCGCATTTTGCACCTTTCATCGGTCGCTCGGCGGCGGAATGTCTTCGGCGTGGGCCTTTGTGTGCTTGTCGCTCGGCGAAACTGCGCTTCGGCGGAGGCCTGTTCCTTGAAAATTCGAAATTGTTTTCTAAGTGCATTTTGCATCCTCGCATCCTAGGCATTCTTAGGCCTAGTTTAGAAACATCTTAATGAGGATGTAGACATAGAACCACACCGAGGAATTTAGGGATTTAATTATCATCCTTTCATCTTGTAAACTTAGTGTGTGTTCTATTTGATTATTTGTTTAGGGTTGACTCTCGAGGGGCGCGCTCTAGCTCTTGATACGTAATAACGCGCCATGAGGACCTCGCCACGGACTCGATTTTTGTTGCGGTTCTCAATCTCGAACCAAAGAGTCCAAATCCAACCGTCGTTTTGAAGGAAGCAGATTTTTTTGAAAGAAGTGCCAAACATGGACTGCTTTGCGGATATGAGTCGCCACCTAAATATTTTAAAATGGGAAATTTAGGAAACCACGACTCGGTCGAAAGGCCACGTGTAAAATCATCGCCAAAGTTGGCTCGGGAACTTAGGTACGATTAGGGAAGGTCACATCGTGAGCACCCCTCTCGCCGGTCAAAAGACTCTACTAACCATGATATCGATTTTGAAAACATTGTATGCTCTTATTAGGTTATTAGCCTAGGTTACTATGTGATGCTCATGACAAACAAGTATAAATGGGCCGTCTGAATTGGAACTAAACATCTCATGTTTGTTTGTGAAAGGTGGTTTGCTACCCGCAGTAGGCTTAAAATCTGATTTTGCCACAATCTAGTGGGCTTAACAAACAATCGATGAATTGCTCCAATTCAAATAACCCAACCTCCACCCACAGGCATTCAAAGGCGGTTATATCACATAAGCATTTAGCCTCATGGCAAGCATGCTATCATGGCAACACTCACACGCATGCAAGGATGCTAAAGCATAACCACTTACCGAGTACTCCAAGCCAAAGCGAAAGCTTATTAGAAATCATGCATAATCCTAAAATATCTGAGAATGCCTAATGCAACACATGCAAAAATGCAACTATAAGCGAGGCTCGGCTATTCTAGAGGTGGCATATGAAATGCAACGGCTAACATGTATTCAACTTAGAATTGAAATACAAATGCGGTTTGTATGATGCGCCGGCAAACCCGATGCATGCAATACAGATGAATGATGCAAACATCTTTGTCATCTTTGTATGCTAATTGAAATATGCCCTATATCTAACCATTCAAAGCGGGTAAATAAAAGGGAGAAAGAAATGGGGGTTGGAAGACATACATCACACTCACACACCCTTATTACATTTATGCCCTCGCGCAGAGGGTCCGAATAAAAGAATATACAGTCCGGATATAAATATACAAATTCTAATTAATTAACAAGTTAATTACGAATGAATTAAAACTGGCGTGCAAGCCAGGGACTGCCTCGCTTCTGATAGATGATGTATCTTTGGATTTGCTTGGCGGAAATCCTTTGGAATGCTGATTAGCCTCTGTTTGCAATATTCTCGAATTGCTTGTATTTGGACTCGAAAAGTTGCTAAACTCAATTTTCTTTATGAGAGAAGCGAGGAAAGAACCTGGCGATGTATTTCACAAATATATGCATGTCTCGATCCTCGCGCCACCAATCACGATATCGATGCATGATGGTAGGAAGCGGTTGCACAACTCAATATTGGGATGAATACACATGAATGCTACGAAAAATGGGATGCCTCGTCTGGCGTGCTTGCAGACGCATAAGCGAAACGATCTTTGAAAGATGAAAATCGGATAAAACCGAAGTGCCTTGAAATGCGTGCCTGGTAGCATAAGCGAAGATGAAACCAAAATGGAGATCGAGATAAAAGCGAGTGCCTCGAAATCGTGCTGCAGACGCATACCGAGGCGATGATGTCTGATGCAAAATCGGATAAACCGAAGTGCCTTGAAATGAGTGCACAGGACACGCATAACCGAGGCGATGATGAAAGAATGAAAATCGGATAAACCGAAGTGCCTCGAAATGCGTGCCTGGTAGCGCGCAAATCGAGACGATGATGAAAGAATGAAAATTGGATAAAACGAAGTGCCTCGAAGTGCGTGCCTGGTAGCGCCGTCGAGACGATGATGAAAGAATGAAAATCGGATAAAGCGAAGTGCCTCGAAGTGCGTGCCGGTAGCGCGCAAATCGAGACGATGATGAAAGAATGAAAATCGGATAAAACCGAAGTGCCTCGAAGTGCGTGCCTGGTAGCGCCGCAAATCGGCGATGATGAAAGAATGAAAATCGGATAAAACCGAAGTGCCTCGAAGTCGCGTGCCTGGTAGCGCCGTCAAATCGATGATGAAAGAATGAAAACCGGATCAAGCTGAAGTGCCTCGAAGTGCGTGCCTGGTAGCGCCGTCGAGGCAATGATGAAAGAAAATCGGATAAACCGAAGTGCCTCGAAGTGCGTGCCGGTAGCGCAAATCGAGCGATGATGAAAAGAATCGGATAAACTGAAGTGCCTCGAAGCGCGTGCCCGCCGTAAATCGAGGCGATAATGAAATGCAATGAAATGGCATACGGAATCTTGGGATGGACTTACACCAACATGGGAGAGCCTCGGCTCACTCACATAGAGGCCGGGTAAAATAAAGTGCCTCGAAAGCGCAGCGCGGACACGCAAATCGAGGCAATGGCATACAAGCATGAAAATGCGAATTGAACTACGCCAACATGAGAGGGCCTCAACCACACTCACATAGGCCGTAATGATAAAAAAGTGCCTCGAAATCGTGCCCATTGGCATAAAAACCGAGGCAATGCAAAATGATCTGAATGGCTAGGAAATGATATGCAAGCATGGTAATGGAATTTCAGCACCTAAATAAAGGGAAAACAGCCCGAAACAAATCGAAAACGACACGAAGCATGCATTCATCCAGAAAGTCTGAAATTAAGCCGAAATGGCCTATAGCCATGCTATACATGCAAAATATGACCATGGCAGCAAGAACAGTAGCAAGGCAGTCCCAAATATGGCATTTTTCAGTAATAAACATGGCCAAAATGCAAGCATAGATATGGCAACAAATGCTCGCAAGAATACGGTAAAAGAGAGGACTTTCAAAGCAAGTAGTATATAGAAAATTCAAATAGAAAAATTTTCTTCTACAACATGAAAGAGGGCCCAAAAATAAGCATATATGCAGAAGATGGCAGCCTCTAAATCATAAGACAAATATGCTAGAAATAGAAGGCAAAAATGAAGCCACAAGAGGGTATAACCTAAGACATGCAATCTACACACCAAATGACCAAACCTTCTTCATGAAACATGTAAAGGGGGTCAAAATAAGACTAAAACCAGTAGGGGTCGAAGTCCTAAAACCAAACACAAATAGGTCAAAAATTGCATACAAAAGTGGCACACTTGATGAAATTTGAAGGAGGTGGTAGATACAAAGGCCAAATGAAGTTGAGCCTATCTACAATGTTGTAGAGAGGCTCATTTTAAGCACAAAATCAGTAGGGGTCGGACCCCCAAAAACCAACACAAATAGGTCAATTTTAGCATGCAAAAATGTTACCAACTTGAAGAATATTGAAGGAACTAGTGTATACAAACACCAAATGAGGTTGAGCCCTTCTACAAAGTTGTAGAGGGGCTAATTTTAAGCACAAAAGAAGTAGGGGTCGGAGCCCCAATTCTCAACCAATTAAAGTATAGAAAAGGATCAAGAAAATGCCCTAAAAGTTGGTTTTGAGGACTTACCCTTGAAGACTTGTCTTTCTTTGATTCTTGGCTCTGATTTGTAGCTTCTCAACCTCTGAAATTCACCTCCTTGCTGCTGAAGTGATGGTAGGGATGGTGAGGCTAGGTGTTGATGAAGGAATGGCCTTGACACTTGAAGCTTTTTTGGAGTTTAAAGCTATGAAAATGAGGAATTTGGTTAAGTGTTCTTGAGACCAAAATTTCTAACCTTGAAGAAGGAGGAGGGCCTTCAAATAGGCAAGAAGATGGGGTGTAAAAGGGAGGAAAGCATCCAATCTTTCCCTCTGAAATGTCCAGGATGAGGAGACACTTTGAAAGCAATTGGACAATTTGGAACAGTGAAAGTCTGGCGGCCGGCAGTGGTTTTGCTCAAGGTGGTAGGCCACCACCTCCTATGGCCGGCCACCACCTCAAAAATCAACTTCAAAATTTCTGGCCGACCACCATACAAGAGTGTCCTCCCATGTGTGTAGAATAAGGCCCGGGGTGAATTTGGCAACACTAAACCAGTCACAACATAGAGCTTGAAGGAGAGGCCCAAAATGAAAGGCACAATTTCTGGCCGACCACCATACCAAAGTGTCCTCCTAGATGTGTGCAACAAGGTTCCAAGGGAAATTGGCAACACCAAGCAGTGAGTCACAACATAGAGCTTGAAGGAGGCCCAAAAATGAAACTCACAGTTCGGCCGACCAAGATGGTTGGTAGGGTCCTCCCAGTCCCTCATCACAGATATGTAACTTTGGTTGGAAGAAAATACCCCAAGGTGTTCAACATTGGCGGAAGTGAGCAAAACGGGCTCGGGAGGAGCTCCAGTTATCTGGGATAATTGCTGGCCTCCCACCCCGGTGATCTTCGATGTTGAAGCAGAGGTACCGCCAAGTTTGAACAAAAACTAATGAGAAATGAGCGTTCGGGGCCAAAAGCGAAACAAATCGGGATCCGAAAATGGGTAGTCTTGGGAAGTGGTGTTCGGCGAACTGGGTATCCGCGAGCCCAGTGTCCTCTGGAATGACAAAACAGTACTGCCAAAACGGAGAAGATGGATGCGAATTGATTGCTCGGTGCCAAAACCGCTCGGTTTGGGGTCAGCAAACTATGAGCACCGAAAGTGGCATCTGACCGAAGTGCATCGAGGGGCCCAGGGTTCTCGAAATATTAAAACAGGGTCTCATAAAAACCGGAGAAGGCTGATGCAAAATGAATGGTCTGAACCAAAACCGGTCGGTTTCGGGTCCGAAAATGGTCGCCGCAAAGTGGTGTTCGGCTGCGAAGTGGGCATCAGGGGCCCCAGTGTCCCTCGGAACACTAAAACAGAGGCACATGCCAAAAACCGGAGAAGGCTGATGCAAAATGAATGCTCGGGGCCCAAATCACGCAGTTCGGGGTCCCGAAAATGGGTCGCCGGGCACCGGAAGTGGTGTTCGGCTGCGAAGTGGGCATCAGGGGCCCCAGTGTTCCTCGGAACACTAAAACAGTCTCTCATAAAAACCGGAGAAGTCGGAGATGGTTGGGCGGTCACACCTGAGCCGAGGCAACGGCCAAAATCGAACCGCCCCGAACGGGCAAAATGGCCTCTGACCCACGAAAAAGTAGCCCACGACCCAGGAGATAGTCTACAAGACCACTCCCTTGCCTCGGGAAAAAAGCAGAGAAAACCAAGCTGGTTATGGCAAACCGAGACAAGGTAGAGAAAAGGGTTCGGAGTCCGGAGGCGTGACTGGCGACTCTGAAACTCTTGAGCAAGCACATGATGCAACATCACCGAGCACTCAACCGGTGACGTCTGAGTCTTAAGGTCGGTCAAAAATGGGGTGTCTACAATAGCCCAATCACTGTGAGTAACAGATTGTGTAAAGATATGTTCAAATGGTTATATTTTGAATACTGAACCGAATTGTTTATTGAACTGATATTGTTTATTGAATGAATGTATGTCCTGTATTTCGAACTGTATTGTGGCATCCTTAGCACCTACTGTTATTGGTATTCTGAGCTCTGTCGGTTTCCTTGTGGAACCATCTTGATTGATGGCCATCATTATTGTTGGATGCATTAAGGCAGGTCCTTTGGACCCTCTTGTTTATAGGCTAATGGATGTACCACATATGGTGATTGATTGAAATCTTGAATAGTGAAATCTTGAAAGATTGAAATCTTGTATAATGAATTGATTTCATTCTTGTAAGGACATTCATTCATAACCTCTTTACCTTTGTATGTTATTCACTGGGCTTTAGCTCCTTGTTTATATATATATGTAGGTGCTCACCACCGGCCGAGCTAGGGCGTGGGATTGGTCCCCAGTTTGTCGGCCACCTTTGTGCCTCCTTTGTGAGGTTAGAGGCGCCATGCCATGGCTTGGGGTGTTTTGTGTCCCCATAGGTCTCCTTCTTGTTTTTGTCTTGTTATGCGTTCTTTGTATAGACTGTTTTCTTTCTTTATTATCGAGGGATGAGTCCCGTCTTGAATGTCTGTCTTGATTGTATATCTTGTCTTGGTAGTGAACGATAAATGTATGAAAAATGTTTTTGGCATCTGATTAACGCTCTATGGACACTAGTTATTTCTTGTTTTGGCTTCCGAACCTGAACTCTGTATTCTTGTATTCTTGATTGGCGTGCCTTTGGTAATCTCGGACATCGGCGATTCTGATGCTAAACCCATAGGGCCGGTTTGGGTCGTGACAAACAAGGCTGTTCGCCATGAAATCCACCGATGCCCTAATTAGCCTCTGTTTGCAATATTTCTCGAAATGCGCGCCGGACTCCGGAAAGTTGTTGATCCTTAATTTTGCTGCAACAGAGAGCAGGAAAAGGGCATAGCAATGTATTTTCACAAATATATGCATGCCTCGATCCTCGTGCCACCAATCACGCATACCGATGCATGATGGCCGAGGAGTCGGATTGCACAACTCAATATGGGATGAATGCAGATGAAAACCTAACTCCGTCATGGGTAATCGGGAGTGTTGGTGACTTGGGAATTGAGACACACTCCGTCACTCGGAGTACGGAATGTACCTCGTTTCCCGCGCAATATGCATGATATGCATGAAATGCAACTAATATACAACCTAGCCTGCGCAATGCTATGAAAGTGAGATGAAAATGAGATGCCTCGAAAAGCGTGCACGCGGGCACGCAAATCGAGGCGATGGCAAAATGAAAATCAGATAAAACCGAAGTGCCTCGAAATACGTGCCCACAGGCACACGAACCGAGGCGATGATAAAATGAAAATCAGATAAAACCGAAGTGTCTCGAAATGCGCGCCCACAGGCACGCAAACCGAGGCGATGATAAAATACAAATCGGATAAAACCGAAGTGCCTCGAAATGCGCGTACACGGGCACGCAAACCGAGGCGATGATGAAAATGAGAAAATCGGATACAACCGAAGTGCCTCGAAATGCGCGCCCACAGGCACGCAAACCGAGGCGATGATAAAATGAGAAAATTGGATACAACCGAAGTGCCTCGAAATCGCGCATTGCACGCCAACCGAGGCGATGATAAAATGAAAATCGGATACAACCGGTGCTCGAAATGCGCCCAGCATATGCCAACCGAGGCGATGATAAAATGAGATGAAATGGCATACGGAATGCCGCGATGGGCTTACACCAACATGGGAGAGCCTCGGCTCACTCACATAGGCTGCCGTCGGATAAAACGGAGGTGCCTCGAAGTGCGTGCCCACAGGCACGCAAACCGAGGCGATGAATTAAGGTATGAAATGACATGGGAAATGATATGCAAGCATGCAAGACAAATTTCAGCCACTAAATGAAGGGGAAAACAGCCCCGAAATGATGCGAAATGAGAATCAACGCATGAAATCATCCCGAAATGTGGTTTAAGTGCCCGAAATAGCCTACGGCTATGCTAAACAGACAAAATTGGCACACGACAGCAAAAACAGTAGCAAGGAAGTCCCAAAAATGACATTTTCTCAGTACAAAACAAGGCCAAATTATGAGTGTGGATAGGGCAACAATGGCATGCAAAAATACGGTAAAAGAGGGGATTTACAAAGCAAGTGATATCTACAATGCTCAAACCCAAGAAATCAGTTCTACAACATTAGAGAGGGACTAAAAATATGCATTTTTACAGAAGATGAGATCCCAAAATTTAGTGTGTAGATATACAATACATAGCATGCAAAATAAGGGTCAAAAGAGGTTTATAAAGAGAGGTACCATAAGAAAACATCAAATGGCCTCAGACCCTTAATAAAGAACAAATAAAAGACCAAAACAAGACACTCTCTAAGCCTGATTAAGACCTAAAACAGAAGATAGAATGGCCTAAACAATCATGCAATTTTACGGAAAATAAGATGGATACAACAGCAAGTACTAAAACCAATCACCAAATGGCTTAAGACCCTTCACAAAGAATGATGTATGGACCAAAATAAGACTCCTTCAAGACCTGATGAAGGCCAAAAACAGAAGCCAAAAGAGCCTAATAAAGCATGCAAGATAGGCATAGAACATGGATTCAAAGCAAGTGCATGATAGAGGAGGAAAACATGGTTGAGCCCTTCTTAAATGTTGAAGAAGGGCTCAAAATGAGCACAATATCAGTAGGTTGAATACTCCAAATCAGATCACAAATAGGCTAATTAACTCATGCAATTTTACGGTAAAATTGAAGAATTTCAAAGGAAGTGCATGAAATAATCACCAAACATGATGGAGCCCTTCTTCAATGTTGAAGAGGGGCTCAAAAAAAGCCCACTAACAGTTTATAGTATGCTCGAAATCAGATCACTCAAAAGCCAAACAAAGCATGCAATTTTATGGCCTAAAGAGTGGTATTGAAACAAGTGTATCATGGAGACACCAAATGAAGTTGAGCCCTTCTACAAAGTTGTAGAGGGGCTCAAAATAAGCACAAAATCATTAGGGTTCAAAGCTCAAAAACTGAAGGGAAATAGGGTAAAAAGTTGATCCAAGAAAATGATAGAAAAAGGGTTTTAGTGGCTTACCCTTGTAGACAACTCTTTCTTTGCTTCTTGACTTGAATTTGTTGATCCTTGGCCACTGGAAATCACTCCCTTGCTGCTGAAATGGAGTTGGCAAAGGTGGAGCTTAAGGTTGGTGAAGGGATTGGCTAGGAAGCTTGAAGGCTTTTGAGTTTTTGAGATTGAAAATGGAGGATTTGTGAGAGAGGGTTTTGAGATAAAATTTTCTAACCCTAGCAAAGGGGCTGTCCAGCCCTTTAAATAGGAAGAAAAAGGTGTAAAAGGGAGGAAATGGAGGCACTCTTTCCCTCCCAAAATATCCAGGAAGGTGATATTTTGGCAAAAATAGGGACATTTGAAATTTGGAAAAGCAAAAATGGCTTGCCAGTGGTTTCTGCAAGGTGGCCGGCCGGCCACCCCACTTGGTCGGCCAGCCACCCACCATGGCCGGCCGGGCACCCCCAAAAAATGAACTAATGATTTTCTGGCCGACCACCATGCAAAGGTGTCCTCCCAAGTGTGTAGAATAAGGCCCGGGGTGAATCAGCAACTCTGAGCGAGTCACAACATAGAGCTTGAAGGAGAGGCTCAAAAATGAATTGCACAATTGCTGGCCGACCACCAACTTTTAGGGTCCTCCCAGATGTGTGCAACAAGGTTCCAAGGTCGGAAATTGGCAACACTGAAGCAGGAGCCACAACATAGAGCTTGAAGGAGAGGCTCAAAAATGAAAATCAAAATTGCTGGCCAACCATACATTTTTAGGGTCCTCCTATGTCCCCTGATCACAGATATGTAGCTTTGGTTGGAAGAAAATACTCCCAGGGTGTTCAACATTGGCCCGGAAGTGAGAAAAACGGGTTCCGGAGAAGCGAAACTGGTTATCTGGGATAATTGCTGGCCTCCCACCCCCCAGTAATCTTCCTGGTATTGAAACAGAGGTACCTGCCAATTTTGAACAAAAACTAATGAGAAATGAACGCTCGGGGCCAAAACCGAGCAACTCGGGATCCCGAAAATGGGCAGTGCGAAGTGGCATCTGGCGGCAAGGTGGTATCTGCGACCCAGTGTGCCTCGAGAATGACAAAAGCGAGGTTCTGCCAAAAATCGAGAAAGCTGATGCAAAATCAATTCTCAGGGCCTAAACCGTGCGATTGGGGATCCCGAAACCTGCGGTGCCGAAGTGGCATTCGCCACGGTGGGCATCGAAGGCCCAGTGTTCCTCGGAACTATAAAACAGAGGTGCAAGCCAAAAACCGAGAACTTCGGAGATGGTTGGGCGGCCCCGAGAACCTGGCTGACGGTCTCAGCAGGACGGCAAGACTCCGAAATGGGCGAGAATGGCCTCTGACCTGAAAAAGTAGCTCCGGCCCCGGAGATAATCTGAGACCACTCCTTCCTCGGAAAGAAAAGCAGAAAACCGAGCACGGTTGCATGGCCGAGACAAAGCACGAGAGAGTTCGGGCTTGGGAGGCGAGGCGCCGCGACTCTTAAACTTCTGAACGAGCACAGTATGCAACATCACCGAGCGCTCAATCGGCGACGTCTGAGTCTTAAGGTCGGTCAAAAATAGGGTGTCTACACAGCAGTGATCTTTGCCTTGAAAATCTGGAGGCATTACTTTTATGGTGAGAGATTCGAGGTGTTCTCGGATTATAAGAGTCTAAAATATCTGTTTACACAGAAAGACTTGAATTTGAGGCAGAGGAGGTGGATGGAGTTCATTGAAGATTATGACTTCGAGTTACATTATTATCCGGGGAAGGCCAATGTGGTGGCCGATGCCCTCAGCAGGAAATCTGTTGGTGACGTAGCTAGTATAGCAATCCGGGAATGGGAGATGTTGGGTGCACTTGGGGAGTTTGATTTGCTTCTGGGCGAATCCATTGAAGTTGCGGCCTTGTTTTCCGTTGTCGCGTAACCTACACTTGTGGCTCGAGTGTTAGAGGCACAGAGAGGTGACCTTGAGGTGGAATCCCTCCGAGAGAAGATCTCAATGGGAAGGTTGAGAAGGATTTGTCTGAGTATCCCGACCTGAGTGTGAGATACCAAGACCGATTGTTTGTGTCGGAGTCTTACCGAGAGGAGTTACTCCGAGAGTTTCACCATTCACGCCTTGCGGTGCATCCGAGAGGCACTAAGATGTATCGGGATTTGGGTCGCCAGTTTTGGTGGCGGGGAATGAAGAGAGATGTGGCAGTTTTCGTGTCTAAGTGCCTTACTTGTCAGCAAGTGAAGGCCGAACATCGAGCCAGCCGGGTTTATTCTGACCCTTGTCTATTGCCGAGTGGAAGTGAGAGCATGTCACTATGGACTTCGTTGTAGGTCTTCCGAGGACTCAGCGGGGTAGTGATGCTATTTGGGTGGTTGTAGACCGGTTGACTAAGTCGGCGCACTTCATTCCTATACGCGTGAGAGATTCGATAGATCATCTTGCCGACTTGTATATTCGGAACATAGTGAGGTTGCACGGGGTCCCAGTAACGATCGTCTCAGATAGAGATCCTCGTTTTACTACTAAGTTGTGGCAGAGCTTGCAGAGTGCCTTGGGCACTAAGTTGACCTTTAGCAGGGCTTATCATCCTTAGACTGACGGGCAGTCCGAGCGTACTATTCAGATCCTTGAGGATATGCTTCGAGGTTGTGTCCTTGACTTTAGTGGGACGTGGGAGAGGCATTTGCCCTTGGTAGAGTTTGCCTACAACAACAGTTTTCAGTCTAGTATCAGTATGGCACCGTTTGAGGCCTTGTATGGCTGACCGTGTAGGTCTCCAGTCTGTTGGGCCGAGGTGGGTGATGCACCTTTGTTGGGTCCGGAGTTGGCGAGGGAAACGACGGAGAAGGTTGAGGTTATCCGTAGGAGGCTTGTTACAGCCCAGAGTCGTCAGAAATCTTATGCCGACTGTAGGAGAAGACCTTTGGTGTTCGAGGTGGGTGATCATGTCTTTCTGAAGATATCACCTAGGCGGGGATTGATGAGGTTTGGAAAGAGTGGGAAGTTGTCCCCTCGGTTTATTGCTCCTTTTGAGATCCTTGAGAGGATTGGCGAGGTTGCCTATCGTTTAGCTTTACCGCCATAGTTGTCTGGGGTACATGATGTGTTTCATGTTAGTATGCTTCGGAAGTATGAGCCGGATCCATCCCATGTGTTGGATTGGACCGATTTGGAAGTTGACAAGGATATCTCGTATGAGGAGAGACCGGTTCGGGTCTTGGATAGGTGGGATCAAGTCTTGCGAGGCAAGACCATTCCCTTGGTAAAGGTTTTATGGAAACATCACGACGTGGAAGAAGCCACTTGGGAACATGAGGTGAATGTTCATGAGAAATATCCGGACTTGTTTGTAGATGCTTAACTTTATATCGGTACTATTGAACTTTAAGAGCATTATATATGTCTTAAGTTGTAAAACATTGTATATGTTTTGGTTTATGGGGATATTTTGAAACTTGCCTCGAAATGGAAGTTTATTATAACATTGTATATGTTGAATGTATTGTAGAAATGGAATATATCATGAATATTGAATATGATATAGAAATGTGGAATAAATGTTGAAATTATTGAATTTCAAGGAAAAGCATGCTAATAATGCATATTGAGTATATATTGTCAAATGTCTCTTGAATAGAGATGGAATGACCGGTAATGGGTCGAGTTGTTGGGTAATGAATTGTAATATTGTTGAGAAGAAAAAAAATAAAAAAAAAAATAAAAATAAAATTAAAATTAAAATTAAAAAAAAAAAAAACTTGTTTTGAAAACTTGTACTTAATTTCGGGGACGAAATTTCCTAAGGTGGGAAGGTTGTAGCAATCCCGGTTTCAATCTTTTTTTTTTATGTTTTGCCACTGACCGGGCGATTCGAGGTGCGCCGCCAGCGGGTCGAGGCGGCGCCCCTTAAGAATCAAGGCGGGGTCGAGCATTGCCGGTCACCATGGGTTCAAGGGCCTTTAAGGGTTGAGGCGCCCTTCAAAACAAAAATTCATAATGCATTCGAAGTTACTTGACCTATGTCCGCAAAAATACTGGGAGAACGTATTTCACGCTCGAGCATAGGGTTTCACATTTTGTGTTCAAAGGTTTCCACTTTATAAGCATTTGGACACAAAATGTTTCCTCTCTCAGCGATGTGGGACTCAAAGAGTGGACGAAAGTGTTGTACCAAACGACGTCGTTTGGTGTGTTTGTTGGAAGTCCCACATCGATTACAAGATACAATTTAAGGTGGACAAACTTCTATATAAGTGCAAGTGCAGAGGGTTAGCTTATTAGCTTCTATGGTTCTTTCTTGGTTTAATGAGCCATTACGAGCCGAGCTCGAGTTATAAATTTTAGTTGTGCCGAGTTGGATTTTGGCCATAGTTCCATTGGGATTTTGGCCATAGTTCCTTCGCCAAAGTTGTGTAATTTCTCGAGGGCTTTGTGGTGTGTGGTGGAGATCGAGTTTCATCTCTTTCCATCTTCTCCATTTGAGCTCCGAATTTGAGGTAGGGATTCCTACTCATTCTTATGTGTTTTAACATAAATGTTGAGTTATTTGTATAGATGATTTGATTTGGGAACTTAAGGTTGGAGATGTATAATGTTGAAAACAAGAGTTTTGTTCAATTGACTCATACCTGTGTGTTTTGGTTTTAAAAATGGAGATTATTGATGTTTTTGATAATATTTGAGCCTTTGGGTCAATATTGAGAAAAAGGAAAAAATGCCATGTTTGGGTATATTTGGGTCATTACTGTAATTAATGACAATTAATACGGAAATATGAAATTGAGTTGGAAATAATAAAATCGACTCAATATGAGGTAAAATGGTGGAATTGGATTCTTTAATCACTCACTTTGAAAATGTTGAGATTATATATATCTATTGTAGCATTTATTTTCTGTCTAGAAATAACTGTTTTGGGCTATCGGTGGAGGATAGTCTTGATTGTTGTAGACAATGCATGATGATTAGGCAAACTAAAACTAATCAATTGAATATGTCATCGAATATAGCGACTGGAATAATGTATTAACTTTATGTATTAATTGATTGTATATGATCTACGTTTATATACACGTGTTGTGTGGGAGGAGATAGGGGATGTACTCCACGGTTTAGGGGAAGATACGGGATGAACCTCTAAACCGGATTTTGTGTGACATTGATACAGCACTACAATGTGTATCAAGTGTTGATTATGGAAGTGTTTAAATTGATTTGATATAGCACTAAAATGTATGTCATTATCAATTGTGAAGTATAGAAGTGATTCCATGTTATGTTAATACAGCACCGAAATGTGTATCTTTCGTAAAGTGTGGAAATAGTTTATGTGTTATCGATACAGCATTAGAATGTGTATCCATCATGAATTTCAAAAAGTGTTTTAAAGATGAGTCTTAATCTCATTAAGTTATTGGGCTAGGTGTTGAGCCTTGTTTTCAAACTCGAAGTTGAAAAAGAAATGGGAAATGAAATGTAACATGGACTTAATGTCAGGAAACCGGAAATGTTAATTTTGAGTCTTTATCTCAATTGAAATAGAAGTACTGTTGATATAAGATATAATCTCACTTAAAGGGTATGGCCAGGTTCTGAGCCAGGATTATGAATTAAGAAATGGTAATTATTATGAAACATGGATACATTTTTATCATGTAATTGAAATGGATTATGAATGGATATATGTGAGTCAAACATTTATCGAATGCTTACATTTTAGTTATTGCCCATATTATGTTTAGCATATCTCTACTGGGCTGTTAGCTCACCCTATACGGGAATATCATTTTCAGGTGCAGGTGAGATGTTACCTCCAAGGCAATAACATGGATGGACTCTCGGGAAGCAAGAATTTCCTAGTTATGCTTTATGTGTGCATGAGTGTTATTTGTAAAGCCAAGGGCTTAATGTGTAATGAGCGAGACTCTATTTGTGTAACCAAGTAATGTCTTGGAAAGATGAAAGCCTATATGGCATTTAATTGCTTGCTAAACAGTGAACTCTGATATATAAATTTATGATGTTTCTTATATTTATTCCGCATATGAGTTATCTTTATTGCAATATTTCGGGGCGTGACAGTTTTGGTGACTAAAAAATGGTTTGGTCGCCGATTATAGGTGTTTTACCGACAAAAAAAAATGTTGTAGCCAAAAGTAAAGGTTTTTGGCTACTAAAAAAAATTTAGTAGCTAAAAGTGGACAATTGGCGACTAACATTGAGTTTAGTCGGCAAAAGTGGCGGTTTTGGTGACTAAAAATCAATTTAGTCGCCGAAAAGTGCTATCCTTAGGCGGGATTTAATTCTTTTAGCGACAAAAAAGAAATTAGTAGCCAAAAAATATAGAATTCGCGACTAAAATTCAGATTTAGTCGCTAAAAGTGCTATCCTATTTTTTTTAGTAAATAATTTATTTTTACATAAAATATATTAAATAAAAATAATTGTTTATATATATAGTTTTGTATTAATACCGGTCAATATAGTATATAAATAATATATGTTGCATTAATATTCATGTGATGTTATAGTGACGTAGTGGGGAGAGAGTGTTGGTAAAGGTTGAGAATGTTGGAAGGTTGGTGGTTCGAAACTTGGGAGCAGCAGAGGCAAAATTTTTTTTTTTCTGAAAAATGCTTTTGGCGACTAAAGTCTGTGGTCGCCGAAAGATTGGCTATTGGCGATGAAAAGTTTAGTCGGCAAATGTATAAATAATAAAAAAAAAAATTCACTTGGCAACTAAAAGTTTAGTCGCTAAATGTATAATTTTCAAAAATGAAATTGACTATTGGCGACAAATTCTTTGGTCGCTGAAGACCTGTATATTGCCGACAAACAGTTTTTTAGTCGCCAAAGGTATTCCCGACCATGTATTCGCGACAAAATCGGCGACTAAAATATTTAGTCGGGGAAAGTGAAAATTCGACATTTGGGGACTAAAAAAGGACTTTTGGCGACTAAAAATTTAGTCGCCAAAGGTGTGTTTTCTTGTAGTGAGTGTACCAAATAAAATGTTGAAACAATTTTGAGAAAAACACATACATTATACCTCCTTAATTACATTTAGCAACAATACTATGAAATATGAAAAAAGTTTCACGAATTTTATCTACAAGTCTTGATGGTCGGCCGACTGCATATTTTAAGATGATTTTCGTAAAATATTTTTTGTGATCCTCAACATTTTGGTTACATTTAGTGGTACAATACGAATTTCCATAGTGAAAAGTATTACTTAAATTTTAAGTGTCCTACTTCATGTAAAAATCAAACAAAATAATATATAAAGGTTTTAAATTCTAAAATTGAAAATTTTATTGCAAAAAATATTAAGAAACCAATTCTAATCATTATGTGAGTCGTCACTAAAACATCGTTTTGAAAAGTTAAAAAATACACCTTTAGTGACAAAATTTTAAAATGACACCAATAAATGTATTTTCAGAGACAATAATAAAATTATAGTTCGAGAAGTAATTTGTTACTAAATGTCTAATTTTATCTCTAAAAATATAATAATAATATTTTTAACAATTAAGATATTTAGTGCCTAAAAAGTAATTGGGTGAATTACACTAACAGTCCTTATAGTTTGATACTTATATCACTTTGGTCCCTAACTTTTCAATTGTGATACATTTGACCCTGGATTTTGAGTCTTATTCCAAATAAGGACAATTGAAGATACCATTAAATTTTTCAAGGGTAAAATCATCAATTTATAAAATATAAACTAATTTGACAAAAATAACTGTCAAAAAAATATTTTTGAATTTTTTAAAATTAAAACTATCCACTAAAAATAAAATTATGTAAAATTGATAAATCTTTTAGACATTTATTTATTTTTATCAAATTAATTTTATTATGTGTTTGGATGATGATCATGTAATGTGCGATTATTTTTATTTTCATTAAATTAGTTTATATTTTTCCAACAGTCAAATATGGTGACAACCTTGATATCATTATTAAACTAATCCATTAAATCAAAAAAATCCAAAACTAAAAACATTTCATATATTAAATATATCAATTACACTTTAAAAACCTAACAACCATCTATTACATGATCATCATCCATACACATAATAAAAATTAATTTTGTAAAATAAATAAATAAATAAATGTCTAAAAAAATTATCAAATTTATATAATTTTATCTTTGGTGAGTAGAAATAATTTTGCAAAATTCAAAAAAAAAAATTTCACATTATTTTTGTCAAAGTAGTTTATATTTGATCAAATTGACAATTTTGCCTTTGAAATTAAATAATAGGATGTTCAATTGTCCTTATTTGGAACAAGATTGAAAATTCATGGTCAAATGTGTCACAATTGAAAAGTCAAGAACCAAAGTGACATGACCTCCAAAGTATAGGGATTGTTAGTGTAATTTGCCCAAAATAATTTTATCGATAAATTTTTGTCTTTAAAATTGTAATTTATTATACTGTTAGAGAAATAATATCTTTTAAATTTTTGTAATAATTTCTTTATATCTTGATATATATAATCATTATATTTGAGTAAATTTATTTTTATTTTTGTGATTATGTATAAAGAGTGCTATTTCAAGAATCCGTCCAATCCCTAGTTGCTCTGGGCCATTACAATAAACAGGCCAAAAATATTTCAAGTGTTGATTGTTCTTGGAATTTTTTTTTTTCAATCGATTGGTAAATAATTATAAATATGGAAGGTATTATATGAGATTGGCTACTAATCTAATAATAATTAAAAAGTCAATAATTATTAAGCCGAACTTGATAATTGAGGAAACATAAAGATTACAAGTATCAAAGTTCTCTTTATAAAAGTTGAACTTGCAAATTCACATTATAAAATAATGCAACACAATTATCACACTAAATACTTTGATTTGAATAAGTAATGTTAAATCCATACATATTCATTTGGTGAAACACTTAAAATTTAAATGTAACAATTATTATGTTAAGTATCCTGATTTAGAGAAGTGAATAAGCTTATTTAAATGTGATTAACTTTTTTATTTAATTTATATACCATATTACAATGAAATTAATAAAATACAATCATAATAATGAAAATTAAACAAAACATATAATTGATATTAAAAAAACTCACAAAATAGAAGAAAGCCTAACATAACCCAATAAATATATGGGAAGAGGATCCACAAGTAGATGAGTGATTTAAAAGCAAAATTCTGTGAGATGGATGAGTTTTAAGCAACCAATTGGAGAATTTTTTTTAAAATATAATTAATTTAGATGAGAAAATTCGTTACTTTTTCATATTCATATTTTATTTAACAAATTAAAAATAATAATAGTTATTTAAAGTATCTCCAAACGATTATTTAAACGAGGCTTGTTAGTTATTTTAGTTCACGTCAATATATTTTAATCATCTCAATGGATTAGTTATTACAATAGTTACATTTGAAGAGGTTTAGGAGAATTTTTAAACAATTTGTGTATATAAATAGATAAAACAAAAGAATAGTATTGAAATACATGGATAAAAAAAGAATTAGACAAAATAAAAAAAATACTATTTTTATATTTTAATTAATAAAAATAAAAAATATAATTGGAATTACTTTTAGTATAGATATCGTAACCTAAAAAATTATTTTTATTGACACATTCTTGATTTTTATTGGTGGTCTTATTACATCTCCTAATATATAATTCTTATTTTCACTTCTAATGATATAGAAGAAAGAGAATAGAGAGAAAGGATGAGGAGTGAATAATAAAATTCATTCCACATCATTAAAAATGAATTAGGATGAATTAAGAGTGGTCAATTAAAATTTTTAAATATTTTTTTGATTATTATTTTTTAAAAAATATTAAACACGGATCAAGAGGATCAATCCTTAATTGCCAAACGGATCTTACTTGCATCCACCATCTCACCACCGACAACAGTTGTATCTGCTCTGTCTCTCGATTGTATTCTTCCCATTCACCAACCAAAGCGAGCACCATCAACCCAACTCAACCCAACGCCACGATCACAGCTCCTCTCGCGATCTCCACCGTCATGACCAGCGATCAACACCAATACCCGATTAGCGATCACTGCATGACCTCAGCCCTTCGCTGTCACGACCAACGATCAACAACGATCTGCGATCAAATATCAGCACTTGGGTTTGGCACTGCCTTTCATGTACTAGGGTTTGGCTTCCATAACCACTGGTGTATAGCTCCCACTAGTAAGTTGATGATTTGGACTTTTATATTATGGCTTTTTATTTGCGTGCTTTGATTTATGTGTATATTTTGTGTGGCAATTGAGCAATGTTGATGGGTCGTGGTGATTTTTGTGAAGAGAGGGGACACCGTGTAAGGGATTGCATTGACGAGTAAAGTAAAATAGTCTTCCAGGCTCCGTTTAGGAAGAAGTTTGGGCCAAAATAGTCATATAGGACAAATTTGTCTATTTTAGCCAAATAAGACAAAATGTCACATTTAATCCATAATCATTTTATTTTTTCTCTCACAAAAGTTTTTAAAAAAAAAAAAAAAACTGAAAAATCTATCCCAAACGAGGCGTTTTAGCTCATGTTAAAATAGGGATAAAGCCAAATCCCGAACGAACTCAAGGTGTCGAACAATAATGTTGGGGTGCATTTAGTAGCTCCCATTTGAAATTAATTTTTGTCCAATTTTTAATAAACATTATCAGGATTAAATTGATATAATGTGAAAAATTAAATGACACAATTAAAATTACATCAACCAAATTGACGCAAGATACTACAACCATCACAAGTATAATTTTCCCCATTTTTCATAAACTTTTCTTACTAATGACATACTGACATCTATTATATTATTGCAATTGGTTTTGTTTCAAATATCAAAATTTCATTACTGCATACAACATCAATGAATAAAAAATATCATAAAAGTTGCTCCATTACATACCCATTTTCCTATGAAAAATTTTATTCCATGAACAGATGGGCATGGCAAGTGTAGTTGAAACCCTATGTGGACAAACACATGGAGCCCTGAAATATGAAATGCTAGGCATATATCTCCAGAGATCAACCATCCTCCTTGTTTCCACTGGCATCTTCATTACACTCATCTACATTTTCACCAAGCCAATTCTTAAGTTGATCGGCCAATCAAACGAGATCACATCAGCAGCAGCATTATTCGTCCACGGCCCCATTCCTCAAATCTTTGCATACACTGTGAACTTCCCAATACAAAAGTTCCTTCAAGCTCAGAGCATAGTGTTACCAAGTGCACTCATTTCAGGAGCCACATTTGTGCTACACATCTTATTAACCTGGGTTTTTGTGTACAAGGCTGGGCTTGGTTTATTGGGTGCTGGGTTGGTATTGAGCTTGTCTTGGTGGATTATTGTGGTGGGCCAGTTTGTTTACATAGTGACAAGCTCAAGGTGTAAAAACACTTGGTCTGGGTTTAGTTTACGGGCCTTTTCTGGGCTTATGCAGCTCTCCAAATTGTCGGCAGAAGCTACATGTTGCACAAATATTAATGTTGTTGATATATATATATATGCTGAGCAGTGTGAGGGTGAGCAATGAGCTTGGAGCCGGACATGGCGAGTCAGTAGCATTTTCAGTAGCAGTGGTGGACTTAGTCTCTTTCATACTCTGTTTGATTGCAGCAATTGTTGTCCTTGCACTCCGCAATGGCATTAGCTATGCCTTCATGGATGGTGAAATCGTGGCCAGAGCTGTATCAGAACTTTGTCCACTTCTTGCCTTCTCCCTCATCCTCAATGGAATCCAGCCCCTTGTCTGGTAAGGTTTGCTTCAAAAAATAATGAAAGCATTTTCCATTTCTTCTGTTGAAATTGAGAGAATTTAAAATGTCTTTGCGAAAGCATCATGAAAGGGTTTTGGTTTATGGTGTTTGTTTTGCAAGTTGATTCATTGACATTTGGTTATTTCATTTTGTGTTTTTCTATTCTCAGTTTTTTCTCTATTTCGGCCCCCGTCTTTTGTAATGTTTTATTTTCATTAACAAAATATTACTTCTTTTTTCCCCCTTATCCCTCGGTGATATAATCTTTAAAAAAAAAAATTCGAATTCTAGGACTAAGCCCTTATCTTTCATATGGGCTATTAAATAGAGCGATAAGTACGCTCACCTCCATGGATTAGTTATCTCCTATGTCTAAATTATCTTTCTTCTTTGATTCAACAGTTAGAAATAATTCTCGATATTAACTGTGGGTTTGTCTACCTAGTTGGAATGTGTCTCTGAGTCTTGAAGCTCTTTCCTTATTCCTAATTTTCTTGATGTAAGAGTTTTGAGATAATAAAATTTTCTCATTTGTAGATCAAAAAAGAAAAAAACAAAAGCTATATATTGGAAAACTAATCTCATGACTTAATTGCATCCACTAGCCCATGAAATTATTTATCCCATGGCAGTACTTATCCTCTCAATTAATCTATTCATTTTTTATTTGCTGATATGATTATGTGGGATAACTTGTACTAGGATAAGTTCTCCTGATGGGAGTATTTTAGTCATTTTGTGACAAAAGTTCTATCTTGGGATAAGTTATCTCTCGTATTCCTGGACAAAATAATTCCACATATGTGGGATAAAAGAGCTCTCAGGATAAGTTATTACGAGTCATAAAATCTGAATCAAATGTTGAATAATATTACATTAAATAATCCTCTCCTGCTTCTTATCTGTGAATCAAACATGACTATATTGATTCAGATTCACTCTTAGATGGCTTCACTTTTCTTTCATCTTCTAACTTAAATGTGAAATGAGAGGAATGAAGGAGTTGTTGTGGGGTGTGGATGGCAAGCTTTCGTTGCATATGTGAATGTTGGCTGTTATTATATGGTTGGGATCCCATTGGGCTCACTACTCGGTTTTCACTTCAAATTCGGTGCTAAGGTTGGCTGCTTGATAACTCATATGCTTTCTTCTATTCTTCTAGTCGCATATACACTTGATTATCTTTTAATACAATAAAACTAAACACACAAAATAATTATAGTATTAGATATCTGATGGAAGGGCCTATGAGCGAAGAACAATTCTTCCTGATTGCACTTTTATGTCCCTAGATTTATTGTTTGTATAAAGAGTGACAATTCATTTTCATACATATCAGATGGCATGGGTCCATCATTAAGGGGACTGTTTCTTTCATATCATTCTTCTATTGTTTGTATAAAAAGTGATAATACATTTTCAAAAAATGTTTGTGGTGTTTGTAGGGAATATGGTCAGGGTTGATAGCGGGCACACTGATGCAAACCATTATTTTGGTATGGGTGACTTGTCGAACAGATTGGAAAAAAGAGGTACTCCATTTTTCTCTTGACCTTGATACCAATTTCTTACACCATGTCTATAATATATAATGCCAAATATCCAATACACCCACGTACCATAACCCAAATATAATTATTTTATTTTACTTTATTTTTTATAAGTAGAGTTAAAGTTTTTGAATTGAGTAGGACGAGCTCATATATGTTGTCATTAAATGTCACTAAGGTTGTGTTTGTGAGGAATTTGTGAAAAAGAAAATTGAGAATTTTTTTTTGGTTGTACTTTATTTTTTTTCCTCCACAAATTCAAAATCCAAACATAACTGCCAGACTTTAGCTTCAGCTTCTTTAAATTGGTATAATTATATAACAGCAGCTTTGGTCCCCATTAAGTAGCCACCATTGATAAATTGTGGGTAAAAGACTTTTTTACTACTACTGATTTGTTAATTATGTAGAAAGAGAGTCAGCAAGCTGTAAATATTGCAACTAATGCTCCGTCTGTTTTGACGTAAAATATCTTTCTCAAAAATATTTTTTGTAATTACATTAATTGGTTGAATAAATACTATGAAAAATATTTTTGTCAAAAAATCATTTTCACAAAAAGTTCGTAAAATGACTTGTTTTCATGGTCGGTAAGTTAATTTTGTGTCAGTGTGAAGACTCTTTACTGAAGAAGAGCTTCAGCTGCTGAAATGCCCACTAGGCCCACCAGATTTGATTTTGGGATGCTATTTTTTGAATACCAACTAAATATCAGAAAATATAATTGTTGAAAATTAATTTGAATGTATTGCAGGTGGAAAAAGCTACGAGATTGGAAAAGTGAGATGACAAGTAAAATTCATTTTTAAAGGAGTCTTCAAAAGTTTTTTTAAGTTGGGTTTGGATCATGAATTTTAAAAATTTGTGGAGAGAAAAGAAAAAATGACAAAAATATAAGTTAAATTTTTGTCTTTCTTTCCCATTTTCTTTTTCTTCTACAAATCTTTATTCAAATTAAAAATCCAGTGGTGAAAGCATTGGCTTTCCCCAGCAGGGTCAAGTTCAACTCTTAAGGGCGCGAAAATGTTGGATTCAATTTTAGTGGTTCTCTGCGGAGATCTCGTGTTATACTCTGATTGAAACTTGATCCTATTGAGGGTGGTTAATGAGCTCCATTAGTGCTTTGATAGTGTGTCTTTTTCTATGGATTGGGTTAAATCACGTCGACAACTGGTTACTCGGGACCTAGGCTCACGGATGCCATGATGAGACTTCATAACATTCTTTTTTTTCATAGTTCAAAAAAAAATTTAAATTCAAAATTCAAAATTCAAAATTCAAATACAGCCTTAGTGAGTTTAGACATTTATAATCTTATTATTTTATCTTCTGTGTGATTTTTCCTGAAAGGGCTATTATGTATCTCTAATTGTGTTGGACTATGAATTGGTATAAGAGATGAGGTAAATTTATCTATTATTATTATTTATTTATTTATTTTATTTTTTTCTCTCAAGAGATTCCAAGAAAGATACTCGTCTTAATTAATTTATTTATGGATGTGAGTGTTTTTTTTTTATTATTATATAAATCTTTTTAGGCACTCTGTTTATAAATATAAATTTAAATTTAAATTTTCTTTGGTCATAGATTT
The DNA here is from genome assembly GCA_025200525.1 of Camellia lanceoleosa. Taxonomy (NCBI): domain Eukaryota; kingdom Viridiplantae; phylum Streptophyta; class Magnoliopsida; order Ericales; family Theaceae; genus Camellia; species Camellia lanceoleosa. Next base: position 144,208,537 of record CM045764.1, on the reverse strand, counting down.
AAGTGTTGAAATACTTTGTTGAGGATAAGCTTAGATAAAATTATCAAAATATCCATGTATATATATATACACTAGTTTAAGAAGGCCCGTGTAAGGCACGAATTATTATTACAATATTTAAATTTTGTATTTTGATAATTTTTTAAAAATTAAAACATTGTTCTATAAAATTGAATAGAAAAAAAAAAATTAGATATATAATAGAATTATGTGGTATGGTATGACGTCATTTTTTGATTTGTTATACAACCAATGATGTAGGCTCAAATTTCATTATCATATGATTTTGAGTGAATTTGTGGGCTTTTAATATTTTTTTTTGAATTCATAAAAAAAAATTATGGTGCGGAACTTTTCAACAAATAAATATAAAACAAATATTAAGATAATTCTTCCATCTAAAAAAAATTACTGAGATAATTCATTGAACTAATAAAAAAGCCAAAGAATATATATATATAATTAATTTTATTAATACATAAATCATATTCGCATAATGAATCACTAATTTTATTAATAAGTAAATCATTAAGTAAATTAACAATTTGTAATAATATGAAAAATATTTTTCAATTAACCATTTTGTTAATAAATAAATCATTAATTTAATTAATAGTTTTTAATGATATGAGAAATAATTTATGATAAATAATTTTGATAATTTATTATTGCATAAGAAAATTGGTTTTTTTTTTTTTTTTTTTTTTCCCTAAGTATTGGCCTTGTTTGGTAGAGCTGTGGAAAAGTGATTATAGATTATAACTTAACAGATTATGACTTATAGCTGTAAGCATAAGCTGTTAACCTGTTTGGTGCAGCTATAGGATCATGGATTTAAGCAGCAGAGTAGTGTTTGGTTAATAGGCTGTAAAATAGTTTTTTACTGTATGATTATCCTTTCTGCCCTTATATGATATAAAAATGATTATTTTGTCATTTTTTTCAGTTTTAATTTTTTTTTAAAAATTCATTAATAAAAGTTAATATATTTAGTATTAATTAGTATCAATTAATATAAAAATTGATACATTTGCTAAAAATGTAATGAAAGTATTATTGTCACAATTATTTTCCATTATAAATTAATTAGTATCAATTAATTGCTTAATTAGTATCAATTAATAATAAAATTATTAATTAGTATCAATTAATGGCTTAATTAGTCTCAATTAATATTAAAATTATTAATTAGTATAAATTAATATTAATATTTAATTTTTATTTGTATCAATTAATAATTAATTCATTACAAAAGTGTACAATATTAATTTATTAATAATTAATACCAATTAATATTGATTTTTTTAATTAATATTGATTTTTTTTTTCTTTTTCTTCAGAAATATACAATTTTTTATTTTTTAATTAATATAAAAATATACAATATGAATTTATTAATAATTAATACCAATTAATATTTATTTTTCAATTAATATTGATTTTTTTCTTTTTCTTCAGAAATATACAATTTTTTATTTTTTAATTAATATTAATATTTGGGTATTGACGAGGGTATTTAAGTAATTTTAGCTCCCCACACTAGATGCGTGCTTAAGTAAAAAATTTAAGCACTCACTAACCAGTTTTTGAGATAAGCTGAGAAATAGCTTGATTTAAGCTATAAGTTGATTAACTTAAGCTGAACAAAATACAATATTTTAGCTTAAATTATGCAAAAAGCTAAAATAAGCAGCTTATAAGCTCTACCAAACAGGCCTATTGTGTTAAATGAAAATTTAAAACAAATGGTAGTTGTAATTTTTAGTATTATAGGATCAATTTTTATTTTAAACAGACCTTATGGATGTATTTATAATTTGTTAAAAAATAAAAGATTTATATTTTATAATTGATCAAGAATATTTATATAATTACGAAAAAAATATGTTTCATAATTAACTGAGAATATTCGCGTAATTACAAAAAAAAAAAAAATCTGTTATATAATTGATTAAGAATATTTATATAAATACGAAAAAAATTCTTTATTCAATATATAAGTCATTATTAATAAATTATTTAAAATAAAAAGATAAATCAAAAAAAAAAAAAAGCCAAACACAAGCAGCTAAGCGGTTCTTTCGGATGGTCAAGCAAGTTTGTGAACATTTTTGAATGATTTTATTAGTATAATCAATTTTTGATTGAATTAGTAAAAGGAAATATTATTTTGCGCACTCCTAAAATAGTGCATATGGCATATCTGTCATAATAATATCATAATTCCCGTAACATAAATTATAAAATGACATAATTTCTCATTACAATTTTTTTTTTTGGTTTACTATAAAAAAATAAAAATTTTAGCTTTAAAGTACATACCATACATTTGTCATTTGTATCCTTTATCACAAATTAACATAATACAATAAACATTTATAATCTTTATTATAAAAGTCGTATTTTTTGTATGACATGGACCTTTTTAAGAATGAACAAAATTGTCCTATTAGTAAAACAATCTGGTTTAAGTGGAACAAATATGGAAATTGATTGTGCATTCTAAAATTAGTAGCTGCAGATTAGTGATTAAAGGCACTAAATTCATGAGAAAATTAATGAAACATTCCTCTCCAAGTTTTGGTAATAGGAGGTGTTCAATATATATTTTTTTATTAGTTAAGATCCCCCAGTAATATTAGGAAAAATTAATCTAACATCTCTCTCCAACTTTTGCTAGTAGAAGAGGTCCAGAATATATATTTTTGTAATGTAAGGTCCTTAGATCCATCACTCGTAATTACAGACATCAAATTTCTTCTAACCTACCCCCCCCTCTCTCTCTCTCTCTCTCTCTCTCTCTCTCTCTCTCTCAGTATAGCAAAGCAAAAAATCAAAACAACAATGGCTCTATGGATGGACAAAGGTTTAGAACCTCTGACCGAAAGTGAGATAGCCATCCTTTTGTGATTTCGTTGTTCGTTGTTCCAATGAAGTTGATTTCGAGTTGTTCTTTGTTCGTTGTTTTCAATTTGATTTATGCTAGGATTTTGATTTCACATTAGGTTTTCGATTCTGATTTGTGGTTCTCATTAGATTTTTTATTTTAATTTATGATTTGGAAATCGCGTTTTTGTAATTTTATTGAGATTTTTGTTTTTGAAACATTATTCAAGTTGATTTTGAGTTAATTTCTGATCGTAAAGTCGATTTTGAGTTGATTTGCAGTAGACATGTTCGTTGTTCATTGATTTCGAGTTGATTTGGCCAAACAAAATCGCAGAGGGGAGTATGTGATTTGGCCAGAGAAAATCAACAAATTTGTTTGGCCATATCACAGAGAAATTTAGCCAATCTTTTAAAATGTTCACTGTAAAAGTAGAGAAATCCCATGACGGAAAAAATCAACATGCCAAAGAAAATTATATACATCTATTTCAAGTTGATTAGCAGCAAAGGTGTTTGTTATTTATTGATTTTGAGTTGATTTTGCCAGAGAAAATTACAAGTGGGAGTGTGTGATTTGGCCAGAGAAAATCAACATGACAAGGGAAAGAAAATCAAATTTATCTTGTCATCACATAGAAATTTATCCCAATCTTTCAAAATGTTCACTATAAAGGCAGAGAAATTCCATGACAAAGAAAATTAACATACCGGAGAAAATTACACATACACAACTAGCTTGAAGAAGAAACTCAAAAGGGGAGTAGTAAGTAAATTCCAAAGAAAATTAACAGGCACAAGGGAAATTTCAGAGAAATTTCATATCTCAAAAGGATATATTAATGCCATATAAATTGCAAAGAAAATCAACATGCTAGAGAAATTTCATTTTTACAAATTTCTCTAGCTATCTTGGGAGTCTAGTGTAAAATAGTGTAATTGAGAAAGAAATTTCAAAAAAAAAAATGAATTGCATACCTTTAAGTTGCGAAAGTTATGTCATGTATGTACATTTGTTCATATGAGTTTGTTATTATATTTAATTTGACTACTCCAGTGGATAAACTCGGATTCAAGCATAAATTTGAGTAAGACCATTTTCAATCCTCAATCTCTTTTTGTGTATGTGTTTGTTGAAGGTTGCTTGAAGTTTCTCAGTGAAAAGACACAATTTTCTCTAATTTGGTTAAAACACAGAGAAAATTATGAGCAAACCAGAAAAAATTAGTCAAATACACAGAGAAATTTGTGAGCAAATTACAACGAAATTTGTGAGCAAATCAGAAAAAATTCAACCTAGAAAAATTTCAAAACATAGCAAATTAAAAAAGTTGAGCAAATTAGAGAAATTTCAAATTTCTTTGTGTTTTGAAATTTTTCTGGGCTGAAATTTCTCTAGATCGAAATTTATTTGGAAAAATGTTGAGGGACCCCAACCACTATAAAAATATTACATGTCTTTTATGCTATAAAATCTTAATATCAGGGACCTTAAAAAAAATTTCTCATAATATTATTAGAGAAATTTTAACTCGTTACAAGAATTAAATTTCTGTGATAAATTTCTCTATCAAATTTTTGAAATTTTTCTGTGAAGTTAAAATTTCTCTAGACTGAAATTTCTCTGTAAAAATGTTAAGGGATTCTAACTACTATAAAAATATTACATGTCATTTATCTTATAAAATCTTAATATTAAAAATCTTAAACTAAAAAATCATAAATTGATACCCATTCTTCCTAGTCTTTTTTATTTGTTAATCAATAAGGGTAAAGTAATAAATATAGGAAATATTACATCAAATTAGCTTACTATAATAACTAGAAAACAAAAAATCACTAAAATTAAATTTAATTAAAAAAAAATTATTATATATAACTCGGAAGAGAAATAAACAATATCAATTTTTTTAAAATTTTTTTTTTTTAATAAGAGTTAAACCTGTAACCTTATCTCACAAAGTAATTGAACCAAGAGGCCTAGTCAACCCCCAGTCAATATAGTACATGTGAACAGTGTCAATCCGAGGAACTACCAATTTTATAGCCCCACATACGTTTAATGTGCTTTTGATTGGCACTTTGTCGTGAAATCTTTGCTCTCTCTCTCTCTCTCTCTCTCATCTGCTGCTTGTGAATCTCATCCCCAACTCTTCATTATTCTATCTTTGTAACCACAATATTTTCCCAATTTCATGACAAGGAAAAAAAACAAAGAAGGTATGTCTCATGTCTGTAATCTTCCTAATAATTTCCTTTTTACTGTGGATGTTTCTGTTATCATTTTTGCTTTTCTTTTTAGATTTGGAGTTCAGATCTAAACTTTAGCTACTAATTTTTAAAATTCACAATCAATTTACTAATTGGTTAATGATCTGTTTCTTCTTCCTCTGTTGCTGTTCTTGTTATGTGTGTATTTGTGTATTTTATTTATTTATTTATTTATTTTTTTGTTGGTATATTGGGAGAATTAAATAAAGTAATTGGGAGCATGATAAAGTGGCTTTGAAATGAAGATGATGTGTTTTTCGAAATTGGTATGTATGTGCAGTGTATTTTAGGGAAAGTGGGATTACATTAACAAAACCTTACTGAAAATTGAGATTTAGGCTCCCTTTGGATGAGTGAATTTCAAATTAATGGATTTGGGATTGAATTTTGTAAAATTATAAGAAGATATCTTATTGAAGATAGATTGATAACTTTAAAGTAGAGGATTGAATAGAAGTATGAGACTTGTAATTGTTGTACAAGTAGAATTTTTGTGGTAGGATTTCACATCACTATTTTTACAAGTTATTTGAAATCCATCATTATAAAGCTCAAATTTATTCTTGACATCTAAATCTAAAATTTTTTAGAGGATTTCTAACCCTTCTCTATTTTTTCTCATCTAATTTGAATTCAAATTTGAGTAAAAAACTTGATTTGATAGGAAGCATTCTAACCCTTTCATCTAATTTGATGAAAAATTATCTCTAATGTTTTATCTTTTTAAATTTTCAACAAATTCAAATTTAATGAAAAAATGTTTCTCTGATGAAAGGATTGGAGATGCTTTTGCATTGGATTAAATGCTATACTCCTTATATTCTTAATGTCAAATCTATTCATTTAAACTGTGATTGATTCATTTTCTAGAGTATGAGTAAATCTTAATTCTATTTTCAAGGCTTTTTCCTTTTTAAACTTCAATTCTTGATTTAATATTCTATTTAAAAATATTTGGGCTAATCACACGGGTTCCTTGAAGTATTTAACAATTACAAGAATCTCCCACGTAGTTTCTATTTAAAAATATTTAGCCTATTCTCATTTTTTAACAAAAGGAAAATAATATTCACTTTGCTTGGTTTGGGTTTTTTAAACACACATTTCAGAAAATTCTATTTTCTTATTTTTCGTATTTTTTGTTTTTACTGAATTTTTTTAATATTTTAAGTACTTTTTTTAATTTTTGGACACACATAACATAAATACACTTAAAAAGTATAATTTTTGTGAAAAAAATCTTTAAAAAATTCACTAAATACCAAATTAAAAAAAACAAACAAAAATTCAGTATATTTTTCATATTTTTGTGTATTTATTAATTTTTTAAAATATTTATTCACAAATATTTTATTTTTTAGATACATCTAAGTAAAATGCATCTAAAAAAGTAAAAAAAAAATGCTTAAAATTTAAAAATATTTACTAAAAACAAAAAAACACGAAAAACAAATAACTCAATTCAGAAAACTTAAACCAAACACACTGGATAATTTTTCAGATTTTTTTTACAGAATCATACGGTATACATTTTGTATTATCCAATAATATCAAACTAATGCAGTCCCTTCTGTTTAATCAACCAAATGTGAACTAATACATGTACTTCTTCCTATATAATTTACATTTTAATCTTTGTTAGATTAATTAGCTTGTACTTGTTTTTTCATTTGTTTCACACAACAGAGTCAAGGCTATTGGCTTGTAATTGAAAAGAAAATATAAATAAAATCTGAAACTCTTGAAGAAAAAGTTTTGTATTTTTATTTATTTATTTACAACAGTTAGTTCTTGTTATTAATGTTGTACCCTTTTGTTTTCAGCAATTGAAGAGGGAGAGATAGACATAGAGAAAAGGAAAAAGAGGAAGAGAAGGAAAAACAAAAATGATTTGTTTGCCCCAAATCCTTAATAAATGCACAGACGCAATCGAAAAATGTTGCATAACAGCATGGGATCACATGGGCTATGTGATTCACCACAAGAAGAACAGTAAAAAACTCCAAGATGAAACCGAAAAACTTGAAAATGAGGTGAGAAGGATCGATGGAAGGGTCGAGAGAGCCAGAAACAACGGTGAAATCCCCGAGGCTGATGTTCTGCAGTGGATAAAGTCAGCAAATGAGATGAAAATAGATGTGAAGGCATTTCTAAGAGAGGGAGAAAACAAGTTGTGCTTCAACTGGTGTCCGAATATTTATTGGCGTTACTGGCTAGGCAAGGATTCCAAAGAGAAGACAGATCATGTTATTACTCTCAAAGACGAGGGTGAGAAGTTTATGTCATTGGAAGTGTCACACCACGTACCTCATATGAAATTTGGGTACAATTTCTCTCAAGGTTACGAGGATTTTGACTCGAGAGCAAAGATCTTTAAAGAGATCATGACAGCTTTGGAAGATCCGCGCGTTAAAATGATTGGTGTATATGGAGCAGGCGGTGTTGGCAAGACCACTATGGTGGTGGAGGTAGGCAAGCTAGCAAAGCGAAATGGGCTTTTTGATGATGTTGCCATGGCAACTGTTTCACAAACTCTCGATGAGAAAATTGTTAAAGAAAAGCTTGCGTCCCAACTGGGAATAACACTGAATGGAAATGCAGGTCAACTATATTGTAGATTGAACAATGGGAAAAAGAACCTTGTAATATTGGACGACGTTTGGGAAAAATTTAACTTTGCAGACATTGAAATTCCAATTACAAATGGTAATATGGGCTGCAAAGTTGTCATAACGTCACGGAAAAAAGGTTTGTGCCAAATGATACCAATGCCAGTTGCTCAGGAAGATTCCTTGATCGGAGTGCCAAAAGCATTGACAAAGGAGATCCTGATCGGTGTCTTAGCAGAGCCTGAAGCATGGACCCTATTCAAGAAAACCGCGGGAATTTCAATTGATTCTGAAATCCCTTCTGAAGCGAAGGAAGTGTGTGACAAATGTGGAGGCTTGCCCGTTGCTATACGTGCAGTTGCAACAGCATTAAAAGGTAAGGGCAAGCATGCGTGGAAAGATGCACTTCGACAACTAAAAAATTACAAGCTGAAAGAAATTGCAGGTATTGACCCAGATTTGTTCAACTCCTTAAAATGGAGTTATGATCGTTTGGAACCCAAGGATGCACGGTCATGCTTCTTGCTTTGCTCTTTGTTTCCGGAAGATGCTGAGATTTTAATTGATGACTTGGTGAGATACAGTGTTGGGATGAGATTGCTTGATCAAAATCTGAATATATTTGATGAAGCAAGAGACAGAGTACTTGCGATGGTTGATGTCCTCAATGAATCTTGTTTGTTGTTAGATGGCACAAACGAAAATGTGGTCAAAATGCATGATGTTATTCGAGATGTTGCAATAACAATCATGAAGAGGAGAAAGGATATCTCGTGAAACATGTCATCAAAAATGGCCAGAGAAAAACACATATGAACATTACTCGGCAATCTCATTAAGGTTCACCACAAATATTCAAGAGCTTCCGATGTGTTGGAATTTACAAGACTCCATACCTTGGTGTTGAAATGCAGGACTCTTCACCCACAGATGTTAAAAATAGTTTTTTCAATGAGATGGAGAACAATCTTGAAATCCTAGATCCGAGTGAAATGCCATTAAAGAGCTCCGTCATCGCTTCTAAGGTTGGCTAAGCCGGATGTTATGTCTAAGTGGCCTATCAAGGGACATAGCTCTATTGGGGAGATTAAAGAACCTTGAGATACTTAGCCTTCATGGGATCGAGGAGGCACCAGAGATTAAAGAGTTGACTAGTCTACGGTTGCGAGATGTGGAAAATTGTACCAACTTAAGAGTAATTCCGCCAAACTTCATATCAAAATTAACACAACCGGAGGAATTATACATTTCAGATACCTTTGACCAATGGAAAGTTGAAGGAACCGACCAACGAAAGAGAACGCCTCCTCGAATTGAATTCGGCCGACGCTATTAAAGACTTTAAAAGTTCATATGCCAAGGTCGATGTCATTGCCCAAGTTGACTAGATTTAGTATGTCAATTGGGGAAAATATTAAATATAAGGAAAATTATTCCTCAAAAGGATCTTGAAACTCTATGGCATTCCTATAGAAACAAGTTCGAGATGTGTTGGAGAAAGTTGAAGTGCTATATTTGAATAAATTGCGTCTGAAAAAGGTTACGCTTCATGACAGAGATGGAGGGGTTTCTTGAATTAAGGCATCTTGAAGTTATAGGATGTAATGATGTTGAATGTCTTCTTGGAATGCTCGCAAGGCCTAAAAATTCAACCACAAAGTCTGCCAGTTCTTTTTCTAACTTGCTTGAGTTACATGTTCGAAATTGTGGATTCAAATGTCTCTTCTCACTCTCCATTGCAAGAGTTCTTGCGCGCCTCACACATCTAGAAATAAAAAATTGTAATGATATGAAAGAAATTGTTGGAAATGAAGGACAAGAAAATGATGAGGAAATTATTTTTCTTCAACTAAAAATAATGACGTTGCGCAACATACCCAAGCTCAGAGCTTCCTTTCAACAATTCTAACACTCCACAACCTCTTTTTGTGGAAAGGTGTGTTTTTTCCAAGAACTTTTTATGTTTATTTGCCAATTCTTGGTAATTAATGTAGCAGTTGATATATCAAATTTTGCGGTGGCATTCTCTCGCTTTGGAGGAATTGAGAATTTTCGATGTACATAATATATCGGTGGTATGGGACAAACATTTAGAACCCCTTGTTCAAGAAGAGAGAGAATCCTTTTGTCAATTAAGAAACCTAGCTCATCTTCGACATCTATATATACACAGATGTGCAAAATTGAAAGCAATAGTAGTGGCCAATAGGAAAGAGGAGATAACGATATCCCTCTCATATTCCATAAATCGTATTCTATAGAACTAAATCGGTTGGAGAATCTCAAGAGTTTCTATGGCGCTAGTGGACTGAAGAAGAAAAAGAAGAATCAACAAAGCATGAGCTCAACGTGGAAATTCTCGAACCACAACCCTCTTTAACCAAAAGGTATGATTGCTATAAGTTTTATGAGTTTTAGAGGTACTAAATTTGAATTATTCAGAAAAATCATAAACCTCTTCGAAAAATTGAAGGTATCATTAGTAACTCTTTTTCAAAAAAAAAAAAAATTCATTGTAGTGGTGAATTCATCATCGTAGTGTCGAAAATCCTATGTGATTCGTGATTAGATAAGGATTAAAATATTCCAAAGTTAAAATTCCAAAAACACTCAATCTAAAATCATCAAGCACTTACGAGTGATTTTAGTTTGTTTGTTTTTAGGAATAAATAATAAATCAACACAATCGATTTTTACGTGGAAAAACCACAATTGAAGAACCTTCAATTGTAATCAAAACCACAGGCGAACCGCCACTAATCAATCCACTATAGAAGGACTACAAGGTTACAAAGAAATCATACAAATTATCCAAACCACCAATTTGTCTCAATCTTCAGAACTCTTTCACCACGCCTTCGCCAGGAATCGATTCAAGTTGGTTCCACACCTCAACTTCACTTGTCGAATTAACGACTACGTAAAGAAACAAACACCTTTTGAAACTTTACGTAATGATCTTCGGATTCCACCGAAGAGAACACTCTTGAATATTAAGTATCAACCTCTTTGATGTATGAATTTCAACTCATGAGTTTTAGAACTCTCTCAAGAACATCAAAGAAAACTCACCAAACTCTCAGAAGAACACTTCAAACAAAAGTCTAGAATTCTTGAATCTGATCTAGAAAAAGTTAGATTAGTTTTAGGAGAAAACCATCTACTTATAAACAACCAAAAAGAATCCCAATTCTGAATGAAACCAAACTCTTGAAAAATTCCGGATTCTGAAGCTCGCTCGAGCGAGGCTTCTCTCGCTCGAGCGAGAAGCTCATCTCGCGTGATTTCTACTAGTGACCTCGCTCGAGCCACGAGCCCTTCGCTCGAGCGAGGAAAACATCCTTTCAGGTTCAAGTATAGACGCAGTGCTTGGCTCGAGCCACCATGCTCTTCGCTCGAGCGCACAAACATGGCCTTCAGGTTTTGCCCAAACGCAAGCTTCGCCGGCGAGGACTTCACGCTCGAGCGAGGAAGACAAAAAACACAGAAATTTTACAACTCAAAGACTTAGTTTTGTGCGCGGGTTTTTGACAAGATATAGGTCCTAACAATCTCCCCCTTTGTCAATACCCGGACAAAACTTTCTAAACAAAAGTCCTGACCAAAAGATCTAACTAAAACAATTACAACTCAAAAGAATTTGCCAAACAAAAACAACTCATCTAATGACCTAATAAATGAAATTACAACTCAATAAAAAAATACAATGAATCCAAACTTGAGAACCATCTAATCATTGAGTCAGAAAGAAACCAACATAAGCATGCATTCCTCAAACACAAACACTCCGCAGATTGAAACCATTAGATACATCCGCATATATATTTCAAAATCAAACAAATATATCCAACATATACATCCGCATATATATCAAAATCAAACAAATATATCCAACATATACATCCGCATATATATCTTCAGTATCCAAATATCTAAATCAACCAAATATCCAAATCAGACAAACATATAAACCATCTCCCCCTTTTTGTCCGGGAAAAACAAAAGGAAAGAGAAAACAAACCAAAAAAAACAACCACTAGGAAGATGGTGGAGGATGCTGCAGCTGAAGAAGAGATAAAATCTGGGACAACATAGCACTGTGCTCATCAAGGCGAGCATCGATAAGGTCAAGACGACGTGCAAGAGCCGGATCCAAATCATGAGTATTTCCGCCGGTCCGCATGGGCAGCCGCAACCTCCTCCTCCTCGGCAAGAGGATCATCATCACTCGCAACACCGGGACCACCTGCATGAGAACCCCCAACCCCTGACCCACTCCCCCTAACATGGGCCTGACTCTAGGAAACAGTGAGTTTAGTAATGGGTTTGACAGGAGAAGCAAACTCATCATCCTCAAAAATAGGGACACCAAGTGAAGTGAGAAACCGGTGAAGAAAACACCCATAAGGAAGCCCCAAAGATTTTCTACCCTCAAAGACTCCAATCATTTTGGAAATAATCATCTCTGGAAGATCAATGGGAAGACGATGATGGATACAATATAAAACATAACCCTGGTCCTGAGTAATATGAGAAGAATGGGTGGTGACAAAAATATTGGCGCACACAATGATGTTAAGAAGACGGAACGAGGAAGCATCTCATTCTCACTGAATGAGAGTCCCATGATCCAAGTCCGAGAAACACCACACAATTCGGACGCAACCATATCAAAATTAACACCAGCCCGGGTAAGAAAAGGGAAATGACAATCATCAATAGCAGGAAGACTAAGAAAATCACGAAACACATCATCAGTGATAACAAGAGATTGTTTCCTAACCCAAGTCTGAAAAGTACAAGCTTCGCGATTAATAGAATGAATATTGCAATAAAACTCGCGGATGAGACTAAGGTTTTGTGGACCGGAAAAATGTAGCACTTGGTCACCACCTAACGGATCAAACAAAGACCGAATAGGAATGACCTCAAAGGCATTAGGTAAAACATTGCGTTCCAAATGAACTTTGCGAGAGACATAAGACTCCCGAAACAACTTTGCCTTTTCTTTTGACTCAAATTTGGCAGTGTTGTAAGAGGGGCGAGAAACAGTCGTCTTTCGACGTTTGGAAGGTTCTGCCATTACTAGACAAACCACAGAGGCACAACAAAAACAGAGATAGAACAGAACAAGACACAACCCAAAAACAGATTACCCAATGACCATCCATAACAGCCAAACCCCAAGTGCAACCAAGTCAAAGAACACAGATAGAAAAAGCATTAGTCCATTAGTCCAAAAAGCATGGTAGAACAATAAGTAAAAAAAAAAAAATAACATTGGCCATTTTAAACATCAAGCAACCATTGAAAAACCTATGCCATTTTACAATAAAATATGAAGAGTAGTATAGAATGAAAACAGCATAATTTAAACAATGAAAGCAATGTAAACAGATAAAGGCATGATATGGATAGGAAAATGAAATACCAATGTGAAAGTCCAACAAAAGGCCCCAATATACAAAGTCTAGAGCAGAATATAAAGGCATCAGAGAATACAGAAATTGTCCCAATGTGAATCAATTTCACAGTCACATATGGATTAACACCCAGAAAATACAAATATGAGACCCAAACAAACACCTAAAATCCCTAATGCTAAAGCCAATAACAACCAAGCCAAACCAACCCAAAGGGAAACCCTTGAAGCAATGCAAAGCAAATAAAACAAACCAAGGACCCTAGACCAGAAGAGAAACGAAATCAGTAGCAAGGAACAAGAATGAATACGAGAGAGAGAGAGAGCAAGGGCACAATCCCAATCCGAAATAAAGGAATACGAAGAAAATAAAAAAAACTTACCAATGATAGGGAATGTGCAAGGAGAAACGAAGAAGTACCAAAATCAAGAGTAACCCCTCAAACAATCATCAGCAATGGACTACCCACAAGCCCTAGGAGAGAGAGAGAGAAGAACAAGAAGAGATGCAAACAAAACTGAAGAGACCCCTGTTTAATAAAAACTGAATCGCGATAGCTCGCTCGAGCCAAGGCACGGTCGCTCGAGCGAGGAGAACAAGCTCTCAGGTCGAAGTAGGAAGCAGAAGCTCGCTCGAGCGAGGACCCATTCGCTCGAGCCAATAAAAAAAACATTTTTTTTTTAAAAAAAAAAAAAAGAAAAAACACCTAGAATATTTTTGTAACAAGCAAGGTGACCGGGTGACAGACTATTCCACAAGAACAAGAGTATCCATCAATTCTGAGTCCTGAAAATTTGAGAAAAGAGGTGAAACAACAGCTCATGAATAAAACAGATAATATTAAATCAAAGTCACACGCATCATGAGAATGCATAACTCAAAAACACACATGAGAGCTCATATAAAAAATGTGTGTGTGTGCAATCCTTGAGAGCCACAAAGCTAGAGTTAATCCTCGTAGTGATCTGATGGCTGGACCTCCAACAAGAATAACTGACCATCACAAAGAAAAGTCAAACCACTGGGAATCACGGGGTATTTGTTGAGTGAATGCGGAAGCTCCCCCTCAGACAATGATCCCCTTTTTTTTTTTATATTATTATAATTTTTTTTTTTTAAAACTTTTCTTTCTTGTGGGCACTCACTGGTGGCATACACGCTCAAGAGTATGGAGTCCAAACCAGAGAAGAATGAAATCAAAATGATGGCCTGGTTGGTGCCTCTGAGGTAGCCTTTTCCTAATGCCCGAAAATCATGTACTGAGGGAGAAACCATGGAAGTGAAATAAGATGGTAGATGGTTAAGAGACTTAACATCACCCATGATATATCAGTATAGGTCAATTCCTTTGAAACAGTACAAGAAACACTGTCAGTGGTCCATAGAGAACTTTGATCACTTGTGCGGAAACCCCTGCAACAGTTTATCTCAAGGATGTGTACAGAATGAGATTATGAAGTAAATGAGTATGGACATTCATAATGAGCTATGAACAAAGATGAAAAAGATCTTGTATGCAACATGAGCAGTGTTCATATAAATTTTGATGAAAAGATATCAGAACTCAAACACAGATAATCACGTTCAAGAACAGTAAGTCAACCACTCACACTCACCTTACAAGAAACAGCCTAGTTACTGAGACATTACACCCAAGGTCTTTCTAAGAAACTCAAATCGAAGAAGATCAAGGGGTTTTGTAAAAATATCAGCTTTTTGATGCTCAGTAGAAACATGTTCCAAAACAACAAGACCTTCATCCACTAACTCTCGAATAAAATGATGACGGATGTCAATGTGTTTGGTGCGAGAGTGTTGGACAGGATTTTTTGAAATGTTTATGGCACTTGTGTTATCACAGAAAAGAGTGAGAGTGTTCTGTTCTATTCCATAATCATGAAGCATTTGCTTCATCCACAACATTTGGGCACAACAACTCCCTGCAGCAATGTACTCAGCCTCAGCAGTAGACAGAGAGATAGCATTTTGCTTTTTACTATGCTAAGAAACCAGATTATTCCCAAGGTAAAAACACCCCCCGGATGTACTTTTCCTATCATCAGCACACCCTGCCCAGTCGGCATCAGAAAAACCAGTAATTTCAACTGTAGTATCAGTGGAAAACCAAACCCCAAACCCCAAGGTCCCATTAACATACTTGATGATGCGTTTTACCGCAAGAAGGTAAGACTCTTTTGGATTGGCTTGGTAACGACACCAACACCAACAGAAGGAAATATCAGACGATCGGTCGTGAGATACAAAAGACTCCCTATCATACTCCTATAAAGGGTAGGATCAACATCAATACCAGAGGAATCTTTGGAAAGGTGAAGAGTGGTGCTCATGGAGTGCGTGCATGTTTGGCACTCAAGACCAAACTTAGACACAAGATTTTTAGCATACTTAGACGAGAAACAAATATACGAAGGAGACTGTTTAATTTGGAGACCCAAAAAATAAGACAACTCCCCCATCATGCTCATCTCAAACTCATGTGTCATGTAATCCGAAAAATATGTCACAAGATGATCAGCAGTGGAACCAAACACAATATCATCAACATATATCTGAACAACAAGAATATGAGACTTAGTATGTTTCACAAATAATGTCTTATCCACACTACCCCTTTGAAAATCATTATCTAGAAGAAAGGTAGTAAGCCTATCATACCAAGCCCGAGGGGCTTGTTTCAACCCATACAAAGCCTTGTCTAACTTGTAGACATGATTAGGACATTTAGGGTCCTCAAACCCTTTTGGTTGCTCAACATATGCCTCTTCTTTTAAGTACCCATTCGTAAAAGCACTTTTCACATCCATTTGAAACAATTTAAAGCCAAGGAAACATGCAACACCAAGCAAAATTTAATGGATTCGAGACGCAACCTGGGGCAAACGTCTCATCATAGTCAATACCTCTACTTGTGTGTAACCTTGAGCAACCAACCTAGCTTTATTCCTCACAACACCATTCTCATCGATTTATTTTAAAGATCCACTTGGTACCTATCACATTCATGTCTCTAGGTCTGGGAACAAGAGTCCAAACTTTGTTACGTTCAAATTGACCTAATTCTTCATGTATAGCATTAACCCAACTATCATCTAGCAAGGCCTCTTTAAAATTCTTAGGTTCAATCAAAGAAACATAACACATATGTGATACCTCATCCCTAATCGTTTTCGGTTTTCATTCGATCTGAAACACTTCCAATTACCTGTTGAACTGGATGATTCAGTTTCACCCTTGCTGATGGTTTAAGTTCAGGACTTTGGGTGACAGGAGGAACAGGAGTGCTATTCTTTTGAGCACTCTTTGGACTTGAACTTACCTGTGAGGATGGTGCTGTAACAATTTCTTGTGATTGAGCCGCAACATCTCCTTGATTTTGAGGTTCAGTATCCAAGATCGGGAGCTCAACATTGTCATCCTCATTTGTTGCTGAAGTAGGTGAACCTGTGTCATCTATAACCACATTGATAGATTCCATTAATGATGAAGTTCGCAGGTTATAGACTCGAAAAGCCCTACTGTTGGTTGAATACCCTAGAAAAATACCTTCATCACTCCGGGAGTCAAATTTGCCCAAGGGTTCTCTATCTTTGAAGATGTAACACTTACTCCCAAAAGTTTTGAAGTATTTTACATTAGGTTTCATACCCTTCCACAATTCATAAGGAGTTTGTAAAGTGCCGGGCCTTAAATACACACGATTTATGACATAAACAGCAGTATTTAAGGCTTCGGCCCAAAACTTTTGAGGAAGACTCTTACTAAAGAGCATGACCCTAGTCATTTCTTGAACAACTCTGTTCTTCCTCTCAACCACTCCATTTTGTTGTGGAGTAATAGGTGCTGAAAACTCATGCTTAATTCCATGCATATCACAAAAATCCGAAAATGAACTATTTTCAAATTCACGACCATGATCAGTTCGGATTCTTATGATACGCCCAATGGGAACACCTTGTTCATTTTGAATTTTAAGGACTAAAGCCCGAAAGTATCAAACGACGATTTTTCCCTTAAAAATTTACCCATGAGAAACGAGTAAAATCATCAACAGCTAAAAAATGTATCTTTTACCTCCAATGCTTTCGGCAGTAGGACCCATTAAATCCATGTGAACTAATTCAAGAGGACGCTTGGTTGTAAAGTCGTTTCACCTTTTTAAGTGAGCACGGGTTTGCTTGCTGTCGACATGGTCCACACATGGCTCAAATTCTTACCCAGTTTGGGTACTCCTCTCACAAGTTCTTTGTTGGCTATTTTAGTTAGGTCTTTGAAATTCATGTGACCTAATCTTTGATGCCACAGATCAATGTTACTTATGATGGCAAAATGACAAGTGAGATCATTAGTAGTAAGAATCCCATAGCAGTTATCAGATGTGCGAACCCCATGTAAGACAGTATTTCCTTTTTTATCCAAAATTTCACATTTATCTTTTAAAAACAATACTTCATGATGGGAATCACACATTTGATTAATGCTCAAAAGATTAGCTTTAAGGCCATCAACAAGTAAGGCATTATCTAGCTTGGGAAGACCCGCAACACTTATAGAGCCCTTACCAATGACTCTAGAAGTGCCGCCATCTCCAAAGGTAACAATTCCTCCTTCATATTTTTCAAGAGAGGTGAAGTAGGATTTGTTAATGACATATGACGAGAGCACCCACTATCAAGATACCAAATGTGTGAGTCACGTGCTTTTAGAGCAAAATGAAAAACAAAACAAGTCAAATAATGTTTACTAAAACAAATATTTTTAGTCTTGGTGTTCGCTTAGACATGTAAGGTTGTCTCCTAACCCAAAAAGTATTAGAATTTCGCCTTTTGAGACACCTTACCAAACAGTTCAAAACAAGAAGGACTTAATGTGGCCATACCTACCATGGATGACAAATAAAAACAGTTTTACCTCCCTTTTGTTGGTCTTGATCGCTTTTTGCTTGATGAAGAAAAGAGTCATCTTGATCTACCTTCAATTTTCCTTTGCTTGAGTCTTCAAGTTATGTGAGGTAGAGGCTTGTCCTTTGTGAGTTGTCGATCATAGCCTAGCCCTCTTTTGTCGAGAACCCATTTGTTGAGATCCGAGTATGTCTTCTAGAGATCTGGAACCTTTATTCCACATGGCAATTGTTGCTCTAGCAATACTGAGTTCTTCATCTTTTCGATCGACTTTCTTTTCCAATGTCTTGTGACAACTCAAGACTTTCAAGCTTTTCTTCATATGTGAATACACCTCGTAAGTTCATTCCTTTCAGTTTCACAGATGTAAGTTTTCCACATAAGTCTTGGCTCGTCACTTGAGATCTTGATGACATTCGCTTTCTGTCAAGAGTTCTCCTTGAGTAGGACATTCTCACTCGCATGTTTTGAGCTTGAGAGAGTTTGTCGTTAGTTTTAGACAAATTCAGAGATTCCTCATACGCCTTCTCGTAAGCTTGTTGTAGTTCTTCACCATTGATCTCATCAATGTCTTCAGATAGTTCATCATCCTCTCTTTGCTCCTCATTCTTCTTAACCTCATCCAACTGGCAACCAAGGCGCATAAGTCGTTGGATGGAGGTGGAGGTGAATCTCCTTTCATGGAATTGGCCTTAATTTCCCATGCATCTTTAGCCTTTGTGTGAAACGACCCGTTCTGTGTTCTTCATTAGAAATTGCTCCACGAATAATGATTAGGGCTCTCGATTGCGGATTATCTCAGACTTTCAGATCTTCTTCAATGGTTTGCCAACCTTCTCGTTCAAAGGCTCTCAAAAGCCCTCATTCCGATTTTCCAATACAGTAGTTGGTCCCATCAAAGGTGGGAGCATGATGCAAGTTCGACCACGGGCCGATCCCAAGGCTTTGGAAGAGGTTGAGAAACCGTGGCCCAAAAGGCCATGAAAGCACTATCCCCAACTTCACCAGATTCAGTTCTTCGGTTCTTGCTCGACCCGCTTTCATCATCCCAAGTTACGTGTAGACTTTCTTCCGATTTTTTCAGAGGGCATTCAAGGGATATGTGGCCAAACCCTTGACATTCAAAGCACTTGACCCCGCCCCTAACAACCTTCTTTTCAAGAGTTTGAGCTAATTTTGGTGGAAAAGTTTTGGGTTTGTCATTACTCTTCTCTTTTGAAATA
Source organism: Camellia lanceoleosa (assembly GCA_025200525.1). Lineage (NCBI taxonomy): Eukaryota > Viridiplantae > Streptophyta > Magnoliopsida > Ericales > Theaceae > Camellia > Camellia lanceoleosa. The sequence continues at coordinate 144,189,206 of CM045764.1, read as the reverse complement.
GGGCTCAAATTAGGCTTCTTTTTAAAATTTTTAAACTGCTTTGTAAGCATAGTCGCTATCTCGCACTCTAAATCAAATTCGGTCTCCTGAGGTTTTGCGCCTCATGAGTACTTGTGAAAGCCATACTTTCTTTTTGCTTTTTCTTAGAAATTTGGTGTGCTTCATAAGTCCGCAAATTTCCAACCAATTGATCGAGCTTGAGGGTATCAACATTCTCGAGCCTCCTCAATGGTCACACCTTTGATTGAACCTCTCGAAGGGACCTCAAAATTTTTCCCACAACTTTAGCTTCCGGATTTTTTCACCGAGAGTGAAACAGAATTCACGATATCACCGAAGTTTTGCATAGAAATCATCAAACGCCTCATCATCGCTAAGATAAAAAGGGTTTCAAGGCAAATGTGAGACGCTGAAGTTTTGACCTTTTGATGAGGTAGTTCCTTCGTGAATTGTTTCAAGAATATCCCACGCCTCTTTTGCTATTTCACACGGCAAATTCGACGGAATTCTTCAGTGTGACAGAGCGTAAGAGGAGTTGAGAGCCTTCTGTTCCAACTCGAGTTCGTAATCGATTGTGTCCCATTTATCTAGAGGTTTAGGAATATCAATGCCATCTATAGTGACATGAGGTTCACTCCACCCAAAGACAACGCAAGGCCAAACTTTCTCATCGATGGATTTAAAAATGCTCTCATGCGAGCTTTCCAATAAGAATAGTTTGTATTGCCTAGTAAAGGGGTCTATGAGTCGAGTTACCTTCACGAATAGAATCCATAAAACTAGTCACACAAAATCACACTCCTATAGTTTTGAAAAAACAAAGAGTGACCCGCTTCCGATACCAATTGAAAATCCTATGTGATTCGTGATTAGATAAGGATTAAAATATTCCAAAGTTAAAATTCCAAAACACTCAATCTAAAATCATCAAGCACTTACGAGTGATTTTAGTTTGTTTGTTTTTAGGAATAAATAATAAATCAACACAATCGATTTTTTACGTGGAAAAACCACAATTGAAGAACCTTCAATTGTAATCAAAAACCATGGTAACCGCCACTAATCAATCCACTATAGAAGGACTACAAGGTTACAAAGAAATCATACAAATTATCCAAACCACCAATTTGTCTCTCAATCTTCAGAACTCTTTCACCACGCCATCGGAATCGATTCAAGTTGGTTCCACACCTCAACTTCACTTGTCGAATTAACGACACGTAAAGAAACAAACACCTTTTGAAACTTTACGTAATGATCTTCGGATTCCACCAAGAGAACACTCTTGAATATTAAGTATCAACCTCTTTGATGTATGAATTTCAACTCATGAGTTTTAGAACTCTCAAGAACATCAAAGAAAACTCACCAAACTCTCGTAAGAACACTTCAAACAAAAGTCTAGAATTCTTGAATCTGATCTAGAAAAAGTTAGATTAGTTTTAGGAGAAAACCATCTACTTATAAACAACCAAAAAGAATCCCAATTCTGAATGAAACCAAACTCTTGAAAAATTCGATTCTCGCTTCGCCGAGCGAGGCTTCTCTCGCTCGAGCGAGAAGCTCATCTCGCGTGATTTCTACTAGTGACCTTGCTCGGGCCACGAGCCCTTCGCTCGAGCGAGGAAAACATCCTTTCAAGTTCAAGTATAGACGCAGTGCTTGGCTCGAGCCACCATGCTCTTCGCTCGAGCGCACAAACATGGCCTTCGGGTTTTGCCCAGACGCAGTCCTTCGCTCGAGCGAGGACTTCCTGGCTCGAGCGAGGAAGACAAAAAACACAGAAATTTTACAACTCAAAGACTTAGTTTTGTGCGCGGGTTTTTGACAAGATATAGGTCCTAACAGTGTCACCAACCAATAAAAAATGACGGATGGGATTAAGGACATGAGTCTTGTCTCTTATTGACCCAACCATTTTGTTTTGGTTGTCTCTCAATTTTGTTTAGTTAGAAACTTTCTACCAATTATTCCTTTTTTAAGTTCCCAAACAAAGTAAGATCTACAATGGTAGGTGTGCAGAAATGACACAGAAATTAAATTGTGGTTGAGATTTATTTAAAGTATGGCTCGCATCACATTCCTAATAAATTTCAGCTATACAATATATTTTCTGTCTACTTTTTGTATTCTAATTTTGTGCACTTCGCATTTTTGAAAGATTGATAGCTTCCAAAGGTCTTGAAACCTAAATAACTTAGACTCTAATAAACCAAAACCTTACACTTAAAATTATGCCCCATTGCAAGAGATAAGATTATTTCTTACCCCTAAATCCTAATCACAGTACCAATGAACTGTAAAACTATGTTTGTTCACTTGCTTAGGAAATCAAAGCTCTGCCCTTTTATCGGTCTTTCTTAAATAAAAGGTTAATAATTTTCTCATTATTCCTTTTTTTATTATCAATAATACAGGTTGTGTTTCCTTGCTTGGAAGTCTTGGAAATTTGGAGTTTGGGCAACATCAAAGAGATATGGCATAGCACACCTCCAACCAACTCCTTCAACAACCTAAGGCATTTGGCTGTGTTCGATTGTCAAAACTTATGGAATATTGCTCCATCAGAACTACTTGGAAGTTTGCAAAACCTACAATTCCTCAATGTCGAAGACTGTGGCTCTCTAAAAGAGGTATTCAAAACCAGAGGATCAAATGTTGAAATCAATCCCGTGCTCTATCAATTAAAACAAGTTATGCTGTTAAAGTTACCACTCTTGATAAGGTTTTCCTTTGGGAGTACATTGCCACCCTCGGTAACACGGATAATACAAGATTGCCCCTCCTGGATACCCTTTATGGATCCCGACATACAAGAAATGTGAGAGAAGATTGGTGAATCTTTTTCCATTTCAATGAAGAGGTATGTATTTGATTCATATTGTAGTTATGCAAAATCTTCTGTTCATTATTATTTACTTTTGGTAGCATATACTTATTGATTAATGCTAATAATGTACAACAGTAATTCGATTGAGGTTGTACTTCTGATGGTGCAATATAACACTCATCGATGCTGTAGTTTCAAATTTTTATTGATGTCTTATTTATGTTTGACTCCCTATAGTTGTTTGTTGCCCATAATTGCATACAAGTGATTCAATATTGTGCTACGTTCCACCAATGTTTTCTCTATTTTTGTGTGAAACCCCAGATTACCAAAGAAAGCTGGGTCCTATGTTGAGGTACAAAAGATGGTGGAAGGCAAAAAATATGCTGGATGGTGATTTTTTTTTTTTTTTTTTTTTAATTAGGAACAATAAAAAGTGAGAAATTTTTTTTTTTTTTGGGTAAGTCCCTGGATTTGGACTGTGTAATATTATTTATCAACTCTTTATTTATTTATTTTCTTTTCCAGTGTACATCCTTAACAACCACGAGTTATCTAGGTGGTCTTTTGTTCTGTATGTATATATGCTTCATTTAACTTTGCTGTTTTTTGGATTGGAACTGTTGGATTTCTATATGTAACATGAGCCACTCAATGCCTTTGCCGATTCACATGAAAAACCTCTAACTCGTGTTTGGTTGGAGAATTTGAAAAAAGATTTGGAAAGAAAATGAGAAGAGGTAGATGGAATGTGAATAAAATATAGTTATATTTTACTTTCACACATTTTTTTCCTTTAACACTGAGTTTGATTGAGAAATTTAAAAAAAAAATTTGAAAAGGGAAAGAGATTTGGTCCGGTCTCTAGCTTTTCCTCTTGAATTTATTTTTCTTTCATCACGGACCACAACTTTACTTCTTCCCATCCCTCTCACCTTCAGCCACACACTGACCCGTCAACCTGAACATCTATTGAATCACATATGTAAGAAAATTGGTGGATTTTCATAACTGTAGTTATTATTATTTTTTTTTATTATGTGGTTTTGTAATTTGTTATTTATAGTTCATAAAATCTTTTTGTGTGGCACTTTGAGACTTTGTTATTTGGGAATTTTTTTTTTTTTTAAATCTGCAGTTTGACCCTTATAATAAAGTAAATTTTGAGTTTTTAATTTTTGTCAAATTAAATCTTTAATTTTTTACCCTTAATTTTTTATTTGTTTTTAATTTAAATTATTTTTCTATTTTTATTAAATAAAATGGACAGAAAAAATAATATTTTAATCATTTAACTCAATAAAAAAAAGAATATTTTAAACCTTTTATATAAATTTACATTGAGAGGCCAAGAGAGATCCTCTTGCTGGGGCTTTATAGCTTTCACCAAAGTGAGACTCCCCATCAATATGAATGCATCTAATTTCCAAATCCTATTGGCCAAATCTCTGTCTTTTTGAGTTTTCAAATATATATATATATTTTAAAAATTATTCTCTTCACCTCTTATCTCTTTAGTTAACTTTTTTTTTTGGTATTTAGTCAAATTATTTTACCTTTTAAATGTGCCTAATCTGGATGTATTTTTTATTTTATTTTTGAAAATAATCTAGATGTATTTAAAAAATAAAAATATTTATGAAAAATTTCAATAAATAGACAAAAGATACGAAAATGTACAATTTCTTCTTCTTCTTGTCTTTAGTATTTTTTTTAAAAGATTTTTTTATAAATATTATATTTTTTAAATACAAATAAATTAAGTGGATGTAAAAAGTAAAAATATTTGATTAAAAAGTTCACTAAGGCTGTGTTGGATCACGATATAGGAATCTTCTATCTATTAAATAATATGGAGTTTCTAACCATAAGATTCCAAGAACTCCAAACCTTTAACCCAATTATGTTGAATTTTCAATTTTAAAAATAAATAAATAATTTGTAAGCCCACAATATTTCTCCTACAATTTTACCTTTGCTATAATGAAAATGGTAATTTTTCACACATTCTCCTATTTCTCTATAATAAAATTAAAATAAAAAAAAATTGGTAAAAAATCCATTCAAACAAATGTCTAAGGCATTAGGTCCCGAAATTTTTTTTTGTTGATGAAAGATCCACATTTTGTGAAACAGTTTGGTGAGAAATCATAAAAGATATTTTGTTTTTAATTTTACCTCTGACCTTTTTATCTATTTGACTTTTCATTAACTATCTGTTCAAATTTTTTGTTTATCTGTTCAAATTTTTGTCATCTGTTCAAAAATTTATCTGCAAATTTTCTATCTGTTCAAATGTTTTTTGTAAAAATTTCTATCTGTGCAAATTTGCTATCTGTCCAAAATTTATGTGTAATCTCTATGCAATTTTGTTTTTTATCTATTGAAATACCAAGCCAAATCAAATTCTATCTGTTCAGATCTTTGTTCTCTCTCTATCCTTATCTGTTGCATTGTGTTTCATCACCATTCTGTTGCAATTTTTTTTCTTCATCTTCAACAATAACAATAACAATCAACAACTAAAAAAATGAAAATAAATATTTGATTTGAAATCTCCACAGATCTAAATATACCACCACAACAACAATAATAATCTAACAACAATCCAGATATACCACCACAACAACAATAATAATCTAACAACTAAAAAAAATAGAGAGAGCTTCTCCGCAGATTCAATCTACCACAACAACAATAATAATAACTAAAAAAATAGAGAATGACTGCGATCTGTGACACAGATCTATGGTTTTATGCTTTTCTTTGCAAACTTGCAAATGTTCTCAACCTACAAAATCAAATATATAGAGCGAAGGATGTAGATATATGGAAAATAATTTCAACATGTATTTGAAAAGTCCAATCTCTCTCTATATATATATATATATGTACATACACAAACTTTGAGTGAATATCAGTGAGTGAATTTGTGTATATACGTATATATCAGTGATTCAAGTTTTGTGTGTATGTATATGTATAGATCAGTGAGTGAATTTCTAGATCAGTGAATTTCAGGTTTTGTGTGAATTTCTATATTCAGCGGAGAGAGAACATGGAGGAGAAGAGATACAACAGATCTCCGATCTCAACTCTCCGTCCGACCTTACCTCCATCTTCTCTACAGTCCGATCTCTTCTTCTCATTTATGTTCTCTCTTCGCTAGCGCTGCAATCTCCAGTTTCAAACTCAGATTCCGACAGCCGAAACCCCAAAGAGTTCGCCGGAATTTGACATCAACGCCGGTTGCATCCATGCTTTCTGAAAACCCGATCGAGATCATCGAAGATCTGACAGATCTGAGATAGATGACAACGCTGATTTGAGATACACAGAGGCGCCGAAGAAGACATCGGAGACAGAGGAAGAGGGGAGAAGCTCAGGCAGCCATGGAGCTCCAGCAACCATGAAGCTCAGGTGACCACTCTCCCAACGAGGAGAGAGAAAGGGAGGAAAAAGATGATCGGAGTCACTGTCATGGAGCCGGATAGCGGAGGAGGAGACGCCGACGGCAGCATTGTCACGATCCAAACCCGGTACCCAAGGGCTCGGCGTCGTAGCAAGATAAAAATAAAAAAAATTTCAAATAATTTTGTAGTCGCAGTGCAAGCGGATAAATTAAATAAATTAAAATAAAATAATTGGGTATCAACTGCTTATTTGAAAGGAAACAAAATATAGTCATTTGAATTTTATTGTATTACAAGAGTTCAAAACAAAATAGACAGAAAAAAAAAAAGATTTAAAAAAAACAACATGATTCATTTTCCATCTTGATCCCGCTAAACCTCACACCGAAAGGGTAATAGCTATAAGCACATAGCAAAGTGAGAAATATTATACTATGAGTATTAGGGTACAAAATGGCCATGGATAGTTATTTAAGCTAAAACATTTACACAATTCGAGTTGAATACACAAATACATTAAGTGGCGTAAATGGAAATAAATCACTATAACCACTAAGATAATGTAGGTCACCAAAGTGACAATCACTACAGGGGTCGATGGATCCATGACAAACAGGGGACCACAAAGTGGTCAAACGGGGCCAATGGTTATTTAAGTCCCCCAAGGCATGGGACTCCCGTGGTAGTACTTATAGAAAATAATTGTTTACAAGATCATGGTCAAATATTCTTTAAAATTTAAACAAACATATCCATGGGTTTCATTTTAAACAAATAAAGTTCAGAAAAATATCCACGTAATTGAAATATTAACCTAACCATAAAACATAATTTATATCAAATAAATTGTGGTAACTCAAAACATTCGTAAAATATATTATGGTAACTTAAGACATGTAGAAAATATATTATAATAACTCAAGATATAATAAAACTCACCTAAAAAATTACTCCTAAATTATTCTGAGCTTACTCCCATTTCTAAGACTTTCTCTATAACCTGAACTCCTTAATTGCTTCAGATTTTGTTTGGTTTCATGCTACAGCACACCAACTCTTATTTATACATGCAAATGTGTAAGACCCAAGCCAATTATCACCCACGTGGACAATTCTTCTCATGCCACCCGAACTTTCATCTCTCTAAGTTTGACACCTAATTGACACTTGTTTCACCCCTTTTTTTTTTTTTTTTTTTTTTTTTCATCTCCATGCTTTTAGCAAAGGCAATGGCAGTCACGTTGCTTTCCTTCCTGCCACGTTTTGTTGGTATTTGAGGGGTGACGTCACTTGTCCCATATCAGGAGTCACCTAAATTAATTTGGCTTTATAAAATTATTATCACTCCTTTGGTGATTCATAATGATTCCTAAAATTACGTATAATTATAAGTTAGGTTCACATCTAAAAACCTCATTACCAAATTATAAAACATCACTTACCACTTACTAAAATATTTAATGTGTGATGTCTCACAAACCATTTAATTGATAAATTCTCAATTTTCTATTTATTTATTATTATTTATTGATTGATTTATTTATTTTAAAGTTCTATTTATTGCAATTTTAAAAGAAAAATTTTCGGGTGTTACAGTATGGTTGTGGTTGAATCGGAGATGGTGAAAGAGGGGGTGGACAGAGTGATGGTCTGTTTTGGCTTTGTCTACCATATAATATATATACGTGGCTAGTTTGGTCTTTTTCAGGGGTGTTTGCGGTTCAGATTTGGACGGTTTGTGAATTGGTTTGGACCCGCCTACATTTATGCGGTTTGGGAAAAAGATAACCTGTAACCGCTTTTAATGCGGTTTGCAGTTTGTGTGAATAAAATTCGCGAATGTGCGGGCGATTGCGGACGGTTTGCAGATTGGACTTTTTTCTTCAAAAAATTATTTTTTAGCCTTATTTTTTTTTCCAATTTTGTAAATATTTAATTTGGGCCATTTTCTCCCCATTTTCTAAAATGCTCCAACATTAATAATTAATGAATTAAAACTTATAAAATTAAAAACAAAACAAAATCAATTCGTAACACAAAAAAATATTCAAAATTTTAAATCAAATCATAAACTAATACAAGTACATATTTCATAATCCTAAACTATAACTGTATATTCATTAAGGAATTTAAAATTCCAAATCACACTTCATCCAGGACAAGTTCAATTATGTAAAAATAATAATATGATCAGTATTTATTTAGTTTCAGTTGATATAATACTACTAGCAAATGTAATGTTAGAGTAAGTTTAAAGAATAAAGGGTATTTTGTTTTGGGCAAAAATATCTAGGTGGAATATAGGAATGAAATCAACAGTTAAGATAAAAAATAAATAAAAAAAAAAAATAAAAGTGCGGTGGTTTCAGTGCAAAGTGTTAAACCGCAACCCGCAAATATGCTATATTTCAAACCATCCGCCGCATTGTATTTATAAACTCGTCCATTTGTATGCGGGTTGGGCGGTTTTTGCGAATCGGATAAACCGTTGCACACTCCTCTTTTTTATAAACTTGTCTATATGGCCAATGAAAAAAAGAGCCTAAACTTTTTGGGTGTGTTTGGTTTAGCATAGAGAAGTTTTGGAAAAAAAATTCCAAAAAATTGTTTGGTTTGGGATTTTTCTTAAAATTTTTTTTAAATTGTTTTCTCTTTCTTACACATCAATCAATCAATCACTTTTTCTTTCTCCTTTTTCATTCTCAATCACTTTTTCTCTCTCACACACATCTACTCAATTATAACAAAATATTAAATCATCCCAAACTCCCAAACTCTAAAACTACTTTCAAAATATATAATCCAACAAATAAAAAAAAAAAATTCTAAATTCTCTCTCTAAATTTTTTTTAAAAAAAAATCACTCTCTCAAAAGCATACCAAACACACTCTTAAACTTTAAAATTTTGATTTTAAACTTTTAGCCCGAGGGTCTTTAAGAAAAAATATTTTGTCTAACATCTTTCACACTCATATATGGTAATTTCTCTTATATTTTCACATTTTCTATATAATTAAAAGGTAATATTTCTCACATTCTCATATTCTATAATAATAAAAAAAGTAATTTGTCTCACACCTCTTACACTCATATGTACGGTTTCTTTTATCAATTTTAAAAATAAATAAATAATCTATTAACCCACATGTCTCTCCTAAAATTTTACATTTCTTAAAATAAAATAAAAAATAATTTCTCTTACATTTTCACTTTTTCTATGTAATTAAAAAAATAATCTATCTTATATCTCTCACACTCTCATATACATATATGATTTCCCTTTAACATAATAGTGATTTCTCTCAAAATAATCTATCATATATCTCTCACACTCTCATAGTATAAGATCAATTATTGATAAATGATATGAAACATTAATTTCCTTTTTAAATTTTTAAATAAATATTTTGTTAAGTCTTTTACAACAATTAGGAGTTTTTTGATAATATAGTAAAAAATTAACTTTTTTGACTTTTTTTTGGACACATCACCTCTTTATTTTTTTAACACAAAAAATCATAAAAAAATCAAAAAATTAATTTTTTACCAATTTGTCAAAACACCACTAGTATAACATAAAGGTCAAACCTCTATTGAGGCCATTATCCTATTAAAGTATTAAACACTTTAGAAACAAAAGAAGGACAAAGGGGAAAAAAATGAAAAAAGGAAAGAATATTTTTATATATATTTTCTCCATTTATTTTTTTTTATTTATTTTTGTAAGAAAAACTTTTCATTTTAAAAGCTGTAAGATTCTTTCCTTTTTCTTTTTTTTTTTTTGCATATCTTTTTTCCCACCTTTCTTGGTTATTTATTTAATCTTTTTTAAAAAAAACTTACCAAAAATTTGTACTATGCACAAATAAATTTATATAAATTCAATTAATATATCAATATAATATAGGGTAGCACCAATAAATCCTAAAATGTGATCTTGTGAATTGTTTAGTCTTTCATTTTTTCTTATGAATCCAAAAGTCTCATTAAAGTGAAAATTACACAAAAAGGTAGTCACTAACATATTTGGATTTAATTTTCTAAGGATAAAAGTAGATTTCTCTAAATATAAAATTACACATTTTGACAATTCGCATTATAGATGTTTTGGATTTTCTATCCTAGAACAAATCCCACATTATGAAAAAAAATATATATATATATATATAGTACTCTAATGTAACACTAAAGTAACATCCAATGTAAAACACTAAAAAACTCTTTGGTGCATTTTTCCCAAACATAACAACGTAACAATCCAAAAAAAAACTCATTAGTGTACTTTTTTCAAATGTAACACTCCAATATAACACACAAAAAAAAACTCCTTAGTGTAATTTTTTCTAAACGTAACGTATCAATAAATGTAACACTAAAAAAAAAAATCATTAGTGAATTTTTTCCAAACGTAACACTCCAATCAATGTATTTCCAAACATAGCACTCCAATGTAATATACACAAAAATACTAAAAAATTCTTTGATGTAATTTTTTCAAACGTAACACTCACAATTTGAAATTATATATTTGCACAAAACTTACTATGAAATTTTTGTACTCCTTTTAGAATGATTTGAAGAATCTCACATCCTTTTAGAATAGTTTGAAGAATTCTATATATATATATATATATATTTGGAGTGTTATATTTGAAAAAAATACACTAAGGAATTTTTTTTGTGTGTTATATTGGAATGTTACACTAAGAAATTTTTTTGGAGTGTTATATTAGAGTGTTACGTTTAGAAAAAGTACACCACAAATTTATTTTTTAGTGTTACTTTTGAGTGTTATATGAGAGTGTACAGTTTGAAATTATACATTTGTCCAAAGTTTACTAAGAGATTTTTTTACTCCTTTTGAAATGTTTGAAAAATCCCACATCCTTTTGGAATGTTTGAAAGATCTCATATTTTAAGTCATTTTTGTACTCATTTTGAAATATTTTCCAAATAAAAAAGATTCTTATATAAAGATTCATCCCAAATTTGATTCTCATAAATTGTGTGCACTACCTTTCTAGCACAAAAGGAGAAAAAAAATAAAAAAATAAAATAAAGATAAGGAAACATAATAAGGGTGTAACTCTAAATTTAATTTCTAAATAATATTTTAAATAACTATTTTAGCATATTATCCTATTTGGGTCACAATCATCTTATTTGGGTCACATACCTCTCTATCACATCACTTTAAATTCAACCAATATTTTACTTTTTTTCATAAAAAGTCAAAAAGTATACTAATCTAACTCTTTCCAAACAAATCACCTTTCCAAAATCAATGGAACTAATTGGTTTATAAAAATCCTTAAGACTAAATAGATTATCATTACTCAAAATGAAATTTATAGATAAATTTTCCTATAATATATGATATTTTTCTTAATCAATATCATGAACAAATATAAATTATTCATTTTACTGTTATCTATATTATATCAAAGAGACATTTAAGAATCTTTAAGAATTTCGTAGTATTAATCTGAATTTCTTATTTTTTTAAAAAAAAATTTTTACAAGTTGGAAACACACGTGGCATGAAAAATATTGCTCCATCTTGCCATATAAATAATTTAAAATTTTAAAAATCTTTGCATAGAAAGTCAAAAAAATAAAAAAATAAAAAAATTAAAGATATTTAGCTATATCTAAGTCACATCAAATTTAAAACTTACAAATTTTTAAAAGAAAATTCCAAATGTAATTTTAATTTTATATAATTTGAACTATTAAAAATATTTGTTACCCAAAAGACAACCTAAGAGGAGGGTGAATTAGATTTTTACAATTAAAATTAGTAATACCCTAATAAAAATTATGACTAGCACAATAGATAAATATAATTAATGAAATAAAAATAATTAAAACAAGTGTCTTAACAACTATGTCAGTTAATGATTTTAGCACAGTAAAAATATGAAATATAGCTATGGCAATTTAAAATAAAATAAAGAGATAACGGAGAGAGAATCAAACAAATTTATAGTGGTTCGGCTTCAACTCGGCCTACGTCCACTCCTCAAGCTTCACTTGAGATTTTTCACTATACTTTAGCTTCACAGGGTGCTAGCAACCTTTTCACAGATGGAGCAATCCTCCACAGATTTTACACAGACTTTCTAAGTCACGAACACTGAGTGTACTACACTCTTACAAGGTTGAAAAGAATGTGTTTTTGCTTTCACAGAAAGTTATAAGAATTATCTCTCAAATATAGATATAAAAATAGATTCTGATTTTTCTGTAATCCTCACACAGGAAAGATGGGTTTAAAGCTATACATCTTAGTGTATAATTTCTGAAAGATGATATAAACAAAAATTGAAGAATACTCATTAGAGAATTTTTCAGAGAATATATGCGAGTGATTATAGATCAAAGAATATTTTCTGATTTTTTTTTTTTTTTGTAACTTGTTTACATTAGAGGTTTTGGTATATATAATGAAACTTATAGTCGTTTATAGCCATTGTACTCCATCATTACTAATTTGAATATCTTTCATTCCATCATTACAAATTTGAATATCTTCTGCTTGAACATTTTGGTCTACTGCTGTGCTGAGCTGTTTGAACTCCTAATTTAATCAAATATTAAATATATTCTAACAACATTTACGATAAGGGTTTAGGTGAGAAATAATGGGACAAAATAAATTTTGATTCTATTTTTCTCTTCCAAATAAATTAAAACATAATTAAATAAATCATCAAAATAAATATGTCAAATAATCTTTCCCTTTTTTATGATGGCACACAATGATATTTTGATTTGATTTGGGAGTAAAAAAAGTTTCTCCTCAAGTCAAGCTCCCTAAATTCATTTATAAATATATAGGTTAGCACATGTGTAATAAATCAGCTTTAATTAGAGACATGATATGAGACTAAGATATCAAACTATAAATACATAACATCGATTAGTTTGAAAATAATACCATAATACATAACATCATAACATCATAAGTTTTCTCCCCGTGACATTATCAAAAGGAAATCATGGGTCGAATCGAGGAAGAGGAGGAAAATGATAGGATAAATGGCATCAAAAAATAGATAATCAAAACATATATATATATATATTACATAGCTATACAATATATATACATATATGCATACACATATAACTCTCCCATCGCCTCTTGTTTTTTCAAAAACGCTGTTGCCACGCTGCGGCTTTTGCTTTATTGGTCGACAAAAGGCCTCGATTGCCGCCTCATCACTATCGCCTCCCTTCTTGTCTCCTTCTTCAAATTTCTTCTTCTTAACACACTTGTCTACTTTTGTTCTTCACCTCACTCTCTTTTATCTCTTCGCTATCTCTTCTTTATCACTCTTCGATCTTCTAATTCCTCGAGAGATAGAACAGAGATCGAGCAGAGCGTAAAGGTCGCCAAAAACGACTCTCCTTTCGACACATCTCTCTCTCCTACTACATGGCCTCATCCCATCCCCTTACTCTCTTTTCTGACCTAAATGATCCGTAAGTGCCGCCGATCGAAAGTGCCTTGGCTCCTACTCTTCCCAACCTTTCTATGATGTCGATTGAGCAAATAATGGCATTTCAATTAGACATTGAGGCCAATCATTTCACACTAACGTCTCAGATGGAGACGGTGACTACAGCTATAAAATTGACTCACCGACTACAAAACATGATGAGTGAGCTCCATTAGGACAATGCTCAACTCTCTCTCGCCCAAAGGCATGTACAACGACGCGCGAAAGCGTAAATAGACACACTAAAGGCCGAAAATAAAAAGCTTCAACGGAAGACCACCTCCATGGCTCGATTTGGAGCAACGTCGTTCTTGGCTGTTGATAGTCACGGGAGTCGCCGCTTTAATTTAAAGCACAAGGGTAGGGCGCTGTAAATAGCGCACTAAAGGCCGAAAATAAAGAGCTTAAATGGAAGACCACCTCCATGGCCCGATTTTGAGCAATGTCGTTCTTGGCCGTTGATAGTCAGTAAGGAGTCATCACTCTCGACGAAAGCACAGGGGGAGGGGCATCAAGGGTCCCCCAAGGTGATAAAAAGAAGAAGAAAAGGGTAGAAGATGCGAGTAAGAAAGATCGGTATGGGTAAAAAAAATGAAGGGTTTTTTTTTTTTTATGTTTATTTTGATCAGCGTGTGGCCGTAAAAAAAAAATGAAGGGTATTTTTTTTTTATGTATATTTTGATCGGCGTGTGGCCTTAAAAAAAATGAAGGGTGTTTTTTTTTTTTTTTTTTTGTAAATATTTGTATTTTGATTTGTTTTTGTTTTTATGTTTAAATACTGAAAAATGAAATTAAAAGGCAGAAAAAAATAAGAAAATTAAGCCCAAACAAAAAATAATAATGAGAAAAAAATAAAAATAAAAGAAATTAAGCCTAATAGCAAAATAAAATATATTAAATAAATTATAATAAAATAATACCAACAGAAATTAAACTTAATGGGACGTTGGTGTTGCTGGAATGGTAATAAAAAAAAAAATACCATGAGGGTTTAAAAAAAATCAATGTATGCAAAGTTAATTTTACCTCAAGATGCAGAACTCGAAGAAAAATTACAGCTTGAGAATAGCAAACGTTAAGGAGAATAAATGTATGAAAGACTTGAGAGCATGCAATTGATATAAATGTTTTCATATCAATGTAGTAATACACATATATCATTTTAACAAAAATTCAAGTTTCACAACATAATCTAAACTTTTAAGTAGAAATCGACATTCCAAGCTCGCCACAAATAAAATTGAAGCAATCCTCGCTTAGGAGTTTTATAAAATATCCACCAATTGCTTGTCGGTGTTTACAAATTTAAGTACAATATCCCTTTTTTGAACATGATCTCTTAAAAAATGATGTCGAATTTCAATATGTTTTATTCGTGAGTGTTGAATCGGATTTTTGCTTAAATTGATGGCACTAGTATTATCACATTTAATAGGGATATGATCATAATGCAAATCAAAGTCCTCCAATTGTTGTTTCATCCAAAGTATTTGGGCACAACAGCTTCTAAAATCTATATATTCAGCTTCGGTCGTTGATAAAACAATAGAATTTTACTTTTTGCTAAACCAAGATACTAATGAGTTACCAAGAAAGTGACAAGTGCCACTAGTGCTTTTTCTATCAAGTTTGCATCCGGCAAAGTCGGCATCCGAGTAACTAATTAAATCAAATGCAACACCTCTAGGATAAAACAGTCCCAAATTTTGAGTGCCAACAAGATATCTAAAAATTCTTTTAACAGTACTGAGATGTGATTCCTTAGGATTTGATTGATATCTAGCACATATACAAACATTAAACATAATATCGGGTCTACTTGAAGTTAAATAAAGAAGCGAGCCGATCATACCTCAATATTTTGTTTGATCAATGGATTTACCTTTTTCATCATTGTCTAGCTTAATAGATGTACTCATAGGTGTTTCAGCTGTTTTTAAGTCATACATACCAAACTTTTTGAGTAGTTTTTTAGTGTACTTAGCTTGGTTGATAAAAATTCCTTCCTTACATTGTTTGATTTAAAACCCAAGGAAATAATTTAGCTCCCCTATCATGCTCATCTCAAACTCACCTTGCATACACTTAGCAAATTCCTTACACAAGGTTTCATTAATAGCACCAAATATAATGTCATCCACATATATTTGCACAATAAGTAAATCATCATTTTTAGTTTTAACAAAAAGTGTTGTGTCAATCGTTCCTCTAGAAAAATTATTTTCAATCAAAAATTTACTCAATCGTTCATACCATGCACGAGGTGCTTGTTTCAAACCATATAAAGCTTTTGATAGTTTAAAAATATGATTTGGAAAAGCATGATTTTCAAAACCTAGGGTTGTTTAACATAAACTTCTCATTTATAAAAACCATTTAGAAAGGCACCTTTTATGTTGTCACGACTCCAAACCCGCCCTATGGGTTTAGCACTATAACCGCCAAGAATCCGAGATTATCAAGGCCCGCTTAATGTGAATACAAGAAACAGTTCGTATTCGGAAGCCAATACAAGAAATAAATAATGTCCATTGAGTTGTGATATCAGATGCCAAAAAGATTTTTCATGCATTCTCACATTCAAACAAAGATAAATTGCATAAAACTTTCAACACACAAGAGGACCTAATCCTTGATAACAAAGACGGTAAACATTCGGTCTATACAATCCATTCGTTATTACAAAACAAAGAAGACAAAGATGCAGAAGGAAAGCTAAGACACCCTAAGCCCCGCATAATGGGCTTGGAACCTCGCAAGAAGGAGGCACGAGGTCGCTTGACAAAATCGAATAACCCCGACGCTGCTAGCTTTGGTCCGGTTCGTACACCTATATATATATATATATAAACGGTGAACTAAAGCCCAATGAATAACATAATGCGTAAGAGGTTTAGAATGAAATGTCCTTACAAGAATGAAAACAACTTCATTAAACAAGATTTCATTTTTCAATGTAAGCTTATTCACCATATGTGGTACATCCATTAGCATAACAAGAACAAGAGGGTCTTAAAGACGAATAAAGAATGATGGCCATCAACAAGAACAAAGAATGGTTCCACGAGGAACCGACAGAGATCTCTCAGAATAAAGAATAGCCAATAACAAGAGGGTGCTAAGGATGCCACAAGACAGCTTTAGAAATAAAGGACATACATTCATTCAAGAATAATACTAGTTCGTAAGATACTGCGTAAATGCTCAAAGATTCAAAGATAATCATTTTGAACATATCTTTACACAATTGTTACTCACAGAGTTCGGGCTATAGTATGCTAGAGCGTTCCTCCCCAGTCGCCAACCCTACACAGTTCACAGGTTGAACACACCCTAAGCTACACAGTTGGAAAATATCATAATTTAATCCCTAACTTGCCTTGGTGTGTTCTACATCTATATCCTCATTAAGATGCCTTAAACTAGGCCTAAGAATGCCTAGAATGGAATGAGGATGCAAAAATACACTTAGAAAATATTTTGCAAAGTTTGCTGAAAATAGGGGCCTCGCTCGAGCGAGCCTTCCTTCGCTCGAGCGAGCTTCCAAAATCAAAGGCTTCGCTCGAGCGAGAAATCCTTCGCTCAAGCGGTCTGTGCTCAGACAAAAGTACTGGATGCTCGAATTTTTCGCGCGATGGTCGCTCGAGCGAGCTTACAAAATCAAAGGGCTCGCTCGAGCGAGGAAGCCAAATCTGGAATTTCCAGATTTGTCTCTCAAGTTCGAACCAAGCATTCTACAATCCAAAACTCAACCTCTTGGGCCCAAAATCTGGGAAAACACTTTAAACTCATAGTACATCAAGTTTCAAAAGCCAATTTGTAAATTCAAGCCCCAAAGGTGAGTCAATTGAAACCATTTTTTTTTTTCCAAACCCACTTTCAAGAATAAACTTCAAACATGCCATGCATGAATTTAGAACCAAATTCCAGCTTCAAAGCTTGCTCTAATGAGCTCAATATTTTGAAAACAAGATGAAAGTATGGGCTATAACAACAATATGGGCATGCATGTACATTCTTACCATGAAAACACCTTAGGAATCAACAATACAAGCATGCATGCATGAATTATGCTCTAATTCAAGATGTATGAACTAATTCATGACTTAATTTTTTACAATGATGCATAAACTATGCAAGACTTAGCTCTAAGACAGAAACCAGGAGATGAATGATCTACCTTTTGCGTAGTGTAAGAAGTGAGGAAGCTTAATTTGTCCACTTATACTTCAATCTCTTCAAGATCACCAAGTTGTAGTCAAAATCCCTCAATTCTCTCCTTACTCTAATTCGGTGGTGAGTCAACAATTAAGCTGAGGAAATGTTTAATCCACATGTACAAGGCTCAACATATGTGAATAAACAAAGGCCCCACTAGGTGGCAAAGTTGTAATTAAGGCAAACTCTTAAATCGGCTTTATTTAATCTAATTTAGTCATACATAATCACATTTTAATTAAATACACCATAAAATCACATAAATTCCACAAATCATGGGACACTAAACAATTTTCAGTCCGACCGCCGATAAGGCCTTCAATTTGCAGTTTAAACATAAAAACACGAATAGATAATCACATAATCGAAAAGATAAACATGCGATACAATAAACATGCTCAGTCAATTCGGTTTCAATTTTCAATCACCCATTCAAGATTTACCGGTTCAATTATCACCATACACGCTCATTTAGCAAGAATCAAGAATTTTCTACAAGATGGGGTTGTTACATCTCCTTATATAAGAGTTTAGTCCTCTAAACTCGAAAGTTACCTTCATTCTCGAAGAAAACAGATTCACGAACAAATCGTAATACCTCCTAGCCATGTCATCTTCCCTTTCCCAAGTGGCATACACACCACCATGGTTCGCCAACTTTCACTAACGGAATCTCTTTGTTTCTCGGCTTGATTCGCGGTTTACATAATCAGATAGGCCGCTCGTAAGTGTAGTCATCACTCAACACGACACGAGTAGGCTCAATCACGTGGAAGGGATCCGAGATAATCTCTCAACATCGAAATGTGGAAAACATTATGCATGTGCTCCATTTCAGAGGAGCGCAACTTGATACGCCACCGGATTAATTTTCTCAATAATTTCATACAATCCGACATACCATGGCGCTAACTTGCCTTTGACTCCAAAACGAGTCTGGCCTTTCATTGGTGTCACTTTCACAAAAACGTGATCACCCACTTCAGATTCTCGGCCTCGCCTTCGACATCCGCATAACTTTTCTATCCGCTTCTGCGCTTTTTAGTCTCTGTTGTATCGTTTCACTTTCTTAGTCGTTTATATACAATCTTGCCCAAGCAAGGCCCATCTCCAACTTCGCCCAAAGAATCGGAGATCTACATTTTCGCCATACAATGTTTCGAAGGCGCCATACCAATACTCGAATGGCAATTTGTTGTTGTAGCGGAATTCACCAATGGCAATGACTTTCCGCTTCCTTGAAGATCAAGGACACACATTCTCAATAGATCCTCCAGAGTTTGATGGTCCTCTTTGATTGGCCATCTGCGAGGATGGTAGGCACTACTCACCTCAATTCAAGACTCTAATGCAACAGAGACTCGGCCAAAACCTCGATAAACTTCAATCCTCGTCAAACAATAGACACAGGTACTCCATGCAGTCTTACAATTTCATCAATATAGATAACAGCCAATTTGTCCGCATTAGAGATTGTCTTGACAGGTAAGAAGTGAGCAGATTTGGTCAGTCTATCAACAATAACCCAAATTGAATCCATACCTTTTCTGGAGCGAGGTAATCCAACGATAAAATCCATCTTGATATGCTCCCATTTCCACTCGGGTATGGGTAAGGGTTGCAGTAAGCCTGCGGGTCGTTGATGTTCCGCTTTGACTTGTTGGCAATGAAGACACTTTGATACGAAATCGGCGATTTCCTTCTTCATTCCCGGCCACCAGAAATTCTGTTTCAGATCTTGGTACATTTCGTATTCCCCGGGTGAATAGACAATTTTGAATTGTGGCCCTCTTGCAGAACTCTTCTTTTTTCGATTCAAAGGTCGCTTCGGTACACAGTCTTTCCTGAAATTTCAGTACATTGTTCTCAAATTTGAATCCCGGTCTCGGCTTAGATTCTCTTTCTTCGATGATCTTCTTCAAGACGTCATCCTGTTGCTGTTTCTCTTTAATTTCTTCTATCAAGGCTGGTTGAGCAGAAATAGCGGCTAGTGTTCCACCTTGTTCTCTCAACACAACTTCAATTTCAGATCTTTCAAGGTCACGAAGCAGCTCTTTCTGTCCGGTAAGCAAACAAGCTAAGTTGGCAATTGACTTTCGGCTCAATGCGCCGAATGTTGTTGGCTTTTCCCTGATGGCATGAAATCAGAGGTCGTAGTCTTTGATCAGTTCTAGCCATCTGCGTTGTCTCATATTTAATTCTTTCTGTGTGAAGAAATATTTTAAGCTCTTGTGGTCGATATAAACTTCACATGTCGCCCCATACAGATAGTGACGCCAAATTTTCAGTGCAAACACTACTGCAGCAAGTTCCAAATCATGGGTCGGGTAGTTCTTTTCATGTGGTCTCAACTGTCGGGAAGCATAAGCAATAACTTTCCCATTCTGCATTAAAACACACCCCAAACCCTTATGAGAAGCATCACTAAATACAGTATAACCATCTGTACCTGAAGGTAGAGTTAGAATCGGTGCAGTCACAAGTCGGGTTTTCAATTCTTGAAATGCTGATTCCCTTTGGTCAGTCCAGTCAAATGACGTCCCCTTCTGAGTCAACTGAGTCAATGGTAAGGCAATTTTGGAGAAGTCTTTAACAAATCTTCTGTAATATCCAGCCAAACCCAAAAAGCTTCGGACTTCAGTCACGTTTGTTGGTCTAGGCCATTTACTAGCCTTCAATTTTCATGATCAACGTAAATTCCATCTTTGCTAACAACATGCCCCAAAAACATAACATGATCAAGCGTAATTCACATTTAGACAGTTTAGCATACAATTTCTGTTCTCTTAAGGTCTGCAGGGTAAGTCTCAGATGATGCTCATGTTCTTCTCTACTTTTTGAATAAATCAGTATGTCATCAATAAACACCACAATAAAATCATCAAGGTATGGTTTAAAAATTCTGTTCATAAGGTCCATAAATGCAGCAGGGGCATTCGTGACTCCGAATGGCATAACTAAAAATTCATAATGACCATACCTCGTTCTAAAAGCAGTTTTATCAATGTCTTCCGGTTTTACTTTCAGTTGATGATACCCCGATCTAAGATCAATCTTGGAAAATACTTGTGCACCCTGTAACTGATCAAATAAATCATCAATACGCAGTAAGGGATATTTATTCTTTACGGTTACCTTGTTCGGCCAGGGTAATCAATGCAGATCTCGTGAGCCATCTTTCTTCTTTACAAACAAAACAGTGCACCCTACGGTGAAATCTTGGCCCGATAAATTTCTTTTGTCTAGCCTCAGAATTGTACTTTCAATTCCTTCGGTTCGGTTGGGGCCATTCTCAGAGGAGCTTTTAGACACCGGTCAGGTTCCCTAATCACATCAACGGTAAATTCAATCTCCCTCAATCAAATCCCTAGCGAGATCATTTGGAAATACATCCGAATTCTCGACTATAGGAATACAATTCATCGGTTTAACACTATCAATGAACCACAACAATGCAGCGTAAATATCCTTTACACCTTTCTAATCGGCCATGGCTTATAGAAGAAATCAAGCATGGGAGGTACTACCCCACTTCCATTAAAGACAAATTCAGCAACCTGTGGACGGAAAACTACTTGTTTTGTTACACGCCTATAGTGGCATGATATTTTGCAACCAATCCATCCCCAATATCACATCGAAATGATCAATATTCAATGACAAGAAATCAATAAGATGCATATCCCCAACAATAATCTCACAAGCAAGATACATATATGCACATGCCATGGATCCCCAATAGGTGATGATACACCTAATAAGTAATTCATGGGTTCTAAGGGTCTATTCAATTTCCGTGAAAAGCATGCGATACATAAGAATGTGTAGACCCTAACAATCAATACATATGCATTTTGTGTACAAATAGAGAGGATACTGACAACGGTTTCCGTGTTTTGTACTCTCAAGATTAGGGCGAACACTACCGCCTCATAGGCTCTTTCCTGAGCTTTGGGGTTGGGCTTTTGCTAGCTTGACATCACAAGGCTTGGTGTAGCTTTGCTACTAGCTTATGAGCAGAGGGATCTCAACCATGTGGCCCACTTTGCCACATCTCAGAATGTTCGGATAGTTTGTGGCACACCGCTTTGTGCTTGTTGCCACATATAGAGCAGGGTGGAATGAACCCACTCCCTTGACTGGGGCTAGTTGTGGACCCCGTATTTTGTTTCTTGCTCGATGGGTTGTGCTTGCCCTTTTTGAACTTGAAACCCTGCCTTTTACCATGCCATTCAGTTATTGGTGTTTCAGATTGTTTCACTGCTGCAATGTTTGACTCGGTCATCAATGCGCGGTCAAGAACACCCACTAAAGTGGTTAGTTCCAAAACACTTATTCGGACAAGTATTGCAACATTAAGGCCAACCTCAAATTTTCTGGCCTTCTTGTAGTCAGTGTCCACCATATGTGGTGCATATCTGGCAAGCTCAGTGAACCTTGCTTCATACTACCCACGACATTGTACTTGCCTCGGTTGTTCAAATTCCGTCACTTTCCTGTCCCTGACGCACTGTGGAAAGTACTTTTCAAAGAAGGACTCCTTAAACTGAGCCCAAGTCATAACAGTATTTGTGTCACGGATCAACATCCACCACCTTCTAGCTTCTTCTTGAAGAGTGAAGGTATATGAAACCTTATTTGCTTCTGAGCACGGAAACACTTCAAATAGTTTTTCTGTTTCAAGCACCCAAGCTTCAGCCTTTAGCGGTTCCAGGCCTCCCTGAAAGGATGGCGGTTTCATCTTGTTGAATTTATGGGTGAGAGCAATTATGTTCCCATCATTCACATTCACATTTGGTTCCTTTGTCTTGGAGGAGAAGGTGGGGGCTGTGGATTCTGCTGTTGTTCAAGTCTAGCAGTTATCAATTCCATCATTCTTTCCATTCTGGCCATTCTAGCCTCAGTTGATGAGGATTCAGGTTCATTTGCATTGTCCATTTCACTATAAGCAGTTATAACAGTTATAGCAATTATAACATAAATAGTTGCACACTTAAACAGTTATCACATCAACATGTATTCAGTCATATCATAACCACACACTTTTCATGTTCATGCAATGTCCTAATCGCTTTTCTAGGACACCCTATAGCTCCTTTGGACACGTGTGTGTGGTATAACTCGTGGTTAAGTATCGCTCTGATACCACTCTGTCACGACCCAAACCCGGCCCTATGGGTTTAGCACCCTAACCGGCCAGTAATCCGAGATTACCAAAGGCCGTAACAAAGAATACAAAGCAGAGTTGAACTGGCGGAATACAATAAATAAATAATGTCCATTGAGCTGTGACAGTCTGTATGCCAAAAAGATTTTTCATGCATTCTCACATTCAAACAGTACAGTCTGTACAAAACTTTCAGTCACACAGTAGAGGGACCTAATCCCTTGATAACAGTACGGTAAACATTCGGTCTATACAATCCATTCGGTTAGTACAAAACAAAGGAGACAATACGAGAATCGGGGAAAGCTAAGACAACCCTAAGCCCGGCATAATGGGCTTGGAACCTCAGATGAGGCACGGAGGATGGCTTGACAAAACTGGAATAACCCCGACGCGACTAGCTTTGGTCCGGTGCCTGTACACCTATATATATATATATATATAAACGGTGAACAAAAGCACAGTGAATAACATAATGCGAAGAGGTTTAGAATGAAATGTCCTTCTGAATGAAAAGCACCATTAAATGATATTCATCTTTCGATCGTAATGCTTATTCACCATATGTGGTACATCCATTAGCATAACGAGTGATGAAGTCTTAAAGACCGAACAAGAATGATGGCCATCAATCAAGCTGATAATGGTTCCACGAGGAACCGACAGAGATCTCTCAGAATAAATAATAATGGTAGGTGCTAAGGATGCCACGATGCTTTAGAAATAAAGGACATACATTCATTCAAGAATAATACTAGTTGAAGATATTAAATGCTCAAGATTCGAAAGATAATCATTTTGAACATATCTTTACACAATTGTTACTCACAGAGTTCGGGCTATAGTATGCTAGAGCGTTCCTCCCCAGTCGCCAACCCTACACAGTTCACAGGTTGAACACACCCTAAGCTACACAGTTGGAAAATATCATAATTTAATCCCTAACTTGCCTTGGTGTGTTCTACATCAATATCCTCATTAAGATGCCTTAAACTAGCCCAAAGAAAGCCTAGAATGGAATGAGGATGCAAAAATACCCTTAGAAAATATTTTGCAAAGTTTGCTGAAAATAGGGGCCTCGCTCGAGCGAGCCTGCCTTCGCTCGAGCGAGCTTCCAAAATCAAAGGCTTCGCTGAGCGAAATCCTTCGCTTCGGCGGTCGTGCTCGAGACAAAAATCTTGGATGCTCGAATTTTTCGCGATGGATTCGATGCTCGATTTCGGCGAGCTTACAAAATCAAAGGGCTCGCTCGGCGAGAAGCCAAATCTGGAATTTCCAGATTTGACCCCCAAGTTCGAACCAAGCATTCTACAATCCAAAACTCAACCTCTTGGGCCCAAAATCTGGGAAAACACTTTAAACTCATAGTATATCAAGTTTCAAAAGCCAATTTGTAAATTCAAGCCCCAAAGGTGAGTCAATTGAAACCATTTTTTTTTTCCAAACCCACTTTCAAGAATAAACTTCAAACATGCCATGCATGAATTTAGAACCAAATTCGGCTTCAAAGCTTGCTCTAATGAGCTCAATATTTTGAAAACAAGATGAAAGTATGGGCTATAACAACAATATGGGCATGCATGTACATTCTTACCATGAAAACACCTTAGGAATCAACAATACAAGCATGCATGCATGAATTATGCTCTAATTCAACATGTATGAACTAATTCATGACTTAATTTTTACAATGATTCATAAACTATGCAAGACTTAGCTCTAAGACAACAATAAGGAGATGAATGATCTACCTTAGGTGTAGGATAAGAAGTGAGGAAGCTTAATTTGTCCACTTATACTTCAATATCTTCAAGATCACCAAGTTGTAGTCAAAATCCCTCTCAATTCTCTCCCTTACTCTCTAATTCGTGGTGAGTCAACAATTGGCCGAGGAAATGTTTAATCCACATGTACAAGGCTCAACATATGTGAATAAACAAAGGCCCCACTAGGTGGCAAAGTTGTAATTAAGGCAAACTCTTAAATCTTTATTTAATCTAATTTAGTCATACCTAATCACATTTTAATTAAATACACCATAAAATCACATTAATTCCACAAATCATGGGACACTAAACAATTTTCAGTTCGGCCGCCGATAAGGCCTTCAATTTGCAGTTTAAACATAAAAACACGAATAGATAATCACATAATCGAAAAGATAAACATGCGATACAATAAACATGCTCAGTCAATTCGGTTTCAATTTTCAATCAGTCCATTCAAGATTTGAGGTTCAATTATCGGTCATACATTCGGTTTAGCAATGTCAAGAATTTTCTTGAACAGGTATGGGGTTGTTACATATGTCCATTTGATAAAGTTTGAAATCTCTAAAACATGCAAATGCAAGTAACATCTTGAATGGCTTTTAATCTAGTAACAGGAGCAAAGGAGTCATCGAAATCAATACCTTCTTCTTGATTGTATCCTTGTGCAACAAGTCTAGCCTTATTTCTTATAATTGTGCGGATTCATCAAGCTTGTTTGAAGATCCATTTGGTACCGATAATGGTATGATCTTTAGGTTTTGGCACAAGTTCCCACACTTTGTTTCTCTCAAATTGGTTAAACTCTTCATACATAGCTATCATCCAATGTTTATCGAATTCGGTTTCTTAAAAGTTTTAGGCTCAATCTGTGAGAGAAAAGTCAAGTTATTACAAATGTTTCTAAGTGAAGAGCGAGTTTCAATACCTTTTGTAGGGTCACTTAGGATTAAATCCTTAGGGTGATTATGAACAAACTTCCATTCTCTTAGCAAATCATCATTGTTTCCTCTTTCTTCTTGAGATGGGAGAATAGGTTGTTCAATCTCTTTGTTCAACTTACATGGTTGGTTCTCTTCTTTATAGATACTTGAATTTTCCACATTTGGTTCCAAATCTATATTATCACTAACAATTTGTTTTTGAGCAGAGATGTTAATTTCATCAAATGTCATATGTATAGATTCTTCCACAACAAGAGTTCTTTTATTAAAAACACGATAAACTTTGCTAATTAAGGAATAGCCAATAAAAATTGCTTCATCAGATTTTGAATCAAATTTACCTAAGTTATCCTTACCATTATTATGTACAAAACATTTACAACAAAAACATGTAAGTGATTAATCTTGGGCTTTCTATCATGCCAAAGTTCATATGAGTTTTTTTAGAATATGTCTAATTAATGCACGATTTAAAATATAGCATGCGTTGTGCCTTCGCCCAAAAAATATTTAGGAAGATTATTTTCAAAGCATTGTTCTACTCATCTCTTCTAAAGTTCTATTCTTTCTTTCTACTACACCATTTTGTTGAGGGTTCTAGGTGCTGAAAAATTATATCCAATACCATACTCATCACAAAACAATTCAAAATTTTCATTTTCAAGTTCTCTACCATGGTCGGATTCGAATATTAGTAATAAGAAAGCCTTTTCATTTTGAATTCTCTGTTCGAGTTTTGTGAAGAAAAAAAAAAAGGTTTCATCTTTGTGTGCTAAAAACATAACCTATATAAATCTTGAATAATCATCAACAATAACAAGACAATAATGTTTACTACCTAGACTAGATGTCCTTGAGGAACCAAATAAATCTATATGCAATAGTTGTAAAGGTCTAGTTGTGAAAATATGAGATTTTGATTTAAATTATGTTTTAGTTTTTTTTCCTTGTTGACAAGCACTACAAAGATGATTTTTTTCAAATTTAATTTTTGGAAGTCCAATGACCAAATCCTTTCTCAAAGTTTAGCAATTAAATCCATATGAGCATGACCAAGTCTTCTATGCCATAACCAACTATTTTCATTATTAACATATAAACATTTAATATCACCAGCATAGAGATCATTAAGATGAAAAACATAAACATTATCATGGCGTTACCAGCGAATAAAGCTTTATGATCATTTGTACTTTCAATTGTGCAATGTGATTTATTAAAATAACTCGATTACGTTTATCACATAATTGACTAATACTAAGTAGGTTGTGCTTAAGTCCATCAACAAGTAAAACATTTTCAATAGAATGGTTAGGAGAAATACCGATGCTACTAATACCGATGATTTTTCCTTTCTTGTTGTCTCCAAAAGTAACAAAGCCTCCATCTTTGGATGATGGTTTAGTAAAGAAGGATTTATCTCGGGTCATGTGTCCGAACATCCATTATCAAGGTACCACTTCCTTTCTTTAGCTTTGGACTTAAAGCAAACCTACAAGATGATAATTAAGTATTGGTTTTGATACCCATAGTTTCTTGGGTTCTTCTTGATTACTTTTGTTAGATCCTTAATAATCCAAATCTTTTTAATTCCTATGTTCATATTCTTTTGAATGGACAATAAGATATATAATGACCATTCTTTCTACAATAATGACAAGTAATATGAGGTGTGTCATGAGAGGTGCCTTTTCAAAAATTGTATTGAGATTCTTTTGTTTCTTAATAAGGTCATATCCAATACCCGCTTTTATCAAAATCGTTGAGATTATCTCTACCTTTTACAAAATTTTCAAGTGTTTTTGTTAAATCATCAACATTGTTTTTAAAGTAGTTTTCTCATTAGAGATAGTATCAAAATCATTTTTCAAAATAATTTTTTCGTTCTTTAATTCTTCTACATTAATAGATAAAGATGCCTTGATTTCTTCAACACATTATTTTGGCACAAATTTTTCTAAATTTATTTGATAGTTCATGGAATGCACTTTCAAGTTCTTCATAAAGAGTAGTTACCTCATCTTGAGTAGAGTCTTCATCTTCAAGTGCCATGAGACACAAGTTGGCTACTTCATTTTCAATTTCATCATTTGAGCTTTCATCTTCACTTTCTCCCCAATTTGCTACCATGGCCTTTTGTTTCTTTTGTAGTCTTTTCCATGATTTTTCAATTTTGGACAATCCATTTTCATATGTTCAGGATTTTTGCACTCATAGCAAATAATATGTTCTTTCTTGTTATCTTTGTTGTATTCCTTTTTTAAAGGTTTTCTTCCTCCATAATTGTTTTTCTTGAAGTGCTTTTTGAGATTTCTACTAAACATGGCATAACTTTCATCCTCACTGGAGTTTTCATGTTCGTCTTCATTTGATGATGCTTTGAATGCAATTCCACTTTTCTTTTTGTTTTCAACATCCTCATGTCTTTTCATGGTGATCTCATGAGTCATAAGGGAACCCATAAGCTCATCCAATTCAAGTGTGGAGAGATCTTTGGCTTCTATAATGGTGGTGACCTTTGCTTCCCAATTCTTTGGTAAACACCTAAGAATTTTTTTTACCAACTCACTGTTAGTATAAATTTTGCCAAGAGATTTCAAAGAGTTTACAATTTCAGTAAATCTAGTAAACATACTTGAAATAGATTCATCAGAGTTCATTTTAAACAATTCATATCTATGAACAAGCATATCAATACGAGATTCCTTCACTTGATTTGTTCCTTCATCGCTACCTCTAGTTTGTCCCAAATTTCTTTTGCGAATCATAACTTGAAATTCTATTATACTCCTTAGAGTCTAATCCACAAATAAGGGTGAGTTTGGCTTTAGCATTAACTGCAATAATTTGTGATCTCTCTCATCACATTCATCTTACGTTTTAAGTATACTAATATTGTCTATTAATTTGGGAGGAATTTTTGGACCTATGGTGACAATAATCCACATGGCATATTCAGTGGCTAGTTGGTAAAGGGTCATCTTATCCTTCCTATGATTATAGTTGTTTCCATCAAATAGTGGTGGCCTATTGGTGGCTTGTTCTTCGATGCTAGCTAAGGTTGCCATAGATTGAAACTCTCGATGGTTAAATCTAAAATAAGAGTCTAGACTCGATACCAATTGTTACCCAAAGACAACCTAAGAGGGGGTGAATTAGATTTTTACAATTAAAATTGATAATACCCTAATAAAAATTATGACTAGCACAATAGGTAAATATAATTAATAAAATAAAATAATTAAAACAAGTGTTTTAACAACTATGTAGAGTTAATGATTTTTATACGGTAAAAATGTGAAATATAGCTATGGTAATTTAAAATAAAATAAAGAGATAATGAAGAGAGAGACAAACAAATTTATAGTGGTTCGGTTTCAACTCGGCCTACGTCTACTCCTCAAGCTTCACTTGAGATTTTCCGCTATACTTTAGCTTTACAGAGTGCTAGCAACCTTTTCCTGATGGAGTAATCCTCCTGATTTTACCTGACTTTTTAAGTCACGAACACTGAGTGTACTACACTCTTACAAGGTTGAAAAGAATGTGTTTTTGCTTTTACAGAAAGTTACAAGAATTATCTCTCAAAGATAGATATAAAAATGAGATTCGATTTTTACGTAATCCTCACATAGGAAAGATGGGCTTAAAGCTATACGTCTCGATTGTATAATTTACGAAGAGGATGTAAACAAAAATTGAAGAACACTCATTAGAGAATTTTTCAGAGAATAGATGTGAGTGATTATAAATCAAAGAATATTTTCTAATTTTTTGTAACTTGTTTTACATTAGAGGTTTTAGTATATATAATAAAATTTATAATCGTTTATAACCGTTGTATTCATTTGAATTTATAGCCCGTTTATAGTAGTTGTATTCATTTTGAATTTATAGCGGGTACTTTCTATCATTACTAATTTGAATATCTTCCACTCCATCATTACAAATTTGAATAGCTTCTACTTGAACCTTTTACTGGCTTCTTTGATCTTTGGTACATTTGAACCTTTGTTTTGAATTGTTTGAACTCTGATTTAATCAAATATTAAATATATTCTAACAACATTTAGGATAAAGGTTTAAGTGAGAAATAACGAGACAAAATAAATTTTGATTCTATTTTTTCTTTTCCAAATAAATTAAAACATAATTAAATAAATCATCAAAATAAATAAGTCTAACAATATTTATTTCAAAAATACTAAAATTTATCGACATAACCAAAAATTACATTAAAAATGTAAGTCTTTTCAATAAAATATGGTGGGAAAATGGAGAAATTGAGGATGGGAAGGAGAAAGGGAAAGCAAAAGGTAAAGACCAAAAAAAAAAAATTCTTAGAAATACCAATTATGGTCTAGACAATGTAATTTCTATAATTTACTCAAATTTATTTGCTTTAATTTACCAATTGAATTATAACACATGTATTTATCACACAATACTTAAAAAAAATATTATTGGCAACACATACCGACACAAAACACATTTTCGTGTAATTTTTTTGCATATGTAGTTTCCATAAGTTAAATTTAAGTAAGAAGCTGAAAACTAAGAATAATTTGAATTCTTGAGTACTGTAAAAATTTCACATTAAATCTAAATAGTAATAATGAAAATTCTAATTATTGAACATGTGAAGTAAACATATTTAAAAGTAATAATGAAATTTATAATTTTTGATCTCATCCAACAACATGCTCAAATACTACTTTAATTTAATTTTTATAGTTTAAAAGTAAAAGTTTGATATTTTAAAATTCAAACAGCTTGAACCTTAAAGAAAAAAAAAAATTGAAGTATCATGTTGATGATTTATTTAAACGTCTAACGCATTAGCATTAACCAAAAAAAAAAACTTTTTTTAAAAAGGACAATAATATTCACACTTATAAAACAAAAATAAATGATTTAAAATGAAGTATAAATATCATTTAAAAAAAAAAATAAGATAAGCATATTTGAAGCTAAAAATTATGTCTACTTATTTTTTTTTGTAGTATAAAGACATTCCGTGTGCGGGTATACTACTAGTTTAAGAGAGAAAATATAAATGAAATGTCAATGAAATATATTTATGTTTCACACATGTTTTACACTTTTTACTTTCTTTCTAAATTCCTACCTATATTCATAAACTAAGCTTGACCCAAAGACAAAACAACAACAACAAAAGCAAAAAACAAAATAAAAACAAAAAATTGAAATTTTAAAAACTCAAAACCAAACAAAGTTGCTTTTTAGTTGTTCAATACATGCACCAATAATTTAATAATTTAAGGGTTTACAACTTGAGAGAGTGTTTGGTTTTGCAGGCACATTTTAAAATCGATTTGATTGATCTAAATTGTTTACTTTTTATGATTTATTGAATAGAGTATTTATGCAAAAATCAAATGATTAAATATTGGTAGCTATATGTTTTGAATCATATATTTTTTATTATAAAATGGATGATAAATATAATTTCAAGAATAATTATTTAATTTTTAAAATACAAATTTGATTCAAACTTATATAGTTATCGATATCAGATCATATTAATTTTTACATTAATATTTTACTTAACAAATTTAAAAGAATGCTTTCAATTACGAAATTAATTTCAAAATAAATGTAACAAACTCAAACACCCTCTCAAATTAAAATAACCAATTTAAAAAACATTAAGGGTTGTTTTGGGAAGATGGTAAAAGTGGCTTTTTGACTTTTAACTAAGCTTTTGGCTTTTTAGACAAATGGTTTAGGAAGTTGGTAAAAAGTGACTTTTGGCTTTTGATTAATGTTTGTTTATGATGTCAAATCATAATGAAATGACCAAACTACCCTATTTATTTAAAATATTTACAACTTCCCTATGTAACACATTTTGACCCATGAGGGTAAAATTGTAATTTCACCGTTGGCTACAAACCAACTTCCCAAATAAAAAAGACAAAAAGCCAACGACTTTGACTACTAACCCAAAAAAGTAACTACTAACCATGTTGCCAAAAAATAACCTAAGTTATTCCTTGGGTCACTCAAAAGCTCCATCAAGTTGAATGTAAACATTAAAAGCATCAATCGCGTAGACATCCCTTTGAGAGCAGTTACACCAAGCTCGCCAGCACTCTCGGATTAATACACTATTCAACACCATTCCTTTATTTGTTTTAGTAAAAATATTTTCTTCAAAATATATATATTTTTTCTGATATTTATTACGAAAATGAACGTTTAACCAAAAATAAATTTATTTACACCGATATTTAAAATATTTTTCAAATTACACTTTTTTTCCAATATCATTATACTATCACATTCGCCTACCCACCTCATCATCATTAGTTTACCACTACCATTACTAGCATAATCACAAACATTAATTTCAAGATTTTAACTATAAGTATACAAAATATTTTTATTAAAAATTATTTTAGCGCAGCTGATTTGTAATACTCGACAAAGTCCACTTTGACTGCAAAAAGTAACATACCCCACCATGTGCAAAAAAACATACCACACTTTCTACGAAAAACCATATAAAAGTAGTGGAAATAATAATTCAGTATAAACTGTACATATAAATATGAATATTTAATTTATAGAGATGGTACTTTTCCATCGATTGATATAAAAAAACTTTTATAGATTTGTAATAATTTTTTTATAATATAACTCAATAATAATTTTTCTAAAATAGAAAAATTTTATGAATTGAGAGTGTATATCGTATGTACTCTATTATAAAAATGTATAATTTTATCATAAAATTTAGTAATATCAATTATAAAATACGTAATCTTGTGCTAGAGTAAACAAAGGCGTTAGTAGCAATGCTTGGGTCTCGGGAAAGCACTTGTTTCAAGCTGTTTGGGAACTTACCTTTTAGTAAAAAGTGAAAAAGTTCTAAATTAACCAAAAGTCAGCAATGACCAAAAAGTCAGATTATAACTACCAACTCTACTTTTTACACATCTTTTCATAATTAGCGAAAAAGTCATCCCAAACATACAAGTTTTTACCTACCTTTTAATTAAATAGCCAAGTTACCTAAATTAGCATGTTTCCCCAAGCGAGGCCGAACTTCGTTTAAACTCTGGTTAAAATCCAAATTTTATTAGTTTTCCAAGTTAGAACTCATTAAAATTTTTTTTTTAATAAATAAACTAAAAACATATAAACTTCCGACTCGTTAACTTTCGGTTCATTTAACATTTATTTAAATAGTAAAATAAATATATTATTTATATATTAAAATAATCTAAAAATAGTATAAAAAATAAGATAAATATGTTATTTATATTTTTTAAATAAAATAATAACTAATTATAGATAATACATTTATATAATAATGGTGACAAATATATTATTTTGATAAGATATTAACTTTTCTTTTAGTATATTTATATATATTGTATATATAATTATATAATTAAAATTTCGATTAATAACTTTTAATTTCAAGTAGACAGAAAGTATAAATTTATAATTTCTTTACCTCTTTAAAACTATCGTAAATAGATTAGAACTCGTAAACTAAATAGGCAAAGAATGGAATTTTGATTTATTAAATTTTTATTAGAATTTGAATTCAAACCGCTAAAATCTTAATAAATAAATCTAAATTATTTACTGATTCTAAAAGTGCACGCCATACAATTTCCCGTAGACGTGATATCATACTGTGATCGCTTGGTGCAGGATGATTGAAGATTATTTTCAAATATGAAGAGGGACAAATAGCATAGCATGGGTCCTTCAGAATTCCTCTCTCCGGTAATAACAAGAGGCTGACGTGCTTTCACACCTTTACTAACTTCACCCCAAGAAAATTAAAAACCCTTGGTGGAGCAACATCTTTTCAAAAGAAGTGTTCTCTCCTTTTTTTACTGATTGCGCTTGATTTTTCATATTTGTGTAGAAGTTATTTGAAAATTATGTAACATATGGACCATTCAGCATTGCATAACTCCCTCTATAATAACGGCAAAATGCATTGCCATGTGTTGTGGCTTTTGCAGTTTTCAGTTGATTTGTATCGCACACATGATTTTCAAAAATCCTCCAAATCAAATCGCCAATCTACATAAGATAAGATTGAATTATTTAATTGCATTGTGCTGTAAATGGGGTGGTTAAAACAATCTTCTTTATAAATAAAATAAATTGAAATTAAATCAAACAAAAATAAAATAAAATTCTCACAATTTATTTTATCGAACCGAATGGAAAGATAAAGACCAAGTCGAGTGTGATGCATCTCTCTATCCTTAAGAGCATATTATTCATCCCGATTCACGGTCTTTACCTGCGGTTAAGTAGGCGTCTATCTCCTGAATACAATAATCTTTACAAATTATAGTAGCACTCCAAACAATTTGTGCGATGAACCCGGACACGTGTTCTAACTCTCTGATTTAATTCTAAAACTAATATGAAGAATAATGCACCAAAGATAAAAATCTGGATAGCAAAGAATATTTTTAGGGCTGTTTTTCAATGCTTTGTAACTTAACTGGCTGGAATGTTGGTTATTTATAGGCACAGCAAATCCATCCCAGCAGTCTTTGTGAGGAACCCGAGCAGTATGAACATGTTTGAATAGGTATATTTCAAAATTCAAACAAATCTACAGCAACCTATTTGAGCAGTTAGCTGATTTAAGAATGGTTAGGCCCGATTAAACCTTGCGGGCCTATTTGGTGTTAATTTTGGAAGGAAGTTAAATAAGCGAAAAACCGTTTTAATCTGTTGAAGAATTTTTGAATTTGAAGAGATAACTTTAGGCAGAAAATTAATTCAATTTTTTGGCACAAAATTTGAATTTAATTTCATTAAAATTCAAATAAATTTTGTCCAAAAAATTAATATTAGGCAAAGCCGGCGAACCCTGACCATCCACTCACTTGCGGCGCTCGGCACCAGAATAGGTGCAGTTTGAGAGAATGGCTGATGTGATCGGTGGCGGATTTAGACCAGACCGGCCCAGCTATGATGCGTGTATGATGGTTTTGGATTAAAGTTCACTTTGTCCTGCTAACTCCCTTCTACAAACTTAGGGGTGCCTCTTTGGGGCCCCAACTCAAGGTTGTACACCTTGAGCTTATATACATACAAAAGCTCTCTTTAAGTTTCAATGGGGACAACCCATTAAAGAAACCCATATTTAAATCTTTAAATGTCCATTCCACGAACCAGCGGCGTCCAAGTTCCCCATTCACATCATAAATAGTTTTAATGACCGAAAATCGAGTCTTTGCTGATTATACTTACCACTGCAACAAAGGGAACCGCGTCACCTCTTGAGCCAACCCAAAAAAATTGTTTTGAGCCTACTCCATAGAATTTGGGCTCAAAATTGGCCCAAAATAAGCCTTTATAAAACCAAAATTTTCCAACAATCCCCCACATGAGATGGAATTTGAAGGAGAAAAAATGCAACAATATAATCTAATTCACGAGTCTGCAGTGAAAATATTCTGCAAATGATAGATAGCTTTTTGGCTTTGAAACTTTCCTTATGTGAGACACTACTCCAGATTTACTTGTTAGCTAACTTGATGAACATGATGTTTTGAATTGTTCCTTCGTTTGTGTAAACCAAGACAATAGAACTCACGCCTGTTACATCCCCGAACCGGTTTAGTTCTCCTTTGTTGTGTTTATTTTGGCCTGTGAACTTTGGTCTATCATCGCCCAAGGTGCTCTCTAGAGGAATTTAGCCCTTCACAAATCTCTCATAGAACGGCGGCCGATTCACACTCGCATAGGTGATTCTAACTATGAAAAGTGTCTTTTGCCCGTACTCCACTAGGTTTACCTAAACGCATAAGAATCATTAAAATTTTACTTAACCTAGCCTGGCGGTAGACATCCCTTATTTCATCATAGAAATGGGTAGGAGTTGGACTTTCCCGGTGATCCTTGAGTCATACACAACTCGGGATTGTCCTTTGAACCTAGATCTTGGGATCTCCGATCCAACTAGGTTGGATTGTTTGTTGTGGTAACTCTTATTTAATGGGCTTCAAGTCCCATTCCCTTTCGATGAGTTTTCAACTAACTTTCTGCTTGCTAACCTTTTGGTTAGTGGATCCGCTTGATGTTGTTTTGGACTTCACATATTCAATGGAAATAATTCCATTAGGGGAGTAGTTGTATCTCACGGTGTTATGTAAACTGACGAGATATTAGCCGTGACTTACCGATTACTCACATATGACTTCGTGCTCTACCAATTAACTTGATTGACTATCATAATGTATGCAAATAGTAGGCATCGGTTTTGGCCACATTGGAACCATCTTCCAAGGAAGTAATGGCCATTCTACTTAACTTCCATAGCTTTGTCTAATACTATGAATTACTGATTTCATATTAGACCCATAGCAATGCAAGTCTGTTTAGATTTCCAAGATCTGTTGTGCCCACAAGAGTAATGAACATACCCCTTTGGTGGACTTTGAGGTCTCTAGTATCCGATATCCAATTTGCATCATAGTATCCTTCAAATGCTTCTTTGGATATCTAATATAATTAAGCCTAATGTTACTAGTAAATCGGAATATCTAGAACCACTTATAATTGCTTTCCAATGTTCTACTCTGACAGATTACTCGTATATCTACTTGAATTTACTTCTTGCATAAGCTATATACGGTAGGTGTAGGTTCATCCAAGTACATTAAGCTTCCAATAATTTGGGCATACTCTCTAATTGAGCAGCCACTTTCAACGTACACATTTTTAGATAGAAACAAATTAACATCTCACAATTGTTCTGGCAAGATGATCTATCATCTTTCGGGTTAGAATTTATCAAGAAATATGTTCTCCAATGTAATGAGATTGTGACAAAGTATATCATACGATGTTTTGATAATTTTTCATACTAAGAATTACATCAGCAATGCCCATGTTTTCATGTCCAAAATGTTTATTCAACTTTAATTTCTTGATAGTTTTAATCATGTCATTATTTACTACCTACTGAGTAAAAGCTATATCATCTACATAAAGACATACAATGACATCAACCTATAATAAAATGTTTTTTAAATATAAACACATTTGTCACACTCATTAATTTTAAATCCATTTTGACATCAACACTTGCCTTGTCAGAATTTCTCTTGCTTATACATTGTTTTGGTGCTTGTTTTAAAACCATATAATAATTTAACCGAATTTACACACCTTCTTTTCTTTTCTGAGCAGAAAAAACCTTCGGTTGTTCCAAGTAAATTTCTTCATTTAACTCACACTATTTAAAGCCGTTTTTTACATCCATTTGATGAATTTCTAGTTGTATTTTAATGACACAATAGCAATTAGCATTCTAATGGATGTTATTCTAGTAATTGGTGAGTATGTGTCAAAGTAATCAATACATTCTTTTTGTCTAAAACTTTTTGACCACAAAGTCTTGCCTTGTATTTGTCAATTGATCCATCAAACTTTCATTTTCCTTTTGAAAATCACTTATATATCCAAGAGGTTTACAACTTGGTGGTAAGTTCACTAATTCCCAAAGTATGATTTTACAAGATGGATTCAACTTCCTTATTGACCGGCCTTCTTTCCATAAAAAGAAGCCTGGAGGTGGACACTAGCCTCTTTAAGCGTTAAAAGGCTCATTTTTAACAAAAATGTTAATAAATCTGGACTAAAAGATTTAAGTTCTATGCGTTTACTATGCTATGTTCATACTTCCTCATTTTTGATCTAACTCTTGCTCTTGTTCTTGATCATTGTTTTTGATCTGACTAGTAATAGCATCATGAGATCTTTTATTGTTGCTAGTCTCTTGTCAGTGCTTATTTTGGAAATACTTGGTTCGAAAAGATGCATTTCAGCGAGACTCTATAATAGTATTTACATGTATTTTGGTACATGTTTTGATTTATGAATAAAAGAACCGATATGCACTACTATTCTTAGCATAACCAAATAATCACCGATCCAATGGTTTACAGGACAGCCCTTTATCTTAGTCTTTTAGGACTAGGAATAGCCACTTTAGCCGTAAACACTCCCACACTTATAAGTGTTGATGTAGATGGTACTCTACCATGCCATAATTCATAAGATGTTTGATTCACTCTTTGGGTTATTTTCATTTAAAATATATAATTTAGCGAAGTATTAGCTTCCCCACAAGTTTTAGGGTAATCGGAACTTATTAACACTCTCATTCATCCTTTCTTTTAAAAGAGTCCTATTTTTGTTTTAGCAATTCCATTTCTTTGGTGAGTAAGGAAGGCGGTTGGTTTGATGAATTATTCCATGTTTCTTCTGCAAAAACTTCCACCAGAATGATTCATATTCACTACCTCTATCACTTCTAAGTTTCTTGATTTTCTTACTAAGTTGATTTTCAACTTTCATTTCTTATATTGAATAGAAAGTTTACCTAAAAGCTTCATCTGTTGGTTCCAAATTAAATAA
Source organism: Camellia lanceoleosa (assembly GCA_025200525.1). NCBI lineage: Eukaryota > Viridiplantae > Streptophyta > Magnoliopsida > Ericales > Theaceae > Camellia > Camellia lanceoleosa. Next base: position 144,150,927 of record CM045764.1, on the reverse strand, counting down.
ACATAACTATATCTAGTATAGTCATCTATAAAAGTGATAAAATACTTTTCCCCACCTCTTGTTTGAATTGATTTAAAATCACAAATGTCACTATGAATTAATTTAAGTGGTTCCGTATTTCTTTCAATTGAATAGAAAAGGATTTTGGATAATTTTGCCTCAGCAAATTTCATATTTATAATGATTTGAATCAATGTCAAATTTAGGTAAACATTCCATATTAATTAATTTTAGCTTAAAGATCCGCCAATTAACATGTCCTAATCTACCATGCCACTTAAATTTGAAGACTCAAGCAAGTAAGAAGAAGATGTATTTTTATTAATATGTACGGTACAGCCGGTCATTACATTCGTAAAAGGCCATCAGGACATGTAACATTTTTCCTACATACATCCCATTCCTTAGTAAGTACAAATTTATCACTCTCAAATACTAGCCTAAACCCATTCTTACTCAACAAAAATCACGGAAACAAGATTTTTGTGAATGTCGATTTTATCGACACATTGTTGAGAGTGAAGTTCACTTTCGAATGTCATCTTAAGTACAATCTTCTATTGTCCTTCAACTTTGGAAGTTGAGGTTGCCCATAAAAAGTTATTCACCCGTTGTCGCATGATGAGCCATAAGATGTGAACATCTTTTTTGTTGACACAAATGTGTGTGCTAGCACCGGTGGATCCACCCACCATTCTTTAGGATTTTTGACAAAGATTTGCCTCGGCAAAACAATTGCGAAGAATTGATATCATCTGCCATTGGAAATATTGTCCACTTCGGATGCATATGGGCTTGAAGCGAGCTTCTTGCTTTGTTCTTCTTTTTGCTTTTGCCTTTCTTCTACGGACAATCTTTGTGCCGATGTCATATACTTTGTCATAGATGTAACGCATTTGCCATTAAACTTACACTTTTTTTTTTTCCTCCTCCCCCCCCCCCTTTAGAGGCCTTGTGATGAACTTTCTCTAAGACTTCCGTTTCTTGGTTTTTGAAGCATGTTCCACCACATTTGCCTATAGAGCTCCATAGGATGCTTACCAACTTCGCTTTTTAGAATTGCGGGTTGTCTCTCCTCCAATCCTCAAATGCACAATTAATTCTTAAAAGACATTTTCTTTTGTGCTTGTGTTTGAAGGCCAGTTATTGAACTCCTTCCCGACCTTGTGGTAATTTTCTCCAATTAAAGGCGCAACTTGGAAGGATTGGCATGGAGACATGCGCTTCTGCGTGAGCGTCATGCGAGAATGAGTTGGAGATCTTGAACTTTGGCGATCACGGTTTAGAATCAACCATTACAAAAGTCCAGAATTTGCTAACCACAAATTTCTTTGAGCTAGCATCTTCCGTTTTGTACTTTTTCTCCAAAGGCTCCCCAAAGTTCGCTTCTTTGTAGCGTGTGATAGAAGACTATAGGCGTTGGCCTAATGTGTTGTCAAGTCCGTCGGGTTCAAGATATAGTTCTACAACAAAGAAATCAGCAACAGCGTATGTTCTGACATGGTATGATCACTGCCGGTGGGGAACAATCCTCTTTCAAGTAGATCTCGGAGAAAAGCTTGAGTTAGGTTGTGAGTTGTAGATAGAACAATATTTTACTGCTGCCATCTTTTAAATCAGTTGCGAGCTGCATTTCTCTAGTGATTTTATTGATGCTGTCACCACGAGGAGGGTTGGTAATTGCATTACTTTCTGATAGTACTGTTTGGTATTTGTTTTACGTGCCATTAATTCTAGGGTAAAAACAAGTATATTCTAGGCATACCTGAAAGTTAATCCATTACGGTAATTAAAAATAAAAACATCTATTTCAATTAATTTGGAAATAAATAAAATTTTTTATTGTAAAATTAACTCACCTGAAAAATTAGAATTTCTGTAACTTCAATAATTAAAACTAAGCAGTGCAATTAATGAACACTTAGAAAATAAATTAAGAAACCAAAATTATTTTAGGCAAAATTCACAAATAAATATTCTGAATTATTGTAACGCATTATATTACTACTAGTTGTCCAAGAAAAAATCACGTTATATTACTACTATACGTCAAGCGGTATATTACTACTATTTGTACCAGCAGGAATATTATTTTTAAAAATCGCAGAAAATGATTTATGTGAAGAAGTAAGCTGAAAAATAATGAAAAATTGCATAAGCAAGAATAGATAGAATACGTTTTGGGTGTTGGATCTATAATAAAATAAATTGAAACTAAATCGAAAATAAACAAAACTACGAAATTTATTTTATCGAGGCAGAATTGGAAAAATAAAGACAGAATTAGAATGTGTGACCTCGTCGCCAAAGCAGGATGGCATAAATTAACTACGGTTAAATTAGTAGTCTATCTCCGAGATAAAATAGTCTTCCTGGGGTAGCACCAGCAATTTTGTGCGGTGGAAACTTAGAACTGTTGATTTCTAACTCTGTAATTTAATTTAATTAAACCATGAAATAATATAAAAATAAGTTAATGAAATCCTTTATTTTGGAATGTTTGGTATTTATGGTACAACAAATCTTATCGAAAGCAGTTACGTGAGGCAGAGCAGTGTGTTTTATTTGACGGTGTATTTAAAATTCAAGCAGATCTACAACCTATTTGAGCTTGATTTAACTATTGGGCGGTTAAACACGGAATTGTTGAGGTAGTTTGCAGGTTAAATAGCGAAAACGTTTTGTCTGTTTGGAAAATTTGAATGAATGATATAATTTAGGCGAAAATTAATTCAATTTTTTGGCACAAATTTGATTTAATTTCATTTAAATTCAAATAATTTGTCAAAAATTAATATTAGAATGGGCGGGCCCACAGCCTGGTGCGTGCGGCTCATTTCTGCAGTCGGGCGGGAGGCAGCCATGACGTGGCATGGCATTGTGTGTGGGTGGGTTCACTTTGTTATTAACTATACATTACACCAGAGCTTGGGGTGCTTGGTGACCCCGAGGTTGTGCACCCCAAACATATGTAGCGCAAAACTCTGCTGAGTTTCAATGTGGAGACGGCTGTTAAAGCATATTTGTCTTTAAATGTCCATTCCTGAGCAACGGCGTCAAGTTCGTTAAGCTCATAAATGGTTTTGTGGTCGTCTTCACGTGTAACTTCTGCGTGTTAGGAATCTCTTGAACTGTACCGTAGATCGAGAAGATCATGTGGCCGTGTATTTATCATATTTTGCTTATTTTCATTATTTTCGCTTGTTATGGAATGAATAATTCTTTAAGTCTTTCTTATTAGTTGGGCATACCGCAACCTAAAATTCTCAGAATACATAATAATTACTCTCTATTATTATTGGCTCCAGAATTGTGAGGTTGGGTTTGAGTGAAACTTGTCCTTTTACTCAATCAAATAAGTAATTACATGCTAGTTGAAATATGTTTATTAGAAATATGCCAAAATATTTGTTAGGTTGATAAGCTTTTATCTTGACAAATCTTTATTTATTATTGAATTTATTCTCGCCTATTTTTAAAAATATGTTTGTAAAATTTAGTTAAATTATCTATATATGTCTATATATAAATACATATAAAATTATTTATTAAAAATATGTTGTGATTCTTGAATTTATCCTCCTAAACTTTTATTATCTATTATTGTAATAACACTATAGAAGCGATGAATCTATAATTTCTGCTTGTTAGATATATATTGATATTTAATATTTATCTATCTC